>OX422144.1:49421724-52092835 GCA_949129095.1 Volucella bombylans
CTTTCATGCTCCAGTGCTCTTGTTTTGGTTATTTTCTTACCTATCCTTCTAGTGCAGATACGTATCATACAAGTGCTTACTTGTATCATCTCGAAAAGTGCACACTGGATAATGAGGATATTAGGGTTTAGGTTTGGGGCTTTTGAATCCAATTTATATTGCTTTTGCGGTGAATAACCATTCACGTAGTTTTGAACAACGATTGCGGGCCATTATAGCAGTCCCTATCCCCAATACAGATGCGCAAATTTCCAACCTTAATATGTTAGAGGTAATATGTGACTGGACTTGACCCACTGAATATCGAAGTATGGGAATGACCATGAAAGAAATTTTGACATTTTGGATTAATATTTTCTGGTTTTGGTCAAATGTACAAGGGTCACTAAGTAGATATCGGGTGGCCTGATTATGGGTTGGTTGTGGTTCATGTGCATTTAGTATTGAATGCATGGGCCTGGAATTAAACTCTTACCATTAGAGAAGGCAAAAATAAATTAATTTACCATAACAGTTGGAATAATTGGGCAGAAATCATCAGGACATGTGGTATTGATAATTGATAGAAACTGTAATACTTTTCTAAAAGTATTATATGGTTATCCTAGGCGGAGGCCGTGTGATGGAGAAACGAAATATGTGCAAGGGCAGCTGTATAAACTTCAGTGCATGAAAAAGTTGAAGAAAATAAAATATATTATCGTGTTGGCTACTTCTCCATTCCTGAAGGGTCACAGATATTCAAGACTTTTGAGTGATTTCGGAGTTTATCCAGGATTTCGAATTACAAGTAGAAATAGAGGAGTACCTAGAAAGTGCCTGATAGCTTTATTTTCGTCATCTTCGCCGTTTCACGGCTCCGGAAGTTAGACGATGGTGGTGACACAAATACTCATATGGCAAAGCTCTCCGATGCGTGGATAAACTTGAGCGCATGAAAGTGTAAGTAATGCTGTTGTACAACATCTTCTTCATATAAGGCAGCCCAACTGACAGTCCAAAGGCTTAAAATGAAAATTATTGAGGAGAGTGTGGTAATGTGCTGGGAGTAGTATGTACTCGTATACGCCATTTAAGAGAGGTCAGATAAGGTGTGGCACATTGTTCTTGGCTCGCTTAAGGTTAATTAAAAAAAATTAAGGAAAAACAACAAACTAACAAATTAATACTATTAGTCGACTGTCATGCCTGGGCCCTAAGGACAATAAGGCTAATAGAAATAGAACAGCAACAGTCATGAAATTTATTTGTAACGAGAATCGTGTGCAATCTTCTTACCATTATGTGTGCAAAAGCAAGGCGTGTGCTTCATTTAATTCTATGCTGGGCAGTGGCGGTACATAAATTACAAGGAACAACTTTACACCGGACCGTTGTAGATGTAAGCAGTAAACTTTTCGCAAAGGGTTGAGTGTATGCGGGTCTTAGCAGAGTCAGGTTTATCTCAGGCCTATCTATCAGTTCCCTCGATCCTGAAAAGGTCTTAAGTCAACATTCCCTTAAAGAATTAGACCGTCTACGAAACCTACAATCTTCATAATAAAAACCTGCATAGAGGTCTTAAATAGGTACACGATTCGAAAAAAAATATAGTATACTCGCAGGTCAATCGGTGATCAATTTTTAATAAAAAAAAATATACAAATGCTTAACACTAAGAAGACACAAGTATTTCATCACTTCTATTTCATATTGTTTTCGTCTTTTTAGTTCGCTTTTAACGCAGTTGGGTTTTGTGATTTTTTTTATTTTCACTCTGGCGTAATAGGTCCATTAAGGATAAAATCACGGGGATGTGCAAAGTATTATGTGACGTTTATCGGTGGTCGGATGTGTATTTCATTAAGCTAAAGAGCAGCATTTAACGCATTCAAACGTCAACAGAATCATGTGCCGGAGCAGGAATTAAATATTTCCAGTCGAATATCGGAACTTAGAGTTCGACAAATACGAGTACTTGGCGGATCAAGAATTTAAAGTATCGGGGCGGATAAACTGAACTCTTCTGGATATGACTACGTGTATGTTGCCACAGTCTGGCAACGTCGTTTTATTCTGGGGATTAGGCTACTGCTACTGCTTGTCATATATGCAATCGATGTTCGATCAGCAGTTTAAGCAAGTAAAAGTGAGTTAGCTTAAAACATTTGGTTACAAAATACTTGTTCTGGACAAAGGTCCTAACAAAGACAAGGACGAAATTGTGAAATGTCTTATTTATATAAAACAAAACTTGGTAGATTGTTAAGAACAACTCTCGTGCGAACATTGTTGGATGTTGTTTTAAATAAGCAGAGTTTCGATGGAAGGAAAACTCTCCTTTACTAGCCAAAGGGTATAATCAAAAGCTTGGCTCTAATTACCATCAGAGTTTGGTACCGGTGGCGAGGCTGGAGACGCTGCGCTTGTTGTTGGCTTTTACTATCTAATTTGGATTGGAAGTGTAGGGATGGCGTATTTAAACCGAACTTTGAAAGAAAATGTGAACTGTGATGCCGGAGAAGATAATTTTTAAGCAGGTTAGAAATTTGAGTGTTAAACATTGAGCAGTAAAAATGTTGAGGAACATAAATACAACATGGGGTTGGAACATAACTAGGGGTTCTATGGAGTACATCAACCTGGACGTCAGTGCTACATAAAACTCAGCGAATATTTTAGAAAAATTGGGGGGATAACTTGCTGTTTGTTCTTATTTACGTTAATGGCATAATGGTTGTCTCTGCTAATAAAACTTGCGTAACAGTCTGTTGGACGATGCTCTTGGTGTTGCTAAATATTGTATGTGACTCGAAATAAATAAAAATGAAGGAATCATTGACGCCTTTGGATGTGAACATGCGTTTGAATGACACTAGTAATTGTAGGTTCCAGGAAGACTATCCATATAGGTAGTTAGTTGGTGCGTGGCTACACATCCGAACATTGCGGATACCGAGGTTGGAGCAATATTGTGGAGAGGAGAATAAGTCGACCAGGCTTGCTGCGATACGTATTTTGAGATATTTTTCGGCAGGTGCAGATACTGGATTGCTGTACTTAAACACACATGGTACACAGTTGTTCTTACACCATATACGTGCTGATGCTGCTGAATACAACAAATAGAGTCGGTGGGATGTTCTGGTATTTTACAGACCACATGCAGCCTTACAGTAGGCGGAAGTCCTAGATGGCTACAAAGCCATTGCCTACAGAGGCAAGAAATCTTAAGCTTTCGCCCATTCGCCCATGCCTTTTGACAATCCAAAAAACACCCTAGATGGTACCAGCCTTTTTCAGAGCTTCTTTGACATATTCAAGACCAGATCTGCAAGACGCTTCAGAAACAGCCTCAGGGTTTCAAAAGTTTAAATGGTGCTGAAATAACTCTAATTGGAGTAACCATAACCTCGTACATAACTGCTGACTACGTGTGGCCGGCTTTTTATGTCAAAGGTGTACTACTACCAGGTTGGTGGTTACTCTTCGCGTCGACTCCCCGGCAGTATAAGAAATAATATTTCTGGTTACGAAACAACCGATAGCCTAGGATGTCTTCGTTGATGATCCATCCTGTACTGCACTTAAATTTGTAAGTTCCTTAACAAACCACATGAACCCAAAGGACTCCGGGGTCACATTAAACTGTAATAAAGGAGATTTTACGGGGCATTCAAGAAGTGCGATGGAATTGCACTCATAAAAAAAATTCAAAACTGTAACATACGAGTATATGCGAATTTGTCATAAGAAGTCTTGAGCTCTGCGCTTGTGAAACGAGTGCCATAGACAATTCCCATCAAGCCTAAATTTGCTAAGATCGATGGCAACTTAAACTGTTTTTATGGGCTCATCGACAAGACATATGCTCAATGTCGTAAGTATGATTTTAAAAAAGCCTATGTGATTTGAAGGCAAAGGATATCTTTAGTAAAACCGTCGATAAGAGAAGTCTATACAGCCTCCAAAAATAAATTCGGGCTAATCAGCTTCACTTCAGAGCAAATTGTTATCGTAGCAAACACTCGACATTTCTACATCTCGACATTTATAAAGCAAGAACATGCTAGTCTACTGATCAATCTACTACGAACAAGATTGATCACATTGCAATAGACACAAGGCACTCTTCCAGTACCCTGGATATCCGAAGGGTGGATATTGACTCGGACCAATACTTTGTTGTGGCCAAAGGACCAATGCGATATCTTTAAAGCCGCTAAGAAGAGGAAATCATGTGAGGGAGTTTGATATCCAAATGATTCAATCACAAGAAAACGCTATGGCCTTTGTCGATGAAGTATCCTGCGCTTCCAGTATCTTGCCTCGAAACCTGGTGACAAAACTGTCAACAAGTCATCAGAGTTTCCGGCTCTACTGTACTAGGTTTCTCGTGACAACCAATGCAAAACCCATGGTTCGAAGACAAATGCCTGCTGGTGCATACCTACAAAGAAACAGAAGGCATCTGGAATAAAATAAAACGGAATAACGAGCACCGGCTGCTCTGAAGTAAGAGAAAAGAGCAGGAAAAGTGCGAGATCGAGGAAGTTAAGAAATTTTGTAGCAGGAAAGATATTTTTGCCAGAAGGTAACCAGAAGGTAAGAAGGATAGGCCAGGGCAATAAAGTACAATAAGAAGCTTGCAACAATGAACAGAGAAACAGCAGTCTCAGCAGTCAATGCAACAGTTACAATCTGTTGTAAGAAAAACCAAACCATTTAACATGGACGATGATAGGTAACAACGCTGCCTACGCGACGCTTTATACTCACCATCTATTTGCCAATTTTAAAGCCGTCAACCGTTCACTGAGCAAAAATATACAAAGTCATGCTCGGTTTTCTGCTAAACTTGTCCCACTCTGCAGGATAACCATATGGAAATATCGCTGCTTCGTGCATAAACTTTGACGCAAAGAAGATTTCCGACAAAACGATATACCGTCATGCAATTTCTTCAACATTATACTTGAAAGTATTGTGTGAAACTCGTTAGCCTGTACGCATCAACAGTGTGTGCAAAGGGAGATTTAGCCAAGAACTGGACTAGTTGTACAGTGACGTGCAGTTAGCAAACATGACCTTAGGTGCATGTTGTTTGATTTCCAGGTCTACCCCTGACTGAAGTTTCAATAAGAGAATTTCCGGTACGTAACCAAATTATCCTTATAAGTAAACCAATCAAACCCAATATTGACCGACACTAGGGCACGATATTTATTGTAATCGAAAATGTACTCAAGAAAATGACTTCAACATAAAACGGAAGAAAATCTTAGATTACAACAGTATTCTCGTATCTATCTAAAGTATTTATATCAAATCGGCCCCCAAATCAAAAAAAAAAAAAATACAACTATGCCAAAAAAAAAAGAAATAAATTACTCATTCAGGACATACTACATACTAGACGCTTATCCAATCAGTCTCCGGATAGAAAAATTACCCAAAATAAACCATGAGAAGGACCTAAAGTGGAGATAATGCTCTGTGCCTAGGGGTTGATATCGCCATGGTAGTGGCAAAAAATATAAATTCGTTCATAGTCAAACAACCCCTAAACTCTCCAGTGTGGTAATTAGAAATAGCTTTGTTCATCGTATTTTTAATTGAACAGCGATTTTTCCCCTTGGGACGCCCTCATTCATTCAGAATTGCCGTCTTCCGCCTTCGTTACCTCATCGTTATTCTTACAAAGGCTAAACTCCTTGCAAGTACTTCGGTTTATGGTATGTTGCTTTTGGCATATGAATAATAGGTTAGCAGACCTAAGTTGTTCTGCATCTTAAATCAGATATCGGAGATTCCTCCAAATGAAAATAATCCCTTTAAACTGAATTAAAGATAAACAACAGGCGGACGACAAAGTACGCTGAACGAAGGAAGTAAAGTGATGATATCAGTTGAGGTAGGCGGAGGCTGAAGTTTTTTTTTCCATTTCACCATTTCCCAGGAACCTCCTTCGGCAGTGACATCTGTGGTGGTCTTTCTTCGATTAAACAAAAAGAAAGGAATAGAAAATCATAACAACGTCAAATCAAGGGCCCTAAGCAAACTTCACGAAATAGCATCGGAAAGAAAAGGATCGATTTGAAGCAGATGTTCTTTCCCTGAAGGGAACAGGTGAAGTGCTGTAGAAAAAGGGTGTTATCTTGAAAAAGAAAAATTAATAATTGAAAGCAAAATATCCATAACACGAGGAAATTGCTATCGGCAATCGCGTGGAAGAATAAATCTGTTAATGGATTGAATGAAATTTTGTGGACTTTTTGAGAAAAGTTTAAAAGACAAGGAATAAAGAAGTATAGCTAAACAACTTAAAGAAACGAGGATTTTGAATTTTCCATAAGAAAAGATATGAAAACGTTACATAGGTAGCAGGCGATATCATCACCTTAAATTTTACATGGTGCTTTTGCAGTATTCAGAAGGTTCTGTATGAATATATGGTAAGATTAATTCGGACTCGGTAGATATCGCGAACAATAATAATTTGTGGGTATATTTCCGAAGTCGTAGTCTCACGAAGTGTTCTCTAACTTCTTAATAAAAGTGAAAAAAACCATGCCAACTAGATAACAGATATACGCTTCTACTGTGTTTTGCCTGACCCACCAGAAAGAAGACCCTAATTTGGTGAAGATTGAAGACTGATATTGAATTGAAGCAATTAAGAGGTGATATTGCCGGACAGGACGAGAAAGTAAAACATGAACCGAAGTAGTCGATGGTTAAGATGCGGAAAACATGCTTCTACCAAATATGATTGAAAACCAGAACATATTATGATTGTTCCTCTCAATATTTTTAGGCGTTCACAAATTAGGATAAATCTGTTAACGCCCAAAGCCATTCATGAGCTGGTTGGTTCTTTTGGTGTAATTTTGGACAAAAAAATTCGATAAATGTCCGAAGCAGATTGAACTCGAACTATTTCATTATTGTGCCTGCCACCTTTGTGCAGAATGATAATAGTGCTAGGGTTAATGGCGACTTTAGCAGCCTTTGATGCCAACTCGAAAGATTTAAAGGACCTGGCAAATCTGAATCACCGCAATACAGAAATAGCGACTAGATATGATCATTTAATGATTCTACTGTTTCTACATATAATATCTGTGATATATTCCAACGCTACCTTATGTTGCAGAAGGAACGTACCCATGTTTGTGGTAAGAAATAGGAAAAAGGTGATAGATATTAGTCTTGTCTCGAACACAAACAACAACCATCCCAATAAACTCTGAAATTCAAAAACAGAGGGAGGTTTCATGTAAAGAAAGGATTGATCCTACCAACCACAAATCGGTGGGATCAGTTGTTTAGCCATCTAAGTCTTATAATAATTTTTATGCTTGTAACGATTTTTTTATCTGCAAAGGAACAGCAGGGGGTCTGATGGTGAAATTGTGAGTTGTGGTGGTGAATACGTATAACGTATGTCGGACTATAGAGTGGTCCTTATTTGTATAGAGAAAAAATAAGTATGTTTTTTTGTTCTGCTTTATTAACAACGAACTATATGCGCAATGAATATTCAAACTCAAGATATCAACTTTTGTTAAAGAAAACAGGTAAAAAGTATATTAGCGTTGCTCTATATTTTCGGAAATATTATAGTACAAAACTTATATATTACTTTTGCCATCCACCGAGCGAAATAATATTCTCCTGGTAAAGGAAATTTAATGCCATTTGGAGGAGAAGGATTGCCTTCAAAAAAAAATTACGATCAGCTCAAGACACTCCTTGTAATACCGTGAGAAAAATCATCTTCAAGCTTTTTCATAGCAAGGGACGTTCACAACCCTGTCATCGATTCACCACACAGAAAACTGCCCGTTATCAATTGTTTTACACTGCGTTTTAAACCTTTCATTCAAAGGATCAGAAGATGAGTCAAACTTACGAGTAGTTCTGTTAAATACAGCTTGAAGAACTATCTCAAAAACGTGCTGCCTGCTAGCGAAGTAACGTATTTCTCGTCCAAGTTCCGCTTAAATGCCCGGTGTTAGTGATAGTTGTATCAAAAATAAAAGCTTGAAATCGACCGAGCATTGAGCAATCTTCTAATATACCATACACAGCAGACGATACTTTAGCACCAGTTTTAGCTAAAAGTTCTGGTACTCAAACGAGTTGTTCTATATATGCGACAGTTGCAATAATCTGAAGTTTGTCAACTTTCCCTGCCCAGCTGTATCATAAAGAGTTTAGGGTTTTTTTTAACAACTTAACACTCAAGAGGGTATGGTTATTTTGCTCCATGGGTGGCATCCAACATTTAATTGGGAGACTAAATTATTAGTGTAAATTGACTTGATGTTGTATTGGTTGAGTTCCAATGTATAACAGTGAGGTTTAATCTTAATTCTACAATTCTTCTTTTATTCGCAGCAGTTATTTGTTCGCGAAAATATTGGCGGAAAAGTCTAACAGTGCGGTTAATAATAAATTTTGTAGGGTCTATGGAAGTGTCTTCGATATAGACAATCAAGAAATGGACGGCATCTCTGTCCCTTATCATAAATTTGTCGAGTACTGCCGAAAGCCTGAGAATTCAAATATCTACTTGTGCTGTTTTCAGGCCTGATGGGACTGGTGAGCCAGAACTATCATTTTTATCTGCAAGCTGTTCCTTAGTAGAACTCATAGAATAAAGTTCTATTAGATAAATATTTTCAATTTTCAATTTACCTTCGGCACCTGCGGCAAATTAAAAGTACGTTCCTTGCATGCATCCAGGTCGACCTTGTTGCCATTGCAAGAGTAAAAACCGTCTAACCCCTTCAAATATCATCACAATAGTCTAGCTCGTCTAGTTTTTTAAGTGCGCCCGCTGGTGTCCCCCAAGACTCTGTCCTAGGACCACTCCTATATAATTTATATACATCCAACTTCCCAGATCTACCAGGATGTGAATTTGTAACATATGCTGATAACACAGCGATACTTTCGTCGCATATGTTCGGTCTAAGCATTGAGACAAATCTTAAATATGCGGCCGAAGTATTTAGTGATTATTTCCAAAAATGGAAATTCAAAATGAATGTAGGAAAAATACAAGCTATCTTTTTCTCTAGAAAAAGAAAACATTATTTCCTCCCATCTGAACGAATCATGGTCATTAGGCAGCCGATAGCCTGGGAAAACACAGTTAAAGGGCCCATACACTACACAAACTGTCGCTGCAGACATATAAATATTTTGTTGTTGCAAAAATGTCTGTACTCACTGTCTGTGTAGTGTGTATCCATGTCGTCTGTTTGCAACGACGGTCTGAGCAAATAGAAAATATTTTGAAATTTTCTTGGTCTGTGCAAACATGTTTGTGTAGTGTGTGGCGAATTTTAGCATACCGGCGTGAAAATTCGATGAAGCAACATGAACAAAGAGAGTGATAGGTAATCTTGGATTGAGTTCCTCGAAATGTATAAAAGTTTACCGGTGCAGTGGTGCGTAAAAAGTGCCGAATATTGTAATCGCGTGTTGAAAGCAGATGCTTATGAAAAGCTTATACAAAAATTTAAAGAAATCAATCCAAACGCTGATCGGGATTATGTTGTGAGAAAAATTAATAATTTTAGAACCAGCTATCGACGGGACTACAGAAAACAAAGGAAAAGCGAGAAATCTGAAATCGCTGTGGTATTTTGATTTGCTTCACTTTGTGGATAGCCAAGAGGATACCATCCAAGGAACTTCAACAATGACTGAAAATGAAAATCATTTAGAAGCGGTAAGTAGGTTTTATTGCATCATGAAATTATTTATTAGAAGCATTTTCATACATTTTGTTTGTTCTTATACAATTTGCTTCATTGCTATAATTCCGTCCTTGAGCAGGTCGAATGTTATCCAAATAATGTGCTTCGGAATGTCAATCAGGATTGCTTGCATTAAAATTGTTAGTGTCTTCAACGTACAATCCATTTTCGAAATATTGTTTTGCTTTGCTTTGGCGAAGATAGTTGTGTATGTGGCAACAAGTTAATACTATTGTGGTCACCTTGTCAGGATCCAAATTTATTGTTTTTTGTAATACTCTGAAGCGCGATGCTTATATGCCAAACACATTTTCTACTACACGTCTAGCACGTGATAGATGGTAGTTGAAAATAATTTATTCTTTTTTTAAAGTGTTGTGGCTATATGGCTTCATTATATTTTCCGTCAGCGGAAAAGCATCATCAGCCACAAACACATATGGTAAATCGCCGCTCGATTCGGATACAGGTTCAGGATTCGGGAAACCCAATGTCACATCGTTATTTAGCCGTCGATGAGAGAAGACATAAAATGAGTTGTAAAGTTTGTAGTGCGAAAATTTCCCGCGAAACGTGTAAAATTACTTGCAATGATTGCAACTGTCTCTTGCATGCAACTTGCGCTAACTTGCAACCTGCAGATGTGGATTACATAATCAAATCCAAAAAGTCGTGGTGCTGTGCTATATGTTCACAACAAAAAAGAAACAATCCAAGGAGATTATCTATGTCGTCATCATCGTGCAGTGTCAGTGCAAGCAGCGGGATCGATCCAAAACAAATAACACTTGAGGGCATTCACCTTCAAATAGTGGAGATCAAAGCGACACTTCAATCTACCGTGCAGTCCATACATGATACAGCACATGCAATCGCAATTCGCTTTGCTAGAGCAGACCACCCAAATGCTAGCTGAAATAAGGAAGAGAACTGCGTGACGTACCGCTAATGGAGGAGGAAAATTTGGGAAACCCGGTGATTCAAATCGTAGAACAGGGCGTTGGTGTGCAGATAGCTGAAGATGATTTCGATGTATGCTATAGAAAAAAAATTAAAGGGAAAATTTCTGGTGTTGTGGTTGTACAACTTCGAAGCAGGAGAGTGAAGGAGCGCATTTTGTCTGCTGCATACGCTAAGAAGTCGCCGATCAATGCTGGCAAAATTTTTCCTGGAAGCAAGGCAAACATTTACGTCAACGACTGGCTGTCAAGCGAAACTAAGGCTCTACTAAAAGAGGCGAAAAAGGCGGAAAAGAACCATGGCTATGAGTTTCTATGGGTACGATACGGAAAAATCATGATGAGAAAAGCTAATGGTATGAAGATCAAATTTATTAAGTGCTCTGATGATCTTAATCATTTATGATTAAGTCATAATTTTTTCTAAACAAAAATAATACATTCATGTTATCACATAAGGATTTAATTGATCTTGAGAGTACTAGTGCAAGTAATGATACGTATATCGGCTTAGATTTTTGCCCTTCTATTTATGATCTTACATTATGCCATCTGAATATAAGAAGTATGAGAATGAACTTTGATAGATTTTATTCGTATTTGTATAGTTCTTTCTCAATATTACCACAATTAATTATATTATCTGAAGTGTGGATTTTTAACCATGAATTAGGTAATTATTCTATTCCGGGCTATACTCCTTACCCAGCGTGCAATGAAAATTACCCTGCTGAGGGAATAATTATTTTTGTTAATAACAATATTGAAGTCGCAGAAGTCTCTGTACCCGATCTGGATAGTGCAGATTGTGTACTTTTAAAATTAAAGTTTGAAAAAACAACCATTGATATTGTCTGCATATATCGGCTGCAGTTTTTTCACAGGGATATATTCTTAACCGAACTCGAAGGCCTTCTCAACTCAAACACTTCTCACTCGGAGGGTCCAGGTTCGAATCCTGCCCATGGCAAAATCAGTTTTTCATTGTATAATTGGAACTCAGACAAAAAAATTCTGCGTGTGAAGGCATAACACTGACACGTAGATTTGGCTGTTATAAGAGTTTCTAGCAATGAAAAAAATACTGGGAATTATATCTCGAATCACTCTGAGTGAAGAAAAACTCTCCGTCCTATTCGGACTCCCACCCCTGGAGAGCAAACATAGAAACCAAACACACCTGAGTTTCAAACCACTACAAAAACAATTTTCCTTTCTCCTCCTTCTATCTTTCCGCCCGCGCCCTGGCAACAGTAAAAGGGTATCAACCCCTTAGGCGCGCGTAAATTATAAAAAAAAAAAAAAAAAAAAAATACCAGTAACAAGTGCGTTGATTATATAATTGTTTAAAGGTTTTGAAAGCCGTGCTGAGAAAAGAAGTCATGATTTGTGATGCAAACGAGAAAAGCATTATATTTAATATTTAAATTAGTAAACGGGTAAAGAGGAGGAAGTAAATGGATAAATATGGAATACATAGATGGGAAATTACATTTAATGATGACAAGCAAGAATAGGCAATGAGCTTGTTAGATTAAGACCTGCATTAAATCCTCTACACTCGATCTGGATAGTAAGAAGATTCTTAAGTTCTTTATGAATCTGGATTTGGATTGAATATGGCTTAATATATCAGGTGGCAGTTTGTTATAAATAAAGGGAGCTATATTCGTAGCAAAGCGTCTGCAGTGTTCCTTACATACTCGCGGAACTACTACCGTGGACGTTGGTCTCAGTGCATAGGCTGTATTTCTACTTTGAGTAGTGTAACCGCTTCGCAAGTAGAATAGCCTTAATACTTTAAAAACGTATAGATGTCTGAGTGGTAAGGCATTGAGATATTGGAATAAGGGGAATGAATGTTCCAATCTTGGCTAAAAAAGAGTAGCCTTGATTATCTTTTTCTGAGCTGTTATAAGGGGCTGGAGGTTACTCTTGAAAGCACCACCCCAACAGCAAATCCCATATTCTAGCCGAGAATTAACCAGTGCGTAATATATAGTAGACATTAAGCTAAGAGGTACCAAATTTTTTAGATGAAATATTTTATTTAAAGCTATATATACACATTTTCTAATGTTTGTTATATGTGCTTTCCAGTTTAACTTGCTGTCTAAGGTTACACCTAGATATTTAAATTCGATGATAAATTCTAATTTTATGCAAGCATCACTGCAGTTAGCATGTGTACAATTTAAGACATGAAGTCCTACTCCATCAATGCAGTATTTATTTGCGAGGGAGAAAGGCATGACTTTCGATTTGTTACTTAGCACCATTTGATGAAAAATAAACCAATTATTAAGTATAGCTAGGTCATCATTCATTTGACGTCGTATAGTGACAACACAGTGGTGTAGTGGTAGTAGCAAACGCTTCTCACTCGGAGGGTCCAGGTTCGAATCCTGCCCATGGCAAGTCAGTTTTTCATTGTGTAATTGGAACTCAGACAAAAAAATTCTGCGTGTGAAGGCATAACACTGACACGTAGATTTGGCTGTTATAAGAGTTTCAAGCAATGAAAAAAATACTGGGAATTATATCTCGAATCACTCTGAGTGAAGAAAAACTCTCCGTTCTATTCGGACTCCCACCCCTGGAGAGCAAACATAGAAACCAAACACACCTGAGTTTTTCAAACCACTACAAAAACAATTTTCCTTTCTCCTCCTTCTAACTTTCCGCCCGCGCCCTGGCAACAGTAAAAGGGTATCTAACCCCTTAGGCGTGCGTAAATTATAAAAAAAAAAAAAAATGTTCGTTCATGGGTAGCTGAAAATTCAATTTTATTAAACTATAGTACAAAGAAACCCTGTTATAAATATATATGTATGCATGTTTTTGTTTTCATTTCAGGTTGACGAAAATCCAAGACCAGGGACATCCAAAAGGAAGCGAGTTGCGAATGAGGAGGACAAATTAATAAAACTGGCTTGTGCCAGTTGTGCATTGGCAAACTGAATGAAAACGTCACCTGTGGATTTCAAAGACTACTACAACCATCGAGCAGGTCTTCGACTCCTCATTGGAGTGAATCTTCTGTATCCAACACCAATGCCGCAACAAGTTTTTTTTTGTTCAACAACCGCCGCCTTTGAACGCAAATAGTACGCGAACGTATAGAAACACTCAGGAACTGTTTGATGGCATGTCACAAAACATTGAAATGTAAACAAAAACGTGTTAATAAAATCTGAATCCAAACTTAATATTTCCTTTCAAAACTTATATAATGGCCTTGAAAGTTTCTATTACAATTTTTCCTAATGTTTGTGGAGCAATTGCAGATAAAAATGTTAAGTCTTCATAAGTTTCCCCGCTTGCTAGGAAGCGCAATGTTATTGAAAGCCGCTCGCTTTGGGAAATAGGTTCTCTCAGCAACGTTGTTCTTTTAATAATAATTGGAGTTACTTTTTGTAGTAATTCCGTTAAATTTGCTCTGTCCATCCGTACAAAATTATTGAAGTCAGTAGTTGATGTGTTGTCCAATTCCCTTAGTAATTTAACGTGCCCAATGATACTCCTTTTTTTATACCACTCTTTGCACCAAATTCTATGCTTTCTTTCATTTTTTTAATTGCCAAGGCGAGAATAATAGCCGCACAAGCTGTATCTGTCATTGCGATTTTTATGTATGCACGCACTCACAAACTATTCAAAACTGATGTCTGACAAACTGTGCATGTTTGTGCAGACACAGGTCTGTGTAGACGTATCTGCATAGTGTATGGGCCCTATTAGATATCTGGGTATACATCTTGATAAAAGATTGACATTTCCAGAGCATATAAGCAAAACTTTGCACAAAATTAGCATTGCTATAAAAATGTTATACCCATTTATAAACAGAAAGTCTCTCTATCCGAAAAAAATAAAATAATTATACATAAAGTTATTTTTCAAGCAATCTTGCTTGATGCCAATGTTGAAATGGTCTCTGACAGAATAGAAAGGCTAACTAACTCTTTTCTTATGAGATGTAGTATACCTGGAAATCCCCTCATTAATGAGTTAAATGCTACTTAGCTTAAGTTGAAATACAAAACGGATCGCTCTTAGCAAATCGTTATTTATTTATTTGTTAAATTATTTTCTTATCTATTTGTAATGTTGTTGTTAGTATATAAATATAATAGTTAATGTGTAAATATATAGCTCTGTATTTATTTATTTATTTTCCTGTTAACTTGTTTATCTATATTTATTACATTTTGTTATTTATTTATTTATCAATTTATTTATTTATTTATTTATTTATTTATTTATCAATTTATTTAATTATTTATATATATATATATATTTATTTATTTATTATTATTTTTTTTTAAAAGAGGGTTTTTAATCGTTATTTTCCCTTTAAAAATATTCAAAAATACAAAAAAGTTCGTAAACAATATTATAAAGCTTTTTCTCTGTTGAAAGATATATTAAATATCATATCTCTGTGTGTAAATTGTGTGGTGGCAAACCTTGTACAAATTTTACAAATGAAATAAATATCTATCTATCTATCTATCAGCAGATCCAAGGAAAAAACAGGTGCGATGTCGAATAAATCATTTAATGTTTCCTCAAAGCGAACTATTTTTTCTCTGCATGTCTCAGTGTTTCTAGTTTCACTTTTTTGTTTCGTAGTTCTTCATAAAGTTTTTTAAGTTATTTTAAGCAATGACATCGATTAAGAGTGGGGACTCTTGCTTTTTCCCAAAAAATTAAACACTCGGCTACGACCAAAGCAATATTATTTGCTAAAGTTAACTTAACTCTTCGCATATACAATAGACCAGGAATTTGGTTTTTCATAACATCGGCCGAAAGCATTTTTTTACCTGACATTTTGGGCTAATGAAATTCACCGCAGATTGTTAAAACTTTTGAAAAACAAAACGATACTTAAAATCGTTAACACATTGTGAATAAATGAACGTACCTTTAAAAAAACTAACACAATAATATAGTTCTACTCGCAAGTCTAAAGGCTGTAGAAGAAGGTACAAGAAACTACTTAGAATCCGAATGCTGCCAGCAATCAACGTTTTGAACTGGCCACTAGACAGGATCGTACAGGTTGCCAAGTTTCAAAGAATGATTCCTGTAAAATTCCTTCCTTGCCAGCAAACTGGCAAGCCTGGAAGTCTGAAAGCACTCGCAAGATCTAATGGTGTACAAAATAAGCTAAAAGTAGAGACTTTGTCCCAAGCCTCATAATTATGTTGTCATTTTCCGTCATTTTACGTCTGGTACCTAAGACCTATATTTACGAAAACCGTTTTTTTTTTGTTTTTAATGAGCGGGCGCTAAAGGAGTTTGTATACCCTTAAGGTGATTGTTCACAGCGCGGTCAAAGGAAATTTAGGGAGGACGAAAAGAGAGGTACCGATGTACATTATTTTTTAAATGCTTGCGACCAGGAAATACAGAGATCTGTAGGGCATTCCATAAGCGAGCTGTACGGCTTAGGAACGAATCACGATATTTTAGAGTACGTCCGAAAATGGGCTTGAGGGTATACTGATGATTCATAGCGAGACGGGTGTTACGATTGAAAGTTTAAATGGGCGGAATACTACTGGCGATTTCAGTGGAGTACTGGTGGTGGAAATAGCGATAAAACAATGTGAGACAGGAGACGAGTCGGTGTTCGAGAGTATCAATTGATTGACTGGTATTAATATCATCAATAAGATTCATCGCACGGTTTTGAATCCTATCTAGCAGGTGCAGAGATGTTTTAGGAGCACCTGACCAGATGTGGGAGTTGTACTCCAATTTTGGGCGGACGAATGCCTTATATATTGAGGCCAGATCAGAGGGGGTAAAATATTTCTTACATCGCTTGAGGAAACCTAGACATTTCGCAGCATTTTTGGCGACATCAAATATGTGGTCATTCCAACGTAAGTTGTCATTAACACACATACCGAGAATGGAAAGTTTTTCGGTTTCGACGATGCAAGTTCCATTCATGGATAATGGTTGGGTGCTTAAATTTCGCTTTAACGACAGCAGACAACATTGTGTTTTGGAAGCATTAAATTCCACTCTGTTGATATTTCCACAATTGGTTATGCTGTTGATATCGGAATTTAATGCGCTTAACATACGCTGCCATTCTCGTTCTACAGCCGAAGGGCAGGGCCGTGAGTCCGGGAACGAATATGAAAAGCAGAGAGTACTGTGATCAGCAAAGGAATATATTGGATTAGAAGTAGCAGACAAAAGCTCATTCATGAAAATTAAAAAGAGTGTCGGAGACAGAACATAGCCCTGGGGTACACCAGCATTTATTTTGTGAATATCAGACTTGAAACCGTCCAAGACAACTTGAATTGAACGTTCCGAAAGGTAATTTCTAATCCATTGAAGAAGAGAGTCGTCGATCCCAAATGCACGCATTTTCGGCCAAAGAGCCTGATGCCAAACTTTGTCAAATGCCTTAGAAATATTAAGTGCAACTATATTGCTTTCGCCAGATTCACGTACGCTTTGGTTTCACTTTTCGGTGAGCCATGCCATCAAATCACCAGTGGCCCTGTTGCTACGAAAACCATATTGCTGATCATTGAAAAGTTTTCGTGTATCGAGATATTTCATGATCTGACGATTTATCAGCGTTTCCATGACCTTGGAAAAAAGGGACGTAAGTGCAATGGGTATGTAGGAGTAGAGGGAAGAAGATTCGCCTTTTTTAGGGACGGTCTGGACAAATGCTGTTTTCCATCTGCTCGGAAAGAGTCCTAAAGAGTCAGATTGATGAAAAAGCTTACGCAGTGAATTTGCCAACGTGGAAGAACACCTATTCAGAAGAAAAGAGAATAGAAGAATACCATCTGGATCAGCGGATTTATGTATGTTGAGATCTTTAAGTACACTTTCTACTACACGAGTGCGAAAGTAGATTCGTCCCATTGAAGATTCGACGCACTCAAGTGCAGGCGGGGACAACGCACAATCTGGGAGTGTTGAGCTGGCCGCAAAGTGTGCAGCAAGCAGATTGGCCTTGTCTAACGAGCTGACAGCTGGAATGTCATTTTAAATGAGCGTTGGGATGGAGAATGAGGCGGAATTTCTAATGTTTTTAACGAACGACCAAAAAATTTTTTTCACTGCCTTTGGGACATTGCAGTATTTTTTTCCTCAGTTTTTGGTCGTATTTTAATTTCACACGTTTAAGAAAGGCGTTGCAGTCATTTCTGTCTCGATTGAACTTTTTTCGGTTTTCCTCTATCGGGTAGGTCTTGAAGGACCGGAAAAACATTTCTCTAACCCTGACGGCCTCTTTACAGCTCGAGTCGTACCATGCTTTTTCTATTGGTTTGATACTCATCATACGATGAGGAATAAAGGATCGCATTCCAAAGAGAATGGTGTCTGTAATAATATCAGCAACGACATCCACGTTGTTATCGAGGAAGCATAACGACCAGTTAAAATTTCAAAAGAAGCTGTTAAGACCACTCCAATTGGCTTTCTCGTAATGCCATATGGTTCGTTTAGGAATTTTTTCCCTAACTGTGTAGTCGGTGTACGAGAAATTAGCTGATATGACACAATAGTCCGACGAGCCTAGAGGGGAGAGCACATCAACTGTGTATTTATCAGGGTGAGAAGTTAGAAACAAGTCCTGGGTGTTGGCGGTATGACTATCAAGGTCTGGTATTCGCGTGGGTTCATTTACAAGCTGCGTTAAGTTGTTTTCCGCAGCGAAGATCTCAAGACACCGTTTTTCGGGTGTTGTCAGTCCAGAATGTCGAAGCCACCCAGAATTATGTATATTGAAGTCGCCCGTAATAACGATTTCAGTATGGGGATACAGGGATACAATTTTTTGAATGGAGTCAGACAGCGCATCAAACTCGTTAAAAGTAGAATTGCTGTACAGTTTGGGGCTTCTATAAATAAAGCAGTAGTGGATAATTTGCTTACGGAGATGGAATTTTAACCATATGAAGTTGAATTCCGGATTGGAGCATGGATCACATTGTGGTGGAGTTGGTGGTGGTCGACCGCGGTGAGAGAAGAATAATGGAACTAGTACGTAGCCAGGTAGCGTCAGATCAGAATGATCTGAGAGGTGTGGGCGAGGATCTACCTGTGTTTCACTAAGTGCCAAAACAGCTGGTCTGTACTTACAGACGTGGGCGTACGCAGAAAAGTGATTACTTTTTAGCCCGCGTATAGTGGCTACGTCTACCCTGAATTCACTAGTCATAATCACAGACAAACACAGAAAACACAAACACCGACGATACTAAGCAAAGCTGCGAAGTGAAAATTCTGATCAATTTGCTGTAGGTGTTATGCCCTTACAACAATATGAAATAGTGCACCAACAAAATTTTCACTCATAACCCGCTATCCGTCAGTTGTTACATACACTCAGCCACTGCCCGTACCGTATGGTAAATACAATGATGGCAGCCGCTACCTACATATAAAAAGGTATAAACTACCTGCTGTCAACTCTGTGGGAAGGCTATCATCGGCGTAGCTATCAAAACACTGCCCAATGGTCAGAATATTTATTGAACAGAAAATTAGTAAAACAAATTTCGATCTTATTATTTTTTGCGAAGAACACAGCTTCAACATCTAATGATCAAATTCGGACCTACTCTCAAATACTCACACGTAGGCGTTGGGCATTTTCGGTGGGGGCATCGTCTGTGTAAATTTTAAGTCGTATTGAAATTCAACACTTTTAAGAAAGACATAAATGACGAATATCTACTTTTCTGTTCAGCACGAATTACGTTACAACATTCTGAATTCCAAGAACAGTTTAATGCAAGACTTTCAGTGTTAACATGACGTTAGAAAGCTAGTCACAATTTACGGTAAGATAATTCAATACTTTCTCCAGTTAAGTATTTTAAAAATACTCTCTTGCTATTATTGATCAAAAGTACTAGTCAAACCCTAAATGGGAAAAACAAACTATTATAGCAATTTTATACAATAAATTAAAAATATTAAAATTAATGAAACCTGCCCGTAACCATACCCAAAGCGGAGATAATGTTAACGAAATTACCACATAAAAGTACCGAACAATTAGTAAATGATTACACATTAAACCAAGTTTCAGATAATCCTTTCATCTGACCAAAGTGCACATCGTTAAACCAATAAAGTACGCCTCGCAATTCGTATTCGTTTTCAATCTATTTGCATGATGTAAATTTAACCGGCACAATGGACCAACACGACGACGATGGTTAAAAAACAATTTTTCAATTACTAAAATGAAATGAGCGAAATTTCATAAAGCCGTCATTGAAATATTCTGCCTTTCATACGAGTATGAGATGAAAATTAAAAAAGAATAAAATGTATCCAGACAGACATTTTCCGTTTTACAATTAATTATTCACTTATCCTTCGTCACCCATTCCAATCAGGGTGATCCTTTGTACGTTTTAAAATCAATGGCTTCCAGCGAAAAAATGTATATCCCTCTTCATCCTTTGGCTGTGGATTCACGTACTCGTATATGAAATCCTTATTTTTCGTCGCTCTGCTGGAATCTGTAAAAGCGTACTTTTCGTGTCCTTCAGTCTATAAATGAATAGAAAGTGAATATCTAATAAATTCCAGTGTGTAAACACTGTAAACATACGCATACACTACACTACACACCCATATAATGTAACATGGACTCTCACCAGAGGCATAGTCACCCGTTCGTTCAAAAGTAGGATCAAAGAAATTATCTAATTTAGAGAGGGGTAGTGTAAAAATGCCATTCTGATATCCTAAAGAAAGTAGGAAAAAAAGAGAAGGTAAGCAAAAATAAGGACGAACAAGTGATGGCTTTATTTATGGAAATCAAAATCCTTCTAAGTATTGTGGTTACGGTTGATCGATTATTTATTAAAATATCCTGTGGACCATTGAAATGATTGGAATTTTATCCAAAGTATAATTATTATGAGCGTTTGCGTACTCGCGTCACGAAGACGAAATATGGATTCAGTGAAGGGTTGCCTTGCGTTGTGTACCTACCGCTGAAATTTACCAAGAAAATTAAAAAAAATAAAATTGTATATTCGAAAGGTGGGGTTGGTTAGTGCTCACAATGTGTACAATATAAGTGTAATGATTACATATCGTATTTTTTAGATGTCAAATATGGGCTTGAGTTTAAGAAATAGAAGCAGAAATAGTACACAGGCCACACACCAAAGAACAGGCAAATAATTTCTGACTTCATCCACCCTTTCGACAGGAAATGGTGGATGAATGTTGAAATGTTCCTCCAAGAGAAAAAAAAATCAAGATAACCTCTCACAGTTCTCCCGCTAAGTTTATGTACGGGTGGCCTTAGAATGTGTCATTTGTTATGCGTTAGATATTGATGGCTTGACGTTGACAATCTGCTTACTGGAGATCCAGTGAAACGTGCGAATAGCCCAGGACAAAATGTGACTCAGCACTGCTTGGCAATCTCTCGGAAAAGGAAGTTAGGAATCTGATCCCTGCCTCGCCTTCTACGTATATTCTCATATCCGTTAAAGGCATTGGGTTAAGAGGGGGCCAGGGAGTGAGCTGTTGAATACTCGAGACTTCGGTTTAGGACATGCTACATGTGTGTAGGTAGACTGAAGGATTAGTATATAAAGATGTCATCAAAGAACACCACCGCGTCAAAGCCTCCGGCTATTTTGGAATCGTTTCTTGAATCAGGTGATAGAGGTCTATGTTGAAGCCAATTTCAGTAAAATAAGGTCAGATGATTGGGGAAAGCCACAGTGCAGCGTAAATAGTCTCGCCTACGACAGAACGATGGCTGTCCTCCGAATGAACTTGTTCGCGCAAAGAACAGAAAACAAAAAGAAACTTATTTCAACAGTAACACGGTGTCGTGTATACTTTAAAAAATTAAGTTTATTGCGCAGTATAAAAAGAAAACGTGGTTGAAACGCCAATCTCCAAAAGAAAAAGAACCGCCAAAACCTTCGATCTGTCTGCCTTCTTTTTACCCGGCAAAGTCGCCGAGATATGACATTTCTGCATTTCGTACTATCGGCAACAGATGTCCTCGCTGTCGTATTGTAGTCTTAGGTGGCGGCAACACTCCCTCCAATAAGCGGATCTGAAGTACCCTTCAAGTTCGCATTACTCCTCCAGTCGGCACTCGGTCTAACATCCAGGACAGCGAGCTTAGCTGCAGGACGCTCAAAAAGTCCACTTGAAGTTCGCACAGTCGCTCTTCTAACCTGTCCGTCTTGAGCTACCACAGTGTTGACCACAACGCCCCTCGGCCAGCAGTTCCTGGGAAGTTGTTCGTCGACTATAATCACCAGGTCTCCCTTTTTGATCGGCTTCACCTTCTGAAACCATTTGGCTCGTTTGTTTAAAGTAGGTAGATATGCCTTGATCCATTTTTTCCAAAAGGCCTCAGCTATCGGTTGAGAATATTTCCAATTGCGTCTCAAGTCCGGTGCATATAAGTCACATGATGGCTTAGATCCATTCGATGTTCCGAGAATGAAATGATTGGGCGTGAGTGCCTCCTCCTCCGTCGAATCTAGTGATACAAACGTAAGGTGTCTTGAGTTGATGGTGTTCTCTACTTCAGCCAGAGCACTTCTCAGGGTTTAATACTCGGGAGAATGCGGTATAACACACATTTGATTGACCGTACCAACCTTTCCCAGGCGCCACCCATGTGTGGAGCAGATGGAGGGTTAAACTTCCACTTTGTATCAGCTGTAGTGAACTCATTAGCCACTTGATTCAGATTTATCTTTGCCAGCTCTTGTTGAAGTTCTTTCTCCGCGCCTCGAAAATTCGTGACATTGTCACAATAAATTTCGAGTTTTTTAGGCATATGATGCAAGAATCCGTAGTCAAACTATGCGCCAGCTCTATATGCACCGCTCGTATCGTAAGGCACGTAAATATGACTCCCCACCTCTTCTCATTTCGCCTTCCCACGGTTACTAAAATAGGGCCAAAATAGTCCAGTCCAACGAAGGAAAAGGGTCGACTAAAGGCACTTATCCGTGCAATGGGCAGGCTTGCCATTTCTGGTACAACCGGATGAGCCATTTGGATTTTACACAACTGACAGCGTTGGCGGACCGACTTCAGCACAGTTCTTAAGTTAGCGATGTAGAATTTCTGTCTGATTTCATTAAGAACAGTCTCATGATTGCAGTGGTGGTATTTTCGATGGTTAGAGTTGATAATCAAGAAGGTAATGCGATGGAGCTTCGGCAGAATAACTGGAGTTTTACATCTTTCATGCACACAGTGTGCCAGTGCAATGCGACCACGCATCTTCAGTACACCATCTGTATCCAGAAACGGTGAGATTTTAGCTAGTGGGCTACCTTTTGATAGAAGAACTGTTTTCTCTAGCGATTGCCTTCTCTGCAGTAAGGTAATTTCATCCGAGTAAGTTGCCAATTGGGCTTGACGATAAAGTACCGCTTGGGATCGCTTGATCATCTCCGATGTCAGTCTGGTTCCAACAGCGTGCTCCCCCTTCACCCTAGATCTTAAGACTTCTGTAAATGTGATCGCATAAGCCAAAGAACGATACAGAACTGACCATTTACTGAAGCGGGAATCGTCAACAATGCAGCTTGTTCATGCTTCGGTAATATGCAGCATGGATGGTCGTGCTTCTTCGCTGGTGCTGTCTATTGTGGGTGACTGAGGCCACTCACTATGCGAGTACCGCAAAAAAAGCGGACCGCTGAACCATTCACTGGTGGCGTGGAATTCTGGTGGTGATTTCCATTTCGTAGCCTTGTCAGCTATGTTGAACTTGCTGGGAACCCATCTCCATTCTGAAATCTGCGATGCTTCTAGAATTTCGCCGACTCTGAACGTGACGAATTGCTGGAACTTATGCGGGTCTCCTCGTAGCCATGCGAGTACAGTTTTGGAATCAGTCTAGAAGAACCTTTGCGGTATCGCAAACTTGTGTGAGCTGCAGATAAAAGATGTTAGTCGTACACCCAGAACCGCTGCTTGAAGTTCTAAACGAGGAACTGATATTGGACGTTGAGGAGCAACTTTGGCTTTCGCACATACAATCACCACATCGATGTTGTCGTGGCACTCTATCCGGAAGTAAGGTACAGCTGCGTATGCATTTTCGCTTGTGTCCACGAAGGTGTGCAATTGCACGCACACATTTCCTTGATTCAGTAGTTTAGAGTAGCACTTTGGAACTCTTACCTCCGTCACGTTTTGCAGTAGAGTTCTCCACTGCAGCCATCTTTCCACCATGCTTGCAGGCAACACCTCGTCCCAACTAATTGCTTCTCTCCAAATCTCCTGCAGTAATAGTTTGATACAAATGAGGAAGTGCAATATAAAGCCCATGGGATCAAAAACCGACATGAGAATTTGAAGAATCTCCCGCTTAGTCGGCACTATTCCTCCGGAGAGAACATCCCGTTTGAGTCGGTTAAAATTTAGAACGAGAGTGAAAGCATCAGTCGATGTACACCAATAAAGCCCCAAGACCTTTTCCGCTGAAGTTGTTTCGTCAACACCAAACGCTTTGTTATGTGGTCCATCACTGTCTTCCTCAAGTGCTGCACGTACAGCTACCGAATTCGACATCCAGTTTCTAATGTGAAACCCAGCATTTTGATGGATATATTTTACGTCTTTCGCAAGTTGAATTGCCTCCGCTTCAGTGTTCACACTATCTATGAGATCATCAACATACTCGTAGTGGTGTTCCAGTATGGCCTCCACTGCCCTTGGTTTGCTGGCTACGAAGCTTATAGCGTTCCGGTTCTTCACGTAGTGGGCAATACAAGGTGAACAAGCCATCCCGAAGGCCATAACGTTCATTTCAAAAACACTAGGATTCTGCAAGTCATTCGCTGCACTCCATAGAAACCGTTGTACATGTCTGTCAGCCTCTCGTACTCGCACCTGATGGAACATTTCTGCAATGTCGCCACAAATACCGATCTTGCCACATCGAAAACCACATAAGACTGTTGTCAAGGGTACCAGTTGGTCGGGGCCTTTCAAAAGAAAATCGTTTAATGAAGTGCCATTACATTTTGCTGCCGCGTCCCAAACTAATCTCACCTCTGCGAGTTTATTGGGATTCCGAACTATAAATATCGGCAGATACCAAACTCGATCATGTCTGATGTTCATTTCATCAATCGACAACTTTCTCGCGTATCCCTTTGCTACCAGATTTGTTATCTGCTGGTCCAGATTGTTACGGAGCTTCTCATCTCTTCCGATTCTCTTTTGCAAGTGATGAAATCAGCGGCGTGCCATGGGTAGACTATTTGGTAGGGAAATGTCAGCGAATTTCCATAATAGACCTACCTCAAAGTGTCTATCGATGCGTACGCAAGTATCTTCCAAGATTTTCGTTGCTCTTTTTTCCTCGGCGGAGACTATTTGCTGGGTAGGAATACGAATACCGACGTTCTCTATTTAGAAGAAATCGCTCACAAGTTGGTGAACTTCTCTGTCGGCATTGCACTCACACACAAGAATTCGAGATGAATCTGTAGTATCTTCATTTTTGTTGCATGTATCAGGGCCATGGACTGACCATCCAAGTCTGGTTTTGGTTACGATTGGCTGTGACCAGCTGCCCTCGAAGACCTTCAAGGGAACACCCAGCTTCCAATTGTCCATTCCAATCAGAATTCTTGGCTGCGCTTTTTGATGATGGAATAGGTAGATTAGCTAAATACGGGTATTGCTTCGCTAGCACCTGAGTAGAAACTGTTTGCGTTGGTAAATCCAGGCTTCGCACAGTACGCACATTGTCAAGCTGATACTTACGACTGCCATCGCTTTTTCCTGCAATTCCAAGAGAAACGATTTGGGAACTGCACTCGATACGTGTGGTGTCAGATGCCCACCTCAAGCACAATTCCTCCGTTCTTCCCGAAAGTCCTAATTTGCAACCAATTCTTCATCCAACAGTGTTAAGGACGATCATCCGTCTAAAAACGCAAAGGTATAACCCGATTTCACATTGCCATGCAGCGTCACTGGCAATATTCGGAAAAGCACTTTGGTGAACGTGGTTTGTGCTTCATGGGTAAATACACCTGCATTTGTCGGACCGTCGCTGCTGGCTGCGATAAACTTTGTATAATTGTGCAGGAGGGGATGGTGTTTAGCTTGACATCCACTAATTTCACAAATTTTTGATGCTCTACAGCGCGAATATGGATGTCTTCCCAAACATGAGCGACACAGATTGTATCGGCGTAACATTTCCCATCTTTCTGAGAGACTTGCGTTCGTAAATCTGGGGCATTTGGAAACTACGAGTAAATGATCGCTTTGGCATACGCCACACTCTTTGTGGTTTCTAACTGGCTGTGCGCTGTTGTTGGTTCTATTTGCCACACCATGTGTGTTAAGAAAACCACGTGATTTTAGTGTACGTTTTTCGTTTTTTTGGTGTAACAGGTAGCGTTGTTACTGAACATGCGGCCTCTGCTATGTCGTACAGCCAATTACTAAAATCAGCCAGTGTGGCAGGCTGTAATTTCTTGGAAAATACTGCCCAAGTCAATAGAAGATGCTGTGATAGCTTGTCGACGAATTCTTTCAGAAGCATAGGGTTGTTAAGATGTGCTGTTAAGTTCGTGGCTTCCATTGTCGCACATACGTTTTTGATTGCCATGGCAAACTCGATTAAAGACTCTAGCTTTTCAGCCTTTGGAGGCGTCACGTTCTTGGCCTTGGTAATCAGAGCGTGAATTATGTGCTCTGGTCGTCCGAACAGCATTCGGAGCGTTCTAATGACATCTGGGACCATGGTTGGAAGCATAAGACGATGTTTAACAGCTTCCATTGCTTTTCCACGAAGGCACTTCTGGAGTCGGACTAGATTTTCGCCATTTGAAAACCCAGCAAGGTCTGTACTCTGCTCGTAGCAACTGATAAATACGGGCCACTCTTCAGGGTTGCCGTTGAACACAGGTAAGTCTTTCGGAATGGCTTGTCTCACTGCTAATTGAGTGGAAGAAAGTTGAAATGCTTTACTTACATACGATAGAACTTGTATCTTTTCGTCATTCGGTTTCCCCTGCTGCTGTTCTGTTTTGTTCTCTTGGTGTTGCCGCGGTTGATGGTGGTGGCTGGCGTCATACTCTTCCTCGTCATCTGAGTCCTGAGCAAGAATTTCATATTTCTGTTGAAGGTAGAGTTGGTTGCTTTTATCTCGCAATAATTTCTCCTCCTCCAAGCGTTGTAAAAGCAACTGCTTCTTCTTTCCTGTGGACTGGCTTGATATTGAGGACTTGTCATTGGAAACATTGTCTTGATTATTCGAGGCTACTGGTGGATTCACGGGTTCATTGCAAAGCTGACAATTGTGATTTGGCGTTGAAGTAGCAGGATTTTGCGGCATAATGGCGTCCGAAGAAATTCTCGAATAGTTGACTTGTGACTAAATTTATTAATTTTTTAAAGAACTGTTCGCGCAAAGAACAAGAAATAAAAAAGAAAACAAAAAGAAACTTATTTCAACAGTAACACTGTGTCGTGTATACTTTAAAAAATTAATTTTATTGCGCAGTATAAAAAGAAAACGTGGTTGAAACGCCAATCTCCAAAAGAAAAAGAACCGCCAAAACCTTCGAACTGTCTGCCTTCTTTTTACCCGGCAAAGTCGCCGAGATATGACATTTCTGCATTTCGTACTATCGGCAACAGACGTCCTCGCTGTCGTATTGTAGTCTTAGGTGGCGGCAACAGAACTATAGAGACTCATAGCTGAATAGAAAATCAGTCACAGTATAGTTTAAATCGCATCATGTGTACTAGCTAGTTGAATCAATCTGGTTGGTATCTTGGGTATACAAGGAGGTTCGAAGAAAATCTTCGGAGCTCTTCCGTGGGGACATGGAGAAATACTCTAACTTTCGAGACTCTGAAATGTTATTGCCTGCAATCCAAACTCTACTTGCCGTTTGCTTAGGCCAGATGATTCATGGATGTATTCCAGTGGAGGAGTGATTCACAACAGCCACCAGCCACCACCATCCGTTTGAGTCAAAAGAATCTGTATACCAAATGGAATATCAAGTGCATTCTAACCATCCAAACACCGGATGATGATAGTATCCAACCATGTTCGAGCAATGAGTGGATATTAATATCGTTTTAAAGAGCAATTACAATCTGAAGAGACTATGATGCCACACGAGCTCTTTCTAGTCGATAGAAAGCGGCTGGATTAGATGGAGAAATGTCAGAGTTTAATAATTATGAGACGAATGAGATCAACTTAAGACTCATTGACGAAATAATGCTCAATAGTATAAGGAGCCATTGATATGCCGCACTCATACACATCTAGTGAAGTAACGAGCTAATTTCTTTGAATTGCGCAAGATTTTTGATGCGATGTTGTTGTGTTGGGTTGTTGGGTTGTCATCAAAACCTTCACAATGTAGGTAGACTATGTTATTAAGTCCTAGACATTTCCGCTTATCTGTTTCTACAGAAAGTAGTTCTCTGAAGCATACGTATTATAGCCAACCGCATGAGTTTAATACGTACGTAAAGTTGATGAAGAAGACGTATAACTTTGGGCTGGAACTGAAATTCGACGAAAGCAGAAATTCCAAACTAATGCTTCATCAGATTGATTCAAAGGTCAATGAACGAGGGATGGTGAGGTTCTTAGAAGAAGCATACAGTTATTGTATATTGTATATTTTACGATGAATAGATTAACGCCAGAACAACGCGTGTAAATTGTGCAAACTTATTTTGAAAACCATGGTGCGGTTCGCTAAACCTATCGAGCGCTATGTCCATTTTACGGTCGACATAATCATCCATCTGGCCAAGTTATTCGGAACAAAATGAACGGCAGCGATATTTTCGACACCTCGACCAGCCCGTTGTCTCACTGACACGGCAACATCACACAACGAATATGTAGACTCAAATTTTTGCACTAAACTTGTTATTGCCTATCTACTAGGGCAAGAATTACGATCGAAAATTGGAGTTAAGGCTCTTAGAGTTGCAGTCACCGACTCCGAATTTCGTTAGAAAATTTTTATAATTTGCAGACGTTGCTCGTTCGTGTACTTTACCATGATGAAAATGTTGAGTTTACTGAATAAACTGACAGTGACAGCTTGATGATTAGTGAAAGAGTGCGTTCACAAATTAAATTCAAAGTTGTCAAGTCCCTATTGGAAAACCCTTTACAACCCCAGTTTATCGATAAAGTTGTCGAAAATTGGACTTCATTCTCCAATTGTTCTTCATTCGAGCTAGCCGTTTCGAGCATATGCACGATATCATATTTAAGCACTAATGGCATAAAATTATCTCTTAAAAAAAGCTAATATGAAAGACATTAACATTAGCTTCCAGTGTTTGATTTAATATTGAATATGTATACCTCTAAAAAAAACAAACCGTTTATTAATTATTTTCATGATAATTACAGCGGGTACGAAATATCTGTGACTTACCTGTATTATGCTACTTATGTAATTTTGAGGACAGGAAAACACTATGCATTTTCTTGGGAAATATCACATTCTGAAAGAAACGTGAAGGCATGTTTTCCGATATTAAAAAGGAACAACGACTTTAGTGGAATTTAGATGAACTTGCTTTTAACGATACCTGGAAATATGAAACGGCTAACCAATTCTGGTTATGCGATGGGTGCGACGCTGTGCTTTCTACACAAAGCAGAAATAGTGTCAATTCGATTGTGGATTCATCATCGGAGAACTAATGTCTTGAACTTCAAGCATCTGAGCGAACGGAACGGATATACATACGTACGCCATGTAGGAATATGTGTGATATCCGCTTTTATACACACATAAGAGAAGGACGACTTTGTCACAGCTTGCTTCGACAAGGGTGAATTGTGTTGATGATTTTTGGAATAAAAGGAAGTTTTTTCAGCAAAAAATGTTTTATTTCTCAATATAGCCTCCTTTGAGCTAAATACACGTTCCACCAATTTTTCATCCTTTCCAAATTGCAAAATTTGTCGAAGGCCTCAAAATAAGCGTTTTTTTAACGACGAATTCATCGTTGAAGCCAAATCTTCTCCCTCTGAGTAACTTCATCTGGTTTGGAAAAACAAAATGGTCACTGTGGGCTAAATCTGGAGAATATAGTGGGTGAGGGAGCAATTCGTAGGCCAAGTCATAAAATTTCACTATGGTCACTATTCACGTGAGCATCTGTGCATTGATTTAATACAGTTTCTTTTTAGCCAAATGCTGCTGCTTTTCCTTCAAATTTTCTTTGAACCGAATGTTATCGGTGTTGATTTTCTTTCCCTTTTAAAGGTCATCGATCTAGATTATGCCATGCTCATTAAAAATGCACTATCGCCATATTCCTGTTGTCCGACAGACCCACCTTATTCTTCTTCGGCACCGATCGCCCGGAGACACACAATGCTTCGACTGCTTCCTGATCTTTGGTGCTTCATGGTACTCGACGGGAGGCAGTGTTAGTTTTCAAGTTACAATGCGGCATTTTCTAAACATCAACATAGCCATAGCGAACTGGCAACCATATTGATTACTTCCTGCTAGTATATGAAATATTCTGCAAGTCCAAACGTTCCGTGGACCCAGTTTCGACTTTTTTGGAGCCCAAGAGTGAATTCTTATATCCCGGAATTCACGTTGAAGCCAAAGGCCCGATAAAGTACTATGAGGAAATTTAACGTCGATAGGCTACAATAAATTAGATTGCTAGAGTTCTGGGGGATTATTGCCGCACAATAAATAATTTAAGAAGGAGTATCAGTATGGACATGTCTATTCACTACTATCGATTACTGTTTTTTTTAAAGAACTTAACACTCAAGTGGGTATTAATACACTTAAAATGCCTGAGCACGTGTTAAGTTTAAGTTTTTAGGATGGGATAGAGAGAGAAAGAAAGATTTTGGGCTCCTCCGTAAGAACTTATCTTTTTCCATTCTCCTCGCATGATCTGTTTTTGTGTGTTTCATTCGCCGTTTATTTCCTTGTGCATAGTTCGTTCGTATTGCGTCTTGACGTCGTGTGTATGTATTGTTTTAGTGGCGTGATCGTCTTTATGTTGCCTGTTGTCCTTTATCCGAATCTTATATTCGGCCATTCTGCTTAATAGTTCGTCCCGAATAATTTCGTCCAATGTTTTATACCATCACAAGCGGCAGTTGCGCGTCCTGGTCCGGCATGATTCCCCATCTTAATAACTTCATATCGATTGTGCTTGCATACTCTTACTATCTTATATGGTCCAAGAAACTTCGGTTTCGGCTTCAACCCTGGGCCAAACTGAGTCCTGCGTACTGCTACCAATTCGTTCATCATATATTTAATCGATTCTTTTCGTTTTCGGGGGTGGTATCTGGTATCTGTAGTTTTCATTCTGGATCTTCATGATATTCGTCTTAGCATCTTCTCTCATTTCAAGTACTACCTTGTCTAACTCGAAGACCTCTTCATAGAGTATATCTTCCATATTTGGCTCCTCATCTACCCTCATGTCTATTCCAGTAAGTATTTTAAAAGGAGTATGCTTCGTACTTCTAGACTAGCATCCCCTCTCTTCGATTCCCATCTTTGTCAACAGTGCTATGAGCATTCTATTTACGCGTTATACTTGACCATTTCCTCTCGGTGCCCCTGTGGTGATCATCAAATACGTAATGTCTTCTCCTTCGCCATATTCTCGGAAGCTTAAATGCTGTTCCTCTATCACTTCTCTTTAGAATACAGGAAGTGATCCATATCGCCTGTAACCGTAGAAGCTGGATAAAGACCACGGCCGAAACACACATAGTTCCAAGCTCTTCAATAGCATAGCTGTTCTACCTTGCTGCTAACCTTTGGATTGACTCCCGCTTTGGGCCTCAACCCTAAGCTAACCTTTCTCCTTTGTCCTTCTTTTTTCCCTTAATGAGTTTCCTTTGCACCCCTACATTTTCTGCCTTAACCGATCCTTCCACTGGTTGGTTCACCTCACCTCCCCGTCTTAATTTAATTTTATTATGTTCGATAGTTACAGATGCCTTTCCTATTACGTTTACCCCAATTACCATTGAACACAGCATATTGTATTCGCATACGACATGAACTGTAGTCTCACTCCCATCTGAATATCATCTACCTTCATGGTTGCGTCAAAGTTTTTTTTTTTTTTTTTATAATTTACGCGCGCCTAAGGGGTTAGATACCATTTTACTGTTGCCGGGGCGCGGGCGGAAAGATAGAAGGAGGAGAAAGGAAAATTATTTTTGGAGTGGTTGAAACTCAGGTGTGTTTGGTTTCTATGTTTGCTCTCCAGGGGTGGGAGTCCGAATAGGACGGAGAGTTTTTTCTTCACTCAGAGTGATTCGAGGTATATCACAGTATTTTTCTTTTTCTGTGCTTGAAACTCTACAACAGCCAAATCTACGTGTCAGTGTTATGCCTTCACACGCAGAATTTTTCTGTCTGAGTTCCAATTACACAATGAAAAACTGACTTGCCATGGGCAGGATTCAAAAATGGACCCTCCGAGTGAGAAGCGTTTGCTACTACCACTACACCACGGCCATCCCAATATGTGCGGAAGTTCTTTTCTCTAATCCAATTAGTGCTGTCGTTTGTCTCACTAATTCCATCTCTTGGAAATGGGTTAACTCTTCATACTTTGACAATGAGAAATTGCATCCCGTATTTACCAACGCTGTCAACGGTAACATATACATGTATATCATTAAATGGTTTGACTTACTTCCAAAATGCAATTTGCTTTTAGTTCCCTTGAGGATCTCCGCACTTGAAACATCGCTTCAGGCCTTCATTTATCACAATAGCTACAGGTAGATTTCTAACAGATGATGCCGCCAAATGGTTGGCATAAACCAATGACTTAACTTAGCCCCACAGAAAATAGTCAAGCGGCGTTAAATCGCAAGAACGAGGCGGCCAATCGACTGGCCCATTTCTTGAGATAACACGCTCACCATACTTACTCTTCAATAAATCGATTGTAGCGTGTGCTGTGTTGCTTGTGGCACCATCCTGTTGAAACCACATGTCGTCCAAGTCCATATCTTCCAACTCGGTCCAAAAATAATAGGTGATCATGGCGCGATAACACTGACCATTCACAGTAACGTGACGATAGTTATCGTCGACGAAAAAATATGGCCCAATAACGCCGCCGGCATGCAAACCGCACCAAACAGTTATTTTTTGTGGATGAAGTGGTGATTCATGAAGCACATGTGGATTTTCATCTGACCAATAACCCATATTTTGCTTATTGACGAACCCATTGAGCCAAAAATTAGCTCGTCACTGAAGATGATTTTGCGATGAAATTCATCATCTTGGCGCATCTTCTCCAGAACCCAATCGGAGAACGTACGTCGCTTCAAATTGTCCATCGGCTTCAATTCTTGAGTCATCTTGATCTTGTATGCGTGTAAACCAAGATCCTTGCGTAAAATACGCCATAATGTGGTCGATGCCCAATTCGTGAGAACGCCGTGGAATTGACTGATTCGGATCGTTTGCTACGGACGTCTGAACGGCAGCGATATTTTCGACACTTCGACCAACCCGTTATCTCACTGACACGGCAACATCACACGACGAATATGTAGACTCAAATGCACTAAACTTGTTATTGCCTGTCTACTAGGGCGAGAATTACGACCGAAAATTGGAGTTAACGCTCTTAAAGTTGCAGTCACCGACTCCGAATTTCGGTAGAAAATTTTTATAATTTTCAGACGTTGCTCGTTAGTGTACTTTATCATGATGAAAATGTTAAGTTTACTGAATAAATTGACAGTGACAGTTTGATGATTAGTGAAAGAGTGCGTTCACAAATTAAATTCAAAGTTGTCAAGTCCCTATTGGAAAACCCTTTACTTTCTTCGATATCTTTAAATTGAAACGTGTTCGGTGACTCGTATTCTATTCTTTTTTGCGTTGCACGCGAATATTGTGCACTTTGCGGTTCACCTGATTCATACCATACGTTCCCTCCTGTACATTCATAGTTTGAACAAATAGTTAATACAAAGAAAGGATACAGAAAGGAACAAAAATCAAAACAAAATACAGTAAACAAGGTTCGAAAGCTGCTGTTTTTATCTCTACGTCTTCTTCTTCTCCTTTCGTCCTTCAAATTCTACGTATTTTTGCCTCTGCCTACTGCGTACGTGTATCAGTTTTTTTTTAAACACTATTGTTGGGTACGTAAAAACTGTCCTGTAACTTTCAATGTCTCTTTGCTTCTCTCTTTATTTAGTTAATAAATTTTGCATTTATTATTTATTTATTTTTTTGCACAAAACACAACACTGAACTTTACGTTATAGCACTATCACTGATCACATTTTTGAAAATATAATATTTTAAATGTATTGTGGTTCACTTTTATTGGTCTTTTAATAATCTGCATTTTCCAAAGGATTCGATACATCTCTCAGCCTTCGTCTCTTTATTTTTTCTTCTGCATATTTCCGCCTTTCGGTCTGCAATAATGCAGCAATTAACACAGCATTCAGTACAAAATCTTTTAAATGCTTTACAACGCGACAAAAACCAATTTTTTTAGTAATCACAATTTTTTAAATGTAAAATAGGTTAACAACGCCCGAAATGACAGATATCAGCTGTTTTCAATTTCACAACAAAATTCGGAGTTGGCAAATCGATCGAAATGTGGAACACTGAAAATGAATTCACTCGATTTTCAATTTTGATTTCGATTTCATTTCACTCAATTTCTAGAACCTAGCAGATAATAATAAAATTCATATATAAAAAGTTGGTATATTTTACAAAAAGTATAAACATCTAATGTGATTTAAGAAGAAGTATCAATATGGACATCTCTATTCACTACTATCGATTACTGTCGAATGGCTTTGTGCTCCGTAAGGACTTATCTTTTTCCATCCTCTTCGCATGATCTGTGTTGGTGTGTCTCATTCGTCCTTTATATTTCCTTTGTGCGTAATTCATTCGTATTGCGTCTTGACTTCGTGTGTATGTATTGTTTGAGCGGCGTGATCGTTTTGTCGTCTTTTTGTCGCCTGTTGTCCTTTTACCGAATCCTACAGTTCCTTCTGACCGAGTCGATATCTCTTGAGAAGTTATTGTCAGACAACTAGATCAGGGCCATAGAAACGTAATACTCCAGAAATTATGGTCAGAAGTTTTAACTGGAGGTAAAACAAGAGCATGCTATAGAGCAGCTTGAAGTTTGTCTACCGTAGACTTCTTTTTGTTGAGATTTCCGTGAAAGCACCACAGTGTTCGTGGTTCAACTGTTCCTATCCACGTTTGTCTTGGTTCTGACTGATTGAGTAAATTGATTCCATTGCATGGTATCTTTCCCGGCGGAACTGCTTTCATGCCATAGAGTGTGACCATTCATCAGTTTTCTATATCTATTGTAATTCGGTTTATGCAAGTAAGGAGCACACAACATTAGAGCCTTAGCCTTCAGATATAGATTTACCAGGAACGGAACAGATGGAATAGATAGCTCTGCTGCATTTTTCACACCCCTTGTCTCCTCAAAATAAACACAGCAGTTAGCACTGCTGGATGTAGTGCTGGATGTACTGCAAGGTAGATCTTCGACATTTGGAAGCTCATCAAGTTTCTCTGGACGTGCAATAGGTAGTTGCTCATTGTAGGGACTGTGGATAGATTAATTTTGATTAGTGTATTTCAGGATTCTCGAAAAGATGACTTGGTTGATATTGAAAGGGCGAAGATTGATCGTACGTATACCCCAAGTTGGTCTCTGGAAGCAGCAGGAACACTTGGAATCAACTAACAACATCTTCTAAATCCTCTTCACTTATAAGCTTTTAAATATCGTCAAGAGGCAACGATATATCAACTTTTATTTTGGTTCCATTGGGGGCTTTGTATGGTTTTAACTTCATTACTGAATGGAATGCTCCACTCTTCATCAGTTGAATGCATCATAAGTCATCACTCCAGTGTTCCCTGTTATTATGCATATAAGTGGTCAGGGTAAATTGGATTTAATAGGATGGTTAACTGGTGTGTTAATAAATGGTGAATGTTTAGATGGGGGGCTTTGTGTGGTAAGTTATCAGATGATGGGCAATAATAGCAATAGTGGCTAAATGGATGGCTGGTGCTTTGAATTTGAGTAAGTTAATAGGTTTAGGATGAGTGGATAGAGGCTGGATGTTTAGATAGGCGGTTGAGTGGATAATCGCTTATGTATTGGATAATTCAAAAGGAATAAATAAAAGTTGTTTAACTCTGGGAAAAGATTTGGAAAAACTGATAATTGTGGTTGAAACAAATAACATTATATTTACTATCCATACACTAAGGTTTGATTCGAGCTTCGGTTCATGTATCATTTACCTCATCTCTGGCTCTCACCGAACTTTGGGATCAAAAAGTCGAATGTAGCAGGCGCAGTCTGGCAAGTGGTACTGTCCTGTTAATCGTCCAGGCCTTCCAATTTATCCCGAAAAAACAAAATTGGTGAACATGGAGCGATAGCGGATCCAGTGACTGTAACAGCCTCTCCAGCATCATCTCGAAAGAAGTATGGCCCAATGACACTTTCCGCATGAAAACCACACCAATCAGTCAAATTTTTTCGTGTACATTTCGGTGAAAATTCAGATCTGGAACACAAATTTGGCAATTGTCAAAGAGTATCCTTATTGCAAAAATAGGTTCGCATCTAAGGAAGATTTCCTTAGCATACATCTTGGAATAAGTTGGTGTTTCAAAATTGTTCTGCATTGTAACAGAGGTAAGCATTGCATATTCACCCGTCTTCTCCCCGACTTTTTTGTCTCTTTGGTTAACCAATTGCCCTGGTTCAGTCTTTTCAAGATATCATTCGATTGTAAGCTTCATTTCCATTCTCATATCTAAAAGATGACCCTTAAGGTCAACTCACCACTTGGCCAAGGTCAAGGAATTTTCCACCCCGTATGTAACCGAGTTCATGTTTCCCGAATCGAGGGTATTCATCGTCGATTCCTCCGAATTGCTATTCGTCGTCTGCCCTGGAATGGCACTTTAATCGTACTTCCCTGGCAGGGCCGCCTCAAACTTCTCAATATGAATTCGTTAGAAGAACGTGGGAATATTGCTCACATCCTTTTCATAAATCGACTGCGCATCCCTTTTCAAATCTATTCCCTTCAACACCAACCCACGTAATGTACGTTGTCCCCATCTCTTCTCTACCGGTCTACCGCACCTCTTACGGCTCTAACGAACCACTCACCCGTATGCTCTGAAAGCTCAACTCAAACCTCTCCGTTTTTTATTTCAACCTGAGCATTCCTAGTCTCAAACAAGATGTCCTCCGTCATTCTCTTGGTTCTTAGCTCTTAAGTCTTTCTGTTAGTTTTTAAGTTAAATTCAGCTTGTATTAAGCAAAATAAATGGGAGCCTCCACCAAAATTAAAAAAGAAGGCAAAATTCGTATCCCTCTTAACAATATGAATCTGCTCGTATCCATATACGAGTACAATATACATTTTATACATTTTCTGCCTTAACCGATCCTTCCACTGGTTGGTTCACCTCACCTCCCCGTCTTAATTTAATTTTATTATGTTCGATAGTTACAGATGCCTTTCCTATTACGTTTACCCCAATTACCATTGAACACAGCATATTGTATTCGCATACGACATGAACTGTAGTCTCACTCCCATCTGAATATCATCTACCTTCATGGTTGCGTCAAAGTTTTTTTTTTTTTTTTTATAATTTACGCGCGCCTAAGGGGTTAGATACCATTTTACTGTTGCCGGGGCGCGGGCGGAAAGATAGAAGGAGGAGAAAGGAAAATTATTTTTGGAGTGGTTGAAACTCAGGTGTGTTTGGTTTCTATGTTTGCTCTCCAGGGGTGGGAGTCCGAATAGGACGGAGAGTTTTTTCTTCACTCAGAGTGATTCGAGGTATATCACAGTATTTTTCTTTTTCTGTGCTTGAAACTCTACAACAGCCAAATCTACGTGTCAGTGTTATGCCTTCACACGCAGAATTTTTCTGTCTGAGTTCCAATTACACAATGAAAAACTGACTTGCCATGGGCAGGATTCAAAAATGGACCCTCCGAGTGAGAAGCGTTTGCTACTACCACTACACCACGGCCATCCCAATATGTGCGGAAGTTCTTTTCTCTAATCCAATTAGTGCTGTCGTTTGTCTCACTAATTCCATCTCTTGGAAATGGGTTAACTCTTCATACTTTGACAATGAGAAATTGCATCCCGTATTTACCAACGCTGTCAACGGTAACATATACATGTATATCATTAAATGGTTTGACTTACTTCCAAAATGCAATTTGCTTTTAGTTCCCTTGAGGATCTCCGCACTTGAAACATCGCTTCAGGCCTTCATTTATCACAATAGCTACAGGTAGATTTCTAACAGATGATGCCGCCAAATGGTTGGCATAAACCAATGACTTAACTTAGCCCCACAGAAAATAGTCAAGCGGCGTTAAATCGCAAGAACGAGGCGGCCAATCGACTGGCCCATTTCTTGAGATAACACGCTCACCATACTTACTCTTCAATAAATCGATTGTAGCGTGTGCTGTGTTGCTTGTGGCACCATCCTGTTGAAACCACATGTCGTCCAAGTCCATATCTTCCAACTCGGTCCAAAAATAATAGGTGATCATGGCGCGATAACACTGACCATTCACAGTAACGTGACGATAGTTATCGTCGACGAAAAAATATGGCCCAATAACGCCGCCGGCATGCAAACCGCACCAAACAGTTATTTTTTGTGGATGAAGTGGTGATTCATGAAGCACATGTGGATTTTCATCTGACCAATAACCCATATTTTGCTTATTGACGAACCCATTGAGCCAAAAATTAGCTCGTCACTGAAGATGATTTTGCGATGAAATTCATCATCTTGGCGCATCTTCTCCAGAACCCAATCGGAGAACGTACGTCGCTTCAAATTGTCCATCGGCTTCAATTCTTGAGTCATCTTGATCTTGTATGCGTGTAAACCAAGATCCTTGCGTAAAATACGCCATAATGTGGTCGATGCCCAATTCGTGAGAACGCCGTGGAATTGACTGATTCGGATCGTTTGCTACGGACGTCTGAACGGCAGCGATATTTTCGACACTTCGACCAACCCGTTATCTCACTGACACGGCAACATCACACGACGAATATGTAGACTCAAATGCACTAAACTTGTTATTGCCTGTCTACTAGGGCGAGAATTACGACCGAAAATTGGAGTTAACGCTCTTAAAGTTGCAGTCACCGACTCCGAATTTCGGTAGAAAATTTTTATAATTTTCAGACGTTGCTCGTTAGTGTACTTTATCATGATGAAAATGTTAAGTTTACTGAATAAATTGACAGTGACAGTTTGATGATTAGTGAAAGAGTGCGTTCACAAATTAAATTCAAAGTTGTCAAGTCCCTATTGGAAAACCCTTTACTTTCTTCGATATCTTTAAATTGAAACGTGTTCGGTGACTCGTATTCTATTCTTTTTTGCGTTGCACGCGAATATTGTGCACTTTGCGGTTCACCTGATTCATACCATACGTTCCCTCCTGTACATTCATAGTTTGAACAAATAGTTAATACAAAGAAAGGATACAGAAAGGAACAAAAATCAAAACAAAATACAGTAAACAAGGTTCGAAAGCTGCTGTTTTTATCTCTACGTCTTCTTCTTCTCCTTTCGTCCTTCAAATTCTACGTATTTTTGCCTCTGCCTACTGCGTACGTGTATCAGTTTTTTTTTAAACACTATTGTTGGGTACGTAAAAACTGTCCTGTAACTTTCAATGTCTCTTTGCTTCTCTCTTTATTTAGTTAATAAATTTTGCATTTATTATTTATTTATTTTTTTGCACAAAACACAACACTGAACTTTACGTTATAGCACTATCACTGATCACATTTTTGAAAATATAATATTTTAAATGTATTGTGGTTCACTTTTATTGGTCTTTTAATAATCTGCATTTTCCAAAGGATTCGATACATCTCTCAGCCTTCGTCTCTTTATTTTTTCTTCTGCATATTTCCGCCTTTCGGTCTGCAATAATGCAGCAATTAACACAGCATTCAGTACAAAATCTTTTAAATGCTTTACAACGCGACAAAAACCAATTTTTTTAGTAATCACAATTTTTTAAATGTAAAATAGGTTAACAACGCCCGAAATGACAGATATCAGCTGTTTTCAATTTCACAACAAAATTCGGAGTTGGCAAATCGATCGAAATGTGGAACACTGAAAATGAATTCACTCGATTTTCAATTTTGATTTCGATTTCATTTCACTCAATTTCTAGAACCTAGCAGATAATAATAAAATTCATATATAAAAAGTTGGTATATTTTACAAAAAGTATAAACATCTAATGTGATTTAAGAAGAAGTATCAATATGGACATCTCTATTCACTACTATCGATTACTGTCGAATGGCTTTGTGCTCCGTAAGGACTTATCTTTTTCCATCCTCTTCGCATGATCTGTGTTGGTGTGTCTCATTCGTCCTTTATATTTCCTTTGTGCGTAATTCATTCGTATTGCGTCTTGACTTCGTGTGTATGTATTGTTTGAGCGGCGTGATCGTTTTGTCGTCTTTTTGTCGCCTGTTGTCCTTTTACCGAATCCTACAGTTCCTTCTGACCGAGTCGATATCTCTTGAGAAGTTATTGTCAGACAACTAGATCAGGGCCATAGAAACGTAATACTCCAGAAATTATGGTCAGAAGTTTTAACTGGAGGTAAAACAAGAGCATGCTATAGAGCAGCTTGAAGTTTGTCTACCGTAGACTTCTTTTTGTTGAGATTTCCGTGAAAGCACCACAGTGTTCGTGGTTCAACTGTTCCTATCCACGTTTGTCTTGGTTCTGACTGATTGAGTAAATTGATTCCATTGCATGGTATCTTTCCCGGCGGAACTGCTTTCATGCCATAGAGTGTGACCATTCATCAGTTTTCTATATCTATTGTAATTCGGTTTATGCAAGTAAGGAGCACACAACATTAGAGCCTTAGCCTTCAGATATAGATTTACCAGGAACGGAACAGATGGAATAGATAGCTCTGCTGCATTTTTCACACCCCTTGTCTCCTCAAAATAAACACAGCAGTTAGCACTGCTGGATGTAGTGCTGGATGTACTGCAAGGTAGATCTTCGACATTTGGAAGCTCATCAAGTTTCTCTGGACGTGCAATAGGTAGTTGCTCATTGTAGGGACTGTGGATAGATTAATTTTGATTAGTGTATTTCAGGATTCTCGAAAAGATGACTTGGTTGATATTGAAAGGGCGAAGATTGATCGTACGTATACCCCAAGTTGGTCTCTGGAAGCAGCAGGAACACTTGGAATCAACTAACAACATCTTCTAAATCCTCTTCACTTATAAGCTTTTAAATATCGTCAAGAGGCAACGATATATCAACTTTTATTTTGGTTCCATTGGGGGCTTTGTATGGTTTTAACTTCATTACTGAATGGAATGCTCCACTCTTCATCAGTTGAATGCATCATAAGTCATCACTCCAGTGTTCCCTGTTATTATGCATATAAGTGGTCAGGGTAAATTGGATTTAATAGGATGGTTAACTGGTGTGTTAATAAATGGTGAATGTTTAGATGGGGGGCTTTGTGTGGTAAGTTATCAGATGATGGGCAATAATAGCAATAGTGGCTAAATGGATGGCTGGTGCTTTGAATTTGAGTAAGTTAATAGGTTTAGGATGAGTGGATAGAGGCTGGATGTTTAGATAGGCGGTTGAGTGGATAATCGCTTATGTATTGGATAATTCAAAAGGAATAAATAAAAGTTGTTTAACTCTGGGAAAAGATTTGGAAAAACTGATAATTGTGGTTGAAACAAATAACATTATATTTACTATCCATACACTAAGGTTTGATTCGAGCTTCGGTTCATGTATCATTTACCTCATCTCTGGCTCTCACCGAACTTTGGGATCAAAAAGTCGAATGTAGCAGGCGCAGTCTGGCAAGTGGTACTGTCCTGTTAATCGTCCAGGCCTTCCAATTTATCCCGAAAAAACAAAATTGGTGAACATGGAGCGATAGCGGATCCAGTGACTGTAACAGCCTCTCCAGCATCATCTCGAAAGAAGTATGGCCCAATGACACTTTCCGCATGAAAACCACACCAATCAGTCAAATTTTTTCGTGTACATTTCGGTGAAAATTCAGATCTGGAACACAAATTTGGCAATTGTCAAAGAGTATCCTTATTGCAAAAATAGGTTCGCATCTAAGGAAGATTTCCTTAGCATACATCTTGGAATAAGTTGGTGTTTCAAAATTGTTCTGCATTGTAACAGAGGTAAGCATTGCATATTCACCCGTCTTCTCCCCGACTTTTTTGTCTCTTTGGTTAACCAATTGCCCTGGTTCAGTCTTTTCAAGATATCATTCGATTGTAAGCTTCATTTCCATTCTCATATCTAAAAGATGACCCTTAAGGTCAACTCACCACTTGGCCAAGGTCAAGGAATTTTCCACCCCGTATGTAACCGAGTTCATGTTTCCCGAATCGAGGGTATTCATCGTCGATTCCTCCGAATTGCTATTCGTCGTCTGCCCTGGAATGGCACTTTAATCGTACTTCCCTGGCAGGGCCGCCTCAAACTTCTCAATATGAATTCGTTAGAAGAACGTGGGAATATTGCTCACATCCTTTTCATAAATCGACTGCGCATCCCTTTTCAAATCTATTCCCTTCAACACCAACCCACGTAATGTACGTTGTCCCCATCTCTTCTCTACCGGTCTACCGCACCTCTTACGGCTCTAACGAACCACTCACCCGTATGCTCTGAAAGCTCAACTCAAACCTCTCCGTTTTTTATTTCAACCTGAGCATTCCTAGTCTCAAACAAGATGTCCTCCGTCATTCTCTTGGTTCTTAGCTCTTAAGTCTTTCTGTTAGTTTTTAAGTTAAATTCAGCTTGTATTAAGCAAAATAAATGGGAGCCTCCACCAAAATTAAAAAAGAAGGCAAAATTCGTATCCCTCTTAACAATATGAATCTGCTCGTATCCATATACGAGTACAATATATAAAAAATTAAAGCTACGAATGAATCATTTAACAATCATCTACTCCTTTTTAGCGTTATTTAAAGCAAATGAATCTTTGAATAAAGTTTAACAAATCGAAAAAGAGCTAAATTGTACAACAATGTTTGCATATTTACTCGTAAAGTCCAGATACCTTTTATCCGCTGGGAGATGCATAAACAGTGGAGATTTCTGTGTAACTGACTAAAACATCAAAGGCCAGAAGCAACAGCTGTTAGTGGTTTCATGAAATCATCATGGCCAGGATTTTCCGGAGTTTTTTCTTTTTTGTATCTATCTGCTGTTAAAAGTAACAGAAAATGACCTCTTCCATAATTTTTCGGTTTTGTTTTTCTTTCTGTATTTCTGTTTCTTTTCTACAATATACTGTTTCAGGTTTTTTTTTTAACTTTCCGTTTTCTCTTGAAATGAAATCGGTTGGAAAAGTGTGCATAGAGCGGAAAAAATGAAAATTGATTTATTTTCATATCCCAGTCTTAAGGTGGACGAAGAGTACGGGAGGAATCCCCCAAAAAAACACAAAACAATTTCTATTTATTTGGCTTTTTGTTATAACTTTCCCTTTTTCGCCCATCGAGGCTAAGCGTCAGTTCTTTGGAAAGGACGACCCTCCTTGAGCTTCTTCGTCCTACTTGCTACGCTCTATACCCATTTCCTAATTGCCTACTGTAAATAAAAATTACACCGAAATTGGGATACGGATTCGGTCAATCTTAATTGCGACTGTCCTTTTCAGCTGGCTTATGTGGATATCCCAATCCCATTAGATGTGAAAATATATTGGGCTGATTGGATGACAAAATGGAAAACCGTCATTGACATTGAAATCACTGAATGCCCTGAGTTTGAAAAAAAAATTCATTCAACACGGACGAGGATCGTTCGGCAAGGTTCTTATTGTGTTTGATTGATTTAGTATTTATACGCATTTTCGTCCCAGAATTTATATTTCCGACTTTTGGCTTGGATACCTACTAAGTATATTCGAAAGATAGCAAACAAAAAAGAAAGAAGATAATGGTATTTACATTGGTCCCCGTTATCCCGCTGCCTATTCCATTTCCTTTTTTTATGAATAATAATTTTGGGATGAAAATTAAAATCAAATCGGAATTTAAATTAAAATCACATCAACAGATTGTTGCTCAGGCTTAGGGCGGACTCTTTGGAAGGGCGGATGGGAAATTTTCAGTTTGGTATTCAGATAGGGTTTGTTGTTTTAATGCAAATCTCGGGAGCCTTCTGAAAAAGATGGTTTATCTATTAAATATGAAGGTTAATGAAAGGTAAGAATTTCTTAGGTAGGTTTTCCATTTGCATACAATTTTTTAAGGCACAGCAAAACGATATCTCCTGCAAGTCCTGTTTGTCATTTCCTTTTTTTTCCTATTTTATCAGACATCACTAGGACTGAATTTATCGTCGCAAGCGCGTTTCAATTGTTTTTTTTTTATAGAATCTTACCGTTAGACTATTTGGCAGGGCCATTCATGAATTTTATCTTCAAAGAAAACTCGTATACAGTATAATAAAATTTATTCACGCCGTCATAATCTTTTATGACGATTTATGTACATATGCGATTGAGTAGGTGAAGTGGAGATACACATATGCAAAATGTTTGCAAATCGCTTCATATGATGTCTAGCTGTAGAGAATGTAGAAGTTGTTTTAGGTTTTTTCTCATGTTAAAAATCCTGCAGATAAATTTTATTGTATTTCGTTTAGAGGCACTAAAAATGTACGTATTTACTTTCTGTTATAATTTTAATACATTTACTTTGAATGATCTACGGAGGTTATCGTAATGATGGCATTCTTTAAAATGAGGAGTCCAACAGATACGAGCTTGCTGCTTCGAATCAAAATCTCTTTCAGCTTTTTAGCCCAGAAATTCCTATGTACGAGTAGGTAACAATAACCTTACCTAATAGCTAATAACAATTGTGTAACATTTGTCCTTCCAGCAGCTTATTTCGGCAGCAACTTTCTAATCCGTACAGTATTCGCCAAGCTGCATTCTTGTGGAATTTCGCTAAACATGAAAGATGTGTCTTTTAAAATACATATTTATAATCAGCAGTATTGCAGTAAAATTTACACCAGAAGGAACTACTCTTATTCTTATTGGCTCTCTTTGAACTGCGTTCTTCGAAACGGACTCCTCATTTAATTTTAGCCCTTTTACCAATTTTTGCTGCAAGTCGTAGCGAGTGATGGGCAGGCCATTACTGCCTTCTTCTAGTATCTTGAAAGAAAAGGACAGTAAATAGCACATTTCGAATAAAGTGCGGTTTGCACGAAGGAGATCATCTGTATTGAAACATGACGCACTAATCTTTCAAGAGCCTATTCGAAGCAGACGTAGTAGTTGTTCTCTCATATGCTCTAGCAACGGAAAGTCATTCCCGCCTCCCCACATCTAACAGACCCGTTCCTTTCACCAGCGCTTTGGTTTATTATCGGATGGAATTGCTGGATTCTTGAAACCTGTCTTTGTGGTATTATGATTGCTAGAGGAAACAATTATGTCTTTAAGAGTTGTGGAGCCAGACGGACGGTCGAGAACTCTCAACAACAGTGGTGGACAATTATATTCTTATACTGTAGTTACAGTTTATGGAACAACAACAAGTGGATGCTGATTTTTGAAACAAAATCATTCTTAGCGATGAGGCTCATTTTCATCTTGGTGGCTTCGGTAATTGTCAAAATTATGGAATTTGTGGTTCGGAAAATCTACGAGTTATTGTTGAGTATATACGAGAGTATGCGAGAGTGTGTGGCCGATGGTTTATGTACGCATTGCATAAAACAAAGAAGAAGGAAGCAGGCAGTAAAATAAAACAAGTGGATGCAGTGTAAAAATATCACGAAAAAAAATAAACATTTGCTTTGATATTTTAAATAATTTTGGCAATTGAATAGCAGTCCAGTTTCATTTGCATGTGGTTTCAGGATCTTTTGTATTACCTTTGGGATATTTTATCAGCAAAAAACTTGGCCCTTTTGGGTTCTAAAATACTCAGATGTTCCAAAAAATGTTCACTGATTTAATTTTGGTGGGGCAAAATGCCCCTATTAATTTGGTTTAATACAAGCTTAACCTATTGTAACTTAAAAACTAACAAAAAGACTTAAGAGCTAGGAACTAAGAGAATGATGAAGGAGATCTAGTTCGAGAGGAGAAGTGCTCAGGTTAATATCAAAAATGGAGAGGTATAGGTAGAACTTTCGGAGTATACAGGAGATTGGTTCGTTGGATTTTAACCACAAGGTTCAATGGGTTGAAATATGGAAGAGACAAGGACATCGTAAATTAAGAGGGTTAGTGTTGAAGAACAAAATAGAGTTGTAAAGGGAGGTGCAATCCACCGAATCAGATAGCAGTCGGTGAATGAAGAGAATGTCAGCTGCGCGTCTGAGTTTTTTGAGGCTATTCAAGTTAAGAAGTTTGAGACGGTTGCAATAGTGTAATAAAATAAAGATTAATCCTAGGATAGTCCGCGAAGAGCAAATTGAAGAAAACGGCGTTGAATGTTCTCGATTCGGGATATATGGACTTGGTGAAAGGGGAACCACGCTTGGCTGGCATATTCGAGTAAGGGCCTGACAAAGGCAATATAAAGTGAACTGGTCGAATCCAGGTTGGAAAATTTTTTGGACCGTCATTTGATAAAACCAATTGATAAATAGGCTTTAAGGATCATATCATCAATATGCGAGTGAAAGTTTAACTTTCTATTGTACAATATTCCAAGTAATTTTTTAGACATCATGTGGAAAACCTATCTTATACCTACACCTATGTGGAAAAAAATATGAAGGATAGAGTCTTAGTGTGAAGAAATAGTTTTGGAGATTTCGATGTCGTCGGACTAAGTGAATAAGAGGCAGTGCTTAATAATTCTCTTAAGTTCGTTTATAGTTAATAACTTTAACCTCGATTTATGTTTTGCTTCGTCCAATCACGGAGACAGGCGACAACAAATACCCAGAGAGTTCTTCATGACTTCTCCCATAGCCAACATCGCCCAGTGCTTCTATGTAGAGGCTGGAATAAAAATTTCAATTGTAAACTCTACTCCTCTGAAGTTCTGCACAAACTGACTCCCGATGCTCTTCAATGGCTGGAAAATCTGAACATAATCTTAACAAAATTTTCGCACATTAAAAAATATACATTTATGTAAATTTGTGTTTATAATATTTGTGCAATTTCATTTCCTTATAAGTTATTAGTATTACTACTATTGCAAAGTTATTTCCATACTCTAAATAAATAAATAAATAATGAACAGAAGGGGATGTCTAAATGGTGGCCTTGTGGGACCCCGGAAGTGGATAAGAACAGGGTTGAGATGGCAGACCTAAAGCGAACACTATTATAACGGTTTTCTGGATTAGAAGATATCCATTTTAATAATATGGAGTCAAAGCCGAAAGAAGATAATTTGAAAAAGTTCAATTGATGAGATGTTCTATCAAAGGCCTTAGAAATATCTGTCTGAGATTTGGCAACACCACTTTTACCAAGCTTATTAATGCAACTGCTGTCACAATGAAGCTGTCAAATTATTTCTTTTTTTTCGTATTCAATTTTTGCTTTGCCAGCACACACACGTGCTTTTATTTTCTTATTGTAAAGTAGAATTTGGAATCCTTGCAAGGTCAAAGTAAAATAAAGATTTATTAACATAACTAAACATATTTTTGCAAGAGATTTTCGCATTTGTGGCTAAATTAATCTCCTACAGGATTTGGTAGTTTCCTGGTTTCTTGGCGATTATCACAGTATGGTGGAGCTAAATCTAAGGATGTCTGCGGCCAACGCCATTAAGAGGATTACCGAACGTGTTCGCGGTGCTAACCTAAACGCATGTGACATCTCCCAGTTGACTCAAGAGCTAGCTGTGGGAGCAAGTGGAGAACAATTATAATGAAGCATGCATCAAATTAAATCGGAAATTGTTAGACTACAAAGCATCTGAATTCAATTCTCCAAAATCATCCGAATCGGCTGGTAGTGCTTCAAATGGCTTCGATATGAGATTGGATCCAGTCATAATTCCAAATTTCGACGGATCTTATTGCAACTGGCTAGCGTTCAAAGGTGTTTTTGAGACACTGGTACATCATGCCAATTTTCCAGAGGCATATAAGCTAAGCAAACTTCGACAAGCAGTTTGTGCAAGGAATGTGCCGTTGATTGGTGGATTGTATACAGGGGGCTATGAGGAGGTTTGGGCAGCTTTAAAAAATCGTTTCGACAATCCAAGGCTGCTGGCTGGAATTCACGTATCAAGGCTCATTTATATGAAGGCAGCGGTAGACAACACAGCAAAGACTCTACTGACAGTTGTGGATACGGTCCAAGAATCGCTTCGTGCATTGAAGGTTATGCAGCTACCAGTGGACCAGTGGGATGCCCTAGCTGTACCAATAATTGTGTCTAAGCTTCCTACCAGTACACGACGAGAATGCTGCATGTGTTTGGATTCCAACAAAATTCCGATATTAAGGGAACTTCTACAGTTTTTGGAAAAGCGGGCTCATAGTCTTTCTACGGAGAAGAAATTTTTACAGTGCGAAAGGAAGAAAGGGGGTCTTTGAGTTCAGTGGTGGCAACAGTTGCCCTCGAACTTACAAAGCGAATGCGAGATGGGAAAGTCATTCCACTGATAGAACGGTTCAGTTCTCTTCTTCGTCTCCTACGAACCGTAGCGCGCATCAGACGCTGGACACCGAAACGACGGCAACTACTTCGAAGATTTGTAATTGGGCCTGAGGAGTTGGATGAAGCCCTGGAAATTCTAATTCGCTTGGAACAAGGTAAATGCTTTGCTAATGACATACTTAAACTTCGTAATGCTTCCAGATTATCGAACTCGAGTCGACTACTCTTACTTAATCCATTCTTGGATGACAAAGATATTCTCCGAGTAGGTGGTCGAATTAAGAATGCACCTTTACCCTATGACTACCGGTTTCCAATTATCCTGCCAAAGTCTGCGGCTTTAAGTTGGCTACTGATTCTGCAGACACATGAAATAACATTTCACGGCGGCACACAGATAATGCTACAGACTCTTCGCCATCGATACTGGATTTTGCACGCTAGACAGGCGGTACAAACATTTCTGCACAACTGTACCATTTGTAGACGTCATCGTGATGCTGTTCTTGCGCAACAAATGGCCACGCTACCAAGGCAAAGGCTTACTGCTGCCTGCCCCTTCAGTGCATCAGGCGTTGACTATTGTGGGCCATTTTTTCTGCGTGCTGGAGTAAAACGGTCCTGGTTAACCATCAAGACTTATTTGGCTATTTTTATTTGTATGGTTACGAAGGCTGTACATATAGAGGTCGTGGACGATCTTACTTCTCAGTCGTTTCTAGCGGCCTTTACGAGATTTATCAGTCGGCGCGGGCCCTGTCGAGATCTATATAGCGATAACGGCACAGCCTTCGTTGGGGCAAACCGCAAGCTTAAAGAAGACTTAGCTACTTGGACCAGTGATGCAAATCAACAAGCCTTGGTCAACCTGGGAACGAATTGGCATTTTATCACACCCAGCGCTCCTAATCAGGGTGGACTATGGGAAGCTGCAGTGAAATCGGCTAAACGTCATCTGCTGCGCCTAGTCGAAGCCCAAACACTATGGTATAGTCAGTTGCAGACCTTGGCGGTGCGTACCGAGGCGTGCCTAAATTCGCGTCCGATCATACCTGTTTACGATGACCCAGACGACATCCTAGCTCTGACCCCAGGCCATTTTCTTATTGGGTCCTCCATCATCGCAGTGCCCGAGCCAAATCTTACCGAAGTTCCCCGTAATCAACTCAAACTTTGGCAATGGTTGCAACAGGTCCACCACAAGTTTTGTCAACGATGGAGCGACGAGTATTTGTACATATTACAAACTCGAAGCAGAGGAGGAGGACGTACAAGTTGGTGACATCGTCTTAGTACGACATGAAAATTTACCTCCGACCCATTGGCGATTGGGCCGGATCACGGAAGTTAATCCTGGTAGTGATGGGCTAATCCGCAACGTAACATTGAAGACCGCACATGGCAAATGTAGCCGGCAGTCCAAAAATTGTGCCGGCTGGTGGAATGTTTCGAACCAGATGTTTCGACCGGGCAGGATGTTTGAGATTTGGCAACACCACTTTTACCAAGCTTATTACTGCAACTGCTGTCACAATGAAGCTGTCAAATTATTTTTTTTTTGTCGTATTCAATTTTTGCTTTGCCAGCACACACACGTGCTTTTCTTTTCTTATTGTAAAGTAGAATTTGGAATCTTTGCAAGGTCAAAGTAAAATAAAGATTTATTAACATAACTAAACCATATCTGCAGCAATGATATGAATCTCGTTGCCATTTTCTAGGACTTAAAGTGCAAAGTATACGAATCCGACTAAGTTTGTAGTTGCTGATCTATATTTAAGCAATCCATATTGTCTGCGGGATATAGTCCCTCATAGTATTGTATTTCATATGAAATACTTTCGAACAATTTAAATACGTGACAAAGTTTAGCAATGGAATGGTAATTAGTCACTTTATTCTTTGATCCCTTTTTATGAACCGAAAAACTCCCTTGTGTGAGGGATAGACGAAATAGAGAGCAAAGTGGGAGAGAAAGATTGGAGGAACACTTTTTGATAAATATTGCGAGGAGCCCATTTGGGTCGGGTAAAAATTTATCATTAAGTTTTACTTAGTAACTTTTCTTCGATAAGAGTAGGATCAAAATATTGAGATAGATTTTCTTTTGTAATTAACGAATTGATAAAAGAACTTAGGTTCGTCAATAAGGTTGTTCTGAGCAGTGTCAAGACAGCGCTGATAAAGGCAGTTATAGAGCTGGGTGAATTGAATGTAGGTTCCAAAGTAGTTGGAATAGTTAGAACAAGCAATAGTGCGACGGAAAATCGCCCCAAATTATTTCTTTTGTTTCGTAAAGAGCGTCTTCTTTTATACTAGGAAGGAAGTATTACAGATGATGTTTAATGGGGAAAAATAAGGACGTAAATAGAATTGAACATTTCACAGTAAAAAATTGTGAGAACATCAGTTAGAGATAAAATGGTAGAATCAAATGAAGACCAAATAAGATAAATATTAATTTTTCGAAGTTGTAAGAAGAATGAGTGGGGCAAGAAGTGGACTGGAGGGGAGAGGTATGAAAAAATGGGAGAACAAGAAGCGGGGTGAAAGTTATTGATAGTTGATAGAATTAAGAGACAAAACGTTACTATGGAATTAATGCTATCACTAGTGAAAATAAGGTCTAGTTGCCCACCGATGGAGTTAGATTTACTTGGCATAGCTTTGAGTTTGTTATCCGATCAATGAATATACATTTCTTGGTTGAACTGACAGTTGACGCGGTAAAAAATAATTGATCATTCGATGAATTTATTTCAGCAGATGCAGATGACAGATTAAAGACACAAAAAATAAGCATATCGTTGATGGAATAACTTAGGTTAATTAAATGATCAACCGTTTTTATAGCAAGCATGTAGGATTCAATAAGCCTACGTTTTGGTAGCAAAATGTAAGAGTAAGATTGTTTCATTGAGGAGTAGGGGAAGATGGTTGACGTACAGACAAATAAGGTATGTTAGGAATGAACAAATTTATTCTAGTTAGCTCGAATATGATGAAGTAGAGTGTACATTGTTCCGGAAAGCAGCGAGATCATCGCGAATTTTTGGGGAGGTGCATTGAAAATGTCGTGGTACCTGTTGTAAGATTCCTGAGACTTGTTATATTAGTAGAGAGGCCTGCCTGGTGGGTGGAGACCATGACGCTTGTTTTGGTTTTTCCCTCAAAGCAAACAGAATCGGATTTGTCGTGAAGATAAGCGAAGAAAAGACGTATATTTTCGTGCATCGTTTTATCTCTTAGCCTAGAGAAGGCCTAACGATGTTCCGTGGTATTTATGTCTTGCTGGGTCAATCTAACGTTAGGAGGCGAAAGAGGATCGAAAATATAAGCTGATGACCACACAACCGATGAAGAAGGTTAGTCAGAAGCAAGGTTTATATATATTACTTCTTAACCCAAACAAATCTCAGGTAATACCCATATCTGAAAGAAGTTTTGTTCTCAGCACTTTGCCAGACATTTTCGTTTGTAATAAAATTAAGTTTGTAATTGAATGCTGTACTAGTTTAGGATCATAACCTCTCAGACGATAATCACTAATGCAGTCATTGGTCGTATCTTTGGTTGCTTACGTAAATTGTGACTGACTTCGTATTTTACTCCTGTGGAAACTAGACTCAAGTTGGGACTAACATTAATATTTCCCATCATTACTTATGCTTAGGTTTTCTATAGCGACCCAGACTCACTTTCCTAACGTAAATTATACGTAGCACTCAATAATGCAGGTCGTTATGTTTACTATCTTCGAATATACGACCACACCTCTAAATATTCCAAAAAAACTACTAGATCGTACACTGAAACAATGCCTCAATGCAAGAAATTCTATATTTTTACATAAAATTATAAGCAATAAAACTCAATCGTATTTGTTCTATACCTGAATACCTCTCGTTTATTTGGAATTCACTCCCACCGCGAGGCAAATGACTTTTCAACCATGCAAACTTTAAAAGTGAAATCCGCCTTTACTTTTCCTTTTCAAAAACCGATCGCTCTTATTTTAAGCCATATTGCAATTTATCTTAGTTCTAAGATTTATTTTATTTTAATATTTTGTTATCTATTATAAAAGTTTGTACTAAAAAAGATTTAAACCTTACTGTCCACCCCATTTGTAGTCAATAATGAATGAAAGCTTTGGGATGGGAATGGGAAATGGATCTGGGTGTTTTATAATCAGGATTATTATATAAAACGTTGTTTTGTTTGTTTATTTTTATATTTTTACTGATGAGTTCATCCGTCCATTTATAGATACGTTTCTTTCTAAAGTCCAGTGCGGTATTGGATGGGCTTAGAAGTAACCATTCGTATCTAGCCGGCAGGTTGAGCTTGAAATTGCGCTTATTGGAATTGGATGTTTGAAATATAGTACATTGGTTGATGGAGATACCATAACACTTTTTGGAAAACATCAGGATCCAAAAAACCTTTGATAATTTGAGTTGCCTTTGATGTGTAGAGTGGTGAACATCTGTTCGTTGTACGGAGTCTATCTAGCCCATAGGTGAGCTAACCTATTGTAGATGGCAAACTTTCCATATAATGAAAAACCAGAACCCGCTTTTCACTGATCGCCCTTATCCGCTTGACCCTGTCTGTGAATACGTGTGAATTGTCATCAATGTGAATTTCTCTTCCATCCATTTTACACAAAACCCGCCCATTTTACTCAATAAACGTCATCAACTTTACACACCCATAGTGAACTTTACGTACAAATCGCTCTCATTCTAGTAATTTTACTTGTAGAACGAAAGCGATAGTGACTGAATATGGAGTACAGAATGCTTATGGTGCAAACACAAGCGCGAATCTCAACACTGCTTTCCAAACTAGAGAAACCAGGCTACAAAATTGTTTTTAATTTTAATGCCGTCTGCCATTCTATAATTAATGCTAAAGTAAACAAACAAATTTAAAATATTGTCTTATAATGGCAGGTTTAGGTAATAAGTCCTTATTCACAGAATTTTATAACTTTGTTAATAAATTAGAATTTATATTCCTATTTTAAACATATACAACAGAAAACAACTACAAGCTTTTTGAAAATAATCTCTTAAACTACGAGTATAAATGGATACTCGCCACAAGAAGAAGAGCCAGCGGAGGATGTTATTTTGGTTTTAAGAGAGATCGCGACATTTGTTGTGAGTTTAGAATGTTCGAACAACTCACATATGTGAGTCTGCGATTGGACAGCAGTTTTATATAATCCAAGCATATCTAAACTACAATTATTGGGAACGCGATTTTGGGAATCTTCAAGAAGCAATGATATACTGTGATGAACAGAACGTGCTTATAATTGGAGATTTGAATGTGTGAGTAGGAAAGAACTGTGGTGTGGAAAATTATGAAGAACAACGTGTAGAACAACGATCCAAGGATTAATTGTGTAATGAGAGAGCTTCCTAATAGAGCTCTGTGATTCTTTTGGTTTTCGTATTCTGAATGGTACTAGTTCGAGTGATGAATGGGGTGAGTGAGTTGACGTACATTGGAGCTACCGGGACATCAGTTATTCACTACTATTTGGCAAGGGGAGACTGGAACTAGCATGTTACTGATTTAGAAGGCAAACAAGTCATATACGCTGATCATTTACCTGTCATTGTTACGGTTACTCACTCCACGCGGGCAAACGAGCAAATAAGGGATATGAGGGTCATCCCAAAAATTGTATGGAACGAGAACCCAATATAGAACGAAAATTGATGAGAGGCTGCAAGGAAGAAATATTGCGACCATAGCGGATATGGAGCAAATTATTAAGGAGTCCTATCCTATTGTAAACCCAAACTCCTGCAAACAGAATAAAGAGCGGTGGTTCGATAAAAATTGTTAGAAAGCAAGACGGATGTCGTTTGCGTGGCTTAAATTATTTCGTGCCTTCAACACTGATATTCTTAAAAAGGCTTACCTAAGAATGAATCAGGAGTATAAAGATGTGTGCAGACAAAGTAGGTGAAACTGCTTTGAAAGAAAGACGCGCAGACTATGGTGTTGTAATAACGCATCCGAGTTTTGGAAACTAGCAAAGTCACTTAATGGAGGAAGATATGTGATCAACAGAGGTCTTAGCTCTTAGGATAGCTCATTTCAAGAGGTTAAAGTTCTTAAATGCGTCCTACAAAACGTTTGCAGCAATATTGCAGAGGCGACTAGCCACATGGATAGAGACCAATAATCTGTTAAAGGAATTCCAGGCGAGTTTTAGGGCTGGCTACTCAACTGTCGACCACATTTTCGTACTAAAAAGCTTATCAGATTCATTTATAAGTTGAAATAAAAAACTCTACGCCTTCTTTGTGGACTTCAAAGCGGCCTTAGATTCTGTGAACCGAAACGCCTTATTTTATAAATTATATAGTATGGGAATGTCATCAAAATTCGGAAGGGTCTCACAAAACCTTTATGAAGCTGTTTGGAATAGCGAGACGCTTTCAGAATAGTTTCAGACGGAGTCAATAGTAAAACACTGATGGTCGCTAAGCCCTATTCTATTCGCCATCTTTATAGACAACATAGTGGACTTTCTCCCAGGAGGATTAAAAATTGCAGGAACTCGCATTAAAGCCCTCCCGTTCACAGACGACATTGTACAGTTGGCGAGCTCACCGGAATCCTTGCAATTGATGACTAATAAATTGTATGAGTACTGCAGCCTATGGAGCCTGGTCGTGAATTTGGATAAATCCAATATATGAATATTTAAAAAGATAGGTGGTAGACTTGCTTATAATGCCACTTTTACGGAGAAAGTATAGAAGCTGTAAATGAATACAGGTATCTTGGAATTCTTTTAACAAATAGCCTCAGTATGAAAAGACATCAGAAGGAGCAACTCACGAAATCTAAAACCGTCATCAATGTATTGTAGTATGGAACAACTGTTTCAGCAACCCACAGTTTACGCACAGCAGTAAATTCAAAGTATTTGGAGCTGCATCGGCGCAAGTATGGGATTATAAGCCTTATGAGGAAGTTGAAAAACTACAACGTTTATTCATTAAGAAATCCTTCCACCTCCCTGTAGAGACTCCGAACTATATGCTAATGCTGGAAATAGGCCTATCTCCGTTATTCCTTAAAACACTGAAATTACTGGTAAACTACATACTAAGGGTTATAAACATGTCATATGACTTTCTAATCAGCGGCAGTACGATGTTCGAAGCAAGACGTCTAATGGTAATAGATAGATAGCATGTCTCACCGAAAAGTAAAACCAAACTCTACACCAATTTAGCGAAAGCAAGATACGAGTAGTAGTACTTCATATTTCGAATGCAGTTGACGGAGTTTGACATCATCCCCTTTGGCCGAAAATGTGTGGTTTTGGATAAGAAATTATCTTTCTTTCACTTGGAGGGTTTTTTTTTAATCAGTTATTCACCAAAATAAATGCTGGTGCGACCCAGGGCTGCATTCTGTCTCCAACACTCTTTCTAATTTTCATAATGATCTCTTGTCTCTTACTCCTGCTTTTTATTTTCGCTTCCATACTCACGTCGCATTTCTTCGGCTGTAGAACTGAAAGGGCAAACATTCAAAACAAACGTTAATCAGTTTAAAGAGTTTAAATACGAGGTAGTAAGTTACTCAACTCAAATCGAAATTTTATCGTTGGTTGGGTTTCGACAATGAACCCTGTTTTGCAAATTTAGGAGGGTGTTGTAAATAATGTATTTCGAAGAACTATAGAAGTTTTCACCCGTAGCGTTGTTCAGAAAATATTGCCACATTATGCCCTTCCTAATAAAATAAAATCCTAATAAAATTTATTGTTTCAAGTACGTTTTTCTGAACAGCATTATAATTTATTATTTCATTGTAACATAATCACATTTTTTTTGTTCGGAGGGGTGCACAGGGGTGATGAGTGCACACCGTACAGGTGACAATGTGAGACTCTGACCCACTAAACCTAACCTCCGCAAAGAATCAGCGTCCTTGTCTCACCCCACGGAAACACTGTAAGGCATAACTTCGTGGGATAGGAAAGTAACAACAAGATTGTTTGTTCAAGTACTCGTTTTGTTGTCATATTGCTGACTTATTGACCCAATACCATCGGTATGCCTGCTTGTGGCCGATAGTGTGGGTGCGAGTCTTTACCTTGGTGTTGCTATGGGTGTGAGTACATATGTATCTGGTTGACGGGTATTATATATTATTGATAGTGGGTTTGGAATGTCGGTTCTCCATCCCACAAAGCGTATGCAATGGAATATTGCATGCTTGTGACCTTCTCAGGATTTGGGCAATCTGGGCGAAAAGGTGAGCTATCGTGCCCGAAGCGGTGTAGGTATTTCCTATAGGGACCATGACCAGATAGTAACTTCGCAAGGTGGTAGTTACAGTCTCCGTGTTTACCCTTTGTCCAGAGGACTTTCTGTCGCCTATCTTGCCGCATGCCCTTAGTAACTCCTACAGGGTGATTAGTGGGATTTTCCCTGGACTGACTTCCCTTATGATGTTGCTTATACTGACTGGTGGGAAGAGGGATGACGAAATAGGTGCTTTACTATTGATTTCAACATTGAACCCCATGGATTTATGAGACCTTCCTGCTATTTGCTCTTCCAGGCATTCCAGGCAGAAGATCAATCATTTCATTTTGGGAGATGATCCGGTTTGATTTCTTTGATCTCTATTAATATCTCTTAATGGTCGCTATGATGGTACTTGATGGTACTTGAGAGTTGCTCGCAAAGATGATGTCGGCGATGGCGCCTACTCTCACTTTCCGATAAGTCGACACTAACGACACTTATTGTTAGGGGCGCGAACTTTTTCAGTACGTTCTGTCCTCTGATGCCCCACACTGTGGCGCATGCATTAAAGTCGCCTCCAATAACCACTGGGGATCTGTGGAGCGTCAAGCCGGGTCTTGCATAGGAGTTGTAAGAATTTATTTTTTTTCTGCACTAAGCCATCTGTTTACTCGCTTGCTTTTGGAAGATATATCGTCCATATGTCCAAATGAATGCAAGTGTTGCCTTGCCACGGATCCAGATATTGTTTTGGTTGGGTCGGTGGATATGAATACACCTACAGTGACTGAGTACGTGTTAAGTTTTTTGAAAAATGGGATAGAGAAAGAAAATAAGATGTTTGGGCTCAGTAGTTATTTCGATCCATGGGTAGTATCCAGCATTTAATGGTGAGAGTAAATTATTAGAGAGGTTGGCTTGTTGTTGATTTCTAGTCAACTACTCATCTTACTTGATTTTCGTTAACTGAAAAAATGAATATGTCTTTCGGGCGAGGCTGGGATTCGAACCGAAGCTTCCGAGTTGGAAGCCAGTCTACTACCACAGCCACCCACCATGATAATGTCCGCCCTTTTTGCCTTTACCAAGGATATTTAGTATTTAGTATTTATTTATTTCATGAAAAAATCCTTACAGTGGTTCAGGTTTATTCGTATTATCTTCATGGTATTTTGGTTGAAATAGCTCTCCGGAAAACTGGAAATCTGCTGCTGCAAGTTACGTGCTTTTTATCATCTGTGTGGTCTTTCTTGCAGAACATGCGGGACGGTTCCCCATTGCAGCTCTTCGCTTTGTGGCATTCTATTCCAAATCTCCTACATAGCTTGGAGTGATATTCCGTGTTTCTACATATGGGAGGCATTTAAAGGATTTTTCCAGCAACGGTTTTCGCGGACTCGGCAGATAACTGAGCCGATTTTAATCTTTCCGTCTCTACATAGCAACTTCGCGTATTCTGTGTGGAGGCTGAGAGTTGCATTTTGTTTACCGCCGTACAGTTTTCTCAGCGATAATACGTTAGGGGCGACATATCTTTAGTTTTGCATAGGTTTTTTATAGCTTCACAGATATCCTCCTTTGTGGTGATTTCATCGACATCCTTAAGATCAATGACAATACGATGGGGAAGAGTCCTAACGTTTTCTTGCTGCTCCAAAGCTGTATTCATATCGTTAATTCGAATTCTAGATGCAGGCTCTCCAATCGCCTTCAACTTCGCGTCTGCTTTTATACTAGGGAGAATCTCAGCATAGGTTGTATTTTCCTTTGTCTCTATGAATATACTCGTAGCATCAGGTTTCCATTTAGTTTTACAAATTTTTTCCTTAGTGGGTTAGGAGAAGTCTCCTGCTATATCTGGATCCTCTTATATTTGCATTTTAAGTATTATGGAGGCACTTGTAGTATTCGTATAAAAATCAGAAAACCTTTTTCTTAATACTAAAAAAATGTTCATTGCTCAGCACTGAACGCACATATTTAAATATGTAACGAGTACCTAAACAGAAATTTCATCTAGGGGTTGCTACTCAAATTATTGCGCTTACACTTGCTCGCTGCACTTCCTCCTTCCGATCTGATCTTTCGAAGCGGTAAGACGTCGTCTAAAGATTTTCAACCTGACACACTTTTAAGGTACGTAAGATTCTTTTTCTGGTTCATTTTTTTATATACTGTGTTTTCTAAGGTTGAGGAAAAAAAACCCGAGCTAGATTTTATTTTGCTCTCGTGGGTGGGATAAGCTACCACCCGAAAGAAAAACATACCATGCTGATTATCAGAGAAGAGCAACGACGTACTTAACGAACCATCCACCAAGATCATTGCTCGAACAAGCGCCCTTAAGGTACGCGAATGAGAAGGCATATGACAAAACACCTGCCAACCGGAGTACCTGAAGCACGCGGAGCACAAATCGCCACAACCTAAGGAGGAACTCTTCAAATATCTTTGTTGTGCAACCTCCCAAGTATCCACGGTTGCCAAATCCTTAACTATCGGAGCCTCGTGTCGCCCCTGTAAAAAAAAAACACCAAAGTGCAAAATTCATTCGAGAAAAAAAAAACCGAAAATAAAAAGGTAATGTACTTGTATATTTAAGTGACCGAAGTTAGTAAAAAAAAAAATAATAATAAATTGTGAACCGTGATAATATCTTGTGCTACAAAAAAAATTAGAAAATAAGAATAAGAAATCGAAAAAAAAACAAAAAACAAAATAATGTAATGTATAAATCAATCAACTGATCCTGACGTCATCACCAGCGGATTACAGAGGTAAGAGAGTGACTTTATTATTAATCATTATGATAGCAGGAGATATATCTCGCGGTACCTAGTACGTTTTTCTTTAAGAAAATTGCTGGTATGAGTTTCTATTCTTTTTTTTGTTTGCTTTAATAAAATTTAATAAAATAAAATACTAAATTTGAATAAGAAGTGAAGTGGGTTTCATTTGCTCGGTTCCACCAGCCTACATAAGTACACTAATACGTCATCATGTATAATTAATTAATCCGCTCTTCTATTAAAATTAAGTTAAATAAATTCTCACACCATCTCCACGTAGGCTGAGCTAGGTCGGAACGACAAATGAGAGAGCCAAGGTACGCGTGATGGGTGAGATCGGTAAGGTGAGCGCGATATTGTCATCAGAAAACGCTCTCTTCAAGAACTGCTGTGGCAAACAATATTGCAATTTGCACTGCAATATTGAACACACTACACACTCACCTCATTATGTTCAGCTATTTCGGGTGTTTCTTAAAAGACAATTTGGAGTCAATCATGACGCCAAGATACATTATTGCTGACTCGGATACTATTTCATGTTCACCTGCTGTTGCGACTAGATGATGAAATGGGATCGCATCGGGTGGAAAAACAATTAAAATAAAAACACGGTGTTTAATACTGTACTGTACTGTATGCGAATCTGATTTAAAAAAAAATTAATATAAAAAACTTGATAAGGGAATCCATTCAGAGCACATCCGGTCACTATGCGCGTTGAAATCAAAGAGCAAAGAGAGATGGTGTCACGTTTTTTTTTTTTAATAAAAGATAGTTGACATATATGGCTGATTAAGTTAAGGTAAGTCATGGCTGAGTGGGTTCCGATTTAGAAAAAAAGAAAACGATATCTATGCGTTGGTTTCATAATACATGCTGAAAGAGCAATCTATTACACTTTTAAACTGAACACCTACTGTGTGCAAAATAGTGTCTTTTCGTTTTCTACTTGAAATTAATGCGGCTTCCGTTTTGGAAGTTAGTGTAAGACCAGATGGTGCCAGTCACCATCGTACAATTGAAATTGTTTCACTGCCTATTTGAACAACTTCTTTTAAAAGTTTTGCTGTTACGACGTCGTTCGCAAACCGCACGATTTTAGCTTCGCTTGGTAGATTAAGACGAAGAATGCCATAGTACTCCTCCTATGGCAGTGTACTCCATCAGACCATCGTGTTTGACGTATAGCAATACTCTCTGTCGGAAGTAGTTTTTCACAATGTCTATTCTAATAGTCATCCTGCTTGTGGGTTTGTTTGAGAAAAATTGCTTCGCTCAAGCAAGCTTTATAAATGTCTAAAAATATGTCCATTCTGGATTTGACCGCAGCCTTAAAGGCCATATTGATATACAATCTAGCTCAGTGGCTTTTTGTGCCCAAATTTGTTGCAAGCGTCAAGTATCTCTTCGGCTGTTGTTCTGCTGTCGATAGCTTCTCCTCTAATGAATTTTCCGTTTGCAGGTGTGCACGTGTGCGATGGAGCTCGGAAGGTTTATAATTTCTTTATTACCACTTGTCATGTCCTCGCTTTATTTCAGAATTCGTTGAAACTGCGGTGTTTTCTGGTGTTTACCCTGACTTTAAGTTCTTTTCGATCTAATATCTACTGTTGCTGGAGTTCAGTGAAATTGCTACTTTGGCGTCTGCATTGATACAGTGTTCTTGCGCAGTGGTATTCAGCTCATAGTTGCACGATTTCTTCATTCCAATCAACTCGTTGATTATGTGAACAAGTCTCCCGTCTTACCATATATCCCTAGCGGGTCCTTTTCGTAGACTGACCCAGTTGTCGTTACATCAACTGGCATATCGATAAAAGACTCTTCATCAAATATGCCGATCTTCCGCGTTCCACTTATGGTATGAGTATGAGTGTAGTGAGTACTGACTTTCCATGTTGTTCTACTCGCAAGTGAATTGTTTACAAAGGTGAAGTCGATGAGCATGCTCCGTTCCTGATGAATAAGCGTTCATTGTCGCTTTTTAAAAGTACTGATTCTAGGATCGTGAATGCTTCCCCTACTATTTGTTCTGGCACAGCCTCATTCCGCGGCCCATGCTTTGAAATATCCGGCTATGATAACCGAATCCCGACCTCTGGTCGGATTGTTCCATATTCCAGCTTTACCCGTAGCATCCGCTATCCATACCGCATTGTCATATTGTCGATTTGGTTCTCTTAAGATTGCTACGATTATACTTAGCTCACTAGTTGTTTTTGATAGGAGGGTTTGAGCGACCTCGCAGTGATTTATGTATGGTACTTTCCTTCCATGCTCCTCGGTACGAAGTTTCAACCAGTCACTTGTGGTTTTACAAGCTTTGGCTTTATATCCGGATTACATACATTTGAAACACTTGGGTGGGTCGTGCTCCTCTCGTATTCGGCACACAATTCATCCTATACGTACTTTGCCCGTTTCTGTGAGCTTAGTATATGCTTCCATTGGTAAGCTCACTGTTATCGTCTGGGTGCCACTATAGGCCTTCATAAGCGACATAATTGTCAGTGTTTTTGCTACTTCTGTATTCGTAAAGCTCTCGAAGAGTGCATCAAATACGTCTTCTTCTATGGTAATATCATTAAAATCATTCACCTCTATTAATAATTCTTGTGTTAAGATTTTCACCTCAGCACATAACTATCTCTGGCCGGCCATTTTTGCACCCATGTCTTGGAATTATACAGAGCCTTTCGTGATTCAAGCATATTTCATAGTTGGGATTGATTTTACCTAATAATAGTTTAGCAGCTAAAAATGTTTTCAAAATACAAAATTTCTTCAAAAATTTCAAGAAAAGATACTAATTTTTTTCTTCTATTGCTGCAACTACCGACCTAATTTATTGAATTTTCCCCATTTATTTATTTCATTTCAGGGCTCAACATATGCATGCGGTTTTCAACTTCAAGCTTACAACAGCTGATTTTTCAATAAAATTCTCTTTGATATTACATATATGGATATGTATATAGTCCATCATTTTTGTTACTGGAATTGAGCCACCAAAACGATTGTGAAGTCTAGACCAAGCGCTCCAGCATCTGCTATCCTTAAAATGGAGATTCGACTTTTTTTGTCATTTCAAACCTTGGAGCTGTGATGCACAGGTTCTCTTTGCTTTAGTATTTTTGTCGATTTGCTTGATGTGGCCGAGCCAGTGAAGTCGACGTATTTTGGCGTTCTGGATTAAATCCACATCTTGGTACTGCTCTCCTGCATTCGTCCGTATACGAGACCATATATTTGTCTTCCAAGTTGGAGCCCATTAATTTTGCCAAACATAAGTGGAAGCCGTTTCCTTGTGTAAGTGCTAACGGAATCTCCACTAAGGTGCCGTTCATCAACTCCTTAACCACTTTAAAGTTACTTTATGACGGCATGCTAGGAGCAACTGATAATGTCGATGCCGTCTTTGTATCCCAAATCTATAGAGAGATTTGTTTAAGATATTTGTTCCAACAATTGTGGTATACATCCATCAAAATGTGATCTTTTATTTTTTAATAATAAAACCGACAAACTTTTGCGGGAGTTATAGTATTGAGATCAATCAAAGAACGTGTTTTTCTTTAAGTACTAAGTATAAATTTTATTTTTTCTTTTTCTTTTTTTCTTAAGTTTAAGCTATGCTTCGAATATGATCGCCAAAAATCAACTGCTCATCATCGATCGAAACGCTATGAGTTCGCCTATATTTAATCACATTAAAATTAACATATCCCTATATACCCTATAAAAAAGTATTAAAAACCGATTGTGCACCCATCTACAGCAAATGCACGATCAAATAGCAATGATCAGAGGAATAAAATAATTCAGTGTATGATTTATTCATTTTATCACGTCAAGATTCATTAATTTCACCTATTTTATTTGTAAATGCTAATTGTCAGATTTACTTTTTCAATTTATCGTACAAAATTGCTGCATCCGGGGATCGGAAAACCTGCACATGATTGTCGAGAAGCCAATGCATCCGCAGAAAGAGACAGTTTGGTGCGGGTTTGGGAGTGGTGTATCACTGGCCCATTTTATTTCGAAAATGTTGCTGGAAACGCTATTTCGGTCAATAATGAGTGCTACAAAATCATGATTACCGAATTTTTATAGGCTAGAATTGAAGACATGGACTTTGACGATCTTTGGTTTCAGCATAATCGATCTTTTGCGCTATAAGTTCAGTAATCGTATTATCAGCCAACTTGGCGATGGCGATTCGCTGCCTCGGAGCTGCGATTTAACCGATCATTCTAACAAGACACAGGATGTCCGGTCATGAAAAAGAGGCAAAAAAACATCACCACCGCATTTGAAAAGCTTCACTGGTAGACCGTCAGAACCGCAGGTCTTGTTGTTTTCCAGCTTTTCGATAGCCGATGCAATCTCTAATAGTAGAGATAATAATATAGTGGGAGGAGACATGGTTTTTTTTATTGACTGGAAGCGGATTCTTTTCTTTCCCTATCACTACCTCTACTTGATGCCCATTAAGTAGCTGCGGAAAGTGATGCCTTAATACAACAATTATTATTTACTGGGCTTCGGTGACTAGGTTTCCTTTACAGATCCTGCTTTCCTCAGAAACATCAGGATATTGTTTCTATCGCGGGATTCCTCGATATCCTTGAGTTGAGGGGTTGTATGGACCCTTTTTATTTTGTGCAGAATCTTCTTTTCTTATTTAGGAGTATTTTGTTTCGCCTTTTTCGAAGTACATGCACAGCGGAGACTTTTTGTTCAACTGCTTTCTGTATTTTTCTGGGTGGTTTGCAGTTTCTCTTCGTTTGTTTGAGCTCTGAACTTGGCTGTAATAAGGAAGTGGTCAGAGTCGATGTTTGCTTCTTGAATGCTCACACTTTCAGAATGCTGGCTGCCAGTATCGCATGTAGAACTTGACCGATTTGGTTGGCGGTTCGACCATCTGGAGAGCGCCAGGTGGCTGTTAGAAATTGAATAATTTCAGTTTATTGGTTAACTGAAATATCAAATGTCGAAATGACTAAATATCAGCATCTACCTACCATCAATTACAGTCCAAGTATAATAATTTAAACTGAACCTTTGGCTGAAATCAATTTTATGGCTTTCTGTTCCTCTCCATTGGAACAAGGATAAAATCCGACGGAGCCCAGCTATTGGGATGTTAAAATTGTTTCCCCCTAATTTGTCCTTAAACAATAAAATTGCCCTTTCATCAGATCTGTGGTGTGTAGTACCTACGTACACATGTATGACCTTTATATGACCTTAAAAAAATTATTTCTTTTCTGTACTGTACAAACATGTATATTGTATGTACATATGTAAAGATTTAACATCCCAAGGCTGTTGCTTAATGCTTAAGTTTCAATTTACAATTTGAAGGCTGACTCGTTTGGTATGTAATTGAATTCAATCCTGGAAACGCCCATGGCAAGTTTGCTATTTTGGTTACATATGCACATATTTGGGGTATTAGTATCGCAGTTGCTGTGGGAATGCTGACTAGAGCGGAAGAAGTAAATTAAGTTCAAAACAAATTAATCCAACAATGTGGGTGGTGGTGAAATTTCAAAGCATTACGGGTGAATGGTTCATTTGTCAAATTACAGAGTTCATTGAAAACCTGGATTGTAGTTGGATCTGACGAAGTGTCTTTCATAGAAAAACTCAGTTAGTGCATTCAAAAATTATTGGAACAGATTGGCTTAATGGAATGCAGTCCAACCATTGTATTCACCAGACTGGTCTCAAACTAATTTCAATAGAACAAGATTGCAAAAGTTAAATTACAAATGATGAATCTGGGAAGACGTAGAGAATCCTTTTGTATCTTTTAGATTGCCTGACGTATAATTCAGGACATGTGGTGAGAGAATTTGTGAGAATATTTCCGTTAGTTAGTTATCATTGGTGATCAAACCGTATTAATGAATTGAAAACAATTTGTTTTCAGATTTCTGTAAACAGTGAAAGAAAACGCGACTGTCAAGGTTTATTCCATAGAAGACACTTCGAAATATTACATCGGCGCTTCGTCTAGTTTGCTGCAGCTTTCAGACCGGTTCTCAACTAACATGTTCCGATTATGGTTAAGCTGCTCGCTAGATATTCCTGCGAGGTTTACTGCGTCATACATCCAGGCAGATTTGAAGATTCTATTTATGAGCCAAATTAGCAGTTTGTTCTCTCCAAATGATCCAACCATTCCAATCAATGTAATGGGTTGATATCGCTTCATAGCCCTAAGAGTTCGCCTTTTATACCACAGAGCAGAACTGGGATGATTAGGATCTTCTATTAAGACATTTTAAGTCTTTGGGAGAGTGACTTTTCTGCCCAATACCGTCGTAGCACAAAGAAGCAGCGACTGGCAAGAGTTAGTTCGATCTCTGCACTGGTGTGGTTATCAGAATCAAAAGCTGAGCCTAGGCGGACGTTGTAAGTAATCACCATATTAGACATCACAATTTTACTTCGTTCTACTACTTACTGGTTGACATTGATATTATTTTTGTAGCTCTTTTGGGCCTCCGCTAATTGTTTTGGTGCTTATGATCATTTAAAGCCCTTCCTACGCACAAATTGCTGAAGTTTTTTTTCATTTGTGAAGTCATTAGGAATAAGTTCATTCCCTGATGGGGCTGTTAGTCACTTGACAACTTATTAGTTACTTGATGCGCACTTGACGCAACGACACCATCCTCAAGTGGTACAAGGACAACAGTCAACAATCTTAATCGAATTCTCAAGAACGGCTTATAATTACAGGAGGCTTGTAACCCAACTCATAACACTGATACAAAGAACAAGTTGCAGCGACAAACGATGATTTTGAGCCACTTCTGGTCTCATATCAACTCAGTTTAAGTGCCATCATGCTTTCCCAGTGCTTCCAGTATGGCTGATTTGTAAAATTTTATAACTTTGACAGGGTTCACCTTTTTCAGCACTCTTCTTAGCTGAGTTAGCTTATTATATTCTTTTGCCCCTATTTAGCCTGAAGTGACTTGATCAGAAGTACTCGTGTTACCTGTCGTGGTCGCTGCAAATGTGCGTTCCAACATAGACAGCTCAAAATATTTGGTAAGGACATGAAAAGTTTCCTCTTGTTCTTAACAGCTTTCTATATCTTTTATTTTGTTCTTAAAGACTCGTCGAGCGACATCTTATAGGATTTCCAACGGGTTTTCATCGACTGATATGGAAGCCTCTGATAGCATGTACTTCTGAGTATTTTACAACCGATAATCTTGTCAGCATACCTGCTGAATAGCGGTAAGTCTATTACTTGCTGCCTTTCTTTCTTAACAAATGTTGATTGAGAGCCAAAATTGTTGAGAATAAGCATCGTACCATAAGTTCAATTTTTCTGCAATCACAGTATTCAATGAATTCGGCTACTCTTTTTGGTGGTGGCGATTGTACAGAATCATCTTGATCTTCACCGAAAAAATCATGAATAATATAAAACAATGTTCAGAGTACAGTGGGAAGTAAACTATATTCAGTCTACCTTGGAGTGTGACCCAAGCAAACTCTTTCTCAAGACTGTCCTCCATTTTTCCTATGCCGCTCGTCCACTACAAATGGGTTTGGCCACATAATTGTCTGTCTGTGGATACTTCAAAACATATTTCTCATTCCATTGTAATTTGTCCCAAGAGACACAAATACTGAACTTCATAAAAACACAAAAACAATCGGTTCAAACTTCTTTAACAAAAATCAATGACATACCTATCGATGATGACGATGTTGTTCTTTAGTGATGAGTCGTTGATGTACAATTTAACATTACTCGTTCATGTCACAGTCTGTCGTACATTCCCACAATAAGATTTTCTTATGAGTCAAAACATGAAGTTCATTAACTGAACTTTGTTCTCGACAGTATAATCCTTTTTTTTTATCAAAATTCTTACCAATATCATTCTCGTCTAAAAAAAAAATGGATATGTAAAATTTCCAAAGAATAGGTATCTTGTCGATATGGATTGCAAGGTCTTACTGCCTTATTGGCATATCCATATCTATACATCCGTCCCGAATGGCAACTTTAAATTGTTATCCTTGAATAAACCTTGAATATGATAGTAAAACTGTTTTCTTTTAATTGGAAAACGAAGATAGAGAATTTGTATATGACAAAAGCTTCATCAGGCGTGTACATGTTCATATTCAAATTCCCCTTGTACGGTTCTTTATTTCTCATTTATGTCAACCTGTCGAAGCTTGAGGAAGAAGTACATACTTCTTTATATTTTTATTTCATCGATTATCGGATTCTTAACTGCGGCGTGGAGCGACATAAGCTCAGTCCCTGCATCGGCAACCATCAGTTCAACTCTTTTCCGCAAATTGAAGTTTCATATTTACTCGTTCATCCACAACTTTGTTCTGCTTGACTCCGCTATGACTAAAACCAGTAATCTTGAATCCTTCACTTTCATTTTTATCAAGACAATAAGGCAAAACGGCCATGACACTACATAGAGAACAAGTATTCTGTGCTGCCCTCTTGCTGAGATTAATGGATAAAACCTAAGATTGTCTGAGCAGAGGAAGAAGCAACTTAATATAATGTTATGGAGAGGCAGTGACAGTACATTCGGGCTGTTTCGGTGTCTTCAGGACACATTTAGCACATGCCCAATTTACCCAAGCCATTTAATAAGTTATGTAAGACTTTGATTTTTTTACCTGTTGATGTAGTTTTAGCTCAATCGGGTCGGCATTGATACTGACCACCCGATCTGGCAAGATCGTCTGCGAATTCATTTCCAAAGACATGTACAAGTGCAAATTGATAACAGTGGCAAGCTGCAGTAGGATCCGTAAAAAGTTCCAACTAAGCTCTGACCCAAAAAAAAGAAGGAAAACCTTCGGAGGAATGAATGACGATGATGATTCTATAGAAACTGGAGTTGTTCTCTTTACGAGAAGGAAGAAGCTGGCTGGCCCAATCCATCCAGTGGTAAGAGGCATTATTATCCATTTTTCCAGTTAAGCGCAGGCTCTACGTGCCATCTTGCAAAGCTAACTTCTTTCGGCTAAACATGTCACGTCGAAAACCTGTTGAATTTTCGTCAGTAAAAAAGAGCCTTTGGCAAAACATGGGGATTGCCACCGTGGAGGCTGACGTCACCGCTACTATTCCAAGAAAACAGTCTGTCTCGCCCCAAGTACGCCTGGCTCTACTCTAAACACAGTGATGAATTGATAACAAGGGCTGCACTCTAAAAGCTATCTTAAATTTAAAAAGAAGTAATTTGTGGTACAACACGCACTGGGGCTTCAATGAACTTGTACGCTGACTGTTTTATGACTCTGGTTTCATGAACATGCGATCTGAGGCAATGACGCCAGAACTCTTGATGCTGAAAAAATACCAAGTCGACTTTCTCTGTGATCAAGACTAGTTTCGGCCAGAATATGAGCCAGGAAAAGAATGTAGCTGGATCTTCAGGGATGGCTCCAAAACCGATCTAGGATGCGGTGGTAGTGGCTTTCTGGAGGACAACAAGGTTAGATCTCACTCCTCGTTAGGAAAACTTGCGTCTGTTGTCCAAACGGAGTTATACGTAATCGCATCAAATGGCATCAAACTATATTGTAAAGAATTAGTGAAATGGGCGAAGCATTTGCATCTGTTACAAAAGCCTTCGAGCCTTGCTGAATCCTCCTATGACTTCCAAGCTTCACTGAACTCAGTCGGAGGGCTAAATTCAGTGAGTCTTGTCTGAGTCACAGGTCAAAATGGAATCGTGGGAAATTAAATCTTCGAAGAACTTGTTCAGAGTTTTTCAGGAACCGAATCCACGTTAGACCTGCCTGCGTCCTCGGTTAGGGCGGCTTCCGTTGACAGTTAGGTTTCATATGAGAGCAACTGGAGGTGATATGGCTCTCCACGTTGCCGTCAGACCAAATGAATACTGCCCGACGTCTCTTTAAGAAGTCAGCGGCCTTCCGGCTCTAACTCAGTAGGAAAGACTGCAGGTTGGTTACTGTAGTCGAGACCGGGCGCTACACTTTTACTAAGCAATTAAATATACTGGGCATAAGTGATACAATATACTGCGATGCTTGCTGTGAAAGTGATGACTGTGGAGCACTATCCCTGTAAATGTCCGACTTGTGCACGTAGAATGATGCAGGTTTTCGGCGTTGGAATGGAGGATGCTTTATCACTAAAGCGCTTACACTCCTTTCTTTGAAAACCTGAGAAATTCCATTACTCCAACCCCTTGAGCGCGCGCTGATTATAAAAAAAAGGACTTGCAAGGAATTTTCTGACAGCAAAAAATGTTTGTTGTAATTTTTTCGAAACATTTCTCGTACATCGTCTAACATTGTGAGGCGTATATATGTAGGTACTTAAGCTAGAGGACTAACTGTCGCGTATAACAGACCTTTAAGTTTAGGCTGCATTTTTCACAAAATATTGCAGAGTCCTAAAGCCATTTAAGCCACCCCACGCCAACTACTGCAATGCACCTAAGTTCCTTACAGATTAACCCCAGTTTTTGTGGTTTCTCCTAGTCTGTTCTTATCCACGTTTGTCTTGGATGGTCCACACCTCTGCCTGATTGAGTAAATTAATTTCATTGAATGGTATATTTCCCGGCGGATCGGTTTTCACGCTGTAAGGTTTGACCAATCATCGGGGTAGTCCTGATTCTACAGATATGATCTCATTGGAACTGCAAATTATTCAGCATTATCGCACTCAAACCCATCTGACTTTTACCGTGGTATGGGGCGTAACATTAACCACCCTCATAGGTAGCATCACCTAAATTAAAATTTCTTTTAAGCACCGACTTTTTGACAGAAAACCAAGTACAGATTCTTTACAATAATTAGATTTAAATATATATAATGCAAATATATCTGCAATTTCACGTCGTATGTTTGCCTCTAAGTCGACTAAAATTTCTGGCTTGTTGATATAGAACAGAGACTTAATGCAGCCCAAAAGAAAAGGCTCTTCAGGTGTAAAATCGAAAGGGAGGAGCGGACAATTGACAGAACCATCTCAGGGCATCATCAGACTTCGTCTTCAAAAAGTCGATTGTGGCACGTGCAGTTTGGTAAGAGTCACCATTTTGGTAAACCGCATATCCTCCAAGCCTTCCAGTTCCAATTTATAACACAAAAAAAATTAATAACATGGAACGATTGCGGTCTCCACGGACTGTATCAGAATCGTCGGCATCATCTCGGAAAAAGTACGGCCTAATCACACTTCCGCCATGGAAACCACACTAACCAGTCCATTTTTTCGTATACAATAGCTACTATTGAAACACTTGTCATACGATCTGGGCGTCCAATTTTGATAACCAACACGGAAAATTACACGACCAGGAAATGAGTCATGCAGTAATTGAATTGCTTCTTGGGCTGTTTGGCATATGGCATCGTCTTGTTGAAATCACATGACGTCCTCATCCATATCTTCTAATTTAGACAAAAAAAAAAACTGGATTACTAACTGTTGCGCCTGACCAACTGCTTTTCAAAGAAGAATGGTCCGATGATGCCCCCAGCCCAAAATCCGCACCAAGCGGTGACATATTGTGGATGCATTTGTTTCTCAGCAATAACTCGTGGATTTCGCAAATCCCAAATTTGACAACTTTGACGATTAACAGGCCCATGTTCATCTTGATGGGATGATTTGTTTCACAAATCAGCATCAACTTATTATTGTTCCGGTCCCGAATTGATATTTAGGACTTTCGGCAACACTCTCACGAATTGTTTCACAAATCAGCATCAACTTATTATTGTTCCGGTCCCGAATTGATGTTTACGACTTTCGGCAACACTCTCACGAACTGCTTCGATGTTTTGTGCTGAACGACTTCTTTATTACTAATTGATCCAGTCTCCCTGAATTTTCGAATTAATCTCTTAATAGTTGATGAAGTTACGAGTAAATCGCTATTCTAACCATATTTTGTACGAAAATTCCGAACTGCAGTTGCCAAACCTTCATTATTTTTTATTTATTTTCAAGGGATCTATACAAATGAATTTGCAAAGTCCGGGATTTTACGCCGGGGTACTATGCCCATGTAGCGTGTGTCAACAGCACGCGGTGTACCGAGTTCCCATGTGGTCCCCCATCTATTTATTATTTTTTAAATATTGCTAAACAGTGAAGGCGCGTTATTTTTTCGTATAGCGTTCCATTTATAATAATCCTGAACTATCAGCTGTATCACTGTCTTTTTCAACGCTGTTTTTAACTCAAGAGGTCTGATCGTATTTGTACTCACACTCACTAATCGGAACTTCTTGTAAACCTACGCTGTGATTCTGCAAGACGTATACTTGCTTCTATACCTCTCTGTTCACACTATCATTGTTAATTAAGACGGGATTTTTTGTTTTATCTTAGGTAGGTTGTTCAGATGTTTAGATAGATGGTACCTCTTCAAATGACATTCCATCTTTGCCTGAGAAATCAATGACAAGACTCTGTATTGGAAAATATAAATCTCTTGGCCAAAAAATTGGAAAGGTTGGAAGTGGTTTCAATGAAAGCTTATAGTTTCTCCGACTAAATCAAGTCTTGTGTTGAATCACATTTGGATTGTGGTGACTTAGATGATTTCACAGCGTTTTCGGTGGAGCTCCTAACACCCACATGATGGGCTTTGTTAGTTTCACTATCTGACATAGAGTTTCTAATTGAAATTCAGATGACATGGCTTAATTAATGTCAGTTTTGTTTTCTCTTAACTCCACTACCCTGTCGTCCACAGACAGAGATATACACCACAAGGCCAAAACCTTTGAAAAGTGTAACAAGTTATGCCCCACATCGACTGCCATTGAATCATCATAATGTCACCTAACATATATCCGCACTGCTGCCAGACCCCAAATGTACTCATACTCGTATGTAATATGTTTGTAGAAAAAAAGAGGTAAATTCTCGTTCGATTTTGCTCCGCGCATACGTCCCCATTGCAACTAGATACATTTTATTGGTTCATTTTTTATGTTTACATCGAATACCTGAATGATAACCTTTTCAACTTTTCACAACTACTCGTAAAGTTGAAATCGATATTCCCAACCCAAACGTGTTAGCATGTCGGCGAAGTGGTTATCTTTCGTCTTCCGTTACCGAATGCCATCGAGAGATACGAATAGTCGTGTGAACGGATTGAAATAGGCAAATATGCACTGAGCTGGCAGGACTTCTAAAAAAAGTACAGTACAAAAATACGACGAAAAACGAAGAGAAAATCAAAGGAAATGTCGATAGTTTGACGCTGTTTCCTGGTAGTTCTACCTTTCGCTGCTGTTGATGAGGGTGGTAGTGAAATAAAAAAAAAACAGAAATGATAGCTGTGACACTTAAGTCGATTTCTTATAATTCTATTACAGTGTAAATTGTTCCAAAATGGAAATTCGAGAATTGGTAGCGTGTTTCGGGAAAGTGTGTGCCTTTTGGAGCGTGAATAATTTACTTGTTACGTACCGCAGAGGCTTGTCCTCTATTAATGGCGCACAGAATACTTCTAGACTTTGTGGCTTCTGGAATGTTGTCACCACAGCTTAAGACTGACACACAAGTACAAGTAAACCGCTGCGAAGAGTTGATAAAAAAAATCGTTTTCATTGCTATTTGATGGAGGTTTTCCTTTCCATGTCATAAAGTAGCACTAGAGCCAATGAGGTTGTTTTATAGTTCGTTTCTTAGTAATTTACGCGATTATTCGTTCTGATGGAAAATTCAATTCCTTACACAAGCAACTTGATGGCAATAAACAGTCGAAGTGGCATTCAAAATAAGAAATGGGAATACGAATACTTACGGATAATGTGGAACAGAATTGAGGGGTGTAAATCAATCGTATCCGATTGATTACAACGAATATTTTGTCAAATAAAATCGGGCTAATTCAAGTTTTATTAGTTGCACCACATTTCTGAATTATGTCATCCAGAAGTCACCGATCACAGTCAAATTGTGGAGTTTTGGGAGTTATCTATGATTGTCCTTGACTAAAGGACTTGACGTGATATCATGAAGGAGATAGAATAAGAAAATATCAGCCGCCAACCTGTTTTAGAAGGGTGAATTTTTTCCCCTGCCTGATTGTTGCTGCGAAAATTGTTCCTTTCATCATAAGGAGGTTATTTCTCCAATGTGAATATCAACCAGGTAAGGAGTATTCTATCCCTTAAAAGAACCTTTTATTACCAAGTGGATGGGATGATATACATACAAGTATGACTCTAAATTAGGTTGAAAAGATTTGACATCAAAAATTCTAGATCCCAACAATTTTTTGATTTTTTTTATATAATTAGCACATAATAAATAAGCAATTGTGAGAATCCTTGGAATAAGAGATATTACGCCAGTTTTATTTAATTACTTACTTAAGTTGTCTTACAGTTCGGGCTGAACCTGGACCTCGACTAACAAGCCTCGCCAGTTTCACCTCTTTCCTACTTAAATTCATTTACATTTTCTCTCATTCTTCTTATTTTTAATCTATCTTTCTCACTTCCCTTTTCTCCTCTTCTCCTCTTTCTTTTGTTTCATTTCATTTAATTCCAGAAGTAGATAATAATGTAATAATTGTTGTTGTTTGTCGCTTGTGTATACTGTTATTCTTCCCAACATTATTAATAATTTGCAAGCACAGGATACTCACCAAGATGTACCAATATTATTGAATATTTTATGTAAGCGAAAGAAGGGTTTCAGTATATGTCATTGTATATGTATGCATGAAAAATAAAATAGATGAGATACGTTTAATTTTTAACGATAGTATGGTAGATGTTATTTGCTTGTCAGAAACCCGGAAATGAGTGACGACCTTTTTTAAAATATAATAAATAAGTATCACAAGCCCAAACGTGCAGATACTCTGAATATGGTAGGAGGGGGTGTACCTATTTAAATAAAAAAAATATGGATTTGATTTAGTGAAAAAACCAAGACCAAACGAACAGATAGAGTATATTTTTGTTAAAATTACACATACTTGTGACACAATAGTGTAGTGTACATGGCATCAAACCTAGCAAACTCCAATTACATAAGAGTTTTGTTAGAGGAGTTGTCTCCACTTTATGCTAAAGTTGTACTTTGCGGAGGCCTAAATTTAAATATCCTGGAGGGAAAAAACAAACATTTCGTTTTTAGATGTGTTCATGGTATCAAATCCCGCATCCATAATGAATTACAACCAACTTCTTGCACCTGCTTTTTCAATTCATGATTTGATATTTTTAAACATAAATGCTTTTCCAGTAGGTGTAAATGAAGATGCAGAAAGGTCATATAATTTTTCAAAAATCAATTTAGATACTCGTACATTGTTTAGTGATTGCAGGAGGTTGAATTGGATCTTAATGTACACAACAGGACATGTTAACAATCAAATCGAGCATTTTCGCAATTTTATTCATTCATTTCACAAACATGTGCCCGTAAGAAGAAAATTTACAATGAATACACCACAGTAAGAAATGCATTTACACTATTGATTCGAAATAAGGAAAATCCTTTTTACCGGAACAAGTTCAACTCAGTCGATTCAACCTCAAACGTTTGAAAGAACATTCGCGATATGGGACTGAGGTCTGCTAAAGAATCATTCCCTAACAACATCGACCTCGATGAACAAAGCTTGTTCAAAACAACTGCAACACACTTAATTTTCAGACAATTCCTACAACAACTAGCTACCACCGGCAAGAAGATATGCTTTCACTTTCCAGAGTTGATGATTTAAGTGCTGGTCAAACAATTTTAAAAATCAAATCGAAAGCTGTTGGCTCGGTTTTTATTAAATTCTTCTACCTAACTTAGTATCTCGCATAACCCAAATATTTCACTCGATTATAACCACGTCAGTTATTTCCCGACAGGTGGAAAATTGCTAAAATTGTGCCAAAACTATCTATGTGATCAATAGCGATTCTTCCATTTTTAAGTGAATTATTTGAAACTATTATTAGTAGCCAAATTAAATTATTTTTAAATAGAAGTACGTACAGTACCGGCTTAGACAGCGATATGTTAGGTCTCATAATGTTTCTCGGCTTTTCAAAGGCCTTTGATAGCGTTGATCATTCATTGTTACTAAAGAAGCTGGAAAGGCAAATTTTCTTTGAGACCTCCCTCTGCAATTTAATGGCTTCATATTTAGAAAACAGTCTCAATATGCATTTGTCAGTAATAAATGTTTTTCGCTTCTTCAATTATCTTTAGGTGTCCCTCAAGGTTCTGTACAGGCTCCTTTACTGTTTTCATGTTTCATTAATGACATGCCTAAATGTTTTATGACCTGCGAAATGTATGTATGTATATTCATTGTTCCCAAAATCACTTGAAAATCATGACTTAAATAATATTAATCAAACACTGAAACAAATTCACACCTGGTCTTTAAATAATGGAATTAGAAACAGAAAAAAAGAGAGGTTCCCTCCGATAGTTTCTTAGTGATACAACTGTTGAGTACGTTGGTAACATAAGCTTGGATTGGAATATTCACTTAAACAAAGTTGTATTGAAAGTTTATGGTGCTATACAGGGTCTAAGTTCTACGACAAAGTATCTTCCGACAAGTGTTAAGCATAAGTTTGTTAGAGCTTTCATTTTACCACTATTTTTTTATGGATGTGAAATTTATTCCGAGGTGGATGATTACTCATTCAAAAGGAAACTTATCGTGATATACAATAGTTGCGGAAGATATAGTTTTAATATAAGAAGGTCTAGTCACATTTCTGAATTTCCAAAAAAGGCTGTTCATTAATAGTTCCAATCAACTATAAAACAATTTAACTATTTAAAAAAATTATCACAACTAAAGGACGAGATTACTGATTTGAAAAAAATTAAATTCGAAACTAACCCGAGAACAATGAAAATAATTTCACCTAGACATAAGTATTTAATTGCAAGCCCACAATTTTACATCTTTGGAATGAAGTACCCTTGCATATTAAACTGACAAATAACACAACTACTATTACTAGAGAAGCTTTCAAATACTATGCGCAAATTTACTAATGGAATATAAATACCCTCATCTATGCTCTTATCTACCTTCTTGTCTGCTTTCGTTTTTAATTTCACTTTTATCAATTTTATTTTATTCAATATTTTATCTAATTTATAAAACATTGAAATGTAACATAAGCTTAACTTGTACAATTTAATATAAGATTATATCTTAGTTGCACATTGCATTTTTATAATAAATATCTACAATACAACCTTCAGGTGCGCACTCCAAGTCGGTTGAGGTCTCATTATACTTGTGCGCGCCACCGAAAATGGAGTTGTCCCTCCAGATTTAATTTGAATACTCTGCTGGCGGGGTATTGGTATCCATTCGCTCTACATGTTCTAGCCATCTCAGGCGACTGATGCACAATTTTCGAAAGAGTTCTAAACGACTCAGCAATGTCATAGTGTGTAAAAGCAATTCGAACCTATTTGCTTCATTATCAAATTAATTCATTGGTGTTAATTAATTGATTGATGTCACTTTAAAGAAAAAATTCACTGCTTTCCAGCAAGGTACTGAGAAATCTTAGCAGCATCTGAGCAGATGTGAGAATTGTATTCCAATTTCAGTGATGAAAATGAAAACGACGAAAATCAATTTTAAGGAAAGATGCTGGGGTTAAAGTTGAAGACGTTGAGTTTTGAGTTTGAGTTTGAGTTGAGGTTGGTTCATTAGAACCACGAGAAGTACGGTGGGTCAGTTGATAGTGGAAGGGCATCGTAAACTACGAGGGTTAGAGTTGCATGCAATAGGGCAAGAGATGGGCAATAAACAGAAACTAAAAGTCGATGAATGAGCAGAATGTCTGCTACGTCCCTGCGCTCTTCATGTGCTTGTTAATTTAACTAAATTGGGTCGGAATATATCATATGTACGAGTATATAGAGGTAAGAAAAAACCGGTCGTTCCAAGTAAGATCTGAAGACTAACCATACTTGACGGACGTACTCAACAAAAATAATGTAAAGGAACTCGTCAGCAAGGATTGAAAAATTCTTTGAACCAGCGTTTGATAAAGTCAAAATCTGAGTCGGCTTTTAGGATTATCTTTTGGAATGCGCCTTTTTAAGCAGCATGTTTTGAAATTTATCTACAGGTTGAGGATACGAGTACTTAGCTAGGCTTAGATGGTTTTTTTAGTTGTCTCGGTTTGGTGAACGATAGCCGCATGCTGTGGAATTTAAGATAAGAAAAGAGAGTCATACATCCAATATTTTAATAGTATGGTACGACGAATCAAATCACCTAGTTCAATATTCCCGTATGCTCTTGGGATAAAGCTGGGGTTGGAAAAGTGATCAGCATTAACTATATAACTGACAAGAACTAACCTAAAACCTGCAAATTATGGGTATACTATATTGCACATTGCTAGTACCACGGGGTGGCCGTGGTGTAGTGGTACTAGCAATCGCTTCTCACTCGGAGGGGTCTAGGTTCGAATCCTGCCCATGAACAAGTCTTTCAAGTTTTTCAGTTGTGTAATTGGAACTCAGACAGAAAAATTCTGCGTGTGAAGGCATAACACTGACACGTAGATTTGGCTGTTGTAGAGTTTCAAGCACAAATAATTACTGCGAATTATAACCTTCCACTCTGAGTGAAGAAAAAACTCTCCGTCCTATTCGGACTCCCACCCCTGGAGAGCAAATAATGAAACCAAACACACCTGAGTTTCAAACCACTACAAAACAATTTTCCTTTCTCCTCCTTTCTACCTTTCCGCCCGCGCCCTGGCAACAGTAAAAGGGTATCTAACCCCTTAGGCGCGCGTAAATTATAAAAAAAAAAAAAAAAAAAAATCATTAACGTGAGTAGAAGTTCTTAATACTCATATAACCGGCTGTTGGTTTGGTGGTTAGTACATCTGGGAGATATAGTTCCAAAACGTTGCTATTATATATATCCGATTAGGGCTAAAAATATATATGACTTTTGCCTAGCGAAAATGGATAGCTATTGATCTATGGAACTTGAAGAGGCTTTCCGACAAGTTAAGAGAGGTCAGCAAAGTGATTGAACGTGTATAAACTACACACGCTTATATGAAAAGTATCTAGCCATACTCGTACACTAGCCGGCCTCATAGTTATCCTATAACCTACTGATATAATGGTAAAGTATGAAATTAAACACCATTCATTCTGACGTCTTAACAGAGCTCACGAAGGAAGTCACAATGCTTGTTGTAGGAGTCTGAAGTGCCAATGTTTTTGCTTTCGAATAGATGACGTCTTAGGCCATCGATGAACAATGGCTGAAGTGCGGATCAATATTCAATGCAGTGTTCAATAGTGTTGATGGTAACAGGAGGATCCAAAATTTGCCTGTTTGGCAGCCGATCTTTAACTTACTCCAGGATTCATTTAGCTATTGTCTTAGTTGCAGCATTAAGCATGCAGATACATCTCCAGTTTTTGCAAAAGGTTTACTTGGCCATCGTTGTTTTTTTCCAGTCGTCAGAATCAACGTATCAGCGTATCAACTCTTTTGTATATGTATATTATTGTCACTGATAGTGTGAGTTTCGAGTTTCGTTTGATTTGTTTTCGGGCATTTGTTTCCACAGACACCTCAATCCGATTTAGCGTCTTAGGCCCATATCTATAGGGAAAGCACAGCAATGATATATGTACATATGTAGCCCCGATTTTAACGTCGACATATGCTTATCTTACTGTGTTGTGGGCTCGGTGTTTTCTGCTTCTATAATAGCTGTTATGCGAGCATTGTGCTATTTTGATTTGTCGACTCGTCTCCAAGTATCCTCGGTAAGCCACGTTTTATTAATTTACTGCAATCTATCAGAAGCGTGTAAAAACAGTATTCACAGCATTACCGCATTCAAGGCCTACGTATTTGGATACAAATATAGGTACGTCCATTGCTAACAGATGGCGAAATGGGGAGTTTGAGTAGAGGTAGAGGTTGCTTGCCTCTGATAGTCTCCATGACAAATCTTGCCCTCAATCACAGTACTCCCTATCATAGAGGCGTAGCGCCATATAAAGCTACTACGAAAACTTTATAATTTTTTCCGCTGTCAGACAGGAAATAAGCACAGAGGCGCTGACAAGCATGTTAAAGGAAACCAAACAGCATTCATATCGCTTCGATCTTTCCCAAACCAATGACTCAGCAAATTGGATAATACATCAATTGCTTATATAGGTTGGGCGGGTTTTGACACAGCGTATAGCGGAAAAGATACTAATAGACAACAATATTTCGCTGTTCTTCAGGGAAATAAAAATTACGCATTAAATTTTGTTTGCTTTCTAAGGCATTCCTAGTATTATACTTTCAGTCTTCTTCTCCCAACATGACATATACCGTTTGACATCTTCCATAAAATAACCTATCAACCAATTATCGGATACATCACCATCACCATCACCTGTCTCATCTGTTTTATAAATGATTTATAAGCTTTTCCTCATTGTATATCGCTTACCACAGTGTAGCGTGACAACTGATACGCCAATTCCGAAAAGGAAATTCACAAATTTGCTCTTTTCTCTAACATTCAGGCAGTACTTAGAATGCGACAATTAAAATGAAAAGCTATTCGCTGCTCATAAATTCAAAACTTGAGACACCAATGTAGGTGTGCTGCTGTATCATTTAACAATCAATCCAGCGCGCGTCAGCTGTCGCGTTCCCTAACCGTCATTTCGCTTCAATTACTTCAACAAAAACGTAAATGCTTCTAAAAAGGAAAATAAAATAAATTGATGTAAATACTTTCCACGTTCCATGGTCGTAGTCGTTGTACGATAAATGAGCGTGGCAACGATGAACGAGTATCTAAACAATTAAGTTCTCTGTGGTTGGGCTCACTTCTGGAATTTCTAAGTACTCGTATGATATTTTATTGATTTATCGTTCAAAATTGAAAAACAAAAGTTGCTACTGGTACGTACACTTGCAAAGGGGTGTGTACATACCATATGTTACAAAGGGTGTGGGCAATTGAGTTGGAAAGAGGAACGTTATACTTGGGCAGACTTAATTGTTAACACCGACATCACAAAGGATATGAGTTCTGCTTTGACAGTTTGCACCATTCAAACTCTGGTGGTTAAATCTGCCACAGCATAGGAAGGAGCGATCAGCTTTTTTTTGTGATATCATCATCTTGAAAGTTGGATAAGAAATAGCAGGACTCGTGGCAAATTTATCTACGAAAAACGATAAGGCGACCAGGAACGCAGCTTTTTTTTGTTTTTGTTTAGGCACTTGCTTGGCAATTGATTGTTGTACCTCAACTGGATTGTCAGCACGTTATTGTAGAACATTAGTTAACTCGATATATACATATATATATGAGGACATAGTGCCCTGGTAACATCACGAAATGATCCTTTTAACCAGATTCTGCATCAAAATAAGAAGTGAACGAAAGTACTTTATGTTCAAATGAATCTTGATAATCGATACAGAGATTTCGTCATTATGGTGGTTGGCTGGAATGCCCAGGTCAGATGACAATGGTGGGTTTATCGATTTCTGCAGCTAAAAAAATTAGATGTCTATCTATGTCTGGTCCGCCATAAAGTATTGCAGGTACTTTTAAACTACAAATTGGGCCAATTTTTAATAATTGCAATAACGTGGGGATACCCGCAATAATTATCGCTTTGATGAAGTTCCACCTGTTTCAAATAATGGAAACTACTATTAGTTAAGCGTCGAGTATTGAAAGTACTATCAGAAAATATGCAATAACAGAATAGAAACTGACCGGTGATCATAGGTTTATTCTATGCAACATCTGGTAAAATACCTTGAAGATTTGGCTTACGTTTTCAAATTAATTTGTTTATTTGGGGTATTTTCACTTCAAGCCATTTAACAATACAGATATTCCCTTTGATTAAAGCAAGAAACGTAGTAGGGTATTCTTGTAGATCTATTATGTTGGGTAAAGTTGATAGGATCGCATTAGAGCCTATAAAGATTTATTGTTCAAGAATTTGAAAGGAGTAGTTGTTGCTGATTCCAGTTGCACTTCGCGCTGATTAATGTTTGGGCCCGATGTCGGACCCTCGAATGGTCTAAGATATCTTATTCAGGATTAGTACGTCGCCTTCACAGGCTCTGCAGGGACTGTCGTGTAAGAGACAGCTTAATTGCATGCACCCTTAGATAACTTCATCCTGGCAAGTATCCAACCAGCATTAACAGTGTTATATTGTTCTTTAGAAATAGCTAGGTAGATTTTAGTTTATTGAACATGCAAACAAGATTGCATTGAACATTTCAATGGTGGTAAGTCTTTCCGCTTATCGTTGGCTGTGTTTTGCATCTTCTCTGGTTCGCAACTCAAGAGTTTAAGCTAGATACCTTGGCATGCGGGTTCTATGTCAGTGCAAACTAAACACGCCTGCACAACCATTTGCTACCATTCCTTTGTGGAATGGAACTCAGAGGAACTTAACGAAATGATGAGCGGCTGACGAGCCTTACATTACGGCAGACTTTCTTTGGCTTCAGCTTTACTCTGACAGCAATGATTGCTATTCTAGCTGCTTGGCTTTCAACAAATATGGACATGTATTCGTAGGATAATGAATTTAACATAGTTTGTGAAGATGTTTAGCGGTATTCTCTTTACTAATAGTCTTGTAGCGAGACAGGGTTCCACAATTTTGTGGCACCTTTGAAAGAATGATACCCTCCTAGCCCATGCCTCTCTGCTTGGAAATATGGAGTATGGTATTTCAAAATCATTAAGGTGTAATATGTAAGATAGTTCAGATTGGAACCTGCAAAAAATTCAGCCGACAAGGTCGTTCGGATTTCATTTTTATTTGTCAAGTTTCTTAGAGAAGTTTTAGCTGCAAATTATTTAACGTAGGTACTCATATAAAGGGTTTTCCAATAGGGACTTGACAACTTTGAATTTAATTTGTGAACGCACTCTTTCACTAATCATCAAACTGTCACTGTCAATTTATTCAGTAAGCTCAACGTTTTCATCATGGTAAAGTACAAGAATGAGCAACGTCTGCAAATTATAAAAATTTTCTACCGAAATACGGAGTCGGTGACTGCAACTTTAAGAGCGTTAACTCCAATTTTCGGTCGTAATTCATAAGTAAATAAATAACAAGTTTAGTGCAAAAATTTGAGTCGACATATTCGTTGTGTGATGTTGCCGTAACTGTGAGACAACGGGTTGGTCGAAGAGTCTAAAATATCGCTGCCGTTCAGGCGTCCGTAGCAAACGATCCAAATCAGTAAATTCCACGGCGTTCTCAAGAATTGGGCATCGCTCAGAACACATTATGGCGCATTTTGCGTAAGGATCTTGGTTTACACCTATACAAGATCAAGCTGACTCAAGAATTGAAGCCGATGGACCATTTGAAGGGACGTACGTTCTCCGATTGGGTTCTGGAGAAGATGCGCCAAGATGATGAATTTCATCGTAAAATCATCTTTAGTGACGGAGCTCCTTTTTAACTCAATGGGTTTGCCAATAAGCAAAATATGCGTTATTGGTAGGGTGAAAATCCACACGTGCTTCATGAATTACCACTTCATCCACAAAAAATAACTGTTTGGTGCGGTTTGCATGCCGGCGGCGTTATTGGGCCATATTTTTTCGTCGACGATAACTATCGTCACGTTACTGTGAATGGTCAGTGTTATCGCGCCATGATCACCGATTATTTTTGGCCCAAATTGGAAGATATGGACTTGGACGACATGTGGTTTCAACAGGATGATACCACAAGCCACACAGCACACGCTACAATCGATTTATTAAAGAGTAAGTATGGTGAGCGTGTTATCTCAAGAAATAGTCCAGTCCGCCTCGTTCGTGCGATCTAACGCCGCTTGACCATTTTCTGTGGGGCTATGTTAAGTCATTGATTTATGCCAACACGCCGATGATGTTGGAAGAGCTCACAGATAACATTGAAGGCGAAATTGCGGCCGTTTCGGCCGAAATGTGTGGCCGAGTCGTTGAAAATTGGATCCAAAGAATCGACTGCTGCAAACGTGCCCGCGGTGGCCATATGAACGAAATCGAGTTCCATTCATAAATGTTTTGATTGTATTTCAAGCCGATAATAAAGTTTTTGAAATATCTCAAATGGTTTGCGTTTTATTTAAAAAAGAGTTATCAAGTCCTTATTGGATAACCCTATAGATCTAAGGGTATCAGACTAAGAACTGCCTCTACTCCTGCTGTTGACATGCAGTCATGTATTCGTACAACTGTGTAATCAATTTAAGGTTGTTAGGTTTGATTGTGGATTGTACCCAGACTAGACTACTAAGTTAAAGTATGTTTAACATTAGTCCTACACACCCATTAAATAAGTTTGGAGTTAGGCATACCCATACTTTTACCTGAATATACGGCTGCAGATGTATAGTCACTTTAAGAACTTTCGGATTGCTTGTAAAAAGTAAAAATTTTGACTTTGTTGGATTGTCTCTGGTCCAAGATTTCAACAAATGAAGGAAGGAACTCATCCGCATACCCAAGGACTCTTAGTTGCAGAATCGTTTTTTAAAGACAAGTTTCCACAGAAGGGATGGGACTAATTTTCTCATTTGAAGAAGAGCCATTTAGTGCAATTCTGGGTCTACAAAAAGCAGCACAAACAATACAAACATAAATTCGACATCTTGTGATAGAAAAGGCCTGTGAATCTGAGGTATTTTATTGTAGCTTAAAAAGGGAATATCATGTAGTCATCCAGACTACAAGCGGAAGCTGGAGTGGAATTTGCGTTTTTCCTGCAGATTCAGAAATCAAAATACGAGTACTAAGAAGAAGCAATCTCGAGCGAGTTACAGTCCACCTTAAACGTGTTCTTGACGATGGAAAAACATATGTCAGCTTTGGGTTATGGTGTGTCGATTTCCAGTTCACCTGATATTCAACAGTTCCAATAGAGATGAGTCCGTAAGAGTTCGAAGTACAACCTGGAGACACCGATACTACTCCAACTGGTGACAAGTGATGTCCTCTTCTCCGCAGTATTCGCGGTAGAACGCCATTAGAAACTAGAGGATTTCAATAGAAATTCCGATGGCAGTTGACGTAAAGTCAGTTGAAGGCCACCATCAAGAAAAAATTTAACAATTTTGGAACTATCTTCAAAGTAAGCATTGTAGAACATCCGGATGGAAAAGGGAACTGAAATCCAATGCTTAATCCAAATGTCTGTATATATATATCTGCCACTATGCAGAAAGGCCTCAACATAATTAGCATGTTCAAAGTTCAGTGGAGTGGGTAATTAAGTTAAATAGGCAACAACTTTATTGCTTTTCATACATTGCAAAAGGAGCCGCTAAATTATGACAAAAGAAAAGAAAGTACAACAGGATAGTTGAAGAGGGTTCACGGCAATGAGAGAAAAGTGGTACATAGTTGATATATTGAAATTAAGAGGATACGTAGTTTGTAGTTGTAATGTGGGCCGCAGCACAATAGAAAATTAAAAATAAGAACGGAAACGACTTATCCTTAAAAGATAGATAACATTATACAGTCGATTATTGGACAGTCACTTACACTCATTTTGGTCTTAATGACTACCGTTTTTTTCAAGACGCATCCACGAAAATGTATAGTTAGATCTCAGGTTGCATCGTAAAATTCCGGCTAATGTATCTTCTAGAAAGCTTTAGTATTTCTACCTCTGGTAAAAGACGAACCCACATAAGCTGCCTTTCAAACTCTGCATTCTGAATTTCGTCATCCCAGTCGATTTTAGATCTCCATATGTATTGTAGAAATACTTTTACTTACTTTTCGTAGTTTGGTAATAGTCCTAGCTTATCATATATAATCATCAAAACTCTTAGTACGAGTACTTCACGTTTCACTTTACGCAACGTCTTCCGAGAACGAGTGCTTTATGTTTCGGGTTAGAAGTCAGCATGTAAGTGAAGCAGTCCGAGGTGGTGCACCACCACATGTCCAGAACTTTCTTCGTCCCAAGTTCAACGTCCACGTTCAAATTTTTCTAATCGATGGGTTCGCTTGGTAATGCTTTCAACACCCTATATGAAGGAAGCCTCCTTGTAGATGAATGAGGCGGGCGTCCTTTGCCAGTCTAATCGCTTTCCCTTCTGTGTCGACACTATAAATCAGATCATCGACGTAGTAATTGTTGGGAATTGATAGAACCGCCCCGGGAAAGTCTATTGCGTAGTCTCAGGCATTCTTATACTTTATACATTAGCGCACGGGGAAAATAGGGAGGTAACAGCAGCGAATTTGATTCATTACCTCCTTGAATAGCCTTTGATAATGTAGTCCTGCGGGTCTCTATTCAAACGCTTAAAAAGACACAAAAAATGTTTTATCGCCATGGGGAATATCTGGCATTTGAATTTCACTGTACTTCCAGAGTAACGCCATTTCGTAGCGGCCGTCTGCTTTTCGGTTGTAGGTATGCAGTAACTAAAGGACACGCGTCTCTTCCGTTGGCAATATCAGGTATTCTCTTTGGACTTGACACTCCAAAGCTTTCTCCACTGATTAAATCCTTAACGAACCTCTGAAGGTTCGTATCGGTGTTCTCTTGCTCATATTCGCAAAGATGGAAGGTGTTTTGCGAGCGTGGACCTGTGGATCATAAGTCAGAATATATATTGTACTATGAATTACCCAACCGAGCCTAGTCTTGGCAGCGACTGATAGATCAGATGATTCTTCCTTGTGTTCTAAGGGAAACCGTACCTTTAGATTATTTAAGTCAATGAGCAAACGGGGCTAAGCGTTTTTGGAGGGCGCAATGAGCACGCCTCGGAGATGTTTATATTTCAACTATAGATTCTCAGTATCCAAAGATTGTCCAGGTAGCTGTAGACTTTTCACTGTGTTAACGTATATAAGATCGAGCTTCACAAAATTGTTTCCAGTGGTGGAAATTCGCAGGCTCATAAGTTGATGTCCATCTGGTGCACAGAGGGTGAAACACAATGGAATTGGAGTTGTGACAATTAGTGTTGGAAACATACTGCTGCGGTTGAAATATTTCGTTCAGCTTCTTCACCTATCCCGGATGTTCTTCTCGTCATTGTGGAGCAATCGATGATGTTTATATGTGCAGTTGTTTTTTCCACATACGTCCACTGATTTGCACTTAAAGCTCCAGAGCATGGATAGGCCTTGCCATCGCTTGCATGTATTATGAATACCAAAGCAAGTTCCACCCTTGGTATGGGTCGAAGCCAATCTAAAACCTCTTACTGTCCTTAGGGTCACAGCACCCAGTACTTATTGCAACTCTACACTGGGTCAAACCAACAGGAAGACCCTTCCCGCGACTTTGTGTTTAAACCACAGCCACCATTACGCTCCCACTAGGGGGCCTACCTCTTCAAATCAGGCCCGGATCGAGATCTGGGGGGCTCCTGACTCCCAGGGTACCGTGATTTAAGTCCTGGTAGGGACCACCAAATGTCAAATCGTATCAACCTTCGGTGTTGTCATCTGAAGATGTTTACGATAAGACCAGTACTTTTCTCTGCCCTGCTTTTTATTAGACAACGGCATTAATGGGGGAAGCATTGACACAGCTGATTTTCCCTTATCGCTGTCCATGCTTGCCTTATCAAGCTCTTGGCAAAGGGTCAAAGAACGAAAGGACAGAAGAACGTTTCCCGCGACAAAAGCAACAGCTGTGTTTGACTGGTGGTCATGTGGCATTGTTGTTATCGTCTGCTTCTGTTGAATGCACATGAAAAAAACCCTTCTTTTTCGCATTTCGAGGATGAAGTTTCCTTCCCTCGCATTGGAAGCGTTTTGAATAAGTATCCCATTTGCGGTTTCAGCAACGCAAAGAAGCCAACCGCCGAACTCTGATCGAGTACAAATTGCTTGTGTTTGTTTGTACATTGCCCAGTTGAGACATATATCACGGTAGTTAATTAATTTATCCGCCAGTTCTTGTAATAAAATTGGGTTGTTCAAATGATTTATCAATCCTGAAGACTCCATTGTGGTGCTGAGATTTTGAAGAGAAGCCGCAAAGTTGACTATACCATCTAGATTTTCAGCCTTTGGAGCAGGCATTACCTTAACTCTGTGTAAAAGTGTGTAACTCTGCTCTTCCAAATAACATCTTAAGCGTTGAGATGACTATAGTCATGCAATGTAGTTGAATTAGCAGAGATCTAACAGTATCTAAGGCTTTGCCCTACAGAGCTGTGTTGAGCTGTCGAAGTATGATACGAATAATGGCCAAAATTCGAGATTCACATCGACACTCTGAAGATCACGTGAGATTACTTGACGAGCAGCAATGTGACCTTTTGTAAGGCTATTGGATCGTTTTAGAGCAACACGGTGTTGATCATTATGCAAAGGTGGTTGGTTAGCACAGCGTGGAGTTACAACTATACTGTTTTCTGGTAAAGCGGGTGCTTGATCTCGCAGATGTGGTCTTGAGGGTGCTTGGACATTTTGCTGCTGTCCAGGTATAGTGAGCTGAATCATTCTAACATCATTTATGCTGACGTAGTTGGGTTGGGCCAGTCGTTGAATACCATTTGAGTAGGAATCGTTTGGTTTGGCAAATTTGGTTTAAAACCAATTTGCTGTTGAATATAGTGTTGAGTATTAGATAGAACCTGACTGCTGTTTTTGTGCGTTGGGGTTCGATGAGTCATCATGTTATACTACGAGTACGTTACACTGTAAGTTTTAGGTAGTTGCACCATCATATGTGTTGGCGAACTGTGGCTTTTGTACGATATAGTTCATCGAAGAGGTGCGTTGTGGCACATTGCTGTGCATGTAAATGCAACATTATATGTACACAAAATATACAGGATACACGAATTAAAAATACATAATTTAAATTAGAATCATTGGATAGAGAGGGACTGTAAGACGTTTGGCCAAAGTGGATATTTGCCTGCAGGAGTGGCATCCAATATTTATTGGGCAGACTAACATATTTTTCTGAAAAGGTTCCCTTCCGAAATCGGGACCGTCAGTATTTAAATGGCTTAAATTGGAATATGCACTTATACTTGGCATTGCGGGCTGCCTAGTCACTTGGTACGTTGCACAATGGCTCATTTAGGCAAACGTGCTTGCATAATTAAATTTTCGGGTGGTTCTACAATGCAAAATTCACTGGATAGAGTTATGGTTATTGAAAAAGTTATTTCCTTTGGATTAATAATTTTACTTGTAGAGCCAAAGTCATGTTGAGTAATTTTTAAGGTTACCTAAAAATTAAATTTTTTTAGGTTTGAATGCAAAAACTAGGCAAAGCGTTTCAAAAAATTGGACGCAGCTTTTTTTTATAATTTATTTAAAACCATTTAATTTAATGTTTTTTTGGTTTTAGCTTGTGTTTCAAAAAAAAGGTCGGAAAGGGTCCGACTTAAGCTCAACAGAAATTAATGTATATTTGTGACTCAAGTGGTGGTGGACTGGCTTTCAAATCGGAATGTTCGGTGTTCGAAACCCAACCTCACCCAAAAGACATTAATTTTTTTCAGTTAACGAAAATTAAGTAAGATGAATAGCTGACTAGAAAACAACAACAAGCCAGTTTCAACTAACAGTTTAGTCTCCCCATTAAATGTTGGGTGGCAGCCAATTAACCACTAAGCATCTTTATTTCTTAATCTTAATTTCCAAAAAACTTAACAAATGCTGAGCCATTATAAGTGTATTCATGCCCCCTTGAGTGTTAGGTTCTTTAAACAAGAAAAAAAAACGCTAGACAGATTTGATTTGAAGAGGTCAGCCAAATTTAATTTTCTCTCTCTCTCTCTTTCCCTTTCTCTCATTGGAGCGCTGTGCAAAATTATAAATTCAAACCAAATTTTTATTTTTCTTGTAATGTATTATAGTAAATTTTATTCCAAAATATTGCCATACGATACCAATTCAAGGATTACTATTACGATTCATACATCAAAGTCATCAGGAGGAAGGCCAAGGAAACATGAAAACATAACCACTGAAAGTCTGACTGGTGCTTTAACAATAAAGTATAGTAAGGATCATGAAAAGATGAAAGCTGAAGTAACCAAGGAGGCCTCCGCCGCAAGTCCACTGCGAGCCAAAAGAATAAAAGAAAGCGTTTCCACTACACAAAAGGATCAAGTATATTAGTGAGCATGCATTGGCTTTGTTTATGGATTTGGGTCTACCAAAAGAAGATTTTGAGAAGTGCCCTAAGAAAATACAATGTAGGTGTTCTTCCATCCTACAGAATTATAACAGTTGCCAAAAAAGTAACAGGAAATTACGAAATCACGTATATATCAGCTAGAGTGAAATTTTCAAGACATGATGGGTCATACTGCAAGGCGGGGTAACTAATTCCGCTTCCAAGAATTCTTACATTACAAAGTAAGTAGGGCTGTGATGGATAATCTGGGCAAGATGCCTACAATCAAAAAATAAATAAATCAGATGGAGGAACAGATGTAAACATGTTTATGGCCACAGTTGTTCAACTGAAGCTTAACAGTTCCAATGGCGGACATTAGAGGAACCCTCGTCCATCATTAATTCATTTTCGCCGACGCATAATTTTCCAATATCCAAAGGAACTTGAGAACTCATAAAAAGTACACTCACCGATATCAAAAGACAAATTGCTAATCTTCTACTGAACATAAAATTACAGAACAAATAGGGATAGCTGTCAACCACGAGATCTTTTTAACTATTATTAAAGAAAAAGTTTTGAATGAAATAACAGATACATTAGTTCAATTCAATTCAATTCTTTATTGTGGCTTTTGAAGCACAATTTTTCTTATGCATATAAGTTTATATTACATATCTTAAAATTATAATTATGTAGCCGGCTTAAAAATATGCCAGGCAAAGCAATTGAGGAGAATATTGCTGTATATAGTATTTAGCAAATGAACTTGATATTTGTAAAGTGTAAAGAAAGCTTTTTTGGAGTACGCTTGCTCCCGGCGTACGTTTAATGTTCTTATTTTATATCTTAAACTATGGCTAGAAAATATAACACAAAAATATAAAATAACAAAAGATAGCTAACTTGCCATTCAACTTAATATTTACATTCATGTGTAAATGTATAGGATAAGAGCATACGAAACTAAAGTTGGTATAATGAGAGTGTTCACTTTTCGAGAAACTAAGACGTTTATCCTCTTAAGATAAAGCATGATGCTTTATCGTAAAAAGGTATCAAGCCGATTCTGTTGGTGTCAGGTTCTACTACTGGTATTGATCTCTCATTTATAATGTCGAATGGAGAAATGTAATAATTGTCTTCAAAGCTCTCTGTTAGATTTGAATCAAACAACGATCTTATTAACGTCTTCGGATAGTATTCAGTGCGTTTAAGTTTAATTTTTGCAAGGTTTGTTAACTATCGGAGAAGTGGCGTTGTTTTGCAGTCTTCATATATTATTTTACTTGCGAAATATTTTTTATTCGCTCTTCTAAATTTGCCACAGCAAAATCTAAGAATTTTCCTCTCAAATTGTTCAAGTTTCTTTTGCTATTGTGGGTGAAATAGTAAACCAGGAGCAGAACCCGTATGCCAAGATCGGTCGAATCAAAGTTTTGTAGATGAGAATTTTTGTATTTTTGATCACTTCCTTTTGAATGAAGTACGGGCTTCAGCCTCGCCGTAACAAATTTTGCTTTACATAATATGTTTTTAGCGTGTTTATTAAAAAAGAATCCACTCGTATTATGAAAGTTAATAAAGGGTTTTCCAATAGGGACTTGACAACTTTAAATTTAATTTGTGAACGCACTCTTTCACTAATCATCAAACTGTCACTGTCAATTTATTCAGTAAACTCAACATTTTCATCGTGGTAAAGTACACGAACGAGCAACGTCTGCAAATTATAAAAATTTTCTACCGCAATTCGGAGTCGGTGACTGCAACTTTAAGAGCGTTAACTCCAATTTTCGGTCGTAATTCTCGCCCTAGTAGACAGGCAATAACAAGTTTAGTGCAAGAATTTGAGTCCACATATTCGTTGTGTGATGTTGCCGTGTCAGTGAGATAACGGGTTGGTCGAAGTGTCGAAAAAATCGCTGCCGTTCAGGCATCCGTAGCAAACGATCCACGGCGTTCTCAAGAATTGGGCTCGCTCAGACCACATTATGGCGTATTTTACGTAAGAATCTTGGTTTACACCCATACAAGATCAAACTGACTCAAGAATTGAAACCGATGGACCATTTGAAGTGACGTACGTTCTCCGATTGGATTCTGGAGAAGATGCGCCAAGATGATGAATTTCAGCGCAAAATCACTGTTTAGCACTCATCGACACAAATTGTATTTGTATATTCATTTTCTTATTCATCATTTGATAACATTCATTTGCTTATTTTCTAAACGTTGAATTTTTGAAACAATTTTGTTAAAAGCTTTTGTACACCCTGTAGACTACTTTGCACGCACTGAGCATTTACATATTTATAATACAGCAGGTGCCTACATGGTAGTCCATAGTGGTAATCTCCCCCGCAGCATTTATCAGCCACACACATTCAATTGGTTTCTTTGCTGTTCTTTTCTCATTCGATCGTAGGTTATATGTAGATCAGATAAATACGTTACTAATCTCTCTGAGAACATTCGTTAAATTTCTTTCGATAATACATACTATGTACTCAGGTAGGCTGATGAATGCTGCTGGGCTGTTATCTCGTCCACTCAAATTTTGGACACATTGGAGGAAACACCACACATTGGAGCTAAGTACCAACCAAATAAATTTTTATAACGTGGTAGCAAAAGTTTGGATTATTTTTGTTTTCTAGTGTAATTTGTTGAAGAACATTATTATTTTTTTGAATTTAGGAGTAATTAAATCATCTTTTTTTTGTTTTTTTTAAAGAATTTAATTTTTTTTATAAAGAATTTAACACTCAAGTGTGTAATAATTCACTTAAAATGCCTGAGCACGTGTTAAGTTTTTAGGAAAATGGGACAGAGAGAGAAAGAAAGATTTTTGGGCTCAGTGGTTATTTCGCTCCATGGGTGGCATCCAACATTTAATGGGGAGACAAAATTATTAGTGTAATTGGACTTGTTGTTGTATTAGAGGCAACCATTCGTCTTACGTGAATTAATTTGCCTGAAAAAAAGAATGTCTTTCGGACGAGGCTGGGATTCGAACACCGAACCTTCCGATTTGGAAGCCAACACACTACCACTTGAGCCACAGCCACCCACGGTGGAGCTAATTTTGTCCCAATGGGTTCGTCAATAAGCAAAATATAAGTTATTGGTCGGGTGAAAATCCACATGTGCGTCATGAATCACCACTTCATCCACAAAAAATAACTGTTTCACCAAACTTGCCGGTTTGCATGCCGGCGACGTTATTGGGCCATATTTTTTCGTCGACGATAACGATCGTCACGTTACTGTAAATGATCAGCGTTATCGCGCCATGATCACCGATTATTTTTGGCCCAAATTGGAAGATATGGACTTGGACGACATGTGGTTTCAACAGGATGATACCACAAGCCACACAGCATACGCTACAATCAATTTATTAAAGAGTAAGTATGGTGAGCGTGTTATCTCAAGAAATGGGCTAATCGATTGGCCGACTCGTTCGTGCGATTTAACGCCGCTTGACTATTTTCTGTGGGGCTATGTTGTCATTGGTTTATGCCAACACGTCGACGACGTTGGAAGAGCTCAGAGCCAACATTGAACGCGAAATAGCGGCCGTTCCAGCCGAAATGTGTGGCTGAGTAATTGAAAATTGGGTCCAAAGAATCGACCGCTGCAAACGTGCCCGCGGTGGCCATATGAACGAAGTCGAGTTCCATTCATAAATGTTTTGATTGTACTTCAAGCCGATAATAAAGTTTTTGAAATATCTCAAATGGTTTGCGTTTTATTTTAAAAAAAAGTTGTCTAGTCCTTATTGGAAAACCCTATACCTAAGTATTTAATTTCAGATCGCAGTGCGAGTGTACGTTATTAATTTTTAAGGAGAGTCTTTTACTCTCTTTAACTGTCATACAATGAAATTTTCCACTAGCGTTTCGGAAACATGTTAGACTACATTTTTCAGTATTTATATTTTAACCCCACTTTTGGGGTTATTAGCCCACTAATAAGGGTATTTTTCCTTCTATTTTAAAAAGAGCAATTTGAGGTCTCACATCACTGGCTATTATGGCGGTGTCGTCTGCAAATAGAATTCTATTTGGATCTTCATCTGTTAAGTTGGCAAATGGAAAGTCGTATAAGTATATGTTAAACAAAATTGGGCCTAATATTGATCCCTGAGGTATTTGTGACAACATTGTGAAAGGGTCTGATTGTTCAGATTTAACAAATATTGAAGACAATCGATTTTCAAGATAGTTTTGAATAATTGGCACTAATCACTTTGGAAAATTAAGTTTTAATAATTTATAGGACAACCCTTAGTGCCAGACAGAGTCAAATGCCTTTTCAAGATCTATATTCAAGGAAATCGTGCATTTTTTAGATCTCAGGTTTTGGATAATTTTATTGCAAAGAAGAAGAATGGCATGTTCAGTGGAATGTTCTTTTCTGAACCCAAATTGAGTTTGGGGAATAATGTTTTTATCCTCACAGAAGATATTGACAGGTTCGACTAATATTTTTCGAAGAGTTTTCTAATGTTGAGAAGCAAAGATATAGGCCGAAAGTCTTTTATTTCTTTGACAGATCTATTTTTAGCTATCGGTAATAATTTTGCTATTTTCCATGCTGAGGGAAAGTAGCCATTATTAATAAAATGATCGAATAGAGGTGACAGTAAAACATCGAGTGAATGGCAGCATTTTCGCAGAATAAAGTTAGATATTCCATCAAGTCCTGAGGATTTTTTATTTTTGAGGCTTTTTCTGCACATTTTTACATGTTGAGGTGATGTGAAGGGTGGAGTAGCTGGATTATATGACGGCCTGGATGGTTATTTCCGGATTTTTTTCAGGTAGGCCAAATTCGGTTACCTTCAAAAGAACTTCGTTCGTTAAACCTGCGTCGTAAGCGGGATTTTTTCTGTATAACGAGCCGAAAAGAAATCTCGAAAAGCATTAATTTTTGATGGAGTATCAACTAACTTCATCCCGTTGTTCAAAAGTACATCTTGTGAAATATCTATTCTAACGAATTTCCTTCCAGTGATCTTGTCGATTTCTTTAAAAGCTTGTGGTGATGGGCGAATATTCTGCAATCTGGCTTTAAAGGTATTATTTAGATTTGTGTTTACTCTTTGCTTGATCAGTTTACTTAGGCACTGAATTCTAGCTGATATCTGTTGATATTCGATACTGAACCTATTAAGATGTTTGTGAAAGACCCTTTTTAAGAATTTCAGCTATTAAGGTTTGAAGAAAGGAGAAAGACGTCAATGAAGGAGGAAAACCGTGGAAAAGTCGGGCCATCCGAAGGAATAATTTCATTTTTATTGATTGATTGATTTACATCTTTTACATATAGACTCAAAGCCTTTCAGTTTGTAAAAGTTTACATATTTTACATATTTTGGTTCAAGCATAATTCATATTAGAATAGACATTTAAACTAAAATGTTATTTGATGAAACACATTTTAGGAAATGAAAGAGAAGCTTCCTTATTTAAAGGGGACCTACTTAAATATTATTGTCAGCCAAAAATCTAAATACCACCCTCTCGAATTGTCTGGTTCCTCTCAGTTTTCTAATGAAGAGAGGTAGGGAGTTCCATTGCCTGATGACGTAAGCAAACAATTGGCGCTCAAAGCTGTTACAATTAAATGTCGGTTGAATAAACATACAAGAGCGATTGGAGATACAAAATTATATTTTTTCATAGAGGTACAGTGGGTCTTTATTGATCAGCAAATTATTTAATGTCTTAAGGGAACAGTATTTCATGTATGCATATAGGTTGCATCCCAGGATGTTTTTTGAGTAGGCCGATATATGGTCAAACCGTTTAAGATTGTACACGTACCGGACTATGTTGTTAAAGGCTACAATTAGGTTTCGTTTAGTTTGAGTATTATGACAACAGAAAATCTGACACCCGTATGTGATGATGGGCATAAAAATAATGATAGCGATAGAGTTCGTAAGCAAGCATATATCAACCATATATACAATGTCAAGGTTCAAATAAGCGCCACTGAAAAACTAGTCATAAACTAAACTTCCGTTTCGATTTATAACACTGTCCCCCCAATGAGGATGACGAGCATTGAAATCTCCTCCAATGATTATTGCATCAAAAGTATTTGCAAAGGAAAGAAGTCTATCAAGGTCTCTCTGTAAATTTCGGCTTGCATTGCCCGGTATGTACATACTTCCTATCAATAATTTGTAATTAGTACTCCCAAAATTATGAAACGAAATCGATGCTAAACACACCAAAAATGTTTCACAATGAAAAGGAACATCTCTAAATGAAAGGTTTTGTTTTAAAATGATTGCAGTTCCTCTTCCAGAATCAGTTCTTAGGATATTATAACGTTCAAAAGAAGGTTTGTCTTTTTTTCTTAATCTTGTTTCAGAAAGGAAAGAGATATCGGGCTTGGAACTTTTTAATATATTTAAAAGTGAAAGTCTTTTTTTCATGAGAAATAATTGAGTTAAAATCCATCGATGTAATGTGAAGTTTTGTGTGGGCCATTTTATACCTATAGAAGCGACGAACTCTAGATAAGCAAACATTTTTTCCTCCTTTGATTCGAGATTTAGATATGTTGGCCAAAATTGCCTTATTTTAACTAAAAGGTCTTCAAACGAAATATTAAACAGGTTTCTGTATTCACTATGAAAGTCATTAAGATTTCCTGTTTTAGGTGTATTTTTAGCAAAAGTGGGGGGTGTTATAGCTGCATTTTTCGCTATATCTGCACAAGAGTGTTTAGGGGTGGTCAGTTGGATAACCATCTCTTGAACTAGCCTTTTATTTATTTGCGACAACTCTTCCATACATGGTTCAGAGGCATGATTTTCTCCACAGACAACACAACGAGTACTATAGGCACAGCATTCACCTGTATGATCAAATCTTTGGCATCGATAACATCTTACTAGAAAAAGAATAAGCACCTAAGCCTGTGTCACGCAATCTATCAATTACTAGTTTTTGCACACTCGCATTATTTACATATACTTTAGTTTTTCGGTAACCAATATTTACAAATTTATACTGAATATCTACTATTTTACATTCTAGTGCTGCAAGTTTGATTAATTCGCTAATTAGGGTGCAGCTAGCACCAAAGACGAAGATCCAATTAATTTATTTTGATAACTTTCATATACACTTCGGCAAGGGAGGATATTCATGAATCTATTGGAATTAAGGAATCAGAAAAAATAAGAAAACAAGAGATCAAAAAGCATTTTCGAGATGAGATTGGGCTCGGCGTGGATAGTCCAAAACAAAGATTTGGAAATACCAATGATGGAAATACTTCGAGGAGATTTTTTTAAGAATCAGAGTAAACACCTCGTATAACTGGGGTCAATAGAGAAGTAATAACGAGGCTTAAAGTAATACTTAATGTTTTGAATTGCAGGGAAAATGTTAACATTGCCAAGTGAGTATGCCAAGAAAAGTGCAGAGATATTAAAGCAAAAATATTCAGAAATACAATTCACACCTACTCTTAATAAAATGTTGGCTTATAGTCAAAATATAACCGAGTATCAATCGTTATCACTTAAAGAATTGTCCGAAGAAGCTCAGTAATGCAAAAATAAAGAATACAAGAAATGTAGATACCAAAATACGTGCAAGGTTGTAACGATGCGGCAGAATGAAGACCTTTTCAACATGCAGCCTCATCGGACCCACTCATTTCTTCATTAAGCCATGTCAGAATCGAAAAATATCTCAAAGCACAATACTCTCCAGAAATGATAAGTTTATTAGACATTATCCCAGGTGTTGACGAAAGTTTCCAAGAAATCGGATTTTTTTCTTATTGAAATTGAGGACCTTGCATCAAAAGGGGGGCAAGTCCAAATTTAACTTTTTGTGGGAAATCAAAAAAAACTCTTTGAAAAATTAATTACTACACGAATGCCTTAAAACTATATGCTATTTAAAAATAAGAATAATTTTACATTATTTTAGTCATGTTTCAAATTTAATGACCAATATTAGTAATTACTGCGATTGTTTAAAGTCTGGATATGCCCCTCATTTGCACCAAAATGTAATAAATTTGTTTTCATTTTTTGATTCAGATATAATAAAACACATACAAGTTAGTTGTTTAGTATATTTCGAACTATTAATCAATACTTGGATACTTTAACAATATAAAAAAAAAGAAAAACAGATAATTCACAAAGAAAATTACAAATTTATAGGTAGTTCATGTTAGCACTAGGCATTCGAAAAATTTACCAAATGTAAGAAATGCAAAGGATAGTAAATAAAAAAACAAAGATCATCCGAAGAGAAAATTCAAAATTTAAAGGTTATCTTCAGCTTGATCATCGTCATCTTCACTAGAAAAGTCATCATTTGGTCCAACAGTTTCACTTTTGAGAGCATTGTAGAAGTATAGTTTATTCGGTGGAACATAGTTATTAACGAGTTGCATCACGTCTTTGTATTTAGCCATTTTTAAAAGCAAAGTATGAGCGTACATCGGTTCCGGAGGCAAAACAGGCAGGTTGGCTTGAACATTCCTCATTATAGGAAAATATTCGAATAAAGGCATCCCAGTTGATGAACTGACTGCAACAGTTTCAATGTGGTCTTTACTATATTCAAAAATGCGATATTGTGATATTTTAAATCGAATCTTTTCTTTATTTATAATGACTTTTTTGAAATGACTTTCGTAATGTTTACTGAAGTTAAGAATCATATTTTGGTCAACATTTACAACTCTAAAGTTTTTAGAAGCTTGCATAATGTATTCGCCATATTCAGTAGTAGTAAAAACATAATCTTTCTTTCTATTGAACATTCTCTATTACACCAAAACACCGATCACAAGGCAAAAAACTATGGCCTGGTTCAGGAAAGCGATGAGTAATCTTTTCAAAGGACGAATTTCTCAAAAGAATATACAGGTATTGAACTAAAGTTCCATTCTTATTCTATATGTTATTTATGTAGTGATTTATGAAAGATATTACTTCGTTTGGTGATTTACGAGCTGTGGTTTCATCATATAAATAAAAATGAGCGACGCCTGTTTTTGCTGAATGAATACAAAAATTATATACCCAAAGTTGACGTTTATAAAACGCTTCACCAGTTGGAATTTTAGGCAATGGCAGGTTCTGCTGATAATCAAAAGTTAATACCTCGCACTCATTACTTGATAAAGCAAGTTTACTTTTCTCTTTTAAATCAACAAAAAATGTCTCAGCTTTGGATTGGTGTATCATTTTTTCGGTCTCTATATGTTGGATTTCTTCGCTATCTAATGTCTTATCTTTTAATTTGTTATCCAGCATGTCGCACCTTTTACATGTATCTGAGCGAGGTGACCCAAAGCTGTAATTAAAATTTTGTTTAAAGTACCTGTAGTAAAAATCAAATGAAACTATTGGCTTAGCAGATTTTTTGAGATCAGGTTCATACAGTTTTAAGAATAAATCGTGCATCTTTTTTATGTTCAACTCAGGGGACAGGAAATAACGAGAACTTTTATTTCTGCTGTAATGTAATTCACGTCGTGGGAAACTTCTTATGTGAGAATCAACTTTCGTAGTCCACTCACTTGAAATACGGTTTGGTCTGTTTTTATGTTTCCCACGCTGCGACATAGCAACCGCAGTTATATTAGGGTCGCGATACTGTTTAGATATATTATTTACACGTTTTTTCGATATCCCATGGAGAGATGCAAATCCATTTCTGCAAACTTGGACATGTTCAGTACCTAATTTTATATAATATTTATGTGAACAACTTCGGTTTTTTCCTGCACCAGTTTTTGACCGTTGTCTTTTAACATTGGTAGTTTTGATTAAACCTCCTAAACATACATTTTGCATATTAGCATCTCCCAAACCGTTAAAACCTTTCAATATTGTATTTCTTTTTTCTTCATTAATTTTTAAAAAACACTTATATTTCTTGCAAAAGCAATCTGATCCAGTTTTTCTTTGTCCTATTACTTGCCCTTTATAATTAATATAACTCTTTCCAGTAGCAATGGACTCCTTGGACTCCTTTTTACAAGTTGTAGCACTGCTTGTTGATGGGCCTGGATTATTTATATTAGATTCATTCATACCTTCATCAACATCCTCGTGGGATAGTTCATCACTACTTGCACTTGATTTGTTGTTAGGAGGCACATAGTTATCAGACGAACCACAGCTAAACTCGAACTCGGATTCACTATTATTTGGTTCAAAGTAACTCATCTAACAAAATAAAAGCATATCCAACATTAACTGAAGTAAAAAGTCTGAGAAATATATTAAAAATTACCTTATCTACAGAGATCACAATAAAATTTCACAAAATAACTCGACAAAAATAAGTCCACCTGGTTCCAACTGGAAACGTGTACTGACTTGATGCAAATGACGCAATATTTTTGTTTGTTTCAATAAGGAGGCAAATCCGGACCTGCCCCCTTTTAGCACCAAACGCACTAGAGTGGCAGATACATTTTTTGCCATAATAAGCCTATTTTAATTCGCAACTGTCTCAGTTATGCACCAAAATATTGCTTTTATTTTTGTTCAAATTTTAAGTGAAAAAAGCCGTTAGCCTAAAAAAGTGGACTTGCCCCCTTTTTGCTGCAAGGTCCTCAATTGTTGTTCCGTTTACTTTTTTCTCCACTGTTTTCCTCGGATTGCTTTTTAGATGCCCTGTTATTACTTCAATCATGGACTTTTGAGTGTTTTTAAAGTAAAATATGTTTATCCCCTGTGATGAGAAAGCCCTTTTCCAGGAAAATTATGGAATACCATATAGGACATTTTTCTCAAAATTAGCTAATTTGATAGCTCTGGAAATTTCCTTTAAGCGGACGAAATAACTGTCACGATATCTTTATTCGTTTAGGAGTTGCAAGCATAAAAGTCAAAATGATTCACGGTACCGCTAGTGATTATCGAAACTCTAAAAAGATTCAGAACAGCTTTTGCACGATGTTCGTTGGTTTGTTTGTCACAAAAATTTCATAGACTCAGGCAATATTAAGACTAAACAGAGCTGACTAGTTCAACATTTAACATTTAAATTTAAAGTGCGTGGCAGATGTTAATCGTATTAACAAATACCATGACTGATGTGAATTAGAAAAGAAGAAACAATTAAAATACAACTTACTTTGGGAACAGAAAACAATATTTTTGAAGACTGCTTTATTAGCGCTTACCTGAAAAAAAGTTATGAATGCATATATTAAAATTTGCCTTAAATTAGGTTGATACGAGTTAGTATTTTTTTATAAAAGTACGAAAAAGAAAGTTAATTGCATTTACAATTTTAAAATCTAAAAATTATAGTACTAAATGCTCCAGAAAATATCTGTTTCGAACGCTGTTCTTGTATATTTCAAAATTTTTGTGACCCATCTTTCTAAAAATGAATGCTTAAAGGTATTATCAGAGCTGAACATAATTTTTTTAGCAATCTCATTATTTGATAAGTTAATTTAAATCTTACGATTTGTAAAATTAACACGGCCAGAATAAAGTAATGAAAACACAGGTGGTGGCTCCCACTTATTTCCAGCCCTTTTTCATATAATGTCCGGTCAAAATCATCATTATGAGAGAGCCTTAATGGTTTAAAAACTATTCTCCTTTTATAAAGGTGTTTTTTTAGAGATTTGGTTTTTAAACTGGGAACACTGTTTTTACATTTGACAGATGAAAATTGATTTGTGGTTAGTATGTTTTACAATTTTACAACGAATAGGTTAACGTCAGAACAACGCGTGCAATTGTCCATCTGACCAAGTTATTCGGAACACGATGAATCATTTTCGCACCACGTACACTCTAGTGGATAATACGCATCCCCAAAGATGACAAACAGTGCGAACAGAAGAAGTTATTGCCGTTGTGGAGAGCAGTGTTGAGGAGAATCCGAATGAGTCGATTCGCCATCGTGCACAGCAATTGCAGCTATGCCCATACTCTTTGTGGAAGATATTACGGAAATATTTTGGCTTAAAAGCTTATAAGATCCAGCCTGTGCAAGAGTTAAAACCACGTGACCATTATACGAGTCGTAGATTCGGTGAATGGGCCGAAAACATGCTTCAGCTTTATCCTCATTTTCAATGCAAAATTTTGTTCTCCGATTAGCCCATTTTTGGTATGTAATCAAGCAAAATTGCCGAAGTTGGAGTGAAGAAAACTCAGAAGCCTTTGTCGAGACGCCCTTACAACTATTAAAACTCACTGTTTGGTGCCCTTTATGGGCTGGTGGATTCATCAGCCCATATTTCTTTAAGGACAATGCCGGCCAGAATGTTACCGCCAATGAAGAGCGCTATAGAAACATAATTTTTGACTTCTTTGTTCCTCAGTTGAATGGCATTGATGTGACAAAGCTTTGGTTTCAACAAGATGGCGCAACATACCACATGCCACACGGCGCGCGACACCATCAATTTATTGCGGAAAACATTTGCTGAGAGCATGATTTAGCGTAATGGACCTGTGAACTGGCCTCCACGATCCTTTTATCTCACACCTTTAGATTATTTTCTTGGGGTGTATGTGAAGTCACTAGTCTTTGCCGATAAACCAAACACGTTGGACGATTTCGAAGTCAAAACTCGGCTTGTTATTGCTGATATTCTTCCCCAGTTGCTCGACAATGTTGTCGAAAATTGGAATTCACGATTGCGCTTCATTCAAGCTAGCCGTAGCGCGCATATCTCCATATATCATATTTAAGCACTAATGGCATAAAGTTATCTATTAAATAAAGCTAATTTCATGGACATTAACATTAGTTTCAAGTGCTTTATTTCACATTGAATTTGTATAACTCTAAAAAACACACACTTTACTTTATTAGATCCAAATATCACCTACGGTAATAAGTTATAGATAGAATGAATTCCCATCTAGAACCTGCAAAAATTAATCCTTCCCCTTAGCTAGGCTCTTACAATCTCTCAACTTTTAAAATATGACACGGAAACTTATTAATGCCGGTTTTCATACGAATAGGTCCACAGAAAGTGCAACTAAATTTTGCACTAATCTGACGAAAGCTATATTGTTGTAATTTATTTTTCATATGGGCTTGAACGATTTTGGCATTATTTTGCTAAGATTTCTTGATCCTAATGCCATATACTTAGGACCAAGGAATCTACTATTCAATCAGACGACTCAATTCAAGTTGTCTTGCACGGTTTCAAAATAAACATATGCTGCAGCACTCCGTTGTGCCTTCGGTATTTTTTTTTAATATTCATTACCGATTTTCTAATCCAGTTATTCCTTTGCTGACGAAAATATTGTAATTTTTTTATATTCGTTCGTATTCGTATTATATTCGTACCCATGTCTCTTGTCCCCGGTTGTAAAGTAAGAATATTAAAGGCATTATATTCCGATATTAACAACATAGTGAAATGGGAAATCCTCAACTGATTCGAATTTAATGCTTTTGCAACCATTGCGAGCATCTGTAAACCGAGTCATGAATATCAAGTCAAAATAATTCTTATCCAAGGGCTATTGCTTCGTCGAAAGGATAGACATTCCTTTCGCGTTATGTACAAATGTCAATGAAGGACTACACTAGAATCTCCATATATTCGAAGTCGTCAAATATGCTGCGAAATTCCTAACTTTCGTCAAACGATTTAAGAGATACGTCACCCCTTCGGACCTAGCATCTAGTCCACAAAAATTAGAATACAATCCCCTTTTTGGGTCAGGTGATTTAAAAATTCTATGTAGTTGCTAGGATTCAAAACCGCGCTATAAAATTCATAGTTGACGGTCGATTGACATCCTTCAATAAAGACGGAATGTCACTCGCTTTACCTAGCTCCATTACAAGTGTTCCAACGAAATTGCCGGCCACCCATAACACCCATCTTGCTAAGAATTCTCATCAGTTTATTCTTAGTCCCACCATTGCATGCACCCTTGAGCGCATGTTTGAGACATGCAATCTGAAATATTGATTACGGAAAATCGGCTGCTCTTGGCCAGAATCTTAGTATGAAATATTTATGGAAGGCTGCAGATAATTCAAAGATGAATGCGGCTTAAAATGGCAAGCCTACATCGCAACTCGATGGTTACACATTCATTTACTTCTAACGCACACCATGCCAGTTGCAAAGATTTAAACTCTTAAGAAAAGCTCACTTAACCGAAATATCCAAGCGATTTCTAACACGATCTACAATATAACAACTTTTGTTCTAGTGTGGAATTCTATGAGAAGAGTAGAAAGACTTACGAGTATAAAAATCAATGGTGGGCATAAAGCCATCAAGGCGCTGTCGACTTTCTAAGGATTAAGAAGATTTCGGTTAGGCATAAGGCTTGTCACCGAAAAAGGTCTTCTGGATCTATGTACATGATTTATATACGAGTTAGATCAATTGTGTTCGTCGGAGAACAAGTTTTCAGCAACGCTCGTCACTGCTGCTTTTACCAGATGCGGTCGGTTGCTTTGGGACTTTCCCAACAACGCCTGCTCCCGCCTGTCTGAAATCTCCCCTCCTTTGATATCAGCGGCTGTAGACTCCGCCAACTTTTGTTTAAACACCAATGGCGTCTATTGTCTTTTGACTCTGCCCTTAAGGATACGCTCTACGTTGCACTGTCACCAGTTGCTGTGAAAATACGATATTATCTTCCCCTGTATCCACGAATAGTACAAAATATACGGATGGCTGGAAAACCAATCTGGTATTCGTCGATAGTGTCTTCTTGGAGGACGACTAATCGGTAAAAAACTTGTTTCTGTATTCTGAGAGGCACGAATCATCTGCATCTGAAACGAAATCTTCGCTTAAGGCCTTACTGAACCCTCTAACGACTTCCAAGATAGTTCGAGAATGGAAGGTTTCTCTGAACGCAGTCATAAATTTTAACCCAGTGAGCCTTGTTTGAGTCCCAGGTCTCAATAAAATCAGAAAAAATGAAATCGGCGATTAATTTACTATTCAAGGCATAGAGGATAGTTCCTTTCATTTCTCGAACATTAGGATTACCTGCGAAATCAATTAGGTCTTCCATTAACATTTGGGTTTCATATGAGCATAACTGCAGATGGCATGACTCTCAAGGTTGTCAGCAGACTAAATGGATGCTTCTCGATGTCACCGAGTCAGCGACCATTTTGTTGTCTCATAGTAGAAAAGATTGTAAACTGCTCACTGGGGGGGCTTTACTCCTAAGTTTTTTTTTATAATTAGCGCGCAGGGCGAAGAAAAATTAAGGAGTAAGAAAAGAGATACTGATGTACATTGGTCTTAAATGTTTGCAAGTTATAATGAATAGGTTTTAGATAGATCAGCAGGGCATTCCATAAGCGAGTTGTACGACTTAGGAACGATTCACGATATTTAAGAGTACGTCCCAAAGTTGGCTTAAGGGTACACTGATGAGCATTCATAGCGACACGGGTTGGATTAAAGTTGAAGATTTCAAGTGGTGGAAAGCTACTGGCGATTTCTATGGGACACTGGTGGCGGTGCTAGAACAAGTAGCGACGCTAGCTGTGATAGTGATGACGATACCTTGGGGAACTATCTCTGTGAGTGTCCGTCCTACGCCGCAGGTACTGGGTGCTGGAAGCCCTTTACCACTGAAGCGCTTACACATCTGAGAAAATTTTAGCAAAAAGAACATACTAAGAGTACAATGGGCCAGTTCTTTGTCCGAGTTTTCTGTTCAGACAGAAAAAAAGAAGCTACATAAGCTACTTATGAGTTTGTTGTGTTTTTGACGCCAAACACTGGTTCGTGCTAATCAGCTTTTTGTTCAAATGCTGCTTTGTAGGCTTAACTACTCCAGTCACAAACGTCATAGATCTTTTCATGAAAAAGCTCACAACTTGTTCTTTTTAGACAATTGGCTCTTTAATTCCTCTGTTGACATATGTTTATCTCAGCCTATGGACGCTAGTCTATGGAGCATAATCCTTAGTTTAATCCCCTTGGATATATAATCTAACATTTAAGGGAATCACTTAAGGTATAGGGTTTATTAATTTAAAATTGGTCTTCCAATTTTAAAAGACTACCAGGCTCTGTGCTATGTTGCTTTCCAGGGAACTAATTATTAAAGCATATCCAATGAGCTCAACTCTAAGGTGAACATTTGAAGTAATATGAAAATACTGGAACGTGAAAGAGACCCGCTAAACAGAAATCGATGTTAAAAGGATAACCCCAATATTTGGACAATTGTTAAGTGACTCCCATAAATCACAAATCAATTTAAGGTGAAACCATACGGCCCCTGTACTCGTACAATTTACTCGTTACGGATTATAAGTTAGTTACCCTCCAAAAGGTCTAACAAAAAACATCGAAATGAAGTCATCACTTTTTATTTAACCTTTAACTGCCATCGAATTATTTATTACAATTGCGGTACAATAAAGAAGGGAAGTGAGTGCACCCCAATCGGATAAAGTCCGTCAGTAAGTGTATCATAACTGTGCGCGCCATTTCGTGCATGATATGGACGTTTGTTAGCTAGATGTTACCATTGACCGTTGGGGAGCCGCGTCCTCCAGCAGCGGATGGAATAAAATTGCATTAATGAATTGTAATTTCCATGTCAATTTGCAACAGCTGAACCGGAAACGGACAAAAAAGGAACCAAAATCGCTGATGAATCGTACCATCGAAAATCCCAGAGGAATTATGGCACTCTGCGGAAACATATTCCAACGTACTCATACTCATACAACGTCGTAGTTTCACTCATATTGACTTCAGTTCTAAAATGGATGACGCAGCCAGAGGAGGCTTAGGGGAAACATGGGCTATGGACAGCCCACACCACAACTCACTACCCATTTTCTACCTCACATTGGCCAATGTCATGGCAGCAGTGACAGTTTCCATTAAATGTCGGTAGCAGTGCGGGCTGTTTTCATTTCGATTTTTCTGTTTGTGTTGACATTTTTCCTCTTGTTGTCGTTTTTGTAAGTTTCCTTGAGTTTTGTTTATTTGCCTGGGTCATACTCAACTGGGAAGGGTGGTATTAATTTCTGTGCATGTGTACACGGAAATACGAGGATGTATGGCTGGATGTAAGTTAGGGCAATAAGAAAAATAAACCACAATACCCTCACCATCCTGAGAATGTAGGGAGCATGCTGCTAGGAATATATTGTAACAAGGGGTAGTTAAGACTTCAAATCCGTAAACGGCTTAAGTTTTGACGTTAATACAATGACTTATATTGGAACTTTGAAAGCCAAAACACAAACATACAAAATTTGAAGAATATTTATAGGATTTCCAGGATAACATGTTTCGGTTAGTATTACGTTTCGTGTGCAAGACACGTGGCAAACGTGGTAGAAGAACCGATAAGAAGATATCACAGGTGGAATCTGTGCCATTTTTCGATAAAACTACATGCTTACTTTAAATCTACATTCAAAATTTAAAAGAGAACAGAAGAATGAGTCAATTTAATGCGCTCAATACTCGTATATAAAATAACAATAAAAAGACACGTATTTCGTATATTCGTATACCCATATTTTCAGAGAAAAAACTGTTTTCGATACAAAACTAAAAGCAATGAAAATATGAAACAATAGTACTCGTATCTTTTTATTAACTTCCTGATGGGGAAGTTCTTGCATTCACCTCGAAAATCGAAAATGGGAATTTTGTGATATCTTTAAGTTTTTAGACAGTGTTGTAACAAAATGGCTGTATGAAGTGTGTATGTGTGTGTGTATATTGTAACGAAAACTCAAAAAATTTATGGATTCCTTTGGAATTCTTAGATTGAATTTATTTTCAACCAACAAAAACTTTAATTCGCAAACGTGTACACTGCCCAGCAGGCCAGCCAAGACAAGAAAAAAAAAGAAACTCCTATCTCTTTTTTGTTTGTTCTCTTCGTTTTCTTCTTCTTCTTATTTCTCTTCGTCATCTTCTTATTTTAAGAGGTTTTCGAGAGGTGTTATGTTTGTTTAATGTTGATGCTGCGAAATTGCATTACAGTGCCCTCCCCTTAAAGCATGGTAGCTCCGTCCGTTGCTTATTCTGTAGTGTAAGGGGATTACTGGTCGCTTGCGATTGTTGTTACCTTCGAATAGGTAAACTAGATCGTTCAACTTCTTACAGACTACATAAGGCCCTTCACAGCTTCTCTGCAGCTTTGGACATAGTCCCAACTTTCTTTTCGGATTATACAGCCAGACCTTGTCACCTGGAGAAAAACAAATAGGATTAGCACGTAAGTCATACCTGTTCTTAATTGGTTCAGCTGCCAGTTTTAAATTTTCTCGAGCTTCTTCGTGGACCAGGTGTAAATAATATTTAAGCTTGTCGACGAACGCTGTTACTGGCAGTTTTGAAGTAGGTCGCGGTCCAAATATTAAGTCGGCAGGTAAACGTAGTTCTCTCCCAAATATATGCTTTGCTAGTGTATATTTGGTGGCCTCAATAAACGAGATCAATAAGCCATTAACCCTTATGGTAAAAACTCATCCCAATCACTTTGGTTCTTTGCCACATATTTGGCTAGGTAGTCTAGTAAAGTTCGGTTGAACCGCTTTACCATTCCATCCGATTCCGGGTGTAAAGGCGTAGTCCGTGTTTTATCGATGCCAAGTAACTACATCGTCTGCTGGAACACTGCAGACTCAAAGTGTGGGCCTTTGTCGGAATGTAGAATGTACGGTATCCCAAACCGGCTAAATACTTCTTTAGTTAGTGTCGACGCAGTCAGGTCAGTTTTCTGGTCAGGAAGTGCGAATGCTTCTGGCCACTTGGTAAAATAATCCATAAGGGTGACGATGTAACGATTATTATTTGAGGTGCGGGGAAAAGTTACCAGAACATCTATCGCAACCCTCTGCAAAGGTTCTCCACTAAGAGTCGTTTTCAGGCATCCGCGTGTCCGGGTTTTTTTTCACATTTCATACACCAATCGTAGATATCACTGGTAAAATCTGCATTTTACCATTCGAATGGTTTTACTACGGCCAAGATGGCCTCCGCTCGGCCCCGTGTGCAGGCTTTCTAATACTCTTGGTACAAATGTACGTGGTACTATTAATTGCTTTACAGTCGCATTTTCAGATTACTCCCATTGTCTTATTAACACCTCATCCCCCAAAGTCAAACTCTCAAACTGGCTCCAAAAGCTTTTTATATCTCATCCATGGCCTAAAACGTTTTCTCTGGAAGGCTTTTCTTGTATTCTTACCCAGGATTTCACTATTGATAAGCACGAGTCTTCATCTTGCAGCTTCTTTAAGTTCTGCCCAAGAATCTCCAGTGTGTAGATGTGTACTGTAGCAGTCCCACTTGTTGTTTGGTGTCTCCTAACTATGCAACTTGGCAGTGATGGCAGTCTCCGCATTGTCTTCTGGTGAGCGCGTCTGAATTACTATGACGTTATCCAAGATGATGGTGGATGTTCATGGCATACTGTTGGAGGGGTTCAAATCTTATGGCTATCTCTCCCTCGGCTTGCTTGAAATTTAGGAGCCATTGAAGTGTGGCGTGATCAGTTCTTATTGTAAACCGAGTGACACAATATTAGTTTCGGCTTTGTTGAAACTAGTGTTGTAATATTCCACAACTGCTTCTACCCCATTTTGGGCCTGACTTAAAACAGTAACGGTGTCTAGAATAAAGGGCGGGTCAGGTTCCGGGTATGCCAAGATAGGCAGATAGAATTAGTAAGCTCTTCTTTCAGTTTCTGGAAGACAGTTTCTTCCGCATAGGTCCATGTGAATTTTCTTTTTGGTTTGGCGATCGTGAAAATTCCTCGTATGAACTTTCGATAGTACGAGTATGAGCATAGTCCCAAATAACTTCGTACATGTCGCTTCGACCTCGGCATAGGCCAAATTTTCACAGCAGGAATTTTCGAAGTATCGGTCCTGATTCCATCTCGGGATACAATGTGGCCTAGGTATCGCACATCTTCTCTGAAGAAAAAGCATTTTTACGGACTGAGTTTAAATTTTACTTTCCGAAGGCGTGCGAACACAAGTTCCAAATTATGAAGACGACTTTGAATTGCCACAATTCCGTATCAGTGCAAAATGCCGTCTTTTTCTTATCGTCATCCACTTCCATTTGCCAATATCCGCTGTATAGATCCATGGTAGAAAAACACAGGGCACCGAAGAAGTTTCCGAGAATATCATCCATTCTGGGCAGCGGATAAAAATCATTATTGGTAACGTTGTTGAGACGGCGATAGTATACGCAGAATCTTGCGGCCATCCTTTTTCCGATCTAAAACTATTGGAGCGGACCAAGGACTGGAGGACTGGACCTCTTCTCCATATTGTTGACCAAAAATATAGCTCGACCATCAGTTACCATCTTCAAAGTAGAAAAGTCCAGAGTACAACGGTGATTTCGAAGAAAATCGACTCTTAGGATACACGCTACATCGACGCCAAGCACAAGAAAATCATGCTGGAAGGCCAACCCTTGGAGTTCAAATTTTGCTTCACTTCGACCCTCAGCTATCATCTCATCACCTGTAACACCTCTGATACCATGACGTTCAAAAGTGAGACTTCTGCACCAGTATCGATTCGAATTTTACAGCTTCGGCCATTAACCAATCCATTTACCATTAAACTAGTGGTGCCCAGCGTAAATGCGCCGATTGCATGGGTCGCCTGACTCTTGTTTGAATTCTGAACATCGGGTAGTATCGATGTTTGCTTTTGCGAGGCTTTTTACCGACCATCACCAACGATTTCTCCCTCGCGTTGGTGAAATTTAGTTTCCTGACTTTAGCGGTGCTAAATGTTCCTCCAGCGATGCCAGGGATCCCTCGGCCTATTTCCACAACCCTTGCGGTCGTTGTTTTCATAGTGCATGGTGAAATGGAAGACTGCATCTTTTTCGAGAGCTACACTTATTGCTTCCGAAAGAGTTGATGGTCGATTTACAGCCACCAGATTTTGTACTTGAGTATCTCGAATACGTTCGACGAAATGACATCAGACGATTTTATGAAGCACATTGGCTGGGCAGTCATTTAATGCGAGAGATGCCAGTTTTTGTATTTCAAAAGCGAATTCTGTCAAAGATTCTTTGTTTCTTTGTACTCTATTGCGGAGGTGTGTGAAACTTGTTTGGGTGTCAAGAGAAAAATGCTGACGAAGCCATGTGGCAAGGAGCGAGTGCCACACTGCCTTGGACTTACCAATGGATTTGTTTGGGGCGAAACAAACGGTTTTCCCGGATTAGTTTGGTACAAATCCGTACAAAAGGAACCGGGCTGGGGTTCTAGCTTTTGTAAGTCTATGAAATTGTAGGTGACTGTCGTTGTTTCTAAGTCTCCTACACGTTTTTCCAACGATGTACTGTAGTTGAAAAACTTTTCTTCCAACTTAGAGTGTTGTGATGCAGACGTTTCGCTTAGTTCACGCTTGACTGCTGCCAATTCCAGGAAAAGCTTGTCGAACATTTGTTTAATTGTAGTGTCGTCTATTGTTGCGGGGAAATAATTACTTTTTTAGTGTATGTGTTCCCCACATCTGACACCAATGTAACGAAAACGAAAAAAATGTATGGATTTCTTTGGAATTCTTAGATTGGATCTATTTCCAACCAACAAAAACTTTAATTCACAAACGTAGCACACTATCCAGCAGGCCAGCCAAGACAAGAGAAAAAACAAACTTCTATCTCTTTTTTTTTGTTCTTCTTCTTTCTCTTCTTCTTCTTTTTCTTCTTTTAAGTGGCTCCCAAGAGGTTTTATGTGTGTTTAATGTTGATGCTGCCAAATTTCATTACGGTATATATACGAGTATGTCTCTATCTGCCAATTTTTTTGGCCCACGATAACTCGTGAACGATTTAAATTTTTATTAGATGATGCGTCTTCATGCCGAATCTCGGTCCTTAGATACTGATCAAAATCCGCCGATGACTTTGTATGTTATTAAAAAGAAACCATACACAAAATAAAATTAATTTTTTATTGAAAATAAATGACTCTTTCTGATTTTTTGCAGTACAAGTCGAAATCTATTTATTAACATAGCACATATTTGAGGAAAATTTGAAAAAAATCGGTCCAGAATTACCTGAGATATTCAACGAATAGCAATAATTTTAGAACCGTCATTGCAGTATTAATTATGATTTTGTTAATACATTGAGACCTACATCTGGCCGGTCGAACTTTTATGAGTGTTAAGTTTCTAGATTCTACTAGAAACATAAAAACCATTGGAAAATACTAGAAGTTCCTTTTATCTAGAATTTCTTGGCGTAACCCATTGGTCGTACCCATTTTGGCATTCACGGCATATCCATATAGTACATCCCAACTACGGTCTGCATTTCAAATAGCTAAACTTTCGTCCATTTATGACACATGTGATCCGAAAAATATTTTACGAAGTTCTCCAAGGATAGGCCATTTCACAATAAAATGGAAAATATCTCCTCCTATTCGTAGATTGACCGCGCTGTGTGCAAACATTTGAAAGGTACAAATAACCCCTTGAAAGTGCGCTAGTTATAAAAAAAGAACTTCCAGGGATCTCATACGATTGACAGGTGTGGTCGGTGTGATATGTAATTTAAGCTTGTGGGTTCACCTCTTATTTTAAATATAGTGTTTATTTTTTCAGTTGAATAACCGTAAATGAAGGATTGAGATTCATTTACGTTACGAGTCGGAGAGAAGAGAACCATTTTTTTTTCAAGTAAGTATTTTATAAAATTCATTTTTCAGATATAAGTTTGGTTCGCTGACTGCTGGTATGAGGCCAAAACCCATAATTTGGAGCTACATTTTCACAGTTGTTCTTTGATCAAATTATGTGATTTAGAATTATTTTTGTACATCTTAAGAGTTTCTAGAAAGAGAGGGGCTGTTGGAGCATACAGTCGAATAAAAGAAAAAAAAAAAAACTTTGCATCAGTTCATAAATATATTTACTCATTTCATTTATTAAATCGAATTGTCAAGTGTAACACCTCTGTATCACAAAACTAATTACATATGTACTTATTAAACAGTAACATTCATACGAATTTACCGATGTTGTACCTTTCAACAGAGCGAGCGGGAGTAGATTTTATTCATTCGTTGTTGAAGACTCAAATTTTTATTCGTTGTCAAACCCAAAAACAAGAAAAAGCAAATATATTCCTACATTCATACTCAATCGTGTTGCACATTGAATTTGCGTTTCGTAGTTTCTCGTGGGAAATTCTAACATAATTAATTTACTCTAATTTCGATATCGGCCCTTTTCTGTCATTTGGCCCACGAGAATATAGGGAAAAATTATTCCCCCAACATTTTGGCGACCGTGACAGGACTTTTTCCTGTAAATTTCGTTGTAGACTGTCGTGTAGAATTTCGTTGGAAAGCAAACTGGTGGATTCGGAAGTAAATCTTATCAGTTGCGCCACGTCGCGTACAAATTAATTGGACATTTGAAAAATACGTTCGAGCAATTTTCCGGCAGTGCTTCGTGGAATAGCGGCGGATAGCAGATATTTCATCATAGCGGGCACTCTTGATATTGGAGCAAACAGGCGGTTAAGGATAACGGGACGGGTAGATCTGGTGACCATTAAGAACCGCAAGTAGTAGAACCGCCGTTGTCAAACCTTAGAAGCTCGCAAGTCGTCTGAGTCAACAACCTTTAGCGACCGTCGTCTATCTGTTCGTGAACCAAAGGATCGTTTTCGTTCTAAGCAAAAAAGAATAAAACAGAATTCGTTTACCATAACTGCATCACGCTTGGCATGTGCATTCTGTAGGGAACCTACGCACCAAATTAATACTTGTCCAGCGTTCTTAAAGCTTTCGGCCAAAGAACGATTTAATCAATCCAAAATTCTCGGGCTTTGTATCAAATGCCTGAGTAAAGGGCAATACAGTTAGGAATTGCTCTCGCGAAAATTGTGAAATATGTGCCCGTCCACACCACACAACGCTACACCTCTTTAGACGTTCACCTGAATGTAATCAGCAGAGTGCAGCAGAGGGCATCTTGTCTGGTGAAGTTACCAACACGCAGACGTCGCTGATAGGTAGTTATACCGTTGAAACGGATGGATATGTCTTTCTCGCCACTGCGGTCATCAACATTCGAGACAAGACCGGTACTCTGCAGCCAATTCGCGCCCTTCTAGATTCAGCTTCGCAACTTAATGTCATAACCCAAAAGGCTGCTCAACGACTGGGGTTGAAGAAAGAGGGAGTGCATGCTGAAGTCAATGGGTTAGGAATGTTTAAGTCACAATACAAATATCAGACAAACGCAGTTATTAGCTCTCGCCTAAACAATTTTTCCGCTCCTTTGAAATTAGCTGTTTTTCCACGTATAACCGGATTTCAACCATATAGGAATATCAATATCGATGGTTGGAAGTTACCTAAAAATATTAAATTGGCTGACCCATCTTTCAATCAACCAAATAGTATCGACATGTTAATAGGAGCTGACACCTTTTTCAAAATTTTATCAGTTGGTCAAATTAAATTGGGAATTGGATATCCTCTATTGCAAAAGACGCTAGTAGGATGGATTCTGGCAGGTAGATTCGAAACTAAGACGGCTCAGTAACAATACTGTTTTGTTGCAACAAACGAGGTAGAGGATAGTGGTCCTGATGATGGTCTTGGTAATATAGTGGATCGTTTTTGGAAAATAGAACATCTAGTAACCCAAGATGCAGGTTTAAATGAGGACGAGAAAACATGCGAGGATTTGTTTAGGGAAACGGTGAGGAGATTGGCGAATGACAATCTCCCTTTCAGGGAGAATTTTAAAATGCTGGGCGATTCGCTACAAACCGCTCATAAAAGGTTTTTAAGCTTGGAAAAGAAACTAGGAAAGAATCCTTTACTGAAAGAACAGTACTCCGCATTTTTAGCAGAATATAAATTGCTAGGTCACATGGAACTTGTACGTCCACATGAAGTTGCGCAGGTAAGGTATTATTCTCCACAAATCGTCCACCACTAAGCCAAGAGTCGTGTTTGACTGCAGCTGCAAGACTTCAACAAACTTGTCTCTTAACGATGTTCTAATGGTAGGACCCACGGTGCAGGATGATTTGTTTTCCAATATTCTGCGATTTCGGTTTCATAAATACGCACTCACTGCAGACATTTCAAAAATGTATCGGCAAGTGTTTGTAACTCCCAGCGATTCTTACTACCAATGTATTCTTTGGCGATCTAGTCCGAATGACCCACTGCTAACTTATCGACTGAAAACCGTCACATATGGGACATCGTCGGCGCCATATTTGGCAACGCGTTGTTTACAACAAATCGCTGATGATAATAGTCAGACACACCCTATAGCTGCAAAAATTATTCGTAAGGACTTTTATATAGACGATCTTAAAACAGGGGCAGATACCGTAAAGGAGATCCAATCAATCCGGGAAGACGTTGAACAACTATTGTCGTCTGCCAATTTTACACTACGAAAGTGGTATTCAAATGATTTATCGTTGTTGAAAGGCCTACCAGAGGAAGATATGGAAAAGCCACTTCGGATTAATGATTCAGATGTGATAAAAGCATTAGGTTTAGTGTGGCACCCTCGAACTGACACATTTGGATTTGCGTCTCCGCCCTTGTCTAAGAGTAAAAGGGTTACCAAACGCTCTGTACTTTCAGACCTATCCCGCCTTTTTGACCCCCTTGGGCTAGTAAATCCAGTAGTTGTTCGAGCAAAGATGTTTATGCAGGAATTATGGAGGGAGAAGATGGATTCGGATGAATCGTTGCCAATAGAGATGCATTCCAGATGGATGGACTTTTTGGAGAATCTTTCTGCGCTTCAAGATATTAGAATACCACGGTGTGCTTTCACAACCGATCAGATTAGAGGCTTGGAGTTGCACGGATTTGCAGATACGTCCATGGGGGCGTACGGGGCTTGCATATATGTGCGTTCTATCGATACTGTGGGAAAGGTGGTCGTAAATTTGATAACGGCTAAGTCTCGAGTAGCTCCACTTCTAACTAAGTCATTGCCACGATTGGAGCTTTGCGGTGCTCTTCTACTAGTCGAATTAGTGGAACGAGTTAAGAGCAGCGTCACGATCAAACCCAATGAAATTTATTTGTGGACCGACTCCGAGGTGGTTCTGGACTGGATATCAGCACACTCGTCGACGTGGAATACGTTTGTGGCGAACAGGGTGGCCAAGATACAAGAGTTAACGAAGTCATAGAGGTGGTAACATGTTAATTCGAAGGCAAATCCGGCGGATATTGTGTCGAGAAGGTCGACAGTGGGTGGCCTGATAGACTCTATATGGTTCAAAGGTCCAGAATTTTTGTTAAGGTCACACGATTGTTGGCCAGTCCAAGAGAGGCATGTTTCAAAGCAAGTCCTCGAGAAACGGTCAAAAAAGACTGTTCTCTTTAAATCGGCTAACGAACACTTCGTCGCATACGAACGATATAGTAACTTCATGAAGATCTGCCGAATATTTGCTATCGTATTTCGGTTCTACAATCGCTTGAAAAAAGGACCGAAATTAGAACTGGAAAGAACATTTACAGTAGGAGAACTCCACTCAGCGTTCTTGCGAATAGTTTGGAGTATTCAGCAGCACGAGTTTGCAGAGGAAATCCATTGTCTGGAAAAACAACAGGAGATTCAGTCTAAAAGTATGATCAAGGGATTATGTCCATTTCTAGATACCAAAGATGGTATCGGGGTACTGCGAGTAGGTGGTCGCCTAAAATAAATGCCGAACTTCCTTACGACAGCAAACATCCATTGCTTCTATCCAAAAACTCAAATTTTATACTCGTAACAACATTTTTTAATTATTTACATAAAAAGTTTTATCACGCAGGTCCTACAGCATTGGTGGCGATTAGTAGACAAACAGTTTGGGTGGTGAACGCAAGGGCTTTGGCAAGGAGGATTGTTAGTCGCTGCACCCACTGCTTCCACTATAAACCAGTGCTGAAGCACCAGATTATGGGAAACCTTCCAGCGACACGGCTGAAATTCGAAAAGCCATTTTTAATCTCCGGAGTAGACTTTTATGGACCAGTTACAACAACTCATACGATTCGAGGAAAGCAGCCGTATAAATCGTACATCACCGTCTGTGTTTGCTTTGCCACTAAAGCGACACATCTTGAAGTCGTATCACATTTGTCGGCTAAAGCATTTATAGCAGCATTTCGAAGATTTCTGGCTCGACGTGGGTTTTGTCAGCATCTCTACTTCGATAACGGGACGAATTTCGTGGGTGCCCGAAACTTAATGGCGGATTTTCGAAAACATTTCATTGAGCAACAGATGCAGCAGACGATATCATCTTGGTGTTCCGCACAGATGGTGCAGTTTCATCACATTCCTCCCCGATCGCCTCACTTCGGAGGCCTTAGGGAATCTGCCGTGAAATCTGCGAAAGGACTATTGGTGCGTACATGCAGTTCAACCCGGCTTACATTCGAGGAGCTAACAACAGCTTGTGCGGAAATCGAGGCTATTCTTAATTCAAGGCCGCTGTGTCCTGTATCAACGGACCCTAATGACGAGGAAGCGCTGACGCCAGCTCACTTTTGGAATGGCCAATCTTTGGTCGCGGTAGTAGAACCTTATGTTAACCATAAAACATTATCCCTTTCAGACAGATGGCAGCAAATCTCAGTACTCAAGCAACATTTTTGGCAGAGGTGGTCGAAGGAGTATCTGCTAGGTCTTCAACAGAGGGCAAAGTGAAAGTCAGCGTCATCCAACGTTATTGTCGGGGCTTTGGCATTAATTTCCGAAGACAACTCACCACCTCAACATTGGTTATTGGGCCGAGTCGTAAGCATCAAACCGGGATCAGATGGAAATGTTCGCGTGGTAGAACTGAAGACCAGAAAGGGGATACTTCGAAGGACGGTTCATCGCATCGCACCATTACCAATCGATGACAATTGAACGATCTCAAGTTCATTCAAAGGCGGTGGGATGTTGGAGCATACAGTCGAAAAAAAAAAAAAAACTTTGTATCAGTTCATAAATATATTTACTCATTTCATTTATTAAATCGAAATGTCAAGTGTAACACCTCTGTATCACAAAAGAGCGGGAGTAGATTTTATTCATTCGTTGTTGAAGACTCAAATTGTGAACATTTTTATTCGTTGTCAAACCCAAAAACAAGAAAAAGCAAATATATTCCTACATTCATACTCAATCGTGTTGCACATTGAATTTGCGTTTTATTTCATTCGTAGTTTCTCGTGGGAAATTCTAACATAATTAATTTACTCTAATTTAGATATCGGCCCTTTTCTGTCATTTGGCCCACGAGAATATAGGGAAAAATTATTCCCCCAACAGGGGCTATTCCGGTTTCTAGATACTCGTAATTCATATAACTTTTCGAATACACTTAACGAAATAGCAAAGAAATTATTCGAAATCTTGAAATGAGTAATATCCCCCTATTTGAACTTCATTTAGAGTTGTAATGCGTAATTTTTTAAGCGTTTGATTTTTAATTGTCAAAAAAAAAAAACAGGAAAATTGCAAAAGTGTATAAAATCCAAAATAACATGTGTAATGTTGTCCTTCCAAGGCAGCATTTGATGCTGGTTTATCGGCATAGACGATTTAACGTATTTCCATAAAACAAACAGTCTGAAGGCACAAAGATAAATGCGCGAGAGATAAATTGCTCTCCGAACTCATTTCTCAATTGGTCTATCGGGGGCCATTAACAGTAACGTTGTTCTCACGGTCATTTTTTGAAAAAATACAGGCCAATGATTCCGCCGGACTATAAACCGCACCAAATACAGTATTTTTCCGGGTGTATTGACAGCTCTTTACCTGAGGTAGCTTATCGGAGAGTTTTTTTTGTTAACATACCCATTCAACCAGAAATGAGCTTCGTTGCTGAAGACAATTTTTCGGTAAAAAAGCTTATCTTCCTCCAGCTTTTCTGAGGCCCATTCACCGAAAATTCAACTTTGTGGCAGGTCGTTCTGCTTCAGTTCTTGCACGATCTGTATTTTATGAGGTTTTAGACCAAGATACTTGCGTAAAATCTTCTACGTAGTCGAGTAACACAATCACAATTGCTGCGAACGTCGACGAATGGACAAATCACGGTCTTTATTAGCACTGGCGGATACAGCAGCAATATTCCTCCGCACGCACTCAACGCATACGATAGGTAGCTTGATGTCCAATAGCATGAAATTGGTGCGAAATTTGATCTCTTTGGGCTTGAATTGTAAAATGGTCAAAATGCGCGAAAAACATTTTTCACAGAGCACGAATTTTGATAATAAAATTAAATAATTTGTAAACCTTGTTCGCGTGTAGGTCTTTCCATGATGAAATGGCAATGCTTTGACATGCATGAGCTGTCAAAAATAGAATACTGAAAAACCATACTGCAAAAAAAAATCACCCTTTCGATGTTGTTTCGAATTGTGATCTAGAAATTTATCATGAGGTGTATACTGTTGACAGTCTCAGCCAATACAGCAATGTCATCAGCAGAGATATATGCATCACCGGTTAATCTCTATCCCGCCTCTTAAATTTCAAAAATTGCACTTCATGAGTTGTGGAGGCGAAAACATAAAGTATATAAGCATATTTTGGTTCTTCTTCTTATACAATTCTACTATATTCATATGCAAAAATATTTGGTCTACTCCTCTCTTCTTCTTCTTCTCCAAAACTCGCTTGGTATTCATGAAGAAGGTTATTTTCTTTAACTTACTTCGGAAGTCTGCTAAACAGACTAGCTGAGGTATTTAAGAAAGAAATTCCTCTGTTCTGGGTTATCATATTCCTCTTTCTTGCGCAGAGGGAAGCTGATTGCCTTTTTTAAGTTTGGTTTGGAGCAGCGGTTTCGAATATCCTGTTATATTCCTCTAATAAAACAGTGTATAAAAAACTCAGATGGGATGCAATATTCTCCTGGAGCTTTGTTTCGTTTTGTATTAGAAATAAGTTATTGCTAGTGTGAATAGTGCATAAAGAAAGAACATCTATTATAAAAAGAGGGGTGTTAATGATGTTTGTGCTGAATTTAAAGGACTTCTAAAGTGCTCTCCTAATTGATGTGCCTTTAAATGTCATTTCCACAAGATTTTATGAAACTTGAAAGCTGCTTTCTTTGATAAACATATTTATGTTCTTATATTCTTTATTGCGTATTTAAAAAAAAAATTCTCTGGCTCTTCTACAGTTACTGTCGAACCATTTTGTTTTTTTTTTTCTATGTATTGTAGTCGATCTTGCTAGTGCAGCCTTCTTAATAATTTCTGTAAGCTCTTCAATGGATGGCGACACACTTGTTTTTCTAATTCCGTGCTGAAATTGAGTTGGTATTCTTCAAGACTTTCTTCCTTTCACCTACGACATTAAAACTAAAAACTTTAACATAACTTCAAAGGAATATGATCAGAAAACAATTTTATTCCTACTTTGAATCGTATATATATGTGTCCCAGTGAGAAAGGTACACTCCCATTAATGTTCCCAACGCAACTTCCGTTTAAGATTGGCAATCAAATTCATCTGCCAGATCAAGTATGTGGGTTTGTGGCCGTGGCTCAAGTGATAGTGTTTTGGCTTCCAAATCGGACGGTTCGGGGTTCATTATCAGCCGCGACCGAAAAACATTCTTTTTTGCAGGCAACTAAAATCACGTAAGATGAGTGATTACCTAGAATACAACAACAAGTCCAATTACTCACCCCATTAAATGTTGGATGCCACCCATGAATCTTTTTTTCTCACTTTGTCCCATTTTCCTAAAAACTTAACTCTTGCTCAGGCACGTTAAGTGTAGTCATACCCACTTGAGTGTTAAGTTATTAAAAAAAAAAGAAAGAAATAAAGTACATATTATTGTTTCGCTTCTATCACATATTTTATCCTTCGATCTGCGACTCAAGCGTATAGCCTTTTGAATATATACGCTAGGAAAACAATTTTGTGATAAGCCTATTCTGCCATTGAGCTCTCCGAAAATTATTATATTCGTTGAATCTAGAGCGTTGGCCAGGTCTAATAATTTATTGAAGTCTCGTTGCCAATGATTATTATGGTATTATTATGTACATACGAGTATGTGTGGCATGCTACTATTTATCTTCAATTCAAAAACGCGAGCTTCACCAACTTTTTTAAATTCCATGGCAATAAGTTTTAAGTTTTTGAGATAACCCAGTAATTCAGCTCCACTTCCTCTTCCAAAAATACTGATTTTTACAGCAGGTATTCATTCCAATTCATAGTTTTTGAATGGGTGTTTAAGTTTGTCCTCTTTATTGTTCCAAAAGTCAGTATTTTCTCATTTGTTTTTCAATCCAGCGCCATTGTAGCTTAATATCCTGAAAGAACTTAATAATTGTTCTTTTATTATTTCAAAGTTCTGGTAGATTTAGTTATATCAATTCAACATCGCTCTCAACCTCTCGGATGAACTTTTTTTTCTTGACCAGCAAATTGACTTATTACAGTGACTGTTGTGTTTGCTTGTGACGACACCTCGGTAGCTATGTTATAGTAGCTGAACTTGGCGATCGTGACATTTGGTTTTCACTTCTCTATAACATTTCGTACGCATTGTTAGATCGAGAAGTTCGATCATTAATTTGTTAACACCTTTAGGAGATGTATTAAGCATTTTACTTAAAATACGTGTTTTCGTTGCCACATCGATGTCCTTTACAGGTTTCCCAGGTAGATATTTTGTCTTCTACAAACAGACGATCATCTACTAATACAATACAATTTTCCTCCCCGAATATTCTCCCTTTAGTGTATCATGCTCTTCGACGTCGCATATTGTATAGAAGATCTTTATTTATTCGGAATTTAGAGCCTTTAAGGTTCAAACTATCGTGGAGAACAGCCAGGGAAAAGCCACTGCTTTTCATTTTGACGAAATGAACACTGAACTGTTCATTGTTGTTTACATCACGTAATCTAGCGCGTGTGGACTTTCTTTTTTATACTCGTACCGACGTTCTTCTCTGAAGGTACTCGTACTATGGTATATTTATTTCAGTGTTTTCTAAACTGCTAAACTGATAGCAATTTGTATTCCGAGTCCTATATTCTGGTTTTCAAGTTGTGTGACTCTAGATGATATTTCATCATATTTTATCTTTGTGCTGAATATTTCGGAAAGTAGCAACTTTTGTCGCCAGCTCTTTAACAAAGTCTCGATTTCTCTCTTTTAATATTTGATTAAGCATTTCAATACTGATGCCTGTATTGGTGTCCGTTGTATTTTCATTAAACGTAGAATTGTTATCTGATGGTTGGGTGCTGTAGAAATAGGGTATGCACTGAGACATATCTGCACTAGAAAGCCAGTATTGCAACTGTTTCTCCACATCAATTGTGCTTATTTTACCACCAAGTGGTAACCACCGACTACTGATCGATGTTTATCTGAATTTGACTTGCCAAACTTATAAGCACTAGTGCTGACCAACAGACAAAAATAGCAGCACTACAAACGGAATTTCCTAGATAGAATCAACGGAGAATTAAAATCCCCGACCTTATCCGGGCAACTCCGACATATTATATTTGGAGTTCAGGCCGGTAAGGATTTCCGAGACAAAGTCAGGATCTTGGAAAAGATATGGTGGTGGATGAGCCATTTATGGACCAACGCCAGCGCTCACATTACTGAATGGGTTACTTACTGGCTTGGGTCTAACCGACTCCTCGTCCTGGGGGTATTATAATGGAGCTGGCCCTCCAGGTTACAAAAAAAGTCACCCTATATAAGACATTAATAATCCCAACTTTATCAAAAATGGATGAGGATACTCTTGGCTGTTTTGAGAGGAAACTTCTTGGTAATTTTAATTATTAGTAATTTTTGGTCCCGTCTGCTTAGACGGTGAGTGGAGGGGGAGATACAACGACAAACTGTACGAGCTGTACAGTGACGTTGACTTAGCCTAAAGAGTGAAGATCCAACGACTGAGATGGTTAAGTCATGTAGAGCGGATTTACACCAATGCTCCGGTCCAAAAAGTCTTCAAATCCGCCCCCGAGGGTCATCGCTGTAGATTAGATCCTAACTCAAGTAAGTAATAGGGGACCTGCGCCAGCTTAACATGAGAAACTGGAGGCAAATCGCTTAAGATCGAGCTAGCTGGGGACGCTTTTTGGTTCACCCCGGACTTAAGTAAGTAAGTAAGAATCTTTTGACTTATCGCTTTTTTTCAGTGGAGGTTCCTAGTATCCCTCGTTTACTCATTTAGTGAGGTTAGCTTTTCCGCAAATCTTCATACCCTTGATTTTGTGTCTTATAAACTATAACTTACTTACTTTATTGCCCTTAGGATTTATTTGCTTGGAAAATTCACTTGAAAGTCAGTTTTTTAATGCTAATTGTTTTTTGAATCGTTTTCACAATATTTTTCTAGAGCTCTCTTATTTGTGTGCTCAACTTTATGGCAGATCAACCAAACCTAGTACTAGCAAGGCTAGTTTTCCAATTGTTATGTTTGAACACCAGTCAAAGTTACCAAAGAAACCCAGCTATCAAAATATTCAGTAAGGTTCGTCATTTCATCATGCACCGTTTTACGCTTGGCGAACGTATAAATATACAACGTGAATTTCATCGTGAGGTTGGTCGTCATCATGGGTTCAGTGTGCAGGCAATTAATCGCACCGTTGAAAGTTTGAGCGTGAGTACACTCTTTTGGATCTTAACCAGGTAAAGATTGTTGTGAAATGCAGAAAACAGAGCCTCCGTAACGGCCAATATCGAAGAAGACGAACAAATGTCGATTCGGTGCCGATCAGCTGAATTAGGTATCGCCAGAGAGGCAACCCGGCTTATTTTGCGATTGGATTTGGGCTTACATCCGTATACGATTGTGCTGACAACAGTGCGCCGCTTCGACTTTTTGTATTGAAACACCATCCGGGCCACTATGTTCCCCTGGTCTTCCGAATTCAATCATTGGCGTCGTTCGTTACTAGACGAATGTCGTGAAGTTCGTCCAAAACCGGTAGTTATACGAAAACATCGATGCTGCGCATAAACTTGTAGAGTTCCCTTTAAAGAGTATTTTTTTTTTCAAAAAAGTAACGTAAGCGAATTCAAGCTTACGTCACATCTTCTAAGCGCCATGATTCCCTTGAGAAGATTGCAATGGGAATTGCTAAGAGTGCTTTTCTTTTGCAATTGCTAACTTACTCTTCCAGCATACTACACACTTGCTTTGTTTCACCAGCAACCGCAAAGAGTGACCGACGAACAGGTGTGAGCAGTAAATTTATAAGTTAAAATTAAAACAAAAAAAACGAACCTAAGATTGTCCAAGAGATAATAAAATTGAAAAATTGGTGGATTGAAAAAACAAAACAAAAAATTGTTTTAGATTTTGTGCATTAACAAGACGGGCACGTGCAAGATCTCTATCCGGAGACATCCACTCAAATAGGCAGTTGTCGTATTTGGTGGAGACTTTAAATCTCGTTTAGATGCACAAAATCCAAACCTACGACCTTATTTTGGAGGATGTTTGTGAGAAGAATCTTGCACGATTTGTCCGGACCACGTGCTTTGAGAGTCACCAAAGGCGCGGCTAGCTCAGCTACATCAGTCGCAAAGAAACGCCAGACCAATTGCTGCCACCAACTGGATACTAAATTCCAACGGATATACTGATAATCGTACTCAGCGCAGAACATCAATAATAATTATTCTAAAAAAAACTCATAGTGTGTAGCAAACAAAAGGAACATTCATACTCACAAAAATAGCATATTCTAAAATGTAACATATTTGCCTAGACCTTGAATTTTTCTAACGTAATTTAACCTAACCTATTGTGAAACGTGACAAAAAAAAATATTAGAAACATACATAAAATAAAACATCACCAGCGGTGCAAAGTGCACTCCTGATTTGCAGTTGATCGAGGTAAGCTATAGACATTTGTCTTTAATTTTAAATACAAATCCGTCCATGAATAGCTTGGCATATTTCGCCAGTATAAGCCTAAAAATTAGTATAATTATCCTACCTACCTTGTTTTTGAACCCATATTCATAAAATTAAACTTATCTATTTTCAAATTTAAATCAAATCATATCCTAAAATTGTAAAACACATATTATCTAACAATAGAGTGCGAATGTTTTCGTATTGTTTTTATCATGCAGATAAAATTTTTAATTACATTTCGAACCATGCTTAAAAATGTGTATATACTAAAAACTATTGGACTTACTTAAATAAAGTTATATTGAATTTTATCTATTCTAATCGCTTCAAATGTAATGAGTTTTTAATGTTATTTGGTGTGGTGTGAGTTGGTAATACATGTGATATAGGTTGAGGTGTGTTAGACTAAGGGGATTGATATCAAAATACACAGGCAAAGCAACTTGTGTGTTTGGAAAACACACGTGTGCTCGTTTCTTATCTCAGGAGCGATAATTATTTTGTGAGTAGGTCTAGTGACGAAAAGATCCCTCCAAATCCGATGAGCTACCGCCGAACATCGGTAACGTATTACCCCACTCACACAAAATGTGCCGACTTAAATTTGGCGCCCAACATGGGGTCTCGACAAAAATCGGCTTTTCAATAAAGACATAATAATTTTGTATTCCATGAAGGGAAATCAAACCGACTATAAACAATAAGAACAGTGGACGCCACCCAATTTTTATGCGAAATTGGAAAAACAAGATCAAAATAGAATATATTGATTTTTCCCGTATGGGGGATTTAATTTGTATGGGTGTATGTATTTATTTTTATTTATTTTAGACGGAAATGGCAAATGCCGTGCAAGTATTGTACAAGATAAAAAGAACAAGGTAATTAGTGTAGCACCAAAGGGGTTGCTCACCTTAAAATTTTATCAAAAAAGAACGATTAATTTAACGGCCAACGGAAGGCGCACGATTCCGTACGTGCACAACAAGAGAAAAGGCAAGAGGGCAGAAGAGTGAAAAAGACAACAAACGGTCATTAGGAGTGGGGGATTTTTGGGGCATGATTTGCACGCAAAAGTATAAACCAACGACCTTACGTAACCTCATAAAAAGAAATCCAATGGCATTAAATCGCATGAGTAAGGTGGCCTTTCTTGAGATCACACGATTACCGAACTTCTCATTTAATAGATCAATTGTTTGACCAGCTGTGTGGCATGTGGCAACATCGTGTTGGAACCACATATCACTGATGTGAAGTCCATCTAATTCTGGGCGATAATAGTTTCCCAACATGGCACGATAGCGAACTCCATTGACCGTAACATGGAGGTCATTTTCATCGACAGCGACAATGTGGACTGAGAGGAATTCTCAATTTCTTATAACGGCGCGGAATCGACTGATTTGGTTCATTTTGAACTGAAGCACTTACGGCTGGGATATTTTAGGTATCTCGACCGGTGCGTTGTTTCACTGGCACAGGAACGTTTAGTAGTGAATATGTTGACCCGAATAGATATAGACAGAAAGATAAATTTTTTTATTCCTTTCCAAGTTAAAACTAAATTAACAACAATAGTAGTTAGCTAATATTTACTGGAAGAGAATAAATAGTAGTCATTCTATAACCTGAGTTAGTGTTAAATGATACTTAAATTTTATTTAAATAATATAATACGAATCTGATGTGGGGTGACAATCAGTACTATAATACATAAAACAAAAAAGTGTAAAATAAACAATTCAAATGTGTGGATACAATCCAGACTACAATAATAAAATTTATAAAAGAATGAATTCAAAACAAAGAACAAATTTCCAAAAACCAAGAAAGGAAAACAAAACAGTTGTTGTGGTAAATTTTCCCACAACAAGTTTGGCTCTCTTTTCCCTTGTAAGTCCTTTCGGTCCCTCTTTTCTTTGGAGGGCAGCCATGGTCCCATCAGCCAGTGGCCCACCAATCCCAGACCACATAGGTTCACGGGAGGAACCCCAGGGTGCGACAGGAGGTCCACCAGGAACACCGTTGTCGGAGCCCATAAATAGACGGGAGACTCGCAACGGGCAGCATCATACAGGACGTCTGAAAGTCGCCAACGGGTGGGGACGGACGGTCCTTTCAATCCAGACACCCCAACACGATGATGACGGATGGGGGAAGACGATCCCTGGAACCTACACCCCAACGAAAGCCAACAACATGAGGCTTAAGGAACACCCCATACTGCTACCGATGTGGGTGTGGATACTGGCATCACATCCCACAACTGATGTGGATGCAGCTAGATGGAGCTAGCACCAAGCCACTTAATCGATGGGTGAAGAGACGACGATCTCTTTTATAGCAACACCCCAACGAGGAAGCAACAAAGGAGCAACAGTGGTGTGCAGGCGGACGGCCAGTATAATCTGGCACACCCCAACGACGCACCAGCTTTAAAAGTTAGGTTCGATGGGTGAAGGGATGACGACCCCTTTTTAAGCCAGCACCCCACCGATGGAGCACCGGAGGAGCAGCAGAGGCGTGTAGGCAGACGGCCAAGTAATAAGATTCCCTCCACCGAGGGAACAGGAAAACATAAATACAAGAAACAAAAACCATCACCAACCAACAACAACCAACAAACAACGATGGTACCAAAACAAAAAAGTACAAACGGGCAGAGAGGCCAGAGGGCAGAAGGGTCCAATTACGAAAAAATAAATGAATAATTGTAAGGAGTGACACGCTATTTGTCAGTCCCCACCCCCCCAAATCTGAACGCCGATCCACCGGAGTAGGTAGGGACCCGGAAAAAAAATATAACAATTTAAATTTGCACAGGCACTGTACTTAGCTAGATGGTTGGATCGAGATACAATCCCTTCTGGATTGTATCTATATTCTTTTCCTTTCGTCCCAACACTCCGGCTACCATTCCATCGCATTTCCTTTCTCCTTCGTCTCGTTTTAATTTTAACAAAAATTTTTTTTAGCGATGGGGGAAAATTACCCAGTTAGCAGAAAAGACAGAAACTCTGCTTTTCGCAATCTCTAGTTGTAGAACCTAAGAGTAGGCAATAGCTAGGATCCACAGCTTCCACAAACTCGCTCAGTGGAGTTCCCAGGCATTACTGCAAGTGGGAGCGAACTCCGAGACTGAGGAGTTTGATACGAGTATGAATGTGGAAAATGGTATGTGTGAGAGGCCTAGTGTGGTAGTGTGGTAGCTGGAAATCCCGTCGTTGGGTCCACTACGGCTGAATGGATGTGAGAGCGAATTTGCGTGTGAATGTATGTGTGTGTCTGGCGGGAGCTGTGGATCGTAAAAGATCTGGAAGACACTTTGGTAACGACCAGCGATTAGAGAGGGTCAGCCTAGAGTTTTTTTTTGATTGCGAATTTTTTTTTGTTTTGCGAAAAGCAAAGTTTTTTTCTTTTCTTAGTTTGCGAATTGCGTGAAGCAAAATATATAAAAGCAAGAAAAAGGAGATATGACAAAGGGAAAAAGGAGAAAGGAAAGGATACGAGGATGGGACAGCGGGAGTAGCGGGACGAAAGGAGCGAGGCACTGTGCCAGAAAGGGGCACAACACCGCCAGGAATATAAAAGATAAGTATAGTGCAGTGATAGTGTAGAAAACAAAGTACTCGTATAAAAAAAAAATTAGAAAGTCGTCTTTTGGTTTGGAAGTTAAGACTCCGGTGGGCCGCGCGTGCGAGTATTCCCGAGAACAGACGGGACACGCGACCCGTTTGATAACGTTCTTGTTTTTTGTTCGAGGCTTAAAGAATAGCGGGTCACTCTATCGACGAGTGTACCGCTACTTAAACCGAAAATAAATCGTCGAGCCCCAACGGGGACTTTATAACGTAGTGGAAAAAAAACCGTTTTTTTATTTTTTTTGTCTTATTTTTTTCTGTTCGGGTTTTTTTTTCTTTCTTCGGGGCAGTTTTTTTTCTTCTTTTCTTTTTTTAAAGGTTTCGTGACGTGGCGCCCATGTTTTTTTTTTATTTATTTCGCCCAGGTTTAGCTGCCGTTAACGCGCTACCTGGTGGAACCCGGAGAGAACTTGCTATTGTTTGGTTTGGGACATCGCCGTATATCGGTGCCGGGAATCAAACATAACACAGTACAAAAATATTAACCTTAAGGTAATTTTTTAATGTAAAAGATGTTACTTGTGCTGGAGATCAAGATATGATTCTTAACAAACATTTTATGCTTGCATGATCAATGGTAAATAGCCAGTCTTTTACTTTATTTAGGAATAAGTGAAAGTTATAAGTAGGTAATTCTGATAAAATATGGCAGTTTAATGAAATAATGGGGCTGTAATGGTGTAAAAAGGCCTAAAATGAGTTCTATGTGCGACCGGTATATTAACAAGAGCCAAATTATTTATGCGTAAGCTATAAATTTGTGAGTTTCTACTGGAAATGTTATCACTTCGCTTGAAAAACTCCCTGAGTACTTTAAATGTATACAAATGTCTTAGCGGTAAAATTCGAAGGTTTTTGAACAAGGGCCAGGTATGAGTGAAACGATTACAATTAGAAACAATCCGAATTAAATGTTTTTGTGCCAGGTTGCAACGTAGTAGAGGACGATCCTCCCAAGCAAGTGATGCCATATTGCAACTTTGAGTGTGCAAGGCCGTAGTATTAGTATACTTGAGTTGAAACTTTCTCAGAACAGTATGGTTTGATGAGGTATAGTTTAAGAGTCACCAACATAATATGGGATTTTACTGTTCGAATAGGTTCCTTCCAGCTCAAGTTATGATCAATTATAACTCCAAGGTACTTACAATTTTTAACTGTCTCGATTTTAAAGCAGTTTGTAGAGCATTGAGTGAGATCGGAAAAATTATTAATTCCACATGCGTGAAATCTTTCACAGTCATATGCATGAAATCATTTAAAGCATTTCCTAATATTTTTATTGAGATCAGCTTCGTTTTCTCACTGACAAGTAGCTTATGAGCAGCAAACCAAAGTCTCAGACTCTCTAAGTCTTCTCCAATCCTTACAATACATTCAACAAGGGTTTGATACTGATATGTAAAAGCTATATCATCAGCAAATGTAGTAGCTATGCCATTAAATTCCTGAATGAATAGAGAATTTATATAGATTAGAAATAGAAGAGGACCAAACAGAGAACCCTGCGGGACATCATTACTTAAAACACCAGATTTACTGAAGGCTCCATTGATATTAACTGATTGTTTTCTGTCTTTTAAATACGTTTTGAACCATTCATATATTACTCCTCGAAAACCAGCATTACTATAACTTGTCTAGTAAGAGTTCATGGTCGACCAAACTTTCGTCATGTCAATAAGCAGGGCCATAATTGAATTTTTATTGTTTGTACCTTCATACAACTACACATACAACGACTACACAACCTAAGAATAGTATCTTCTGTTGACATACCTCTCCTAAAACCAAATTGATTATCTGAGGAAAAGTGATTATGCGGCAAAAACGATAGAATGCGAATTTATCCACTATAGCACGCACAGCCTATCTGGTGGGACGGTTATTATGACCGAAAATTGGAGTATGAGCTCTTAAACTTGCGAATACCTACTCAGAATTTTTAATAATTTCAAAACCTTGTTCGTTCGTGAACTTCACCATGATTCAAATGTAAACCTTGACTGATGTTTTGACATTGACAGATCCTAAAAAAAGTTTAAGTGTGCCTTTGTATTACAATACAAATTTGAAATGTCCCAATTAAAAAACCCCTTATTAGCCCTAAATGGAGCACATTAAAATAAGTTGACTCTGACAACAACAAGTTTTCACTTTAGCAAATTCCATCTAATGCCTCAAATTAATTTATTTGTATATTAACACCAGTAAAGATTACTAGAAGTACACGTGTTCAAACTTTGAATTATGGTAGGAGTCGACACGTCAACTATCCGCAACATAAATAAATGCAATCAAGATGTTCGTTCATAAGTGTTTATTAATTTGTTTTAACTTTCCGTTGAATAGCAAATCGCGATAAATGCTTGTTGCATTGTAGCTAAAGAACGCACACTTGAACACCGCATTGTCACAAGGGAAACATACAACCTAACCCTGTCGGCACAAACTGATATTGTAAGATCGTTGTGTGACTTATCGTGAAATTGAAGCATACTTGGACTTTAGTTCCGTTCACATACTTTTAATTTCGCATGAACATTTAGCTGTTAAAAATATTCATTCGCGTTGAATACCGTATAAGTGGACATCAAAAAATGTTGAAAAGATTAGATCGCGGTGCTGCAAAAAAACATCTATAAGAATGTGAAGGCCCACGAATCATGCCCCGAGCCCGAATGAGCCCAAATTCAAACAGCAGTCAGCTGTATGATTTTTTCAAGACGAGCCAAATGCAACAAAAATTGTTCGCCCTCGAAGCACATGGTCGTTTGTTTCTTCAGAACAACCGGGCATGTCGCCACAGTGCCATTAGAGCAATATAGAATGCTCAATTCGAAATGGTACACCACCGTTTGTTTGCCAGAAGTCTTGGGAGAAACAAGGAAAACCAACCGCTGAACTCGGGTCATTCTCCACCACGGCAATACGAGCTCTCACATGTTGACTAGAACAAGTGACTTCTGGAGCACTCAAAACGTCAAATTGATGGGTCGTCCACCGTACAGTCCTGATTTGCCATGAAAAAACTTCTTTTTATTCTCGCACATCAAAAATAAATCGCGAGGTCAACGGTTTTGTTCAAAACTCAATTAGCAACGCTATATTACTTTCATAAACCTTTCTGTTGTCTATAAGTACAGAAGCTCCTAGATCTTTTTTAGCAACTTGTTCAATGAAAAGCTTTCCGAATTTATTTGCAATGCATCGTTCTCCCCTGGTTGAATGTTCGTGTCTATCCTTTCCTATTGTGTTACACTAAGTCTATTTTTTGGCTGTCGGTTATCTTTTTCTTAATTTCATTCTTCGTTTGATATTGAGTGTATTATATCGATTGGTCTATGGCTTGTCACTGAGTGAATCGTCTTGTTGTACTTGCAGTTCAGCAGTTTGACTTATATTGTAATAAATTGTTTCCTAGTTTAGTGCACCTCCCTATCTCGGGTGGAGTACTATGAAACGTGTCTACCTGTCCATTTATTGCCCTATAAAAGTGCAGCGTGTTAAACATGCTTATCCGGAAGTAATCCTTAAGCAAAGATGTTATGTTCTTTGAAAAAAAAGAGCGCTCGTCATCGATATTGTTATTACGTTGCTATATTTTTTTAAATAGGTTTAGTATTTCTTCAGCAGAGATTCCTTTATATCAATTATAGGTATTTTAGATTTCCTTTTTCATATATAGAGCGCGCTCAAGGGGTTTTTGGTACTCTTAAAATGTTTCCACACACCACAGATTTTATGTAATTAGATTCAATACTGCAAATTAAGGCCTCACAAAATTAATTTACAGTGATAACGAGACGGATTTTAAAATTTTAAGAAATTCGGAGGTGAGTACTGTATATGTAAGGCAGTGCACTTACTTAGCTACTGCTGCGTTTTTGGTTGATCTCCGGAGATTTGTTAGACACTGAGGCCTCAGCAAATTAATTTACAACACAGCGATAACGAGACGGATTTTATTAGAGCTAGGAACGAATTTGACGAGTTGTACAACGTTTTTCATTCACATAAATGGAAAACTGCTACCGAAAATTTTCCAAGCGAAGTAGTTATCGAATGGTGCCCCATTCCCCAAGGTCCCCACACTTTGGCAGCCTCTGGGAATTGGCTGAAAAAATGAAAACACATCATATGAAGCGCCGTCTACACTCGGTTTCGCTCGCATATGAAGAACTTAATAAGATCATAGTACAAATTGAAGCTATCCTTAACTCCCGTGCCCTTCCTCCACTCACCGAAGGTTCTTCAGATTTCATAAAATTGACACCTGGTCATTTACAATATTAGTAGGTACCTTGCAGGTAGTACCAGATCCTGATCTTGGCCAGATAACGCGGTTTCAGTGGATAATTAGCAATTTTGGGAGAGGTGGAAAAGTGAATATCTTCAGTGTTTACAACTTCGAAACAAGTGGCTAAAGAAAACCAGCCCGGTAAAAATTGGTGACGTAGTAATTATAAGTGATGACAATCTTCCTTCATTAAAATGGCGTTTGGCTCGTGTGTTGGGGCTGCTTACATGCGCAGATAGTATTGCCCGTGTTGTCACTATTCGGACCTCTTGTGAAATTACGAAGATAGCTTTAGGAAAATTATGTCCTTTACCAAAGATTGAGAACACTGTGGTCGTTCAAGTTGGGAAGGATATTTAATTTACTATGATTTACATACATGTTATCTCCTTTACATCTTCTTTATGCAAATATATGTACATCATCTTACATCTCCTGTAAGGAGATCAACTGCAATGTGTAAAGTTTTGTTTTTTGTTTTTATTCTGACAGTTGTAATAAAAGGATTCAACTTCCGAACACATGTGCCTGTTTTTAGTTTTCCTTCATCTCCCAAATTTCATTGTGCAAGTCCACGAATCCACTTTTGTTCTTAATACAATTCAGGACCGTAAAAAACTTATAATTCCAAATTTCCGTAGTCTGTATAGATGTTTAATTATTTTTTTCATATATAACACAGGCAGGTAGTTTCGAAGCTGTTGCAATGACCACACTATCGTCAGAGGTTCCTTCCTGAGAGAGAACTCCATTAAGCACAAGCGACAAGCCATCAGCCGTTAAATTAAAGGCTTTTCTTAGCCTGGGTATAAAAGCAAAACATCCTCGACATATAATTCTATGTTATCTTAATGTTTTTTGACCGATTTTTGCCACATTGCCTCGTAAGCATTGCGTGAGAGGCTTCACAATTTGAGCATAGTACTTATTAAACTTTCTGTAGTATCCAGACCACCCCGGGATGGATCACAAGCTGCGATTTGTTTTATAAGCTTCAAAACCTACTATGTCCTTTATTTAAAATATATGATATATACATATATAATTTTATTTTAATTATTTTTAAAGTTCTGATTCCCTCATTGGACATTAAAAAATAAATTAATTCTACAATGAATATTCATTCCTTGGATGAACTAGCGTTTGATGCGGTAAAAAAGGAGTGATCATCCGATAGAACCCACTTCAGCAGAGGCAGATTAAAATCACCAAATATAAGGATATCATCAATGGAACCACTTAGATCAATAAGTTGGTCAACTGCTTTAATAGCCAGGATGTAGCATTCGATAGGTTGAGCTGGGAGAATGTAGCAGTGCATAACGTACAGGGACCTATTGGGAAGTGTTATTTTAATTTGACAGAAGAAGAGATAAAGGTGAGAGAATAGTTGAGATTATTGTAAATAGCAACTAGTACATCTCTGCATGGAGAATCAACTTTAGGGATAGCGTTCAACTTTAGTAGGGAGAGTGTGATCGTCTTCTCGAAAAATATTATAAGAAGATGGGAATTGCTCCTGGATCTTTATGTCGGGGATCAGATTGGTTTCTGTAAGAGCATAAACGTCGAAAGAGAGCTCATGAGATTTAGACAAAACAGCACGAGTTTTAGAGCGCAAGCCTCTTACGTTTTGGTAGTAAAATGTAACAGGTAGTTTGTTGCGTGTAGTAGTAGGGGAGTCTAGCAGGCAAAGGAAGCATGTTAGGAACGAAAGAACGTATCATGGTCAGCTGAGCTACGCTGAAGTTGAGAAACTCTTTAAGAGTGTACATAGGTACGGAAAGCGACGACCCAAAGTTGCCCTGAAAACTCATGCCAAGAAAAAACATGATGAACTATATATACGACACAACAGAATGTATTGGCTTATAGGGAGGTATTCATGTCTCTCAATATATAATAAACTGCTCTTCTATAAAAAACTTATAAAGCCTATAAGGACATATGGTCTAAAGCTCTGGGGGTTTACAAGTAAGACAAACCTACAAAGCATTCAATGCTTCCAAAACAAAGCACTACGCAATATTGTTAATACGCCATGGTACATACGAGTACGTAAGGCTGATTTACGTAAAAGGGATCTACAAATTGAAATGATAGATGACAAGGTCAGGAAGGTCGCAAGAAGACATGCAGGTAGGCTTCGCTAGCATGCTAATTTAGAAATAGTTGAATAGTTAATAACAACAATTTAGTTAGAAAATTACGAAGAGTAAAACAAAGTAAAGGAACAAAGTGATAATGAATTAAAAAACAAAAGGTAACAGATCAAATTTAGTTCCTTATATCATAGATTTACAAGTATTAGAAATAAATTGATAATTAGTTTAACGACTAACACCTGTTCACAACTAAACCGAGAATTAAATATATCTAAGCATCCTTCACAGCTTCTATCAGGTTCATTTTTAACTTACTGATATTCCTCAACTACTTTAGGAGTCCCTACAGCCCTAAGTCGAAATGTCAGTTCATCGATCTTCATTTCGAGTGTTCATGCTATTAACATCAAAGCTTTCCCTTTTTTTATTTAAGTTAAAATATCTTAACATTTCTTTATTCACCACATAGCAATTAAATTACAACCTATCCCATTTATCTATTGTGAATTATTGTAATGTAAATCTGCAAACGAAAAGTAGTGTTCGGAATCTCCTTCCAATAAATTCTCTCTCCAGGAGATCGAGCAGCGACTTTGTCAAATTGGAATCTATGATTCGAAGACCAACCGTCGAACCATAAAGTACAAAGTGCGTATACCAGATTATAATAAAAGGAAAAAATAAATTAAAGTTAAAAGTCGTGTCTTTTATTTGACAGTTGAAAAGTTTGGCAAAAAATTCAAAAAATTAAAATTTAAAAGTCAAAAACTTTGTTGAAGTTACTTAGTTCCTGAAAACTCTCAGGAAACTTTTTGGTGCCGAAACCCGGGACTTCTAGACATTTGGTTTTGTTCCCACATCTTGCAAGATCAACGAAAAAATATCCGAGGAAAGCCAGCAAAATCATCGCAGATACATAGCAGATCATTGGATAGAGGTGGTAAAATTATCATTTTGCAGATTTGTGGCTGAGTGGATGTACTTGTGACCTTAAAGCGACCGTGGAACCAAAAGCTTATACTCGTCATTGCAACTGCTGAGCCAGCTACGTCATCATCAACCATCGAGAGAATCACGCATTAGGTTATATCATTATCCATCACCGAGAGAGCAACGCAACAACTCTTCAGACAGAAAGTTTTGGTGCTGTACTGTGGGGAAATCTGATGACGTGCGGAGGATTAAAGTTGGGAGTTTGTAAGCTTTTTGAAGAAGAGACACAAGTAAGTTCAAATTTTTGATCTTGTTTTCACCACATCTGTATACGAGTACAAGAATAGTTAAGCTTTTAAGAAATTGTTGACAAGCGATTTGTTGCCGGTAATTTGTTGCTGTGTTGATAAGACCTTGTTGCTGACTTATAGTTGTTTTTCTACGATATTTGGTTGCTGAAAACTTGGTGGATATCGTTGGTCAAGGCTAGTACTCTGTTCATTCACGTGAAAATCCACTGGCAACATACATTTTTCAGTCGTGGAATATGACGTTTCAAAAATAAATGTTGCTGGGAAAAGTCAGTGGAGTAGATAGGTACATCTGGCATCTGATATATGAATATTGTTTTTCTTTTTGGTATTTCTGGATACGGCAATTCTGTCTTTTCGGAAAGTTAAAAATATAACAACTAAAAAAATACAAAAAATAAAGTGAATACACAAACAAATCAAGGAATTCTGTGACTTCAGCTCGGATACTGTCAGTTTTTCTCTTATCTGTCACTTTTCACGTACATTTAAATGGCACAGGCATTTAAATTGGCGTGAAAAAATGTTGCAGGCGACTGCTTAGATTCATGTTGATAATATTTCATGAGAGGGAACAGAGTACTACTTTGGCGGAAATATTTGGAAATTTTGACAATTATTTCACGAGCAGTTTTTTTTATATGGAGTTTTTCGGGAAATTTCACGTGGAATCGAACACAGTACTGGGCTTCAAGGAGAGTTTGGAACCGATTAGAAAAGTTGCAGAGGACTAGAGCGGAGGTACTTGTTGTATAGGCATTTTCAGTTCCATTATCATAGTTGTTTGGAAACTTGTTGCTAAAGTGTCTTGAAACCATTAGTTCCGTATACCTACCGTCCTTCTTTAATCAGCGACAAGACTACGGATTAATCCAATAAAATTATTAGATCAATTTAGTTTGATTACGTTGAACCTTATTTGTAATAGTTGTCGATTATTAGAATGTCGGATCCAATTGTATCAGCTGATGGCAGTGGGGAGATCGATGGTTCTACTGATGCTAAGCAGGCAGCTGATAGTAGGCAGAAGACGTTAGCAGATCTGAAGACGTTGAGGGCTACCACCAAGCGAAATCTCACGCGAACAAGAAAGCTTATTGATTCAAAGGGGGACTCGTTATCGACAACTGAGTTAGAATGCCGACTAGGTATACTAGAGTCGTATTTAAGCAAATCCTGGACTTGCAGACATCAACAGAGCGATACAATATAGTTGAGGGAGCAGACGCTAACGACAATTTCCGATCAGAAATCGAAGATATTTATATTGGTTCGAAGGCAAAGATTATGGAGCTTTTGGCTGCGTTAAAAGACAGTACGATCTCTGGTGAAAATTTAAACACAACACTGTTTCACCCTCAGCCAATTTTGAGGTCGAAGTTAGAGCAAATAAAGTTGCCTACATTTTCGGGGAAGTTTTCCGAGTACCCAAATTTCATTGTCTGTTTAAGAATCTGGTTGATAAAGACGAGACGCTTGATAGTTTACAAAAGTCTAATTATTTAAAGAGGTCTTTAACAAGAGCTGCATTTGGGGCAATACAAGAGTTCGATATGACCAGTACGAACTATAGGAAGGCACTTGAGCGATTGGCTAATCGTTTTGATAACAAATGCCTACTGTTTCAGGAGCATATTAATTCCCTGTTGGAGGTTCCCAAGGTTACGAAAGCTACTTCTTTCTCATTGCGAAACTTGGAAGATAGCTTCAATACCCATTTAACAGCCATGTTGTCCATAGGGAATTATGAGAACATTACCCATGCCATCCTTATATCCCTGGCGTTAAATCGAGTAGACTCAGAAACACTTTCCAAGTGGCAAGATGTGATAGATTATACCAAGCTTCCATCGTGGGAAGAATTTACGAAGATCGTCGTTGCAAGAACTTGGAGGCAAAAGAATCCCAGAGACATAACGCGGATAGATCGGTTGTCTCAAAAGGGACAAAAGAAAATTATTCTCGTCCTCGTAATAGAGATCGGAGTATTCGACATACTGCTTTGACAACACAAAGAGTGCAATGCGAATTTTGTAATTTAGAAGGTCATCAAATAGGTTGTTGTGCAGAGTTCCAGAAGTTGCCAGTAGCAAGTAGGTTTCACGAGACCAAGAAGTTAGTGTTGTGTATAAATTGTTTGGAGAAGGGGCATTCTGTAAGGCGATGTTCGAAGCCGAAATGCAGTATCTGTTTTCTTCCACATCATCAGCTTTTGCATAGGTTCTCTTCAAACTCGAATGTCAATGAGGAAACAGCAGGGTTGTCAAACACTTCACGTCCTACAACGTTGCTTGGCCGAACTTCGAATTAAGTTGTCCTAGCGAGAGCATTAATAGAAGTCAGAGATCAGTCAGGAGCTTATCATCCAGTGCGTGCGCTTCTGGATTCTGCTTCGCAGCTAAATTTTATTACGGAGCATATGGCTCAAAGGCTAAAGTTGAATAGGTTAAAGGCGGATGTGAAAATCAGTGGTATCGGAAAAAATGTCTCTAAAATTCGTTTTCGAACCAAGGCGGTATGTAAGTCGAGGATTTCAGACTTTGAAACAGAGCTAGGAATGTTGATTATTAAAGGCATTACAGACCTACAACCAAACAAGTCGTTCAACATTGAGAACTGGAATATTCCAAAGAATATTGTTTTGGCAGATCCAAAGTTCAATCAGGCATCCAAGATTGATATGTTGATAGGAGCGGAATGTTTCTTTGAATTATTGTCGATTGGACAAATCAAGATGGAAGGACAGCCTACTTTGCAGAAAACGTTACTCGGCTGGGTAGTATCAGGTAGATGCGATCTGTCGTTGGTCCCGAATGCTACAGTTTGCTTAGTTGGTGGTCAATATTCTGAACAAGACATGCAGTTGAACAAGATAGTTGAGCAGTTTTGGAAGATAGAAAATGTGGATTGCAAGAGCAGATTTCTAAACGAAGAAGAAACTGCATGCGAGGAACATTTCAAGAAAACTGTCATGCGGAATGAGGAAGGCCGTTTTGTAGTAAGATTACCATTTAAAGACAACCCTAAAGTGTTAGGAGACTCGCTCAAAATGGCTAGGAAACGGTTCTATGCATTAGAAAGGAGATTGGATAGGAAGACAGAAGTTAAGGAACAGTACTGTAAGTTTATGAAGGAGTACGAGGAGTTAGGTCACATGCAAGAGGTTTCTGAGAATAAAATTTGCAAAATGGAATATTTTTCTCCTCACCAATATGTTGTCAGGCCTGATTCTTCGACAACGAAGTTAAGGGTGGTTTTCGACTGCAGTGCCAGTACTTCTTCTGAAATCTCTTTGAATGACATTTTGATGAAAGGCCCGGTAATCCAAGATACACTTTTTTCAATTATACTGCGTTTTCGTTGTTTCCGATTCGCTCTTACTGCTGATATTTCAAAAATGTATCGGCAAATACTCGTTGATCAGCAGGATCGGAAATATCAATGTGTTCTATGGAGATCTCGTTCGTCGGATGAGCTAAAGGTATACCAATGAACACTGTAACCTATGGGACAACGTCGGCTCCATACTTAGCCACCCGCTGTCTTAAAATGTTGGCGGAGATAAACATGGAAAGAATACCTTTAGGGTCAAAGGTAATAGGTGAAGATTTTTACATGGACGACCTTATAACAGGAGGAGATTCATCAGAAGAGATTGCGAGGATTTACCAAGAAGTCAGTTTGGTTTTAAAGAGTGCAGGATTTGAGCTACGAAAATGGTGGACCAATGATGATGTCATGCTGAGTAAAATTCCTGATGCCGATAAAGAAGTTCCACTGCGGATAAACGATTCCGATGTAATAAATATCCTTGGCATTAAATGGAATCCATCTACGGACCAGCTGCAATATATGGTACCAGACATCATTTGTTCAAATATCGTTACCAAAAGAATCATCCATTCGGAACTCTCTACTCTTTTTGATCCGTTGGGACTGATTAATCCAGTGATTGTTAAGGGAAAAATAATACTTCAGAACCTTTGGATGCAGAAGACAAACTGGGATGAATCAGTACAGGCACGTATATACGAGGAATGGATGGTGTTTCGACACCGCCTTCGAGAACTAGACAACATTAAAGTCCCACGATTTGTCTTGAAACCATATTACAAAACGATTCAAATTCACGGATTTGCAGATACATCGCTGAAAGCATATGGTTGTTGTATATATGTTCGGACGACTGATGAAACTGTGCAAGTCACATGCAACCTTTTGGCTGCAAAGTCAAGAGTTGCCCCCATAAAAGCACAAAGCTTGCCTAAGTTGGAATTGTGTGCTGCGGAACTGTTAGGGATGCTATTGAGGACAGTGTTACCAAATCTTTCACATCTGATTATTGACCAGGTATTTCTTTGTTGGCTATCGGCGCATCCTTCAACGTGGGATGTCTTTATCGCAAACAGAGTGTCCAAGATACAATCAGATCTACCAGCAGCTAATTGGAGACATGTAAGTGGTAAACAAAATCCAGCGGATATTATTTCTAGGGGATCATACGCAGATGACTTGGAGAAGAGTATCTGGTTTCTAGGACCAGAATTTCTGTACTTTTCAAACGATCGGTGGCCAGTTCAAAAAGATTTTTCTATTCTCGCTAATGCACCAGGAAGGCGCAAAACAGTCACAGTTTTATTGACGAATAATATTTCAGAGCAAATTTTGCAAATGTATCTGCATCATAGGGACGTCCAAAGGACTTGAAGAGTTTTTGGATATGTAGTGAAATTCATAAATGCATTAAGGCACTCTAGGCGAAAACCGAATGCAGAAATTGATCAACTAGACCCGAAGATTTTTGCTGCCAAAAGGCCTAAACAAGATGTTATTCCACTAACAGTAAGAGAGATGGACGACGCACTTCTCCGTATCTTGTGGTACATTCAGCGCGGCGAATTCAAAGAAGAAATCCAGCAATTAGAAAAAGATAATTCGATTAGCCCAAAGAGTTTCGTCAAAAATCTAAACCCTTTCCTAGACGATACCTATTTAAAACTCCTGAGAGTTGGTGGGCGTTTGCAGAATGCAGACATTCCTTATTACACCAAATGTCCTATTCTTCTTCCCAAATCCCACCCTTTCATTTATAATCTAGTTTTTTATTTACATAGAAAAAACTACCATGCAGGACCACAAGCGCTAACTGGTATAATACGGCAACGATTTTGGGTACTTGACGTTAGAAGACTGGTGAAGAAGGTAGTTGACAGATGCGTTCACTGCTGCAGGTACCGGCCCAAGTTGATGACGCAAATCATGGGAAACTTGCCCACGGACCGAGTGCAACCAGCCAGGCCATTCCTGAAGACTGGAGTTGATTTCTGTGGGCCATTCTATGTCACACAAAAACTTCGTGGCCAACGTATCTGCAAGGCTTACGTTGCAGTGTTTGTCTGCTTTGTGGTCAAAGCGGTTCATTTGGAGGTGGTCTCAGACCTAACAAGTCAAGGTTTTATCGCTGCTTTGAAAAGGTTCATTGCTCGGAGAGGACTATGCCAAGAACTTTTCTGTGACAATGCCACCAATTTTGTGGGAGCACGAAACGAGCTGAAGGAGTTCAAAGATCAATTCCTGCAACAGGAAAGACAAGATGCAATCGCTGCCTGGTGTACTGGAGAACATATTCATTTTCATCACATACCGCCTTGAACGCCTCATTTTGGAGGACTTTGGGAGGCCGCTGTAAAGTCCGCGAAATCTCATTTATTGCGAACTTTAGGTCAAGCCAGTTTGACGTTTGAAGAGCTTTCTACAGTGGTGACAGAAGTTGAAGCTATTTTAAACTCTCGACCAATCTGCCAGATGTCCAGTGATCCCAGTGATGAGCAAGTTCTAACACCTGGGCATTTCTTGATTGGAGGTCCTCTGAATGCCATTCCAGAACCGTCACTGGAACATGAAAAGATACCCTGTTTGAAGAGGTGGAGACGGCTGGCTCAAATTAAACAGCATTTCTGGATCCGCTGGGCGAAAGAGTATATCTTAGAGTTGCAGCGAAGGGCAAAATGGAAGTCGTCATCCGAAAATGTGAAAATTGGTACTATTGTCCTTATTTCTGAAGACAATACATCTCCCCAGCAATGGCTCCTGGGCAAAGTTATCGGAACAGTGATATCAGCAGATGGAAAAATTCGTGTCGTGGACCTGAAGACGAGGAATGGAGTTCTCCGTCGAGCTACCATCCAATAAATGTGATTAAAGTATCGGTAACATGTCGCGGATACTTTAAGGCGGCCAGGATGTTCATGCTAGTAACATCAAAGCTTTCCCTTTTTTTATTTAAGTTAAAATATCTTAACATTTCTTTATTCACCACATAACAATTAAATTACAACCTATCCCATTTATCTATTGTGAATTATTGTAATGTAAATCTGCAAACGAAAAGTAGTGTTCGGAATCTCCTTCCAATAAATTCTCTCTCCAGGAGATCGAGCAGCGACTTTGTCAAATTGGAATCTATGATTCGAAGACCAACCGTCGAACCATAAAGTACAAAGTGCGTATACCAGATTATAATAAAAGGAAAAAATAAATTAAAGTTAAAAGTCGTGTTTTTTATTTGGCAGTTGAAAAGTTTGGCAAAAAATTCAAAAAATTAAAATTTAAAAGTCAAAAACTTTGTTGAAGTTACTTAGTTCCTGAAAACTCTCAGGAAATATCGAGTATTTGTCTCATTCAATCTGTTGCAGCAGCCCGAATTGCAGCGGGAATTATTGGCCCGCGCTCATTATTTAAAATTCTAATTAGTTTTATTAATAAATCTTAACTATTTTCTTTTTACTTTATATATCCCCTTCTACTTGGAAAAAAAAGTTAACAAAATGCTAAAGAAATTATTGTAACCTATATTAATGACATTGGAAACAATATGTTTCAAAAAGTTTTAATTTAAATAGATTTCACTTTCGTATTTTCATATTTCACTTTCTTAATGGGAATTTAATACCCACTTCTAGCTCAGATTTGTTTTTATGATTTTAGTACCAAGAGCAATTAATTCTTAGATTTTATAAATTTTCGTTGATTTTTGATTTCCATTCTAACATTAAATTGATTCCGCTTCTCTCCAGTTGTGTGTTCATTTTCGATAATTTCGATGACGAGTTTTTTTTAGGAAAGTTCGCACTGTGTTTTTTACACAATATAACACTTTGAATAATGTTTTCTTTAATTCTCTTCAGAATTCGTTTTTTTTTACCTTTTCTATATCACGTATTTTCATGTATCATGGCACTGGTCAAAATTTCAATTTATTTGTAAGTGGTACTACTGGGTAACGCGAATTATAATTCTTTATAAGGATCTGTTAAGAAGTAGCCGCACATTGGACCCCAAATAACAATTAAAAGACACAAGTCCGAGTTATTATTATAAATATAAACTTTATTTTTATGAATTCCTCTATGAGGCAGTTTTACTAATGTCTAGTCTCTGGATTGTCATTCTAACTAACTAACTAACTTAACCGTACAAATAGGTAAATTAAATTCAAATAAGTTTGCATTGCTTAACATCAATTACAATTGGTTTTACTGCTGTAGCTACTCGTATGTAGCTGTTACATAGAAATATTATGAGCATTGTTTGTCCATGTTACTGTGGCTGTTGTTGCAGCTGGAGCTAATGGGATAATTGATTATTCAGTTGTCCTATTTAGCAAAGTTCTTACTTGCATCATACAGGGAAACTTACTCCTATAGAGATCCTATTCAGGGACTTTTATGTTGTTCGTAAAGAAAAAATTGTATTGATTGCCCTTTTAGTCTAAGGAAACAGCTTCTGGCAATACTCCTGTATTAAGCAAAAAAGCGCGTATATAATATAACAAAAAATTCTCCTCTACTACCTTTTATTTTATCCCTGTGACTTTAAGACTACAACCGATCTTTTTAAACAATTCTGCTCGACTATACAATACGTATTTCGCTTTAAAACAGCTTTAGTAGAATTAGGTTGTAACATCTGTATTATACTACTCAAGCTACCCTGAGGAGGTATACAACGAACGCATATGCTAAGTCCTTATATTGATGTCCTTTTAGATTCTGGGTAGTTTTACCAGTAAAAATTGTTCTTATCTGAGGATTCGATGTACTTTCCACTGCTCTTTTTTTTTTTACAGTGGTAGGGAAATTATCTTAGCAGACGCCTTTAACCGAGAGGGTTGTTCTCCTTTGTTAGTGCCAGTGACCGGTGTACTGTATACCACTGTGATCTACCACCATTTCTATTTGAGAAATTCTGACTTACTTCGTGGTTATATCGAAGTAACTGTCTTGGTGTCACCCATGTTTCTATCCGCGGAATTCTTTCTCTGTAGTAGAAACCCACGAAGTGTGTAAGTAAGGTTACCCTATTAATCCCCTCTCCCGTCTGCTACCAGCAATAACTTATCAATGGAATAAGAACCCTATCTTTAGTTGAGGTATTTAGTAGGCACCCAATATTCTCCATTAAGGAACTGCATGTTGTGGATAGTAGAGAAGAGCTAGTTGAAAATGCTCATTTCCTCATTACGGACAACTTTTTTTTCCAGAAACTATATGTTACACAATTGATTTCGTCACTAAGTATCTGAATTATTCTGACAAAAGTCGGACAGTAGCCTACTTCTGGTGGTAAAAAGCTAGCAACACTTTTGAAATTGCCTCCATAGATCTCAGTTTCTGCTCGTGTACTCAGCGTCCCATTGTGGCTTCTTCACGGTCTTGAAATTACACTTGACTGCACTAATTGCTATACGAATACTAAATTAATTTTATGACTGTTTCAGTACTTCGCTGTAGTACTACTTACGAGTAGATGACTTCATTTTAATTTAAATCAAAACTTATACAAAATGTAGTCAGTCGCGGTAAGTGGTAAGTACCCATACGTATTGCCCTAAGTACTTTGCTCATACAATTTTCATTTAACGCTGTTATCCACCACTTAGTAGAGACTTCACATTCATTTATATAATCGCAAGAGCTGCATCAGCAGCAGCCAGGTCCCACTGGATATACTTGGCATTTTTCAAACAAAAGGTTGACGACATGAAAGGCCTGTGTAACAGGTTGCACCATTGGATTGAAGAATACGAATATTTCATTTTATGAGTCGACAGTTCTGAGTATGTACGAGTAACTAACATATACTTCAGGCAACAGAATTCGAAATGTAATTGCCACAACGTCACGCTACAACCCACTTGTACGAGTACCAGTAGGTATAACATTAGCTTCTCTTGGAGAAGCGCCACACTACAAGTAGAAGTACGAGTACGAGGTGCCAGAAAAATGGAAAATGGCAGCAACACAAGGAGAAAAAGTTTGCGACAGGACTCACACCGCACACGGTAGAGCCATACAGGTACCTATACGAAAGCAGCCTTCGGCAACTTTTCCAGTATTATATTGTTCTGTGTTACCTACCAACACAATAGGGTGTTTTTACGGATACATATATCGGGGAGTGTGTGCTTTCTCACACACAACAAGAGAGAAGGACAACAAGGCTTTAACGATCCGGGGAGGATTTAAAAAATAAAAGAATCCTGTTGGCTGTTATACCCGTACTCCATACACTTCGTACTTTCGTAGTAGCATTCGTCAACATTATGCATAGAATGCCGAAAGCGAATTACTCTTTGAATGATTGTTTTCCCCTGCTCCGGCTACGAGCGAGTCCTGCTGCAAGTAGATGGTAGTGCTTCTATAATACTTATGTAGATCGTGTGTTGGGCCGTCGTAGTAAGAGTATATTTTACTTTATCCTGTACCACCCAAGGCACTTGTTTTGTTCTTTTCGCTTTTTCTTGTTTTTGTTTTTGTTCTTTTTTCTTATTTTTTTATTTTCATTTTGAGACTTATCCCTTGAGGATTATCCTACAACCTACAGTAGTACGAGTATCCTTGTACAATGCATAAATAGAAATGAATGACAATTAATTGTATTTTCTCTCAATTCTACCCGAAGAGAATGTATGTACAGAGACCCAGAAAGTCCCTTTAGACGTGCTCAAGATATCCGTATACTATACCCGCGTAGTCCTCTCCAGAAGTAAAGAATGAAAAAACTTTCCAAGTATAATCGGCGAGGATTTAAAAAGTTTCACTGAGTAGTCATTAATTTATGGAGTGCTTAGACGGTTATTTTAGGCAGAAGTTAACTGTTCCACAAGGGTCATCGATTAGGTATTCAAATGTAGCTTTTCGTTACAAAAACTTGTTGGAAGCAACCTCAAGGCGGCTGAACGGAATGGTGAAGGTGGAAAGATTGCATCACCTTTAAGGATTCTTATTGAGTGGTTGCTATAATAAGCATTTTAGTATAACTACTTATGAGAGTGTAAAAAAATGTGTTTTGTATGCAACAGCTTTTCGTTACGATCTTGTATATTAAGTTTTAATTAACTTAAACTCCAGTGGTTAAAGTAGAAATGGGGAGGGGAGCGAAATATTTATATTTAGTGAACAAAAACAGTGAATACAGAGCCATCTGAAGTGTTCTATTGTAAGAATATATACATAAAATCTGTAAGGCTTTCTGTGTGTGCGGATGCAGGTGTAACACTTGTCTGCCAGCAGCGGGTCGCACGTTTGTGGTTACATGGCGTTCCCTCGTCGGAGGGGTAGGATCTTGCTGCTATGTTTCACCGAAGCTTGCTAAATTTATCGTGCTAAAAATAATTAAGTATAAAAAGATTTGGTTTCTGTTGTTGTATCAATATAAAAGAAGTAACGTACATAAACTTGACTTAAACTTAAGGTGGTTCTGTAGACTTTATAACACCTGAGGGAACCTACCCATGCCAATTGGCATCGCCATTCACACTATGACTACTCCTTCCCAGTTTCTGTTGAAATAGAATGAGATTACCGAACTTTTCTCTACGCGATCATTTCAACGTTCTACACAGGGAAACAATAGAGAAAACAAAATCATTTATCCCAAACGAAGATTTTGGCGACAATTATGTACGAGTATATGCAACCGCTATTATTTAAGTTCACTTCATTGCATACAGGTTTATTTCAATGTAAATATGTATGTATATGAATTGCATAGATAATAATTTTAAGAATAATCAGGTCAAACTAACTTCGATACATACAGGGTGTCCCAGTTTAGGTTTTTTTCCTGATAGCTGAAGATTCCTGAAGTTATGGCAAACAAAAAATTGTATTGCAGGTTGTGGCCTTTTTTAAACCCCCCACAAAATTATAGGCTGTTAAAGTGAGGAACCTCTGATTTCGAGGTAACACTACTTAAAAGGCCGTAGCTTTCTAACGGATTCAGCTTAAGAAATGGTTGTGCACATTTTTGAAAGAGAATTTCAGTGGCAGAGTTCGATGAACGCAAGCAAAAATTATGGCATTTTAATGCTAACATTTTGAAAAATCTTTGGACCAATTTCATCAGAAAAATGCGCTTATCTTGAAATTTTCAACTTTTAGGTTAACTTTTTTTTATCAAAACTTTTGTCTTCTCTATATTATCTACGATTTTTGTATATGACTTTTCCACCTACGAACAACGGAAGTTATTGCAAACCACTATTCAGGCAAATGGGTACCTGTTAGGTTTCAAACACCAGCCGTCACTTCCCAAATTTCCTACGCCCAGATGGCGTCAGGTAGGGGAGCTACGGTACATCAAGCGACTGTTGCTTCTCCGGCGCCAATGCTGAGAACAACGAAAGCTGCACCTAACATGCTGGCCATCTTGCTCGCAATCCAAGGGCAGATGGCTCAGCTGCAGCAGCAAGTACAAGAACGGGCCAAGAGGGTGGACCAGATCTACGCGCTGCTGCCGGGCCTAACGCAACACATGTCGTAATGGGTACGCACATGGTGGAGCAAACTTTGAAGGTCCTTGCGGTGAATGTCAATTCACTGATTAGGATCGAACGAAGAGCCGCGATGTTTAAATTGCTACAAGACCAAACTCCTGACGTGCTTTTCGCTAGCGAAACCAAGCTAACCAATAATCACAAACTGGAGTACAATAATTATACTGTTAGAAGAAGAAACCGGCCCAGATCCAAACGTGGAGGTGGTGTCGCGATCTTTATTAAAGAAGGTATAAAATTTCACAGAGTGTACAACGGAATGTTGCGCAGGTTCCGGGTGTTGGAAACAGTCGTCATACATACCGCTCCGCAGTGGAAAGCGGCTGTACTTGGCTCTGTTTGTGCACCTGAGACTTCACAATCCATCCTATTCATTACAGAGCTCGACACGCTTTTTCGACTTCTGAGACGCTAGACACAGAGATTGGGGAAACAATTTGCCAAATACTAGAGGGAACCTACTACTCGATTGGTGGGCTCAGCACGATGTCATCTACAGGCTCGGTCTTAAAGCGACGGATAACCCGTCTTTTCCCAGAGGCGGGTCTTATTTGGATCTACTGCTGTACGACGAACGTATACGACTGACAGGTACGAATTTACAAACGCTAAACAGTCTACGCACATTCGTGTATGACAGCGACCATTGCGGTTTTAGCACCGACATTACAGTTCCCAACGAAATTGCGGAATTGGAGGAGTTTGTCCAAAGATATTCTTACAACTACAGTAAGACTCGATGGACACGCTTCTCCGCAACCTTGACTAGAGCGCTCTCCTCGAACACGCTCCACCCACCGTCCAATAGGAATTTGTCAAACGAGGAGATCGACAATTACCTAAAAAAAATGGACGAGACAATTAAACAAACTATGGACACTACAATACCGCGGTATCGACGTACGACTAACGAAGACCTGCTCCGCAATCCTACTATTGACGCACTGCACCGACAGAAAAGTAGACTTCTGTCAAGACTCAAAAACTTGTACAGACAGTTAACTGACAGACAAGACCCGGAGATTAGGACACTGAAGTCGTCGATTAAAAATATTCAAACGCTAATAAAAGAGAATTACAGAATTTCTGTAAGTTTGTATTGGAACAACAAGGTTCGGGCTGTAAACACCAGCAACCCGAATATGTTTCCGCAAATAAATAAACTATTTCGGAGAAAAAATCAAAACGACCTTCAGTGTTTTAAAAAAGCCCGGACAACAGACAACGAACGGTTACTGACAATAGCAGGTATTGATCCAAATGAGGCCGCTGATGATGACGCCTTCTTTGTGATCGAGGATCCACAGGAGAATGTTGAGACCATAGGGGCGACTTTCCAGGAAGTATACAAGGCCATTGATATCATTGGCCCTAATTATGACCTGGACAGTCGCGTCTTGCTGCACGACTTCTGCATTCGAAATGAAATAGGGAACTGGCGATCCGAGGGCTCTGGTTTCACCCCGGTTCAGCGACGAAATTATGGCAAATAATGTCATGACCAGAGAAAGTGACCTACCCCCGTTCATTTCGAAGGAAGAACTCCGTGAGATCTTCGACACAATCAGGGCTAAGAAATCAGTGGGGACCGATGGTATTCCGAACATCGTGCTTCGACATCTTCCACTAGAAGCGGTGGACATTGACACCACCCTGTTTAATAATGCAATGAATAATGCACATTATCCAGCGCATTGGAAAACGGCGGTGGTTCAACCTATCCCCAAAAAGGGAAAGGATATATGCAATCCGGCGAATCTCCGGTCGATAAGTCTCCTTCCGAATATCAGTAAGGTTTTTGAAAAAGTAATCAACAGAGCTCTGTCTAGGTGGGTTGAAGACAAACATATAGTTCCGGATAATCAATTCGGTTTTAAGGCGGGACATGATATCTCACATGCCGCGTCTAAACTGGTGTCCGATATCCAATGGAATTAAGGCAAAAAACAATGTACTGGTGCCTGCCTAGTTGACTTGGAGAAGGCCTTCGACACTTCTGTTGGAATATTTCAAATTAAAAATGGTCTTCAGCAAGGCGCGGTCAATTCGCCGATCCTGTTCAACATTTTTACAAGCGACTTGATAGGTTCACTTCCCCATACTATTGCGTATGCAGACGATTTGAAAGCGTACAGAACAGGTCCAGAAATCGAGGTCATTAATACTCTCTTACAGGGTGACTTCGATAAGATAACACGATTTTGCGATGACTGAAAGTTGAAAATCAACTTTCAGAAGTCGCAAACCATTCTCTTTAGGACGCCGTTGTCTGGAGCCTCTAGGGATACCAGACAAAATTGGCGAAAGTTCTCTATCATTCGACAACACGGACAATCCCTTGCCTATCGAAATGTAGTCAGATACCTTGGAATCTGGCTAGATCAGTTTCTTTTGGCAAAATGTAGATGCTGCTCTGGCCAGAGCTAAAGGTGCTTTTGCCCTTACAAAGAGACTGTTTTATAGCAGCCAACTCGATGCGAGGGTAAAGGTAATCTGGTATATACCTTTGTATATACTAATTTATGTATATAATTGTATATAATGTCTATGTGTGTGTATGTGTGCATTGTGTATATAGGTTACGTAGGCTAAGGTTTATTTTAAGTTAGATATTAAGTTTTTATAAAAAATAAAAAATTATGTCCATATGCTAAGTTTTTGTTAACAAATATTTTTTCTTAGCCTTAAGTATTCAAAATAAATAGTTCTAAGTAAAATGTAAATAAAGTCGAAAGACATAGTTATAAGAATTTAGAGTAGCTTAGAGCGCCTGTGTGGGGCCAGTAAGTTAGTATAAGATTGTTAAGTAATTTTAAGCTAGCATTTAAGCATTGTTTTGTTAGTATGTAAGAGTTAATGATTAAGTAAATAAAATGCATTTAAAACTGACAAAAAACTGTAAAGATTCAGTTGAAATGCAGATGTTTTTCTTAACTGTATACCACTTTACAAAAGGTTTAGCGTGAATGTCTGGGCCGGCATATTGGGTAGTAGTTTAATCGTAGTAGAATTTTTGAGAGACCAGTTGCCGGAACACCTGGAAAATGTTCTTCTTGCTCAGAGGCAAAGAATGATTTTCCAACGTAATGGAGCTCCTTGCCATTGTAGCAATAATGTAACTTCGTTTTTAAATCACAAATTTAAAGGACGGTGGATTGGCCGATTTGGTCCTTTTCCTTGGCCACCTAGATCTCCTGACCTAACGCCAATGGATTTTTTTCTGGGGAGCCATAAAAGAAAGGGTTTATTTGATTGAGATTTCAAGTCGGGAAGAGCTCCAAGAAAGAATAAATACAGTGGCAGAGGAGCTAAGAGGCACTTTACCAAACATTAATTTGCAGTCTGAAATCACCAAACGCATTTAAACGTGCATCCAAAGGCATGGACAACATTTCAAAAATTTACAATAAAAGCGTTTTGAAATCTTAAAGCGTAACGGTCCTTTTTAGGACCACAAGAGCTAAATAAAGGGATATTAAATTTATTTTGTGACCCATTTGCCTGAATAAAATAGTGGTTTGCAATAACTTCCGTTGTTCTTAGGTGGAAAAGTCATATACAAAAATCATAGATAATAATGAGAAGACAAAAGTTTTGATAAAAAATGTTAACCTAAAAGTTGAAAATTTCGAGATAAACGCATTTTTTCTGATGAAATTGGTCCACCGATTTTTCAAAATGTTAGCTTTAAAATGTCATAATTTTGTCTGGCGTTCATCGAACTCTGCCACTGAAATTCTCTTTCAAAAATGTGCACAAAGGTTTCTTAAGCTAAATCCGTTAGAAAGCTACGGCCTTTTAAGAAGTTTTACCTCGAAATCAGAGGTTTCTCACTTTAATGGACTATAATTTGGAGGTGGGTGAAAATAGACCTTCACTGCAATAAAATTTTTTGTTTACCATAACTTCAGGAATCTTCAGCTATCAGGACGAAAACCTAAACTGGGACACATTGTATGATCTCAAATTATCAAATCATTGTATGTTTTCACTAAATGTTTGCTCCAGTACCAATTCAACTTATCTGCGAAAATAACAGACTATGTTATTTTAAAATAGTGCTTACAATATGAATTTTGGAAGCCAGTGTATGATGAACCCAACCCATCAATGGGTTTGGATCACTTTCTTAAAATTTTAAACATCATATCAGAAATTGTACTTCTTATTACTCTCTGATCTCGAGCAAGCATAAATTTTTAAAGCCGTGGATGACATACAATCTCTTGCAGCAGATAAAAACAAAAAACAAGTTTTTGCCAAAAATACAGAAGTCATTCACATAAAATGCAACTTAAAAAATACTATGAATATCTGTGCAAATCAGTGCAAAAAATTGTTGAAGACACGTGTAACAAGTTTTATTCAGATTCTTTTGAACGATTCAGAGGTAATGTAAGAGATGAATGGAAGATAGTTGATAACATTTTGGGAAAAAGTACACAACCAATAGGTATAAATAGCTTGGAAATATATGGTAAATGTGTCGCTGGTTAAGTCAGCATTTCCAATAAGCTCAATCAGTACTTCACCAAAATTTCAGAAAAACTGAAACCATCTGTAGAGATTTCAGTAGACTGCAATTATTCTATTATATAAGAACCACAGTAAGCACATAACGAAACAGTTTTTTCACCAATCATTTTCCTCGAATGCAATTTATAAGCCAATATTGTCGTTAAAAAACAAAAAGTCTTGTACACACCTATTTCCCTACTACCAACATTTTCTAATATTTTTGAAAAACTTATGAAATCACTCAAATTGGCTTTTCTAGACAGAAATATTTTTTTTAGTAGTCATCAGTTTGGTTTTAGATGAGGAATGACAACCGAGGATGCTATGCTCAGAATGTGTAGCCAGTTGTATGAAGGTATTAACTGTAAAAAATCCACGATGGCTCTGTCTGTTGATATAGCAAAAGCGTTCGACATGGTTCATCATGACTTGCTTCTAAAAAAAATATACAATATTTGCTTTAGAGGAAAAATTCACAAGTGGTTCACTTGTTATCCAAAAGGTAGGAATCAAAAAGTAAATGTAAGTGGGAGATTTACCGACTCCCGTATTTAAAAAAAAAAAATGGTATACCACAGGGCTCAGTTCTTGGCCATTTGTTCTTCTTAATTTACATTGACTCTCTCTTTGCACTAAATCTAAATGGATTGTCAACTGCATTTGCTGATGACATAGCCTTCACTTAGCAATTTGATACAAGATACGAAAGAAACATTGAGACATTTTTACGGAACATACTCGTAAAATGATTATTAGCTAGAAGACAAAAGTTATGTCTTTCAAAATATCAAATAATGAATCTTAAATGGTTTCAATTTATGCTTCCATGCTTATGATTTTAAACAATTTTGTCTACCTGTACATAGTTGTGGGAAATGTAATTTTGTTAGTTAATTATTAGTACCTTGTTCTAATAATTGTCTTAAGATTGCATCGGTGCATCACTATAAATACCGTGGGCAATAAGTTAAATTGTAAAGATCATATTCAAACTGTTAAATCACTTATGTTCATTCCAACGCACAAAATGTATTTCATCAACCAATATTGTTCTAAAGAAGCATTAAAGTTAATCTATTACGGCCTTGCTCACTCCAAGTTGCAGTATGGTATCTCAAGTTGAGATGGTTCTTCTAGTAACTCTTTCAGTTCATTGTTAATAGCTCAGAAATATTTAATTAGTATTATTTGTAACAAAAATCGTTTTACTCAGAGCTGGCCTTTATTTGGAGATCTACATATTTTACCAATGAGACACCTTTACGTTTTCAAAGTACTAAAAGAATTATTCAAACAAAACGGTAATCTTCCTAGTAGAACTTCACAGTTGCATGATCTTCGTATAAATACCAAGCATCTTGTCACTGTTCCAATCGCGTATATAACCCATTTTACTAACTTCTACACCATTATACCCCCTTTAATGTTCAATAAGTTACCATTTTCTGTCTGGTTATTCACTATCAATTATAAAGTCCTTGAATTGTTACCTAAAAGTAATATGCTATCCTAAGCATCAGCACAAGTCAATGTCCAAATTTAATGTCATTTTATTAACTAACTGTTAAATTAATATTCGGAGTGTATTTATCATTTCTAAATTGCTATACCAAAGTACAATAATGTTTGTAAAAACCGATGTCTCCCCCACATCAAATTTAAATTTATGTACGGTTAATTAAATCCCTGTGTCATTCCACACTAACTTTAAAGTTACGGATTGATCACTATTATTTTCTGTTATATTCTGAAGTAAATTGTAATTAGCTTTAAGTTTAGAAAGAAATAAAATAAATAAAAAAATATGTATATACTTAGATAGATCATTATCTACTTTATGTTTAGTTTAGTTTATTATTTCTTCACACTTGCTTTTGAGATATACAAACAAATATTTCAAAAATTCATAAAATTTTTAAAAGTAAATAAAAAAAAAATTTTATTGAATGTAACTGCAATGGTCAAATTTAATTCAAATTTATAGTATTTTGGGTGGGGTGACCATAGGAATAGAGCAATAACTGTAGAAAGATAAATACAAAATTAGTAGTAAGTTATCAAAAGAAACAAAATTTAAGATTAAGTTTTTGGTAGAAGGTCAGTTAGCTAGTGTTGATAGACCTACATAATTATTGTGTAGTTTATATACATTATGATTTATAATAAATCGTATAAAATTAAATTTAAACCAATATGTCAGAAAGAAGAGCTTCTAAGCTGTTGTAGTTAAATTAGAAGTGTCAATATTTTAAATGTTTTATGAACATTTACATATTGATACTGTTCTAATCGACTGAGGCAGTTTATTAAACAGACGGTAAGTTAAGACTGAGAAAAAATTTCGATATGCAGTAGTACGGAAGCTAAGTACAGATAATATGTTTGAGGAGTTTCCACGTAAATTATAGTTTGAAATTAAACGAAAGTTAGGATTACCAGACTCCATGAAGAACGTTTTCAACACCTTAAAACAATACAAGTGACGAACTGAGATGGTTACGAGCTTTTCGGCAAATTGTTCTTAAAATAAATTTCAACAAAATAAGAAGGGGTCGTATATTGTTGAAATACGCGCCGCCCCAACAAGCAATTCCATACTGAAGCTTAAAATTAAAAATTACGTAATAAATAATTTTAAAAAGCTTAGTAGATCATAAAAACTAAAGATGTCTAAGCGTACATCGGAAATACTTTCGTAATTATCGATATGATGTATAAAACATATTTTAGAGTCAAGGTTTAGTCCCAAATATTTAAAATGGTCTACGCACTCCATCAAAAAACATTTATTACTGCAACATAAACTACAACAATAAGTGGAAAACGTACACTCACAACTAGAGAATTTGTATTTTTGACACTCAGGTGCATGAAAGTACAGATTTGCTTCAAATTTATGCGATGGAGATAAGCCTAAGAACATTAATTTAGTTTTAGAGCTTATCACTAAATGATGTTCGGTAAACCAATATCTCAATAAGTTTAAGTTCTAATTGATACCGGAAACCAGTTCTAAACGACTATGTAAGCCGTAAGTGAAATCTATACCATCCGCAAAAACAGTAAGTGAATCTTTGTAATTTAGGGTAAACAGTGAATTTATATAGGCCAAAAATAGTATCGCTCCTAAAACAGAGCCCTGTGGTATGCCCAGATTAAGGAATTTAATTTCACTCTTTCTCTCACCTAACCTAATTCTTTGCGACCTATTTCGAAGATAAGAGCATAACCAATTGAGCATACGAAATCCTTCTTTTTCCAGTTTTCTTAATAAACACTTGTGGTTAACCATATCGAACGCCTTGGTTACTCGTACCATCAACCATCAAGGTTGAACATTATTTGAGAACAAAATTCTAAGAGTGCATCTTTCGTTGATTTTCCTTTTTGAAATCCAAATTGAACTGGATTGAAAAACTACGTTTTATTTAAGAAGCTTATACTATTCATGAGTCTTCCAAATATTTTGATGAAAGCAGGAAGAAGTGAGATGGTTCTGTAATTACCAACTTCGGCAGGAGAACACTTTTTTAGCAATGGTATAATCTGCAAATCAGGGAAGACTCCTTCAAACACTAAACGATTAAAAATATCGGCTAGGTCATCTATTACAAAATGTGAAATGTTTTTAATAACAAAACTTGAAATACCATCCACTCCACATGATTTCGATGAAGCGAAGGAACCAAAGGCCTTTAAGACTTCAGAATATGTTATGGGCGTTAAAACAAAAATTCTACTTTTCAACGGTTCAGTATAGCCACAAATAGACGAACAGAGGGAGCAGATCTTTTGGACTGAGCATGGTTGTAAAATGTTAGAAAAATGGCTATTAAATGCATTAGCAATATCAATTTCGTCAGACATCTCCATGTCATCAACCCTTAGTTAGAACAGAGGGCTTTTTGGGTATATTCGGTTTATTTATTATGCTATTAACTATTTTCCATTCACTTTTTATTCTATGAGATATTCTGGAACATCTCAAGAATGTATCCTTAAAATGTAAAAGAAATATCTTTATTCGTTTCGAAATGGCAGCGTATTTTCGGCCGCAGGTGCACGCTCAATTTTAGAACGCAGAGCAGGTGGTTCCGACTGCATGAACATGGGACGCTTTGCCTGGTCCTTTTCTTAGCATAACATAGAGCCATCTTTGGCCTCAAAAGAAGACCGTAGACTTCGTAAACAAGAAAGAGCAGCTCAAGATGAGTTTTACGAAGAATCAGAAAGAATTTTATATGCCCCTATCGTTTTTGTGTTTTTTTTTTTTGCTCCGAAAACTTTAAATCGCTGCATTTTTCATAATAGCATGCAACATAACTCAAAAAATAATTGTTCCATCATTCTAAAATTAAGGAGATCTTCTTGACACTTTTAGCTATACTCTAAGCCTTTGAAGCATGATTTTCAATGCAAATTAAATATATTGTTTAAACAAATTGGTAAAAAAAAGTGACTTTTTTTCTGATCTCTATAATTTTTGCAAAATTAAATTTTTTTGGGTTTTAAAGGCTATTTATAAGAAGACTTATTTTGCAAACAAAAAATATAAATAAAAATTTTATAGGTAACAGATGTTTCTATCTGACAATAAAAGATTTTTTTTTAATAAAATACCAATTTTTCACTGATTAAAAAATCCTTAAAAATGTACCTTGTTTCGGGACCTTCACTCCTTAAGTTTCCTTTAGCGGAGTTAAATTTTAACGTGTAATATCTATCGAAAAAAATCAGAATCTGCTTCCTAAGCTCCATACACAATTTTTGTTAACTTCTCTTTAATCCTAAATCACAAGAATATTTTTTGCACTTCATTCTAAGTTTGTTTTTACCTATAACTTTATATAGTAAATACATAGATACCCACTGTTTTAGCCTTTTTGCCAACTTTTTGGAAGGCAGAGATGAAGAACAGTTTCGAATTTAATTCTTAAGGGAATATACGTCAGATCAAGACTCACGTAAAAGACAGTTTTTAAGATCGTTAAAATTATAGTTTTTTGAGGGGGTAAGGTAAATTAAAGAGACATTTCTCGCAACGTGAAAATGGAACGGCTTTGAAGCGCCTATAAATATTGTCCAAAAATTTCCCAGATGCATCCTTTATAGGCTCATTTATGAAGCACGCAAGCCCATGCGATGCTTTAGTGCCAAATAACACAAATTCACTACATTCCAATATGTTAATATTAAAATCACATACAATAACTAAATTCATTGATTAGATAAGGAAATCTAAGAGATCAGCTAACTCTTTAAAAAATAACAAAACATTAAACATATGAAGTCTATAGACACATAAAACAATAAATATTTAATTCATTGTTTATCTCAATGGAAACCTTTAACACGTCAGCACTGAAACAGACAATATTCAACACATCAACAATTTTGAAATTTAAATGAATTTATTTACTCACAGTTGAATCTTGTGCAAAAATTTCAGCCAATGATCCAATTTTAGATCTATTTTAATATGTACGAGTATAAGTACAATCGTACAACCTTTCCCTGGCCTTTATATTTGACAGTGTTTTTTTTTAAGATTAATTAACAATACAATCATAACAACGAAAGATTAGGTATACGCATACACGTATTTTTATATATGCATATGTATCCATTATCCATACATGTAGGGTAGGTAGGTAAAAGTGGCTGTTGTAAAGGCCAATCCACTTGGGCTTATTGGCCCGTTGTGATGCCACGTGGATCTGTGATCCTCCTACTCATAGAACCATTTTTTTTTTTAAAAGAACTTAACACTCAAGTGGGTATCAATACACTTAAAGTGCCTGACCACGTGTTAAGTTTTTTGGAAAATGGGATAGAGAGAGAAAGAAAGATGTTTGGGCTCAGTGGTTATTTCGCTCCATCGGTGGCATCCAACATTTAATTGGGAGACCTAATTCTTAGTGGAGGTTGGTTTGTTGTTGATTTCCAGTCAACTACTCATCATACTTGATTTTCGTTTACTGAAAGAATGAATATGTCTTTCGGGCGAGGCTGGAATTCGAACACTGAACCTTCCGATTTGGAAGCCAGTCCACGACCACCCATGGTCCACGCTTCCAAAGCTTGCTTCTTGATTTTTGCCGCCATAGGAGACTGTGAACGTCTATATCCTTTAGATCGCTTAATTCATTGTAGAAGAAAGCTGCTAAGTGAAGTTTTCTTTTGGAGGAGAATGCTGGACATAGTATACCGATGCTACCCTTTTCCGGAAGAATAGGTAGAGTGGTTACAATTTTGGCGAGTTCGTCGGCCCTATAGTGCCCTGGAACGTCTCTATGGCCTGGCACCCAACAAAGGCGAAGGTTGAACTGCTCCGCCATATCCGTAAGACATGATCCGCATTCAAGGGCGGTTTTAACATTTAATGAGACTTGATAGCGGTCTGACAATCCGAAAAGATACGGATATCTTTTGCAGACATCACGTCTTTTTTCAGCCAGGACAGAGCTTCTTTAATCGCCAAAATTTCCGCTGGAACATTCTACAGTGATTTGGTGGAAGACGGAAGGAGATGCTTAGATTTAGCTTATCTGAGAAAACACCGCCACCAACCGTACGTTCAGTTTTAGGTCCATCTGTGTAAAAGTACTCGTAGATTGACTTGTCCTCCATGAAAGCATCTTCCTCCCAGAAGGACCTAGATGGGAAGCTTACATGAAAGTTTTTGTCAAACCAAAGTTCGGGTATAGTGTAATCGATGTTGTCTGTGAGGATTCCTAGTACAATATATTAAGAATATTAGCGTGACCAAATAAATTATTTGTCCAGTATGTAGTCGCTTTTAGACGAATAGGTGCGATCGCAGTTACTTGCATAACGAATATATCGAGAGGTGTCAAGCGAAACAAAATACCCAGTGCCGCGGAGGGAGATGAACGTAGGTCTCCCTTATGTATAGACATGCTGCTCTTGCATTATCTAAGACAACAACCCCGTAGGTGAGTATCGGTCTTATGACCGAGATATATTATATAGCCAGTGAGCTATGCGAGGTTGAACCCATCATACCTCAAACGAGTAGCTCAGAGAAAATGGCTGAGAGAGAGCCTCAGAGGTCGAAGACGTCAGAAAACTTGCCCTCGAAATCTAAGACCTCAGAAGCCAGAAAGTGCACTGGAGAAGCTAAAAATTACATTCTGCCAACATATCCCTACAATAGATTTTGCTATGGGATTAAGGTGCATCCAAGTTAATCTACAACATACAAAAGCCGCCTCTGTGGTTTAAGTCATAGAGTTAATAAGGATCACTTAGATTTAGCCTCGATAAAGAAGCCGTACACATACAAGGAAGGAATAAGGGGCGTCTCAAGGGAGTTACTCTAAATGAAGGAAGACCTAAATCTTCTACTATGTTGAATCAGATAAACACATCTATTCCCATTCCAGAACACACAAATAAAGACATGACAGCGGCGTTAGTTCAGCTACCTACTGAAGCGGTATGACAGACGCAGTAATATGGTCATCCTATGCGACTAGCGACTTCTTTGACCTGGACTTTCTGCAATTGCAAGGACTCATAGACTATTGTGGCAGAAGCAGACTCCGCCTGCTAATTGGATAACGGAAATAGCCCTATTTTTATAAACAGAGCTAGAGAAGAAATTCTTAACCTCACTCTATACACCCCATTTATAAAAAAAAAATATGAGGAACTGACATATTTCAATTAAAAATCGATGTCTGATCACCCTCAAATCTGTTTCGACATCCTATTAGGCTCCAAAATGTCCGAATTCTTATTGACACCCAAGATTTGCAGATTGGGACGCATATAACCTAAAACTCATGAAATGCACGGTCAATTGGTATAAAATCATCAGAGATATTGCCAGCCTAGAACTTGAATGCGAAAGCCTCAACCCTGCAATTAAATCTGCCTAGAATCAAGCTTGCCCAGAGAAAGAAAAATTAGGCAACCGCTCTACTCTATGGTTGAATAGTAAACTCGCCAAATTAAGAACATACACCAGAAAGCTTTCTAACAGAGCAAAACGCGATGGAAAATGAGTACTTTGAAACATTAACAAATTGTAACCTTAACAAACTGTGATCGGTGTACCGGGAGCAGTTTAGTAGAGGATACAGTACATAGCGGAAGCTTCTTTTTTATTCCAATCACTGGGTCTGAAGTTTACAGTTTAATCAACTCGCTCAAAAACTCACACGCTTGCGGTGAGGATGGTATCACATCGCCTTGAATAGTGCTTATCCTAGCTCACCTTTTTAATCTTAGTATTTCCACAGGTCATTTCCGCACCAAACTTAAATCTACTAATGTTATACCTACTCGTATATTCAAAAAGGGAAGTCGAACAGAGGTTAACAACTACAGGCCGATTTACTTGTTATCTACTGTGTCTAAAATTTTTGAAAAGCTGTGAAAAGTTTGCAATTTGGATTTAAGGATGGGCTATCTACCGAAGATGCTCTTCTAGAGTTTTGCTATATTATTAATAAAGGTTTGGATGAAAAAAAAACATTGCGCTGGGTTGTTCGTCGATATCGCTAAGGCCTTCGATATGTTTAACCACTGCATTCTCCTTAACAAACTTCATTCCGTTGGGTTCCGTGGTACTATTCACAAATGGTTTGCGTCCTATTTAAAACATAGAACTCAAAAAGTAAATATGGGAGACTACCTCAGTGGTACTAGGGTGTTAAACATTAGTGTACCGCAAGGGTCGGTTATTGGTCCTATATTGTTCCTAGTGTACATAAACTCCTGGTTTTATCTTCCATTCGAAGGCAAAGCAAAAGCTTTTGCAGATGTTAACGGAATCGCATATGCCTCATCTAGCCCTCTGAGTTTAGTGGCTGAGATTAACCACGATGTTAATTTACTACGAGTCTGGCTTGCCAAGCACAAGTTCATTGTAAGCAATAAAACCAAATTGATGTATTTTTGCTTGAAAATACAGGATTTTCCTAATCCGGAAATATACTCTCACTCTGGAAATTGCCTACGATTTAAAATGCTCAATCGCACATGTAGTGGGGATGATTCTTTACCCGTATTCAATGAGGGTTATGTTTCTAATACAAATTGTTTTAAGATACGGGAAGTTAATAACTTTAAATACTTGGGTATTTCTTTAGAACAAAATATGAGTTACCTAAACACATTTCAACATTGAAACTATATCTACGCTCCTCTATTCGCATATTTCATCTTCTTAAGGAGATTTGTGATAGTAAGACTTTAAGCACAGCCTACTTTGGAATTTTCCATTCCAAACTCAAATATGGTATAAGTTGCTGTGGGGTGCCTATATATAGCTATACTTCTCCATCTTGTCGCTTTACAAAAGCGTGCTATTAGAAAAATCTACGGTGCAAACAGTTTAACTCGCTCTATACCCCTCTTTAGATCCTTAAATATTCTATCGGTCAGACATTTATATTATCTCAAAGTTTCGCAAGCTATTATTTATGAAAAGTGGCTACATGCAGAGTCCCATTTCTGACTCCCGTATTCTGCGAAGTAATCTGGGAAATTATGTACCTGTTCCCTCTTTCCGTACCACACCACATTTAAGAAACGTCTACTCAATTGTGCCTTGCAAACTGTTTAATACGTTTCCTGGGGCTTTTCGATGTATTATATCCTTATCAATGTTTTTAAAGAAAGTCAAACTCTGGTTTCTGGATTTCGATCACAGTCAAATTGAAGTTTTGCTGGCCTACATTGCTTAATATTACAATAATTTACTAAATACCCACTTAATGCTCCTTTTCCAACATATTTTCCATCTTTTCTTTTTTCATCTTGTGTAATTTAATATTTAGCTAAATTTCAAAAATACGAGTACCATCTAAACATTGCTAGCCCCACACAATTCATGAATTTTATTTTATTTATGAAGTACTATAGCATTTAGTACTATTTGAATTTTCAAATAAAAAACGTTACTAACTGGTCTTATTATAGCTATACCCTTAACTTGTAATGATAGATTAAGGAAATTATATTTTTTATTACAATAAAAATAATGATAATTAAAAAAAACCTAACTGTCTAAAAACAAAGGCACTCCAATACTGGACGGAAACTGAAGGTAACGGGTAAGCCAGAAACTTTTTATCAACCACTTCCCTCATGCATACAAATAACAAAGCAACTCATACAGCATTCTAGGGGTCAGATACATGCAGTAACAGGATTCCTAAAGGATCACTGCAGCGTCAAAAAACACCTTATGACTATGGGAACAGTATAAGACACTAACTATCGCATATGCAACGATCACGAAGAAACATCAGAGCATGTCCTTTTCCACTCTAACCGCAAAAATCTATTGCTATATTATATAGTATAGGGTATAAATCTATTACCCTATATACTTCCAGCTTTAACATATATTTTCAATAATATAATAACAAGATCCACTTTTCCGTGTGCTTGGAAGAAAGCTAAGATTATACCAATCCCAAAAAGGAAAGCAGTAGGCAACTCGTCAACTGAATATAGACCTATCGCTATACTTCCACATTTGTCAAAAGTATTTGAAAAAGTAATACACCATGAAATATCAAGTTTTCTTCAAGAAGAACAAGTTCTTTGCGCCTACCAGTCTGGATTTCGGAAACACCACAGCTGCACATCAACGCTTCTAAAAGTATCCGACAACATAAGAGTTGCAATAGACAAAAACCAAATCACCCTTATCGCTCTCCTAGATTTTTCTAAGGCCTTTGACACCTTTGATCATGAACTACTTGTATCAAAATTGATGGACTTCTATAATTTCTCTGCATTAGCCGCTAATCTCATACGGTCCTATCTGGTTGAAAGAAAACAAGCAGTTTATGTAAGCAATGCTGTGTCAGATTACATTGCAATTTCAGTTGATGTTCCACAAGGATCCATTTTGGGTCCCCTACTTTTCGCAATTTTTATTAACGTCCTTCCTAAAAGCATTAAAAGTTCTAATTTTCACGATATCCAGCTCTATTTAAGCTTTGAGAATGACCTTATTGATCATGCTGCTTTGAAATTTAATGATGACCTAAAACGTATCCATTGCTGGGCAGATGAAAACCTTCTGCAGCTTAACCCAAGAAAAACGAAGTGTCTTCTCATAAATAGAAACCCCTTATCTTTTATCAACGTTCCTTCAGTATACCTTGGTAATGAACCTATCGAATTTGTAAACAAAGCCAAAAATCTTGGTATTTGGTTCAATACAAAATTAACCTGGGACGACCACGTTTGCTCAGTTGTGGGAAAAATATACGGATGTCTTAGAAATCTCTCCCAAACTCAAAGCTTCACACCAATGAATACGAAGCTTATGTTGGTCAAGGCCGTGCTCATTCCTCTGATAACATATGGCTGCGAAGTTTTTTGTTGCACCGGCGCCTTTGCCAGACGTAAGCTCAACATTGCTTTTAACAATGTTGTGCGATACGTATACGGCCTAAATCGTTTTGCTCATGTGTCGGCTTATACCAAAAATATTCTTGGTTGCACACTTGACCGATATTTTGACTACTGCACAATCAAATATCTACACAGGATCATAATCAACCAACAGCCCTAATACTTATATGATAAACTAAGGTTTTCGCATTCAAGTAGATCTTTAAGTTTAATTGTACCTCGTGTTGCTTATCAAGTTACCGAACGACAGTTTTTTGTTCACGCCATTGGCCTTTGGAATTCACTCCCCCTTAATATAAGACGACTCTATAATACAAATAGCTTTAGTGAAACTCTCTTTCGACATATAGCAGACAACTAGCAGGAATACTGAACATAATTTCACATCATACAAATATTTTATTTAAATTGTTCAAGAAAGCTTATAAATTTATTTTTTTTTTTATTTTTTTTTTCTCTCTCTTTGTACTCAAATTTATTTCAATCAGATGTTAATATTTTTAAGTTTACATTATTTAGAAAGAATTATAATTTTAGTTTAATCTTAAATCACTTATTAATTGTATCACATTTATAGCTTAAAGATCTGAATGGTATATTATAAATGTCGTTGTTATACTGTAATAAAAATACTGAAATACTGAAATACTGAAATAAGTAAGCCATATTCGTACCCTGAGGCAGAAGATATCACTGCCAGCTCACTCAAAGATATAGCCAAATTTATTAAAATATCAGCGATCATGAGTGAGCTTTAACTTGAGGAAATCACAATAGGCCTAACCTGGCCGTAGTGAAAAGGGTGCATAGTTCCACCTCCCCACTTAATAAAATCTAATCCACTCGAACGAATGATCGAGTCGTTTTGCTATATGTGTTTGCCAAACCAATTTTTTTGGAATTAAGTTGAGTTCGACGTTAAAGTCCCTCACAATATTTCACTGTTATCAGAGGACATGCTTTGGTTGGATTAAGTGTTTTTTTTGAAGTCACGGGTCTTTTTCAACAAGTTTCATTCCACAATTCCACCAATTCTGGGGCGCCCACTTAGCTGATATCATTTTCTCGACTTAATGGAAAAAAATTTAAGACAACAAATAAACATAATCCATAAGCCGAACCGAAGCTTGTCATTCATAAAAAAAATTATAGCCAACATTATGGCGCACCAAAATAATAAAAAAAATATTAAGCACACTTTTCCGAGATACCATCTAGATAGCATAGATGGTAATAGTGTTTAAATATGAATTAACCATTAATCAATTGGCTATCAAACTTTTTAAAACACCCTATAACTCAGTGGGTCTTGAGATAGACCTTTCCTCCCATACAATTTTTTACATAACATGAACCAATGAATCAGATCCCAAAATATCTATATACGAAATCGTACCACCCTGTATAACACACTGATAACATATTTGGGAATTAGACACGGAAACAAGAACTCACAATTCAAAGAGATTTTATCTAGCGTGCCGCAATGTAGCGTCTTGGGTTCGCTTTTGTGTCTTTTATATGTTTGTAATACGAGTATACCTATATAGCAACGAAAGAAACATGTACAGATAAAATAATCGAGCGCTTTGAATAAGGTACGAAGATGAAACAATGCCTCTCCGAAACAGACTCGAGAAATTTCGTATTGAAAGCAAAGCTTAAAATCAAACGAGAATTGTGTCCAAAATCGAAGAGGCTGAAAGGCTTCTGTGGCTATTGCCGAAAAACGTTGTCTCAATAAATGGAACGGTTATGAAAATCTGCAGTGTCTAACTCGTATCAAATCTGTTTGTTGACAAGACCTCCTATATAATTGTAATTGGTTGACAAAACTGTATACAGGTTCAGAAACGTGACGACTGTTGATTCTGTATCCAATGTTCTCGATATATAATGAAGTTCACCTGTATACTTGTGACATTCTACACCCGAACTCTTATACACTGGTCTTTATATTGTCATTCTGCCACGACTATAACAAAAAATAACCGCGCTCTCATTAACAGTAGTCTTCTAACAAAATGGAAATTCTGTTTCCGATTTATTGGAACAGTTTCAGTACCGGTCGCACTGCCTCGACTGCCTAATTGCATGGACAAACAAATCGTTTGTTGACTCTCACTCGAAAGAAAGCTGAAAAACTAGTTTTGCTTAGCACTTAGCGCCAAATTAAATATAAAGCTTTCCAACCGCTAAGTTGCGTTACAAAGTGTTTACGTTATAAATTTCAAGCTCAAGCCCTTCAGTAATTTTTTTATTTTTATTTTTTTCAACAAAGATAAACACAGAGTAATGTTTACCATCCCTTGGTGTGCTCGTATTCCGGGAAAGTATAAAACAAGCATCACATACCGAGCACTTTGTCGTGTACAAACAAACAAACGAACATACCTACACTGTGCTTGGAATTACGCAACGATTCGGTGCAGAAAATATCTTCGGATGAAAGCAAAAACAAGATTCCGACAAATTGAAATTCGTTACCTGCTCCCCAAGAACTTTAGCTGCAGATACGGGTACTGATACTACCAGTAGATACAGTGAACGCCTGCTGGCATTTGCCTCTTTTCATTCTTGAGAAAAATTGGAAACCAACCAAGTGAATCGACATGATACGAATGTTTGGGCGGAGCAGTAGGTGAAATTTTTTTTTTATATTTTTTTTATAAGGTGAGGTGAAGAGAATTTGTATGATTTCAAAAACAATTTCGATTTGAATTGTTATGCAAAACTTATGTATATGTAGATATGAAGATCGTAGTTATTTGCATCGATACGATTCTTATCATTTATTCGTAAAAGTAAATGCATCCGGTTCAAATTTTCCTAGATGGCCCCACATTTCGGGGTAATATGCGTCTGTGGCCAGCCACATTCAGTTTCGAAGAGTGAGTAGCCGGAGATCTCATTTTACTTCTTTGTCATCAAGTATGTTGCAGACAAGAGTGTTCCTATCCATACTCTCTACTTTTACAAACTTATGTCTGGAATCCCAGCCAACTTATCTTTGCCGGTTGTACTTTTCCAGCTAAGCTAGTATTGAAGTATAACTCCACTCACTGCCAATGTCGATGGACCGGAAATCATTACCAAAAACTTGAAAGTCTCGTTAAAGTTTAAATGGAACCCCATGCATTGTCCATCGCCAACGAATAAGACAAGCAAAGATGTCATATGTTGATAGAACATATCGGTATGCTCTTGCTGCTGCCTATGATAGACATTAGATTGCCAAGAAGGAACAAAATAACTTTCAATTGTAATGTTCGTTGAGTTGAGACCACAAAACTCCTTCAACATCAAATTTCGTCACTGCGTTCTCCAATGATAGCCAATTGACAACAACAAGATTTCCAACCTTGGATAACCTTGACTCCGTATTCAGAAGTACCGTTTAAGATATTGTATATCCTTCACCTGTGCTAGTAAAGATGTCCAAGTAAAACATCTATTTGGTGCATAATCTTAACGTCTTGCTTTAGCTATGTTTGTTCGAGGAGGCTCATATAATAAATCCTTGAAAAAGTTATCCCTCTCCCCTGTGAATCTGGTGAATCAACACGCTTTGTGACATGATAGAAGTTTTCTCACTTGCATGAATCTTCCTCTTACCAAAGTTTGTCTCTTAACCGACAGCCACGTCCAACCAATGCCACAGATTGAATTATTTTTTTAACGGCCAATTTATCGACTGCATGTTGATATCCTTGTTTGTGGCTATGCTCGCCGACAGGTACGAGTATTAACAATTCAGTGGAATGCGGCTGGTTTTCATTCTCATTTCACAACCAATAGAATCGGCTTTTGTCCGCGCAAATAGAATAGAATTTAATAGAGGTACCAAATGTACAGATTGCTCTAAATGGTTGTTCCTAATAGACGCTGCAATAGGAGTAGAAATACTGACTTAACGTTGCAGCTTGTTGCTTTTTCAGACTTACCGGCCGCCACTTTACCTTCCGACTTTGATGCCCACATTAAATCGACCTCATAGTCTTGTGCGATAATGCTTTCAAAATGAGGAGAACTATCAAGTCTGCCGACCTCCTGTCCAGCATTGTTAAGTCGAGTTAGAAAGGTATAGTTTTGAACGCATGTTTTCTAAACCTCAGATTCTTAATTCGTAAACTTCCCTGTGAATATCTATTATTATATGTTCAGGCAATACGCCATTGTTCATTAGACTCTTCTGCTTCTCTTAGATAGTGCTGCGCGAAAAACGTTTCTAATATCCGGGGTGCTGAACAGGATTATGCCAGCTTCAGTGTCCGTAATTTATGTATGTATTTGGCGTTCTTTAGTAACTTGACGATCATTATCACTTCATTTCACTTTTCTATGAAATAGACATTGTTCATGTGTAATGACATTAATAAAAGGTTTTAATACCAGCAGAATTCTGGGAGCTTGAAGAAATTCTCCCGAAATACCATTAGTGCGGACGGGTTTATGAGCCATTTCCGTACTACTACGGGAGTGCGTATTAAAACCATTGCGAAGTGTTTCAACCACCTATTGAGTTGATCCTTATTCGATATCAGTTTCGTCTCTGTTAAGCTCCTTTATATTGACATAAAAGATACTAGCGTCATTCATCTTCACCCGTTTTATAATTAAAATCTACTTTTTTATTTTTGTTTTAACTTTTAATGGCATTGAAACAAACAATTAAAGGATAAAGGAAGAATGTACTGTAATATTGCTTGTGGTCGTAGATCATAGGGTATTTCCGCAATACCTTGCTTGATTTTTCTTTCAAAAAAATTCCGTTACATTTGAACTGAGCTTCGTATTTAGGTCCATTTCGCGCATTTCATATTTATTACTCACTTGCCAATGAACTCTCTCAGCGACCAGTTCAGTAAGTTTTAAATAAAAGTGTTTTGATAAAGTGTATTTACGAAACATGCCGCGCTGTATGTCACTATCGGGTGTCGAAAAGGGCAGAATTTTGGCCTTCAAGGAAGAAATAAGTGAAATTTCAAGCACAATCAGCTGAAGTCGGCGGGATATTGCCAATTTTCTGAAAGATCCTGACTGTTGTGGAAGTGTTAAATGGTCAGGAAGAAAAGGAAGCTTTGTACCCGAGAAGAGCAGATTATCGCTCGAGCCGTCAGCAATTCAACTAAAAGTTATACAAAATTAACAACGCTACTTCAGACTAGAGTGTCAAAAACTACGGTTTGGAGAACTATTTAGCGGAATCTGCACCCTTGTCGATCGATAATGTATCGCGCACCACGACTTTTAGATCGTCACAAGGTCGCTAGGTTGAAACAAGCCAAGAATAACAAGGACACGGATTGGGCCTCTTTAAGTTTCAATTATCAGATACCTTCAAATTCTTGCAGACTTATTTTTTTATAATTCTAAATTTAATATTCTTTTATTCTGATGAAAAAGAATGGAATTTGGATGGTTATGATGGATTGCATTCCTATTGACGTGACTTACGGAAGGAACCCCAATATTTTCAAAATCGATATTTTGGTGGCGGCTCGGTGATGATGTGGGGTGTTTTCTCATCATAGGTGTGTCTGTATCTTCATCAAAAATGAACAGTAGAGATTATGATCAAGTATTCCGGCGAAGTTTGATTCCATTTCTGGCAGATAATTGAAAACCTTTGGGGAATCCTAGTTACAAGAATATACGCTGAATGAAAGACGTATGAGTCAATACCAGAGCTTACACGTACTCTCAGGGAAGAATGACTTAAAATTGAGTCAGAGATTTTAGAGAACTTAATCAAATCCATGAAAACGAGAGTATTTGATTTAATTCGTGCCAAAGGTTTTAAAATTAATTATTAATTGTCGTTTTTTATTCCATCTTATCAACTTTTTGAACCATGATGAAACACTTGAATTTATTGTTTTTTTTTTTATTAAGAAGTACAATTTGTTTTAAAACATTCTCGAAATAGGTTGTTTCTTTAAATAACTATCTCAAGATGTGGTATTATCCCTCATACATTTTTTTTTAGAAACTTTATATAAACGGATACAACGTTTAGAATTATTGAAGTGGGTTATACGCCTATATATAAAACGTACTGTATACTTTGAACAAGTTGTGCTTCTCGACCGCTCTTCAGATATCGATTGACAACCCTGTACTATAAAGAATATCGTTGATATTATACCTTGGTTTAGTAAGCATGTTGGCACCGTTGCCACAATCAGATGTACATAGCTATTAAGTAGTTGAGTTACCATAAGGTTGTCGGGTTTTGATAACGACTATAACTTCCTTATTGTCTAAACAAAGTCTCTCTACAGAAGAATATGACACCTATGATTTTATGCTCGGATAAAACACATATGTACTAATTCAACAGCTGCTGGGTTCCTTTACCCCATCTGTTAAATACCGCGGTTTAACCCTGTTGCGCTTTGCTGTGTATCAGTGAATATAAAATTTGTAGAAGACCAAATATGCCAGCACCAACATAAAACTCCACGTTTGAACCATAAGCATGCTCCATCAGTCCTTTAGTATTAAACAGTGGATCCACAGCTCAAAAGTCTACACGATTTGAGATCTTAATCTCAAATTTTCTACCAAACTCCTCAGGAATATACAATTGATAGTCCGCTCAAATTTTTTTTATAAAAGTATGCCATGAAGTGAGCTAAATAAGAGTTTCTAGGGTTGTCGTTGGTTCTTAAATGACGAGACATATCAACCCTTAAAGTAGATGCAGTGTCAAGATTGTTTTTTTTTTTATAAACTTTCTTCCAGCATACAACAGAAACAGTTTATTAAAGTCTTAGTATCATAATGTACTCTAACAATCAAACCATATTCTTCGGCTACAAACCCCACAGAATCTTCTTTGTCAATTTATTTGTATTGTTTTATTTCTACTTCTTATCTTATTGAAATTCCACTGTTTGCTCCTCTAACTAGAAGGACTAAAGGACTAAACACGAGGACTAAATACGATTACTTCACCATGAGAGCGTGTTATTCTGCAAAAGATGTTAACATAGGTAAGGAAACAAATAAGACACCAAAGGAAAATACGAAATAACAAAGGCATGAAACGCAGTGTTACGAGTACAGTGTGTGACTAAAAAGCCCCATCACACTGGTAACGCGACATTGCGCAAAATTAAATACAACAACAAGAAAGAAAATTGCGCAAACACTTCACAAACCACAGTAACTAATGTTAATATTCGAAAATGCACAAAGAAACCTTAGAAATTCTTTATCCGTATAAATAAGGCGAAAAGGTTAAATTATCTATGTAACGACTGTAATCACAAACCGTACGGCAAAGCATACTAAGTGACAAAACCAAAACCTTCCCCGAAATCCTCTAATCCTCTTTTAAATATTGATACGAGTATATGTGTGTAGTTGGAAATATATTTGAGATTTGAAAGAAAATACGAAGGTTTTTCAAGGGGAATTTCAATTTATGCAACGTGCCACCAACGTCTACCACTAGAGATTTCCAAACATGGATGTGGGTGGTTTTTTGATATTATCATTTCGTCAAATCATGAACCAGTTATGAATGAAATTATGCCCGAAGACTGGACCATCACCTTTATATACCTCATCTTCAAACGTCCCAAGCCTTTCTGCAACACACTAATAGGCACCTTTTAGATTTCTCACGAAAGCACACCCTGAAGAAGACCAACAAATTTCAAGTCAATATTCACTATCCCACCATCGACTTCTAAGTCACATTGGGTAGCATTTATTGTCTTGATCTCTACAAGGCAGAGGTCGAATTTGGGATCGTGGTAAAATTGGTCCAGCAGTGCCGCCTAATGCTGGAAAACACGTGGTGCAATGTGAATTTTGTAAATAGCCCCACCGAACTATTCGAAACTTGTGCCGCATTTCGGCACCTTATTGTGTTAACACGGAAAGCGCTATCTCCAATGAAAAATCACCACCTCCAGCGGTACGCCAACGACATCGTCTTCATCGGTCGCTGCCACTATTACGTCAATTGAAGAGCATAAACTCCCAGAATGGCAGGTAAGTGGATATTTCACGAACACTTATCCAAGGAAACCCATGCTCCTTAGGTTTGGCGAAACATATGGCCTCGAAACTCCAAACCTGGAATACGCAACCCATGCTATACAATGCATGTCAGTTGTGGTATGTGGGGCCGAGCGCTGTACAGTAAGCAGGAAAGCAGAATAGAAGATGACCACTTTCGAGAGAAAGATCTTTTGTTGAGAGAAGGGAATGAATAATATGCAACCGCAAACACTACATATGAGTTGTATCAAGATGTGGATGCAGTCCAGAAAGCCAAAACAAGCCGACTACTCTGAACAGGATACGTTGAGTGAATGGACAATAATGTTCCAAAGTAGAATCTTTGAATCACATCTAGCGTAACATTTGCTACGAAAAGTCTTGCCTAACCCCAACAATTGTATAAAAGAGGTTATCACCTACATATGATTCCTAAAGTTTCCACGTTATACGAATTGAATGCGAAGTCTGGAGCTTACTGAAAAGGAAGGAGGAATCGAAGATGAACTAAGTGGGGATGCTTAGAAACCCGTAATTTTCTATATCCAAAATGCAGGACTAGCGGTGCACATACTTAGATGTTTGGAGGGTTAACGCAAAGCGAACAGTTTAATTAAATTGAGTAAGCAATGTATTTAATCGAACCCCCGCGAAGTAATGCCTTACGGCGGTATCAAAGGCGCCATGAATCAATCTGTTAAATTGGAGCTAATCTTAGCCAGTACGAATTCAGACATAGCAATGGGTATCGGTCCATTGGCGCTTCGTGCAAGGTTTCCACCTTATAACGCAAGCAGAAAAAGTAAACTATTGTAAAACAACAAAGAAAGTTATAATCGATTAACAACCAGTTCCATTCATTGGACCTGAAAGTTATCTTAGCGATACAACTCGCCATACTTGGTATTTATCTTGAAGGAAGAGGCCTCGAAAAATAAAGTTGAATGTATTGGTGGCTGCAAGTCCCCTGATACTAATGAGATAACCCCAAAAGATATTGACTATTTGATTCCTAATTATCTTAAATTTTCACAATTAGCGCGCACTAGATTTTATTTGCCCTACATACCTGAAAAATGACGAAAGTACTTTTATACACTTTCCAACGCACTAAAAACTCTCGGTTTGACTTCCTTTCTTAGTACCAGATTTAAGACCTTCAATCAGTCCTCTTAAAACTGCAGTAGCTTTTTTTTCATGAGTAATAGGAAACTGGCAGGAGTAATAGGAAGCATTACGCAAGACATAAGAATTTCCACTAAGTAGAGTCATTTAGAGTTCTTCGACTTTCATATTCCATTCTATGGTTTTGTGTAATTAGCTTTTTCTATCAAACTCCAAAACGCGGTTTATTTCAGAAACAATCTATATGATAATTTGCACAAGAATTTTATTGACTATGGGCGCCAACTGTCTTTGAACTCTAGACGAATGGACATGCTATCTGACGTGATGATCAATTGGCACCAAAAACTTTATTTATTACGAGAATACGAACCTGATATTACAAGTATTTTATAAATCTAGAAGTTGGCGCTGAATGATGACAACCTTGGACTTCACTTTGGTTAGGTAAACATTCCTTCCTATACGAACCTTATGGCAACGAACTGCATACATTATGAAGAACAGACACGGATAATCTGCATTTGTGTCGACAACCAAGCTAAGCTTCAGACCTTTCAAGTCCAAATTACTTTAACAAAGCAAGACTTCTTTAAATGCAAACGAAAACTGAATACGATGAGGATTTTCTGGGTCACAGACCACTACGGAATCCTGGGAAATGAAATCGCTAACGTAAAGGGTTTTCCAATAGGGACTTGACATTTTTGAATTTAATTTGTGAACGCACTCTTTCACTAATCATCAAACTGTCACTGTCAATTTATTAAGTAAACTCAACGATTTCATCATGGTAAAGTACACGAACGAGCAACGTCTGCAAATTATAAAAATTTTCTACCGAAATTCGGAGTCGGTGACTGCAACTTTAAGAGCGTTAACTCTGATTTTCGGTCGTAATTCTCGCCCTAGTAGACAGGCAATAACAAGTTTAGTGCAAAAATTTGAGTCCACATATTCTGATGTTGCCGTGTCAGTGAGACAACGGTTTGGTCGAAGTGTCGAAAATATCGCTGCCGTTCAGGCGTCCGTAGCAAATGATCCAAATCGGTCAATTCCACGGCGTTCTCAAGAATTGAGACCACATAATGGCGTACTTTGCGTAAGGATCTTGGTTTACACCCATACAAGATCAAACTGGCTGAAGCCGATGGACCATTTGAAGCGACGTACGTTCTCCGATTGGGTTCTGGAGAAGATGCGCCAAGATGGTGAATTACATCGCAAAATCATCTTCAGTTACGAAGCTCATTTTTGGGTCAATGGGTTCGTCAATAAGCAAAATATGCGTTATTGGTCGGGTGAAAATCCACATGTGCTTCATGATTCGCCACTTCATCCACAAAAAATTGCATGCCGGCGGCGTTATTGGGCCATATTTTTTCGTCGACGATAACGATCGTCACGTTACTGTGAATGGTAAGCTTTATCGCGCCATGATCCCCGATTATTTTTGACCCGAACTGGAAGATATGGACTTGGACGACGTGTGGTTTCAACAGGATGATGCCACAAGCCACACAGCACACGCTACAATCGATTTATTGAAGAGTAAGTATGGTGAGCGTGTCATCTCAAGACATGGGCCATTCAATACGCCGACGACGTTGGAAGAGCTCAGAGCCAACATTGAACATTGATTGTACTTCAAGCCGATAATAAAGTTTTTGAAATATCTCAAATGGTTTGGGTTTAAATAAAAAAAAAAAGTTGTCACGTCCTTATTGGAAAACCCGATACTTGCTAGACAAGTCTCAATAGAACACGTAACAGGACCTTAACACACGTTTGTTAGCGTTCCTATTTAGGATTGACATTCCCAGTTGGGTTGCCTGTGAACACAACTATAGGTCGCATGGCTTTCATGGATACCAGTTGACCGAACGAATGCTTTTCATCAATTCTAAGAAGTAAGCAGCATTTTTGATCTCCATTAACAGAAAATTAATGAAAGTTAAAGAAAAAAAGAAGCAAGTTCAGTCAAGATTGGAGAAGTGTTCCCTGCAAGCTGAGCAAAGCTGTCTGAATTCGATTATAGGCTTCAAATGGTTTGGCAGATTATTCCACAGTTTGACAGCATGTATGAAAAGTGGTCTTCGAGATGTCAAGCAGGTATGGTTGAGTGGTCTTAATATGGTGTATCGATTAGATGCACAGAAATTAATTTTGTGCACAGATAGTCAGATTGCTTCAATTGAACAATTTTAAATAGTTGAAGGCAGCACAGATATTTGAAAAAATAGTCTAAGGTACACCCAAGAAGTTGACGCGATTCCGTTGAGAAACGAATAAGAGTTACAATCGGCGAGCACCTCGCAGCCGTACGTTATTATTGGAACAATAAGTGATTTTACCAATTTCACTTTGACTTCAACTGGTAGATATTTTTTGACGATAGACAGTGCTCGGAGCGAAGCATAGACGAAGCATAGTGCGGAAAATTTGAAAGGTGTGGCGGACGTTTGGAAACATGTTTTGTTTTTGTTAGAAGTGGGTTAAGTTTTAGACCGTTGTGTGATGATCAATTCATTATTCTTCTTCTAGATATTGAGTCTTAGACTATGCCAATTGGAAAACTCGGGTACAGCTGGTGATCGTAGTCGGCGTCGATATGATAACGACGATGGGATAACACAGTGGGTAGGTCACTTATAAATATAGAAAAAGAGTAGTGGACCGAGAATAGATCCTTGGGGAACACCACTATTAACGGGACAGAAGGAGAATAATTTATTATTACAAAAACAGCCTGAGTGCCGTTAGTCAAATTTGAAAAAAAAAAAAAAAAAACAGTTTACATGGTGTATTAGAGAAATTTAAGTTTGTAATTAGTTTATAACAGAGTAGAGCTGAGTTAATACAGTCAAACGCTTTAAGAAAGTCAAATAAAAATAAAACAGTAGTTTTAGAGGCATCAATTACCTGTCTTATATTATCAGAAACCTTTAAAATAGCTGAGACACAGCTGTAAGTAGGTCGGAAGTCTGGTTGGAGTATTTAATAGTTTTCCCTTTTAATATAATCCTTGATTAGGGTGCTCAGAATTGATTCAAAGGCTTTAGACAGAAAAGGAAGGATATCAATATGTCTAAGGTTAGAGGAATTACCTTTTTAGGGGTTGGGATAATCTTTGTTTTGTTTTTTTCCAGTCAATAGGGTAACTTAAGGTCATTATAATTGTATTGAAGATGTGGGTGATGTTAGGAAATATAAGAGGAAGCAGCATTTTCAAGAAATCCGGATAAATGTTGTCAAGACCTACAGATTTTCTCTTTATAGCGAAAATATCACAACCCATGCTATAGTCACCAACCACAGATGGAGAAAAAGTATCATTTCTATCATTCTGCCTAAGCGTTTGTGGTATATAAATTCGCAAAGGAGTAGTTGTCGGGGCTGGAAACCTATGGTTTAGTTCTTCTACGCCAATGCTTGGTTTATTGGCAGGACCAATATTAAACACTTAAGTTCGAAGAAACTTTTAGGATAGGTTGATGTTAAGTTTATTGGTATAAAAGTTATATTCAGCCGACCGAATTAACCTTGTTACGAGATTTCGATATATTTTGAAGACTCTATGCACGTCTGGATAATATAGTTTCCATCTTCGTTATAAGGTGTATATAAGGTGTAAGGTCGTTAGAAGATTGCATTCTCGATCTGATATATGCTCAGATTTATCTCTGCTAACCTTGATTCCATAGAATAAATCATACAAGTGTGGTGCCTCTCTGAAACCCAGTTAAAATAAACATATTCCTGGAGAAGTTGCTACACTTTCCAATACATATTATGTACATAGTTCAGCATTAGAATTAATAAAATCTTAATTTCTTGGTTCACCGATTAGCATTTTCTCTCTAATACTTCCAATTCAATTTAAAATATTTTAAAATTTTTTTGGCATATCACCTTCTTCGACCGCATAATTACAATATTTTGAATATTGTTGTGGCCGAAGCTGGTGTGTTTCCGATGAAATGCATTGATACGCGCTGATGGAATTTCAGGTTACCATTGATTTATCTTGCCAATTTTCTGATAAATTTATTTGCCTTTTGCCTTTGATATTTGTTTTAGATTTTGTTTATCGCTTTGAGGTTTTTAATTAATTTCTGTAATTGCATATTTATCCACAATATTATTTAGTTTTTGAAGTTATTATTTCTCAGCAGTAGCTCTAAACGGAACTGAGGGCGACTGAAATGAAAATGTTTCGAATGTCGGCTGGCGTGAAATTGATAGTAGGCTGAGCACAAAAGGCTCAACTTCTAGCCAAGGTTCGATAAAATGGTGCGAATTTAAAAATAACTACTTACTTAACCATCTCAGGCGGCTAATGCTCACTTTTCTGACCAAGTCGATGATCTTGTTTAGCTCAGATTTACCATAATTCGTTCTGTGAAGACTGAGCCAGAAAAGTGGAACAGACTAACGTTGGTTTGTGTTAAAAGAGATAAGTTGAAGTAAAACAGAACATTACCAACTAATATCTGATGAATAAGGAGAATATCGGCAACTTTCAGGCATATAGAAATTGGTAGTAAATTTGTGAGATTCAGCCGATCAGTATATGGTGGTACTCGTATGTTTAACCTACCATCCCAAGGCAATCCACGTAAAGCAAATCGTAAAAACCTGCTTTGAACAACTTCTAACCAGAGGATTTGAGTTCTGTAGTAGGGTGACCAAACTTGGCTTGCATATTCAAAGGCTTATGCCTTAGCATAAGCAAAGTTACGTAGAGTGATTTGGTAACGTACAAATATAATGGAAAATTCCTTAGACTAGCGCTTGATGAAGACAAGAGTAGAGTTGGCTTTTTTTTTAGTCATGCTATCAATGTAAGAACGGAATTGAGTTCCTAATCATAGACCTAAATCACGCAACTCATTCACTAAAAGAACAGGCAGATTGTAGATCAGATAGCAACGAGGTGAAGTAGTACGAAACTTATGGCTATGAGTTATAGCCTGACATTTCTAGACGTTAAACTTAAGAAAATTCTTGTAACACCAAGAACGGAATCTGTCTAGACCTACAGTGGTAGACAGTTTGATAAAGATGATATATGTCTAAAGATTTTCATACCATCCGTCTAAACAGATAAGTATGAATTTTCAATGATGCAATTGTCATCGTTAATAGTATAATAAATAATAAGTGATCGAGGTTGCTACATTGAGGGATACCGGAGGAGGCTTGAACGGGGTCAGAAACTATGGACCTAAGTAATGTCATTCAGTTAATTCAGTTAAGTAGGATTGGCCGCACGTTATAAAGCTTATTTGGAAAACAAAAGCCTGCAATTTTAGAAATATTATTTCATGAAAAATTCTATCAAAGGCTTTACTGAATTCGGTGGTAAGCACGTCAACTTCCTTTCCAGATTTTAGTTCAAATAAATTGATTATATGAATTCTGTTATGTTGGTGATTGTAGACCCACCTTTGAGTAATCCAGGTCCAGTAGAATAACCATCTTGGAGTTTTATTGTTTTTTCCTTAACTTGCTCTAACCTTTTCGCTCACACAGTCATCGACTAGCCTCTGAACCGGCAGCATCTTTTTCGCTGACTTTATCAACGCTCGTGTCTGACTCTTAACTCGAATCCAATTCCACAAGTTCACCCTCTTCACTTTCATTCTCTAGTTGTACTTTTTTTTTCTTCTTCTCCTTCCTCTGGTGTTAGTGAGTGAAAATCTAATGTGTTGTGAAGAAAGTGAAAATGGCCTTAAGGCCAAGCTCTCCCACGGGCAATCGGTACAGCCTGCTTGACACGCTTACCGAGCCCAAACATAAAAAAAGAAAAAAACCGGTTTCGGAACACATAGACCAATTTAACATGCTTCCGACAACCGCGACCACAGCAAACCCCAAAATATAGTCATTTCCCCGGCAAGTGAACAAAAACCCCTCACCACATTTAGTGTTTTTCTTTTAAAAAAAGCAATCGATGGCATAAGTACCGCCTACGATTACATTTCACAATTGCGTGACTGTAATTTACTGCTACTCGTAAAATCGCAGAGAATCGCTGATCTCTTCCTCTCCAAAAAAACTTTGTCAAACCTTTGCCCCATCTCTGTCACGCTCCATGCAAACCTCAACTCATCAAAAGGCATTGCATATGCGCCCTGCCTTGTAAATGTACCCGAAGCAGAAATAATCAGCGAAATGAAAGATCAAGGCGTTATAAGTGTGTTTAAGTTTAAAAGGACAGTAGAAGGGACGCAACGTGCAACAGGCCTCATTTTATTCACATTTGATTTATACCGCCCACCAAGTTCAGTAAACATTGGCTGGTACAAGGTTAAAGTCGAAGAATATTTCCCCAACCCGATGCGCTGTCAAAACTGCCAGTTGCTTGGCCATACTGCAAAAAGATGCACACGAAACACCTCCTGTGTCACTTGCAACTTTCCACCGCACAACCCTGAAAAATGTACGGCATATCATGTGCAAACTGCGACGAAGAACATGAATCATCTTCAAAAGACTGCAAACAATATTTGAAAGCAAAGGAGATCTTAAAAATCAAGACCATCAACAAATGCACAATTACAGAAGCCAAAAATAAATACGCAGAGCAAAGCCCTTCCCTCCCCGCACGCCGAACCTTTTCAGCCGTCGCCAGATCTGCATTAGACCCTCTTTCGGTTAAATATAATGAAGGCTCAAGCATAAATCCAAAAACCCGCAAAACACCCACTCCGGCTATGACCCCCTTACCAACAAACTCAACCACAAACAATAAAAATGTTAATCAAATTGCCACTAATGACGCACTATCTCACAAACCAGTTTTAAATACCAATACCCCAACCAAAAACGACACACGCACCAATAATTCTCATATACTCAATAAAAACAAATCTCTCCCTCACAGCACTAACGTAATACTTACTAATACCATAACAAAGCCAACGCGAATTGAACCTCCTTCCCTCTCTAATTTCTCACAACAAAAAAAAAGCGCTAACAATTCCGTTGCACAACATTTTTCAACGGTAACATATAATACAAACAAAACAGAATCCATCCTCTCTCACTCTAATAGAACGGAAAATACAACAGATGTCATTTTCCCTTCACAACACCATAATCCAATACCCTTAATCACCAATAACACATCAACTATATCAACAACTAATAACACTAACTCACTAAATGATTATATTTCTAATTGCGAACCAGATTTCGATCAATATGACCACGCACTACAATAGAAATAATCAGTCTGAACGATCGGATTCTTACTCTCGAGGATTCAATGATGTATCCTCTCCAAATAGGCCGATGGTTTCAGCATACGGTACATCTAATCTTTCTGATGATATACACTGTCAAAACTGCTGCACCTCTGGCTTCTCGCATTATAAACCCAATTATAACGTAGATAAGTCAACAAACCTTAAAAGTTCAACCTTTACAGTTCTACAATGGAACCTTAGCGGATACCATAACAACTATCGCGAACTGCAACTCCTAATCAATGATCAGAAGCCCTCAGTAATTTCTCTACAAGAGACACATATAGCATATAATGCTAACACATTCCCACCTAGGAATTATGTCCCATTCTTCCATAACCTTGAAACTACCACCCAAGCCAAACAAGGGGTCGGCATCCTCATCCATAAATCTATCACAGTGAATAAAGTTACGAAATACAGTTCCGATATAGCTGCAATTGCAATTGAAATTGAGTGGAAAACAAAACTAACAATCATCTCCATATACATTCACCCAAACCAAATATTTAACACCAGGGATTTTGAAGTCTTTTTAACCTCATTTCAAACCCCTATTTTGCTTACGGGAGATTTTAATGCGTGGAATCCTATGTGGGGCTCTTCCTCAATTACAAAACGCAGAAAATCAGTTGAAAACTTATTAAACAATTGCTCATTATTACTACTGAACGATGGCAGCCCCACCCACTTTTCGACCCATAAAACTCTCACTAACATCGATTTAATCGCTATCTCCCCCCAACTATACACACACGTAAAATGGAAGGTTGTAGGTGACTTGCATGGCAGTGATCACTTTCCAATTTCTATCTCGATCCCAATGGGGACACACCATCCGCGAACCAGAATGCCCCCGAAATACCAAATAGATAGAGCTAATTGGTCTGCATTTCAGGATGAAATCTCAGTTTTTCTAGCACAAAGACAACCCTGCCTAAATACAAATAGAGAAGCTGCCACCTTAATTAAGTCTATTAGAAATGCAGCCAATCTGACAATTCCTCAATCCCACAACAACTCTAGGAAATCGACAGTCATCTGGTGGAGCAGAGAACTGGCACAGTTTCGTCTTAACAAACAAGATGCCTGGAAGGTATTTAGAAAACACCCAAACGATAAAAATTTAGTATGCTACCGAAAAGCCAATGCGGTCTTTAGAAAGATGGTGAGAGTTGCTAAGTCTGATTACTTTGCAAAGTTTACCGCAAACATTAATCCTAACACTAACTCCAAGAAACTTTGGACAGATGTCAAATTGCTAACAGGAAATTACGTCCCGCGAGCTATCAAAATTATAAAATCTAACACAGATACCCTATCCTGCCCTTCCGAAATTGCCGAATTCTTCGCTAACACTTGGTCAAATTACTCCAACGACCTTAATTTTTTACCAGATTTCCTTCAGGAAAAGAATTCTGTACTTAACTTAAAACCCGACTTTCACAAAATAGACACATCAGATCGTTATTTAGACCACCAAATTAATGAAAATGAGTTCGAAACTTGCCTCAAATCTGTCAAAGGTAAGACACCAGGATTTGATCGAGTTTGTTGTACAATGCTCAAAAATTCACCACCAGCTTTTAAAAACCGACTTCTTGCTCTCTACAACCTTATCTTCCTCAATGGTATTATCCCACAAACCTGGAAAACGGCCAGTGTGGTCCCTATACCCAAACCAAACAAAAATCACACCCAGGTTAACGCATATCGTCCTATATGCCTACTCCCATGTATTGGAAAACTTCTTGAAAAAATTATCTTCAAAAGGTTACAATGGCTTCTAGAAAAAAGAAACCTGATGAAAACAAATCAGCTGGCATTCAGACCCGGGCATTCAACAATGCACTCGCTCCTTCATATCGATCACTGCATATCATCCGCCTTGTCAGCTAAAAATCATATTTCAGTTTTGTCAATCGATTTCGAAAAAGCATTTGACAGAATAGGAATTCATCTTATTTTAAAAAAAAACTGAGCCAGTGGAAAATAGGCCCAAATATGTACAATTACATCAAAGCCTTTCTATCTAATAGACAATTCCGTATCAAATTAAATTGCACCTACTCTTCCGTCAAAAAAATCAGCAACGGAACACCACAAGGATCTCCACTGTCGTCAATTCTGTTTGTAATAGGATTGGACGATTTAAATAATATTTTAACTAAATACAATAAGATCGAACATTCCTTGTATGCGGATGATCTATATATATTTTCAAAAATTAAAGACCTTAAAGAGGTAGCAGATATTTGTTCAAGCATCCTTTCAGATATCACTGATTGGGGCAAACGCTCTGGGTCTAAGATATCTAATGAAAAAAGTAAAATTTTGCATATTTGTAAAAAAGCTAGCTGCAATAAAATACTGAAACTCGACTCTATTTTTGATAATATAATTAATGTAAATGCCCTCAGCATACTAGGTATTATTTTTGATAGTAAGTTTAATTTTAAGTCTCACTGTATGTACCTTAGAAAAAGCCTAGTTACCAGACTCAATATCATTAAGTATTTATCGTCAAAAACAGTTTTTGTAACGTTAATTCTCTAATCAATATCATAAGATCAACTATTCTTACAAAGATAGACTACGGATTAAGTATATATGGAAAATGTCCAAAATCAACCCTAAATATGATTCAAACACCATATCACGCGGCCGTTAGAACAAGTCTAAGAGCTTTTAGAACAACCCCAATAAAAAATATCTTAACTGAAGCCGGACTTCCTTCAATAGAACACAGATTTGATTTTTTAACTTCGTTAATAATAACAAAGTTATCCAATGTCCAAAAGTCACCAATCAAAACATATGCCAACAAAGTTCTTTCTAGCAAAAGAACTCTTAAATACCCTTCCACGATTTCCAATGCAGTAGTGCTTGCAAAGGAAATTGACATCCCCCCCGGAACAAAAACTCTACATAAAGTTCTCCACCCACCCTGGACTCTATGCCGAGATTCCATCAACACTTTTATTTCCACATTTTCGAAAACAACTACCAGCAATGAAGAATTTAAACAGTTGTTTCTCGAAATCAAAGATGCACAAAAGAAGCTAAACTGGAGCTTCATTTTTACAGATGGCTCAAAATCTAAATTTGGAACAGTGGTCGATGAAGTGGGCAAAATACTTACCAAAGGACTTCTTCTAGAGTTCTCATCCGTTCTGTCAGCAGAAGCAATTGGAATTTTAAAAGCAATTGAGCTAGCTAAAAAGAATAAAATCATTATTTGCACTGACAGTCTCTCAACAATACAAGCTATTATCAACATCGAGAACAAGAACCCAATCATATCACTTATCAGGGACAAACTTATAGCGAACCAAAAAAAAGTAAAACTCATGTGGATACCAGGACATGTTGGCATAAAAGGCAACGAAGAAGCAGATAAAGAAGCAAAGACCGCAATAGCTGAACCACTAACAACTTTTTATGTTCAGAATTATAAGGACATTAGAAGGAAAACCATAAAATTCTGGGAAGACAAAAGGCTAAAAGGCTGGAAGGAATATTCTCATCATTACACGGAAGTAAATGAGGAGGGCACAAAATCATTTTACCCAACAAACATCTCTCATAAGAAAATCAAAATATTTTCTCGACTCCGATTAGGGCACACCAACCTTACCCACAGCCACCTCATAACCAAAGATCCACCTCCATATTGCAATCTTTGCAATAATAACGAAATAATATCGATAAGGCACATCATTTACGAATGCTCTAAGATTAAAGAAGTACCAAAATACAAATCCATACTTAACTCACTTAAAGATCCTTCAGAAAAAAATATAAACTTTATATTTAAACTTTTTTCCGACACAAAAATCGTCAACTTTATTTAAAACTTTACTTAGTTTGTACTTTTATGATTTTTAAACAAGCAACAGTGCCACTTTTCTTATTATTATATATAATTACTCGTACAAATACTGATTATAATGTTTAGTACTAATTAATTCATGTAAAACATCATAGAAGTTCCTACCTAATCGTTCTCTCTTTAATAGATAACCATTTAAACATAAGCAAGCCGAAAGCCATGGTAGCTAGTGCTTTCTTTCTGTCATATTGAAGTTGTAATTTATCTTTACATATCAATAAAGTATATAATAATAATAATAATAATTTTCGCTAACAATTTTTTATTGCTATGTTATTGGACTTTTTGTATAACTCTTTGTTAAATATTATAAAATAAATATTTTTTCATTATACATTTGAACTAAATTCAAGGCCAGTTTTTACAAATTTTAGCCCGGGACATATTTTTCCATTGGTAGTTTTGAGTGGGGTACATATTGTACATATGTCCCAAGGTGGCTCACAAAAGAATTCAAGTTTTATAAAATTACGCAGAAAATGTACTGTTTATGGTAAAGAACAAAACATATTACTCACAAAGCGATCTTGCTGCTCACGCAAATAGTGTTAGTGCGTTTTTCAATCCGGTTTGCGAAGCATTGTTGCAAAATTTTCAAGTAGTTCAGCCATTTCAAAGCTGTTACCTACGTTACCACAGCACCAATGGGATATATTTGTCCGAAACACACCAATGGGATATATAACTCCCAGACTAATTTTGTTACAAATAATTTATACTTACAACAATTTCTATTTTTTTTTTCTGGGGTCCTTGAGTACTAAATGCATTTAGCGATATTTGAAGACTATTTAAATGCCAAGAAACTACTCATTTACAATAAAATGTCCACTTTGTACAAGAAAATTGAATATGGTGCATTCATAAAACTAAACTAATTGTTTTATTTTATAGCTTGTATAAATGATTAAATTACATAGCGGTAAAAATAGCAGATAGAAGGCATCTAATATTACGAATGGGACAACCCTCAATAGCATTTTATTTCTAATATGCTTTTATGCAAATCTTCGAACTCTGTTTCGGACATCAAATCCCAATGGAAGCGAAAAGACTATAGTTTTAGGCAGTGAGACATTTGAAAATTTCGTTCAGTTTGACGTAGTTAGTCTTACGAAAATTAAAACTGTAAGAATACTCATAGGAAACGGGGTCATACGACAACGCAAGAGAAGGGGTAAGGTGCTAACTATCTAATTTTTAGAGAAGATGTCTACTTTTTACAACGATGCAGCTATCTATATCAGTTTCCACTAAAAATTTAACCTCTCCAATAAATGTTGGCTACCGCCCATGGAGCGAAGAGCCCAAACGTCTTTCTTCTCTTTCTATCCCATTTTTCAAAAAACTTAACACATATTAAGTCATTACGAATAAATATAATTGTATTTCTACCCTTAAGTGTTAAGTTCTTTTATATAAAAAAAAGTGGGGTAGGAGTTCGCTGTTATATCTATTCCTCCAAAGCCCGTCAACGCAAACGGGACCAACGATCATTCGAAGGATCTTATATTCAAAGCGACCAAGAAGACCGTAACCCGTCGTTGCTTACGTCCATGCTTTTGCGGGGTTTATATAGAGTCGCCTGAATGTTTGTTGACAAAGCCTTATTGTTTAATTGCCGTCTTAGGTCAAGGAAACGGTGACTGCTTAGTGTAATCCTTCGTCTGATTTCTGATGAGGTGCCTTTGTTAGAGCTAGCAGTGGAAGTAAACATTATCTCTAACAACCTCAAGGTTATAGCCCTCTACTGTCATGTTCTGCCCGCTGATGTTGATAGCGTATACTTAGTTTTGCCCTCATTCAAAGCTAAACCCAGTTTTGTTGCTTATGTTTCAATTCTTACAAATGCCCCAGCCATAGTTAGCGGAAACCTGCCAATGACATCAATGTCGTCAGCATTGTACATTGTTGTACAAATGTGACGCTAAAATGCCACATGGTAGCGTATGACCATATCAAAACAGTTTTTTGACAACAAAGGTCTAGATGAGTTGGCTTCCAACCTTTACGGAGTCGCAAGCGGTCTTCATTGTCATGACAGGAATGTTGAAACTAGATGTGTCTCTGTATATCTCTACATATGCAGTCATACGTGGCTTTAAAGTCAATCAAGATGGTATTTTGGGGTCCAATCTTGCAAAATTTGGAATCAGGAAAATGATTGGATGTTATCGCTAATTTTGTGTATTAATTATCGTACATAGTGACGTGCTAGATATATAACAAATTCCAATTGTGTTCCTCTTCCTTGTAAATGTTCGTGCTTGTTTTTTAGCTACATGAGGAGTTTCGATGGTTGTTGTCTATGGTTTGACAGCTGTCAATGTCAAACTGTTTTGACATTTCTGTTCAGTAAAATTTAGCAATTCATCATAAATCGTTTAACGCCAGAACAATGCTTCCAAATTGTGGAAATTTACTTTGAAAAAAATAAATCTGTTCGTGAAGTTCATAGAGCATTTCGTCAATTTTACGATCAACATAATCGACCTAGTGAGCAAGCAACTCGTTTTCGTACTAATTTTACTCTTCTCGATTCCAAACCATCAACATCCATTAGAATTTAGTGTTTGGTGCGGTTTACACGTTGGCGGCATCATCGGTCCTTATTTCTTTCGAAATGAGGAAGGAGCTGAAGTTACGGTGAATGGCGAGCGCTATCGAGCCATGCTGACTGATTTTTTGCTTCCCAAAATTAATCAGCTAAACATCAACGACATTTGGTTCCCACAAGATGGTGCAACTGCCATACAATTTATTTAAATCAATTTATTGCAAAATCAATTTGGTGACAACTTTATTTCCAGAAGTGGTCCTGTTAACTGGCCCCCTCGTTCGTGCGACTTAACGCCTCTCGATCACTTTTTATGGGGCTATGTTAAGTCACAAACCAGCAACTCTTGAAGCATTGGAAGCCAATATTCAAACCACCATTGATGCCATACGGCCAGATTTATTGCAAAAAGTAGTAAAAAATTGGACTGATCGAATGGACCAACTCGAAGCCGCGGCGGGCATATGCCGGAAATCATACTTAAAAAATAAATGAAATGAAATTATCTACCATATTATAATAATAAAAAAATCATTCCAACAATATTTCTGTCTTGTATTATTATTTAAAGTTCTCAAGGTCTTAAAAAACCATCCATACATTAAATTTTTTTCAAGGAGAACATCAAAATTTGGCTAATTTCCAAAGCTCTCAATCAACAACTACGTCGCTACCAAAAGCTACAAATGAAGCTTGCAGCTTTCTACGTATCTTGTTGACAAGTCTGTTTCATTTTAACCACAGAAAACACATTCAGCTGCCCCGAAATTGTGTGAGTCAGAAGATTTGAAATATTTAGCACTTAGACTCTGGCACGTCTATGTATGTTAGGTTGCCTCTGTGAAGCAATTAACTCTGCCACTCACACACACATTTACAGACCAACAAATTATTCAATTGTGGACACAAATAATGGAGGAATCTCTTGGAAGCAACCGTCAACGAGGATGGTGTCGGCACACCCGTTTTCTGTGAAAACTCATCAAAATGTTTGTGTGTGCCATCATGATGCTCCTGACCACAAAGCTAATTTAAATTTGACTAACAACATGCGAATCCTCCCGTCTAAACACTGGTCGTGTAGAACGGCCTGTACACGGATGGTATTCGGTCTGTTCCATGCATTCATGAGTGACCTAAAATGTGAACTGTTTTCTCTTGGTGGCGAATATTCCCAAAAGCAAAACTTCAAACCTATCTACGAGATCCTAAACTAACAACATATATGCGTATCTCAACCTTTGTACTTTCCTACCTACCTAGATTATGTACTGACGAGCTGTACGAAAATATGTATTTATCATACGAGCAAGACTTCATCGAAAAACTCAAAGTGCTCTACTCCTTCTCGTAATCCATTAAGGCACCTCTGAGGATTTTTGCTATCTATATACGTTGGCTGAAGTGGTTTTCATTTCCAGTTTCTATGACCTAACTCAGTTTTCAGGGCTCCTGGGAGTGCATACAGGGTGGGTAACAGGACACAAGTGAATTCTTTATCACTTTCATATTTTCTTGGTCATGCTTTGTTCGTTTGTGGACTGGAGATGGATTTTTATTACACAAAAGCAAATGACTATTCTCCTTGAGGGCAACAATCTGGTGATGTGAAAATGACGTTAGATGTCAAAAGCTAACATAGGTCAAAGGTTCACTAACGTAAGACACACATTTGAATTGGATTGTGTTTTTGACTTAAAAATTTGTCCTTTTAATTTGGAAGTGTGGGCGTTATAATGCGGAGCATGTTGAGATATAACACACCGGTCCCATGTCTGTTAATTAAAAATATATGAAAGTACTCGTATATGAGAATCTTACTTTCCTGGAAAGCGGAGAGTACATAATTGCTTTGGAAAAAAAAATTCAAACATACATATAGCTCATCTCAAAAACAAATTCTCATACACAAGAAGATACGGTGTACTGACATCATGGACTTTTTCATTTCCAAAATGGAACTTAATTTTTAAACTTGAATATGTGAGTTTAGCTTGACAGCTATCGCTATCTTGCTGATACCCCGACTGAAATCCGCCTTGACTATATTCGTTTTCTGATAAAACAAGCATGCCCCGAGATAGAAAGCCAGAATGGAGCCCGTATAGTATACACTAATCAAATAGACTTCGATAATTCATATCTACGAGGGCGGGTCAATAAGTCCGTGACTTTTTGAATTTCTGACCTCTTTACTGAAACAGCAACACTGCTCCTGTCAACGGGCATCTGTCAGTTGACTCCTGTCAAAATTTAAACTTGCTGCGTCAGTTAGTTTGTGTTTGACAGCTATTTTTATCAGACTACTCACTAATTTGAGGAGAAAATGGAAAAAAGTGAATTTCGTGTAACAACTTCACAGGAAGGTTTGGCGTTGTTTAATCGCAATATGGAGGAGTTTTTGCGCCGTTTTGTAACCGTGGACGAAACATGGATCCATCACAACACACCAGAGAACAAACAGTGGGTTTCTAAGGGTGAATCGGCGCCAAAGAAGGCCAAGGTGGGTTTGTCAGCCAATAAAGTTATGGCGACTGTTTTTTGGGATGCACGCGGGATAATCCACATTGACTACCTTCAAAAGGGAAGAACAATCAATGGGGAATATTATGCCAACTTATTGGACCGATTCAATGACGATTTGAAAAAAAACCGACCTCATTTGGCCAAGAAAAAAGTTCTTTTCCACCAAGACAATGCAAGGGTGCACACATGTGCAGTTGCCATGGCAAAAATCCATGAATTGGGCTATGAATTGCTCCCTCATCCACCCTATTCTCCAGATTTGGCTCCGAGCGACTACTTCTTGTTCCCAAACCTGAAGAAATGGCTTGGTGGAAAAGATTTGACTCCAATGATGAAGTCATCTCGCTATTTTGAGGACCTCGACAAATCATTTTTTTTGGAAGGGATAAAAAAATTGGAGAAGCGTTGGACAAAGTGTATAGAGCTCAAGGGAGACTACGTTGAAAAATAAAATTATTTTTTTATCAAAAAATCTGTGTTTTATTCCAAAAGTCACGGACTTATTGACCCGCCCTCGTATGTTACGATGAAAAAAACTTTCCCGTCAGAGTGTTTTTTACTCCGTTCTAAAGGGTTTTCCAATAGGGACTTGACAAATTTGAATTTAATTTGTGAACGCACTCTTTCACTAATCATCAAACTGTCACTGTCAATTTATTCAGTAAACTCAATGTTTTCATCATGGTAAAGTACACGAACGAGCAACGTCTGCAAATTATAAAAATTTTCTACCCAAATTCGGAGTCGGTGACTGCAACTTTAAGAGCGTTAACTCCAATTTTCGGTCGTAATTCTCGCCCTAGTAGACAGGCAATAACAAATTTAGTGCAAAAATTTGAGTCCACATACTCGTTGTGTGATGTTGCCGTGTCAACATGACAACGGGTTGGTCGAAGTGTCGAAAATATCGCTGCCGTTCAGGCGTCCGTAGCAAATGATCCAAATCAGTCAATTCCACGGCGTTCTCAAGAATTGAGACTACATTATGGCGTATTTTGCGTAAGGATCTTGGTTTACACCCATACAAGATCAAGCTGGCTGAAGCCGATGGACCATTTGGAGCGACGTACGTTCTCCAATTGGGTTCCGATTTTCATCGCAAAATCATCTTCAGTGATGAAGCTCATTTTTGGCTCAATAAGTCAATAAGCAAAATATGCGTTATTGGTCGGGTGAAAATCCACATGTGCTTCATGAATCACCACTTCATCCACAAAAAATAACTGTTTGGTGCGGTTTGCATGCCGGCGACGTTATTGGGCCATACTTTTTCGTCGACGATAACGATCGACACGTTATTGTAAATGGTCAGCGTTATCGCGCCATGATCACCGATTATTTTTGGCCCAAATTAGAAAATATGGACATGGACGACATGTGGTTTCAACAGGATGATGACACAAGTCACACAGCACACGCTACAATCGATTTATTGAAGAGTAAGTATGGTGTTATCTCAAGAAATGGGCCAGTCGATTGGCCGCCTCGTTCGTGCGATTTATCGCCGCTTGACTATTTTCTGTGGGGCTACGTTAAGTCATTGGTTTATGCCAACACGATGACGACGTTGGAAGAGCTTAGAGCCAACATTTAACGCGAAATAGCGGCCGTTTCGGCCGAAATGTGTGGCCGAGTCGTTGAAAATTGGGTCCAACGAATCGACCGCTGCAAACGTGCCCACGGTGGCCATATGAACGAAGTCGAGTTTTGATTGTTCTTCAAGCCGATAATAAAGTTTTTGAAATATCTTAAATTGTTTGCGTTTTATTTAAAAAAAAGTTTTCAAGTCCTTATTGGAAAACCCTATATATTAAAGCTGGTATGTACTGAATGTAAAGCAACTAATATCAGGGGCATATAACATGGAAAACCTGGTCTTCGAAGAACGAATAGACCGCTTTCATCAAGAATGGTTGGATGGGTCGAAAACTACTCCGGTGGGTGATAAGAGAACAAAAGCAGCGTATATGTGGGTGCTTATTTATTTAAGCCGCACGCTTAGTCAAGAAGTTTTGAGCTCGTGCGTTTGTAAGCATTGTAAAAATCCGCATCAAGATTAAATTCGAAACACCTACCTGAAACGTGCTCATTGTACTATAGAAAACATAGGCGATGATACCAAGCAATGTTTTTACGACCTCTTGGAGGAAATTGAAGAGCAATGCTCCAAGTTAAACATTATATTTAAATATAAAAACGTTGCTGGACCAGGAGGATTAGCTGCAGAATTATTTTAGAAATCAGGAGATGATTTTCTAGACTGGCTTTGTAAATGGAACCGCATCATCGTTTGTCCAATCCACAAAAAAGTAGACCCCTTAACCGCACAAACTACAGAGGCATCAGTCTCTTTAACACTGTGTACAAGATCTTGTCTCTTTATTGTGTGAATGTTTGAGACAACTTGTCAGCGATCTGATTGGACAATTGACAATTGTGAATATTTGACAATACCGCAGATATTAGAGAAACCTCAATAAGTCCACATCGATGCTCAACAGATATCAAACCAAAAGAAAAGTGGTACGATTCGAGCTGTAAAAAGGCTGTCAGGGTTAAACAGAGGTTTTTTCGGTCCTACAAGGCTGAACCTAAAGAAGTAATGAATGACAGGAATGACTGCATGACATGAATTACTGTCTTTCTTAAGCGTGTGAAATTTCAATACGGCCAAAAACTCAACAAATACTACAATGTCCCAAAGGTAGTAAAAATTATTTTTGGTCGCTATTCAAAAATATTAGAAATTCGGCCTCATCCTCCATCCCAACTCTCATTTACAGTGACATTCCAGCTGTCAGCGCTTTGGACAAGGCCAATCTGCTTGCTGCACACTTTCCGGCCAGTGGAGATTGTGTTTTGCCTCCACCTACACTTGAGTGCGTCGAATTTTCAATCAGACGCACTCGTGTATTAGCAAGAGTACTTAAAGATCTTAACATCCACAAACGACTGCGTAAGCTTTGTCGTTAATCCTACTCTTTAGACTTCTTTCCGAGCACATGGAAAATGGCATTTGTCCAGCCCGTCCCTAAAAAAGGCGAATCTTTTTCTCTCTTTTCCTACAGACCCGTAAACCGTCAGTTCGTCAAATATCTCGAAACACGAAAACTTATCAATGACCGGCAGCACGGTGTTTGTAGTAACAGGTCCACTGGTGGTTTTATGACATAGCTCATCGAGGAGTGGAAATAAAGCGTACATCAATCTGGCGAAAGCAAGATAGTTGCACTTGATATTTCTAAGGTATGTGACAGAGTTTGTCATCAGGCTTTTCTGTCGAAAATGCGAGCATTTGGCATCGGCGACTCTCTTCTTCAATGGATTAGAAATTACGGAACGTTAAATTCAAGTTGCCTTGGATGGTTTTAGGTCTGATATCCACAAAATAAATGCTAGTGGGCCTCAGGAATTCGTTTTGTCTCCGACACTTTTCTGCTACTTCTAATCGAATATATTCCTTTGCTGACGACAGTACTCTCTGCTTTTCATCTTCGTTCATGTTCTTCGGCTGTAGAACGGGAATGACAGCGTATGTTAAGCACATTGGGCAACTATCAATAGAGTTCAATTTAATGCTTCCAAAACACAATACTATCTGCTGTCGTTAAAGCGAAAGTTTAAATACCCAGCCATAATCCAGGAGGGGTACTTACAACGTCGAAACCGGTGTGTGTGTCAATGACAACTTACGCTTAAATGACAACATATGCAATGTCGCCAAAAATGCTGCGAAATGTCTAGGTTTACTCAAGCGATGTAAGAAATATTTCACCCCCTCTGACCTGTCCTCAATATATAAGGTGTAAAATTGGAGTAGGATACCTATATCTGGTCAGGTGCCCGTAAGACCTTTGTGAATTTGCTAAATAGAATCCAAAATCGTGCGAGAAAACTCATATGTGATACTAATATTACACATTCGACATCCTCGAACAGCGGATTTCCACCACCAGTGCTCCACCGAAATTGCTGGTAGCATTCCGTCCCTTCAAACTTTTAACCGTGACACCCGTCTCGCTATGAATACTCATAGCTACACCCTCAAACCCACCTTCGGAGGTACTCTAAAATGTCGTGAGCCGTACAACTCGCATATTTAAAACCAACATTCATCGATACCTCTTCTGTCTTTCTCTCTGATTTTCTTTCGCCCGCACTGTGTGCAAGTATTCCAAGGGTCATCAAATTCCTTGAGATTATAAAACAAAAAAAAAAACTCATTTGGTGGTAAATCTGCTGCACATCAACTGTAAGGCAAGGATTACACTTGCAAGTTTTACTTACGACTTAGGTAAATCTTACAGAAGTAACTTACAGGAATGTTTACACTATAGATGAACTTACTGTAAGAAACACTTAACATACGTAAGTTCAAAGTAAGTTGAACTTCGTAAGCACTTACAAAACCATTTATACTATCCTACCAGCAAATTTGAGTGTGCGTTGACAGTTTGTTGTGACAATAGTTTCGCGCCGGCAGCAAGCAGCTGCTGATATTGTTCTTACAATTTTAAAAAATAAAAAAAGAAGGACAAAAAAAACGTGCTGGGTAAAAAAGTGGATAGAAAAAATAAATGCTCATGGAGCTTTCTTAAATTTGTGTATTGAATTGAGAATACAAGATCCACAACCATTGTTCAATTTTATCCGTATGCCAGCAACCGATTTCGAGCTGTTGTTGCAAAAAATTGCAGGCAAAATCAAAAACCAGATACACGTTTTCGCAAAGTAATTTCACCTGCAGAAAGATTAATGATAACCCTTCGGTTTTTAGCTTCAGGTAAGTGGAACGGAACTCTTTCCTCATCTCCAATGAATACATATTTGTTATTATATTTGTTATTTATATTTTTGTTTCAGGTGATTCTTATAAATTCTTAATGTACCTGTTTAGAGTTGCTACATGTACAATATCGATTATTGTTCCTGAAGTTTGTGCTGCTTTATATGAGACGTTTAAGGATGATTGTATTAAGGTTAGTAACATAAAAGCAGCAGTAAATGAAATTTTATTTAAGATCAAAAAGAAACTAACTCTTTGAAAAAGAAAACTAACTGTTATCGACAGTGTCCAGGTCCTCCAATTGTTCCGCGTGTGATATTGGAATGTTGTTTAACAAACGAAGAACATTGTACTGCATCTGCTGTTTTTGTGTAGATTCAACTTGAACAGGTGTACCACCTTGATCAAAAAGTTTATTAAAAATACAAGTTTATTTATCTAAATCTATATTGTCCCCTTCAAATTAATCCCCATGGACTGCAACACACTTATGCCAGCGCTTGATCCAATCCTCGAAACATTTTTTATATTCAGTTTTCAGTATGGCCATCAGAGCTTCCTACAAGTTTTCCATTTCTTCCTCTCGGCTGCTGAAACGCGTTCACCGTAGTGGTTTTTTAACTCGATTGAACAGAAAGAAGTCACAGGGAGCCAAATCAAGTGAATTCGCTCTCTGTTGGATGGTATTTGTTGCATTTTTCGTCAAAAAATTACGAATAATGATGGCACTAGGCGACGGTGCGTTATCATGGTTCAAAATTCACGAGTTTTCTGCACACAATTCTGGTATCTTTCGGCGAATTGCTTCACGCAAACGTCTCGTAACGCCCATATAATACTCTTTGCTTACTGTCTGGCCTTCTGGCAAAAATTCATGATGCACTACACCGTTGTAATCCATGAAAACCGTGAGCATTGCATTCTTTTTTGGCTGAAAACGACATGGTTTTTTTGGTCTCGGCTCATTTGGTGAGCCATTCACTTGCCTAGTGTCTGAATGTGTCGTACTCACAAACCCACGTCTCGTCTCCAGTAATGATACTTTTGATCAATGTGGGATCGGATTCAGCCTCGCAAATCATCTCTTTTGCAACGTCAACACGGTCTCTTTTTTGCATGAAATTGAGGTCTTTTGGCACCAACTTTGCTGCTACACGACAGAATCCCAAATTATTAACCAAAATGTCTTGGACGGATCCATAGGCAAGGTTCAAGTCCTCCGCTATCTCTCTGATGGTTAAGTTGCGGTTATTGACCAACATTTCTTTTACCCCATCAATCTTTTCGTCGGTTTTCGATGTCGATTCACTGTGATTCACTGCCACTTTGTTCATCATCTTCGATTGATTAACGACCACTTTTGTACCGCTCGTGCCACTGGTAAACCACCGTTTTCTTTAGAGAATCGTTACCGAAACAATTTTCCAACATTTCCAACGTTCGCGCACCATTAAATCCATTTTTTATGCAAAATTTAATACAAGTTCGTTGTTGCAAATTTAAATCCATTTCTAAAATTAGAAAAATTGCCAACACACACAGAGACTCATGTACTCTTGGCTACGTAACTTTTGCAAATCTCAAGCTATGACGATAAGATTTAGAGAGAATGTCAGCAACAGATTTGTCAACTTAACAAAGGAAACAGAACTCAAATCGGAACAATGGGAGCGCCACACGGTGGTAAATGGATTTGAAAAATTTGTTCAGAGGATGTTATCTACGGAGTTGATTCCTCAATCAATATAGGAGTTGAAGACATTAAAATACTCTTATTTCGCGGAATATCTTCAGGATTTTCTTCATCAGTCCCTTGAACTTCTAAAATGCTTCTTTGTATCATATTTCTTAAACTCTTGTGGGACTTTTTCTTTGCTAAACTTCTTAAAACTGAAGCAACATAATCTCCGAAAATTTGGTCATCGTCTATGGAAGTGTTCAATATGTCATCACACTTTTTCAGTACTCCAGCCTCTCTTTTCTTATTATTTTCACGGTCCAGTTTTTCAGACTTTTTTTCGAATGACAAAAAGAAGTCTTTGGCATAACATTTGGCTCAATAGCATTTGTATCATATTGAGAATCCCCGGCATCAACTGTATTTTGTTGCTCAAAAAAATAATAATAATTAGATCATGCTTATTTCTTACAGCTTCCTGCTACAGAAAAAGAATGGACTCATGTCGCTGAAACCTATAATAGAAGATGGAATTTTCCACACTGCATTGGCGCAATAGACATAGTGAGAGTACATATTTCAACTATAAAGGTACTCATAGTATTGTTTCAATTACTGTTGTGGATGCGGAATACAAAATTATATACATGAACTGTGGATGCATTAGACGCACATATATCTAACGCCGGAGTGCTTCACAGTACTGCATTATTTTCAGCATTTGAACAAAACGAATTGAAATTGGGGATCGCATCGCCTTTCATGGGTAGACATAAAACTGTACCCTATGTTTTAGTGGCTGACGATGCGTTCGCATTAATAAATTATTTAATAAAACCATATTCATACAAAAATCAGCCTATAGATAAAATAGTATTCAGTTACCGTCTATCATGAGCGAGGAGCATGGTCGAAAGTGTATTCGGAATTTTGGCAAGCAGGCTTAGAGTTCTAAGGAAACCAATAGAACGTGGAAGCGTGGAAGAAAAACACAAAACTGACAACGGAAAATAATTTGTAACACTCACATGCTCAAATTCTATTTCGCGTAAGCTGAAAATTTACAGCTGCTGGTTGAGTAAGCTGTGAGAATTCCGTAAGTGATTGCGAACGTGTTTATACCGTTTCAATTTTCTCTCAACTTACAGTTTACGTAAGTTGGTAAAATTTACTGTAAATTACTTACAGAGCTGTTTACACTGGTAATTTTTTCAGAAGTTACTTACGTAAGTAAAACTTACAAGCGTAATCCTTGCCTAACAGAAGACTGGAAGGCTCATGCGTTCAAAACGAAACAAGATTACGTTTATCCGACCTCGCTAATATTTGTTCTTCATAGAACAAATCTTTTAAACGCCATATGTAGGGTCTCCTTTCTATTCCCTGACAACTGCTTATAATTTTTTAGCTATTACGGTCCATTTTACCATCTCAAAGACTTTTTGCTTTTTTTTCCATGTCTGCTTAATGGTGGACTTATTTATTTACATACTTAGATAGCGCTACAGTCCAGGTGGACCTGGGCATCAGTTAACAGGACTCTCTCGTTTGCGAAGTCTTTCATTAACTACCTCCAGTTGTGTATCCTAAGTTGTTTGAGGTCACCTTCTCCATACCGGCGATTGACAGCTTACTGGGCCTTTGGAAACGTTTTCCTATTCAGTTTCCTTACATGTATCTACAGGTCTTTGTGGGAATGACGATTGAGTACGCTCGCTGCTCCGTCAAAGTCAGTAATGACTTAACCGAGACCTTTGATGTTAAAAAAGGTTTTAGACAAGGTGACGCGCTGTTATGTGACTTCTTTAGCATCATACTCGAAAGAATTGTGCGGTACAATTGAACACTGGAGGCACAATCTTCCAAAAGTCTATGTAACTACTAGCGTACCCCGATGATATCGGTTTAATTGAGAGAACTCAGCGGGCTATCAAGGGTACATTCGCTAGTGCTTGCCAAAATAGATTAAGCAGTAAATAAAACCAAGTATATGCTGCCAAGAAGAGATAGACAACATCGATAAATTGGACAGAACGTCATAATCGACAGCTATAATTTCGAGGTAGTAAAGGGCTTTGAGTACCTTTGATCTGCTATGAATGCGTCCAACAAACACCTCAACAGAAATAAAACGCTGAAAATCCTGCCAATCGTTGTTTCTTTGGGCTAAGAAGGCAATTGAATAGTAAGGCCCCATCCCAAAAAAACTAAGGGGACTCTTTATAAAACCTTGATCATCTCATTCCTACTTTATAGCGCAGAAGCTTGGAACCTATCGAAAGCTGATCAAGATATTCTCAGTCGTTTCGAGAGAAAAATATTTCGAAAAATATCGACGGGCTTCGGAGGAGAAGATTCAACAATGAACTATACGAGCTGTACAACGACAGTCGCCCGAGATGGCTTGGACATGTGGAGCGAATGGACACGAATGCTTCGGCCCGAGGAGTCTTCGAATCTAACCCGGAGGGGCAGTGCATAGAGGAAAACCTTATTATAGGTGCCGTGCATATGTAGAAGGGGAGCCGACTTAAAGTGCGCAACTAGAGGCAGTTTGCTGAAAACCGGACTAACTGGAGAGGCTTGTTAGTTGAGACCAAGGTTCTGAACTGTAGCGCCACCTAAGTAAGTTAGTAAGCTGTCTACACAGATACGAAGATGACTGATTTATTTGTCCGCCAGAACCACTGTAGGAATACAGTGGCCAAGTTTTTTCGAGATTCAAGACCAGCCGTGCCTGACAGACATTCTTTTTTTTCAGGCAACTAAAATCTCGAGAGGTGAGTTTATCTGACATTTATTGGAGAGAAATATATTATTAGTGTAAATTGACTTGTTGTTGTATTCCAGGCAACCACTCGTCTTACGTGAATTTAATTGCCTGAAGAAAAGAATGTCTTTTGGGCGTGGGTGGCCACCCAGCCTTACTTGGGTCATTAGTCTTAAGCAGCTGCGAATTAATATTAACAACAGAAACTAATTCCGCTAAGCCTGTGCAAATCCTGGGACCGAACAGAAAGTTATGACCTGACCGGAGCTGTAATTCTAAAGGAGACCTGAACGTCAGAATAGTTTAAGGCAAAAATAGAACACATGCGAGTGTAGAAGCCCATGGAGGCGAAGACGCCCTGAGTGACAAATATCGGAGACTAATTGAATACTGCCTCCACAACGAACTTCTAACCGCAATTCAATATTTCCAAGCTAGACCACAGTACTACCTATAAACGCTGAAGCAAGAAGCAAATAACGTACTAGACTACTCTCTCCACCCATAGAAATGCAAACGAAACGTAGAAGTAGTCACAGGAGCTGAAAAAGGGATCATCGTTATTAACAAATGATATCATATTCAGATATGATGTTCGAGCTAAGCTCGAAGCTGATAATATAAAACGAAAATATAGATGGTGGAAAGTCCAAAAACAAAACCCAAGAGACGCACGCAACACAAGTAGATTTGGCAAGTCTCAAACAGGCTCAAAAGTAAAAGAGGAAAACAGTTCAGAACAATCAAAGAAGGAAGCAAGCAATAAGCGACAGAAAAAGAGTATTAAATGTATGGAGACTTACAAAAGTTCTAGAATACTGGGAAGAGAAAAAAGCGGCCAAGAAGAATCCAAAATCAAATAATCAAAATGGAACCTATTCCAAGGCTTCTTAGACTTCAAAACCGCGTTTTATGTAGCCCAAAGACAATGCATCTAGGAGACTTCGAAAGTGAGATTGGTGCCCAAAATAGTAAAAAAAGCCATTTTAAATATATATGAAGGCCTAGCAAGGTCTGTAGGAGCCGATAAATCAAGAGCATTTGAGCTAAATTAAAGACTTAAACAGTGGGACGTAAATCTCCTTTTAATCATCTTATTTCTGGACGAGACCACAAAAATTGTTCGGAATACAAAAGGAGTAACTACAAACGCCAACAAAAGCAAAGTAGTATAGGTAGTGTAGCTTTTGAAGCAACGTCGCCGTTCTCATACCAACTTGACAATAACATGCAACCGAAAGCCCATAAAAAGGGTTAAAATCATTGAAAATATTACGGCAAAAAATAGCACATGATATACTAGGCCGTACTTAAAAGCAAACTAAAGCACTTAGGCTACAAAAAGCGATCAACTTCGGGAAAGACAAATACTCAAAGAAAACTTCATGCTTGAAAAAAAGGTTCAACACAGTGATCCCAAATCGACAATTGTGAGACCTCCAAAATCTAACATCAAATTATATAATAACAATTGGTATACCAGTGGATCCAAAGTCGACACCAGAGCAAGACCATTGGGAAAATTTCCAGCGTGTTTTAAGTTGAGCTTCATACCACCCAAGAGTTACAGTGGGTGATCAAATTATTACGGCCACTAGAAAAAATATGGTTTTATAAGACATATACTCTCATAACTTTTATATTTGCAATTTTTTCTTTTTTTATTTTTTTTTAATACCTAGTGCATTAGTTATATTAAGTAAAGAAAAAAACATAATTTTATTTTAAAATAAGTAGAGAAAAAAATTCAAATTAATATTTTGTTACACCTCCTTAAGAAGGCATTTACCCCTTAACACGACTGGGCATACTTTGAATGCATTTTAGGCAGTTATTTTCGATATTTTCGCTTGTATGCCATACTTCAATAAGGCGTTCTATCAATTCTCTATTATTGGTTATTTTCTCTTTCCCAAATTCTCTCTTCATCAACTCCCAAAGATTTTCTATTAGGTTAGGATCTGGAGAGCTTCCTGGCCATTCCAACACCCTTAAAATGTTACTTGTAAAAATACCGGCACTTTTATTGCCTTGTGACAAGTTGCAGAATCGTGCATGAACGTGTAATCGCCGTTGGGAAACCATTCTTGCACTTGCGGCACCATTATGCTCAAAGGGTGTTGTACTAGGCACTATGCATTCTTTCAAATACTATTCGTTGGGTGTTCTCGTTACGTATACTTAGACAAAATCAGTAAGGTTGATTTGTCGGAAAAACAAACCTCCAAAAAGTAGATAGAGAGAGAAATAATAAGAAAACATTCATTTAAGCCATAAAAACCATGTTGAAATATTATTATATTATTACACTAAATATATTCTTACTTTAAGCCAGTCTTCGGATGTCCAATCTTTATGTTCTTTAGCCCATTTAAGGCGACTCCGTTAAAAGTGGCTTCTTTGCTGGACGACAGCAATATAACCCCATTTCCTTTATTCGACGTCGAACTATCATATCTGAAATGTTGATGCCTGACTCATTTATTAAGTGTGTCACGATCCTGTGTGGTTTTTTTCCATTTTGGACATAGATTTCCATAATACTCCGTTCATCTCATGGTGTTGTGATTTGCTTCCGTCCACATCTCCCGGTTCTTTTAGGTGTTAAAGATTCATTTTCGTTACCTTTTTTTTTTACTTTGTGCTGGCGAAAGATCTTTTCTTCTTCCCATTTTTGACCGGTGTATTAATTCAAAAAACCCAATAAAATATTTGAAACATCAAACTAAACCCTCACAAATTGTAAGAACAAATATATTACAGATGATGTATTAATCGAAACCACCAATTGGGAAACCGTTACAATGGTAACAATAAGAAGATGGATTCTTCAAAAAATACAACTTGTTAAGTGTCGCCACTTTATATTATTTTCAACCTTATTAATCATAAATTCATTAAAAAAATAATATTAACCAATCAATGCGGATATTTAATGCTAACAAAGGGTTTTCCAATAGGGACTTGACATTTTTGAATTTAATTTCTGAACGCACTCTTTCACTAATCATCAAACTGTCACTGTCAATTTATTCAGTAAACTCAACATTTTCATCGTGCTAAAGTACACGAACGAGCAACGTCTGCAAATTATAAAAATTTTCTACCCAAATTCGAAGTCGGTGACTGCAACTTTAAGAGCGTTAACTCCAATTTTCGGTCGTAATTCTCGCCCTAGTAGACAGGCAATAACAAGTTTAGTGCAAAAATTTGAGTCCACATATTCGTTGTGCGATGTTGCCGTGTCAGTGAGACAACGGGTTGGTCGAAGTGTCGAAAATATCGCTGCCGTTCAGGCGACCGTAGCAAATGATCCAAATCAGTCAATTCCACGGCGTTCTCAAGAATTGAGACCACATTATGGCGTATTTTGCGTAAGGATCTTGGTTTACACCCATACAAGATCAAGCTGGCTGAAGCCGATGGACCATTTGAAGCGACGTACGTTCTCCAATTGGGTTCCGATTTTCATCGCAAAATCATCTTCAGTGACGAAGCTCATTTTTGGCTCAATAAGTCAATAAGCAAAATATGCGTTATTGGTCGGATGAAAATCCACATGTGCTTCATGAACCACCACTTCATCCACAAAAAATAACTGTTTGGTGCGGTTTGCATGCCGGCGGCGTCATTGGGCCTTTTTTTTCGTCGACGATAACGATCGTCTCGTTACTGTGAATGGTCAGCGTTATCGCGCCATGATCACCGATTATTTTTGGCCCGAATTGGAAGATATGGACTTGGACGACATGTGGTTTCAACAGGATGATGCCACAAGCCACACAGCACACGCTACAATCGATTTATTGAAGAGTAAGTATGAAGTATGGTGAGCGTGCTATCTCAAGAATTGGGCGAGTCGATTGGCCGCCTCGTTCCTGCGATTTAACGCCGCTTGACTATTTCCTGTGGGGCTACGTTAAGTCATTGGTTTATGCCAACACGCCGACGACGTTGGAAGAGCTCAGAGCCAACATAGAACGCGAAATAGCGGCCGTTTCGACCGTAATGTGTGGCCGAGTCGTTGAAAATTGGGTCCAACGAATCGACCGCTGCAAACGTGCCCGCGGTAGCCATATGAACAAAGTCGAGTTACATTCATAAATGTTTTGATTGTACTTCAAGCCGATAATAAAGTTTTGGAAAAATCTCAAAGGATTTGCGTTTTATTTAAAAATAAGTTGTCAAGTCCTTATTGGAAAATCTTATATTTACACTTAAGTTTAAAAATAAGTAATTTTTCATGGTGGCCATAATAATTTGATCACCCACTGTAAGTACAGTTAAGCAGCACTGAAAGCGTCAAGTTGAAACTTGGTTAACTCCAAATCGGTGCTGCACAGCTTCAATACTCTTCAGCACTTATCTAAAAGATACAAAGTCAAGTTCTGGACTCCCGGGTATTGACGGTAAGGAAAAGATCCAGCTAATCCGTTCAATGGCCCAGAGACTTTCTGTGTCATCCCATATTCAGCAATAAATTCAACGATAAAGAGTTGGGAAAACAAAACGTGTCCATCTTATCGGGAGAATATACTGGATCTTTGACAGGATTAAGGAGCTATGAAACCCTTTCAAAATAAATACAAGTTATATATTTACTTCAAAAATAAGAGGGAACAAAATATACTGCCCATCACCCCATACGGAATCGAATCTACCCGTACAGAAATGAAAAGAACAAGCACAAACAGAGAGAAATAGAGCTAGATATTCGAATACCAGACTAACGCTTATCAGCCAGTGGTAGAAGAGCGGCTACTGAATGCCTTTCCAAAGTTAGTAAATTTCACAAGAAGTTGTTGTCTACTTTACCGTCTCTCAATGGTGGTCCGTATGTTTTTGTCAAGGGCAACCAATATCCCTTACACTCCAGCTACAGTTGGAAGAGCATAACTACTGGCCTACATATCAAAAACAGCCAGTTAACTCAACTTCTATTGCCTGATTCATTTTGGGGACACAATTTTTAACGTTTCCATCCCAATCGTAACTCTGAAGCCTGAACTCTTTTCCAAGTTTACTCACTCGGATTTTTTATTTATTAATTAACTTCACTTCACCGAATTAAGCCCTGGTGTTTTCTGAAATATTGCTTCTTGAAGGGGAAAACTTGCTGAAACTTAACTCTCAAGGAACCGGGCAACTTTTTTATGTTGACCCAAATTTCCCATCTGGAGGAAACACAAACAAAGTTTACATTTTCATAATGTTCCTAAGGAAGCTGTATGTACTTCACGCTGCCTTATGCTTTTGCTGTTGGTGTTTTCATAATATATTTAGATATTCCCTCTTCTTCCTATTTGTTCAGTGCAGATGCATTTTGAAAAGCAGCCACCAGAAAAAGTTTTTTTGCGTGGAACCAGCTTTATTTCATTTCGTTCGTAACTTCTGCACAACGAAGTGTATCAACGGGGAGGGGGAGGAAAAAGTGCATCTCTGCTTTCTATGCTCGAAGCGATAATTAAGACTTTGAGATCTGCTTACAAGTTAAAATTGGACAGATGCAAATGATGTCTTTTTAGGTGTCGCCGCTTTGATAATTTGGGAATTGAATACTCGTATTTGAGAAAACTTTTTGAAAAGCGAAACATGAACGTACTTGTTGTTTTGGTACTCTAGCAGTGTAAAATTTCCTCAATTGTTTACTTAGATTGATTTAAGTGGAACTATATTTACTAATACCGGGGTCTCTACCATACAGGTTTGCTTACCTATTTGACATCCACAAGTCAAATTCAAGTTCAAAGCCCACGTCGCCCTAATTAGAAGACAGTGTTTTTAAAATGAGCAACACCTTTTCCAAACTATGTCAAACAATCACCAAATTTCTAAAAGACCCACTCTATAGCTTTCGAACGGCACCTTCATCAGCAAATCCGCCCATTTTCTTGGATACACTTAAATCAAAGAACACTGGTCCTGAGTCTCCTGAGTACAGAATGGGGGATAAAATGCAACCGCGAACTTAAGAAGCGGCTGTAATTAATGGACAACAATTTTAGACACCTTCGATGCCAGCTTGTTTGAACAAATTGCAGTTCCTGGGATTGACAAGGATGAATCGGTGGTAGTTGAACAGTCATCGGCCCTTCAGAATTTTAAAGTCAAACGCTTAACAAAGGCACAGTTGCACAAGGAGTTGTGGAAAATTTGGAAAAATTCATAAGCGACTAAAGTAGAACTTCTAAAGGCCTAACATGGGTAAGTGCAAATATTTTTATTCACTCAGCCCCAATGCAAATCCAACAAAACCATCAAAACCAAACCGAGTGCATTTGGTTGAGCATCAGCTGAATGGAAAATGTGGAAACCTTTCATATTGCGCTGCGATTCGGGTGACGTTATTCAAGTGTCTTGCGTCTTTCATACCAGATCTCTTGGAACTCCATCGAACGCTTCTTCATTGATAGGGATGATATGCACATATGTATGTATTTCACAGAATTGCACTATTTCTCCATGTATTTAATCACGTCGTTTATCGACCTGCCTTTCTTAAATAATTTTTGGAGCTTTTCGTATTGCTTTGTACTTTTTTAGTGAAACAAGTGCCCACTTTCTACACTGGTTGGTCATCCGGTCTCCTGTCATCGTTTTATCTTACAATGCCGTAAGCCACCAAATCCAAAATTTCCTATTTGTATCAATACTTCGGAATGTATCCAGAATGTATCCCCGTCTTGGCCTACTTCCTCATATTTCCACACATCCCGGTGTGGTTGTGGTAATATTTTCGTTGGATTCTCCACAATCTGTATTTTAGGCGCAGTCGAAAGTATCTCCGGTATATTTTCACCATTCTGAGTATAACTCAGACAACAAAAATCCCTTAAGTTGTCCCCCATAATTCTAAGTTCAATGTGGGTGATTACTCCGAAACATGAGGTTCAAGTCTCAGCACGCTCTTTCATATCGAAGCCTAATTCTATCTGTCTATTCAGATATCTATGTATCAATTACCAAATTCCAGAATTTTACCACTACCCACCCATCTGAATGATTCAGTGCGACCCCGTTCTCTTGCACTGAAAGGTTGTTTAAGTATTTACAATAGATGATAGGAAATTTTCACTATCCAAACTGCCATCAGTTATCTTTTGGCCCAAAGTGAAAGCCTGTCAATACGTTTCTGCCCTCATTAACACTTTGAAGTTGATCGTAACTGTATCACATGCGCTTAGATCTTCGCTCTGTGCGATGAACTGGGAAAATGAAAGGCTGTGACATACAATATCTACAGTGTCTGCCATTTGGATGCAGTTTTCGATGGACGCAAGGCTCTTTTTCAGTATTATAGTCATTCCAAGCTGTCAATATAAATCGGACTACTGCTTAGTTGTAGAGCCCACCTATACTGGGTGAGTTTTTTAACTTGAGACATAAAATTACTCGAAAAATACGCGAAATCACGAAAAATCTTTCAGACAAAAGTCACAAGGTTCTAAAGGGGACATAAGATGGTGACCACGAGTTTGACCTTGAGCCCCATTTTCAAGGTCAAACGAAGGTCACTTTTGATTTTTTAATGGGAACAGTTATTTTTTTTTGACAGATTCGTAATCTGCGTGAAAAATTACAACTCTTTTACATGAAACACTTTTTTCAAAAATGCGTTCTTTTCCCATCAGAAGAATACGACTGAGCAATGAAAATCAGGAATTATCATTTGAAAAATCAAAAGTGACCTTCGTTTGACCTTGAAAATGGGTCTCAAGGTCACCATCTTATGTCCCCTTTAGAACCTGGTGACTTTTGTCTGAAAGATTTTTCACGATATCGCGTATTTTTCGAGTAATTTGGATGTCTCAAGTTAAAAAACTCACCCAGTATACAGATATCATAGACACAGCATCGATGCCATCAGAAATCCAATAACAGATGTTCTGGGACTCTTCTGACCACCAGCATGAGAAAAATATGAGAACAACTCGAAAACAAGGCATCAGTGAATGAAAGAATGAGAGTAGTTCAACAGTTCTACAAGCAAAAAGGGGGAAAAACATCGTCACGCTATTAAAGAAATGGAAAGGTGCTAATTTAATCAAGAACAAATTCCGAAAATTTCCGCTATCAGGCAGAACAGTCCATTCACCTTGGGTGATGAATGCTGAGATTTCCTTCAACCCCAACAGAATGAAGATAGCAGTATCTCAATTAAATATATCTGATGAATGAATTCTAGAATCGTTTGCATAGTCTTCAAGAAATGAGACACTCTAAACTAGATCAGCTACATATACAAACACCCTGAAACTAATTGCCAGCAATCTAATTAACCCCTATCAGTACTGTTTTAGATCCACTTATTTCACAACCAGCAGGCTCCGATACGAATGGATGATCCCAGCAAATATTTTAAGGACACCGAATTTAGGCTTTGCATATTGAATGTACAGACTACGTACTGGCGAAGAAATCGCGGAGAGGCTAGATATTGCCCCAATCCAAACAGTGGGATGAACCAGACAAAAAAGCGGATAAGAATCTATGACATCTAATTCGGTGACTGCTACAAAGAAGAAAGATGTCGCTTATTTGAACGTGGATTTCCTAGGCAAACAACTTAAGTCTTCAACATCTAAGTGAACTAAGTGTATAGATCTATGTACGCTAAGACTAGATTCGCAAATTGAAGCCTTATCCTCCTACAGAGGATAAGGATGACAGCATCAAAGACAAATTGTATGACCTCCTAAGCACACATTAAAATTATGCTAGGAGATCTTGACCCAAGGCAGGGAAAGGAAGAAGTCGTTGAGCGGGTCATTGGAAAATAGCCGGCATAGCATCACGTCATTGGTTTCTGTTTTTTTAGTATTTGTCACGCCAGAACGCGAAACATACGACGTACATAAAACCACCAAAGTTTGACATCGAAAAGCTGTATTTGCAAGAGACCATTAGAATCGTTGCCGATCCTTCAAGCTCCATACATAAACTATAGAACAACAATGGAAACGTTGGCGACGAACTATCAGAAAAGCTGCTTCAAATCTGATTGGCTTCAAAATGCTAAAACAAAGAAACCTCTGGTTTAACAATGAATATAAACAGGTGCATGCAGTTATACAAGAAACACATGATGCTGCACTGCATCAAAGGGCCTGAGCTGCTTGTGAAGGGAAAGCATTTCTCGGAAAGAAAAAGGAAGAGTATGAGATTTCCCCTAGGAAATTAGAAGATTTTACTGCAGGAATGACATCCGATAGTTTCATCAGAAAATAAACCGAATATGCCAGGGTTACAAAGCCAGAATGGAAGATTGCAAAGATGAGCATATACAGCTACAATAGTAATAGAGTCGCATTCGTTGCTGACAATATGGAAAGACTACTTCTGCAGGCCTTATAACAACAATGATGATCAAATCCCACCATTCACTCTGGACGAAAATAACAGAGAATTCTGTCCCAATGACCTAGATACAGTTAAGGTAACTAACGGACTGCATGATGATATACTGTATTTAAAGCAGCTGAAGATAACCAAGCAGGGAAGAAAGCATACACGGAGCATGGAATCTCTGTGTCGTTTATCCAATCTACCAGAAAGGAAATAAGTACGAGTAAGTAAGTATTTTACAGCTAACCAAATATTCTTTCGATACTCACATTTATCTTTATCTGTTAACAGGCGAGTCGTATAGAACGTCGTCATAATTTAACAGGCCCGGTCAACTCCGGACGACTTTATTAAGTTTTGACCCAACTGGTCTTATAACTATTGAAAAACTGAAACTAAAGGGCAGGGAACATCTAGGTCGGGAGAGGTGATAATTGAGGGTACTTTTGCTGCAATGGAAATTGCACACATTGATAGTTCTATTAGCTTCATGTAGCATTCGAGACAATGGTTCGATGGTTATTTGGATGAAAATCAGGAACAGACCTTAAATTGCTGTGGTTAGTATTAAAAAAATCTGATCCAGTAGTGAGGGAATGTCGATGGTGCCGGTTAAGAGTTGGTGTATAAGGCGAATATCGCTGGATTCGCGACATTTTTCCAAAGATAGTGGACCCAGTAGTTTGGGTTGTTCATCATAGGGCGGTTGTATATACTGGTCAGCATGCACAGAGCGAACCATAGGAGTCTGCGTTGGGCAGCTTCGTAGAATATGTTTTTCATAATAAGCGGACGGTGGACCACACTTGGCTAGCATATTCGAGAAGTGACCTAACAAATTTGTGACATAAGTGTCAGAGAACTCTAAGGACTATCGTTTAACAAAGCCAAGCGCAGAGTTGGCTGTGCTAATTATGGAATCAATGTGGGTGCGGAGTTTGAGTTCAGTGTCACAGAAAAAAAATATTAATAATAGCGGTGTGCCTCCGTAAATCATATAGCAGGATCAGAATCATAGAGCATGCACTCCACATCTCCTGCCCCTGGTCTAAGTGCTGTTGTTTGCACTCGGCCACTGCTATTACAGTATAACTCTGTCATGCAACAGAAGCAGTGACTGAGTTCATGTAACAACTGATGAATAGCAGGTAGCGAGTGTGAATTCTATTGGTGCATTGTTTCATTTTGTTGTAAGGGTATAACACATACAACAATTGGATTCGGTAAACCAATGTCGGAATTTTCACTTCGCAGCCTTGCTTAGCTGCTTGTGTCTTTTGTGTTTGTTAATTTGTAACAGCTCGTAACCACGTCTGTAAATTCAGACCACCTGCTTTGGAACTTAGTCAAACACAGGTAGATCCATGCCCACACATCTCAGAACACTCTGATCTGAAGCTACCTGGCTACGAACTAGTACTAATATTCTTTTCTCCTCGCGGTCTCGCCATTTACGTCCGTATTGATGTAGCTTACCAAATTACACAGAAATGTAGTCCCTGTTCTAATCCCGAATTCAATTTTATGTGATTAAAATTCTATCTCCGTAAGCAAATTATCCACTACTGCTTTATTTACAGCAGCCCCAAACTGGACAATAATTCGACCTTTAACGAGTTTGATACGCTGTCTCCCTTCAAAGAATTGTATCACTGTATCCTCATACAGAAGGAGTTATTACGGGCGATTACAGACAACACCCGATGGAAGGTGGTGTGTTGAGAACTTCCCTGGAAAACAACTGGACCCAGCATGCCAATGACCCCACTCGACTACCAGACGTTGGTAGTCATATCGCCAATATCCTGGACTTGTTTTTAATTTCTCACTCTGATAAGTACACTGTTGATGTGCCTTCATCTTTATGCTCGTCGGACCACTGTGCCACGTCAGCCACTATTCTCTTAGGAATGAGATGCTTTATCCCCCATCGGATGAAGAGTATCAAACCAAAAGAAAGGACGTGGTACGACTCGAGCTGTAAAAAGGAGGTCAGGGTTAGAGAACTGCTTTTTCGGTCCTACAAGACCAACGCAAGAGGAAAAACGAAGAACGTTCAAACCAGCCAGGAATGACTGCAACGAATTTCTTAAGCGCGTGAAATTTCAATGTGACCAAAAACTGAGGCAAAAAATACTACAATGTCCCAAGGGTAGTAAAAATTGTTGGTTGTTCATCAAAAACATTAGAAATCATCCATCCTTTCTTTGGACATCCATCTTTGGACAAAGCCAAACTGCTCGATGCCCACTTTGCGACCAGTTCAACATTATGAGATTGTGGTTGGTCCCCGCGTACAATTGAGTGCGTTGAATATTCAGTGGGACGAATCTACTTTCGCACTCGTGTAGTAGCAAGAGTACTTAAAGATCTCAAGATTCACAAATCCGTTGGTACAGGTGGTATTTCTGAAGAGGTGTTCTTCCACGCTAGCAAAACCACTGCGTAGCTTCTTCATTAATCGTACGTACTCTTTCCGAGCAGATGGAAAGCAGCGTTTGTCCAGCCCGTCCCTAAAAAAGGCGAATCTTCTTCTCTCTCCTCCTACAGACTCATTGCACTTACGTCCCTTCTTTCCAAGGTCATGGAAATGCTCATGAAAAAAAATTCTCAGTGACCGGCTGTACGGTTTTCGTAGCAATAGGTCCACTGGTGATTTGATGGCATGTCTCACCGAAAAGTGTAACCAAAGTCTACACCAATCTGGCGAAAGCAAGACAGAGTTTGGAATTAGGCCCTTTTGTCGAAAATGCGTGCATTTAGGATCATCGACTCTCTTCTTCAATGGATTAGAAATTACCTTTCGGAACGTTCAATTCAAGTTGTATGGGATGGTTCCAAGTCTGATATTCAAAAAACAAATATTGGTGTACCCCGGGGATGCGTTCTGTCTCCAACACTCTTTTTATTCTTCATCAACGATCTCTTGTCTGCTACTTCTAATCCAATATATTCCTTTGATGACAGCAGTACTCTCTGCTTTTCATATTCGTTCCCCCCGGACTCACGTCGATGTTCTTCGCCAAAAGCGCTCCAAAATATCTAAATTTCCTCAAGGAATGTAAGAAATGTTCCACCCCCTCTGACCTGGCCACAATATGTAAGGCGTCCAAAATTGAAGTACGATGCCTATATCTGGTCAGCTGCCCCTAAATCCTCTTTGCACTTACTAGATAGGATCCAAAATCATGCGAGAAAACTCATAGGTGATGCCAATATTACACCATCAATCGACACCCTCGAACACCCTTCTCACCTTGTTGTATTGATAATTCCACCACCAGTGCTCCTCCGAAATTGCCAGTAGCTGGTATTTATTTATGTTGAGCTCAAGGAAAGTTTTGTGGAACCAGGCTAAGAATCAGAAAATTTAGAAAATTGTGTATAGATTTTTATGTCATCGGCATAGACAGATATGTGTGAGTTTTTTTATAATATCTACAGCAGTCAATATTTACAATAGTCAAAATGAAAATTAATGAACCAAGGTGACTGCCTTGTGGAACACCAAAGTGGCTTTAATTGTTTCAGATAAACGAGAACGGAAATGAATCCTTTGAGCCAAGAAATTAGCTCAGGTTGAAAACCAAGTGCATTGAGTTTGAAAAGAAACAACTTATGTGCAATCTTATCAAAAGCCTTGCTAAATTCAGCGGTAATGACATCCACTTAATTCCCTTGCTCTAGGGCACACAATGTACTAGAAACGAACTCAAAAAGGTTGCTAGTGGTTGAGCTGCCTTTAAGAAATTCATGTTGGTTCGGTGCAAAGATAGATCTGCAATGAAAGAATATTGCATCATAAGTAATGCTTTCAAGGATCTTGGGAATGCAGGATAACTTAGCAATTAGACGGTAGTTAGTAGTATCCTGTTTGAGTCCTTTTTTATGGATATGGATTATACATATAAGCACTTTTACAGAGATCTTTTCGTAGAAGAGGTGTTTTTATCTAGTATACAACTAAAGTCAACACTATTGAGGCTTTTGTTGAATTTAGTGTAATTTGTTTTACGGAAGTTGAAGTGGAAGTTGAAGTTTTTGAAGGAGTAATAGAATTTTTGTTGTATGAAAAAATAACAAGCAGGGAAGGATGTAGACGGCAGTAGTTCACACTCACTGGCAACACAATTTATAGCTTCAGTTATAAAGATCAGGTCTAGTTGTCTACCCATGTTGTTAGAAATACGAGGGGCGTTCAACATATTCTCGGTATCGGGGTGAAGCTGTGGTTGTATATATAAATTTGTAAAATAATGTAAAATAAATCATGTAAAATTTCATATAAATGTGATTATTAATTCGCGTTTTATCTCTAGTTAAACAGAATCATAATGGCAACTGAGACGATGATGGTGAAAATTGAGCATCGCGCTGTAATTAAATTTCTCACTAAGCAAGGAAAAAGTCAAAAAACTATTCATGAAGAGATGGTGGCTGTTTACCAGGGTTCCGCACCTTCATTATCAACTGTGCAAAAGTGGTCAAGTGAGTTCAAGAGAGGCAGAGAGAGCATTGAAGACGACCCCCGCTCCGGCGCCCCGGCTACTGCTTGTACGGGAGAAAGCATCAAAGAAGTCGAAAAACTTGTTCTTGAGGATGCCCGAATAAAGGTGAAAATGATGGCAGAGATCACCAAGCTTTCAATTCGTACCATTCACACCATTTTTCATGACCATCTTAACCTTTCAAAGGTCAGTGCAAGGTGGGTGCCACGAATGCTCACAGCGCCTCAGAAAAAAGTGAGAATCGCATGCTGTAGAGAGCTTTTGGAGATGTGTAGTGAGAACGCGGACGGTGTTATGGATCGAATTGTTACTGGGGACGAAACATGGGTCCACCACTATGACCCTGAAAGCAAACAAGAGTCCATGCAGTGGCATAAAAAAGGAGCAGACCCCCCGAAGAAGTTCAAAGTCACTCCGTCTGCCGGGAAGCTCATGGCCACAGTTTTTTGGGACTCAAAGGGAATCTTGCTCATTGAGTACAAAAAAAAAGGTGAAACCATCAACGCCACATCCTACGCTTCCACTTTGCATAATTTGCGGGAGGAAATTAAAAAGAAAAGACGGGGTAAACTCGCAGCGGGTGTGTTGCTTCTTCATGACAACGCTCCTGTTCACACGGCGCGAGTTTCCAAGGCTGCTGCGCGAGATTGTGGTTTCGAAGAAATCCAACACCCACCCTATAGTCCAGACCTTGCCCCTAGTGATTATTTCCTGTTTCCGGATTTGAAAAAATGTCTTCGTGGAAAAAGATTTTCGGATGATGAAGAACTCAAGTCGGCAATAAATGGGTATTTTGCAGAGAAAGAGGAAATTTATTTTTTTGAGGTATAAAAAAAGCTTATCCCAAGATGTATCAAATGCATTGATGTTAGGGGAGATTATATTGAAAAATAAAAACAATTTAAATTGAATTCGCATTTTCCTTCATATCGATACCAAGAATATATTGAACGCCCCTCGTACATTTATTTGAAAAAGGCCTGAGTTGGAAAGGCAGGATTTCCTTATGTGCAACATCATTTGATGCAACGAGATAAGACTCATCACCCGACTGAGTCCATAGGAGATGAGGGAGATTAAGCCACATTGGTCGCAAGCTGGTAGCCACGTATTGGTTAGGAGGAGCGAATGTATTTAACAACAAAGTATTATACAATATATATAATATGTTTTAACGACCTATAGAAGTACAATCATTCTCACTGCCGTCATTAGATTCATTTGGGTCAAAGCAAAAATATCATATGCAATCTTTCGGGAGTTAAGATGCACGGTTTTTGTGTGCAGCACCCTTACATTTTGGTAATAAAGTCATAAGCGTTTTGGTGCGTTGTTGATGAGTGGGATAGGAACGATAGGAACTACCATAGAGCGGAGTTTTTGTGAGTGTGAACAGCCATGGAAAGCATATGAGTAGAGGTCGTTAGTAACATCTGTGGGGAATTGGGGAATGGCGAATTTGTCGAAGCTCTTTAGGGTTCATCTTTTTGGATTGAAACCATAACACGTGTTCGATTTTACCATCGATGCAGATAGAGTTGGGCTTATGATGCAAATAAGTGAGGTACAGGCGAGCATTTCTGCAGTCTCTTAAGTGGGAAAGGATATAGCGGGCATCGTCACCGATATCAGCTAGTTGCTTAGTAAGCTTTATAATGGTAAGAGTTAGTGGGAGGGGGGAGGGGGGTAACGCCCCCATTTATGCTTAATACAAGCTTAAACTAGCTTAAAATCTAGGACTAAAAAGCTTACCAAAATTAAGGTTTAGGAAATGAGGGAATAGTGGAGGAGACCAAGTGAGTTGACCTTGCAGAGCATGCGGGAGATTGGTTCTGTGAAACTATAAGAGCTGCAATGGTTTGAGATAGAGAAAAGACGAGGACAGAGTAAATTACGAAGGTTAGTGTTAAAGAAAAATAGCGCAATCCACAGAACCAGAGAATAGTCGATGAATGAAGAGAATGTCAGCCTCATCTCTGCGTTGCTCGAGGGTATTCAGGTTAAGAATTTTGAGGCGGTCACGATAGGCAGGTAAGATAAAAGGGTCATCCTATATATGAACCCGCTAAAGGGGGGATCACACTTTGCTGGCATATTCGAGAAGGGGCGAGGACAAGGGTAATATAAAACGACCTTGTCACATAAGGGTTGCAAAATTATTTTGATAAAACCAAGTGATGAGTTGGCTTTCAGGATTATCTCATCAGTATGCAAAGTTTAACTCTCTATCGTATAATATTCCAAGGTCGTGAAGGGATTGAACCTATGGTACAGGCCATGCAGAAAGAGGAAGTTTATTGGACTTACGTGTCAAAGTCATAAATTGACATTTGCAGACATTAAACTCCAAGCAATGATTTTAAAGAACTTAGTTTCGTCGACGTAAATAGATAGGGGGCAGTGTTTAATAATCCTAAAAGGGAAGACGATTTGAAAAGGATCAATTGATGTGATATTTTATAGAAGGCCTTAGCAAAACCTGTAGCAATAACATCGATATCATTGCCATTTTCTAGGGCTGAGAGCGCAAAGGATACAAAATCAACTAAGCACAGAAGTGAAGTATAGGATCTAAGATTGAGAATCAAAGGTTTTAGAAGCAATGGATGTGTTAAGGTCGTCAACTGACTAGGACGGGTTTAAGATAGAGGAAGGGACTAAATTCGGATAAGAGAATATGAAGACAATTTGTCAGCGGTTTGGACTGAAATTGAAAGATACACATTTCGGAAGACCAAAGTTCGTGGAAAGATGAGTTTTATGAGAGTTTATTTTTGGGAGTAGGGGATGAAGTGGTGAAGAATTGGTTCTGAGGAGCAAACGAGGGAAATGTTCCAACCTTAAAACTCCAGTTAGACTCTCGGTGATAAATCATTGATTGTTTATTGGACTCGGGATTATGATTGTGATTGGGGCTAGCAGGATATTTATTATTAGGCTTACGAGTATTTTTAGTTTTAATAATAGACTTAGAATTAAGATTAGAACTTGGCTTGCAGTGCTTCTTAGTGCTCCTCTGGTTTACTTTTCATAGCTTTAATTCGCCAAGTTGAATGACTTCTGAGGAGGGATTGCATAAAAGCCACTCGTATTTCGTTGGAATGTTAATTTTGAGGCGACAAGTCTTGAATGCTTTGGTCGAGGTGATTTTTTGACAGTTGAAAATATCAATTTTAAATTTACGCTTAAAAAAGTCTCCAAGCCAGTTTGTGTCGATGTGATTTGCTTTCCATGGTAAAGATTATGCAGTCAGGTTTGCTGCAGCTATTTAATTTTTCAAGTCGCTTGTTCCATTCCGAAGAAGTCCAGGAAGTACTAGGTCAAGAGATTGTCGGTTCAGGTGCTGGTGTAAGAACTTCTTCTAAGCGTGTTGGTAATACATAGCGAAAAGACGGTAAAGGAGTCTCTTGAGCTACAGGCTGTAGTTGTACGGGGAGATCATCAATTTTGTTGAATGTCGATCTAATACCGTCAGCAATGTCACCTAGAATTAAGTGAGATGTTGCGACATCATTGCTCACATCATTCACTTAGTTAAAATTGGGTCAGGGGTAGGAGCACTAATGTTTGATGAACCTTGAAAATAAATATCGATATCGGACGTAGGAGAACTCAGAGCTTCAGTGAAGGAATAGATGTAAAACCTAAGAACCGATTTTACACTAGCGTTAATAACACTTTTCATATCATCAACGTTGAAATTGTCAGTAGACTTTGAAAATTCTGTGAAATGTGCCAGTTGTTTATCTAAAACTTTAAATTTGGATGTATAGATGATGGTAGATTGATCGATGGTACTGGAGAAGTATTCAACCCTTTTGGTTACGTCGTCAATCTTCGAAAACTGGTTCTCAATTTTTTTCAAAAATATTATATTTTCGGTGCGAACGTCACTTAAAGTGAAATTTTTTCTGTAGTCTTTGAGATGAATTATCGATCTTTTGTTTAAACCTACAAAAAGAGCATGATATAATTTACCGGGTCAATAACCAGGCTAACATTTGTCTCCCTGGTACCGCAGTCTTTAGACATATTCAGTGTCGGGTAGGTCAGCTGTACCCAAAACAGAAAATAAAAAATAAATTTGTCGGCGGAGAAGCAATAAGTAACAGTGAACGATAAATTAATAACGTCAGAAAATACAATAGCAGATGACCGATCGTTGGATAAGCACAATTACTACATTATTACACACAATAAGAGAGAGAGGGATACATCTAATAGGTTGGGAAAGTAGAACTGGCATAGGCATCTATAACATGGAGATATTAGGGGATTTTATCTATATCTATTAATCACATCAGTAACGAAACGAGGAGTTGCATTTGGTACACCAATCGCGAGTTTCTACGCCTAAAGAACGCAATTGTCTAATAAGTTTCCTTTCCGTTGACGAGCTTTGTAGTAGAAAATACACAGCGAATACTACGATCTCTACATTGAATACATTGAAGTGGTTAGAACAACACGCATTCATCCCCTAAGATGGCAATGGAAACCAACTTTCCTGCTCAAAAAGACTTCCATACCAACCCGAAGTGCAGTAGATGAGAACCTCGCCTTATGTAAGGCCAACATCTGAAAGCGCACCACTACGATCTGTGCCTACTGTACGTAGTTATCCATAAACCATACTATTTAGAGAGGTTTATTAGTTGAGGCCTAACCTGTAGCGCCATAAATTAGTCAGTTAATAAGTTTTATTTTTTTATCTTCCCGACGTTCACACTTAAGTCCTTGATAAAAAGCATTTCCTTCCTTAAGGTTCTATTAAACACAAAACAAAGTGCTAGTGGAGATCCTATATGCCGGTTCTACCGTGCTTTCTATGAACCTTCTTTTATTCTGTTTTAATATTACCACCCGACAATGGCGTTAACACGAAAACCGCCAAAGTTGACTATTAAATGACTCTACCTTCAGAACCTCCAACAACTTGCTATCGCAGTGCTTAATCTCTTAGCTTCTTCCACGAAGCCTGGGTTCAATTCGCTCTTTGTTGTACACAACTTCCCACTTTTAATGGTTTATCTGAAAAAAATACTTGTTTTTGAGATGCTTGTACATTACTGTTTTGCTCATCGTGCTAAAAGGCTAGAACTAAATATTTGGAAGGCAGCCGACATCATGTGGAAGAATGGCAAGTGGAGCACATAGTCCACAGATATTGATTAAAAAATGCCCTCAACATAGCTACTTTGAAATATCCACGATATTTTGCTAACTATTATTTCTAATGCCCACTTTCAGGCAGGGAAAAACAATTTTCCACATCATAAATAGTTTTACAAATCCACTGACCCAAATATTCAAAACGAAAGTTGCCTCTACCCCTCTACCATTTAATTACCCGAAACAATCATGGACACCTAGCTGTCAACAAATAGCAATCGGCAACAAGCAACAAGCAACACCAACACCACCTACTCATGTTACCTATAACTCATAAACTAGGTCACACTGACAAACCACCAAAAGACACTCAACATCCCCAAGTCATGTGCCGGAAACTGTTGGTATTAGATGAACCTCCACCCATACATCAACCTCATTCGGAAGAAAAAAGAAAAAAAGGCAAAAAAAAAACAATGCATTCGCTATTATAAACTTGAAAATTGGCTTCCTTAAAATCAGAAAAAAAAAACCCTCGATAACTTTGACATTGAGCTCAGTAGCTACCAATAGGCCAGTTTAAGGATCCCATCGCCACGTACTTACCATATAAAATCCTTGCAATGCGAACAGAATGTTGGCTGCTTGAAGAATCTCGGTATGAAACAATGATCCTTCACATTGAAGACATTCTTCTTCTTGAGAGCACCCTTCCTGAGGCGATTTTTCATCATGTTTTCGGCCCCTCCACTGGCTCCATCTTCCTTCATCTGTTCAATGTTGGCGTCGTTTTCGACCGACGACATTTTTTCAAAAAAAATTGTTTCTTCTTCCTCTTTTTGTAACTATTGATGTCAAAAAGGCAAACTACCTTTTTTCAGGAAGCTGACACGGATCCAAAGATACTACACGAGCAAGCACGCACACTATTGCACTAATTTACTTTTAATTTCTTTTACCACACTATAGCCAGCCGTAAAGCCCTATACGGGTAACTATGATTATTTTCTTCTTCTTTATTTTTAACCACTTTCACATAAAGGTAGGCACAGCAAAGAGACTACTTTCTTCAGCAAAACCAACAGCAGCACAAAAACAATAATAAAGGCGAACACATACACACACACATTCACAGAGAACAATGGATACACTGAGTTGTAGATACTCGTACTCGTATTCGATATTAAATTTGCAACGAACTTTTTTTGTATTCGAAATGGGAAAAAATCGTTAAATCCGGGTGCAGAGGCAGGTGCAGGTGTAGCAGCAAATCGAAGGAACTACAATTGTGTAATGAATGACCAACGCGACAGGTTGTTGCCTTGAGTGCTTGATACCGTTAAATATACGTTTATGGCTTTTACACTGTGAATAAGAAGCAATTGATCCAGAGATCAAGGAACCAAAGAATGGGTTTCGCCAACGAATTTCCGTGAGAACGAGTAGTGTAATCGTTACTAAAAAAAAAACGATATCCCCTACTTTCGATTAGTAGCGCACAATTGTTGCGTTGCTCTGAAGTCTCGCGGATTGATTATCGAAGTGAAAACGAAAAGCGGTGACTTCTTGTTCGTATCTTCCAAGCAACAGATACGATTACAATATCTCTTCTCACTTATTTCTATTCTACCTCTGTTTTTCTTTTCCTCTTTTTATTTTGTGTTGCAATTTTCCTACTTAACTATGTAAAGTGGTGCTACTGGTTGCGCTAATGCTCGCCGCGTCCGACACGCTCAACTAACCGAAACGGAGTGAAAAACCTTTTTCACGGACCTTCGACGGCTCTGGCTCTCTTCTCGGCGGGAAAATGCAAACGAATGCGGGAAATTACTGAAAATGAAACGGATAAATGCCTGCCGAGGTGAAGCTGACCCCGAATGAGAGCAGGACTGAGCGAAACCAAAAATTCGAATTCGAATAGAGAGCGCGACCACGCAGAATCAACCCTCGGTAAATTGATTTCGGGGGTTGATGGAAGCTTTCCACGGTTCTGCACGGCCTGCAAACTGTAAAAGCTTGCAAAGTTCAGAAAGCGCGATGTATTTTTACTATAAATCTAGAATGTCATTTGTTTTTCTTCGCTTCTACTACACATTTCCATTCGTTATCGTTTGCAAAGATGTTGGGGTTGGATGGGACGATAATCAGAAAGTTCATTGGATTTTTCGTGAGAATACTCATACATAGTATTATTTATGAGCTACACCAACACTAATATGAATTTCAATACAAATAACAATAAAAAGATTCTGCGTTTGGATAAGATAAATTTATCCACTTCCACCATTGACACTTGAGTTCCGCGTTTTGTAAATAATTCTATGAACGCGCGCTACAGGGTTCAATTGTTAGACACGTCTATTCACCAACACACTTTTCCTGCTCTCTTCCCTCTTCAGACGGGCTTTTCCCCTCATTTTCATTAATTTGCCGGTTCATTAGCTTGCAATTTTAGTTTGCACTTTTTTATCCACAAAATTTTTGTCAAACGCTGAGTCGCAAAAACTTACAATTAATGAATTGCAATTAGGTATTCGTACTTGCACACGATCGGATATACTCGTACCTATGGAATTGTATGTACACATGTATGTCGTTTACATACATAAAACGAGAGATTTAAAGATTATGGATGCAGAACGCTCGCAATTTGCGCGATCTAATCCACACGGTCAAATTGTATCTGTTCGATTATCACAACCGATTCTGTTTTCTGGCCAACAGTATCTACTCTCGACAGTTTATTAGAGATGTGGAGAGAAATAAAATAAAGCAAAATCCACATAAGCAGCCACCACAGATGATGTAGAAGTTAACCTAGAATTGTTTTTTTTTTCTATTCATTTTTGTTTTATATCTTTCATGAATGGGAAAAATTAATGCAAGTGAGTGTTGCCAATGTAAAGGGAAAGTAGTGTGCAGAGATACTAATTGGACATGAGTGGTCCCTGAGTCAAAAGGGGTCTCTCTCACAAGAGACGCACTATTTGTTTTTTTTTTGTTTTTTTAATTTAGTTGAACAAACTCATGTAGACGTCTAGTGTATCAAGTCCACTTTACCTTTCTACAACACATGGGTATCTATAGACCAATCGAGGAGCATATGTATTTCACTTAAAGAGATGTGACAAGGGTAACTGCATAAATTCTTTAGCCGCTGAACATGACCAAGAGGGCGACCGATTTTGCTTTTACCAATGAGCATGCTGAAGCCCAAAACATAATTTCGTTCCTGTCCTTGCTAATATGAGATGAGGATCAGTTTAGGAGATGTTTGGGATACCGGCCCCCTAACAATGAAATGAATCCAAGCACAATTAGGACAAGGACACAACAAGGATAAGGCCACTGTCATGGATGGCATACCTTCGTGTACAGATCTTTGATCTACAGATTTTTATTAAATTCAGGTACTCCTCCTGTGAATCGGAAGTTAATATAAAGAGTTTTGCATAGCAAAGTTCTTCCTAAAAAAATATTCGTCATTGTAAGGGTTATTTTGTATTGTGACAAAAATTACACCTTGTCCAGCCCGTTCCTAAAAACGGTGAATCTTCTTCGCTCTCCTCCTATAGACCCATTGCACTTACGTCAATTCTTTCCATGGTTATGGGAACTCTGATCACCCAAACTTCTCAACAACAGGTCTATTGGTGATTCGGTGGCATGTCTCACCGAAAAGTGGAACCAAAGCATACATCAATCTGGCGAAAGCAAGATAGTTGCACTTGGTGTTTCTAAGGCATTTAACAGAGCTTGGCATCAGGCTCTTTTGTCAAGAATGTGTGCTTTTGCGATCGATGATTCTCTTCTTCAATGGATTAAAAATTACCTTTCGGAACGTTAAATTGAAGTTGTATTTGATGGTTCCAAGTCTGATATTCACAAAAATGATCCGACACTCTTTTTAATCATCAACGATCTCTTGTCTGCTACTTCTAATCCAATATATTCCTTTGCTGACAGCAGTACTCTCTGCTTCTCATATTCGTTCCCTGCTCTTCGGCTGTAGAACGGGTATGTCAGCGTATGTTAAGCTTATTCAATTCTGATATTAACAGCATAACTGATTGGGGAAGCACTAAGAGAGTAGAATTTAATGCTTTCAAAACACAATGCTGTCTGCTGTCGTTAAAGTCAAATTTAAACACTCAGTCATTATCCATAAATGGCCCCGCATCGTCGAAACCGAAGAACTTTCCAGTCTCATTATTTTTGTCATTGACAGCTTACGTCAGAATGACCACATACCGAATCGTCAAAAATTCTGCGAAATGTATAGGTTTCCCCACGCGATGTAAAATATACTTAACCCCCTCTGATCAGGTCACAATATTTGAGGCGTTTATCCGACGAAAATTGAAGTACAATGCTCACATCTGATAGGGTGTGCCCAAAACATTTCTGTTTTATGGTCACGGATTAAAAATCGTGCTATAAAATTCACTCAGACAATGGACAACCTCGAAGGCCGACGTAATGTGTCGTGTCTCACTCTGTTTTATTGCTATAATATTTCCATCGCCAGTGCTCCATAGAAATCACCAATAGCATTCCGCGCCTTCAAACTTTTAACCGTAACACCCATCTCGCTATGAATGCTCATCAGTATTCCATCAAGCCCACCTTTCGTGTATGACAGTAACCATTGCAGTCTCAGCACCGAAATAACTGTTCCAAACGAAATTGAGGAATTGGGTGAGTTTGTTCAAAGGCATTACTACAATTATAGTAGGATGCGTTGGACACATTTCACCAGAACACTGACGAGAGCACTCTCCTCGAATTCGCTCTACCCACCGTCCAAAAGAAATCTGTCAAACGAGGAGATTGACAGGTATCTAAGACTAATGGACGAGACAGTTAAACGAACAATGGACAGAACAATACCTCGGTACCAACACACTGACGAAGAAGACTTATTCCGCAACGCAACTATTGACGCACTGCACCGACATAAAAGTAGACTGCTGTCAAGACTAAAAACCTTGTACAGACAATTTACTGACAGATATAACCCGAGAATCATGACATTGAAGTCGTCGATCGAAAACCTCCAAATATTAATAAAAGAAAATTACAGAAATTCCGTAAGTTTGTATTGGAACAGCGAAATTCGGGCTGTAAACACCAGCATCCCGAATATGTTCCCGCAAATAAATAAAATATTTCGGAGGAAAGATCAAAACGACCTTTCGCGTATTAAAATCGCCCGAACGACGGACAACGAGCACATAATTTTAGCAGCAGTCATCGATCCAAATGAGGCCGTTGATGATGGCAATTTCTCTCTGATCCGCAGGAGAAGGAAGAGGCTATAGGAGCGACTTCCCAGGAAGTGTACCAGGTGAATGACATCATTGGCCCGAACCACGACCTGCAAAATCGAGTCCTTGTGCACAATTTCTATCTTCGAAATGAAATAGTGAATTGGCGATTCAAGAGCTCGGGTTTCACCCAGTTCAGTGACGAGAATATGGCAAATAATGTCATCACGCTGCGTCTAAACTTGTTTCTGATATCCAATGGAACAAAGGTAGGAAACAGTGCACTGGCGATGTGACTTCTACTGGAACATTTCACATTAAAGACGGTCTGCAACAAGGTGTGGTAAGTTCGCCAATCCTGTTCAGCATTTACGCAAGTGATCTGATAGGCTCACTTCACCATCCCATAGCGTACGCAGACGAACTAATCGCGTACAGATCAGGTCCCACGATTGAGGTCATTAATACACTTCTGCAACGTGACTTCGATAAAATTAAACGATATTGCGATGACTGGAAGTTGAAAATCAATTTTCAGAAATCGGAAACCATTTTGTTTAGGGCGCCTTTGTCTGGGACCTCTAGGGATACCAGAAAGAATTGGCGAAAGCTTTCTATCGTCGGACAACACGGAAAGCCACTTGCTTGTCGAAATGTAGTCAGATACCTTGGGATCTGGCTAGATCAATTTCTGTATTTTGACAAACATATAGATGTTGCTCTGGCCAGAGCGAAAAGTGCTTTTGCCCTTACAAAGAGACTGTTTTATAACAGCCAACTCGATGCGTGGGTGAAGGTAATCTGCTACATGGCCCTTATCAGGCCGATGCTTGTATTTGGATGTCCCGTGTGGTTAAACGTGAGAGCAAGTTTATTGGAAAAGATTCGGGTGTTTGGGAAGGCTTGTCTTAGGACTTCTCTTCGCTTATACGGAACACCGGAGTCTGAGTACATAAAATTCTATCCTAATGAGGTCTTGTACAATAGGGCGAACCTAATAAAAGTGGACAATTTCATCATTAAGTTGACTCAAAGGCACGTTGCAAAAGCAGTAACCTCATCGAAGAACCTGATCTCCGGGGCTTACTACCCCAATTATATGTATCACGAGAGAGTTCGTTTTGACGGCTTTATTCCTGCAGAAGCGAGGTCTGATCCAGGACAGATTAGCGGTGCCGTTAATCTTCCACGTCGCTCGAACAGCAACGTAGTAGGGCGGTAGGGAGTCGCGACATGAGGGATGTTACTCGGCAGCACCAACAATTTTGGTGGCTAGTTGAAGGAGGGGAAGTTTCGTCGTCCAATTCCTTCAGTACTAGGTAGCTCCATAGGAAGCAAAGTCGGTCGTCTGACTATTTCATTAGCCTTGGCCGGCTTACATAGTTTTAGGTAGGATTAAGTTAATTTTTAGAAAAAAAATATATAAAAGCATAAAAAATAAATAAATAAAAATAAAAAATGAAAAAAAAAATTATATATATATACATGTATTTATATATTATGTATATACATATTATGTATATATATATTTATGTATGGCTATGTTTGTATTAGATGCAAGTAGGTTAAGCAGATTAAGATTTATTTTTTTGTTAGTCTGTAAGTTTTTAGTTTTAAGTTTTATAATAAAATTAAAATCAAAATAGTCCATATACTAAGTTTTTTTTTCTATTTAAAAATGTTTTCTTAGTTTAAGCTGTATTGTCCTAACTATAAGAATAAGAACAAAACCTGTCAAAACGTCGAAATACATAGTTTAAGTGTTAGGCTTAACTTAGAGTGCCCGCAGGGGTCCAGTAAGTTAGAATAAGATAATTTTAAGTTAATTAAGCTAATTTTTAAGCGTTTTTTTGTATAGCTTGTAAGTGTAAATTTATTAAACATAATAAACTGTCTGAAACTATCTTTCCTCTATAGCTTCCCTTCGCCCGCGCTAATTTAAAATAAAATTCAATTTGGTTGACAGTTTTATGCAGTGAGTGAAAGATCTCAACTTTTTCAAATTAATTGTTAAATCAACTAAAATGATTTTAATTTCCTTGTTGGGTTTGAAGACACGTAAGAGCTGTTGTTTAAAAATTAAGTATTGATGCAATGCATTAGCCCATGTGCCGAAATCTTAAGACTACTTGTCTTATCTTGCCACTTACAAAAAATAGTTCTTGTAGCTGCTTGTAGTCCTCTGTAGCTGCTCGTCGCCCGATCAAGGTCCGAACATTCCACGTACAAATCTGTACGTCGTTGTATTGTACATTTTTTCGTTTCATCATTTGATACCTCGGAACGTGGCGTGTTAACTTTTGTATTTCTTCCCTTGTTTCTTTCTTGATCCAACTCGTATTGAAGAGCTGCAACAATTTAATGATGAATTTTTTCTCGACGCACCAGATGGTCTCCCCACCTTTGTCTTGTAAACGTAAACGGAAAGCGACATGTGATACTGAGATACTTGCTTACTATACTGCTGACACTTCTCGTGGGGTACTTTGTTTAATTGCTTGCGATGCACTTTACGATGCTGAGCCACGCTTGCTCAATGCCCCCTACTTTTCTGACTGCTTTGATAAGTGGGTTAAATTGCATGGCTGTCTTAAGGTGTGCTTTTAATTTAGTTTTAGTGGGGGCTGAGGTCACATTTATTTCGCTTTGTACAAGCTTGATCTAACTTACGAACTAGGACTTAAAAAGTAACGAAGAGTAAGAGTTAAGAACCAAAGGAATGTTGGAGGAGATCTAGTTTCAGACGAGAAGTACACAGGTTGAAATCCAGAATGGATAGCTATGAGTTGACATTTCGGAGCATCAGGGAGATTGGTTCTTTGGGAAAATAAGAGGTTCGTTGGGTTGGAATATAGAAGAGATGAGGGCATCGTAAATTACGAGGTTTAATGTTAAGGTAAATATAATTGTAAAGGGAGAGGCAATTCACAGAACCAGAGAGAAGTCGATGAATGAAGAGAATGCCGCTACATCTCAGCGTTTTTCGAGGGTATTCCGGTTGAAAAGTTTGAGGTGGTCTCGATAGGGAGTTAAAATAATTCTCGAAGAGCAAATCGAAGGAAGTGATGATGAATGTTCTCGATTCGGGATATATGAACTTGGTGAAAGCGGCACCACACTTGGCTGCTATATTCGAGAAAGGGCTGGATAATTTTAATGCAAATTTACCTTGTCAAATACGCGTTGCAAATTTCTTTTGACCATTGCTTGAAAAAAGCAAGTTATGAGTTAGCTTTAGGGATTATTTCATCAACATGTGAACGAAAGTTTAACTCTCTATCGTATAATATTATAAGGTAAGGGATTGAACCTGGGGTACAGGTTGTCCACTAAGAAAATAATCCTCTCAAGATTGTTTTTAGTTAAAATGAAAACAAGGCTGCTATGTGGAACACGAGAAGTGGTTAAAAACGGAGTTCAAAAGACTGCCATAAAGCTAACGCTATAATAATGGTTTTCCAGATAAGAAGGTATTCATTTTAACAATATGGGGTCAAAATCGAGAAAAGATAATTTCTAAATGATCAATTGGTGAGATATTTTATCGAAGGCCTTAGCAAAATCTTAGCAATAACATCGATTTCGTTCCCATTTTCTAAGTACTGAAAGCCCAAAGGATACAAATTCAACTAAGTTTGTAGTAGTTGATCTATCTCTGAAATCCATGCTGACTGGGCGATATAATTGACTTAAAAATTCATCATTGAGATTTTGTAACTTTTCTTCGATAAGAGAAGGACTAAAACATTGAGAGAGAGAGGGGGGCCAATGATGAAATTGGAAAGGTACTTGAAATATATGGGGTTTGGTACGAAGGAGGATACAAAATAGTTGGCAATAGTATGTGAGTCGGTAAAAGATATATTATCGAACAAAAGAATGGAGGGTTACCGTCAGATTTTCTTTCGTAATTGACGAAATTATAAAAACACTTAGGATCGTGGATACGGTTGGTCTGCGTAGTGTCAAGGTAGCACTGATAGAGGCTGGGTGATTTGAAGGTAGATTCCAAGATAGTTAGAGCATATAATTTATTTCTTTTGCTTCGTAAAGAGCGAAGTCTTCTGTTATACCAGGCAGTGGAAGTAGATGATGTTTTATACCAAGAAAAAGGGACGTAAAGAGAAATAGAACCAAACATTTCACTGTAAAAAATTAATAGAATATAAGTTACAGATAGGTCGGTAAAATCGAAAGAAGATTTGCTGAGATAGACACGAGTGCGAAAATGGATTCGTACATTGAAGATTCGACGCACTCATGTGTAGGCGGAGACAAAACACGATCTGGAAGTGTTGAGCTGGCCGCAAAGTGTGCAGTAAGTAGGTACGCCTTGTCTAAAGAGCTGACAGCTGGAATGTCATTGTAAATGAGCGTTGGGATGGAGGGTGAGGCAGAATTGCTGATGTTTTTAAAAAACTTTTACTACCTTTGGGACATTGTAAGATTTTTTCTCTCAGTTTTTAGTCGTATTTGAATTTCGCAAGCTTAAGAAAGACCGAAAAAAAAACATTTCTCCAACCCTGACAGCCTCCTTACACTTCGTAGTCGTAGCATACATTTTCTTTTGGTATGATACTCTTAATCCGATGGAGGATAAAACATCTCATTCCAAAGAGAATCGTGTCTGTGATCATATCAGAAGCGGCATCCACGTCGTTATCGAGGAAGCATAGCGACCAGTTAGAATTCCTAAAGAAGATGTTAAGTCCGTTCCAATTGGCTCTCTCGTATTGCCATACGGTTCTTTTAGGAATCTTTTCTCTAACTGTGTAGTCAGAGTACGAGAAATTACCTGACATGGCACAATGGTCCGACCAGGCTAGAGGGTAGAGCACATCAACGGTGTACTTATCAGTGTGAGAAGTTAAGAACAAGTCTAAGGTGTTGGCGGTATGACCATAAACATCTGGTATTCGAGTGGTCTCATTTACAAGCTGGATCAAGTAGTTTTTCGCAGCGAGAATCTCAACACACCGTCCTTCAGGTGTTATCTGTCTAGAATGTCGAAGCCACCCAGAATTGTGTATATTAAAATCGCCCGTAATAACGATTTTAGTATGAGGAGGCAGAGATGCAATTCTTTGAATGGAATCAGATAGCGCATCAAACTCATTAAAAGTCGAATTGCTATCCATTGCGTAATTGGCGAGACTGAGATGAAAGAAGAATAATGATAAAGTTTGTACCCAGCTAGCTTCAGATCATAGTGATCTGAGAGGTGTGGGAGGTGATAGGAATATGGAAAACCTAATTCCGCAGATTGACTTAAGCTATTAAAGAAAAGATTTCTGGCTACCACACCAAATAACACTAATTTCTAAGACGGCTGGTGAAAAGAACCGTAGCATCTTTTGCTCAATCCACGATAAAGAAGACCCTATAAACTGGCGATCGATAGCAAGTAGGTAAGACTCGCTAGGTTGTGCCGAAGAACATATAACGTACAGCGGACTTAGGAGGGATGCTGTTTTATTGAAATAAAACCGAGCTTAGAGGAAGGAGAGATAGCAACGAGAGTACGGTCAAGATTATCTCGAAAATCATTGCAAGAAGGGAGAATAATTCTTGATTTATATCTAGAATAAGATTGGAGCCAGTCAGAGCGCAGGTATCGAAAATGAGAGCATTAGACCGAAGGTTCAACTATCATGTGCCATCGTCTCAAAGTTACTCGACCACGGATGGAATCTACTCACTTGATAACATGGTAATTTGCCAAATTTTGTAGAGAAAGCTATATTAGAAGTGAAATCAGATGAGGGATCGGACCAAATAAGCAAGAGAGGGCTTTTCAAATGGGAGAAAAATAAAGTTATGGTACTAAGCTCAACATATCAGGTCGAAATTAGGAACTGAATTGCTAGGAGTATTTGTAGATGATGAGAATGGGAGATTGGAGTTGCTTTGACTTGTTGGTTTGGTAAGTGAAAATTAATGCTTTAGATTGCTTTATAAGTATGCTTGTAGTAATAGTTGGTTAGAGATGTGGATTTGGGTTCTTTATTGATTTCGATTTTTGGTAACTTATAACTTCATTTACTATTTTACTTTAGTTTGCTTTACTATACTCGTATCCTGTTTCTTCGTAGGTTTGCCGTGCATTTATACTTGCGCCCTTCCCAAGGTTAATATAAGTATTGCCTGGGTTTTGGAATAACCATCTATTTCTTGTCGGTTGTCCGAATGGTAGTACTTGCTTTGTGGTGATATTGTTGAAGCATATTGCATTGGCTTCGAAGAATTTAAAATTTATGGTTTTACTTTACATTTGTTAAGAACACTTAAATGTGGCTAATACAAGTACCATGTCTTTTGTATATCTGTTTTACGTTCCACTTTCTTTCCCACTTTGTGTGGAATTTTATTTTATTTATATTCTTTTTCTTTTTCAGGTAAATCAACTGTTTTGTCAACCTACTCACGAACAAGGAGTTCCTCTTTTGTAAAATGAATTCCTTCAAATTATTCTATAAGTACGCTGTGAAAAAAAAAGTAAAAGTAACATTTGTATTTCCATCTCAGACAGTGCACAGTATAACAAGCAAGTGAATATAAAAATGTATTGGCATACGTTAAGTGTATGTAGCAGTTTATTTTCCTAGGTGTAGTAAATCTGGATAAATATTTTTCTTTCATTTGAACACAAATGCACTTATTTTACACAGTTGGTTTACAGAAGTACTCGAGTCAGAGCTCGATGGTTACTGGGAGAGAACATTATGAATATGAGTAATAATATGTACGGTTTATGAAGGAGTACGATATTTCCAGTATGTCCGAAAGTGACAATGAGGCTAAACTGATGATCATTCGTAGCGTACGAGTTGAAGGATCGAAATTATACTGGCAATTTCATTGGAGCATTGGTGGTGAACATAGCGACAGGAGAAGGTAAGGCAAGATACATTACATAGGTGTTTGAGGTTGTCAATTGATTGTAGAAAATGGTGCAGCAGGAGGTCATATTACAACAATACTAAATCGATTTGAAATGCCACATTTGCTGAGATAACACCAAAAAACGAGTAAAACATTCTAATCTAAAACATGATCTCAGGCTCATCAGTATTAAATCCACACCGACTTCTGCTGACAGAATTTTTCATGAAGAAATCAGAGGAAACTGGCATCAATCGAGAAAATAAAATGATACAACCTAAGTGTGAATAACAGGACATCTCTGTGAGATTGGCTCCAAAATACCATAAGTTAATACGCACGGTATATGGACCAGGTGCAGGTGTAATGCGGAAACTCTTCCTGCTAGGTGTTCCAAAAGCCCGGCTCTATATCATATGTAAATAACGAAATATGTGGGTGGAACGATGCGATGAAAATGGTAAAAACGCAAGTGGGACCAGCGAAACCGATAAAGTGCATCTTGAGTCAGACTACGGGCGTTCAAAAAAGAGGCGAAGAAAGCGATAGCATTTCTGGTAGCAGATATGCATTGTATCGGGAACTAGAAGATGCACATTCACAACTCATAAATAGGCGAGAAGCAGTGGAAGAAATGCAATGTTGCAGCACAGCAAAAAAACAATTGACAAGATATTGAGCCGGCGAAATACTCGTATATTAAAGATGAAGAGGGATGCCTGCTAACGGGAAACATCAAAATTTGTAATATGTGGAAAGAGTGCTGAAACGCGTTACTAAATAAAGAATTTTCGTGTGGTACCATTCAACGACTTCTCTTCTTTTCACTGATGAAATTTGTATCCTGCAAACCCTGACTTTTAATTTAGAAGTATGCATGGAGTGGCTTAAATGGTGCGAAGACTCCATAGCATTTAAGCAATAGAGTCATGGGTTCCAAGAAAAGCTACAAAGAAAAATAATTTGATCGCTCAAACGCAAACACATCAGCAAACTCTTGTCTCCAGTAAGAACTCATCCAAAATATAGTAACATCAGATGTAATTATACAATTTACGTACTCGTATTTAAATGGATAATAAAAGAATGAAAAGATCCCTTCGTACATGTGGCTTACTACTCTTACGCGTATATATGAGTCTGTTTTTATTCAGGAACGTTTTGTATTTCGCATCATCGGCATGTTCCTCCATCATTCTTAAGTTCCCCAACCTCAGTCTACCATACGCTTGATCCATTGCATCGACTTTATTAATTCTTTACCTTTAATAATGCTGATTACGCAATTGGCAACACTTGTGTTGAGGACGAACGAATGAGTAAAACTACCGAAAGCTAAGTAGAAGGAAAGCTTTCATATTCTCCATTACGAATCAAACGAACCGATACAGCGATGACGCAAAAAATGGCAAAGCATACTACAGCCATACTCGTATCTCACATTTGGGGGAGAGTGCCATCGTTTTCACATTAGACAGTGTTCGGCATAGAGAGAACTGTGCTAATTGTTTTGTTTCCCCAAGCCAAACGAATAATTAACAATATGTGGGCGCAGTCTATAAAAATAAATGCGCAAATATGTTATGTACTTGGAAAAAGAACTTTCGCTAAACTATTGTAGTATCATGCAAACGTTGCATGATACTCTTGCTACGAGAGTCTCATTTGAGAGCGCATACGAGTAGTTGAGTTCAACAATCTTCAGGGATTAGCTAGACTCGATTTGAGGTAATTTCCATTTGCAGATGTTTTTACATAAGAGCACTCAAAAGCGAAACATCTATCTTACACTGAACCGAATCATAATTTTTATGCATTTGAAATGGAATTTTGATAAAGTTTTCAAAATACTGGGATATTTTGGGGGTTCGTGCATTTGCTTGAAAGGAAGCTTACATAGATACACCCTTTGGTAAGATGGATAATAAAGCTTAGCAATTCCAGCTGTGGTCTAAAAGTCTGTGTCTTCTATCCGAACCAGATTTGTTATTGAAGACGAAGTTTAAGGAGGCTTTCGAAGAAAAATCTATTATAGAACTTACTCATTCCTATGAGATAATGCAGGTAAAAGGCATAAACTTTGGAGGGAGATTGAATCAAAACACCAAAACCATTTGCCAAGACCATTAAAAAATCATGAATAATTCGTGAAGGTTGGCAATATCTTTTTTTTTGTTTTGTTTAGGCAGATCTATTAAAAAAGAAAACACCGTAATTAAAGTTGAAATCCTAAATACATGGAGCTGTCTTGTTTTTTGTTTCTACAATATTTGAGCAGAGCACTAAGACAAAAAAGTCGATACCACTTTATGCTCGCTTTATTGGATTTTCTTAGTCTGTCGTAGTATACTGAGTAAAAGCTTCAATAATCCAATAGTAAGAGCCGAGTGCTTGCAGCCTGAAGCAAGTGTGGACCGGACTCTCGCTGAGTTACAGCTCCACTTTTTTTTCTTAAAAAACCTTTTAATTACAAATTTTTCAACTTTACTTGACGCTCAAAATCAGCTAACAGTTCTGCAAAACTTAACAAACACCATTTAACATACAGTAACAGAAGACAATATAGATTCAAGCAAATAGAATAAAAAGAGAGACATATCAAAAAGATGATTAATTAAAAAGAGCGAGATGAAAAAAAAACCATCGCATACAGTACAGCCACAGATAATAAATCTATATATTTATTGTTTTCTAAACAAATCTATAGATTTATTGTTGTCTATAGATTTATTATCTGTGGTACAGGTTCATCGTTGGCTTGGGATATCAAGCAGCGCACCTAGCAACAACTGGTTTGATGATTCCAATCATGTGGTACCAAAGCCACAATTCAATTCATTTCAATTTTATTTATTCATATGTATACAAAACAAAAAGTTTACAACTTAACATACGATTATTTTTCATGCAGTTAATATTGTACATACAGAATAGTTAGTGACATCTTTATTTTAGTATTTTTAGTATTTTATTAAAGAAATAATGTAGTTGCACATTAAGATTACAAAAATCTTATAAATTTGTACAATGTGTAGGAAAGTTTGAGTATTTTAAAATTAAAATATAATAGAAATAATAGGTATTATTCCCGGAATAACCAGTGGCGATCCCATTGTTCCGATTTGAGTTATATTTTCTTTTGATAAGTTGGTAAATCTGTTGTTGACATTCCCTCTAAATCTAAGCGTCATAGCTTGACATTTGCAACAGTTACGTAGCCAAGAGTACATCTATCTCTACGTTTTTTTTCGATTTTTTACAATTTTAGAAATGGATTTAAATTTGCAACACGAAATTGTATTAAATTTTGCGTAAAAAACGGATTTAATAAAATGTTGGAAAAGTGTTTCTGTAACGATTCTCTAAAGAAAACGGTCGTTTACCAGTGGCACGAGCCGTTCAAAAGTGGTCGTGAGTTAATCGAAGATGATAAAAGCAGTGGCAGACCATCGACATCGAAAACCGACGAAAACATTGACAGTCGTTCATAGACTTCAACGGAGATCACACGCATTACGCATTTCGTGTTCGACTTTAAAAGTGTGGAAAAAAAAAATAAACACAGTGTTAAACAACGAATTTTCAAGTGTTCGCTGGCCGAAGTGGTAGAGACCCGGACAATAAATCTCGGGGTTCTGGGTCCGCTTCCCAGCCTCTGCGAAAGTTTTTTTTTTTTTCTTTTAATTCATTTAAAAACACAATTTTTATTAAAAAAGTGTTTACATAATACAAACCGACGTGATGGATTGTGGAGAGCGGTCCGCTATGCCAATAGCGGGATCTACGGAGATACCAGGCGAGGCTTCTAGTGGTTCGAGCCATACGCCAAAGGCAAAGAGAAAGAGGAAGCTAAAGCCAACCTCTAACTCGTTACAGCGTTCCACCCTGCCAACATCCACTGAAAAGCTTGGTGGATTGAATGTATTAAACAATTTCGCTTCATTGGCAGCAAGCGAATCGGACGATGAAGAGGAGGAAATCTTGTCCATAAGTAGCAGCATCAAAATGCTGCAGCAGAGGGTACAGGCCATAAAAGAACAGCAAATGGTCAGAAAGAAGAGGGAAGAGCATGAGCTATCCCAACAACAAGAGCAGTCGCAGCCTGCTCAAAAGCAGTCGCAGCAAAAAGAACAGTCAAACAACAACAAGAGCAGCCACAACAACGGCAACAGCTAAAACAGCAGTAGCAGCAACAACAACAAAAACAACAACAACAGCAGCAGCAGCAGCAGACGAAGAAGAAGGAGAAGGTGCCTCCTATCAACACCTATAAATTGGAGGTAAATGCAACCAAGGACCTGTGTAAGTTGGTCATTGGAAGTAATTTGAATATTAAGCGATTGGGGAACGATCGCTATGCCATCCACTGTAATACAGTGGAGGGCTACGCGAAAGTGAAAGAGCTCCTTAAGGAAACGACGACGGAGCACTACTCATACACACCGAAGTGTTAAAAGCGGCAATCGATGCTGCTGAAGGGGTTGGAACCGTCTTCTGATCCTGAGGAGATCCTAGCACTGCTCAAAGAGAAGGAGTGCGAAGGAATCAAGTTTGTGGGGGTAAAGCCATTTACCACAGCCAGAGTTAAGCGGGAGAAACGGAGTCTGCCGTTCTTCCTGGTGCAGGTCAGTCCCGAAAGCCGTCTGGATAGTCTAAGGAGTATCAATGTCCTAGACTACCAGGTGGTTCACTGGGAAAAAGTAAAAAGGAGCGAAGGCGTTATACAATGCGTTCGCTGCCAGAGGTTCGGGCACGCCGCGTCGAACTGCCAAATGCAGCCTCGATGCGTGAAGTGCGCTAAGAACCACAGTTCCGAGGAGTGTGCTCTGGGTGTTGACGGAGCATCCGATAGGACGCAGCTCTCGTGCGTGTTATGTGGAAACGTGGGACACACCGCAAACTATCGTAGTTGTCCTAAGCTCGCTGACATTAAGGAAGCAAAACTGGCTCGACAGCAGAAGGTGGAGGTCAAACGTTCACCTGTTAGGTTTCAAACACCAGCCGTCACTTCCAAAATTTCCTACGCCCAAATGCCGTCAGGTAGGAGGGCTACGGTACAGCAAGCGACTGTTGCTTCTCCGGCGCCAATGCCGAGGACAACGGAAGCTGCACCTAACATGCTGGCCATCTTGTTCGCAATCCAAGGGCAGATGGCTCAGCTGCAAAAGCAGGTGCAAGAACAGGCCAAGCGGGTGGACCAGATCTACGCGCTGCTGCTGGGACTAACGCAACACATGTCGTAATGGGTACGCACATGGTGGAGCAAACTTTGAAGGTCCTTGCGGTGAATGTTAATTCACTGATTAGGATCGAACGAAGAGCCGCGATGTTTAAATTGCTACAAGACCAATCTCCTGATGTGCTTTTCGCTAGCGAAACCAAGCTAACTGATAAGCACAAACTGGAGTACAATAATTATATTGTTAGAAGAAGAAACCGGCCCAGATCCAAACATGGAGGTGCTGTCGCGATCTTCATTAAAGAAGGTATAAAATTTCACAGAGTGTACAAGGGAGTGTTGCGCAGGTTCCGGGTGTTGGAGGCAGTTGTCATTTACATACCGCTCCGCAGTGGAAAGCGGCTGTACTTGGCCTCTATTTATGCACCTGAGGCTTCACAATCCACCCTATTCATTACAGAGCTCGACACGCTTTTTCGACTTCTGAGACTGGAATCGGGGGAGAATTATTTTATAATCGGCGGGGATTTCAACGCTAGACACCGAGATTGGGGAAATAATTTCCCAAATTCTAGAGGGAACCTGCTACTCGATTGGTGGGGTCAGCACGATGTCATGTACAGACTCGGTCTTAAAGCGACGGACAACCCGTCGTTTCCTAGAGGCGGCTCTTATTTGGATCTACTGCTGTACGACGAACGTATGCGACTGACAGGCACGAACTTACAAACCCTAAACAGTCTACGCACTGTCGTGTATGACAGCGACCATTGCGGTTTTAGCACCGAAATTACAGTTCCCAACGAAATTGCGGAATTGGAGGAGTTTGTCCAAAGATATTCTTACAACTACAGTAAGACTCGATGGACACGCTTCTCCGCAAACTTGAAAAGAGCGCTCTCCTCGAACACGCTCCACCCTCCGTCCAATAGGAATTTGTCAAACGAGGAGATCGACAATTACCTAAAACAAATGGACGAGACAATTAAACAAACTATGGACACTACAATACCGCGGTATCGACGTACGACTAACGAAGACCTGTTCCGCAATCCTACTATTGACGCACTGCACCGACAGAAAAGTAGACTTCTGTCAAGACTCAAAAACATGTACAGACAAGATCCGGAGATTAGGACACTGAAGTCGTCGATTAAAAATGTGCAAAAGTTAATAAAAAAGAATTACAGAATTTCTGTAAGTTCATATTGGAACAACAAGATTCGGGCTGTAAACACCAGCAACCCGAATATGTTTCCGCAAATCAATAAACTATTTCGGAGAAAAAATCAAAACGACCTTCAGTGTCTTAAAATAGCCCGGACAACAGACAATGAACGGTTACTGACAATAGCAGGTATTGATCCAAATGAGGCCGCTGATGATGACAACTTCTTTGTGATCGAGGATCCACAGGAGAAGGTTGAGACCATATGAGCGACTTTCCAGGAAGTATACAAGGCCACTGACACCATTGGCCCTAATTATGACCTGGACAATCGCGTCTTGGTGCACGACTTCGGCATTCGAAATGAATTACGGAACTGGCGATCCGAGGGCTCTGGTTTTACCCGGTTCAGCGACGGAAATATGGCAAATAATGTCATTTCCAGAGAGGGTGACCTACCCCCGTTCATTTCGAAGGAAGAACTCCATGAGATCTTCGACACAATCAGGACTAAGATGGTATTCCGAACATCGTGCTTCGACATCTCCCTCTAGAAGCGGTGGACATCTACAGCACCCTGTTTAATAATGCAATGAATAATGCACATTATCCAGCGCATTGGAAAACGGCGGTGGTTCAACCTATCCCCAAAAAGGGGAAGGATATATCCAATCCGGCGAATCTCCGGCCGATAAGTCTCCTTCCGAATATCAGTAAGTTTTTTGAAAAAGTAATCAACAGAGCTCTGTCTAGGTGGGTTGAGGACAAACATATAGTTCCGGATAATCAATTCGGTTTTAAGGCGGGACATGATATCTCACATGCCGCGTCTAAACTGGTGTCCGATATCCAATGGAATAAAGGCAAAAACCAATGTACTGGTACCTGCCTTGTTGACTTGGAGAAGGCCTTCGACACCGTATGGTTAGAGGGTCTTTTCTATAAGCTGACTAGGCTAGGGATCAGTAAACCACTCTGCTGTTCTGGCCAGAGCTAAAGGTGCTTTTGCCCTTGCAAAGAGACTGTTTTATAGCAGCCAACGATGCCAGGTAATCTGCTACATGGCCCTTATTAGGCCCATGCTGGTATTTGTTTGTCCTGTGTGGTTCAATGTACGAGCAAGCTCAATGCAAAAGATTCGGGTGTTTGAGAGGGCTTGCCTTCGTTTGTACAGAACACCAGATTCGGAGTACAAGAAATTTTATCCTAATGAGGTCCTTTACAACAGGGCGAACCTAATACGAGTGGACAACTTCATAATTAAGCTGACTCGAAGGCACATTGCAAGAGCAATGACCTCGACGAATAACCTGATATCTGGGGCTTACTACCCCAATTACCTTTACCACGAGAGTGTGCGCTCTGACGGCTTCGTTCCACCGGAAACATTCCTCTACCTGGATCAGATAGGGTTGATCCAGGATAGATCAGTGGTGCCGTTAATCTTCCATGTCGCTCGGACAGCTGGGGACAGGCGACTCAACTACAACAAAGACGTCGCACACGGCAGTGTGGATCGCCTCCGGTTCAGTAGGGCGGTGGGGAATCGCGATAAGAGGGATGTCGTTCGGCAGCACCAGCATTTCTGGTGGTTGAATGATGGAGAAGATGCTTCGTCATCGTTTCCGTCAATTACGGACCAGCCTTACTAATGAGGCAGAGCTGACCAATCTGTTTTCTCTTGTAAATAGCGATGGCCAGCTTACGTAGGTTTAGGTTAGCATCTAAGAAATATATAATTGTGTATAATGTCTATGTGTGTGTATGTGTGTTTTGTGTATGTAGGTTAGTTAGGTTAAGGTTTATTTTAAGTTAGAAATTAAATTTTTATAAAAAATAAAAAATTATGTCCATATGCTAAGTTTTTGTTAACAAATATTTTTTCTTAGCCTATATATAGTATATAATATAAATAATTCTAAATAAAATGTAAGTAAAGTCGAAAGACATAGATATAAGTATTTAGAGTAGCTTAGAGTGCCTGTGTGGGGCCAGTAAGTTAGTATAAGGTTGTAAGTAATTTTAAGCTAGCATTTAAGCATTTTTTGTTAGTATGTAAGAGTTAGTGATTAAGAAAATAAAATGCAATTAAAACTGAAAAACCGACGAAAACATTGATGGAGTAAAAGAAATGTTGGTCAATAACCGCAACTTAACCATCAGAGAGATAGCGGCGGACTTGAACATTGCCTATGGATCCGTCCAACACATTTTGGTTAATGATTTGGGTTTCCGTCGTGTAGCAACAAAGTTGGTGAAAAAAGACCTCAATTTCATGCAAAAAAGAGACCGTGTTGACGTCGCAAAAGAAATGATTTGCGAGGCTGAATCCGATCCCACATTCATCAAAAGATCATTACTGGAGACGAGACGTGGGTTTATGAGTAGGACACGCAATCCAGACATCAGGTAAGTGAATGGCGTTCAAAAAATGAGCCGAGACCAGAAAAACCACATCGTTTTCAGTCAAAAAAGAAGGCAATGCTCACGGTTTTCATGGATTCCAACGACGTAGTGCATCATGAATTTTTGCCAGAAGCCCAGACAATAAGCAAAGAGGCGTTATGAGACGTTTGCGTGAAGCAATTCGCTGAAAGAGACCAGAATTGTGGGCAGAAAACTCGTGGATTTTGCACCATGATAACGCACCGTCGCCTAGTGCCATCATTATTCGTAATTTTTTGACGAAAAAAGCAAGAAATACCATTCGACAGCCACCGAATTCACCTGATTTGGCTCCCTGTGACTTCTTTCTGTTCAATCGAGTTAAAAAACCACTACGGAGAACGCGTTTCAGCAGCCGAGAGGGATTAGTGGAAAACTCGCAGGAAGCACTGATGGACATACCGAAAACCGAATATAAAAAATCAAGCGCTAACATAAGTGTGCTGCAGTCGATGGGGATTACTTTGAAGGGGACAATATAAATTGAGATGAATAAACTTGTATTTTTAATTTTCTGAATAAATTCCGGGAACTTTTTGATCAAGGTGGTATATAAATAGGTGAATTAGTTGTGATCAATGGCCAAATGTGTAAGGAGTTGTTTTCTGAAGTACTTTGCGTTTCTTATCCTTCTCAGTTCCATCGGAAGGGAGTTCCATAAGCGTGTGGCATGAACTAAGAACTGGCGATCTGATGATAAACAGCAGTACGTTGGCTGGATTAGTACAAATGTTCGCTGCGATATCGTTAACCTCAGCTTACTGTAAAGATAGTCTGGTTGTTGTGTTTGAATAATGTCATAAATACAAGTCAATGAAAAGTATTGCTCTACATTTTCAAAGGAACATCCAAAAATTGTTTTGGCATACAACGAAGCATGGGGTCGTATCTACGCGGGTTATACATGTATCGTGCAATATTGTTGAAGACTACAATTAATTTCCTTTTTGAGCTGTAGTAAAGTTTACCAAATAATTCACAACAGTTTAATAAAATTGGCATTAGTAGAGTTTTTGCTAGAAGCATTTTCGTTTTTTTTGGTGTATAGGCACGTGAAGCTCAGAGAAGACGGTGACAGCCATAAACTTTTCCAATTGATGCAGTGATATGAACATCCCACGATAATGTGCGATTAAAAGTAATACCTAGATTTCGAATAGACTCAACATATTCGATGCTGCAGCAATGGAAAAGAGGTCAGATCTATGTTATTTCGATAAATAACGATGGCTTTTGATTTTCTCAGGTTTAGACAAAGATTATTAGCCTGCACCCAGTTCAGGACATTACGGAGATCTTCATTTATTAGTACCAAACTAGTAGGGCTTTGTATAAATAGTTGCACACCGTCTGCGTACATATGGACGCTACAGTGTTGTTGAGTGTTAAGTTCTTTAAAAAAAAAAAAAAAAAAATGTGATGCAGTTGCCCGCAATGCGGCGTCCCGTCTCCATGTTGTTCAACTCACAGCTTAGCGCTTTCCATTGTTTGACGTCTAGGCTCAGGCATATGCAGATGATATAGCTGAGTTATCTGTTGGATCATGCCTAGCGCCCGTCTGCTCTAGAGGGCGTGCGCCTATAGACTTGGCCGAATATGGGTGTAGAAGAAATGGGCTTTTAGTCAGCTTTAGGGTAGACATTGTCAAGGGGGGAGGTCCTCTGAATTTACAGGATTATGATAAGGCCAATTATATCCTATGCGTCGGTTGTGTGATGAAATAGCTTTCACGTAAATACGTCACTGCTACCTTTACCAAACTCTGAAAAACGGCCTGTCTCGGCTGCATGAGTACTTTCTTCAGCACGTCTGGCTCTCCTCTGAACGCTCTAATGAGTCTTCCCCCTTTGATATTAATATCGTGGTCTAAATTCTTACCCTTCTGCTTGAAAAGAAGTGATCTTTCATTCAACATGCATTGAAGTAGTTTTGATGACCTTGCCCGCCGACTGCCTTTTGGGTTTGGTTGCTTGAGCTACTGGTAAGAATGTTTTTGGTTTAGCTGTTGAATTAAGACCATTATTTTCATCGAGAATAATGACAACGTGGCTCTTCTTGAATTCATCTTATCTGCAATGGAAAGCGACTTTGTTAGTCTGGAAGCAGTCGAATATATACCGATCAATGTGTTGGAGTTTAGCGCAAGTCTACTGATTCCATCGATCCGTAAACACTTGTTTTCCAAAAATGTAGGCTTAAATTTCTAGGCTTGTTACGAGGCCTTATATCACCAACCGTCTTAAAAGGAAATTGCAAATCCTGTACCGTGATTGCTCTTCTACCGCGAGCATCGAACTTGTCGAGTTGTAGAGGCTGAGTAGGGTTAATGAATCTCGAGAAGAAATTCTCCAGACGAGTCCTGAAACCAAAGGATGCTCCCCCCCCCCTCCCCAACTCCCAAAGCACTCCCTCCTTCCCCTGGGCTGGATCAAGGTGTCATACGACGCGTGTTGAAGATCAACCTGGCTGAGGGCCCAGTATCTCCAAAAATAGCTCAGTCGCGAACGGAGTATCCGGATACCTGGAGACCTCCGGATTAGCTAGCCTTATCTCTATACAGAGGATCTCTGTACAGATGGACACCCCTTTCTTCGCTACTCGTGGGACCATTCATGGAAAAAACCAAGAAAACAAAAACCGAGGTCGGTACTCCTTCAATACCGGGCGGTGGAACGGTGACTACACCGACTACCGGCAGGGCCCCTACATTGCCGAGAGGAGGCAAAACTGTGGCAGGCCATGGTGCGCCATCCTCTAAAGGCAAACGAAACTAGCCAAAAAATAAGAATTCAGGAAGTGTTAAGACTGTGGCAAGCCATGGTCCTATCACTTCCTCCACCCCTAGCAGCAGCAAGTTTGTGGCAGGCCACGGACTTGTCGCTGCTACCAAAACTCCTTCAGGGAGTGTTAAGACTGTGGCAAGCCACGCTCCTATCACTTCCTCCGCCCCTAGCAGCAGCAAGTTTGTGGCAGGCCACGGACTTGTTGCTGCTACCAAAACTCCTCCCTCCAAGAAGGAATCTGGAGCTCAGCCGCATCGGCAAGCTCCATCTAGGCGCTCTATATAAGACGCCGATATGCTTCACGCATGATCAAAACCTTCGGATCCATTCCGGAGGTTGAGAGAAGTGCGGAAATAAAGAGCAAGGTTGAGTGGGCTAAAAACATCCTAAAAGACGGATTTCCCACTGCTTCCACTGCTCCCAAAACGCCAATGTACTATTCATTCCCAAAGCCGGAAAATGCTCTCATGTTGTCCTCAGACCTATAACTCTATCATTTTTTAAACAATCCTTCACCAACGACTCCTTTGTACCAGATCCATCCTATTTTAGTTACCTATTGAACTTCTCTAATGGCCCACTTCTCTCTCATATTTTTGATCCGTCTTATATCGAACATAAATTACACCAACTCAATGACGAATTCACACCCGGCCCAGATGGCCTCCCTGCCATATCTCTTAAAAAATGTTCTTCCTCTCTTTCCCTTGCACTTTCTAATCTCTTCCGTCTATCCCTTTCACAAGGAGAATTTCTTCAGGTTTGGAAAACCTCCTTCATAACCCCGATCCACAAGAAAGGATCAAAGAATGAAATAACCTTACTATCGTCCCATCGCTAAACTCTCCCATATACCCAAACTCTTCGAATGTATTTTGTATGAAGCTCTAAGCTTCCAATGCAAATCACTTATTTCCCCTAGACAACATGGCTTCTTAAAGCGTAGGTCAACCACCACAAATCTCGTTGAATTCGTATCCTTTGCCCTCTCTGCCCTAGAGAATGGCAATGAAGTCGATGTAGTTGCAACCGATTTTAGCAAAGCCTTCGATAAAATCTCTCATCGGTTAATTATCTTTAAATTGTCTGCCCTCGGCTTTGAAGCCATATTGTTAAAATGGATATCCTCTTACCTCGAAAACCGTTTTTACAGTGTTCGTTTTAGGTCAGCCCAGTCCGCTCCATTTTTGGCCACCTCTGGAGTTCCACAAGGCAGCCATCTCGGTCCCCTTCTTTTTATATTAACCATAAATTATCTCGATATGATCATCAAACACTCGTCTGTCTCCCTTTACGCCGACGATACCAAATTTTTCAAAACCATTTCCTCTCCCCATGACTCTTTCCTCCTTCAACAAGATCTTGATAGTTTCTCGATCTGGTGCCTCAAAAATTCTTTGGAACTTAACATCGCCAAATGCCAATCCATCACCTTCTCACATAAGCGGAAATAATCTCCTCCCCGACTCTATCTTCTCCATAACCAACCTATCTCCTCCGTACAGTCTCTTCGCGACCTCGGCATTTTGTGTGACAGCGAGCTCAACTTCCGTTTACATATGGATGAGATAATCCTCAAAGCCAACTCTGCACTAGGTTTTGTAAAACGGTGGTCCAAAGAATTCACCAACCCATACGTGACCAGGTCCCTCTAAATTACCTTTGTTCGCCCCCTCCTAGAGTACGCCAGTCAAGTATGGTCCCCATATCATCGTGTTCATATCTCGAGAATTGAAAGCATTCAGCGTCGTTTTCTTCGATTTGCTCTTCGAGGGACGATCCTTTTAATCTGCCCCCCTATCAAAATCGTCTCAACCTTATCAACTTAAACACCCTCGAAGATCGCAGAGATGCAGCAGTTTTTCTCTTCATTCATCGACTCCTTTCAGGTCACGTTGAATGCGCGTCCCTTCACAACTCCATTTTCCTCAACACTAACACTCGAAATCTACGTACCCCTCGACTCTTCTATCTACAAACCCACCACACCTCCTATGGCGCGAATGAACCAATCTCCCGTATGCTACGTCAAATCAACTCAAACCCTACCGTCCAACCAACCTTAGTTTTAACTTTTAGTTTAAGTTTATTTTTTAAGTTATAGCTTGTATTAAGCCGAATAAATGGGGGCATTCGCCCCCACCAAAATTAAAATTAAAATTAAAATTAAATTAAATTAAAATTAAATTAATTCTGAAAACTCTAGAACGACTGATTGATATCCATATTCGAGCTAAAGTTGATCCAAGACTTCTGTGTACTGCTCAACATGCCTATTGTAAAGGAAAGTCGGTGGAAACGGCTTTGCACTCTCTGACTAGCCACATCGAACGATCCCTACAATATAAGGAGTACACGATGGTTGCTTTCCTAGACATAGAGGGCGCCTTTAACAACGTCAACACATCCGCAATCATGACTGCGCTGTCAACTCTGTGCAGGTAGACGGCTCACTTGGGGAGCTGATTAATCTAATGCTAACAAGCAGGATAATCAACTCCAAACTGGGTGAGACTTCTGCTAAAAGATATGTCAGTAGGGGTACGCCGCAAGGCGGTGTCCTCTCCCCCCTTCTCTGGAACTTAGTGGTCAACGAACTACTGATATACCTGGAAGCGGGTGGTAGCAGAGTGATTGCCTATGCGGATGACGTTGCCATAGCCGTCTCAGGAAAACATCTAAATACCATTAAGGAACTCCTCCAAGTAAATCTTAACAGATTAACCTGCTGGGCAGATCGCTGTGGATTGGGAATAAACCCCCATAAAACTGATCTTGTCCTCTTTTCTAGGAAATATAAAATTCCAATCATAGACCCTCCTTCAATAAACGGTATCAGTTTAGCTTTCTCCGATACAGCAAAATATCTGGGTCTCATTTTTGACAGGAAACTAAACTGGAAACCTAACATTCAAGAAAGAGTCAATAAAGCCACAATAGCTTTATTCTCTTGCAAGAAAGCCATTGGGAACAAATGGGGCCTTCAACCTCGCATAACCCACTGGCTATACATCTCGGTCATAAGACCGATACTCACTTACGGGGTGGTTGTCTGGTGGACGGCCTTGGAAAATGCAGTCAACTGCATTAAATTAAGCAGAGTCCAAAGAACAGCATGTCTATGCACAAGCGGAGCCTTGCGGTCTACCCCCTCTGCGGCATTAGATATTCTGCTTCACTTGACACCCCTCGACATTTTTAGCAAGCAAGTAGCTGCGACTGCAGCTATTCGCCTTAAAGCGACTAAACAGTGGACAAATAATTCATTTGGCCACGACAACATTCTTAATACATTAGGAATCCTCACAGAGAACACCGATTACACCATACCTGAACTTTGGTTTGACAAAAACTTCCATGTAAGCTTCCCCTCTAGATCATTCTGGGAGGAGGATGCTTTCATGGAGGACAAGTCAATCCATCTCTACACAGATGGATCTAAAACCGACAGCGGAGTTGGTGGCGGTGTTTTCTCAGATAAGCTAAATCTAAGCCTCTCTTTCCGCCTTCCAAATCACTGTAGCGTGTTCCAGGCGGAAATTTTGGCGATTAAAGAAGCTCTGTCCTGGCTGAAGAAAAACGTGATATCTGCAAAGGATATCCGCATATTTTCGGATAGTCAGGCCGCCATCAAGTCCCTGGACTCGGTCTCATTATATTCTAAAACCGCCCTTGAATGCCGATCATCTCTCATGGAGATGGCAGAGCAGTTCAACATTCACCTTTGTTGGGTGCCGGGCCACAGAGACATTCCAGGGAACTGCAGAGCCAATGATCTCGCCAAAATTGGAACCACTCTACCTATCCTACCGGACAAAGGTAGTATAGGTATACCAATCGCTACGTGCAAACTAACACTAAAGCTAGATGCCAATAAAAGAACAGACCTTAGGTGGACTGCTGTACAAACATGTCTAGCGACCAAACAGATCTGGCCAAGGCTGGATCTGAGTCGCTCTAAGTGTCTGATCCTTTTAGATAGGAAACATCTCAGCGCCATAATAGGTGTCATTACTGGACACTGCCTCATAGGCAAGCACGCAAGAAGGCTTGGCGCTTTTACTAATGATTTCTGCAGAAGCTGCATGGACGAGGAAGAGGAGGAGACAATCCCCCACCTACTCTGCACATGCCCAGCTCTCTCCCAGAGAAGGAAGCTTCATCTAGGAGCTTTCTTCTACAACGACCTAAACGATCTAGAAAAAATAGACGTTAACAGTCTCCTACGCTTTATTATAAGCTCAAACTGGTTCCAGTAGTAAGAAGATCATAGATCCACGTGGCATCACAATGGGCCAATAGACCTAAGTGGGTTGGTATTTCCAACAGCCACTCTTACCTAACCTTACCTAACCTACCGTGATTGCTAGAACTTCTTTCTCATCGTTGGCTTAGATGCTTCAAACAATAAGAGTTTTACTGACATTGCAAATACAATTTCGATATGATGTTCATAAACACTATTGGAAACATAATCTGCTGCAATTCGTGACCTTTTAGCATTTCCATTGCAAGCCTGCAGGCGGTACCCCACAGACTGATATCGGCTTCCTCCCATAACTGTTAGCAATTTAACGTCTAGTATTGTAGTATAAGTGTTAGTAATGTGAAAGGAATGACATCTTAATAAAGCTACTACTGTACTGTTAGTAGTGTGTTACATACGAGTATGTTCTTAAACATCGCAAACCGTTTGTCTGATTCTGACCTACCTCTAAGTCCTTCGGCTTGTGCTAACCCAACTGACAATAGATCTTACTGATGAAACAGACAGTCCGAACACAACTTCAACTCCTGGAAAGTATTTGAGCTTTCCATAGAATTTATTAAATTCAGCCTTCCTACTACTTCTACTACTTCTCGACCTAACTTGAAAGTAGTAAAAGATCTCAAACTTTACGATGTATTTCACTAACATTCGGGACTCGAATTCTGGCAAAATCTAGTCCTGAATATAGGGAAAGTTGGCTTTGCAGCAGAGTTCAGATTTCATTGCGACAACTAGCAGGTTCAAAAAATTGACAAGCCCCATGCCTTAACAAAAGATGTCTTCCAAGTACACTGCCAGAAAATCCAGGGGTTCGCTTGGAGTTCCGCATGTAGGCTAGTCCAGGGCTAACAATGGAGATTATCATTTGCCAATTACTGGAGCTAGTTTACAAACTATGGGCCCCAGTTGGGTTGAAGCCGTCAAAATAAGCAACAGCGTATTCAATGGCCTCAACCTTCACCACGGCTGATATGACAGTGATCAGTTACGGAGGTGTTGCATACAGATCACTTGCAGTTTCTTTAAGGCTAGCGGCTTTGAGCCCATATTGATCTAATTACTGAGATGTTCTTATAGACTGAATTCTTCGAAATTTTAATTGACCTATTTACAAGTTTTCTTACATAGTACTTATACCATCCGACCTGCGTTTCTCTATGAAAGAAGTGATCTGCAGTTGCTTTTTCCTCCAAGACACATTAGTTCAAGATATCATGTCAGTGAGAATATCGTCCACCTAAGTTTACATCGAATAAATTTTGATTGATTATCTTGAGCAAGTTTAAGACTACGCTTTCGATTCGGAATTTGGTGAACCTATAGGCTGATATAGAAACTTTCTACAGTGCTGTTGGTAATCTCTAAAACATGAAGTTGAATATAATTAAATGGTCACTTGTTATCTTCCTTTCGTAACCAAAATTGGCTGCGAGCCAACATTTATGATAAATATGGGAGACAATTGTATCAAGTCCATGATATGGCCACCTCTGCTCCCGAGAGTATTCTGAGTATAAGCTAAGAGTTTTGTGCTGTCGTTAGTACCGAATTCAGAAATAATGGCAAGCTAGGTAGTTCCAAAATATTTTATTTATTATCTGCATCCAGGCTTCAGCCAATTAGTATCTCTAGTTAGCGCTGTCCTTGGCTATCTACCTTCAATTTCGCATCCCAAAATCATTGAGGCCCCGGTAGACATGTGCGTGAAAATAACATTTGTACCCAGTGTACTCCCACATGTCGTGGTATTGTTTAGCAAAGGCTTAGCATATATGTGTAACAGACACAACTTTTGCTCAAACTGCTTTCAAAAATCGTCTAATCATAAAAGATAAGCAATCATCCAGCAACCACCTGGTGCTCTTTATTGAAACAATAACTTTACTTTACTACAATGGTACGCATATATCATTGTTTTTTTGACAATTTTATCCTCCCCCCGCCTATAAAAATGTTATAAACTCTGGATTCAGATATGAGAAACCGATAAACTCATTCTGGTCTAAGTTCATCATGAACAGCTTATCTGTTGGTGTCAAATCAGTTTTCTCTTCTGTGAAAAGCTTGTCAAAGTTGCCAATATCCTTCCGATATTTCTAGGGAATAAAACACATATATCTGACTGTAAATTTCTTAGGACATCATTTCCAGTTAAACTTACGAATTGAGGTGTTATGGGCGGCGTCAATTCACGTGACTCAACCTTATCCCAATCGATGTCTTTAAAGAAGGCATGCGTCTTTACATCAAATGGACCATCCGATCCAGAACCCAGGCGATTTTCAGGTTTCTTAGTCAAGAAACTACAACAAATATCTCTGGCATCTTGTGAAAAACCCGGATACGGGGGTTTCTTTTCCTTGATTGCTTTAAATATCATCTCGTCTGTATCGCCTTCGAATGGAGACTGTCCGGCTATCATTTCATAAAGTAAAACTCCAAAAGACCACCAATCTACTGCGTTAGTGTAAGGTTGATACGTAATAATCTAGAAGTAGAAACATCATCACGACATTAATACATATATATTATATATGTTATAGGATTTAAAAAAGTCTGAACCTCAGGAGCCATGTAGTTTGCAGTACCACAAAAAGTTTTCGTGGTTTCGTCGTTACGAATTCCCTCCTTGCACAGCCCAAAATCTGCAATTTTCACATGACCTTCAGCATCCAATAAGATGTTGTCCAGCTTGAGATCACGATAGATTATGCCATTCTTGTGAAGAAAGAATAGAGCTATTGCTACTTCAGCACAATAAAACCTGCAATCAGAAAACCATTCAATATAGGGTGAACAATGCAACCACAGATCAACTCACATGGCAACTTTTTCCTCAAAACATCCAATTTGCTGGATGTGAAACATGAGGTCACCACCCTTACAGTATTCCATTACAAAGAATAAACGGTCCTAGCGTTTTACAAAATAATAACATTACGTCTTTCGTGGAATCATAGAGTGTTTGAAAACTTACCATAGTTTGGAAGCAAGAATGCAATGACACCAGGAATGACGGTTTACCGGATAATGCTAAGACACTCTTTTCAATCATTGGAAGCTCCATATCATCGGTTTGAATGATGACATCCTTTCGAAGAACTTTGACTGCATAGAGCTCATCCGTGCCTCTGCGTTCGGCTAAAAGTACCTTGGAAAATGATCCTCTTCCAAGAACTTTCAAGAAATGGAAATCAGCTGCTCGAATCATATCGCGTTTTGTCATGTTGTGTGGCATGTCTTTGGTGTCCATGCGCCTTTTATTTTCACGTTGTGATGGACGCTGAAGAAATATAACACATTTTTAACCCTGAAACTTCAAAGCAGACAGCAAACTAGACAACGCGAAACAAAAGGAGGAATGGTAGCTGCTTTACAGAAGTTTACTACTAAAATCGAAACATGCATATACCTAAGGAAAGTAAATCTGGCTTGGCAGCAAAAGCTCTTCCCGTTTATGTTTATAATCAATAAAATGTTTGAACACAGCGCGGACGAACGAAAGTTAGGTAGGATAGAAAGAGAGATACCGATGTACATTAGTTTTGAATGTTTGAAAGTTGTAATGACAAGGTAACAATGACCTCGGCAGGTTGTGTCGTGGGGAGAACACGCTTTTCTTTTGATCTCCTATCAAACTTCTTTCTGAGTTAAATTATTCAAAGTTAATCAAAAATAATTTAAATAAATAAAATGCCTTGCATTTGCGTAATTTGTCATAGTAAAGTGGATAGATCTGTTTCCAAATTAACCTGGGGCGAATTTGAAAAATTATTTCACGCTACTTGTGTTAATATTCTTGATAGTGACTTAGAATATATGAAAAAAAAACGGTATTCCATTCCGCTGCCCTTTATGTACATCTTTTGATCGTAGATCAGGAACCATCTCTCCACGGACGCTTCTACTGTTCCTATCACCACCACCTCTGCACCTGCTCTTACGCATGTCACCTCCGTCGCTGTGGCCAACTCATCGGCTGTTACAACAAAACCCAACGCCACTGCTGATCTTGTTACACCAATTTCTTTGGTAGACATGTATAGAGAGTTTTTGGAGATTACGAAAATCAACACTGGTCTATTGAATGCGCTTGAGGTACTTCGTGAAGAGAAAAGTGACATGCTCAAACAAATTAATTCGCTGCAGCATAGGTTAAATTCGCTTGAGCTAAGTCAGAGACGGAACGCGGTAGAAATAGTTGGAGTACATGATCTAACTAACCCTAATGCTTTAGACAAAGCTCTCAAGCTTTTTTCGGATGGAGATTAATGAAGATCAAATTGACAACATTTACATAAAAAAAAAAAAAAAAACTGCTGCCACTGAATCAACTGATATTCTTTGTATTAAGTTTTGTTCATATAACACAAAGCTGAAGCTTATGAAAAAAAAGGTTACAAATTAAAGGCGCTTGACAGCTAAATTTTTTGGAAACGATTACAACAGCAATTGTATCTATATAAACTATAGTTTATAGTTTTTCACACCAGCGAACTTGGGAAAGCTGCGCAGGAAATAAAAAAAGTTAAACACTACAAGTATTTATGGTTAGATAATTCAGAAAAGTTAATGAGAAAATCAGAAGGTGATAAAGTTATTAAAATTAATTATATAGATGACTTAAGTAATCAAATGCATTTTGCTAACTTACGAAGGGCGTTCAACATATTCTCGGTATCGGGGTGAAGCTGTGGTTGTATATATAAATTGACTTATTTATCAAGTAGTACTATTATTTTAGTGCATTCATGTAAAATTTCATATAAATGTGATTATTAATTCGCGTTTTATCTCTAGTTAAACAGAATCATAATGACAACTGAAACGATGATGGTGAAAATTGAGCATCGCGCTGTAATTAAATTTCTCACTAAGCAAGGAAAAAGTCAAAAAACTATTCATGAAGAGATGGTTGCTGTTTACCAGGGTTCCGCACCTTCATTATCAACTGTGCAAAAGTGGTCAAGTGAGTTCAAGAGAGGCAGAGAGAGCATTGAAGACGACCCCCGCTCCGGCGCTCCGGCTACTGCTTGTACGGGAGAAAGCATCAAAGAAGTCGAAAAACTTGTTCTTGAGGATGCCCGAATAAAGGTGAAAATGATGGCAGAGATCACCAAGCTTTCAATTGGTACCATTCACACCATTCTTCATGACCATCTTAACCTTTCAAAGGTCAGTGCAAGGTGGGTCCCACGAATGCTCACAGCGCCTCAGAAAAAAGTGAGAATCGCATGCTGTAGAGAGCTTTTGGAGATGTGTAGTGAGAACGGGGACGGTGTTATGGATCGAATTGTTATTGGGGACGAAACATGGGTCCACCACTATGACCCTGAAAGCAAACAAAAGTCCATGCAGTGGCATAAAAAAGGAACAGACCCCCCGAAGAAGTTCAAAGTCACTCCGTCTGCCGGGAAGCTCATGGCCACAGTTTTTTGGGACTCAAAGGGAATCTTGCTCATTGAGTACAAAAACAAAGGTGAAACCATCAACACCACATCCTACGCTTCCACTTTGCATAATTTGCGGGAGGAAATTAAAAAGAAAAGACGGGGTAAACTCGCAGCGGGTGTGTTGCTTCTTCATGACAACGCTCCTGTTCACACGGCGCGAGTTTCCAAGGCTGCTGCGCGAGATTGTGGTTTCGAAGAAATCCAACACCCACCCTATAGTCCAGACCTTGCCCCTAGTGATTATTTCCTGTTTCCGGATTTGAAAAAATGTCTTCGTGGAAAAAGATTTTCGGATGATGAAGAACTCAAGTCGGCAATAAATGGGTATTTTGCAGAGAAATAGGAAATTTATTTTTTTGAGGGTTTAAAAAAGCTTATCTCAAGATGTAACAAATGCATTGATGTTAGGGGAGATTATATTGAAAAATAAAAACAATTTAAATTGAATTCGCATTTTCGTTCATATCGATACCGATAATATATTGAACGCCCCTCGTAAATAATTTTGATCCTGAAATTAATATTGTTTCGTCTTGTAGCTTTGGTAAAGATATTTTGTAAAGTATTTTTCAAAATAACCATGAATTTTCAGATAGCTTTTTTATGGTTCACCAAAATAATCTTAGTCTTCGCACTAATTTTGATTTATTGGTACTGCATATTGAGTCCTGTTCAAATAAGCCTGACTTTATTTTTGTTTCCGAAATTTCGATTTTCGATAGTGAAAAAGATGATAATAAAATCCCGGGTTATGCCTTTTTTGCTACATGCAACAATTCTTATTCGTCTGGTTGTGTCGGTGTTTTTATCAAAAATATATACAATAATTCAGAAGTTTCTAACTTTAATCTGCAATCTGCGGATATTATAAAAATTAATTTTTATTTAAAAGATGAAATAATTGTCTTTATTGGTCCCTATAGGCTGCATGATTGTAATAGAGATGGTTTCCTTGATGAACTTAATGAATTACTCGTGAATAAAAAATCCAAAAACTTTATTTTCCTGGGTGATATTAATATTGATCTTCTTTCTAAGACTAATTTTGTAAATAGTTACATAATGTTACTGGGTGCTAATTGTTTGGATTGTTGTATTGATAAGCCAACACGCATATGCGATACCTCTAGTACATGTATTGACCACATCAGAACTAGAAGTGGTAGATCTCGTAGAATGTGGTCTTGTGAGCTCTTTAGCTGATTTCGGTATCACTGATCATTGCTTGATAAGTCTTCAATATTTAGACAATAAACCAATTACTAGGAAACCTTTTAAAAAAAATTATTTTGATAGGCTTAACTTCCTTCTTCGCTTTGAATTTTGGCCTGATGTCTATAACGAAAATTGTCCTTCTATAGCTTTATACACAAATTAGGGATTTTGCTTGACTCTCAATATAAATACTACTCATCGCAAGTCTAGACGATTAAAAGAGTGGATGTCTGGACCTTTGCTAAGAAAAAAAAACAAAAAAAAAAAATTGGAACTTAAATGTAAAAAATACTCTTTCAATAGTGCATTCAAAACCTCTTTCAAAAGGTTATGCAAAGAGATCTCTGTTGAGGTAAAGACATCTAAGGAAAATTATTATTTGTCTGAACTCGAAAAAAACCAAGGAAATATAAAAGGGGAATGGAGCGTAGTCAACAAAATAGTAAGTCGCAAAGTCTGTGAAGACAAACCATTAATTGTGACAGTGGATGATTTGACAGTTTCGGATCCGATTGAAGTTGCTAATAACTTCAGTGAGTTTTTTGTTTCCACAGCTAATAATTTATTGTTACTGAGTACGATAAAAACAATCCTACTATTGCTGACTAGGGACTAGTATGTGATACTTTTTTTAGTGAAAGCTGTTGTTTTAATCTCATTTCTTCAAGTGAATTATATAAAATTATTAATTCTTTAAAAGACTCCAACACTGTTATAGCGGATGGTTGCTCTAATGTTATTCTAAAAAGGATAGCATTTAATATTGTGGATGTGCTACTTCACATTTTTAAGAAAAGAGTTTTCGGAGGAGTTTTTCCTGATGCACTTAAAATTGCTGAAGTTATTCCGCTCCATAAAAAATGCAATCTTTGTTTTCTTAGTAACTACAAACCGATATCTCTTTTGCCCGTTTGTTCCAAGATGTTTGAAAAAGCCATGAAAAAAAGAATTCTAGATTTTTTAAACAAACAACGATTTTTTTGTGATTGTCAATTTGGAATTCGCGCTTGCAGGTCTACTGAAGTGAGGTCTATGATGGTATCAACCAAAGTTTCATCAATGCTGCCCTTTTTGTTGATCTAACTAAAGCGTTTGATCTCATATTCTATTGAGTAAGCTTTATAGAGCAGGATTTCGTGGTTTCTTGCATTATTGGTTTACTTCTTATTTGTCTGATAGAAAACAGCATGTTAAAATTAAAGAAAAATACAGTGTGCTACATACCACAAGGATCGGTCCTTGAATCATTACTTTTCTTAATTTTTGTTAACTCCATCTTTTCCCAGAAACTTAAAGCTTACTCGACAGCTTTTGCTGATGACATAGCCTTTTCCTACGCAAGTAAATCTACACTTAACTTAATAGTTGACATTAACTTGTACTTTGATCTTTTGAGACGCTGGTTTTGCTCAGCATTGTATGATTTTGAGTAATAAGACTAAAGTGATGTATTTCAATTTATTAGGGTCTTCTACTCTGCTTGACTGTAATCTTTTTTATCACGCTTCTGACTGTCTTAAGTTTAAACTCGAAACTAACTCTGCATTGAGCACCAGTACATTTAATTCTATTGAAACTTGCTCCAATCATTGTTTTAAAATAGATTTTGGTCAATCCTTTAAGTATCTTGGAGTATACTAAAATACTAATGCTCTTAAAAATGTATTTGCTATGTTGCTCTAGACAATTTTATAATCTCAGTTCATATTGTTCAATAAAATGAGTGGTTATGACCTATTATGATATTGTGCATTCTAAGATTCAGTATGGTATCACTTGTTGGGGTGGAACTCATGCTAACAAAATCAACCCTCTGCTCTTGGCTCTTAAACATGTTATACGTATTATATGTAAGAAAAATCGATTCCATAACAGCTTCATCTTATTTCAAGAACTGAAAATTCTACCCTTAAGGCATCTCTACTACTATAAAGTGCAAAAACTTTTTTTTATTAGAAGTGGCTATCTTTCAGTTAGAAGAAATTATATTCATAACTTGCGAATTCATTCAAATAACTCTGTTACCATCGCACAATAAAATGCATTTTAAAAAGTTTTTCTTGATAGTAGCTCCGACAATCTTTTAATTTGTTACCTTTCCTCACTAATGTAAAAACATGGCTCTTTGAATTTAACCACCAACAAGGAACCGAAAGTGGATTTGAGGGTAAACAGATGAGCATTAGTAGCGAGACTGATTTTTGCAGCCCCTGACCAGATGTGGGTGCTGTAAACAAACTTTGGGCGGATGAATGACTTATATATTGAGGCCAGATCAGCAACGTCTTTCTTAAGCGTGTGAAATTTCAATACGATCACAAGTTGAGGCAAAAAATGCTATAATGTCCCAAAGGTAGTAAAAGCTTTTAGTCGTTTTTCAAAAACATCAGAAATTCTGCCTCATCATCCATCCCAACGTCCATTTACAATGACATTCCAGCTCTCAACTCTTTAGACAAGGCCAATCTCCTTGCTGCACACTTTGCGGCCAGCTCTACACTTAAAAATTGTGCTTTGTCTCCGCCTACATTTGAGTGCGTCGAATCTTCAATGGAACGAATCCACTTTCGCTCTGGTGTAGTAGCAAGAGTACTTAAAGATCTCAACATACACAAATTCAATTGTCCAGATGGTATATCTCCCCTTCTTCTGATGAGGTTTCCTTCCACGCTGGTAAACAGTCCTACACTTTAGGACTCTTTCGGAGAAGATAGAAAACAGCATTTCTCCAGCCCATTCCTAAGAACGGCGAATCTTCTTCTCTCTCCCCCTACAGATCCATTGCACTTACGTCCCTTCTTTCCAAGGTCATGGAAACGCTGATAAATCGTCAGGTCACACAAAAACTTCTGAATGACCGGCAATACGGTTTCCGTAGCAACAGGGCCACAGGTAAATTGATGGCATGTCTTACCGACAAGTGGAACCTAAGCATACATCAATCTTGCGAAAGCAAGATGCACTTTGGCATCAGGCTCTTTTGTCGAAAATGCGTGCATTTGGGATCGACGACTCTCTTCAATGGATTAGAAATTAACTTTCGGAACGTTCAATTCAAGTTGTCTTGGACGGTTTCAAGTCTGATATTCACAAAATAAATGCTGGTGTGCCCCAGGGCTCTGTTCTGTCTCCGACACTCTTTTTAATTTTTATTAATGATCTCTTGTGTGCTACTTCTAATCCAATATATTCCTTTGCTGATGACAGTACTCTCTGCTTTCCATATTCGTTTTCGGACTCACGGCCCTGCTCTTCAGCTGTAGAACGAGAACGGCATCATATGCTAAGCTCATTAAATTCCGATATCAATAGCATAACCAATTGGGGAACTATCAACAGAGTGGAATTTAAAGCTTCCAAAACACAATGCTGTCTGCTGTCGTTAAAGCGAAATTTAAACACCCAGCCATTATCCATGAATGGCACTTGCATCGTCGAAACCGAAAAACTTTGCAATCTCGGTATGTGTGTCAACGACACCTTACGTTGGAATGACCACATATTCGATGTCGCCAAAAATGCTGCGAAATGTCTAGGTTTCCTCAAGCGATACAAGTTTTTTTTTTATAATTTACGCGCGCCTAAGGGGTTAGATACCCGTTTACTGTTGCCTGGGCGCGGGCGGATAGGTAGAAAGAGGAGAAAGGAAAATTGTTTTGTGGTGGTTTGAAACTCAGGTGTGTTTGGTTTAGATATTCGCTCTCCAGGGGTGGGAGTCCGAATAGGACGGAGAGTTTTTTCTTCACTCAGAGTGATTCGAGGTATAATTCACAGTATTTTTTTCTGTGCTTGAAACTCTACAACAGTCAAATCTACGTGTCAATGTTATGCCTTCACACGCAGAGTTTTTCTGTCTGAGTTCCAATTACACAAATGAAAGACTGACTTGCCATGGGCAGGATTCGAACCTGGACCCTCCGAGTGAGAAGCGATTGCTAGTACCACTACACCACGGCCACCCCTATGTTGTATGTCCTTTGCTTATTCAGATGACATAGCAGTTGGTGCCTGAAGAAAAATATTTGGGATTGATACCTAAATGTCAAGGAACGAGTTAGCCTGGATGACAGTTTGCACAACCAAAAAGTCATACACCGACTCCAGTCTCAATTAATTCATTATCTTTCTACAATACTTCGTTTGTAAGAAGACACCAAAGTGGTAAATAGATTTAGATAAACGGGGCATCTGTTTACCACTAAGAAATATGAAAATCTCGAGCTATTTATGTGTCTACCCGTATCAGCAAAGCTTTAACATCTACACTCACTACCGCACTTTGTAACCCTATACTCGTAAGAAACAAAAATTATTTTTTTTAGTATAAATGCTTACTCTGACTTGGTCCCGAAGAAGAGCCATATCCGTACTAGGATCACTGCATGGAATATTGAACAATTCGCCTTGTTCTTGCGCCAACAGTTTGTACCACCCTTCAACTGGTTCCTGGAAAAAAGGAACATCCCTTAAGTCAATTCTGAAAATAAAAACTTTTTATTCGGAACCTTTGTAATTTCCGAAATACTGAACGACAGCGAACCCATAAAGTCATTTCGTGAAGTTCTATCCCAATCCCATACTTCGATGAGAAGACGTTTCTTCTTTTCCTCTGGCTTGAGGTCACTTTAAAAAAAATCAACTTTTAAAACCACAAAACGTTGCATCCTATTATGGCTTACTATGTAAATGTTTCATTCCAAACTGGGTTGAGACTTTCTTTGATAGTTTTAGTCTTCTTCTTAGTCTTGTCGGCTTTATCAGGATGGAGACTCACTCGCACATAAGGATCACTGAATCCGTTCGGATCCATGGGAACCAGCTTTGCACCTTCCTTCACTGCAAAAAAATAAATCAATTTTCATTTCTGGTGCCTACACCACATGGACTGATCAACCTACCCAGAACTGTAAGCTTATTGCCCTTAATGTTGGCTTCTATTTCAATTCGCCCTCTAATCTCCATTATATCGCTTCCACACAAATCGGGGATATTGTCCTTGCAAGTTGGATGGACATTCAAATTGCATTCTTGAGGAACAAAAGCTCTAGTCACTGACACTCCACAAAGGTATTACTTACCTGCGCACTTATATCCTTGATGCGCAATTCCATGAAGTAAGAGACCACAATGGTCACAGAATGTCGGAGCCTTATATGTGGTCGACTCGAATCTATGTTTAATCTTTTGGCAATCCTATTACAAGAGTGGTAATTAAAAATAATTGTCACAATACTGTAAAGTACTCGTATATGCCTTACACTATCGAATTCGGTATCCTTGCCAGGACAGGTGAATACTACATTCTGGTAGCATCGATTGTGAACGTTAAATCGACAATCTATCAATCGAAACGTAACTAAGTCAAACCAGGTTCGGTGAGTAGAATAAAATGAAAGCAAATATTTACCTTGACATTGATAACCTTGTTTGCCGAAGCCCCTAAATGATTTGCAAGTAGAAAAGTTGAAAATGAGGAACTGTTTATATTGTACGGCTAGTTGCGCTTACCAAATGAATTCCTTACACTGACTGCAAAATGTCGGTTGTTTGAAGAAACGTGGCATAAAAACATGTCCTTGAATGGTTAACACTCCTTTACGTTTCATCGCACCCTTGCGAATACGATTTTTCATGTAATTGATATTCGCTTCGGAAGAAGCAGCTGCCGCTGCTGGTGCCTCCGCCATGATTTAAAAGATTTCACTAAAACCAAAATTGTATGACTTTAGCGAGAGATAATATGCAATGAGAATAATAGAGCAGAGAATGATAACTGTGTTCCCTTTGAGTTTTAAACTCAAAGTGAAATGTGGCTTCAGTATGGCTTATGGAAGAAGCCCATACAAGTGCACCAAAAGCAAATACGGGTTAAATTTGCAGTAGCAAAACTTTTTCTCGGAACAATGAACAGATAGGGTGGGATAGCATGTTGTTATAACAGTTTGTTCCCAAAAACATTGTTTAAGATGCAAAAGTTAAAATTGTTGATAATTATCGCGCACTCAGGGGGTTTTTAGTACCCTTAAAATGTTTGCAAACAGCGCGGGCGAAGGAAAGTTAGGGAGGAAGAAATGAGAGATATCGATGTACGTTGCTCTTAAATGTTGGCAAGTTGTAATGCCGAGGTCTCTAGCAGGGCATTCCATAAGCGAGTTGTACGACTTAGGAACGAATCACGATATTTCAGAATAAGACCGAAAGTGAGCTTGATAGAACAAAGTGAGACAGGAGCTATTACGTCGGTTTTCGAGGGTGTCAGAGTGTCTCATCACATGGTTTTGAATCGTATCTAGCAGGTGCAGTTTTAAGAGCACCTCACTTCATGTTGGATAATGGTTGCGCGTTTAAATTTCGCTTCAACGACAGCAGACTGCATTGTGTTTTGGAAGCATTAAATCCAGCTTTGTTGGATGTTCCAGATTTATTGACACTGTTTATAATGGAATGTAGATTTGATTTGATTTATTTTATTTTTCTTATAATTCATTGTACAAAATAATTTAATATATATAATCGTTTCAGAAATTAAGAATAAGAAAAATTCATGACACTCAGTAATTTAAAGTAAAAAAAATAGTGTAGAAATGCCACTTCAATGGGCTTAAGATCATAATGAACTAATTTTGGGTGGGGTGACCCTCAAAAGAAATATAGATATAATTTATTCAAGTAAGATAAGTTAAGTTTTATAAAGAACAAAAGGAGGAAGGAAAATCAAAACAAAATTTGTTATGTGCTTAACATACGCTGTCGTTCCCGTTCTATAGGCAAAGAGCAGAGACGTGAATCCGCATTTATTTTGTGAATATCAGACTCGAAAATATCCAAGACAAGTTGAATCGAACGTTCTTTATCAGATTTGGATAATCCATTTGGTTTAGTTTATAGATAATAACTTTTAAAAAAATTTGAGTTTCGTGGGAATTACGCAATGTGCAGAACTTTTCTTGAGCTTTCATTCACCCCATTCGGTGAGACATCATTTTGCGAAGGTTTGCCAACTCTGACTTTCCTCGACTGCCAATGATATCCATATGGCGTCTCCAAACATTAGACTTAGCTAGTCGAGATGATGCTACCAATATGCGTTAAAGATTGCTGTTGGTGCACTTACTTAAATACATATATGAGTATGTATTACTGAGATCAATTTGCACACGATGTCATATTGGGACGTATCATCTACACCAACGCCAGGTTTGAGTAGTACGAGCCAGAATTTATTTCAACAAAAGATCCTGTAACGAATCCTAGAAGTAATGACTAGGAAAGCTACCACACTACAACATGATAAAGTTTAGCAAAGATGGATACCAAAGGCCATAAATGTTCCTTTAAACTCAGTTGCTAAAAAGTTTGCCTAATATTGACTTTGGGAACTATACCAATTCATCGTGACCTGTAAAGAAAGACTGGACAATCAGTATCAGTCATCTGTTCTCAAGGAAACTAGAATGAACAATGAGTTCCTTTCAGGCTTTCAAGTTTTCAGATGTGAATTTCAATTTACCAGCTCTGCTACAGAAAGGACAAAATACGCTATTTTGAATTAAATTAACTGGCCCAGGTCAACCCCAGACGACTTTATTCAGTTTAATACATACTGGTCTTAAACTAAAACCAAAGCGCAACGACAATTGATGGTGTTTTTTCTGGTTGCTTCTACTGCAATGGTTCGTTAGAACCATATGCCGTTCGATGGTTATTTGGACGAAAAAAAGGAGCAAACCTTAAATTGAGGGGGTTAGTATTTAGAAAAAAAATCTAATCCAGCGTTGAAGGACAATCCATGGTGTCGGTTAAGAGTAAGTGTATAAAGAGAATATCGTCGGATTCGCGATGTTTTTGCAGAGATAGTAGAAACAGTTTGAGTCGGTCATCATAGGGCAGAAGGATGTAGTGGTCAGTGAGCTTGCGCAGATCGAATCGTAGGAATCTGCGTTGGAGAGCTTCAATACGTAGAATATGCTTTTCATAGTAAAGGAACCATACTTGGCTAGCATATTTGAGAATTGGCCTAGCAAATTTGTGAGATAAGAGTCAGAGAACTCTATGAACCATCGTTTAACAAAGCTAAGCGCGGAGTTATCTGCTAATTATGGAATCAATGTGGGTGCCGAGATTGGGCCCAGTATCACAAATAACGCCCATTGCATTGAGGTGATCGAAGCTACAGAGTGTGTTCATATAGAGTAAGTTCGATCAAATAGTGTTGAACGCTTCCGGGAACATGAGATGGCTTGACATTATTTTATTTTGGTCTCAAGGAAGTTTTTGTGGCACAAGGTTTAGGACCAGAAAATTTTGAAATTTGTCTATAGATATCTGTGAATTCTATGTAATATTTGCAGCATCATCTGACTGTTGATGAAATGAAAATTAATGAATCAAGATGACTTCTTTGTGGAACACCCGAAGTGGCTTTAATTGGTTCAGACTAAGTAATACCCTTCCTCCAAGTAGGATTTGAATCAAGAAATCAGTCCAGGTTCAAAACCAAGTGCATTGAGTTTGAAAAGAATTAACTTATGTGCAAAATTACGGGCAGACAATGGGCACCAGGAGAAAAATCTTGTCTAGTAGCTCTGCTGGTGTTATTTCAATGGACATTAGATATGTCTGAGTGAAATTACTCAAATAACTGAAGTATTCGGGATCCGGGTTTTCAGTCTCGGTGGAAAAGGATTCACTAAAGAAATTAGCGATGGTTGTAGGATCAGTCGATGGTATACCAAATTTCATTATCGTCTTTGAGGCGGAACTCTTTGCAGCTCGAGAAAACTTCCCATTCCTTAGACACCCCACAACAAACACTATAAATAGTGTTTTCTTCACAGTTTTCCAAGCTGCATCTAAAGAATTTCTTAAGCTACCAACATCGAATGGCAAAGGCAAAATGAACTACATCTATTATTAAAATATATGGCTCAGATACAACAAACCTAAAACAATAGAGTTAAAAACTCCATGATTTAAACTGAATTGCAGGCTGTTTGCAAATAGGAGAACATTCAGGCTGGAATATACTCTCTAACATCTTCTGCCTTAACTTCAGTGCGAGGAACGAGAAAGAATCACTTGTGTACCGTTTGTGCAGCTCTCCAGCCCTCTCGAGGACCGACCAGCTATTACAAGTTCCAAAAGAGTTAAATGCAAAACAAAACTAGTATACCTCTGACTACCTGGTACACGATTTGTAGTATTCTACCTGCGCACCTTCAGCACAAAAAGTTTCAACGTCTTACTTTATAATCAACCACGGTATCACGGTCACTAAGCAAACTAGCATCCCTTAAGGAGAAGCAGTTGATAGTGGATCCCTTAAGCTTACATTAGATAACATTCATCTAGGAACCGACTTAAGTGACACTAAATTTGCTGCAACATATTTGTTACCACTGCAGATACAAGATCCATTTTCTTTAATATTTACACCCGCTAACAACTCTACGCCCTCTTGTTCAAATTTTAATAAGTAGTTCGTGCTTAAAATATGACTTACCCTACGAAATTTCACCCTGTACCCCATTGTTTTTATAATTCCATTAGGCTGCTGTCGTTGAATTGCAATTCCATTGATCCATATCGATTAACAGATCGATGAACACATGCCCAATCATTGACGTATTATATTTGGAATTGATTTTGCGTCGAAAGTGCAATTAAATAGCCGTATTATTAGTAGCAGACCCACTGCCAACAAAAACAAAAAAACTTTGTTTTATTTGAAATATCTACACCTTATAATCTCACATCCGATGTGTAACCATTCATTACAGATACACACAATGGCCTTACTCCCATCTGATACCACCAAAAGCCTCTATAGGCAATTATTTTCAGCGATGTTACCAGCAAATCTATTGTGTGCTCGTCTCAAAATTTGGTTACGTCCATTATCCCAGCAATTATCCTGTGCTCTGGAAACTCTCTGCATGGTGTTTCAAAATTGATTCATATTCGACAATTCCCGGGATACGATGCTTTTTGTTGCAGGAAGCCACATACATATGTGTTCGTACAACGACCACCGTGGGAGTGTTTCGGTGATTTAATTTGATTCTTGGCTAAAGCGTTGGTCCTGGCCGGTTAATGTAGGGCAATGATGGTATGGGTAAGGATTTAATGTGAGATCATAATATAGGTAGATGTAAAGTCACATGATCCAGCTTTTTGTGTTCTCCAATATGGCAGGATAGAGGTAGGAGTTCCAGTTGAAAGGATGACTTGGTTTGAGTGCTTCAACACATTTCTTCATTAGTCCGATTTTTTTGTGGCGCTTTTGTGCTAATGATGAATAGGATTTCATGGCGTATGTATGCCAATAGTATGAGTAGTCTACAAATTTGGATAATTAAAATGGGAGATGAAGCGAAAGCAAATCAAAATCACGAGCAATGCTAAGGAAATTGAAGAAGGTTTGACGCCTTAATTTTGGAAAATCATGGATTAGAAAATCCACATTTTAGGAAAGAAAGGAAATTTTGAACCATTATGAACCATTAATCAATTCGTCTACGAAACCTGTCATAGAATTCATGCACTATAGAATCAACTGAATAGGAGATTTCTTTCTCCCGATATGTTAGTTGATCCTAAACCAGTGTGGCTTGCATTATTGCAAGGCCTGACCAATAAGGTACATATTGAAAAATACCAACTATTCCCGATGAGCTATACATAAATACGCGAAATGTACATAGATCTCTGCAAAAATGTTTCAATGAGTAAGCATCTGCTCAGACCACTGGCAAAAGGTCGGTAATGACACCAGCGAAGCATTCGATACGTTCTGTTAGAGTATGTTATGTTGTTTCATCCTTAAATATACGACATTGACAGTATAGGAAGAAATAAGCAAGCTGTCATTGGGGTGACTACAGCCATTGAAGCAGCGGCGAAGATGGGCCTAGTATGTGCTACTGTCGACCAAAAATAGCAAACCATAACTTTGAAGTCGAAAATGACTTTGTTACTTGGACTCACCTTTAAATTCAAACAAGGATATCGCCTTGAGAATTCATCACATACCACCACCTCTCCGCCTGGAGTATACTCGAATCTTGAATATTTCTCTTGGGACAATGCGCTAAAGAAAAGCTTTACCTTAGGCGACAGGCTTAAGTGAGCCAAATTGGTTTGGGCAGCAGTATGCGATTAGCTAACTGGAGAAATCTGTCCAACCCAGACCTCAGTGGCAACTTATATAAAGCAAGTAATTAAGTGTATCTACATGCAGATCTTAGCCCAGCAGGTAATAAGTTTCGATAATGTCAATAATGGCGTAAAGCCAATGGCCCTTATCTCTCACCATTCATATTTGATGGGCATCTACGCACAGAAATATCGGAAACAACAATTCAATCTTTGATTTGGTGATAAAACTACTCGTAGAAACACATCCAGACAGATTCTGAGACACACGAATAATATATTAGTCTTCCACAGAGATATTACAACGTTCTATAGAAGTATATGGATGAATCTTTACAAAGACAATGAAAATGTCTCGTGGCTGAAAAAATAACGCGTTCCAAACTAACGCCAGCAGATCTTCTGATATCGGAGGTACAAGCGAACAAGTTATCTGCAACACGCGTAACTAGAAATCAATCGTGCTAGACAGGATCCAATACATCTGATTAAAAAACAAACAATTTGAAATGGACAGATACAGTTACTTCTCAAAGCGGCTATAACATCCTATAAAAATGCCTACTGCACAAAAAATCTATGTCTGCTCTCCAAATATAATTAATTAAATGCTACAAGCTCTGTTCAAAAATTCTTGTAAACAAAGGCACATTAAACAATATTATCCCCGAAGAGCATTGACTACAACAACAGTATATCCCATTCATGTACCATATACTGAAAGTCGTCCTAAGGATGTTTAAGGTGAATAGCAGAATTACTATGATAGTTTCCTAAGCACTACAATGGAAAAATGGAAATGTCGAAATAGAAATAAGGTTTCTAGGTGGAAAAATGCAAAATTCCACGAACTTAAAACCTATCCCATGAATTAAAATTTTTTTCATTCATTTATTTTTTCATTATCACTTATCACATTTCACAACAATAATTCTTCTTCTTTTCCTTTTACTAGCCCTTTTCTCGCTACACGAACTTATGCATAACGAGTTTCCCATTTTTACTGCATCGCTACTGCTCCGCTTATGGGGTTGGCTAATGTCGCAGATCGCATCACGCGTCTGCATACTGCTCGGTCCTGTATCGCTTCGGCGGTTAACCCCAGGCGTTGTTGTGCATTTGCCATCTGAGCAATCCAGGAATTCTTTTTCCTACCTAGTTTTCTTTTAGTAGGAGCGACCGTAGTTGATATTGCCTTCTTAACGGGATTTTCCGGAGATCTTCTTTGAACGTGGCAATACCAGCTAATTCTATCCGACTCAAGTTGTTCGATTCGAATTCTTTATGTGTAGACTTCCTCTAATGTGCGTGGATCTAATGCAGTCGCGTTTCGTAACTCCAGTCGATATCCTTAACATTTTCATCTCTGCTGCCGTTATTTTTATTTTTAAACGCTTCGTATATTGTCCAGCACTGCGAACCATACGTAAGAGCTGGCCGAACCACCGTGGTGTAAAGTTTTCCCTTCAATTTAAGTGGAAATTTTCGGTCACAGAAGATTCCCGAATTTTCTCGCCATTTCATCCACCTCACGCTTACTCTGTGCATTACGTCGTCGTCACATTTCGCTTCTACGTTAACGATTGATCCTAAGTACTTGAACCTAGTGGTTTTCGGAAAAACTATTCCGTCCAACATTATATCTGGAATAGGTCGCAGTGGATCCGAAAATGGGCAGGTCAAATGTTCCGTCTTTGAGCGACTTATTTTAAACCCGTTTTTCTCTAGCGCGTTTTTCCATTTACTTAGGACGTTTTGTAAATCTACGACATTATCGCTTAGAATAACTGCGTCGTCGGCGAAGAGAATCGATGTTACATTTGCTTCGTGCAAGCAATCTTTCAAAAGATAGTCTAGAACCACGTTAAAGAGGAAAGGGCTAAGAACGCTTCCTTGATGCACTCCGACATTTACCGGAAATTCTCTCGTAAGTCCGGCGGTACATTTAACAGCAGTTTTGACGTTTCCATACATGTCTTGTATCATTCGTATATACGTTTCCGGTACCTTTTGATACGAGTACCTCAACGCGGTCCATATGAGATCTCTAGGCACACGATCGAATGCTTTTTCTAGATCAATAAATACCATGTGCAGATCTTTTGACGAATCCCAATGTTTTTCCATTAATATTCGCAAGCTTTGGATTGCGTCCACCGTCGATCTTCCTTCCACGAATCCACACTGGCTATCGTCGAGCTTTATGATTTTGCGAAGACGTTCGTTTAAAACTCTTTCAGCGATTTTCATCGTGTGTGACATCAGCTTGATTGAGCGGTAGTTGTTGCATTCTCGTGTGTCGCCTTTGCCTTTGTATAACGGAACCAAAAAGCTACTTCTCCATTGATTCGGCATAGTTTGTCCGCATTTTATTTTATTCAAGAGTTTTGACAGCCATTCACTGCCGATACATTCCATCTTCGACCAAAACTCTGATGGGATGTTGTCTGGTCCAACCGCTTTCCCGCGTTTCATTTTTCCGATAGCTATACGTATTTCTTCTGTTGAAAAGTCAGCAACTTCTTCTTCGAATGGATCAGCTGCAGGGACGCGATCACGTGGAAACTGTTTGTTAAGTAGGTCCTTACAATATTCAAGCCACCTATCACAGATGTCCTTTTCGTTTGTTAGTAAGTGCCCGTAGGAGTCTTTAATGTATTTTGGCGACGTTATTTGCATCGCATTTTTTCGCCTTTGCGCAGCGAGTTTAAAAATATTTGGCACTTTACTATTGTACGACGTTTGAACTTCTTGAATAGCTTGTCTTCTATCTGCCGATCGTGAGGATATTTGTTCCAAGTCCTGGTAAAGGTTTTCCGCTGCTGCTACTCGGGTTTGGGCCAGGACTCTCTTTGTAACGTTTTTAAGTCGTTCATATTCAAGTGCAAGTCGAAACTTTTCGATATCGTTACTCCGATCACATTTTGTCCACGCTTGAAATGCTTGCTTCTTGTCTTTCACAACTCGTTTGGTTTCGTCATTCCACCACCATGTTTCTTTCTCGATGTGATGATGTCCTGATATCGTTCCTAGAAGGGACTTTGCGTGTGTCATGCATGCCTCGTGCATGCTGTTCCACATTTCTTGAGGGCTAAGTGAGTCTGCGATAACGTTTATATTAAGAAGTACTTCTTTAGCGCGTGCAATAAATCTCGTTTATAACTAAACCACCGGATTTTAGGCTTTCTAACAGGCTCTCGTGTTTTTGGTGGTTCCGCTGTGAAGAATTCTGTAATGAGCAGCCGGTGTTGGGTAAGTAGCGATTCTCCAAGGATTACCTTGCAGTCCTTGACACTGTTTCTCATCGATATTTTGCAAAGGTGATAGTCTATTTGTGTTTCGTGGCCTCCGCTGCTATAGGTGATAAGATGTCGTTGATGTTTTATAAACGTCGTATTTAATTCAATTATCAAAAATATAACAGTGAGTAGAATAAATCATTGATCACTCGGGAACTTTGAAGTGGGTTGAATGATCACCAAAAAGAATGATACTCAAAGAATAACTGACGTGGGGTACCATCAGCTAATCTTATGTTACACAAAATAAGAGCATATACGAGTATAAGTATATAAGTAAAATAAACAACAAACAATTTTAGAGGAGCAAATAAATGATTAATTGCAATAAAAAGTAAAAGAATCATTTTGTACTTTTTTACTTACAAAATTAACTCCAAGTTACACTGGTCCACTGTAAATAGCCAGTCTTTGACTTCTTTTAAGAATGAATTGAGATTGTGATTTAAACGTGCGGATATGGGTAGCTTATTAAATATTCTAAGAGAGGAAACTAAATAAAAGTTCATAAAATGTATTTGTGCACGCGTGGAATGTCAAATAGTGCCAAATTATTCACCCGTAAGTTATAAACTGAAGAATTCCTAGAAGACACATTACCGCTTTGTTTAGAAACTCTTTTAGTACCTTAAAAATGTAAATATTTCTGATTGGCAAAATGCGCAGGTCGATAACGAGGGGCCAACTTTCTGCGTAACGATTCTTACCGCACATGATTCGGATTATATGTTTTTGGGAAATTAGTAGAGACTTCAAGGTATCCATGTAGGTACCTCCCCAGCTAACAATACCATATTGTACTAAACCATAATAGGACATTTAAAGAACTTTTCGCGAGCAATATGGCTTTAAGAGAAACATTTTACGTGTAATTAACATCATATACGACTTTAGATACTGGCTGTGAACTTTCCAGTTTAATTTATTGCCAATAAAAACACCAAAGTGTTTAAAGTATTCAACTGTTTCGACATTGAAACAACCAGATGAACAACTACCATTTACGTTAATATTGAGTCTCCCACAGGTATGAAAAGGTAAACAAAACGTTTGGTAAGCACTTGCGTGAATAGAGAACTTACATTTATTCAAAACAGATTGTTGAAGCTCATTATTTTTGTTTTTTCGCTGATAATAAGCTTGTGAATTGTGAACCAGATCCTAAGTAATTCGAGGTCATGGTTGACTTTCCCCACGCATTCGCGAATCGAAAGATCAGTGTACGTGAAAGCGATGCCATCTGCAAAAGCCCTACGCTTACCATAAAAATTTTGATTGAAAAGAGAGTTAATGTAGATGAGAAACAATAATGGACCTAGCACGAAACCTTGTGGGACACCATTTTTAAGCTTAATGAAGTATTATAATAACCATTGACTTAAACCCTTTGTTCTATTTCCAACAAATATGACTTAAACCACTCTAAAACCTGCTTTGTATAGTTCGGATAATAATATTTCAAGATCAACAATGTCGAAGGCTTTAATCATATCGACAAAAAGAGCCACAGTTGATTTTCTTTCATTTATGCCAATAAAGCCTGGTATAAAGCCATACTGATCGTGTGAAAAAAAATTACTTTGTCTTAAGAATAAGATTATTCATGATTTCATTAGTTACTGAAAAATTTTTGAGAACGTAGGGAGTGGAGAAATAGGTCTATAATCGCTGATGTTCTTGTGATTTGTTTTCTTAAATAGCTGAATGACTTCTGCCTTTTTTAAAGAATTGGGAAACGTACCACTGTTAACATTAAGATTGAAAATATAACACATGACATCCACAATTTTCCAAGCAATTGATTTTAGTAGAATGGCAAAAATACAGTCATTGGTGCTGGATTTCTTGTTTGCAATTGGAAAGTAGCTCAGGGGGTTTTAAGGTCTCTGAGATATTGACAAAATACTCATTGAATTTATTTGCTATTAAGCGTGGATCATATGCGATTGAATTATCGACTCCTATACTTTGAATACTATTAGATTTCTTTTTTCTACCCAAAATACTGTTTACTAATCCCCTTTTTCTTTCTTAGGGTCTCCCCTGAATTGGCTCAAGCGATTCGTGTAGTAGGTATCGCATGCTTTATAGCAACCATACTTTTGTGCTTTTTACACAATTTAGTGTAATACATTTTTAAATTAGTATTTCGATGATGTATTCTTACCTTTTTTTTCAACTCTCTTTTACGTTTAATAAGGTTTGCCTTATTTTAAGTACAGAAGTTGCATTGTTAACATGTTTAATTAAAATTGAAACAAATTTATCGTAGGCCACTGAAGGATCATTTTCTGAAAAAACGGGTTCCCAGAACTCATACCTAAGTGTCTCACGTAGAAAAGAATAGTCAATTTGAGTTTTTTCCTTATAGTAAGTTTCCACAGGAGAAAAATCTGCTGGAATATTAAGGACACAGGTGGTGATCTGTAATTCTAAAATCGTACACTGTACTATTGAATACAGTATTGTTGTTTTTGTGTAAACGTAGAAAAATGTGATCCATGCAACTATTGGTTGAATCTGTTATACTTTTAAGCCAAATGAAGCCATGAGTAGCATATAATTTTCACAGTCCATATACGAAACGCTAAGCAGGTCAATATTTATATCGCCTAGGACTATTAAATTCTTGGCTTTTATATTATTTTAAACGGTATGGAACTGTTCGATAAAAGCACTTTTTCTGGAACTATGCAAACGATAAGTACGCATTATAGTGCAGTTTATGTTTTGAAATGTTAAGTTCACTCTTATTATATCCGCACTAGTTAACTTAAATTTAACGCAGTCATGCACAATACCACTTTTTCTGTAAACGGCAATGCCACCTGCAGAATAGATGTCATTGCAGTTACCAAAAAAAAAGTAGCTATCTATGTTAAAGGAATCAAATTCACTTTGACACACGCATATCTCACTACCATCGCGAGCATAGAACTTGTCGAGTTGTAGAGGCTTACTCAGAGAATCTCGAGAAGAAATTCTCCAGACAAGTCCTGAAACCAAAGGATACCCCCAGCATCCGCATCGGCAAGTTCCATCTAAGGCAATCTACCTAAGACGCCGAAATGCTTCAGGCATCATCAAAACCATCGGATCCATTCCAGACGTTGAGAGAAGTGCGGACGTAAAGAGTAAGATTCAGTGGGCTCAAAATATCCTAAAAGACGGATAACCCACTACTTCCACTGCTCCCAAAATTCCAAAAGACTCCTCCAAGCGCCAGAGATCGTTGGTGGAAACCGTGACAGTTTCCAAGAGGCCCTAAACGCACAGTACCAAAACCCTTGGGCCATCCTACAGCACATCTCTGAGGTCTTTCAGCGAAGTCCCAAAGGACGGAATAGTGATCGCGGTGATCGACAGAAACGATACCGACGGTTCCTTAACACCTGAATGGTGGCAGCTGGTCAAGCTGAAGCTTTCGAGCAACTTCTAGGACATCATGTGGGAACTAAGGATCACCTCAGATCATTAGGAGAGATTTGGCCAGATGCAAAACTCGAGGTCGTGTCTAAGGAGGACATCCCTAGCAGACCTCGAAATCGTACCTGGATCCCAGCCGAACCTTCCTCTCCAGAAAGTATTCTGGAAATCATCAGGCTCAGTAACCCGACTCTTCCGACTCATGACGGGAAAGTTGCGAAACTGGCGGAACTAAGGGGCTCTTATAGATGCGCGTTGATCGTGATCGATAAGGAATCCCATAACCCTCTGGTGCAGACGAAAGGCATGATTCCGTTCGGATTTGAGTCTATACACTTAAGGGTCCCCATTTAACGGAGACACCAGAAAACACAACCTTGGATCTTAGAGCGTCGATATCCTTTTCAGAAATGGAAAGCGACCACTCTAATCTATCCGAGGTGACAATTAAGCCGTCGGTCTCCTCTTCTGACACCCTGTCGCAAGTGGAAACCGATGACGAAGAAAAAAGAGGTCCTATACGATCAAAGGATGAATCTTCAGAATCGGAGGAACTCAAAAGCTCCGTAGTGGAGGCTACTCTGGAAGACTGTAGAAATGATACGGTTTCTCTAGATTAATCGCAATCACTCAAAACAGGCTTCGGTCGCACTCATTGTGCGTCTTTCACAAAACGCAGAGGACATTTTTCTAATCCAGGAACTATGGATTGTAGAAGTCGTGGTTCGTAGACTTAGGACACCCGCATACGCTCCGCTCTGTACAAGAGACAAAGGTAAGATCAGAACTTGTATATTAGTGAAACGTAGCCACAATGTATTTTTACTTCCTAACCTCAGCGACCCCGACTTTACCGTTGCCAGACTAGAGACTGCCAAAGGCTCCCACTGGCTGGCATCGGCTTACCTTGGCCACGACCCTGGTGATAACCTAGAAAGGGTGGTACTGGAAGCTGGAAGGCAAAAAACTGGCCTCATCATCGGATGCGACGCTAACGCACATCGCATGGAATGGGGCAGTACCGACATCAATGATACTGTTGAGTCACTTTGTGACTATATTCTAAATACTAGCCTAAATCGACAGTAAGTGCTAGATATCACTCTTATCTCCGACAGCATCACTCAAAGGCTAACGGACTGGATGGTATTGTCTGAACTTTCCATATCTGACCACAGATACATCCAATTCAGCCTACGTGATTCTCCCCCGCCACCCCATCCAACCAGCTTTCCGGAGCCACCGGAAAACTGATTCGACAAAATACAGAGGAATACTGTCAGAAACTCTATCTTCAAAACTATCAAGCCCCCCACGTGACACCAATGAGCTTGAATTGAAAGTCAAAGAATTTACTCTGGCTCTCAATCAGGCTATGGCCTCTTTCTGCCCTCTTATTCAACTTAGAGGCAAGAAAAAGCCACATTGGTGGACATCAGCACTGGGACTGCTTAGAAACTCTTGTAAAGTGACTGACTGGGACTCATACAAAGAATCTCTCAAATTACTCAAAAAAGAACTGAGGAAGGCAAAGCGACAATCTTGGAAGTCATTCTGTGACAAAATCACAGAAACGTCCGAGGCATCGCGGCTAAGATAAATCCTCTCTACAAATCCTATGATACCTAGCTGTTTGAAAAAAACCGATACCTCCTGGACAACCTCAAGTGATGAATCACTCAACCTGCTACTGGACACCCACTTTCCAGCTAGCTCTCAACTTGCGGTCAGTAGCAGCCCAAACAGGCCTACTGCAACCGGGACCAAAATTCATGGTCCGATTACGAGAGACAAACTACACTGGTCCGGAAGGTATAATACCTGCCGAACTATAGAGGTTCTCAGATATTATTCTGCCTGTGCTAGAAAATATTACGAGGAGCTGTGTAGAACTTATCCACTTTCCACTATCATGGAAAGAAGTCAATGTAGTATTCATTCCCAAAGCCGGAAAATTCTCTCATGTTGTCCCAAAGGACCTCAGACCTATAAGTCTATCATCTTTCCTTCTGAAAACTCTAGAACGACTGATTGATATCCATATACGAGCTAAAATTGATCCAAGACTTCTGTCAACGACTCAATATGCCTACTGTAAAGGAAAGTCGGTGAAAACGGCTCTGCACTCTTTGACTAACCACATCGAATGATCACTACAATATAAAGAGTACACAACGGTTGCTTTCCTGGACATAGAGGGCGTCAACACATCCGCAATCATGACTGCGCTGTCAATTCTGCAGGTAGATGACTCGCTCGGGGAGTTGATCAGTCTCCGCCTTCCAAATCACTATAGCGTGTTCTAGGCGGAAATTTTTACGATTAAAGAAGCCCTGTCCTGGCTGAAGAAAAACGTAATATCTGCAAAGGATATCCGCATCTTTTCGGATAGTCAGGCCGCTATCAAGTCCCTGGACTCGATTTCATTATATTCTAAAACCGCCCTTGAATGCCGATCATCTCTCATGAAGATGGCAGAGCAGTTCAACATTCACCTTTGTTGGGTGGGCCACGGAGACATTCCAGGGAACTGAACTCGCCAAAATGGGAACCACTCTATCATTCTACCGGAAAATGGTAGCATGGGTATGCCAATCGCTACGTGCGAGGAAGAGGAGGAGACAATCCTCCACCTACTCTGTACATGTCTTCATCTAGGAGCTTTCTTCTACAATGATGTAAACGATCTAGAAAATAAAGACGTTAACAGTCTCCTACGCTTTATCATAAGCTCAAACTGGTTCCATTTGTAAGAGGATCATAGATCCACGTGGCATCACAATGGGCCAATAGGCCTAAGTGAGTTGGTATTTCCAACAGCCACTCTTACCTAACATAACCCATGCAAAAGGATTCTTTAGAAATAGGAACAAACGTATCATTATCACAATTAGCATTGTTTATGTTTTTAGTGGTATGAGGAGTGGGATTGTTTACATTTAAGTTAAGTGAGTTCATTGCAAATTCTTCAAATCAGAAGTGCACATAATCTTAATAGAATTTTCACCCTCTTTCTTTTTCAATGTAAACGATCCCACTCCTTGTCCACAGAAATTTAAAGTTTTTTGATATTTTCGCTGCTGTTGCTGCATTGTAAAGTTGACGCGTATGTCAGACTCTCGTTGATGTACTGTTCTCTATTGCTGCTTGCTTGCTGATAATAGTCGTTTTCAATTTTCCTCTCACCTCGTTCTTTGCCCTCATTATCTTCTCTTTCATGTTGCGCAATACAAATTTGACGAATAAAACGTTTTTTGTTTTGTTTACCGCTGCCGCTGCCGCTGCCGCTGATTGAGATGAGCTACCATCGGCTGGAGAAGAGTGGACTTTTATTTTCTTCAAATAGCAATAATCAATGTCGCCTTCACTGACATCCACGGATAGCCCGCTGAGAAAAACTTTGAGAGCGAGTTCGGTGTTTATTGTTGGTGTTGTACTGGTGTTTTCAATAGGAATAGGTCCCAAGTAATTCTTGCTCCAGGTTGTTGACCTTTAGCGTCAGTGTTTGATCCACAGAATGCTCAAGATTATTATTCAATTAGGCGGGAACATCAACATGGGATTTGGTTTTTGACTTCAATTAATTTGAAGCCCTGGTCAGCCCCGGACAGATATATTAAATCTTTTGATACCCACACTTGAATTCTTGACTTACGAGTAAAACAAGCAAATTAAAAACACTGTAACTATACATAAAACTACAATGTGGGAGCAGTACGACAAGAGGCCTAAGTGGCGTAAGGACATATTTTTGGACAGCTTGTTGAGGGAGCGTTTTTTTTTTTTTTTTTTTTTATAATTTACGCGCGCCTAAGGGGTTAGATACCCTTTTACTGTTGCCAGGGCGCGGGCGGAAAGATTGCGGAAAGGAGAAAGGAAAATTGTTTTTGTAGTGGTTTGAAACTCAGGTGTGTTTGGTTTCTATGTTTGCTCTCCAGGGGTGGGAGTCCGAATAGGACGGAGAGTTTTTTCTTCACTCAGAGTGATTCGAGGTATATCACAGTATTTTTCTTTTCTGTGCTTGAAACTCTACAACAGCCAAATCTACGTGTCAGTGTTATGCCTTCACACGCAGAATTTTTCTGTCTGAGTTCCAATTACACAAATGAATAACTGACTTGCCATGGGCAGGATTCGAACCTGGACCCTCCGAGTGAGAAGCGTTTGCTACTACCACTACACTACGGCCACCCCAAACAGAGGTTTGACATTATTCCCGTAGAATTCTAGAGAATGTATCAAGGTATCCAAAATTTGTTCGATGAGGATTGAGTCGAAAGAGGGGCACAGACCTAAGATCAAGTGAGTTAATGTTGAGAGAGATAAGTTGAAGTAAAGACGGAACATCAATGTTACCAGCTATAATCTGATGAAAGAAGATCATTGTAAGGTTGTAAGTTATTGTCATCAATACATATGCAATCACTTTAAAGGTGATATCAGAGGGATTATCAGTTTTAGTTTAAATATTTGTTAAAAAAAATTAAAAGAATATCCCTCCTTAATTTTCATTAACTTCTTTATTTGTTTGAAAATGTCTTAAGACTACGAGTATGTATTAAAACATAACAAAAATTACTGTGGTTGCATAGGTGATCGTCCGGTAGTTCTTACAAACTTGCACGAGCAGATACCTTGTGAAAATCACATTACAATTTTACAATTTGATTCTGATTTTAAATTATATTCTCGGATTTCATATTTGTGTAAATATTACCTGTCACTGTAACAATTATGCTTTCGTAGGCTGATGGAGGAGGAAGGGTTAAAAATATATCGAACTTAAGTGAGAAAATTTCGAACGGAAGTCATCAATATCTATTTTACACCTTACTGCTTTCAAACTAGTATCCGATACTATAAGTACACACCACATGTCATAGTGGTCACTGCAGAATAAGGCGGTAATTATCAGTACTTGAAACATTGTAATGAAGAATATAAACAGCGCATTACAATAGCCTTTAGTAACAACTAAAACAATTAATTCAAAAGTGTGGATGTGGGCATGTACATGATAGAATCGCGGCAAATTTTTGCAAAAATTTTTAAGAGATTGCAACACACTATAAATGAATTACCAAAACATTGTACAACTCTATAACCTGCCAGAATTTGCTAGAATGAGAGCAATTTACAAGTAAAGTTGCTAGAATGAGAGCGATTTGAACGTAAAGTTCATTATGTGTGAGTGTGTGTAATGTGGCAATGACAATTCACACGTTTAACAGACAGGGTCACACGGATAGAGGCGATCTGTGGAAAGTGAGTTTTGGTTTTCCAATATCTGGAAAGTTTGCCATCTATGCGAGAATCTCAAGGAATAAGATATACTAAACTCATACAAATTATATGGTCAAAATAAATATGCGATTTATTAGCAAGTGCGGCATTTGATTACATATATGTTCAAATAACGCGAAACGGCGAGTAATAGATTCAAAAGTGATCTTGGGTGCACCACCAGCAAGACAGCATCGATTTCGGCTGACAAAATTGTTCGTGAAGAAAACAGAGAACAACCAACAAAAGCTAGCACCAATCGGAAAAAAATAAACTAGTACAATCGAGTGCTAGTGAAGAATGAGCCCTGTATAAGGGCAAAGGAACCATGAGAAATTGCAACAAACTCTGGTCGATGAAACTGATACCTGCTAGCCACGTCGGCATATGACGCAATTTATAGTTTAGGGACAATGATAAAAAACATCGCAACGCGTCGAAACTCTGCATTTCGTCTTCATTGATAAGACAAAGAAAAGCGTTGAGTAGAAGTGTTCAGTATAATGAAGTCTTAATTGAACGCGATTATATCGCAAAATATTCTCGAAACGTATATATCGAAATGGTACGGGACATGTACGGTAACTTTAAAACGAAACTTAAACTTAGGCTCTGTCGGAACCGACAAGAAGTATTAGATATTACTCTTGTCTCCGACAGCATCACCCAAAGGCTAACAAACTGGATGGTATCGTCTGAACACTCCTTTTCAGACCATAGATACATCCAATTCAGTCTGAGTGATGCTCCCCCCAGCCAACCAGCTTTCCGGAACTACCGGAAAACTGATTGGACAAAATATAGAGGAATACTGTCGGAAACGATATCCTCTAAACTATCAAGTCCCCCGCGTGACACCAATGAGTTCGACATGAAAGTCAGGGAATTTACTCTGACTCTCAATAAGGCTATGGCCGCTTCCTGCCCTCTTATTCAACCAAGAGGCAAGAAAAAGCCACATTGGTGGACATCGGCACTAGGACTGCTCAGAAATACCTGCAGAAAACTTTTCAACGCAGCAAAAAGCACAAGAAAAGTGACCGACTGGGACTCATATAAAGAATCCCTCAAATTATACAAAAAAGAACTGAGGAAGGCAAAGCGACAATCCTGGAGGTCATTCTGCGACAAAATTACAGAAACCTCTGAGGCATCGCGGCTTAGAAAAATCCTCTCCACAAATCCTATGATGCCCAGCTGTTTGAAAAAAACCGATGGCTCTTGGACAACCTCAAGTGATGAATCACTCAACCTGCTTCTGGACACCCACTTTCGAGGTAGCTCCCAACTCGCGGCCAGTAGCAGCCCAAACAAGCCTACTGCAACCGTGACCAAAATTCATAGTCTAATTACGAGAGACAAACTGCTCTGGGCGCTGCATAGCTTCAAACCATACAAGTCTGCTGGTCCGGACGGTATTATACCTGCCGAGCTACAGAGATCCTCAGATATTATTCTACCAGTGTTGGAAAATATTATGAGGAGCTGTGTAGAACTTATCCACATTCCACTGTTAATTAGAGAAGTCAATGTAGTATTCATTCCCAAAGCTGGAAAATGTTCTCATGTAGTCCCAAAGGACCTCAGACCTATAAGTCTATCATCATTCCTTCTGAAAACTTTAGAACGACTGATTGATATCCATATTCGAGCTAAAGTTGATCCAAGACTTCTGTCTACGGCTCAACATGCCTACTGTAAAGGAAAGTCGGTGGAAACGGCTTTGCACTCTCTGACTAGCCACATCGAACGATCCCTACAATATAAGGAGTACACAATAGTTGCTTTCCTAGACATAGAGGGCGCCTTTAACAACGTCAACACATACGCAATCACGACTGCGCTGTCAACTCTGCAGGTAGACGGCTCACTTGGGGAGCTGATTAATCTAATGCTAACAAGCAGGATAATCAACTCCAAACTGGGTGAGACTTCTGCTAAAAGATATGTCAGTAGGGGTACGCCACAAGGCGGTGTCCTCTCTCCCCTTCTCTGGAACTTAGTAGTTAACGAACTACTGATATACCTGGAAGCGGGTGGTAGCAGAGTGATTGCCTATGCGGATGACGTTGCCATAGCCGTCTGAGGAAAACATCTAAATACCATTAAAGAACTCCTCCAAGTAAATCTTAACAGATTAACCCGCTGGGCAGATCGCTGAGGATTGGGAATAAACCCCCATAAAACTGATCTTGTCCTCTTTTCTAGGAAATATAAAATTCCAATCATAGACCTTCCTTCAATAAACGGTACCAGTGTAGCTTTCTCCGATACAGCAAAATATCTGGGTCTCATTTTTGACAGGAAACTAAACTGGAAACCTACAATAGCTGCTTTATTCTCTTGCAAAAAAGCCATTGGGAACAAATGGGGCCTTCAACCTCGCATAACCCACTGGCTATACATCTCAGTCATAAGACCGATACTTACTTACGGGGTGGTTGTCTGGTGGACGGCCTTGGAAAATGCAGTCAACCGCATTAAATTAAGCAGAGTCCAAAGAACAGCATGTCTATGCACAAGCGGAGCCTTGCGGTCTACCCCCTCTGCGGCATTAGATATTCTGCTTCACTTGACACCCCTCGACATTTTTAGCAAGCAAGTAGCTGCGACTGCAGCTATTCGCCTTAAAGCGACTAAACAGTGGACAAATAATTCATTTGGCCACGCCAACATTCTTAATACATTAGGAATCCTCACAGAGAACACCGATTACACCATACCTGAACTTTGGTTTGACAAAAACTTCCATGTAAGCTTCCCCTCTAGATCATTCTGGGAGGAGGATGCTTTCATGGAGGACAAGTCAATCCATCTCTACACAGATGGATCTAAAACCGACAGCGGAGTTGGTGGCGGTGTTTTCTCAGATAAGCTAAATCTAAGCCTCTCTTTCCGCCTTCCAAATCACTGTAGCGTGTTCCAGGCGGAAATTTTGGCGATTAAAGAAGCTCTGTCCTGGCTGAAGAAAAACGTGATATCTGCAAAGGATATCCGCATATTTTCGGATAGTCAGACCGCCATCAAGTCCCTGGACTCGGTCTCATTGTGTTCTAAAACTGCCCTTGAATGCCGATCATCTCTCATGGAGATGGCAGAGCAGTTCAACATTCACCTCTGTTGGGTGCCGGGCCACAGAGACATTCCAGGGAACTGCAGAGCCGATGAACTCGCCAAAATTGGAACCACTCTACCTATCCTACCGGACAAAGGTAGTATAGGTATACCAATCGCTACGTGCAAACTAACACTAAAGCTAGATGCCAATAAAAGAACGGACCTTCGGTGGACTGCTGGACAAACATGTCTAGCGACCAAACAGATCTGGCCAAGGCTGGATCTGAGTCGATCTAAGTGTCTGATCCTTTTAGATAGGAAACATCTCAGCGCCATAATAGGTGTCATTACCGGACACTGCCTCATAGGCAAGCACGCAAGAAGGCTTGGCGCTTTTACTAACGATTTCTGTAGAAGCTGCATGGACGAGGAAGAGGAGGAGACAATCCCCCACCTACTCTGCACATGCCCAGCTCTCTCTCAGAGAAGGAAGCTTCATCTAGGAGCTTTCTTCTACAACGACCTAAACGATCTAGAAAAAAAAGACGTTAACAGTCTCCTACGCTTTATTATAAGCTCAAACTGGTTCCAGTAGTAAGAAGATCATAGATCCACGTGGCATCACAATGGGCCAATAGGCCTAAGTGGGTTGGTATTTCCAACAGCCACTCTTACCTAACCTAGGCTCTGTCGATAACCACAAAAGAAGTTGCGATGGTCTCGCACATAGAGCCAGTGTGATGTGGCTTGAATGGCGCAGTATTTTGTCACAGAAATACGCGCATCGCAATGTTGGACGATGTACGTAAAAATGGCATCTACGGAAATGGAAATGTTGTGAATACCAGCGGGTGTTACGAACACCGTAATTTAGTAAAAATACGCGCGGAGGTCTTCACATTAAGAAATTGATAGTTAATAAATTTCAGACTTAACAAATCAGCTGCTAGTCTAAAACCCGGTGCGGAAAGCAATAGAGGCTCAATTTCCAGCTGAGTTTCGAACAAGGGAATGAAAGGGAAAAAATTGGATCACTCGAATGCGATAAAATCAGCAAACTATTGGCCTCATTAACGAAGTTATCCAATATAGTATAGTTTTAAGGTCCGCAAAGCTAGACAACTTCACAAGCGACGCTGTAGCAATGCAGATGGATAATATAAAAACCAGAGACTACTTTCCTCAGCAAAAAATATACTGAATTGGATGTAGCAGACAAGAGGTCGTAAGTGAAGACTGGGGTACACCAGTATTAATATTTCGCTTATCAGACTCGAAATCCTCCAAAACAACTTTGAAATTTAATTTCTTAACCTAATCATTCGCAGCACAATTGAACTTTCTGGGGGTTTCACAAACTACAGTCAAATGTTATAAACATACGAGTATTCAAGTTTTGTATAAAGTTTCCTTTAAAATAAAACTGATGATTCCCTTTTCGACTTCTCAAAAGCTAAACAAAAATTGCGAAATATTTTACGAACGCATTAGCAGAAATTGCAATCTGAAGAAATTTAATTGCAGTCCGTGCAAACAAAACAAACTTCCATTTCCTGAAACCATACAAAACAATATTAAGCTATCTCAAGCTCTCCATATATGGAAACTAAAAAAAAAAAAACATCCACCCAGCATACTCGTAATATAGGAAAAAGCAAAAAAGGAATCCGAAACGAAACCAAAAATCCCACAGAAAATGTAAGGACACTCAGCTAGGTTATGACGTAGGCAAAATATTTTCCATTACCATAGGCCAATTGTACGGGCGGCAAGGGGTAGCTATTCATACCGTACGAATAAATGGAGCTTGCGACCAAGAGTGCTTGTATTTTGTTGAGCTCAAGCACATTCATGTGTATGCAAACACCACACTAGAGTATCTGTATTTTTAGTACGAGTATACACATAATCAATCTGGAACAATGGTCCATTTTATTCGGATGAGGATCCATTAACGTCATCAATTGCGGAGAGGTATTGGAATGGGGATGAGAGGCACACGGTGCTCCTACATACTAGTAAGAAACTCCAATGAAAATGTGCTTCACGGTATTTCCAATATGCACAAATCCCCAGTATATGGTGTACGGCCTCGTTAGCTCCTCTATACAAATATACTCGTGTACCCCCAAATGTCTGCCAGTTTAAGCAGCAACAGCAGTAGAAGTCGCTATGCCAGTGGTAGTTTTTGGTGGCTGGTGTCTGGTGGCTGGTGGATACAGATACTTTCCAGGACGTCACCATCGCATGCATAGTGCGAAGCTCTACAATTTCTGCTTCCGAGCTGTAGTGCAATTTGAAACATGCGCAGGACGCGCTTATTGATCTGGGTATACAGTTTTCCCGGCATTAAGAGGGTAATACTTGCTACTCAGTGAGATAAAGAGACTTATCCGTATGTGTGTATGCTTATACGAGAATGCTCTGTTACTATATTCCAAGGAGTAAGTGTTTCTATTTGCACTGCATGCCTTTTTTTTATTGTGGATTAGCACAGCTGGGCAAGACAAGTGTGATGGCTGACTCAAACTGTTGCACAGAAAATTCGGGTATGAATCGAGCAGATCCTTAGCTAAGTTGGCAGATACCAAAATGCGAGAAATAGTCTTAAAAATAGTCGTAATAAATATCTAAGAACAATGTTGTTCCCTTGGGTCTTGATTAAATTGGGGCAACGTCTGATGAACTAAAGACAGATAAATTTAGAAGACTAGTTTCCAATATGAGTGTTAATTAATTGTCTGTTCTCAGTTTAATTGATAGGGTCCTGTTTTAATTTCGTTATTGGCTTTACCAGCATGGTACATGGTTCGGAATTTAAGTAATTCAAATTTTGTATTGATATCCGACCTGAGAAATTTACAAAATTCCTTGATTTATTTGGCTTTTGAAACCTACCTACTCCCGACTTTAGTTTTATTCTTAGGTCGGTTGACTTATTTGCATGCCTAATTTTCACTTAAAAGTTCCATTCCTTTCTGCATGGCTTATTTTCCCTCTCCCGTATGACCCATCTTTCCACATGTTAATGGATCTATTCGTAGCATCTCAGCAATTGTTTAAACAAATTTCCATTGGTAAATGCGAAGCTTGTGTTCATTTTGACATCAAATTTTTCTTCACCATTTTTTGCCAATTGAAGGCCTTCTTTGAAAGCAGACATCAACTGTTTGCCTTTGTAGTTTATGAGGTGTTTAACGATGTATACATCGATTGGTTTCTTAACGCATTCAACGAACTGACTTAAAGGATAATCTTCAGAATCAACAACACGCTTCATCAATCAATTTAATCGTCAATCCATTAACATCTTAGTACCAGACTTGATAATGGTCCTCAAGATGTTGACTACATCCACCTTGCCCTATAGCAGTATTTATGATGACCGAAGTACCACAAGCCTTGTTGGGACAATCCGTGCCGGTGTCAAATTTTGTTGGATAAGTCAACGTTTCACAGTGTATATTATTGTATGTATTTATCTAAAGAATTAGATAAGAAATTAACTTACAAAAGATGTGTTATTCATTGATATAACCAAAAACCATAAAATTTTGTTAAAAAAACTGGAAAATGCAGGTGTACGTGGTTTCATGCTTAAATGGTTTGAATCATACCTGAAAAATAGAGCACAGAGAGTAAAGTTGGATGAGACGAGAAGTGATGTGCAATTAATCAGGCTTCGGGTACCCCAAAGTTCAGTCTTGAGTCCCATTCTTTCTTTAGTTTACATCAACTCACTTTTCCACATTAATCTCAAAGGCTATCAAATCATTAATCTTCTGCTTTTGCTGACGATGTTGGGTTAACGTATGGCCTAGATAATCCCTTAGATCTTACTTCTGAAATAAATTGCGATTTACATATTCTAAGACAATGGTTCCCTGAACACAAGCTAGTAATAAGTTCTACGAATAAACTAATATTTTTTTAAATTTATCTTGTCCTATTAACCCAAAACCGAATGTATTTCAGAATAAAGTTCAACCTTTGGTAGGCATCCCAGTTATCCTTTGTTTTGTGAATTAGGAATTCTTCCTGTTCGTCACTTATACTGTGTCAAGGTACTAAAGGCGTTCTGTGTGAAGTCCGGCAAGCGAAATTTTCGAATCATTTCATTTTTACCTACGTTAAAACTCCCTAAATATGTTACACATATCTAGTTTTCGTACTACTGCTTATAGTAATTTTTATTCCATTATAACATATGTAATCGTTTATTTAATTTACTCCCAGAAGAGATCAGAAAAGTTCACACGTCCAAAACATTTCTAAAGCGCTTAAAAAATTGGTTGTTTCTCTATGACCATAATAGACTAATATTTTATCTTACATTCGAAAGATCAGAACAACCCTAAAATATTGTTCCAGCAGGAGGGAGCACAGCACACACTGCATGAGACAGACACACCACATAAACAGAGATTCTTTGAGAACTTTTCGGTGACCGGCTAGTTTCCAAAAATACAGGTCCAGTTTGGCTTCTCTGTTCCCCAAATTTGATCGCGCCTAATTTATTTTTGTGGGGCTACTGACAAGCATTGGTTTCTATAAATAAATCTAAAGCAACTCAGGACCTTAAGCAAAATAACTATCCAGAAACCACAAATTTAGAGCCAGTAACGTGGCAAGCCGCAATGCAGAATGTGAAATTTGTTAAATTTCATGTAAAAATAAGCAAAAGATTAAAATTAAGAAAAGCATATGCATTTGAGCCGCCCTGTAAATATACATAAATTATATGGTAGTGCTTAACAATAAGGATAGGAATATGGATTTGGTATCGAAACTATGTTATAGCTTTTCCTAATAAACGCTATTTTCACTTTTTCCAAAAGTTTCTGTATCCTTAAGCCCCAAACCCACTGTATTCTGCTCAAACTTCATCCAACTGTGAACTTTTCACAATGCAACCAACATGCTCGTAATACCCTGTATATTTGTAAACTCTCAACACAATTTTGCTTACTTGAACTACTATTCGTTACACGTACTTATATCTACGACTTTTGTTTACAAGTCAAGCTGTCAGATGTTGTTTACCTCAAAATCCTATAATTATCTGGAAAGTAGGGGAACAAGTAATTATTCCCTTCTCCCCAGGTAAAAGCTAAAGAGATGAAAAGAACAAAAAAAATTCCTAAAGACATGGTAGCACGACCGACGTCGTCTTTCCACAATATCCGTAGTGTGCCTTCCAGTTGAAGTTTGAACACGAAGTTGTACGGTCCTCGTAAAGGATATGTCCTCGGGTTTTCCTGCACGTTTTCCGGATACTGTGTTATAACTGTAACAGGGTTCGTGTGCGAAAAATTCCCTATCAAAATGGTGCCCGTTGAAATTTCAAGTGCTAATACCAAAAGATACAAACGGGATTGCGATGATGAGGATTAGGATAGCTATACCTCAACCTCGTATCTACAAGTATTCCAGTGTATCCGTGTTATAGCATCAAGTAAAATAAAGATTTTTTTTGCTTTCTTTTTTTGTTTTTTTGCCAATTTCCAGTGGCTGGAAATAGCCCACACAATTAAAACGCCAACACTAACACTGGATACTGGAATATCTGTTATGTTCGTGCTTATTTGATATACGAAGAGCGAGAGGTATGCACAAATTCGTCGTCCTGTCCGTATTCGTATCCATGTTTATGTATTGGTATTTGGGTACTTCAACGGAATTCTCCTGATAGTATTGTGTAGGGGGATGCTGATGCGAATAGTAGTGAAAAATTCTCACGTGTGATTTCGTGTATCGTGTCCGCTGTCATTGCAGATGCCAAAGTTCCGCAGTCTCGCTAAAATGGTCGTATTGAAACGGATCGAATCAAATCGAAATTTCGACATACTCCCCAGTGATAGCGAACTGTGAAAAAAAAACGCACCCACTTTGACCATTGTGTCCTTTGAGAGTCTACTGCCATAACAAATCCAAAATCCGAAGAGCTCGGTTGATAATTATTTTTTAATTAATTTTTTTGGAAAAGTTATACGTTCCATGGTATAGGATGATGAAAAGAAAAAAGAAAGGAAGGCCTACATAAAGTTACGATACCGGTATCTAAAAACGGATCCACAAAAATATTAAAAAGGAAAAAGGTGTTAGGTGTTTTGAAAAGTGTCAAAGTTAGAGAGTGTCCACACAGGATACACGAATACGAGGAGGACTCGTACTTACATAACATACGAGCGCAAGGGGATTTCTCCAAATCTACAGAATACCCAACGCAACCCTGAGAAAGGATAAAATCTCCTTTGCCTTTTTGGTCAGTCGTTTGTGTTTTTTTTTTTTTTGTCGACATTATCATCGCGGTCGTGTAGCTCTTATTATTGTCCGTGGAGTAGGTATTTGTGTGTGTTTGTGAAACGAGAATCGAAAATCGAGCATAGTAACGACTGCTACGTACGAATACGAGCACGGCACCGAAATATAGAAAGGATGCCATTCGGCAGAAAGTCTCCCCTAGAGGCATTAGCTCTTCCTGGCGTTATACTTGCCTACAAGTACAGCCAATTTCGGCAGAGACGACGTGAGGCAGCAAGTCGACGTGTTACTGAAAGGGAACTATCGGCGTTACATCATAAAATCGTAAGTTTTACTTCGTCTTTTATCGCTTCAAATATTTCTTTTTTTTTCTCAAGTCTGATATAGAAAATACATATGTAGGTATGTATGTGTGTTTGTTACAATGTACAACTGCACCATGTGCTTTTGGATATCTTAAGGTACCAGCAGATCCCACCAAATACCATCAGATACTACAAGAGAAACCACAATGTCTGCAAATGTATAACAAAATCATGTGAAGGTTGTTGAGTATAGCTAACTCTCACAGGGTTGTCAAGTTAGTTTATAGGCAGCCTTTGGAGATGACTATGGGGATGTGTTGCTGCAGATGTTGGCCTCCTTTTCGGTTAAATTTTTAATGGGACATCTCTATTCCTGGGAATGTCTAGAAGTGACGTTAATGGAAACTACTCAACTACTTGTCTTGCCCTCTTATCCTCTCCCTGTACTCACATTGAGTCTATTGATGCCGCTATCACCATGATGAGTATGATGATGAGTGATTGTACCAATGGAAATTCTATTTTACTCCTACTCGTACTCTGTCGTATACGTAACATTTTTTTTATTTTATTTAATTTTATGCATTTTCTTTAAGAGACATTTTGAATGTCGTGTAGTTTTTGATTTAGCTTTTTTTTAAAAGTCCATCAAGTGAGTGATTCATGAAGGTGTATCACTTGTTATGTTATGCATAAAAGATTGTCTTCAATCAAAATGAAATGTGAAAGAATATCAAAAGAAGATACCACCACCATCTTCTCTGTAATGTACTGCTGAAAAGATGGCATAGGATAGTGACAGTGGCAGTGGCAGTTGAAAATAAAAGCTATTCATGTTGATGTAGGTTCGTAGGTTCGTGTAACAGCTTTTCGTATTTTTGCTTCTTTTATCTCTTAGATATTTCGTATAATACACTGGGCACTAAAACCAAATAACGGTAGTCTTCTATTATTTTATTCTTCTTCTACGAGTACTTCTACTTTCGGGAACGCGTTTTTTAATGTTTTTTTTTTTCTTCTTTTTTTCTGTTTCTTCTTTTATACATTTCAATTCATTTTGTTTCATTTTGTACCTCGTGTAAATTAAGAGGGTGGATAAAGTCACATGGAGAATGTAACGCGTATTTACGAGCATAGGGTTGGAATGATGATTTTGGGATGAGGGATGGATTTCGAGGATTTCGTTCGCGAATTTATTTTTCACTTTATCTCTCTTACGGGTTGTTTATTTTTCTATTATATGTATTTTGTGAATTTCAAAGGTTGCTACCACCTAGACGGATTAGGAGCCGTAGCTTGTAAACTTTAAAAAAAGGCTGAAAAGGCCACCTTGTACCTACACTGTCATGTATTTTCATTTTATATTCGGGGCTTTTGTGTAACGTAGGTATTTTCGGGGCTTTTGTCAACCCTCAGAGGTAATTTGTTTGTAATTTTGGTCGATCGGAGATTTCATTTCGCCTTTAATAAGTACGCAGCTGCTTATGTGCTCGCATTTTGTAATTCTCTTACGTGTTTAGCTAAAGTCATTATCCGGCTGAACTAAAAATACATATATTGTTCGTAAAGTTGAACTTCGCTTTAAAGTAGATAAACTGTTTGACTTGGACGCTATCGCTGTCTGTTGCGACATTCTATCTGATTCGACGCAATTGTACGTTCTTCCTTGTTTATAATTGAACCAAATAACGTCAATGTCATCAGCGTATGCAGGGGACTTTCGGAAATTATGCCTTCGAGGTTGTAGTGCGCGTTTTCCTGAATAAGGGTGTTGAAGAAGTCACATCACTAAAACTTTTTTGACATCTGAAGTCACGGTGAAATTGATTTTGACGTTAATGGAGTAAGGAGCGATCTGCAAGTAAATTACGACGTAAAGAAATGTACATTGATACCGATGTAAAATAGTCTTGAATGTTTGCAGATTATAATGATTAGAAAAAAAAAAAGGATTTCTTACGGGGTATTCTATAAGCGAATTATACAGCTGCGGGCAGAATCTCTATATTACAGCGTATGTTCGAAGATAGGCTTAAGAGTGCAAGTAAATTACTGAACATTTATAGCAAGACGGGTGTTGTGATTGAAGGTTTTAATAGGCCCAATGTTACTGGTAATTTCTGTGAAGAACTGGTGGTGCAGATAGCGATAGAAGAAGGTGAGGTAGGTGATAGGTATGCCGATAGAATAATAGATAGGCAGCTGAGTAGGCAATATTAGAATCAGCTAAAATTGTTATCGCACGTTTTTGAATCTTATGCAGTATATTCCAGAATCTAGCAGGTGCAGAGATATTGTTATCAAATGAGTATACTGGATTAGAAGCGGCGGAAATCATTAATAAAAATTTATTTTGTGGGAATCGGACCTAAGACTTTCCAAAACAAGTCAAATTGAACCTTCCTAAATGTAAGAATAATGGACTAGAAGAAGAAAATCATTGATTCCAAAACCTCAAAAGTACCTGATGGAACACTCTACGAGCTGCATTTGAAATATTAAGTGCAACTGTCTAACTTTCGCCAAATTGTGTAGACCTTCACTTTTTGGTGAGATATGCCATCAAATCCCTAGTGGAACTGCTGCTACGGAAACTGGATTGCCGTACATTGAGAAGTCTTTGTGTCGCGAAATATTTCATAAGTTGACGGTTTATCAGCGCTTCCATGCTGTTGGAAGGAATTGACGTAAGTGCAATGGGTCTGTATATATATTTGTGGGTGACCGTGGCTCAAGTGGTAGTGTATTGGCTTCCAAATCGGACGGTTCGGGGTTCCATATCAACCGCGGCCGAAAGACATTGTTTTTTTCATGCAATTAAAATCACGGTAAGTGAACAGAATACAACAACAAGTCCAATTACACTAATAATTCAGTCTCCCCAGTCAACGTTCGATGCCAGCCATGGAGCGAAATAACCACTGAGCCCAATAATCTTTTTTTCTCTCTCTTTCATTTCATTTTCCTAAAAACTTAACACGTGCTCAGGCACTTTAAGTGTAGTCATACCCATTTGAGCGATAAGTTCTTAAAAACAAAATATCGTTCGCACTTTCAGTTTAAATTTTTTGAAAAAAAAAAAATTATTAAAATGTAGGGCTGTAATTGACTTCTCGGCTTCATCTCGGAAGAAGTGCGTCTTATTGACGCCTCCGACATAAAAACACACTTGACCAAATGTGGTAAATCATAAATTCCGTCACTGAGAATGATTTTTTGGTGAAAATCTGGATCTTCACCCATCTTCAACAGACCCCAGACATTGAAACATCGAACGCATACTGAAGCCATTCCGCAAAATATACCAGATGGATGTTCAAGAGAGACACAGCTCTTGAGTAAGGCGCTGATTCAATTGATTGCGGTCTTGATTTGCCTACTCGCGTACAGCCGCAAGATTCTCTTCACTTCTGGTGGCCCGCTGTGTGAATAAGTCTATTCGATTATTCCTTCATCGAGACTGGAGCTATCACGAATTTTAATAAACAATTTGCGTTGCAGTCCTTTCTGACTCGTTTGAAGAAGAAGCTAAATATGTGGGTGTCATCCAGCAATGACACCAGAACCATCGTTATGGGAAAAAATACGAAATCAACTGTGCTTAAGAATGGTTTCGGCCAGAATCTGAACCAGGAATAGAATGTAGTATGAACGTCACGGATGGCTCCAAAAATGATTTAGAATGCAGTGCCTCTATTTTTCCTGCAAAAAATTGATCTGTCTTTTAAGCGCAGATATGCGCAATCCTGATGGCAATGAGCTGTATTGTGAATAACCGGAAGAAGCGGTGGAACATCTGTAGCGACAGCAAAGCTACTCTTAAAGCCTTGCTGGATAAAAGCGATATTAAGCAGTGATACTCGTTCTCTCCTTGATGTCCAATAAGCATCTGCTTTAATAAATCTACTATTTCCTGGTCTTCGGTCACTAGGTTTCCTCCATTGTTTTGATGAACCTGTGTTCCAGACTTGAAGCCAGCTGCTAGTTGCTTAGCTTTTCGGAAAAACATCTGCAGATATGTAGTTCTTATCGCAGGATTCTTTGAGATACTTGAGCTGGGAGCTAACGAATCTTATTTTCTTTCTTTCTTCTGGTTCAATACTCTTTTCTCGCTGCTGTTTTTCAGACGTCTGTTTTTCAGAGGTCTGTTTTTCTGTGTGGTTTGCAGCTGGCAGCTGGCTATGTAAAAGCGAACATCTAAGGGACATATTTCCGACCAAGGTATCGTAATCTACATTGTTACGATCAGTATATGCCAAACTGGGCTCTATTGGCTCTAAAATTGTGTTTCAGCAGGATGCCTCATTGTAAGCGATCGGCAAGGATGATATTCCTCAAATTCCAATTCAAGTGGGACACTTCCCTGGTAAGCTATTGTAAGGGCAATATCTCCTTACAATCACCAGAACCTTCTAAAGCATATATGAGGGTACCAATTGACAGTTTTTGAATGAAAGTAATGAATTTGATTCTTCAGACCCGAGAACTACTTCCGAGGATCGACCAAGATCACGGAGATTCGTATGCTCTTCTGGTATATTGCAATAAGAAACAGACACGCAGTGGCTAGCTTCTCACTCTGAAAGTATAACGTTGTAAAGCGAGTCTGTTAGAGAAGCGAGACATCTTTGCCAAAATATTTGACTTGCAAGATGAAAGAAATGCAGCAGAACAGTCACAGATTATCGGTATTATTTCCTCGTCAAAACAAAAGTAGCACAAGTTCCCATCCAAGAACTGAAGCCACTTTTATATGGTATGCTAGTAGATTATGTTGCAATTTGTTTATTATTATATTTGTGAACTCCAGCTTTAAGAGTGGTACAAAATGTGAACAAAAAATTGCACAAAGTGCAATAGGTCTTTCTTTTTCTATTCGATTGATTTTTCTGTATGCCAAATCCTTATTGCGTGCTTTATTGATGTACTTGTACATATGTTAGCCCCACCTTCTGCTCTAATGTTGTTCTCCTGAACAGTTAAACCTCGTTTCGCACTTGGTATAGTAAATATTGTAGTTGGAGCATATCCATTTTCTTCACTGGTTGCTGTGTAGCGGCCACGAGATTGCAGATGGCGCCATTAAATTGATAAGACTACCCTTAGCCAGGTGGCGTAAAACAACGAATAGAAGAAAGGAGTTGGAACGAGTTTTGAAATTCACTCGTATGTAGATTCAGTAGTTCACATCATAGATAAACTAACCTAGATGTCAAACTTTTCAGATATTGGAAAATCAAATCGCAAAACTAATGATCGCTCCTATCTATGAGACCCTGCCTGTGAATACGTATGAATTGTCATCAATGGAAATGTCATTCCCATTTTATAAAAACCACGACCATTTTAATCAGAAAAACGTCATCCTCATTACACACCCTCGGGCAAATCGCTCTCATTCTAGCAAAATTTTGACAAAGTTATAGAGATGTAAAAGTGTTGGAATTCTTTTACAGTGTGTATGTGCGAAAGTAGAAAATTTACAAAAGTATTAGTAGAGTTTAACATCTAGATTAGTTTGTCTATGGTTGACGACCAAGTACCTAAAACGGAGGTTTAAAAACAGAGAACAAAGGAAATAACTTTAATGAGTTATTAGTATAAGTGAAAATAAAGTATGAAAACCCTGTGAAAACGTTGTGTTTGGAATTCAAATATAAAAAGGGCTTCAAACAACAACATTGGTGAGTCCGCAAGTCGAAGCGAAAACCAATTAAATTCACACAGATACTCCTAATTTCTGTTCTCAACAACAGTATCGTCGGTGTTTGTGTTTTCTGTGTTTGCCTGTGATTATGACTAGGGAATTCAGGGTAGACGTAGCCAATATACGCGGGCTAAAAAGTAATCACTTTTCTGCGTACGTCCACGTCTGTAAGTACAGACCAGCTGTTTTGGCACTTAGTGAAACACAGGTAGATCTCCGCCCACACCTCTCAGATCATTCTGATCTGAAGCTACCTGGCTACGAACTAGTGCCATTATTCTTCTCTCACCGCGGTCTCGCCATTTATGTGCGCAGTGATGTACTCGTAGCTTACCAAACTCCACCACAATGTGATCCATGTTCCAATCCGGAATTCAACTTCGTGTGGTTAAAATTCCATCTCCGTAAGCAAATTATACACTACTACTTTATTTATAGAAGCCCCAAACTGGACAGCAATTCAACCTTTAACGAGTTTGATGCGCTGTCTGACTCCATTCAAAGAATTGTATCCCTGTATCCTCATACTGAAATCGTTATTACGGGCGACTTCAATATACACAATTCTGGGTGGCTCCGACATTCTGGACAGACAACACCCGAAGGACGGTGTGTTGAGATCTTCGCTGCGGAAAACAACCTAACGCAGCTTGTAAATGAGCCCACGCGAATACCAGACGTTGATAGTCATACCGCCAACACCCTGGACTTGTTTTTAACTCCTCACCCTGATAAGTACCCCATTGATGTGCTCTCCCCTCTAGGCTCGTCGGACCATTGTGTCATATCAGCTAATTTCTCGTACACCGACCACACAGTTAGAGAAAAAATTCCTAAAAGAACCGTAGGGCAATACGAGAAAGCCAACTGGAGCGGTCTTAACAGCTTCTTTAGGAATTTTAACTGGTCGTTATGCTTCCTCGATAACGACGTGGATGCCGCTGCTGATATGATTACAGACACCATTCTCTTTGGAATGAAATCCTTTATTCCTCATCGGATGAAGAGTATCAAACCAAAAGAAAAGGCATGGTACGACTCGAGCTGTAAAGAGGCCGTCAGGGTTAGAGAAATGTTTTTTCGGTCCTACAAGGCCAACCCGATAGAGGAAAACCGAAAAAAGTTCAAACGAGCCAGAAATGACTGCAACGCCTTTCTTAAGCGTGTGAAATTCCTATACGACCAAAAACTGAGGCAAAAAATACTGCAATGTCCCAAAGGCAGTAAAAATTTTTGGTCGTTCGTCAAAAACATTAGAAATTTCGCCTCATCCTCCATCCTCAGAGCTGTCAGCTCTTTGGATAAGGACAAGCTGCTTGATGCACACTTTGCGGCCAGCTCAACACTTCCAGATTGTGCTTTGTCTCCGCTTACACTTGAGTGCGTCGAATCTTCAATGGGATGAATCTGCTTTCGCACTCGTGTAGTAGCAAGAGTACTTAAAGATCTCAACATACATAAATCCGCTGGTCCAGATGGTATACCTCCCCTTCTTCTGAAGAGGTGTTCTTCCTCGCTGGCAAAACCACTGCGTAAGCTTTTTCATCAATCCTACACTTTAGGACTCTTCCCGAGCAGATGGAAAACAGCATTTGTCCAGCCCGTCCCTAAAAAAGGCGAATCATCTTCTCTCTCCTCTTACAGATCCATTGTACTTACGTCCCTTCTTTCCAAGGTCATGGAAACACTGATAAATCGTCAGCTCATGAAATATCTCGAAACACGAAAACTTCTCAATGACCGGCAGTACGGTTGTCGTAGCAACAGGTCCACTGCTGATTTGATGGCATGTCTCACCGAAAAGTGGAACCAAAGCGTACATCAATCTGGCGAAAGCAAGATAGTTGCACTTGATATTTCTAAGACATTTGACAGAGTTTGGCATCAGGCTCTTTTGTCGAAAATGCGTGCATTTGGGATCGACGACTCTCTTCAATGGATTAGAAATTACCTTTCGGAACGTTCAATTCAAGTTGTCTTGGACGGTTTCAAGTCTGATATTCACAAAATAAATGCTGGTGTGCCCCAGGGCTCTGTTCTGTCACCGACACTCTTTTTAATTTTCATTAACGATCTCTTGTCTGCTACTTCTAATCCAATATATTCCTTTGCTTTTCAGTACTCTCTGCTTTTCATATTCGTTCCCGGACTCACGGCCCTGCTCTTCGGCTGTAATACGAGAACGGCAGCGTATGCTAAGCTCATTAAATTCCGATATCAACAGCATAACCAATTGGGGAACTATCAATAGAGTGGAATTTAATGCTTCCAAAACACAATGCTGTTTGCTGTCTTTAAAGCGAAATTTAAACACCCAGCCATTATCTATGAATGGCACTTGCATCGTCGAAACCGAAAAACTTTCCATTCTCGGTATGTGTGTCAATGACAACTTACGTTGGAATGACAACATATTTGATGTCGCCAAAAATGCTGCGAAATGTCTAGGTTTCCTCAAGCGATGTAAGAAATATTTTACACCCTCTGATCTGTCCTCAATATATAAGGCATTCATCCGCCCAAAATTGGAGTACAACTCCCACACCTGGTCAGGTGCTCCTAAAACATCTCTGCACCTGCTAGATAGGATTCAAAACCGTGCGATAAAACTTATTGACGATACTAATATCAGCCAATCAATGGACACCCTCGAACACCGACGAAATGTCTCGTGTCTCACTTTGTTTTATCGCTATTTCCACCACCAGTGCTCCACTGAAATCGCCAGTAGCATTCCGCCCATTCAAACTTTCAACCGTAACACCCGTCTCGCTATGAATGCTCATCAGTATACCCTCAAGCCCATTTTCGGACGTACTCTAAAATATCGTGATTCATTCCTAAGCCGTACAACTCGCTTATGGAATGCCCTGCCGATCTCTGTATTTCCTGGTCGTTATAACTTGCAAACATTTAGAAACAATGTACATCGGTATCTCTCTTTTCTTCCTCCCTAAATTTCCTTCGCCCGCACTGTGTACAATCACTTTAAGGGTACTCAAACCCCTTGAGCGCGCGCTCATTATAAAAAAATAAAAAATAAAAAAAACCACGAGGCAACATCCGCCCTCATTTTATCCAGCCGCATATTGATTTCAGAAACCGACGCCAACATGCGAGTAGATGTACGAGTACATATAAAAATATCACCAACATCCGACAATATCTTTTCAGCACCACAATCATCTTTACAATTACCGTAGCGGCAAGGATTGAAACAAGTACTGCAGATCAGTTTACATGCGTATACATATATTAGCATTGCTGTTTAAAAAAGTAAAAAATAAAAAAACTCATTATTTTAAAATTTATATATACCATGTATCCATACCCGTAGATATTAATTTAAACCCTTTGTAAGTCAAACACCTTTCTTAATTTATCGCCGGTACTAGTAGAAAATGTTCATCCATCCGCGCCTGCGCGCCATAATTCCGAACTTCCTGGGGCGGACCATGCAGTTGCAATTAAGCTCATAGAATTTTGGACAAAAATGTTCGCAATATAATTTATCCACGTGGGATCACAATTCGCAGTTTGAAATATTTACTTTTAGTTTAGTTTAGTTTAGTACATATGTGTATAGTAACACATAACATAACATAGTATATGAATTCAATTAATATAAAAGAAATAATATGGTGACATTTTACATAATATTTTCTATACATAGAGTATTAAAATCGAGTCAAATGCCACTTCAATGGGCTTTATTCCTAATATTATTAAACATGGGTAGGGTGACCCGTTCAGTTTTTAATTACGGAAAAAGAAGGAAAAAGTAAAGTGAAGATACACTTATAGAAAGCAAAGCGAATGATGCAAAATAAAAGCTAAAAGCAAATGACAGATAGAAAGAAAAGAAAGCGGTAGAAAAAACAAAACAAAAAAACTTAGCCTGCACCAGAATATCAAAGAAAAGGTATTCCACTTTGATAATCAAATCAAAGTGCCAATTCCTTACAAACCTTTAAAAACATCCAGAAATTATCATTGTTCTAATATTTAGAGGGAACTTATTAAATAACCGGCATGTGAGACTATATAAAATTTACGAAATGCAAGCGTATGGAAAACGGGTACAGTAACAACGTAAGAAAAGTTTCTGCGTAGATTGTAGTCAGAAATTAATCTGTAATGTAAATTTCCTGATCTATTAAGTACCGTTTACAGCACTTTAAAACCATACAAATGATGGACTGGAAGAATTGTCATATCACGAACCAAGGAGTAACTTGAATGACGCCGATTCTTGTTGCAGATTTTCCTCACTACACTTTTTTGTAGTGCTTCAAGAAACATTTCTTTAAGGACCCTGTATGGCTTTCAAACGACATCCTATCAATTGTGAGCTCAAGATATTTAAACTCGTCCACTTTCTTAGTCAAACGCAATTATCACTGCAATTAAGGCTGCTACAGAAGGTTAGAAGTAATTGGCTTGAAACACAATTGCAGCCTGCTAATCCAAACCTTTGGCATTTTGATACTTGAAAGTAAACGTTAAATTAAAAAATAAAAACTGCTCGGTGAACTAAATTCTCAATAGACTAAGGTCCCAACTAATACGGAGATTAGACAAAAGACATTGTGAGAAGTCTACTCCTGAAATTCACTGAAAATGGTGAATTTATATAAGTAAGAAATAAAATGGGTCCCAGAATCTTGAGGAACTCCCAACTTAAATGAGCGAAGCTTGCTTTTCACACCATCAAACTTCACTCTTTGAGATCTGTTTGATAGGTGTGATCTAAACCAACCTAGCATGAATTCACGAAAACCAACTCTTTCCATTTTATCCCACAGTAAAGTATGGTTGACCATATCAAAGGCTTTTGTGATATCAACAAATAATCCAGCAGTGAACTTTTTATCGTCAAGGTAAGAGAATATATTGGAGCAAAAATTTAGAAGGGCGTCTTCGGTAGATTTACCGTGCTGAAAACCAAATTGCATTAACCTTATTCAAATCTAATGTGTCTTTAATAACCTTTTCAAAAACTTTGCTAAAGGTCGGCAGCAGTGAAACAGGCCTATAGTTTTTCATATAGTCAGCAGTGCCTTTTTTAAACAGCGGAACTACATCAGCGCACTTCAGCGCCTCTGGAAAAGTTCCAGAGAATATAACGCTGTTCAACCACAAAGCGTGCGATGCGTTTTAAAAGTATATTTGAAATACCATCAAAGCCACATGAATTCGAGTTTTGGAGCTCTTGAAAGCAACTGGATCCCTACAATTGCTTTTAAGAGCACCAAAGCAGTGATAGGCTCGAAATCAAAACTAATTCTTTGTAACTGATTACCGCAACTTCCTAAATTGGTACATCGAGTGCATATTCTTTGGAACGTTTGTGTTGGTAGGCTGTTTGTTATTGACATGAAATACCCATTGAATGCATTAGCAATGTCAAGTTTGTCAGAATGTTCGCAGTTGTTCACACAAATTGAAAGAGGTTTTCTGGTAGAAGGAGACAATCACTACTTGCCATTTTGATTTCACGTTACCCTTAGCAGAAATGAATTTATTTCTGTAATAGTTATAGCGGCAAAAAGCATTCTCGTTTTTTAGTTCAAAGCACATCTTTTCAAACTCATTTTTCAGCTTAATATTAAGGGGATTCTTAGAGCACTTCATAGTTAGCTTATATTTTTTGTTTACTTTTCCAATGAGTTGACTAGACATCCAGGGTTTTAGTCTTTTATTAAATTTTGTCAGTGGTATTTTGTCAGTTTGATATAAGTTTAGTCAAGCAAATAATAAACACATCATAGGAGCAGAAGCGCATCACTTTCCGTGTAAACATCGTCTCAAGTTTCATAAAGTAGAAGACTTTTTAGATTCATGAAATCAATTTTTGTCTTTGGTTTTTGAGGACGATTTATTTTGATACGGCTGGTACTTTTGCTTCGAAGAGTGTTTACCAACAGACCTACCATTGAGTGATCAGTGATTTGCAAGTTATTTGTGCACCTTTCACAGGCGTTCAATGGGAAATATGATCCAAATACGTACCCGCAGCCAACCTCCTAGGTTCATTAATGAAACTAGCTAAACCATGGGAAGTCAAAAGAGTCAAGTAATTAGTCACAGTTTCGTTACTGTCTAAGATTAAAATCTCCCAAAATAATTAAGTTTTTTTATTTTAGTTTGACTAACTGACAAGAAAATTCTTCTATGAAGGCTACAACATTGAACATATCGCTCACTGCCTGCAATAATTGCACAACTCAAAAAAATTCAAATTTGAACTGCGAACGCCGTTATGATTAAAATTAAACCCTTATCATTTCCGTAATATCAGCACATTGATACTACTTCTCAATAACGAGAGATAGATTTTCGATATACTTTGCTTAATGCAATAATGACACTTTCCCAAAAAAGGGCGGATGCCGCCCACTTTTGAATCCAGCAAAAAAGTTATAAGAAAGTAATGTTTTTCACATCGAAATGGCAAATCCGTGTCAGGATAACATAATTTATAAGAACAGAAATCCAAATTGAAAAATTCATGATTTTAAATCGCTTATATCTCGAAACTGAAAAAAAATAGTTGTGCCACTATGGCAGACAATGAGCGAAATGCAGTCGATAGACGGACAACCGTACAAAATCTATCTTATTAAATCTAACAGCAACCTTTAAAATATTTGCACTCAGAAAGTCGATACACTCTGCTTCATTTAATTAATTAATTTTTCTTTAATAAAACTGCCTGCAGCGTAATCTTCATTTGGATTCGTAAAGAAAACAAAACACGGCAAATGATAATCGTTAATTTCAAACCCATAAATTTTAGATACGATGATGAAAAGAATCCGGGTGGATAGCAAGAGACGCAAAGTTTTCTCTCAAATTGGTGTATGACAAGTAGTTTGTTCCATGCAGTATGAGCTATTTGTAAAGACATTATCACTATTTATATAACTTACCTAATGATCAGAAAGCACCCGGAATTCTTCAATAAAACGAAAACGGTTCGATTATTCACCGATATTGATTTTATTCCCTTCAAAATAATCTCCATTGCAAGCAATACACATATTCCAACGCTTCCTCCAATCTCTAAACCACTTTTCATAGGCCATTTTTGGAATCAACTTCAGCTCCTTATGCGAATTCTCTTTTATCGCCTCAATCGTCTCAAAACGCTTTCGGCGAAGTGGTACCCTGAGTCGTGGAAATAGAAAAAAGTCACAAGAAGCTAAGTCAGGTGAATACGGAGCTTGCGGAATGGTATGAACGTTGCTTCTGATCAAAGAGTCAAAATCAATGCGATGGTGTTCCTGGGTAAACTGAGGTAAACTGAGCAGAATGAGACAAATCATCAACCACAGTACGGTCCTCTTTAAACTCTTTGTACCTCTTTGACATTATCGAGTCCACGTAGGCTACTGTTAATATTTTAAACGCTTCTCCACATGATACTCGTATTTTGTTAGAAACACAAAATTTCAAGCAAATTCTTTGGTCAACTAAATTTGACATTGCGAAATTCGCAGAACAAACACTGACTTTTTTAGAAAGCTATCACGGAAAAACTCCCGAAAAATGGCGCTCAAACAGATATTTGAGTGCCAGATGACAGATGTACTAGCCTAAAAAAAAAGCTTTTGACAATATCTCAAGCGGGGTTTGTTTCAATGGGAAATTCCGGGCAATTTTTGATCAGAATGTATATTGACGATAGAAATGTCATCATTTATATTATTAAATACGGAATTCATTGAAATACTAAAAAGATGTTTCAAAAACTCAAGTACCACCACAAAGCTGCGGGTAGTCTTCGACGCCTCATCTACGACATCGAACGGAAAATCGCTGAACGATCATCTAATGGTAGGACCACGTCTACAAAGGGACATAATTGACCTCATCGTACAGTGGCGAAAATTCAAGGTCGCATTTGCCGCAGACATAAGTATGATGTACAGGCAAATATGGATGGCACCAGAAGACACCAATTATCAGCTTATCGTGTTTAGAACTGGAAGTGACAAACCGATTAAAACCTTCGCGCTCAATACGGTTACGTTCGGTACTGCTTCAGCATCATATTTAGCAGTACGAACGTTGCATCAGGTAGCCATGGATAACGAGCGAACGCACCCCCATGTTACTAACAGAATAGCCAAAGGTTAACAAGCAAGGCAACGTGGAGACATGTAGGCACTAAGGACAACCCAGCTGACATTGGATCCCGCGGATTGAACCCAGAGGAGCTCATTAGTAACGAGTTGTGGTGGCAGGGGCCCCATTTTCTTCACAAGTTTAAGGCAGATGAATTTCCAACAACAATTCCACCAGAAACAAATGTGGAAAGTAAGGAAACGAAATTGACACCGGATACGGTGGATTCATTCTACAGCAGAAACCTGAAAATACTAGTAACCAGTCCTTTTCAAATAACTTCATACAGCACTCTGTTCAACAATGAATTTTTTCAAAAATTTTCAACACTACAACGCCTCGTGTGCAACATAGCTATATGGCGGCGCTATTTGTTCAATTTAAAAAACCCTAAAAAACGAAGAATGCTAAACACAACCCCCCTTACAGCAAATGAACGAAGATCAGCACATGATCAACTTGTAAAACTTGCTCAAAGAGAAATGTTCCAAGAAGAGATCAAGGCACTTCAGCAGAAAAAGGCAATACCGAAAGGAAGTGTGATTCTCAATCTGAATCCATTTCTGGATGAAGAGGAACTGTTAAGAGTGAGTGGCAGATTGCTCAACTAGGTACTACCATTCCATCAACGGCATCCAATCATCCTTCCCCAAAGGCATCACTTTTCTAGGTTGGTGGTAACCGACGTTCATCAACGAACCATGTATGGTGGAGAACAAATTATGATGGCAGAAATTCGAATGAGTTATTGGATTTCAAACTTGAAAGGAATGGTCAAATCAATGATCCACGGATGTATCCGATGCCATCGCTACAATGCCCAAATGCAACAACAATTAATGGGGAACCTACCAGCAGAACGGGTAAGGGTTAGCCAACCCTTCACAAATACAGATGTCGACTACGCTGCCCAATTGAAATAAAATTATGGAAAGGGAGGTACAACAGATCGACAAAGGGATACGTAGCCGTGTTTGTGTGTCTGGCCACAAAGGTCATACACATCGAAAAATTCAAAAAATTCTCTTATAGAACGTCATTCTTTGAGCAAAGGCAAACGAATAGAAGCACTTTTATTGGGTGAAGGGATGGGAGACAAAAAAAAAACATCTGAATTCTACCGCACACTACAGAGCTTGGCTGGTCCATCTACTATTGTTACAGAAAGTTTGATTTGTGAGTTATGGGAGGCCTCCCACCCTGGTAAGGTGGTTCAAGAACTGCTTAAAGTAGCTGATGATATTAATGAAGTGTATCAACAGCAAAACACATCCTCGTTCTCCATTGCAACTCATTCCCACAAAACCATCAGTGAACTCATCTCCCTTAATCAGAATCTTCAAACTCAAATTAATGACGTAAATGCAATGCTTTCGCAACTTAATTTCAATAATACTCGTTGCCGAAATTAAACATCCTGCCGCAAGATACAAGGCAATAGATCTCGTTCCAGATACGTGCAAACCGTGCAGTTTCAATAATACCTCAAACTAAATTCTGCAGTCATTGTGGCAGCAAATGACAGCAGTAACAGCACCTTACAATACTGTCAATCCCGACCCAATTTAACGTAAAACCTTTTTAATAGATTCCGGTTTAGATGTCTCAGCTATTCCCGCATCGTACTTCCAGGTCGAAATCCACAAAACCAGACCAATTCATTTCTGCAGCCAATCGTTCGTCCGTTAAAGTCTTCGGTACAAAATACCTACGTACAGGTCTACGGTCCAGACTCGTGTTTAACCACATCTTCTTGATCGGGCTCTTAAGCGATTATCGGGGCTGACTTCTTGCGAAAAATCGGCCTTTTAATAAATGTCCAAAAATTCAAAACTCGCTGACCCTCTGACGAACACAGTAGTTACTGGCATACCATGTCAACATATTATGGCAAGTCCACGATTCTTCGCTGTAGAGCAGATTTATGTAAAATTCCTATTTAAACTTTCCTGTCAAACACACGATAGTGCATCACATCTAAACAAAGGGTCCTCTGCAACACTCTCGCCCGAAACGCTGAAATACCACCAAGCTCACAATTGCAAGCGACGAATTCAACTACCTGGTCCAAATAGGGATTTGTCACCCATCTTCATCCCCATGTATGTATATCTTCGCTGCATAGGGCTCTAAACGAAAAGCAAACGACTGGAGATCTTGTGGCGACCACCGCATGTTAAATGCGATCACAGTCCTGGACAGATACCCATTCCCACACATACTCGTACATCATTTCACTACCATCCTTCATGGATGCACAATTTTCTCGAAAATAGACCTGATTCGGACTTTTCACTACAGACGCAGGAAGGCATCATCAAAACAACTATGACCAGTCCCTTCGGCCTATTTGAGTTTACTCGTATGCCATTTGGATTACAAAATGCAGCCCAAACTTTTCAAAGGCTTATGCATCAAATCACGAGGGGCGTAGAGTGTCTATTCCAACAGCTTTTGGATTTTGGCCTTCGTACCAAAGCCTCCAAATGTACGTTCGGTGTATTTACGCTACAGTTTTTAGGATTTGACATTTCAAAAAACCAGATTCAGCCGTCCCGCGACCAGGATTTACGATCACCTTAGAAAACTTTGCAAAAGCAACACTAAATCAAAAGTTTTCACTTGGCCTTCAGAGTGCCAAGAAACATTCAATAAAACAAAACTACAATTTGCTGATGCAACAATCCTAGTTCACCCAGAAGTAAATCCAGAACTCAGCATCACAACAGATGCATCTAATACTAATGCTAATATCTCGTACTGATACTAATACTGTTCGCAGTAATCCAACAACACGGCCAACAATGGCCGTGGCTCAAATGGTAGTGGACTGGCTTCCAAATCAGAAGATTCGGTGTTCGAATCCCAGGCTCGCCCGAAAGACATTCATTGTTTCACTGAGCCCAAACATCTTTCTTTCTCTCTCTATCCCATTTTCAAAAAAACTTAACTTAACGCATTATAAGTGTATTCAGACACTTGAGTGTTAAGTTCGTTAAAAAAAAAAGCTGAAAGGAGATATTTGGGAACAAATTGCTAGACAATCTCGATACTCTGCATTCGATAGGGAGTTACCAGCTATTTGCATGGCAATACAAAATTTTAAGAATTTTGTTAAAAACTAAGCGTAGTCCTAGATAAAAACGACAACTGGACTACATACGACAATTTACAAGCAATATATGTCAAGGGGTCGTTGAACATCGTCGCCCGCACCCTTTCTCATCCATATGCCGATTCACTCGAAGTAATCGTCCCAGGAATCGAAAAATGAGCCGAAGTCCAAGTCGCAGATGAAGAACTGGTTCAATTCATTCGTCATCCGCATCTACGGACAACAACAGACCAGCAAAACGAGCGCAAGCGCTTATCTCACGCAATCCATTCACTTGCACATCTAGAAATTCGGGCCACACGAAAAAAAATCTGTAGAGTACATTCTACATTCTGGCCAAAATGAACCATTATACTCGTATGTATAAACTCATGGACAAAAAATTGCATTTCGTGCCAGAAAGGAAAATTGTATAGGTACATCAAGTCGCCGTCGGATCAAATCAAAATCCCTACAGGTAGATTTCAGCAGATTTACCTTGACATATCGGCCCATTTTCTCCGTCTAATGACTTCAAATACTTACTCACACTCATGGACAGATTCTCCAGATGACCAGAGGTCTACCAAATGCGGGATATTAATACGGAAACAATCACCAAAGCCTAAGTACGAATATGTGTTTCGATTCTGTGTACCTAACGTAATAATCACTGATCAAGGTTCACAATTGGAGTCAAAGCTCTTCAAAGAACTATATAAGTTCCTCGGCACAACGTGCATCCGCACTACGGCTTACCACACACAGGCCAATGGTATGGTTGGAAGATTCAACTGACAGCTAAAATCTAAAGTGGTCACAGGCACTCCTTCTAATTTTGCTGGCTATACGAGCTACCGCCTAAGAGGATACAAAACACAAATCGTATGAACTCCTTTACATCAGAGTACCAAAGGACCTTCCTGTTTCACCCATGAATGATTCAAACGAATTTAATTTTATCGAACAATTGAAAAGTTGTTTCCAAAATATCCCAAAATAAACATTATAAACCAGAAAAAGAATTTCAAACACCCATCCAAACACATTACACACTTGCGGGCAGGTCTTGGTAAGAAGCGATAAAGCTACAAAATCATCTCCATACGAGGGTCCTCTTAAAATAATTTAAAAATTACGTAAACAATTCATGGTTGAAAAAGCTGTTTCAATTGACAGAATCAAACCTTTTAATGACACTGACAACTGTGAAATAACTTATTGGTCGCTGCGCTGGAAATTAGTGCTCTTAATTTTACCCGGGTAATACCCATTACAGGTAATGCGGGTAATACCCAATTTCACGGGTACCCGGTAATGTCAGCTATCGGGGACCCGACAATATCGAGTAATGGGTACTCAAGTGTCACAAATACTCTAATTTAATAAAGTTGGTAATGTCAAAAGTGAACATTGTGAAAGTGAGGATGGGGGACATATTCCACAGAGACAACTTGGCTTGCATGAGCTAAAATTAATTCAAAGTTGCCCTGCAAGACGGAATACATCTTACTTAATGTGTGAAAATCTCTTAGCAAAACGAAGTGCTGTTATTGCGGTTTTGGCACATAGAGGTATTACATCTCCAACATTGGCTCTGAAACTTGAAGTAAGCGAAAGGGAATGGTCACTTGAAGGGAATCTTGAAGCCATTCCAAGTTGCAACAACATTACTTTGCGAAGAAAATATAATAATTTCCATTCTACGGCCGATTATATGTGGACTAATTAATAAACACCTAAAACCAAACATCTGAGATAATGAAAATATTGTCAGCTTCATGGGAATCATGAAAGGAAGAATGCAGAGCAGGTCCAAAATGGATAGGCGGGAATTTGAAGAAGTTCTCACAGAACAAGTTTCCCCTTTTTTGGATCCAAAACATAAAAACTTGGAAGTTGAGGTTGTAGAAGTGAGAGTACTTTTTAGAAAACATGTACATAACTTGGTAGAAAACTCTGTATCCATCGGGAGTAGAGAAGTTTTGAGTTAAAAATGTAGTTCGCCCATTAAAATGGTGGAAAAATATTTATGCGTGCCAGCGACATTGGTGTCGTCAGGACGTGGTTTCTCCACTGTATTGGTTTGTACAATGTACATGAAATGTCCGATTTTCGCTCAGTCGCAAATATGAAGTTCTCGAGTAAACATTTGTGCCAGAACGTTAAATTTTCGTTTTTTTATAAAATAAAGTGGTGCGTTTGCTTGCCCTGTGAGAATTTTAAGGTTCGTTACAAGTACCGCTATTTTTTTTCTAGGAATTATTTAACATGCTGTCGGCAGTTCAAATTCGAACACTTTACGAATTTAAAATAGGTCATTAGCAATGAAAAACATTAATGACGCATTTGAGGATGTAGCGGTAAACGAACGCACTATACGACGTTGGTTTGGAAAGTTCCGTTCGGGAGATGTTAGCCTTGAAAATAAACCACGTGGGAAACCGGAAACGTTAGTTGACGACAATGTTTTAAGAGCAACGGTGTATGCGGACCCAACGAAATCGGTGAGGGAGATGGGAATATCCCCAATGGCAATAAGTCGACACCTTTCTCTCAAGTGGGTACCCCATGAACTGCACGAATCCCAAAAACTACGGCGCCTGGAAATCTGCGCATCGCTAACATTAAGAAACCAAACACCTTTGCAGCCAACAGATTAACCGAAATCCAATGGTTAACAAGCAAGGCAACATGGAGACATGTAGGCAGTAAGGACAACCCAGCTGACATTGGATCCCGCGGATTGAACTCAGTGGAGCTCATTAGTAACGAGATGTGGTGGCAGGGGCCCCATTTTCTTCACAAGTTTAAGGCAGATGAATTTCCAACAACAATTCCACCAGAAACAAATGTGGAAAGTAAGGAAACGAAATTGACACCGGATACGGTGGATTCATTCTACAGCAGAAGCCTGAAAATACTAGTAACCAGTCCTTTTCAAATAACTTCATACAGCATTCGGTTCAACAATGAATTTTTTCAAAAATTTTCAACACTACAACGCCTCGTGTGCAACATAGCTATATGGCGGCGCTATTTGTTCAATTTAAAAAACCCTAAAAAACGAAGAATGCTAAACACAACCCCCCTTACAGCAAATGAACGAAGATCAGCACATGATCAACTTGTAAAACTTGCTCAAAGAGAAATGTTCCAAGAAGAGATCAAGGCACTTCAGCAGAAAAAGGCAATACGGAAAGAAAGTGTGATTCTCAATCTGAATCCATTTCTGGATGAAGAGGAACTGTTAAGAGTGAGTGGCAGATTGCTCAACTAGGTACTACCATTCCATCAACGGCATCCAATCATCCTTCCCCAAAGGCATCACTTTTCTAGGTTGGTGGTAACCAACGTTCATCAACGAACCATGTATGGTGGAGAACAAATTATGATGGCAGAAATTCGAATGAGTTATTGAATTCCAAACTTGAAAGGAATGGTCAAATCAATGATCCACGGATGTATCCGATGCCATCGCTACAATGCCCAAATGCAACAACAATTAATGGGGAACCTACCAGCAGAACGGGTAAGGGTTAGCCAACCCTTCACAAATACAGATGTCGACTACGCTGCCCAATTGAAATAAAATTATGGAAAGGGAGGTACAACAGATCGACAAAGGGATACGTAGCCGTGTTTGTGTGTCTGGCCACAAAGGTCATACACATCGAAAAATTCAAAAAATTCTCTTATAGAACGTCATTCTTTGAGCAAAGGCAAACGAATAGAAGCACTTTTATTGGGTGAAGGGATGGGAGACAAAAAAAAAACATCTGAATTCTACCGCACACTACAGAGCTTGGCTGGTCCATCTACTATTGTTACAGAAAGTTTGATTTGTGAGTTATGGGAGGCCTCCCACCCTGGTAAGGTGGTTCAAGAACTGCTTAAAGTAGCTGATGATATTAATGAAGTGTATCAACAGCAAAACACATCCTCGTTCTCCATTGCAACTCATTCCCACAAAACCATCAGTGAACTCATCTCCCTTAATCAGAATCTTCAAACTCAAATTAATGACGTAAATGCAATGCTTTCGCAACTTAATTTCAATAATACTCGTTGCCGAAATTAAACATCCTGCCGCAAGATACAAGGCAATAGATCTCGTTCCAGATACGTGCAAACCGTGCAGTTTCAATAATACCTCAAACTAAATTCTGCAGTCATTGTGGCAGCAAATGACAGCAGTAACAGCACCTTACAATACTGTCAATCCCGACCCAATTTAACGTAAAACCTTTTTAATAGATTCCGGTTTAGATGTCTCAGCTATTCCCGCATCGTACTTCCAGGTCGAAATCCACAAAACCAGACCAATTCATTTCTGCAGCCAATCGTTCGTCCGTTAAAGTCTTCGGTACAAAATACCTACGTACAGGTCTACGGTCCAGACTCGTGTTTAACCACATCTTCTTGATCGGGCTCTTAAGCGATTATCGGGGCTGACTTCTTGCGAAAAATCGGCCTTTTAATAAATGTCCAAAAATTCAAAACTCGCTGACCCTCTGACGAACACAGTAGTTACTGGCATACCATGTCAACATATTATGGCAAGTCCACGATTCTTCGCTGTAGAGCAGATTTATGTAAAATTCCTATTTAAACTTTCCTGTCAAACACACGATAGTGCATCACATCTAAACAAAGGGTCCTCTGCAACACTCTCGCCCGAAACGCTGAAATACCACCAAGCTCACAATTGCAAGCGACGAATTCAACTACCTGGTCCAAATAGGGATTTGTCACCCATCTTCATCCCCATGTATGTATATCTTCGCTGCATAGGGCTCTAAACGAAAAGCAAACGACTGGAGATCTTGTGGCGACCACCGCATGTTAAATGCGATCACAGTCCTGGACAGATACCCATTCCCACACATACTCGTACATCATTTCACTACCATCCTTCATGGATGCACAATTTTCTCGAAAATAGACCTGATTCGGACTTTTCACTACAGACGCAGGAAGGCATCATCAAAACAACTATGACCAGTCCCTTCGGCCTATTTGAGTTTACTCGTATGCCATTTGGATTACAAAATGCAGCCCAAACTTTTCAAAGGCTTATGCATCAAATCACGAGGGGCGTAGAGTGTCTATTCCAACAGCTTTTGGATTTTGGCCTTCGTACCAAAGCCTCCAAATGTACGTTCGGTGTATTTACGCTACAGTTTTTAGGATTTGACATTTCAAAAAACCAGATTCAGCCGTCCCGCGACCAGGATTTACGATCACCTTAGAAAACTTTGCAAAAGCAACACTAAATCAAAAGTTTTCACTTGGCCTTCAGAGTGCCAAGAAACATTCAATAAAACAAAACTACAATTTGCTGATGCAACAATCCTAGTTCACCCAGAAGTAAATCCAGAACTCAGCATCACAACAGATGCATCTAATACTAATGCTAATATCTCGTACTGATACTAATACTGTTCGCAGTAATCCAACAACACGGCCAACAATGGCCGTGGCTCAAATGGTAGTGGACTGGCTTCCAAATCAGAAGATTCGGTGTTCGAATCCCAGGCTCGCCCGAAAGACATTCATTGTTTCACTGAGCCCAAACATCTTTCTTTCTCTCTCTATCCCATTTTCAAAAAAACTTAACTTAACGCATTATAAGTGTATTCAGACACTTGAGTGTTAAGTTCGTTAAAAAAAAAAGCTGAAAGGAGATATTTGGGAACAAATTGCTAGACAATCTCGATACTCTGCATTCGATAGGGAGTTACCAGCTATTTGCATGGCAATACAAAATTTTAAGAATTTTGTTAAAAACTAAGCGTAGTCCTAGATAAAAACGACAACTGGACTACATACGACAATTTACAAGCAATATATGTCAAGGGGTCGTTGAACATCGTCGCCCGCACCCTTTCTCATCCATATGCCGATTCACTCGAAGTAATCGTCCCAGGAATCGAAAAATGAGCCGAAGTCCAAGTCGCAGATGAAGAACTGGTTCAATTCATTCGTCATCCGCATCTACGGACAACAACAGACCAGCAAAACGAGCGCAAGCGCTTATCTCACGCAATCCATTCACTTGCACATCTAGAAATTCGGGCCACACGAAAAAAAATCTGTAGAGTACATTCTACATTCTGGCCAAAATGAACCATTATACTCGTATGTATAAACTCATGGACAAAAAATTGCATTTCGTGCCAGAAAGGAAAATTGTATAGGTACATCAAGTCGCCGTCGGATCAAATCAAAATCCCTACAGGTAGATTTCAGCAGATTTACCTTGACATATCGGCCCATTTTCTCCGTCTAATGACTTCAAATACTTACTCACACTCATGGACAGATTCTCCAGATGACCAGAGGTCTACCAAATGCGGGATATTAATACGGAAACAATCACCAAAGCCTAAGTACGAATATGTGTTTCGATTCTGTGTACCTAACGTAATAATCACTGATCAAGGTTCACAATTGGAGTCAAAGCTCTTCAAAGAACTATATAAGTTCCTCGGCACAACGTGCATCCGCACTACGGCTTACCACACACAGGCCAATGGTATGGTTGGAAGATTCAACTGACAGCTAAAATCTAAAGTGGTCACAGGCACTCCTTCTAATTTTGCTGGCTATACGAGCTACCGCCTAAGAGGATACAAAACACAAATCGTATGAACTCCTTTACATCAGAGTACCAAAGGACCTTCCTGTTTCACCCATGAATGATTCAAACGAATTTAATTTTATCGAACAATTGAAAAGTTGTTTCCAAAATATCCCAAAATAAACATTATAAACCAGAAAAAGAATTTCAAACACCCATCCAAACACATTACACACTTGCGGGCAGGTCTTGGTAAGAAGCGATAAAGCTACAAAATCATCTCCATACGAGGGTCCTCTTAAAATAATTTAAAAATTACGTAAACAATTCATGGTTGAAAAAGCTGTTTCAATTGACAGAATCAAACCTTTTAATGACACTGACAACTGTGAAATAACTTATTGGTCGCTGCGCTGGAAATTAGTGCTCTTAATTTTACCCGGGTAATACCCATTACAGGTAATGCGGGTAATACCCAATTTCACGGGTACCCGGTAATGTCAGCTATCGGGGACCCGACAATATCGAGTAATGGGTACTCAAGTGTCACAAATACTCTAATTTAATAAAGTTGGTAATGTCAAAAGTGAACATTGTGAAAGTGAGGATGGGGGACATATTCCACAGAGACAACTTGGCTTGCATGAGCTAAAATTAATTCAAAGTTGCCCTGCAAGACGGAATACATCTTACTTAATGTGTGAAAATCTCTTAGCAAAACGAAGTGCTGTTATTGCGGTTTTGGCACATAGAGGTATTACATCTCCAACATTGGCTCTGAAACTTGAAGTAAGCGAAAGGGAATGGTCACTTGAAGGGAATCTTGAAGCCATTCCAAGTTGCAACAACATTACTTTGCGAAGAAAATATAATAATTTCCATTCTACGGCCGATTATATGTGGACTAATTAATAAACACCTAAAACCAAACATCTGAGATAATGAAAATATTGTCAGCTTCATGGGAATCATGAAAGGAAGAATGCAGAGCAGGTCCAAAATGGATAGGCGGGAATTTGAAGAAGTTCTCACAGAACAAGTTTCCCCTTTTTTGGATCCAAAACATAAAAACTTGGAAGTTGAGGTTGTAGAAGTGAGAGTACTTTTTAGAAAACATGTACATAACTTGGTAGAAAACTCTGTATCCATCGGGAGTAGAGAAGTTTTGAGTTAAAAATGTAGTTCGCCCATTAAAATGGTGGAAAAATATTTATGCGTGCCAGCGACATTGGTGTCGTCAGGACGTGGTTTCTCCACTGTATTGGTTTGTACAATGTACATGAAATGTCCGATTTTCGCTCAGTCGCAAATATGAAGTTCTCGAGTAAACATTTGTGCCAGAACGTTAAATTTTCGTTTTTTTATAAAATAAAGTGGTGCGTTTGCTTGCCCTGTGAGAATTTTAAGGTTCGTTACAAGTACCGCTATTTTTTTTCTAGGAATTATTTAACATGCTGTCGGCAGTTCAAATTCGAACACTTTACGAATTTAAAATAGGTCATTAGCAATGAAAAACATTAATGACGCATTTGAGGATGTAGCGGTAAACGAACGCACTATACGACGTTGGTTTGGAAAGTTCCGTTCGGGAGATGTTAGCCTTGAAAATAAACCACGTGGGAAACCGGAAACGTTAGTTGACGACAATGTTTTAAGAGCAACGGTGTATGCGGACCCAACGAAATCGGTGAGGGAGATGGGAATATCCCCAATGGCAATAAGTCGACACCTTTCTCTCAAGTGGGTACCCCATGAACTGAACGAATCCCAAAAACTACGGCGCCTGGAAATCTGCGCATCGCTAACATTAAGAAACCAAACTGAACCGTTTTTGCGCCGGTTAGTCACCTGTGATGAAAAGTGGATACTGTATGATAATCGTAAAAGATCTGGGCAGTGTTTGGATTCAAATGTAAAACCAAAACACACCCCCAAGCCCGATCTTCACCCAAAAAAGATATGGTGACAATCTGGTGGACCTCGAAAGGACCAATCCACTTTTCATTTCTTCAACCAGGGGAAACGATAAATGCAGCCAAATATTGTGAGGAAATCAACATAATGCATACGAAATTGGTTGAAAAGCAGCCTGCGTTGGCAAATAGGCATAGTCCGATCCTGTTGCATGACAATGCTAGACCCCATACATTAATCCATACATAATAAATAAAAGAAATGTAATAAAATTCATTGTTTCAAATAATTGATAGAAAAGTTTACTTACTTTGTAATATAATAGTTTGTCTGGTCTTGATATATGAGAAACATGAGAAATAACGCGGGTACCCGAAGTATAAGGGGTACCCACAACCTTATGGGTATCCGACACTTTGATACCCGGGTAATACCCGAAAATATGGGTATCAAGAGATCTACTGGAAATAGGTGATATAGTAGCCACGAGATCACAGGTGACTCTATTAAAGTGAGAAACTACGCTTAGCTATTGTAGATGGCATAAAATAACTTAAGGAAGGAACGTATGCAAATTGAGTAGTTGACCTAAAACGGAGGTTTAAAAAAGAGAACAAAGAAAATAATTTTAATGAATTATTAATATAAGTGAAAATAAAGTATGAAAACCGAAAAAAGTTTATGTTTGCAATTCGAATATAAAAAGGGTCGCAAACAATAATAGCTGCTCATGTTTCAAGGCATCTTCTTATAGTATAAGCAAGAAAATCTATAAACCGGTGCAATGGAAAGTCGAAACAAGTGGCAGCTAGAGCACCCGCCGTGCCTTATGTATCAGCGATAATTAGGCTAAAATTGTTGTAAGTCGACCTGCAGCCAAATAACTGACGGAAGTCTAGACTGATATAAAACAGATATGACCGCCATCCAGAGGGAATGGGATGAACAACTGTGACTGCTACATACTCGTAGAATAGAAACAGCGCCTATTGAAATGCAGATTTATTGGCACACTTAGGCAACAAGGCTTGAGTTCACAAGGCCAAATTTCTCAACATCAACATGATATGCGATCATGCGAGAAGAAGTAAATGATACTACCAAAGAATGTTTCTACAATCTCCTCGACAAAATCTACAATCAACGCCCTAAGTATGATTTTAAAAACATTTAGGGTGGTTTTAGATGAGTCACACCAGTCAGCTTCCTCCTTCTCGTAAAGAGTATAACCTTAGTTTGAAGAGGATTTACTGAAAGCCTATTTCTGGTGCACCTATCATCGATCACGTCTAGATACGATCCAACAGACTGTATAGCTACGTCATCTCCGTGTGCTTGTGCATAAACGTCAGAACTATTGAGCGCGTTAAGCAGGGAGTCGACCATCAAGCACCATAGCAGTGGAGACAAAAGGCCGCTTTGCAGGTAGGTACTTTTTACCCCCGCCATCACATATTGGCCGCTGTCGGCATTCGCGATCAGTGTCCTATTCACCAGCATTGCTTTGATCCACAAAACTTGTGATTCGTCTTCGCCGTGTTGTTTAACTGAGTCACAGATGCCGTCAAAATTTGCGTTATCGAAAGCACGCCCAATGTAGATAAAAATGCCCAACGGCTACTTCTTTTTGTCAAGCGCGCCTTCAATCCTGTGCACTCTAGAAGGATCTTTCACGTTGGTAAACAAGTTGCAAGTTGCATTGGGAAAGCAGTTTTGCTTTCTCCATGCTATTCAACATGAAGGAAGTTAGTGGGTAGTCCTCTCTTTCGATTTTCGTTACAAAGGCTACTCTCACTGTTCGCTACGGGCTCGGTATATATACCAGTGTCAGGCTAGCAGTGAAGATTCTCTTTAGAGTTACCAGCAGCTAGTCGGTACCTTTTATACATACCATTGGTGCCAGGCGATGCCAACAAAGGAAGCAGTGGCGTGTTTGATGGCTTCATCCGTCACACCACCACCGTCACCAGCTTACTAGCAGTTTCGTTAATAGGACCTGATAGTACGTAGAGCAAGTGTTAACACAGAGCGCATAATTTTCAACGAAGCTGTCGGACTACTGGGTCGCTCCCAGCGCGCTTTCATGTGTAGTTTTACAGCCGAAACGAGTTGTCCTTGAAGTTATTATGGATAAAACCTAATAAAATTTGTCAACAAACCAAGAAGTGTCTGTCCACCGCCTGAGGCGAAATGGTTAAGGTAAACTCCTACATCAGAATAAATATCCATAAATATCCATAGATTCGTCGAAAACATATACTAGAAAGCTAGGCTGCTTCGGTTTGTCGCAACAAATTGCTCAAAACTTCTAGCCCGGAAGACGAAATGCATGCTCTGCAAAAGAATGACTCTGACAGTTCTGCTATATGGAGCTGAGTGCTGAATGATAAGCGGGAAAGCAGTGCACTTTTGAGACAAAAATTTAAACCGTCGATTGATTGACCTCGTCTGCATTGAGGGGGAATGAGGAGGCGATACATCCATTATACTGGCTCGGCCATATCGAGCGAATGGGCAATAATGCTCGAGCAAAGAGAATCTTCAAGTCAAAGCCTCCAGGTTCGATACGACAATGAAGAACAAACATATGTGTTAAGGATATCGTGCATGGGATCAAAGATAATTGAAGACTACGGTGGCTTAGGCAGAGACTCTTCACGGGTTGGAAGCCTGTTAAATAAAGTAAGTAAGAAATGTCTGGCAGTTATGCTACTGAATCAAACAGCCAGGTTTGTACAATAGTTTTATTCTTTGTCAAAGTCAGGTATCCGAATGCAAATAACAGAGACTTGCGTTTCAAACTGAGGTGCCCAGGTATAGCAAAACAAACATATGCTGTGCTGTTCATTCCATAGCCACAGTAGCTAAACACCTGGAATAAGAGTTTTTTCTTCAAGTACGTACGGATGAGTCACGACCATCTTCACATACTCCCGCCACTAGATAATAATATCGATGCATCGCATCCGATAAGGAAAACAGTTCTAAGTATATCTTTGACGAGATCATACTCAATCAATTTTTAATTTTCCACTCCAGTCCGAAGGCGCACAGGTTGTATTTCTCCTCCTGCCGCATGAAAAGTGAGGAAATGCTAATTCACAAACGAAGAAGAACTTTTTAAGTAGACCTCGCTCCTCGTAAATATCTGTAAAGCTTCTCTATAATAGAGGACTGTTTGTCGAAGTCAATTCCTTTCGAATCGATTACTCTATTCAATTGACAAATCCTAGCCACAATCCTTTCCCATTTCTCGAAAATCCCTTCTCAATTTATCTCTAATAAATAAAAACCTCCTATTTTATTCCTCCCGAATCTATTCAGTCGTTAACCGAGATGGATTAGAAACATCCCAAAAATAGTTTCGTTTTGACTGACGTAACACCAGAGAAGTACATTAGTTTGAAATAGCTTCTCCGTCTTCCCTTTCAAATTGCAAATGGGGAAAATTCCCAAGGCCGACTATACTCGTATACGAGTATGTTTCTATTACACAAATCTCAAAGCACAAAAGCAAACATTTTACTAATCCTATTACCAACCAAAATAGAGTCCATTGAGTTCGTTTCGAATTAACATAACGTAATTCCTTAACTTCAAAGGTAAATCAAATTAGACGAGGTTCCATGCTGTAAAAGAAATTTGTTCTCGGAACTCGCATACTCGTAATTGTTTTCGTATTCAAATTACTGCGACTGTTTGGGTTTTTTTTCTTTGAAATTTTGCCTACCAAATTGAGATTGTGAGACTTGAGCTCACAAATATATTCCATCCCGCTGCCAGCGACCGCTACTCCAATCGATATCGTCTTCTGTAACGAAACTTCATGTCAATTCAATGACCACATCGTCGTCTGAGACTCTCCAGCGATAATCGATTCAAGTGCAACTAAGTAGCTTTTGTCTTTACTCGTAAACTAAACACTCACAAACACATCATAATGCATTCGTACTCGTATCTGTGTGTGTATACTCGTCCTCAAAGTTGAGGGTGACATGCAATGCATTCTAAATATTTTGCCATCTTCGGTTAGAAGAGACCATTGCTTAGGGTCCTTCGAAAATGACGACAACGACAAGTGTTTTGTACACTTTTCCACTGCGACAATTTAAGCAGAGAGCCACTTCATGCACCACAATGACTTTGGGTCATGGGGTAGCTATTGTACTCGTAGATACGAGTTCAGTAAGCCACCTCATTCTTATCGAACAAAATGGCCAAATGGCAGCAGAGACCATTTCCATAAAACATAAGTTGAAGAGTGATACAAGTGCAGAGGACTTGTATCTATATATGTTTGTACTTTCCGGAGTGAAAGGTCTTATTACCGTATCACATAAAATAACTCCTTCAAAGTTAAATTCGTATTCGCATAATGCCTTTCATCCATTGATTCCACAACTACTACTGTGTGTACTACAGTTTTCAAGGACGAAAGATGCGTCTACTGAAGACAAGACTGCTAATAACAAAGTAGCTTGCTCAAAAATAGGACATAGAGAGTAACCCTCTGTCATCTCGATAAGCCCGATGAATACAAATAATTTGCAAGGGTGGCGGTAGGATGAGTACTTTTACCGCCTTTGCCATTGTAGCCTTGAATCTTGTCCTTGGACGATGCTTGTAGGTTATCTAGATTGCCTGTACGTAAAGTGTACACATCATATAAATGTACGCCCAATATGAAGACTCTAGTCACTAGACATTGTAGTAAATCAAGGAGTGTCCTATTGATAGCGATAGTAGTCAGAGGGTGTCAGCTGTCCTTCTGACTCGTACTTCCAACCGAAATTGATTTGGTTCCACAGCGATTTCAAGGCCGATTTCTCCTTCACCAAATAATAAGGGTAGTTGCGAATTTTTCGATACAACCTTTTTTTTTTTTTTAGTTTGTACGAGTACTAGTATGTATGTAGATACTTATGTCTAGTAGGATTTCTTTCAGTAAGTATATGTTCTCTGGCTTATTAAGAAATAATTTATCGAGCTATGGGATGTATATTACATGTACGAGTATCCGTAAGGTAAGGTGCCATAAATTTTGTTTAGAGAGTTTTTCGCTGAAATAACGGATCGTTAAAGTCGTTATAAAACCGACAAATGGCGGATGGGAGGGTGATTAAACGAACATTACAGCTGACCTTTACAGTAAGGTTGTTATAAATTTTTATTACGAGTATCGTACGTGATTTTTCGATTATGGGGTGAACGGTGACTATACTCCAGTGCACTTTGTCCATGACTGAAGGCATGATTACGTAAAGAATATAAAATGCATTGATGGAGAGTTTGTTACTCTAGAAAGTTTTATGGAGTAGAGTCATATACATTAGAGGAAACAAATTTGTTTTTGAGTGTGTTCTTTTCATTTTCACCTATAATATAATACAACTGCTCAAGGCAGACTGTTATTTTATTTATTACTTAAAATTGCATTCGACTTATGAACTCGGAAATACACAGAAGTTATTACAAGCACAACTCGTCATAGAATCGAAACCAACGAATGTCCTACTTGTTCTATTATCTCATCTTGAAGTATTATTCTGCATCATCATTTGTGCTCATAACAAACCCAACTTTCAATGGAAGTCCAAACGGAGAAAGCAAGCAGTTCGAACTCAGACTTTGGTCCCGACGATTTCTCCTCCTCAAACTTACTTTGTATAGGTAAGAGTTTTCAGTGGGCACCTAAGCCTTGCTTGGCTGTTGACTCTACACTCGCAGATAAGTACTTAGGCTTTGTGTAGCTATTTTACACAATATACAATTTTACACAATGAACTATTGTCGTTAGGATTGCGTATGTGTTTCCTTGGGAGAAAGAGGCAGAAAGAATTGAAATAAAGTCTATCGCTCACATTAGCCTGCTCAGATTTTGATCAAAACAGCCTTTGCATTCCCGCAGTAACCGAATGGTGTCAATGGATCAAATAGTATTAAACACATAACCGGACTTAAGTGCAGTCGTTCCAAATTGTTGTTGCAAATTGTTACAATGACTGCCGTGTTTTTAGACTGAAGGTGACTTTGAAAGTGTGGTTCATGGTATGAATAAGGACCCAAATGTATTGTATAAAGATTCTCTACGGTTCTAGAAAGTGTGGGGAACGCCGTGCCAAACATTTTCTTTGTATCCAACAGATCATACCGCATTTTAAAATTGTTCTGGGACGGAATTCCGTGGCGACATCTCTGAGCGAATAGTAGTAGTCGCTGATAAGGTAGTTTATCTGCACATCGGTTTTACCTTATCGATAAGACCAAACTAGGATTGTGTAACAGCGGGGGGAGACAAGACAGGGGTGTATGCAAATTGGTTTTCCCGCGCGAATCTAATGCAAAACCACTTGAAACAATTTGCGAATAACAAAAAAAAAAACGGTCTCATCGTAAGATTTTTGAAGAGAGTCATGCGATTTCATCTTGTGCGGGATTTTTATTTTTTTTTTTTGGAAGGAGAGTCGTCTAGTGGCAGTGAGGGTAAAAGGCTGTACCCAGAGCGTTAGTTTTTTTTTGTCAGTCGTGGTCAGACGTGGTCAGTCTGTAAAGATTAGATTTTTTTTTTCTTTTTCTCTAGTTTGTTGGAAAAAGTAATTTTGGCTGCATGGCGTGTTAGCATGCATACCAAATCCTGATTAATTTTTACAAGTGGGAAAAGTTCTTTAATGTGATTCCCCTAATTCCTCGCTAAGTAAAAGACAAAAGATATAATAGCAGCAAATAAAAAAAAAAACATTTATAAGTGAACATCAAGAACACAAAATTGTAAACCCTGTGGAAGCAATCGATGGTGTTAAAAAAAAGGGCTTAAGAATATAAAACAAAAATATATAAAAACAAAACCCACAATTGCGTAACCCCCTAGTGTGCTTGTGTAACCAGCCACACCCTTACGGGAGTCTCAGCAAACTTTTGTGAATATCGGCCTAGGATTCGGAGAAAGTAACTGCTCCTTATCGATGCGCTGATTGAGCCTACGTTGGACTCAGCCACATCGCCATCGTCTACGCCCACTGTTGCAGAAACCAACCAATTCGTCGACAAGATCCTCACCATCTTTTCAGTTCAGTTCAACATGTATTCAAGCTAAGTATTTAGACATTGTAACGCTCATTATATACGTAAACCATAATTTTTCCCTTTCCCTAACATTAAATCAAACGAAAAAAAAGATGCATGGTAACGCACACAACGAGCCTAAAATTATTATTCAAGAACATTCCGATGGAGAAATTGCGCGCAAGTTCACCACATCGACGATCATGGTAAAGCGGTAAGTGTTGTTTTTTTTTATATTTCTTTATAATGCATGTATTGCATCTCTTAGTGAACCAAATTTATGATTTATATATATATGAGCGATTTAGAGAATAATTTTACATTTTTATTGAATTATACTATTGTAATGAGTAAATACACTTCGTGTGCATACCTGCCTATGTGACTATTTCTTATCATTAACCCCCTCAAAGGAAAAAGGAGGACGATAAAATCATCCCCCTATAAGTATGCTAGCTTATTTGTAATTTTTTCAAGTCTAACCTAAAATATGTCAATCATGTCAGAATCAATAATTTCATCCATTATTCAATAGCTGAGATGCAAAAAGTGAAGTTTTGTTATTGGATTGTGAGAATTCAAAGAGATTCCAAAGTTTTTTCAATATATATATAATTCAATATATGTAGGGGATGGTTTATTCAATTGTTTTTGTTTTAAAGAGAAAGAAGTGTGAATCTTAAGATCGGCTTATTCTTATAATAGTGTCGTTATTTAAGCTTAAGAAGGTGCGGTATCATGAAGTTATGTACTGTATAGTTATGGCTGTATGTAGGAAAAATAGGACGAAATATGTACAATGATATTAAATTGAGTTGAGTATGCTACTTTATATTGCCTTTATTTTGTAATAAAATTGAAGTGAAATTTATAACGCATGGTCTTTTTGAATGCCTTTTTTCTTCTTTCGCTTTCCGTTTGGCCTTTTTTACTATGCGGTCTATTATTAACTAAGTGATTCCTTGAGTGGGTAAGGCCGCGATCTGTTTCTTGAGTTCCTGACGAGCATGTAGTGAATACAACTCTATTTGTATTAGGGGCTTATACCAATAGTAAGTGACGTATAAGCCAAGGTCGCATTATCCAATTTGTATAAACTGGATAGTGCTGGGGTGGGTCCACACTTAGGAGAGGCGCTAACATCTTGGTTTCTCCACCTCACTAAGAAGTGCTAGGAAGAACAGGGTTTTGAGATTTTTCGGGCTTCATACCATAAATTAATTGAAGGAACAGCTTTTCAATGGCATGGAACGAGTAACACCGTCCGTAGGCATAGTGGCAAGTACTCCCCCCAATCCGACGAGCTAGGACGAGCGGACGCTAGCATGCCTCAGCTGCGAAGGCCTCGGACACCCTCATGTCGCAGCGGCCCAGATAAGCTTACGGAGTCCTGTGGTCGTAAGTTTTAGGGTAGTGTAGCGGGATGAGGTTTCTTTCTAGAGGAACCTATACACATCTGTGATCGTGAGAGCTCAAATGTAGGCGACCTCAATTCGAGGTCTTGAAATTTCAAACGGTGTGTCAGGTAGCTTTAGAAGTTCCGTTACAGGTGGCGCCCAACGTGGGGCTCGAACCCACGACCCTGAGATTAAGAGTATTTTTGAGAAATAATGGAGATACTGTACTTACTATCATAGTGTTTGAATGCTGTACATCTTTTAATCTGTGTTATTCTCTGCGCAGTATACATAGAGTGTAGGTTTTTGTGATTCTGGTACCCCTGCAGTTTGTTAGAATCGTCCGGTATGTGAGTAAAGTTCCGCCTACGTCTGTTGCGCTTTCTTCATCATTCTGCGTGGTGCTGTACTAGATATGCATTTCGTAATTGTGGGTAATCTTATCCATGAAAGGTATCCTATACCTTTTAAATTGTTGTGGGATTTATCCGAGTTTATAAAGTGAATTTAGAAACCAGTTGTCCGGCATTTGGAATATACTCTTTTTCCAGATTGCAGTCGTTGCAATTTTTCCTTATTGTTCACGAAATATTCCTCCTAACTCGTATTAAGAAGCAGAGGAACACATAGATTGCAAGTTTACAGGGTCAGTCGAGCCAATAATACACAACTTCAATTAATTATTATTTCACAAGCTTAGGCAGTACAGTCATCATTTCTCTCATATCTAAACAAGCACTATTCTTAGTGAGTTTTTTTAACTATGTCTTTGTTCGGGATTGAAGGTATCTTACCGAATTCCCAAATGATCCGGTCTTACCCACCAACCCTAGATTTTCACTGTTAGAGAAAGATTTGACATTTTCTTTCCTTTTTGGGATTGTTCCCAAAAGTTTTGTTTATTAGGAATTTTAGATTTTGGAATAAGATAGAGGATTTATTTAAATACTTCCAATTTTGTATAAGAATTTTTTTCGCATTTTCGAATTTTTTTGTCCATTTCGCATTTTCGTTTTTCTTATTGTGTGGTTAGGTTACCATAATCGTAGGACCCTTACCTTTTTCTCTTCGACTTAGCTTTAGCTTTCGTTATTCTCGTCTTAGTTTTTCCTCCTCGGTCATCATGCCTCTTGAAAAGCGTTCAACAGGTGCGGTACCTAAATCGTATCGCTACGATTTACGAAACAGGTCTATACTGGACGCGTCGGAACGGAGGAATAGCTCAAATACTAGCCTCGATAATGCAAATCTCCAAGATGTTTCAGCGAGCTTAGACACGGTAAATATTGAGGAAGCTAGAGCTCTTCCTCTACCTTCCACGAGTAAAGAAGCCTTACCAGCACAAGATGGAGAAGATTTAGCTGGATATATACATGAAGTAGTAACTGCTGCTTTGGGGCTGCGACGAGCGGAAGAATTTAGGTTTATCCGAGAAGAATTAGATAAAAGTCGCGGATTTATTCGTGAAGAGGTCGCGACAATGGTCCGGCAGACACTAGCTGCAACCACTCCATCCAATCAGCAGATAGTATCCGAAAATCACCAGATAGGCAGTAAGGAACCCGCAATCAATTCTGCGCCTCAAAGCCATTCTGCCGCCTCTAGAAGTAACCCCACTCCTCAACCACGTGACGCACGTAGTTCAAACGTAAACGATTTCTTACATAGACTAAACAATCTTAACCTCAATGATCCACCAAACGCACTTCATACTGATCCCCATGTTCAGACAAGAACTAGGCCACAGAATCAAAACTTTCACAAGTGGGGCATTAAATTTGATAACCGCAATATGACGATAGACGATTTTCTGTTTAGACTGGAGCGACTAAGAGTGTGTTATAACGCATCATGGGATGACATAGTTTTAAATTTTCATCAATTTGTATCGGGAAATGTAGAAAGTTGGTTCTGGATCTATTTGAAAGCAAACCCAACAGTTTGCTGGTTTGATCTTCGGTGTGCTCTCATCGAGCAATACCGTAGCTTAGAGTCGGACTCAGAGCTCACACGCAAAATGGCAGATAGGAAGCAATACGCAACAGAATCCTTCGACGAATTCTACAATACTATTCAGCTCATGAATAGTCGGTTACGTATACCTAAGCCTGACCGTGAGATAGTGGAATTAATAAAACAAAATGTGCGTAGACGAATGGGTGAGCTACTGATTACCTTTCAAACAGGAAGTCTTCCGGAAATGGTTTATGTATGCCGAAACATAGAAAAGTACCTCAATGACCACGACTATCAAAGAGCTAGACCCAATTTAGGACCATCAACTCGCAGGAACGTCGCGGAAGTCGTTATATGTGGATCTCAGGAACAGACGGACGAAGCTAACAGTATTGAAGAACTTCAACCTAGGAGGGAAACTCATAGTTATCGATGCTGGAACTGTAAAACACTTGGTCATTCATTTTTTGACTGTCCAATTCAACAGAGAACACTTTTCTGTTACAAGTGCGGCAGGGAGAATACTACCACCCCTAAATGTCAAAAGTGCTTGGGAAACGGAAAGAGGAGCAATTTGGATCCCGGAACCAGTTGCTCTCGAGGCAACCCACCGGACAAACAATAGGTGACCATCAAACTACCTTAACGGATGATTGCAGCCACGGATGTCAAATACCCACTAACATTATGCAAATCAATACCACCGACCAGATCCGCGTCCTAAGAAATGATAGCGATATACCCACCTATCCTAAGCCTTCAGCTAAAGTCCAGAAAAACACCTTCCCAACTTTACATGAACGAATTTTGAAATACAACAGTGTAAGAGAACGTATCTTTGGCAAACCCATTCCCCCAACATCCCCCAAACTCCTGAAACTTCGCAATAGGTTTAAACTCAAAAAAAATATTTTTAAAGCCATTGCCAGTAGCACACTTTGCGATTCAGTAGAAGATCCTAGGCCGTATGCCCATGTTACCATATGCGGGGAATCAATATTAGGTCTTCTTGACAGTGGAGCGAGCATAAGTTGTTTAGGAAAAGATGGTTTAAAGTTCCTGAAAAATAAAAAACTACCAATGGTGAAATTTACATCAGATATAAAAACAGCTGATGGCAAAGCTCAGCCTATAATAGGGAAATTCTTTGTAGACGTATTATATAAAGGAAAGTCGGCAAAAATATGCTTTTTCGTAGTGCCGTCCCTGAAACAGAGATTGTACTTAGGTGTAGACTTCTGGAAAAAGTTTGATATTGCTCCGAAACTAATTTCCGAAATTTCATACGATTCCATCTCTACGACTGTAGATTCAAGTATTCACGAATCACCTAACGAATATAAAATACTCACAGACACTATAAACCTATTTCCATCTTCCACCACCCACGGCTTAGGGAAAACACGGCTAATGGAACATTGTATAGACACCGGGAATGCCGAACCGATCAAACAACGCCATTATCCTGTTTCTCCCGCAGTTCAGGAACTGCTCTACGAAGAAATCAATCGTATGCTAGAACTCGGAGTGATCGAAGAGAGCACGAGTTCATGGAATTCTCCTGTCGTCCTAGTCCGAAAACCTGGGAAAAATCGATTTTGTTTAGACTATCGAATGCTTAACCGTTGTACTGTTAAAGATGCATACCCGCTCCCCCACATAGATGGTCTCTTAGGACGCCTACAAGACGCGAAATGGTTTTCCAGCGTTGATCTTAAAGATGCATTTTGGCAGATTCCATTGGAGAAGTCGTCCAGGGAGAAAACAGCGTTTACGGTTCCCGGCAAACCATTATACCAATTCAAAGTTATGCCTTTTGGTCTCTGTAATGCGCCACAACGAATGTGCCGACTTATGGATAAGGTTATACCCCATCAACTTAGGAAGAATGTTTTTGTGTACCTGGATGACTTGCTCATTAGTTCGAGTAATTTCGAGGAGCATATAAAACTTCTTAAGACCGTAGCAGAATTGTTAAAGGAAGCTGGTTTGACCATCAATGTTCCGAAGTCGAAATTTTGTTTCAGAGAGCTTCGATATCTAGGTTTCATGGTAGGTGAAAGCGGTTTGAGAACGGATCCAGCCAAAGTTTGTGCGATCAATGACTTCCCTTTGCCAAAAACAGCGCGCCAAGTTCGCAGATTCTTAGGGCTCGCAGGTTGGTATCGTAGGTTTGTGAAAGACTTTGCTTCATTAGCAGGACCTCTTACCGATACATTAAAAAAAGGCAAGGCGTTCATTCTTGACGTTAAGGCAGTAGAAGCATTTAATGCCATCAAAACTTCCCTTACGACAGCACCGGTACTTGTCAATCCTGATTTCGGTAGAGAATTTATAATTCTCTGCGACGCTTCGGCAACTGGCATCGGATGCGTTTTGTGTCAGACAGATGAGAACGGTGTAGAAAAACCCATCTATTATTATTCACACAAGCTGAATAGTGCTCAACGCAACTACAGTGTGACCGAGCGGGAATGCCTTGCTGCGGTCATGGGTATTCGCAAATTTCGCCCTTATATTGAATTACAACATTTTAGAGTCGTAACCGATCATGCAAGCCTGAAATGGTTAATGAGCCAAAAAGAACTGAGTGGTCGTTTAGCTAGATGGAGCCTGAAGTTACAAGGATTTGATTTTATTATAGAACATCGCAAGGGTTCCCAGCATATCGTACCGGATGCTCTATCTAGGGCATACGAAAGTGATGATCTGGAAGTCCAGGCCTTGTTAATGAGCAGCTACTCCGATGTGCTACACATTGATCTTGCTGATCTCAGTTTTCAATCAGAAAAGTATTGCATGATGCGTGACGCAATCGAAAATAAAAAAGATCAATTACCAGACCTTCAAGTTTCGAATGGCTTCATCTATAAGAAGGTTCACCATAGCACAGGTAATCCAATTGAAGATGATCTCACCTGGAAGCTTTGGGTTCCGGAAGAGTTGACCGACGGTTTAATCTCCATGGCACATAAACCCCCTCGAGCCTCGCATGGTGGTATCGCAAAAACCTTATATCGGCTCAAACAGCAATTTTAATGGCCGAATATGGCTTCCCAAACGAAAACCTTTATAGCCAATTGTGAAGTGTGTAAGACCTCAAAGGCTCCTAACATTACCCTGCGCCCACCAATGGGAAAAGCTTTTGTTGTTGAAAGGCCATTTCAGTTAGTGTACGTAGATTTTCTTGGTCCGTATCCTCGATCGAAAAATGGGAACACACACATAATTATTGCGCTTGATCAACTCACAAAATTCGTCGTTATTCAACCATTAAAGGCAGCTACATCTGCCACAGCAATAAAATTCCTAGAAGAAAATATATTTTGTCTATTTGGAGTTCCCGAAACAATTTTGACTGACAATGGTAAACAATTTATAAGTCGTGACTTTGAACAGAGATTGACAATGTATGGCATATCCCATATTAAGACCGCCAACTATTCTCCTCAAGCAAATGCCAGTGAGAGGGTGAATAGATCTATTTTAGCGGCTATCAGATCTTACATCGAGCCAGACCAACGGACTTGGGATGCTCACCTGTTGTCGATAGCCTGTGCTCTTCGTACGGCAGTTCACTCGGCGATAAGCATGTCACCCTACGAAGCACTATTCGGGCAGAAGATGATAGAGCATGGCTCTGACTATAAGTTGCTGAGGAGACTAGACGCTCTCAACAACGGCGAAGTTCAACATCTGTCCAAACCGTCTAAAATGAATATATTACATGCCTACCTTAAGGATTCGCTAGAGAAAGCTCATAACGAATATGAGAAGGTCTACAATACACGAAGCAAAAACGTTAGATATTCCAAAGGAGATGTTGTTTTTAAAAGAAACTTTATTTTAAGCGACTCTTCGAAAAAAATTTGTGCTAAACTCAGTCCAAAATTCGTGAAGGCTAAAGTAAAGAAGGTCATTGGCAATAACTTGTACGAACTCGAAGATTTTCAGGGAAACAAGATAGGTGTATTCCATTGTAAGGACCTAAGATCCTAGAAGCCACGTTACCCGGCTAGTTCAGTCTGGACATGAGACATAATGTATGTACATGTACAATGTACATAAAAATAAGTTCCTAGGGAAAACCGTTCCTTTTCTTCTTTTTTTCGCTCCCTTTTGCTTACGAAAAAAACAAGTTTTGTGGGGAACGCCGTGCCAAACATTTTCTTTGTATCCAACAGATCATACCGCATTTTAAAATTGTTCTGGGACGGAATTCCGTGGCGACATCTCTGAGCGAATAGTAGTAGTCGCTGATAAGGTAGTTTATCTGCACATCGGTTTTACCTTATCGATAAGACCAAACTAGGATTGTGTAACAGCGGGGGGAGACAAGACAGGGGTGTATGCAAATTGGTTTTCCCGCGCGAATCTAATGCAAAACCACTTGAAACAATTTGCGAATAACAAAAAAAAAAACGGTCTCATCGTAAGATTTTTGAAGAGAGTCATGCGATTTCATCTTGTGCGGGATTTTTATTTTTTTTTTTTTGGAAGGAGAGTCGTCTAGTGGCAGTGAGGGTAAAAGGCTGTACCCAGAGCGTTAGTTTTTTTTTGTCAGTCGTGGTCAGACGTGGTCAGTCTGTAAAGATTAGATTTTTTTTTTCTTTTTCTCTAGTTTGTTGGAAAAAGTAATTTTGGCTGCATGGCGTGTTAGCATGCATACCAAATCCTGATTAATTTTTACAAGTGGGAAAAGTTCTTTAATGTGATTCCCCTAATTCCTCGCTAAGTAAAAGACAAAAGATATAATAGCAGCAAATAAAAAAAAAAACATTTATAAGTGAACATCAAGAACACAAAATTGTAAACCCTGTGGAAGCAATCGATGGTGTTAAAAAAAAGGGCTTAAGAATATAAAACAAAAATATATAAAAACAAAACCCACAATTGCGTAACCCCCTAGTGTGCTTGTGTAACCAGCCACACCCTTACGGGAGTCTCAGCAAACTTTTGTGAATATCGGCCTAGGATTCGGAGAAAGTAACTGCTCCTTATCGATGCGCTGATTGAGCCTACGTTGGACTCAGCCACATCGCCATCGTCTACGCCCACTGTTGCAGAAACCAACCAATTCGTCGACAAGATCCTCACCATCTTTTCAGTTCAGTTCAACATGTATTCAAGCTAAGTATTTAGACATTGTAACGCTCATTATATACGTAAACCATAATTTTTCCCTTTCCCTAACATTAAATCAAACGAAAAAAAAGATGCATGGTAACGCACACAACGAGCCTAAAATTATTATTCAAGAACATTCCGATGGAGAAATTGCGCGCAAGTTCACCACATCGACGATCATGGTAAAGCGGTAAGTGTTGTTTTTTTTTATATTTCTTTATAATGCATGTATTGCATCTCTTAGTGAACCAAATTTATGATTTATATATATATGAGCGATTTAGAGAATAATTTTACATTTTTATTGAATTATACTATTGTAATGAGTAAATACACTTCGTGTGCATACCTGCCTATGTGACTATTTCTTATCATTAACCCCCTCAAAGGAAAAAGGAGGACGATAAAATCATCCCCCTATAAGTATGCTAGCTTATTTGTAATTTTTTCAAGTCTAACCTAAAATATGTCAATCATGTCAGAATCAATAATTTCATCCATTATTCAATAGCTGAGATGCAAAAAGTGAAGTTTTGTTATTGGATTGTGAGAATTCAAAGAGATTCCAAAGTTTTTTCAATATATATATAATTCAATATATGTAGGGGATGGTTTATTCAATTGTTTTTGTTTTAAAGAGAAAGAAGTGTGAATCTTAAGATCGGCTTATTCTTATAATAGTGTCGTTATTTAAGCTTAAGAAGGTGCGGTATCATGAAGTTATGTACTGTATAGTTATGGCTGTATGTAGGAAAAATAGGACGAAATATGTACAATGATATTAAATTGAGTTGAGTATGCTACTTTATATTGCCTTTATTTTGTAATAAAATTGAAGTGAAATTTATAACGCATGGTCTTTTTGAATGCCTTTTTTCTTCTTTCGCTTTCCGTTTGGCCTTTTTTACTATGCGGTCTATTATTAACTAAGTGATTCCTTGAGTGGGTAAGGCCGCGATCTGTTTCTTGAGTTCCTGACGAGCATGTAGTGAATACAACTCTATTTGTATTAGGGGCTTATACCAATAGTAAGTGACGTATAAGCCAAGGTCGCATTATCCAATTTGTATAAACTGGATAGTGCTGGGGTGGGTCCACACTTAGGAGAGGCGCTAACATCTTGGTTTCTCCACCTCACTAAGAAGTGCTAGGAAGAACAGGGTTTTGAGATTTTTCGGGCTTCATACCATAAATTAATTGAAGGAACAGCTTTTCAATGGCATGGAACGAGTAACACCGTCCGTAGGCATAGTGGCAAGTACTCCCCCCAATCCGACGAGCTAGGACGAGCGGACGCTAGCATGCCTCAGCTGCGAAGGCCTCGGACACCCTCATGTCGCAGCGGCCCAGATAAGCTTACGGAGTCCTGTGGTCGTAAGTTTTAGGGTAGTGTAGCGGGATGAGGTTTCTTTCTAGAGGAACCTATACACATCTGTGATCGTGAGAGCTCAAATGTAGGCGACCTCAATTCGAGGTCTTGAAATTTCAAACGGTGTGTCAGGTAGCTTTAGAAGTTCCGTTACAAAAGTTTGCAATGCAGGATAAGTCCCATATACTTAACTTCATTGAGTCGTACTTGTTAGATTTCTTCTTCTCGGGAGGAAAAACGAAGAAAATGAAAAGCTTTTTATAGTGGGTGGCCGTCGCTTAAGTGGTAGTAAACTGACTTCCAAATCGGAAGGTTCGGTGTTCGAATCCCAACCCCGCACGAAGGACATCAATTTTTTCAGTTAACTAAAATCAAGTAAGATGAGTAGTTGACTAGAAACAACAACAAGCCAGCTTCCACTAACAATTTAATCTCCCCATTAACTGTTGGTTACCACCCATGGAGCGAAATAACTACTGACCTTTTTCTCTTTCTATCCCATTTTCCAAAGAACTTAACACATGCTGATGAATTATAAGTATAGTCATACCCACTTTAGTGTTAAGTTCTTAAAAAAAATGCAATAATTATATATCGGTTAGGCTAGGGCATCCCTGCGTTTTAGAAGAAACAACCGCTAGGCGTAATCCTACAGGCAATGCATCTACATCATCTACATATGCCTGAAATAGACATTACAACTGCTCAGAGTGTTGAGCAGAAAGTCGACCAACATGCCGCTAGAAGTGCAGACAAGGCGCTGACCCTCGGCCGTCACCCACGGCATCTGTAACCAAGGTTCAGTCACTATCAACGCTCACATAGTAGAAGGTAATTGCAGTGGTGATAAAAATGTCTAAAATGAATTTCTTCATCTCGAATGCACATGCCCAATTATCTATGCTTCGCCCATCAATGACGTTGTCTAATAAAAACCGGAGGCAGAGCAAAGTACAGTTCTTATCGTAAATATTTTCAAATGACGCTACCGAAGGTTGCAACGATTTGGCCAGTAACAAGTTGCCAGTCATTGGTCTTGTTGATAGCTGGACTACCGGTAGTCCCTACCAGGACTTAAATCACAGTGCCATGGGAGTCAGGAGCCCCTGGATCTCGGTCCGGGACTGACTTGTTAGAGGTAGGCCCCCTTATGGGAGCGTCATGGTGGCTGTGGTTTAAACCCAAAATCGCGGGAAGGGTCTTCCTGTTGGTTTGACCCAATGTAGACTTGCAATAAGTACATTAAGAGGTTTTAGGTCATCCTCGACTCATACCAAGGGTGGAACTTGTGCCTCCAACACAGTTCCGAATTGGTATCAATGGAATGACGGAGAGCGATGGCAAGGCGTATCCTTGCTCCCATGGATGTATGCATTTATTTTGTTTTGAGTTGAGTGGCAGCATGCTAGACTCCTTAAATTCTGTCATATTAGTTTTCTCTGGATACCTCTCCTTCAAAGGCCTCGACGTGTCTGGAGGTACTTACTGATATCTTTATGTTTCGGTTTCTTTACCTGTGTGCTCTTACCGTCAAAATACTTATCACATATTTAACATATCTCCAGCGGTCTCCATGTTGTGTGTTCCTATCTGCTGATTCATCCCACTCTACAACTAAGATTGTTTTCGAACTGTTGGCACACTGTTGGATCCTAAACTCTCGTGGTATCATTACTGGGTACAGTAAGCAATTTGGCATGATTGCTAATAACTGATTCATTACGAATGCCTGATTCATAAGATGCTAATCGTGTCTCACTAGTACGTCGGAGCGATGACTTCAAAATCGTCAAAGCAATGTGGGCTATCTATGGTTCTATGGTTCGATGTGGTCTATCTGGATAATGCTCATTGTGTGCCGCATAAACTCTCGCTCTATGTACAGGAAGGCACCGTTCTCAGGACTTTCTTACCATGAGTTACGGGAGTTCCTCACGTATCATATTCCAATCGCTAGCCGTTTGAGATACATAAAAGTGAGCAAAATGTAGGCACGTTTCAGATTATGTGTCGCACCATCTGTTGAGATTAAAATTTAAGTCACACAAACTAAGACAAGATACCTTTTTCTGTTTCTTTTTTTTTTCTACAATAGTTGCTGTTCTATCCATCCCAACTTCAGATGTCTTAAAGTGTGGGCCCGACATTTACAATTGATTTTATACTATTACTCCGATTCTTCTAGTCGTAACGTAACAAGGTGTGCATTAAGTTTTACATGTGACCATTTTCGAATAGAAATAGTAATCTTTGGCTTATGCCCTAACAAACGGGCAAGATTTGTGACATTGCGCCTTTTGGATTTACAGAAACTAGTCCCTTTTCCGTAATTATCTTCAAGAAAAGTACTAAATCTTCCGAATAGAAGAAGGGCTTCTACACCTTTGTTCAATTAAACTTAAAGAAATACCACAAACTTATATATGTTACTGTTTACTGCAAAGGATACCTACAAAATATTGACCATCTACCGTCTTTTCATTAAAAAAAGAGAAGAGGAAAGTCTAGGAAATTTATTAACCTGCAGCTGCAGGTTCTCTGCGGGTTAACCTCTCTTCACCTGTATCACTTGACCTTTGTTGTGCTAAATCAAGACAATACCAAAACCAACAGAAACCTGGTACTGGTACAAAAATAAAATATAATTGCCAATGCAAATGAAAGCCACCCGTAATTATATCCTTTGAAAAGACGGACGCCATCAGGCAACGGAGGCAGCAACCCCAACTTGAGCACTATGTAGAACCACCTCTCGGAACATCAGAAAACTCCGTGAATCGGAAAAATGAGTCCTGTGCTGAGCACCTTTCAGGCCCGCGACCCCCCTTTGACATAAAAACGTTAAAACAACTTTTTTTTTGTTTCACTCACCATTTTTTAGATATAAATTCCCAGCTCACTATCCCCAGATTACGGTTCGGTGCCATGGATAGTGATGCTTTTTGTATCCATGGAGAGAGTCGGTTCAGTTGGGTTTTAGATGTTCTCGGGGAAGTGCAGTTGTTTTTTTAGTGCTTTCTCATTCGACGCTCTTTTATTATGTTTTTTCTGCAACCGGAAAGCAAACTGACATGCTATACTCTCTCAGAAATATGTGACATATTAGATTTCCTTTTGCAAGAACTACTCGTATATGCATGTACGTGAATACATATAACTAGAGGTTAGCTTAAAGCTATGACTGGATAATGATGTTTATGTGATGACGGGGAGGCTTTTGGTGATGTTGCCGACTGATGATGCTGCTGTTGCTACCTCATACTCGTATGTACATACGAGTGAGTATATGCAGCTCCTACACTGAGGTATGTGACGCTGATGCCGATGTTGATGTTGATGTTGATGTTGATGTTGATGCTGATGTTGATGGCGATGTTGGCATTTTAATGACAGCTGCATACAAACACATACATAGTCTCTGACAAAGAGTACTCATATGTAACCCTATGTGTTTTCGGATACGGATGAAATTTGCGCTTAATTAAAATCGAATAGTACGTCAGAGGAAATTTAATTACATGGGCAGTAGCAAAGTACTCGTAAGATACGAGTACAGTTAATTTTATGTTCTTGTTATTGCGATTGATAAATGCTGATATGGCATGCAATTGATGCAAATTGGAATTTAAATAAAATCCGGGAAATTTTTACCAGTTGTAAAATACATAATGTTTGTCGGAAGCATTGAGCCTAGAATTTCACTTTGTATTCGAGTTTGTCTATGAATGAGAACTGAAATCCGGCAAGTGCACAGCTCACTAGCTCTTGTAAAATGCAAGTTTTGAAACCTTACGAAGTCCGTTCTTGTTACCATAATTGCAATGAACCTGTACAAGTACATCGTATGGACGATTGCCCTTAAAACATGCATCCCGTTTTTTTATTTCTAAATGTACTTCTGAAAATATCATATGATAAATCAGAAAAAATTTCTGATATGCTTTAGCTACCGAAATGTCTTATGTTACCTTATTAAACTGTGTATTTATATAATGTGATTGTTTGGCTACACTGCCTGAGGCGCTCCAGTCTGAAATAGACCAAAATTCGGCTGCAGTTACAGAACAGAATATGGGCCAGAAGAAGCTAAGAAATCGAAACTGTCTTTGAGGTGATGATATAACGATTATAAATGACATGTTATGGATTTGTTATCTCACATTTTCCTAGTCCTTATCTGATTCTCACAATAATAAATGATGATGTGCCCCAGGCCTCCGTGTTGTTTCCAACACTCTTCTTAATTTTTGCTAATGATCTTTTGTCTAATCCAATATAGGTATACCGTTGTTGACATCGCTTTTAAAATTCATTATCGGACTCATGTGCCTGTCCTTCAGCTGGAAGATCAAAGACCTATATATATCTGAGCAACCATAAATCAAGTGGGACTTATTGCCTTTCAAGATACTGTCTTCTATCAGTCAGAAACAACTTAATTATGGGATTATTGCTTCTTTAGTCCGAATTGTCGGTTTCGTGTCGATCTCAGGAATATTACAAATATCAACCCACCGAATTCGCGTTAACACTTTATTTATAAAGCCAATATGCTTCAATTGACACAACATCTTAAGCCTGCCGACCTTAAGCAGTGTCGTAACTTTCCCATCTGGGTGTGGGAAATTGACCGAGAATTTGATCGAAAGGCTTTGTGAATAAAGAAGAATTGCTGCAGTGTGGCTTTGAAAATCCAAGAATGATTGTCGAGAAGGGGCTTTATCCACAACGTGTTACTGATTGCTATTTTCATGAATGGATTGCGATATTGAACTATGATCAATAAAAAAATTTTATGACCGGAACTTAGTCGTATGGGTGATGTTTATTCGAACATGCCAATGATTTGCCTACATTGGAGTACAATACCCACGTATGGTCAGGTGCTGCTAAAACCTATCCTCCTAATGTCTCTAAAAAATTAATGCAAAGGTCTGCGTGATCAAACCTATATCCTGTCAACTCCTGCTGTTGTGATCTTTTCTTTTTTCTTTCAAAAAAAGGACCAGAAAATATATAAGCGGATGAAAATGTGTGGCATACGAAGTATACAAAGTACACTAAAAATAAAAATCTTCTTAATATCAGATGCTGTTAAAAACTATTGCAATACTCTCTCCGAGAAATGTCTCCACCTGGGACACTACAGGCTCTCATCTTCTTAGTTTTTCGATACGCTTTTTCCAATTTCCCAGATCAAGAGTTTCAACATCTTGGGGATCACGTGGTCCTCGTTGTCATCTCGAAAGCTGGAAGTTGGAATTCGAATGTACTCTGGGCTGGAGAATTGTTGTCAAGGCCGATGCCTCAAAGCGATGACGTTTTGCGTTAAACGGCAAATATGTAGATTGTTTGGACGTGCTTAGGGGTGTAGTGGTGTAGTGGTACTAGCAATCGCTTCTCACTCGGAGGGTCTAGGTTCGAGTCCTGCCCATGGCAAGACAGTTTTTCATTTGTAATTGGAACTCAAACAAACTGCGTGTGAAGGCATAACATTGACACGTAGATTTGGCTGTTGTAGAGTTTCAAGCACAGAAAAAATACTGTGAATTATAACTCGAATCACTCTGAGTGAAGCAAAAACTCTCCGTCCTATTCGGACTCCCACCCCCTTGAGAGCGAATATCGAAACCAAATACACCTGAGTTTCAAACCACCACAAAAACAATTTTCCTTTCTCTTTCTTCTACCTTTCCGCCCGCGCCCTGGCAACAGTAAAAGGGTATCTAACCCCTTAGGCGCGCGTAAATTATAAAAAAAAAAAAAATTTAGTTTGTTTATTGAGACATGTATGCTCAGTTATTTTCGTCTCCATTTATTTTCAGATGAACTAGTATCACCAGTTCTTGACTGCCATGGAAATATTTATGTCGTCTGCATATCTCTGCAGATATGCAATTTATTGCAGAAAGTGCATTTCATGTTGTCACCTGCTGTACACTACTTGGTCCAAGTTTGAAGAAGACCTTGCTGAAAAAAAGTCTTAAAGCCGGGAGTGTGAAAGGATTTCATATTAAGAAGATTTCATTTTCTGTGGTTTGCCATTGCCTGCCAAGAAGGTTGAAATGTCAGAAAAAATGACTTTTGCTTCTGTTCATGCTATTAACATCAAAGCTTTCCCTTTTTTATTTACATTAAAATATCTTAGCATTTTTTTATTCACCACATAACAATTAAATTACAACCTATCTCATTTATCTATTGTGAATTATTGTAATGTAAATCTGCAAACGAAAAGTAGTGTTCGGAATCTCCTTCCAATAAATTCTGTCTCCAGAAGATCGAGCAGCGAATTTGTCAAATTGGAATCTATGATTCGAAGACCAACCGTCGAACCATAAAGTACATAGTGCGTATACTAGATTGTAATAAAAGGAAAAAATAAATTAAAGTTAAAAGTCGTGTCTTTTATTTGGCAGTTGAAAAGTTTGGCAAAAAATTCAAACAATTAAAATTTAAAAGTCAAAAAATTTGTTGAAGTTACTTAGTTCCTGAAAACTCTCATCAAACAGCTTCTACTGTTCGATGTTGGCCAGGATTCGAACCTACAGTAGATCCTCTTGCGCACTAGTTGACTAACTAAAGCACTTTACCGCTGCACCGCGCATACAGCCGATGCACCCTTATAAATACCCCACCTTCTATATACATAGATATCTAAGTCAGTAATTATCCATTTTTTTAACCACTTAAATCGGTCATCTCCGATAGAGTTTTATTAGTGTTTTTATACTTTGCGAATGTTGACGCTTTTATACGGTTACAAAATCACCGCCTGGAACGCAGTCACATATATTTTCTAGTTGCCAATTTAAGGTATAATAAACACAATTTATATGCAGTCATTGTTGTGAACTTAACGTTGTGTACTCTAATCCTGCTGCTAAAAGTTGTTTTTAGAATGAGGGAATAGGATTGTTGTCACCAGTGCCATATGGCTATATGAGCATTCATCCATCTGACTGACTCTCTCAGATCATCAAGAAATTCATTGTCAAATTTACCGACAGAAAAAGTTAGATGGTCACTAATGTAAGGGAACTATTATATTTTTTTTTTTGCAGAAAGATCTAAGATAAAAATCAAAGCAAATGCTGAAGTTCACTGTGAAATACTTCAAGATAATCGTTTCTTTAGAATAAGTAACAATCTTTGTTGTTGCTCAAGCCGCCGCAAAGACCATTGCAGAGAACAATACAGTTTATTCGGATAGTCAGGTATCAGTTAACACTCTAAACACTGCATATATAATAGTAAGTGTAGAAGACATTGGAATGAAGTATATGATCTCTTTAATATGACCCTGTGCTAGCTACCGAGGCATACGGATTTCTCAAGCAATGGAAAGGCCAACAAACTCGCAAGGAAGGGATCAACTCTGCCTATCTCCCACGCCCTGTTCTTTACAAGTACGCCATAAAGCTCTATCTAAAAATTCATTGGTGGCTTAGAAATTGAAAAATTTATTTTTCGCTGAACGGATATGGATACATGCACAATATCTAGAGCTCTATTGCCTTTGATCAGTGAATCAGTAACAATAATAAAACAAAATCCTCCATACAGACACTTTCCGTGTTCATTTTGGACAGAAATCTTGAATTGGATCGATCTGCCTGTTAGTGAAAATTTGATTACTGCAGGGGTGCTTTGTATTGACCGGTACATGATCAATTCAATTGGCTGTTTTTATTGGTGACGGCAGTGTCGCTTGAATATTCAGTTGAGGAAAACGCGTGCTAACTGTAATTATTAGTTAATTAGCCTGTCCTTTTTCCGACGTGGTGTCGTGTCTTTTATTTGGCAGTTGAAAAGTTTGGCAAAAAATTCAATTAACATTTAAAAGTCAAAAAATTTGTTGAAGTTACTTAGTTCCTGAAAACTCTCATCAAACAGCTTCTACTGTTCGATGTTGGCCAGGATTCGAACCTACAGTAGATCCTCTTGCGCACTAGTTGACTAACTAAAGCACTTTAACGCTGCACCGCGCATGCACCCGATGCACCCTTAAAAATACCCCACCTTCTATATACATAGATATCTAAGTCAGTAATTATCCATTTGTTCAACCACTTAAATCGGTCATCTCCGATAGAGTTTTATTAGTGTTTTTATACTTTGCGAATGTTGACGCTTTTATACGGTTACAAAATCACCGCCTGGAACGCAGTCACATATATTTTCTAGTTGCCAATTTAAGGTATAATAAACACAATTTATATGCAGTCATTGTTGTGAACTTAACGTTGTGTACTCTAATCCTGCTGCTAAAAGTTGTTTTTAGAATGAGGGAATAGGATTGTTGTCACCAGTGCCATATGACTATATGAGCATTCATCCATCTGACTCACTCTCTCAGATCATCAAGAAATTCATTGTCAAATTTACCGACAGAAAAAGTTAGATGGTCACTAATGTAAGGGAACTATTATATTTTTTTTTTTGCAGACAGATCTAAGATAAAAATCAAAACAAATGCTGAAGTTCACTGTGAAACACTTCAAGATAATCGTTTCTTTAGAATAAGTAACAATCTTTGTTGTTGCTCAGGCCGCCGCAAAAACCATTGCAGAGAACAATATTTTCGGCAAGATTAATACAGTTTATTCGGATAATCAGGCATCAGTTAACACTCTAAACACCGCATATATAATAGTAAGTGTAGAAGACATTTGAATGAAGTATATGGGCTCTTTAATGTGACCCTGTGCTAGCTGCCGAGGCATACGGATTTCTCAAGCAATGAAAAGGCCAACAAACTCGCAAAGAAGGGATCAACTCTGCCTATCTCCCATGCCCTGTTCTTTACAAGTACGCCATAAGGCTCTATCTAAAAATTCATTGGTGGTTTAGAAATTGAAAAATTAATTTTTCCCTGAACGGATATGGATACATGCACAATATCTAGAGCTCTATTGCCTTTGATCAGTGAATCAGTGACAATAATAAAACAAAATCCTCCATACAGACACTTTCCGTGTTAATTTTGGACAGAAATCTGGAATTGGATCGATCTGCCTGTTAGTGAAAATTTTATTACTGCAGGGGTGCTTTGTATTGACCGGTGCATGATCAATTCAATTGGCTGTTTTAATTGGTGACGGCAGTGTCGCTTGAATATTCAGTTGAGGAAAACGCGTGCTAACTGTAATTATTAGTTAATTAGCCTGTCCTTTTTCCGACGTGGTGTCGTGTAAGCTTCTCAAGTACTCTTTTCCTAATTAAAATTGGATTAATTTTGGGCATTGCCCAAAGAGTTTTGTTGGTGCGTACGCGTTTATCAGCGGGATTTTGGCGAAGTTTAACGTTTAGTTTTGAGCCAAAAATGTTATTCAGAAATAACATAGGACTAATGAGACCCTATCATTCAGAAGACTTAACCTAAGTACGGGTTTTCAGGGCTATTCGGATTTGCACGTATTGAAATATTATTTTTCGTAAACAGATGTTGACCTCGAACAAATTAACCGGCTAAGTGTGGTTCATTTAGGAACCCATTTTATTCCCAAAGATTTTATCAAACAACAAAGTGCCTCCTCACGTAAAAGGTTTTTTTGTTCAAACATGAAAGTGATGCTGTCTTCAAGTGCTATATTTTACAGAAATGGAACGCTTCTTTGAATTCTACAATACTACGAGGGGCGTTCAACATATTCTCGGTATCGGGTGAAGCTGTGATTGTATATATAAATTGCCTTATTTATCAAGTAATACTGTTATTTTAGTGCATTTCATATAAATGTGATTATTAATTCGCGTTTTATCTCTAGTTAAACAGAATAATGGCAACTGAGACGATGATGGTGAAAATTGAGCATCGCGCTGTAATTAAATTTCTCACTAAGCAAGGAAAAAGTCAAAAAACTATTCATGAAGAGATGGTGGCTGTTTACCAGGGTTCCGCACCTTCATTATCAACTGTGCAAAAGTGGTCAAGTGAGTTCAAGAGAGTCAGAGAGAGCATTGAAGACGACCCCCGCTTCGGCGCCCCGGCTACTGCTTGTACGGGAGAAAGCATCAAAGAAGTCGAAAAACTTGTTCTTGAGGATGCCCGAATAAAGGTGAAAATGATGGCAGAGATCACCAAGCTTTCAATTGGTACCATTCACACCATTCTTCATGACCATCTTAACCTTTCAAAGGTCAGTTCAAGGTGGGTGCCACGAATGCTCACAGCGCCTCAGAAAAAAGTGAGAATCGCATGCTGTAGAGAGCTTTTGGAGATGTGTAGTGAGAACGCGGACGGTGTTATGGATCGAATTGTTACTGGGGACGAAACATGGGTCCACCACTATGACCCTGAAAGCAAACAAGAGTCCATGCAGTGGCATAAAAAAGGAACAGACCCCCCGAAGAAGTTCAAAGTCACTCCGTCTGCCGGGAAGCTCATGGCCACAGTTTTTTGGGACTCAAAGGGAATCTCGCTCATTGAGTACAAAAAAAAAGTGAAACCATCAACGCCACATCCTACGCTTCCACTTTGCATAATTTGCGGGAGGAAATTAAAAAGAAAAGACAGGGTAAACTCGCAGCGGGTGTGTTGCTTCTTCATGACAACGCTCCTGTTCACACGGCGCGAGTTTCCAAGGCTGCTGCGCGAGATTGTGGTTTCGAAGAAATCCAACACCCACCCTATAGTCCAGACCTTGCCCCTAGTGATTATTTCCTGTTTCCGGATTTGAAAAAATGTCTTCGTGGAAAAAGATTTTCGGATGATGAAGAACTCAAGTCGGCAATAAATGGGTATTTTGCATTGAAAGAGGAAATTTATTTTTTTGAGGGTTTAAAAAAGCTTATCTCAAGATGTAACAAATGCATTGATGTTAGGGGAGATTATATTGAAAAATAAAAACAATTTAAATTGAATTCGCATTTTCCTTCATATCGATACCGAGAATATATTGAATGCCCCTCATATATTGTAATTCATTGAAGTGTCAATATTCTGTCGGAAACATTAGGCATTTTTGCTTGTTATGCATCAGACAGAGGTATAAATACCATAAGATATTGTTTTCCTGGTCCGTATCCTAAGAAGACTAGAAAGTTGAATACGAGTTCATTTAAAAAATTAAAAATCAATCTGACGATCAGATCTCATAATTTACCATAAAGTGGCAAAAATCAGGTCACCACTCTAAGATCCTTCAAACTTGAAAATTTCTCATCATGATTGAAACATCTCTTTTCTTGGGCAATGTCTGTAATTTCATATGTGTCTTAGAACGAGACAACATTTTACAAATTCTTCAAGTATTTCGACTGTTGTCGATAAGAGGAAGAAGAGCTATTTTCATATTCATAAGACAAGTGCTCAACAAATTATTAGGGAAAAAGAAGTAGGTACCGACACACATTGGTATCGTGAGACTTGCAAAAACCCGTGCTCCGCGTTTTTTGAAAGACTTTGTGTAGAGGTTGAAGAGAATAATCTAAAAAAGAAATTTGATTCAGCCATACTTTGCTCATTGATATATTTAGGTCGACTCGGGCAAACATCAACTAATTGTCACATATGGCAGTTTGTATGTTCTGCCTATGTTAATCACTTCATGAAAGGTATTAGAAGGCTTCGAAGCTTATCATTTCTCAAGCTATCCTAATCGGAATAGTACAGGTTCAGTTTTTGACCATCGAGCTAGATGATTGTCCTATTGCATTTCTTACCACATACAACAATAGAGTACGCCCTGTGGTGCCCCATTAGTCCCCCTCGTACGCCTTGGTTCCCAATATCATACTCGTATTTGATGATCCTATTCTCCAAGTGTTTCGTTACCATTTTAAGGGGATAATACAGTATACCAATCCGAATTAAACGAGTATTATACGTTTTGTGTTAATCCATAAAGAAGGAGAATATCTTCATTTAGTTCCATTTCCTTTCGCTAATTGGCGCTTCAAATGTTTAGACAAATTAAAAACTTTGTAACAAACGAGGTCATATTTAATCAACGATTTTTAGGATTCCATTTGGAAATGCACCCATTTCTGGTGTTTCCTGTCATATTTCTTCTTACATTGCTACTCTAGCTGATTATTGGTGTATTGTGCCCGTGTAAGACTGGTAAATCCTTTGCCTTCGGTGACATACTAATTTGAGCTCTGATGTTTCGTGTACTTGCAGTATACCAATATTAAGAATACGTCTGCAGTTCTTGCTTCAATTGTTGCTCCAATAACCACGAAGCTTAGAAGATCTTCATATAACTTAGTAACATTCTCTTAAGACCGCTTGAGTGCTGTCTGATTAATGTGAAAGCTCAGCAGGTGCAGTTGTGTAGGTTTATTGCATTGATTCATCATATTTTTGAAAACATTCGACTATAATCGGCCAAGATAATACCACTAATAAATGTTAATTATCTACTTTTTCTAGCGTATATTCTGTCATCCATATGCATACATTTTTGTTTTCGCATTGCTATTTCTCAATCGGATACTTCTTCAGTTTTCCTATTGCATTAGATATTCTTTCTTGTGAAAAGTGGAGATCGTTACCGTTTTCCAATCATCTGGAAATTTGTCTGACTTTAAATTCAGTATACTATCGTTGCGCCACTGATTTCATTTTTACCGAGAGCAATTTTCGGTCACCTCAATATAGTAGTAGTTGTATTTATTAGTATATAGTTATACTTTTAAATTTCACATTTTATATATGTTGTTTTACATTTATTTTTTTTTTTTTTTACTATATATAAGTCTTTTTTTTTGCATAGTGCTTTACTAAATTAACGGTTTAAAAACTTTAATAAATAAATAAGAGAGAAAAGGTACAAAAATATAGTTAGCTTCAAAATTTCAAAAAATCTGCTTTTTCTTTTAAATAATCTGTAGTTGCTTTCGGTTTTTATATACTCTGGCAGGTTGTTGAAAAGGAGAATTCCTTTGTATAGAAATGTGTTTTGTCCGGACATTGAGACCTTTCGCGTATGCTCATCCATTTGAGTGCATTTAGCATGATTCTTATCAATGTAAATCTATTGCACTGAAGAATACTTCTCATCGCTTTATTCTGCAGTTTTTGGAGTCTTTCCACATGTCCCTGGTTACAGCATGAGTATATAATTGTATAACAATATTCGAAATGGGGCTTCACAATTGTTTTATAAACTTTGATCGCTGTGTTGCAGTCCATTTCCTTCCTTATTCTCTTAAAGAACCCTATTTTTTTGTAATTTTTTTGCATATTATGTAATCGATGTGCTCCGAGAACTTGAGATTTCTATCGATTATTATTCCCAGATACTTTATATTGTCTACGTTTTCTATAATGCTATTGTTGATTTCTATAGTTGTCTTATTATTAATATTTATTTCCATTAATTTTGTCTTTTTTTCATTTAATTTTAATTTATTCATCACTAACCATGATGTTATCCGTTTTATATCTTTTAGAAGCTTTGATTTGCACTCATTTCCATCTTTTCCTTCAGAGTAGATTAGTGTATCATCCGCGTATAAAATGACTTTACAATCTTTTAGGATATTGGGCATATCGTTTATATAAATTATGAATAGCAGTGCACCTAAGATAGATCCTTGTGGGACTCCTATGTTTACTTCTATCGTGTGTGAGATGCTGTCGTTGACCTTGGTTCTCTGTGATCTATTTGTTAGAAATGACTTAAACCATTACAGTTCTTTTCCTTGTATTCCATATTTTGACATTTTTCTGAGTAAAATTTGACGATCTATTGTTTCAAAAGCCCTTTTAAAATCTAGAAAAAGTGCCATTGTTTTTTTTGCTCTTCCTTCGCTTTTCCATTCGTTTATAACGTAGTTTACCGCCATTTCGCACGAGTAATTCTTCCTAAAGCCAGATTGATATTTGTTAAAGATTTTGTTACCCTCCATATATTCCATTAATTGACTTTTAACTACGCTTTCAAGTATTTTTTCAAATGTTCTTAATGTATTTATAGGCCTAAACTCTTCACATTTTTTTGTGTTTGGTATTTTTTCCACTGGAGTCACCATCGCGTCCTTCCATGAATTCGGAAATTCACCTTCCTGTAGAGATTGGTGTTTCCTAAGGCGGCCCAATTATCAAGGATAATTCTTGGACTTATTTTATTAAAGTCGGCCTTAATTTTTAGTTTTTTACATATATGTTTTAACTGCTCTAGTGTAATGGTTTGAAACTGAAATTTGCATTCATATTGTCTTATACCATTTACATATTCCACATCTTCAATCTCGTTTCTGATATTTAAAATACTATCAATAAAGTATAGGTTGAATTTGTTGGCTATTTCCTTAACATCAGTATAGTTTTTTTCAAAATCTACGTCAGTTATAGTTATTCTTCTTTGTTTAAGCACTAAGTTTTTTATAACATTCCACATTTGCTTTTGCCCACCTGCATTTTCAATTTTTAGTTTTATAAATTTATTTTTGGCTTTATTTACTTCCATTTTAAAAGAGTTTCTTATATTCTTATAGTTATCCCAACTTTCTTCGTCATTTATCAGCTTTGCCTTGTTGTATTTCTTAATTTTTTCATTTTTTAAAACTAGAAGTTATTGCTAATCCATTTATTTGTTTGATTGTTTTGTCTTGTGGTTACCTTCGCTGTAAATGTGCCTACTACTGTTTTAAGAATGCATTCGATATTTTCATCATTTACATGTACCGTAGTATCTCTATTATATGCCACAGCCAGTGTATTTACCTTTTCACTAAATCGCTCTCTGTGATACTTGAAAACAGTTACCATTGCATTACTTCTCTTTCTGTTTGGTTCATTTTGCATACGAAAAGTTATACTCTCATGGTCAGATATTTTTTCCCTTTCATCTGGTTTTACGTCTATATTTTGTATGTTGGTTATGATGTAGTCCACTATTGTACTAGATTGCGCTGTAATTCTTGAGTATCGTTGCATTTTTTGTTGAAGGTAATTGTCTTCCAGGATTCTTTTGATTTCCTTTTTGTATGTGTTATTTAGGCACCAGTTAATATTGAAATCACCTCCTAAAATTATATTGTTTGGTCTCTCTGTCAGCATTTCTATATTTTTCTTGAAAAAGCTGCAGAATTCTTTTTCTGAGCTGCTTGGTGATCTGTAAATCCCCGCAACCGTTATGTTTTTATTGTGTATTGTACATTTACATGATATCCACCATGCTGTGTGGTTGATTGAACTTTTTATTGTGTCGCTGATTTGCCACTTAGACTTTATATATAATGTCGCACCGCCTGTTCTTATTGAATTTGACATACAGGATACCTCCTTATAACCGTTGATTTGTATTTCTTCTTTTTCGATGTTAGATGTCAAGTGTATTTCTGCCAGAATTATAAATCATATTTATCACTACTACATATTATTTCAAGTTCCTCGAAATTATTAATTAGGCCTTGTATATTAATATATATTCCCATAATAGAACTTGATTGCTAATAACCAATTCGCTTCTTTTTTGATGCAAGTTTGTTTATGTATACTGGGCATGTCTTGCTGAAAGTGTCGTGGTTTTCTTCAAGGCCCAAGGTTATTTTTTCATTGACACGCATACAATTTACACATTTCGTAATTGATTCGTTATTACACTCACTTATTTTGTGATTCTTTAGACATTTTGCACAAATTTCTTTGTTTTTGAATTCCATCAAATACTTTGCATCTTTCCCATCCAATGCTGAGTTTTCCTGCTTCTAACACTTTTGGAAAGGAGTCCTCATCAATTTCAATAATAGCATTGTAATTAACTTCATTGTTTCTTCTCCGTTCGAAATATTTAACTAATTCCATTTGGCTATGTGTAATGACAATGTTTTGTTTTTTAAGTCTTTCAATAATTTCATTTTCACTGTTCTTATATTTCATATTTGCTAATAATATTCTTGGTCTAAGTTTTTTTGGTACCTTAATTTCATACTTTTCACTCAGGTGTTGTTCGATTGCACTTTTTATTTTATTCCTTTCTTCAATATTATCACTTCCAATTAAAATTGCTCCATTTCGGGTGTTTTCAATATTGTGGAAATGTAGATTTTGTGGATCAACTTTTTTACATAGATCCTCCTTAATTTTGTAACAATATTGTTTTGCCTTCGTTTTTATTATAAGAGGTTCTTTTTTTCGTAGCTCTGGCATTACTTTTTCTTTTGACTTGTCACTTCTTCCTTTGAAAATTTCCGCAAATGACATTTGATTTTCAGTAACCGCTTGTTTACTATTTATAATTTTTTTCACTTCATTGCACACAATGTTATTGTTTTTTATTTCAGCAGACAATTTGTTGCACTCGCCCTTGAGATTTTCCGTTATGCTGCATATATTTTTTAATTCCGTTACACTTTTTTCGCAGACTTCTTGGGCAATTTGCATTTCGCGTACTCTCTCGGTATATCTAATTTCGATTGCTTTGAGTAAATTCTTTATTTAATTTTCATTTTTTTTTCATTGATTCCTCAAATTCTTCTTTGTATAGTTCTAAGTAACTTGTATTTTTTTCCACGCTTTCTTGCATTTCCCTCACTATCAAATCCATATTTTGAATATAATGTATGCATTCATCGCACATGAATCTTAACATATTCCCATTTGTGATTATTCTAATGCTGTATTCGTCAAGGCCGGAACATTTTGATGTAGAGTGAAAAACTTTTTTGCAGACGCCTACACAGCTGACACCTGTTTCACCACGAATCGCTGATCTGCATTTGTAGCACTTCGACATCCTTTTTTCACCTTTCTTTCAATTTCTTATACATCCACTGCTTAAAAAAAAACCTATTTCCTTTGTAAAATTAAAAATTTAAATTATTTAACTTTACTAATTTTTTAATTTTAATCGCACTGCAAGAAAATGACTTCCGATTTCTATCAAAGATTGGGAACAACAACAATATCTGATATAAGGACCCTAGGCCGTTCCTGTTTGTCATGATGTGTTTTCGGAAGGCAATGATTTGGTCTACCATTTTCAACCTGGGTATCATTGTGCCGACGTGATGCATTAGATGCCGATTTCATACTATCACCACGTTAAAGCTAACTGCTAGTTGATTGTAGAACGTCATCTTCTCAGCTTCAGACGGTGTTTCCAATGAAATTTAATAGTTCTCGTCGTAATCTAATCCAAAAATTGGCCATCAATATCATCTATCCATGAGACTGCCAAGAAATTAAACATTAACGTATTGTTTGAGCTGTCCCACTTAACGTTATTTACCAAGCAATATCAGAGTACACCTGCACAGTGTTACATAGAAAGGGCTGGTGTTCATCTTCTTCCAACCGTTTTGTTTCGCTTAGGCAAAAATATACAACCTTTATCCCAAAAACTCTTATTCATGCTGCACGAATGAAAGGTTTTAAGGTCCTTCACTTTCGGAATCGAAGCCTGCTCTCACATTCCAAACACCAATCTTGATAAAATAACTTAAAATCGTCGCCGCATAATTGCAATTTTAATAAATATGTATTATACCAGGGCTAATGCATACTGTTGTCGGAGAAACACTCCTAGGAGCACTTCATCAGGAACTTTGTTATTGAGCTATTGGCCACATCCATATTTTGTGGGGTTAACCAGCTAACACGATCCAGCAGAAACCTGGAAACCCGACCCACTGCGAAGGTTACAGTGGGAATCCTTTGCATGGGAACCTATGCTGACGAAGCACACGCGCAACAGATGGATTTCATGTACATGCATGCGCCGGATGCACTATTCGTGGGAAGCGCTAAGTCAGCGTATCGCATCAGGTGGAATCGAGGTAACGAGGAGCTGTTGTGTGGATTGGGGTGGCAATTTTACTTCGGACATAGACGCGTAAATTACGAAAATAATAAATACCTTAGTATTTTCATTTTAATAAAGAAACTGTTTAAATTGAATCCGTGGTTTACTCCCGAGCAGTTGGAGTTCGGGTTTTTTTCAGTTACCCCGGAGAGGTAACTTTAATTAATAGTTGAGTGATTAATCGCAATACAGATCCGATTTGAAATAGATATTTAGTCGCTAAAACCAATGCTGTCCTACGTCAATCGCATGCTCTTCCCTTTGATATATACGCCTTGACCGAAACCAATTTGATTCCCGACATAAAGAACCAGGAATTGTGCCCTCCTACTTTTAATGTTTTCCGCGACGACGATCCTACCCGCACAAATAAAGATTCCCCCTGTCGAGGCGTCCTACTGGCGATGGACAACAGCCTTAACTCTTCTCCCATTACAATTTCTTCATCCTCTAAAGCCGACTTTGTCGCAATAAAAATATCACTGCCTCTCAAGTCCCTTTACGTTATATGTTGCTACATCCTACCAGCTCAACCTATCGAATCTTACCAATTTGTTATTGATGCGATCGATCATTTAATTGACCTGTCAGACCCTATTGATGATATCCTTATTTTTGGCGACTTTAATCTTCCTCAGCTACAGTGGACTCCATCAGATGATCAATCGTTTTTCATCGCTTCAAATGCCATCTCAGCTAAGGAATGTCTCTTCTTAGATCGCTTAACAGACTCAAGTCTATGCCAAGTCAGTGGTATATCCAATTATATGGGCAGGCAATTAGACCTTATTTTCACAACAGATCCAATTAACTCCTCAGTCTCACTTTTTCCCCTATCTCTCTCAACAATCGATAACTACCATCCCCCCCTTCTACTTTCATTTTTTCATAACTCTTCATTCCAGTCCACTCCCCCCACAACTCTCTCATCCCACGACTTTCATAAAGCAAACTTTCACAAAATCAGTGAATATCTCAGCAGATCCCTCTTTAACTTTCACAACTTAAGTATAAATGATGCCTTATCCATTTTTTATAAAGAAATATTTAATTCTTTTTTCCCTTTACGTTCCGTTTTCCCGCCTTAGAACATCATCTACTAGTCCTCCCTGGTATAATCGCAAGCTTCGTTCCTTACGAAATAAGAGAAATAAGTTATGGGCTGTTTTCCTGCGTACCAGATACTTTACCGACTATTCCAACTATCTTGGTGCTTATCTTCATTTCACCTAACTTTACGATTCCCTTTACTAGCGCTACCTTAACAATGCGCTAGTCAACCTTATAAACCACCCTAAGCCCTTTTTCCAATTTGTTAACTACAAAAGAAAGTCCGATGGTTACCCTCCTTCCCTCTCTTTCAACAACAGGTCATCAACCGATCCACTCACCATTGCCAACCTATTTGCCACATTTTTTAAACAATCCTTCACCAACGACTCCTTTGTACCAGATCCATCCTATTTTAGTTACCTATTATATCGAATATAAATTACACCAACACAATGACGAATTCACACCCGGCCCAGATGGCCTCCCTGCCATATTTCTTAAAAAAATGTTCTTCCTCTCTTTCCCTTGCCCTTTCTAATCTCTTCCGTCTATCCCTTTCACAAGGAAAATTTCCTCAGGGTTGGGAAACCTCCTTCATAACCCCGATCCACAAGAAAGGATCAAAGATTGAAATAACCAACTATCGTCCCATCGCTAAACTCTCCCATATACCCAAACTCTTCGAAAGTATTTTGTATGAAGCTCTAAGCTTCCAATGCAAATCACTTATTTCCCCTAGACAACATGGCTTCTTAAAGGGTAGGTCAACCATCACAAATCTCGTTGAATTCGTATCCTTTGCCCTCTCTGCCCTAGAGAATGGCAATGAAGTCGATGTAGTTGCAACCGATTTTAGCAAAGCCTTCGATAAAATCTCTCATCGGTTAATTATCTTTAAATTGTCTGCCCTCGGCTTTGAACCCATACTGTTAAAATGGATATCCTCTTACCTCGAAAACCGTTTTTACAGTGTTCGTTTTAGGTCAGCCCAGTCCGCTCCATTTTTGGCCACCTCTGGAGTCCCACAAGGCAGCCATCTCGGTCCCCTTCTTTTTATATTAACCATAAATGATCTCGATATGATCATCAAACACTCGTCTGTCTCCCTTTACGCCGACGATACCAAATTTTTCAAAACCATTTCCTCTCCCCATGACTCTTTCCTGCTTCAACAAGATCTTAATAGTTTCTCGATCTGGTGCCTCAAAAATTCTTTGGAACTTAACATCGCCAAATGCCAATCCATCACCTTCTCACATAAGCGGAACCAATCTCCTCCCCGACTCTATCTTCTCCATAACCAACCTATCTCCTCCGTACAGTCTTTTCGCGACCTCGGCATTTTGTGTGACAGCGAGCTCAACTTCCGTTTACATATGGATGAGATAATCCTCAAAGCCAACTCTGCACTAGGTTTTGTAAAACGGTGGTCCAAAGAATTCACCAACCCATACGTGACCAGGTCCCTCTACGAGTATATTACCTTTGTTCGCCCCCTCCTAGAGTACGCCAGTCAAGTATGGTCCCCATATCATCGTGTTCATATCTCGAGAATTGAAAGCATTCAGCGTCGTTTTCTTCGATTTGCTCTTCGAGGTATGCCCTGGGACGATCCTTTTAATCTGCCCCCCTATCAAAATCGTTTCAACCTTATCAACTTAAACACCATCGAAGATCGCAGAGATGCAGCAGACTTTCTCTTCATTCATCGACTCCTTTCAGGTCACGTTGAATGCGCGTCCCTTCACAACTCCATTTTCCTCAACACTAACCCTCGTAATCTACGTACCCCTCGACTCTTCTATCTACCAACCCACCACACCTCCTATGGCGCGAACGAACCAATCTCCCGTATGCTACGTCAAATCAACTCAAACCCTACCGTCTTTGACTTTCACCGCACCACTTCCTACCTCAAATCTGTTCTCCTTCACCACTCCAACCAACCTTAGTTTTAAGTTTTAGTTTAAGTTTATTTTTTAAGTTATAGCTTGTATTAAGCCGAATAAATGGGGGCATTCGCCCCCACCAAAAATTAAAATTAAAATTAAAAAAATTAAAGTTACTGTTTTATTTAAACTGTTTTACGCTGCAGGGTTGGACTTAAAGATCCGTAGATTCGGCTCTATAATCATTGTATCCTAATTCCACCGAACTATTCTTTGCAAAATACCATAGTTAACCCGTACTTACATACGTCGAGATATACTAAAAAAGATTGCTTGTATCTAGCTCATGGGAGACAAACTTCCTTGAGAAGGGATTTCATGTGGATCGTAACCTCATTGGCAAGGATTATGATATAGAAATAAAACAGAACCCAACCATTTTGGTCGTAAGTGTGACCACGGTGACCCTCCGCTTGTCGTCCATTACACCTATCTCACGTGAGAAAAACTCTCCTGAATATAAAAACTTCAGGCAATGTCTAAGACATGCACATACAATATATAAGGTTGATGGTGTCGTATCACGATAATTTTTTTTTTTTCGACTGTAACAATTTCTTCCCACTAGAGTATCCTTTACAGCTGTTTTAATCGCAATTTCGACTCCCATTTTGTCAATAGAATGGGTATTGTGCAATAGGCTTGAAATATCCAGCGAATTGTCTTGGTTGTTTATTATTCTCTTTGTACCTAAATTATAATAATAATCGAATTTATACGTTTGTATTTTAGCTCTTACACCACCTAGATTTTAGGCCAACAAGAAATGTACTTCTCCCACATACGACTATCGGCTGTGCGTCATCCTCTTTATTGGATTTCTCAAGATTATTTCAAATTTATAGTTTCGCAATCGGATGACTCACGTATAATACTTTCTGAAATATGAGACCAACATCACCTCGTGTATCTAATTAAATTTCTAGTTCAACTTTTTCTGACGCCTGTTCGTTCTAACATTTAACACACCACTATACCATCTGTACGTCCGCTCCCTTATCAAAGCAAAACACGAAAATATAATCCTCCAGCTCTTGCCAAAAACAAGTTCAAAATTTCCAACCAAAGTGAAACACCAAAACAAGGGCAATTGACCATGATGACCTCACCAGGACAGGATTCACAGCTGCCTGCCAATTGCGTGTTTTAAGCTCATTTCCATTCTGTCCAAGTCCAAGTCCAGGACCCAGTCCCACCTCCCAGTCATTGTCTAGCAACACTCGTAAAAACGAGCATTTTTCGCCAGTTTTCTGAAGTTTCGATTTTCGGACTATGTCCTTCGCCAAAGGGTGGATGTGGAATATGTAGACCACTGGGTTGCTCGTTAATTAATTTCACCCGCGCTACAGTAAAAGGGTGGTCAAGCCTGCGCCGGGGGTTGGTAATGACTTCTCTTCATTTTCAAAGACGATTCGTGGGACTTTTTGGCATCGCTATAAAGATAAGAGAGGAAACTATAATATTTTCTTCGGAATTCAATATATGACGTCATGGATACAATTCGGTAAATGTCAATGACTTCGACTCATCATCGACCCGCAAAGAGATGAGGACGATGAAAGCATATTCCTTGCTGAAACTAAGTGTGAAAACTTTGTCCTGGATCTGGTGCTGCTATATTCACGAAGTTTGGCCATTTGTGAAAGAACAATTTTTTGTTTCCTATTTTGCTTGTTGTTTACGACATAATAAGGAAACCAGAAAAGTATGTCTCTAAGGGAATTAACATAAATGACGAGGCGAGTGTCAGCAGACGGCTACTGTAATTACATGTGATAAAAGAAACGACTAAGTCATTTGCTTGTCTATCGCTGAATGACGCAATAGTCAGTGGAGATGTCATCGGAAAACGGTACGCTTTCAGAAGTACAAAAGTTTTCCTGAGAATATTTTCGCAAGACATGATCTACCTTTATCTCGTGGAGCTCTTTTGATAAGTTAAAGGAAATCCCAGATGCCCTTTCGAAATACGCAAGTCAATGGACCATATGCACATTGTCGTTGGATGGATGGGGGACTTGTACCAAGAAATCTCGACTCACGAAAAATCACAATGCCCAATGCCTCAACTTGGGGAAAAGACAAGGCCTGTTAAGAGCATGCTGTAGGCTGGCATCGTGGACACAACAAATGTGTGCTTTCGTCCTAATCCTGTGGAATTTTTGCAAATGGCTTCAAGTGTGATTGTGCTTTGACATTTATATTGTAGACAGATATTTAGAGAATTAGTTGAAGAACGCGGAATTATTGTTACTGTTTATTTAACCAATTACCGGTCTGTTGTTTTAACGTAGCTTGAATTTGGTCGTCATCCTGCAAAATGTAAGCGAACAATGAATTATTTGGCTGCGCGTTTCGTGGTTTCGTGCAAACTGGGTCCACTAGAGATGTCGCAAGAAGTGGCCGGCCCCATTCAACCGAGAATATGAGTGCTGTGGCCGATTACGTCCAAGAGAATCCACAAATAACGACGAGACAACGATGCACACAATTTGGCATCAGCAGACGTTCGTTGCATCGAATTTTGGTAAAAGAGCTGAAGATGTTCCCTTATAAAGTGCAAACCGTTCACCTGTTGCTCTTTGCTGGCTGCTGAGTGCGGTTAGCTTACTCCCATGCTCTGTTAAACTTGGTGCATGAAGCTGATGATTTCGTATCCAAAATCATAACATGTGAATAAATATGTATATGTATTTATAATCAGTATATGTGAATAAACAAACTTTGAGTTTCTGGGGCAAACAGAATCCACATGAAATGCACGAAGAGCCATTGTCCCGCAAAGAGAGTAATGGGTGCGGCATTTGCAGTGGAAAAGCTATTGGGCCTAATTTTTTTGTGGACGGCGATGGCAACACCGTAACCGGAACTGGTGAGAGCTACAGACAGAAGTTAAACGAGTTTTTTTGCCGCATGTTGCTGAATTGGGTCTCGTGCATTGTTGGTTCCAGCAGGATGAAGCAACCGCTCACACAGTTCGGGCAAAAATGGAGATTTTGACTCACCAATTTGCAGGCCATGTGATCTCCCGTTTTGGCAATTTGAACTGGTCATCTAGATCGCCAGATCTGCCGTAAAACGAGCACAAATGTGGATCAACTCAGGAGGTTGTCATTCGACGGATATCTTTTTTTGAAATTAATAAACTTCTCGTGGAAACAGAGCCCAATTTTTTTCATTTCAAACAAAGTGGCAGCCAATTTATATTTATCACATTACTTTTGCCACACTTAGTAGTTATCATAATCTTTAATGCACTTCAGCTATCTGAATCCATACTTGATATGGATGTGTGCTTTGCAATTAAATTGTCTTCACGACTTAGCAAACGATCGATCGAATAGCAATGTATGTTCTTTCTCTCTCGAATCTGTTTGTATGAGATTTAGCTTGGACAACAAATTCAGAATAAGAAAAACATTGCTAGCTATGAAGGCCTGAAACTTTTATGTAACTACAAGGGGCGTTCAATATATTCTCGGTATCGATATGAAGGAAAATGCGAATTCAATTTAAATTGTTTTTATTTTTCAATATAATCTCCCCTAACATCAATGCATTTGTTACATCTTGAGATAAGCTTTTTTAAACCCTCAAAAAAATTAATTTCCTCTTTCTCTGCAAAATACCCATTTATTGCCGACTTGAGTTCTTCATCATCCGAAAATCTTTTTCCACGAAGACATTTTTTCAAATCCGGAAACAGGAAATAATCACTAGGAGCAAGGTCTGGACTATAGGGTGGGTGTTGGATTTCTTCGAAACGACAATCTCGCGCAGCAGCCTTGGAAACTCGCGCCGTGTGAACAGGAGCGTTGTCATGAAGAAGCAACACACCCGCTGCGAGTTTACCCCGTCTTTTCTTTTTAATTTCCTCCCGCAAATTATGCAAAGTGGAAGCGTAGGATGTGGCGTTGATCGTTTCACCTTTTTTTTGTACTCAATAAGCAAGATTCCTTTTGAGTCCCAAAAAACTGTGGCCATGAGCTTCCCGGCAGACGGAGTGACTTTGAACTTCTTCGGGGGGTCTGTTCCTTTTTTATGGCACTGCATGGGCTCTTGTTTGCTTTCAGGGTCATAGTGGTGGACCCATGTTTCGTCCCCAGTAACAATTCGATCCATAACACCGTCCGCGTTCTCACTACACATCTCCAAAGCTCTCTACAGCATGCGATTCTCACTTTTTTCTGAGGCGCTGTGAGCATTCGTGGCACCCACCTTGCACTGACCTTTGAAAGGTTAAGATGGTCATGAAGAATGGTGTGAATGGTACCAATTGAAAGCTTGGTGATCTCTGCCATCATTTTCACCTTTATTCGGGCATCCTCAAGAACAAGTTTTTCGACTTCTTTGATGCTTTCTCCCGTACAAGCAGTAGCCGGGGCGCCGGAGCGGGGGTCGTCTTCAATGCTCTCTCTGCCTCTCTTGAACTCACTTGACCACTTTTGCACAGTTGATAATGAAGGTGCGGAACCCTTGTAAACAGCCACCATCTCTTCATGAATAGTTTTTTTGACTTTTTCCTTGCTTAGTGAAAAATTTAATTACAGCGCGATACTCAATTTTCACCATCATCGTCTCAGTTGCCATTATGATTCTGTTTAACTAGAGATAAAACGCGAATTAATAATCACATTTATATAAAATTTTACATGAATGCACTAAAATAATAGTATTACTTGATAAATAAGTCAATTTATATATACAACCACAGCTTCACCCCAATACCGAGAATATGTTGAACGCCCCTCGTAATTGGGGTAGTACTCGTAAGCCCCGGAGATCAGATTGTTCAATGAGGTCATTGCACTTGCAATGTGCCTTCGAGTCAACTTAATGAAGAAATTGTCATTAAGTTTCGCCCTATTGTACAAGACCTCGTTAGGATAGAATTGTATGTACTCAGACTCTGGTGTTCTGTATAAGCGAAGATATAAAACCCTTTTATTCAAACAATCACTAAGTTAAACACATTCACAGCAAGTGTCACACATAGTGCAACTCTAAGCCATTTCTACATAGGTAGGGGTGGTCATTACTCCACAATTGTTCTTCCTAGCCGACATTAGTACGTAACCATCATTACCCCAGTAGGTTGACCAAGAATTCTTGACCAACCAATAGTCCTCTCCATTTAATTTTCCATAGCCCACGGCCAATACGGCATGATCCAATTCATCTAAACCATTGCGACATTCCTCTTCATAATAAACACCATGCGAGTAGAAGCTGAAACTCTTGGGGGATGCATCAATAGCAACTGACAACGGTCCATTTTTAATCAAAGCAATCTTGAAGGCATCTGGATCGTTGGAAGTCACATTGACAAAACCAGAAATTTTTGCGACCAAATTAACGCTATCCACATGACATAAACTATCTTGACCTAGGTACGGACCGTAATCCTCTTCAGTTGGAACACCTCCAACCTTCATCATCCATTGATAAGCACGGAAGTCCTCACCACCATCGCAGCCATTGTTACCATATTCCCAAGAGCAATCAATTAGAGCTTGTGGTGAGAGCCGAACTAGCTTTTCACTATTGCGGAGGAAGAATGCACCTTCAATGGGACCAACAGTTCCAAACGACCAGCATGATCCACAAACCGATTGATCTTTGACAGGGGTAACAGCACCACGTAGACGCCAGTCAAATTGCTCTGGAAGATTCTCCTTTAAGTTCTTTGTGTTGTAAGGGAAGGGCTTGCCAGTGTTGTAGATATTTGATGATTTGAAGCCACGTTTAGCCTTTAGTTCGTCCTCCATTTTATCAGCTAAATGGTTGATTGCCAATGAGAAGCCTAACTTGGCTCGGTTCTTTGAATGAATGTAACGGAGATTCTGACGGAAGATGTTTTTACGGCACACATGTTCGGTTTCGTTCTGGTACTCAATTCCATGTTTTCCCTTGAATCTCGCGAATTCCATTTCAAGATGGTGATCTTTGGTTGGATGAATGAATTCTTTCATTGGATTGAAAGTAGCATAATGACCGATGCCAGGACCAGGGAAACCAACGCAAACCATATTTGGATCGATTTCGAATACCTCATTTGGAATATCATCCTGGGAGTAGCTATCATAGTCGAGGTAATAGTGATCGTAATGAGAACCCAACAAAGTGTTGTATCCCTTCATCTCGTAGCGAACTGGAATCGGTTGACGGGAGGATGGATATTTCTGAGATTTCTTATATCGAACCCACAGAGTGTAGACGTTCTTTTTCATGCCAATGACTTCTTCCAAACGGAACTTGTCATAAACCATTCCGAGGAGGGTTTCAGTTCCAATTAGAGAAAAACTCTTTACATCGGGTAGGATTGACTGGATCTCGACAACGTTATCAGCGGTGCCGTTCACTTGGAGGCAGGTTTCTTTGTTTAAATCTTTCGATGTGGTCACTGGTGCCAGCTTAAGAGATGTTCCGTAACGTCCATCGTTGGCTAGTTGATAGGTTTTAACCATGCCTCCATAATAATCAATACGAGAACGACTAGTGTACTTATCATACCAGGCATAGAAAGGTTCAGCTATTTCGGCGTAAGGAATATTTAATGTACCGCTAACGGTATAGGTTGGATCCTATTTTGGGGGATTTGTTGCAAAGGCTGTAGACGTCAGTCCCAGCAACGTAACCAATATCACACTAGAAATTGCCATGTTTTGGTGTAAAACCGACAAACAAAAAAATTAGAAACACAGACTCAATGTAAAGAAAAAACTAATTTATTCGCGTCAAATTAAACTGATTAAGTGAAGCCTGTTCTAAAGACAAACTTCTTTAAAACGATCAAGTCCACAATACAACCTCAACGAGAGCTATGGAGCAACAAGCCATAAGGCAAGCCCTCTCAAACACCCGAATCTTTTCCAATAAACTTGCTCTCACGTTGAACCACATTTACATTTTAACATTTGCAGTGCATTATTACACGCATTTTTTTTGTAAACAATCTAGACCATTTTAATCAGAACAAACCATTGCATTTGTTATTACCTTTTCAGGTATCTTCACCCCAAGGCATTCCTCAGTATTAGCACTATCAATATCACTCGATACACCAGTATCAGACATTGTAAACAATTCATTATTATCAATTTATTTTTATTATTTATTGATTTACTTGCGTTTTCGAACCCTAAATCTAATAGTGGTCCTGTTGACACTGTGACGTAAGTGGATGGAGTGATGCTGATAGGGTCTAAAGTGTTTCACTTAATAATGTTACGAAGCTTAACCTGGCAGCACCTTACTTAACGAAAGTGATAGGTATAAAATATATAAATGTGAACTGCAACGTAAAACGTAATCGAGAAGCCGGCAAACAAACACTCAAGAAGAAAAAAAAAAAACAAAACGTTTTATTTTGTTCGCCAACAAAATCATAAACGCTGTTTTTTTTATATCGTTCAACTTTAACTGTATGCTGCCGCCATTTACAAGAACAATTACTTCAACGGCACAAGACGCCGTAGAAAAAGAGGAATTCGATTCCAGGTAAAGCCATGTCCATTAACACATTACCATAAGAGTCTCAATCGCCTCCGCCAACGTCATCACCTGCCTTGCTCCCCGAATTTAGCTGCAAATCATGCCAACTCCCCGACGATGTCAATATGGTGCAATGCGATCAGTGCGACGAGTGGCATCATTTCAGGTGTGTCAATGTGACCAGAGAAATTGAAAATTGCGACTGGCATTATCCAAAGTGTCAACCCCGAACAGCTACACACCTTAGTGTCTCACAACCATAGATCACAGCGCCGAAATTGAAAATATTCCAATGGCAATGGAATCAACTATGTCAAAGAGTGCAGATCCGCAATCCTATACGGAAAAACAAACATCGCCAAAAGTTGCTAAAACTCTTACTACATCTACATAGCCATACAGCTACAGCGACTGGAAGACGAGAGAGCTCTAAGGGAAAAGAGAGACGAAGAATACCTAAAAAAAGGTACGAATTAATCGAAATTATGTCACAAGATAGTGAAAATGAAGTAAGACCGCAAACGAAAACTTCTTCGGGAGCGACATTCCATGCACCAGCAGAGGCACAGGATGCTAAAAGCTCACCATCAACGCAACAGCAAACTTTTAGAAGACATATACTCGACCATGCGATTTTGAGTTCAACAGTAGTCAACCGGAACAAGAATGTTTCGAAGTTGTACACAATATGGCCTGGATTACAACTCCCTACGTTTTCAAAGGCAACCGATTCGAGTGAACAACAAGGAATAGACAATTGTAACTGAACAGGTATCTACGGTAATAGGAACAGAGATAGTTCAAAGTCCAGCGATCAAGGTATTTTAAGCAACCAACAGCTGGTGACTAGATTAGTTCTGCAAAGGGATTTACCGTGCTTGTCTGGAAACATAGAGGATTGGCCGCTATTTATAAATAGTTTTGTGAACTCGACCAGATCGTGCGGTTTTATTAATGACGAGAATCTGTTACGTCTGCAAAAATACCTAAAGGGAAGGGCACTGGAAGCGGTCAGAGCCAGGTTGCTGTATCCTTCTCAAGTTCCTAAAGTAATAGAAACCTTGAAGATGCTCAAAGATATGCGGCGAACCATCACCTAAATCTTAAAATGTTGACTCACTAATACCCTTCGGGCTTTCAGTCCAAAACACTACAGCTACAATGGAATCTAATGGGCTACATTGGCACCTAGAAAATCCATGCCTACTGAAAGAATTAGTGGAAAAACTCTTACCTCAGACGCGATTAAATTGGGGTTTATTCAAGCTGAATTCTGGAGCTGTGAATCTTTCTACGTTTAGAGTCTGGCTAATGCAAGTGGCAAAAGCAGCATGTGAGGATTCAGTCACGAACATGTCAACATCGGGGAATTCAGATAAGCGCCATGCTACCACATCACATACCAACGTACATCAAGAGCCTTCATCGAAAGATAAGCAGGCAACAAAACCACGTCCAATTTGTAAGGGAAACTGCAAGACGTTGGAACAGTGTAGTACATTTAGAACAATGCGTCTGAATGATAAATGTGTATCCATTAAGAGTAAGTACATCTGCAGAACTTGTCCACCTTGCCACCGTAATCGCAGGTGCGATATAAATGCAAACTGTAAGGTAAATGGCTGTCCCTTTAGACATCACAGCCTACTCCACAAATATGCTAATGCAAACAAGTCAGAGATAAGAGATATTCAGAATGGCTCTCTGAACCTTCACCTGCAAAGCGGTAAACTTTTCTTCAAAATAGTACCAGTTACTGTATATAATATACACATCCAAATAAGAACGTATATTTGATGATTGATCTAATGTTACCCTGATGGAAGAGAAGTTAGCAGACGAATTGCAACTGCAAGGGGAGCCAAAGCCATTATGTTTGAAGTGCACGTCAAGTCGTGTGGAAGAGAATTCTAGGGAGATAAGTTTCCGTATATATGCGACGAATAGCTCAAAAAAAACTACCTGTTGCAGCGTGCACGTACATTGAGGTCATTAAATCTTCCTAGCCAAACGTTGGATTTACAGTCATTGCAAAACAGTCACCCCATCTTAAGGGCCTAGCGATCGAATCTTATGCGGCCACTCGCCCACGAATTCTAATACGGCTGGATAACTGTCATTTGACTAATGCCCGCATGAAGCAGACCCAAATCAACCGGTTGCCATTAAATCAAGACTGAGATGAACTGTCTTTGGCAAATGCGGTGGAGTAGGAGAAGGGGGTATAGAAAACTTTAACTACCATACTTGCGAATGTAAAGCAACAGCAAATCTAGATCTAGATGAATTGGTTAAGGGCTTCTCAGCCGTGAAAAACATCGGTACAAAGACGAAGTGCTGAGGATATGAAGGCCGAACGAATGCTAGAAGAGGGTGCCACAAGGATTGAAAAACGATTTTCAGTTCCATTGCTATGGAAAAGCCGCCAGCGGAGCTGCAAAGGTTATTGTGTTTAGAGCGAAGGATTAAAAGAGAGAATGAATTACGTTTCACAATGAATATACAGATTGCAGAGTACGTAGCCAAAGGATATGCGCGTAAGCTGACAAAGGAAGAATTGCAGAAGGATGAAGAAAAGAGCACTTGGTATCTACCAATATTTCCAGTCAGCCATCCGAGCAAACCACTTTAAAGTACGGACGCAGCTACTGAAGTCGCCGGAGTCAGTACTGTTTCAATTTCGTCAAAAGAAAGTCGCCGTGTATGGCGGCATTAAAGAAATGTTCCACCAGGTGCTCATTTTTTTATAATTTATGCGCGCCTAAGGCGTTAAATGCCCTTTTATTGTGTCCTTGGCGTGGGCGGAAAGGTAGAAGGAGGAGAAAGGAAAAATTATTTTTGTAGTGGTTTGAAACGCAGGTGTGTTTGGTTTCGATATTCGCTCTCCAGGGGTGGGAGTCCGAATAGGACGGAGAGTTTTCTCTTCACGCAGAGTGATTCGAAGTTTATAATTCGCACTAGTTTTTTGTGTTTGAAACTCTACAACAGCCAAATCTACGTGTCAGTATTATGCCTTCACACGCAGAATTTTTCTGTCTGAATTCCAATCACACAAATGAAAAACTAAAGGATTCGAACCTTGACCCCCCGAGTGAGAAGCGATTGCTGTACCACTACACCACGGCCACATACAGAAGGAAGACCAACAATTCGCCAAAAACAAGAACGCAATCGACTTCGCTTATAAATATCAGCGGGCAATCAAAGCTATTACAGAAAATCATTATGTGGACGACTACCTCGACAGCTTCAACTCGGAGACAGAAGCCAATGAAGAAACGCCACGAACAATAAGCTCCTTGGTTTATCTGAAAAGGTCTTAGGTCTGTAGTGATCACCATCGGCGGATGACTTTCCATTTCTTGGTCAGTCTAGGGTTTTCGATAAAGAAAAAATGCAGCTTTCACCCACAAGAAGGCAAGTGTTGAAAGCAATTAAGGGCCTTTTTGATCCACTTGGATCCATCGCCTCGGTTGTTATGTCCTTAAAAATATTGCTCCAGGATATATGTCATACGGTCGTCGCATGGGACGAACAAGCCGATCAATGGTGTCAGTGGTTGAAGTTGTTACTAGAGATAAAGAAGCTAAGGATAAGAAGATATCTGGATGATTTGCTTTTCAACAAAGAACATCACGTTGAACTCCATGTTTTTGTCGATGCCAGTGTCTAAGAATGCGCGGCAGCAGCGTACATCAGAGTGAAGAGAGGATCCGAAAAACAAAGGCACGCTAGTTTGTGCAGAAACTAAAGTTTCTCCGCTCAAACCAATGTCTATACCACGAATGGAACTAGAAGCAGCTATCCTGGGAGTGAGAATGGCAAAGTTGATATGCAAGGGTCATCCAATAACAACCAACAGTCGCACATTTTGTTCCGACTCTCAAACGGTGTGTGTTGGATAAGGAATTGTTACAAAAAACTTAGACAATATGTAGCCTTCAGGATCGGTGAGATATTGGAGGAAAAAAACCCCTTTAAATACAAATGGCCGATGATGCCACAAGATGGAACCCTAACATAGAGCTAACAGCTGAAAGTTCTTGCATCAACAAGAAGAAGAGTGGCCATCACAGTCCAAGAAATTGGATACTGAAGAAGAAGTTATAACATTGATTCACGATTTTTTTTGAGGTCGAATCAGGAGTGGACAACCTTCTTTTCTCCTCCTGGGACAAATTAAAAGAAACAGTTGCGGTTGTGTTTGCCTTCATTGAAACAATTCTTCGACAGAGCATCTGTAAAAAGGCGAACATACAAATGAAACATCTTAGGCGGGCGGAGAGGGATATATATAATATCTGCATATCAGGAGGAATGGTACAAATACAAAGCCTGTCTAACGAACCCGCCCACAGGATTGTGCGTGGAAAAGTCGAGCTCACTATTTAAGCTTAGTATCTACATGAACTACGAGTATGAGCACGTTATCCGTATAAGGGGATGGATCGACGCTTGTATGCATGTGTCGGCTACCTGTAAAAGGCCAATTGTTTTGCCCAACAGACATCACATAACCGCGCTCCTTCTTCTACACTTTCACCAAAAATATGGTCATCAATTTAGCGATTCGGTTATAAATGAATTACGGCAAGTATATTATATAGCTGGCATGCGAAATCCGTTGAAAAGTGCGATACGAAATTGTCAAAAGTGACTAAGCCAAGACAAAGCCCGTACGTTTTCAAGCATTTATTAGAGCCTTCTTCTACATAGGCTTGGACTATTTTGGGCCAATGTTAATCACAGTGGGGAGGCACTGGGGTTGGGGTGCTTTATTCATTTATCTCTCGATATGGGCTATTCACATTGAGTTGAGATAGCCCGTAGCTTGTCTAGCGACTCGTGCATATAGGAGGGAGTTGGGAGCGTCTAATCCGTTTAGTGAAGCAAGCCCTTGCAAGAAGTAATCCCAGTCGCAACCCAAAGGATGAGTTGTTCCTGAGCATGATGGCGAAAGTGGAACACATCATGAATTCAAGACCTCTAACATACGTTCCGGTGAATGGGGAAGCAGGAGAGGCACTGACACGGAATCACTTCTTACTGGGGTTGTCGAATGGGAGAATGGCAAATTGGCAGGTGATGGAAAGGCATTAAAAAGAGATTGGTTATTATGCGAGCAATATGGTAATGTGTTTTAGAAAAGGTGGCTTAACAAGTATGTTCACAAACTATGTCGAAGGAAAAAGTGGTTGCAGCCGACAAAGCCTATCAACGAAGGCGATATTTCTATTATAGTGGATCCAGCTAACCTTCGAGGCTCATGGCCCAAAGGAAGGGTCATCCAGGTTTTGACCGTGCAAATTAACTCAGGAGTGCATACTCGACCAGCTTCTAATTTGGCGGTACTCGAAGTGCGTTAACTTGAAGTACTAGTAATCCGTTGCACGTACCAGGGGAAGTTTAACCTGGCAGCACCTTAACGAAAGTGATAGGTATAAAATAAACAAACGTGAACTAAAACGTAAAACGCAATCGAGAAGCCCGCGAACAAACACTCACGAAGAAAAAACAAAACCTTTTATTTTATTCGCCAACCAACCATAATTGTTTTTATAAAAACAACTCTATCACCGATTTCTGATTCAGGCAAATTTCTTGCGTTTCTATCAACGTAGTACTTTAGCCTTTCTTTTTTTTTTGAATCGAATCTGCATTTATGTATATTAAATCTATGTAAGAGTTGTCCAACATCTAATTTATGTCCCTTCCAGTATAGTCGTATAGAACCTTTCTCCGACGAGATATTAGAAGCACGAATTACTGAGAATGAAATATATATTTGAAGTTCTGAACGAGTTGAAGATGTAGGATTCGATCGAATTATGGTCGAGTTATATAAGTATGGCACAAAGAAACTAATAAATAAGATCAATGTTGTTTTTAACAACATTCTAAAAATGGGGTAATTCATCAGTTTTGATTTTACCTAATTCATAAAAAAGGGGGCATGGAATTTCGTTCCTGAATTCTTCTTATAAAATTGTTACTACCGTTCTACAGAAACGACTAAACTCATGGATTGCTACGATCATTCTATTAGAAAATCAAGCCGGTTTTAGATCGGGATATTCAGCCACTGACCTTATTTTCACTCTAAAGAGCAAATGCTGCCTTGAAATCAATAAAAAAAATGTATACAGTTTTTTATTTCTCCGAAGGAATGACTCCGTGATAATACAAACTGAGTGGTATGGGAATGTCGCCTAAGTTCGCTAAAGTTATCCAAAACCTACACAAGAATACACAAGTAGCAGTTTGGAATGGCGAGGAAGTATCGAAATGGTTTGAGATTAAATGGGGAGTGAGACAAGAAAGCATGCTGAGCCCCAGCTTATTCGCGCTTTAGAGGATCTAATTGACTGCAGGTATTGAATATGCAGGACAATTAATCAAATATTGTGCATAGCAATAAATACTAAATTTTCAAGGCAGTTTCGGAAATTATTTTATTTCATGCGTCGCAAGTGTGGTGCTGCAAGCAGTATAAAACTGTTGGAAAATTGTTAAGGTATTTTATTATAACATTAAGATTCCATGTGAATTATATCTTAAAAGTCCTTAATATGGGTAATAATTTGGCTTCCAAAAAAGGTCGCTCTTGAAGCAGTATAGGACTAGCTGGTATGCTGAGTGGGTGAAAATATCACGCGGTTGTGAAAATAAAATAAAATTTGATACCGAGAATTTCAATAACTGGAAAACAATTACCAGTTAATAAAAATCGTGGATACACAATGTAGATAACGTTTCTACAGCAGGCATCGGATTCAGGACAACCTATAGTAGACTATGTCATGATCTATAGCATAAAAACCACTTTCGTGACGAGCATACTATAGACGAAATATCAACAATGCTTAAAGCGCCCTGTAGACGCTAAAAAACTGTACTAGTAAACATGGTACCACCAACCAAGTTTTAGCTGATGTTGATTGTCTGCGGGCTGGTACGCGTACCAATTTTTTGGTCTCACCAACATCAGAATTTGGTCTCACTAAAATCAAAACTGGTTTGATTTTTGTCGATGTTTGTGGGCGGAGTTTTGTGTTGCTGATACTATGTTTCAGTGGCTGCGCTCTCATCTCTCAGCATTTACTCGAGCAAGCTATTTTATCAGTGAATTTCGTCGTGCGAACACACGAAATAATCGGGAAAAAATGGAGAATATTCCAAATTCTGATGCTTGGAAAGAATTTTTCGAGTGTTTTCACAGCCTACCATCTTTGTGGAGAGATGTGTTCTATTATGTTGGAGTGAATTGGTCTCAGCGTCTGCCGGTTTTAGTGGTACCATGTTTACTAGTACCAGGTTTTAGCGTCTACAGGGCGCTTAAAGTACGCGGAGGACTTCTCCCCCTAAACTACATTCCTCATCGTAATGAATTACCTATCTTTTGCGGGCTATGCAACTTGGCGAAAAGAGAGGATATGTATGCATTCTTTAGGCAAGTGTCCAGTTATGAAAGAGACAAGACTATCCATCTTCGGTATCATTTTTTTATGGACGCCAAATGCATAGCAAAACTAAATGAACTGGAAATATCGAATTTATTCTACTGTTGGAAAATAGCTTTAGCTTATCGAGAACAGATTATAAATGGAAATTTCTAAGCTCTTAAACTTAAATCTAATAAATACATATATACAATTATACATACTACATATATCAATGAAATCAATGAAATTTTAAACAACATGCTTTTATCAAATAAAACAACACTTTACTTAAGAATTGTTCTGTGATAAATTGTTCAAATAAATGCGCTGGTGGTGTTAAATTCATAGATGCGACTGAAGCTGTATATAGATATGAGTGTTCAAGCAATTTGTATTCATTAAACAAATAACAATCAAACAACTGCCTTAAGCGCTCTACTATGTGTTCAGTAGTTTTGGATGTTGAGTGTTTAACAATCAAGTAAGTACGAGTAGAATAAGAATCAATGATAGAAGAAAATTTGTCCCAGCATATTCAAATACTCGTATGTATGGTCATAGCAAAATGGATATTTTGTTGATTCGTCCTGTTTAAGGTTTCTTTAGTATGGTTTCTCTAAAAGTATTATTTTTTTTTTCTTTCCCGGCGAGGGCAGGTGAAAATCTTCTATCAGACACTATGAGGATCAGAAGCGCGTGCTCATAGTAGTGTGAGATTCTTACTCACTAAAAATACCTCCCTTCGTTGTTAATTTTAATACCGCAACTAAGTAGAACTTATCAAGCAGTTTTTATTTCATAAGTTAATCACGATTGGTAGGACACTTTCCAATGGAAGACCCTACATATTCCGCTTTCTTAATGCGGTTTCAATTTATCGCGCAAGGTCCAACGGTTTAGTTCGTTGAAGACGGCGTAGTATGTTTCGTTCGTCCAAGATTTCTAGGACTGTATTGTTGATATGGCCGCTTAACCGGACTTTATGTTTTCGTGCGCAGTTCCTGACTTCATCTTCCACGAAAGGAACTCCGAGGTCTCGATGCAGGTCATTATTTCTTATAAACTATGGGGCACGCACAAATTGTCGTAGCACTTTATTTTCAAAAGTTTGTATTATATTTATATTTGATTTCTTAGTACAACCCCAGAGTTGTATACCATAGGTCCACACCGGCTTTAGCACTTGCTTATAAAGAAGCAGCTTGTTTTCTAAGCTTAGCTTGGAATATTTACCAAGTAGCCAGTACATTTCTTTGTATTTGGCCTCTAGTTCTTTTCGTTTCTTTTTAACATGCGTTTTCCATTTAAGCTTCGCGTCAAGTGTCATTCCCAAATACTTAGCTTCGTTTGCAAAGGGGATACACACCGAGTTTATAGAAATGGGCAAGTGATTTATCTTTCTGTAGGTGAAGTCAACATGTACAGATTTTATCTCATTAAGGGTATTTCGCCATATCTTTGTCCACTCGTAGACTTTATTTAAAGCAGTCTGAAGTTTCGCCGTTGAGTCTTCTATTGATTCTCCAACCGCTAAGGTAGCGGTATCGTCAGCAAAAGTAGCGAGAACAGTATCCTCGACGTGTGGTATATCTCTTGTATATAAAAGGTACAAAAGTGGGCCCAGTACGCTTCCCTGCGGTACTCCGGCTAGGATATCTTTAAATTTCGAAACATCATTTCCGTATCGAACGCGAAAAATTCTATTTTCAAAATAGCTTGTCAATATATTATAAAGCTTTAATGGCAAAATTCGTCGCAGTTTGAACTTCAAACCTTCATGCCATACTTTGTCAAAAGCTTGTGAGACGTCAAGAAATACGCTCGAACAAATCTTTTTTTCTTCCAGGGATTTTTCAATTACATCAGTAATTCTATGCACCTGATCAATTGTTGAATGCTTAGTCCGAAATCCAAATTGATGGTTGGGAATAAGATTTTGGTTTTCGATAATTGGGAGAAGACGTTTTAGCAAAATCCTCTCAAAGATTTTCGACAGGATCGGTAGAAGAGAAATGGGTCTGTATGAATTTTTATCGTTTGGAGGTTTTCCTGGTTTTAGTACCATAATGACTTCAGCAACTTTCCACTGACTTGGCACGTATTCAAGCCTCAGAGCCGCGTTAATAATGTGTAAGAGCTTTTTGAGGTAGCATTTTCAGAACTTCTCCGGTAATAAGGTCATACCCCGGAGCCTTCTTTGGTTTTAATTTCCTTATTACAGTTTTAATTTCAGCAAGAGTTGCATTTGTCATTACAAAATTACTATATGCTATTTCTAAAGAACTGGTGCCGGGTACCAGTGTTGGGCCGTCGGAGGGCTTGAAAATTTCTTCAAGATAGTCGGCAAAAACCTCCGCTTTTTCCTTATCCCCCTTAGCCCATTCGTTATTACCGACCTTGATTGGTGGCGCGGGGATTTTGGGCCTTTTTAAGCATTTTAAAGCTTTCCAAAGCGAGTAATTTGTTTCTTTTCCTGCCGTCAGGTTTTGAACATACGTATTTACTTCGGAATTTCTGTAACTTTTAAGAGTCTCCTTGAGCAGATTACAGAGCCTGTTTAGGCGTGTTTTATCCTGCGGCGCTCGAGTTGTTTGCCATCTTTTGCGAGCTTTTCTTTTTTCTCTTATCATATCTTTTACCTCAGGCGGGTAGTTTAAGTTACGTTTAGCCGTGCTTTTTCGTTGACAAGGTGTATTGTTCCACGCAGCACATTGGACTATTTCAACGAAAGAATCCACTTCGATTTCGAGTTCGAGTGCTGCTTTAAGTGAAACGTCTAGTTCTAGGTTATTATTAATCTCATTTCTGAATCCTTCCCAATTAGTATTTCGTCCAGTTAGTCTTAATGGTCCTTGTTTTTTAATAAACGTGTCGTTCATTGTCAGTATGACTGGAGAATGATCGGAGGAAAGATCGAAGCTTTCATCAACGTTTATATCCGAGTTACGAATTCCTTTAACAACGAAGAAATCGACAAGATCGGGTATTTTCGTTGTATCTGTTGGCCAATAAGTCGGCTTGCCCGTTGAATAGAAGTCACAATTGTGTTCCATACATGCTTTATAGAGTATTTTACCCTTTTGGGAGACACATCTTGATCCCCAAAAAGTGTGTTTGGCATTGAAATCACCGCCAATCATAAAAGCCGATCCAAGAGAATTGAATATATTTTTAAATATATGTTTTGAAGGCGTAAATCGTGGAGGACAGTAGATGGCTGAAATAGTAAAGGAGTTCCGTACCAATTTTACGCGCACCGCAATTAGTTGTACAGACTCGAACTCTACTTTTATATCTTCGTTGTGCTCAAGAGACTCTTTAATGTATACAGAGGATCCGCCTCTCGCGTTTCCCGAAGGGTGATACGCGTAGTAATCTTTAAAACCTCTAAATTTTGCAGATGACCCATTTTTCAAGTGGGTTTCGGAAATCAAACAAACGTCAATGTCGTTTTTCCTTAGGAATAACTCAAGTTCATAAAGTTTTTCTAAGATTCCGTTTGCATTCCAGGTGAGTACGTTTAATTTTTCCCTTTTCATTTTTTAGGCTAAGGACGTTTTTTATTGAACCTATTTTCAAACTTCTTTAGCTTATCTAAAATAAGTTCATTGATTTTGTTTTGCTGCTCAAGCTGCGCGAGAATAACGGAAAATACTTGGGAAGCAGGATCTGCGGAATCTTTTGCCTTTAGCTTGGTAGCTTCAGCGTATGTAAGTTTTTCCGATGCTTTCTTTTCAACACTGGAATCAATCACTTTCGCCTTGGCGTTTTTAACGATATTTTGAGCATATCCCGATGTTTTTTTTTAAGTTTTGGGATTCTCTTTTTGTGGCTTAAACAACTTGTCACGTCTATTTTGCAACTCCTTTGCTACTTCACAGCCACGGAAATTTGCTACGTGTTTACCCCTGCAGTTAACACAAGTCGGAGGGGTTTGTTTGCTTCCGTTGCATTCTTTGGACAGGTGTTTACCTGCGCGTTTTACGCACCGAGGCTCTTTTTGGCAGTAAGCTTGCGTATGGTTAAATTCCTGTCATCGCTTACACTGCGGGATCAGTTTCGAGTTTTTGCGTCGAGGCTCAATTTTAACAATAATGTTAAGGATTGACTTAATAATATTAATTATTATTATTAATATTTTTTGGGTGTTTTCAGTGTTCTCAAAGGTTAGCATAAAGAGGGGAAGGCTACGTTTAACTGTCATATCCTTTCCTTCAATTTTTTGTTTCTCTCGCTTTTCGATGTTGACGACATCAATGATTTTAAAACCCTTGTTTTTTAAATCACTTACGATATCTTCTTTTGGGCAAGACGGATGCAGTCCTCTGGCGACGACACGAATAGGTCTTTCGCACTTGTTCTCGTATGTGAACCATTGGATTTTTTCGACGCTTAACTTGCGAGAAAGAATGCGATAGTTGTCAGCGTCCTTGACGTTGACTTTCCATACATTATTATTGCGCGATGTTACTATACAGTCCGATCTCGGCAGGGTCATCAATATGTTTTGGAGTTTCTTGTAATCTGAAACTCCAGTGACATTGATTGGAGGGGGTGTTCGTTGTTTTTCCGCTTTGATTTTTTCAGGACTCATGTTATTGTTGCCATTTTTCTTCGATTCATCTCCCTTTGCTTCACGTTGAGAGACGATTTTGGAAGAAGACGCAGCTTTACGCTTTTTTCCGGGACGTTTTTGCAAGATCCAGTCGGTTTCTCGACCTAGCTCTTCGTCATCTGTTTCGTAGATATTTTTAACAGATTCAATAGACATAACGTCGCTGTTTGACTTTTCCTTGGTTTTCAGTTTTTCCAGTTCTTTTTTAAGATCTTCGCATATCGCTTCCATTTTGGTTAGCCTAGTACGAAGTTCGGTATTTTCGTCTTTCAGGCTATTTATTTTCGCTGAAGTCCATTCTTCGCAAGACGACGTTTTTGGTGTCGTTGGATTTCTTTTGTTATTTTCTTGTTTTGGAGATCTAGATGGTGGAGATCTCGAAACCCGTGAACTTTTTCCGAACGGGTTGATAAGATGCAATAATTGGCTCGCCCCAGAATCCATCGAGCCGACCTCCGTAGAGGGTAGATTTTCCAGCATAGCTGGTCTGCCACCTGGGGTAATAATTCCATTTGTTTTACTCATTGCATAATTAGTATACACTTCGCGCTCGGTATACGGAGGGTGCATTTTAGTCGCCTCTTACGACAGGCATGCATACCTCGGGTATATTCTAACCCCTACCCGAAGGGGTACTAAAATTATATGAAATGTTTTCCAATATAATAGCTTCTACATCAATGAGCGTCTTTCAAACAAAAAAAACGGTTGCTCCTGCAAAGTGCTGTGAACCAAAAAATAGAAACAGCTGTTTTCTATTTAAGTACGCGCTGGTGTCATTTTTTGAAGAAAAAAATTCTACAGCACAAGCACAATCATCGACAGTAATGCACGCCTTCTCGCCCTCGTTGAAACACCAGATGACGAAAATGTAAACAACGTAAAGCAATAACAACTACTGTAGCAACACATCAAATGTTATCTGTGGAAGTGAAATGTCGTCGACGATAGCAGAGAATTATGTAAGCATATATCGTCCTAGGTATGAACTAACCACTTATGTACGAGTATGTATATTGATTATTATTTATTGTTTTTCTTTTGTTATTATTATTATTAGTATTTATTTTTTTTTATTATTTGGAGTTCTATGTACAATAAATGACTATGTCTTAGCACTTAAATGTGAATTTTTTTGGGTTTTTAATGAAAACAAACATATGTAGGAGCTTCTTAAAACGAGTTATTGTGAATGGCATTCACAGTTTTTTGATAAACTTAATAGGAGGTGCCAAAAATTGGAAAAATGTGGTTGATTCATATATGTATGCATCGTGGAGCATTTGTTGTTTAGTAAACAATCATTTGATGAAATTTTTTTTTTAGATTTCAAATAACATTATTATAATCTTTTATAGACTTATGAGTCTTGTTTGTATCATAAGTCTGATAAGAAGTAGAACAGATGTGTATTCGCGAAAAAAAAATTCTAGAAATAGGAGAATATACTTTTCAATATAAGATTAAAAACAAGTAAATTTTTATATATATGTGCATTTAATATCACTTTAATTTGTAAATAATGTAAGTACGAGGGGCGTTCAATATATTCTCGGTATCGATATGAAGGAAAATGCGAATTCAATTTAAATTATTTTTATTTTTCAATATAATCTCCCCTAACATCAATGCATTTGTTACATCTTGAGATAAGCTTCTTTACACCCTCAAAAAAATAAATTTCCTCTTTCTCTGCAAAATACCCATTTATTGCCGACTTGAGTTCTTCATCATCCGAAAATCTTTTTCCACGAAGACATTTTTTCAAATCCGGAAACAGGAAATAATCACTAGGGGCAAGGTCTGGACTATAGGGTGGGTGTTGGATTTCTTCGAAACCACAATCTCGCGCAGCAGCCTTGGAAACTCGCGCCGTGTGAACAGGAGCGTTGTCATGAAGAAGCAACACACCCGCTGCGAGTTTACCCCGTCTTTTCTTTTTAATTTCCTCCCGCAAATTATGCAAACTGGAAGCGTAGGATGTGGCGTTGATGGTTTCACTTTTTTTTTTGTACTCAATGAGCGAGATTCCCTTTGAGTCCCAAAAAACTGTGGCCATGAGCTTCCCGGCAGACGGAGTGACTTTGAACTTCTTCGGGGGGTCTGTTCCTTTTTTATGCCACTGCATGGACTCTTGTTTGCTTTCAGGGTCATAGTGGTGGACCCATGTTTCGTCCCCAGTAACAATTCGATCCATAACACCGTCCGCGTTCTCACTACACATCTCCAAAAGCTCTCTACAGCATGCGATTCTCCCTTTTTTCTGAGGCGCTGTGAGCATTCGTGGCACCCACCTTGCATTGATCTTTGAAAGGTTAAGATGGTCATGAAGAATGGTGTGAATGGTACCAATTGAAAGCTTGGTGATCTCTGCCATCATTTTCACCTTTATTCGGGCATCCTCAAGAACAAGTTTTTCGATTTCTTTGATGCTTTCTCCCGTACAAGCAGTAGCCGGGGCGCCGGAGCGGGGGTCGTCTTCAATGCTCTCTCTGCCTCTCTTGAACTCAGTTGACCCCTTTTGCACAGTTGATAATGAAGGTGCGGAACCCTGGTAAACAGCCACCATTTCTTCATGAATAGTTTTTTGACTTTTTCCTTACTTAGTGAGAAATTTAATTACAGCGCGATGCTCAATTTTCACCATCATCGTCTCAGTTGCCATTATGATTCTGTTTAACTAGAGATAAAACGAGAATTAATAATCACATTTACATGAAATTTTACATAAATGCACTACTTCATGCTTCAGCTTCACCCCGATACCGAGAATATGTTGAACGCCCCTCATATGTAATTAGTTTACTTAGTATAGGAATCTAGGAAACAATTTTTATCCTTATTGAGGCAAAGTGAAACGGCGCATTTTGTGCATTTAATGTATATTTGAGAATTGCACAAGGGTAGCTTACACCTCAGCCTCCTCTTCGATACTTCTGGGAAATGGTTAAACCCATCGTGATGGATATCAACTAGTGGAATAGGCGCCGTGTTTGTAGACTTTTTTTTCTTTTCGGCATGCATGCTTGAGATTGAAGTACTGCGGGAGTTAGATGGCCTTCCCCTTTTGGTCGACGTCTCGTTCGAAAATGCATATAAACACATGACAGTTTCCAACTTAAACCGGAAGTCTGCTTGATTTTTCGGACTTATCCCTTTTTTTCTCGCAGTAGCGCTTGTATAACAACCAAGAGTTTATTATATTTAGTTATATTTATAAGGTTGTGGAAATGCGGAGGTACCACTTTCTGGCCTTTTTAGTGATTCTATATCTTCCCACAAAGTTATCTAGCAAATCAATGCCTCCCATATGCTTGTTATAATCCAAAATAATTGCAGGGCATGGTACATCAATGACCTATTTGGATTTTCGGTCGTAACTGTTTGTGGCAAAGAGAAGTTGTAAATGAGTGAAACTGTAATACAAATTAAAAAATTATTAACACGTACCGCTTAACTGTCGTCACTGGTTCTTTCCCAACGAAAGTAGATAGTAAAGTTACAGGTTTATTGTCTTTCCAAAGTATATTTGTGATCTCTGTATCTTGAAAGTTCGCTGTAACTTCAAAAGATGTTTCCCTACTAACTGCCTTCAATTCACAATCAGAAGGAAGCTTGCAATTGGGTATTCTGATTCTTCTTACCATTCCCAAGCAGTAGATTCCTTCCTTGTGTAAGTGTAAGAAAAGTGGCACCGAGGTGTAATAATTATCACAGTAGAGCTTAAAATTTTTTCCCCTAGGCGTTTTGAAAAACAATTTTTGAGTCCACTATATATTTCAAACTTATATCCGAAGCCTGATACTCCGCACATTACAAATAGTTTATATCCCCACTTATGTGGTTTCAGTGGCAAATATTGCTTCAAATGGTGACGAATTTTAGTAGCACATATTTGTTCATCAACACACAATCCTTCTTCCATAGGGATTTTCGAAAAATTTTCATTAAGTGCATCAATTATGGGACGCAGCTTGTGAAGTTTGTCAAACCTTACATCATTTCGGTTTGAAACACATTTCTCATTGTCATTGAAATGTAGACAAGACTTTATTTTTTCAAACATTTTTGAGCACATGGCGTTTTTTACCATATCAGATCGCATGGAGAAATTCCAATATGAACGCATATTTGGACATTTCACAACCGAAGTAAAAGTTAAGAGGCCGATGTAGTGGATCAAGTCCGTTTTTGAAACAAAAAGAGTTTTACTTGGATCCTTAGATCCGATATACTTAATTGTTTCTGTGTGTATTACTTCCAACAGCTCTATGCCGGAAAAACTGAAAAGACGTACTAAGTTCTTCTAGCTGATCTGAGAATTCATTTGAACCTTTGAAGGTAGTTGTTTCTGCTGGCACTGACAGCCTCCTAGTTTTCCAAATAAGTCTCTTAAAATCTTCCTTCTCGGTATGTATGACTGAAGATGTTGATGGACTTTCGTCCGCGGATGTGGGTATATTGATTTCGTCAGATTCTAGTTCAACCGATCTTTCTTTTCGAATATCTCCTAATTCCTCTTCGGTAAGCTGAACAAATTCGGCTGAATGAATATCTTCCAAGTCATCACTATCTGATTCACCTCCATCTTCGCTTTCCGATGGAATTTCTTCGAATACAGATTGAATTGCAGTTTCTGTTTGTAAAAATTTCAGCGACATTTAAGCTAAAAGAACAGTGATCCAAATAAAAAAAAACACTTCTGACAAATGCGCAGTGAATCACCTGAATATACGCAAATAATTATGTACTTTCTAGATAAAAAAGGTTGATTTCCCTAATTATAAATCACACAAACATGAACTTACATAAATGTGTAGAGGGAAAATTCGTCCTCTCGATGAAACTTGTGAAAATTGGTTTTGATTTATGTGAAAAGACCAAAACTTGGTCGAAGACACACGAATAAACTTAAACCTCCAATCACTTACGAAAGGCCAAGTCTTGGTCGAAACGTATGAGTGATTCCTTTTAATCGGAGCGTAAACTTGTAAAAGCTGTTCTCTAAATAAAACACTAACAACGGTTTACGTGGATTTTTTCACAATATAATAAAATTTTATTCTTCTATTAGAGTAATTTGGTACTTGAAGTGAGTGTGAATTATATGATGCGACACAAATAAAAGTTGAGAGTTGCCACATCATTATATTTTGTTTGGTACATAAATTTAAATGTTGTCACATCATTATTTTTTTATTTGGTACATAAATTTAAATGTTAATTAAAACTGAAATAATGTTAAATAATTCACAAAACAATTAATAATTTATTTATAACAAAATAATAAAATAATAGCTGTGCTACAATCTCCCCCTCTGGACATGAAGTCGTCTCGACGATTGTACAGGTCAGCGTCGGTTGGAAGGTCGTCCCCTCCTTCTTATGGGTCGTATTGGCTTATTTATTGTGGATGCGTCCTTCGCTCGGAATGGAGTTAGAGCAGACACATGATAGGTTCCAAGAGGTACATCTAACTTATCCGCTTCAGCAATTTGGAAAAGTGTTTCGCTGAATCGCCGTATAATGATATATGGACCATCTCGCCTAGGTGCAAATTTGGATGTTATTGTTTTGCCTGCGTTACTAAGAACGTGTGTTGTAATTAGGACTTTATCCCCGAGTTTATATTCTGGAGCCTTTTGGCGCCTTCGATTAGCGTACTGCACATGTTTGTTTTTGTTGTCATCTTCTAACTTGGATACTGTTTCCAAGATGTTGGGTAGTTCTCTTAGGACAGGAAGTATTGTAGAGTCGAAATTCGGATCATCAATGCTGCTACTGAGATCATGGGAGATATGTATTGGTGCTTGCAGCTCGCGTCCAAAAGTAATATAAGCTGCTGTTTGTCCAGTTGTAGAACAGACTGCAGAATTCATCGCGAAACGAATGGATGATAGGTGTTGTGACCATGTGTCATGTTGATTTTCAACGAGGATCGCCAACTGTGTTTTTAGGTCACGGTTCTTGCGTTCCACCATGTTGGGCTGTGGATGATATACCGGTGTAAGCATCTGATCTATTCCGAGACGTGTAGTTAAATACTGCATTATTGCAGCGATAAATTGTGGACCATTGTTGCTAATTACTCTTCTTGGGATTCCGTATCGTAGGAAGATTTCGTGTAACAAAACATTTGAACATTTTTCCGCTGTTGCTTCAGTAAGAGGGAAAAGTTCTACCCATCTGCTAGTTGTGTCTTCTACTACAAATATCCATTTGTTGCCATTGCTGACAGGTAATGGTCCAAAAAGGTCTATAGAGAGTGCCTCGAATCTTTGATTGCTTGCTGTGGTTTTGTAAAGTCCCATTGGTCGTAGATTACTTGGCTTATATCGCTGACACTTGTCACACTCTTTGACATATTTCTGAACCGTAGAGTACATCTTATCCCAATAGAATTTTGAACTTATCCTTGATAAGGTTTTGTCAACTCCGTAGTGTCCAGCAGTAGGGGAATCATGAAGGGCTTTCATGATTGTTTCTATTTCTTGGTCTGGAACTACTAGCGCTGCTTCTTCAGTATCTGTATACTTGTATAATACACCATGAGTCACAATGTATCCCTCATTGGCATGTTTTTCACCTTCAGTACCATCGGTGCTCTCAAGTGCTTCTAAAATAATTTTAATTTTATCATCTTTTAGTTGTTCTTGACGAATTTCTTGGCTTCCACGGGTTGGAATCGCGACTTCTGTGTAGCATATGTCACAGGATTCAATTGGCGGGCGTGATAATGTATCGGCTACACTATTCGTTCTCCCTGAAATATACTTTATTTGAATATTGTATGGCTGAAGTTGTAACGCCCATCGTGCCAAGCGCCCAGTAGGTGACTTGATCATCATTAGCCACCTTAATGGCTGGTGGTCCGTTAAAAGGGTTAAGTCTGCGCCTTCAATATAGCCGCGAAATTTATTGGTCGCCCAGACGATCGCTAGTGCTTCTCTCTCTGTCGTCGAATAGTTCTGTTCTGCTGATGTCAATAAGCGACTAGCATATTCTATTGGGTGCTCGTCAGGGCCCTCCCCCTGGACTAAAACTGCTCCCAATGCATAACTGCTGGCGTCTGTCTTCAAAAGGTATGGCTTTGTTGAGTCGGCTTGACTTAGAATAGGTGCAGTCACCAAGAGATTCTTGAGTTTTTGAAATGACTCGTCTTCCAATGCACTCCACCTGAATACAGCTGATTTTTTTTGTAAGACTGCTTATTGGTTTCGAAACTTTAGCGAAATCAGGTATAAAGCGTCTATACCATGAGCAGGTTTGTAGAAACGTGAGAACTTGCTTCACGTTTTTTGGCTGTTGCATATTAAGTATGGCTGACACTTTTTCAGGATCCGTTTTTATCCCATCTATCGTAATAATGTGTCCCAGAAACTTAACTTCTTCGCAACAGAAATTACATTTTCCTAGATTTACCCGCAAGCCGAACTGCTTAAGCCGGTTGAAAACTTTATCTAAATCATTAATATGCTCTATTAACGTTGATGAGCAAACAATTAGATCATCTAGGTAAGCCTGGACCACTGTGTCATCTAAACCAGATCGGGCTTGGTCCATCAGGCGTTGAAATGTAGCGGGTGCGTTCCGTAATCCGAATGGCATCCTATTAAAACGAAAGGTACCAAACGGCGACGTGAAGGCTGTCTTATCCTTATCCGATGGGTTTACTCCGATTTGCCAATATCCAGCTTGAAGGTCAATCGTAGACATGTATGGCGTGGATTTGGCTGCATGGAGCAAGTCATCTATCCGAGGAAGAGGATACCTATCTGGTGTGGTGATGGCATTGATTTGTCTGTAATCAACACACACCCTGATGTCACCATTCTTTTTGGGAACCAACACTACAGGTGAGGCCCATGGTGAATCGCACGGTTCAATGATTTTCTGCAAAAGCATTTTCTGTAACTCAGCTTTAAGCTGTTCCTTCCTCACAGGTGATAGACGATATGGAGGGGAAGCTACTGGTTGATGAGATCCGGTTTCAATGGAATGAACTACACCACGAACAGTTATCTCGTCCTCCCATTTAAAAATATTGTCGTGCTTCTGTAATAAATCATCTAATTGTCCCTCATCCTTCTTTATAATACTGGTCAAGTTTATGCCCAACTTATAGGGTGGCCCAAACAGTCTGTCATTTAGCCGGTCTTCCTCTTCATTAGAGAAATCGAGGAATACGTTTCGTATCCGATTGTTACCTGGTTGTCCTTGGTCGTAGACATGTAGTGGTAAGGAATCCTCAAATACTTCGTATATTTCTTCTGCAGAATATTTCTTCATAGGTGGCAATGGCATGGGTTTTTTATACCTTGGTGCGTTATCAATCAGCTTATTTATTTTTTGTACTATCGCCGGATCGTAAATTGGAGAGACTGGGCTGATTTCACCGTATGCAAAATTCGGTGTTGTTGCAATTTCTGTATATTTAAAGAAAGGAACACTAAATTCGGGTTGATCGGCAAAATACCATATGTTCTTGGCTGGGTTGATTATAATACCAGAGCTTTCTAAATAATCGATTCCCAATAACGTGATATTGTCATTGGCTTCTGACAACACACTAATGCTTATTTTGGTTTGTCGGCGGCCTATTTTCATATAAGTGGTTGTCGTCAAGATATCTTGGGTTCTGAGAATACCATCTGCCAGTCTAATTTCCGCTTTCATTTTCCGAAAGTCGTGATTTTCCTTTCTTAGCTGGGCACTCAGCCTGTTGCTGGCAATACTCGTTTTGGCTGCCGTATCTAAGTAAGCAACATGTTTAATACCGCCAAATTCTACTACCACTGCTGGTATGTTACCTCCCTCGCTAATTCTCAAGTCTAAGGCATTAAGACTGGCTCCACTTCCAGAGCTGATGCCTTTAGAGCATTTTGGACAATTTCTTTTTATATAGCCTATGGTTCCACATCCAAAGCAAACTAGCGGATTTTCCGGACCTCTATTATTAGGCCCTAGTGGTCGTTGCTGCTTGGACTGCTCGCTGCTATTAAATTTACGGCAATTTTCTTTCATATGTCCTACAAAATGACAGAAGCTACATCTTATAACTTCCTTCTTCGCTACTGGGTGGAGTCTTTCGTATTCTCTTGCGAGGGCTATGAGTTGGGTAAATGTTTTAAACTCGCCCCTCCTAACACCCTTCTTGATATTATCATGTAGCAGGCTGTATATAATGTCTATACAGTGTACCTCTGGTATGGGTGGCTGGGGAATTTCGGCCAATAATGCTCTTTTTGCACTGATAAATTGGTCCGTTGATTCACCCAGTTTTTGTTTTTTTTCAAACAATAGCTCAAATATAATGTACACTGGTCGTCGTGGAGCGTATTGGTCTCTCATCATTTCGATGGCATTTGACCAAGTAGTCATTTCCGTATGGATGCCTTTCCACCATGTCGCTGCTTCATTCTTTAGAAGCAAGGGAAGCTCTATCAATGCATCTTCATCGGTGATGCGGCGAACCCTTTTAAAAATTTCAACGTTCGTTATAAAATTTTCGAAACGTTGGGCGTCAAATTCGCCATTAAACCGCTCCGTGCAATCGCACAACGTCTCTTTAAACCGCTGGGTTCCTTCGGGAATACGGTGTTCCATGTCCGTTGTATTTGCTTGTTCGTTGGTCGTCATCCTGCTGGTAGTACCTGTTCTTGTATTTGCCGCTGGACCGTCAAACATTCCCTCCAGTCTTCTTGATCTACCCCCCGAGCCTTGCCTGTCAGAGGTCTTACTGCTGCTTAGTAGGTCTTCTTGCTCTTCCACGTACGTTCCAACAGAGCCTTGCCTATCAGAGGTCTTACTGCTGCTGCTGGTGCTATCTCCTGTGCTGAGCCTTGCCTAAACGCCAAAACGGAATATCCGTTTACCCGCGACCGCGACTCACGTTATCGGTTTCACTGACTTGCGTGAATTGCCGATAAATCCGTGGGGAACTCGAGCCTCACGTTGGGCGTCAATTGTAGAGGGAAAATTCGTCCTCTCGATGAAACTTGTGAAAATTGGTTTTGATTTATGTGAAAAGACCAAAACTTGGTCGAAGACACACGAATAAACTTAAACCTCCAATCACTTACGAAAGGCCAAGTCTTGGTCGAAACGTATGAGTGATTCCTTTTAATCGGAGCGTAAACTTGTAAAAGCTGTTCTCTAAATAAAACACTAACAACGGTTTACGTGGATTTTTTCACAATATAATAAAATTTTATTCTTCTATTAGAGTAATTTGGTACTTGAAGTGAGTGTGAATTATATGATGCGACACAAATAAAAGTTGAGAGTTGCCACATCATTATATTTTGTTTGGTACATAAATTTAAATGTTGTCACATCATTATTTTTTTATTTGGTACATAAATTTAAATGTTAATTAAAACTGAAATAATGTTAAATAATTCACAAAACAATTAATAATTTATTTATAACAAAATAATAAAATAATAGCTGTGCTACAAATGTAATTTTTGGAACACTTTCACAATTATTACTTTTTTTTCTCAATAACTTTAAAGTTTAGCAAACTTAACTCTCACGAAAAAAAACAGAACTGATCTTTCACAAATTTTTCTGTCAAAACTAAAAACAGAATAACTGTAAATCATTGCGGACACAAAAAAAGAACTTTATATAGGGCAACTGGAAAGTTTTTTTTTTATTAGAAAGAGCTTAAGCTTTTTAAAGACGATTCATATATGTGACGCGGCGCGTTTAAGGGTTAATATATTATATTTGACAAAATAAAATTAAATATTGAAATATATATATACAAATATATTCATTTAGTCGATGGTGGTCAAGCCGATGGAGTTGTCGTTGTCGATTTAGCGGATGAAGACCAATAGAAACTAACGCTTCCTTGCCGGGTTTGTACATTACTTTTATATGAGGATATTTGAGTAAAAACATAAATATTCTCTGAAGCCTAGGGGTCGTATCATCAATATCTCTATCAACTAGACTTTCTAAAGGTTTGTGATAACTGTGTACGGTAAAATCATGGCAGTATAAGAATAAATGAAAGCGGGGGCACGCAAAGACTATAGCCAGTAATTTTTTTTCTATTTGCGCCCTATATTTGTTTATTGGAAGCTAACGTACGGTTACGGTGCTGCCTTTTTATGCACTCGTTAAGAGACTTTGGATCCAAACAAATTCGTAATTTACTATCGCCTTTTCCTACTCATTGTATGTTATTAACCCAGTCAGCAGGATACTCTACTTCCGAAATTATACCATCAAATTCCATTTTATCAAGTTATATTTTACGTCGATTAACTAAGCAGTGAAGAACTCGTTTTTTGCAAGGTTCAGCATGTTCTTTAAGATGAATAGATACTGTAAAGTAATGCTCCAACCAATCAAAGACGTCATCAAAGATGCTTAAAAGCCCCCCTTTAGTCTTAGGAAACTTTTTAATAACCAGTCGTTTTATGAGCTCAAAATCAAGACAGGTCTTTAAACTAAGCAGCGGTGTAAAACAATTATCTACTATTAGAAATTCAGTTCTATTTTTAACCTTAGAAGAGTTAATATTTAATTTTATTATTGCTATGGTGGAAAATTTAAAAATTGGTATTCGGATTTTTTTTTCGATAATATTGAATGCAGTTTACATGCAATTAAGTATGTTTTAGTCGCAGTGACTGACCTGCTTGATCAGATCAGTTTCGAATTCAGAGAAACTTTGTCCTTTTGCACGGTTCTATTGACCTTGAAAGTTTCCCTTGTGGTGGTCTTTTGACTTTTTTAACACACATTCCAAAGTGCACTGTCACCCGTCGGAGCTTCGTTCACCCTTCATTGGCTAACTCCAATTTCAGAACGTTATTATTGGAAAAATATGTATTATATACACGTACATACATTACATATATTTGATCCCTTTACCGCAGTCGCTAAAATACAGCTTTTTTTCCTTGCTTCGGTTTCCTTGATTTTGTTGGTAGCTATGATTAGGAAATTTGTTTTACAATTTCCTCAGTCCAGCTCAGATGGTAGACGATCGGAAGACATTTCTTTTCCTGTTTTCGTCAACTAATTCCTTTTAAATTTAATTGGTAACACTGGTCAACAAAAAAACACTTTTTGTATGTAAGTAACATGAAAACTTTTGTCTAGTTATCTTTAGAACAAGGATAAGAATAATAGAAATATCATTACATTGTTCCAAATACGAATAGATTTTTTGTAATTTGATTTTATTATATTTTAGAAAATTTAAGTTTTTATGGACAAAATGAAGTTATTTCGTTATGTTGCAATATTAATGTCAATGTAACTCTATGATTTTCTTCTGTATTTTGCTTCAGGGAAGTCTCGTTGTAATGTCCAACAGTAATCCGCCAGCATACGTGGACTCCACCTTCCCTGATATCGTTTTTCTATCGTAGAAATGTCCTGGTGGAATCTTTCACCGTGGTCATCGCTGACGGCGCCAAAATGCTTAGGAAAGAAATCCATGTGTGAATGTAGAAAATGTATTTTCAACGACATATTTCAGCCCAAAGCCTTATATTTAAGTAACAGCTCCGCGACGATACTTCTATAGTCACAATTAATAATATTGGGGGTGTAAAGTTTTTTGATAGCGATAGAGTTCGTAAGCAACCATATATCTTGCCAATTACTGACCGAATGTGAAGGTCTCAGCTAAGGGTAGTGTTAAACCAGATGCCCAAGTTCTTAACTTTCTCCACATATTGTAGAACAGCATTGCCGAGATACAAAACAGGAAAATAACTCATTTCAAGTTTGGTTTTATAAATAATCATGCATTGAGATTTTTTTGAGTTTAAAAAGAGCTTATTCTTTTCGGACCAGTGAGCAATGGCTTTAAGGTCATTGTTGAGTTGTTGGGCCCCGTCCTCGATCTTTCCAAGCTTGCAGCTCAGGCGGATTTCTGCATCGTCGGCATACATGTAAATTGCTGAATTTGTGACTGCAAGCTGAAGATCGTTTATGAATACACTGAACAATAGAGGGCCGGGAACAGATCCTTGAGGCACTCCTGACAATAAATTTAGAAAACGGGACGAGTTTTTACCAGCAAAAACAGCTTGTCTCCGGTCAGAAAGTTACGACAACATCAGTGTAGGAGCACTTTTTGTGAAACGAAATTGATTTCTCAGTTTTGAGATCAAAATTTTGTGATTGACCATATCGAATGCTTTTGAAAAATCAAGAAGGCAAAGAAAGGACACCTGGTCACTGTCCATTGCCTGTCTGATATCGTCGGCTACGTTTAAGACGGATGATGTGCAGCTATAATATTCTCTAAAACCAGACTGATACGGATTCAGAAGCTTGTTATTTTTAATAAAAGTCGACATCTGCTTGTGTAACATTTTTTCAAGTATCTTAGACAGAAAGGGGAGAATGGAGATCGGCCTATATTCGGGTGGTGAAAGACGGGTAGCAGGTTTTTGAGTATTGGAACAACTTTTGCAAATTTCCAAAGCAATCGGAAAAGATGAAGTTAATATAATAGTGTTACATATATGTGTAAGTATTGGAAGAATATGAGGCAAAATGATCTTAATGAATACTGGATTTATTTCGTCACAACCAACAGCTTTAGATTTGATATCCAATATAGCTCCTACAACATCTGCATCATTTAATCTTTGAAAAAAGAATTCATTGTCACAGTTACGGTCACTTAATATTTCGAATGTGTCTGGTACTAAGACATTTGGTGAGGAGAACTGAACTTTGGCAAATTCAGCGTTTAGAGCATCTACGTTGATGTTTTCAAGAAACTGTGCTTTCTGACGACCAACACCTAGCTCGCGAATATTTTTCCACAAAGTTTTAGGTGCAAGGCTTTTATCGAATTTCACCGTATACAGTCGGTGTTTCGCTTCCCTGATTTTAGCACGCACTTTGTTTCGCAAGACACAAAAAACATCGTGAAATTCCGCGAGACGAAAGCGTTTCTAACGTTTATAGGCCAGATCCTTCAGTTTCATGGCATCCCGAATTTCAACTGTAAACCACGAACTGCTGTCATTACGTACTAACTTCCGTTTAAGTGGTACGTGTTTTTTAAAAAGGTTATCTACTGCATTTTGCAAAAAGCTAACTTGGTCATCAGCTGAGACCATGAAATAAACTTGCTGCCAGTTCACCTGATATATATCATGTTCTAGTTGACTAAGGCTTAGATTCATAAAATCTCGGTATTCATACGAAGCAGAGTAAGTTTCAGGCATCATCCTGAAAGCTGCAAAAATTAGATCGTGCTTAGAATAAACCGGGGCTGAAAGCTGTGAGTATAAAAGAGTATTATCTGGATCATTGACAAGAAACAGGTCTAACAATGTTGATGCAGAAGCTGTGAAATGAATTGGATTATCAGAGTTAATTGTCACTAGGCCAAATGTATTTATTTTTTCCAAGAATTCTTTTGAGCCCACTTTACAGAGGATATCACAATTATAGTCGCCACAAATAATTATTTCAGAATAAAGCGGTGAAAATTCTTCAAGTAAACTAAAAAATTGTGAAAAGTCGACGTTACTATTAGGCCTATAGACAACACCAATCAGACATTTGTTTCCACTAGAAACAGTAATTTCCGCGAAACAGTAGTCAAAAGGAGAATCGGGACAAGACTTAGTAACAAATTTGTATTTAAGACACCTGTTGATGTATATAGCAGTTCCACCACCCACTCGATTATACCTATCGCCACGAATCAATTTGTAGCCGTTTAATTCATACAGATCATCCACAATATTGGGCGGAAACCAAGTCTCCGAAACGCATATCACATCGATACCTGACCCTTGAAACATATTTCTGAATTCATCAATTTTAGGACAAAGACTTTGTGCATTAAACATTATTACAAAATACCAGCTGATCATCTTGTGAAAAAACCCATTTCGATTGCGAAAGTAACATACTCGTACTTTTGTTTTTGGTTGTAATAAATTCCATCCCTTTATTCGAGAACCCAAAAGTTACGTACCAAATCATTGAGATCTCCGTGAGTTCGTAGATATGGCTCATTGGATGAGGAAGCTTCTTGAAAGTCAGGATCTAATGTTTCGTTATCGATTGCTTCTGGCGTAGCGGATATATCGGAAAATTTAACCTTTTGTATCAGTGAGACAAAAATAATAATCAAATGAGTGGTTCGTTGGTTCTGTCCAAATCATAGGAATTGAAAAAGGCATAGGTCGAGATCTTTTCTCCCATCCAGTAAGAAGATCCACACATGTAACACAACAGATACGTGGAACCCACGTTTTGTCTTACTGTCCGATGGCAAAGCTAAAATACTGTTCATATAACTTAGTTACTAATGACGTTAAATTTCTTCACTGAGTTTTAAAAGTAATGTCGTCACAAATGTAACAAAACTTGCCAGGATCATTTTTACACTTTCTTGACATTATTTAAGAATCACTTAACTCGGAAAACAGAACACACAACTACACTCTTCAAATAATAAATAGGTACTAGGAATGACAAAATGAACCTTAAAAACGGCAATTCTTGAATTTTGTGAGTAGTAGATAAAAACGAGCCTTGATCAAATCAAAATAAATATGGTGGTCGAATGAGGGTAGGTAGGTAATTTAAAATTAGTAAGCACCTTTCTTGTTAGAAAATTTTGTTAACCAGTGTAATCAATTATGTTTTGTTGTGAATTAAACCCGTTGGATGATGTTTTTAAGTGTTTTTTTTTCTATTAGTTCTGTATTCACAAAAGCACGTTTTATGTATGTACTCGTATGTACATACCACCTTGATCAACAGGAATTTATTCAGAAAATTAAAAATACAAGTTTATTCATCTAAATCTATATTGTCCCCTTCAAAGTAATCCCCATCGACTGCAACACACTTATGCCAGCGCTTGATCCATCAATGCTTCCTGCGATTTTTCCATTACTTCCTCTCGGCTGCTGAAACGCGTTCCCCGTAGTGGTTTTTTAACTCGATTGAACAGAGTCACAGGGAGCCAAATCAGGTGAATTCGTTGGCTGTTGGATGGTATTTGTTGCTTTTTTCGTCAAAAAATTACGAATAATGATAGCACTCGTTTTCGTTTTTAATGCATTTTATTTTAGTCATCTTAAATTTACTGAACTTACATGCTAACAGAAAAAATGCTTAAATGCTAGCTTATTATAACTTAATTAACTTATTCTAACGTACTGGCCCAAAAAACGGGCGCTCTAAGCTAAACTATAATATATTTTTATTTTATGTCTTTCGACGTCTAATTTACAATTTTTAATCTTATTTACTGTTGATTAACATCTATTATAGTTAAACTAAGAAAAAATTAATTATTTAAGAAAAAACTTAGTAACTGAGCATTTTTTTGTGTTTACATAAAACTTATTCTAAAGGTATAAATACTTAAACTACTTAAACTAACTATTTTTGCTAACTTATACTAAACCTTAAACTACTTAGTCTAAATATACAATCTAATCTAACCTAATTGTTGGCAAACTTCAAGTTGCTAACCTAACAGTTATCTAACCCAAGGTTGCCATTTTTCACGATGAACTGTCTGCTGCTGAGCATATTATGAAGAATATACAAAAGTGGTTTACTGATGCCCAGTCTGGCCAGCCTGTAGAAAAGCCCCTCTAACGGTACGGTGTCGAAGGCCTTTTCCAAGTCAACCAGACAGGCCCCAGTACACTGGTTTTTGCTTTTATTCCATTGCATATCTGACACCAGCTTAGACGCGGCATGTATGACATCATGCCCCGCCTTGAAACCGAATTGATTGTCCCGAACTATATTTTTGTCCTCAACCCACTTAGTCAGGACTCTATTGATTACCTTTTAGAACTCCTTACTGATATTCGGAAGGAGACTTATCGACCGGAGATTCGCCGGATTGGATGTATCTTTACCTCTCTTAGGGATGGGATAAACCACCGCAGTTTTCCAATGCTCTGGATAATGTACATTATTCAATGCATTGTTAAACAGGGTGGTGTAAATGTCTACCGCTTCTAGAGGGAGATGTCCAAGCACAATGTTCAGCATTCCATCTATTCCCACTGATTTTTTATATCTTATTGTGTCGAAGATTTCGTGCAGTTCTTCCTTTGAAATGAACGGGGGTAGGTCCCCTTCATTGGCGATGACATTATTTGCCATATTCTCGTCACTGAACTGGGTAAAACCCGAGCTCTCGAATCGCCAGTTCTGTATAATGATGGCACTGTGCGACGGTTCATGGTGCAAAATCTACGAGTTTTCTGCCCACAATTCTGGTCTCTTTCGGCGAATTGCTTCACGCAAACGTCTCATAACGCCTAAATAATACTCTATGTTTACTGTCTGGCCTTCTGGCAAAAATTCATGATGCACTACACCGTTGTAATCTATGAAAACCGTGAGCATTGCCTTCTTTTTTGGCTGAAAACGACGTGGTTTTTTTGGTCTCGGCTCATTTGGTGAACGCCATTCACTTGCCTGATGTCTGGATTGCGTGTGGTACTCATAAACCCACGTCTCGTCTCCAGCAATGATCCTTTTGATGAATGTGTGATCGGGTTCAGCCTCGTAATTCATCTCTTTTGCACGTCTTTTTTGCATGAAATTGAGGTCTTTTGGCACCAACTTTGCTGCTACCCGACGGAAACCCAAATCATTAACCAAAATGTGGTGGACGGATCCATAGGCAATGTTTAAGTCCTCCGTTATCTCTCTGATGGCTAATTTGCGGTTATTGACCAACATTTCTTTTACTCCATCAATGTTTTCGTCGGTTTTCGATATCGATGGTCTGCCACTGCGTTCATCATCTTCGATTGACTCACCACCACCTTAGAACTGCTCGTGCCACTGGTAAACGACCATTAAATCCGTTTTTTACGCAAAATTTAATATAAATTCGTTGTTGCAAATTTAAATCCATTTCTAAAACTGCAAAAAATTGCCAACACACAAAGAGATAGATGTACTCTTGGCAACGTAACTTTTGCAAATGTCAAGCTATGACGCTAAGATTTAGAGGGAGTGTCAACAACAAATTTACCAACTTAACAAAAAAAACCGAACTCAAATCGGAACACGGGGAGCGCCACACGGTGGTTATTCCGGGAAGTGGTATGTACATAAATTTTGTTCATTTCTTCATTTTCTTTTTTAATTATGTTTATTTATTTATTTGTTCTTTTGATAATCCCACTTATGGTGGGTATTATTCATAGGAGATCTTACTGTTAAAAATTGTTTATTTCCTTCAAATATTACAAAAGAAGTCTATTCAACATACGAGTATGTATGTACAACTGAAACCAGTAAAAGTAAAAGATCAGTAAAATTCTTCCTAAAAATGGTGAATGGTTCTACACTTACATTATATAAATATAATCCTACAATAAATTAAAATGTATTGTAGTACAATATTTCTTAATTCACATTTACATTTTGTAGTTTTGCTTGCTGTTGCGTATTTACGAACGCTACCCAACATTAAATGCCACAAACTTCAGGCGGATGTACATTTGTGTATCTCGCTTCTCTTTTTCCTTCATTTTTGTTCTCTGTCTGACACCTTTGTTCTGTGCTTCCTGTTTGTGAGGTGAACAAAGGTAGACGCCTAAATAAAACTTGTTTATCGTAATGACATTGAGTTTCATTGAACATAAATACACAACACTTACCACGCTTACACTTCGTTGCACTGTCCTTTATTTCAAATGTTGCTTGGCTTCAAGTTCAGATCTGTCTCCTGCTAATGCAACTGCAATTTAAACTCATCTGCGTGAGATATTCTCCTCGATCCGTTTTTAGATGTCAGCTGTGTCCTATGACATTTGTTCGAGGTATTGTAGAATTCCGAAAACATTTTTCATCGATCTGAGCTGAACAGATAGTTGCTGAAAGTTGTACACTCAGATTTGCTATTTGCTAATTTTGTGGTAAGTGTGGTTCTCAAACAATCTACTCCTGATGACAGATTGAATTGCGTATAGCTGTAGTCATCTTTTTTTCCCTACTCTAAAATTATATGACGGTTTTCACAATTCTTTAGGCTCAGTTCATACCTAACTGCGTTTTAGAGGTCAATCTTGTACCGCATGTACTCTCTTTCTGTTTGCAGGAAACTTGTGTTCTGAGACATTTAGCCAGGTTATCGAAATAGGGATGGTGGCGAGAGAGTTTCAAGCGAAACAACGGCTACTCTCAAACACTCATAGTGGGCACTGGCGCTATCCTGTGATGGATTTGGCCCTCTAGGTCGGTGTTGTTCCGTCGGCCTCACTGTCCGCCCACGTAAAACTCTATATATTGTGAAACAACAAATAGCCTAGCGACCACCAACAAATGGACAACGATTTTCCCCTATGCTCATGGAATATTCAGATCTTTATCAATATACTCGTACATGCAACCGAACAATTATATCACTGCCATTCAAGAAGATCGTTGGGATGGGCCGAGTAAGGGAAGTGTTTAAAACTTTCAAACGCGTACAGTACTAAGTTGGTGCGTATAGAAAGCGGAAACACCGCCTAATTGGATATGGAATTGCCATCAGAGGATGAATTAGACTAGAGTTGTTGAAATTCGCACATCTTACTGAACGCCCGATAACAATTCACATCAAGGCTAAATACGCCAACTGAACGATCAAGGGTCAGGAACGTCAACCGGAGGATATCTATTAACTCTTAGATCCTAGTTATCAGGATAGGAAGATCCTGTTTGATCTTTTGACCGATTGCCAAAGATTGCGAAAAGATGTGAAACGAACTCAAGTTTTTTTTTTAAATAACTTAGTACTCAAGTGGGTATGAATACACTTAAAGTGCCTGAGCACGTGTTAAATTTTTTGGAAAAATGGGATAGAGAGAGAGAGAAAGATGTTTTTTGCTCAATGGTTATTTCGCTCCATGCGTGGTGGCATCCAATATTTAATGGGGAGACTAAATTCCTAGTGGAGGTTGGCTTGTTGTTGATTTCTAGTCAACTACTCAACATACTTGATTTTCGTTAACTGAAAAAATTAATATGTCTTTTGGGCGAGGCTGGGATTCGAACACCGAACTTTAAAGTTTGAAAACCAGTCCACTACCACTTGAGCCACGGCCACCTACGCATTACTCAACGAAATGCACTCTTTGAAACCAAAACAGAAGAAATTAGCCAACTGTTGCGAGCGAAAAATTAAAAACGAGCAGAGTTTCCCCTAAGGGTTATGAATACAAAATAGCTCCTTGTTTTATTGTTGCGGCGGTATTTATACAGAATTTGATTACAGTTGTTCACCTATGTAGTACGTTATCTGTTAAAGTTTGAAATCTAAAGCGATTTCAACAATTATGAAAATATGGCGACTGGTATACGAAAAGCGCCAGATTTGAATCTGACCAGCATATTAGTTAATATATTTTTGGTATAATTAATTTATGTATAATGTTTATATATTTGTCAACTATTGTGTATTATGATGATGGTGATGATGAGTAAATTCTCAGCGATAACACCATGCACTCCATGTGGACGAATTTACCAAAGACTACTTCTACGACCTCCTCGACGAGACTTGAGTACAATATTCTAAGCACGACATTAAGACTGTTCCTTTGTAATTTTAACACCAAGTAAGGAAAGGAGAGCGAGGTCATCATAGCTGTCATACGTTTCCTATACCTCAAATTCAACAAAGAGGCCTGGAAGTCACATAATTAAAAAACCGTCAACATTGTCAGCAAGTAATTAGAGATTCCGGATCTGCTGCTCATGAACTCTAGGAGCAAAGGAGCTGCCTTTCCAGAAAGGAAAAAAGAAGTAGAGAAGTGCTTGAAGTAGACGTGGTGTTATGAATTTGATAAAGTAAAATATCCTTTACTGTGCCTATACGTTTATATATCGGTCTCATTAACTTGATTTGTCGCTACAGACGCAGATACTTCGCTCTATCCATGGATTCTTCACCATAAATTTCATTGCCATCAGGATTGCATAATCTTCACTTGGAAGACAGATGCACATTTTCCTATTGAGAAGTAAAATCTAACACTGTTGTCTTCCAGAAAGACACCATCAGTTTTGAAGCCATACGTGAAGACCCGAATCCGTTTCTGGCTCAGATTCAGGCCGAAACCATCCTAATGTCATTGCATAAGACCAGGGTCAAAGACGGTCAGTGCACAGGGTGATCAATCCTCAGAAAATTAATTTGAAAAAGGGCTGCATTTTGCGATGCGAATATTAGTGCGTCTAGAGCAGCCCCATGCAGCCCAGACAGACTGTTTTTGGAATCTGGTAAAAGTAATATATTCGTGAAATCTGCTCCACCAGACAACTGACGAATGGGATGTATATATTCTGCTTTCGACTCTAGTTCCTGGAGAACTATATATTGCAATTTATTCAATAACATTACGAATATTATAATTATATTATGTACATCTTATTGTACAAATGTAAACGAATAAATAATAATAAATAAAAAAACTAAGAAAACTGGCCCTATTATAGCAATGCAACTCCAGATTACTCTTCTCGGTAACAGACCCATATCTTGCCGAAGATTTTCGACGTGACATATTTAATTTGTTATTCAGGACTACACTAAAATACTTAGTTTAGCTGTAAAGACAGATGGTAATGCATTTAAGCACTACATACTACCGATTAGCTTCTTCTTTCCGTTAAAAAAAAAAAAACTCAGTTTTAAGAGGATAGATTTATAGTGTATTGAAATCTTCGCTGCGGAAAATAACTTCATCCAGCTTGTAAATGAGAGCACGCGATTAGCAGACGTTGATAATTATAACACAACACCCTGGACTTGTTTTTAACTTCTCACCCTGATAAGTACAAGAATACAATATCAATGCGCAGTCCCCTCTAGGCTCGCCGGACAACTGTGTCATATCGGTTAATTTCTCGTATATGGGTTACGGACCAGGCAGTTAGAGAAAAGATTCCTAAACGAACCGTGTGGAAATACGAGAGAGCCAATTGGAGCGAATTTAACATCTTCTGTAGGAACATTAACTGGTCGTTATGTTTCCTCCATGACGTATCGTATCACATACGAGTACTTGTCTGAATGTATGTATAAATTCTTAAACAATTCTATACTTAAGTTTCAATTGAAATTGGATTCTTAAATAAACAAAGAATGTACGATAAGTGATGGTCGTCTGCCGGTAGTTTTATAACGTAATTAAAGTTTTAGTTATTAAAATTTATAATTACACTGTTCAACAAAAATCAACTTTTTTGTATGACATGCATAAAACATTGCGTTTTATACTGAATCTAAATCTATATCAATATGTTTGTCATGTTCCACTTATTTCAAAATGTTTTTACGGATGTTTTACGGCGATATTTTGTCCCTGTGGCATCTCGGAGTAATGTCCGGAGAAATCGAGATGAACATCCAGTAAGTGAAGTCTTAGTGACATGTTACATCCCATTTCCTTGAAAGCACTACGCAATTCATTTACAAGATCTCTGTAATTTTCGACTTTCACATTTCCAAGAAAATTTGTCACCACAGTTTTAAAAGCCCTCCATGCTCTTAGTTCAACATCAGTTAACTTGTTGTCAAATAAACTGACTTGCCATGGGGAGGATTCGACCTTGGACCCTCCGAGTGAGAAGCGTTTGCTACTACCACTACACCACGGCCACCCCTTTATTGCCGTTGTGAAGTAAAACTGTTTTTAAGCTAAGTTTACTGGAATCAATAAATAGGCGCCAATTGCTTGGTTCATGTTTCTGTCCTAATGCATCAAATAAGTTGTCAACATTCATGCAGTATACCAAAGACCCTTCTTGAGCGAAACAATGCTCAAGTCCTTTCTCACGTTTTCGGAAGTCACTTATACGAGGGGCGTTCAATATATTCTCGGTATCGATATGAAGGAAAATGCGAATTCAATTTAAATTGTTTTTATTTTTCAATATAATCTCCCCTAACATCAATGCATTTGTTACATCTTGAGATAAGCTTTTTTAAACCCTCAAAAAAATAAATTTCCTCTTTCTCTGCAAAATACCCATTTATTGCCGACTTGAGTTCTTCATCATCCGAAAATCTTTTTCCACGAAGACATTTTTTCAAATCCGGAAACAGGAAATAATCACTAGGGGCAAGATCTTGACTATAGGGTGGGTGTTGGATTTCTTCGAAACCACAATCTCGCGCAGCAGACTTGGAAACTCGCGCCGTGTGAACAGGAGCGTTGTCATGAAGAAGCGACACACCTGCTGCGAGTTTATCCCGTCTTTTCTTTTTAATTTCCTCCCGCAAATTATGCAAAGTGGAAGCGTAGGATGTGGCGTTGATGGTTTCACCGTTTTTTTTGTACTCAATGAGCAAGATTCCCTTTGAGTCCCAAAAAACTGTGGCCATGAGTTTCCCGGCAGACGGAGTGACTTTGAACTTCTTCGGGGGGTCTGTTCCTTTTTTATGCCACTGCATGGACTCTTGTTTACTTTCAGGGTCATAGTGGTGGACCCATGTTTCGTCCCCAGTAACAATTCGATCCATAACACCGTCCGCGTTCTCACTACACATCTCCAAAAGCTCTCTACAGCATGCGATTCTCACTTTTTTCTGAGGCGCTGTGAGCATTCGTGGCACCCACATTGCACTGACCTTTGAAAGGTTAAGATGGTCATGAAGAAGGGTGTGAATGGTACTAATTGAAAGCTTGGTGATCTCTGCCATCATTTTCACCTTTATTCGGGCATACTCAAGAACAAGTTTTTCGACTTCTTTGATGCTTTCTCCCGTACAAGCAGTAGCCGGGGCGTCGGAGCGCGGGTCGTCTTCAATGCTCACTCTGCCTCTCTTGAACTCACTTGACCACTTTTGCTCAGTTGATAATGAAGGTGCGGAACCCTGGTAAACAGCCACCATCTCTTCATGAATAGTTTTTTGACTTTTTCCTTGCTTAGTGAGAAATTTAATTACAGCGCGATGCTCAATTTTCACCATCATCGTCTCAGTTGCATTATGATTCTGTTTAACTAGAGATAAAACGCGAATTAATAATCACATTTATATGAAATTTTACATGAATGCACTAAAATAATAGTATTATTTGATAAATAAGTCAATTTATATATACAACCACAGCTTCACCCCGATACCGAGAATATATTGAACGCCCCTCGTATATACGTCACCTTCGAAGAGATTCCATTCTTTTAATCTGGAAGCTAGGCGTTCTGGCTGTGGTGGTTGAATCACTGGCACATTTAACTTCTTCGTCCAAACTTCACAATTCTGGTGGTTTTGGAACGTTAGTGAGACAAAAGTAATAATTTGTGTCATGGTCTTTCGGTTCTCTCCACACCATGGTTACTGCAAAGCTTGTTAACAATGTTATACAAGTTTTACAGCATATGTGAGGAGGTCATGATTTATCTTTACGAGTATCTCCTACTTTAGCTCCAAAATAAAGTTCGTGAGCTTTTCTCACAAGTTGGGTGAAATTACATTTTTGGGATTTAAATGTTAATTCCCTACACACATAACAAAAATTGTTGACATTATTCACACACTTCCTAGGCATTGTACTTAGTAAAGGATCCTTTTTAGGATCCAACAAAAAAATTAACTTTTGCGCGAAACTAATCGCGCACCATCAACTAAATGAAAAGCTCAATTACGTTATAATTATAATTTATTTCAATGTCGATTCATTCACGACTCAAACAGAAGTGCATACAATGATTCAGTAACTTAAAATCTAAACTCGTCGTGATTGAGTATGGTGACCTTGGTTCCCACGAAATTCATCGCACCATTGCACGCGCAAATATATAAATGCAGTATCAGCGTCTGAAGGAAACTGACACCTATCCTATTTCCGCTGGGCTGGTGCGTGTGTTAACTGCCGCCCTTTCAAATATCTGCGTCCCGCAGATCCATGGTTGGATGTACTGAATAGCCTTGAATTGCGACTGGCCGATGCACTTCCTGTTTACAACACTGCACCGGATATGAACTTTGCTCCTGGTGAAAAGGTGATGCTCGTAGATTTGGAATATTAACCTTGCCATAGATCTTTCTCCACAGCTGACAAATACCAACTACTAAAACTATGATGATAAGACCTTCTGTAATTATAGAAAAATTAAAATTTCCTTTTAAGGCTTTTATGAGCTTTATATTTTCGATGCTCATTTCATGTAGGTACTCTAAGTCCGGCTTCAATTCTCTACTTGTTACATTGGTAAGAACGGAGGGAAGTGGCTGTGCACTTTTGGCTGTGACGCTGGAGTATGTCCTGCCCCTGATGCTTACAGTTTCATTATACAGTTGAAGTACATAAGTCCCTTCTAAAGGAATTACAGTATTGTTGGCTAGAAGAGAACCATTAAAATTAGTTATGAAAATAGTATTCTCGCCAACTAGTTCGACGATTTCTGAATTTGTTTTCGTAAAATCGCAGGCTGCTGTGCCACCCTTTAGCACCCTTGGTAAACATGAGTCCTCGTCCAGCTTTCTAACAACACCTTCCTCACAAACGGAGGTATTCCCTATGTGTAGACAGTCGCCGTTAAGTCCGTAAGTTTCGTTTCGGTTAACTAGTAGTCTTGTGTAGTCTAGGTCGAGTCGTTTTCCGTCAGTAATTGTAGAGTAAGCGGCCAAAACATGAAAGATTGTTGGCCCAACCTTTGGGATAGCTAAGACATACAATAGCATTGTTCCATTACTGAAAACGGAAGGTTTTCCATATTCAACAGCCTCCACAACGTTTTGATATGGAAGGGTTTCCAGTTCGTTGATTATAGCATTTATTTCTCCTGAGTCTAAAACGTTGCTGTTAACTATCCCATTTTTGGCCAACTGACATGCCCTAATAATTTCGTTAACTATGTCCTTTAGTATAAGTATCTTGTTTAATAAGTCGTCCTTAAGTTTGTTGGTCTCTTCTCTTTGTATAGCGTTATTGTATCTCTCCACCACTTTATTCACCTTTTCTATGGCTTCGCGTGTCGTGTCAAATAGTTTATTGTTAATTTTGTATTGATGATTATTATTCTCGATAATGTCAGTCTGTGATTGGAGAATCTTGTCCCAGTCAGCTGCGTCAGGGGAACCCGCCAACCATTTCCAGGCGGATCCTATCCAATTTATGGACCTTGGCTTCCTCGTGCGTAAACTCCCTAGTTCTTTGAGTCGATTCTTTGTCTGGTTTAAGTGGTAGTCGAAAATTAGACGAGTGTCGTCATCTCGTATATGTTTTCTAAGAAGTTGGTCTGTTTCGTCTACGAGTGTGTCGTAATGTTGCAGGTCAATAACATGAATGAGTTTAAAGTACCCATTTATTAACCAGGCTTCTCCCTCTCGAATAGTAACCAATGGTGACTTGTACTGGAATACGTGCAATGCTTGCGCAGAAACCAAGATAACTAAACTGCAATTTCATTTATTAAAAAGTTTAATTATTACAAAAATATAAAAAGCGGTAGTTACGCAAAAATTTTAAAAGTATCTTATCAATTAGGATTTGTAACATTTAAGTATGATTTATACTTTTACATGTATATTCATGGGTATAATTTTATTTTTAGTTTTTTTCATATTTTTCTTAATCTTTTTCCATTTCTACATTTTCATGTTCTTCAAATGTGCCTTGTGCACCTTTTTCCCACTTACCGTCGTTACCGTTACGCGATTGTTCCTAGCTACAATCTCTCTCTTATACAAGGGCTTATGTTTCCCTTTTATACGTTTGTCAGCAGTAAAGACTACCTCGCCCTCTCTATATTTTCTCGGGATAGTCCTTTTTAAATTAAGCCTAGCATTCCTCGCATCCATATTTCGCCTTATGATAGCCCTAAGGTCCTTATTGATTTTAGCTCGGATATTCAAGAGACTCTGATAATTAACCCTTTGAGACCTGTTAAAAAATATATCGGTGGGTTTCTTCTTTATTACCGAATGAACTGTATTGTTGTAGCGATCAACGGCTACGTAGATCAGTTCCTTCACGCTGAGGTTTGGATATTCCACTCTAAGGCATCTGTAGATTTCTAGGATAGTCGAATGGACCCTCTCGATCTGTCCATTGACTTCACTCCTATAGGCGGGAGTCTGATAAGTTTTTATTCCTAAGTTTTTGATAAAATTAAGTACGATAGGACTTAAGAACCCTCTCTCGTTGTCAAAAACCAAAATGTTTGGAACTGTAAAATAGTGTAAGATCTTCAGCAATTTAGATCTGATATAAAGGGCAGATTTATCTTTTATATGGAAAAATTTGGAAAACTTCGAAAACTTATCTACAACAGTTAGGAATTTCTCATTTTGGATTTCCATGATATCCATGTGAAGAATTTCACATGGGTATCTTGGAGAGGGGGTTTCCTGCAAATGAGGTGTTATGGGGTGTCTATCATATTTGTTCGAATTGCACGTCTCGCATGAATTGGTATATTTCCTGATCAGTGCCATCATATGGGGGAAGTAGAATTCTTCAAGAATTTGTTCCCTGTTTTCCCTGGGACCTCTGTGCGCTCTCCTATGAACACGTTCAATGATAAGAAGTTTACGATCCTCGCATGCAACGTCTTCAACGACTCTCTGAGTAATTCTAATTTTGAATTTGCTAAAGTTTTCCAGATAAACACCCTGGAGTGTGCTGAGATGACATTCAGGAATCTTTATCCCGTTGATGACGTTTGGGTTTAAGAATTCCTTCAAGAATTGTAAAAGATTTTTTGAAACTTTTTGCCGATATGTAATGCCGATGGAAGCCAGGATGTGGCTCCTCGTGAGACTGAAGCTCGATACCAGGCTTGAAGATGAGCTGATTCTTAAAGACATTGATTGGAGCTTCTACATGCGGAATCAAATCTGAATTATCTTGCTCGGCACTGTGTGCAGTGCAAGTATCAGAATTATCATCCGAGACTTCGCAAAACCCTTCTTCAGCCCTGGATGTGTTTGAGCCGTAGTCTCCCATAACTGAACTGGCCTGTACTTCGCTTGCAGTTTCAGTACTGTTTTCTGTTGCAGTCCTAGTATCATCTGATGCATCCGACAGATGATTTACTTCTGTTCTAAGACGTGAGAGAGCATCGGCCACAGAATTTGATTTACCTGGGGTGTAAATCAACTCGTAGTTATACTCCTCTATCCTTGATTTCCACCGTTTGAGTTTGGCATTATAATTCCTATTACTAAGCGTAAAGGTAAGAGGCTGGTGGTCGGTTTATATCCTTATTTTTTTTTGCACCGTAAAGGTAATTCCTTAAATTATCCAACGACCAGACAATGGCGAGCATCTCTTTCTCGTTGGTTGCGTAATTTTCTTCGGTTCGATTTAAAGACCGAGAAATGTACGCGATGGGTCTCTCCTTCCCTCAGGTGATCCTCCTCGGTTTTGCTACGTATACATTGATTACCAGAGGTTGTCGCCGACACTTTATACTCTCACATTTTAACCAAACCAAAGGCAATCAATCGATGAATCTGGATTGTTGTGATAACTGTACTAGATTCAATAATTAGTATTGATGCTTTTTCGGACATCATCTATCATCCTTTGAAAGATGGCGGGTGCGTTCTTAAGACCAAAAGGAAGCCTGAGATATTCATATTTCCCATTCATGGTTGAAAACGCGGTTTTGGGGATGTCTTTTTCGTCCCTTAGAATTGGGTGGAATCCCGACGTTAAGTCGAGAGTCGTGAAGAGTTTAGCATCCTCGAGGCTGGCTAGTGTGCTATTAATGTCTGGTATGGGGTAGGTGTCAGGAATCGTGACGGCGTTAAGCCGTTTATAGTCGATTACCGTTCTATACTGTTTGTCTCCATTTGGTTTCGGTTTTTTTGGGACTACCCAAATAGGAGAGTTATACGGGCTGCTGGAAGGACGAATGATATTCTCTGCCAAAAGCTCTTTCACCTGCCTGTCAACTTCTTCCCTCATACAAGCAGGGTACGGGTAGCTTTTGGCGTAAATAGGTTCATCTGTTGTTGTGCGGATTCTGGCCCGAATATTTGTTTTTACTTTGTCGTTACCGACCGCTCTTAGATCTTTGAGCGTGTCATCGCCAATTATGCCGTCAAACGATATTAGGTTGGGGAGAACAAAGAAGGTAACCTCAAGATTGCAACCTAGGAAGTGGAAAAATTTACCTGTTACTTTATTACTAATATTGATTCTACCGCCTGGACTATTTACAAAAAATGGTTGTTGTACGGGGGTTGGATTTGGGACTAAACCTGGCCGGATAAAATTTCTGTTCGCTCCGGTGTCCACTAAGAACATCAATACAGTCCCGTCCCGCGTAACATTCTCTATGTATGGTACGCTGGAAACGAGGCTCCTTCCATAAAATTTTCCGTGGATGTCTGCTCTTTGGGAAGGTCCGCGGGTTCGGACTCATTCCGTTCCTCGGAACAGGAAGTTACATGGTACAACCGCTGTTGTTTGTTTGGATTGTAATTGTCGGAGCTCGGCTCTCGCTTGAAAGGATTGTGGTTGTTCATATAATTCATATTTCGCGAATGAATCGACCTATCTACTTCCATCTTAACTGGGGGTTTCGGTCCTGTTGGTCTTTGAGGGGGTCGTCGATCTCGGAATACTGAACTCCTGGCTGAAAAAGATTGTTGGCCGAAATCGGTTCTGGTTGAGTTAGATTTGCTGGGGTTCCGGTTAGGATAAGGATTTCTATTGAGGTTGTGATTCACGGGGGATGTTATTATGTTTGGAGCGTTCACATGCACCGAGCTGTTCCTAAGCGTTAAATTTTGCATCTCGAGGCATGCTGAGTAGGCCTCAGGCAACGTTTTCGGCTTTTGGATAATAAGGAGTCTTGAAAGATCCCCACTAAGACCCCTTATGAAAACGTCTAATGCGCGATTCCTATATGATTCAACCAAGGCGTTCATGGTTTCAGTGGAATATACCCCTGCTCTTACTTTACTAATTATTAAAGAAAACTGATGATTGACCGTAGCATAAAAGTCGTCAACTCGGGAGTTTCCCTGTTTAAGCTGATTGAGCTGATGCTCTAGGGTATGGATATCCCGTTTATCCGCATAATGCAGAGACAGGACTCTTTTTATTTCAGCCCACTCGGCATCGAATATATTATAGGAAATCAAAGCAGAGTCTGCTTTCCCCCTGACTTTTTGCCGAATGTGTTGAAGTATAGCTCTGTAAATGGGTTTGCCTCGTACTATTTCGTAATCCTTAAGCACCGTTTCGACGCTATGAACCCAGGACACATAGCGCACCGGGTCGCCGTCAAACGTCTGCAATTCTTTGACAGAATCCGGAAGTTTAGAAATGTCCCTAAGATCTTGTTCGCAGGAAGGGCCACGTAGAGGTTCAGCTTGATGTTCTCGCTCAATGGGCATAGGAGGATTACGTTGTTCTATCCGTACTAGTCTATCCATGATAGTAGCAAGGCAATCGTTAAAGGATGCTACTTCCCCACGAGGATTCGCCTGTTCTAGATTTGCTATACGGTTTTCAAAGGCCCTAATCTGTTCTATTACTGTGTTAACAGCTCCAGTGAGCTGCGTAACCGAGGTTCTTAGTTCATCCATTATTTTTATTTAATTTTTTAAATGAGAGAAGAGATTGAGAGGAACAATAAAAATTTGTTTGATCTTGCAACGGAACAGTAAGACTTGGGATTAGTTATATTCGCTTAAATTTCCGATAGTTTATTTGTTAAAACTTTTCCTCTTTTCATGTATTTATTTCACTAAAATTTTTTCGTATATTCGAAACTGTTAAACTTTTACTCTTTTTTTTATATTTTAAGAACAATTCTATTCTTTGGTTTAATACATAATTTGTTTCTGTTTTTCTGTTTAATTTGTATATTTTTCCCTACAGAATGTCCGCTAAACTCTCTTATTTAAATTTTCGGGGTAGTCACCCTAGTTCGAAAGGCCCGTTGAATCCTTTTTGGTCGTTAATGCGGCTAATTTCGCAGCGACCTACTAGGGAACGAGTAGCTTTACCACCAGTGTTAATTATATCAAATAATTTTTAAGTGAGCCGACCCCTTTTTTCCGAGAGTAAGCTCTTGGACATTAAAAAGTTATCAAATGCTAACACATATATAGTTATTAATTTTTAATTAATATACGGATTTCTCTTAACTAACTTATATTCTATCTTACAAAATCTGCATATGAATTGGCATGGCTGTTTGCATCCTCATCAGGTTCTTCCTTCTAAAAATTATTTGCCTTCCACTCCTTTCGAACTCACGTATTCACTGTGTTTCGGTTCAATTAAGTAAGTTTTCTCTTTCTTATTCTTTCACTAAGTCCTTTTAAAGGAGTCTAAGTATTCACTTGGAAAATCATTTTTCCATTTACAGGTACAAGGAACTTCACTTTTGGTTTCCCATTATTTTCACTTGGGATATTTTACTAAGGTTTATTTTTACTTTAATTTTTTCTTTAATTTTTAAAAGGACACAATAATCATGTCCCTGCTCGGGCGCCAGTAAAGGATCCTTTTTAGGATCCAACAAAAAAATTAACTTTTGCGCGAAACTAATCGCGCACCATCAACTAAATGAAAAGCTCAATTACGTTATAATTATAATTTATTTCAATGTCGATTCATTCACGACTCAAACAGAAGTGCATACAATGATTCAGTAACTTAAAATCTAAACTCGTCGTGATTGAGTATGGTGACCTTGGTTCCCACGAAATTCATCGCACCATTGCACGCGCAAATATATAAATGCAGTATCAGCGTCTGAAGGAAACTGACACCTATCCTATTTCCGCTGGGCTGGTGCGTGTGTTAACTTACTTACTGCCCGGTAATAAACAAACATGAAGATATACAACACAAACACGATAGTAACGACTTTTCGCGGCACAAGATAGAAAATAAATCCGTACGTTTTGAGTGCCTACTAATGCGTATTTATTACAACAAACAGACAGGAATATTTATTCCTTTACATAAACAACTTTGTCCAACATGCGTTGCTTACATATAAATGTAAAAATATTTTTTACTAACAAATTATGGGAAATAAGCAATTTCTGTGTTCATATTAGTTTTAAGGTCCCGAAATACATCTGAAACACCCAAAAATCTTCATGTCACAAAATACATATGTGTTGAATAGTGTTATTAAACATTATATCTAATACATAATACTGCCAATTGTTTTTAATTCTGATTTCAATAGTTGAAATAATTAATTAATTAATTTCTAAATTTAAGGGCATTGATAGCGGAACTACAAAGATTATTCCAAAACCTCATCATTAACTCCATTTACTCCTCATCATAATTCAATTAGATCCTCATCATTGGGGGTTGTTTTCTTAAAATATATGTACCTAAATCGGGCATCTACAAATGAAATGTTTGACTACTTCTATTTCCTTTATATTGCACAGTTTTTAATCATGAGTACTAAATCCGCCTCCGTTAAACGAAATCAGGTCACAGCGTGCTTAAAAGATCCACGATATTTTACTTTGACTGCATTTATCCGTGAAGTATGTTTTGCCTTTCGTATAATCAAGGTTCTCTCTGATGCTTTTTGAAGAATACTTGAGCATTTGTAACAGTTGACCTGTGCTTTGTCCAACAAGTCATTGCGCGTCAGAGCCATTAGCATGCCATTATAGTTTCAAATGTGTTAACTTCTTAAACCCAAAAGATTTTTTTTCCATGATTTTCTTTGGTAATATATGAGGTAATCTTCTGTCATCATATTCAGTGTGTAAAAATGTCCAGAAGCTATTCCAATTTCTATTTGAAGAGCATAACTTGGTGAGTCATTCAAATATAGAGCAAAGAGCACTGGGATACAAGGCATCCTTGTTTCACTCCCGAAATCATTTAAAATTGCTCAGGAAGTTTTCTAGCAGTCCATACAGCTGATCTTGTGTTACTGTGTGTATACTTTACCATTTTTGTTGATGCTCCTATGTTGTGTGATTTAAAAATTAAATTCCTTCTCGCTACTTTATCAAACACGGCTCTAAAATCCACGAAAAAAGCATACACTTTTGTTTGCATGTATTGTAATTTTAGGTGGACTATTGAACCTAGATTTTGTATACGATTACGATTATTATCCACGGTGGAATATTTTCTCTCGAAACCTGCCTGGTACTCTGTAAAAATGTCATGCTAACGCATTTCGTAAATCCATTAAGAACATCAGTCCATTATCGTTGCAAAATTCGATTTATTCACTGCCCTTGGCATTTACTTCTAGGTCTTTTGAACGGCTTATTTCAGTGCTCGCGATAAACACTTCTCTGCAGAGGTCCTCTATATTGTGCTATAATACATCTATCATAGAGTTAATGTTTCCAATAACACCCGGGTTAACTACATCGTGTTCTATAAAATATTTTCCCACCATATCAAATTCAGCCTTCCAATTATTTCCTCAAATGTACATTGGTATCAAGGTAAACGTAAGAGCTTTTTTAATTATTTTAATTAAATCTACTCCACTCTCCCTCATAGAGGTATGCTTCACTTCTCGTGGAGCCTATTCCTATATATCAAAACCCTTCTAACCACAAAAGTATTTCAAAGGATTTAACATATTCAAAGAAACTACACTCTTTGGAATGAGATCCTTTATTTCTCATCGGATTAAGAGTATCAAGCCGAAAGAAATGTCATGGTACGACTCAAGCTCTACAGAGGCTGTCAAGATTAGAGAAATATTTTTTTTTCGGTTCTACAAGACCAACCCGACGGAGGAAAGGTGAATGAATTCAACGCCTTTCTTAAGCACGTACAATTGCAATACAACCAAAATCTGAGGCAAAAAACACTACAATATCCCCCAAAGGCAATAAATCTTGTGGTCGTTCGTCAAAAATATTAGATATTCTGCCTCATCCTCCATCCCAACATTTTGCGGCCAGCTCAGCAATTCCAGGTTGTGCTTTGTAATCGCCTACACTTGATTGCGTCAAATCTTCAATGGGACGAAACCTTTCACACTCGTGTAGTAGCAAGAGTACTTAAAGATCTTAACATACACAAATCCGCTGGTCCAAATGGTACATCTCTCCTTCTGAAGAGGTGTTCCTCCACGCTGATAAAATCACTGAGTAAGCCTTTCCATCAACCCTACTCTTTAGGACTCTTTCCGAGCAGTTGGAAAACAGCATTTGTCCAGCCCGTTCCCAAACGCTGAGAAACCGACAGCTCATGAAATATCTCGAAATACAAACTTTTCCCAATGACCGGAAGTACGTTTTTTGTAACAACTGCCATCACGTCTCACCGAAAAGTGGAACCAAACCGTACATTAATCTGATGAAAGCAATATAATTGCTTTTGATATTTAACATATAAGACATTGGACATAGTTTGGTATCAGGATCTTTTGCCGAAAATACGTGCAGTTAGGATTCGGAATTACCTTTCGAAACGTTCAATTCAACTTGTCTTTGGTGGTTTCAAGTATGATATTCACAAAATAAATGCTGGTGTGCCCCAGAGCTCCGTTCTATCTCCGATATCCTTTTTAATGTTCATGCTTCTCCGGTACTTTCAACCCAATATATTTCTTTGCTGATGACAGTACTCTCTGTCTTTCATATTCGACCCTACACTCACGTCCCTGCTCCTTACCTGTAGAACGGGAACTGCAGCGTACGTTAAGCCCATTAAATTCCGATATGAAGAGCATAACCGACTGGGCAACTATCAACAGAGAGGAATTTAATGCTTCCAAAACCACATGTAAGGCATTTATCCGGCCAAAATTGGAGTACAATGCCCATATCTAGTCAGGTGCCCCAAGACCTCCTTGCACTTGTTAGATAAAATTCAAAACCGTGCGATAAATCTCATACATGTCGCCAATATTGCACAGTCAATTGATGCACATCGACGTAATGTTTCTTTCTATCACTTTGTTCTATCGCTCTTTCGCTGCTCCACCGAAATTGCCACCCCTTCAAACTTTCAACCGTAACACCCGTCTCGATATGAATGCTCGTCTGTATACCCGCAAGCCCACTTTTGGACTTAGTCTAAAATATCGTGATTCGTTACTAAGCCGTACAACTTGCTTATGGAATGCACTGCCGAGCTCTCTATTTCCTAGTCGTTATAACTTGCAAACATTTAAGACCAATCTGCCCTAAGTTTCGGTCACCGAGCTGTGTGCAAACATTTTAAGAGTACACAAAATCACGTCTAGGGTTGCTTGCAGTTTGGAAAACATATCGAAATCACCGTCAACGTCGATGAAAATGCCCAGAGCCTACTCCTTCTTCTAGAGTGCACCTTCAATTCTACCAACCAGATTTTGAAGCGCAGTTTCGCAGGATCCGCGTTTATCGATATGTTGCGTCTTGGGGAGAGTTTAGACTGATATGTCTGAAGCTCTTGGTGAACGTATAATCATCTTTTCCGATTTTTTGTATAAAGGCTTCTCTTACTGTTCGCTAACAATTCGGTATGTACACCAGTGCCAGACCAGCAGTGAATATTCTCTTCAGTGTAATCAGCAGTTGATCTATATTATATGTTTTTGTAGCATAACTTGATATGCCATTGGTGCCGGGCGACTAAAAAAGCACCAGAGGAAGCAACAACCTACGACAGATACCATTTATGGCATGTTATGATACTCGCGGCACTCGGTGCTTCGTTGATAGGAACTGGTTCTAATGAGGTTATGTGGGAAATGGGTCACTACCATAAACGTGTTTCGATCATTCCGTCTTTATTATAGGCACTCTTCGACATCTAAATGAGTTTCTTATATTATGTTTGTTTCTATCTGTTAAGACTGTTAAGACTCCAGTCCTCGAAATCAGTCTTGAATGACTTGTTTAGAACATGAAACAGGCGATCGCAGGAGTTTTCCCTGGCTTGACACGTCTACTCAAAACACTTACGGAAGGCACCGTTCAGTATCTGAACAGCTTTGTCTACCTTTTTGACGAGATTCATACAAGATTTCGGCGAAGTCAAATTTTATGAGATAGTTTTGTGTATAGTTCTTCTTTTTAATATGTATGTCTTCAAGTTGAAAATTCCTCATAACCAAGACAAATATACCTTGAAATATACTCGTACGTAACTAGACAACTAGACGAACCTCCCTATCAGACCAAGTCCTCCCAAGTATAACTGGTCCCAAAATAGACATTCAACTCAAGTCTCAATTTAGGCCACTTATGTTTCCTTTTTCTGTCAAATATCGCATGCATGTATCTACTGATGGGGTGAATTGCCCATGCATGACACAAAAGACTCATCACTGTGAAACATAATTCGATTTGTCATAACCAAGGTTTTTCAACACCTCCTTCCGCCAGTCGTCGTGTCGTTCATTTTTAACTCGATTAGGATTGTTATCGAATTTCTTTTAGCGCTCCGAAATGGAAAATGATAATCAATTTATTGCCAGCACACACTATCAAAGAAGGAGGCAAACTCAAAATAGTTTTCCATCGTCAGGCCTGCAATATCGGGTGGGTGGGTGTAAGTCATCCCGCTCTCGTATGTATTCAACTACAATAGGTGTTCTCGAGTATCCTTGCCGGGTGACTGTACTCTGTACTGTGATGTGGCTCTTTAGATACACGAGTGCTCTAAAGACCCCCAGCTCGTACTACATACTACGAAAGGAAACATGCAATCAAGGTGGAGCTTGTTAACGAACACAGATTGAATTGATTTTTCACTCTTTCATTCATTTTTTATCGTTGCCTATTAATTAAGTTTGTTTGGGTTGAGAGAATTGAATTTTTACAAAATTGACAAGCTCTCTGATTGAATTAAAAATATCTAACGTGCGACGGATGCAACATACGAGTATGCTCTCTTGGGAGGATGTAAACTTTCAGACGACGACATACATGAGTTGCAAACAATCCTTTCATTATGCAAATTCTTGGTAAAAATTATTATTCCGCAGGAGCGCATGCTTTATTCCTTGCTTGTATTTTTATTTTCTTTTGTATCGGAATGAAATGGAAGGGGAGATACGGGTGATCAGAGCCACTGAAGACAACTTCACCAAGGAAGTTTTGTGGTTTGTAGTGCATATAGTCGAGTCAATTAATTTGTCAGAATGCAAAGCAAAGGAAGGGCGTGCAATAAAAAACAACAAAAGGACATACAATTATTCTATTGTACTACATATGATTCAGTTGACTCTTTGTCCTGTCAGACGTGGAAATGGATTCGTGTCACTTATATGAGAGGAAAAGTATATTTTGGTGACCATCCACTACGCCTTATGTTTATACTTACGAAAGGCTTTGAAAAGTACTGAAGAAGAGCACCAAGCTGCCATTTTAATTTTAAATTTGATTGGATCTTGTATCCACCTGATCTTAACATCTTTCGTGCTAGCTAAACATAAATTTATATGAACACGAACTGGACTAAATTGGCAGGATTAAATTAGCGCTTTAGTGCTTGCCTTTCAGTCAAAAGAATTTACAAATTTACCTGATGACAATGGCAAATAATCAAAGGAAAATGATCTTCGTATCTGCACGTGGATAGTTTGAACCCTTTACAGACAGCATGCAGCCGAATAATAAGCGGAGATCTTCAACCGCTTCAACCATCCAAGAGCGATGGGATGTACCGGAAAAAAACTATGATATCTTATATGGAGCAGACGCAACGTTTATTCGGATGTGGTTCAGGCATGTACAATAGATAAGCGACAATTTCCATGAAGGGTGTATTCGCCAACATAAGTCTCATAAACACCCACGCCCCGAGAGTGGAGAGCTTATCAATAAAACCTGCGTGCAATGCCCTAAATATGATGTGAAAATCGCCATTAACATCTTTGGTAATACAGTTGAGAAATACAGCCTCCGCGCCATCATTTCGGACACGGACCCGGGGTAACTACAGGCAGCACACGGTTTCCGGTTTCAAAGCGACAACTAAATTGATCATATCGCAATCGACCCAAGCCACTCCTCCAGTGTTTTGGAAGTCCGAACGTGTAACGGTTTCTTTATTATTGTGTTAAGGTTGTCAACACTAAAGCAGGGTCCTGGGAGTAGAAAGTAAATGAATTTCCTATCATCATGGCCCTCCATGATTGCACAGGCAAACCTTCAGGCCAGCCCGATCAAAGAACAGGAAGGGGTTCGACCCCAAAGCTGCGACTGGCATGCTGGTTGAGCTCCGTTTTATTCTCGTCAGATTGTGGGTGTGCAGGGGGGGTATCTTGCTGATTGGTAGTAAACCCATAGTTACTTTTACATATCTTTCTTAATGCTATAGTTCGAAGATGAGATTTTCCTGAAAACACAAAGAAGACCCGCTTTTACCCTTATCTAAATTCGCTTAACTGATAAAATATCAAAAGGAAGTAACCCTTGTGTCAAAGGAAGAGAGGAGAGCTCAATGTCCTGCTCTCACCTGGAGTAATCCACCCCTATGTGCCTGGCAGATAATAACTAACACATCTATGTTATTTACACCCTGCAACGCACTATTGCCTAGCTACGCCTCGTGACTAAAACATAAAAGCCTCGCGCCTAACCATATTCCCATTAATCTTTTCCACGCCCCGTTATCAAAAGGTTATCAACAGAACGCTTTTATTAACTCAAAATTCTATCGACAATAAATATATGGAATAACTGAAAAGATATCAGTGTAGTATAAGAAGAAATTATAAGTTACATTGTAGGCAGTAAAACAAAATGTTAGGGTAATAACGGGTGACCAGACGGCAATGATAGTTTCTCCAATTGTTAGGTGTGTTTCAGCAGCTGTCAAAGTTACCAATGGCATCCAGTTGTCAAAATATTCAGTACGGTTTGTCAATTCATCATTATTCATCGTATTACGCTTGCAGAACGTGCGGAAATTATTAAGAAATGTTATCGAAATTCCGGCTCGGCTGTAAATACGTAACGTGAATTTCGTTGTGAGGTCGGTCGTCATTAAGGCTTCAGTGTGCAGGCAATTCGTCGCACCGTGAAAAAGTTTGAGCCAGAGTACAGTCTTAAACCACCAACAAAAAAAGAGATTGGAGCGGCCAGTATCCAAGAAGTCCCAGAAATGTCGATTCGGTGCCGATCAGCTGAATTAGGCATCGCCAGAGAGTTGACCTGGTTTATTTTGCGTTGGATTTGGGTCTACATCCGTATAAGATTGTGCGGGTATGTCAACAAGCAAAATTGCAATTATTGGAGCGAACACAATCGACAAATGTTCGGCCGAGCATCAATGCATCCACTAAGACATGATGACATGGCGGCATCATCGGACTTTATTTCTTTCGAAATAAGGCCTTCAATGGTCTTAGGTATAGAACGATGTCAACCAATTTTCTGTAATCAGAGCTCGACAACAATGGTATATCCGAGCTGTGGTTCCAACAAGATGGCGCTAGATGCCATACAAGCGATGCAACGCTCGAAGTTGTGAAGGAGAAATTTGGCGACTGGGTCATCTCACGGCGAGCGTTCATCAATTGGCCGTAGCGATCATGCGACTTGACACCACTCGATTATATTCCCTGGGGCCAAGTCAAGTCCTTGATCTACGCACAAGCCAACCACTTTGGACGAGCTCGAGGCCAACATTCGATTTCCGATTATCAACGAAAATAGACCTCCTCTTCTTCTTCTTTTCCTTTTACTAGCCCTTTCCTCGCTACACGAACTTATGCATAACGAGTTTTCCATTTTTACTGCATCGCTACTGCTCCGCTTATGGGGTTGGCTAATGTCGAAGTTCGCAGAACGCGTCTGCATACTGCTCGGTCCTGTATCGCTTCGGCGGTTAGCCCTAGGCGTTGTTGTGCATTTGCCATCTGAGCAATCCAGGAATTCTTTTTCCTACCTAGTTTTCTTTTAGTAGGAGCGACCGTAGTTGATATTGCCATCTTAACGGAATTTTCCGGAGATCTTCTTTGAACGTGGCAATACCAGCTATCTATCCGACTCAAGTTGTTCGATTACCGAATTCTTTATGTGTAGACTTCCTCTAATGTGCGTGGATCTAATGCAGTCGCGTTTCGTAACTCCAGTCGATATCCTTAACATTTTCATCTCTGCTGCCGTTATTTTTATTTTTAAACGCTTCGTATATTGTCCAGCACTGCGAACCATATGTAAGAGCTGGCCGAACCATCGATCGTGGTGTAAAGTTTTCCCTTCAATCTAAAAGGAAATTTTCGGTCACAGAAGATTCCCGAATTTTCTCGCCATTTCATCCACCCCACGCTTACTCTGTGCCTTACGTCGTCGTCACATTTCGCTTCTACGTTAACGATTGATCCTAAGTACTTGAACCTAGTGGTTTTCGGAAGAACTATTCCGTCCAACATTATATCTGGAATAGGTCGCAGTGGATCCGAAAATGGGCAGGTCAAATGTTCCGTCTTTGAGCGACTTATTTTAAACCCGTTTTTCTCTAGCGCGTTTTTCCATTTACTTAGGACGTTTTGTAAATCTACGACATTATCGCTTAGAATAACTGCGTCGTCGGCGAAGAGAATCGATGTTACATTTGCTTCGTGCAAGCAATCTTTCAAAAGATAGTCTAGAACCACGTTAAAGAGGAAAGGGCTAAGAACGCTTCCTTGATGCACTCCGACATTTACCGGAAATTCTCTCGTAAGTCCGGCGGTACATTTAACAGCAGTTTTGACGTTTCCATACATGTCTTGTATCATTCGTATATACGTTTCCGGTACCTTTTGATACGAGTACCTCAACGCGGTCCATATGAGATCTCTAGGCACACGATCGAATGCTTTTTCTAGATCAATAAATACCATGTGCAGATCTTTTGACGAATCCCAATGTTTTTCCATTAATATTCGCAAGCTTTGGATTGCGTCCACCGTCGATCTTCCTTCCACGAATCCACACTGGCTATCGTCGAGCTTTATGATTTTGCGAAGACGTTCGTTTAAAACTCTCTCAGCGATTTTCATCGTGTGTGACATCAGCTTGATTGAGCGGTAGTTGTTGCATTCTCGCGTGTCGCCTTTGCCTTTGTATAACGGAACCAAAAAGCTACTTCTCCATTGATTCGGCATAGTTTGTCCGCATTTTATTTTATTCAAGAGTTTTGACAGCCATTCACTGCCGATACATTCCATCTTCGACCAAAACTCTGATGGGATGTTGTCTGGTCCAGCCGCTTTCCCGCGTTTCATTTTTCCGATAGCTATACGTATTTCTTCTGTTGAAAAGTCAGCAACTTCTTCTTCGAATGGATCAGCTGCAGGGACAAGATCACGTAGAAACTGTTTGTTAAGCAGGTCCTTACAGTATTCAAGCCACCTATCACAGATGTCCTTTTCGTTTGTTAGTAAGTGCCCGTAGGAGTCTTTGATGTATTTTGGCGACGATATTTCCATCGCGTTTTTTCGCCTTTGCGCGGCGAGTTTACAAATATTTGGCACTTTACTATTGTACACGTTTAAACTTCTTGAATAGCTTGTCTTCTATCTGCCGATCGTGAGGATATTTGTTCCAAGTCCTGGTAAAGGTTTTCCACTGCTGCCGCTCGGGTTTGGGCCAGGACTCTCTTTGTAACGTTTTTAAGTCGCTCATATTCAAGTGCAAGTCGAGACTTTTCGATATCGTTGCTCCGATCACTTTTTGTCCACGCTTGAAATGCTTGCTTCTTGTCGGTCACAACTCGTTTGGTTTCGTCATTGCACCACCATGTTTCTTTCTCGATGTGATGATGTAATGATATCGTTCCTAGAAGAGACTTTGCGTGTGTCATGCATGCCTCGTGCATGCTGTTCCACATTTCTTGCGGGCTAAGTGAGTCTGCGATAACGTTTATATTAAGAAGTACTTCTTTAGCGCGTGCAATAAATCTTGTGCCTCGTTCTTTCGATAAGTTATACCACCGGATTTTAGGCTTTCTAACAGGCTCTCGTGTTTTTGGTGGTTCCGCTGTGAAGAATTCTGTAATGAGCAGCCGGTGTTGGGTAACTAGCGAATCTCCAAGGATTACCTTGCAGTCCTTGACACTGTTTCTCATCGATCTTTTGCAAAGGTGATAGTCTATTTGTGTTTCGTAGCCTCCGCTGCTATAGGTGATAAGATGTTTTATAAACGTCGTATTTAAAACAGTGAGACCGTGAGCTTTACATGCTACAAGGATGTCTTCACCAGCAGAATTTCTGGTTCCAAAGCCTTTACCGCCGTGGCAGTCCTCATAATCTACATTTGATTCTCCAAGGTGGCCGTTTAAATCTCCGCCTACGAAAAGCATCTCCTCGATGGGTATATTTCTGAGTAAATTACCGAAATCTGACCAAAATTTATCCTTTTCCGATTGATCGCAAGCGTTTTGTGGGGCGTACGAGCTAACAATGTTCCACATTTCATTGTTTATAATGAGTTTTTGTTTTTATTAAGAAGATTTGCGGCGACAATAACACCGACACCGTTTCGTCCATTGACCGTTCCATGGTAAGACATCTTAAATGACTTAGTTTTTAAATCAAGAAAACGCGCTTTATTGCCGGTATTACACCACTTCGTTTCCTGAACGCACATGACATGTAGAGTTCTGCGACGCATTATTGCTTCTATCTCCAAGCTTTTTGAGGTCATCGATCCGACGTTCCAACTTGCAAACCGAAGTTTAGTAAAATTTAGAAACTTCATTTTGCCCGCCCCCGGAATCCGTCGAGCTCTGACACAAGCATTTCTGCTTGCCCTGGGATCACCCGAATGCGTGGCAAGCGTGGTGCCCGGGTAGTGCTACAACTTGCGATCATTTCCATGAAGTTTTTTTTTGTACTTTCGTACGAGATTGATTTAACACACGTATGCTCAATTTAAGTTAGTTGACTTTACTTTTATCCCACCGGTAGTCGCCTGATTGCATACGAACTTGTGGGAAAGTTTTAAAGGTGTTAAAGTGTCACAGGCTCATTTTTGGTGTTATAGTTGCCTGTATATGACTGATTCCTCATTTTAGTCGCCTTTTACGACAAGCAGGGAAGCACTGCAGCACTATTCTTTATCCGGTGCTACACGGATCTATCAACGAAAATAGACCATTTTTTAGAAGGAGCAGTATTATCAAAGAATCTGTCCATGCAAACCCTTTTCCTGATAGTTTAATTTTATTTACGAGTCGAGTAAGCAGAAACGCTCCGCAAAGCTCAAGCCTTGGAAGTGACAGAACTTTAATAGTAGCAACTCTCCTTGTAGCCTCAACAATGGTTATCGCGACGTTTCCATTTGCATTTATACAGCGGCAATAAACAACGGCTCCATAGGCGTCTAACGACGCATCGCAGGATGCGTGTAATTCCCAGTTGTGTTTGTTCTTCCATAAAACTCTCGGGATCGATATCGATTCGACCATGTGCAGTTCATCACGAATGGTAGTCCAGCGATGTGCGAGTTCCTCACAAACGTCCTCATCCCAAACTAGTTTTTCTCGCCATAAATCCAGGAATAATATTTTGATCGCGACGACTATTGGAGTTAGAATCCATAAAGGGTCAAACACACGAGAGGCATCCGAAAGAATATGATGTTTTGTGCATGTTGTTGGTTGGGGAAGTACTACCTTATATGAGAAACAATCCTTAGATGGGCACCATTGAAGACCAAGTAACTTAACCACGCTTGACTTGAAGAGCCCAGAATTTTGTAGTCCATTTTCGTAGGTTAAATCCGCCTAATCGGAGTAGGTCCACCAGTTCATTCCGAAGACATGTGACTTCTTCTACAGAATCTGCTCCAGAAAAAACATCATCGACGTAGAAGTCGTTGAGAATAATGTTGGGGGCTCGGAGGTGAGTTCTGGCATAATCTAGTGCCAGGTTTTTTAAGGTACCTACCGATAGTAAGGGGTGCCGCCGATGTACCGTAATTTCTGTGTTTTGAAGTAACCAAAAATTTAAGGAAACATCAAACATAACAAAGATATGACTATGACTTCGAAGACAAATGGCAAAAATAGTTGAATAGTGGGTCCAACAAGAAGAAGCTCGTTGACAGAAGATGTTTCGGAAGGCTGATGTTTTGCTGAACCGTCAAATACCACTCTTAGCTCCTATTCCTCCAAAAACCGAATATATTGATTCTTGAGATAAGGATTAGAAGAGAACCTACGTTCCATAGATAGCAACCGACTTAGAGTAATGCCAAAAGAATTGTAGAGATTCGCAGTAGATTTAAGTTTAAACGGCAGCTCTACAATGTAAAGTCGTTGGTGCTACGACTTCGGTAGGGTAAATCGAGACAATTACACCTAGCTTTCAAGAAATCAAGCAACTCCTGGATACTACAATCAGTTCTAGAACCTATCTCATTAGCCCATCCTGATTTGGTTTCAAAACCTAACTCTTGAAGTAACATGTAGAACAGCTAAGGTGTTTTTACAGCCAGACCAATCTTTGTAATCGCCAGTAAAAGAAGGTACGACAACCTGTGGAGGATGCACCAGTTTGTGAGATTTTGTTGCTTCAAGTTTTCGGAAAAACTCCAACCGTTGCGCGGCGATAGATTCACTAACAGAAGCTGCAGTAGGTACCAAAGGTGCATTTGAAACGGGAGTTTTAGCGCGAATCGCTCCAATTATTGTAGCATGGGAGGTCAAATATTTTTCCTCATACTCAGCGTATTCTGGTTCTGGGTCCACGAAACCTTCGTCCTCTATAAATTTATATAGCTGCTCTGACAACGAATTACGAATTAAAAGCTTCCCTTTACCTATCTAAATGAATTTCTAAAATAGCCAACGTAGTTGAATCGTCAATTGTTTCCGAAAATGCTAATTGAATCGCAAAGTTTTTGCGCGACCACGTTTTCCTTTGACAAACTGCATTTTCAAAAACAGTTATGGAAAAATGTCCATAAGGAATGAATAAGTGTTTTCTAACACGCACAAAATTATAAAAAAGTTTCAAAAGATAAACTATGATATAACTAGCATAAGTTATTTTAAAGAAAATTATCACTACACAATTTAATAATAGTTTTCACCTAATGCAACAATTCGCTTGGATTTCCATACGAGGACCACCATTTGCAATTTCTAATTACAGTTTATCAAATTGCACTTCACTGTTCAATATTTAATTCGGCTATCAGAAGGACCAAAATGTTTTTTTAATGTGGGGTGGACTGTATATTTGTTTAATTAAACTAGATTATTAAATGTGGTTTCGTTTTATGTGTTCTTAATAATACATAGATTAATTGTGTCTTCAGAAAATTTACTTTTGACTAGTATTCTTTAATAGGTAGGTATTCTTTAATATTCTTTAAAGTGTAAATTTATACTAAATACTCCTGGTTATCTGTTGCTGCTGCGACTATCTTGGCTGGTGGTTCGAAATTGTTGCAAAGAAATTTAATACAAATAGAGAGTAGGTTAACCATTTGTTGGCAAAATCAAAAAGTAGAAAAATATTAAAAAAATTGAGAATTACTGTACATACGAGTATAAATAGATGGTTTCTTAACAAATAATAAAGTTTTGAAGGAACTTCCAACTGGTTTTAAAGAATACTACTCAATTGTGGACCAGATTTTTTCACTTGTTAACCGAAATATACAAGAAAAAAAAAGAAAAACTTGTTGATTTTAGGTCAGCATTCGACACCAAACCTCGCGAAGTTTTATAGTTTTATAGAATGGGAATTTCGAGCAAAATTTTTAATTGGACAGTCCATCTGAAGAGTTTGCTACAACTACGGGAGTTAAATATGGATGCATACTAAGTGCACTAATGTTCATTCTGTTTATCATCGACAATATTGGAGGTGAAGCTAAAATCAATCATGTGAATGTGCCAGAGCTGATGTACGCAGATAATATTGTATTTCTGCCCGAAACAGTGAATAATTTGCAGCTGACGATTAACTGGAAAATTACTATAACTCATTTCATCGTTCTGTTAATTTAGAAAAAACCTAAATGTTGATATTCGCAAACGGCAGTGGACTCTACTCAAGAAACAAATCTTGTATGTATTGAAGAGAGCACATAGAGATAGTTAAAGAGTACCAGTATCTAGGAGTATTAATTTCACCTAACTTACTCGTAGATATGGAAAAACATCTTGAAACCAAATTAAAAGAAGATAAATGGTCAATTTGTTTAGTCTGGGGAAACTACCGAGGCAACCGCTGATGAGTGCACGCGTTGACCAGTACACTCGTAAAATCGCCCTTCTGCTCTTTTCGTGTGCTGTGCCGAAAACACGCGCCGCGCGTACACCCGAAAACAAAGACAAAAATAATAAACTAGTACAGCGCAGTGTAAAAAGTAAAGACAAAATATTACATAGTGCGGGTACCCCATCTCTCCCTCTCCTAGTCAAAATACTGCTGCTTGCACTTGCTGTATTTATCATACGGTACGGGCAGTAACTGGATGTATGTAACTACTGATGGATAGCTGGTTGTGAGTGAAATATTTGTTGGTGCGCCATAACAACTACAGTAATTTGATTCGGTAAACCAACGTCAGAATTTTCACTTCGCAGCCTTGCTTAGTATCGTAGGGGTTTGTGTTTACTGTGCTGGTTTGTGATTATGAGTAGGGAATTTAGTACGGACGTAGCTAATATACGTGGGCAATGTGCTTGCTGCACATTTTTCGGCTAGTTCAACACTTCCAGATTGGAAGTCCCATTAGAATCCTCAATGCGACGAATCCACTTTCGCACTCGCGTAGTAGCAAGAGTACTTAAAGATCTTAATATACATAAATCCGCTGGTCCAGATGGGATATATCTCCTTCTTCTGAAGAGGTGTTCTTACACGCTGGCAAAACCACTGCGTAAGCTTTTTCATCAATCCTACTCTCTAGGACCTTTCCGGGCAGATGGAAAACAGCAATTGTCCAGCCCGTCCCTAAAAAAGGCGAATCTTCTTCTCTCTCCTCCTACAGGCCCATTGCATTTGCGTCCCTTCTTTCCAAGGTCATGGAAATCGCCAGCTCATGAAATATCTCGAGACACGAAAACTTCTCAATGACCGGCAGTACGAGTTTGTAGGAACAGGTCCAATGATTATTTGATGGCATGTATCACCGACAAGTGGAACCACAGCATACATCAATCTGGCGAAAACAAGATAGTTGCACTTGATATTTCTAAGACATTTGACAGAGTTTGGCATCAGGCTCTTTGTCGAAAATGAGTGCATTTGGGATCGACGACTTTCTTCTTCAATGGATTAGAAAATTCCTTTCGAAACGCTCAATTCAAGTTGTCTTGGATGGTTTAATGTCTGATATACGACAGGCAAACTTAGAGAACAAATGTACAGAGCGGCCTTGCAGAACAAAATGTATAATACTCACGAGCTGTACGAGGAAATAAGGGAAAAAAGCTTCCTCAAGAAAAAGGACCACGAGAGACGCTCGATCGAGGCCTTACATTTCGAAAGTTTTACCAAAAAATAGAACGAACATGCTAAAGCTGTAAAGCCCGAGCAGAAATCTGCAAGGATGGAGAAGGAAACATAGTAGAACCACAGTCGGTGCTGAAAATCTGGAAAAATTATTATTTCTGCAGGTGAAGAAAAAATTCCAATGCTAAATAATTAAGTTTTTATTTTTTTTTTTATTGTGTACAAAGTTTTTTTTTTGTGGAGGAATTATTATGAATCCATTTTTATGAAATTACCGTACGGAGCAAGAGAAGAAGAACGCAGTAGCTCTGATATTAATTAGTAATATAATTATAAAATATAATTAATGATTAATTAACGAGATAAAACAAACTCAAATGAAGTTACGTGAAACCGGAAAATTGCTAGCTTCAAAAGTACTAAAAGTATACATCGACTCTCCTGGGAGGGCAAAAAGGCATAAAAGAGCATTGTGCGATTGTTTCCGATATTAAAAAATATCTACTCGTAAAGCTCTTTCTAGTTTCGTTGAAGCAAGTCTATCACGAAAGCAGTATGAAATAGTGAGAACTAGTGGCAAAAATTTTTTTCCTTGCTGCAGTATTCTTCAAAAAGCAAAAAACAATGCTACCCTATCACTGAGTCATACGAGTATACGAGGGTTGTCTGAAAAGTTTCCGACCGAACAATGATACAAGATATTTTTTCTCAAATTTTCTTTTTATTTTTCTACATAGTCTCCTTGGAACTCTACACACTTCTCCCAGCGATGCTCCCATCTCTCTAACCCGTTAAAATAGTACTTGGCGTTTTTCACTGCAAAATAATTGTTCACGAAGTTGATTGCCTCCACATTTGACGAAAATCTCTGTCCTCCGAACAAAAAGAAGTCGCTTGGGGTTAGATCTGGTGAATAAGGCGGATGGTCAAGCAGTTCAAACAGTAATTCATGGATTTTCGCCATGGCAACCGCTGAGGTGTGAGACGGTGCGTTGTCTTGGTGAAACAGGATTTTCTGTTTCTGCAAATGTGGGCGTTTTTCCGCAATTTCTGCCTTCAGATTGGCAAGTACTGATGCGTAGTATACTCCTGTAATGGTTTTTCCTTTTTGAAGATAATCGATTAAGATAACTCCTTTACTATCCCAAAAAACAGTCGCTTTCACTTTCGCAGCCGAAAAAACAGTTTTTGCTTTTTTTGCTTTTGGCTCGCCCTTTGCATTCCACTGTTTTGACTGAATTTTTATTTCGAGCGTATTCTAAGTTTCATCTACAGTAATTAATCGGCGCCAAAACTCGGATTTATTGCGCCTAAACTGCGCCAACAGAGCGTTGGAAATGTTCATTCGAGCACGTTTTTCGTCTAACGTAAGCACATGCGGCACCCAACGCTTTCTCATGCGTAAAACTTGATTTAATACGTAACAAACACGTTCTTTGGACATGTTCATAACCTCTACTATCTCTCTCACTTTAATTCGGCAGTCGTCTAACACCATTTGGTGAACTTTAGCAATGTTATCGTCAGTGGTTGCAGTTTTTGGACATCCCGAACGTTCATCATCTCCCAAGTTCTTACGGCACGTTTAAATTCAGCTGCCCAAAATTTCACTGTGGTAAATGATGGTGCAGAGTCCCCATACAAAGAGTCCAGCTCATTTTTGATTTGCGTAGGTGTATTGCCTTTCAAAAACAAGAATTTAATTACAGCTCGATACTCAATTTTTTCCATTTTCACAAAAAAAAACACTCACATCGACTCACTCAAACGACTGTCAACTAAAAACTGCGCATCCAAAATGACTGATAAGTAACTGTCAAAAGATGCACAACTAGCATTCATTAGCTTTTATTGACGAGTGCCGCTATCTTTACGCTGAGGTCGGAAACTTTTCAGTCAACCCTCGTACTGTAACAGAAACACGCTATTGTCTTCCAATAAATATAATTTTTGTAAAAGAAATTCTGGATATTACGCAAAGTGAAATAGCCTATATTGAATCCAAGATAAATACATTGAACAAAACTTTCATAGAAGGCGATAGAATATTGGAAGTAAAGCACACATAAGTTTTCTCAATGGTGGATGGCAGAGTTTGCAACACAGCAACTAACACAAAATCTACAATGAAATGTTATATTTCTGGAGCTATTACAAAAGATTTTAATGATCTTTCCAGAACAAGTGAAGTTGATAAAGATGCGATAAAATTTGGATTGTCAATTTTGCATGCCAGGATATGGATTTTTGAAAGCATTCTTCTTCTTGCTTACAAGATTATGTTAAAGAATTGGCAGATAAGACCGCTTTCAGAAAAAAGAACAGAAGAAGCATTCCAGGTTGTACCAGTTAAATTTTGCGAAAAGGTTTTCTAGGACGGAGTGCAACAAGGATGTTTCTCACAGGTTAAAAAAAAAAACATTGCTAGCAGTTGGAAATAATAAACAATTCTGTTTTTCATACTATCTGTAGGTTACTTTTAAGCTCGGATCCTCTAATAACAAATTTAAGACCCTTGTTTGTTACAAATAACCAACTAACCAATTTACAAAACCAGCTCTTGAAATGGTGATTTCGGGGATTCCTGTCTCATCATCTATACAAAATTTTGACGAAACTACAATTTTCAATGAAAATAAAGATGAAGAAAAAGATGAGGAACGTATTGATGAAGAAGAATCCTGGGCAGAGTCCACTGCATAACTTAATGTGCATTTACTCGTATTTCTTTCCATATTAATTTTTCACGTTAATAAAATAAGATGTTAATATATCAAAGCTACTTTATTTATATATATAATTATACCTTAATTTGACTTAAATAAGCTTTATAACGCTTTTGAAGTTGTTTCAGACAAGTATCATTTGCCTCACTTGTATAGTGTAATCGATGTACTCTGGGAAGTTTCCTGGTATCTTATTAATATTATCGCGTGCAAATAAATTATTTGTCCACTGGGTAATGGCTTTTTTGCAAAGGAATGATAGGGCTTGACTCTTTCTTGAATGATAGGTTTCCAATTTAGTTTCTTGTCAAAAATGAGACCCAGATATTTTGCTGTGCCGGAGAAGATTAAACTAGTACCATTTATTGAGGGAGGATCTATGATTGGAATTTTATATTCTCTGGAAAAGAATACAAGATCAGTTTTATATTGGTTTATTCCCAATCCACTCGACGGGTTAATCTGTTAAGATTTAGCTGAAGATTTAGCTTAATGATATTAAGATGCTTACCTCAGATGGCTATAGCAACTTCATCCGAATATGCAATCATCCTGGTACCACCCGCTTCCAGGTATATCAGCAGTTCATTAACTACTAAGTTCCAGAGAAGAGGTGAAAAGACACCGCCTTGCTGCGTACCTCTGCTAACACATCTTTTAACAAAAGCCCCACCCAGTTTAGAGTTGATTATACTACTATTTAGCATAAGACTGATCAACTTCCCAAGTGAGTAGTCTACCTACAAAGTTGACAGAGCAATCATAATTGCGTATGTGTTGACATTCTTGAAGGCACCCTCTATGTTCAGGAAAGCAACCATTGTGTAATCTCTATATTGTAGGGATCGTTCGATGTGGCTAGTAAGTGATTTTAGGGCCGTTTCCACCGGCTTTCCTTTACAGTAGGCATATTGAGTCGTGGATCAATTTTAGATCGTATATGTATATCATTCACCCGCTCTAAATTTTTCAGAGGGAAATATGATGAATTTATAGGTCTGACTTCCTTTTGGACAACATGAGAACATTTTCCGGCTTTGGGAATGAAAGCTATATTAAAGCAGAGGCAGCAATAATGTGTTTGAGAGGGTCAATGAAGTACATATGCACTTACTGCCAGCATTTGAGTTAATAAGGGACATCATCTACCTCGGCTCCGCTATTAACTCCGACAACGACACCAGTGAAAACCATGGGAAGAATCACTGTTGCTAATCAGTGCTTCTTTGAGTTTGTAATGCAATTAAATAGAATGGAAAAAATAGCCTTCTCTATTTTAAACACTTGGAGGGAACATGCACTAGCACATCTGCAAGATATTGTTAGAGGAAGAAAGCCCGAAGCATGGAATCTCAGCATCGTTTATCCGCTCCACAAGAAACGAAACTCTTTTGACTATAGAAGAATAAGCCAACTATAGGAAAATAAGTTTCCTAAACATCGCCTCTAAGACCCTTTCTGCCGTACCCATACCAGTGGGGTATCAACCCAAAAAAGTCTGCCATCGATCAAATATTCATACAACAGCAGATCCCGTGAATTTCAGATCGACGCTCACTATCTATATGTCACTTTCAATGGCCTATACAATAGCATATCTAGTTTTTAAGTCGTTAGCTTGTGCAGTATATTATCACCATTGGCAGTTATAACTTCGAGAAAGTAAAGGACTTCATCCTTCTTAGCAACATCACCGACATCAGCGCAGAAATCAGATACAGAGTTCCTCTTGCCGTTCGCTGTTTCTTTGGATTCTGGAGGCAATTGAGTAATCCTCCCTCGTGAGACCAATCTGGTTTTATACAATATTCCGGTCCCGCTCGATGGTGCAGAAGTTTGAACATTGTCGAAAGTATATGAAAAAGTAATTGACCGTTTCGAGAGAAATACGAGGACACTGCGTGTGATTTTCGGTCACGTTCGTATCGACGGGCATGGAAAAATAGGTTCAACCATAAACTTTACGGTGACTACTGTAAAGGAAGATGACTGCATCTAAGATTTCGCACATGCATGCGAGTTGGATGTTGATCAACCAACTTGGAACGCTAGCACTGGACTGCTAATTGAAGAGAATTGTTGGGTGTGGTCCAAATTGTAGCGCTATCTAATTAAGTTAGTAAGTATCGCTCGGAGGAAAACTACAGCATTCATATGGTAGAGAACCAGGAACCCCGTGGAAAAGAGGTCAGGCAAAATGTTCTTTAGACTTAGGCCAGAGAAGCGGTTAGGTGAATACAAAACAGGTTATTTTACAAAACAGTCGTGGGTGGCCGTGGCTCAAGTGGTAGTGAACTCGCTTCCAAAACGGAAGAGTCGGTGTTCGAATCCCAACCTCGTCCGAAAGACATTCATTTTTTCAGTTAATGAAAATCAAGTAAGATAAGTAGTTGACTAGAAATCAACAACAACCCAACTTCCACTAAGAATTTAGTCTCCCCATTAAATGTTGGATGCCACCCATGGAGCGAAATAACCACTGAACCCAAACATCTTTCTTGCTCTCTCTATCCCATTTTCCAAAAAGCTGAACTCATGAGTATATTCATACCCGCTTAAGTGTTAAGTTATTTAAAAACAAAAACAAAAAAAAACCGACAACTGGTGAAAGGAATTGTCCATATATTCGTGTCTTCAACCTGACTCGAAAATATACGTTTTGCCAAAAGCGACTTAGGACTGCCAAAAGTCCGACAGTACTTTATCGCTTTTTAAATCAACGTGTTTCGGACTAGAATGGGTTAGCATATCGTCTCCTGAGTGCAAAAAACTATTTAACTTGATTTTTTTTTCATTTTTGAGATAACTGGATTTGGCTTTAGAATGGGTTTCAATGACTCGACGACTCATTTTCCTTATTTGCTGCCATCAAAACAGTCTAGTAAATTACAGGTCAAATTGTTTTTGCCGATTTTTCGAAAGTATAAAAAGCAGAGTTACCTAGTTATTGCACTCAGATGACGATATGTACATACACATCCAACTTCGGAAGGAGAATTCTAAAGTAATACATTTTAGGACAGGTTGAGTCAGAAGAGTCAGCTTTCTCATTGAAGACTCTACTGCATAACACCAAAATAATGTTCTGGTATTTCGTGTCCATCAGACTATATATGCAGTCTTAATTTCAGACTGGTAAAATGCTGTTTGAAAGATTTTTGAAATGACTAACTTATCCAAATCAGTGTTTCCATGGCATTGTCACGAATTCATGAATCAAAAATGCCCTTTAGAGTACATTTCATTAAGTTTTTCACCAAAGACTTGTAGTTCTGCGCCATTTGCTGTGCAAATTTGGCAACTAATTTCCATTTTCGTGACACAAAATCAGTCACGCTATCCCAAATAAAAAACAAAAAATGATTTACTTTGTGACTCCTACGACTATGTAGCTCCTTTCGATGGACAGCCCTAAAATCTACAAAAATGACAAACTCTATTACAACTAACCACTGACCTTACTTCGAGGGTTTATTGCGTGGATCAAGTTTACCCAGAATGGCAAATGGCGACGAACCCAGCAACTATTGTCAAGATGAAATTGCCGTACACACCTGGTACTCTTGAAAAATGCGCCAATTAAAGTAATGGCATAAATGTAGAGAAATGGTTTACTTTCAAAGGTTAAGAGCAGGGCAAAAAGCCCTTACCCGAGGCTATGCCATACGACAGCGGGTTAACGGGGAGAGATTTTAATATGCAACTACTCTACTCATTGAGGACTTCTGCAAAACAATGTAGCAAATGTGGGCTTCTTCTAACACCCACTTTTTTTGCTTTTCATTTCATTCAGCTTTTAATTTGTCGTGAATTGCAGTAATTTGATTAAGAAATAAATGCTTTACCGTTAAACAAGACCTTCTACACTATCCCCATCTGGCTTTGAGAATTTCATGACACATTTTACAAAATTCACAAAGCCCAGGTGTTGTCTGGGGAGGGAAATCCCCTTCTCACTGCAAAAATTCAATTATCCTTTGGGGGGAAAGAAATTCTTTAAATCAACGTGTTTCGGACTAGAATGGGTTAGCATATCGTCTCCTGAGTGCAAAAAACTATTTAACTTGATTTTTTTTTCATTTTTGAGATAACTGGATTTGGCTTTAGAATGGGTTTCAATGACTCGACGACTCATTTTCCTTATTTGCTGCCATCAAAACAGTCTAGTAAATTACAGGTCAAATTGTTTTTGCCGATTTTTCGAAAGTATAAAAAGCAGAGTTACCTAGTTATTGCACTCAGATGACGATATGTACATACACATCCAACTTCGGAAGGAGAATTCTAAAGTAATACATTTTAGGACAGGTTGAGTCAGAAGAGTCAGCTTTCTCATTGAAGACTCTACTGCATAACACCAAAATAATGTTCTGGTATTTCGTGTCCATCAGACTATATATGCAGTCTTAATTTCAGACTGGTAAAATGCTGTTTGAAAGATTTTTGAAATGACTAACTTATCCAAATCAGTGTTTCCATGGCATTGTCACGAATTCATGAATCAAAAATGCCCTTTAGAGTACATTTCATTAAGTTTTTCACCAAAGACTTGTAGTTCTGCGCCATTTGCTGTGCAAATTTGGCAACTAATTTCCATTTTCGTGACACAAAATCAGTCACGCTATCCCAAATAAAAAACAAAAAATGATTTACTTTGTGACTCCTACGACTATGTAGCTCCTTTCGATGGACAGCCCTAAAATCTACAAAAATGACAAACTCTATTACAACTAACCACTGACCTTACTTCGAGGGTTTATTGCGTGGATCAAGTTTACCCAGAATGGCAAATGGCGACGAACCCAGCAACTATTGTCAAGATGAAATTGCCGTACACACCTGGTACTCTTGAAAAATGCGCCAATTAAAGTAATGGCATAAATGTAGAGAAATGGTTTACTTTCAAAGGTTAAGAGCAGGGCAAAAAGCCCTTACCCGAGGCTATGCCATACGACAGCGGGTTAACGGGGAGAGATTTTAATATGCAACTACTCTACTCATTGAGGACTTCTGCAAAACAATGTAGCAAATGTGGGCTTCTTCTAACACCCACTTTTTTTGCTTTTCATTTCATTCAGCTTTTAATTTGTCGTGAATTGCAGTAATTTGATTAAGAAATAAATGCTTTACCGTTAAACAAGACCTTCTACACTATCCCCATCTGGCTTTGAGAATTTCATGACACATTTTACAAAATTCACAAAGCCCAGGTGTTGTCTGGGGAGGGAAATCCCCTTCTCACTGCAAAAATTCAATTATCCTTTGGGGGGAAAGAAATTCTTTTTTTAAATAGAAATCCCGAAAGGATTTTACTTTATCTAAAAATAGCTGTTTTGTGTATGCCAGCTTGGAAGTATGCAGTTGCATAAAATAAACTCAAGCAACGTTGGGTAGTACCTGCTTTGGTTGGCACAGAACATACAACAGATCCATTCAATTCCCCCGGATATACATACGTACATTGTATCCTCGGTATACTGGAATAGGTACGGGTAAATACTCGGATGCTTGTGTAAAATCGTGTGCTCAAGCTATTGTTGAAGCAAACGGATTACGATATAATTCTCAATACAATACCATTTGACGTCCTTATCGAGCGAAACTTGCATTCATAATAGCACTGCAATTTCACCAAACACGATTAACTGCCAATGCCCCGATGCCGATTCCGATGCCGATACCCTATGGATATATTATTAGATTCAGCTACCAGCGTATCAGGTTCCAGGAGGGAGTAGGACTATCAATTTATTTTTCAATAAATATGCACTCGAATGTCTGTAATGGATTAGAGAAACGCACTTGTTTACATTACATAGGACCGGAGTATGAACGAATACTGTCATCATGATTACATCAAGGAATTATAATTTTCTGAAAAGATAAATGAACAACTAGTCGGAACACTAAGGACATTTATCTGCCATCCAAATAAATGCAATTGATTGATTGTAACATATGTTACACCGATTGCAATAGTGCGAGGGACATACTGGGATACGTAGCAAAAGCATTCAAACAAAAATGGTTTGATAAAGAGTGTATGAGAGCAAGAAAAAAATCATTTGCTCTTTTAAATGCATTCCGTAATTCCAACAATGAAGGATTACGAAAATGGTACGTTCAATCAAATTCCCAATATAAAAGTCTGTGTTTTGCAAAGAAACTTAATTTTGAAAATAAACAAGCCCAATCACTTGGTGAAACAAAGAACACAAAGGAATTTTGGAAGCTGGCGAAGGATATTAATGGTTCTCATCACATAATAGGCACAAATGTATCCGCCGATGATCTTTCTATTCATTTCTCGAAAATTCTTCAAACGAATTCCAACTTAACTTTTGCTTATGCTGAACCTTTCTTCACCGATGATATACTTGACACCGAGATATCTATTTTTGAGATAAAAGCAGTGCTTCTGAAAGCTAAAAATAGAAAAGCTCCGGGTGAAGATGGTGTACCTTATGAATTTTTTAAGAATGCTTCTCAAAGTTTTAGTATTCAACTGGCTACGCTTCTTAACAAAATTCTTATGAATGCGGAAGTTCCATCCTCGTTCAAAAAAGCTGTTATATTCCCAATACATAAAAAAGGTGCCATGAATGACGTTGCCAACTACAGAGGTATATCTTTTATGAATATCATAGCTAAGGTACTCTGTGGAGTTCTTGTTAGCCGATTGGAAAACTGGGTAGAAGAAAAAAATATACTATCCGATTTCCAGGCTGGATTTAGGAAAAACTATTCCACAGTTGACCAAATCTTCTCTCTGACATCGATTGTCAAAGCATATCATGCTAGAAATAAAAAGGTGTACGCGTTCTTTGTCGATTTCAAAGCAGCGTTTGATTTGGTAAATCGGAATGCGCTAATATACAAACTTTCACAGCTAGGTGTCTCAACCAGGTTTCTACATGTGTGTGGGATGGTTCACGTTTCTCTGAATGGTTTAGAACTGATTCAGGTGTCAAACAGGGATGTCCGCTTAGCGCACTTTTATTTGCACTTTTTATAAACGACATTGTAAACCACCTTCCTGGAGGAATTAGAATGGCAGGAATCCAAATCAATGTGTTGCTATATGCTGACGACTTGGTTATATTATCAGAATCGAAAGACAATTTACAATTGATGATAAACCGGCTGTCTACATACTGTGAAAAGTGGGGACTTGAAATCAACACTGAAAAATCAAAAATTATGATTTTCTCGCGTTCCAATCGAACTGAAGTCGGAAGCAATTGGGTGTACAATGGAAGGCATTTGGAAGTGACAAATGAATATAGGTATCTTGGGGTGAACCTTAACCCAAGGCTAAATTTTAGTAAGCACCTTGCCGAAAAAGCCAAGGCCTCTCAAAGTCTTATAAACTTAACATGGAGAAAGATTTTTACAAACAGCCGTATACATTTGTCTACCAAATATCAAATCTTCAATTCAGTTGTGAAGTCAACTCTGTGCTATGCAGCTCAAGTTTGGGGAATGGAAGAGTATGAGGTAACTGAGAAACTTCAGAGGAACTTCATCAGAAAAATTTTCAATCTACCAATCAACACACCGAATTATGCGATTTATTTAGAAACCGGCTTGCCAAAGATATTTACCAGCACCCTGAAACTACAAGCTGATTATCTACTTAAAGTCTTAGGTTTTCGAGATGAACGTCTGAGTAAAACGATGCTGCTATACGAAGTTAGGAACAAAGACTGGTGGTTTAATAAATGGCAACAGATCGCCACTTCTTTTGGCGAAGATATAGAAATTGATCCAAACAACATTCTTGGTGTAAAGGAAAAGCTTTATAGAATTATTCAGCTGAATGAAGACTCGGTTCGAAATCTGCTTGTAGAAACAGCTACTGAATCTGAAAGCCGAATATTATACAGTCAGTTGAAATTTAATCTGTGTAACAATAATTATTTTCAAAATTCTCTAAGTCCCAAAGATATTTCTCTAATATTTAAAGCAAGATGCGAATTATTATGCCTCAACGGAAGACCTTACAATGGGAGTTACAACCAGTTTTGCACACTATGCAACACAAGATCCAAAGAAGACTGCTTCCACTTTATAAGTATCTGTCCAATTTTTCGACAAGAGAGATTTGCGTATTTTGGAAAATTCTCTCTCTCAATGCAGGAGACAATACAAATATTGGATGGACCAGATTGGATAAAACTTGCCAATTATCTAAAGGAAACTTTCAGATTTAGGAAACTAATCATGACTGAATATGATTGATCTACGATAAAAAAAAAAAATAATAAACAAAAATATTAAATGAAAACTGAAAATTAAAATAATAAAGTATATTTAAAATCAATAGAAGAAATTAAAGTTGTTAGTCGAGATGACGGCAATGCCAAAGCGTTTATATTCATAAATAGTTAATGTAAATGTATGTTAAAAATTGTAAATAAATGAATGGATTACTTACTTACTTACTTACTTACTTACTGGGATACGTACTCGTATTTGTCAATAAAATCCGACGTAACAATAAAGATACGTGCTGTTGATAATTAAGCAAGCAACTGATGGAAGAACACTTCTGCAGTTTGGTAGATAGCAGAGACGCCATCAGGCAGCACGCACTATTCAACTCGTAGCCTTCAAGGCAGAGAAATACTCGTAGATAAAACGCCAAAAAAATTAAAATACCAGTAAATGCATAAAAGCTAGGATGGAAGAGCAATAATCTAAATGAGCAGACCTATTCTGGAGTGCCCCCAAACGGCAGGCTATAAAATTTGCAAGTACATCATGCACTATATACTATGAAAAGGAAGTCGAATTGGAAGAACAACGGTATACTGATGGATTGATTACACCTTATGCTCAGAACGGAGTGCTTCCAAAGCAACAGACAAGAAAAACTCAGAAGAAATACGATAATAATTATAAAAAAAGAAAAAGGAGATGTGGAAGCTTAAATGTAAGAAAGAATAAAAGTAAAATTGTCCAAGCGCGGTGAGAAGATCCTCGGAAAATGCATGCAAAATTGTACTAAACAAGATGGCAGCGGCACCGACATGCCCGTAAATGATGCATGCAGTACTGAATGGCTCCGATGAATGATAGTGTTAATTTTCTATAAACAAACCATCATAAGAGCAATAGCCCGTGTTAAAGAAAAAAGCAATCCTTACGAAGATCGCCGTTCAAGAATCTTTATACAAAAATTTTTGACAGAAAGGAAATTCTCACTGTGAAAGCAAAAACAGAGGATTATACTGATGACAAACCCCCCGACCATCCATCGTCGTGTGGATAGAGCTCTATACATGCTGAGCGCACAGGAATAGATCATCCACGAATGACTGAACCAGTACACCGAAGGAAACAATGGTCTATCCAACTATATAACCACTAACCACTCATGCCATACATACATATAACTAGTGTCTAATATTGCCTTCACAACAATATTTGGAATCAGGTGAAAAGATGCAAAAAAAAGTGTGCTGAGTTGAGGGCTCCTCAAGGATATGTCTTAGGCCCAGTCTTCTGATATATATATACATAATATAGTATACGCTGAAGTACTGTGAATATGCAGACCAAGAGAAGTTCGAAGTTTCAGGAAGTTCTCGGTAGCTGATTATTAATGGATCTGGCATCATCGTTACATTTTTCATTCGAAAATTTTCTAGAATATCTCTCTTGATATTTCTTATAATCTTTGTTTCTTGCCTCTGCAGATTCGTCCGACAGTTGACCAATTGGAAGCAATGCAGCCAAAATCACATCTAGACCATGTAGCCTGCATATAAAACCAAGGAAAAATGTCTACAAAATATTTGGCAGTCTCAAGTCTAAACGCTCTAAACCCACTTGAAATCGCTACAAGTACTGTAGGAAGTTTTTCGATCAAATTTTTATCGACACCCAAGATATCAAATGCGACACCTCCGTTCCAAAATCGCCTTGCAGTGTTACCATTATTTGAGTTTCCAAAACCAGCTTTAGATTAATTAACAATTAGTCCTATTCGATCTCTGAACTGAATTTGCATGCGTGCTTTGTCCAATTCTACTGTATCTTTAACTCCTTTTCCCGTTTGACATTTTTTTTGTTATGGGAAGTATATACGAGTATATTGGGTTGTAGCACATGATTCCGATTTTATAGAAAAAATTTAAAAGCCAATATTATTTTTCCGTGAATTTTTTTTCAATCAAAATAGGATCCGTTGGCATCTATGATACAAGGTCAAATATTCCTTTTTCGTAGAAGTGCTGACTTTTTGAGGCAATGAAATCTTCAAAGGATTTTATGACCTTCTGCCGGCAAAATGAATCCAGATTGCGGAAAGGATGGTAATCCATTGGGGAAATATCAGGAGAGTACGGTGGATGCGAAAGAATTTCAAATCCCAACTGCAACAGTTTTTGCGCCGTTACTTGTGAGGTATGGGGTCTAGCATTGTCGCGCAAAAGGGTTGGACGGTGTTTATGAGTACAGACCAACGCATGTTGCTTTTCAGCCAATTTGTCATGCAATATGTCGATTTCTTCGCAATATTTAACAGCGTTTATGGTTTCTCCTGCTTGAAGAAATGAAAAGTAGATTGCTCCTTTCGATGTCCAACAAATTGTCACCATAACCTTTTTTGGGCGATCGGGTTTGGGGGTTTGTTTTGGCTTTTCATCTGCATCCAACCACTGTCCAGATCTTTTACGATTATCATACAGTATTCACTTTTCATCACAGGTGACTATCCGATGCAAAAACGGATCAGTTTGGTTTCTTAATGTAAGCGATGCGCAGATTTCCAGGCGCCGGAGTTTTTGGGATTCATTCAGTTCATGGGGTACCCACTTATCGAGTTTCTTTACCTTTCCTATGAGAGAAAGGTGTCGACTTATTGTCATTGGGGATACTCCCATGCTTTCTGCAATCTCCTGCACCGATTTTGTTGGGTCCGCATCCACCGTTGCTTCCAAATCGGAAGGTTCGGTGCTCGAATCCCAGCCTCGACCGAAAAACATATTCATTTTTCACATTCATTATAAAAGTAAGATGAGTGGTTGAGTAGAAATCAACATCAAGCCAACTTCCACAAAGAATCTTGTCTCCCCATTAAATATTGGATGCCACCCATGGAGCGAAATAGCCACTGAGCCCAAACATCGTTCTTTCTCTGTCCATTCCGTTTCCCAAAAAACTTAACACATGCTTGTGGCAGTATATGTGTATTCAGTTTTCAGTTTTTTTCAGTTTTAAATGCGACGTCTCTGTTGTAGTTGAGTCGCCTGTCCCCAGCTTTCCGAGCGACATGGAAGATTAACGGGACCACTGATCTATCCTGGATCAACCCTGTCTGATCAAGGTAGAGGAATGCTTCCGGTGGAACGAAGCCGTCAGAGCGCACATTCTCGTGGTAAAGGTAATTGGGGTAGTAAGCCCCAGATATCAGGTTATTCGTCGAGGTCATTGCTCTTGCAATGTGCCTTCGAGTCAGCTTAATTACGAAGTTGTCCACTCGTATTAGGTTCGCCCTATTGTAAAGGACCTCATTGGGATACAAATTTTTGTACTCCGACTCTGGTGTTCTGTACAAGCGAAGGCAAGCCCTCTCAAACACCAGAATCTTTTCCATTAAGCTTGCTCGTACATTGAACCACACGGGACACCCAAATACCAGCATGGGCCTGATAAGGGCCATGTAGCAGATTACCTTTACCCTCGCATCGAGTTGGCTGCTATAAAACAGTCTCTTTGTAAGGGCAAAAGCGCCTTTAGCTCTGGCCAGAGCAGCATCTACATTTTTGCCAAAATACAGAAACTGATCTAGCCAGATTCCAAGGTATCTGACTACATTTCGACAGGCAAGAGGTTGACCGTGTTGTCCAATAATCGAGAACTTACGCCAATTTTTTCTGGTATCCCCAGAGGCTCCAGACAACGGCGTCCTAAAGAGAATGGTTTCCGACTTCTGAAAGTTGATTTTCAACTTCCAGTCATCGCAACATCGTCTTATCTTATCGAAGTCACGCTGCAAGAGAGTGTTAATGACCTCGATTTTTGGACCTGTTCTGTACGCTACCAAATCGTCTGCGTACGCAATAGTATGAGGAAGTGAACCTATCAAGTCGCTTGTATAAATGTTAAATAGAATCGGCGAATTGACCGCGCCTTGCTGAAGACCATTTTTAATTTGAAATATTCCAGCAGAAGTCACATCGCCATTTCTCACGATGAACTGTCTGTTGGTTAACATATTATAAAGAATGTACAAGAGTGGTTTACTGATACCCAGCCTAGTCAGCTTATAGAAAAGACCCTCTAACCATACGGTGTCGAAGGCCTTCTGCAAGTCAACAAGGCAGGCACCAGTGCAATGTTTCTTGCCTTTGTTCCATTGGATATCGGACACCAGTTTAGACGCGGCATGTGAGATATCATGTCCCGCCTTAAAACCGAATTGATTATCCGGAACTATATGTTTGTCCTCAACCCACCTAGACAGAGCTCTATTGATTACCTTTTCAAAAACCTTACTGATATTCGGAAGGAGACTTATCGACCGGAGATTCGCCGGTTTGGATATATCCTTTCCCTTTTTGGGGATAGGATGAACCACCGCCGTTTTCCAATGCGCTGTATAATGTGCATTATTCATCGCATTATTAAACAGTGTGGTGTAAATGTCCACCGCTTTTAGAGGAAGATGTCGAAGCACGATATTCGGAATACCATCGGTTCCCACTGATTTCTTAGCTCTGATTGTGTCGAAGATCTCATGGAGTCCTTCCTTCGAAATGAATGGGGATAGGCCACCCTCTCTGGCAATGACGTTATTTGCCATATTTTCGTCGCTAAACCGGGTGAAACCAGAGCCCTCGGATCGCCAGTTCTCTATTTCATTTCGAACGCAGAAGTCGTGCCCAAAGACGCGACCATCCAGGTCGCAATTAGGGCCAGTGGTATCGTATACATCCTGGAAAGTCGCCCCTATGGCCTCAACCTTCTCCTGTGGATCCTCGATCACAAAAAAGTCGTCATCATCAGCGGCCTCATTTGGATCAATACCTGCTATTGTCAGTAACCGTTCGTTGTCTGTTGTCCGGGCTATTTTAAGACACTGAAGGTCGTTTTGATTTTTTCTACGAAATAGTTTATTTATTTGCGGGAACATATTCGGGTTGCTGGTGTTTATAGCCCGAACCTTATTGTTCCAATATGAACTTACAGAAATTCTGTAATTCTCTTTTATTAACGTTTGCACATTTTTAATCGACGACTTCAGTGTCCTAATTTCTGGGTCTTGTCTGTCAGTTAACTGTCTGTACAAGTTTTTGAGTCTTGTCAGAAGTCTACTTTTCTGTCGGTGCAGTGCGTCAATAGTAGGATTGCGGAACAGGTCTTCGTTAGTCGTACGTCGATACCGCGGTATTGTAGTGTCCATAGTTTGTTTAATTGTCTCGTCAATCTGTTTTAGGTAATTGTCGATCTCCTCGTTTGACAAATTCCTATTGGACGGTGGGTGGATCGTGTTCGAGGAGAGCGCTCTAGTCAAGGTTGCGGAGAAGCGTGTCCATCGAGTCTTACTGTAGTTGTAAGTATATCTTTGGACAAACTCCTCCAATTCCGCAATTTCGTTGGGAACCGTAATTTCGGTGCTAAAACCGCAATGGTCGCTGTCATACACGAATGTGCGCAGACAGTTTAACGTTTGTAAATTCGTACCTGTCAGTCGTATACGTTCGTCGTACAGCAGTAGATCCAAATAAGACCCGCCTCTGGGAAACGACGGGTTATCCGTCGCTTTAAGACCGAGTCTGTACATGACATCGTGCTGACCCCACCAATCGAGTAGTAGGTTCCCCCTAGTATTTGGCAAATTATTTCCCCAATCTCTGTGTCTAGCGTTGAAATCCCCGCCGATTATAAAATAATTCTCCCCCGATTCCAGCCTCAGAAGTCGAAAAAGCGTGTCGAGCTCTGTAATGAATAGGGTGGATTGTGAAGCCTCAGGTGCATAAACAGATGCCAAGTACAGCCGCTTTCCACTGCGGAGCGGGATGTAAACGACGACTGCCTCCAACACCCGAAACCTGCGCAACACGCCCTTTTACACTCTGTGAAATTTTATACCTTCTTTAATGAAGATCGCGACACCGCCTCCACGTTTGGATCTGGGCCGGTTTCTTCTTCTAACGATATAATTATTGTACTCCAGTTTGTTCCCATCGGTTAGCTTGGTTTCGCTAGCGAAAAGCACATCAGGAGTTTGGTCTTGTAGCAATTTAAACATCGCGGCTCTTCGTTCAATCCTAATCAGTGAATTAACATTCACCGCAAGGACCTTCAAAGTTTGCTCCACCATGTGCGTACCCATTACGACATGTGTTGCGTTAGGCCCGGAAGCAGCGCGTAGATCTGGTCCACCGGCTTGGCCTGTTCTTGAACCTGTTTTTGCAGCTGAGCCATCTGCCCTTGGATTGCGAGCAAGATGGCCAGCATGTTAGGTGCAGCTTCCGTTGTTCTCGGCATCGGCGCCGGAGAAGCAACAGTCGCTTGCTGTACCGTAGCCCCCCTACCTGACGCCATTTGGGCGTAGGAAATTTGGGGCGTGACGGCTGGTGTTTGAAACCGTACAGGTGAACGTTTGACCTCCACCTTCTGCTGCCGAGCCAATTTTGCTTTTTTAATGTCGGTGAACTTAGGACAACCCCGATAGTTTGCGGTGTGTCCCACGTTCCCACATAACACGCACGAGAGCTGCGTCCTATCGGATGCTCCGTCCCTACCCAGAGCACACTCCTCGGAACTGTGGTTCTTTGCGCACGCACTTCACGCATCGAGGCTGCATTTGGCAGTTCGACGCGGCGTGCCCGAACCTCTGGCAGCGAACGCATTGTATAACGCCTTCGCTCCTTTTTAGTTTTTCCCAGTGAACCACCTGGTAGTCTAGGACATTGATACTCCTTAGACTATCCAGACGGCTTTCGGGACTGAGCTGCACCAGGAAGAACGGCAGACTCCGTTTCTCCCGCCTGGCTCTAGCTGTGGTAAACGGCTTTACCCCCACAAACTTGAGTCCTTCGCACTCCTTCTCTTTGAGCAGTGCCAAGATCCCCTCAGGATCAGAAGACGGTTCCAACCCCTTTAGCAGCATCGATTGCCGCTTTTCACATTTTGGTGTAAATGAGTAGTGCTCCGTCGTCGTTTCCCTTAGGAGCTCTTTCACTTTCGCGTAGCCCTCCACTGTATTACAGTGGATGGCATGGCGATCGTTCCCCAATCTCTTTATATTAAAATTATTGCCAATGACCAACTTACACAGGTCCTTGGTTTCATTTATCTCTAGTTTATAGGTGTTTATAGGAGGAACCTTCTCCTTCTTCTTCTGCTGCTGCTGTTGTTGTTGTTGTTGTTTATGTTGTTGTTGTTGTTGCTGCTGCTGCTACTGTTTTTGTGGTTGCTGTTGTTTTTGTTGATGCCCTTGTTGTGGCTGCTCTTGTTGTTGTTGCTGGTGTTTTTTCCGCTTTTGTTGGTGTTGTTGTTGGATCTGCTTTGGAGCAAGTAGCGTCTGCTGTTGTTGCTGCGATAATTCTTCCTCTTCTCTCTTCCTTCTGACCATTTGCCTTTCTTTCATGGCCAGTACCCTTTGTTGCAGCATTTTGATGCTGCTACTTATGGCCATCATTTCCTCCTCTTCATCTTCCGTTTCGCTCTGTGCCAATGTAGCGAAACTGTTCCCTTCCCTCACTCCACCAAGCAGTTTTACAGTTTAAGTTGGTTGGGCGGGACGTTGAACTATGTTGGAGGATGGCCTAAGCTTCCTCCTTCTCTTTGCCGTGGGTGTTTGCCTTGACCCGCTTGAAGCTTCGCCTGATAGTAATTCAGCAGGTCCCGCTATTGGAATAGCGGACCGCTCTCCACAATCCATTTCGGGTCTTTTTTTTGCTTTTTTTATTATTTTTATTTTTTTTCGTAAACTTCTCTTTAATAAAAATTTGAAATAGAAATTGTTGTCTGACGATGGGAATCGAACCCAGGCCTCGGGATCGTTACACTAGGTATTATATCGTCCACGTCTTTACTACCACGGCTACCGAACACTTGAAATTTCAGTGGCTAAAAGTATGCTACTTATTTTTCTGCCTTTTTAAGCCGAAACACAAAACACTTCTGCTCTCCGTGGAGGTGTATGAACGACTGTATATGTGTATTCATAACCACTTGAGTGTTAATTTCTTTAAAAAAAAAAACCTTTCCGTAAATAATTCATAGAAAAAAAAATAGCGGTACTTGTAACGAACCCTAAAATTCTCTTTTATTCACTTTATTTTATAGAAAAAAAAGAAAATTTAACGCTCTGTGGCACAGAAGTTCACTCGAGAACTTCTTATTTCCGATTGAGCGAAAAAATCGGACATTTCATATGGTACAACCCAATAGGTCGCTTGGAGTATTGCCATATATGCTACAACTGAGGTAATAAATACGAGTACACTGGAATCATCAGCATCCATTCCAACATATTTTTGTTTATAGGAACTGCAGCCTGAACTGCCATCAAATTCTCACTTTGAAACTAAACACAAATTTTTAAGTTGCTCACTTTGCAATATGCAAATGGCTTCTTTTTGTACTAATGTTAACGTCCAGCAGTGTGATTCATCAGAGCATTTACTTCCGCTGAGGTAGGAGTAATTTTAATGCCTTATCCATTTAGGCAAGAGCTTTTTTAAGCTTGTACAACCTTATAGTAAGGAAATCTTTCAGAATTCTTCTCCGCTTTTCTTCAAATTTATTTTTATTTTTCTACGTAGCCTCTTTTCGAGTCTATACACTTCTCCCAGTAATGCTCCCATCTCTTCATTTTTTCTTTTATTTTTACATATTCCTCCTACGTCTCTGCATTGGTACTACGCCGCTTGTTTGGTTTGGTTAGTGAGGCCTTTTTCTGGTTTTTTGGCATTCAAGTGATTCAATTGTTTTTCTGTCAGCCTCTTTTTGAAACATCGGGTGGTAGTTGGGACTCTATTGCTTTTTGGACTGGATTTTCCGACGACCTTTCTTGACCATGGCAATACCAGCTGATTTGATCAGTCTGAAGTTTCTCTATTTTAAATTTGTTAATATTGAAACTTTCGCGGATGTGCGCACTTCTACAATCACGTTTTGCTACGCCAGCTGATATTCGTAAGATTTTCATTTGCGTCGCTGTCATTTTTCGCACATTGTCCAACATTGCCATGCATATGTTAAAACTGAACGAATGACTGTCATATACATATAACAAATCCTTAAGCTACACGACATTAAAAAGCAACGGAGTTTGTACACTGCCTGGGTGTACACCAGTTTTAACCTCGAATTCTTCGGTTATTCCCATTTTACATTTAAGTTTCATTCGAAAATCATCGTACATATCGCATATCGTTCTTACATAAGTATGTACGTCTCAGGTACATTTTAAGATATTAGTGCACTAAAATCAGAACTCTGAAAACTCTGTTGAACACTTTTTCTAAGTCGAGGAAGCGATATACAGATCGTTCGAACTTTTGCCATGTTTTTCCATCATTATTTGTAAACTTTGGATCGCGTCATATGTCGGCCTGCCTCCCACTAAGCCGCATTGACTGTATTGGCATGGAGTTTAATATTATTGTAGAATGTCTAGAACTTGCTCGTATATTTTAATAGTATGGGACATTAGTTTCACCAATCGGTTGTTGCAATGTCCATAGCCTCTAACCTTAATTCGAGAGTTGCCTGGAACGGTGTTATCGTTAGTGGTTGCAAACGATCATTTTCAGCCAAGTTTGAACGGCCACGTTTAAATTTAGCTGCATAAAATATCACAATGGCAAATGATGGTATAAAGCCCTTGTACAAGTCAAACTCGTATTTAATTTGCGTTGGCGTATTGCCTTTCAAAAACAAATATCTAAAATCGATACTCGATTTTTTCCATTTTCACAAAAACGCTCACATCGATTCACTTAAACGATTGTCAAGCAACAACTGCGTCTCATCTTTTGTTGACGATTGCTACCATCTTCATACACCACCATGCCCGCTGAGTGGAATATTAGTTCAGTCCAGATTAGAGGATGCTCTGAACTGCACCAGCTACAGAGACTGACGAATTAAATGGACGTCCAAAACTCGTCATCAACAACTGGTTGACATCAAAGCGCTTTCAGTTGGTTGATTAATTCAATTTCGGTCAAATATTCACTCTTCGGCAGGACTTGAGTAAACCGTCTATAGATGGTAGCTATACAGAGCCATGTCTGATTTTGCCAACCGGTCGAATGTGCAGGATGTCGATTAAGAACCCATGCTGCTCTATCAATGTCGGAAGAAGCTATATCGAACCTTAACACCTAAGGCACAATATTTCAAAAGTCAGTAGAACTTCTCGCATGGCAAATGACATACAATTGACATACATATGTACATATCCGGCAAAAATCAGCGCACTATCAGAGCGTTGCGATATGCTGGAACGAAAAGCGTTCATCAACGATGCTGTTGTTTTTGGCATTCCTCAGTTGCCCGAGGAAAATATATCTAACTTAATTAATAAACTATGCGACAACATTACAAAAATACCTCCTTTGTTGAAGAACTCTTTACATTTCGCCAGGGCAGGGGAGCGAAACAAAATTCTAAGAGTGCTCTCTGACTTCAGGAAAACAGATGAACGTCAACTGCTGTTCGCAGAAAATGGGCTTACATACTATATGTGTCATATAAATGCTCAAAGCCTCGCCCCAAAATTCAATGAGTTTTGTGTCTTGTTTGTAGATTCCAAGGTTGATGTTATTTCTGTTTCCGAAACGTGGTTTTCACCCGAAATGTCCAGCAACGCCTAAAAGATTGAGGGGTATAAACTTTTCCGTGCTGATCGAATTGGCCGGGAAAGAGGAGGCGTTGCTGCTTATCTGCGAAGCGATTAATACTGCGAAATCGAGTGCAAATCAGACGTATATAGTTCTGTGGCGTAAAACGCGTACTCATTGGAGTTATCTATGGGCCAAATAAAAACATAGACGTTGCACCGATAATAAGAATCATAGAGGAAATTTCGTGCTCCGCATCCAATGTTATTATATGTGGAGATCTTAACTGTGACTTGTTCAATGCTGCCACCTCAGCGAAGTTAGTTGATAGTTTCATTAGTCTTAACATCAGACCAGTCAATTCCACGACAGCAACGCACATTACTAAGGAAACAGCGACTCTTCTAGATGTTCTCTTTGTAGGGAATACTGATAAAGATGTACAGTCAGTTAACAGCCTGATGTTTTTTAAAGTATGACTTGATATACTTGACATATGACATACCAATTGGTTCAAAGCAAGACGTTATTATTTTTAGAGACTATCAAAACATCAACTATGAAAGCTTACAGACCGATATTGCTAACGTCGAATGGGAGCAAGTTCACCATATGTCTTCTATTGAATAGCAAGTGGCTTTCCTGCAGCATACCATAAAGACACTTTTTAACCAACACGTTCCGTTGATCACAATGATTGTTAAAAGCAATTCTCCACCTTGGCTTATCAATCAAATACTTGATTTAATTCAAAAACGCAATAGCGCATATATTCGATGGAAACGCTATAAGTTACAGCAGCTGTATGAAACGTACCGATCACTTCGGAAATTGGTTGCCTTACGCATGCAAAGCGCGAAACGAGTTCACTAGGAAACCTTTCTCTGTCCTAACAATCAATCAGAAAAGGGTATTTGGAAAAAGCTACGTAAACTTGGGTACGGGAAACAAAAATTTGAAGAAGCTGCTCATGTAGACTGTGACATGCTTAACAGACAGTCTGTGTCCACTGCGGTGTCTTCGAATTCTTCCTACACTGAATACCAAATGCCATGGAAGCAAATGGAGGAAGTAATTGACGGTGAGCAATACTTTCAATTTAATGCTTTAAACGATGAAGATGTAGCTGAGGCAGTTCTATCTGTAAAGTCAAATGCAATAGGATTGAATGACATCAATCCAAAGTGTGAAACTCCTTCTTCCGTGTATTTTGAAACACCTTACCTACATCTTCAATAACATTCTTACCACTTATGAATACCCCCTTTTATGGAAAAAATCCAAGATACTTCCAATTCCCAAAGCAAATCGGGTAAAGACTGAATACCGACCTATATCCATCTTACCGTTCTTGTCGAAAGTGTTCGAAAAAGCCGTGCTTAAGCAACTGCAAACACATCTTTTCACAAATAATCTCTTAAGCTCCATCCAGTCCGGTTTTCGTTCAAAAAGAAGTTGAAAAACTCTATTACTGCTTGTTGTTGATGATATCCGTAAAGCTATGGAGAAAGGCTGATGTACTTTCCTAACACTACTTGATTTTTCAAAAGCGTTTGACACCGTTAACCACCTTGCACTGTGTAATAAAATGTGGAATAACTTCAGACTCTCCCCATTTGCAGTAAAATTATTGTACTCAATTGTTTAACTTAACTTCTTAAATGTAACTTTTACTCGTATGTAATTATTTACTCTTAAATGTATCTTATTTGTATTTTGAAGCTAATCACAAAATCTAAGATTGTAATCTTAATGTGAAATTATACATATTCAATAAATATCAAATATTAAATATCAGAAAGGCATTTGTAGCAGAAATGGATCCAGCAGTCAATGAATGATAAATGAATGTTATGCGATCATCAGAAAGGTCAACCAACACCGATGTCTTAAGCGAAATATAACAATGGCAATAGTATTGTGCAGCTATGCTGATAGACGCAGGTAAACTTAACGTAGGTTCAGGTCCTGAAATACTCTCCTCTCAGCCTTGCCTTGTAAGTTCATATGGGATTTCATTTTCGTGATCCCGTTTCATGGGACGCAAATAGGACTCAGTGAGTTCAGTCTTCCGGCTGCGTTCAAAGAAGTCTCGTATTCTGGAACTAGATTTTGCGAGGGTTCAGAAAATGGCAGGTATTTAGATTGTGTGTATTCCCACTTGGAAAACAGAGGCAAGTTTTCCTAACGAAGAATGAAATCTAACATCGTCGTCCTCTAGAAAAATACTATCTGTAAAGATCCGACTCCATTCATTTCCTGGATCAAATTCTGACCGAGACCATTCCTAGACATAGGGAAACTCGATTTCGTATTTTCGCAGCAACAGCGATACTCCATAATGGGTGGCCGCGGCTCAAGTGATAGTGTATTGGCTTCCAAATCGGACGGTTTGTGGTTCAATACTCAATACTTCAATAGAGGTGAAGACTTATTAAGCAACTCATGAGTCTCAATTCGAAAAGAAATCCTGGTCGTGATAAGTCTTTCGTTGCAATACTTGAATTAAGACTATGAGAAGGCATAAAACAGAACTGAATCAGAACTTATCGATAGGGATTGAACACCAACGGCTACAAAATTTTAATTAGTCCCAATCTTACCAGATAACACAGTTTAAGAAAGAATGTTTGTGCAATGACTTCCATTACAAAGATTATCATTATCCTGATTTCACTCTGTGCCTTTTAGGTGAACAGACCACCCCTAATCGGCTAGATAGAAAGTCCCACAGCTTTATTCAACTAAAAAAGTTTTCTCTCCATAAGCATGGACTTTGAAAAACCTCCAGCTTTCCATTTCCATTACTGGTTTCGAAACTCACCATCAGGAGAGGCTCAATTATTCACAACCCTGCATCAATTATTCATCGCTTAGTTGGAAATGTCATGCAGACATGACGGTAAGTACCTCATTCTGAAATCAACCGCATTTCCGTAGACTAGTAGACTACAATTGGCCGTAGACCGTCAAGTTATTCCTTCTGTTGTTTGCAATCACTTGCAACCAGTTCAAACGAAGTATTAGCTCTGAGGCTATTAATATTAAATAGCAGCCGACTCATTCTTCAAATTGCAATTGCTCCATTTTCTTTAGGTCCTGCTATTCGTACGTTCGGATAAGTGCATTAAGTATTCAGATACAAATGCACGATTAATTTCAATTTGCATAAATTGAATAAAAATGCAAACTCTCGAACTCCCAAGACGTTGACCACCCGTGGGATAGTAGGATATAACGCTGCGACCAACACGGCCATAGTGTTTAACGTCAATCCCTTCCCGCCCTTAGTGCTCAAAGCTGGTTAAACATTTACGCGCACATTTCAAGTATTTTTATAGAAGCGAAGCGACATGGACAGAGACAGAGACGGACAATGCCATACGAAAGGGTTGGTGGTGGCGATGGTAGCCTTGAATGTAGGTGTTCAGCTTGACAGGCAGTGTACGAGTAAACGTTGCATCCTGTGTGCCCGCGCTGGTACTTCCGGATTTTTCATTCACACGCGCTATTAGAACAAATTCCATTTACCATATTGCCTGGCAGTCGCCAGACCAGACTTTATCGCCCGTTTATCCTCATCTCATCCTCCTTCTCATGCTTGTGGTGGCTGTCATTTTATCAATGAACAACGAGCCGAACATGGTTCCGTATACCGCACATCATAGTTATACAAGTACGTGAGGCTATACGACTGTAAGAGATGGAGCACGTAAGTGGCTAGCATGTGATTGTGTATGTCCTTTGCCCGTCGTTCGATGGGAAAGACATTATGGAATAAAGGCATGCGACTGCTACTGCAGCAGTTCCAACGATATTGTTGGAGGATTTTGTAATGGACGCACTTTTGTTTTGATGGTTATTGCAGTCGCAATTAGAAGTGGAAATGGCTGCTATTCAGTAAGAGCCCTCAGGAGAATGTCATGGCGTGTAGAAGTGCCATGTGACAGCTTGTCAAATGAGCATAGATATTGGGTATAGGGTAGTCAATTGCTAGTTCTGAATGTCGATCTATTTTTACGATGCACTCGGTGCCGACTATGCATGTTGGATTTGTGAAAATCAACGCGACGGTGATTCAGCTTGTCCAGATTGTGAACGAAATCACTTGATTGTAGGTAAAATGTTAGAGAGAATGAGATGATGGATTTTTTTTAATTTGCGTGCTTAAATCATTATGTAAGATTTAAAGCTGGTTTGTCTATGAAATTCGAGACTGTTGTCAACTTTACCAGTAGAATAGAATTTTTTTGCATGAGGCTCCAATTGGTCGACGCCCGTTGGTACTGCCGTTTTGATCGTTTTGAAGTATATATGCAACGATATTATTGGGAGTGGGCCACTCTCCAAATTGTTTTCGTAAAGCCATGCTCTCAGTTTTCGTATCGTGGACAATGAAAAACCACGTGATCCACATTTTCCAAGAAAATTTTGTTTCGCCTTGATTCTGATTAATCCACGCATCGATCCTTGGTACGACCTGTCCATCTTCTTTTTACAGATATGTTTAATTGCAAGAAGAGCCCTTTTATTCTATTTTGGGCCTCTGATATTACTTCGAAGTGCACTTACAGTTTTCGATGATTTTTCGCATATGTATCTGCTCTAGGTGATGTTTAAAATTTAGACGACTGTCAATCACGACTCTGAGGTGCTTGAGAAAAGGTGGAAAAACAATTGTATGCCCTCCAGCTCTAATCATTATCGTTTCGCGAATTTTCTTACGTTCTTCACGACCACGATTATGACGGAGCGATATTTTTCTTTCTAGCGCCTGCCCTATACTGCGTTTGAAGCTCTAGTTATCACATTCATTGCGTCCACTGACTTACAAAAATCGTAACCTCCTGCTATTTCAATTGCAGCTTTTTTCTGTTGAGATCACTCGCCGAAAAATTAAATTAACGAAGCAGAGGGTTTTTTTGGAATTTCTAGGGACAAATTTAGACCGTGCAACGGCCCAATAGGATGATAATAATAACCCAGGCCTAAGTGAACGAAAAAAGTACAAATGAAGGGCTCACGGGTTCAGCGAGATGTTAGAAGTTTCTATACGAGGACTGTAAGAAATTTTTCTACAGAATTCGAGAAGTTAATGAATGTGGAATACACATCGATTTTAGAACACTGGGAACTGCGATATCGTAAGTGTGCAGATATTGCGCAAAGAAATCTGTAGACTTAAACAAGCAGAAATGTCACAGTTGGTTCTTTTTTTTTTAAAAAAGAACTTAACACTCAAGTGGGTATAAAAATGAATACACTAAAAGTGCCTGAACACGTGTTAAGTTTTTTAAAAAATGGGATAGAGAGAGAAAGAAAGATGTTTGGGATCAGTGGTTATTTGGGAGACTAAATTCTTAGTGGGGGTTGGCTTGTTGTTGATTTCTAGTCAACTACTCTTCATACTTGATTTTCGTTAACTGAAAAAATTAATATGTCTTTTGGGCGAGGCTGGGATTCGAACACCGGACCTTCCGATTTGGAAGCCAGTCCACTACCACTTGAGCCACGGTCAAACAAAACGAACTATTTAATTTTGACAATATTCAAAAGAAATGAAATATTTAATCTCGAACCCATCAAACCCAAAGGCCTTGAGAGTTGCCCAAAAGCTAGAGATGAATGCACACCCTGCAAGCTGTTTATGGATGTTGAGTGTTCTATCTATCAATCTATCTGTCTGTACTAATATAATAAGCATTGAACCGCGTCAACCTGGCAATAACAACACATAAACTGTGAATATTTTACCTCCTCTTGGCAACGGTACTGGTCTCGACTAACCGGGGTTAATCAGCCAAACTTATAAGCGCTAGTGTTAAGCAGGAAATAAAACCAATACTAGAATGTTGTGTTAGAAATGACTGAACGTCAGAAAAAGAACGTATGGTAGAGTACAGAACTACTGTACGTATTTGGACCTGAGTTCCAAAGGTTTTTTTTTTTAAAGAAAAGCCAGTACGGGAAAGTAGAAATTTCGGCGGATAAACAGTTATTTCGTCAACGCAAGTTCTCGTATCCTTTCAAAGTGGGTTATTGACTTCGAAATATCTGAGCTTCTTTTTATCTAAGCAGTCCTAAAATGGTAATTCCAGGTTATGGGTTCGGCGTGAGCTTCTGTTACGAAGAAATTGAGTGCCTCGAACAATAGGAAACAAACAATGATGTTCGGACCTGCACACAATGTGTTCGTGTCCTCTGCAACCTGCATCAAGTGCTGAAGACAAGTAAAAAAGTCATTTGAAATGCCGCAAAAGACGTGATCAGTCCCGCCCGACCACACTCACCTTGGTTTGATGAAAAGTGCAGACGTGTAGCACGTGGCACGTGGCACGTGTAGCAATAGGGCAATATAAAAACGTGCCGACTCAGACGCAATATTCGGAAGTTTTACCAAAAGGTAAAAACAACCAGCTGGGCCCATTCAAAAACCAATTCTACAGACTGTCAAACGGCGGGGCCGACCTATACTCCACTGTTAAGTAGAACGATTGAACGGAGTTAAGTAAGTATAGTTGCTCGCATATCCTAATCTTAGTCCAGCAAACGTTCAAGCATGACAGGCATACATGGTCTTACATGACCAAGTCTCAGATCTCCATCCTATAAATCGCAGAGTAGTTCTGAAAAGTTCTGGCGTCTGGTGAGTACCTACTCTCTAGTTTGATATACCATACGTTGGGACGTGCCAGACTTTCCGAAAACTTTTTCGTCTAAAGCCTAATAAGATCTTTACAATAAGTTTCCCATACAATTGGTCATTCAATTCTGACTTTAATTCCTTCTTTGGTCACTTTCCAGCCAGAGATTCATGTACTAGGTTTTTCTAGACTTACAAGAGTACAAATCGGTTTACTATTATATACCAACTTTAAAGAGAAACATCCTTCATGCTGCCATCATCCAGACATCCAGGCTTTACGACCACAATTTCTTCGCCTCGCATATTAACCAGCCTGGTCTTAGTCCAAAGATTTTACTAGACATTTCACACGATTTCATGTGATCGACTCTCTGAAAACTTGATGGTCCATCACCGGGAAAACATTCCCAATTGTATTTATTAAAAATGTTCTGAAATGAAATGTAGATTTTGTCTAATCCAAACTTTTCGAAACAATTACTTACCGAGCCCACCGCTGCTTTGATTTTGATGATTTTAGTGTAAATCTAAACTAAACTAGACCATTGACTTGTGATCTAAGTAACTAGCCGAATCACCAAAGTCTAAATTGCTTTATTCAGGGAAGTAGCTAGTCAACATTGAATCCATTGATAACTATAATATTCCGTACTTTTTTGATAGGTCACTCCGACAATATAATGAGAGAATTCTATTTGAATGGATTGTGATCGCAGTCATCCCATTAGAAAAAATAAAAATAGTCCAGTTTGGCAAGCGTCAAATGTTTCAATATTTAAGAGTCTTGTACCTGAGCATTCTAGCATTTCTCACTGGTAGATTTTTCAATTTTAAAGGACGGAATACCTTACTCCCAGACCTGTGATTTCGTAAAAGGCTGCTACCGAATGATTTTACAACTGTATTTGGCATAATTAATAACCTATTTAAAAGCCATTTCGTCTTTCTTGAATCCACTACCACAAGCACAATTCTCAAAGTGAGTGCAAACTTTGAAGGCTTTCTTCTTCTCCGAGTCTCTCACATCTAAAAGAACTCCTTAATCGAATAACAATCATGTAAAATGAACGGAGAACGTACATAATTACATATATGAAACCAAAATAAAAAGAAAAATATTTTCATTTTCTTCTAAACACAAAAAAGAAAAAATTTGATCGAGAAAGCCACGTTTGCTTGCGATTACTTTTTTTACAATTCCTGGCATTCTACCTATCAGTTTTTGAATTGTTGCCTGTGGTACGTTGCCCCAGCAATCCAATAGTATATTTCACAACGCAGATTCTGATGATGGGCATTGATCCCGGACCCTTCTATCCAGCTGCTTCCAGAACAGCTCTATAGGGTATAGATCTCGGGATTGCCGCGGCCATATCATGATTTTTAAGATTTCTTCAACTTCCCTCTGCTTAAGTAGTCTTGACAAAGTCTTGGAGTATGTTAGCAACGCGGGCTAAAATGTCAGTCAGTTTTTTTTTTCAGTTTAAATGCATTTTTATTTATATACTTAAATTACTCTTACATGCTAGACAAAAAAATGCTTAAAAATCAGCTTAAATAACTTACAAATAATCTTATTCTAACTTACTGGCCCTATGCGGGCACTCTAAGTTATACCTAACATTTAAACTATGTCTTTCGACGAATCTTACAGTCTAATTTTATTTTTATTTTTACATTTATTAAAACTAAGAAAATGAATTTTAATTAAAAAAACTTAGTGTCTGGACTTTTTTATCTATAAAAATTAAAACTAAACCTATAAACTACTTAAAAACTAAATCTTAACCTACTTAGCCTACTTACATCTAATCCATACGTATATATATATATATATATATACATACTACATATATACATAATATATACATATATGTACATATATATATATTTGTTTTTTTTCATTTTTTATTTTTATTTTTTTGTTTTTTATATTTTTTTCTTAAAATCTAACTTAAACCTACCTAAAACTATGTAAGCCGACCATGGCTAAAAAAAATTAGGCTGGCCACCTTGCTTCACATAAAGCTAGCTATCACTGGAGGAGTTCGACGACGAAGCATCCTCCCCTTCAACAAGCCACCAAAAGTGTTGGTGCTGCCAAGCGACATCCCTCATGTCGCCACTCCCTACCGCCCTACTGAACCGGAGACGCTCCGCACTGCCATGTGCGACGTCTCTGTCGCAGTTGAGTCGCCTGTCCGCAGCTGTTCGAGCGACATGGAAGATTAGCGGCACCGCCAATCTGTCCTGGATCAGACCTTTGTTACCTAAATAGAGGAACGCTTCTGGAGGAATAAAGCCGTCAAAGCGAACTCTCTCGTGATACATATAATTAGGGTAGTAAGCCCCAGAGATCAGGTTGTTCGATGAGGTCATTGCTCTTGCAACGTGCCTTCGAGTCAACTTAATGACGAAATTGTCCACTCTTATTAGGTTCGCCCTATTGTATAAGACCTCATTAGGATAGAATTTTATGTACTGAGACTCTGGTGTTCTGTATAAGCGAAGACAAGTCCTAAGACAAGCCCTCTCAAACACCCGAATCTTTTCCAATAAACTTGCTCTCACGTTGAACCACACGGGACATCCAAATACAAGCATGGGCCTGATAAGGGCCATGTAGCAGATTACCTTCACCTTCGCATCGAGTTGGCTGTTATAAAAGAGTCTCTTTGTAAGGGCAAAAGCACCTCTGGCTCTGGCCAGAGCAACATCTATATGTTTGTTAAAATACAGAAATTGATCTAGCCAGATCCCAAGGTATCTGACTACATTTCGACAAGCAAGTGGTTGCCCGTGCTGCCCCACGATCGAGAACTTTCCCCAATTCTTTCTGGTATCCCTAGAGGCCCCAGACAAAGGCGTCCTAAACAGAATAGTTTCCGACTTCTGAAAGTTGATTTTCAACTTCCAGTCATCGCAATATCGCTTAATTTTGTTGAAGTCACGCTGCAAAAGTGTATTAATGACCTCAATCTTTGGACCCGATCTGTACGCGATTAAGTCGTCTGCGTACGCTATGGCATGGTGAAGTGAACCTATCAGATCACTTGTGTAAATGTTGAATAGGATCGGCGAATTTACCGCACCTTGTTGCAGACCGTTTTTAATGTTAAATGTTCCAGCAGAAGTCACATCGCCATTCTTCACGATGAACTGTCTACTGGAGAGCATATCAAAAAGAATATACAGCAGGGGCTTACTAATGCCCAACCTGTCCAGCTTGAAAAAGAGTCCTTCTAACCATACGGTATCGAAGGCTATCTCCAAGTCAATCAGACAGGCACCAGTGCACTGGTTCTTGCCTTTGTTCCATTGGATATCAGAAACCAGTTTCGACGCAGCATGAATGATATCATGCCTCGCCTTGAAACCGAACTGATTATCCGGAACTACTCGTATATGTTTGTCCTCAACCCACTTAGTCAGGACTCTATTGATCACCTTCTCGAACACCTTACTGATGTTTGGAAGAAGACTGATCGATCGGAGATTCGCCGGATTGGAAGTGTCTTTATCCCTTTTGGGGATGGGATGTACCACCGCAGTTTTCCAATGCGCTGGACAAAGTACATCATTCATTGCATTGTTAAACAAGGTGGTATAAATGTTCACCGCTTTTAAAGGGAGATGTCGAAGCACAATATTCGGTATTTCATCGGTTCCCACTGATTTCTTACTTTTAAGCGATTCGAAGATCGTTTGGAGCTCTTCCTTCGAAATGAACGGGGGTAGTGCCCTCTCGTTGGTGATGGCATTATTTGCCATATTCTCGTCACTGAACTGGGTGAAACCCGAGCTCTCCAATCGCCAATTCACAATCTCATTTCGAAGGTAGAAATTGTGCACAAGGACTCGATTCTCCAGATCGTGGTTCGGGCCAATGATAACATTCGCCTTGTACACTTCCTGGAAAGTCGCTCCTATAGCCTCTACCTGCTCCTGCGGATCCTCGATCACAAAGAAGCTGTCATCATCAACAGCCTCATTTGGATCTATGCAAGCTGTTACCAGTATTTGTTCGTTGTTCGTCGTTCGGGCGATTTTAAGACACTGAAGGTCGTTTTGATTTTTTCTCCGAAATATTTTATTTATTTGCGGGAACATATTCGGGTTGCTGGTGTTTACAGCCCGAATTTTATTGTTCCAACACAAACTTACAAATGTTCTGTAATTTTCCTTTATTAATGTTTGGAGGTTTTTAATCGACGACTTCAGTGTCATGATCTCCGGGTTATGTCTGTCAGTAAACTGTCTGTACAAGGTTTTTAGTCTTGACAGCAGTCTACTTTTATGTCGGTGCAGTGCGTCAATAGTTGCGTTGCGGAATAAGTCTTCTTCGTCAGTGTGTTGGTACCGAGGTATTGTTCTGTCCATTGTTCGTTTAACTGTCTCGTCCATTAGTCTTAGATACCTGTCAATCTCCTCGTTTGACAGATTTCTGTTGGACGGTGGGTAGAGCGAATTCGAGGAGAGTGCTCTAGTCAGTGTTCTGGTGAAGTGTGTCCAACGCACCCTACTATAATTGTAGGAATGTAGGAAAACAAACTCATCCAATTCCGCAATTTCGTTGGTGCTGAGACCGCAATGGTCACTGTCATACACGAAAGTGCGTAGACAGTTTGTAGTTTGTTGGTTAGTGCATGTCAGTTGTATTCGTGAGTCGAGAGCAGAAGATCCAAATAAGAACCGTGTCTGGGAAACGACGGACTATCCGTCGCCTTAAGCCCGAGTCGATACATCACACTGTGCTGACCCCACCAATTGAATAGTAGGTTCCCTCTAGTATTTGGAGTATTATTTCCCCAATCACTATGTTTGGCGTTGAAATCACCGCCGATAATAAAATAGTTGTCTTCCAATTCCAGCCTCAGGAATCGAAAAAGCGTCTCGAGCTCTGAGGTGAATAAAGTGGATTGAGTAGCCTTAGGTGCATAGACAGACACCATGTACAACCGCTTTCCACTACGGAGTGGGATATACACGATGCATGCTTCTAGCACCTGGAACCTACGTACTACACCACTGTATACTCTTTTAAAACGTATACCTTTTCGTACGAAAATCGCAACGCCACCTCCCTGAACGGAGTTGGGTCGGTTTCTCCGTACTATTTTGTATCTTTTGTGCCTCATTTTGTGTCTTTTGGTAAGCTTAGTTTCGCTAACCAAAAGCACATCAGGGGCTTGGTCTTTGAGCAACTTAAATAGTGCGGCTCTTCGTTCGAGCCTTATCAATGAATTCACATTCACAGCAAATACCTTCAGGGTTCGCTCCGCCACGCCATTACGGCAAAAGGTGCGTTAGGCCAGGCAGCAGCGCGTATACTTGATCCACCCGCGCGGTCTGTTCAGTCAAATGACGTTGTAGCTGAGCCATCTGCCCCTGGATAGAGAGCAAGATAGCTAGCATGTCAGGTACTGGTTCCGGTGCTCTTGGCGCTGGGGCCTGAGAAGCAACCTTCACTTGCTGTACCGTATTTCCCCTACCTGCCGCCATTTGGGCGTAAGTAACATGGGGAGTAACGGCTGGAGTTTGAAAATGCACGGGTGGACGTTTCACTTCCACTTTCTGCTGCCGGGCCAGATTTATTTTTTTGATGTACTGGAATTTGGCACAACCCCGATAATTTGCGGTGTGCCCCGTGTTCCTACATAAAGCACAAAAGAGTTGGCTTTTTTCAGACGCTCCGTCCTTACCCAGAGGGCATTCCTCGGACTTTCCGCACTTCACGCATCGAGGCTGCATTTCGCATGTTTTCGCTCCTCTTTAATTTTTCCCAATGTACCACCTGGTAGTCCAGGACTTTAATATTCCTTAGACCATCCAGATTGCTGGTGGGACTTAGCTGGACCAGGAAAATCGGCAGTTGCCGCTTCTCCCTTTTGGCTCTGGCTGTGGTGAAAGGCTTGACCCCCACGAATTGGAGCCCTTCGCACTTCTTCTCTTTCAGCAGTGCAAGGAGCTCCTCCGGATCAGTCGACGGTTCTAATCCCCTCTGCAGCATTGTTTGCAGCTTGTCCCCCTTCGGGGTGTAGGAGAAGAACTCCGTCGTCGAATCCTTCAGCAAATTTTTTATTTTGTAATAGCGCTCCACTGTGTTACAGTGGATCGCATGCCTATCTATGCTAAGTCTTTTAATATAAAAATTATTTCCTATGGCCAACTTACATAGTTCTACAGTTTCCTTCAGCTCAATCTTGAATGTATTTATGGGTGGAACCCTTTGTTGTTTAGGTTTCTGTTGCTGTTGTTTCTGTTGCTGTTGTTGTTGTTGTTGTTGCTGCTGCTGTTGTTGCTGCTGCCTTTGTTGTGGCTGCTGCTGCTGTTGTAGCTGCTGCTGTTTTTGCTGCTGCCCTTGTTGTGGCTGCACTTGTTGTTGTTTCAGTTTCTTTTGTTGTTGCTGTAGCACTTGTGTCAGTGTGTTTGTCTTATGTTGTTTTTGTGTCTATTTTCGAGCTGGCTGCGTTTGCTGTTGTTGTTGGGAATGCTCTTGCTCTTCCCTCTTCCTTCTAATAATTTGCAGTTCCTTTAGAGCAAGAACTCTTTGTTGCAGCACATTGATGCTGCTAGTTAGAGACTTCAATTCTTCTTCTTCGTCTTCCGATTCGGTTGGAGCCAAGGAAGCGAAGATGTTCTCTCTCAGATAGTGGCTTTCACCACCATCTGAGACATTTGGGTTGTTTTCAATAACTTGTCCGGGACGTTTATTTGCTGCTGTCGATGGCGTTAAATGCGCCGCTTCCCTCACTCCACGCAGCGGCTTTTCAGCGGAAGTTGGTATCAAGTTGGAGATTTGCCTTTGCTTCCTCCTTCTTTTAGTTTTCGGTTCTGACACACCACTTGATGCCTCACCCGATTTCTCAGCAGATCCCGCTATTTGCATAGCGGCCCGCTCTTCGAAATCCATCACGTGATGTTTAACACGAAGTAAAAGTACAAATTAACTGTTCTATTTAATAAAAATAAAAAAAGACGAAAATAGACACAGGGGGGACTCGAACCCACGACTCGTAAGACGGACACACTGGTCGACTGCGCTAACCGCTTGGCAATCGACTCAAATAACAAAATTGCAACCAATTACTTTTACTATGAAAACCGTAGCACTATCTTTTTCACTTTAGAAGAAGCCGAAACACGTCTATACTCTGCGGAGATCTGCGAACGACTGCGGGCTAAAATGTAATCACTTTTCTGTGTACGTATGTAAATACAGGCCAGCTGTTTTAGCACTTAGTGATATACAGGTAGACCCACGCCCACACCTCTCAGATCATTCAGATCTGGTGCCATTATTCTTTTCTCATCGCGGTCTCGCCATTACTTAGCTTACCAAAACCCTCCGCAATGTAATCACCCTAGACTTGTTTTTAACTTCTCAAACTGATAAGCACAATGTCGATGTTCTATCCCCTCTAGGCTTGTCAGACCTAAAGGAACCGTATGGCAATACGAGGAAGCTAATTGGAACCTTCCCTAGGAATTTTAAATTGGTCGTTATGTTTCCTCGACAACGACGTGGATACCGCTGCTGATATGATCACAGAGACTATTCTCTTTGGAATGAGATCAAACCAAAAGAAAAACCTTGGTATGACTCGAGCTATAAAGATGATATTAGGGTTAGTGAAATATCTTTTCGATCTTACAAGGTCAACCCAATAGAGGAAAACCTCTTTCTCGCTTTCTTAAGCTTGTGAAATTTCAATACGACCAGAAATATCTTTTCGATCTTACAAGGCCAACCCAACAGGAAAACCGCTTTCTCACCAAAGATTGAAGCACAAAATTCCCAAAGGTAGTAAAAATATTTGGTCATTCTGCCTCATACTCCATCCCAATGCTCAATTATAATAACATTTCAGCTGTCATCTTTTTGGACAAGGCCAATCTCTTTGCTGCACACTTTGCGGCTAGTTCAACACTTCCGGCTGAGAATAGAATAGCTGTAGTTAAATACCCATGGAAGCGTTGTACCGTTGCTTTTTATATGCACACACAGCATCAGTTGAAAGTCATCGATCGTAAGCTTGCATTGTGAATCTTTTGATTTGTGAGAAAAATTCCACCGCTAAATAATTAAGTTTTTATTTTTTTTTATTGTGTACAAAGTTTTGTTTTATGGAGGAACTAGGTGCAGGTGTGTACTTTATTATGAATCCATTTTTATAATTATTGGAGGTTTAATTTAATATTTATATACTCGCATTGGATTTATTTGAAATGTATACAAATGGGCATTTTTTTTTCGCTGTTACTCGGTAACTTTTTCGGTATCAGCTTATAGAGAGAGATGTCAGGATGCAGCAGCAACAAAAATTACTGCCCATAACTGCCCCTTTAGGTTTTATCGTCCCTGATGTTTGTCTAGTTTAATGAAAATTCAAAAACTGTTTATCATAAAATAAATAATTTTGCTTGAAAGCTCGTCTGGCTTGTGCATTCTATCTAAAAGACAGTTATACGATGCTATGAATGATTCATACTCATTAATTTTGAAGCTAAACTGGATCACCTTTAGAGGTATTTACTCAATAAAGTGTCTTGAACGGAGGAAAAAATTAAAGATTTTAAGCTAAAAATTGGACGTTTAAGGCATTAAACTAAGCTGCACTTTATTTATATTGATAGTTTCAACTTAAAATCTTCATGGTTAAGATAGTTAAGTTCATAACGGACAAATGTTAGATTTTTGAGAAAAAATGTAGTTTGGCTTTGACTGGACGTGGTCGGCCGTGATTTAGGGTCAATGACCCTCTTCTTCAATAGATTAGAAATTACCTTTCAGTTCAATTCAAGGTGTCTTGGATGGTTTCAAAATAAATGCTGGTGTGCCCCAGGGCTCCGTTTTGTCTCCGACACTCTTCTTAATTTTCATCAATGATCTGTTGTCTGAATGCAGAACTCTCTGCTTTTTTATTCGTTCCTGGACTCACGTCCCTGCTCTTCGGCTATAGATCGGGATCATCAGCGTATGTTAAGTATTTTGAATTCCGATATTAACAGCATAACCAATTTGGGAACTACCAACAGAGTGGAATTTAATGGTTCCAAAACACAATGCCGTCTGTTGTCGTTAAAGCGAAATTTAAATGCCCAGCCTTTATCCATGAATGGCACTTGCATCATCGAAACCGAAAAGCTTTCCATTCTCGGTATGTGCGTCAATGACAGTCTAGGTCGGAATGACCATATATTTGATGTCGCCGAAAATGCTGCGAAATGTCTAGGTTTCCTCAAGCTATGTAAGAAATATTTCACCCCCTCTGATCAGGCCTCAATATGTAAGGCATTTATCCACCAAAAATTGGTTTACAAACCTAGCTACACCTGCTAGATAGGATTCAAAACCGTGCGGTAAAACTCATAGGTCATAGTAATATCAGTCAGTCAATTGACACCCTCGAACAAAGACGTAATGTCTCCTGTCTCACTTTGTTTTATGGCTATTTCCACCACTATTGCTCCATTGATATCGCCAGTAGTATACCGTTCCTTCAAACTTTCAACCGTAACACCCGTCTCGCTATGAATGCTCTTCAGTACACCATCAATCCGACTTTCGGAGGTACTCTGAAATATTGTGGTTCGTTCCTAAGCCGTACAACTCGCTTAGGGAAAGCTTATAACTTGCAAACATTTAAGACCAATGTACATCTGTTTTTTTTCCACCCTAACTTTCATTCTCCCGCGATGTGTGCAAGTAAATTAAAGGTATAATAAGCCCTTTGAGCGCGCGATAAATAAAAAACAAAAACAAAACCAGGGTTGTTGTCCCGCTGAAATACGAATACTTCACCAATTAATCTTAGTCCTAGTCCAGAGGTTACAGAGTTTTCTTCTAATATTGTTTTGTATGCCTGATTATTCATTTTTCGGATTTTTTCCAGCGAACCAGATCTCCCTCTTCACTGTAAGAGAAACATCCGCAGACCCTAACAAAACCACTTCCATGCCTGATGGTTGGAACCACACAGTCTGGTGGCATCTTTTGTCCAGCGCTACGTCGAATGAAAGCTCTACTTTTTATGCCAAATACTTCGAACTTGGAATCATCGCTCCATAAAACTCAGTTGAAATCTTCTTCCGTCCAGTCTTGATGCTTTTCGCCCCATTCGAAGCTTTTCTTCTTTCAGTGCTAAATATCCAAAACAGAGAAGTAAAATCAGATAATTGTTTTATGTATTGTTCGGGTAGAAAATTTAGGTAAAAAAAAACCAATGTAATTCATAAAATTCAATCTCCATGCATGAATGAAGTCAGTTGTCTATGAAGGCCTCAAATTTTTGGCCTGCAGTGCTGTGGTTTTTGAGTTACTCAAAGCCGAAAGATATCAGTCGAACCCTAAGTTCCTAAGTTTCAGAAATGGATGCAAAGGATACGTTGTCTTACAAGTCTTTTTGTTTCTGTCTTGCCATTTTTGAATTGCTTTCCAGTAGTCATTCCATATCATATCAAGAAAAAACACTCACATCTGTGTGAAAATATATTTAATTGTGATAACACCGGTTGGCTTAAAAACTACATAACCAATTCATGCTCACAAAGAGCCAATACAAATTAAAATTTTCTCAAGTCAGATTGTCAACTTGAGAGATACCCTAAATGATTGAATACCCTAAACTACACAAACAAAATACACTCGCACACTCATGACATTTCCAAACCAAGGCTATGTTCACCAACGAAAATTCCACTCCCAGCAGCGTGCACCATTCGTGCGACTAATTGCGAACAGTCTCACCCAATTTTATGGATACTAATTCATAATCCTGACCACCAAATGAGTGTGTTCGTTCTGTCATTTACTAGTCGAGTGGCTATTTCGCTGGTGAAAACTCCTACCTGAAAGATACGTTCGCAATTTCCTATAACCGCACGTGGATTGCAAGTGTCACAGACTCAACACGTACATACCAACATACGGATAGATATAAAATACATATAACTTATGGTCTATGGTCCTAATAATACAATTTGTCAGGCTTGATGTTGTTGGGCGGCTGTCTATCGGCTCCTAGATACATACATACATACATATATAGTTTCCAACTCTCAGTGGAAGATATTGTCGCCTCCTTTCGCAAAGTTAGGTCGGTAAGTCGATTTGTCACGTGAAACGGGGTGCGTTCATACCAAATGGTGGATCCTCCCGTGTGCTTAAGTAGAACTTGCCACGCAATCTGTAAACAAAATAAAACGTTACGTCAAAATGAAAGGATAACGGATGAAGAAGAAAAAAGCGAAAGGACAATTAGATACCCTAAGGGTGAAATTGGATGAAATGGGCGAATTGGGAGAATTGTTTGTTTCCTGGATTTACTTTGTCAGATTTAATTAGACCGTGATTGCATGCAACTTAAGGTAAAGGTGCGGCTGGCTTCCTAGCTGCCTAGCTCACTGGCTGAATTTGTAGCTGACTGTTTTCTACTCTCTGAGTGATGTTTATCTAAGTTTCGTTTTGTTTTCACCTGATTACTTATTTTTTTATGATGATGAAAATTGCGTGAGTTACGAGTACAAAGAGTACGAATATGTATGTGAATGTTATCACATATTAGAGACGAAAAAATAAGACTTTTTATGAATGCGTTTGAAAAGAAGCCTTGACAAAGGAGAGTTATGGGCCGCAATTGTAGTTGAGCGGAATGTTTTGTGTTATTCAGTTCCTATATGAATGGTGGTATATAATCGGTTCGTTCTATGTTGAACTAAGGCGGTGGTATGAGTGTGAAAGACTCTGTGATAGTACTTAAAAGGTGTTGACCTATTACTGTTTTGTATAAAAGGGAGATGTGATACCACTTCAGATTACAATTTCTTCAAATTAAGCGCAAGGTTCAGGCACTAAGTATATCATTGATTAATTCCAAGTTTATTTGGAAAGACAGCCTAGCTGAAAAAAAAAACCAAAGCGTAAAAAAAAACTGGTTGTATAGTCTGGGCTGGAACTCGGCCTCAACCAACAAGCTTCTCCAGATACCAGGATTTTCGCCAGCTACCTTCAGTGCCACAATTCAAGTTGATGGAAGTCCCATACCTCTTGCGTGCGCCACCCTATGTGCGGTTGTCCTCTCTTGCGCCGTCCTTACAAGTCCTTCAAGGACTCTTCGCTCAATATGGCCCAGCCATCTCAGACATTGGATCCGTAGACGCTGAATGACGTTGCTGTACAGAGCCCGTACGGTTAGCGGTTGAACCTTCTCCTTCATGCCGCTTCATTACAAACGGGACCGAAAATCACGTCTTTCTCTCGAAACGCCCAAGTGTTTCACAATCCGCTTTCGACTAGGTACAAGCCTTGATAAGGGATGATAAGGGTTTTGTATAAAAGCAGTTTGGTATTACGAAAAATGGCTATGGTACTCATTTGCCTCCTGAGCACAAAGAAGCGATTGGTATTGATATTCATACCATGACACTCTTAAAGTCGTCGTGGGCCCCATTATTCCGTTCTGTCGCCGACACCTTTTTTTAATTTTCATCAATGATCTCTCGTCTACTACTTCTAATCAAACATATTGTTTTGCTGACGAGAGTACTCTCTGCTTTTCATATTCGTTCCCGGATTCACGTGAATCCAGAATGACCAGAAGTCTTCGATTGTAGAACAGGAACTGTAGCGTATGTTAAGCTCATTAAATTCCGATATTAGCAGAATAGTTAATGGAATTTAATGCTTGCAAAAGGCAATGCTGTCTGCTGTCGTTGTGGCACTTGCATCGTTAAAACTCGAAAAATGTTACATTCTCGGTATGTGTGTTAATGACAACGATGTAGCCAAAATTGCTCCAAAATGCCTAGGTTTCCTCAAAAATATGAAAAATCTTTCCCAACTCTGATCTGACCTCAATATACAGGTTGTCCCCAAATTCGTCAAGGATAATTTGGGAAATGTTTCTTGGGTATATTCTAGGAAAAAAATCGTTCTACAGTAAGGGCCTCTCTCCAATTTTAACATCATTTATCGAGGATATAAGCAAGGGCTTACTATGATGTACCCTGACCCATGTTAACGGAAATAGCTTAGTTAATACTGATAGTAGAAACTTCGTGTAGGACTTACAGTCATAAGAAAAATATAATAAAACTTTATTTTTATTACGCATTATCTGGAGAAAATTGACCTCAAAGTCAAAAAATATCATACGCAAGAAAAATGGAACAGCCTTAGAAATTGGATATCTGAAGACTCAAACAAGATATCGACTTTATTATCATCTTATTATCCTTTACGAATTTGGGGACAACCTGTATAAGGCATCTATCTGTCTAAAATTCGAGTACAACCTCCACATCTGGTCAGGTGCCGCCAAGATTTCTAGTCACTTGCTAGATAAAATTCAATGGCGTGCGATAAAGCTCATAGATGGCGCCAATAGTCAATTGACACCCTTGAACACCGACGTAATATCACGTGCCTCACTCTGCTAATCCCTATTTTTACCAACCACCAGTGCTCCATCAAAATTGCCAGTAGCATAAGCACCTTCGTACCTTCAACCGGACGGACGTACTACGAAATATCGTAATTCTTTCCTTAGCCGTACAACTCGCTTATGGAATACCCTATCAAATTTTAGATCAGCGTACATCGGTATCTCTTTTTTCCTCCCTAACTTTCCTTAGCCCGCGCTGTGTCCAATGATTTTAAAGGTGCAAAAGCCCCCTTAAGCATTCGCGAATTTAAAAAAAAAAATAGCATAACTTCAGATGTCATGACTTTCCAGGTTCCCGGCATACGAGAGAAATGCTTCCCGACATTTCTAATAGGTCATTGACTTTCCTGCTTTCTCTCAGACTGCTTTCCGGCGCCGTGACGGCATCTACGCTTTTGCTAAGCACCTTAGCGTGCTAGCCATAATTGACACAACATCCTTCCATGATAAGAGTGATGATCACAACACGGAGCACTATATCTGTGAGTGTCCGGCCTACGTTCGCATCAGGTACTCGGTGCTGATATGGTGGGTGCTGCACTGTTGGCAATTTCCCATTGAACCGTTTTTTTAATATCTCTACGAAAGACTGACAAAATTCAAATAAAGAGATCATACAAGGAGTACAATGCACTAGTTCTTGATCTGAGTGCTCTGTTTCGAAAGAATAAAATCCATATTGTGTCAAAAGAGGAGCTCAATCGACCAGTCTATATATATATAATAACTCAAAGCAGTGTGAACTGAAGAAGCGGCAAGAACATCGGCTTCTCCAGATGAAGGAAAAAGAGCTCGAGAAGCTCGCGATCGAATATACTGAAGGGCTGTACCCTAGACTGTACAACGGCGAAGAAGCCCAAAATCCCCCCGTCAGGCAGAATAGAGCATTGAGTGTAGACTATGATTGCTAAAACGTCATCCATTTGACGAAAATGAAGTAAGGATAGCAATATCTGAGCTAAAATCCAACAAGACCCGATGTCTTACCCGGCCGAGGTATTCAAATCTGCTTTGTGGAGAGCATACACAACTCATTTCTCAGATCTGTTCAGAAGAGTGTACGCCTGATGTATCGTTTGCTCGATATACTAAAAAAAAGAGTCACCATGAACTGTGCCATCTATAGAGGTATAAATCTCCTCAATATCGCATACAAGATTTTATCTGCCACATTTTGTGAACGTCTGAAAGCCTTCGTCAACAATCTGATTAGCCCATATCAGTGCGGTTTCAGACCAGGAAAGTCCACAATCAGCCAAATCTTCATACTCCGGTACATCCTGGTAAAAATTAAAGAAGTCAAAATCGATACGCACCATTTAACCATCAATTTTAAGGCCGGATATTACAACATTTATAGAGACGACCCTTTATATAGTAAAGGGTTTTCCAATAGGGATTTGACAACTTTGAATTTAATTTGTGAACGCACTCTTTCACTAACCATCAAACTGTCAATGTCAATTTATTCAGTAAACTCAACATTTTCATCATGGTAAAGTACAGGAACGAGCAACGTCTGCAAATTATAAAAATTTTCTACCGAATTTTCTTTATTTGTGAGCATGTTATCTCAAGACATGGGCCAGTCGATTGGTCGCCTCGTTCGTGCGATTTAACGCCGCTTGACTATTTTCTGTGGGGCTACGTTAAGTCATTGATTTATGCCAACACTCCGACGTTGGAAGAGCTCAGACCCAACATTGAACGCGAAATAGCGGTCGTTTCGGCCGAAATGTGTAGCCGAGTCGTTGAAAATTGGGTCCAATTAATCGACCGCTGCAAACGTGCCCGCGGTGGCCGTATGAACGAAATCGAGTTCCATTTATAACTGTTTTGATTGTACTTCAAGCCAATAATAAAGTTTTTGAAATATCTTAAATGGTTTGCGTTTTATTTAAAAAAAAAAGTTGTCAAGTCATTATTGGAAAACCCGATAGAATCATGCCTAATGTTGACATCCCAGCCAAGCTCGTCCATCTGTGCAGAATAATTATTGAAAACGCCCACTCTTACGTCGAAGTCGGTAACGACTTAACCGAGACCTTTGATGTCACAAATGGTTTTAGACGAGCTGACGCACTCTCACGTGAGTGAGAAAGACACTTACACTTAAAATAATTGTCCGGAACTCACAAGAGAACACTGTAAGCACAATCGTTCAAAAAGAATATGTGCAACTGCTGGTGTAAGCCGATAATAACGACATAATTGACACAGAATACAAATTTGTTTAGCGGTAAATGACGGTAAAACTAAGTATATGCTGTCCACAATAAGGGACACACAACAACAACGAATTGGACAGAACGTCGCAGTCGGAAGCTATAATTTGCAGTTAGTTAGAGATTTTGCCTACCTTGACTCTACTGTAAATTCTGCAAACAACACCTCAGCAGAAATTCTATAAAACGAAGTTTCACTCTTGACAATAGCTGTTTCTTTGGGTAGAGCCACCTACGTAAGTTAGTAATTGTGAACCTATTCTAACTACAGCAATTTTTTGTAAATTTGGACAGAACTAACTTACGAACCTTTAGTTCCGCTCGCATTCGGAAATCATAAGTTGTATGGACTTGTAAAGTGTGTTGACGAACAATTACTTTTCCGAAGAGAGCGATCTTCCGAGATGTGTCATCATCGCTTAGACATTATTCACGCATTGTCTGGAACCAAGGACAAAATTAGTATCAAACTTTGGAGTTGAATTCAGCATCCTGACTCCACGATCCTGGATAATGGATAAGCGAACAATTTGAAGAAGAAAGGATAGTATTCTGTATTTCCATGTTGTTGCCGGATAATGTTAATAGTCACAGCGTGGACTTATGTACATACCTTCTGTCCTAAATACTTCCGAGAGTGATACCTAGAATGTTTTTTTTTTGGTTGATGTTAATAGTACTCAGTTGAGTCGAGTTTCATTATATGTACATGTTGGTATAATTTACATCACAAGCAGAATCAAACAATTAGAACCTTTTCCGCAATCATGTCATTTGCGTACTAGAACTCAAGATCAATTGTTGTTTTTTTTCACCTAAATGTATACGACATTTCTTAAAGCTGTGCCAAAGAGTATGCAATCTTTGATGATGGTAAAGCTCAGGTTCCATGAGTACAGGACGGTAGAATAACTCTTGTTTAATTGTCTGGTGTAATTGCAATATTTTTAGTGGAAGTTGACTTCCAGTCAACTACTCATCTTACTTGATTTTCGTTAACTGAAAAAATTAATGTCTTAATGCCAGTCCACTACCACTTGATACCTTAATTCTTTTAATAATTTGAACCTGTCTTTCGCAGAGTTCACGGGAGACCCTTGTGTTTTCAGTTGTATAAATAATTCTTCTCCAATATTCTTAGTCACCATTAATATGGTATGGTACAACTTCTATGTATATACTCCCCTAGTGCCGATTAATTGCTTACAATCGTTTAAAAAAATCGATTACTGCTCTTTTCAACGTTCGCTATCTCAATCCTCTTTCCCTAAACTTTGGAGAAACTATTTTATAATTTTCATTCACAAAAACAAGCGTTAGAATGACGAACAAACTGTCGGTCTATTACTAACGTTCATGCGTCCCTTAGCTCTTTACGATGTTGTGTTCTTTCATCACAAATCCATGTCCACTCCACAAACATGGTTTTCATAAAAATAAAACTACAGCCGCTTACTTAATAAAATGTGTGTGTTTCAAATATAACTAAGAATTACGTCAGCAGAAAGTCTTATTTAGATCCACTATCTCCTCATTGCCATATCTGAACTCCCCCAAGGTAGCCCAAATATATAATCTCTTCCGAGTCGGCTGCGTGGACGCAGTAAAAACCTTCAGTCACATATCTCCGACTAATTGTTGTCCAATGCCAAATTACTTTACGAATTTTCAGAAAACCAGTCATAAAAACTGTCAATGGAAGGCTTAACCGAGGATGCTAGCGAAGAACTTAGTTAATTGCTATACTATAGACTATAGCATTCTCATATTAACTTGCAAGTGGTAAAGAGCTCAGAAACGCTTTAGTCGCTACAGATGCTTTCTCCCTCCAGTTCTTCAGAATATACAATAGACCACCACCAGAATTGCGTATATCAAGTCATTTGCGACAAAGAACAATCCTTCTCACATAGCTAGGTCAAACTAAAATCACGGTTTCGTTAATCGCTTGTCAAAAGAATTTTCAAATCCTAATGTACTTACATCTACGAGTATTTACATAACCTTTGCTAGGATTATTCTCGAATATACTGTCCAAGTTTGGTCTCCACACTATAATATCCATACCAAATGAATAGCTACCAACCTATTCTGACAGCCCTACATTATTTATACTTACAAAAAACAATCACCGTGAAGTTGTTGAATTGTCAACAACTTTTGGGAGCCAATATCAACTGAATCACTCTATTGAAATTAGTGCCAGTCCTTGTACTCGTACCCTAAGATTAATACACCTATTCCGCCTTAATTTTCACCGTACCAATAATGATGTTAACGAACCTAGCCATAAGTAAACTTTGTTTGTTTTAAACCACGGTTAACCCGAGCCACATCGACAAATCAAATCTAAAGCATACCATTTGTGGTGGTATCTGTGCCTAAGTTGAACTCAATATCCATCTATTCCTATGCAGTAGGTCAATATGGGAATCGCTTTGTGTCTAACTGAACCCAAATTTATCTCAAGAAAATCTGATGTCGCTTTCGTTGGTCTTAGTTTCGTACAGTAAACGATAGCTGATCTTGCCAAGTTCTTTCAGAGTTTTTACAGTGACAAATATCAAGCAGTCGTTCTTGGAGTCTGAAGAGTCTGAAGAGTCTTGGAAATATATTTTCCTCGTACACCCTCTAAGATTCATTCAGTATCTTCCAACTGGTATATGCAACAGTTATTCAAGACATCGATCCTTATAGACATCGGTTCAAGGTATCGCTAGTTGCTAGTAATACAGAAGTGAATAATCGTTAAATTATACAAATGGTCTGAACATATCTTGGGAGCAGAAAGCTTGTCTTTCGCGTTAAGGACCTCGCAGACCGGAGTCTTTACAGACATCGCACGGGTAACATAACACCATACTGAACAATTCCCTTTTAGCACAGAATACCATAGTTGTAGTTGTTTTTGTAGAAAATACTTTCTTGTTTCCTCTGCAATAGTTAGGCACTAGCTCAAGCCAGTTATTGAAAACTAGGCAAGTAAATGGTTAACAACAAAAATATTTAAACTATTAAATTATCAAATTTCGCATAGAAAAAATCATCATCATAAAAAGCAAAAATTGTATCCGGCTATTTAGAAAATAGCCAGCAGTAATCAAGCCGGCTATTAAACAAAACTTGGAAACTAACAGCTTTTCTTCACTCTTTTTACTCACCGTTTATCAGCTCCCAATCCCATGTATGATGTTAAATCAGATCGACAAGGCTGCTCACTATCGTATGACTTTGTGGAGTTCTCACATCGCTCAGCTGGAAACGATTGGACATTCCCCACAGACTCCACAAAATACTGCCATGCACGCTGATGGCTGCAACCAACTGTAATAAACATAAAATACACATCCAATAACCACATAACCCCATGGAACTCACTTATTATGTTTAACCATCGATTATTGGCAATCTCCTGCCTCGCACATCCTGGCTGCAATGGTATTCCGTTGTTGGGGTAAAAATCTGCATGGCCCAGTGGCTCTGGATTACCCAAAACTCCACCATCTGTGTGAATGACATCGACAAATCGAGCGTCACTTGGCGCAAGTCTCTGATGGGAACTCTGTCCATTAAACAGCGGCAAAGCGGGATCCAAACCTAAATTACCAAAGAAACTTCATTCAAAGGATATTCCGTCGAAATATTCGCAAAGTGGATTTAAATATTCATTTTCGTTTTTCAACACCTCGACAGAAATGCTGGTATCAAGATTTTTCAGGAGCAACAACAACGGAACAGGATGTGGAAAACCATTTTACCAAGTCAAGGATATAAATTACTCCTTGTAAGCCCAAGTGACTGGTTTTCTTGCATTGTTGGTCATACACAGCACAGCATTTCGAGAGTACAAGCGCAGTTGTGGGTGTCCTTTGTGAAAACATGCTCCGAATATGTGAAATTCTATGGGGCAATGATGTAATAGTTGCTTCTGAATTGTTAGAGCCAAAAATAAACTAGTCTGAGCCTCGTGCATTAACTGGGTTAGGCGTTTGGAAAGTAAATAAAAGTACAAATGCAGAAGTGGTATAATAGCAACTGTGCGTTTCCTCTACTAAAGGAATACAAGTGCATTCTCACATAGTTCTGAGAGGCACTACTTCTGTTGCCCAAATTGCATATTAACGTATACATACATATAAAGAGCATTAGTGCATGAATATAAAAAATAAATTGAGCAAGGAAGTTAATTTATATTTTTAAGTAGGCTCGAATTCGAAAAAAATTCAAACTAGAATTTACCCTATTTCTCGTTAAGTGGGTTTAGCAGCAGAAGTTTTTACTAAGCACAATAGTCCATTTGAAATTTGTGAAGAATCCCATGTGCCAGAAAAACAAAAACATGAAAATGCTCTTCACGGATGAGATTTTTAGAAGAACTGCCAAATGAAAAATCCTACAACTCTGCAGTATACTATATAATACACATAGTCAGGTCACGAGGCCCAAGAACATTTAATTCTAAAAGGTCAGAGATAAGCTCCCTAAAGATCTGAGAGCGCATTTGCACACAATTTTTCTTAATATTTGTTTTCAAATAACCAATGGGTATGTACCAAGGCAGATCAAAAACGGTCATTTGCGGGTGCTCCCTGGAACAAATAAAAATCATTTTTATGTGGCAATAAGAACATTCTTGGCAGTGTAAGCTTACCATCGGAATAAGACTCGAAAAGGTTATCGCTACCATTAAATGTTTTCCCTACCTCGGCATGCAAAGTCTCTAGAAGATATTTTGAGTGAATTAATGTCAATCAGAGTTATCACATCCCGATTGGTGGAAATTCTCTAATAGATACTGGTACCTCTGAATGTGATCGTCCTTACGCTGCAAAGAAAAGCTGGCGTTGTAATTTTCGGTTTCAACAAGAGCAAGGTAAATCAAAATAAAAATATACTCGATAAGCGCTTATGTCGTTTCTAAAAATCCGATTAAAAATCATTACTATGCACACGCATCAGATTCGAGCCAATGAATAAAATAAATATTGGCATACTGAGAACGCCAAAGTCGAGCAGCTGGAGCCCAGAGCAAATACCCAGAAAATGCAGTAAAGTTATCAGAAACCGGAGAGTGTGGCTTCTGATTTATCATCGAGTCAAATACACACATAAAACAGCCAAGAGTGCTGTCGGATAGTGGTATGGGTACCAACATCAAATCACATCGTTATTGAGGCGGATTAACTCTTCGCATCGTTAAGCACTACATATGTCATGGATTTTTAAAACGGTGTCAAGAAAAACGATTAGCGTAGTCGCAACCCGAATGTCCACCAGCCGGAAAACAAGAGAACCACCTTCTATGTTCTTCAAGCAAAATGGCAACACAAGTGGAACAGTATACGAAAAGGAAAACGGACACATATGCATAAATGAAACAGTTCTGAAGGTGGAACATGCTCTGATGGAATGCCAGATGTACGCGATGGAAAGGAATTTTCTACATACATATTAGGTTGTACCATATGAAATGTCCGATTTTATAGTAAAAATTTAAAAGCCAATATAGTAAATTTTTATTCAATCAAAATAGGATCCGTTGGCATCTATGACATTCTTCCAACGTGGTACAAGGTCAAATATTCCTTTTTTGTAGAATTGCTGACTTTTTGAGGCAATGAAATCTTTAAAGGCTTTTATGCGAAGACGATGGTAATCCGTTGGGGAAATATCAGTACGGTGGATGCGGAAGAATTTCGAATCCCAACTGTAGCAGCTTTGGCACCGTTACGTGTGAGGTATGGGGTCTAGCATTGTCGTGCAACAGGATCGGACTATACCTATTTGCCAACGCAGGCTGCTTTTCAACCAATTTCGTATGCATTACGTCGACTTCCTCACAATATTTGACTGCATTTATCGTTTCCCCTGGTCGAAGAAATGAAAAGTGGATTGGTCCTTTCGATGTCCACCAGATTGTCACCATAACCTTTTCTGAGTGAAGACCAAGTTTGGGGGTGTGCTTTGGGTTTTCGTCTGCATCCAACCACTGCCCAGATCTTTTACGGTTATCATACAAAATCCACTTTTCATCATATGTGATTATACGGTGCATTTCGGTGTCTTAGACTGAGTGATGCACAGGTTTCTAAACGGCGTAATTTTTGGGATTCGTTCAATTCAATTCAAAACTTGGGGAGATACCATCCCATGTTATTTTCAATGTCGCTACCGTTTTTGTTGGGTCTGTATACACCGTTTCTCGTAAAATAGAGTCGTCAACTACCGTTTCCGGTTTCCCATGTGGTTCGTTTTCGAGGCTTATATCTCCCGAACGGAACTTACCAAACCAACGAGGAATGGTGCCTTCATTCACCGCTATATTCTCAAATGCGTCACTTATGTTCCTGGCTGCCTGAGACGCATTATGTCCCAGTTTGAACTCGTAAAGGAAAAGAGTACGAACTTAAACCGTCGACAGCTTGATATAAAAATTCCTAGAAAAAAATAACTGTACTTGCAACGGACCCTAAAAGTCGCACACATCAAGCACACATACCACTTTATCCTATAAAAATAAAAAAAATCAATGTCTTGTACAGATATTCGCACGACAGCTTCTAATTGAGGACTAAGTGAAAAATCAGACATTTCATATGGTACAACCTAATAGAAAGTTACACCGAAAACGGTCATAGTATTTAAACTGACGACGAGTGAAGCTCCGGAAGTACAATAGTATGTAAAGCAATACAAATAATAGTTATAATTCGTGCAAATTAAGTAATTTGAAGTGAATGTGGCTCCGCGAAATTAACACAGGGGTCAAGGCCTATTTGAAAAATAGTGAGTAAGAATTACGAGTATATAGTGACACCTACATGGTAGAGTAGATTGGCTTTTCATAAATTAAAAAACGATTTGCCATTTCCAACAGAAGAAATCTTTTTATTTTTTGTTTTTCGGTCTAAGCGAACCCTACCTCTTCATTTTGTCCAACAAATTGAACTCCTACCCCACGCAAACCTCTATTAGTTATACCGATGCTTTGGCTTCTGGAACCACAGAGGTTTCTTGAAAAGTTTGTCAAGGTTGTTGGTATTAAATGAACAGGGATCAGACACATACTAGTATATATCGGACGTGATAAATCTCTAGTGATTGCGTTTTGATGCGTACTAAAGCAATACAGTTGCATAGAGAGTTTTCAACAGATTCCTTTTCCTCTTTATCTCTGCAGCTATTGTGAAAAATACTCAATCGTCGGTACGCGCGTCTTCAAATAGCATAGTGTGCCGTGATAATATTTTTTGCATTTGAAGATATCTAATTTTCTTATAAGTACTTTTTCTTATAAAAGAGCCCATAACATTGTGTCATTTGTTTGGTTTAGCGTATGGTATTGGCGGTTTACTTAGAAACCATATGAATATGGAGGTAGACTTGCTGAAAATGACTTCACAATGTCTCTATTCTATTCTTTCTTGTATTTAATGAAAATATGTTGAGGTCAACTTTAGTAAGTTGAAAATAGCCCCGTTGCCTAATATGATTCGAATCCGTAATCTTTCCATTTTAGTTTCTTCTCCCAAATAATATCTGTGTTAGTCCGGGTAGATGGTTGGAAGATTTTTTCAAATTAGAAGGTTAAGGAAGTGCAGCTTGAATAAAAAAAAATTTCATAAGTAGATGCAAAAATTCTTCCCCATAGTCAACTGAAATAACATCTAGTTGCTTAAATACATTCGAAATTCGTGGTATTTGCAGAGAACTCTTTTTCCGAAGCCAGAACCTACGATGAGCTTGCTTTACTTCTTGTTTATATATCTGTACGAAGGTAGCTTTGAAAATTTCCCAGTCTATATAAATATTATAATTGAGCAGAGGTTTTATAGGTCATTCGATTACCTTCGCGGGCGCTTACCCTGTCATCCATACTGTAAGGCAGAATGAGGTAAAGGTATGCTCAGGTGAGGAAGTGAATTAAGTGTTAAGCTCGTTCAACACTATCGGAGATATAGGAATGTAATCTCCACATTCAGCTTTGGCATGATCGATCCTATGGTATACTCCCAGTTGGTCCTGAGACGACTGCAATAGAAGATGGTGAGTGATAATTTAACAATAATAACAATAACAAATATGAAGTGAAGAACTTATTGTCGTTTTTAAATAATGAAAGTAGGGCCTTAATATAACTATCTTCACTATCTAGGCCGCAATTATAATAATTTATTCGGAAATTACATTCATCAAACTAGTAGGATAATACTAGTTGCCCTTAGCCTTGTCTCCTCTAAATTTAGAGCTACTGTCTGTGTTCCGTAGTCCAGTAAGTTTGAGGGGAAAGGGCGAAAAATTTAATCAAAATATACCAACACTTCCGCAAGCTTACCAATATCATTTGTAGTTCACTTACATCTAAAAAGATGTGGCCATGTTATAACAAACCTAAAACAACAAAAGCATCTTTGTATGTCTAACTCCAATCCAATTTTTATCCAGGAATTCAGCTCTAGCGAGGACCAGGCAGCTCTTCCATGATCTAGGGTTATCACTCAAAAGTTTACGAAATCTTATCATTTTTCTAAACTCCACTGAATGGTATACGTTTTTCCACCCAATCCCACTGGCCTCAAGCTCGAAATCCCAAGCTTACTGAATAGAAGAAATTCGACCAACTACTAAGGAATAAGGAACGAAATGCTACTGTTTCGCGACCTAGTGCAGCGGAAGAGCTAATTGCTAACAGGGAGATCTCCAATATCTATCACAGAACACTTCCAGAACTGTTTAAGAGTATATACACAAGCTATGTGAAAGACAAATTTTCACTTTGTTTATCACTCTATTTATAAATTCAAGGAATTGCTTCCCGATATTATACGAGTATAGAAGGTGAAAAGTACGAATAGTTTTAACACCCAAATCTTTTAATCCTTAAATCGTAATCACAGTTCCGTAAACAAATTCAGACCTCTTAATCTCCCCTTCTTCGTTCAAAAGATGTTGGTTTCTAGAAGACCATATTCGTGACTGTCTAACAATACAAATACCTATGCCTCAGAGCAAAATTGAATATTGCTTTTTGATCTCCCCTTTCTGAATATTACAATATAAGCAGAGCTCCTTCCCACCAGTCGTTCTAGATCCGAATTTTATGTTTGTAGAAAACTTTGAAATTTAGAGACTTCACCTAGGAATGGTGATATGGATGTGCACTTAGTAGAGGGCCCTTTACAGAAATCAGAGCATTGCTGCTTTGTGGTCAATTTGCCCCTTGTACAATAGTTAACCCCGAACAGGGAACTCAATATTCTTCTTCACCATCTACCTCCTCACCGACATGTAGATGTGAAGTTTGACTCTGAGAATTTGGCTGATGGCTGCGATAACAAGGCCTTAAATCGAATACCCATTGCACAAAGGCTACGTAAAGGGTGTCCCAAAATTCACATAATATTTGAATTGTCTGCCATTGTGCAGTAAAGTGATGTAATCAAAAAAAAAAACACAAGACAGCGTGATAGCTGAGAGTTCAGGGTTATTAAAAGTGGAGCGGTACAGGAAAGAACAACGCGTTTTCATTGTTATAAAAATGGTGAAAATTCGGCTACAGTTCCTAACAAAATCATCTTCAGCGATGAGGCTTATTTTAATTTGATGGCTTTGTTAGTTTTTAAACTTAATTGTGCTCACTATCGCGACATAATAATCCAATTTTATTTTGTTCATAACTTGCAAAATATGGATGTGGACGACATGTGGTTTCAACAAGATGGTGCCACATAGCATACAGCCCGAGAAACAAGGCAATTACTGCATGCGTCATTTCCTGGCCTGGAATTGGCCGCCCAGATCATGCGATTCAACGCCATTGAACATTTTTCCTTGGGGTTTTTATAGTCTAATGTTTATACCAACACCCTTTACCACACAAATTGAGAGTCAATAGCAATATTCAAATCCAATTTTCTTCCAGAGATGAAACCAGAATAAACACAATTACCTCCGAACGCGAAACATCGATTTTTACTGACTGCTCCATAAGGATAAGGTTGCGTCTTAGCTGAAAGCTTTTTTACTTATACCGTCAGCGCCAGGACGCTATCAGATCTCTACACAATAACCACATAGAATATATTGTACACGGTTTTCCACTAAGAACTATACTTTTTTTTGTAAACATGAAAGCAAAGACGTATCGTAGACAAAAGAGAATCGATGTATCTCTTTCTCTGTAAATGAACGGCTCGACCTAAAACCAGGAACATAAAACTTGCCACGCCATTAGATCCCATTTTGTTTGATCAAATCAGCATTTATTGTATTTCATCTAAAGCGTTAAGTAACCGGATATGGTCTTTGGATCTTTCTTTGCTAAGTTGAATATCTTGTTTTTAATGTTATCAAAGTTAAGGACAGTAAGTCTTGTTACATTGAGATACAAGTACAGAGATCGATATTTGTAATTCCTTATTTTGTTTTTCTTCTTTTTCTCTTTTTATTCAGTTAAAAGCCAAAAAAAAACACATTCATGGACTTCATGACCGCTTCGAACTATCATAGTTGCAAGAAATTTCAATCTACCATAAAACAAGAGAAAAGTGTCCAAAGGGATTCCCTTAAAATATCTAAAGGATGACCAGATAGCAATGATAGTTTTTAAAATTGTTATGTTTCAACAGCTGTCAAATTCACCAATGGCATCCAGCTGTCAAAATTTCATCATGCATCGTTTTACGCTTGCCGAACGTGCGGAAATTGTAAAACAATATTATCGAAATTCCGGCTCAGTTGCACCGGAGCGGCCAGTACCGAAGAAGACTGTCGATTCGGCGCCGATCAGTTGAATTGGGCATCGCCAGAGAGTCAACCCGGCTTATTTTGCGCTTGGATTTGAGCCTACGAGGGGCGTTCAACATATTCTCGGTATCGGGGTGAAGCTGTGGTTGTATATATAAATTGACTTATTTATCAAGTAATACGAGTACTATTATTTTAGTGCATTCATGTAATATTTTATATAAATGTGATTATTAATTCGCGTTTTATCTCTAGTTAAACAGAATCATAATAGCAACTGAGACGATGATGGTGAAAATTGAACATCGCGCTGTAATTAAATTTCTCACTAAGCAAGGAAAAAGTCAAAAAACTATTCATGAAGAGATGGTGGCTGTTTACCAGGGTTCCGCACCTTCATTATCAACTGTGCAAAAGTGGTCAAGTGAGTTCAAGAGAGGCAGAGAGAGCATTGAAGACGACCCCCGCTCCGGCGCCCCGGCTACTGCTTGTACGGGAGAAAGCATCAAAGAAGTCGAAAAACTTGTTCTTGAGGATGCCCGAATAAAGGTGAAAATTATGGCAGAGATCACCAAGCTTTCAATTGGTACCATTCACACCATTCTTCATGACCATCTTAACCTTCCAAAGGTCAGTGCAAGGTGGGTGCCACGAATGCTCACAGCGCCTCAGAAAAAAGTGAGAATCGCATGCTGTAGAGAGCTTTTGGAGATGTGTAGTGAGAACGCGGACGGTGTTATGGATCGAATTGTTACTGGGGACGAAACATGGGTCCACCACTATGACCCTGAAAGCAAACATGAGTCCATGCAGTGGCATAAAAAAGGAACAGACCCCCCGAAGAAGTTCAAAGTCACTCCGTCTGCCGGGAAGCTCATGGCCACAGTTTTTTGGGACTCAAAGGGAATCTTGCTCATTGAGTACAAAAAAAAAAAGGTGAAACCATCAACGCCACATCCTACGCTTCCACTTTGCATAATTTGCGGGAGGAAATTAAAAAGAAAAGACGGGGTAAACTCGCAGCGGGTGTGTTGCTTCTTCATGACAACGCTCCTGTTCACACGGCGCGAGTTTCCAAGGCTGCTGCGCGAGATTGTGGTTTCGAAGAAATCCAACACCCACCCTAAAGTCCAGACCTTGCCCCTAGTGATTATTTTCTGTTTCCGGATTTGAAAAAATGTCTTCGTGGAAAAAGATTTTCGGATGATGAAGAACTCAAGTCGGCAATAAATGGGTATTTTGCAGAGAAAGGGGAAATTTATTTTTTTGAGGGTTTAAAAAAGCTTATCTCAAGATGTAACAAATGCATTGATGTTAGGGGAGATTATATTGAAAAATAAAAACAATTTAAATTGAATTCGCATTTTCCTTCATATCGATACCGAGAATATATTGAACGCCCCTCGTACATCCGTATAAGGTTGTGTTGACGCAAAAATTGAAGCCGGACGACCATAGACGACGCCGGAACTTCGCTAATTGGGCGCTGAAAATGTTGGCCAGAGTTCCGGCCAAAAAATCATATTCTCGGACGAGGCCCATATTTGGCTGAGCGGCTATGGCAACAAGCAAAATTGCCGTTATTGAAGCGAACACAATCGGCCGAGCATCAATGCATCCACTAAGATTGACTGATTGGTGCGGTTTATGGCATGGCGGTATCATCGGACCTCATTTCTTTTGAAATAAGGAATAGACACCGCTACCGTCAGTGTTCTTAGATATAGAGCGATGTCAAACGACTTTCTGTAATCAGACCTCGACAACACCGATATATCCGAGCTGTGGTTCCAACAAGATGGCGCTTGATGAAATACAAGCGATGTAACGCTCGAAGTTGTGAAGGAGAAATGGGTCATCTCACGGCGCGGCAAGCATTCATCAATCGGCTCCAGCTATCATGCGATTTGACACCACTCGATTATATTCTATGTTGCTACGTCAAGTCCTTTGTATACGCTAACAAGCCAACCACTTTGAGGTCAACATTCGACACGCTGTTCCCGGAGTAATGCCATACATATTGGACAGAGTCATCAAAAATTGGCCCGACCCCTTGAAGCACTGCCAGCTAAGCCGATGCTGCCGTTTGAATCATGTGCTACTCCACACATAACGGCATGAGCGTAACTTCAAAATAATGGCAGAATCAATTTTATATCTCATACCACTGTTGTTTTATTAAATTTTTTTTTCCTATCGTTCTCATCTGATCACCCTATACTTGTAAAAGAATCGAGGAGACCCAAGCGATTATCTGGACAATCTTTTATGACGAAAATGAAGGATTCTCCAAAGAATCAAGACAAAGAAAATTTTTCTTAGACCAAGTTTTTGAAAGAAAAACGTAGAAATTCCGGACAATTTCTGGGAATGAATCGCTTTATCTTCTAATTCTCACACATTTCCTGGGTAGCTCACAATTGATTGACAACATTCAACTCAAATGGTCGAATGTGTGATTACACAACTTCTTCAAACTATAGAAATCTGGCTTCTCCAAGTGGAGAAAAATTTAGATTACGAATATCAAGACATTTGTGGTTCCATTGGTTCAGATAGGTGTTGCCTTAACATATTTAACATATTAAGCGGCATTCGCAACTTAACACTCGACGCTTGTGGACACTAAATTTGTATAAAATTTTAGGAACCTCCTCTATGTGTGTTGCTTTCCGGTTCTAAAAGCTTTTAGACCATCCATTATTATCGCCTTGTCAATGTTTGCCTGTTAGTCTGTATACATTGTTAGTATCAATAGATACTATCAATAGATACTATTACGCAATAATAAAAGAGCTCAAACCACTGTTTAACAGCCGCACTCGTAAGAGTAATTAAAACGTCCATCTGAAAGTTCAATGATTGCAACTTCGATTCGGTTAAGTTAGCATGTCAATATAAATGAAGAAAAGGTCTCCTCTATCTAACTAACTACTATTTGATCAAAAACCAGCAATTAGTGGCCAAGGTACACCAAAACTAGCTCAACCAAACAAACGACCCGCTTGTCATCTATGCGAGGAGCACTTATTCCTCTTCTTCTTGGTCAAGTCTCGTGCATCTGCTGCTACTACTCGTATGTACGTCTAAGTATACATTTGCCTCTACCTCTACCTTACACGTCAATTGACACATTTGTTTGAGTTATGTTTGCCTATCGTCAACAAACAGCCGGTGAACGTACAAATGAGGCTTTTTCATGTAATGTCATATTCGAATTGCACTAACAAATAATTTTTCATATTTCTTTTTTACGAGATCACATAAAAGATACACGGATACCCCACTTGGGCAATATATCCATCACATTTCACATGACACTCTCGTGTGGACAATTCAAGCTATCCATACGTATGCCACGACCTTGGATAGCTGAAAGCTGTTAGTCAAGTTGAAATAGTTTCCTGATGTCAAACTCGATTTGATTTATCACGCGCACACACTCATAAACACATAGATACTCGTACAAACCTGTTATTCTTGGAAGCACCACACCCCATTCCTGCATTTGTTGGCCGGCAAAGCCTGCAACCTCGGCCCCCAAACTAAAACCAATCACGTGAATCCGAGCCTTGGGGAGTCCATTTCCGATAAGATAGCGTAGGAAGCGAGCAATATACCGTCCAGCTATGGGGATGTTCTCCACGGAGTTTGTGTACCATGGCATGGCTGTTAGAGGACTCCAATCCACCAGAATAACGTTGTAATTTCCGGCCTTGAGAAAAGCTATATTGAAGAAGGAAATTAAACAAGCAATGCAAGGGCGATAGTAGTTAATTAAATTATTTTCTTAAACTTTTCTTTTTTTTACAAAGATACAAATTCTGAGAAGTAGAGATAGACAGAGATAAGTGAGTTAATACCATCTTTGAGTTGCTGGCTGCTTTGCTTATCGCCAGTTGCTGATTCAGAGAAGCCATGGAGGAACATTACCAATGGATTAGCCTTGTTGAAGTTACTTTGGTTCAGTCGTCGATCATTGCTGAGCAGGAGTTGATATGGTTTCACTGGATTTGGACTGTTGAGAGGAAATTGATTAATTTGTGTCGGTGGTACTTCTTTTGGGGATTGACTTACTTTGTATAGAGGAGAAACTTGATATCTTGAAATTCCCTTATTGCACAACAGTTGGAGCATTCACCGCGTGGAGCTGGACTGTAAATTAGTGGCGTCCCTGCTGGAAAGTTAAAAAAATGTTGTATCGTACATTATTGTGCAATCGTAGTTGAGGTAGTACATTGAAAGGTTATCTTCAATATAAATTATTTGTAATCCGTAAAAAGCGAAATTATAGCAGCCAATGCCGATTTAAAAAACATGTTTACAAGCGAAAATAGGCTTTTATGTATTCGCATGTGATATCCGGTTAAGGGATTTCATTTCTTTTAAATCTTTTATAACCTTAACACCTTCGATCGATCTAACATATTCACTGAAAACTATGAGAGAAACTCATTGTGTGGCAAGCAGAAAAAGCTTGGTACCGCAAAGTCTCGTACTGTACCCAGTCAGAAAGCGAGATCACATTAATTTGTTTAAGACGACCGAGAAAACTATAAACTATAAACGGATCCTAATCTTTGAAATTCACAGATCCAGACAGAGTTATTCCGGTATATGAAATGCGGACGCAAAAGGAAAGCGTCTTCTTAGAGTATTCTCCAATATTGTACACTGCCGTAGGAAAGGGCCTTTAGTTGCTTGCTTCAGTTGCACACTCTGAAATGATTGGAGTTGAGAAAAACTTTTGCGTCATCCCACTTGAAAGGTATCGAAGACTCATTCAACCTAGTTATCTCAGCCGTCTGAGGTGGGATCTTTTTTAAAGAACCTAACACTCACGTGGGTATGAATACACTTATAATGCTTATTATTATTTCAGCTCCAACATTTAGTGGGGAGACTAAATTCTTAGTGGAAGTTGGCTTTTTGATTTCTAGTCAACTACTCATATTTCTTGATTTTCGTTAACTGAAAAAATGAATGACTTTCGGGCGAGGCTGGGATTCGAACACCGTACCTTCCGATTTGGAAACCAGTCCATTACCACTTGCAGTACGAGTATAATTTGTAGAATGCGCTCCTATATTTCTTCCCCGAAATGGGAGGTCCGAAAATCATTCTAAGAATTGTACATTCAAAACGACCGTGGATGCGAGTAGCTTAGTTCATGCTTCTGCATCATAAAGCGCGAGGGGTTGACTCTATAGGGTCTCCTTAGTGATTTTTGATAAGGTGGTAACTATTCAGTTTGATAAAGTGACATCATCAGAATTCAAAACTAGTAAAAATTAGACAGAGTTCTTAACTACCTTAGGCTTTACGAATGCCTATAAAATGCGTGCACACATAGCGGGCAAAGGAAAGATCAGCGAGGAATAAAATATATATACTAATGTACATTGGTTTTGAATCTTTAGAGGTTGCAATAAGTAACTAGCTCGACAAGTCGTTCCCCAAACGAGTTGTGCAAAAGTGGTGTTGACGGTAAACTGATGAGCATTCAAAGCGATATGGTTGTTATAGATGAGGATTTGAAGGAGCGGGATGCTACTGGTAATTTCAATGGAGCACTGGTGGTGAAAATAGTGATAGGGCAAGGTGAGACATTTCGTCGGTGTTCGAGGTTGTCAATTTACTGGGTGATATTAGCATCACCTATGAGTTTTATCGTACGGTTTTGAATCCTATCTAGCAGGTGCAGGGAGGTTTTAGGAGCACCTGACCAGATATGGGCATTGTACTCCAATTTTGGGTGGATGAAGGCGTTATATATTGAGACCAAGTTAGAGGGGGAAGTGTACAATATTTCTTACATCGTTTGAGGAAACCTAGACATTTCGCACTATTTTTGACGATATCGAATATGTGGAATGGATAATGGCTGGGTGTTTAAATTTCGCTTTGACGGCAGCAGACATCATTGGGCTTTGAAACCATTAAATGTCACTTGGGTGATAGTTCCTCAATTAATTATCATGGAAATATCGGAATTGGATGAGCTTAACATACGCTGCCGTTTCCTTTCTAAAGCTGAAAAGCACTGTCTGAAATCCGGCAACGAATATAAAAAGCATAGAGTATTGTAGTCATTAAAGGAATATAATGGATTAAAGTAGCAAACAAGATATCATTATTAAAAATTGAAAAGAGAGTCGGAGATAGAACGAAGTGACACCAGCATGTGGATATCAGACTTGAAACCGTTTAAGACAATTTGAATTAAATGTTCCGAAAGCTGATGCCAAAACCCTGTAAAATGTCTTTGAAATATCAAGTCCAACTATAATACCTTCGTCAGATTGTCGTGTACTTTGATTTCACTTTTCAAGGCTTTTCAATGAAACATGCCATCAAATCTCCAGTGAATCTGTTGCTACGAAAATCGTACTTCCAGTCATTTAGTAGTCTCTGGGAGAAGAAGAAGATTCTCAGTACGAGGATACACGCATTCGATTTTGGAATTAGACAGTGTTTCAAAGCCGTTAAGCTTTGAATTGCGGTCCAGGAGGAGTTTTAACAACACCAAGTTGAATTTTGGATTGGAAATGCGATTACCTATGACACATCACTGGACACGAAAACGAAAAGACCGATATAGATAAATTCATGGCACTAGTCATTTTTAGATCTGAGTGAACCAAAAAGTCTGGACGTGGTTCAACTTGTATTTAACTAAGTGCCGAAATACGAGTAGCTGACGTGTAATACGAGTATCAGATTTAAACGTATGAAGAAAAGTGATGACGTCTTAGCTCGCAAAAAATTGTAACATTCTTTTTTTTTTGTATGGATCGCGGCACGCTTTCAAAGATTTTTATTTTCTTTCGAAGAAGCTAATGCTCTCAATTTTTTGTTTGCTCATAGAGCACGTGAGTTGTACTTAGTAAAATATGAACGAAAGTCAAATATCATGCTCGCACTTTTTTTTAATAAAATGATCACATATAGTAGCCAATCAAGCACTTTAAAAACCATTCTACAAACTCTGCGAATGTTAGAGGGTTTAAAAAATGTGTTCTAATAGGAATTATGCACATTTGTGGAGGCTTACACGTAAGGAAATCGATGGTGGATAAACGTCAGAATGATCAAATCAGCTATGATTAACGAATGTTGATAATTGAACAACTCAAATACCAAAACGTAAGAAAATTCTTGGCATCGCTAATGAGATGATCCAAAACAGAGCAGCCTGTAAAATAAAGGTCCGCAAATTATGAATGTCAACATACGTTTTATTTTCCGTTTTTAATAAAGGAAAATAAGAATAAATAAGAAATGTATCTCAATGCACTGATCGTATTCAAATCTTAAATTTTTAAAATAAAATTGTAATTTAAATCTGTTACTCGTTAACTTGCTGTAACCGAGAGATTAAACTCAACACATATCGCCTTCCGCATATTTAACAGGCAACTCCTTAGATATTTAATGGATAGGGTGTGCTCCAGTGTTTGTCGTACAATTAAATGGGCACCATCACAATGTATTGTACTAACCGTTCCCACTTACGTACAGATACTTCTCACATATTAATTATCACACCAGTCTATTCATTATGAAAGTAATTACTGTGATATTGTCAAATGTATGCAAACTTGTTTGACAATAATTTTTATTGTCAGCCTATCCAAGAGGGAATGTCTCCTTAGAAATTGGTGATGAAATTGCGGGGACGCTTCATGCAAGTAATTTTAATTTTTGTTATTTTTGAATTTTTTTATTTTTGAACAACATGAACTTGATAATTTTTTTATAGCGTGTAACAACAGCAATGTCATTGTTTACGTGAAAATACATAAATGTCCGACGTCGTATATATTTCAAGGGAAAATATCTTGTTAGACAATACGACAACTCGTCTATGTATTTTACAATCCAAGTTGTAATTTGGGTCGTAATCATATTACCCTCATGTTGTCAAAGAATTTTTTATTTTTTTTTTTTTTGAATTTTTTGTGTTCATGCGTGTTTGACAAAAAAGATTTATTGAGGACATATTAATATTGTAACAGTGAATGCTGAGTGATGTAAGAAATTGTACGGAACACTCTTGTCTTGATTACGACGAACTACAAATGCGAGGGCCTATTGATATATTGTACTTCGGTCCGATTTTTCATGTCATAATCACCGTTTGTGGTGCCTGTTGGATAGCTTAAACATGCCATCAGAAGGGGTGCGCTCAATGCGACTGTGTATCTCAAGGTTTTTTCGAGCGAATTTCAACCTTAATTTGTTCAATTCTGTTCAAGGCTCTTTTGCTCTCTCCATCTCGTCCCATATGCGCTCGATATTTCCTGAATTTCTGTGCCCACAACGGAGCTGTCTATGCGTCTTAAGGTGTAAACAATCCAGTGGTTTTGGCCTGTGATCATAACGTTCAGGATGGTGCGTAGATATTAATTCACATAGCTCTACAGATTTTGTGTGACTCTGGCAGTTACTTCCCAAGTACTTCGCCTTGCTTGCTTCAGATTCCAAATTCTGGATAATCTGGTGAAGGCTTATATAGGGTTTTCCAATAAGGACTTGACAACTTTTTTTTTAAATAAAACGCAAACCATTTGAGATATTTCAAAAACTTTATTATCGGCTTGAAGTACAATCAAAACATTTATGAATAGAACTCGACTTCGTTCATATGGCCACCTACGGACACGTTTGCAGCGGTCGATTCGTTGGATCCAATTTTCAACGATCGGGCATACATTTCGGCCGTAACGGCCGCTATTTCGCGTTCAATGTTGGCTCTGATCTCTTCCAACGTCGTCGGCGTGTTGACATAAACCAATGACTTAACGTAGCCCCACAGAAAATAGTTAAGCGGCGTTAAATCGCACGAACGAGGCGGCCAATTGACTGGCCCATGTCTTGAGATAACACGCTCACCATACTTACTCTTACTCTTGTGGTACCATCCTGTTGAAACCACATGTCATCCAAGTCCATATCTTCCAATTCGGTCCAAAAATAATTGGTGATCATGGCGCGATAACGCTGACCATTCATAGTAACGTGACGATCGTTATCATCGACGAAAAAATATAGCCCAATAACGCCGCCGGCATGCAAACCGTATCAAACAGTTATTTTTTGTGGATGAAGTGATTCATGAAGCACATGTGGGTTTTCACCCGACCAATAACGCATAATTTTGCTTATTGACGAACCCATTGAGCCAAAAATGAGCCTCGTCACTGACGATGATTTTGCGATGAAATTCATCATCTTGGCGCATCTTCTCCAGAACCCAATCGGAGAACGTACGTCGCTTCAAATGGTTCATCGGCTTCAATTCTTGAGTCAGCTTGATCTTGTATGGGTGTAAACCAAGATCCTTACGCAAAATACGCCATAATGTGGTCTGAGCGATGCCCAATTCTTGAGAACGCCGTGGAATTGACTGATTTGGATCGTTTGCTACGGACGCCTGAACGGCAGCGATATTTTCGACACTTCGACCAACCCGTTGTCTCACTGACACAACAACATCACAGAACGAATATTTTTATTTATTTATTTATTTATTTCAAAGGATACAATATAAATGAATTTACATTGCCCGGGATATTACGCCGGGGAGCAACGCCCATATGGCGATAACATTTTATGGTGCTTATGTTCAATGCTTAATACTTTAAGATTAGAAATGTAAAGTTTATACTAAACAGAATCGTTGATTATTTATAGTTCTAGTTATGTACATCTATATCTACATAATATAGTAATAATAATAATAATTGTTCAATAGATTTTAAATCTTAATTTTATGCTTTGCTAGTAAAGAAAAGAATTTTGAGTTACTGGGTGCTACTGATGGATCTAATAATGCTTGTAGACTGGGAACGTACCCTCTGAAGTGTTCTTTAGTTATTCTACAGCATTGCAAAACATGATTTATTGTTAGTGGCTCTCGGCAATGAACACATAATGGTGGTTCTTCCTTATTATAAAGATGAGACTTGTTCCATAACGTATGTCCCAGTCTTGTGCGCGAGATCTGTACTGCTTGCGATCGACTCAGATCTTTGTTGTAGGAGACGGGCAACAAGTTGTGCTTATGAGTTCTCAGGAAAGTCTTTGATAGATCCCATCGAAGTTGTGATTGCTCTCGTAGAATTCTTAGAGATTGCTTCCATAACGATTCTGCAAAGGGCGGTACCTTGTACTCCAGGGGCATTTTGATTGCCTCCCGTGCACCAGTGTCCGCTTTTTCATTCCCTGGTATACCAACGTGTCCTGGTGACCATATTATTTGAATACGTGGACAATTTGACCATAGAACAGCTCTCAAAGTTTTAATAATCGGCGTGTTATTTTTAAGGTTTTTAATAGCGAGTATTGCACTTAGGGAGTCGCTGCAGATTGCTGTTTTAACGTTTGAAGATACTGCATAGTTAAACGCTTCGACTAGTGCCATAACTTCTCCAATATATGCGCTTTGAAAGGGAATTGTAAGTTGTTGACAAACTACTTTATTGTTATTACTGTCAAACCTATAGACGCAGTAACCCGTACTTCCGTCTTTGCAGGAAGCATCTGTGTATAGAACACAGCCGAAATTGTTGGTTTTTAGGATTTCATCGAACTTTTTTCTTAGCACCTCATTTGGGGTGTTTTCCTTAGAGGTTTCTCTTAAGGAAGTATGTATTATATGAACCGGAAGCAGCCAAGGTGGCATTTGGCTATTATGATGAGAAGGTTCTGGAATGTATATCTTTAAGAGTTTGATGTTACGAATTGTGTTGAAGATAGCGCTTTTACTTTTTGCCGTGTTCGATATAGTCCAACTTGTTTCGCAAATGTTATAAAGAGCGTGTTGTTTATTAATGATACTTTTTGAAAAAACCTTAATTTGAGCTATAGCTTTCATGTCTTTAAAAAACAATATATTAGTTTCTGCTAATAAGGCTTCTATTGGCGTCGAAGGTAATGCACCTAATGCGGTTCTTAGCAAAGCATTTATTTTAATTTGCACATTTTGGTCGTTTTGCTTGGTCCAATGAGAGTATATAGTCATGCCATGTTGCATAGCTCCTCTTATAAGCGTCTTAGCTATATCTATTGCTGTATTCATATGCGGGCCCTTGTTTTTACTGCAGATCATTTTAAGCAAGTTATTTGCTTTTGCTAACTTTTGCGTTATTATTTTTTCGTGGGCGTGCCATTTCCATGTCTTAGTACAGACAAGTCCTAGAATCTTTACGCTATTTGAAAGGGGAATGCTGGTTAGGCCGATATTTATAAAATTGTTTGTACAGTTGTGTTTTCTGCAGATGTGCAGTGCTTCAATTTTGTTGACTGGTATCTTTGCTCCAAACTCTTTGCACCATTTGAGTGCTTTTGATACTGTGGATTTTAGACTTTCTTGTACTTCATTAGGTTTACCTGATGCCAGTATAAAAATATTGTCCGCATAGGTAAGAACAGTTTTTGTTTGACCCAAATCAGATTGAAGCTTATCAAGAAGGGGATTGACATAAGCGTTGTACAACATCGTCGATATGGGTGAGCCTTGAGGAATTCCATTTTGAATAACGGTGGAATTTTAAAGGTATGACGCCATGCGTGGTGACTCTTTCAAATGCTTTTTCCAAATCCATGGACAGTAGAACAGAATGGTGACGCAAGGCTAACTCTGCGTGCACTGCGTGATCTAGCATGTGAAGCAAAGTATGAGTACCTCTTTCCTGCCGAAAGCCGTGTTGTCCCCTATGAAGGTGCTTTTCCAGAGTCCATCTAAGCCTGCTCCCTATTATTTTCTCGAATAATTTGGACAGTACTGGAAGGAGAGATATTGGACGGTAGCTGTCTAAAGAGTTTTGGTTCGCATTCTGTTTGGGAATTGGAATCAGATTGGCTTTTTTCCAGTCATGTGGGTATATACCTTCTCTTAAAACATTATTGTACAACCCTACTAGCCTCAGTAGTACTGCCACTGGTAGTTGTTTAAGCATTTTGAATGAAATCTTATCTGACCCTGGAGTTGTACCTTTGGTTGCACGAAGTGATTGCATTAACTCGCTCATTGTTATTGGATGAATTACTTCGTCGTGCGCAAGGTCCTTGTAATCAAGTGTTGTCATTTGAAAAATTATTTTCTGTTCCAAGACACGTTTCGTAAAATTATTATCGGAGCTATACCCAGCCCATTTGCTTGCAAACAGTCGTGCTATCTCGCATGGGTCTAAAATTGTACAGGCGTTGTGTATTATTGCACTGATTCCCTTCCGAGAATGGGTTCCGTTGATCGCTTTTACCTTGTTCCATAAGGTTTTTGAGTCCATTGCCGGGTTGATGGTAGCCAAGAAATTTTTCCATGCCTCAGATTTAGCCAATCGTACTTCAACTTTTAATTTTGCGGCCACACGTCTGTAGGCGATAGTATTTGCTACTGTTGGCGCTCTTTTTAACTGTGACCACGCTCTTTGCTTTTCTTTCACCATTTGCTTCAGATCCGCGTTAAACCAAATAGGTTGTGAAGGATTTTTGGGCGGATGGGAGGAAGGAATAGAAGTGGATGCTGCTATTCTTATTATTTTTTTTATACATGCTGCTTCTTTGTTGATGTTTTTTGAAGCAGGAATTGAAATATTTGCTTGTTGAGCGTTATTTGAAAATTTCTTCCAGTCGGCTTTTGATTCTATATATCGTGAATGAAATATTTTTGAAAATTTGCAGATTGTTGACGTTTCAAATATAATAGGAAAATGATCACTTCCCTCTAAGTAGTCGTGCGTTTTCCAATTAGCACACAGTGCAATTGCGGGTGAGGCAAGAGTTAAGTCTATGGCAGTAAACGTATTTCTTGTTGAAAACAGGGTGGGAGAACCTGAATTCATCAAAACAAGGTCCGAATGTTGCAACCACTGCTCTACAACTGAGCCGGCACTGTTAGTAGATGGGGATCCCCAAAAGGTGTTATTAGCGTTGAAGTCTCCGACCACCACACTATGGGAAAGATTGTTAGCACTTAGGTTAAGGTAATGCTGTTGGGATGCAATGTTTTGAGATTGTCGATAAATATTCTGCAAAGTGATCGGCTGTGCGAAGTGTATTGTGAGTGTTTGAGTTAAAAAGATGTCAGGTGAGTCTGAGTATGAGTGGGGAATTCCTGTTTTTATTAATATTGCTGTTCCGTTTTTATTTCGATTATGTTGATTGTTGTTGAAGTAAGCGATATAGTCTTTATACTTTTTAGGTCCATTTTTTTTAGGTATTTTTGTTTCTTGCAATGCTATAATTATAGGATTATATTTTTTAATGAGAATATCCAAGGAAGATAGGTTATTAAAAAATCCCTGGACATTCCATTGGAGTACCCTTAAATTAATTTTCTTATTTGGCTGGTCATTTTTAAGTGGAGGGTGCAAGATTATGTTTCTTTTTTGAAAGATTTTGAATAGACGAAGATGATGAGGAAGATGATGGGGTTGATTTTGACAAAGGAATGTTATTAGAAGATTTTTGCAAATAGTGAAGACTTTCGATTTCACTGGGAATCACATAGGATGGTCTTATTTGGTCGGCTAAAAAACTTCTGGAGATGAATGTTGTGACTGGTAAAACAGATTCTGCTGTTTCTATTGAATCTTCTAATGCATTGGGATTTATTTCTTTGTGTTTATAGATGCTGTTGTTTTGTTGTAGATTTGTTGTAGTTCGAATTAATGATGTTGTCGACGTTGTTATAGTGGGGGTTGTTGTGGTTATAGGTTTGGTTGATGTTGGTTTTGAGTGAGACATGATCTGACTATTGAGATTATTGTGCAAAGAAGATTCTGACGTTTTTGTCAAGTTTGCCGAAGGCAAGTCACTGGTAATGTTTTCTTTGATGATTTCTGCTATTGGTTTATTAGGTTTTCGGGTAGTAATGTGATGTGTGTATAAATGGCCGGACTTACTGTACTCCTCCTTGGCTTCCTTGATGGTGCAGCGTTTAGTGGTTTTTATAATCATAATAGTTTTTTCCCTAACAAAGACTGGACAGTTGCGATCCTTAGATGAGTGTTCAGAATTTATACAATTAACGCAAAATACTCGCTTACATTGTTCTAGGTGTGGTACAGTTTCAGCACAGGTTGCACAGGTATCTTCTGCTTCCTTGCAATGATTCCTTGTATGTCCGATGCGGTGACATTTTTTGCAAGTCATTGGATTTGGGTAATATGGATCTACTGACAAAATCTGCCAACCCATTTTAATTTCTTTTGGTGGCTGCGGTGCATCAAAAGTTAGAATTGCGGCTCCAGTGGCTTTTTGATTTCCTTCCTGCAGTTTGAACATTTTCTTTACTTGTGTTACGTTAAATTTTTTGAGCGAATCCAGAATCTCGCTCTCTGTAAGCTCGATGATGTTGAATGAGTATATTCTTCCCTGGCAGGAGTTCAATGATTGGTGGTATTTGAATTCTACGGGGATTTGTCCTAGTGATTTGCATTTTAATAGTCGATCAGCGATTTCCTTTTTATTTGCTTGTATAAGTAAATCACCATTTCTGAGCGCTTTGATGTCTTTATATTGTGTTGTTATAGCATCGATTGCCTTTCCTATGATAATGGGGTTTCGATTTGCTATTGGAGTTTTATCGTTGTCTGTTGGGGCATTTGTTATGATTAAGAACCTAGAGAAATCAACTGCACATTGTTGTGGGGTATTTAACACAGGCCATTGCTCTGTGCCGTAAGTGTATCTACTGTATTTTTTCTTTTTTATTGGGTGGGCGGTTTGCATGGGATCATCTGCATCTAATCCCTCAAACCTGTTTTTGCTGTTCGCCGCCATGGCGGCGGGGAACCAGGGGGGTATTTGCACTTACCAAGGGAACACTTGCACTTGTGCACTTGTTTGTAAATATATATTTTTTTTTTTTAACGTGGGAGAGAAAATATGAGATTAAGTATACAATTATTTGTCGTTCACAAGGTTGTCCGTTATCTCTGATAAGCGATTTGAATAAAGGAGAACCGAACTCTTGACCCGTCTACACTGGTTGAGAGATGACTTGGTACTGAGAACGAATATGTAGACTCAAATTTTTGCACTAAACTTGTTATTGCCTATCTACTAGGGCGAGAATTACGACCGAAAATTGGAGTTAACACTCTTAAAGTTGCAGTCACCGATTCCGAATTTCGGTAGAAAATTTTTATAATTTGCAGACGTTGCTCGTTCGTGTACTTTACCATAATGAAAATGTTGAGTTTAAATTGACAGTGACAGTTTGATGATTAGTGAAAGAGTGCGTTCACAAATTAAATTCAAAGTTGTCAAGTCCCTATTGGAAAACCCTTTAGCTCTATTCAACCCTAGACAGATATCGTTAGCGTAGACAGGTGTATCAGGTGAGACGCAATTGCCCATTAAGTTTTTCTGCTTTACCCAGACAGTGCAGACAATATTTTTTATCAGCAAAAAAGGAATTAGTGATAATATACAGTCCCATCATACTCAGGCTTGTATTTTATATACATTACTATTTGGAAGAGCACATAACATATACTTTGCCAGTTTCCGTAATCCATTAAATTGCCTTTCTTTGGCAACTTATCGGTCTCCCGATTCCACTCTTCAAAATTGAAACGTACCCCATGCATTAGCTACCTATATGTACATTCGTAAGTTGGCTTCAAAATGTCATTCCCATTCGGGACTGTCGGGCTGCCGCTTAAGACTATCGCGAAGAGCTCATAATATATAAATTACATTCTTAGTGACGCGTGCTTACCTTTCCTTTTTATGGGATTTCATTAAGATCCATCTACTTTTGAGCTGCACTTTGAGCTTTCAGTTAGATACACTACTCAAAAGGAAATGCACTCTTATCCTCAATGGGCTGTTTATCAAAGTTGATGTAGCTGATGCAGAAGACGTCACTCTTTATGCGCAAGTCAAATACCTGCAGATGCTCTCCAAAATTGTCTCTCGGACACGTTGGTATCATCTTAGCGTGAATCCCCCTAAAATGAAGTTCTTACTACTCACAAGAAAACATGGCGCCCTATTGAGTTTCTCAAAGTGTACTAGGTATGCAGACCTCATCCTGGACAACAAAATGGAAAAATGGTTCCAGTTGTCTTCTAGACGTAGGTCTACAGCACAAAATCATTTATGACATATCCGTTTGGTGCCCTGCGCTGGAATCCGCCTGTTTCTACTAAATGTTTGAAAAAACGCAACGTACTCCTTGTAAAAGCGCAACGGGCGCGTTTAGAGCGCATCCAATGGCGGCTCTTCAAACTTTCCATTTGCTACCTTATGGTTCCAACATGCAGATTTCAATGAGGATAGACATCAGGCTGAGAAATGGATAATGACATCGCAGCCACCCCAAATCAACCGACCATCACTCAACTGAAGTTGAATTCAACGTTGATTTCAATCACCTGAACGAATTCAGATACTGTGTAGTCTCTCAGTAAATCTATTTCTATATAATATAATTTCTATAAGGCAGACAGCTGTAAGTGTTGACACAGTGGTCTTCTCTAATGACCTCATCGTCATGGGTGGAATCTTCGGGACTGCAAAACATCTATACTTGCATGCATATATGGACCGTTATTAATACTTAGCGATCCAGTGAGCTCATCAACTTCAGAAGAAGAGATATCTCTAAACTCACAAACATAATTAGGGTTTGTGAGTGTGCTGTGCTACTGGAAGACACGAGCAACGTGCTCAACCGTTTTTTTCTTGCGCTGCAGGAACAAAAAGAATAAGAATCTGCAACTGTGGTATCACAATCGATTTATGGTACTGGTCAAAATGCACCTCAGCGAGGAATACTTTAACATAACCTAACTTTTCGCCCTCGCTGTGTATATACATTTTAGGAGTACACAAATCTCTTGAGCGCGCGCTAATTATAAAAAAGAACTCATCCAGATACGCTTCCCGCTTTATCTCCACGTGGTTGCTGAGGTACTATAGAGACTGCTATAAAGCAGATCTCATAAGGCCACCCAGGAAGTGCGGGATAGGCTAGTTAAACCGAAAAAGAAAAATGATGACAAATCAAATACTATGCGGATTGCTACAAAGAACAGAAGCAGCATCTATTTTCGTGCAGATTTGTTGTAAGCAGCGTGATTTGCTAACAGCAGCCTGATAACGTAGGCGCTCATGCCCCTACAAACAGAAAAGAGGATGTCGCCAAAATTTGCTCAGTCGAATTCATTGAAAGAATGTACATGTGATGTCTTTAGTAACGATATGACGTTAGAATTTAGCTTTTAAAGCCAAAATAGAAAAAAGGGTAAAAAAAAAATAAAAATTCTTATCCGGACAAAGATAGACGCATATTGCTTTTGAGGCAATTTTCTAGTTCTATTGCGCTCAGATGTAAGGGAAGTATAGTGCGCATTCGAGACTTGAGTGAGGATGCCAATTTCTCATAGAGGTAGGGAGCTTGGTGGTTAAGCTGAATATTTAACAGCAAAATTGAAACGTCGCGCGTTTCTGAAGCATTTTGAGAAGTTTGATATTCTGTCAAATCTTTGTAAGCCTAAGATGTAACAGATGAGTCTATTGAAAAAAATAGGTATTTAGCTGTATTTTACAGGCGGAGTCACAGTTGGAAAAGTGATTAGATTAACGTACGTATGACAAAAGTTACCCATAATGTCATTAGGATACCCCCAAATGAGCTTACTCCAAGGCTTTTGTCTGATTTGACATACACTATAGGGGCATTATTTAATACAACGCACAGTGGCCCAAATGACCTACTAGCAGGACTTAAGTTGAATTTAATTTTGTTGTTTTTTTAAATTTTTTTTTTTTTTATTTTTTTTTGACAACACTCGACAAAGCTGCAAAGATCTGACGTCTTTTAGTGATTTTCGTACATTGAGCTAAAAAAAACAAATTAAAGTAAACTAATACAATAACTTTTGTTTTATTTAAGAAAAGGTATGTAAACTGTAACTACAACTGTCTTTTCATGTGTAGTTAAAAAAATGTGTTTGAAGTAAATTGCTCTAGCAAGTATGGTTTTTGAGCATGTTACCGACTTCTTTAGACTATAACTAACGTCGTTCAATCTTGTTCAAACTCATTTTGTAAAGTGTGAGTCTTTGTGATGTAAAAATATCCAAAATGATAGCCAACTACGTCAACTGTTAATTTGATGTACTTTTTAGGTGAAAGGTCAGTCTCTAAGCGCTCACTTTATTCCATGTGGCTTAGCGAAATTGTCGACGCATAGAAAATGTTGGTAGTCAAAGAATTTGTATTTGGTACAATTTTAAAGGAAATTGAAGAAGTTTATAAAAAATTGACTAGTTTTGTAAGCAGGCTTACAGAGAAATGGAAGGCATGCCATTACGAGTACAATAGGATTTTTTTTAAGAAAAAAAAAAAAAAGAAATGGCTAGATATGCCGCTGTTTCTACATAATTTAACGTCTAAGTCAGAATTAGATCGACCCAAGAAAGAATTTGGTGATCCTTGCCCTAAGTCACACATCAGAAAACTATGTAGTCTTGTTCAAGAAACAACGTGTGACGAGTTGATGGTGGCAGCAAGCTGCAGCTTGGTATGCGAACCGCATCAAAAATTGTTTCCACTCTAAATACACATGAGACTTCTGGGCAAAAAATTAAAAAGTCATTGGATACACAAGTGAAATTACCTAATCCTTAGTCACCGGAAAAAGCACTTGCACTGTATATAGATGTAGATCACACAAAACATACCTACAAGCTTACACGATGTAGTGCGATATACTCGTATATACGAAGTAAATGCAGATATACGAGTATATCCAAGTTACCAAAAACTGCATTGTGCTATCCAAAACAATTAAAATTTACAGATTATTCTGTAAGTTTAACTGAAATACTCGTATGTACATAAATGGGGCTGCGATGGGAGCAGTGGACATGCAACCAATTGCCAAAAGTTTCAGAATGGTGAAACTGGTATGGTCGATCAGCACCTTTTTGCAGTTTGCCTTGTTCCTTTACAAACTCAGCTTGGATTGACAATTTTGTGGAAAAACCCGCGACCTTCGTCAGCTCGCTATTGTCGTCCCATAAAACTAATTTGACAAAAGGAATCGACTGAATTAATTCGTTCAGAGACTGATAATATAAAAAGCCAAATATTGTCAATTGAACCAACAACTACCAACTTATTTACCATTTCCCACGAATTTCATTGTACCATGCTGAATGGCATGACGTCTTTGCAGAAGCCTCTACACAGACATGTGGAGTTTGCGGAGCAGTACCAAAAAATATGAATAATTTAAATTTGGTAAAATATGGTTTATCAACTCTTCATGCATGGATTCGATTTTTTGAATGCATCTTACATATATCGTACATACGAGTATAAGCGTGAGGTACAAGCTCGAAAATCTGAAATTCAACTGCAACTCAGAAAATACATGGTCTTATTAGTGGATATACCTATGGCCAATAGTAGCACTACTAACAATAGGAATACTGCCAGACGATGTTTTAGCCAAAAATATTTGGTAGCTCGCATCACAGGAGTTGACGAAGCACTCATATACAACTTCAGTGTAATTTTACGTGTGTTGGCTTGTGGATATGACGTCAATGTTTGTCGACACATATCCTTGGTTTTACATGCCGTCATCTGTTGACAAGGTCTTAATACACGGTGCAGACGTAATAAACCATGCAGCACTTCCTATTGGTGTGATGTCTGAAGAAGCTCTTTAAGAGAGGAATAAAGATTTTGTAAAGACAAGCGATGTAATACAATGGAAGATATCATGGACGAGTTATTGATATCATCGGATCCTCTCATTACGTCTTTGTCAAAAACAACAAAAAATTCTAAAAAATATATTAAGTTGGATAAAGTAGTTGCAGGATTGTTCGCTAATAATAATATTCTGAATAATTCAGATTCATCGGATTCCGATTAAATTATTGCTTACAAAATATGTATAAAAATAAAACAAACTTAATATATATAAAACCGTTGTATGGGAGCTATGAGAAATAGTTAACGTAGAAAATTGAAATTTGGACAATAAGTGATGATTATGTTAAAAAGTTTAAGTTTAAAATTTCACTGAAATATCTTTTCATTTACTCGAGTTAATATTAAATTTATTACGCTAACAGAGCTGTTTGGCCCCTGTTTGGCCCACTGTGCAACGGGAAGAAAATACGAAAGGTCAACTATATTTTTTGAAACATGTGACTTCGATTTCTTAGGCTTCAATAAAAAGCCCATTTTATCGATCATAATCCGCAACATTTTCAAGTTCCTCGTTAATAGAGCCACACTGTTCGATAAGGCCAAGATGACAGCTCTTACACATTTATACGTCATCAGCATATAAATGCAGCGAGTAGTGCTTAGTAATGGTGAGCAGTTCGTTCATATACAATAATAATAGCATAGGTCCCAGGCTAGATCCTTAGGGAATCCCTCGTAAGATTGGAAGAAAATTTGATAAGCTGTTGTTGAATGCCTATTCGACCTATTAAGCAAGCATGAGATTTACGGAACATGAAGAGAAATTATAAAATCATTTGAGCTTGTCACAATGAATAGAGTGATTTATTGTATTGAATGCCTCAGAGAAATCTAACCGAATAAGAAAAGTTACCTTATTCTGTCGTATATCCTCACTAACACTTAATAAGGCTGCAATACAGCTGTGTCTTTAGCGAAAACCAGACTGTTGGTCTAATTTCTTCACCCTTTGCGTTTCTAGCAACAGTAAAGATTTTTGTTGTTTTCTATTGCGTCAGAAATATTTATACCAGTTGTTAGGATGACATTAAACGATGTGTGTAATAAATGGTAGCATTTGAATTAACTGATAGTAGAGGTATACGAGTACTTGCAACCATTTCGGTTCTGTATATTGCCCTAAAGGAAAAAGAGGAACTGGATATTATGGGTATCAGACTTAAATGTTCATCATTCGGAATGACCAAGTTATTAACATTTGCGACAGGGGGATTCGGTAAGGAAACTAATTTTTGATTGAGTGCGCAGAAGTCAATGTGATTTTCACAAGTACTTCGTCCATTGACGATTCCGATCTTTCGAAGGTTTCGCCATAGTTAACGACTGTTTATGGAAAAATTAAGAAGATTCGAATATATCTTGGATTTTGCAGAACGTATCACTATTGCAACTTGATTCCTGATTGAACTATACATATTCCGATATTCGTCTAATCTAAATCGTTTCCACCGGTCATAAGCTCGGTCGCGTTGTTATATCATATTAATGAACGAACGAACCGACGAAATGTCTCGTGTCTCACTTTGTTTTATCGCTATTTCCACCACCCGTGCTCCACTGAAATCGCCAGTAGCACTCCGCCCATTCAAACTTTCAACCGTAACACCCGTCTCGCTATGAATGCTCATCAGTATACCCTCAAGCCCATTTTCGGACGTACTCTAAAATATCGTGATTCGTTCCTAAGCCATACAACTCGCTTATGGAATGCCCTGCCGATCTCTGTATTTCCTGGTCGTTATAACTTGCAAACATTTAAAAACAATGTTCATCGGTATCTCTCTTTTCTTCCTCCCTAAATTTCCTTTCCCCGCGTTGTGTACAATCACCTTAAGGGTACTCAAACCCCTTGAGCGCGCGCTGATTATAAAAAAAAAAAATCTGACGAGAAAACCATGAGTTACTTTAGGGAGCATACGTTTTCCTTATTAGTGGAATGTTTCTGTCATATAGTCTTTGTATATTTTTGTTGAGGAAGTCAATTTGTTTATTAGATGAAGACATAACTATTGTAAATACTTATATATCTACTAATATATCTGACGGGGCAAAGTCGATGTGTTTAAAACCTTTATATTCAATATACATATTTCGGGAATAAAATGATAATTTTTACAATCATGGACGAGATAGATTGGTCCATGTGGTCGAAAATAGGAAGTTGTCGAGTGAACATCTGTGCCAGAACGTTAAATTTTCTTTTTTTTTATAAAATAAAATGGTACCTGTGCTTGACGTGTGAGAATTTTAGGGTTCGTTACAAGTACCATTATTTTTTTTCTAGGAATTATTTACCATGCTGTCGGCAGTTCAAATTCGAACCCTCTTCCATTACGAATTTAAAATGGGACGTAATTTGTCATTGGCAATGAAAAACATTAATGATGCATTTGAGGATGTAGCGTGCTATACGACGTTGGTTTGAAAAGAACAATTTTGAGGTAGCTAGCGACTTTGTTCACTTGCCAGACCTTGCAAAAATTATGCCAAGATTTTTACTTTTTATAGTCTTGTCAAAAACAATAAGCTGACTTTATATGTACTATATATGATCTTCACAACCCATTCCTGCTTTATAGGGCACCAACATTGACATTTTGTTTTAAGAACTTAGCACTCAAGTGGGTATGACGACACTTAAAGTGCCTGAGTACATGTTATGTTTTTAGAAAAATGGGACAGAGAGAAAAAGAAAGATTTTTCGGCTCTGTGGTTATTTCCCTCCATATGGGTAGCATCCAACATTTAAGAGGGAGTCTACAAAATTAGTGTAATTGGACGTGTTGTTGTATTCTAGGCAACCACTCATCTTACATGATTTTAGTTGCTTGAAAAACAACAAGTTGGGATTGAACGCCGAACCGTCCGATTTGGAAACCACGGCCACCCACATGTGAATGAACGGCCGGAATGAATATAGAATGCGCAACTGGAAGTAGTTGCCGAAAGACTACTTTAAATGAGGGTCATTGACCGAGACGTAGGTTTATCTGTGTCTGTAGTATGTAAGTATCTTGTCTTAGTCTCTACATTCGAGGCTGATAAGCAGTTACCCAATTGCTCATTATCTGATTCTTGTCGTAGTTGCACAATTTCCAGTCGCTGGAAGCGGTTACTCTCCTATGGCTTCTGCGTAAGATTTTTTAAGTAATCCATTCAGACATGGTCTCTCGATAACACACATGGCCTAAATTTAGGGATCCCCATGATGTCGCCGCATTTATTTCTCCTTATTTTCCACAATCAACCTCAAGATTTTGATTTATTAAAATATTCACCACGTTTTCCTTTGGTATGATGATGTTTTTAAACATTGCCAAAACATCTCTTCCGGGTTGACGCATGTAAGAAAATTATCTCTCGTCAAGGCGCCCATAAACCTAATGCGTGTCTGCCAAAACCAATATCGGTCATTTGCGAGCTAATATATGCTGATTGGTCAAAATTTGAAATCTGAGAACAATTGCGAATAAAGTACGGGGACTATGTAAACAAATTTAGTTAGTATTGTACTGTGTTAGGTTTAAAAGCAGTTCCTCAGATTTTATTATCTCGTAAGTATTTTCGTATAGTATCTACAGTCCATTATGCTTGCAACACAGCAAACACAACGCCTTGGGTGATTCACAACTCCGTACGTATGGCGTAATGGAAAACATTTGTTTTCAAACTCGATTGACTTCCTTACTTGAAAGGCCATTAAAAGTTGACAACATCGGTCATAAATGTTTACTGCTGCTACTGTATTACATCAAAAAGCTGTCAAATAACAAGCCCTCCCCACCTACACACAGACGATTTGAAGTGAATAACTACTCGTATAGTAAATCCTATGTATCTGATGTATCTGACGAAAGTATATATGTTTGTGTGTATACATGATTTTCGGATGAAATGCATGAGAAATCTGGGATACGGGACAGAAATTCAATCAATTTGTCTATTTCGACGGAATCATAAATCGACATATGGGCTTGAGATGGGCAGAGAATCATCTCCATGCAATCGATATGGCCCCATGCTCGTCCCAGAATCATAGGGAGAACAATATCTATTTTGAAAAGCATCGACAAGCTTTCAAAAGGCTTGAACACGTATTAGTCGTATTGGATTATTAAAAAAACTGTTAACGGATTTTCAGGCAGTTATCTATTATGAAATAATACTTATGAAGGTTACTGAATTGATGAGTGCCTGACGAGTTTTAATTTATTACGGCTGCTTTTGCATAGTGATTCTATAACTATATAAAGAAGTCGCCCCTACGCTCAAGCTCGAAAGGTAGTTTCGTTGTTGGACTCCTTGGATAAGCTTAATTTAATCCAAATCATTTCATCCCTCGAAAGTCATAGCGCGTCGACATCACCTGCGCGTCATCTTATTGCAAGTATTGCAATGCGTTTGAGCTGTCTTCAAAACATTTACAAGAACTTCATGCTTTGTTAATTGTTCTGCGCTACGATTGTCTAGGACAGTTATACTTCGCTGGATGAATGGATTTCACTACATGACATATTTCGCAATAGAGTTGTCCGCTTATAAATACGTTCATGGCCCATAGTGGGTTTCCGTGGCTCAAGCGGTAGTGTATTGGCTTCCAAATCGGACGGTTCAACGTTCAATCTCAACTATTGTTACTAAAACCGGTCATAGAGAAGTTTTCGTGTTTCCAGATATTTCATGAGCTGAGGGCTTATCATCGTTTCCATGACCATCGAAAGAAAGGACGTGAGTGCAATGGGTTTGTGTAGGAGGAGAGAGAAGAAAACCAGGTTTTTTGGCACAGGTTGGACAAATGCCGTTTTCCCTCTGCTCGGAAAGTATCCTAAAGTGTAGGATTAATGAGAAAGCTTACGCAACGTTTTTGCCAACGTAGAAGATCACCTCTTCAGAAGACGGGGATTTGTATGTTAAGATCTTTAAGTACTCTTGCTACTTGTAATAAGGTAAGTATGGGACGGTCTATGGCCCAGCGAATTGCCGCCAAACAGCAAACCCAGCTCTAAATTAGACTTACTCTTCGTATACTTCCTCGATGACCATTGCCTATAGACCTATTCGTAAGACAAACTGGATTCTACAATATAAGGAACCTCCTGGACAATTGAGGATAAAGAGCCCAAAACTCAAAATTTATTTAACTTATGGAAGGGGTTAATCGAAATTGGCTGGACATTCTAAAAGATAGCGAGATTAGATGGTGGCAAAGAGCAGTACAGAACTCGCAAAAACGAGGTAGGTCTCTAAAGTACGGGGAACACTCTTACCATATTTCTCATGCAGTGACATTATACTAACCGCTAGATATCAAGTCGAAGTGAGGAACATCACCGTCAGTGACTACTATACTCAACTAAACCATGCAGAAGGGTATAAAAGCGATGGTTTTTACTTGTACACATGACTGCGGAAGCATTCAAAATGATAATGCGAAAGATTTTTTAATTTTCAACGTAATCCGATTGGTCACTGACTGAATCTAAGATATCCGTAACAAACGTGGAGCTGGCATAGAAATTGAGAGGGACCACCATCTTAAGGTAGCTCCCTCTTCGTATAATATCTCTAAACAGCAGCCGTTCTTACTTTATACGACAAGCCCCGGAATTATCTAACACATTTGGTACCACCTTATCCCGTGCATGTAGTTCCCTTTCAGTAACACGGAAGTTCCACCGGCCATCAAAAATTTCAAGGCAATTGACATAGATAACACCCGGGCAGAACTCCAGAAAATGGCGTTCAACATCTCAGCTGAAATCCTACAGCAACTTATTACCGGATAGCTTAATTCGGGATGGCGTACCTTGTGTAGGAGAGCTATACCAGAAATACTCGTCGCTAAAGGCTATCCATAAAGGTGTCATATTCTGCATAATATTAAGGTAGCAGATATATGTGAAGGCCGCAACGAAGTGCCACAAGGCGGCATACTTTCGCCAATACTGTTATTTGTTGCGATATTTTCTACGGTAGAGATGAGGCGAGTATGGATGACAACATTATATCTACGTTAATGATTTTTGCCTGCCTCACATAAAATAATGGGCTTCCACGTGTGACCATTAACTAGAAAGCGATAAGTAGGAAATGTCAACAATTTTCAAGATGTATTGTCATCGAGGGACTTACTATTGTACATTTCTAGAGACTTCCGAATGCGGAAGAAATAATGACACTGGATTAACCACACCTTACGATGCCGCGAAATTATGCCAATACGCGTTGCAATGTCCAAACAGACATGCGAAAGGAATCTCAAACTTGAGATGAGTTCAAGGGAATTTAAATCGTTGAGTGCGGAACGTTGTAGTAAACCTCTTGACTAATGAAAGTTCTCGCCGATCCTTCACTCGCCAATTAGTCGTGCAACTTTGCTGCGGACCACCCGGACATTTTTCCAACATAATTGAGATATTGCAATTGGATTTAAACTGATCTTGTCCATGACTTTCCAAGAGGCTTCCGTATACTTTAATTCTTACATAACTATAATTACGAGTATGCAGGCCCAAGACAAAAGCGCCAATCTGATTCTTTTTTTAACTCATAATATTTTACATTCTCACGAATAAGAAAGTAGGAAAAACGTTGGTCATCTGTTTAGCTCTAAGAAGACTTCGAAGAGAAGAAATGATGTCCCAATCATCTGGATTGTTATTTTGACAATACTCGTACATATATTGAAAATGCTTGCTAGCCAACGAATATGTTTTCATGTCGCTCGATGATGCACGAATCAAATGAATCAAAGTGCACCTTACATGCATATCCGTCTAGAATTATAGATTTATACAGACATTTTAAGTATTTAAGTCAAGTTTCTGCTTTAATTCATTTCGTGTTCCCTGACAAAATGCTCTCTTTGCGTCACCTAGCGTGCATAATCTGCAAAACACTTGAATTATCAGGTTACAAGTTTCCACCTTAAAAATATTCAGACAGCTATTTCAGGGGCTTAAGTCAATAGTACCTTATTAGCACTAGCTGATTCTATTATTGATTATTGTTCTATTTAGTTGTATCCCACGATACCAATTATTTCACAAGCTTGCGGAAGCGAAAATGGTGAGAAGAACTATATTTTTCGATTTTAATTGAACAAAAGAAGCAAAATGGAAATGTAATACTAAAAAACACGCAGGGGCTTTCGCATGCAATCGATTTAACCAAGAAAACCTATATAAATATTCTTCATGTTAAAATACAATATAATTTATTAATGCAATTAATATTAAAGTTAATTTGAGATTTAAAGATTATATACTCATTAGGTGGATTGGCTTAGTTATCGTGAGATATTTGGTCCCATGCTTTGAGCAAGGCACTCTTTAGCTCCTCTGTGGCAGATGTATTCGAATGTATCTATTGTTCTTTCACTATCTGTCAAGCATGCTTAATGGGATCGAGGTCACGGGAGCAAACTATATAGTTGGGGCTCATAAATATTCCGAAGCCCTTTTTTCAGTGTGGGCACGAGCATTGTCCAGCATTTAATGGAAAATGTCCCAAATCTAAAGGCAAACGGTGTAGCAATTTCTTCTTAAATGTGCTCTATGGTTAAGGGCCCATTTTCTAATACACCAACTCCCAGACATTTGCTACCATATATCGTCCCCTTTGCGTCCTGACCTTGTTCCAACCTCATTCTCGGTTTCATTGCTTGAAAAATAAAGAAGTAATTTGGCATTGCGGCTACTTATTGGTAAGAATGTTCAATTTCAGTCAAACATATGGCGCGAACCTTTTATTTTCACTTACACTATTCGTAACATCATAAACATATTCCAACAACTATTTGACAGGATAGTCTGAAGAATAACCGACAAAAACGCGAAAACTCCAACTTTGTCAGAAGCATTCAATGATAAATTTTAATGTTCTTTCTCTGCATTTCCAATAGCTAACTAACTGAACCTGGGCCTCTCCAACTAGTATGAACTTTAAGATGGTTTAGGTCCACTTTCAATAAGGTGCGCCACCGTGTTGCAGTTGCTCCTCTATTGCGTTATTCTTCCGTGTAAGTATCAATACCTCTTTAGACCGGGGTATTCGTATCCATTCGCTCTATATGTATTAACCATCTCAACCGGCTGTGGATAGTTCTCCGACAGGGTGAATGTGAATTCACTGATTAGGCTCGAACGACGAGCCGCACTATTTAAGTTGCTTAAAGATCAAGCCCCCGATGTGCTTTTGGTTAGCGAAACTAAGCTTACCAAAAGACACAAAATGAGGCACAGAAGATACAAAATAGTACGGAGAAACCGACCCAACTCCATTCAGGGAGGAGGCGTTGCGATTTTCGTACGAAAAGGTATACGTTTTAAAAGAGTATACAGTCATGTAGTACGTAGGTTCCAAGTGCTGGAAGCATGCATCGTGTATATCCCTCTCCGTAGTGGAAAGCGGTTGTACATGGTGTCTGTCTATGCACCTAAGGCTACTCAATCCACTTTATTCATCTCAGAGCTCGAGACGTTTTTTCGATTCCTGGGACTGGAATTAGAAGACAACTATTTTATTATCGGAGGAGATTTCAACGCCAAACATAGTGATTGGGGAAATAATACACCAAATACTAGAGGGAACCTACTATTCAATTGGTGGGGTCAGCACAGTGTGATGTATCGACTCGGGCTTAAGGCGACGGATAGTCCGTCGTTTCCCAGACACGGGTCTTATCTGGATCTTCTGCTGTTCGACTCACGAATACAAATGACATGCACTAACCAACACACTACAAACTGTCTACGCACTTTCGTGTATGACAGTGACCATTGCGGTTTCAGCACCGAAATAACTGTTCCCAACGAAATCGCGGAATTGGATGAGTTTGTTCAAAGGCATTCCTACAATTATAGTAGGGTGCGTTGGACACACTTCACCAGAACACTGACTAGAGCACTCTCCTCGAATTCACTCTACCCACCGTCCAACAGAAATCTGTCAAACGAGGAGATTGACAGGTATCTAAGACTAATGGACGAGACAATCAAACGAACAATGGACAAAACGATACCTCGGCACCAACACACTGACGAAAAGACTTATTCCGCAAGGCAACTATTGACGCACTGCACCGACAAAAAAGTAGACTGCTGTCAAGACTAAAAACCTTGTACAGACAGTTTATTGACAGACATAACCCAGAGATCATGACACTGAAGTCGTTGATTAAAAACATCCAAACATTAATAAAGGAAAATTACAGAGCATCTGTAAGTTTGTATTGGAACAATAAAATTCGGGCTGTAAGCACCAGCAACCCGAATATGTTTCCGCAAATAAATAAAATATTTCGGAGAAATAATCAGAACGACCTTGCATGTCTTAAAATCGCCCGAACGTCGAACAATGAGCAAATACTGGTAGCAGCAGGCATAGATATAAATGAGGCTGTTGATTATGACAACTTCTTTGTGATCGAGGATCCGCAGGAGAAAGTAGAGGCTATTGGAGCGACTTTCCAGGAAGTGTACAAGGCGAACGATATTATTGGCCCGAACCACGACCTGGAAGGTCGAGTCCTTGTGCACAATTTCTACCTTCGAAATGAAATAGTGAATTGGCGATTCGAGAGCTCGGGTTTCACCCAGTTCAGTGACGAGAATATGGCAAATAATGTCATCACCAACGATAGGGTACCACCCCCATTCATTTCGAAGGAAGAGCTCCAAACGATCTTCGCATCACTTAGAAGTAAGAAATCAGTGGGAACCGATGAAATACCGAGCATTGTGCTTCGACATCTCCCACTAGAAGCGGTGAACATTTATACCACCCTGTTTAATAATGCAATGAATAATGCACATTATCCAGCGCATTGGAAAACTGCGGTGGTACATCCCATCCCCAAAAGAGATAAAGATACTTCCAATCCGGTGAATCTCCGCTCGATCAGTCTTCTTCCAAACATCAGTAAGGTTTTCGAGAAAGTGATCAATAGAGTCCTGACTAAGTGGGTTGAGGACAAACATATAGTTCCGGATAATCAGTTCGGTTTCAAGGCGGGACATGATATCATTCACGCTGCGTCCAAACTGGTTTCTAATATCCAATGGAACAAAGGCAAGAAACAGTGCACTGGTGCCTGCCTGATTGACTTGGAAAGGGCCTTCGATACCGTATGGTTAGAGGGACTCTTTTTCAAGCTGGACAGGTTGGGCATTAGTAAACCACTGCTGTATATTCTTTTTGATATGCTTTCCAGTAGACAGTTCATCGTGAAAAATGGCGATGTGACTTCTGCTGGAACATTTGACATTAAAAACGGTCTGCAACAAGGTGCGGTAAATTCGCCGATCCTATTCAACATTTACACGAGTGAACTGATAGGTTCACTTCACCATGCCATAGCGTACGCAGACGACTTAATCGCGTACAGATCGGGTCCAAAGATTGAGGTCATTAATATACTTTTGCAGCGTGACTTCGACAAAATTAAGCGATATTGCGATGACTGGAAGTTGAAAATCAACTTTCAGAAGTCGGAAACCATTCTGTTTAGGACGCCTTTGTCTGGGGCCTCTAGGGATACCAGAAAGAATTGGCGAAAGTTTTCTATCGTCGGACAACGCGGAGAGCCATTTGCCTGTCGAAATGTAGTCAGATACCTTGGGATCTGGCTAGATCAATTTCTGTATTTTAACAAACATATAGAGGTTGCTCTGGCAGAGCCAAAGGTGCTTTTGCCCTTACAAAGAGACTGTTTTATAACAGCCAACTCGATGCGAGGGTGAAGGTTATCTGCTACATGGCCCTTATCAGGCCCATGCTTGTATTTGGATGTCCCGTGTGGTTCAACGTGAGAGCAAGTTTATTGGAAAAGATTCGGGTGTTTGAGAGGGCTTGTCTTAGGACTTGTCTTCGCTTATACAGAACACCAGAGTCTCAGTACATAAAATTCTATCCCAATGAGGTCCTGTACAATACGGCGAACCTAATAAGAGTGGACAATTTCGTCATTAAGTTGACTCGAAGGCACATTGCAAGAGCAATGACCTCATCGAACAACCTGATCTCCGGGGCTTTCTACCCCAATTATATGTATCACGAGAGAGTTCGCTTTGACGGCTTTATTCCTCCAGAAGCGTTCCTCTATCTAGATAGTAAAAGGTCTGGTCCAGGACAGATTGGCGGTTCCGCTAATCTTCCACGTCGCTCGAACAGCTCCGGACAGGCGACTCAACTACGACAGAGACGTCGCACACGGCAGTGCGGAGCGTCTCCGGTTCAGTAGGGCGGTAGGGAGTCGCGACATGAGGGATGTTGCTCGGCAGCACCAACAATTTTGGTGGCTTGTTGAAGGGGAGGATGCTTCGTCGTCAAACTCCTTCAGTGATATGTAGCTTCATGTGAAGCAAAGTGGGCCAGCCTAATTTTTTTTTTTTTTAGCCATGGCCGGCTTACATAGTCTTAGATAGAATTAAGTTAGTTTTAAGAAAAAAAAAATATTCAAAAACAAAAAAAACTAAATAAAAATAAAAAATTTAAAAAAAAATATATACATATATATGTACATGTATTTATATATTATGTATATACATATTATGTACATATATATTTATGTATGTCCATATTTGTGTTAGATGTAAGTAAGTTAAGTAGATTAAGATTTATTTTTAGGTAGTCTATAGGTTAATTTTTTAGTTTTACTCGTAAGTTTTATAATAAAATATGTCATGGAACTAAGTTTTTTGTTAAAAAAAAGTTTTCTTAGTTTTAGTATTAATTAATGTTAAAATACAAATAAAATTAGACTGTAAGATACGTCGAAAGACATAGTTTAAGTGTTAGGTTTAGCTTAGAGTGCCCGCATGGGGCCAGTAAGTTATAATAAGATAATTTTAAGTTATTTAAGCTAATTTTTAAGCGTTTTTTTGTCTAGCAAGTAAGAGTAATTTAAGTGACATAAATAAAAATGTATAGAAACTGAAAAAAAAAACTGACTGGGTGGACGTCAGGATGTGTTTCATCCTTCTGCATTATTAAGGGGGTTGTCTCATGTCCGAGGTTAAATTTAGAAGGTTTTTGAGTATTTTTTTTTTTGCGAAAAATGAAATACAATCTTCTAATGATTATTAACATATACATATACTCGTATGTTATTATTAAGCTATTGAATAATACAAAAAATATTTGTTAAATAAGAAAAAAAATATTTTAACGTCATTTTGGTGAGGTAAAGTAGGTCTCTTGTCATTCTATCCCGTAGAAGATTTAAAAGATTTGAGTGAAAAATAACAAAATGGCGGCCTTGTAAAAACTGTTTTTTTCGGTTTAAAATCGAGATAAAATAAAAAGTGGATAAAAAATCTAATTCTGGTACCGGACAGAACCATTCATGTATAGAATATTGAGTCAAAATTTCAACCGAATCGGTCCAATAGTTTTTTTTTTAATTAGCTAGGACGACGGATAAAAAGTAGTTTCGAGAAAATCGCGTTTAAAGTTTCTTATAATTCCCACAGCTGCATTTTAAATTGACTTAGTGTATGGTCTAAAATGTTTACAGTATATTCTCAACTTATTAAACTTTGAAAATATGCAAAAAAAAATCAATTTTTTGAAGAACGGACATGACACTACCCCTTAAGAAGGACTGTGATGATATAAATCCTTCTATAGAAGACCCAATAGGCCAACGAAAGAATGAAATTTGTGAATTGTGTAAATTTTCGTTTAATTTCTGGTGTGTTGTCATTATAGAAGTTATTAGTGGTCCCGAGGTAAACAGAATCTTTGGATATCTCAAGGTTATAGCTGTCTATTGTGAAACCTGTCGGATTCTAAGAATCGATTTATCAAACATATTTTTTTTTAAACAAGTTCTTGCAAATAAGTTGCTGCATACTATAATATTTACCAAACCATTATCAGTTCCTTTTGTTAGTTCAGCCCTACCCGTCTTCAGTTTGAAAATCGCCACTCTTACTTATATCCCTATCTTGAAGTCAGGTTGACTCGATGTTCTGCCTGACTGCCATGCAATAATCCCCACAACTATTTTTTTTCCCCATTTCCACCCTGCAGGCAGTGTTTTGAGCTTTCTTACTTTTTTCCTAAATAAGTACGTCCGTATTTCCACAACGGAACACTTAATTAATTTTTTTTTGGTTCTCAGAACCTAATGCTGGTTACTTTATACATGCTAATGGACCTTTCGAGCAGACTTTAGGCTTTTATGTAACTTCAGTCGATATGATTTTATTTAACTTATTATCCTTAAACTATAAGTTTGGTCGTGTTGGCCTTGCAAAAAGTGAGATTCTTAATGGCTTGCCATCAATAACTCAATTGAAAATATTAAGGAATGCTTGATGGATCTCCTGCCGTTTTATTTTGAACTTCCTTGTAGTTTCTTGATGAAGTAATAAACCGACATGCAAAATACTAGAACAGCTCGCTGCATTAAGTGATTTTGCTACGTATAAATGTCCTAGAAACTAATCCGCATTTTTCTGTATAAATCATAGAGCACGCTGTTATATCTCCTCCTTCAAAGCCTGTCATGGTAAACAGAACCAAAATGTTGTTGCAATTTCAGAAAATTGCGTCTCTGGTGATGGCTTGCGAGTTTCGCATATCCAGAACTTAAATTGATAAAGAGGTGGTTTATCGGTTTACACTTATTTATCCTTGGAATCTGCCATAGAGTGTATATTTGGTCAATTGTGGGTCTACTCTGCCTAAAACCACACTGAAAGAGACTATGTGTCCATTGATAGATGGTTGTAGGTTTTCACATAAAACGTCAGAATAGATCTTGTACACCATAGTAAGGAAACCAATATCTATATACGAGTAATAAGCGTAATTTAGAGGCTCGCATTAGTCAAGCATACTTTCCACCGATTAAGAAGTTCATTTGCACTATTTGTCTTTTATGCACTCCCTCTGTCTTAAATAGATCGACAGGAGGCTATCCAGTCCGGCAGCCTTGTTATGGTTGATATTGATTATAGATTTTGGTTTGGTAGACGAACATCTTAGCCTAGGTCAATTAGGTTTTTTCTCTAGATGCAAGCCGAAATCAGGTCGTCTTCATCGTTTAACAGTCAGCGGAAGTGATTTTTTTAATTACCTCGTACATCTCTACAGATTTCTATTCGGTGTTGTTGGCTTGACACGCTGTTTTTATGTTTTGGTAATACTTCCAAACGTTGCTCCTGGAGCAGCCCCTCTTCTTTCCTCGTTCCTCTTCTTCTTTTTCCGTAGAAGCTGACGTTATCCCTTCTCCGTTAGCCGTATTGTACACAAGCCGCTTTGGTTCATCTACACAGCGCCGCACCATAAACGAGTTGTTTTATTTGTATTCTTTATCAAACGGATTTTCTAATGTGTGGTCGGGTGAATCCCAACACATTAGCGCCATTTCTGACGGCTTTTACTACTCGATGTTTCTGATCTCCAGCACTGAATACAGGTTGTTAAGGAGTTGACGGGTAGGTATATATAAGCGTCAAATAAGTGTCAAAGGTTTAGGTGGTTTGCTGCTACTGCTACCCTTCAGCATCAAATCTCCTCATTGTTTTTCTGTTGTTGTGCCGCCTGAGATATCCATAGACGTACCTTGTCTGCAACTAGGTTGGACATGTATAATAATAGACCAATGCCTAACGTCGGTCGCTAAATGATCGATTTGATTGGCTGTCATATGACTATCAAATGTGAATATTGAAGTGATGAAACCTAAGTAAGTTACCAGATATGCTCGTAGCTGCTCTTTCTGACTGAGCTATCAAAGATGTCCCAATTTCTATTCTATCAAAAACGAATTGATAGAGATTGCTGTTTTTGTCCTGTCGAGAAGCTTGCAGAAACATCCCTACTGCCGTAACGTGATGAACGATAATAACCAAGCTATTACTTTCGGATGTAACTTTGCCGAAAGCTCTAAACTAATTGCTTTAGTCTACCGCAGACAACAAATCCGCACCCAGTTAGAAACTGGTTTTGTTCTATATATTTCTTTATTTACCAGTCACCGTAGTATATATCACACATCTTCATGCCCCTTTTATGCGACCTATCCTACTGGATTTCTTAGATTGGATGATATTTGGACTGCTACCAGCACTTCTGATAGTATTTTAGCTGTTCGGGCCCTGTTGAAAGTCCGAAGGTTTCATGTGCTCTCGTTGTCCTTTTTTCATTTTGCAGGGTCATCGATAGTAAACCCTTCCTGATCCGAGGTTATTGGTCAGACGGTTAGCCCCACATACCACCCCGATCCTAGACGACCGGACCATTTCTGAATACTCTGTCAGAAGGAATGGATATTCTGGAGCCATTAACCCGCTGCAGGAATATGAGAGGTGCCGATGACTGATTAAGTACAGTTCTTATGTATTTTTATTTTTATCACTTAAATTACTCTTACTTGCTAGACAAAAAAATGCTTAAAAATTAGCTTAAATAACTTAAAATTATCTTATACTAACTTGAGAGTTAATTTGCCGTTATCTTTATTTCAGCACTCTGAAAAGTCCTGAAAAATGCTTATTGACCTCAGCTACAAATACGTTAGTGTAGCTCATGTAAGAAATCTTTCATACTGACTGTTGACGTCTTCCTTCTGAGGTTTAGTGTTTTTGTCACCCAATATTTTCTATTTCTATGTTTCCCTGTTCAAAATTTGCACTTATAATTTTGTCAGGTCAAATCTGGCTAGACGAGACGGCTACCCAGTAGCTACCACGAGGGGATAAAATAAGAACAATTGTAGTTGCAGCACTGGGTATCGCCAGGTTGACACCGCTCTAATACCCTAATATCGTGAAGACGATTGAACTGACACCTCTAATGAAGTCGGAAGCTCAATCCAATGAGGGTAGGCAACGTCTTAAACTATCAAACGTCATCTGGGTTCATCGAGTGCCTCCGAGTCCACGAGTACCTTTAGGATGCATCTTTAAAAGACCAGGCTAAGACTGCACCGACTTTTACAAATACTCTGGGATGTGTAGGGACACACTTGGTATGTCCTGTATAATGGAATCCTCCCTAACTGAATCAAAAGGATCACGTCAAAAATCTATTAAATTGGCAGAATTAACTTGGAAATAAAAACTTTTAACCATTGTTTTCTCAGTACTGTAGTAATAGATTTTCTAGTGAGAATAATGATATAATGACCTCCCACACCTTGGTTAAACCTCACGAGTTTTCGACTCGATTGCAATTTAATAGTCATTTCCTTCTATGACCATATTACATACTGTTATCATCGCAACGTGTAACTACATCTAACAAGTATCTTAACCTTTAAAAATCGTGTCAACTGTCAATAGAATTATGTCATATCCAAGGCTCTAACAGATTATAAAATACGACTTGAAATAAGTAGTTTCAGCTTATCAGTTATCTAGAAACTTGCATTAAATCTATTAGGCAACATAGTCCAATTGTCTTAGCTTATGAAACAACAAAGAAGTGTCTGATCACGCAAAATAAAGCGACCATGATTGGTCTTCGGTCACTTTAAAAAGTTGACGTCTCTTTGTGCATCTTTGGTGGTAAACGAAAGAACAATAGTCTAGAAGGCAGTTTTCTGCATGAAAGTGATTCTATTGTACGTCGATAATCTTTCCAATCTTAGATACAATCACATCTTCAAAGCTTACCAAAGAAAAATGTAAAAATCCGACATAGAGTCGACGTTGAAGGAAGCGTCATTATAGCTGCTGAACACTCAATTGCTGCTCAGATATCAATCACTCTTTTAAAATTGGTTTCACTCAAATCACTTATCACCATGAACTTTATTCCTCAATATTGTCCGAATGATATTTATATTTTTTTTTCGTTTCTCTTGTTTATTTATTTATTATTTATTTTTTTAATTATTCACACCGCCGCAGTTTAGATGAATACTCGTTTATACGCCGCGCCGTCTCATCGGTTATGCACAATAATTATCATGATGCAAAAATCACATGAAAATTTATTTCTTCTTTTCTTTTATACTCAGATACGTAAAAAAAATCCGAGTATAAACAAAACACTAAATCTATTCGTAGAACTTGAACTGGGAAGCTTTTTCCACAATTATAACCCCGTCAAGTGCATTGAAACTACCAACCCGCATAGGAAAAAAAAAATCAGAGAACAATTTTAACAAATACTACTTGTATCTGCATCTACTATGAAGTGCGATTTGGCCCCCCTTTGCTTATGAAAATATGTAAAAAAAAAAACAATTCAAACAGTACTCGCGTTCAATTCAATTCAATTTGATTCAGAGCAGCCAACAAGATACGAGAGAGCTCGTACTCGTTTCTTGATAGATATGCAAACTGATCGGGCCAAACGACGCGATGAGTGAACGTGGACTACGAATAAACGTCGACCGACTGACTAAACTCAATCCAATCCAAGCAATCGTCTAGCAATGCCGGAGTTTAAGTAAAGTTCCATCGCTTAAGCTGGAAGAGAAGAAACCGCCAGACAGCTGCTTAGAGAAAAACAGTCGCCGCGAAATGACAGTAATTGACTAAGGTCAGTCAGTTGGTTGCCTACCTGTCTTGAGATATTTTGGCGTATTTTTTTTTTCTCTTTCGATTTTTGCGGTTTCCTATGCCCTGCCCACGTCCGGAAAAAACTTAATCCATGGATTAATTAAAATATTTTGTTTTGTATGTAATTCTCACTGTGATATTCCGCATCTCCTTATTAAGAGATTATCGATCGGCGCGATCTGTTTTGAATTTGTCTGATCGCGCTACACCGGTGTGAGACGAAAGTGTTTACAAACGAATTTCCGCGGTTCTGCTTATGAATACTAAACCATCAAAGAGGAGGGGACAAAGCCGGCAGTATACGAGAACGAGTAAAGATACATGTATTATATGTAGTACTCGTCGATGCGGAAGTTTTTGTATCCCAAGATTGGGATACTTCTCTACTTATACTCATGCAATTTTTATGCCAAAAATTTATTCTAGAACTCCGATTATAAGCGGATTTTGGATTGCGGATGCATACCATGGAGTGCTTGTGCTGCATAAAGTATCCATAAAGCCACCCGCAATGCCGACGGTACGAACAATCATTTGTATTCTAAAATCGTTCAAAAGATGTTTTAATTGATCATGTTCGGCGTATGAATATGTCGGGCGTACGAGCTATGGTAATTGCTTTACTGTTATTGGCATATACCGTATACTTTACGAGGATGGTGTGAGATTTTCTCACTAGGAAGTCCTAAAACTAAAGTGACATGTTGATATGCTTGGACTTATTTGAAAAGAAATCAGAGCAGATAGCAGATATTCAGCTGGAGCAGACCTTTTTTAAATAAGCCGATGTAGATGTTTTAAAGATATTCTAGGCATGTAAGCGCTTATTGAAAACAGGATTTTATACTCTGTCGGAATTATTTTTTTTTTGTCTCTTTGTATTTTTCCATTAAGATAAATCGAAAACAAAGCGCTATTGAATTTTAAAACGATATTTCCTTTTAACGATTATTGAGGTATTTTGAATTCTTTGGGAATGAGAACATCTGCTTTTAAAGCATAGACATGTTATTTATCAAAAACGTAAACAACAAAATTCTGATCTCACTTCACGATTTTTTACAATCATTATTTCGTAGGCGTACCGACGGTTTTAGGATGTAACATACATAGATTCAATCCTACTCAAGTGAACAATAATTTTGGAAAAGTGAACTATAAGCATGAAGAAAGTGGCGCAAGGCATCAGCTGAGTGTGCAGTCAGAAGTCTGAATTCACTGCATTTTGTTTGAGTCCCAAGGCACAATGGGATCACGGGAAATGAAAACGGCCGTAAACTCACTAGGCAAAGCTCAGAGGAGGGTATTTCAGGACCTGCAAACCTGCATAGGAACTACCTAACTCCTCAGTTAGGGCTTCCATTGACAACTTCCAGCAGTTGGCGTAGCTTCCTAGATTGTTGCTAGATCAAACGTATGCTTTCTGACGTCTGTAATAGATCAGCCACTTCCCTACTATCCGACAGTAGGAAATCCTGCAGGCTGCTTGTTGTTGCCATAATGGGGCTCTATGCTTTTGCTGAACACCTAAGTGACACAAAATCCTGCGACGCTTGCTGTGAGAGTGATGTGATGACGACACCGCGGGACTCACATCCCTTGTGAGTCCCCGGGCAACACTCGCATCAGGATGCAGGTACACGGTGTTGATGTGGTGAGTGCTATTACTGTAGGTATTTTATCACTGAAGAACTTACCAATCTTTCTACGAAAGACTGAAAGATTTCAGTAAAAGCAACATGCAAAGAGTACAATTGACTAATTCTATATCTGAGTGATCTGTTCCGACCGAGAAAAAAAAACATCTAATCAGTTAAATTCTGACTCTTTTGACGAAGTCAAGGTGAGTGCGCATCCCATACAATTCGTTGTTATGATGGATGATTTTTTAAGCGTTTGGTTTTTAATTGTCAAAAAAATACAGGGAAATTGCAAAAGTGTATAAAATTTTTATTTGAGTTAATAAATCAATGCTTGCCATTTATACTTTTTAAAGATTATTTTATGTAAATACTAACCACGACTATGTTTTAAGTGGTGTATACGGAGAGTCCAATCTTAAATCACGTCTTCGAGCATATTGGCTGGTATTTCGCGAATGACACATGTCCTCCACGGCTGCAATTGACGCTGGTTTATCAACCTAGACAAGTGATTTGACGTATCCCGATAAAAAGTAGTCTAAAGGCGTCAATCGCACGATCTAGCCGGCTCACCGAATTCATTTCTCAATTGGTCCATCGATTCGCGTACTGTGTTGCATGTAGCGATAATTTGTTGGAACCAGTTGTCGATCAATTTCAGCTTGTGCAATTATATCTTAGTCCGCCTTAATCGAAGTCCAGCTTTCACGTCATAGGAATGAAGTAGAACTAGGATGGGTCGTTTATGTTACAAATTTTTGTTTTCGTGGAGGGACTTATTTTATTATTTCTGTTGTGGTTCTAAGAATCAGAAATTGATCAGGGCAATTCCTCTTGATTAACCTCTAAAGTTGCTCTGTTCCTTGAATTTATAGAGGAGTACAGACACACAAAGCTCTTTCCCAACTCAAAACTATATTTACCTCTTGGGTTGTGCTGTCCGAGAGTTAGTTGTGGGGTGTTGTATCGTGTCTTATCGTATGCTAGACAGGGTCTTGTATGCGATCTATCTATAACTGTGGCGTTTAGATGGTCTCCGTTCTCAAGGATTGGGCAAGCACTGTTAACATTCCACCCATCGAACATACCTATATATTGCTTTCCTAAAAATTTTTTGATAGGAAGATGAAAACGCCATCATTCATTCTGCCTAACTGGAGAATTTCGGTTATCCTCATAGTTAAACACTCTACATAGGTAAGACTTTCAAGTTTTTAGCACCGACTACCGCTCTACTACTACATTTCCATCTTAATACCCGCATGCCTCTGTTCGGAAATTGCGTCGTTGTCATGTTTTTTTGCACTTTTATTTTTCTAAGAAGCCTACTACAAGGTGGCGCAAAAGTTGTCATTTGATGTCTTAAATTCTTATCCATTACGATTAGTGGCATTTTCCATCACTCTTGCCAGAACATCCGTCTTCCGTCTTTGAGGGCTTCAAGAGTCTGAGGCTTGTTGACATAGACTTGTGACTTCAAAAAACCCCACAAAAAGAAGTGTAGAACGGCGAAATCAGGCGATTTTGCCGGCCAGTACAAATCGCCAAAACGAGAGATTAGATGACCCGACAATACAGCCCTCAGATTTCGGTTGTGGTTCATGCAGAACTACGAGGGGCGTTTAACATATTCTCGGTATCGGCGTGAAGCTGTGGTTGTGTATATAAATTGACTTATTTCTCAAGTAATACTATTATTTTAGTGCATTCATGTAAAATTTCATATAAATGTGATTATTAATTCGCGTTTTATCTCTAGTTAAACAGAATCATAATGGCAACTGAGACGATGATGGTGAAAATTGAGCATCGCGCTGTAATTAAATTTCTCACTAAGCAAGGAAAAAGTCAAAAAACTATTCATGAAGAGATGGTGGCTGTTTACCAGGGCTCCGCACCTTCATTATCAACTGTGCAAAAGTGGTCAAGTGAGTTCAAGAGAGGCAGAGAGAGCATTGAAGACGACCCCCACTCCGGCGCCCCGGCTACTGCTTGTACGGGAGAAAGCATCAAATAAGTCGAAAAACTTGTTCTTGAGGATGCCCGAATAAAGGTGAAAATGATGGCAGAGATCACCAAGCTTTCAATTGGTACCATTCACACCATTCTTCATGACCATCTTAACCTTTCAAAGGTCAGTGCAAGGTGGGTGCCACGAATGCTCACAGCGCCTCAGAAAAAAGTGAGAATCGCATGCTGTAGAGAGCTTTTGGAGATGTGTAGTGAGAACGCGGACGGTGTTATGGATCGAATTGTTACTGGGGACGAAACATGGGTCCACCACTATGACCCTGAAAGCAAACAAGAGTCCATGCAGTGGCATAAAAAAGGAACAAACCCCCCGAAGAAGTTCAAAGTCACTCCGTCTGCCGGGAAGCTCATGGCCACAGTTTTTTGGGACTCAAAGGGAATCTTGCTCATTGAGTACAAAAAAAAGGTGAAACCATCAACGCCACATCCTACGCTTCCACTTTGCATAATTTGCGGGAGGAAATTAAAAAGAAAAGACGGGGTAAACTCGCAGCGGGTGTGTTGGTTCTTCATGACAACGCTCCTGTTCACACGTCGCGAGTTTCCAAGGCTGCTGCGCGAGATTGTGGTTTCGAAGAAATCCAACACCCACTCTATAGTCCAGACCTTGCCCCTAGTGATTATTTCCTGTTTCCGGATTTGAAAAAATGTCTTCGTGGAAAAAGATTTTCGGATGATGAAGAACTCAAGTCGGCAATAGATGGGTATTTTGCAGAGAAAGAGGAAATTTATTTTTTTGAGGGTTTAAAAAAGCTTATCTCAAGATGTAACAAATGCATTGATATTAGGGGAGATTATATTGAAAAATAAAAACAATTTAAATTGAATTCGCATTTTCCTTCATATCGATACCGAGAATATATTGAACGCCCCTCGTACATGTTCTCCGGTCCCTATTCATTTAATTGAGGAAGGAGAAAGTCGTTAAGCTCTGTAGCGCTCGTTGTCCACAGTTGTCGTTTGACCCGCACACAATGCAGTAACTTTGAACGGGTGTAATGGCTCTTCGTGGATTATACGCGGATTTTCGGTGCCCCAGAAGCGATAATTTTGCTTATTCACATATCCACGTCGTCGCTGATGATGATTTTCGATGAAAAGTTGTCTCCCTCGTGATCGAAATTTAGGATGGCTTGAGCATAGCTTACACGCCCTTGGAGCTCAACAGTTAAGAGCAGCTGTCTACATTTTGCACTTTTTAAGGGAACATCTTACAGTCTTTTACCAAAATTCTCTGTAAAGACCGCCGATTGAATCGTAACAATTATTCCGCGTTCTTTAGGAGTTTAGTATAGCGACGCATGTCTTGTTGAAGTGTATTTTGTATTTGTTTACTTCACAAATGTCAAAGTAGAATAGACATTTGCCGCCATTTTATAGCAAATTTCGATAGGGTGATGACTTTTACGCCACCTAGTATATGTTCCTCCCATCTCTTGTGCTGGTTCGTGAGCAGCTCTCGTCCTTCTTTGCAGCGCCACCTTGTACGCTTCTTGTTTCGCTGCATTCTTTTACCAGTACTTTTCCTAAAAGAAGCATTTTCGTTGCGGTGCTCGGGTGAAGCCTAACATGCCTAAGGGTGCGTTTATGTTGGAGCTGCGATAAGCGATAAGAGCGACGACTCTAGCAAAGCGGAGAAAAATATACATTGATTCTCATATAACCGTTTACGTTGGAGCGGTGCTTTGAACAACGATTCACGATAGGAGCGTCGATAATGAGGTCGTGTATTTTCTCAGCTCTCATCGAGTATGGACGTTCAATTTTTAATAAGTGAAATTTTTGGCAAACCCGCATTGTGGGATCAAAAAGATAAAAACCCTCACAACAGATTTGTTTTGGACAAACTGTGGAGTGATGTAGCATCGAAATTAAAAACAACACGTAAGTAAAACTATTTATTATTTTTATTAAATACAGATTTCAGTGATTTTATTTCTTAAGTCTTATAATACAAAATACCAATTACGTGTTTATTTGTTCAAATTATCACATTATTGGGTTCCGACAAAGGTACATTTTGAAAATATTGCGAATATTTGCGGCCGCTTGATTTGGTCTCCCAGACGGTGTTTGTTCTTGCGCCGTATTAATTTGCGGTACTTTTGTTTTGTGTGAAAGATTATGTTCAATGCCTTCTTTGTCAATTATTATATTATGTAGTAAGCAAATACATTTAACAATATCATCAGCTACATCTACAGAAGTCTGTATTGATGTGGCTAAAACCCTCCACTTAGAATAAATTAAACCAAAAGCACATTCAACAGTTCTTCGTGCTCTTGATAGCCTAGTATTGAAGTATTCTTTGTCAGCATCTAACCGGTGTCTTGCGTAAGGTTTTAACAAAGGTAGTCAAATGTTTCTATTTTCATCCGCATATACTCAGAAAATTTTGTTGCATGTTGCCTCAAATCTTCATAAAGATGGTGAAACTCTCCAAACGTATACCTTTAATTCCAAAAGCATACCTTTAATCTTCATAAAGTTTGTAAAATTCTTCAATCATATACCTCTCTGTATTAATAGGATGCGCTGAAAATTCGCGCTCACTCCACCTGCCATCACCGAAATAGTAATTTGTAGCACTCGATGATAAGAAAAGTAGTTCTTCTTCTTCGGAATCACTCATTATTACACAATTTCTACCCTGAACAATAACTTTTAAATGTCTCAATAAATTGCAAAAACAGCACTTATAGTTTCGCCGTTATCGAAGCTCTAACATGAACACCACATAAAAGCAGAGAGCAAAGCTTTGCTTTAATCGTCGCTCTCATCGCTGCTTTTATCGCTTATCGCAGCTCCAACATAAACGTACCCTAAGACGGCTGTGATGGGTTGTGATAATGTCGATACTTATCTTTCGCTGCCAATGGTAGCATAGGATTTCTCGAAACGATTTGTGAGGCTCAAGCACATCACCTAAAACTACACTCAAAAAATACACTTCGAATGGTACAATACATCTTTGGTTTTTTGGCGTTCCGTGTATTCGCGTTTACACCTTGGCTAAAACAATGTAGTTATTCGAGCCAATGCTGGATTCTAGAAAAAAAAAATCACTCAGAATACTGGGGCTGAGATTTTTTTTAAAAAAATTTTTGAGCTTACTATGATAGTGCAGAATTGCTTTACACAATAGAATAGTTAGTGACATTAGATATTAAGCAATATAAATAGATATAAATGCCACTTCAAAAAAAACTAAATTATTTATTGTGGGGTGAACAATAATTCAATTAAATACTTAAAAAAGAATATAAACGAACAGGGAGCTTTAGAGCTTGTACAAAAAACTAAAAATCAAACAATGTAGGACAGCAAAACTTCAATATCAATATGATTAAAATCAAGGAGCCATATTTTCACTTTTTTTTAAAAACGCGTTTAATGTTCTCGTCGTATGTCTACAGGGTGTCTATTAAACAATTTGGAAGATACTACACAAAAAGTTTCTAAAATGGGTGATACGAAATGGGAATACTTCTTAAATTGTAAGTGTCATAGATTGGGCTTTGCATATATCCACCCCTTATAAAAAAGATCTTGGAAACTTTAAAATAATATAACAGGCAGGATTTTTAAGGACCTAAACAGCACCATAGAATGGGATAAGCGGTGAGCATTACATATTCTTCGGGCGGCATACTTTTGCAAGACAACAAGTGGTTGGGGATTGGTGATGTATGTATCCCCCCAACAGTTTATACCATATTGTAACTTTGAATGAAAAATTGAGTAGTAGACTGTTTTCAAAGTATGATTCATACAAAATTTTCTGAGTCGATAAAGACTACGAATAGCCGAACGCTGACAGTTTTTTAAGACCGCGATATGTTCACCCCAACTCAGATTTGCATCTATAACAATACCTAGGAACCTAAACTGTTTTACGACTTCAACTTTACAACAGTTTACATTGAATTGTTACGTTGTCATTATACATAATCTTACAGGCTTCCGCAGTACAAGTACAATTTATCATGTTTTGCCGAGTGCATGGAAATATATTTCGAAGTCAGGAGCCTCTTGCATGCTAAGGCTGAAATACATAATTTTGGTTTTGTTACTGACAATTAATCTGTGCTTCGCAAACCAGATTCGTAGCAAATCTACATCACGGTTTATGTCAGCAGCCAGATCCAAAGGGTTATTATTTGAACCATAGGCAATGCCAAGATCATCTGCAAAAGCAATGACTTTTCCTACAAATGTTTTATCAAACAAAGAGTTGATGTAGAACAAAAACAAAATGGGGCCAAAGACAGACCCTTGCGGTACACCCAATTAAATTACTCTTAGGTCGCTAAGTCGCTAAGTCATCCACTCTTACTTTTTGTGTCCTGTCTTTAAAATAACAAACAAACCAATTATACATAAAGCCCCGAAAGCCAGCACCATAAAGCTGGTCCAAAAGAATGTTGTGATTGACCATGTCGAACGCCTTAGTAATATCCACGAAAAGTCCGGCACAATATTTTTTGTCATCAAGACCTTTGTTTATAAAGAAGCAAACAGCTAGAAGAGCATGTTCAGTGGCCTTCTCTAAACCCAAATTGTACTGGACAAAAAAAGTTTACACTATTCAAATAAACGAACATTCTCTTTTTAACAGTTTTTTCAAATATTTTAGAGATCGGTCTATAGTTATTTTTATCCATTTTGCCCCCTTTTTTAAAAAGTGGTACCACGTAAGCACATTGTAGTTTATCGGGAAAGTGTCCGGTATTAACACTTAAATTAAAAAGGTGAGCTAAAATATCAACAACAATATAGGCGATATTCTTAAGAGTTATGTTTTAGTAATCGAAATCTATTTGAAGGTTTTTTTAATCATGAGATTCCTGTACATATTAAGGTGTGAGAAACATATACTGGCTGTTTATGCATTTCTCCCCACCATGAAATCGATTGGTCTGCGTCGCTTTTTAAAGCTTTCAGGCAGGCATTCAAGCTATGGTTTCCAACTATGCCGGAAAAGGTGCTCTTCTAACTTGGCATTCAAATCACCAATGTCAATACCCTCTGGAGTTCGTCGAAGAATTTTAGGCAAACTTTACACCCACTTTAGACGGCTCACTTGGGGAGTTAATCAGTCTAATGCTAAAAAGCAGGATAATCAACTCCAAACTGGGTGAGACTTCTGCTAAAAGATATGTCAGTAGAGGTACGCCGCAAGGCGTACTTAGTAGTTAACGAACTACTGATATACCTGGAAGCGGGTGGTAGCAGAGTGATTGCCTATGCGGATGACGTTGCCATAGCCGTCAGAGGAAAACATCTAAATACCATTAAAGAACTCCTCCAAGTAAATCTCAACAGATTAACCCGCTGGGCAGATCGCTGTGGATTGGGAATAAACCCTCATAAAACTGATCTTGTCCTCTTTTCTAGGAAATATAAAATTCCAATCATAGACCCTCCTTCAATAAACGGTACCAGTTTAGTTTTCTCCGATACAGCAAAATATCTGGGTCTCATTTTTGATAGGAAACTAAACTGGAAACCTAACATTCAAGAAAGAGTCAATAAAGCTACAATAGCATTATTCTCTTGCAAGAAAGCCATTGGGAACAAATGGGGCCTTCAACCTCGCATAACCCACTGGCTATACATCTCGGTCATAAGACCGATACTTACTTACGGGGTGGTTGTCTGGTGGACGGCCTTGGAAAATGCAGTCAACCGCATTAAACTAAGCAGAGTCCAAAGAACAGCTTGTCTATGCACAAGCGGAGCCTTGCGGTCTACCCCCTCTGCGGCATTAGATATTCTGCTTCACTTGACACCCCTCGACATTTTCAGCAAGCAAGTAGCTGCGACTGCAGCTATTCGCCTTAAAGCGACTAAACAGTGGACAAATAATTCATTTGGCCACGCCAATATTCTTAATACATTAGGAATCCTCACAGAGAACATCGATTACACCATACCTGAACTTTGGTTTGACAAAAACTTCCATGTAAGCTTCCCCTCTAGATCATTCTGGGAGGAGGATGCTTTCATGGAGGACAAGTCAATCCATCTCTACACAGATGGATCTAAAACCGATAGCGGAGTTGGTGGCGGTGTTTTCTCAGATAAGCTAAATCTAAGCCTCTCTTTCCGCCTTCCAAATCACTGTAGCGTGTTCCAGGCGGAAATTTTGGCAATTAAAGAAGCTCTGTCCTGGCTGAAGAAAAACGTGATATCTGCAAAGGATATCCGCATATTTTCGGATAGTCAGGCCGCCATCAAGTCCCTGGACTCGGTCTCATTATATTCTAAAACCGCCCTTGAATGCCGATCATCTCTCATGGAGATGGCAGAGCAGTTCAACATTCACCTTTGTTGGGTGCAGAGACATTCCAGAGAACTGCAGAGCCGATGAACTCGCCAAAATTGGAACCACTCTACCTATCCTACCGGACAAAGGTAGTATAGGTATACAAATCGCTACGTGCAAACTAACACTAAAGCTAGATGCCAATAAAAGAACAGACCTTAGGTGGACTGCTGGACAAACATGTCTAGCGACCAAACAGATCTGGCCAAGGCTGGATCTGAGTCGCTCTAAGTGTCTGATCCTTTTAGATAGGAAACATCTCAGCGCCATAATAGGTGTCATTACTGGACACTGCCTCATAGGCAAGCACGCAAGAAAGCTTAGCGCTTTTACTAATGATTTCTGTAGAAGCTGCATGGACGAGGAAGAGGAGGAGACAATCCCCCACCTACTCTGCACATGCCCAGCTCTCTCCCAGAGAAGGAAGTTTCATCTAGGAGCTTTCTTCTACAACGACCTAAACGATCTAGAAAAAATAGACGTTAACAGTCTCCTACGCTTTATTATAAGCTCAAACTGGTTCCAGTAGTAAGAAGATCATAGATCCACGTGGCATCACAATGGGCCAATAGGCCTAAGTGGGTTGGTATTTCCAACAGCCACTCTTACCTAACCTAACCTAACCTACACCCACTTGGTATGAATACACTTACGAGTATAATGCTCAGCCTATGTTAAGTTTTTTTTTGGAAAATGGGATAGAGAGAGAAAGAAGGATGTTTGGGCTTAGTGGTTATTTCGTTCCAGGTATGGCATAAAGCATTTAATGGGGAGACTAAATTCTTAGTGTTAATTTCTAGTCAACTACTCATTTTACTTGATTTTTGTTAGTTGAAAAAATGAGCTGCGAGCATGTCGATGTAACTCAGATCAGGTTGTCACTAAAACCGCCACTGAGGGTGTCAATTTTCTCTTCACGAAAACGGGTATGCTGATAGGTATGAGATCCCCTAGGTATGTTGCTTTAAGTTGCATTCTCCGGTAAGCTCCTTCATAATACCCAGTCCTACTCTCGCCTCGGTTTGCTAAATCGTGGGCCTGTGATTCTAAAGCTTTAATGTACTTGTGCTGTATTTACTTTCCTGTCAGCGCTCTCCAGGTGGCTGCTGATTGTGCACTTCTTGTTGTACTTCGGGATCCCAATGTTTGTCGGGATTGTACTCGATAATAGCAAGCATATTGTCCCTGTTGCAGCTAAAAACAATTTCTTTATCAAATATCCCATCAAGATTAGGATCTCACGGTTAAGCAATATGGTGTATGAGAGCACCACATCCTACCCTGAGATGCGGTCTTATTCGTTTGGTAGAGCCGAATTCAAGATATCCATCTTGAACTGTATTGAAAGAATTTGTCATTTATCGTTCTGTAGACCTTTTTTGCAGATTGATAGACGTTCCGAAATCATATTGTTGTCCGTATACGATAGCCAAATGACTCCTCCGCTTAAGAGATGATTTTTGCAATTCAGAGTAGTCTTCATTTTTCAGTGCGGCTTTCCGAAATTATATTCTTTTTAGGGTTCTTTAAACACATTTGTCTTATTTTTATAAACTTTATTAAATTAAATGTGTGCCGTTTTGATCGATAACCGATTGCCATTTTACTGGTAAAACCATTATGCCATCACTAATTTCTGGTATTTCTGGACAAAAAACTAACGAGTAAAGGTCTGAACTATACGATAGATGCATTAATACTTCCGACTCAAGCTCTTTCAATTTTTGCCGAGTCATTAAAGATGTGTGTGGTCTGGCATTGTCATGATGGAAGACAACACCTTTCCACCGGCTGTACCTCAATCGCACGCTCTAATCGCATTAATTGTTGACAGTAGATAGTAGAATTAATCGGCCAGTTTGGAGCAGCTCATGACGCACGATTACCTTCCAATCCCACAAAACACAACGCATTACCGTACATCAATCCACGCTTTGTCACCGTTTGTAGAGTTTCATCCACCTTTGACCACGATGTTTATCGCATATTATTATCATATGTGACCCATTTCGAATAGCCTACTACCAATTCTTTTATTTTTTTTTTATAATAGACGCGCGCACAAGGGATTTTAAGTACCCTTAAGATGTTTGCACATAGCGCGGGCGAAAGGAAGTTAGGGAGAGAAAAAGGAGAGATGCCGCTGTTATGTGCTTGATTTCGTTTCATTTCAGCAGTTATTCGCAGATAGAAATCCGGCCTATTTAATTGTTTACTGTTAATTCATGCAATACCCAAATATCAGCTTCTTTTTGTATCCAGCCTTACCTTTTGGTAAATGTTTAGTTCCGTGGCGTTCTCATAATATGAAATTTTGCGGTCTTTCTCAATGTTTTGGAGAATTCCATCGACTTTTTAAGCGATTGGTCGACCAGAGCACGCCGTGTTTTTAACACTGAAATTTTCAAAGCGGAAACGAGCAAACCATTTACGTCCTCCTGATTTTGATAAAACATTCTCACCATAAACACCACGAATTTTTTCACAAGCCTGCTAAGCGACATCGCCTTGGTCGAAGTGATATTTTAAGATATTGCGATTTTATTCAGAATTTGGGGTCATTTTCAAAACGAAATTCCTTTCGACTGAATTAACAAATGTCACAACGATTTTCAATAATCTATGGACTATCGCCCTTAAAATGCATTATAATATAATTTTATACGTTTGGTATTATCAAAGTTATGCGACTCTAAACCCATCTATTGGGAAAAACACCATAAACTCTTTCCTTGACCCCAGTTCGAAAAAAAAAATCCCAAATAACGCTGTGAGAAGTTTCTAAGTAAGGCTTGCTAGTAGATCTACAAGGTGTTTATCTACGAAGGTTCTTTCTCGTTATTTATCTGCCCAAAATTTCTTGACGCTCTACTCGACCCGACACAGACAGGGGGAGAACGAAACGGAACTAGATTAGAAATTCACTATAATCGACATTACCATGAGAAGGAATGTATTTCATTTCTTCTGCAGTTATCCGGCGCTTGCAAGAACCACGCATTGCAAACTAGGAGATCTATTGTTCAACTTTATCTTTTGACTTTAGTTTTGAATTCATTAACACCCGTAACACAAGAGGTGTGATTAGAAAACGGCACTTCAGTTCTGATTGAGTTTAAAAGGAATGTGTTCAAGCCACACCAAATTGGCTAAATCGTTCGGTTCTTTAATAAGCCATAATTCCTGGGTTGAGACACTTACATACACCGAATCTTTTTCGGAAGATCAGTGTATCCCAGCTGATGTTCATCGGTCTGTGTATTAGTGATTTCAGAGCTGTATGCTCACCCACATAAGGAAGAAACCTGAAAATCTTGTCAATACAAATGAGAAAGATATAAGGCTTCTTCGAAGAAAAGAAATATAACTACGATTTATACGGCCAGTTCAGAGAAAGCTGTCTAATTCTTTTCAGATACTTTCGATCTTCTATCTGCAGTTCGACTATTCACAACATGCTCTGTGAACCTTTGCCATGAGGCTGATAATGGTGATATTTCCAACTTTTAGATTTACAAAGCCGGAAAGTTTACAGAAATGTTTGTATTACTAAGAAGCAAAAAGGTTGCATAGATGGATGTTGCGTATTAGGTGCTATTGCGTCTAATACATACAAATTTATTGCTGATTAGAATTGCGCCAATTACTCCTGTAGATTAACCTTTATGATCCACTGTTGTTAATACTTTTGGTTTTCCTAAAAACAAAATCTCTAAATCGAATTATCATTATGATAATCCCTCGGCTTTTCAACTGTTAAAACGCTCAGGTCTTCAAGTATCTGAAGTATCTGTCAGTCGGTAAATACATTTCCATCCTTGAATCGGCAAGAACCGAGAATCTTTTCCTTCCTCAAATCAATCAACGAAACATACGTTTCCTGGGGTTTGAGGAAGTCGGAAATAAAGTGCATACAAACACTTTTCTGCTAATTTTTCATTGAAATTTATATATACAAACGTATAATAAAAATAATAATATAATACTACGCCTAACACTTCATCTATTAATCAACTAAAAAGAGATTCGTCATTGACATTGGCCGAATGTTAACTCTATCCAAAGATAATATGCGAAAATACAATAAATCAAAAATCAAAACCTAAAATCTACGAGTATCTTTCGACGAATTACGTAACTGAAGCATTGGTCTGAAAGCACACTCTAAGATACTCGCACTTATACACGTTTGTACAGTGTATAGTATTCGGTTTGTTTTTATTTTTCCGTGAGTAACTTTAAGTTGAATCTGATTATTAAGACGGCCTTGACCATTTCATGAGCCTGCACAATTGGATCATTGAAATGGAGGCTCCATCGATGGAGTTTCTCCCAAAAAAACAATAAAGATTCACGTGGAATCGAAAACAGAACATACATTATTCGTCAGATATAATAGTTTAGTGAAACAGGTGTACATATTATCGCCGGATTTCAGCTCAGCCATTCATTCGAGTTCTCATTAAGACATTATTTTCGGTTTCGGTGTTGGCTTCGGATTTCGCGTACTTAAACTAATTAAACAATAGTCCCAGTGTGTGGTTTTAGTTATTCTGCCATAAAATTTTCGCAAACGTGTGTACGGATACATGTACATATTAGTAGTGCTTCCTTTTGATTTTCGATTATTTTATTTTTAATTGTTTTTTTTTTTTATCTTTTATTTAAATCATAACCTTCAATTCAAATAGCACGGAATCCGAGATAAGGCTTAATATACCTAGAAATAAAAATTAAGCGCTCTGCAACTGACTAAATGAGATACAAGTTTTTGTGTGAGAACCGAAATTCTCGTACCGAGATACTCGTACCGATGATTCGTTCAATTTCATGTACTTGAAGATGTTGAATGGTTAAGTGGTAAAGAATGGTGTTTATGATTTGCCGTGAGGATGATATCCCTCAGTTTTGGATACCAATCAACACATTTTGTTAGTGATTTTAATGAACGACGAAACTATTTCGCAGGGGGCAGTGATATGGAAATAATAATGGAAGTAGCTGGATGTTCTCTCTTTTTTGAAATGTTAATCCAAAAAGCATTGGCAGAAATTTTGGAACATATTTCCGGCTAAATGAAGGAAAGAATGAGGCAGTGAAAATTGCAATATTAATGACTCATGCTAGTCCATTATTTTTAAATAGTCATAGCTTGTAAGGCGCTTAGCGCTCTTTAGTTTTACGAAAAGCATAATTCTGGGCAAACTATTCTGTTTAGGGAAATTATTTACTTTCAACTGCTATTGCAGCTATTTTTAGCTGCGAAATTAGTCGATCCAACTTGGATCTTTTAAGCCGAGTACCACCAATTTTAGGACAGTTTTATTGAATACTCCATTCTTAGTATAAACGTAAGCACTCCGTATTTCGCCGTTCCTTTATGTACATGTTTTGACTACCTTGCCCTTGGATCAAGAGTTTCTTCTAGGTCTGTTGGTATCTACAATAAGGACAAAACTTCCGGTCGTGATTTGTATTGAGGGTGTAAACCACTTTGCGCATTTTGTTTGCGTAGGTGAATACACCTTCACACATCGCTTGCAAAAAACATACCCACGAATATTGATGTGATAAAAGCCATATATTTTTAGTATTTATAGTATTTAGTATTTATGTATTTAGATCTACGATACAGATACATCAACAGATCAAAAAAAAAATAAAAAATATATGGTATATATAAAGTACAATAATTAAAAATTATTTTAAAGCTAACAATGTGAGTTCCTTAAATCTAGTTCTAGGTATTACAATATCGAGATGATCATATACAACATTAAATAATCTACAGCAAAACGTAACAGGCTCATTGGCTCCGTATGAAGTGGAGTGATGAACTTCAAATAACAATGGTCTTGACCTAAGAACCCTTAGTGGCGCATAAATACCAATTAATGAGAGTAAGTTCTCACAGTCAATGGAAAAACAAAGTAAATCTCTAACGAACATAACACAAAGCATTTTACGACGAACTTCGAGGGAATCAAGATCCAACAGCAAACATTTAGAGCGGTAAGAATAGTGGACAATGTCATTCAGAAAGAAACGGCGTAAAGCAAAGCGCAAAAAGTTTTTTTGAACTTTTTCTATTCTATTAATGTTTTTCAATGAAAACGGATTCCAAACAACACTACAATATTCCAGACATGGACGAACAATGCTTACATAAATGGCCTTAAGAGTATAGGGATCCTTGAAGTCCGATGAATTTCTTTTCAGAAATCCTAAAGCAGAGTTAGCTTTTGACATTAATTTGTTAACATGGAGATCAAAAGTAAGTTTACTATCAAAAACAACACCAAGGTCTTTAAACTCAACTACAACATTGATTGATTGGTTTCCAAGACGATAATCAGGGGTTAGATTATATTGTGTTCTATAATATGACATGGTGGCACATTTGTCGATATTGAGATGCAGATCGTTCATTTTACACCATTCAAAAAAATAATCTAAATCTCTCTGGAGTAGAAGACAGTCACTCACATTAGAAATAGTCACGAAAAATTTTATATCATCCGCATACAAAAGACAATGACAAAATTTTAGAATACTCGGCAAATCATTTATAAAAATTAGGAAAAGGATTGGCCCAAGATGGCTTCCTTCCGGGACATCAGACACAACATTAATTTCAACCGAATATAAATGTCCGATTGAAACGAATTGTTTTCTACCAAACAGATAGGACTTAAACCATGAAAGTAATGGGCCAAAAAATCCGTAACACTCAAGCTTTTTTAGAAGGATACGCAAGTTAATTCTACTAAAGGTTTTCACGAAATCAGTATAGACTACGTGCACTTGCTCGTGCTTCTCGATGGAACTTAAGCAATGATTGGTGAACTGAACTAGGTTAGAGCAAGTCGAACGACCTTTCCAAAAACCATGCTGAGAATCACTAATAAAGCTGCTTAAGATGAATACCATCCGTTCCTTCACTAGGCGATCCAAAAGTTTAGGTATAATAGACAGTTTAGAAACTGGTCTATAATTCGAAATTTGATCTTTTTTACCACTCTTAAAAATTGGTGTTATAAGCGAGTATTTCCAATCAACAATAAAAGATCCACTTGCTAATGACTGATTGAAAATATAGAGCAGAGGGTAGCTAAGAGAATCAGCACAAGACTTTAAAACAACCGGGTAAAAACCTAGGAAATCCGGATTTTTACTGTCCTTCAAATCCTGTAATGCCAACAATAATTCGGATCTAATGAGTACCAGAGAGCTTGAGGCAGTAAAAGCTTGCAAGGAATCAAAATAATCCTCATTAAAAGAAGAAAGGCTGGAGGAATCATAAATACCTTGAAAAAACGACGCGAACATGTTCAGAATATCTTTGGGATTACTGGATGATTTGCCAAGAAAATTCATAGTTGAGGGAAAACCAATACTAGCCCGTTTGGAATTTATGTATGCCCAAAAGCACCTTGGGTTGGACTTCAGATTCCTTTCCAAGCGTTGGATGTAATTGTTCGAGAGGAACCTAGAAAGAAAAATAAATTCCTTTCTCAATCGAGCAAATAATTCATAATCTGATAGAGATTTACTCCTTTTAAACTTCTTATGAACTCTGTTTTTAGCATATTTAAGATTGAGTAACCGTTGGTTATACCATGGAGGATGAGAGTTTACTCGTTTTCGCACTCTAGGCACAGTATTATTTAAAACATTGAAAAAAATCTTCGAAAAAGCGTTAAAGTTTTCAGCCACTGAGATATACCGAAGTTCATCACCCCAGTTCACTGACGCAAACTGATCACTCATTAATTTCAGATTGGAACTATTAAATTTAAAAATGAATTCAATCGAATCACTAAACAACATTTGATTATTATAGACGTAAGTTTTGATTAAAATGATAATAGCATTATGAGACACAGAATTTCTTATCAAAGGTAAGCTAGAATTAACAGAAACATTCATATCATCAGATGCAAAAACAAGATCTAACAAATTATTAAAAGAATTACGAACATTACTAAATTGGCATAGATCTAATGACTGGAGAAAATCCAGTGTAGTCTTTTCAACTTCCGTAGAGAAACGATACGGTAGCACTTTATTGCCATCAGAAAACCAATCGAGTTTACTAAAATTAAAATCACCAAGAACACAAATGTTTATGGAGCGTTGGTCTACGAAAGTTGAATTGACTATATCTATATTTTGTAAATGCTTATCATAAACAGATGCGGCACTATTTGTAGGAAAATAACTAAGGAATACTAGTAGATCGGGATCTCCAGCATTGGCAGCTGTCACTTGAACACAAACTTGCTCGATATTTAATACTCCATCCACCAAAACAATATCAATGGGAATCTCATAAGCAGTCAACTTGCGACGAACAGCAATCAAAACGCCACCTCCACGGCTTTTGTTCAAATCAAACCGATCACAACGAAAAACAGCAAAAACATTATCATCAAATATTTCATTTGTATGAATATCATTATATAGCCACGTCTCAGTTAAAGCAATGACGTCATAATCGCAAGCATCAATCGCTATAGACAGTTCTCTTAATTTCGAAGAAAAACCGCTCATATTTTGGTAGTACACACTAATTTCACATGGCGATGACGATGAAGAAAAAGTGGAAGACGGGGTATTAGTGTTAAGCACACAATCTGCATCAGTGATGACGCCAGCAGCCTCTACAGCAATATCAACAGCACAATTATCGATCAATTGATCGGCAGAAGCAGCAACAGACGACACTTCACCAGCGACACCCACACCATCCAAGGCTGAATCATGAGCTGAGAAAAATGAGCGCGAATCAATTGAACTAGAGAGCGACAGCGAGACTTCATCAACAGCAACGGGAACAGAAATAGCAATTGTTAAGCTTGAGGGAGCTCGATTGGAGTGACCACCTCGTTTTTTGGATTAGGATTAAAAATCCGAATGCGAATCCCATTTTTCCAAATATCGGAGTTAAGCACCTGTCATTGCTGGTGCCAACTTGTGCAAACGAAGAACGTGTTCTCGCAGAGAAATAATCGCATTTGGTTGATGCCTTCACCGCTATGCGTTGAACTGTATATGTCCAGAGGGTCCTCACCCAATTATTAAGGCTTCTTTTATTAATGAAATTGTCTAATAAAAAGCGAGGGTAGAACAATTGACTAGTCTTATCGTAACGGTTTTCAGATGACGCCACCTAAGGTTACTACGATTTGATCGGTTGCAAGTTGCCCGTTATAGGTTCTGTTGAGTGACAGGGCCTCCGGTAGTCCATACCAGGACTTTAAAACGGTACCGTGGGAGTCAGGACTCCGCAAAACTTCGGTCCGAGCCTGTCTAAAACCTAAAACGCGGGAAGTGTCTTCCAGTTGATTTCGACCCTATCTAGATTTGCGATAAGTACTAGGTGCTGGGATCATAGGAACAGCAATATGGTAATGAATAGGCCTCGACTCATACCAATTCACCCTGGTGCGTTTATCAGCCGCTCTTCTAATCTACTCCCTAAAGTTAGTCGTGAGTCTACCCACATTCCGAGGTAGCGAAGTGCTGGGCTCGCGCAGACTACCGCATGCGCGACGTTCACATGGAAGTCTCCACCGAACCATCGTTGCCTGGTAAGGAAAACCATTTCCATTTTTTGAGCCACCAGTGATTCCGCAGCCAGTCTGACACAATTATGCACAGTTCCGCTTTGATATCAAAGGAATTGACGGAGAGCGATGAGAATGCATGTCCTTACTCCCATGAATGTATGGGCTTTCAGTGAACTTATGCTTAGACGGCAGGTTTTCATTTAAAACACATTGACTGATACATTGTTCATCTACCCACGACCTCCTCATATCATTCCTATGAGGAATGTTGTTGTTATCATACTCGGCTTCCGGGGACAGAACAGAAATTTCTCGAAGACAGTGCGGCTGCCACCTTGGTGCCTTTATCAGCCGCCAAGTTTATATACTCGTATGTATGCCGCCACTGCAAACCTTTTCTTTTTCTCACTGGCGTCAAGAAAAGTATGCAATAGCGGTTTTAGCCCCAGGTGTTCCTTATATATAGTAACATCTTGGAATTTTAAGGCTTCCATTCCCGGTAATCGCATCTTTTTATACGCTTTTCAAGAACTTCATTGTTTGATCTTGGGAAATTCCAACGGTCGTTTCTTATTTACCCTTTAATTTTATGACTTTCTGTTGAGGTAGTAGACACGCTGTGCATAAAAATTGTTTTCCTTTACTGAATAACCTGCTCTTGGAAATTTCTTAGCAAATTCACCAGCATTTGATGAGGTTCCAAAGGTAATGACTGTCAGACTGTTATCACGATCTTGGCTCAACAATAATGCCTGCGTATTTCGCGAACCTTAAAAATTGCCAAAATTAACGTCGGGACCTTTAAGCAAGAAGGAGTTGAATGGAACTCAGTGGATTGCAGCGGTTGCATCCAGATTAAACCGGAAATATTGAGTAGTATCAACACTGATGATACCCTTCTTCGATTCATATGCACGAATGTCTCTTCTGATCCAAGGTGTGTATTTCTACACAAGATACATATGTCTCAATATGAGTTTGCCACATATCTGTTCAAGGCTATTAACATCAGGTGTGATGAGTTACCTGGCGATTTGATGGATACGGTCTGTTGTCTTACACTGTAAATGGTCGACCACGACCCAATAATCATCGCAAGTGTATTTGAGAGGTTATCGCATCAGTTAAAAATAAACTACTTCTGTGATGAATTATAAAAACGCCGGCACTCGCCAAATCGCTCTTGAAGTCAATGGTATTAGTTGCAGTGTCAAACATATTATACGAGTATTTTGTTGATTATCCTTCTGTATAGCATACAAAAAACATATACACATCCGGTACATGTTTGTGGATTTTATGATGTCTGAAGTATCACTGCGGATTATTCTCACTGCAAATACGAACATTTTACGTATTTACATATCCATTGAGCCAAAAGTGGGCCTCGTCGAGGAGCATAATGTTGCCCTGAAATTCGGGATCATATTGCGATTGATTTTAAATGAAGTTCTGACGCTTGCTATGGTAGAACAGCTTCAATTCTAGCACAAATTGAATCTTATGAGGGATTCTTTTTCCAAAATATTTCAAGTTGGGGTGGGCGTGGTGTAGTGGTACTAGCAATCGCTTCTCACTCTGAGGGTCCAAGGTTCGAATCCTGCCCATGACAAGTCAGTTTTTCATTTGTGTAATTGGAACTCAGACAGAAAAATTCTGCGTGTGAAGGCATAACACTGACACGTAGATTTGGCTGTCGTAGAGTTTCAAACACAAAAAACTAGTGCGAATTATAACTTCGAATCACTCTGAGTGAAGAAAAAACTCTCCGTCCTATTCGGAAGAGCTAATATCGAAACCAAATACACCTGAGTTTCAAACCACTACAAAACAATTTTCCTTTCTCCTCCTTCTACCTTTCCGCCCGCGCCCTTGCAACAGTAAAAGGGTATCCAACCCCTTAGGCGCGCGTAAATTATAAAAAAAAAAATAAAAAAAAGTTGTGGTCAGAGAAAGTCCAAGCTCCTATCCAGGTCTCCGAATCGATAAATTCGGGTCTTCAGTAACCCTGTTCTCAGCTGCTGCGATGCTGCTGGTCTCATCCTTGTTGTTGGTCTAAAATTAGTGCAAAATCTATCCACTACATGACGAATATCAAATACCATCTGATTATTTTGTCAATAAAATGAAAGAAGTCTTCGACAACAAAAGCTGAAAACTGATTTCCGTTTTGGCTCCTCAAACTTGTGATTGTGTCATCGTATCTCCCCAAAGGGCTACACACTATGAAGCGGCATAAAGACTCAGATATGGATGATTTTTCTGTTGACGATCTTCAATAAACTGCTGGCTATACTCCTCTAATATTCGTATTCTTAACATACTGTATGCAACCGAATGATGATCGGTATAGGGACAAAAATCAATATCTATTTGTTTGCGGATTTGTTGTTCTAGAAATTTTGAACATCCGACATGTGCCTGATAAACCCTTATGCCACTAGAGAAGAGAAAGGTAAACTTGCCGAAGATTTATTTGAAAACGGATTCTAATTAATTGGATTTGCACCGGGGTGAAATACAAGCACACATTTCTAAAATCTGTTAAGAGACCCGGAATACCTTTGTCAGAAACGGTGTATAGCGCAATCGAATTGATCATGCTTTAATCAACGCAAGGCAATCCTACAGTATTATCAGAGCAATCAACAGAGAAATACTGTGAACAGTTTAATGTTAAAATTTTCTTCTCTCCAGAAACTTTATCAAGCATGTTCCCCTCAATTTAATTAAATATCAGTGACATTGATGTCAAGAAGGCATCAGAAATGCCACAACTACTGTGCTGGGCTTCACCCACTACACCACTGGAATGCGACCTTACAAAGGAGGAGGGAAAGAAAGATCGTAAAGAGCTAGCAATCGAGGAAAAAGTGAAGTGCTACTCTATAAACAATGTTTGCTTTTCTAAAAGGTCAAGACAATAAGATTTGAACGGAACCTAAAGATATTATAATAGTAAGCGCAACAGCATCTAAATTTGAGTTCAACACGGCTACTAGACCGGCCGGTCTACCTGCTGAGCTATTTAAAACAGTGCAGTGACAAAGTGATGCCCTGTCATCTGACTTGTTTAACATGAGAAAATTGTATGAGACTCGCATGCAAACATCGTAGGCACAATTCTTCACGAAATTTATGATGGAATCCGCATTATCGGGAGAACAGAGTGAGCTGTCGGCGATGCGTTTTGAGTGTATTGAGTATTGAGTTTGTCCTAATCTAACCCTCTTTTTTGATGAGGATAATTACTTTATCAAATTCAGATGCTTGGTTATACTCCATCTATATGTATATGTACAGGATGTTCCGGATAATGTGTCGAAGACTTTAAGGGGAGATTCCCTGACATATTTTGAGAAAAAAATCATTAAGCAAAGCCTTACGCTGTCCTGTTTTGACTCCTATTGCAAATAACATCTTTCGAATGTACGAGTATATGTATATGGGGTGAATTTACAAAGTTGCAAAAGTGGGATTAATAAGATATTTTTCCGAATAAAATTATGACAAAATCAAAAATTTTTTTTTTATTCAATAAAAAATCACTTCTGATCTTAAAACCCCGATATATCGGAGGGGATGCATTTCCAACTCTCTCCTCCCTCCCCACCTGAATAACTTTTTTCTCAAATTATGTCAAGCAATCTCTCCTTAAGTTTTTCGACACATTATCTGGAACGTCCTGTTAATACTGAAACCCAGTGGCTTTTAACACTCGAAAAATACTCCCAATCGAACTGCAGGCATATGCCTAAAATATAAGAGCCCAAAATACAAATTGTGTACATGCATAACTGGAAACGGACTTTATTGTTAAAGTAGCTTATTTAAAGAAGAAAAGGAGGTGTCTATTTGTTTTTGCTTTCATGGCCATGGGACTCCAATTGAGCAGCTTACACCCAGAATAAGCAGCTTTGGAATGCATTGCTTCTTCCATTCGGAATAATACTCACTCAGCAGATATTTTAATTAATAATGGCAGATACTGGTTATTTTGTCCTTTTTAAGAATTCTTTTAAATTTTTCTTCAGTAAGTACAATGCAAACTATAAGTCCATTTCGAATTTATTCACTTCCATACTATGTTTTTAAAAAAAATAACTAAATGCACGTTTTGCTGGTTCTCTAAACTGTTGCATCTAATTCACTTAAACCATTCTCTGAGCCGTATATATTTTCTGCAGCCACAAAGCGACTTCCATATTCGATGGCCAATATAAAACTCTCCAACATTCAACTGCAGAATCTATATCTTTATGAATTTCAAAGCGCAAGCAGTAACTATGAATAATACCACCAATCAAGTCCAAAACCCAAACAAGAAATTCGCAAAAGAAAACAAAAGAAGATCAAAACTTTGACCATGACCCAGCATAACCACTATTTGGCCATAAGCTAACACTGTCATGCTTTCAAAGAGCACAAAGAGCTTCCCACTCTATACTATTTCATATTTACATATTCAATTTTATGACGTCGTTGGCATTATAGGTTAACTCAAATCATAGACTCTAGGTTCCAGAGCTTAATTTGAACATATTCGGAGTTTCTCACTAAACTCAGCACTAGCTGAGGTGTGATTATGCTAATCATGACGACCTTTATTTGTGTTAGTTAATTTTAATGAAAATAAATATTTGGCGTACCTGAGCCCGTGCCCCACAAGAAGCCGCAGAAATCTGTAGTCATTTGGATTTTGGTTTAGAGTGGTAATTTAGGAGGGATTTCCATAGATACTTTTACCGGAGCCTTGCATACTTTTAGGCAGAACTGAAGCCAACTATAGGGTTGTTAAAACCATGTTATAACGATTTTCTAATTCTTTCCTTTCCCTTCTCAAACTCTATCTTTCTTTCAGGACAAACTACTGAGCAAACTCGAGGAAAGTGAACCAGAACCACCCACATCACAGGAAGATGAATGCGTCATCTGTATCAATGCGCGCGCTACAATGCAAACATCACCATGCGGCCATCGTGTGGTCTGCCGACGATGTTTCGTGAAAACCATTCAAAGCGCAGTGGCGCAACGTTTACTACCACTGCGCTGTGTCATCTGTCGAGCACGAGTGAATCGACTAACTTCAAGTTCCGGCACATGGCGAATACAAGAGTCCGCCAGCAGTTACTCGATGGGCGCCAAAAGTTGGTCTTCAACCTCAGGTTGTGTACCACAATCGGCCAGCTCTTATTCCATGGGTGACGCACACAGCGGACATCATCAGTTTCATGCGCACTCTATACAACATAATCGAGTTGCTCAATCGGCCAGTTTGTACTCCATGAGTTCTGGCACCTCATCAATTTCAAGTGGGTCAAATTTGACGAGCTGCTCGAAAACGTCTTCCGCCTCGAGTGGTGTCGATTCATCAATCAGTTCGACCAGCTCCACTACTAATCGACACTATTTAGCTGCACCACCCGCATCGGGTGGTGGTATTCCACATCATACACATAATCACTCGACGTGTCCCAGTGGTTGCTCTGGTGCTGTACCCAGAAAACCACTCTCATCATCATCATCATCATCATCGTCATCAGTGGGCACAATAAATACTTATCCAGGTCGACGACTTGGCAAAGGACGCTTAGCCGATCTGCAGAATCGCTTGCCGCCTATTAAGGAATTTCGATCACCGGCTAAGGTGCCACATCCTTCTCCAGTTCACATAAGCAACCCTCGATTTCGGTGAGTTATGAAACATATATACGTGTCCAACTTCCATAATCAGTTCTTCTTCTAGTTACTCATCATATACGAAATCGGCAACGAGTCCACACGAAATGGTACCACTTCTTAGCAAAGACCCATCACCGCCTCGTAGAGCATCAGCTGCCACAATGTTACTATCAAAGCAATCCTCTGCCACAACGTCGTTGGGTCTATCGGCGAAGATAAGTCCAATAACTTCCAAGAATTCGGTTCCAAAGAATGGCTTCGTTATATCACCGGCTGCATCGGCTAAATCAAAAGGTTTCCTACAAACTCGCAATGGCGGATGTTCCGCTTCCGATGCCACCAAGAACAAAATCATCAACAAAATGGAAGCCAATCACAGTGACGCCAACAAGTTCAATTCGAATTCAATTAGTTCCAGTTCTTCCAATAAAACTTTTCCATTGTTTAGTAGTAAGCTAACCAGCAATAACAGCAATATTAACAGTAATTCCTCTAATAATTCTAATAAAACCAATCAAAATAATTTAACAGTAAATTCTCGTAATCTTCATTTAGAGGAGAAAGCTGACAATAAAAAGAATGAATCAGTGGAACGTAAGAAAAAGGAGGAAAAACTAAAACTCAAAGCGGAAAAGGAAGCCCGAAAGGTTTAACTTAAATTCTCTCACAATCCACCCAACAATTACTCAGTAGATTTATATTTTCCTTTTTTCCTTTTTTTTCTTTTTTTTTGTGCATTCAATTGTTTTTTTTTTTTATTTATGTTTTTTTTTTTATTTATGTTTTTGTTTTCGATTCTTAGGAGGAAAAACGTCTAGCCAAAGAAGAAGAACGAATGGCAAAGCTACTTGCTAAAGAAGAAAAGAAGCGAGGTAAAAAAGAAGCAAAGGAATTACTCCTAGCAAATGATGGCAATAACAAAAAATAAATTTAAAAAAAAACGAAAAATTCTAAAAAATACGCAAAAATCGAAACTTCTATCGACTATAAAATTCAATTAAAAAAAATGTTTTTACCATAAAAAAAGACCTTATACGCAAAGTCAAAAAGAAAACTATAAATTTAGGATATAAAAAAAATTGTTACTTGTTAAAAAAAATCATTAAACATATTCATTTTGTATAAACGTATAACAAGATCTCTTAATTGCCAATTATCGGACAGGTAAACTCGTATAGTTTGCTCCTTATCAATTAGTCAGTTTTACACGCTAAACTGTAAATAAACATCGATTCAGTTAAAACAGTTCAGCAGCTCTTTTAAAAGGTAAACAGATATTATTTATATTGCATATTGACATTTAACATTGATTTCTTTTTAATTTTGGTTTTACATTCGTTTTCATGTTAATTAATTTGAGTGCGCGAATGGCATCTGAATTTATTCAATCTTACGGTCACCACCGAACCAAGAACCAACTTTATAAGCAGATCCTCTGGCAATATCTTTCTTGTAGGCAATACTCTAGTGTTATCCTCTAAACATCTGTAATCGTGGTTCCTTTCCAATATTAACTGATCTACTGTAAAATTTCTAAGTACATCCCACTCTTTTATTTAATAAGCCTGATTAATGTGGACCCTTCATGACGATTTTTTCATCAGATTCATATTTATTTCATTGTGGTCAGCAGGTTATTGAACGTATGGATTCTCTCTTGTTCAACTATGTTAGTTGCTTGAGGTCGCAATATACACCGGAATTGGCGGGTCAGTACTCAAAATTGAAATGCATCAAATGCTACATATTTCAACTCCGCTTGTTGTGTTGTAAATTAAATTTACGGACCTTTGAACCATTCTACAAGCCATCATCCCGTTTAATCCAAATCAACTCGATGCTGAGGCCAAGAGTTTGCTGACGTGTTCGCATTTGAATAATCCATTTGTTTTTCTTTCAGTTTCTTCTTCCAACATTTGCTGCAACTTGAGCCCTTATTGCCTTTTGAACTTGATTTTCTGACGACCTTCGCCGAAAATGAGCATGATTTGTGAAGCCTGAAATTTGTCTACTTTCGGTTTTTTAGTGTGAATTGCGTCATTTGTCAACCTCCTTGAGTGACATTTGACCAGATAGAAAGTCAGTTAAAATCTTGGCCTTAATTCTGTTCATTTCTGGGTTGTGTTAACTTAAGCTTGTTTATGTTGTCCACTAAGCGAGCGCTTCTTCTCAATTTTTTAGCACAAAATGTAATTAATACTGAGCATCCGATCTGGCAAGCTGATGAGAAGTTCCACTGCTAGAGGTACACTTTTGTTCCTCGATCCATGTCTACGTTCTATCGTAGGCAGCAGTCTGCAAGGGGATCTGCGGGCAATTATAAACCAGCTTAGACTTTGAGGGCTACTTGGCTTTCTAACGTATATTGAAATGCGATCTTTATATTTGAACGTTTCTTCTGATGCATTTTCTCGCACAGAATTCGGTAAATGCAGAATGTTATACTAATGTTGCTTCCGAAAGCTCTGGCTCCTACCCCGTTTAACATTTTCCAACCGTCAATATAACTGTCGAATTGGAGGGTGAGCATAATAGTTGCGATTCGGAGACACGACCTTAAGAGGGTAATAGAAATAGTTTTTATTTTCGGTCACTCCTAGTGAGCAGAGTACGTCGACGGATAGCTTATGACATAGGATCACTGCTTACTTAGATAAGCATTAGGTCCATTGTGCCGATATAGCAGTAGGAACTATGAAAAGAGACCACGAGAAAAGTACCCAGAAGAGATATAAATGCCTGGAAGTTTCTTAATTCAATATTCCGTACATTTTCCAGCTTTGTGTAGAAGTAACTGCGCGGAGTTCTCATTATTCTCTCGGAAAAAGCAGCAAAGTCAAACAGCAATGTTGGATAGACTAAATGTGTTTCACTATACTCGATAGACAAATCCGGTCTTTTGTTGCTAGTGGTATCCATGTGCTCTGGTACAAAGCAGAGATTCACCATATTGATATTTCATTCAGAACATTATTGCAGGTAAATACAATCTTTAATCGGATTATTACCAAATCTAGAGCCATCACAGCTCACTACCTGTCCTGGTGCCCTGAATAATGGCAATTACTTTGTTACAACAAAGCCGATAGGGTGACTTCGACCAAATTGATTCCAGAATTCCGATACAGGCCTTCCCTTTGACAGCGTAAACATCGTTTTGCCTATTCTAAAGCGATGTGATCGTCTTACTGACACTACGTTGCGTTCTCCGGTTATTCGGAATATCGAATTCGAATGGTTTGAATGGACTTTTGTGCTAAATTGTGCTTCCGGTGTTAGTATATAAATTTTTCACATTGTTTTCAAGACCGATTTTAAACAAACACATGACAACGCGTTGCCTTGCGTAAATCCATTTTTAATATCGGAGAGTGGACTTATATATATATATCGGAGTCGACTTTCGAAGACTCGTTTGCATACTCAAATACTCATTTACCATACACCAAGAGTTTGGAAGGCAAAACCGGCATTGCTTTGGAAAATTTATATAACGGTTGTGTGTATTGATGTGGGAATTATGGATGTTTTCTATATCTGCTGTAATGATTTGATGGGTAATTAACTTTCCTGATCCGAGGCCATACTTTTATTGATCTGTTATCGACAAAAGGTGCTCGCACCGTATAGCAGATAGGATATCAGATATGGTGGTCCCTACTTTGTCCAGGTCCGGTGAATAGGGCTGCTAGCCACCCTTTTCTAAGTTGATTGGTCCATTCTGTTTGACAGTAAAATTGCGACCATCGTCGCCATTATACAAGGTCTCTTCCAAGACAGCAAATTTGTACAAATTAACTTTCCTGATCCGAGGCCATACTTTTATTAATCTGTTGTCGAAAAAAGGTGCTCGCACAGTATAGCAGATAGGATATCAGATATGGTGGTCTATAGGGCTGCTAGCTACCCTTTTTTAAGTTGATTGGTCCATTCTGTTTGACAGTAAAATTGCGACCATCATCGCCATTATACAAGGTCTCTTCCAAGACTACAAATTTGTACAAATTTTTACAAAATACTGTTCCCGCGAGAAAAAAATTGTAAAAGAGAACTCATTTGAGAGAGTTATTCATTTCCCCACCGTGCTAATTGTTACAAATTTCTACACCAGATTTTTCTTTGGGCAGGAATTAAAAAAAAGGTCAAATCAATTAAATTTTAAAAGAACTGATTTCAGTTTGGGAGCATTTCAAATGACTCTCTGTACTAAAAACTGGCGGTCTGTGAGTGTAGCCGTGCGACTTTAAGTTTCATCATGGTATTTTCTTGTTGTTGTGACAAGTATATTCTTATTCTGGATGTCCCCAATTATTCTCGAACTACAGAGATGTAGTGGTCCGGTGTGAATATTCGCATAACCGCAATCTTGTCAATCAAGTTGACAGTTCATTGATCTGGTGCCTTCTAAACATATCTCCTCTTGTTAAAATTCGTATGTTGTTATGAGCCATTGCAAAGTCTTCACTAGCCCAAATCTGTTATCACATGTGGTGTCATGCAGGCTTGGTTACCGTTGGCACGTTCAGCCGAATTGTCATACGCAAAACTCCCACCCTTGTTGACTTGAGGGCTTCCATTAACCTATTAAAGGTACAGTTGCCATCATCTTCGTTCCAGCCCGCGTGCAGAAAATACTTGTTGACTTCAGCTCGAGAGAGGTAAAATAAGACATGCGAAGCCCGGTTGGACGGGACCAGTATATATTGATTGCTGCCCGCACGGCACTATGCGATGCCATGTTGATGCCTGTGAGTCCCTATCCCAATCGTACTACTGGAGACATTTTCAATACATTAACAATAATTAGAAAGCTTTATTAGCTTATACTACTCGTCCACGATACATTAAGAAGATATTTATAAGTTGTCCAATTGGAGCTTAAAGGTCAACTATTTACTGCAAGAATCGTGACTGTATCCTTATTTTCTACAAGTATTCAATATTTTTACTAGTCCGAAATATTTTAATAATTTTAAATGTTTGATATAATATTTCTGAATATATTTCAGTTGACGATTGAAGTTTGCCGTAGGAATAAGGTTGGAACTTATATTTTATCGTTTGAACATATAAATTGTAGCAACAGTCAATTGTTTATTGAAACGCATTTAAAATACTAAACAAAAGTCAATAAATTGTACATATAAAAATGTACTTTAAGTATTTTCTTTATTTCATTTTTATGATACTCGTAACATAATCTTTATATGCTTTAGACGGGACTACAAGTTTTACCCCAATTTACATAGTAAAATGCCGAAAAATATAAATTGAATCGCAAAGGGCGTCTAAAAAATGTTCTCGTTTTTTTTATTACTATTATTAGTTAATCCCTTATTTAATCCTCGTATTTATGTATTTACTATGTTGTTCATTTGGTTCGATGTCGCTGTAATATCTTGTTCCCGATGGAACGAAAAGGGAACTAAACATTACTTGAATCTTGCTTTTAAACATCTAAGGATATCATCAATAGGACTGGGAAGATGAAGGTCTTGCATACAGACTTCTTAGTGCCCATTTATGTCAGAGAAACTGCGATGGCTATTGTAACTCTGCGTTTGACAACATAGACGTTGACAACGTTCCTTAATAACTCAAAGGTAACATATGAATGATTATTATAACTTTGTTCATGAGCTTAACGTTGATCCCATTCTAAAGCTATTTTTGCGGCGTTTGTGTATTTACTTCGGTTCGAAAAATCCTTCTTAATAAAATACCTGTTTAGAAAAACGGCAGTGCAGACACTTTTGTCGTTGTATAAATCATCCATAAACGGTTATCTTCTAGTCATTATTCGTCAACCGTTATTTTCCCATTTATTTTGTTTGCAAGAAAATAAAGTACGATGTAATGTAGCTGAGCGAACTTTAAAACCGGTTTCACATGCAGATACTCATTTCTTTTACAAAACAACTGAACTTATTCAATATTGGGTAATTTTCCATTTTGGTTTCTGAGCGAATGTTCGTTTAAATTTTGGCGTTTTCACCTAAATTTTCTGGCTTAAACTCATAGCGAACAATCGTCTGTAATTAGGCATTTTCAGAGTAGTCATAACTTTCACACATTTAGATCAGTCTTTTAGCTTAATTATCGATTTTTTTAGTGGCGGGTCCCACAACGGACTGCGTTGGTAACTAAGTTGAAGCTCCAAAAACTGGTTAACACTTACTAGTATTACATTTCGTACATTACAGTCGCCTACCAGTAGTTTCAAACAAAAGGGGCTCGAAAAATCCAACATGCAGTTGTTGCAGTTTTTATACGGAAATATAAGAATTATAATCAATTTAATGTCGTTTGTTCCGACTTATACTTCGTATGCCTTTGGAATGGGTGGCTTCCTTTTTAGAGAACAATGAGGTGTTATACTCGTTAAAACCGCCTACTTGTTTTAAAAGCCTGGGAGTCTACGATTTTGTATGTGCGACTGATGGGCCATTTTGACGATTACCCCCATAGTTTCAGTGCGGAAATATCATTCGGTACAATAGATTGGAATAGTATTTGAACACTTTCAAATTCTGGGGATAGCAAAGCATCATTTGAAGTTAATTCCTGCTTTATTTCTGATGCTATACAAGAAGTGAAACCTTAAAATCACAAAATAGAAACCAATTTTTTATCAGGTGAATTTGAAGCCTACAAAGCGTCGCTGCAACGAAGGACGAGAGCTGCTCGTAAGCTCTACAAGCAGAAGAGACGGGAAGAAAATCGATTTCTCCATAATAAGAAAAAAGAACAGAAGAAGCGCGCGATCGAAAATATTGAGATTTTGAAATATTGGAATAACGTACTGAAGTTTTACCAGTAACCAGTTGTTACGGTAAATCGGCCCCTACAGAGGCCTGTAGAGATGAAGAAAGAAACTTTGTAATGGAGTCACAGCCGGTGCTGAGGATATGGAAAAACTTATCCTGCAGACTGTATAATGGTGAAGAAGCCCAATATGCCGCCGTCAGGCAGAATAGACCATTCAACTTAGACAATGATAGCCAAAACTTAAATCCACTTGACAAGGACAAAGTGAGAATACTGAATAGCAATATCGAAGCTAAAATCTAACAACTAGACCTGGAAATAACTTTGTGGATAGCATGCACCAACTCATTTTTCAGATCTAGTCAGAAGTGTGTATGTCTGATGAATGGAATCTCAGCACCGGGTCCGGGTATGGTATGCCCGGTCCACAAAACAGGAGACCCCTCAGCTGCGCCAACTATCGGATACAAGATCAAGGTCGGTAACAACGAGACAGAGACCTTTATATAAACAAGGTGACTCGCTGTCATGTGACTTCTTTAACATCATACTTGAAAGAATTGTGCGGAACTCACAAGTGAACACAGGAGGAACAATCTTTTAAAAGTCTGTACAACAACTAGGGTACTCCGAGGATCGACATAATTGGGAGAACTCAGCGGGCTGCAACCGTGGCGTTCGTTAGTATCGAAACGAAAAAAATGGGTTTGTTGGCAAATGAGGATAAAGCCAAGTACTCGTATATGCTGGGTTAAGATGGTAATTGAGTAATAAGGCCCTATCCCGAAAAACTAAGATGACTCTACTTAAAATCTTGATCATCCTAATCATACTTTATGGCGCAGAATCATGGATCATATCGAAGGCGGATGAAGATATCCTCATTTGTTTCGAAAGGAAAATTCTTCGGAAAATATTCAATCAAGTTTTGCGTTTACGGGCTTTAGAGGAGAAGATTCAACGACGAACTATTCGAGCTGTACAGCGACATCGACTTAGTGAGAAAACTGCACATCAGTCGCCTTAGATGGGTAGGACATATAGAGCGAATGTCCTAATGCTCCCGCCCGCAGAGTCTTTACCTTAGGTTGCGCGCACTAATAGAAGGGGTCCTCAACCGACTTGGAGTGCACAACTGGAGGCAGTTAGCTAAAGACCTGACTACCTGGAGAGGCAGTTTCACACCGAACTGTAACACCATCTAAATAAGTAAGTAAGTAAGTATAGTACTCTACTGTATAATCAGTATATTGACCTTAAAAATTAAACTGCGTTTGACCAAGTTTATCTAGTCCGATTTTCAGTCTTCTTTTTCTTGTAAAAACTGTTGAAATATAATCATATATATTGCTAAACATTTATCACAGGTATCCACGTTACTGTGAGTATTGTGCAGCTTATATGTATGCTAAGTTTGTGGACCTAAGAATTATTCTGCAGCTCGCTTAATTTTTTATCACTTCGTGACGCAAGAGTTTACTGATCTTTTTACGTCTGAGCGATCCAATTATTTTTCTTTCGACCTCCTCTTCAAAGCTCAACTGGAACTTGAGTCTCTATTGCTTTTTGGACCAGATTTTGCGAAAACCTTCATTGAACACGACAAACCAGCTGATCTACTCAGCATGAAGTTCCTCTACTATCGGTTTCTTAATGTGGAAACTTCCGCGGATGCGCCGACTTCTTATAAGGTTACGTTTTGTTACACCCGCTAACATTCGTAACATTTTCATTTCCGTCGCTTTCATTTTCCTTTTTTACTTCTCGAACAGCGTGCAACATTGCGAATACATATCGTACTCATATATATATAGGAAACCTTTCAGTTTTTAGGGCAGAAAATACGCATTAACTGCCATGAAGTTTATAATATTGCGTCGTCGACTAAATAGAACTCTTTTTTGTATCGTCATAGCTGCGACATTAGTTTCACCGGTCGGTAGTTGTTGCAATTTCTCATGTCGCCTTTGCCTTTATACAGTGGAACATACCTCGGAGGGTATGTGGTTCGGTCCGCCTGCATACGCCCGGTTCATTTTTTATATTCGCTGGTTTTGGCTTCCGAGGGAATAATACTGAACAGAAATTCTACTTTAATGAGCTTTTTGCATGGATTGCAATTTTGCTGTTCCCCATTGTAGTTTCCCTTACGGCGATTAAATCTCTTTCGAGTTTTTCTTCATTGTACCGCTACTTTAGAAATGTTAGCTCGTATTTAGTATAGCAAGTTTCGTCGATGGTAGTCTTCGCATTCTTAATTCGATTCTCAGACTTGTCCGATAAAAAGGATTTCACTCCTATTATTCAGATTTGAAAAATTCGTAAAAAGGAAATATCGCTTTGATAATGTGTATTTTCTGTCCTGAATACTAGCATTTTTGAACATAATCGGATTAAAGCTTTTAGTCCCTGTGATCAAAATGTTTTTATTTTCCTATTTTTCTTTTATTTTACACATTTTTCTATTTTTCACTTTTCACAACTTTAACGCAATTTTTTTTGTAATTTTTCTTCTTCAAACACATAAAGACTCAAAAATGTACAAAATATAGATAGCCATACAATCACTTAAGGTAGGCTTTAAATTTTTTTAAAGCAAATTTAAAAATAAATTTTTAACTAAAGCCACTTAAATATTTTTGGGTCGCACCAAGCTTTCAAAAATTCAATTTCAAAAAAAAAAACCAAACAGAAAATGTTAAATCACGCCAGTGCTTTAATAACTCTGCGATATTGTGCAGAGTTATGTAAAAAGTTAGAAAACCGGCACTAGCACTTGTAAATTTGATTTTAATTTTAAATTTTTGTTTCCTACAGGATTCAGTTGAATAAATGGTACAAGGTAACAAAATTAAGGTTCCTGAAGGTAAATTCGATGAATATCTAATACGTATATTAAAGGAATGACTAGGCAATCAACAAAAACCGAGAAAACGAAAAGAATCTCCCACTGATATTGGCATTTATTGGTAATCTACCAGCATAGTCTACTTGTCAAAGGCTACTGCATGTCTTGTACACAATTTATTCTTCCGAGTTCTAAACGGATTTTCTATGTTATATGTTTTGGTTTAGAAAAATTAAAACTAAATATTAAAAATCCTGAAAAGATATACTCGCATAGTCGTATATTCACTTGTTAATTGGAAAGTAACTGCTAGTTATTATTTTGAAAAATGTTTACTATTCTAGCTATTATACTCTTTCTATCTCTCTTGAATCTCTACTATTCTAACTTCAAAAAATAACAACAAGAACTCTTCTACGATTTATCAAAAATTACAAAAAGAAACATGAAAGAAGAAATTATAATCAAAATGATATTTACTCATAAACCATTTTCAATTTGAAATTAGAGACTGGACTAGAGATAATAGAGATTAAATTAAACAAAAAACAATGTACTCGTATAAATGAAAAATATAAACAATTCACAATTATACATGTAGTTTATTTTTTATTAATAAAATAAATTAAATTTAAGATATTACATAAATCTTAAAACAAACTTGAGGTTGTTAATATTTTAAAATAGTTACTTTGTATAACAGTTACATTTTAAAAATTGTTTTTAAATTTTAAACTTATGTAAACAAATTAGTTTTGTTAAAATCGTATATACATATACACATATATATAAAAACAAATAGTCATAAAGTAAAATGTAAATGTAGATACGTTAAATTGAATTGCAAACATATAGCAAGTATAATTAAAGAAAACAATATTTATTTAAATAAAATAGTTTTTAATTCAATTCCAAACTTGAAATATGGTATTGCGGTACATTTTACCGCAACAATTTCGACTTTTCTCCTTCTCCATCTCCCATTTGATAAACTCTCTCAATTGTACCATCTCGTCCTGTCTCCTGGGAAATTCGTGGGCAGCCATCGAGGAACTTCTTCTCAGGACCTTGAAAGTACATCACAAAAACCGGTGGGATGGTCGATCAATCAACTCAGTAAATGTTTCCACACACCAGAAGATCACACGGGACCGTACCGCTCCACTCAGAAAAGTACAGAGAAACCACTGCACCTTGTGACCTTATGTGATTCTCTTTATCCTCTCTTGTGGGAGAACGCCTGTTGGAACTAGTGCCATTATTCTTTGCTCGTCTTAGTCTCGCCATTTATGTGCGTAGTAATGTTGCTTTTTAACGAATTCATTGCTTCATTCAAAGAATTGTATCCCCGTATCCTCATACTGAGATCGTTATTGTGGCTAATTTCAGTTTATACGACTTAAACATTCTGGACAAACATTACCCAAAGCTCGGAATGAATTTTTGCTTCAGAAAACAACTAAATCCAGCATTATTCGAGATCCGTTGATGGCCATACCACCAGCATTCGTTACTTGTCGTTAATATTCACCCAGCGTTGATGTGATCTCTCCCCTAGGCTCACCGGACCAATGGATAGTATCACACCAGCTAAATTCTCGTAAGTAGGTCCCAAAACAAAACTATGACAATGCGAGCCAGCAATGATCCAACGCATTTAACTCACATGTGAAGTCTCAATACGGTCAAGTTCAGTAGAAGTTTATAACATTCCAGCTGCCACCACGTTGGACAATGCAAATCTGTTTGCTTTGCAATTCGTAGTCAGCTCTCAACGCTGCTTTCACTTGAACGCGTCGAACCTTACATGGTAAGAATCCTCATTCGCTCTCTTGCAAGAGTACTTAAAGATCTTTATATACGAGTATGTATACAAATCCACCGGTCCATATGGTACAATATATCTCCCCTTATTCTGAAGACGTGTTCTTCCACGCTGGCAAGAGTACTGAATTTGCCTTTTTATTAATTCTATTCTTTCGAGGAGATTGAAAACAACATTTGTCCAACCCGTACCTAAAAAAGGCGAATCTTTTTCTCCCTCCTCCTGCACACCGATTGCCCTTACCTATCTTCTCGAGGTGCGAAAACTGCTAAATAACCAGCAGTTAGGTTTCCGGTGTTAGGACTAATCTGGTGATTTGAGTACATGTTTCACTGAACAGTGGAACAACGGTCTACGTCAATTTGGCGAAAGCAATATACATACGTATATTTTGTATTCATATACACCCGGTAGCATTCAATGATGCTACGAGTATGTATTCAGTTTCTTCGAAACGGAAAAACTGTTCATCCTAAATATGTCGGTCAACCCACGATTACATTGTAGTAACCACGTATTCGATGCGTCCAAAAATTCTGCGAAATGTCAATGTCTCAAGTAATGAAAGAAATACTTTACCCTTTCTCATCTATTCTCAATATATAAAACTTTTCTTTGCGCCAAATCGGACTACAATATCAACATCTGGTCAGGTGTCTCTTAAACACCAACATTGCCCAGTCAACCGACATCTTTGAACACCGACGAAATGTCTCTCGTCTTACCTTGTTCTGTCGCTATTTTCACCACCAGTGCACCTTTCTGTAAACGAACACGTCGGGAAATAGGAACACGAAGTTTGCCATGGACGAAATGATTTCAGAACGGGAAAGTGAGCATGTATACTAAACTCATTCAAAACACACGATTTCATTATAATTACATACTGTAGCCGTGGACACCAAACGGAGATAAATAGATTACCATAGCATAATGCGAAACGGCGAGTAAAAAGTTCTAAAGTGAAATTGGTCGAATCACTAGTAAGTCAGCACCGACTTTTGCTGACAGAATTTTTCGAAAATAAACCAGAAATCAATCAACAAAAACCGACATCAGTAGAAAAAATAAACTGGCACAATGTAAGAAAAAAAAGGAGGCCAGATCTGGGAGCTAAATTTTCGAGAATGGTTCCAAAATGCCCAAAAACCAGATAAAGAACTAATCGCATAAGATAAGATATGGCCCCGAGACCTAAAAAAAACAAGTCTTTTTGAAACGTGAATTCAATACAGTCGAAAGAGTGAAACCTACGAGTATAAAGGGTGAAAAAGCCGGAGGACGCGCAGTAGAAGTAATTTATCGCGGATTTCAAATTATACACTCTCAACCTGAGAGCTGGCAATGAACAGTAGAGAAAATGCAATGTAACGATAACAAGCTAACATACTCGTATTTCAGATTGCGGTACAACGAAGAAAAAACTCGCAAGAGATTCAATACCTTTGCGCTATTAAACGAAGAGTTTCCGCGCTGTACAGTACTTTCGTCTGTCAGGAATGGCCAAATTTTATAATTAGCGAATCGGGGCGTGCATTTGGAACGGATCAGATGCCATCCAAGGTATCGGTGACAATCGGAAATCTTGGGTTTTTCGGAGGGCAAGGAAGAGCATTCTTGTTCCACTGTATCAAGGCAACAACCACCGATTGGTAAAACAAAGGTCATATACTTTGAAAATATACAAGAGGATTCTAGACAGTCGACAACGCAATATTGCTTAACTCCAGGCAATCAGTGCGGGTGTTTAGAGATAATCTAAACATAGAATATAGGAGGGTCGACGGAGAACGAGAGCAGACAACAGTCGACGACATATGTATGATAACGCAGAAGTGATAAAGTCAACAGCAGAAAATCATTGATTATATTGCAGCCGCACGCAAACTATCTTTATCGAGACGTCATTTGACACCATCGTTATCAGCGGATGAGTTAACCCTTCACATCCTTATATAAGACGGCTATATCTAGGGTCAGCCAGCCGTCATACAATTGGTCACCTTTTTTTTTATCTCGGTTCTCGAGTCTGTTGAGTTCTTGATAAAATGGATCTGTGTCGGTTATCGATGCCAGTGCAAAAAAAATGAAGATGTTGAATAATTCAATACAATGTATGTATGTTATGTATATAAATTCCTTTCTTTTTTATTACATATATAAGGTCTTTACAAATTTTTATATAAAAAAAGTAAAGCGAAGAAGAAAAAGGAGAATGAAAAAATGTCAAACTATACAGACATTCAACAAAAAGTAGGTGTTGCCAGATCCAACATTCCTGCCCGGCGATGATGTTCGGGAGAATATCATCCAATGTGCTGCCAGGCCTTTCCTGGTGTTGAAAATATCTGTAACAGAGGAAAGTATTATGTGCAATGATTTTATTGTGTCTGGTCTTTCGGTAAGGGTTGACATAATTTTATGATAGGACGTCGTATTAACCCGTGCTGAGTTTTTAAAGTGACTACACGTACCAAGCTCTCAGGCCCCGGATGCAGTTCGACGATTCGGCCAAGTGGCCAACGGTTACATGGAAACCTCTCATCTTTAATCATTACGATTTCATTGATCATCAAGTTGCAATTGGACTTCAGCCACTTGGGACGGTGTTAAATATTCATTACTCCATTGTCGCCAAAATTGCTGCACCAGGATCTGACCATGACGCCAACGATCGGTATGGCTACTACGGCCAGTCTCAACCATTGGCAGAGCTAGAAGTGAATCTCCGACAAGGAAGTGTCCCGGAGTGAGGACCATCAAGTCATTAGGGTCATTCGTCAATGGGCATAATGGTCTTGAGTTTAAGCAGGACTCTATTTGAGCTAAGACCGTGCTTAACTCCTCAAATGTCAATCGTTGCTCCCCAATTGTCCGTTTTAAATGGAATTTCACGGATTTTACAACCCACAACCCACCAAAGTGAGGAGAAGAAGGGGGTATGAAATGCCATCGTATCTGACGCTGAGCAAGTTGAGGGTAACACTTCTCAATAAATCGTTGGTAGGTGTTCCTGTCCTCCTTCAGTTTCCTATTTGCCCCAACAAAATTGGTGCCACAATTGCTATATATGTCGCTACACATACCCCTCCTGGCAATAAAGCGATTGAGAGCACCGATAAAAGCATCCGCGGTCAAATCTCCAACCAACTCCAGACAGATAAAAAGTGATATATATCCCTTTGTTGATGTACGACCTCTTCCTTTAGAAGGCAAAATGTTGAAAGGACCAGCATAGTCTAGACTCGTAGCTGAAAATGGGCGAGCAGGACGAACACGCTCAGCAGGTAAGTTCCCCATTAGCTGCGTACAGGGTCTCAGTCTATTCCGGTAGCATGTAATACATCGGTGAATGACGGAACGAACGACAGTACGTCCATTCAAAATCTAAAACTGTCTCCGGATATGATTTAACGTAAGTGGCACACCACCATGTAGAGTACTAAAATGACTATATTCAGCAATCAAGTTGGTAAAATGATGTTTCGCAGGTAGGATAAACGGATGTTTTTGATCCTCAGACAACAGCGCATGTTTTAATCTACCTCCAAGCCGAATAACCATTCTCTCTTTGTCAAAGAACGGATTGAGCGGGCGCAACATACTATTTTCCGGGAGCGGTCGGCCTGAAGACAAATTACACCATTCAGAAGGGAAGGCTTCGCGCTGTACAACTCGAACGATGGTTATAACTGCTAAGTTTAACTCACTGGTTGATAATCTTCCATTTAATTTCGATGCAAACTTTGCACGACAGTTTTTACCAAACCGCATGCAATATGCAAACATTCGTGTCATTTTAAAAAATGATGACCATCTCTTAAGCAAAGGGTTTTTATACGTCTCAGGTTTCAAAATTAAAAAGGTTTTCAGTCGTCTTTCCTCTTCCTCGATGTGTTTAGTATCGATTGGGGCCAATCTTTAAATGATAACTGAAGGAACCTTGGACCATGCCACCATAAACTACAATCTGCTAGCTATCCCGCGACTAGAAATATCGGCCGGATTATTTTCAGAAGTCACGTGCCGCCACTGGTTGACAAAGGATTCAGCTATAATTTTTCGAATACGATTTGAAACAAAAGGTTTCCATCTGCCTGGATCTGCTCTGATCCAATTAAGAACGATAGAAGAATCGGTCCATAAGAAAGTTTTTGAAGAGCCAATACCCATACACAAATGTTGCTTTATAAATTTTAAAACCTTAGTGGCCAAAACAGCTCCACACAATTCCGCTCGAGAGATAGTTATTTTCGGTTTTGTAGGACTTACTTTACACTTTGCCATTAATAAATTACTTGAAAACATGTCATGATCCTTGCAAATTCTGAGATACGCAACCGGAGAGTAAGCATGCACTGACGCATCGCAGAATATGTGTAATTCGTAGGCACTCCAATCGCCCTTGCTATCCAACCATCGTGGAACTCGAAGCTGCATAATGTATGGAAGATCATCACCAAATCGTTTCCAAGCCCTTTGAATTGGTGTCGGTACTTGCGCATCCCAGCCGATTTTGCTTTTTGTATTTTAATTCGATAGTCAGAGAATGCTGCTGTTAACGAAAATTACGTAGATGCTGATATGTGCAACAAATTCGAAGACATTTATATCGACGCTGTTACTACTATCCGGGAGTCTCTCGCTGCAAGGGCGGTATCAGCACCGAGGAATGACACTTCTGTGGAGTCTGATTGTTTGAACAATTCCTTTGTAGCTACAGGGGTTCCTCTACCCGAAGTGAAACTTCCAACTTTTAATGGAAATCATGTCGAATGGCCAGCCTTCAAGGAAATATTTTTGGATCGAATTCATCGAAGTGAAAGATTAAGTAACTTACAACGATTTCATTATTTAAAATCAGCGTTAGTGGAGGATGCTGCGCAAGACATTCAACATATTAGCCTCGTCGGGGAAAGTTATATGGAAGCATGGAATATGTTGTGTAAACAGTACGACAACAATCGCATTCTCTTTACCCATTACATGGACGTATTGGACCAGCAGCCAGATGTACTACGAGATGACCCTACTTCACTCAAACGGTTTACCCAAACTTGTCGCTCTTGCATTAGTTCCATTAAGAAGCTGGGTGTTGGTGGGGATGAACAAAATTCCGTGCTGGTGTACTTTCTTGTTAAAAAATTACCTCACTCTATTCGGAGTGAGTGGGATCACTCTCTACGAAAGAAAACCAGTATTCCAACCTTTACTGAGCTTGGCACCATACTGGATGAACAATACCTCATGATGGTAACTTCTTCAAGGTCGAATAATAAGCATTTAAACCAATCATTAAAGCCGCATAACCAGCCGATAAAAAAGTCTACGGGAAATTTATCATGCGGGAAGAGGGAACTTAAATCTATGTACACGGTAAAGAGAACGTCAACAATATCATGTCCCGTTTGTGAGAAGGCCGATCATCCAGTGCGGGGGTGTCCAAAATTTGCCGAAATGAGTGTAACAGAAAAACGAGCTGCGGTGGAAGTATTCAAACTTTGTTTTAATTGTCTAGGTTATAATCATCGATCGTCTAAATGTAGTAGCCGTCGAACTTGCGGTGAATGTGGAGGAAATCATCATACACTTATCCATATTGATCGAGTTCCCGCAACAACCGCTCAGACAACTTCGTCTACGCATGTGGCGATTGAGGGAGGGATGGTACAAGAACAAACTGGATTATACGACGTTCTTTTGCCAACGGCTGTCGTTACTCTTAAGTCGGTTGCAGGGCAAAATTACCAATTTAGAGCATTGTTGGACCAGGGGTCACTTTGTGACAGAGTGAGTAGTTCAACTGTTGGATCTTCATAGGGATAAAGTTTGCATTAACGTTAATGGTCTGTCAGGATCTAAGGTCACTACTGGTCGCTATAGAGTCAATCTATCTGTTGGTTCAAGGCTGGATCCGGTAATAAGATATGAAGTTGTGGCATATGTATTGCCTAAGGTGAGTGGTGTCTTACCTGATAAAATTGTACGCATTTGCAACAATTAAGCCTTGCGGATCCAAAATACTTCGAGCCACAATCTGTTGATATTTTGTTAGGCAGTGATGTCTACGATGAGTGTATTTTGGATGATACTCAGCGTGCGGGCAGTGGGCTACCTATCGCTCAGAAAACAACATTTGGGTTCGTTATATCGGGAAAGAATACCAAACGTGTACCTTCATGCACAATATTGTCATCTTTGCATACCCAAATCGAAATCGATTTCATTTTAAGGAAGTTCTGGGAATTCGAAAATATTGCCGATTCTCATGTTCCTATAGATGAGGATCAATGGTGTGAAGACTTTTACAAAAATACTCATGAGCGTTCAGAAAACGGCAAATATCGGGTGAGACTGCCACTTAAGATCGATATTAATTCATCTTGTTCTATTGGAAGGTCAAGGTTAATAGCTTTAAAGAGCTTTGAGCACTTAGAAAGGCGTTTGCAAAAAGATAGCCAGTTAAAACGAATTTATATCGAGTCTATCAATGAGTATTTAAAAATGGGACAAATGAAGCCGGTTCAGACTAGTGAAGATCAACACTGCATCGTGGAAAATAATAATGAACAGCGATATACTTGTTGCTACCTTCCCCATCATGCAGTTGTGAAGGAGTCGTCAACGAGCACAAAGGTGCGAATTGTGTTCGATGCATCTACAAAAACTTCAAATGGAAGGTCGCTCAATGATATTTTGGTTACGGGACCAGCACTTCAACAAGATTTATCTGCTATTCTTACCAATTGGCGTACTTTGAAATATGTATTCATGGCGGACATAGAAAAAATGTTTTGTCAGATCAATATGCATGAAGACGACGCACAGTATCAGTGTATACTATGGAGGGAAGATCCTAGCCATTCGATTCAGGAGTATTATTGTTCCACTGTTATGTTTGGAACTGCCTCAGCTCCCTATATGGCAATACGTACAATGCATCAACTAGCTGACGATGAGGGTTACCGATATCCGATGGCTGAAGAAGTCATAAAGCAGCAAATGTATGTTGATGACATACTCTCTGGTGCGAATTCGATTGAGGTTGCGTTGATTAAACAGAAGCAGGTTATAGACATGCTGCGTAGCGGATGTTTCGAATTGCGAAAGTGGGCTAGTAATCATCCTAGGTTATTGGACAATGTCCCCGAGGATCACAGGTATACACACGGCTTAATGGAACTCAACACATCGGATAATATCAAAGCGTTAGGGATGTATTGGGACCCAAACACTGATGAATTTAAGTTCAAAATCAATTTTAATATTACAACCGATTCAACTACTAAACGGATAATGCTGTCAACTATCGCACGTCTCTTTGACCCACTAGGCTTCCTAAATCCAGTTATAGTATCGGCGAAGATATTATTGCAACAATTATGGTTAAGCAAAATCGGCTGGGATGCGCAAGTACCGACACCAATTCAAAGGGCTTGGAAACGATTTGGTGATGATCTTCCATACATTATGCAGCTTCGAGTTCCACGATGGTTGGATAGCAAGGGCGATTGGAGTGCCTACGAATTACACATATTCTGCGATGCGTCAGTGCATGCTTACTCTGCGGTTGCGTATCTCAGAATTTGCAAGGATCATGACATGTTTTCAAGTAATTTATTAATGGCAAAGTGTAAAGTGTGGAACTTACCGAAATAAAACCGAAAATAACTATCCCTCGAGCGGAATTGTGTGGAGCTGGTTTGGCCACTAAGGTTTTAAAATTTATAAAGCAACATTTGTGTATGGGTATTGGCTCTTCAAAAACTTTCTTATGGACCGATTCTTCTATCGTTCTTAATTGGATCAGAGCAGATCCAGGCAGATGGAAACCTTTTGTTTCAAATCGTATTCGAAAAATTATAGCTGAATCCTTTGTCAACCAGTGGCGGCACGTGACTTCTGAAAATAATCCGGCCGATATTTCTAGTCGCGGGATAGCTAGCAGATTGTAGTTTATGGTGGCATGGTCCAAGGTTCCTTCAGTTATCATTTAAAGATTGGCCCCAATCGATACTAAACACATCGAGGAAGAGGAAAGACGACTGAAAACCTTTTTAATTTTGAAACCTGAGACGTATAAAAACCCTTTGCTTAAGAGATGGTCATCATTTTTTAAAATGACACGAATGTTTGCATATTGCATGCGGTTTGGTAAAAACTGTCGTGCAAAGTTTGCATCGAAATTAAATGGAAGATTATCAACCAGTGAGTTAAACTTAGCAGTTATAACCATCGTTCGAGTTGTACAGCGCGAAGCCTTCCCTTCTGAATGGTGTAATTTGTCTTCAGGCCGACCGCTCCCGGAAAATAGTATCTTGCGCCCGCTCAATCCGTTCTTTGACAAAGAGAGAATGGTTATTCGGCTTGGAGGTAGATTAAAACATGCGCTGTTGTCTGAGGATCAAAAACATCCGTTTATCCTACCTGCGAAACATCATTTTACCAACTTGGGTGCTGAATATAGTTATTTTAGTACTCTACATGGTGGTGTGACACTTACGTTAAATCATATCCGGAGACAGTTTTGGATTTTGAATGGACGTACTGTCGTTCGTTCCGTCATTCACCGATGTATTACATGCTACCGAAATAGACCGAGACCCTGTACGCAGCTAATGGGGAACTTACCTGCTGAGCGTGTTCGTCCTGCTCGCCCATTTTCAGCTACGAGTCTAGACTATGCTGGTCCTTTCAACATTTTGCCTTCTAAAGGAAGAGGTCGTACATCAACAAAGGGATATATATCACTTTTTATCTGTCTGGAGTTGGTTGGAGATTTGACCGCGGATGCTTTTATCGGTGCTCTCAATCGCTTTATTGCCAGGAGGGGTATGTGTAGCGACATATATAGCAATTGTGGCACCAATTTTGTTGGGGCAAATAGGAAACTGAAGGAGGACAGGAACACCTACCAACGATTTATTGAGAAGTGTTACCCTCAACTTGCTCAGCGTCAGATACGATGGCATTTTATACCCCCTTCTTCTCCTCACTTTGGTGGGTTGTGGGTTGTAAAATCCGTGAAATTCCATTTAAAACGGACAATTGGGGAGCAACGATTGACATTTGAGGAGTTAAGCACGGTCTTAGCTCAAATAGAGTCCTGCTTAAACTCAAGACCATTATGCCCATTGACGAATGACCCTAATGACTTGATGGTCCTCACTCCGGGACACTTCCTTGTCGGAGATTCACTTCTAGCTCTGCCAATGGTTGAGACTGGCCGTAGCATCCATACCGATCGTTGGCGTCATGGTCAGATCCTGGTGCAGCAATTTTGGCGGCAATGGAGTAATGAATATTTAACACCGTCCCAAGTGGCTGAAGTCCAATTGCAACTTGAAAATCAATGAAATCGTAATGATTAAAGATGAGAGGTTTCCATGTAACCGTTGGCCACTTGGCCGAATCGTCGAACTGCATCCGGGGCCTGACAGCTTGGTACGTGTAGTCACTTTAAAAACTCAGCACGGGTTAATACGACGTCCTATCATAAAATTATGTCCACTGCCAATACAGGACAATTATCAACCCTTACCGAAAGACCAGACACGATCTGTGTCGGTTATCGATGCCAGTGCAAAAAATGAAGATGTTGAATAATTCAATGCAATGTATGTTACGTTCAACATATTCTCGATATCGGGGTGAAGCTGTGGTTGTTTATATAAATTGACTTATTTATCAAGTAATACTATTATTTTAGTGCATTCATGTAAAATTTCATATAAATGTGATTATTAATTCGCGTTTTATCTCTAGTTAAACAGAATCATAATGGCAACTGAGACGATGATGGTGAAAATTGAGCATCGCGCTGTAATTAAATTTCTCACTAAGCAAAGAAAAAGTCAAAAAACTATTCATGAAGAGATGGTGGCTGTTTACCAGGGTTCCACACCTTCATTATCAACTGTGCAAAAGTGGTCAAGTGAGTTCAAGAGAGGCAGAGAGAGCATTGAAGACGACCCCCGCTCCGGCGCCCCGGCTACTGCTTGTACGGGAGAAAGCATCAAAGAAGTCGAAAAACTTGTTCTTGAGGATGCCCGAATAAAGGTGAAAATGATGGCAGAGATCACCAAGCTTTCAATTGGTACCAATCACACGCCTCAGAAAAAAGTGAGAATCGCATGCTGTAGAGAGCTTTTGGAGATGTGTAGTGAGAACGCGGACGGTGTTATGGATCGAATTGTTACTGGGGACGAAACATGGGTCCACCACTATGACCCTGAAAGCAAACAAGAGTCCATGCAGTGGCATGCATTTCTTTTTTATTACATATATAAGGTCTTTACAATTTCAAGGTGGCCGTTTCAGTGAGTTACAAATTTTTATATAAAAAAAGTAAAGCGAAGAACAAAAAGGAGAATGAAAAAATGTCAAACTATACAGACATTCAACAAAAAGTAGATGTTGCCAGATCCAACAAGTCCCTCTACATTTAAGATAATACTGTATAAGTACGAGTATGTAATCGAAAATAGTATATGGTATAAGGCAAAATAAATCGGTATGAAACGATCAGCGCAAATGGAAGAAACCAAGAAACGCCTAGGTCGGATTAAACTGCAACTAGAAAATAATCATAGCAGATTATTGGCTAAAGGAGTCACACAAGAAGCATACTTTGAAAACAGCTATTTTGAAGCAATTTCAGAAATACTGGAAGATGCTTTAAAAAAACTCAAGAAGAAAATTGACGAACAGCCCCCATCCATGTAGAGTTGTATGTGAAAGTGAGAAAACCAAATCAACGCTTAGGAATCCACTAGGAAACAGTGACATTAATAAAACAATATATAGAAAAATTCAAAAAGATAAATATTACCTTCAGGAATTGTTAAATGATGCCCTATAAGAAATAAACAATGATCAGAAAACGGAACTGACGGCAACAAAAACGGTATTAGAAGAGCAAATCCAAAAGATAAAAAAAGTTACGATTCGTTATTAAAAGAAAGTAAAGACGATACTCAGACTGAAATAATTGAAGATGAAATTTTGGAAATAAACAAAGAAAACCGAAACAAAACATACACATCAAATAAAAATAGAAAATATAAGAATTCCAGTTTTTTTTGGAAAACATCACGGAATGGCCCTCTTTGATGATGTCTTCAGAAATTTAGTACTTAATTGTCAGTCGTTTTCAAATGCAGAAAAAATGTACCGTTTAAAAAATTACGTGAAATGAGAAGCCGGTAAGCTTATCCAACATTTAAAAATCACAGACGCCAATTATGAAGCAGCTTGGGAAATTCTAAAAAAGCGATTCGAGAATAATAGGCTTCTACTCACCACTCAAGTAGATCGTAAGTAGATTATCCTATGGTAAACAGCGAATCAGCGTCAAGCATTAAACAGTTGTTAGACACAACGAATTAATGTGTCCAGGCGCTTAAAGGTTTCAATATTAAGATTGAGATTAAGATGCCGAACCATTTATAGCCAGAATAATTGTGCGCAAGCTTGATCGCAATGGACTCCGCTTATATGAACAAAGTGTTAAAGGAAGTAAAGAAATTCAAACACTTCAAGAAGTTCTCAGTTTTCTTGAACAGCATTATCAGGCATTGGAAGCTGTGAGAGGCAAGAAACAAGTTAGCAGCAGTAATTTCAAGACGCATAAGTCAGGAAATTCATTTTATATAAAACAGGAAGTATGCGACTATTGCAAATTCAATGTCCACGAAATTCAAGATTGCAGAAGATGTCAAAACGCAACAATTGTGGACCGCGGGCAATTTGCTCAAAAAAATAAGTTGCGTTATACATGCATGACTCACAAATTCAATCAAAAATGTTTGTAGTCATTAAGTGCAAAAAGTGTAATAGAAACCACCACACATTGCTACACATTGATGAATTTAATAAGGATACGAAGGTCCCAGAAAAGATGTCAGCAATGATGACAGAGGAACATAATACTTCAGCAGTCTTGTTAGCAACAGCTCGGGTTCGAGTACGAGCAGAAAATGGCAGTTTTTTAACACTAAAAGCATTAATTGATCAAGGATCTCAAAAGACGGCTATATCGGAAGAAGCAGCACAGTTGCTGCAGCTGAAGAGAAAAAATATCAGAACTGAACTTCGTGGCCTAGGAGAATCGTTAGTAGGATTATCAAAATATAAGATATATCTTGAAATGTACCCACGATTTATGAGCAACGAAAAATTCAAATCAGAGGCATTAGTTTTACGAAAACTATCAGGTGCACACCCAGATAAATCCTTTAAATACAACATTGAAGAATGGAAAAATTACACACTTCCGAACCCGTATTTCAATAAACAAGATCGAGTAGACATCATTATTGGTGGAGATTTATATCAAGAAATTTTAGAAGTGGGAATTCGAAAAGTCGATAAGGTACTAGGACAAGCAACCAAATTGGGTTGGATTTTATCTGGCGTTCTCAAGGTGCCAAGAAGCTCATGAAATTAACAAAGAAGATCCCTGCATTCAACATTTAAAAAAAAACACCACCCAAGATTGCAATGGGAGATTCGTTACAAAATTGCTGTTCAAAGAAGAATGTCAACTAGGAGAATCGCGCAGAATGGCTGTGGCTCGGTTGATAAATCTGGAAAAAATAAAAATAGAATATGTAAAGTTTGTGAGAGAGTATCAGGAGTTGGGCCATATGAAAGAGGTTAATATTATAAATTCAAACAGATATTATTTGCCTCATCATGTAGTAATTCGAGAGTGTAATACAACTGCAAAAGTTCGAGTTGTATTTGATGGGTCAGCAAAAAGTTCAAGAATGATAGGTCCAAGACTTCAAAGGGATTTATTTGACATAATAGTTAAATAGAGATTATGGAAATTTGCTTTATGTGCCGATACAGAAAAAATGTTCAGACAAATAAAAATTACGGAATCAGACCAGTAGTTCCAAACCATCGTTTGGAGAGAAAACGAAAACTAACCAATTAAAGGACGACTTAATAACCGGAGCAGACACAATCGACGAATACATAATATTAAGAAATGGTACTACAGAAGAATTGCACATTGAGAAGTATGTGCAATATTTCACTTATGAAAGTGCGTATCAAATTCTGACATTATAATAGAAAAGGAAAGAGAAAACAACATTTTTATAACTGACAAGCAAGAGTCAAAAAAAAACCTTGGGGTTTCACTGGAACCCAGCTAACGATGAATTTCTATTTCGCAGCTCACCTCTTAGCAAGATTAATTATGAAAAGCCGATGAATAGTTCAACGAAAGATAAAGATGGTCGCCTGGACTGATTCAACGATAACCTTAGGCTGGATTAAGAATAACAAAAGTAAGGACAAATTCATTCGGAATAAAGTAGCAGAAATCCATCAACTGATACCCAATGCAGAATGGAATCCTGTAAGAACGAATGAAAACCCAGCAGATGTAGCATCACGGGGGATATCTCCAGAAAAACTAGCGTCTTATGGTTTGTGGTGGAAGGGTCCAGCATGGCTTGTAGAGGAAGAATATGTACATAAACAATCAACAGAACACATGGTTATAGCTACAACAACAACGACGAAAAAACACTTTCTTGATGATCTGATACCAAAGATATCAAGTTATGCGAAAGTTAGAATAATAATAATGGGATATGTAATCAGATTCACCAGAAAAAGGAAAAATTCCGGTTCACAGACGTCAATAGATGAATTGGAACAATCCAAACATGTAATTATTCGATATCAACAGAATAAGGATTTTCCAAAGGAAAATGAGCTTTTAAAAATACATCTTCATGTGTACAGAAGCAGCAAAAGTGCTACATTAAATCCATTTCTGGATAAACATGGCATCCTCAGAGTTGGAGGAAGAATCGGAAGATCCTGCTTGGAATACAACCAAAAACATCCGATACGTTTAAGCAAATCGACGCTATCTTCCCTAATCGTTAATTACATTCATATGTTAACACTACGTGGTGGAAATAAATTAATGAAAGTCACTCTAATTAGAAAATATTGGATTCTAAGTGTGTCAGAGGAAATAAAGAAATGTATTCGAATTAGCCCCAAGTGTATCCGCTGTCGACATAGATCAAGCACTCAAATTATGGGAGAATTACCAAAGGTACGGGTCACGGTATCACATCCATTTACGTCCACTGGGATTGATTTTGCAGGGCCGATTTATATTAAACAGTCAAAAGGAAGAGGATATATATTTGTGTGTATGTCGACTAAAGCCATACTTTTAGAAGCAGTAAGCAACCTTACAACAAAAGCCTTTGGCAGCACTAAAAACATTCTTTGGACGAAGAGGCAAAAGCAGATATATTTATTCAGACAACGGAACCAACTTCATTGGAGCATCTCGATGTCTAGACAAGGATTTTAAAAAGGCAATTAAAGAACTTTTCCATAAGTAGCTCCAATATTGGCAGAGGAAAAAATTGAATGGAAATTTATTCCACCAGCAGCTCCTCACTTCGGAGGAATTTGGGAAGCTGGCGTTAAGTCAATAAAGCATAACCTGAACAGAGTAATAGGAGATACCAAGTTGACGTTTGAAGAACTCAGTACTGCTTTAAGCCAAATTGAAGCAGTACTTAATTCAAGACCACTCTGTTCAAATATGAATGAAATCGATGACATCAATGTGTTGACACCGGGTCACTTTCTAATTGGGAAACCAATGATCTACTCTCCCGAACCGGAATATGAGTGCATATCATCACTAGATGATGGAAATGACTCCAAAAAATAAGAAGAGATTTTTGTAAGCGATGGACGGAGGAGTATTTTACCACCTTACAGCAAAATTATAAGTGGCGATCTCAACAAAATAATTTGAAAAAAGATCAAATTGTATTAGTGAAAAATGAAGAGACGCATCCATGTAAATGGCCACTTGGGCGAGTAATAGAGACTCACGAAGGAAAGGATAAGAAGGTCAGATTCGTCACAATTAAATTAGAGAACAGTGTTATAAAGCGCCCGATTCATAAACTAGTTCCTCTGCAACCATCTAAAGAATCCTACTCCGAGGAAAAACTTAACAACATTACAAAAATGCAACAAAAACCAAGAACTGAAACCTAATTATAAATATTGGCTCCTCATTATCTTACTAATGTTATTAGGACAATCAAAAGCAGGAACAGTATACGCCACAATAGGAGCAACCATAACGGAGATTCCAAACAACACTGTGACAAGGTGGCAAAAATAGACATGACAAACTCATATTGGAACCTTATTATACATTATGACATAAAGCCATATTCGCATGAGTTAACCAGAATACAATCATTAATAGAAGACTTGCGAAAACAATGTGCCGAATTAAGAGATTGTGGAGGAATATGCGAAGAAATGGTAACTGCAATGAATCAGCGATATAGTACGCTGAAACAAAACAACGATATTCTTATATGTAAATAAGAATAGAAAACCCAGAGCACCATTCGAATTCGTTGGGTCACTCTATCACATGGTGATGGACACGGCGACAGAATTGAAGTAAAAGAAAATATAAAAAATGTATTCGAAAATCAGAAGGATTTGAAGCATTTATCTGAACATCAAATCTCTATAATTGACTCCACCGTAAATATACTAAAAAAGACCACCGATGATGTAAACAGGAATTTTCACAGAATGGAGGATCATTTAAAGACATTTTATGAAAAAATTGCACAGCAACAAAATGAAAAAAGGACGATGTTATGCTTTCAAATTGGCGGCACGATTCAATATGATGATCGAGGAATGCTACAGAGTACAAACATCAGTAAGCTGACTTTATTTGGAGGAGATTCGAACTTTGAGCTAAAGTACGTTTATTCCTTCATGAAGGCAAAGGGAATTATAATGGACCAATGTCTGAAATACCACTCGTTCACAATGGAGTGACCGAACTATATCGAATGATCCCACTTCCCATTAATAGAGTCAATCGTACATTAATACCAAGGATTAAGGCTGAATATATTGCATACAACATCGTCTTTCTTCCTCAACCTCGTAACCTCTGATTTGCAAGGCTTTCAGTACAAAGAAAAAAGTATCTTAAATTTGATATAATTTTTTAATTCAAAATGTGTGAATGTAATTTCATTATAACTTACAACACGCATGGTCTTCAGGTGTTTCAACGGTACATTTAATAACGCATTCCAGGTAAGAGGAATATTTTCAGATACGAGGTTGCAGTATTAAGAACTCTAGTACAATCGTTTTACCGTAAATGTGAGAAAAGAGCTTGTTGAGTTAAAATTACTATTGTAAAGAAACAAGTTTATTATTTATAAGGCCTTATTATTTCATGTAGTTCATGTAGTTCTCGAAAGTTTTGTATAGTTCCATCCAAGTCACATAATCTACATCCACGTATCCTTTGCTTGTGCTTTTTCGACAATAGTGGGATGGCATTTTAGGAACTGCATTCAAAAATGTTTTAATGTGCTCTATTTTGGTAATATTAATGGGTTTGAGCCTATTTATTTTCGGAGCTTTACTTGTCATGCATATTTCATTTTTAGAGCTCTTGACACAATTTAAAATTGACCATTCGCCGATACAGAGAGTATTTATGAACATCTTTTTGCAGACAGCTTTCATCTCAGCATTAACTTTTAGGTGATACTGCAACGTATTTGATCTCTTACTCGGAATTCCAGTGGTTTGTTTTTCAACAGGGCATTCATCACGTAACTTTTCAAACGATCATCGTCTAGTCGATCCAACTCAACGATATCGTCGGTAGTTTGCTTTATGTAACTCCACTACTATCGTCTCGTCTATCGTTTATTTTTTCTAAAGTTTGAGTGCTACTGAGAGCAACATCCCTGAGTCAAAAGTGTCATCTGTGCTGTCATTCTCCACTGTTTTGTTGTGTTTACAAGTTTATGCAAATTCATGAAATGTAAGTCATTATCAATAACTTAATCATATATTGCATAAAGAAGTTTAATAATATTTACTTTAGGTCAGAAACACCAAAACAAATGGAAATCTTGCTTAGTTTCATAGAGGAGCACCCTGAAATGGCCAAAAATTATGTTCCGAAAACGCTTCAGGGTAGGTCGCATATAAATAAACTGTGGAGTGATCTTGCAAATATATTAAATGCCACTGGGTTGCCGAACAAATCTATATGTTCGTGGAGAAAGGTATAGTATTACTATATGCATATTTCATACAATCTCCTAGAAACTTATTCTTAATTTTTTTTAAGGTATGGACTGATTTTAAATATAGAGCAAAAAAAAATACAGCCATAATTTGCTTTCTATTAAGAAGATGGGTAGCGGTCTATCTGAAGAGGTTCCAATAACGGAACTTGAAGAAAAGGCGATCCGAATGGCGTCGCTTCGAGCTGCAGTTTCTTGTAGCAGTGCAAATTGTTTTGGTGCGCCTCACGCAGAAACAGAAACAGATGACCTCGAAAGCACATTACGTGCTATAACAGAAAGTCCTGTGGAAGCTCCCAAAGAAATTGAAGCTGCAGAACTCACTAAGAGGTAAACTGTATCATTATATTCAAATACGTAATTGCAATATTAAACGACTTCATAAAATGTATTTCAGAAATTCATCATATTTTGTTGCCAGCACTCCAAAACGAATAAGGCTCAGTAAGGAAAACGAAAATGAAAAATTGGAAATTTTAAAAGCTCAAGTGGACACGGACAAAAAGTTCAGATGGACGTGATTAATATATTAACGGAGAGGAATTGGCAAGAAGCAGCTTTCCATTGTCAGGTCCTAAAATTTTTCTAGCAATGAGATTGCCGAAAAGCAACTGCAACACAGCGCAAAATAACAATTGAAGTCCAATACTTTAATTGTATTCCTTTGTAAATAACTGATGTACAAATACTGAATTGAAGTGTGATCTTTTTTTAATTGAAATGTGATTTTTTTTTGTTTTGCTAGAGAATAGCACTTTTTTATTAAAATCTTTAAACCAACAGCAATTCTTTTATATCGTCTCTTATTTTCACGCCATGTTGTTTCATGCGGCTATTGGATATGTTGGAAGTTTGATTTGAGTTTCCTATGGCATGGGTATCGTCTGTTTCCGCTTCAAGGATATTGTTGTCCATATTGTGATGTATGCAAATGTTGTGTAATGCAGCACAAACATTAGCAAAAACAGCAATCTTGCTCGGGTCGTATTTACTTTTTCTTTCTTCTATTATGATTCTCCGTCGGCCTGGGAAGAAAAACCAATCGTTAAAGTTGAAAATAAAACAAAAATTAGAATAGGAATGTACCTTTATATACATCAATGAATCTTCCGATTATATTCCTTGCTTTTGCATGAACCTAGTTGAAATAATTTTTTTGGACATCATTAGAACTCCGATATGGTGTTAGCAACCAAGGCTCCAACGGATATCCACTGTCACCTAGAACATGCATATTTAAAATTTCTCAATTAAGATTATTCTTAGAATTTCCATAAAATTTTGTCATTACCTAAAAGTCAGCAGTTGTGGTCTCTCTCATTAAAAATTCGTTCAAAGAAAGCTCTTTCATTTGAATGCTTCCAAACAAGAGAATCATGAGCAAATCCAGAATATTTTGGCTTTATTGCGATTATTCTCATCCTGTGATCGCAGATCTACAAAGCGCGTTCAAAGTTATTTGTTCAATAACCCCGTAGTACTCGTACTTACGATCATAGCGTTTAAGGTGTGCTTACCCTTCCTGTTAAAATAAGCCTCTTCATTTTCTTGTGGCCTTTGTATATACAAGTGTGTACCGTCTATACATCCCACAACTAAAAATGAACAGCATTTAAATAAATTTGATAGAAAACATACTTTTATGCATCATACCCCCAGGCATTCCAAATTTTCTGTAGAACCATTGTTTTGTACTTTGACCAACAGAGACACCAAAATCATTCCTTGTAAGCCATTGGTAACCACCTCCACCCAGAACTTCCAAGGTAGCACCAAGTTTTAATATTGGAGGAATATAAGTAGACCGAGATCCGCTTTTAAAATTGATTGGTCCAATACCAAAACAAATGCTTCTTTCGAAAGACGGCAGCGTTGAATGAAGCTAATCAAATTATTAGAATAATAAATGAAATATGAATTATTATTGTTTTCACAATGCGCCTACTTGTTTGTTGGAAGTGGTAAGGGATCAGATGCATTTCTTAGTGTTCTTCGCCTTCGTAGCACTTTTAATTTTTCTGCATTTTTACTTTCGTGATCAATAAAAAAAAAACACATTGCGACGAAACATTATTTTTCTGGAATTATTACTAATCATTTTTCCAAAAAAACGTACAAAACATCCAAATATACCTACTCCTATTTAAGGACGATAGTGAAATAAGTATCGTTCAAACACTATCGACGGGACGATAGTAATTGACAGTTTTTGTGTTACATGAAGCAAACAATAAAACGTCAAATCGGTATCGTTCATTCGATAGTACTATTTGATGTTTACATGAAGTCAAACTATCGTCGAAACGCTATCGTCAGACGATTGTCGTCATACGTGATGAATGCCCAGGTTTAAGTGCAAGTATCGAATTTACATATATTTTTCGTTCTTTTTACAGAATGTTTTAAAAATTTCATCTCTATCTTTATCAGATATTTGTTGACACTTTCTTGTTTTGCGTTTAGAAAATTTCAATGAATTACACTTCGGTTTAATTGTTCTCTTCTTCTGAACTTCCATTCCTGTAATACCTTCACCCCTCTTTCTTTTTATGGAAGTATACTGCTTACCTTTCTGCCTTCTTCGTTTCAATTGATTTCGCATCCATCTGTCCTTATCTCCTTGGCCCTTCTTGGCTTTTTTTTTTAGTACATAAGCCACTTGTTGTTTCACCTAAAGTCCGTAAGGACGTGTATAAGTTGGTTGAGTCGTTGGAATCTTCGCTGCATTTATAGTCTGTGTCGTCAGTCGTAGCAGAGAAGTCACACAGAGAATCACCACTTTCCGAGCATTTAGAGGAAAGAAGAGGTTTTAGTTCGCCAGTTGTTTCATCCAAAATAAAGTTAGCTTCATTGATAACTTCACTTGTTTCCGGTTTTGAATCTTGAAAAACAAAAAGGCCTTCATCCAAAACAATAATCGGATCTTTTTCTATTTTAATTTTTGTATGTTCCATCGATTGCACTGAAGAAGACAATACAATAATACATGTCATATGTGGAATAAATGTATGATGATGCCTACAGTTTGTCCAAATTCACTAACTCCGCACCTCCACTCCACTTTTTAATTTTTTACATATACGAGTATAAAGGATGATAAACAAAAATACACTGATGTTCAGGTACAATTAACGAAATGACGATAAAGACCTTGAAAGAAAATCGCTCTGGATCAACAAAACACTGTTTACACGTTTATTTTGATAATTACAGCCTTGCACAATCCACTCTTATTACGATGATTTTGACGAAATCGCGCCAAAAATCAGACACGCTTCCACAATTAGCTTGCATTTAAATCGTTTCATAACGGTAATTCATACTTTTCTCTGAGAGTCAAACATTGTTCTGTCATCTCTCTTTAAATTTTCCATTTAGAACAAGACCACAATAACATCTTTGGTCTCTCGTGCGATGTCCAACTCCAACTCCAACTTTAGGTAATGACGTAAGCTTCAAAACCTCGTAAATGCGAGTTACGAGTTTCTTGAAGTAAACCAGTACAAAGGCAGTAAGATGAGAGGAAATTGCATTTTCATTTGCGGCCAACTTGGCATTGTTATTCAGATGTACTTTAGTTACACCTATGAGTCGTCAAGTGACGATGCAAAAAATGGAAAAATAAAATTTTTTCAGATACGAGGTTGAGAAAGTAAATATGGAGGGGAGTGTCTATACCTTACTAACGCAGCCTGTGCTGAATAGATGTAAAAAAAATAAAGGAAGACCAGTTTATGTGCCAGGAAAACTGGCCATGAAACCAGTAACTGAAAGGTCCTGTGAAATCGCAGCTCTAAAAAGGTCAAACAAAGTACAATGTCTCTTTGAAAAAATAAGAAAGCAAGATTTGTGGACACACCTGTCGAAAGAAAATTATTGGCTTTTTAAGGTATTTGACATAAGCGTGTTAAAAATAGATTGCAGCTCATGTCAAGGTGTACTTAAGCTACAAGCAGGGTGTTCAGCATTCTATGAGGGAATTGCACCAACGTCTACTCAACAATTTGAACATCAAGAAGAATTAAGAATTCAAGCTTCATCCTGGATCAACAACTTAAGCCTTCTACCTGAGACAAACATCAAGCCATTCGACACTGCAATAAGCAATAATTCTCAATTGATTGATAACCTCACTAAACAATTAGATCAGCTGAAGTCATCTCATGTAAAACTTCGAGCACTAAAATGGCATATAATTTTTATAGGACTACTAATATTTTTCGGCTTCTATATAAGGCGAAAATGTTGCGGATCATCAAATCGTAAACAAATCAATGTGTCAACACTTCACATCCTTAGTAGCGGTCTTATCTAGGGTCAGCCAGCCGTCATATAATTGGTCACCTTTTTTTTATCTCGGTTCTCGAGTCCCTCTACATTTAAGATAATAATGTATAAGTACGAGTATGTAATCGAAAATAGTATATAAGACCTATCATAAGGCAAAATAAATCAGTATGTACAAATACTCACACTGTTAATTTATTAACAGAGGGTTTGTTGAAGGCAACTCGACATTTGACATGAAACTTCGGAGGATCAGCATACCATCCTTATCGACTTGAAAAAAGCGTTAGACAGAATTCCCAGAGATCTCATTTGGACGGCACTAAAATCTCAAAATGCATTCGAGAATTACAATATACTCGTACATATTATTGTAGAATGATACGCGATATGTGCAATGACGGCAAAACGAAAGTCAAATGCACAGCCGGAATAGCCAGAGAATTCGAAGTGAAAGTTGAAGTAAAATAAGGCAGTATGCAAAGTCCGTTGTGGATTAAACTTCAAGCTGAGAAAATTAGTAGATTTTCTTGTGTTTGATGGAAAGTCCGGTCCAGAAAGCAATAGATGCTCAAGTTCCACCCAAAGTTCGTAAAAAAGTCCGAAATAAAAACAATTGGATCGAATACGCAAACATCAACAAACTCTTGGCCTCAGCAATGAGTTAGCTCAAGATGAAATGGCCAGTGGAACGGTTCAAAAGTCCGCAAATTTAGCTTATCGCACAAGCGGCGGAGTCGAAATATGCAGCATTAGATGTAATTTCTTTTTTTTGTATACTGATTCGCCGATTCCAGTGGACACTGTAACTTTAAAGATCTATTATCCCAGATGCACATATGAGTCTCAACTTGTTGATTTACTTGAAGATCACTCTAGTGGAGATACTTTGCAATTCCTCTGTCATTAAGGTTTACCTGAGATATTAATGTCCCCTTATTGCGCATAGAGCAACGCAACCTAGTACGTATTCTACAGATTCGTCGTTTTTAAGAGATAATTTGTATTTATTTTGAAACGGTTTCATAGCTATTTTAGCTTATCGCATATTCTCCCAACTTTTCAGCCTAACGCTTTCAGTCGAGTTCAGGAATCTGTTTTAACATTTTACTTTTTCAAAAATCGCCAACATAGCGTATAATACAAAGCGTGGAAAACTCGCACCCCAACAACAACCTCAAACCTCAGGACCCTGCAGTTAAGGCAACAGGATTATAACAGAATGAATAAGAGATTGGCATTTGGGCACAAGCTGATAATGTGCAAGAACGGTATGAACAGGCCATCACCAGGCTCCCCAACGGAAATCAAAGCCGAATAGAAATACGAGAGGTCCTAAACCAGTGCCACCAATGACTGAGTCCACACCAAAAGAGGAACTCCTCTACGAAATACGTTACTTCGTTATGCAACGGAAAGTGGTGATCAAGTTTTGGTCAACATTTGAATATTGCGGTTTCAAACGCAAAGTATGAGTTAATAAAATATAAAGTCAAACGATTTAAAAAAAATATTTTTTTTTCAGGCAGATCGCCTGTCCTTTATTCAACTTTATCAACTTAAGACTAAATGCAAATAATCACTTCACATGATTGTATTTATGTTTCCAATTTTGATTATTAAGCTCTCTGCATATCTGAGCAGAATGTTTAAATATTTCTTAGAATTAGTTGCATAGGCACAATGCGCTGCCCGGGAAATGAACTTCATGTGTATGGTATCAAGTTAATTTTAATTGATTCTTGGAATTCATTCAATGTGAAGTTAAGTTATATAAGCTATGGCATTCAAAATGAAATTATTAATGCTGCAGAAAAACTAATAACAATGAATATTGTGCAACGTATCAACAAATCAGGATATTTTCCTGCTATTGCTGACGAAAGTACAGATATTAGTGGCATTGGACAGTTTTCATTATGCGTTCGTTATGTAGATACAATTGATAAAGAATATTCAATTCTTATTCCTGTTGATGACGTTACCGGGGATAAGGGCTCCCAAGTACGTTGCTGACCCGCTTATTGAAAAATGTAAGTGAATTTTTGAAAAAAAAAAGAATGTGATCTCAGCTGCTGCATCGAATATGCCAACCATGTTCATGAGAAAATAAATTGAGATGCGTCAAAACTCTGAAGTGAAATTCAATGACATATTTGCTTCAGCGAAAGAAATGGTAGACAAAATGGGTATTCATTTAGTAGCCCTGAGGAGCGTTGGACCACTTATCAATGCAATTAAAGACTAGATTTCTTGACAATCGTGAACTGCTTTCAAAAAACTCAAAACATTCTGTCGGAAAAGTGTTCTGAGCTGGATACAGAAGAAATACATAGTACTGTTAGCATATTTGCAAAAGAATAGCCAAATGACATCAAAGGATCTACTGACGATTTTGTAGCCGAAATGACGATGTGGCGCAGGTAGCAATTTATTTCCTACGTTTTCTTGATATCTGTTAAAACGTTAAATTATCTATGGTTGCAGACATTGCTTAGATATTTCGATGGATAAACTGTCAAAAACATTTATTGACGTTCTCAGCTGTTGTGATTCTACATTGTATCAAACAATACTCGTGCATCGCTTTATGCAGATCGGTGCAACTCTTCCCGTATCTGTGGCTTCAAGCGAGCGGTCTTTGTCTTGTCTTCACAGATTAAATACGTATCTGCGTGAGGAGCGATTAAATGGGTTGATGTTACTTAACATATATAGGGATATTCAGGTGAATTACGAAGAAGTCATTGATATAATTCGAAAGTACCAAGACGCATGGATGTAACTTCTGTACCCGGAATTCTTCAATAAAACGAAAATGGTTCAATTATTCATTGATATTCATGTTATTCCCTTCAAAATAATCCATTGCAAGCAATATATATATTCCAACTCCTTTTTCAATCTTCAAAACAATTTGTATAGGCCGATTTTCGAATCACGTTCAACTCCTTCTGCGAATTCTCCTTTATGGCCAAAATCGTCTCAAAACGCTTTCCGCGATTTGGTAACTTGAGTCGTGGGAATAGGAAAATGTCATAAGGAGCCATGTCAGGTGAATACGGAGCTTGCGAACGGTATGAACATTGTTTTTGATCAAAGAGTCAAAATTAATGCCATACTGTTTTTGCAACAAATTCAGCACTCTCGACACAAGCCGCGTTTCACCTCGTCTCATTTTCAACGCTTCCACACATAATATTTTGTTAGAAACACAAAATTAGAGGCAAAAACTTTGCTCAACTTTTTTTTTGTGTACCCTTAAGGTTACACGCTGTTCACAGCGCGGGCAAAGGAAATTTAGGGAGGAAGAAAAGAGAGATGTACGAGGGGCGTTCAATATATTCTCGGTATTGATATGAAGGAAAATGCGAATTCAATTTAAATTGTTTTTATTTTTCAATATAATCTCCCCTAACATCAATGCATTTGTTACATCTTGAGATAAGCTTTTTTAAACCCTCAAAAAAATAAATTTCATCTTTCTCTGCAAAATACCCATTTATTGCCGACTTGAGTTCTTCATCATCCGAAAATCTTTTTCCACGAAGACATTTTTTCAAATCCGGAAACAGGAAATAATCACTAGGGGCAAGGTCTGGACTATAGGGTGGGTGTTGGATTTCTTCGAAACGTTGTCGTGGAGCGTTGTCATGAAGAAGCAACACACCCGCTGCGAGTTTACCCCGTCTTTTCTTTTTAATTTCCTCCCGCAAATTATGCAAAGTGGAAGCGTAGGATGTGGCGTTGATGGTTTCACCTTTTTTTTTGTACTCAATGAGCAAGATTCCCTTTGAGTCCCAAAAAACTGTGGCCATGAGCTTCCCGGCAGACGGAGTGACTTTGAACTTCTTCGGGGGGTCTGTTCCTTTTTTTATGCCACTGCATGGACTCTTGTTTGCTTTCAGGGTCATAGTGGTGGACCCATGTTTCGTCCCCAGTAACAATTCGATCCATAACACCGTCCGCGTTCTCACTACACATCTCCAAAACTCTCTACAGCATGCGATTCTCCCTTTTTTCTGAGGCGCTGTAAGTATTCGTGGCACCCACCCTGCATTGATCTTTGAAATGTTAAGATGGTCATGAAGAATGGTGTGAATGGTACCAATTGAAAGCTTGGTGATCTCTGCCATCATTTTCACCTTTATTCGGGCATCCTCAAGAACAAGTTTTTCGATTTCTTTGATGCTTTCTCCCGTACAAGCAGTAGCCGGGGTGCCGGAGCGGGGGTCGTCTTCAATGCTCTCTCTGCCTCTCTTGAACTCAGTTGACCCCTTTTGCACAGTTGATAATGAAGGTGCGGAACCCTGGTGAACAGCCACCATCTCTTCATGAATAGTTTTTTGACTTTTTCCTTGCTTAGTGAGAAATTTAATTACAGCGCGATGCTCAATTTTCACCATCATCGTCTCAGTTGCCATTATGATTCTGTTTAACTAGAGATAAAACGCGAATTATTAATCACATTTATATGTGTCATTTATTTTACATGAATGCACTAAAATAATAGTATTACTTGATAAATAAGTCAATTTATATATACAACCACAGCTTCACCCCGATACCGAGAATATGTTGAACGCCCCTCGTATATTGTTTTTAAATGTTTGCAAGTTATATGGACCAGGAAATACAGAGATCGGCAGGGCATTCCATAAGCGAGTTGCACGGCTTAGGAACAAATCACGATATTTTAGAGTACGTCTGAAAATGGGCTTGAGGGTATACTGATGAGCATTCATAGCGAGACGGGTGTTACGGTTGAAAGTTTGAATGGGCGGAATGCTACTGGCAATTTCAGTGGAGCACTGGTGGTGGAAATAGCGATAAAACAAAGTAAGACAGGAGACATTACGTCGGTGTTCGAGCGTGTCAATTGATTGACTGGTATTAGTATCGTCAATAAGTTTTATCGCACGGTTTTAAATCCTATCTAGCAGGTGCAGAGATGTTTTAGGAGCACCTGACCAGATGTGGGCGTTGTTCTCCTATTTTGGGCGGATGAATGCCTTATATATTGAGGCCAGATCAGAGGGGGTAAAATATTTCTTACATCGCTTGAGGAAACCTAGACATTTCGCAGCATTTTTGGCGATATCAAATATGTGGTCATTCCAACGTAAGTTGTCATTGACACACATACCGAGAATGGAAAGTTTTTCGGTTTCGACGATGCAAGTGCCATTCATGGATAATGGCTGGGTGTTTAAATTTCGCTTTAACGACCGCAGACAGCATTGTGTTTTGGAAGCTTTAAATTCCACTCTGTTGATAGTTCCCCAATTGGTTATGCTGTTGATATCGGAATTTAATGAGCTTAGCATATGTTGCCGTTCTCGTTCTACAGCCGAAGAGCAGGGCCGTGAGTCCAGAAACGAATATGGAAAAGAGAGAATACTGTCATCAGCAAAGGAATATATTGGATTAGAAGTAGCAGACAAGAGATCATTAATGAAAATTAAAAAGAGTGTCGGAGACAGAACAGAGCCCTGGGGCACACCAGCATTTATTTTATGAATATCAGACTTGAAATCGTCAAAGGCAACTTGATTTGAACGTTCCGAAAGGTAATTTCTAATCCATTGAAGAGAGTCGTCGATCCCAAATGCACGCATTTTCGACAAAAGAGCCTGATGCCAAACTCTGTCAAATGCCCTAGAAATATCAAGTGCAACTATCTTGCTTTCGCCAGATTGATGTACGCTTTGGTTCCACTTTTCGGTGAGACATGCCATCAAATCACCGGTGGATCTGTTGTTACGAAAACCATATTGCCGATCATTGAAAAGTTTTCATGTTTCGAGATATTTCATGAGCTGACGATTTATCAGCAAGGTTTTCATGACCTTGGAGAGAAGGGACGTAAGTGCACTGGGTTTGTAAGGACGGGCTGGACAAATGCTGTTTTTCATCTGTTCGGGAAGAGTCCTAAAGAGTAGGATTGATGACAAAGCTTACGCAGTGGTTTTGCAAGCGAGGAAGAACACCTCTTCAGAAGAAGGGGAGGTATACCATCTGGACCAGCGGATTTATGTATGTGGAGATCTTTAAGTACTCTTGCTACTACACGAGTGCGAAAGTAGATTCATCCCATTGAAGATTCGACGCACTCAAGTGTAGGCGGAGACAAAGCACAATCTAGAAGTGTTGAGCTGGCCGCAAAGTGTGCATCAAGCAGCTTGTCCATATCCAAAGAGCTGACAGCTAGAATGTCATTGTAAATGAGCGTTGGGATGGAGAATGAGGCGAAATTTCTAATGTTTTTGACGAACGACCAAAAATTTTTACTGCCTTTAGGACATTGCAGAATTTTTTGCCTCAGTTTTTGGTCGTATTGGAATTTCACACGGTTAAGAAAAGCGTTGCAGTCATTTCTGGCTCGTTTGAACTTTTTTCGGTTTTCCTCTGTCGGGTTGGTCTTTTAGGACCGAAAAAACATTTCTCTAACCCTGACGGCCTCTTTACAGCTCGAGTCGTACCATGCCTTTTCTTTTGGTTTGATACTCTTCATCCGATGAGGAATGAAGGATCTCATTCCAAAGAGAATGGTGTCTGTAATCATATCAGCAGCGGCATCCACGTCGTTATCGAGGAAGCATAACGACCAGTTAAAATTCCTAAAGAAGCTGTTAAGACCACTCCAGTTGGCTTTCTCGTATTGCCATACGATGCTTTTAGGAATTTTTTCTCTAACTGTGTGGACGGTGTACGAGAAATTAGCTGATATGACACAATGGTCCGACGAGCCTAGAGGGGAGAGCACATCAATGGTGTACTTATCAGGGTGAGAAGTTAAAAACAAGTCCAGAGTGTAGGCGGTATGACTATCAACGTCTGGTATTCGCGTGGGCTCATTTACAAGCTGTGTTAGGTTATTTTCCGCAGCGAAGATCTCAACACACCGTCCTTCGGGTGTTGTCCGTCCAGAATGTCGAAGCCACCCAGAATTGTGTATATCGAAATCGCCAGTAATAACGATTTCAGTATGAGGATGCAGGGATACAATTCTCTGAATGGAGTCAGACAGCGCATCAAACTCGTTAAAAGTTGAATTGCTGTCCATTTTGAGGCAGTAGTGGATAATTTACTTACGGTGATGGAATTTTAACCACATGAAGTTGGATTCCAGATTGGAACATGGATCACATTGTGGTGGAGTTTGGTAAGCTACATCACTACGCACATAAATGGCGAGACCGCTGTGAGAGAAGAATAATGGCACTAGTTCGTAGCCAGATAGCTTCAGATCAGAATGATCTGAGAGGTGTGGGCGGAGATCTACCTGTGTTTCACTAAGTGCCAAAACAGCTGGTCTGTACTTACAGACGTGAACGTACGCAGAAAAGTGATTACTTTTTAGCCCGCGTATATTGGCTACGTCTACCCTGAATTCCCTAGTCATAATCACAGACAAACACAGAAAACACAAACACCGACGATACTAAGCAAGGCTGCGAAGTGAAAATTCTGACATTGATTTACCGGATCAAATTGTTGTAGGTGTTATGCCCTTACAACAATATGAAACAGTGCACCAACAAAATTTTCACTCACAACCCGCTATCCATCAGTTGTTACATACACTCAGCCACTGCCCGTACCGTATGGTAAATACAGTAATGGCAGTGATTGAGTGCAAGCAATAGGCCGTTTTCGAAAACGTCATCTGCATCAAATTGCTTTTGCAAAATGTTCCTAAACGCAATCTGCGAAAGTCATTTGTTCGAAAACAACATCATAAATCACACTACATTTGCAGCATTTTCGATAATGCAGTGTTTGCAGGGCAGATGTTCATAAACGTCAACTGCGCTGCAAAAAAGCCGCCACAAATCTGCGCTGTGCATTAAAAAAATTGGAAAAAAAATGAGTGAATCCGAATATTCAGGGGAATCTCAGCCTCGTGAACAGTAAGTACATAAAATCGGCTAATTTTTTCAATTTCTGAATAAATTTTGTTAAGGGTTCCATTTTGCTCTGTTCGAAAACGTCAAATGCTCTTGCAAGAAAAAAATCATGTAGATGACACAGATCAACGATACCAAATGACGTTTGCAGTTTGATGTTCGCAACCCTTAAGTATTGCAAATGACGATCAATTTAACGATCAAAATGACGATAAAATGACGTTTTCGAAAACGGCCATAGTACTTCGTCTAGGTGCGGGGGAAGTAGGAGGATACCCGCACTGTGTGATATTTTTTTTTGTCACTGCACTGCAATTTTTTTTTTGCACACGCGCGCGGTGTTGTTTTTTTTTGTTTCTTTGTTTTTTTTTTGCATAGCACACGATAATTTGCGGGTGCACTGGTTGACTTGTGCACTCGGCGGTGGTCGACTCGGTACTCTGTACTAAATTCGACACTGTAAAATTCGCAAAAACTCCCGACAAATGGCGCAAATATTTTAACGTCGGATGTACCAACCTAAAACAAATCTTTTGACAATACCTCAAGCGCGGTTTGTTTGAAAGATAAATTCCGGGTAATTTTTGATCAGAAGGTAAGCTTGTAAAAGTATGTATAAATTATCATATATATATTATTTCATATGTACCTATATCTACACAAGTACCATCAATGTAGTAATAAAATAAGATATTATTTACCAATATCTTAAAACACCCCCTCACCCCGAAATTGTTTCAGCGTTCGCCACTGGTACAATGAGTATTTCAACGGCATGGCTGAAAGGCATGTGCATTCAGCGTATACGGGGTTGATTAAAAGCCTCTCACCAGTGCAGTCATCAATACCTCTGAGTTGTATGGCATTTAGATGTAACAACTATACGCGATACATATTTTAACGGTTACTGAAATAAGAAGAAGAAAACGCAAACTAAGCCGTATAAATTGCATTGTTACGAAGCCGTTTGTAGACGTGTAAATGTAAGTTTAATGACTTACATGTGAAGGATCAAACGAATATAATGAATCGAAAGGGCCTATTTCACAGCGCGAAGCCGGAAGTGGCAGTTGAAAAATCCATCACTCAGGAGCAGAGTGTAAATGTGCCCCGGAACAACAAAAGAAGAATCGCGTTGTGTTGAAATTGAAACAGGATCTCAGTAAGTAAATACGACATAATTTTCATTATATTTTAAATATTTTTCTTTTTGTTTTATTTTATTATATTTGTATTATTTATTGTTGCACATGTGTTAGCTTAATCTGTTTTTTTTTTTTTAATTTATTCAAATCGCAAACTGGTACGAGGAGCAAAGTCTTGCTGTTGTATTCTTTTAATTTTAGTTCATCCTGTAATCATCGTATTGTGTTTTAAATATTTGTCATAAGTCGACAAATCTGGCGACAAGTGATCATCACTTTTATTTGAGATAATGACATTGTTTGTTGCTATGCTAATTCTAGTCGGATCACTTTTGCTAATTTATTTGTTAAGATTGTTTGTGCCTTAGAAAATTTAAATGTTGTACATATTAAGTGTTCAAATCAAATATTTTAAAAACAACTACCATATGGCAGCACAATATGATTATAGTTAAAGGTTAAGATCCATCTGTTTGAATTAAAAAAATATATCTCCACACTGTAAATTATCGAAATGATTACCATGAAACTTCTACCTGCAATACTGCTTCAAGTGTACTGGACATGATTAGAAGTTTTAACGCACTAGTCGTACTCGTACAACTCATAGAATTTTAGTTGAATTCTCTATGGTATTTGAATTTGTATCTTGATTCGAATTGGTATCAATTTTAAGTTCTTGGATTTTATTTTTGTCAAGATCTGCAGTAAGTGGACTTACCAGACCTAACTTAATACTGATGAGAATATATCTTATTAGCATAGGCTTTGAAGGGCTTACATAGTAAGACAGATGGAACCATACATATGATGTTCTATATGTCTACATATAGTTGCCACAGTTTAAAGACATTTCATTCTTCAGGATTAGATAGATGATGTTGAGATTCCACGTTGCATGGTTCATTCTGCTGTTAAACAGTCTCCAGATGCAATCCAAACAACTTTTCAGCGCCGATACTACTATTACGGTCCCATGAGCATATCAGAGCATGCGTTTACTTGATATTTTTACCCTTGTCAAGTTCATTTTGCTTTTCAGCAGAACTTCTGCCGAATTTTTGCGGGAGAGAGGAAGAGAGGAGCTCCATATCGTCGATCGAGCATTTATTAAGCTTTTTACGTTTCTTATTTCATGCGCTAATACCACTTTGATCAAAAAGTTCCATTCATTCATTCAGAAAATGAAAAATACAAGTTTATTCATCTAAATCTATATTGTCCCCTTCAAAGTAATCCCCATCAACTGCAACACACTTATGCCAGCGCTTGATCCAATCCTCGAAACATTTTTTTATATTCGGTTTCGGTATGTCCATCAGTGCTTCCTGCGATTTTTCCATTACTTCCTCTCGGCTGCTGAAACGCGTTGCCCGTAGTGGTTTTTTAACTCGATTGAACAGAAAGAAGTCACAGGGACCCAAATCGGTGGCTGTTGGATGGTATTTGTTGCATTTTTCGTCAAAAAATTACGACGATGGCACTGTGCGACGTTGCGTTATCATGGTGCAAAATCCACAAGTTTTCTGCCCACAATTCTGGTGTCTTTCGGCGAATTGCTTCACGCAAACGTCTCATAACGCCCAAATAATACTCTTTGTTTACTGTCTGGCCTTCTGGTAAAAAATCATGATGCGCTACATCGTTGTAATCCATGAAAACCGTGAGCATTGCCTCCTTTTTTGACTGAAAACGGAGTGGTTTTTTTTGGTCTCGGCTCATTTGGTGAACGCCATTCACTTGTCTGATGTCTGGATTGCGTGTCATACTCATAAACCCTCGTTTCGTCTCCAGATCCTTTTGATGAATGTGGGATGGGATTCATTCTCACCATCTCTTTTGCGACGTCAACACGGTGTCTTTTTTGCATGAAACTGAGGTCTTTTGGCACCAACTTTGCTGCTACACGACGGAAACCCAAATCATTAACCAAAATGTCTTGGACGGATCCATAGGCAATGTTCAAGTCCTCCGCTATCTCTCTGATGGTTAACTTGCGGTTATTTACCAAAATTTTTTTTACTCCATCAATACTTTCGTCGGTTTTCGATGTCGATGGTCTGCCATTGCGTTCATCATCTTCGATTGACTCACGAACACTTTTGAACTGCTCGTGGCACTGGTAAACGATCGTTTTCTTTAGAAAGCCGTTGCCGAAACACTTTTCCAATATTTCCAACGTTCGCGCACCATTAAATCCGTTTTTTACGCAAAATTTAATACAAGTTCGTTGTGCAAATTTAAATCCATTTCTAAGATTGTAAATAATCGGCAACACACACAGAGATAGATGTACTCTTGGCTACGTAACTTTTGAAAATGTCAAGCTATGACGCTAAGATTTATAGGGAATGTCAACAACAGATTTACCAATTCAACAAAAAAAAACAGAACTCAAATCGGAACAATGGGAGCACCACACGGTGGTTATTCCGGTGGTTATTCCTTTTTGATCAAGGTGGTATATCGTCCTTATTCAGGCGTCAGCGCATATCAGGCTTATGTTGGTAAATTTGAGCCTGATTTGGATTATAATCAGGCTCGCTCCGATACCTTAAGCTAAAGACTTATCCCTTTGAAAACAAACCCACATCCAAATAGCTGTTGGGCTAGCGGGACTATTATTTGAATGATCTGATCGCGTAAAATAAGAGTTGTACTGTCTTGTTTAGTGCCTCATCACACCAAACTAACACCTGCAATTAGATAATTAGATTTACAAGTAATAACCAGGTCTTTCATAAAAGTTTTAAAAGCCCAATGTTCATCAAAAGTTCTATACAAATATTTAAGTTGCTTGCAGCGTTCACGGACAATGTTTCCTCAATATAATTTTATTGCTTGTCGAAATACAAGTACAAATATAAATAAATTACCTACATACATATATACCAAGTACCTAATGTATCTGCGTTGCGAATGCATCATTTACAGTTAAAGTTTACAGACCCCTTTACCATTCTGTGAGGTTGATATTTTGCTGGTCATTTTGTGACTGAGTGATCTACTCCGACTGAAACTTTCTTTTGTATGTAAATAGTAATACTCGTGTCAGATGATGGTAACGTTACGATACAGAAATCTAAACGCATTCCAGTAACTATTATTAAATAACTAACTATTTGTCATACGGACTCGTTATGGTCTGAAGTGCTGTCTTGGACGGGTATTTCGTTATGGTTACAGTTTTGATATCTGTTCAGACCACATAGGTCATAAAATCTCAAATATGAATAATTTCACTACACAAGGTCACAACCATTCAATTTGATGGAATAGACCCTGAAAATGAAGGATAAACATCTAACCTCAGCTTTAGCGATTGCTATATAAAGAAAAACCAACAAATTATTTGAAATTTAATTTAAGCCTTATTTGCTACAAGGTGCAGTGAAAACTTTCCAATGAACAAACGAGTGAAGTCCGAACTTAAAGCAAGCAAGAGGCCAGCTCTGTGGGTGGTAAATTCTCGAAAATGACTCCAAAAAGCTAAGGCATTCGAAAAAAATTTCCAGTAGTAATGCGCAAACTGTGCATTTTGAAAGTATGATGCTGAAAGGTAAGCCTTCTGAAAGTATTGTATGATGCGTACAGCAGATACAATAAACATAATAAAGTAAATTAAGCCATAACTAGAACTCATGCAGCGTTCGAAGAGGGTTTGTACCTGGTATTTGAAGATGTTTATTCACAAGCTTTCTATGACGGGCAACGTTGAAGCACAAGCAAATGAAATAATACCTACTTTTGAAAATTCTCATAGAAGAAGAGTAACAAGGACGGGGTAAACTGGAAGCAAAGAAATTAATAATACGAATATGTTCAAAATGTATTTCGACGCGTTACTTAACGAATAATTATCAAGAAGTAGTATTTCACTTTGTGTTACGGATGGGGAAGAAACAGCGAATTTTACGAAATACAAATTGATCTATAAAAATAGAATTCGAACCAGATTACACACCTTTCGAAGTACAGCTGAAAACTGGAAATATGAAATTTAAATTACTTACGATCTTGTTTGCACTATTTAAAGGTGTATGCGACACGAAAAACTGCAACAAAAGCCTATCAGTGTAACTAATTCCACATGCAATGAAAATATTCTAGTCAAATATTACATATTTATTTACTCCATGGTAGTTAAGGCGGCTTTGTGAAAGACTGATCGACGCGGATCGAAAAATACGCATATCGTCTCCATCGCTGTAAAGATAGGGTTCGATTATATGACCGCGCTTAGAGTTCAAAATGTATCCGATGCGTAAGAATATTGCTCAATCTTCGGAATGAAAGTGAAATGCAATGCGAGAGAAAAAAAGCCGCGGTATACCAGCATTAAAAGGCAGACTTGTATCGCGAATACATGCAACACTCTTTAGAGCAGAGTGTGAGAGTATGTATCTTCAAATTAATGGAAATGTAGTCAAGCATTATTGGAATATATTTGGTAGCTGCCGAAATATTTCTAATAAAAGTCAATTATTGTAAAATTCATTGTGCTGTATTGGTTTGATTCTGATCACTATGCTGTGAAATTTCAAAGACTGTTCTTGCCACACAGCGGATGGAGTCTATCTTCAAAGACTAATTTTATAATAATATACGAAGACTTCCTTCAAAGTATACCGTTTTTATAAAATTCCTATTTATCAAATTCAAAATTGAAGGCTTCATCATTCTAATACACATAATATTAAAATCATTATGTGTGTAGTGTTATGTTATGTAGTCACGTTCTAATTTTAAACAATTTATGGTAACAAAAAATGCCTGGTCTCTAGAGAATTGGCGGCACCATAAAACTAATTATACTGAACTATACAAGTTTAGTTAAAACCGTTCAATGTTGGAATTACAAAAAATATAAACGGTTCCATACATTGTCATATAAACAAGCTTATGTTCTTGCCACAAAACTACTGACTGCTAGTCTAATGATGTCCTTAAATGAGCAAATTGCAGTGGCCAGTGGGTTACTGCCGACAGCATTTTTATGCTGCAAAAGCTATTAGTGCAGATATGGTAAGAAAGGAGGAAACCCGTTTGCAGGAGCATAGTGCGATATTTGATCTGCCACTAGCAAATGTTCATCGGCCTGTTCGTGATGAAGAAACTTTAGAGGCTGTTCGACAGAGTGCCAACTACGATCCATTGTGTCTACTTGTCGAGGTACTACTCCATCGGGCATCTTCAGAAAATTGTTAAAACGGATTTTTTAAACTTCATCTGAAATTGTTTCCACACAAAATTCAATTGACCCCGAAATTATTACTATAAGATGCAGAGTAACATATACTACATATAAAGATTCATACTCAGTCGTTCATAGACCTCAACGGAGATCACACGCATTACGCATTTCTTGTTCGACTTTAAAAGTGTGGAAAAAAAAAATAAATACAGTGTTAAACAACGAATTTTCATGTGTTCAGTAGCCGAAGTGGTAGAGACCCGGACAATAAATCTCGGGGTTCTGGGTTCGCTTCCCAGCCTCTGCGAAAGTTTTTTTTTTTTTTTTTTTAATTCATTTAAAAAGACAATTTTTATTAAAAAGTGTTTACATAATACAAACCGACGTGATGGATTGTGGAGAGCGGTCCGCTATGCTAAAAGCGGGATCTGCGGAGTTACCAGGCGAGGCTTCGAGTGGTTCGAGCCAAACGCCAAAAGCAAAGAGAAAGAGGAAGCTAAAGCCAACCTCTAACTCGTTACAGCGTCCCACCCTGCCAACGTCCACTGAAAAGCTTGGTGGATTGAGGGTATTAAACAATTTCGCTTCATTGGCAGCAAGCGAATCGGACGATGAAGTGGAGGAAATCTTGTCCATAAGTAGCAGCATCAAAATGCTGCAGCAGAGGGTACAGGCCATAAAAGAACAGCAAATGGTCAGAAGGAAGAGGGAAGAGCATGAGCTATCCCAACAACAACAGCAGTCGCAGCTTGCTCAAAAGCAGTCGCAACAAAAAATACAGTCAGCACAAGTGCTACAAGAACAAAAAGCAAAACAAAAGAAACAACAACAACAAGAGCAGCCACAACAACGGCAACAGCTAAAACAGCAGCAGCAGCAACAACAACAAAAACAACAACAACAGCAGCAGCAGACGAAGAAGAAGGAGAAGGTGCCTCCGATCAACACCTACAAATTGGAGGTAATTGCAACCAAGTTGGTCATTGGTAATAATTTCAATATTAAGAGATTGGGGAACGATCGCCATGCCATCCACTGTAATACAGTGGAGGGCTACGCGAAAGTTAAAGAGCTCCTAAAGGAAACGACGACGGAGCACTACTCATACACACCGAAGTGTGAAAAGCGGCAATCGATGCTGTTGAAGGGGTTGGAACCGTCTTCTGATCCTGAGGAGATCCTAGCACTGCTCAAAGAGAAGGAGTGCGAAGAACTCAAGTTTGTGGGGGTAAAGCCGTTTACCACAGCCAGAGCTAGGCGGGAGAAACGGAGTCTGCCGTTCTTCTTGGTGCAGCTCAGTCCCGAAAGCCGTCTGGATAGTCTAAGGAGTATCAATGTCCTAGACTACCAGGTGGTTCACTGGGAAAAATTAAAAAGGAGCGACGGCGTTATACAATGCGTTCGCTGCCAGAGGTTCGGGCACGCCGCGTCGAACTGAGAAATGCAGCCTCGATGCGTGAAGTGCGCAAAGAACCACAGTTCCGAGGAGTGTGCTCTGGGTGTTGACGGAGCATCCGATAGGTCGCAGCTCTCGTGCGTATTATGTGGGAACGTGGGACACACCGCAAACTATCGGGGTTGTCCTAAGTTCACCGAAATTAAAAAAGCAAAATTGGCTCGGCAGCAGAAGGTGGAGGTCAAACGTTCACCTGTGAGGTTTCAAACACCAGCCGTCACGCCCCAAATTTCCTACGCCCAAATGGCGTCAGGTAGGGGGGCTACGGTACAGCAAGCGACTGTTGCTTCTTCGGCTCCGATGCCGAGAACAACGGAAGCTGCACCCAACATGCTAGCCATCTTGCTCGCAATCAAAGGGCAGATGGCTCAGCTGCAAAAGCAGGTTCAAGAACAGGCCAAGCGGGTGGACCAGATCTACGCGTTGCTGCCGGGCCTAACGCAACACATGCCGTAATGGGTACGCACATGGTGGAGCAAACTTTGAAGGTCCTTGCGGTGAATGTGAATTCATTGATTAGGATCGAACGAAGAGCCGCGATGTTTAAATTGCTACAAGACCAAACTCCTGATGTGCTTTTCGCTAGTGAAACCAAGCTAACCGATAAGCATAAACTGGAGTACAATAATTATATTGTTAGAAGAAGAAACCGGCCCAGATCCAAACGTGGAGGCGGTGTCGCGATCTTCATTAAAGAGGGTATAAAATTTCACAGAGTGTACAAGGGGGTGTTGCGCAGGTTCCGGGTGTTGGAGGCAGTCGTCGTTTACATCCCGCTCCGCAGTGGAAAGCGGCTGTACTTGGCCTCTGTTTATGCACCTGAGGCTTCGCAATCCACCCTATTCATTACAGAGCTCGACACGCTTTTTCGACTTCTGAGGCTGGAATCGGGGGAGAATTATTTTATAATCGGCGGGGATTTCAACGCTAGACATAGAGATTGGGGAAATAATTTGCCAAATACTAGAGGGAACGTACTACTCGATTGGTGGGGTCAGCACGATGTCATGTACAGACTCGGTCTTAAAGGGACAGATAACCCGTCGTTTCCCAGAGGCGGGTCTTATTTGGATCTACTGCTGTACGACGAACGTATACGACTGACAGGTACGAATTTACAAACATTAAACTGTCTGCGCACATTCGTGTATGACAGCGACCATTGCGGTTTTAGCACCGAAATTACAGTTCCCAACGAAATTGCGGAATTGGAGGAGTTTGTCCAAAGATATTCTTACAACTACAGTAAGACTCGATGGACACGCTTCTCCGCAACCTTGACTAGAGCGCTCTCCTCGAACACGCTCCACCCACCGTCCAATAGGAATTTGTCAAACGAGGAGATCGACAATTACCTAAAACAAATGGACGAGACAATTAAACAAACTATGGACACTACAATACCGCGGTATCGACGTACGACTAACGAAGACCTGTTCCGCAATCCTACTATTGACGCACTGCACCGACAGAAAAGTAGACTTCTGACCAGACTTAAAAACTTGTACAGACAGTTAACTGACCGACAAGACCCGGAGATTAGGACACTGAAGTCGTCGATTAAAAATATTCAAACGCTAATAAAAGAAAATTACAGAATTTCTGTAAGTTTGTATTGGAATAACAAGGTTCGGGCTGTAAACACCAGCAACCCGAATATGTTTCCGCAAATAAATAAACTATTTCGGAGAAAAAATCAAAACGACCTTCAGTGTCTTAAAATAGCCCGGACAACAGACAACGGACGGTTACTGACAATAGCAGGCATTGATCCAAATGAGGCCGCTGATGATGACGACTTTTTTGTGATCGAGGATCCACAGGAGAAGGTTGAGGCCATAGGGGCCACTTTCCAGGAAGTATATAGGGCCATTGATAACATTGGCCCTAATTACGACCTGGACAATCGCGTCTTGGTGCACGACTTCTGCATTCGAAATGAAATAGGGAACTGGCGAACCGAGGGCTCTGGTTTCACCCGGTTTAGCGACGAAAATATGGCAAATAACGTCATTGCCAGAGAGGGTGACCTACCCCCGTTCATTTCGAAGGCAGGACTCCATGAGATCTTCGACACAATCAGGGCTAAGAAATCGGTGGGGACCGATGGTATTCCGAACATCGTGCTTCGACATCTTCCTCTAAAAGCGGTGGACATTTACACCACCCTGTTTAATAATGCGATGAATAATGCACATTATCCAGCGCATTGGAAAACGGCGGTGGTTCAACCTATCCCCAAAAAGGGAAAGGATATATCCAATCCGGCGAATCTCCGGTCGATAAGTCTTCTTCCGAATATCAGTAAGGTTTTTGAAAAGGTAATCAATAGAGCTCTGTCTAGGTGGGTTGAGGACAAACATATAGTTCCGGATAATCAATTCGGCTTTAAGGCGGGACATGATATCTCACATGCCGCGTCTAAACTGGTGTCCGATATCCAATGGAATAAAGGCAAAAAACAATGTACTGGTGCCTGCCTTGTTGACTTGGAGAAGGCCTTCGACACCGTATGGTTAGAGGGTCTTTTCTATAAGCTAACTAGGCTGGGGATCAGTAAACCACTCTTGTACATTCTTTATAATATGCTACACAACAAACAGTTCATTGTGAAGAATGGTGATGTGACTTTTGTTGGAATATTTCAAATTAAAAATGGTCTTCAGGAAGGCGCGGTCAATTCGCCGATCCAATTTAACGTTTATACAAGCGACTTGATAGGTTCACTTCCCCATACTATTGCGTACGCAGACGATTTGAAAGCGTACAGAAGAAGTCCAAAAATCGAGGTCATTAATACTCTCTTACAGCGTGACTTCGATAAGATAAGACGATTTTGCGATGACTGGAAGTTGAAAATCAACTTTCAAAAGTCGGAAACCATTCTCTTTAGGACGCCGTTGTTTGGAGCCTCTAGGGATACCAGGAAAAATTGGGGAAAGTTCTCAATCATTGAACAGCACGGACAGCCTCTTGCCTGTCGAAATGTAGTCAGATACCTTGGGATCTGGCTAGATCAGTTTCTGTATTTTGGCAAAAATGTGGATGCTGCTCTGGCCAGAGCTAAAGGTGCCTTTGCCCTTACAAAGAGACTGTTTTATAGCAGCCAACTCGATGCGAGGGTAAAGGTAATCTGCTACATGGCCCTTATCAGGCCCATGCTGGTATTTGGTTGTCCCGTGTGGTTCAATGTACGAGCAAGCTTAATGGAAAAGATTCGGGTGTTTGAGAGGACTTGCCTTAGGGCCTGTCTTCGCTTGTACAAAACACCAGAGTCGGAGTACAAAAAATTGTATCCTAATGAGGTCCTTTACAACAGGGCGAACCTAATACGAGTGGACAACTTCGTAATTAAGCTGACTCGAAGGCACATTGCAAGAGCAATGACGTCGACGAATAACCTGATATCTGGGGCTTACTACCCCAATTACCTTTACCACGAGAGTGTGCGCTTTGACGGCTTCGTTCCACCGGAAGCATTCCTCTACCTAGATCAGAAACGGTTGATCCAGGATAGATCAGCGGTACCGTTAATCTTCCATGTCGCTCGGACAGCTGGGGACAGGCGACTCAACTACGACAGAGACGTCGCACACGGCAGTGTGGATCGCCTCGGGTTCAGTAGGGCGTTGGGGAATCGCGATAAGAGGGATGTCGTTCGGCAGCACCAGCATTTCTGGTGGTTGAATGATGGAGAAGATGATTCGTCGTCGTTTCCGTCAATTACGGACCAGCCTCACTAATGAGGCAGAGCTGACCAATCTGTTTTCTCTGTAAACAGCGATGGCCGGCTTACATAGGTTTAGGTTAGCATTTAAGAAACATATACATATATCAGTGTATACAAAGGTGTATACTGATATATGTATATGATTGTGTATAACGTCTATGTGTGTTTATGTGTGTATTGTACAGTCAGTTTAGGTAGGCTACGGTTTATTTTAAGTTAGATACTAAGTTTTTATTAAAAATAAAAAATTATGTCCATATGCTAAGTTTTGTTAACAAATTTTTTTCTTAGCTTTAAGTATACAAAATAAATAGTTTTAAGAAAATGTAAATGAAGTCGAAAGACATAGTTATAAGAATTTAGAGTAGCTTAGAGTGCCTGTGTGGGGCCAGTAAGTTAGTTTAAGATTATTAAGTAATTGTAAGCTAGCATTTAAGCATTTTTTGTTAGAATGTAAGAGTTAGTGTTAAGAAAATAAAATGCATATAAAACTAACTAAACTAAAGATTCATACAGCTACGCAAAGACGTCTCTAAGAATATGTTTCAATAGCAGTTGTTGTCGTTTACTTACGATTGCTACCTACCCATTAATCTATCAATAAAGCCACGTAATGTACCCAGTTAGGGGTAGCTAGAGCGATAGCGATAGCTCTAGCAAGGCTTATCTTCAACTAAAATCGGATCAGTATTGAAATAATGATTGAATCGGATCAAATCGAACCTACTGCTCCTTGATGACATCAAAACATTTACAAATCAGAAAGTATTACCATATAGACGAGCATACAGATAATCTGCTCATGTATAAAAACGGAGAAATGAACTCATCTATCCCGACCTCCAGTTGGGATAACCCCTCGGCTGGATGGCTAAGAAGAAATACTTGTTCCACCACCAACTTCTATAAATGACGTTTAATCACTAGATAATGAACCTGGCCAACTGGATCATCTTCACCAAAGAATTCACTCTGCATATTCATGAATCTTTCTAAGTCCGGTTGAATCGTACTCTGATTATAATTTACGAATTTCATATCATACGCAGTTGGACATCTAGCCCTGCAAGTGATTCAATGGAACCGCATTCCAAAATCGATGTCATTACTCAGGATTAAAGGCAGCGCACATGCTTACTTTTTATCTGCATTACTATGACTTAAGTAAGTCGAAGGCAAAAACGAAATATAACTCAACCTTCTAAATCTCAGATTAACCGCGGCATTGTTTTTATTTTCAGAACACAGCCGAAAAAAAAAAAAACTATAACTATCTGTGTCTCCCCCCGATAACCTATAATCAGGTTTCATTTCCATTTGATGTTGGGGCACCTCTGTGCCCCACTCCATAATAAGCTCGCACCAGAATTACTATCTCAAATCCCAATATACGAGTAGACAACAACACCAACAACAATATAAAGAGAAAAAGCTCTACCAAGTCTGTTAACAAAGATTCCCCGAAGCGCCAAAAAACGAGTATTAAACTTTTTCAATCCACCTGAGCTGAAGTTAGTTGCATCCAAGCCGTGGTTTCGCTCAAGTCGTATATTGTCCTGAGTATTGTGCGCGTGTGTCTAAATTACATATATCTCAAAAGTTAACAAATACGTATTTGAAAAATAAAAGAAAAAATATTATAAATAAAAATGAGTTCAAAAGTTATATGTACGGTTGCTATTGCATCTTTTGTTTTGCTGGGCCTAGCTATGGTGGCCAACAGTCAAGGTTTGTTTTAAAATCGTTAAAGACTTATCTAAATACTAAACCCACTTGCCATTGTGCATCTAATCAATTCATGGCGTGAGTAAGAAATTAATTTTTAGAATCTACGTAACTCGGATAGTTTGATGAGAGTTTGTTCTACGTACTCGTATACAAGTATAAGTACTACTCGACTGATCTCAATTGCACGATTAGTGTGAATACATGTTAGATATGAGTACATCAGAGACGGAGTGTCGCAAACTGTTAATACACAGGTCGTTGAGATCCGTCTTATAGTACCTATATTCTAAACATCAATATATTGTTTCTAAAGCTTATTACATTATTAAAATCTAATAGAAGTAAAAAAAAATCACCGGTCACGTTATGTGATTTCTTCCTACGAATCAAGATAAGAATTAGAAAACTCCGTTCCGGGTATTCCACAAGAAATTATCTTAAAAAATAATTTAAAAGAATACTATAGTAGTCGTTGCCTTTTGGTTTTGCCGCTAATAAATTCTCATTAGTAAAATGTAAATCCATTTCAATTTTATTAGAAAGGCGCACCGAAAGGCGCAACAATTTTAATTTAAATGAAATAAAACAGGATCTGTAAATCTTAAATACATTTTTATATTTCTGAATATATTATTGCTTATTCTTTTCATTTTTACTCAAAAGAGAAATTGTTGGTAGCTTTAAGCTGTACTTATGTATGTATATATTTATGTATATCTTTATTCAATTTTATGATAGAATTTAGAAATACTCGCTATGGCCGTTTACGGATATACATATAGCGCTGGTATTTTAAAGGCCCTTACATCCTGGAATCGCAAATGAAAAACTGTTTTTAATTTATAGCACCAAGCTTCCTTATGTTCACAATCTGTGTCCTATATTGGATCAAGTGGCACGATAATCACTCCATAGAGCATAACTTTGACAAGTCCTGCATAACTCCTCAATCTTTCATCATTGAGTCTTTAAAATGAAGACACCGTTCTTCTCTCAAACTTCAATGGTCGTTCTAACTTGGATCTAGTATGGACTGAGTAAAAGAGACGTCAGCAAAAAAATATATAAATTTCCATGAGCATTAAGTGGCGCACTAGGCCTAGCCTAGCATCAACATTACTGGCAGAGTTGCCTTCGGCCCTTCTGACTTCGCCACTGTCTCTAACATCTCTACACAGTGATGTTTGTAGCATTTCGTATATTGGACTGTTTGTTCGAGAAGCAGTTTTGCCAAAAAACTCTGACTCTGATGACACGTAAATATATTTTTTAACTTAAAGTTGGGGCGTAATACTAGCAGCTTGGGCTTAGTACTGAAAATGTAGCATTTTCCAGTCTTTTAACAGCGTACTGAACGCAGCCTTCGCTTTTCTGCTTCTGCTGCTCATATCAAGTTCATTCCCTCCGTAGACCAAGACAATGCTTATGTAATAAGGAAAACATTTTAATTTCCCTCCCTTGTCCAGCAACGCTAAAATCGAAAGACTTAAGCCTTTGATTGCCTCTGATTTTTAACTCTAGGTCATCTGATGAAAGTCCACAGCCTTATGCGAAAGTAGGCAGATACCGTAAGCGTCGTCACTGTGTTTCAGATAGACCTCAATTTCAATTGGATTCCTTTCATAGTACGTTATGAACTTTATACTTTAAACATTATCATAAAGAATTTAAGAATTGCGTAACGAAAACTAATTATATTGACATTTCTAATTTAAAAACTTTCCTCCATAATATATTTTCTATACATTAGCGCCTTCGTAGTGTAGTTATACAATACATTCCACCCATAGTTTCCATTTAAAATGTTCAGCGTTCTCGCCTCATCCAGCACAGTCGCCTCAAAGTATCTCAGGCAATTTAACAATTATTACATAACGAAAACTAATTATATTGACATCTCTAATTTAAAAACTTTCCTACATGATACATTTTCTATACATTAACGCCTTCGTAGTGTAGTTATGCAACGCGTTCTCCACCCATAGTTTCCATTTAAAAGTTTTAGCGTTCTCTGCTCATCCAGCACAGTCGCCCGAAAATATCTCAGAGGGTATTTTTTTTAAAATAGGGCATATCGCTATAGAGTGGAAAAAGTCCTCTCTCGCACTGTTTGTCTATTGCTGTGTAAAAAGGATGTTTTATCTTGTACATCATATCTAAGTTGTAAATAGTTGTATATTCTATGCTGGGAACTCCGCCATTGTTAATCTGAGATTGAAATCGCATTCAGACGCTAAACGTTTCCAATTTTGATAAAAATTACCCCTTCTTGAAATAGTATGATTGGGTACCAGATTAGGCTGCCTTGTTCTATCTCGGTTATTTTAACTCAAAGGCTCAGACTCTGTATATTGGATGTATGGTCAGTATTCTATCAATACGTGGTCAAAATCAGGGCTAAGATATTCTAGTTATAGCTGATTTGATTCGATGCGTTGTCTAGGAAATCTGTAGCTAGTTATGACTGTTTCTGAAGCTGTTGCAATATCTATCAGTCGGAAACCGCTATCTGATGTTCAGGGAGGCCATGCCTTAATCAAATATTTCTGAAAATTTTATGAATGCCAAAAAGACAGTATTTAACTTTTCTTTACTAAAAATGAAAATTTGACAGCTGTAGGTATATTGAGATGCAAAGACTGATGGAAGGCATTGTGGTGCTAAGCAAAATAATTGAAAATGGAAAGATTTCCGCTAGTAAGGTTTTTGATATGTCGAAGATCTCCAATAAATACTTCTCTGGTGCTTTCCTCGAAACATTATATTTTAACAATTAACACTCAAACATGGGTTGGGATATACTCGTATATAAGTATCTCCAGTATTTTTTTCTGCTATCAAACAGAGCTGCGAAAGATTGGCTCTTTCGGTCACAATCAGCTCCAAATTATTGACATAAACACAATAGTACCTGGAGACCTTGTAAGACAAATGCTGTAGCGGCGTATTTCACACATTGCCAAATATTTTATTGATTTATGTAGATACATATGTTATAAAGGTTTCCTGAGTGATTATTTTCGGCATTAAAAAAAAACATGAGCTGTAAAGAATTACAACTTTTAGTTGCCAATTTTCCACTTAAGTGAAGATTAACATTTCGCGTCGGCCATAAAACAACAGAGAATCAGTTCGTCATTTTGCGCTATAAAGGGTGTCTTAAAATTCACGCAAGATTTGCATCTTGCGCCATTTGTGCGGTAAAGTGTTGCCAACGAAAGAAAAATACAGCGTGACAGCTAACAGTTCAGGGTTATTAAAAATAGAGTGCCACACGAAAGAACAGCGCGTTTTCATTGTTCAGTAATATTTTAAAAATAATGAAGGTTTGGCCACTACAGTTCGCAATTTTCGTTCAAAATATGATCGTAATAGTGATTTAACTTCGTCAACTGTGAAGAGATTAATTCAAAAATTCAGGGAGACTGGATCAATTAATGATCTTAGATATTCTGGCCGTCCTTCAGCAAGTTGTTCAACACCAGCACTCGTCAGCAAAATCTGACTTACCTGTTTACTTACAAAACATCGAAGCAGTTCGTGCGAGTGTTTCTGAGAGTTTAGGAATATTAATTCGGCATCGTGGTCAAGAACTGGACATTTCGTTCTCTACAGCGTATTCTCACGAAAGGTGTGCATCCTCATGTATTCAAAACGTAATTGACTCAAGAACTGAAGCCTACTGTCCACGCGCAGTGAAGAGAGTTCGTTGAATGGATTATGGAGCAACAACAAGTGGATGCTGATTGTTCAAATAAAATCATCTTCAGCGATGAGGCTCATTTTCATCTTGATGGCTTTGTTAATCCTCAAAATTGCCGAATTTGGGGTTCAAAGAATCCACGAGTTATTGTTACGAAACAGATTAATCTACAAAGTGTTACCGGATTTTGTGATAGCGCCATCATCAGACCATTCTTCTTTAAAAATGCGGCTGGTCGAACAATAATAGCTATCGCGACATGATAATCCCGTTTGGGGCCAATAAAATATACCCGATATGATATTCCATACATACCCCTATATAATTTACAATTTACAATTTTTAATTAAAAATTTGTGTTTTCTGTCAAAATTACATCTTGCGTGCATTTTGGGACACCATTTAGATCTGTTTTATTTATCTCATTCTTAGTCTGATTAAATCAACCCAATAAAGTGTCTCGAAATTATTGGTACGATACCCTTCAGCTATTTGAATATTTATTTATAATTTACTTCTAATTTATTCAGATCAGTTTAAATTGTGTCATTGCTTATTTTATTCCATGAGCTGACAGAATATATCCATTTTCGTACTGTCGCATCCCAAAATCCGGCTCAAGTGGCAACCATTTGATTTGTTGTTTAATTCGCTTCTATATATTCGTATGGGATATTTGGAATATCCAATTCATACACTTCAATAAATTCGACTAAGCATGTGGATAGAACGACCTTAAATATGTTAATTAACATTGTCAATATTATACATAGAATAAGTATCTGGATACTCGTATTGGTAAGATTTGCGTAAAATCAACTCAATTTCCTGAAAAGTCTGCATAACACGCAGAAATGTCTGGTATATGCTTACCTGTACCGGTATCCTAATTTGAAATAGCAAGCCATTTATCATGGAATAATTTTCAAATAAAAAAAAAACTTTTCAACATAATTGCCAGTTTCAGATTTGTTTGGATTCCATAATCACCTGGCCAGTTTCATCATTTAATTTACAAAAATATTCGAGCCAGATTGTGAAAAAGTTGTATTCTAGAGAGTCCAGTAAAATATCACATCGTATCAGTCGGTCATAATTACGAAGTACATATTATATATTACTCGTACGTATAGTCGTATTTATCTGTAGGGGCCGTGGGGTATAATGAATCATTATGCTAAACAGTTGTTTAGGCACATTCTATAGGATGTAGAACCAGAAAAACCAGACCTAAACACGGATTCATAGGCAAGCTTAGGCAAGCTAAGTGAGTTTCTTCGAGGCAATACTCGTATCATAGACTAGACGATAACAATTGCTTAATCAAATACAAATTATGGGATGCACTCACTATGCACAGTAAACATTATATGAGCAGATACATGCAATGTTTCGGTATATGATTTAATTGTGGGATTTATGTTCCGGTTTTGAATTTTATTAATATGTATTCAATATATGAAAATAAAAGAATAGGAAACTCTATGACCTTGCGTTGATATTCTCAGCAATTTGCCTGGTATCGCTATTGTTAATGTTCGTTTGAAATCTCAAATGGAAAACCCCAACATCGGAGTAAACTGGTTTCAAACTCAAAATATATTCGAATAACTTACTTATGACATTTGGGGCTTATAGATACAACGAGTATGTCATAGAAGAATGTGGACTGACGTTGGTGGCAGATAGAGCAATTGAATAGTCGTTCAATGAACTGAGGTTTTGATATACATAGGAATTTGAGCTTGGACAAGGTTTATGTTTTGGATAGCGTTGGTTTTGTCTATTATAGTGAGGCACGCGGGCAGTTATTGACCCATGCTGGGTCATTGTATTTAGAAATATGTACGGATTTGTCACCTATAAAGGTATGACGATGGCTGATCACTTGACGCAGCAATAGTCTGCTAACAACATAGGAAGTAAATTTTCTTTGCAAGGTGAGGACTCTAAAAAGCAAAAATGCGGTGATCGGCATTACGGGGATCAATATTGACCCTTAATGAAGAGGCTATGATGCACTCATAAACATTATTGATGCACTCTGTATCGTGCAATCTGATGCAAATGATGACTATGCTCAACTATAAGTTCTTCTTAACATACTAGCTAAAACCTTATCTAGAACCACTTCTGATTGCTACTCAATTTGTACAACTGTTTTATATAGAAAGGTGCCCCATGCTTAGGCGACTGAGATGTCTTTTCTGCTTAGGTCTATCTCGTTGTGGAGCTATCGTAGTGTTTGTTGTAAAATCCCCTCTTCCAAAGGACGTCGAAGGGGTTGGGACCGAAATCTTTCAAAGAATTTGCTACAGAAACCATTTGCAGTCGCTAAAGTCCTTTCTTCTTTAAATTATGTTGTTGGTGGCCTTAAGATTCATGCAGTAGTACCTTACGAACAAAAAGTCTTCTTAGTATTTCCTGATTAAGTTTATATTCGTTTGCCTTCTTGGGGCAAATAATGAGTGATTGTGAAGTGTCACTTTTTATTAACAGTATTTATAGCGAAACCAAGGTAGACAAGGCCCCTCCTTACTATATTACCTCACAGATATAGCTACGATGTGAATTAATATCGATGATGTGCTCACCTTTTTAGTGACATCATCCTGCTATTGATTTTGCCCTCATTCTTAATTAATCCCATTTTGACCACTTCTGCTGAGTACTTACAGGTGTTCTACTAACCACTTCCTGCGCTCTGCTGTAAATGCCATCAGCGTATGAAAGTAGTTGCACAGACTTTTGGAGAATTTTTCCTCTGGTGTTGGCTTCTTTCCTGCTTATCGTCTTGGCACAATAAAATAAAGCCGGCAGGATCAGTTCTTTGAAGAGAATATATATCGTCGTTAGGATCTTTTAATGCATATCGATTGTGAAATTGAAGTGTTTAATACCGTAGAGGTTTGTTAACTCCTTAACTACCTTGAAGTTACTGCTGTTGTAAGACCTACGTTGTGGATAGATGTGGTTCCTTGTCTGTCGACAGAATGTCTCCATTTACTCTATGATCAACTCGTTTTGTATATTTTTTTGATTGCACTGCACTGCTTTGTTGAATATAGTGCCGTGCGCAGTATTTATTTCAGAACTAGAGTAAAACCTCTGCGGAATCCGGTATACCTTTGAAATAGTGCGGAGAAGCTTAGGACATCCTCTAGTAGAGCGCAAGACGATGAACGTTGACATGTGTGGCTTCAAAGCCGATGAATAGGTGATATGTAACGAAGTTCATTGACTTTTCAGGATTTTGTCTGCAGTAGATTTACCGCCCCGAAAACCACATTGGTACTTGCCGATTATTGTGTTGTAGAAAGGCTCTACTCGTATATCGCGTTCGATGAAAAGCCTTGTATCGCCCTTTTTGTGTATGGGGCCTATGGAGTAGATTACTCATTCGAACTTTTGTCCAGCCATGCTGCATCAGTGATTTGCATGTACACATCACTTCCGTAAGCCTGCTGGTAAACCATTAGAACCGGCGGCTTTCTTGTATTCTCAGCTTTTTAACAGCTAAGCCTGACTATTTCTTCGTTGCTTGGAAGTGCCGGTTCTTTTTTATATCAAAATGATGCCTATTCTACACTCTCTTACGCTGCAGCACTTTAAGGTGTGCATCTTCCATCACCTATTTGCGATGGAATCGGATACTTCTCCAATGATGTTACGTGTCTGGATGTTCCCATCAGTGAAAGATGAGTGCACTTCCAAGAGTTTCTCAATGTCAGTTTTCCGTTGTAGTCTCTGGCTATTCGAAGCATGAATTTGATTGTGGCGAAATAATGATCGGAGTCGACGTTAACTGCTCTTAAAATGTGAAATATTCAAAATGGTAAATCCATGGCACACATCTATTAGCATATATAGATTTTATTGGATCCGCTACTTCGAAAACCTACTGCAGCTTATCACCACATTATTAGATCCGAAAATGTTTTTTTTAGCGATTCTGACATTAAAACTTCCGAATACCATTTTGGTATCATACAGGCTCCAGGATGTCATAGAATCCCTCATTGATATGGTATTCAGCCTCATTGCTAAAACGGTGATTTTCGAAAACGCAACTCTGATGAGTTTAAAGTCAATAACCTTTGATCTAGTTCGCGCCGATATTTTAGTAATATATATATATATACGACGGCTTTAAATATTTTTATATCACCTGGGATGCACAACGTTCAAACAAAGGTCATAGACCGTGAAGGTTCCGGCTCGTGAACGTATAGGAGGGTGAAGTAGTTACCCCGACGACACAACAAGTTTCCTTGTAGAGAATCCCTTGGATGAGGAGTTTGTTGAAACTGATTTCAGTAACACACTCTAAAGATGTAAGCGCTGCCTCAGTAAGGATGGATGACTTTTTCAAGGCTCTAGTTAAGTTTGGCAAGTCGTTATCAATCTGAGATTAGGCTTTAAATACTACATAGTTTTAGAAGTTTTGATAAAAATTATTTCATCTAGGAAATTCTTTCACTGATGTGCTGCCATTTTTCTCTCGTGGTCGGTACTCGCATTTATACGTTTGGCAAATCTAATCCGGGATAACTGCAAGGAATATCCAATGGCTACTAAAATTAGCATAATTAATGCGAAGTCACAGTTATAATAAGTTATTGGACATTGCCAGATTAGCATCGCTCATAACAAAACTTCCTTCTTTTGATGGCTGAGTACTGTTCCTTCTTGTCACTACAAAGTTTGTCAAATGATTAAAATAACGCAATTCTAAAAACAAAGTGAAAGATGAGAATAATTTGTTCTAACAAAAGAAACTATCACCACCTACACTGATTATTCAAACAAAGCTGTCAGCATGGAAGCAATCGCCTTTTTCAAGACCCTCATCTGTCATGGGACTTTAAAGATTAACAATGCCTACAGCGTTCACAATACAGATACAGCTACCATTATATAATCATTTAAAAATACGATAGAACTCCAACTTGTCAACAAATAAATATTTTTAACAAAACCCAAACTTATTCAGCTTCGTAATTCCGTGATTCTATTACAATAAGATTTTACTTAAAAATTGGCAATTGTTCAAAAGGTTCAATTGCATTTTTATGAATACTTGAGAACTTCCTTTTGTATCGACATTCTGAGACGATACATCAATAAATACAATATGAGCTGGCATTGTGACGAATCAAAAGCCTTAGAATGTCTGACTTTGTGATTTGAATACTAATTCACTTAATATTGCTTTCGTGGGTTAAAATACTTGTTAAGATGAATCAATGTAAATTATGCACTAACATGTTGATTTCTTATTACAAAATAAAAATGTGAATAAATTCTTAAAGGTCCGTAAATTGTTGATAGTATTGAACATGTCATAGCGAGTGACCTAGATGAAAATATGTGTTTTTTCCGGCAATCTTTGCGAGTGTTATCACTTGGAATTGATCACACACAACTTGTCGTTTTTAAGTCGGACGCACTGCCGACATACACACTACATTGCAAACTTGCTTCTCTTATATCCCGTCTCCACTTATGCAGCTTACATACTGATTTGGAATGCCAACCTGCTGCCATAAGAATTATCTATCTACACTTACGAACGCTTTTTTGAAGTCAGCAGGTGTAGCAAAAATCGATAGTGTTGATGCGGTTAATGTGGTCACCCAAGCAGGAATACCTGCTTGTTCATTGTCAAGAATATAATACTTTCGAGATGTGCTTTGATGTGTTCAAGTTCATTATCTTTGAACGAAGCACTCTTTAAAATCCTTCAGATTTTTGGCAGCGTGAGAAGCATTCCTTTTTCTCATGTTTCTGAGTAAAATTTATTGTTGCAAACCTTCTCCGGTATTGAAGGCCGTCTCCGTTTGATTACTCCGGAAAAAGCTTAATAGAGTCCCGAGGGAAGGTCGTAAAGTCATGCCGAACAAGACGTTGGCAGTGGGAAGTGCGTACGAATTCTGGAGTTTGCGACGTAGAATAATTTGTTTTGCTTTTGGCCAAATTTCGGTCTTCAATGCTATTAAGAATATCGAAAAGGTGAAAGGTGGTCTCTACATCTCTTTAGCCTTACTCTTACCTTCAAAATCATCAGAGAACGATCCAAACAAACTGTTCACCAGGTTTTAACGAAAGCTGTGGCCGTCTGACAGTTCTGCGGTGGTTCACAGAATTCTACTATTGCATCCACTTGTAACTTTTCCGGCTTGTTTAGCCAGTTCACTGATGGCGTTTCTTTAGTCCCGAGTGCTGATACATTATCCTCTTTTTACTCGAGTCCAATCCTACCTTCTGCAATGCGAGCTTTAAGTTATCTGCACTTCAATCCAACTACAGACATCATCAGATAACCACGTAAAGCATCCGATTACGGTTATGGGGTTATAAGTTTAACAACATTGCAATAACCACTTATACTCATCGGAATGGCGTTACTGATTATTTCCGTCCCTTAAACACTGTAGCCTCTTTGTTGTTGGCGGACAAATCTGGCGGTATCAAACCTGGTTCCCCTAAATACGGTGTCATTACTGTTCGGACGGTTGCACTTTGAAGGCTAATGATACCATGAAACTATGATATCGTGTCAGCCTAATTTCGACTCCACTCTACTTTCGAATTGAGAGAAGACTTCTAACATGTCGGCTTTTAGAAATACTTTAGACTGGACGTTCTCTGCCGATCTGTTACTGATTATACAACTGATTTGATGGCAAGTCCTATGTTTGTATAGAGTAACTCCTATGACTTGTCTTGCAGAAGTGTCGATTAGCCTCTTACTCTTACGATTGCGGAGACAGAGGTCACGAGTTCCGATGATACGTCGGAGATTGGGTTTATTGCTGACAACCTTTGCATTAAGGTCTTTTTAATTTCATAAGAGCGTAATCATGATGTTTCTAATGGTTGTCATCAATTCCCCATTCCCCAATTAAGTCCTCAATCAAGCCAACACACTTTCTGATTCTGTAGATGCTGATAGCTTCTTATCAATTTAATCATTTTTTTTTTTTTTGGTTTTAAATCTTTATTAAATCAACTCACCCGACTAAGCTGTGGTTTGATAATATCTTACTGTAGAAATATTATCAGCTATAAAGCTGAAGCATACGACCTAAGTATAACGGATCACAAACTATCTTGCATCCAACTTGATCATTATATTCTAAGCAAAAGACCTATTGTAATCAAGGAATCTTTCAAAATAAATTTTGTAGCTCTAAAAGATGAATTAAACTTTGAGCCCTGGGAGGATATTTACAATACAGATGATCCATCCATAGCTTTTGATTTCTTTCTTAAAAAGTTACAGTTTTATATATCTAATTGCAGTCGCAGTAAAAGCAAGTAACTTAGTAAATTAAAGTGCCTAAAACAATGGATGACTATTCCTTTTTTGAATAAAATCAAACGAAAAAACCAAATTTATTCGCGTGTTAAAAACACCATAGTAATATATACAAAACTCAAGCAATCCTATAAAAAACTATGTACAGAACTTAAAACTGAAGTAGCTCTTCGTAGAGATATTGTACTTATTTTAGTAACAGATTAGCTAATAATATCGGTAACTCTAAAAAAGAATGAGAGGTTGTTAACGAAATACTGTAAGCCTTTTTCCGATATCATTATAGGCCATATCAACACAACTGTACCCGATCCTCTTTAAGCTGCTAATTTATTCAATAATTTTCTTACGAAGATTAATTTTGTGTAGAATATCCCTGAATCCAGTAGCTCTAAATGTCAATATGATAAAACTTTAAGCCAAAAGAATTTCCAATCAAATAGTTTCTTCCTTGAAGAGTTTACTACTTTTGAAATTCTTAAACTAATTTTTTCTCTTAAAACGTCTAACTCATCATCTTTTGATCAGATATCAAGTTTTGTCTTAAAAAATATATTACTTCCAAAATTTCTGACGTTTTGTGTTATATTTTTAATATTTGTGTACAAAAAGGCATATTTCCAAAGTCTCTAAAATGGGCAGTCGTAATACCACTTCATAAATAGGCGATGTTATGATACTTAACAATTTCAATTGTTAATTCTTTCAATTTTTTCTAAGGAGTTTGAAAGACGTATTCAATTTCGTATCCTATTTAGATAGAATAAACTTTTTGAACACTTCTCAGTTTTTTTTCGGAAATGGTAGATCTACGGAAAGTGCTTTATTGAAATTAACTGGTGAATTGTATACAAGCCTAAATGCTTTAATCTCAGCTGCGTTATTCATAGACATCGCCAAAGCTTTCGATACAGTCGATCACAATTTACTGGTAACAAACTTTATTGTGCAGGGTTTAGAGGATACATTCATGATTGGTTTGCTCCTTATTTAAAAAAAAATCGTAAGCAAACGGTTAAAATGTAAAGTCCCCAAAAACGATTATTACAGTAGGTATACTGTCCTGGGTCCTATTCTTTTTTTAATTGTAATTAAATTTACGCAGATTACCGGACGGTACTCCAATCCAATCTTTGTTCAGATACAATAGCAATCAATCATCACGAGGAGATAAAGCAAGAACTTGATCATTTGATTATTGCACTAGTGACTCAAGCGAAGTCCTGAGCAATAAGTTTTTCCTTTTTTTGGGAATATTGAATTTAGTCACTAGAATTGCAGTCCAAAATGCGTGAAAAACATTTCTAGCTAGACTGCTTATCCACTTATATGTGCTACCTGAGGTGTTGAAGTCGTTCTCTGCAACGACTTCCTTCCGGAGTCGAAGAATCTCCAAGAATCTTTTGACTAAGTCATCGTCGCTGTACAGTCCGCATAAACGAATAACTTTGGAAGGTTGCCCAAATACGACTCTTTACAATTATTCTTCTCGTGGGATGGATTCTTCTATCGCTAGAAGGACCCATCAATTTATTTACTAAAGAGAACAAGTATGAAAGACGATGCTTAGGGAGTTGATTGCAATATAATTTACATAATGAATGCGGTCAGTTTTTTTTTTAAATCGGGCAAACAATAATGAGATTTCATTTGTTGGGTATAAGATCAGTCGATACATACTCAATTCTAAGTCATCTTTCACTGCTTTGAAAAATCTGGTCTCTAAACAAGTTCATGTAGCCTTGCTTGACTGAAGGCCCCTGCAAGCCTCCTTTTACGAAAAAATTATTTACACATACTTAGTACCGACTGTGAGTATGTTACGATGCCCCCATGTTCGCTTCAATTACTGGACATTGGTGATACGAAAGGCAGCATCGTTTGCTGAAACGCTAGCACAGACTTATGTTTTGCCTTGGGTGTTTGGAATGTCAGTTTCAGTTTTTATGCATTTTTATTTTTTAACTTAAGTTACTCTTATATGCTAAACAAAAAACGCTTAAAAATTAGCTTAAATAAACTTACAAATAATCTTATTCTAACTTAATGGCCCCATGCGGGCACTCTAAGTTAAACCTAACACTTAAACTATGTCTTCAACAAGCCACCAAAAGTTTTGGTGCTGCTGAGCAACATCCCTCATGTCGCGACTCCCTACCGTCCTACTGACCCGGAGACGCTCCGCACTGCCATGTGCGACGTCTCTGTCGTAGTTGAGTCGCCTGTACGCAGCTGTTCGAGCAACGTGGAAGATTAGCGGCACCGCCAATCTGTCCTGGATCAGACCTTTGCTATCTAGATAGAGGAACGCTTCTGGAGGAATAAAGCCGTCAAAGCAAACTCTCTCGTGATACATATAATTGGGGTAGTAAGCCCCGGAGATCAGGTTGTTGGATGAGGTCATTGCTCTTGCAACGTGCCTACGAGTCAACTTAATGACGAAATTGTCCACTCTTATTAGGTTCGCCCTATTGTATAAGACCTCATTAGGATAGAATTATATGTACTGAGACTCTGGTGTTCTGTATAGGCGAAGACAAGTCCTAAGACAAGCCCTCTCAAACACCCGAATCTTTTCCAATAAACTTGCTCTCACGTTGAACCATACGGGACATCCAAATACAAGCATGTGCCTGATAAGGGGCATGTAGCAGATTACCTTCACCCTCTCATCGAGTTTACTGTTATAGAACAGTCTCTTTGTAAGGGCAAAAGCACCTCTGGCTCTGGCCAGAGCAACATCTATATGTTTGTTAAAATACAGATATTGATCTAGCCAGATCCCAAGGTATCTGACTACATTTGGACAAGCGAGTGGCTGTCCGTGTTGTCCGAGGATAGAAAACTTTCGCCAATTCTTTCTGGTATCCCTAGAGGCCCCAGACAAAGGCGTCCTAAACAGAATGGTTTCCGACTTCTGAAAGTTGATTTTCAACTTCAGTCATCGCAATATCGCTTAATTTTGTCGAAGTCACGCTGCAAAAGTGTATTAATGACCTCAATCTTTGGACCCGATCTGTACGCTATTATGTCGTCTGCGTACGCTATGGCATGGTGAAGTGAACCTATGAGAACACTCGTGTAAATGTTGAATAGGATCGGCGAATTTACCGCACCTTGTTGCAGACCGTTTTTAATGTCAAATGTCCCAGCAGAAGTCACATCGCCATTCTTCACGATGAACTGTCTACTGGAGAGCATATCAAAAAGAATATACAGCAGTGGTTTACTAATTCCCAACCTGTCCAGCTTGAAAAAGAGTCCCTCTAACCATACGGTATCGAAGGCCTTCTCCAAGTCAATCAGGCAGGCATCAGTGCACTGTTTCTTGCCTTTGTTCCATTGGATATCAGAAACCAGTTTCGACGCAGCATGAATGATATCATGCCCCTCCTTCAAACCGAACTGATTATCCGGAGCTATATGTTTGTCCTCAACCCACTTAGTCAGGACTCTATTGATCACCCTTTCGAAAACCTTACTGATGTTAGGAAGAAGACTAATCGAGCGGAGATTCGCCGGATTGGAAGTGTCTTTATCCCTTTTGGGGATGGGATGTACCACCGCAGTTTTCCAATGCGCTGGATAATGTGCATTATTCATTGCATTATTAAACAGGGTGGTGATTCGAAGATCGTTTGGAGCTCTTCCTTCGAAATGAACGGGGGTAGTACCCTATCGTTGGTGATGACATTATTGCCATATTCTCGTCACTGAGCTGGGTGAAACCCGAGCTCTCGAATCGCCAATTCACAATTTCATTTCGAAGGCAGAAATTGTGCACAAGGACTCGATTCTCCAGATCGTGGTTCGGGCCAATGATAACATTCGCCTTGTACACTTCCTGGAAAGTCGCTCCTATAGCCTCTACCTGCTCCTGCGGATCCTCGATCACAAAGAAGTTGTCATCATCACCAGCCTCATTTGGATCTATGCCCGCTGCTGCCAGTATTTGTTCGTTGTTCGTCGTTCGGTCGATTTTAGGTGTTTGGAATGTGTTAGAAAAAAACTGCACTCTCTGACATTACATTTAGCTCTGTTTGAATAATATCTAAAATATGAGAAAAATGGTGGTAGATAACTATTCCAGACGACTCGGCCATCGACTTGCCATATGGTCCAATATAAATTCAGCAGATAGCACGCACTTTTCCTGACCCTGGTTACGCGTTGCGCTGCTATAGAAATGTTAATTCTGCTTTTTTTCCTTTTTCATTTTCTTTAGATTAGTAAGCGACATGTGAAAGCACATTTTTGCATCTTACCGTGTAAGCATTTTAAGCAACTGCCGTTTTGGATCCCGATTGCCGCGTACCACTTCGTGTGTACCTACGTACAATAACTTCAAAATGTAATGAGCTTCTGCCAAAAACTTCATCCTTTCACGTTAAAAGAAGTTGATGATTGCCATACGAAAAATTAACGAATGTCACCATAAATGATTTGCTCCAGACGAAGTCTGGCACCCAAAGTTACAAAGTCTTTATTGCTCTCAGTTCACATTGCTAGAATTTTATCTAATGTGTATATTTCCATATGTTCACTCTTAAAAAATACAAACTTAATTAAATTGCTTAAAATTTTAGAAGCAAACTGTTATAGACTCAAATTGGAGCCACATCTAAAACTACACATGCTTGTACTCGTAGAATACATAATTGTTTACTTTCTACTCGTACCTTGCTTCCTATTGTCCTAAATTCCCTCCATTTCTACCTATATTTGTTTCGGCCCAAAATAAAGCTAATGACTTCTAAATCAACTTAGCTCACTGAGCACTAATCCTTTCATACATAAAACATTGCTGACAGCAACAATGTCAGTGCCGGTTCCAGCCAAGCCTTTAAGACCTACGAACATTAGAATGCAAATGGATTAAGGAACAATGTATTTATGATACGAGAGATCTGTTGTGTTAGCTGATTTAAATTCGATGTGACTCTCGAATCTGATTAACCCATTTTTCGTGACAATCGCTATTTGTCTGTTACACTGTTACATAGTACCTCAATAAATTATTTAGCACTCATGGGATTAACTTTTCAACGGACTCATCTTTTTCACTTCGAGTTACTTCGAGTGCTATGACGCACTTAATTTAGAATGTGCGAACCCAACATTCCAGATCATAACTCAATGCAGACCTACCTACGCTCACTTACCGGTGGCAGTAAAACATATCAAATTCATTACGATATGTTAATTTCATAGATAAAGTTTAAAATTAATCGCCCAACCTTGCCCTTGATTGAAAACCAATACGAGTACACTCGCGACAACGACCACAACCACGACCATATCCACTAGATACAAATACTCGTAGGAAATCCAAAATGAAGTTCATGGCTGGTTACAAACATCACCTAGCCGAATGATTAATTGGCAATTAATTTGCATATCGCTATGTGTACGGGTATCTTGTACGATATGCACGGATACCTATGCAGTTGTAGAGTTAATAAATTTTGTCCACTTCTCTTGCAGCACCTCTCGTAACGGACATCTGCTTGGGATGCATCTGTGAAGCAATCAGCGGTTGTAATCAAACGAAGATCTGTTCTGGTGGTGTCTGTGGACTTTTCCGCATCACCTGGGCTTACTGGTCTGACAGTGGTAAATTGACATTGAATAACGAGCCAGCAACTTCAGATACAGGTAAGTGGCGATATATTTTTATACACTGTAGATAGGGATATGTAGTGAAAATTTAATCTATAATTTGTTTCGTCTGCAGCTTATCCAAATTGCGTAAACGATCCTTACTGCGCGGCGAATACAATTCAAAATTACATGGCAAAATTCGGACAAGATTGCAACGAGGATGGTGTAATCGATTGCTACGATTATGCTGCCATTCACAAATTGGGAGGATACGGATGCAAGGGGGATTTGGCCGGTCCCTATTCAACAGCCTTGAATCGATGCTTGTCCACTTTCAGTGGATAAAATGCGAACACTGAAGATGATTGCCTGAAGTTACTCCACCGCAACTTGGTTGCTCCATCCAACATATGCTTGTGCTTAAAATTATTCTAAATTTCATTCATTTTAATAAAATAATTTAAAAGTAACAAATTACTGTCTTTTTTTTTATTTATATCTAAATCAGGATTGCTAATAAATAAAGAAATAGGTGCTTTGACTTAGGTATCTGCATTGGAAATTAGGAGCCCTAATCCCTAATTAGCATAAGCGGATTTGCAAGCCGCAATGAGTCACTGGTCGGAAGCGCGTCGTGCGTTCGTATTAGAGCAATATTTAAAGTGCGGTGTTTGGTTGGTTCGTTCGCGTCGCGGAGATTTTACTCACTTTAGTATTCGGAAAGTAAGTGATAGGATGAGCACGCAAATTATCCGGCCGTAGACAAGAAGCACGGCGCCAGAACATGTGGTTCAAGTTCTACACGAAATTATGTGCAATCCGCGTAAATCAATAAGGAAGATTGCGGCCTGTACTGGAATAAAAAATCAACAGTGCTTGTCATTTTGAAAAATAAACTAGAGATAGAAGTCATGTAGTTTCTCAACGAAAATAACTATTCTCTACAAGAAACCTTAGCGAGAACGATTCTGGAACGTTATCGATCAGCCCGAACGTTTGGAAACATATTGTTTACTGACGAAGCACATTTTTATATCGATGGCTGTGTTAATAAACAAAACATGAAATAATGGTGCCCTGATTACTGGTAAAGGTAACATACATAGGTCATGTGTTTAAGATATACTTAAATACTGCTTAAATCCTGCGTCCTTTCACGTCAAACCAAGTATCCCCGACCCTTCACAACTGCTGTGCTTAACGACTGTTGAGTAATATCCGTGCTTATGTCTGCCTGGATAAAAAGCCCTTTCTACTGCAGAGACTGCTATAATTTGATCTTTAAGCTAGATATGCTTCTCCATCTATCTTCATGTGTGTGCTATCGGCTCCTTACTGACATACCTCTGTGCTTCGGTTGCAAAAACATTTTTCACATTTCTTCAGTGGTCGTTCACATTTGTATGAATGGATCTACTGATTATTAACGTGCCTAAGCTGAGATGGACTTTGAATTGTTGGTGCACTGCGAGATCTCTAAATTTGTCAGTATTGTACGCGGTGCAGTCAACATATATGTACGCGCCGTTACTTCTCACAAATGCAGCAGACATAACGTGACCAGACGTCGAACTTTCGGCGGGCAGTCCCGCTTTTAGAGTGTGTGTCCCGCTGTCCCCAGACATCAGAAGGGACAGCGAAATGACCCGCTTTGGGCCACCCCACAGATGATTAAAAAGAATTATCCAATAACATGCATTGTAACGAGTAGCAATGATGCCTCTCGAACACACAATGACATCATTGCGTATCAGTTTTCACTCACATATGTAACTCACTGTACAAATGCACTAGCCGAACGTATGTACCTAATTCGTCCACAGTTGCGTTGTGTTTACATGGGCCGTTTATGTGTTTTGTGCTTTCTCTGCGCTCATTGCTAAACCACTCTCTCACTCACGGTCACTACTCTGAATCTACTACAGTTAATACAGCTACATTGCAATTTGCAACGCGGTAAACGCTTTACCGTTACTTTTGTTTGAGAGAGAAGCTTTGAAGTTGAATATAATTTTGTAAGTATAGTCGTTTAGTAATGTTATTCTTCAGAGCACCCAATCGTTTTTCGCAAAAGTTATTCTAGATATTCCTAGAAATGCAGAAACGTAAATGTAATTTCAACAGTGATTTGCAGCAAAAGTATCCTTACATAATAAAACGAAATAGGTGCAGACTCCGATTCAGACGTCATCTGCAAAAAATGTAGGACTGAATTCAGGGTTGCTCACAGCGGATTGAGTGATATCGAAAAACATTTAAAATCACAAAAACACAGATTAGCCGATCAATCCGCGTCTTCGAGTAAATTGGTCTCTTAATTTTTTAAAAGTGCAACCCCTTTCTCGACCGATTTAGATATTGCAGCTAAAGAAGGATTGTGGACTCAATATTAAAGAAAACCATAGCTTCAGATCCAATGACTGTGCCTCGAAAATAATTAATCAATGTATGCTTTGAAAACAATTTGTGAATTTCATTGTGCAAAAACTAAAACTGAAGCTATCGTAAATAAAGTTTTTGCACCTTATTTCAAATTGCAATTATATAAAATTGATGACAGATGCATCTAATCATTGCGCCTTAAAAGTTTTTCCATTAGTTGTGAGATATTTCCAGCCAAAAGCGGGAGTTAAAGTAAGAATTTTGAGCGTTGAAACTAAACCAGGAGAATCGTCAGATGTAATTGTAACGTTTATAAAACAAAAAATTGAGGAGCTGAGCTTATCGGATAAAGTAGTATCTTTCTGCGTAGATAATATGTAATATGTTTGGAGGTGCAGCTCGTCACGGTACTAACAACGTTTTCAAGAAACTTCAATCTTCGTTGGGGAGGAATAACATATAGTTGGAATTAGCTGCGCCGCGCATATTCTGCATAACGCAATTAAAAATGCATCCGATTGCTTACCAATTGATGTGGAAGTGATTGTCTTAAAAATTAATTCCCATTTTTACATTTATACTGTTGAGTTGAAAATGTAAAGGAAATCTGCGACACTGCTAATTGAATCCAAAAAAATGTTGGGATACAGCAAAACTCGTTGGCCTGCTCTAATGCCCGCTGTGGAAAGAATTTTGAAACTCTATGTGCCTTTGAGAGGGTATTTTTTGAACTTAGAAAAATGTCCGGTCACATTGAAATCTGTTTTTGAAAATGAGTTTTCTGAACTATGGTTGTTTTTATTCACAGTCAAGCAGTTACCTTTCATAATACAATTTTAAAAATTGAGAAACAAAATATATCCGCAGTAGATGTCGCACAACACATTAAAAACATAAAAAACAATCTAACTGACAAGAAACAAAATAAATACACGTCACTATCAATGAGATATTTACTTGACAGTCGCAGTGCAGATGGGATATATAATTTCCTGGCGGTGGTGGTTGAAGAATTTTACTCAACTTCTTTACAATATTATATTGAGCAGTGGACTGAACATTTTGATAATTTAAATATTTTTGATGAATCAACTTTAAAAACTGTCCCAGAGTGGAGTAGCGTGCAACATGTTATTTCCCATATGTCTGATTATAAAGTTATAAATTTAGAAGAAACAAAGGAAGTGGAAATATTCGATGAGTTTTCTTTAATTAAAAACTACATATCAAAAACGAAAGAAGAATGGAATAAAGCATCAACTACTATTATCGAAAACAGATGGACAGAAATATTACGTCATTTTGAAGATAATATTCTCAAGAATGAACAAAGTATGGACATAGGAAAAAATAAATTTAAAAATTGAAACATTGCAAAATATATTAATTTGCAAATACAATGTGGATTTGACATGTGAACAATTTTTAACACTTTTGAAAGGGTCACCGGAATTACTAAAACAAATCTGTTCAAACGAGAATTAGGTACTCTAATTGAAATGTAAGCTGAAATTTAAAAATATTGCTTGTTATTTTACTTTTATTCTTTTTAACCCCAACTTCAATACCAACCCATGAACATACCTGAATCATAAACCTAGTTTATATGAAAGCTAAAATCGCATTGTCTCAATGCGCATTGTTTCAATACGCTCATATAAACACCACTTCATACCGAATTGAAGATTTCAATGCGCTTAAGCTGTCATATAAACTAGATAATAGATAAACTAACCTAGATGTCAAACTCTACTAACACTTTTGCAAGCCATTAACTTTCGCACAGACAATGAATTCCAACACTTTTACATCTCTATAATTTTGTCAAAATTTTGCTGGAACGATGGCAATTTACAAGTAAAATTGCTAAAACACTAAAATGGGCGTGGTTTGTATAAAATGGGAGTGAAATTGCCACTGATAACAATTCACACGTATTTACAGACAGGTTCACACGGATAGGGGCGATCAGTAGGATCCAGTTTTGATTTTCCAATATCTGGAAAGTTTGACATCTAGTTTAGTTTATCCATGAATTGAATACTACGTTTAATGCTTTCCACATCTCGATCCTTTCAAATATGTATTTCCACCGACTGCCCCAAAATATGTACGTATGATCGCCAATCTGTGAATATGTGATCCATTAACAGTGAAGGTGACCTAACTAGTGTATGCAAAAGTGTGATTTCTTTGTGTTGTATTCGTAAAATTCTGAAGAGTTTCCATTTATGATGCGTGACAGTATACGGGTATAATGGTGAGCTCTAGCACTATATCTAACTCTTTTTTTCTTTCTTTCGTACTTTGCCAGCTAGTTCGGAGCAATTTCAAGATGCCCATGTTTCACTGCAAAAACAAAATAGAAAATATCTTTCGGAATACAAAATTTACGTAAGATGGATGAGTGGTTGCCTAAAATAGAACATCAGGTCAATTTACACTAATAATTTAGTCTCCCCATTAGATGTTGGATGCCACCCATGGAGCGTAATAACCACTGAGTCCAAAAATCTTTCTTTCTCTTTCTGTCCCATTAGCCCTAAAACTTAACATGTGCTCAGGCATTTTAAGTGTGGTAATACCCACTTGAGTGTTAAGTTCTTTTTTAAAAGAAAAAATTAATAACTTGGTAAGTAAACAATCTGGAAAGATGAGACTTACGAACTTACCAACATATGTATCTGGTTGCGAGGATCAAGTCAATGAGGAGGTTACCAAGTACTACTTCTATCACTGTCCAACATACATAAATATGATATGTACATATGTGCATATTAGCAATATGCGTATGAGCTTTTCAGATCTGACATTCACTAGGCCGCGTACTTATATATGTACCTATAGATACATACATATGTACGGAATGGTTGCATGATGCATTGTCGTGGATAGAATTATAAATCGTGACAAGCTACCTAAACCTACCTTTGCAGCATTGAACATTCTTGATACTTTAACCGACTCCCCTTGACATATTTAGCAGGCAAACGGCCGCTAATGTAGTTGTTCGCCTTAAAGCAGTATCATAGTAAGGCAATTAAATACGCTATTAGCCTGAATATTCGCAGGATACTGGAAGGGAACATAGCTACACCATACACACAGTTACACATCCATAAAAACACAAAAGTCACGTTTTCTTCTAGCTCATTCCGAGAGAGAGAACTTTAATCTTAGTGTCTACTCCTGTCTTCTTGATCACTAGTGTGTTCAAAGCCGAAATACCATAGATAAACTAACCAAGATGTCAAACTCTACTAATACTTTTGCAAACCCTTAACCCTCCGTTAGTCGCGGGGGATCTGAATATTTTTTGTTCGCACTCACACGTCCAGTAAGTTTTACACTTGATTTGTCATTAAATTCATTTCCTATGTTGTTTCATGCGTACCTCTTACTTCTAAAACCCTTAGTGTGATTTGGTAAATCTAAAATTTCAACAAAAATACAAGTTATCATGAAAGGGATCTGTCAAGCTACAATTCCAACACTTTTACATAACTTTGTCAAAATTTGCTACAATGAGAGCAATTTACAAGTAAAATTGCTAGAATGAGAGCGATCAGCACAATGTGTGTAATGTGGATGACGTTTTTTTTGACTAAAATGGGCGTAGTTTTTATAAAATGCTAGGGAAATTGCCATTGATGACAATTCACAAGTATTCACAGACAGTGTCACACAGGTAGGGGCGATCACTAGAAAACCGGCTTTGATTTTCCAATATCTGGAAAGTTTGACATCTAGGTTATTTTATCTATGCCGAAATACGAATAATGGCGACTAACATTGTATTGTCTTGTCAAATACTTGGAATCAGTCTGCATAAGCTCTAAGAAACGTTAAGAGCCGAACAGATGGTGTATCTGCGCTGCAGAGATTTGACAGCGCTACAAGGCACAGACACAGATACACATTCTGTTCAGCCCTTTAGACTGTCTATCATTTATTATGGAGATGACTGAGCAGTTGAACATTCATTTTCGTTGAAGACGACATCTACGAGTATGTAGGAGTTATCGACTTTGGCTTTATCGTAAATTATTAAGGAAATTGTGATTTCGATGTCACACCTGGACTGGGGTGGCTGAAATGGCATGTAAACTCCGCAGTATTTTGTGACAGAAAAATCCTGCTTAAACTTTCATTTATTAAACGAGGACATGGACGATGTACGAGAGGTATGATGTGGTGTCACAAAAACTTGTTTGAGCTATGCAAATGAAATGGCAAGCCATCTTATGTGGGATTAAAAGTCATTTGTGATGCAAAACTTAATTTCCGCACCCATATTGATTTTATAATTAGCAAAGCGAACTCTGCGCTCAGCTGTGTTAAACGATGGTCTAAAGAATTTGTTGATATGCAAGCTATGTATATTATTATAGATATGATCCCCTTACTATGAAAACTCATGGGCGGACTACTATAGGGTTTTCCAATAGGGACTTGACAACTTTGAATTTAATTTGTGAACGCACTCTTTCACTAATCATCAAACTATTTGTGTCAATTTATTCAGTAAACTCAACATTTTCATCATGGGAAAGTACAGGAACGAGCAACGTCTGCAAATTATAAAAATTTTCTACCGAATTTCGAAGTCGGTGACTGCAACTTTACGAGCGTTAACTCCAATTTTCGGTCGTAATTCTCGCCCTAGTAGACAGGCAATAACAAGTTTAGTGCAAAAATTTGAGTCTACATATTCGTTGTGTGATGTTGCCGTGTCAGTGAGACACCGGGTTGGTCGAAGTGTCGAAAATATCGCTGCCGTTCAGGCGTCCGTAGCAAACGATCCAAATCACTCAATTCCACGGCGTTCTCACGAATTGGGCATCTCTCAGACCACATTATGGCGTATTTTTCGTAAGGAACTTGGTTTACACCCATACAAGATCAAGCTGACTCAAGAATTGAAGCCGATGGCCCATTTGAAGCGACATACGTTCTCCGATTGGGTTCTGGAGAAGATGCGCCAAGATGATGAATTTCATCGCGAAATCATCTTCAGTGACGAAGCTAATTTTTAGCTCAATGGATTCGTCAATAAGCAAAATATGCGTTATTGTTCGGGTGAAAACCCAGATGTGCTTCATGAATCACCACTTCATCCACAAAAAACAACTGTTTGGTGCGGTTTGCATGCCGGCGGCGTTATTGGGCCATTTTTTTTTGTCGACAATAACGACCGTCACGTTACTATGAATGGTCAGCGTTATCCCGCCATGATCACCGATTATTTTTGGCCCGAATTGGAAGATATGGACTTGGACGACATATGGTTTCAACAGGATGATGCCACAAGCCACACAGCACACGCTACAATCGATTTATTGAAGAGTAAGTATGGTGAGCGTGTTATCTCAAGACATGGGCCAGTCGATTGGCCGCCTCGTTCGTGCGATTTAACGCCGCTTGACTATTTTCTGTGGGGCTAAGTAAAGTCATTGGTTTATGCCAACACGCCGACGACGTTGGAAGAGCTCAGAGCCAACATTGAACGCGAAACAGCGGCCGTTTCGGCCGAAATGTAAGGCCGAGTCGTTGAAAATTGAGTCCAACGAATCGACCGCTGCAAACGTGCCCGCGGTGGCCATATGAACGAAGTCGAGTTCCATTCATAAATGTTTTGATTGTACTTCAAGCCGATAATAAAGTTTTTGAAATATCTCAAATGGTTTGCGTTTTATTTAAAAAAAAAAGTTTTTAAGTCCTTATTGGAAAAGCCTATACATCCTGCCACTATGCTGACCGACTCAAACTGCACAGAAACTTTGAATACTGTATGCGGTGTAGTAGACAGAGAGAAAAACTCGGTGTTCCAAACGACTGGCCCCACATTAAAAAAAAAAAAACGCATTGGTGCAGCATGGCACAAAACTAACAAAGTAAAAGACAAGCCTTTGAAGCATGGGTTAAGAAAAAAAATTAGAAGAAAACACGAGGTTGAGCTTTAGAAGATTGAACTTCGCATCCTATTAGGAGGTGACGTACAATAGAAAAACAAAGGTAAGCCCATCTTAATGAAGGACTCCCATGAAGTAACATTCTGCAATCGCATATGAAGAGGCAGCGCTAAAGTTAACCGAAACCCAAGTTAGCGAAAGAGTGCACAACACACCTTCCGAAATATGAGCAACAATTGAAAATCCTTGATTTAAGTGGCCCATGATTTTATTTAATAAAATGATGAGAGGCAATCGGATGCCTATCCAGGAAAAGCTTTCACGGTATAATGACAAAGGCGGCACGAAAAATTGCAACTACCGATCGGTGAAACTAATGTCGCAGACTAAATATTCTTATAGCTCTAGGCAGTCAACAACATAATATTTTTGAAATCCCGGTCTTTATCGATTTGGAAAAAGCGTTCTAAAAAGTTCCCAGCAATCTTATATAACCGGCGCACACTGTTAAAAATGTTCAGTCTAGATTGACATCAAATGAAATTAGCCTTGTGCAGTGAGAATAAAACAGTACAAAACAGCACAAATTTTTTAAAAATATCAGATGAAGTTAGAACAGAAAGGTACAGCCATTTGTTAGGTATCAAAAATTGAAACATTTAATCTTTCCCATTTTTAGCAGTTCAAAATCAAAATGGTATAAGATCCTCATTGTCATTTAGATCAGCGCCAAACGATTGCTCGAAAATTTGCTCAATTTTCGTTTTTCTCATTGAACGCAAAAACTTGGACTTTTCTGTTCTGAACTACTTAGATCAACCTCATTGAACAAAGCTATAGATTCAAGACATACAATGGGGGTTTTGATATTAATTCAATGCGATGCGCCGTTCAATGGCCGTGCGTTAAATCTAATAATGAATAACGCGTGTTTTTTTTATTGGTTTTCAAAAATTTTTTGTAGTAAATTTCAAGGAAAAAACACTAAAACTTAACAAAGAACTTAAAAACAAAATTTACTCAAATAATTCAAAAATGTATGTAACTTATTCTAGTTAATGTAGCTACATATACCAAATCTGGCTGCTACTTGTTCATTCCTGGCTCTAATAGAAATAGTAGAAATATCAATTCGTCAGGTTTTGGGTCGCATGAATCAAAGCACGAAACGATGGATCGTTCCCGGACTCACGTCCCTACTCTTCGCCTGTAGAACGGGAACTGCAGCTTATGTTAAGCTCATTAAATTCCGATATTAACAGCATAACCAATTGGGGAACTATCAACAGAGTGGCTTCCAAAACACAATGCTGTCTGCTGTCGTTATGAATGGCACTTGCATCTTCGAAACCGAAAAACTTTCTATTCTCGGTATGTGTGTCAATGACACATACATATTCGATGTCGTCAAAAAATACTGTGAAATGTCTAGGTTTCTTCAAATGATTTCAGAAATAGTGTGCTCCTTCTGATCTGGCCTCAATATATAAGGCATTTATCTGCCCAAAATTGGTCACATCTCTATTTCTTCTGCTCTGCTCTGTCGAGCCCTCTATTTCCTAGTGATTGTAACATGCAGACATTTAAAACCAACGTTTATCGGTACATATCTTTCTTTCTTTCCTCCCCAATTTTCCTTTGCCTGCGCTATATGCAAACATTTTAAGGGTATCTTAACATTTTGAGCGTGCGCTATTAAAAAAAAAAGTGGGCGTGAAACAAATATTCCATAATATTTGTTTGAATTTTCTAACTTTTCTAAAATCTTTATTTCTCGCTTTAAGCGCTTCTTCTGCCATCATCCCGATTGTCATGGAACATAACTTAATTATCACTGGCATTTGATACCCGGGATACAAAGCTACATATAATACAGCAGCCTCCTTGTTGTTAGCCGAAAAACGCTCAATATTTATGGAGAATTTCCTTAAGATAGTTTGAAAAATGATGTTGAACCGTTTAAGCAAATTTTCATTAATTTGGTAAAGCGTCCCTGAATATAAGGAGGTGACGTAATTAGAGTGGTGTAGGATTTTTTGATGGATGTTAACCTGTCTGGTGAATTTTCCATAACTTTTTGCAATACAGTAAACACTTTCGATTCCCCGAAGCGTAGAGGCTTAAGCGAGTAGAATATTAAAGATTCTCATATGAATAATTGTTCAAGAAACGTTGTATTTGTTGTTTTTTGTGTGTCCTCTAGTCGTTAAAATTTGTGAAACACACTTGTCACCACTGGTACTCGAAGCACTCAAATTTAAATCTCTCTCCATTTATTTTCCCATGTCTTACTAGATATAAGAAATTCGCAATTTGTTGTCAAAAAATTCTGTCGACTCTGGCATGTGGACCAATTTTCGCAAAAATGTTTTTAACGTATTTTTCTAAGGTCTATGGGTCGTTATGGATTTGAAATTGAAATGTACTTATTATATGGGAGCTCAAAAAAAATCACGGTTTCTAAATCGTTAACCGTTCCGTATAAGAGAACAAAGTACGTTTCATCGAACTTATGATGAGATTTTGACCAAATTTCCACTTAGATCGGGTATTTTTTCCAGTGTGCAGCACTAAGCTCTAAAAATGTATCTAAGACGTTTAAAAGACTGATACGCGATATGTACGATAACGTTAAAATGAAACTTTAATGTGGGAATAGGCAGAGAACTCGAAGATCGAAGATAGAGTGTTTTGTATCCTAAAGATTTTTGTGAGCGACGGGCGTTCGTCCACATCGTAGTGTTGGATGATGTGCGAGAAGTATACAGGAAAATCAACAGCGACGGAAAGGAATATGTTACGAATGTAAGCAAGTGCAACAAAAAGTGATCTAATAAGAATTACGCGCATTTTATAAGCTTGCCATTACATCAGGAACCATCCAAATACCAATCTTAGGTAACTAATGCAAGCAGTACTTAAATCTGGAGAATTCTATAATCAGAAGGCATTTATACGTCCCATTCAGAGAGCTGCAACGGGTGCTGTGTATTTGTGTATACCCGTTCAATGATTCAATTTGTTTGAAGCAATCACTTTCGTTGTGAGGCAAGGAATAATCGTTTGCTCATGAACTTAAAAAATACATGTTGGTGGAAACATTCGAGTCATGCAGATACATGCATTCGAGTGTTCGGGTATTTTGTGCAGTATTAGCAAATAATGATCGTTTGTTCGGGTGGTTGAACATACTCGACACAATCGAGATACTTTTTTTTTTTTTTTATAATTTACGCGCGCCTAAGGGGTTGCTACCCTTTTACTGTTGCTAGGGCGCGGGCGGAAAGATAGAAGGAGGAGAAAGGAAAATTGTTTTTGTAGTGGTTTGAAACTCAGGTGTGTTTGGTTTCTATGTTTGCTCCCCAGGGGTGGGAAGTCCGAATAGGACGGAGAGTTTTTTCTTCACTCAGAGTGGATTCGAGATATAATTCCCAGTATTTTTTTCATTGCTTGAAACTCTTATAACAGCCAAATCTACGTGTCAGTGTTATGCCTTCACACGCAGAATTTTTTTTGTCTGAGTTCCAATTATACAATGAAAAACTGATTTTGCCATGGGCAGGATTCGAACCTGGACCCTCCGAATGAGAAGCGTTTGCTACTACCACTACACCACGGCCACCTGCAGACACTATGTACCTATGTCCATACACGAAACAATATTAGATTTCATATGTTTCATATCACTAAAGAATGAAAGTTAACGCATTTTCGTTTGCTCCGGTGGTTGAACACACTCAATACAATAGAGATACTCGAAATACTCGAATATACCATACACTCACGATGAATTCATGCATATGGAGACATCCATCCGTTCGGTAACATTCATTCGTGGCGAGACAAACACTACTGTACAAACTCGAAAAAATAATGTTGTGTCTCATACATGTTTGCCCAAGAATTTTTGTTTCGAGTGCGCAGCTTGAACAACCATACATCTACCATGTGTTCAAATGACTTGTATCGATAGTATTTTTTAGCGACAATGATCGAATCGACACGATCATACTCAATGCAGCTTTTTGGTCCCATCATATACCAGTACAGGTGCTACAATCCGGGGACTCAGAGAAGCGTTTGAATTCTGTAATAACTTTATGGGAAGACACTTTACGGAATACAACTTTATTGGCTGGATTCTATGGACCGATGAGATCCACTTCCGGGATGGAATCGCTAATGAGGATTTTGGAATCACTAATTTAGACAATTTACATACCTGGGCAGAAAGCCCACTCTATGAAACACTGAGCTTTCCAGCATAACTTCAACGTCAATATATGGGCAGGCATGCTGCGTAACAAGCTGATCGGACCCTGTCGTCTTCCTCAAATTTTTGCGAAACAAATTACGGGAACTATTTTATTACAGAAACCTCTGAGGCATCGCGGCTAAGAAAAATCCTCTCCACAAATCCTATGATGCCCAGCTGTTTGAAAAAAACCGATGGCTCTTGGACAACCTCAAGTGATGAATCACTCAACCTGCTTCTGGACACCCACTTTCCAGGTAGCTCCCAACTCGCGGCCAGTAGCAGCCCAAACGGCCTACTGCAACTGTGACCAAAATTCATGGTCTGATTACGAGAGACAAACTGCTTTGGGCGCTGCATGGTTTCAAACCATACAAATCTGCTGGTCCGGACAGTATTATACCTGCCGAGCTACAGAGGTCCTCAGATATTATTCTACCAGTGTTGGAAAATATTATGAGGAGCTGTGTAGAACTTATCCACATTCCACTGTTATGGAGAGAAGTGAATGTAGTATTCATTCCCAAAGCTGGAAAATGTTCTCATGTAGTCCCAAAGGACCTCAGACATATAAGTCTATCATCATTCCTTCTGAAAACTTTAGAACGACTGATTGATATCCATATTCGAGCTAAAGTTGATCCAAGACTTCTGTCTACGGCTCAACATGCCTACTGTAAAGGAAAGTCGGTGGAAACGGCTTTGCACTCTCTGACTAGCCACATCGAACGATCCCTACAATATAAGGAGTACGCAATGGTTGCTTTCCTAGACATAGAGGGCGCCTTTAACAACGTCAACATATCCGCAATCACGACTGCGCTGTCAACTCTGCAGGTAGACGGCTCACTTGGGGAGCTGATCAGTCTAATGCTAAAAAGCAGGATAATCAACTCCAAACTGGGTGAGACTTCTGCTAAAAGATATGTCAGTAGAGGTACGCCGCAAGGCGGTGTCCTCTCTCCCCTTCTCTGGAACTTAGTAGTTAACGAACTACTGATATACCTGGAAGCGGGTGGTAGCAGAGTGATTGCCTATGCGGATGACGTTGCCATAGCCGTCTCAGGAAAACATCTAAATACCATTAAAGAACTCCTCCAAGTAAATCTACAATAGCTTTATTCTCTTGCAAAAATATTGGGAACAAATGGGGCCTTCAACCTCGCATAACCCACTGGCTATACATCTCGGTCATAAGACCGATACTTACTTACGGGGTGGTTGTCTGGTGGACGGCCTTGGAGAATGCAGTCAACCGCATTAAACTAAGCAGAGTCCAAAGAACAGCATGTCTATGCACAAGCGGAGCCTTGCGGTCTACCCCCTCTGCGGCATTAGATATTCTGCTTCACTTGACACCCCTCGACATTTTTAGCAAGCAAGTAGCTGCGACTGCAGCTATTCGCCTTAAAGCGACTAAACAGTGGACAAATAATTCATCTGGCCACGCCAATATTCTTAATACATTAGGAATCCTCACAGAGAACATCGATTACACCATACCTAAACTTTGGTTTGACAAAAGCTTCCATGTAAGCTTCCCCTCTAGATCATTCTGGGAGGAGGATGCTTTCATGGAGGACAAGTCAATCCATCTCTACACAGATGGATCCAAAACCGATAGCGGAGTTGGTGGCGGTGTTTTCTCAGATAAACTAAATCTGAGCCTCTCTTTCCGCCTTCCAAATCACTATAGCGTGTTCCAGGCGGAAATTTTGGCGATTAATGAAGCTCTGTCCTGGCTGAAGAAAAACGTGATATCTGCAAAGGATATCCGCATATTTTCGGATAGTCAGGCCGCCATCAAGTCCCTGGACTCGGTCTCATTATATTCTAAAACCGCCCTTGAATGCCGATCATCTCTCATGGAGATGGCAGAGCAGTTCAACATTCACCTTTGTTGGGTGCCGGGCCACAGAGACATTCCAGGGAACTGCAGAGCCGATGAACTCGCCAAAATTGGAACCACTCTACCAATCCTACCGGACAAAGGTAGTATAGGTATACCAATCGCTACGTGCAAACTAACACTAAAGCTAGATGCCAATAAAAGAACAGACCTTAGGTGGACTGCTGGACAAACATGTCTAGCGACCAAACAGATCTGGACAAGGCTGGATCTGAGTCGATCTAAGTGTCTGATCCTTTTAGATAGGAAACATCTCAGCGACATAATAGGTGTCATTACCGGACACTGCCTCATAGGCAAGCACGCAAGAAGGCTTGGCGCTTTTACTAACGATTTCTGTAGAAGCTGCATGGACGAGGAAGAGGAGGAGACAATCCCCCACCTACTCTGCACATGCCCAGCTCTCTCTCAGAGAAGGAAGCTTCATCTAGGAGCTTTTTTCTACAATGACCTAAACGATCTAGAAAAAATAGACGTTAACAGTCTCCTACGCTTTATTATAAGCTCAAACTGGTTCCAGTAGTAAGATCATAGATCCACGTGGCATAACAATGGGCCAATAGGCCTAAGTGGGTTGGTATTTCCAACAGCCACTCTTACCTAACCTAACCTATTGTATTAGGTGATATACACTAAAACTAAGGACAGCCATTGTGTACCAACAGGATGGTGCCCCCGCACACTATAGCAATGCAGTTAAAAAGTGGTTAGATCGATCTCTGTCGCACTTTGTGTACGAAAATAAAAGCGAACGAACACTCGACGAAACAGAGCAATCCGGCATTATGGGTGCAGAATACAAATTGCCTGCATTCGCACATTTATTAGGTTGTACCACATTAAATGTCCGATTTTATACTAAAAATTTAAAAGCCAATATTATTTGTCCGTAAATTTTTATTGCGTTGTCATCTATGACATTCTTCCAACGTGATACAAAGTCAAATATTCCTTTTTCGTAGAAGTTCTGACTTTTTGAGGCAATGAAATCTTCAAAGGCTTTTATGACCTCTGCTCGGTTCTGGAAGACCTTCTGCCGGCAAAATCAATCCAGATTGCGGAAAAGATGGTAATCCATTGGGGAAATATAAGGAGAGTACGGTGAATGCGAAAGAATTTCAAATCCCAACTGCAACAGTTTTTGCGCCGTCACTTGTGAAGGATCGGACCGTGTCTATGGACAAACGCAGGTTTTTTTTCAGCCAATTTGGCATGCAATATGTCCATTTCTTCAGAATATTTGATACCGTTTCTCCTGGTGGAAGAAATGAAAAGTGGATTGGTGCTGTCGATGTCCACCAGATTGTCACCCTAACCTTTTCTGGGTGAAGACCAAGTTTGGGAGTGTGCTTTGGGTTTTCGTCTGCATCTAACCACTGCTCAGATCTTTTACGGTTGTCATACAAAATCCACTTTTCATCACATGTGATTATATGGTACAAAAATGGTTAATTTTGATGTCTTAGACTCAGTGATGCACAGGTTTCTAAACGGGGTAGTTTTTGGGCCTCGTTCAATTCATGGGGTACACACTTCGAGTTTTTTCACTTTTCCTATATGAGATAGGTGTCGACTTATTGTCATGAACGCTACTCCCAATGTTGTGTGCAATGCCCCGCACCGTTTTTGTTGGGTCTGCATTCACCGTTTCTCGTAAAATGGAGTCTTCAATTACCATTTCCGGTTTCTCACGCGGTTCGTTTTCGAGGCTTAGATCTCCCGATCGGAACTTACCAAGTCAAATGCGAATGGTGCGTTCGTTCACCGTTATATTCTCAAATGCGTCACTTATGTTTTTGGCTGCCAGAGACCCATTATGTCAATTTGAACTCGTAAAGAAAGAATACAAATTTGAACCGTCGACAGCATGATATAAAAATTCCTAGAAAAAAAATAACTGTACTTGCAACGGACCCTAAAAGTCGCACATATCAAACACACATACCACTTTACCTTATAAAAAAAATCAGTGTTGTACAGATATTCACTCGACAGCTTCTAATTGGGGAATAAGTGAAAAATCTGACATTTCATGTGGTACAACCTAATATTACAGAGAAAATATTTTTCGCATCCATATCAATACTGCAATATTATGCCTATACAAAACTTTGTAAAGCCCAAATTCAAATTCCGAAACCTTTACGTAATAAAATCTCTTTGCCTTTGAATTTGTGAATTATGCAGCTACAACAGCTGGGAAAGTTATTCTCCGTACGTAGGTCGTACCTTAAAAAACCTTAAAAAGTTTTCGACGCACACCTGCTTCATCAATTGCTATCTGGCTGTATTGAATGCCCTGTACTGCTCCAAATAATCGCCATCTCATTACTTCTATCTCAACTTTTACCACACCAATCCTTTGACCAGAATGCTACGCATCACAAATTGTATTCTTAATAATTTCGATTGAAATTGAAACCTTAATAAACTTAGCATTCGAAAGGCCCTACTTTGTTGCAATATTTCCCCCTTCCACACATCCTTTCGCACTGAACCACGTCATAAACTTGAATTCACAATACAAGTTCCCAAGTTTTACCCTTGTATAAAGCAAATGAATAGTTGTCCCACGGTTATAACCAAAGTTAATGTCACAACCCCACTTACATTCGATCCAGTCCGTAGTCAAAAATACAAAACACATTCTTGCTTAAGTATAAAATGATGTTCCTTTAGTTTCTTTTTTTAATCAAGGTAAAATTTGCAATTGAATAAGATACGAAGTTCAATAGACAGTCAACCAGTGGTGATCTGTAGCGATGTTAGTGCTTAGATCTTATTGAAAGCTGCTATATCAACTGATTGAACAAAATCCTCGAAGGCTTCGATTTGTTCCTGTAGCAAATCAATTGAAACCTTTTCATCCTCGATAACGCACATAATTTGCAATTTGTTGATACCATAGCCGACTGGTACGAGCTTGGATGCACCCCACAAGAGACCATCCATTTCAATAGTTCGGACATTCTTTTCCATTTCTTTCATGTCGGTCTCATCATCCCAGGGTTTAACATCGAGCAGGACGGACGATTTTGCAATGAGGACGGGTTTCTTTGATTTCTTGGCAGAATAGGCAGCCAAACGTTCCTCACGGATACGTGCTGCCTCGGCATCTTCTTCCTCATCATCAGATCCGAATAGATCTACATCATCTATTTAAACAAAACACATTCCTTAAATTCTTCTACAATTACAAAATTAAATCTAATCGATTTAAACTCACCATCATCCTCAACTGTTGGCTTAGCACCAGCAGTCTGTGGAAGAGCCTGGCCACCCCAAGCGGCTCTTTCGGGGGCGGTGAATGATGCAATGTGACGGTACCAGCGTTGAACATGTACTTTATCTGCTGGTGCCTTGCCAAGAGCATCAAACACTGAAAGGTCAGCCTTTGAAGGAGTGTAACTGAAAGAAAATAATTTTTCTTATCAATTGACGTGTCAAACGCATTCAACTTAACCAACATCTTCCGACGTAATATAATTTACTTAATATGTTGAAATGGAAACTTACCCAACGATGTAACTGTTGTCGGCCAAGAAGTTGTTTAATTCTTCAAGACCTTTTGGGGTTTTAACATCACCGAAAGACATTTTCCTTGTGTTTTTTGATAGAATACTAGACCGCCGTGCAAAATGTGCTGCAACTTTCAATGGGTTTGACAACCGGAAAGGGAATTTTTTGAGCACAGCAATGCCATGTAAGCATGATGTTTGGAAACTCGTTAGTACTGCCAAATCAATTGGCAAGTGTTTTTAAAGTAACGAACTTGATTTAAATTTAGTTTTATTTTAATAAAAATTATATTTTTACCATAAATACTTTCCATCAACTCTTTTCGAATTAGGAAAGATACACTGCACATTGTACGTTTAGTAACTAGTCTCTCATGTTCTTTTAAAATGAAATTCTATTATCAATAATAGAAAATGCTTACGTTAATGTCCTGGAACTCACAATATGCTTTGTTTAGTATGTATGAAGATGTGTATAGCGTATGTCCCGCTGATATTTTTACCAAAAATTCATTCTTCTTTGTTGCTGAAAAAAGCGCCCATCAATTTCCCATGAGTTGTATCGGATACAGTATCTGAAGTTTTTTTTTTAACGAGGCTCAGTTGTTTATTTTTCTTTTATAAGATTTTAAATTGAATCTTTACAATTTACTTATTCACTTCTTGAAAATTATATTCAAAAAGTAATTTTTGGTAATTTTTTCGGGATTTTGCATAACTTTTTGAAAAATTGTCGGCTATTTCGTTCCGTATGTTGGTCTTAAGGGCCTCTAGTTTGTTGACTTAAATCCCACTTTTCAAATATCCGCGGTAGAGTCAAATCAGGTGATCGGGATAAACAGTCGAAATCACAATTTTTTTTAAATCAATCGATTAAGAAAAATTGTCTTCAATTAATCGAACGTTTCACGAGCAGTACCTATGGCATGTTGCACCAATGCGCCACACTAAACGTTTAATTGTTTTTGCTTTGGCACTGTTCGACCGCGATATTTTTTTTTATACGCACATAGCCTTAACACAATTGAGGATTGATCTTCAAACTAAGATTTAATAATTTCACCTCTTTTTTTTGGTGTATGTTCTGTGCTAAAAATTGTGCTGTAATGAAGTCATATGTCAAGAAAATATCTTGTAGCTGTTTGTAAGTCAAGATAAATCTCTCGTTTTTTTCATCGCCGACTCTTTATTTTTGGAAGAAACTCTGTACTACATGTAAAGAACACAATTTTAACATTTGACGACGTGATGTAAGATAGTGTAATAATATAGTAATGCTAATGATGAATGACTTTTAGATGTGCGATTGGTAAAAAGATGTAATATGGAATAACCGTATGGACTGAATATGAGCTTCCATATGCTGCCATTTATCCCTTTACACACGTATAATTATAAGGTCTGTTGTAGTAGGTTTATATCCCTTCTAAGACTTATTTGAAGGCTTCCTGGGTCGTTGTGTTATTGATCCCACCCACCGAAGACGAATACTGATCTTCCAATAAGGTAAAACTGTTTATGCAATCGAAGCCGAATATTATTTGAAGAACAGGAAAGAAACACACCAGTACGTTAGTCTCCAACCACCTCAAAGCTATAGATTCTCGTTCTGGTGTACTGCCTAAAACCATTGGCGTTTGATATACTTTATGGTCGAATGCATGTACTTCTATGTAGGTACATATGCACATTTCACAGTTATACTCGTACAAACTTGAAATATTTTGCATTTGAGACTGACTTCGGCATTAAATTACAAATCTGTTTCCACTGTTATGTATGAAATACATTCGGCAAAAAAGTCAAAAAGTGAAAAAGTGAAAGCTCACACACATACGCATCTGCCTCCTGGTAGTCAAAAACCGACCCAAAAAGCTATTTTTTTACATTTGAAAGCTTTTAGAAAGCATAAAAACAAGAATTTTATTCGCTTTGATGTGACGTGCAATGACAACAAAACTTTGAAAATCTGACAAAAATTAGGGTCGTTTGTTTAAAATCTGCATGCATCACAGCCAACTCAGTATGAAATCAGGAACTAATACATTTTTTTTGTGAATGTATTAGTTCATTCTGAGCTTTCAAAAAGTAAAATACTTGAAAGTTAAGGGGTACGCCAACTTTCAAGTAAATTACTTTTTGAAAAGTTGAGAGAAAACTACAGATTTGTAATAGTGAAAAAAGAGACAAAAAATTTTCGTGCACACACTTTACTTTTTGCCGAATATAGTCCAGCCTTTATCCTGCATATGAAGATAAGCTTGGTAGAAATACCAGGACTTAACTCTATGTAGCTAGTCTTTTTTCAGCAATTAATCAGATTTTTATAATATAATACTTCTTTTATAACACATCCTATATTTCCTCGAATCTACAGATCGCCATTTGTTGTTGGATTGGTATGTGAGTGATAGCAGCGGAAACATGTGGCAACTCCATAACAGAATTAAGTGTCAGCATCCGATAACAGATGGCAACGTCAAACAAGAAAAGGAAATTTCCAGCATCTGCCGTTTTCGATGGCGACGGTATTCCTACCAATTTTTCACAAAAGATAACAGCCACTCGCTTCGGTTTAGTACGCAGCAGAAACCCCTCATATTACGCATTTAACACAGAAGAGAGAAATAATACGCATTGAACGAATTGTAATGATTAAAATATTATTAGTAGAAATGTGTTAGTAGTGTTTTGAATTTAAACTGGCAACCAATCGCCAAAGTGGTGACCCCGACGTGATTCCACAAGTTTAAACGAATAAATTTTGAATTTTATCCACGTCTGAAATGGCAAGCCCAAGATCAACTGCTCTTAAATGTAACTCCATCTTCAGTTAACACCGCATCCGTTGGAGATTCTGACGAACTGATGGAAATCGCAGCGTTAAAAAATTTAAAAATCCCACCGTTTTGGAAGATAAACCCAGCCCTATGGTTTGCACAAATTGAGGCGCAGTTCCACAACAACCGGATAACTTAGGACAACAGCAATCATCGTTTCCTTGGATCCAGAGGTTTTGAACGAGGTGTCGGATCTTGTCCAGAAGCCACCAAACGAAGATAAGTATTTGACTTTTAAAAAACATTTAATAGCTAGGTTCGCTGAGTCCAAAGAACGCCAGCTCAATAGGCTGACCTTGAGCTCAGTGATAATCGCCCTTCAAGCTTGTTATGGGAGATGAGACGACTAGCAGGACAGAATGTACCTGATGACATGTTGTCCACAATTTGGATGGCAATAATGCCAAGTCATATACGTGCAATACTGTCAGCTAGTCATAACGTAGATCTCACTGTGCTGTCAGAGATTGCTGATAAAATTATGGACAACGCAACTACTAATGCTGTTTTTGCAACCGAAGTCAGCGATGAAAATCCAAACAGCATCAACTTTGATAGGCGACTTACAGTCATCGAGTCTACCCTCACCAATCTGACAGCTCTCGTTAACAAATTGGCAGTGAATCATCCTCCCTGTAGATCCTGTACCATGTCACGAACTAGGTCTAGTATAGGGAGGCCTAACTCTCGCGAACCGCATTCGTCATTGTGTTACTTCCACAAGAAGTTCGGCGAAAAGGCTGTTAACTGCAAAAAGCCCTGTACCTTCGTCCAAAAAAAACTAGCAAGCCTGTTGTTACCCAAGGCGGTTGACAACAGCTCAAGATTCAACCCCGAATGTCGCCTTTATGTTAGTTAGTTTAGTTAGTTTTAAATGCATTTTATTTTCTTAACACTAACTCTTACATTCTAACAAAAAATGCTTAAATGCTAGCTTACAATTACTTAACAATCTTATACTAACTTACTGGCCCCACACAGGCACTCTAAGCTACTCTGAATACTTATATCTATGTCTTTCGACTGCAGTTACATTTTATTTATAAATACTTATTTTCTATACTTAAAGCTAAGAAAAAATTATGTCGCCTTTATGCCTACGACAAAAATACGCATCAAAAATTCTTGCTTGACTCTGGATCGACCATATGCGTTGTACCTCGTCCTCGGAACTGCCCAAACAAAAGAGGAGAAACAACACTGCTTGCGGCTAACAACTCTCCAATCCACACATATGGGCAGATAACTCTCATCCTGAACCTCGGTCTCCGAAGAGAAATTACATGGCCATTCTTCATTGCTGACGTGAAAACAGCAATTATTGGCGCGGACCTACTTGCACACTACGGACTTCTGATCGATTTGAACTCCAAATGCATTGTCGATAAAACAACCTCACTAAGTGTGCCAGGGAAAGTTCATTCCACTGGAATTACCAGACTATTGTCCTTAGTCGGACCTGAACCATATATTAATCTGGTAAATAAATACTTCCTAGCCAGCAAGGACATATGTTCTTTCAAATCGAAATCCAACATTGTGCAACTCTACATCGTCACAACAGGTCAACCAACTGCTGAAAGTAAGGCAAGCCAAAATCGATTTTGAGGATCTTCTCCGAAAGGGTTACTGTCGTGTGTCCAACAGTTCATGGGCCAGTCCAATCCACCTTGTTCAAAAAAAGACTCGCGGCTGGAGATGTTGTGGTGACTATCGTCGTCTGAACGCACAAACACAACCAGACAGCTATCCAACACCGCGCATCATGGATTTCACAGAGAACTTGCACGACAAAAGCTACTTCTCGATATTGGACCTCGATAAGGCGTATTACCAGATTAATATGTCACCAGAAGATATTAAAAAACAGCTGTCACCACCCCCTTTGGTCTGTTTGAGTTTGAAGTCGTGCCATTTGGACGGAAATGGTTCTACGTGGTTTTGTGTTTTGCTACATGGACGACATCCTCATCGCCTCTAATTCAGAAAACGAACCTCTCCAGCATGTGAATCAAGTCTTACAACGTCTTCAAGAGCACGACCTTGTACCAAACTTAAAAAAGTACATATTTGGGAAGTCTGAGGTCACGTACCTCGGACACACAATCAACAAATTTGGTTGTATACCACCCGAAGACAGAGTAGAGGCTATTTCATACTACCACAAACCAATCACTATCTTGGAATTGCGTCGATTTCTTGGAATCATAAATTATTACAGAAGATACATTCCTCACAGTGCTCACATCCAAGCTCCGTTGAGCGATCTCATTAAAGATTCCAGTAAGAACGACAGGCGACCTGTTCCCTGGACACACTTGGCTGAGACAGCTTTCGAAAACTGCAAGAACAGCATTAAACAAACAACATTGCTGTTGTTTATCTACTCGCAGTTTATCTTGCTATCCAATTCTTCAAACACATTCAATTCGACCATCCAGGTCGACGGTTCACAGTGCAAACAGATCACAAACCATTGATGTACGCATTTCAGCAGCGTTCCGATAAGGCTCTCAGCGTCGGTTGAGACAACTAGACTTCATATCAGAATACACAACAGACCTGCCGAAGTCAATCTAGTAGCTGACGCATTGTCGAGAATCAACGCCATATCGATGCCATTGCAGTTTGATCAACGTGAACTACATCTGTCACAACTCCTTGATGAAGAACTGCAGGATATTCTGAAGCAAGGGAATTCGTCGCTGAATTTAATCAAAGTTACCTTAGAACCCGGTATCAACATCTTTTGCTAATTTCGAACAGCTCGATTCGGCCATACATTCCTGCAATTTGCGCCGCAAAGCTTTCGAATCAGTCCACTACTTTTCTCATCCGAGCGGAAGGACAACAAGTCGCCGTCTTAGACAAAAGTTCGTTTGGCCAAATATTCGAAAGGACGCATTAAATTGGTCACGCACTTGCATTCAGTGCCAACGTTCAAAGGTAAATAAACATACACAATCACTGATTCAACCAATTCCCGTTCCAGAAGAGAGATTTCATCATGTGCACATTGACATCATCGTTTTGCCACTCTGTCAAGGCTACAGATATTGTCTGACAGTAATCGACCGGTTCAGTAGACGGTCAGAAGCTATACTTCTTCGTGACATGACTGCAGAAACAGTAGAAAATTCGTTCTATTCCAACTGAGTTTCACGATTAGGCTCACCTGTCCAAACAACAGCAGACCAAGGAATGCAGTTTGAGTCTGCCTTATTCACTACACTCACCAACTTATTGGGGACAATACGCATTCGAAAATCGTCATACCACCCAGCATCAAATGGACTAGTTGAACACTGGCATCGTTCACTTAAAGCCGCCCTTATGTGCAACGAAAAAAACAACTGGGTCGATTCTCTCCCAATTGTCTTATTAGGATTGAGAACAGCGTATAAAGAGGACATCAAAACTTCCGCTGCAGAGATGGTTTATGGGAAGAATCTCCGAGTTCTTGGTGAGTTTTTCACAAACGTAAATGTAGTATTCAACCCACATTCGGACTCCCACCCCTGGAGAGCGAATATCGAAACCAAACACATCTGAGTTTCAAACCACAATAAAAACAATTTTCCTTTCTCTTCCTTCTATCTTTCCGCCCGCGCCCTGACAACAGTAAAAGGGTATCTAACCCTTCATCGAAGCAATAGGCAATCCAGAGAATTTCTCAATTTCAATAAATTTACATCTCGCAATAAATAAAAACAAAACTCAAACAAACACCCACTTTCTACAGCGAAGTTTGACATTCCAAACTAATCGTAACTTCGTTACTAGAGGGCAGTGCTGGCGTTTTCGAATTCAATAAAAACAGAATATTTCCTGTTTGGCGGGGAAAAATGACAGGAGATTCCAAATTAAAAACAAAGAAAGTATTTCAACTAAAAAACTTCCTTCATTGCTATTTTGAGAGGCCTGTAACATAAGAGCACCTGCTTGAAGAAAATTAAAACGAATTAAGAAATATAACGACATAGTTTGTATGTTATTTATGTAACAAAAACAAAATAATAACATACTTAATAAAAACATCTCAAAACAAATTAAATTACATTACAAATTAATACTTCATAAAAACAAAACAAATACTTATATTATATTGGAATTCATGCGGATGATAATGTTATACAAAGGTATACATAATATCACAAAATAAATTAAATTACATGTACATACGTAGATATCATTAAATGGATAATATCACAGGACCAGTGATTTAGTCATTTAAATAGCAGTCATTTAGTTAATGTATCTATTTACTAATTCAGTACATAGAGTTCCTGTACTCACAGCAGATCATTGGTTTTTCATTAAACGCAAGTGATTTTCATTAATTTTGAATGTTGTACAGCTTAAATTCTCGTCTTTCATATGTGATCTTAGGGCAGCAAATGCATTGAGAGTTTCATTGCCTAAACAGTTCCGTTTTTTAGTTTTTACGTCTGTAACAATGCTGAAAATGCATTCACATTCCGCATTTGAATGTGGAAGACATAACATAATTTCAACCAAATTAGCAAGATTTTGAAAATCAAATTCAACCTTATAATCTTTGATACTTGCAGTCATATTCCAAAACTCTTCAATGGTTACCTCTTTCAATTTTTTTCGGTCGTCTTCTTTAAAATCTATGGGTAAAGTATGCCCATCATTCACAAGGTCACATGGATTGATGAATTTTGAAAAAGTACTACATAGTATCTGCAAAGAATTTAAGTGTCATGCTCTGTTCAAATTCAAAGCGACACAAGGATCTAAAAATTCGAATTTTTGAAAAAGCGGAATATCTATTGGAAATCGTTTTTTTTTTTATTTCACTGCATCCCGAAATACAAACATTCTGAAAAAAAATTTGTAAAAAAATGTAACAGGAGAATTTGGGAAAATATCTTATAGTAACAGGAGAAAGTAGATTGGACCTTCTTCAATAACACTTCGGTTTAGTACACAGCAGAAATTACTCATATTACGCATTTAACATAGAAGAGAGAAATAATACGCATTGAACAAATTGTAGTGAATAAAATATTATTAGTAAAAATAACTTGTGTTTTGAATTTAAACTGGCAACCAATCGCCAAAAACTAAAAAGGAAAACACGTCACATTTGCTGCGAGAGAAGAAGGAGACGGGATTTTGTAATCAGTTAAATTTTTTGACATAAAAGAAGTTAAATTCGTCTGAGGTGTGGTTACCCCAACCGCAGACAAAAAAAAAATAAAAATGTTGTATACACGTCTAATAACGCAAGTCATCATGTAAGCACTCAATGCGGCCGGAGGAGCATTCGCCTGAACGGCTACGCTCGTCCACTTACAGTCATTATATGAACAGCTAGTCATATAATGGTGTCCCGGAGGAAGAACTAATGACATTTATCATCAACGGATTTAAGGATGAAAGTGCCAACACCGATTTGCTAGCACAGTTGAACAGCTACGAGCAAAAGCGGTCAGTCTACATGTTGCAGCTAAAACTTAATGCTGCAAAAACTGTTACCGTCGTCAAGCCGAAGTTGCAAGCCGCTGAAACTCCGAAGTCAACTGCTGCAAGATGGGCCAATACAAAAGCAGTTGCCCCAATCCACCGAGGCCAGCTAATTCATGCTTCAACTGCGGGGAAGGTGGCCATTTTCATCACAGCTGTCCAAATGCGTACCGGAAAGATCAGAGGATTGTTACTCAGATGCTGGCTGAGTCAGATATTGTAAATTGTAAGTTTTGCCTTTTCTGATAATCGGGTCAGGTGTGATAAAATAACCCATCCAATGTGAAATGAGCTTCATCACTAAAGATGATTTTGTGTGAAAAACCAGCATCATGTTCTAACAAACAATTGACGAAAGTTCTGCTATGATTATGATCTGTTGTCGTATATTTATGCATAATTAAAATTGTATATATGTCTACTTTACAAATCTCCAATATGACATAAAAAACAGGTAGCGTTCAGAAATTATTCACTACTGACATCTAGATGCGACTTTTGAAAGACCATTTAGAATTTACTCACTTTCTGCGAACAAAGCCATAGCCATAGATAAACTGCCGTAACCTATCGTCTAACGTGGTGAACTTTCAAATACTAACTAAATTTTTAATTGACTATTTGAAAATCCGTTTATTTTGGTTAGCCCAATGAATTCACGATCAACGATTTCTCTTCTATCACCATAAATTTTATTTTGTCCCCAGATCTATGAGCCCGATATCTAATATCTTCTTGCTGGTTTCTTTTTATGATCTTCCATTGAACTAAGCACACAAAGGATATACGTGGAACAACTTCGAAGAAAAATATAAGAGCAGCGCAAAAACAAATTTTTCACATCTTTCTTCTCTCTCTGTCCAAAACGTGCACCGGCATTTGAAGAGAAGTCATACCGTCTTGAGTGTTAAGTTTTTACAGAATAAAATAAAGTTTATTGGCGGCAAAAATACAAAAGCAAGCTTTGGAAGCGTGGACCGTGGGTGGCCGTGGCTCAAGTGGTAGTGGACTGGCTTTCAAATCGAAGGATCGGTGTTCGAATCCCAACCACACACGAAAGACATTCATTTTTTCAGTTAACAAAAATCAAGTAAGATGAGTAGTTGACTTAGAAATTAACAACAAGCCCAACTTCTAGTAAGAATTTAGTCTACCCATTAAATGTTGGATACCATCCATGGAGCGAAATAAAAACTTAGCCCATACATCATCATTCTCTCTCTATTTCATTTTTCAAAAAACTTAACACATGCTGAGGCATTATAAGTGTATTCATACCCACTTGAGTGTTAAGTTCTTTAAAAAAAAAACTTAGTACATCGAAAACGATGAAATTGTAAAAGTGCATCTTGAGTAATATTATGAATATTTCAAAAAAGAGCAATAGTGACAGCAGTATTTGTACTATCGGAAACTAGAAGAAGTACCCGAGCAACTTCTAAGCAGGTGACTAGCAGTAGAAGAAGTAAAATGTCGAGGAATGGTGAATGAGCAAACATTTTTAATATTGCGACAGAACGAAGAAAAAACTCGTAAGACATTCAGTCGCAGAAATATTGTGATAACCACTTAAATGTGAGCAGCGCAGAAAATGTCGATACTCGAAGACCAGAAGATTTCGATACTGGAATAACAAAGTCTCGACTGGAGAGTGGAATCGAATTTTCTAGCAAATTGGAAATTGTATGGGACGCTGGATGGCGAGGATTGTTCTCGAAGTATGTCATTCGAGTATAAATACCAGCATCCCAAAGGTATGCAGATCAGTAACAAACCCACTAACAGGGAAAAACGAGATTCGCAGTAGGCGTCACTGAAACGCGTTACTAAACGAACAATTCCAGCGCAGTATCATTCCCTCCGCTTTACACACGAAGAGGAAACGGCAGATTTTACAGAAGACGAGAGCAAAGCAACGATCAAAGAGCAAAGCGAGTGAAGGGGAACGCTTTCTTGCAGCAGCTGCTGATCGGTTAAACTGATGTCGATTACTATGAAAATATACGTGAGAGTTGTAGGCAGTCGTCAACGCAGGACGAAGCAACGCAGCCAGCGAAGAATTACTGCAGCCAGCTAACAGTTCTGCAGCCAGTTAACAGTTCTACAGCCAGCTAACAGTCCGCAGCCAGCAACAGTTCTGCTAAGAACAACCAACAAACGCTTAATTTAATACATATCGTCGGAGTCGTCGGAGAACGATGCTGAGGAAGAAAGTGATTTGGAAACTGAACAACGATAAGATTTATCCCTTTAACTGGAAGAATTACGCTCCCAGTTGGAAGCGGCAACAACATCTGTCGTTAACGAAAGGCAGGAACGTCAACGTCTGGAAAAATTACTGAGTCAACAACGACCAACGGAAATCAACAACCGCTGGATCCGTTTCAACAAATTCCGCCATTGTTTTCAAAGATGTCCCTGCTTTCACATTATCAACAGTTACAACCGCCTCTCCTTCCACTATGCTTACCACCACAGCCATGACCAGTTCTGTTACGCCAAGCTTCTCAACCGCCGTTGCACACATACCAGCTCATGCCTCAACATCATTGCCTACCGTAACGGTACCAATCCCACTCACCACTAGCTACATTAAACCAGACCAATATAATTCATTAACGTCAGATGCAACCTCCACCAAAAATGTCCGCTGGCACGTGTCATTTAACATCTAGTAGTTTCACATCAACGAACACAATTCCCAGATTTCTGTCACCTCTCAATTCACCCTAAACATTTGATAGACAACGCTTCCAACCTCAATCAACATTGCCACATGTCCATTTTAACCAGCAGTCGTCCTTAAATAGTTATGGTTCCCATCGGAAATTGCATGACTTGCCCGAATTTAATGGAAGATCGGAAGATCGGTACAGCATTTCTGGAATCCACCAATATGCTCCATTACAAAAAAGTGGAAAACATGTTTCGCCTGCAAAGGAGCATAAAGGGAGACACAAGAGAAGTGGTCGAATCTCTTTTCATACATCCAAACAACATCGAGTAAGTTATGGCGACTTTAGAATTCCGTTTTGGTCCACCGGAATGTCTTATTCAAAGCCAGTTGAAAAAGGTAAGAGACATCAGACAAATTTCAGAAGATAAATTAGAGCTTTTAATACTCTTTTCAACAAAAGTACAAAATTTAGCAATCTTTCTTGAAGCTAGTGGCATGTATCAGCATCTGGCTAATCCCACGCTTATAGACGAGCTAGTGAACAAATTGCGAATGAGCAAGAGGATGGATTGGGCGCAAAGCAGTGCCAACATACAGCCATTTCCCACCATTAAACATTTTAGTGAGTGGTTGAGCCACATAGCCCGTCTCATTTGCGTCGGTTGTTACAACGACTTCGAAGTAGAGGTGATTTGAGGTCAAAGCGGAAGAACATCTTACATGCCATGGAGAGCTCGTCATTAGCAAATAGAACAAATAATAAATGTCAGCACTGCCTAGGAACCAGTCATTCGATTCATAAACGAATCAATTTCGCCAATTTAGATGCTCCTACCAAATGGGAATTCCTCAAAAGAAACAAACCATGTTTCGGTTGTTTGAAATATGGACATGGACTGAGGACGTGTAGACTTCGACGAACCTGTGGAATAAATGGTTGCAGCAGAAAGCATAATCGATTGTTGCATGAAAAGGACACCCAGATGAAGTCTCGTTGAACAAATAATGAGAAGAGAAGCCCCTTCTTAGTGGTAACGACTATGTAACTAAAAATATTTTTTCCAGAATACTGTCCGTTAGGATCTACAATAATGACATGGTTGTGCGATCTTTCGCCCTGCTGGATGAAGGATCTTCCGTTACAATGATGAGCTCGAACCTAGCCAAACGATTACAACTAAATGGAAATGTAAAAGAATTAAACCTGAAGAGGTTTTGTAAAAAAGCAGTGAGTGAAAAGACATTCGTTGTGAATATTGAAATCAGTGGTAATTACGAAAAGGTTAAGAAATACGAAGTTAGTAGTGTACATACGATTGTGCCTTCCTAATCAAACATTAAACGCTTCTGAATTGGACACCTATAACACACTGCCATTGTTAGAATATCATGACACCAAACCAGATATTCTTATTGAGCTAGATAACAGTCACTTAGGAGCTCCAATTGGGATGGTTCATTCGATAGGTAGCGGTCCAATTGTAGCACAGACAAAGCTTGATTGGATCGTATACGGCGAAGCAGATAAAAAGAAAAAAGATGAGCGACAAGATATAGTCGTGCTTTATAGCAATCAGGGAGATTCTTATTTACATCAGATCGTCGAGGATTACTTTCGCATCGAGAGTTTTGGTGTGAAGATACCGAAAGAGAAGCCAATTTCTGATGCAGACAAAAGGACAATGAAAATTTTATCAGCAACAACCACAAAGCTCAATGACAGATTTCAAATAGGTTTGGTATGCAAGAAGGAAAATGTGAATCTGCCTGAAAGTTACCCGTTAGCAAAAAGATGATTACTCAGCCTGGAAAAAAGGATGTAATGGGATGCTGGCTTCGCCGCCCAATATAAGAAGATTATCGACAGCTATATAAAAAAGGGATATGCCAAGAAGTTGAGTGAAGCTGAAGCAAAGATAACTACTTCAAAAACTTGGTACTTACCACACTTCGGAGTCAAAAATCTTAATAAGCCATGAAACATACGACTAGTTTTCGATGCGGCGACTGAGGTGAATGGGACCTCTTTGAACTCCTTCTTATTAAAGGGTCCGGATGACTATAGGCCTTTGACATTTTTTTTACATTTTATTTACTACGTCCTGTGGCAGTGAGAAGAGACATCCAGGAAATGCTTCACCAAGTGTTGATAAGGCCAGAAGATAAACATTCGCAACAATTCCTGTGGCGAGACAGCAGTGAAAAACCTATTGAGATATATGTCATGGAGGCTATGCTATAATAAATAACCATTATGTCGACTGCTTTGACAGCGTTTCGGGAGGTATCAGTGTCACCAGGGATGATATTAGAATTCATCGTAGAGCAGGGTTTAGCTTCACGGATATATATTGAATTCAGATGAACTGTTACGCAGTATCAGTTACTCAACTGAGGATGAAGGATCAAGAGACGTGGTGGACTTGAATATGGAATCAGGTCCAGAAGCAAAGAAGGTCCTAGAAATGTATTGGAATAGTTCAAAAGACGTTTTCATCTTTCGAATCAAGTTCGTTCGTGTCAGCCAAGACATTATAATAAACGGCAAATGCCCAACGAAAAGGGAGTTTCTTAGCATAGCAATGTCCGTATTCGATCCCTTTGGCATGATTGTTAACTATGCCATTTATTTAAAGTTGCTTATGAAATTAATCTGGCGGTTCCTTATATGCCGTCAAGTACAAGGCGCTGCGTTTGCCAACGAAATCACCCATCAACATTAACAGTAAGATCCTCAGCCTCACGCGCTACTTCGATGAAGCAGTGCTGCTCCGTGTTAAAGGTCGAATCGACGTAGGGACGACAACACCGTTTACCCCCAGGCGGTCGTTTATTATGCCAAAGGACCACGAAGTGACTTAGCTGCTTATATTTAAATTTCATCGACGTCAGAGATTTTGGGTACCTGCTCTACGTCCAGCCGTTAAGAGAGCCAGGAAAGTTTGTCAGCTATGCTGAATACGGAGTGCTAAACCTCGGCCGCCGTTACTGGGTCAACTGCCGGAAGATCGCCTTACGCCTTTCGTTAGGCCATTTATATACACTGGTTTCGATTATTTTGGGCCAGTAAATATAACCATCGGACGTCGTCGAGAGAAACGATGGATCGCTCCCATCAACTGCCTCACCGTAAAAGCAGTTCATTTGCTGCAGATTTATCTACGGATGCCTTCCTCCTATGTATACGTAATTTCGTTAATTGACGTGGCATTCCCCTCCGAATAAGAAGTGATAACGGAAGCAACTTTATCGGAGCTAAGAAAGAGTTAAAAAACGACAACAAATTTTTTGATCCTGAAGCTTTCAAAGCTGAACTTTCTTCTTCACGTATCGAATGGATCTTCAACTGTCCTATGAATCTACATGCAGGAGGATGTTGGGAAAGACTAGTCCAGTCGATTAAAAGAGTGTTATTATCGACCTTTCTTGAGATTGCCCCGAAATTGGAAATATTTCAAAGTGCACTCATTGAAACAGAAAACATTATGAATAGTCGGCCCTTTGCTAGGGGTACCGAACTCAACTCAGACACCAGGCCCGATAGAAAACAAAGTGTTGTGTCAGCGGAAACAATGGAGGGTGAGCCAGCAACTAAAAGGCCGGATTTGGAGAAGTTGAATGCGCGAGTATCTTCCTGTCTTGACTAATCGTTGTAAATGGTTTCGGGAAGAGTCGCCGATTACGGTAGGTGACCTTGTTTAGGTGTGCGAAATTGACGTTCCTAGAAGCCAATGGATTCGTGGCAGAGTAGTAACAGTTTTTTGTGGAAGGGACTGACAGGTACGATCAGCTGAGGTAAAGTCGACTTCGGGAACTGTTCGAAGACCAGTGGTGAAGCTAGCAGTTCTGGAAGTGGGTAAGACTTCCGGCCCAAACTCGGACGTCTCACGGTTCTCTTTCTCTTTCTGGTTCTCTGTTCCTTTGAGTTCTTCCCAGAATGCTTTGTGTAAATGAAGTCTCGTTTGTACGTCAAAATGGGAATTGCACTTACGAGGACATTTAGAACAATCTTTCGGCTTCAAAGCTATTGCTTTTACAGCTTTGGCGCGGGTCGATATATATGACTTACTCTATTGACACACAAATTTTCTAAAAATTTTCTTCCACGATTCTGAATCAGTCCTCCCCTTTCTGTTTCTTGTCTTATTTTGGACAACTGAATGTGATGGGCTTTCGTTATTTGTTGTACCTGCAACTTGAATGTTGCTGTCCCGAATATGATTTGAAGAGTCATTTTCATTCAATGAAGATGAATCGGTGGACGAAGTCAAATAGTTAGGATCATCAACCGAATCGTTGTTATTTTAAAATCATAGAGATCACCTTTCACAGAAAATTAATCTTTGTATTTCACATTACCTCCAGACAAAGTGTCACTATCACTAGTTATCATTGAGGTAAGCGTTCGAGAAGTTTCACAATTTTTAACTTCTTTTTTTACAGAGTTGAAATGTGGATTTACAATAATATTATATGATCAACTTCGGTTTTTTTTATCCTACCATGTAGCATTGTATTTGATGTAGATGGTTGAGGTGTAGGTGCAAAAACTCTTGAAGGTTCTTTTAGAATCTTGAGCTAAAATCACTAGCTTTTTCCCTCATAAAAACAAAAACTTGTATCAATTCTCGTTAAATAACTTTTGAGCGACATTGAAACGTAAGAGCTTATACGTTCGTTTGTTTCTAGGTATTTTGAAAAATCTGAGGCTAACTTCTTTTTTAAATCCCTCAGAATTAATATTTTTTTGACGCAATATAAGTATACCATATTTTAAATAAAACTGCATACTCAGTCCAAATTTGTAAAAAATGTAGTTACGTTTTTGCGTCACTAGAGCGATGATATGCAACTACGTAAACTGTTATTTTTTTGCTTTTTGGTTTTTCAGTGTGACAGCTCACGTATGATTCGTGACATGTGTCAAAGACTAACTGAGCATTAGCATTGCCATTTCATCCTGCAAGGACTTGTTGCTCTGTGAAAAATGTTTCTCGCGCACTTTGACCATTTACGGTCGTCATAATCGACCTACTAGACAAGCAATTCAAACCATAACAATTAAATTTCGCACCAATTTCACGCTATTGGACATCAAGCAACCTACCCGTATACGTAGAGTGCGTACAGAGGAAAATATTGCGGCTGTATTCGCCAGTGTTGAATTTTCGATGAGTGGGCCTTAGAAAAGCTGGAGGGGGATCCGATTTGCTATCGAAAAATTGTCTTCAGCTCATTTCTGTTAATAAACAAAACTGCCGCATTTGATCCGATGAGCAACCTCAGACAATACACGAGCTGCCAATGTACTGTTTGGTGCGGTTTATGGTCCGGCGGAATCATTGGCTCGCATTTTTTCCAATGATTTCAAACTTTTTTTTTGTCCAAAATGCACGAGTTGAACCTGATCGATATAAGGTTTTCGTTTTGGACCGGTGAATTGGCCGGCTAGATTATGCGATTTGACACCTTTAGACAATTTTTTTTTATGGAAATACGTCAATTACTCGTCTATGCCGATAAACAAGTGTCAATTGCAGCCTTATAAGACAACATTACACGTATTATTAGCGAAATATCAACCAATATGCTCGAAAAAGTGAATCAAAATTGGACTCTCCGTATGTACCACTTAAAACGTAGTCGTGGTCAACATTTATATGAAGTAATTTTGAAAAAGTAAATGGTAAGCATTGATTTATCAACTCAAGTAAAAATTGTATACACTTTTGCAATTTTTCTTTGACAATTAAAAACTAAACGCTTCAAAAATCACCCATTATATTCGTTACATATTTTAACAGTTAATAAAAGAAGATACTCTGCCATTGAAATACCCAATTTGCATTGTTTTCTTTTCATATTTCGAGTACGAGTATAGTTTTATATATGTATAATAGTTTCGAAGAAAATTCGTTGATTAATTTTTTTTAAATGTAGGTATTATGTTTATTTTGATAAATTCGCTTTAGACTTCTACTAGCCCTCTGACATCGGAAGAATTATTTACTGCTTAGCATCAAACTTTAAATAGAAATATCTAGTCAGCCTGGCATAACTAATTTCTTATTTGACATTTGTTCGTACTTCCACAGCGCTGCCACCATGCAAAGGCGAAATGTTACATTCACAAAAAGTTTTGCTACATGGACGACATCCTCATCGCCTCTAATTCAGAAAACGAACCTCTCCAGCATGTGAATCAAGTCTTACAACGTCTTCAAGAGCACGACCTTGTACCAAACTTAAAAAAGTACATATTTGGGAAGTCTGAGGTCACGTACCTCGGACACACAATCAACAAATTTGGTTGTATACCACCCGAAGACAGAGTAGAGGCTATTTCATACTACCACAAACCAATCACTATCTTGGAATTGCGTCGATTTCTTGGAATCATAAATTATTACAGAAGATACATTCCTCACAGTGCTCACATCCAAGCTCCGTTGAGCGATCTCATTAAAGATTCCAGTAAGAACGACAGGCGACCTGTTCCCTGGACACACTTGGCTGAGACAGCTTTCGAAAACTGCAAGAACAGCATTAAACAAACAACATTGCTGTTGTTTATCTACTCGCAGTTTATCTTGCTATCCAATTCTTCAAACACATTCAATTCGACCATCCAGGTCGACGGTTCACAGTGCAAACAGATCACAAACCATTGATGTACGCATTTCAGCAGCGTTCCGATAAGGCTCTCAGCGTCGGTTGAGACAACTAGACTTCATATCAGAATACACAACAGACCTGCCGAAGTCAATCTAGTAGCTGACGCATTGTCGAGAATCAACGCCATATCGATGCCATTGCAGTTTGATCAACGTGAACTACATCTGTCACAACTCCTTGATGAAGAACTGCAGGATATTCTGAAGCAAGGGAATTCGTCGCTGAATTTAATCAAAGTTACCTTAGAACCCGGTATCAACATCTTTTGCTAATTTCGAACAACTCGATTCGGCCATACATTCCTGCAATTTGCGCCGCAAAGCTTTCGAATCAGTCCACTACTTTTCTCATCCGAGCGGAAGGACAACAAGTCGCCGTCTTAGACAAAAGTTCGTTTGGCCAAATATTCGAAAGGACGCATTAAATTGGTCACGCACTTGCATTCAGTGCCAACGTTCAAAGGTAAATAAACATACACAATCACTGATTCAACCAATTCCCGTTCCAGAAGAGAGATTTCATCATGTGCACATTGACATCATCGTTTTGCCACTCTGTCAAGGCTACAGATATTGTCTGACAGTAATCGACCGGTTCAGTAGACGGTCAGAAGCTATACTTCTTCGTGACATGACTGCAGAAACAGTAGAAAATTCGTTCTATTCCAACTGAGTTTCACGATTAGGCTCACCTGTCCAAACAACAGCAGACCAAGGAACGCAGTTTGAGTCTGCCTTATTCACTACACTCACCAACTTATTGGGGACAATACGCATTCGAAAATCGTCATACCACCCAGCATCAAATGGACTAGTTGAACACTGGCATCGTTCACTTAAAGCCGCCCTTATGTGCAACGAAAAAAACAACTGGGTCGATTCTCTCCCAATTGTCTTATTAGGATTGAGAACAGCGTATAAAGAGGACATCAAAACTTCCGCTGCAGAGATGGTTTATGGGAAGAATCTCCGAGTTCTTGGTGAGTTTTTCACAAACGTAAATGTAGTATTCAACCCACATTCGGACTCCCACCCCTGGAGAGCGAATATCGAAACCAAACACATCTGAGTTTCAAACCACAATAAAAACAATTTTCCTTTCTCTTCCTTCTATCTTTCCGCCCGCGCCCTGACAACAGTAAAAGGGTATCTAACCCTTCATCGAAGCAATAGGCAATCCAGAGAATTTCTCAATTTCAATAAATTTACATCTCGCAATAAATAAAAACAAAACTCAAACAAACACCCACTTTCTACAGCGAAGTTTGACATTCCAAACTAATCGTAACTTCGTTACTAGAGGGCAGTGCTGGCGTTTTCGAATTCAATAAAAACAGAATATTTCCTGTTTGGCGGGGAAAAATGACAGGAGATTCCAAATTAAAAACAAAGAAAGTATTTCAACTAAAAAACTTCCTTCATTGCTATTTTGAGAGGCCTGTAACATAAGAGCACCTGCTTGAAGAAAATTAAAACGAATTAAGAAATATAACGACATAGTTTGTATGTTATTTATGTAACAAAAACAAAATAATAACATACTTAATAAAAACATCTCAAAACAAATTAAATTACATTACAAATTAATACTTCATAAAAACAAAACAAATACTTATATTATATTGGAATTCATGCGGATGATAATGTTATACAAAGGTATACATAATATCACAAAATAAATTAAATTACATGTACATACGTAGATATCATTAAATGGATAATATCACAGGACCAGTGATTTAGTCATTTAAATAGCAGTCATTTAGTTAATGTATCTATTTACTAATTCAGTACATAGAGTTCCTGTACTCACAGCAGATCATTGGTTTTTCATTAAACGCAAGTGATTTTCATTAATTTTGAATGTTGTACAGCTTAAATTCTCGTCTTTCATATGTGATCTTAGGGCAGCAAATGCATTGAGAGTTTCATTGCCTAAACAGTTCCGTTTTTTAGTTTTTACGTCTGTAACAATGCTGAAAATGCATTCACATTCCGCATTTGAATGTGGAAGACATAACATAATTTCAACCAAATTAGCAAGATTTTGAAAATCAAATTCAACCTTATAATCTTTGATACTTGCAGTCATATTCCAAAACTCTTCAATGGTTACCTCTTTCAATTTTTTTCGGTCGTCTTCTTTAAAATCTATGGGTAAAGTATGCCCATCATTCACAAGGTCACATGGATTGATGAATTTTGAAAAAGTACTACATAGTATCTGCAAAGAATTTAAGTGTCATGCTCTGTTCAAATTCAAAGCGACACAAGGATCTAAAAATTCGAATTTTTGAAAAAGCGGAATATCTATTGGAAATCGTTTTTTTTTTTATTTCACTGCATCCCGAAATACAAACATTCTGAAAAAAAATTTGTAAAAAAATGTAACAGGAGAATTTGGGAAAATATCTTATAGTAACAGGAGAAAGTAGATTGGACCTTCTTCAATAACACTTCGGTTTAGTACACAGCAGAAATTACTCATATTACGCATTTAACATAGAAGAGAGAAATAATACGCATTGAACAAATTGTAGTGAATAAAATATTATTAGTAAAAATAACTTGTGTTTTGAATTTAAACTGGCAACCAATCGCCAAAAACTAAAAAGGAAAACACGTCACATTTGCTGCGAGAGAAGAAGGAGACGGGATTTTGTAATCAGTTAAATTTTTTGACATAAAAGAAGTTAAATTCGTCTGAGGTGTGGTTACCCCAACCGCAGACAAAAAAAAAATAAAAATGTTGTATACACGTCTAATAACGCAAGTCATCATGTAAGCACTCAATGCGGCCGGAGGAGCATTCGCCTGAACGGCTACGCTCGTCCACTTACAGTCATTATATGAACAGCTAGTCATATAATGGTGTCCCGGAGGAAGAACTAATGACATTTATCATCAACGGATTTAAGGATGAAAGTGCCAACACCGATTTGCTAGCACAGTTGAACAGCTACGAGCAAAAGCGGTCAGTCTACATGTTGCAGCTAAAACTTAATGCTGCAAAAACTGTTACCGTCGTCAAGCCGAAGTTGCAAGCCGCTGAAACTCCGAAGTCAACTGCTGCAAGATGGGCCAATACAAAAGCAGTTGCCCCAATCCACCGAGGCCAGCTAATTCATGCTTCAACTGCGGGGAAGGTGGCCATTTTCATCACAGCTGTCCAAATGCGTACCGGAAAGATCAGAGGATTGTTACTCAGATGCTGGCTGAGTCAGATATTGTAAATTGTAAGTTTTGCCTTTTCTGATAATCGGGTCAGGTGTGATAAAATAACCCATCCAATGTGAAATGAGCTTCATCACTAAAGATGATTTTGTGTGAAAAACCAGCATCATGTTCTAACAAACAATTGACGAAAGTTCTGCTATGATTATGATCTGTTGTCGTATATTTATGCATAATTAAAATTGTATATATGTCTACTTTACAAATCTCCAATATGACATAAAAAACAGGTAGCGTTCAGAAATTATTCACTACTGACATCTAGATGCGACTTTTGAAAGACCATTTAGAATTTACTCACTTTCTGCGAACAAAGCCATAGCCATAGATAAACTGCCGTAACCTATCGTCTAACGTGGTGAACTTTCAAATACTAACTAAATTTTTAATTGACTATTTGAAAATCCGTTTATTTTGGTTAGCCCAATGAATTCACGATCAACGATTTCTCTTCTATCACCATAAATTTTATTTTGTCCCCAGATCTATGAGCCCGATATCTAATATCTTCTTGCTGGTTTCTTTTTATGATCTTCCATTGAACTAAGCACACAAAGGATATACGTGGAACAACTTCGAAGAAAAATATAAGAGCAGCGCAAAAACAAATTTTTCACATCTTTCTTCTCTCTCTGTCCAAAACGTGCACCGGCATTTGAAGAGAAGTCATACCGTCTTGAGTGTTAAGTTTTTACAGAATAAAATAAAGTTTATTGGCGGCAAAAATACAAAAGCAAGCTTTGGAAGCGTGGACCGTGGGTGGCCGTGGCTCAAGTGGTAGTGGACTGGCTTTCAAATCGAAGGATCGGTGTTCGAATCCCAACCACACACGAAAGACATTCATTTTTTCAGTTAACAAAAATCAAGTAAGATGAGTAGTTGACTTAGAAATTAACAACAAGCCCAACTTCTAGTAAGAATTTAGTCTACCCATTAAATGTTGGATACCATCCATGGAGCGAAATAAAAACTTAGCCCATACATCATCATTCTCTCTCTATTTCATTTTTCAAAAAACTTAACACATGCTGAGGCATTATAAGTGTATTCATACCCACTTGAGTGTTAAGTTCTTTAAAAAAAAAACTTAGTACATCGAAAACGATGAAATTGTAAAAGTGCATCTTGAGTAATATTATGAATATTTCAAAAAAGAGCAATAGTGACAGCAGTATTTGTACTATCGGAAACTAGAAGAAGTACCCGAGCAACTTCTAAGCAGGTGACTAGCAGTAGAAGAAGTAAAATGTCGAGGAATGGTGAATGAGCAAACATTTTTAATATTGCGACAGAACGAAGAAAAAACTCGTAAGACATTCAGTCGCAGAAATATTGTGATAACCACTTAAATGTGAGCAGCGCAGAAAATGTCGATACTCGAAGACCAGAAGATTTCGATACTGGAATAACAAAGTCTCGACTGGAGAGTGGAATCGAATTTTCTAGCAAATTGGAAATTGTATGGGACGCTGGATGGCGAGGATTGTTCTCGAAGTATGTCATTCGAGTATAAATACCAGCATCCCAAAGGTATGCAGATCAGTAACAAACCCACTAACAGGGAAAAACGAGATTCGCAGTAGGCGTCACTGAAACGCGTTACTAAACGAACAATTCCAGCGCAGTATCATTCCCTCCGCTTTACACACGAAGAGGAAACGGCAGATTTTACAGAAGACGAGAGCAAAGCAACGATCAAAGAGCAAAGCGAGTGAAGGGGAACGCTTTCTTGCAGCAGCTGCTGATCGGTTAAACTGATGTCGATTACTATGAAAATATACGTGAGAGTTGTAGGCAGTCGTCAACGCAGGACGAAGCAACGCAGCCAGCGAAGAATTACTGCAGCCAGCTAACAGTTCTGCAGCCAGTTAACAGTTCTACAGCCAGCTAACAGTCCGCAGCCAGCAACAGTTCTGCTAAGAACAACCAACAAACGCTTAATTTAATACATATCGTCGGAGTCGTCGGAGAACGATGCTGAGGAAGAAAGTGATTTGGAAACTGAACAACGATAAGATTTATCCCTTTAACTGGAAGAATTACGCTCCCAGTTGGAAGCGGCAACAACATCTGTCGTTAACGAAAGGCAGGAACGTCAACGTCTGGAAAAATTACTGAGTCAACAACGACCAACGGAAATCAACAACCGCTGGATCCGTTTCAACAAATTCCGCCATTGTTTTCAAAGATGTCCCTGCTTTCACATTATCAACAGTTACAACCGCCTCTCCTTCCACTATGCTTACCACCACAGCCATGACCAGTTCTGTTACGCCAAGCTTCTCAACCGCCGTTGCACACATACCAGCTCATGCCTCAACATCATTGCCTACCGTAACGGTACCAATCCCACTCACCACTAGCTACATTAAACCAGACCAATATAATTCATTAACGTCAGATGCAACCTCCACCAAAAATGTCCGCTGGCACGTGTCATTTAACATCTAGTAGTTTCACATCAACGAACACAATTCCCAGATTTCTGTCACCTCTCAATTCACCCTAAACATTTGATAGACAACGCTTCCAACCTCAATCAACATTGCCACATGTTCATTTTAACCAGCAGTCGTCCTTAAATAGTTATGGTTCCCATCGGAAATTGCATGACTTGCCCGAATTTAATGGAAGATCGGAAGATCGGTACAGCATTTCTGGAATCCACCAATATGCTCCATTACAAAAAAGTGGAAAACATGTTTCGCCTGCAAAGGAGCATAAAGGGAGACACAAGAGAAGTGGTCGAATCTCTTTTCATACATCCAAACAACATCGAGTAAGTTATGGCGACTTTAGAATTCCGTTTTGGTCCACCGGAATGTCTTATTCAAAGCCAGTTGAAAAAGGTAAGAGACATCAGACAAATTTCAGAAGATAAATTAGAGCTTTTAATACTCTTTTCAACAAAAGTACAAAATTTAGCAATCTTTCTTGAAGCTAGTGGCATGTATCAGCATCTGGCTAATCCCACGCTTATAGACGAGCTAGTGAACAAATTGCGAATGAGCAAGAGGATGGATTGGGCGCAAAGCAGTGCCAACATACAGCCATTTCCCACCATTAAACATTTTAGTGAGTGGTTGAGCCACATAGCCCGTCTCATTTGCGTCGGTTGTTACAACGACTTCGAAGTAGAGGTGATTTGAGGTCAAAGCGGAAGAACATCTTACATGCCATGGAGAGCTCGTCATTAGCAAATAGAACAAATAATAAATGTCAGCACTGCCTAGGAACCAGTCATTCGATTCATAAACGCATCAATTTCGCCAATTTAGATGCTCCTACCAAATGGGAATTCCTCAAAAGAAACAAACTATGTTTCGGTTGTTTGAAATATGGACATGGACTGAGGACGTGTAGACTTCGACGAACCTGTGGAATAAATGGTTGCAGCAGAAAGCATAATCGATTGTTGCATGAAAAGGACACCCAGATGAAGTCTCGTTGAACAAATAATGAGAAGAGAAGCCCCTTCTTAGTGGTAACGACTATGTAACTAAAAATATTTTTTCCAGAATACTGTCCGTTAGGATCTACAATAATGACATGGTTGTGCGATCTTTCGCCCTGCTGGATGAAGGATCTTCCGTTACAATGATGAGCTCGAACCTAGCCAAACGATTACAACTAAATGGAAATGTAAAAGAATTAAACCTGAAGAGGTTTTGTAAAAAAGCAGTGAGTGAAAAGACATTCGTTGTGAATATTGAAATCAGTGGTAATTACGAAAAGGTTAAGAAATACGAAGTTAGTAGTGTACATACGATTGTGCCTTCCTAATCAAACATTAAACGCTTCTGAATTGGACACCTATAACACACTGCCATTGTTAGAATATCATGACACCAAACCAGATATTCTTATTGAGCTAGATAACAGTCACTTAGGAGCTCCAATTGGGATGGTTCATTCGATAGGTAGCGGTCCAATTGTAGCACAGACAAAGCTTGATTGGATCGTATACGGCGAAGCAGATAAAAAGAAAAAAGATGAGCGACAAGATATAGTCGTGCTTTATAGCAATCAGGGAGATTCTTATTTACATCAGATCGTCGAGGATTACTTTCGCATCGAGAGTTTTGGTGTGAAGATACCGAAAGAGAAGCCAATTTCTGATGCAGACAAAAGGACAATGAAAATTTTATCAGCAACAACCACAAAGCTCAATGACAGATTTCAAATAGGTTTGGTATGCAAGAAGGAAAATGTGAATCTGCCTGAAAGTTACCCGTTAGCAAAAAGATGATTACTCAGCCTGGAAAAAAGGATGTAATGGGATGCTGGCTTCGCCGCCCAATATAAGAAGATTATCGACAGCTATATAAAAAAGGGATATGCCAAGAAGTTGAGTGAAGCTGAAGCAAAGATAACTACTTCAAAAACTTGGTACTTACCACACTTCGGAGTCAAAAATCTTAATAAGCCATGAAACATACGACTAGTTTTCGATGCGGCGACTGAGGTGAATGGGACCTCTTTGAACTCCTTCTTATTAAAGGGTCCGGATGACTATAGGCCTTTGACATTTTTTTTACATTTTATTTACTACGTCCTGTGGCAGTGAGAAGAGACATCCAGGAAATGCTTCACCAAGTGTTGATAAGGCCAGAAGATAAACATTCGCAACAATTCCTGTGGCGAGACAGCAGTGAAAAACCTATTGAGATATATGTCATGGAGGCTATGCTATAATAAATAACCATTATGTCGACTGCTTTGACAGCGTTTCGGGAGGTATCAGTGTCACCAGGGATGATATTAGAATTCATCGTAGAGCAGGGTTTAGCTTCACGGATATATATTGAATTCAGATGAACTGTTACGCAGTATCAGTTACTCAACTGAGGATGAAGGATCAAGAGACGTGGTGGACTTGAATATGGAATCAGGTCCAGAAGCAAAGAAGGTCCTAGAAATGTATTGGAATAGTTCAAAAGACGTTTTCATCTTTCGAATCAAGTTCGTTCGTGTCAGCCAAGACATTATAATAAACGGCAAATGCCCAACGAAAAGGGAGTTTCTTAGCATAGCAATGTCCGTATTCGATCCCTTTGGCATGATTGTTAACTATGCCATTTATTTAAAGTTGCTTATGAAATTAATCTGGCGGTTCCTTATATGCCGTCAAGTACAAGGCGCTGCGTTTGCCAACGAAATCACCCATCAACATTAACAGTAAGATCCTCAGCCTCACGCGCTACTTCGATGAAGCAGTGCTGCTCCGTGTTAAAGGTCGAATCGACGTAGGGACGACAACACCGTTTACCCCCAGGCGGTCGTTTATTATGCCAAAGGACCACGAAGTGACTTAGCTGCTTATATTTAAATTTCATCGACGTCAGAGATTTTGGGTACCTGCTCTACGTCCAGCCGTTAAGAGAGCCAGGAAAGTTTGTCAGCTATGCTGAATACGGAGTGCTAAACCTCGGCCGCCGTTACTGGGTCAACTGCCGGAAGATCGCCTTACGCCTTTCGTTAGGCCATTTATATACACTGGTTTCGATTATTTTGGGCCAGTAAATATAACCATCGGACGTCGTCGAGAGAAACGATGGATCGCTCCCATCAACTGCCTCACCGTAAAAGCAGTTCATTTGCTGCAGATTTATCTACGGATGCCTTCCTCCTATGTATACGTAATTTCGTTAATTGACGTGGCATTCCCCTCCGAATAAGAAGTGATAACGGAAGCAACTTTATCGGAGCTAAGAAAGAGTTAAAAAACGACAACAAATTTTTTGATCCTGAAGCTTTCAAAGCTGAACTTTCTTCTTCACGTATCGAATGGATCTTCAACTGTCCTATGAATCTACATGCAGGAGGATGTTGGGAAAGACTAGTCCAGTCGATTAAAAGAGTGTTATTATCGACCTTTCTTGAGATTGCCCCGAAATTGGAAATATTTCAAAGTGCACTCATTGAAACAGAAAACATTATGAATAGTCGGCCCTTTGCTAGGGGTACCGAACTCAACTCAGACACCAGGCCCGATAGAAAACAAAGTGTTGTGTCAGCGGAAACAATGGAGGGTGAGCCAGCAACTAAAAGGCCGGATTTGGAGAAGTTGAATGCGCGAGTATCTTCCTGTCTTGACTAATCGTTGTAAATGGTTTCGGGAAGAGTCGCCGATTACGGTAGGTGACCTTGTTTAGGTGTGCGAAATTGACGTTCCTAGAAGCCAATGGATTCGTGGCAGAGTAGTAACAGTTTTTTGTGGAAGGGACTGACAGGTACGATCAGCTGAGGTAAAGTCGACTTCGGGAACTGTTCGAAGACCAGTGGTGAAGCTAGCAGTTCTGGAAGTGGGTAAGACTTCCGGCCCAAACTCGGACGTCTCACGGTTCTCTTTCTCTTTCTGGTTCTCTGTTCCTTTGAGTTCTTCCCAGAATGCTTTGTGTAAATGAAGTCTCGTTTGTACGTCAAAATGGGAATTGCACTTACGAGGACATTTAGAACAATCTTTCGGCTTCAAAGCTATTGCTTTTACAGCTTTGGCGCGGGTCGATATATATGACTTACTCTATTGACACACAAATTTTCTAAAAATTTTCTTCCACGATTCTGAATCAGTCCTCCCCTTTCTGTTTCTTGTCTTATTTTGGACAACTGAATGTGATGGGCTTTCGTTATTTGTTGTACCTGCAACTTGAATGTTGCTGTCCCGAATATGATTTGAAGAGTCATTTTCATTCAATGAAGATGAATCGGTGGACGAAGTCAAATAGTTAGGATCATCAACCGAATCGTTGTTATTTTAAAATCATAGAGATCACCTTTCACAGAAAATTAATCTTTGTATTTCACATTACCTCCAGACAAAGTGTCACTATCACTAGTTATCATTGAGGTAAGCGTTCGAGAAGTTTCACAATTTTTAACTTCTTTTTTTACAGAGTTGAAATGTGGATTTACAATAATATTATATGATCAACTTCGGTTTTTTTTATCCTACCATGTAGCATTGTATTTGATGTAGATGGTTGAGGTGTAGGTGCAAAAACTCTTGAAGGTTCTTTTAGAATCTTGAGCTAAAATCACTAGCTTTTTCCCTCATAAAAACAAAAACTTGTATCAATTATCGTTAAATAACTTTTGAGCGACATTGAAACGTAAGAGCTTATACGTTCGTTTGTTTCTAGGTATTTTGAAAAATCTGAGGCTAACTTCTTTTTTAAATCCCTCAGAATTAATATTTTTTTGACGCAATATAAGTATACCATATTTTAAATAAAACTGCATACTCAGTCCAAATTTGTAAAAAATGTAGTTACGTTTTTGCGTCACTAGAGCGATGATATGCAACTACGTAAACTGTTATTTTTTTGCTTTTTGGTTTTTCAGTGTGACAGCTCACGTATGATTCGTGACATGTGTCAAAGACTAACTGAGCATTAGCATTGCCATTTCATCCTGCAAGGACTTGTTGCTCTGTGAAAAATGTTTCTCGCGCACTTTGACCATTTACGGTCGTCATAATCGACCTACTAGACAAGCAATTCAAACCATAACAATTAAATTTCGCACCAATTTCACGCTATTGGACATCAAGCAACCTACCCGTATGCGTAGAGTGCGTACAGAGGAAAATATTGCGGCTGTATTCGCCAGTGTTGAATTTTCGATGAGTGGGCCTTAGAAAAGCTGGAGGGGGATCCGATTTGCTATCGAAAAATTGTCTTCAGCTCATTTCTGTTAATAAACAAAACTGCCGCATTTGATCCGATGAGCAACCTCAGACAATACACGAGCTGCCAATGTACTGTTTGGTGCGGTTTATGGTCCGGCGGAATCATTGGCTCGCATTTTTTCCAATGATTTCAAACTTTTTTTTTGTCCAAAATGCACGAGTTGAACCTGATCGATATAAGGTTTTCGTTTTGGACCGGTGAATTGGCCGGCTAGATTATGCGATTTGACACCTTTAGACAATTTTTTTTTATGGAAATACGTCAATTACTCGTCTATGCCGATAAACAAGTGTCAATTGCAGCCTTATAAGACAACATTACACGTATTATTAGCGAAATATCAACCAATATGCTCGAAAAAGTGAATCAAAATTGGACTCTCCGTATGTACCACTTAAAACGTAGTCGTGGTCAACATTTATATGAAGTAATTTTGAAAAAGTAAATGGTAAGCATTGATTTATCAACTCAAGTAAAAATTGTATACACTTTTGCAATTTTTCTTTGACAATTAAAAACTAAACGCTTCAAAAATCACCCATTATATTCGTTACATATTTTAACAGTTAATAAAAGAAGATACTCTGCCATTGAAATACCCAATTTGCATTGTTTTCTTTTCATATTTCGAGTACGAGTATAGTTTTATATATGTATAATAGTTTCGAAGAAAATTCGTTGATTAATTTTTTTTAAATGTAGGTATTATGTTTATTTTGATAAATTCGCTTTAGACTTCTACTAGCCCTCTGACATCGGAAGAATTATTTACTGCTTAGCATCAAACTTTAAATAGAAATATCTAGTCAGCCTGGCATAACTAATTTCTTATTTGACATTTGTTCGTACTTCCACAGCGCTGCCACCATGCAAAGGCGAAATGTTACATTCACAAAAAGCGCTCGTTATCTCTTTCCCACCAACTGAGTCGTCATATCCCCATTCGAAAATATTATATACATCACAAAAAAAAGTTGCGCGAGAGAAGGATTCGACGAGAAGTGTTTTCATCCTGCGAAAAATTTCAACTTTCCTGCATAAAAAATTGTAATTCCCTTCAAAAGTGTTTATGCAATTTAAATTTAAATACTGCAAATTCGGTTACAAATATTTGTTTAGGACAATTGTGCCGCGTTTGCTAGACGATAACAAAAATAAAAAATCTGAAGTGATGCTGTTGGCTAGGAGTCTCTTTTTCGACTTTTCCTCTTCTGTACATATTTATATAAAAAAAGGCATCGCGCAGAGGGGGGTTCAATGCCAACAAAAAGAAGAAGAAAAAAGAAACGACAAAATTATTAAATAACAAATTTGGCTTCTTAATGTGAAATTAAAGTCAAAGTTCGAATGCTTCCGGAAAGTCCTGCCTGGTGGTGAAGGTGGAAAGTGGAAACATCTTTTCCCCAATGTGGTTGAGGGTGGCAGTGGTGTCGATGGTGATGGTGATGGTACCAACTGTGCACCCCCTACTCTAAGGAGTTTCTACATCTTGGGCTCGTTTTTTTTTTTTTTTTTTTTCCTCTGTTTTAACCATCTTCATTCAACCGGTTCTTATGCTACAATTTACTTCCTTTTGCTCTCGTTTTAGGAAAAATCTTCGTTTTTCTGTGCTTGTAGAAGTGAGTGGAAAAGATTAGAAGAAAACCGACGGAAAAGAAAATAAAACACACAAAAAACCGAAAAAAAACAACTCAGTGAGACACATTTTCAATTGTGAAACTTGTAAAATTTTATTATTCAAAATACACAAAAATATGAAGAGACGAAATGCCGATTGTGGCAAAATACGGCGACCGATAAAACGTAATAAAATTACGGAAGGCATGTACGGCAGGTGAGTTGTTATTCTACTGCAATTTGTTTTCGGTTTTCTTGTCCTTTAGGTCTACCCCTTCTGAGGGAGTTTTAGTAGGTTTTGTTGAAATTGAAATTAGAAATCACGTTTTTACTGGGATGACAGCATGAATGGTCATGTTTGTGTCTGTTTGTAGATTTCATCATATCCGTGTATGTACGTGCGTTGAGTTGTGCTGGTTGGAGCAGGTACTGCTTTCCTTTTATCACAGCGTTTACATTTCTTGTTGAGTGAGGAAATGCGTTGCAGGATATGTCTGATTGCAATGGAGTTTTGTGAGACTACTGTGGCACCAAATTAGGTTCTAGGTTGGTTCTAGATGAGGTGTTGTGTAACAAGTTGTTAGTTAGTGGTATATACACGTACTCGTACCAGTCTCGGGATTAACGCTGTGTCTCTGAACCTACAATCCCTAAGTTAGTTGCTAGTGTCCTTGCTACGGATGAATTTCTATTTATGTATGTTCTAATTTTCGAAAAATATGCTGCTGGATTCTGGTTTCTATGTATATATGTATATAGTAATCGTGAGCCCTGATTCTAATGGAGTATCGAATGTTTTTTCCTTTTCTACTGCTGGTCATTTTTGATTTTATTTTGTTTCATATTCTATTGTTATTCACTCTGAATTTGATTAGGTGGACGGGATATGATTATTGGCAGGACTCTGTTTTCCGTTAACAATCGGCAGAGTTTTGGATGTCTACTTTGGGACTATACCCGGAGAATTGGAATATCATTTCCTAAATCTGACACTTGAATTAAAATATTGTGAAGCAGTATTCAAAGCTCACACTTAAAAAGGCCGGCGAATCTCAAGGCTTTACCAAAAAAACTACATATATAGGAATCTGCACGCGAAACTTAATGAACTTAATATACTAGCTGGGGTGAAAAGTAACCTTGACCGCCAGAATGCGCTGCTACTGCAAAAAAGGTTATGGTGCCTTGAAGTCCGTTCATATTTAGGCAAACATGCCAAATTCCAGGGCGATACTGTCTTTAGTTTTGTTTTGACAGCTGATTGTTGTTGACGTGTTTGGCATCATGTTGAGTATGGACAAAAACGATTTTGTTCTCTCATAACAAAAGGCAAAACGGCGAAGGAAACAAAAGAAAAGTTGGATAAATAGTATGGGGCTAATGCTCCGTCAGATTACACCGTCAAATATTGGTATCGAGAGTTTCGTGGTGGCCACAACTCCACTACCGATCAAGTCCGTAGCGGCAGGCCCTCCGATGCGGTTACAGAGGACAATGCCAAAAAAATACATGAAATGGTGTTGACTGACCGGAAAGTGAAGGTGCGCGAGCTAGCAGATACCACAAAGATTAGTACTGAGCGCACACGCCATATTCTGGGCAATATTCTACATATGAAAAAGTTATCCTGCCGCTGGGTGCCGCGCTTGCTCTCTCCGGACCAAAAACACGAACGCGAGAGCACTTCGAAAGAGTGTTTGGACTTGCTGATGCGGAATCGGGCGGACTTTTGGCGTCGATTGGTAACTGTTGATGAAACTAGGATCCACTATTACACACCAGAGAACAGAATGAGTGCCCGGCAATGGACTGTAGCCGGCACTAGGGCTCCGCAGCGGCCGAGGGAGGCTCGATGGGTCGGAAAGGTTATGGCGTCGGTTTTCCGGGATTGTCATGGCATACTCTTCGTGAACTACCTCGAAAAAGGAGAAACCATCAACAGCGAGTATTACTGTGCATTATTGGAGCGATTGAAGGCCGAAATCGCTGCAAAACGGCCTCACATGAAGCGGAAAAAAATGCTGTTTTTGCAAGATAATGCGCCGGCGCATAAGAACATCGCAACCACGGCTAAAATCAATGACTTACGGCTCCAATTGCTGTGGCATCCACCATATTCGCACGATTTGGCTATCCTCAGACTATTAGCTCTTCCCAAACCTCACAAGATGGCTCATCAATAAAAAATTCAGCTCACGCGAGGAAATCATCGACGCTACGGAGGAGTAACTCATCCGCATTCTGAAGGTCAAGGTACAATACATCTTCCACTAATGAGACGACTGCGATATATGGAATCATCAGAAGAGATGTGCTGACAATTTCTGAGCTACTTATCTTTCTACTAAGTGGTATGACATAGATAGGTTCGCTCAGCTCTATGTATGCCAGAGGTTTATGCACACAGAAAAACTGAAATAATTTCTGCCTTCATCACTCTTTCGGTAGGCAATCAAAATTCTGAAAGCCGAAACTTCTGCAAATGAAAAGTCTCTCATATTCTTAACGTTCGCAGTCTGTACACAAACTGCCCATATACCCTATATATAGGTATATAAAATATCTGAAGTTGATTTTTATCCCAATGAATTGGTAAAATGCAATGTTTAAAGTACAATTTCTTCTAACTCAACCCTATTGACAATATAAACAAATTTAAAGCACTGATGAATTGGATTCTTGCCAAAGAGCGTAGCATTTTAGAGTTAAAACATTTGTTAGCAATTTCCTGTAATTTGTAATGATGTGTTAATTGAAATGTTAATATTAAATAAACAGATTAAAATCACATTGGCAATTTATTACTTTAACTAATTAATAATTAAATGAAAACATTCTAATTTTGTTAAAATATCGCTTCAATCAACGTTTGCAGATAGGGATGCAGATAAAGTTAAACAACCTCTTATCGGAAAGTAAAATCGACTACTGTTTAAAGGTCAATAACCCCTGATGAAAACCACCTAGAATTCGACTTTAAGACATGCATTAAGTTGATTAAGTTGAAAAATACCATATATTGGACAAGTCTTTTTGAAGTTTTTGTACCAGAATACCCCACACTAAGGTAGGAGAGGGAGAAAACCAAATTAGCACTTTTTGTGCCGTTTTGCTACCACAACTCGTGGTCCTCTTTGTCGGCGAGGATTAATCTTTTTTTCAGTGGTTTGTTAGCACTGTCCAGCAGAGTTTAGATAAAGGATAAGTTCTCCGACCTATTTGGTATATAGGTCTTCGCGGTCATTGCTTACCTAAGCGAGGTGCCCGCTAGAATCGGGTACACGCAAAGAAAGTGGGTAAACAGGGTATACCTAGCTTTATGATACCCTATAGATTTTGACTGTCTGTTAATGAGTCGTCAAGGGACATTTCGTTATCTTCAGTGACACGGCTTCCTGCTGCCTAGGCTATGATATCGCTTAATTGGGAACGCAGGAGATTCAATGAAAATTGAAATTTTCTGACTTGTTTTGAGAGTGCGGTAGCTGAATTAATATCTTTAATGGTGCTTGGCTATCGATGATAATAACAGTGATTTTGATCTATGGTAGCTAATTTCTCAGTAAAAGGCAAGCCTTTCTAATCGCGAAAAGCTCTGCCTGGAAGGCGCTGCCATAGTCTTGTAGATGATAAGTTGTCGATACTTTCAGAGAAAATCATCACAGTACATTTTCGAGCCTTCGATATAGATTGTTGTCTCGTAGTTTTTAATCACCTTTCCATTCCTCTCTAGTTGGAATGGACAAACCATCTGTTATACTTGATTGTGTCGAAGATGATCCACTCTTCGAAATCGAATTGATTTGGTTAGGCCGTTTTATTAGAGAAGCAGTCGCCTAAGATTCTCCTCCTTAAAGTCACCAGTGCAACACACGAAAAAATGAATAACAGGCATTTCCTTTCATTTTGCCCTTGAAGCTTTCGCAGAAATCATTGGGAAGAACATCCGTTTGTTCCACCGTTTCTTTCTATTGACTGGGTCCAGATGGAGCTACAAATAATTGTACTCTTGTTCTTTCTGTTGATTAAAAATAATTTGATAATTTTTGTATTCAAGTCAGTTTTCACATATTCAGTCTAGACGGCAAACTTACATAAATTAATAGCTAAATTTCTTTAGTTGCGTAGGGGTATTACATTTCGGTGTAACATAACTAAATTCAGACTTTTCGTTGACACTTCCCGACGAGTTCTTATAGCCATTTGGTCGTCTATGTATTAATTAGGTTAAAGGAATATCCAACAATTTCATAAAAGATGATGAAAGCTTTTAACTTTCCTTTGATCATTCTCCATGGCAGGAATACTAATCGGGAAGGTTTCAAGGAAGAGATTAAAGAAAATGTAGAACTGAACATACCACTTAAGACACCCTATGAACTGTAAATCGAAGTTGATCACTTCGTTGAAATCGTTCAATATGCCTCGTGGAATAACACACCAAAGAAAGAATTCAACAAACTACGATCCAGATTATGCGCGGGAGATAAAAGAAATGTAAAGGGAAAAAAATAAAAACCCATAAAAAATTGCAACAAAGTCGTGCTCCACAGCATAAAACACGTTTGAATAACCCCTTTAACCTGCTGAGAGAGACCATTGAAATCTTCAAAAACCTTGCAGCAGACACGTATTTTGAAAGCTTGACAGCAAAAAGGAAATCTAATTATTCGCTTTGGAAGGCATTAAATGTTAGATAAAGAGAATGCGAAAATCTTCGCTTCCCATCTGGAAGAGACCTTTATGCCATTCGACGACCAAGCACTCATGCACAATATCAGTGAATCGGAAAGAGCGTCAAACAAAATTACACGATGGTAAATGCAACGCTAACGAAAATTAGCACTGAAATAAAGAAATTCAAACCAAAGAGAACTCCCGATTACGACTTAATAACCGGAAAAGTCCTTAAAATCTGCCTAGAAAAACATTAACTAAGCTTCTTTATATTATTATAATTCAGATATTATTATCTGAATGACAAGAAATCTTATAGACCGATTTCAATGCTCCAAATTTTATTGAATATCTTTGAGAGGATAATTCTAAGATGTATACGGCCAATTAAGAAAAAATCGTATCCCTAATCAACATTTTGCTATTAGGAGTAAGCATTCAACTATTAATCAGGTGCATAGAATCGCCGACGTAATTGAGAAAGCTTTGGAAGAAAAAAAGCGTATTCCTTGATGTCTCACAAGCCTTTGATAAGGTATGGCATGAAGGCTTAGAGTTCAAATTACGGCAGGTCTTGCCACTGAGCTTTTACTCAGTGATTTACTCAGAGATTTCAGCCGCCGAACCACAGCGAAGTGCTGTCGGCCCTCCTGTATTCCCTATATCCCAAGAAGAGACCGTTCTAGCTACGTTTGGCTGCTTTCCATAATGCAGTACCATTCCGAAATGCAAACCCAAACTGGAGACTGAACGCAGTACGTTCCGAAATTCATTGTGAATGCATATACTGCGCAAGGAAAAACAACCAGCGCATCATGAACTAGCACGATGCAAATGACAGTTGTTTGTTTGGTTTATGCAATCTGAAGTATAATGGCGAATTCCGAGAAGTAAGTTTTCTTTTAAATAAATAAAAGCATTCAATTATGTTATTATAATTATTTATATGTAGAAATCCATGGACAAAAAGCGAGATTTTACACTTAATTAAAACGAGGCTACGGTTTGAAAAGGAATTCAACTCTCGCTGAATTTTAGCTTTAAAATATATTTTGTAAATATTCGGTTGTCACAAGCACCACAATTATTTAGCAAATGATTAATTATATGAATTCCAATCAATTTGTTACACATTGTTTTATGTTTAAAAAAATAAACACTGCGCATCATAAAAGCATCGCATGCTTGCATTACAGATGCGAGGTGCAGTCACAACGCGCGTTTAGTTTGAATTTTGAAAAGCAGCCTTTGCCGATGACACTGCTATACCAGAAGTACGTAAAACGATTGAAGAAACCACGGTGAAACTGCAAAGCGATCTAGGTAAAGTATAGGCATGGACAAAGGCCTGACGGATATCCCTCAATGAAACCAAATCTGTTCATGTAATTTATACATACAAAAAAACGAGTAGGTTGCCTATTCTCATAAACTCGGTCTGTATTCCATTTCCAAAGAACTCGAAAACGAATACAAAGAAAACGAGATTCTCTTAAATAAGTCAGCGTAATATACAACTTTGGGGTTGTACCAAGAAAACGAATGCCAAATTTTTATAAACTTTTGAAAATAAAGTGTTAAGAGATATTGTCCATGCACCGTGGTGCATGAGATATGACGACTTACATAGAGACGTCGGAGTTCCTACTTTCGAAGACGTAAATGTCCGACTAAACGGACATATTTAAAATACAGTCCTAAAAATTTTGGACGAAAGAAACCTATTGCGCCGTCTCCACACGACCAAACCTAGCGCAATAAAATGAAACCGCGTTAAAAAGCGGAAAATGCAGTCACCTGCCAAACGAGTCTATTTTATGATAAAAAAAAACTGTCGAAACTTAGTTGCGGTAACGTGAACATTAATATCCTACGGAAGTGTTTTTAGTGATTAAGAATCTCACACACGCTCGCGCTTGCGATCCTCATAGTGTCTAATGCAAGATTACCACCTGTCCTCATCGGGGAAAAAAAAAAATCTTCCAACCTCCACTTAAGCAAATATGCATCTTAAAGAAATTCTTAACATTTTGGGTCAAAAATCAAAGTCCTGTTTAACTGCCTATTTTGAAGGTGATCGCTAAAACCATGGGAAAGATGATAATCGGTTGGGGGTAAGTCTAGTGAGTAAGGTAGATGAGGCAGATGACCTTGCTATGTTTGGACACATTGACTGTGCTGCATGTGGTCTTGTATTATCATGTAGCAGGATGCTAGCGTGCCTATTTACCAATTTACTATACATTATCTCGATTTCTCTACAGTAAGATTCTGCTCTGATTGTTACTTTGCCAATAAGAAACGATAAACGCTGTGGTTCCTTTCGCAGCTTTAATCGCTGATGCTTACTCATGGGTTCTCATCTTCACAGTTTTCTTTGTCAGCTTTTTGATCCTAAAAGATTACAGGTGGTTGAACTTTAAACCTAGGAGTAAGATACCCAGTTTATCTGACAGCTCAATGTGTGTTGAAGCTATCCGCATTGGTTCAATACCCGTAGAAACGCTGGTGTTTATATGAAATTATCAAAAATGAGCGAGAGAAAATTGGGGGAAGTTTAACAAACAGTTGGTTGAACTGACACTTCACACTAACACTGATACATTGTTCTTATTTTTTTCTCTGTCCAAATATTTCGTTTGCAATCCCACATTTTAAATACACAACTAATACCTGCCCGATGATGAAAGAATGATGAGAGCGCGAGAGAGTAAAAGGTTTCTATGCGCTTTTAAAATGTTTGTATGATATTTCAAAGCGGTTACAAATTTTCAATGCGTTTTATAAGCAGGAATGAACGTATGTGTGTTGAATATTTCAAAGCGATTTGAAGTGGTGTTTATTCGAGCGTATTGAACCAAGGCGGATTGCTTCAACGCAAATTGAGCTGTCGGATAAACTGGGTAAGAGAGAGAATACTCGTAGTTGGATGGCCCATCGGGGTACATCAGCACACTGAATTCATCATTGCCTGCGATTATCAAGCTGAGCTTCAGTTTAGCATTGATCACTCTGCTTCTTAGTACTTTTTTTTCGCAATACCTATAATATGACCTTCGATGTCATAAACAAATAATTCGACATCGTTTGTTTGAATAATTATATGACGATTCCGCCTAATATTTTCCTTGATTTTTATTAATAAGTGTGAAATGCTCGTTTGTATGATACGAGTATGTTTCAAGTTATTGTTTCATCAGGTCATTATCAGATGATAATCGATCACATTAAGCAAATAAACATTAACACAAACATGGGAATAAAAAAATAAAGTTGTTTAATTTTAAAGATAAATAATTTCTGATATGTTAAACCAATTTAAAAATTATACAAAGCTAAACCAAACTTATAACTTATGATCCAAATACCTTTTTTTTTTTCTTTTTTAAGAACTTATTAACACTCAATTGAGTATGACTACACTTATGATGCCAAAGCATGTGTTAAGTTTTTCGGAAAATGGGACAGAAAGAGAAAGAAAGATGTTTCGGCTCAGTTGGCTATTTCGCTCCATGGGCTGCAATCCAACATTTAATGGGGTGACTAAATTATTTGTGTAAATTGACTTGATGTTGTATTTAGGCAAGCGTTCTCTCACGAGATTTTAGTTTCCTAAAAAAAGTCTTTCGGTCACTGCTGGTATTGAACCCCGAACCGTCAGATTGGGAAGCCACTGCCACCAACCTGGATTAGACTAATAAATATTGTTAAATGGTTTTTAATTTCCGAATATAAAAATAAAACCCTAAAAAGTCTTTGATAAATGGGCGCTGCGACTGGCCAGGTTCGAATAATGAGCAAGCTGGAAGCCCAGTTTTCGACCACTTTTTCTATTGGCTTCCAAGGCATCCATCGTAACACCAAACAATAATTTTTTATGAATTTTCTTCATTCCAAATGTGGCAATTTTGTTGTTGACGTAGCCATTATACCAAAAATGAGACTCATCTCTAAACAAAATGTTGTGGTGAAAATAGGATCAAAAGCAATCTCGTTTTCGGCACATTCACCAAGAAGTAACGGTAACGCCCCAAAATTAATCATCAATATAATCAAATCTCCTTACCATCAAGCCGCCCGTCGTACCATCAACGCCTTCAGAACAAGCACTTTAAGAAATGTTATCGGTGAAGCTGGACTCCCTACAGTGGAAGAACGCATAGTAGCTGCTGGGGCAAAACTCTACATACGGCTCCTTCACTTTGATTCAGCAAAAACTATAAAGCGTCCAATAAGAGTTCAATCGGCTATAACAAGAGCCATAAACATTGACAGAATTCTAGACCTCCCAAAGAAGGTACACATTGAAAAGACTCCATCTGTACCTCCATAGACCATTAAACCAGGATCTCTAATTTTGGACTTAGGGTGCCACAAGAAAAACAACACTCCTAAAGAGACTTATCTAGCTGACTTCCTCCGCATTGCTTCATGCCTAAAGCAGACAGGGTGGACATTAATTTTTACGGACGGCTCTAAGATAAACAACAGTACCTCTTTTGCAGTTACCAAAGAAAACGGGGAACAAATTAGCGCAGGTATACTACAGACACATGCATCTGTTTTCACGGCAAAGGCCCTAGCCACCTACATTGCTTTAGCCACAACTGTAAAACACTCTGGTAAACATGTGATCTGCTCTGACAGTCTGTACACGCTAAATGCAATAAGAAACCCTAATAAAGACATAGGCATAATCTCGGAGATTCGTAACAGCATCATCAAGGCACCCAAAAAAATAAAGTTAATGTGGGTTCCAAGCCGCATAGGAATAAAGGGAAACGAGCTAGCAGACACAAAAGCTGGTCTTGCTCACCGTACCCCGCTATACTTTTTCAATGCTACCACCAAACTGGTAAAATTATCAACATCATTACACGTCGCTCTATCCAGATCGCTCCAGCCCAACATAACCTAACTCCACATCAAACACCATCTTCACAAGACTACGCTTGGGACACAAAGTCTTTACACAACAGCACTTACTCAAAGGCTCCTCTCCCCCAACATGAAACACCTGCACTAGACAGTAGGACATCAACCACATTCTGGGGCTCGCACGCTGCAATCAAAACACACATCCATCAGTCTGTCAATTGCTCAAATTCCCTACCTGTAATAATATAATCCACAATTTCATCAAAAAATTAAATATAGATATTTAAATATGTACAATAGAGCCGTTAGCCCTGGCAGTTTTGATTTAAAAATTAAAGTTTAGTTTAATTTAAAAATGCTCCGATTCAAGTGTTCCACTTGTCAAAAAGTCTTTCAACCCCATGACAATGTGAACACGACGTTCATGGTGAGGACTTTCATCCCGTCGCTAATGTAAACAGGCACTATGACGTTTAATGGCAGTTCATCTGTCGGATAGTGAACAAATTTAATTTGTTTTGAATAAATGTTATGTTGGCAAGTGTTTGACATTTCTGAAAATTCATCGGAAATTAATATGTATTTAGTATTTGGAAGCACTGTTTTATATCCGCTAAGTAGATAGCGGATATAAATTGATTATACATATTAGCGTACATTGCTATGTCATTGTTGTAATTTATACGCAAATTATTTTTTTAATGGATAGCGGATGTGCAAAAAAACACGGCTACTATAAGAGTTCACGATTTTTTGTTTTGGAAATAGCGAATGAACAATTGACTTGGATGTTCGTGTCACCAATAAGGGGCCCCCGCCCAATTATCAAGGCGACGCCCTTTAATGACGTTGTCTAATAATGAACGGGGGCAGAGCAAAGTACTGGTCTTATCGTAAACATCTTCAGATGACGCTACCGAAGGTTGCTACGATTTGATCAGTCACAAGCTGCCGGTCATAGGTCTTGTTGGCGGCTGGACCACCGGTAGTCCCTACCAGGACTTAAATCACGGTACCATGGGAGTCAGGAGCCCCCCGGATCTCGGTCCGGGCCTGACTTGTTAGAGGTAGGCCCCCTTGTGGGAGCGTCATGGTGGCTGTGGTTTAAACCCAAAATCGCGGGTAAGAGTCTTCCTATGGTTTTCCTTGGTTTTCCTTTTGGTTTTCCTTGGTTTTCCTTTGGTTGACTCAATGTGGAGTTGCAATAAGTGCTGGGTGCTGTGACCCTAAGAACAGTAAGAGGTTTTAGGTCGGCCTCGACTCATACCAAGGGTGGAACTTGTGCCGGCAACACAGTTCCGAATTGGTATCAAATAATGATTATCATTGTGAGCGATGGCAAGGCGTATCCTTGCTCCCATGGATGTATGGGCATCCCGTAGGTTTAAGCCCACACGGCAGGTACTTACGTTAAAAAACAAGAGACATCTGTCACCAATAAGACATGGACATTGAGCGCAAAAAGACGCTTGATGGAATGATGTTATATTTTCAGTTGCTCTTGTTGAGGTCAAAGGCTATAATCAACTAAATGGAAAGGGTGATTTGAGTTAACGCCGGTTAGCTATTAATATTTGGATAGCTTGGCAGCATTGGTATTTTATTTGTTTAATAATAATAATACATGTTTTGGCGTTCCCATACAAATTATCGCTATCATGGGGAAAATAGGTCTGGAAGCATTGTTAATATCCGCGTTAAATAAATATCTTGCATTAAGTTAGCGCGTATATTTTAAGTTTTTAGTCTAAATTGCACGTAGATTAGAAATAAGCGCTGATACCGATATAAAAAAACACACATAATGTACCCATGTTTTGACCTTATATATGGTATATATAGTACTTCTATAGAAGGTATCGTTTCGAAAATTCCGCTATTTTGTTACCTGTTTTGTAATTTTTTGGCAAATGACAAGTAGTACTACGCCATTAATAAAAATGGAACAATACCCGTTAAATGCTTTCTCTTTCGACGGTGAAGCACCTTCTTGCCCAGCAATTGCTAAATTGGTTCAGATTTGGGAAGTTAATGATATGAAGAACCGAAATAATGTCCATCGTGCAAGAACACCAAGTTTGTCGATCGCAGAAATTGGGCATGTTACAAAATACACAGCCAGAATTTTACAAAAAAATTGTGTCATAATGTCTATAAGGTTAAATTGAAGCAAAAACTGCCGAACACCAGTAGCGACTTTGGCAATTTTGTGTTGGAAATGTACGAAATAGATCAAGAATTAAACCGAAAGTCATTTGAGCACATTCTCATCTTCAAAGCTTTGTTAATAAGCCGAATTGCCGCATTTGGGGCTTAGAAAATCCAAGAATGATTGTCGAGAAACCTTTCTATTCAGAATATGTTACTGTTTGGTACGAGTTTTGGGCAGGAGACACCTTATTTCTTCAAAAATAAGCCATAAATTGTCGTAAATGGATTGGGCTATCGAACTATAAAATCAATGAATTTTTATGTAGTCAAAATTCGGAAGGTATGGATGTGGGTTGTATTTAAGACGGCGTTATGTGTAACATGTGTTACGGGGTGGCCGTGGTGTAGTGGTACTAGCAATCGCTTCTCACTCGGAGGGTCAAGGTTCGAATCCTGCCCATGACAAGTCTTTCAAATTTTTCATTTGTGTAATTTTAACTCAGACAGAAAAATTTTGCGTGTGAGAGCATAACACTGACACGTAGATTTGGCTGTTGTAGAATTTCAAGCATAAAAAAATAGTGTGAATTATAAACTTCGAATCACTCTGAGTGAAGAAAAAACTCTCCGTCCTATTCGCGCGGAAATTATAAAAAAAAGTTGCTCAACTATTTATTACACCGTTTACATAATAGCTCAATACGCATTGCTTAAATTCGCTCATATAAACACCACTTCAAACCACATTGAAACACTCAATTCGCATTCGTTCATTCCGGTTTATAAAGCGCATTGAAAATTTGAAACCGAATTGAAATATACAGGGTGTCCCCTAATTTGTCAATGATAATTTGGGAAATGATTCCTGTGCATATTCTAAGAAAAAACTCATTCTACAGTAAGGGTTTATCTCTAATGTTGACATCATTTATCGAGGATTTAAGAAAAAGATTACTTTGGTAGGGTACACCATGTTAACGGAAATTGCTCTGTTAGTAATAATGGTAGAAACTTCGTATAGGACTTTATTTTTAGAAGAAATACTAGCCTTTGTAACGGCACTTAAATAAAGTGGATATTTTGTTTGAGACTTTAGATATCCAATTTATAAGCCTGTTCCATTTTCATTGCCCATGCTAATTTTTGACTTTGAGGTTACTTTTCTCCAGAAAATGTCTAATTAACATAACGTTTCACTACTTTTTTCTAATAAAAGAATCATCATCAAGTTTGCACAAAAACCCATGGATTTTCTGATACTTGAGAAAACAGGAATTTATGATTTTCTACCAAACTTTCTAACAACAGTTAACAATACTCATAAGAGTGGTTTTGCAAGAATAACGAATTTTCCAATATTTTTTTAAATTGCATAGCTCTTCGAATTTACCAAACTGTCAGTTCAATCAGTTGTTTGTTAAACTCTCTCAATTTTTGATTCGGTTTTGGACAATTTCATGCAAACACCACCCTTTATATGCGGATTGAATCAATGCGATTTAAAAACGGGGTATATATCTCTCTTGTGAGAAAAGTTTCCTAGTCAAGTCATATTTCGAAATGGAGATCAAAATTCGATGTCGAGATTATGCGATTTAACCCCGTGCAATTTGTTCTTTAGCGATGTACGCTAATGTCGTTTTCGTTTGGGCTTTTTTCCGTGGTCCGGAGAAGAAAATTGACGTAAAACCATTCCCCCTTATTTTTTCAGAATCAAAATAATGCTTCTCGTTTTCATTTGAGAATCAAAATTTCTCTCCTCGATTTTATGTCAAAATGTATAAAGGTCAAATACTATTGTGTGTCAAACTAGATTTCTGTTTTCTTGCACTCGGCTGTGTTTGGACAATTTATTATTCAGAATGTTCAAATTGATTCGCAAGCAAATATATTTAAAATATAAAAGTCCGACCAAGTTTTCAGTGTACCATTTAAATAAAAATCGGAGTACACAAAATCACAGCCTTCTGACAGTCCAAACGAAACGCCATTGACACCCGGAACGAAAATTCTTGCGGAAATTTTTTTGTACTATATCGACTATATAAATTTCTGACAGATCGTTGGCTCGAGCAAATTCGTATAAAAAGCGAAAATTCGGTACAGAATAATATTATTAATTTTGTTAAAGAAATTTTTGTTTTCAAATATGTACGTGTTGGCTTAAAATGTTGAGAAAAGATACGCGAGTTTCGAAATAAGTGCTTGTGAAGTGTTTAGATGGGATAGTTTAAATAGAATCGTGCTTTAAAAAATGTAAACAAAGCATTTGTTAAACGCGAAAAGTTGTTGTGTTGTTACTTTTCAGTTAAATATTTAGTGAATACGGTGTAATATATTTGCAGTACTGTTGTTTATGTCAGCGCTGCTAGTTTTGGAAACCTCAAGTAGAAGCAACGGTAGTGATCCTAGCGGCGCTGTATCGTCTCGGCTCACAGGCTCCCATTTTCTAGAAACTCAGAGACATCTCAGAGACTGTTTAAATGCACGTTCTAATGGACGATTGCCTTTTTACTTAGAATCATTATTTGCAAACGACGTTTTGGTCACGAGATCGCTGTATACAAGAATATCTTAAAGTTATTCATTCCTTAAAGCAGTAATAGCTTTGTGAAAGATTAACAGTAATTTCACTGGCAAAACACATGCAAAATAAGTCAATCTTTAGCAATACAAATACATAACACTCTGTTTTTAAACTGAATTTACTTGCTTATATTTAAAATTGTTATTTCTATTCTATTTTTCAGCACCACAGTTCTGTACATGAAATTCTTGGTACTCTGGGCCATTGTGATAACAGCCGACTTTATGTTTATGTTTCGATTTGAATTTTTATGGCCTTTTTGGCTACTTTTGAGATCAGTCCACGACTCATTTAAATACAAAGGATTGGTAAGTTTTCAATCACGTATTCCATTACTATACGCAATACTTCTAAACCACCCACCTTGCTCTTCGATGTCAATTTTGATTTACATATTCATCTTTGTAGGCATTTTCAGTGTTGTTTGTATGCATAGCAATTACATCAGATTTGGTGTGTTTATTTTTCATCCCAGTGCATTGGCTTCTATTTGCTGCAAGCACATATGTCTGGGTACAATATGTGTGGCACACGGGTATGCGCTTGTCTTATAATTAACCACAACCCACAGAAAATGATGAAGTTTTTAATGGAATCTATTTATAGATAAAGGAATATGCCTGCCGACAATTATCCTTTGGATGTTATTTTTTTACCTGGAAGCAGGAATCCGGTGGAAGGACAGCAGGCATATGCCACATTTAGATTTATGCCGACCTTTTGCTGCACATTGGTAAGTTTATTATTATACCCGTAGCGGTTTCTTTGCAATGTTAATCACAATAACGTGATTTTTAATTAGTATTGGTTATCCGGTTGTCACGCTGGGCTTTGGCTTCAAAAGCTACGTTGGCTACAGAATGCGTCAACGTAAGCAACGCGAAGTAGCAAAAGAGAACGAATTTTATATGCAGCTGCTGCAGCAAGCCCTTCCACAAGAAGAGAATCAAGATGATACAACAGTGATGAACCCATCAGGAGCGGGGGCATCAACAACGATATCAACGACGATGGCGTCGACGACAACAGTGACAAATGCGCAAAATAACACTTCCACACAAAATGGATCAGTGGCGTCTGTAGCACAAACGCATCAGAACAGTATTGACCCTCAGCAACATAGTCATAATCACCACCACAACAATCAGTTGTCGGCGTCAACATCTTTGACCTCGTCAACGTCTTCATCATCGTCCTCTACATCATCATCATCATCTACATCATTGGCATCGTCAGCGACAGCGACGAATAACGATGACAAGAGCTATGTTCAAATAGCAGGACAGTCTGCCGGACAATTTCAGCAGCAACAAAGTAGCGGCGGCGGTGTCAGCGGCAGCAGCAGTAGTGTTCATCATCAACAACATAATAATCTTAATAATAATAATTCTAGTTCTAGTTCAAGTAAAATCGCTCAAACAAGTAATCGCTCTGAATTTTTCAAGAGATCCCTTAAACTACTAAATTCAATTTGTTTGATAGGATCCTCCACAAATAGTGGGAGCTCCGGCGGCGTCGGTGGCACCACTGCTTCCACAGCGTCCCATTCTAATGGGTATGTAAGCGGCGGAAGCGGTGGTGGTGTTAGTGGTGGCGCCGGCGGTAGCAGTAATAACAACAAGAACAATCGCCGTAGTGTGGATAAGGATAATAACAGTACGACATCCGGTAGTCGTAACAATGTCAGTGTTAATGCTAATGCAAGTTGCACTGTTAATCAAAGAGACCATTTTATAACAACGGCGAGTAAAATGGCCAATAACAATGGTTTTCACATAAGTGAAACGAATAGTAACAACAAGGACTGGGGTGATAGTAATGCTGGTGGCACTAGTAATTACACTAGTGCTGCATCTTCACAAAAAGAGAAAAACAGCAATAACAATGACAATTCGAATGTAACATGTCAACAACAACACCAAAATCAACATCAGCAACAGAATACAAGCGATTCAAATTACGGTAATTACGGTTCATCGAAAAAGTCCACCGCATCAGCATCATCATCATCAGCTGGTGGTGGTCAAGCAAATGGAAATGTCATGCAATATGAAGTGGAAGAAGTAGTTGAACCAATAGAGAAAGTGAAAGGTAAGTTTTAAAAACACTATTGCTTTTAGAATAAGTAGAACTAATTCCAAATTTCATATTTCACGGGTTGGGAAGGCAAATTTTTTTTACCCAAATCAAAGGAGTGCTAGTGTGCTCTCACTAGTTAGGAGCTTTATTCTTCCTTAAGAATATTTTTCAATTAAGTATGCCTTACGTAGTGGTTGTTCCCAAAACGGCTCTAACTATATATCGTTAGACCAGACAAACAATTTAAACAAAACATGTTTTTTTACAAGCTTAAACCGTTCTACAAAATCTACTGAAGGAATTAAACTACCGTTTGAGACCAGCACCGTGTACCGACCCGAACTCCGAGAAGTGCACATCCAAAAACGCCACGCAATACCATTCTGGGTAGACTAAGACCGGCTCAGCTACGAGTACCCACTAGGCGTTTCCAATTCTTTGAGGATCCCTTCCACAGTTCTTTGGACATTAGCGTTGCTTTAGGTTCACGTAATGTGCCTCAGCTATCTTAGTCGTCATTCTCAATAAACGGATAAGTATGACGGATAACTTTAAACAGCTCGTCTTGCTAAATACTGATATGTAAGTGGTCCTAAAACGTAAGTCCTAGATCTTTTGTAGTATCTGCCGCTGCTTTATGTATGGTGGACTTCATTGACTTAAAACCACTATCGAGTTGTTCGGTGATTTAAGAATCTCACAGAGTTATTCAGCTTGTTATTTGCGCAGTTTATAATGTCTTCTTTAGGATGGGGGCGAATGGTGTGAATTCTTTCGGAAATGCGATCATCTGGTCAGATTTCACTGTTATTTCTTTAGCATCGGCAAAATCAATGAGATTCTGAGAACGGTTCAATGAGAGCGGTGTCTTGAAATCTTCGCTGCGGAAAATAACCTTACCCAGCTTGTAAATGAGCCCACGCGAATACCAGACACCAACACCCTGGGATTGTTTTTAACCTCGTTTCTTAATAATTAAACAGTTGATGGAGTTTCCAATCTAGGCTCGTCGGACCAATATGTCATATTAGTGAATTTCTCGTACACTGTGACCACACAGTTAAAAAATAAAATTCCTAAAAGACTAGCAAAAAACTTAGAAATGTTAACTGGCCCGACAGAGGAAAACTAAAAATAATTTAAACGAGCAAGGACTGTCTTCAACGCCTTTATTTGTCACTACAGAGTCCCAATGGTAGCAAAAGTCTTTGATCGTCCGTATTAGAAATATTAATATTAGAAAATTTGGCCTCATTCTTCACCTCAACGCTCATATACTGACTGGGTATACTGGCATTCCAGCTGTCATCTCTTTGGACAACATTACAAATTGTGTCACGTCTCCATCTACACTGCAGTGCGTCGAAAATTCTTTAGAACATACCCATTTTCCCAGTGGAGTACTCAAGGATCTCAATATACCCGTATAAGCTCGTCCAAATAGTATATTTGGTTTTCTTTTGAAGAAAGTAAAACCATTGAGTAAGTTGTTTCATTAATCCCACTGCTTAGAACTTTTTCTAAGAAGATAGAAAACGTCATTTGTTCAGCCCTTCTTCTCACTTCTCTTACAGACCCATTGCACTTATCTCTCTCCTTTCCAAGGTTATGAAACTGATAAAACTGTAAGCTCGTGAAATATCTTGAGACACGAAGACTTCTCAGTGATCGGCAGTACAGTTTTCATAAGTCCACTGTCGATTTGATGTCATATCTCATTTAAAAGTGGACCAAAGTCTACGCCATTCTTGCGAAAGCAAGATACATAATTCCGCTTGACATTTGAAGGCATTTGGTATCACGCTCAGTTGTCGTAAAATGCATACATTTCGTAAAGTTGTTGGACGGTTTCATCGCGCTGGATTCTAGTTCGGCAAATGTGGTGATCAAACCATGTCGATCATTTGGGTCATTATATTAATAAAATGCGAACCACGTGGAATGAATGAGATTCACTTAGAATGGTTCTTTGTTCGAAATGCATTCGAGTCTACCTACACCAAATTCGATCCAACTCCATAATTTACGGTGTGTATACAATACCTAGGTGCAAGTCTGTTTGATATGTGCGAAGTCTAACGAAAACAAACACCTCAAACTTGGATTCATTAGTTTCCTTTTACAGTCATCAGTGTCCCATTTGTTGTACTCTTTCTGGCCATATGTCCGAAAAAAGCTGCCTCCCAAGGACGCCTCTTTGGATCTATGATCTTCAGCACTTGATGCAGGTTGTATACGAGTAGAACTCAAAACTCTAAGAGATACGGGATTATCATAGTTAAATCTCCTTAGTGTAAATTTCCATTGTTGTGGCGTCTAGAATGCCTAGCCGCCCATGGAAATTAATTTGGACCCTTTTGATAGCTCATTGCTGTATTTTCTTCTTCAAATTCAATTTCATCTGCTTCTGATAAAAACTATGCTCTCGCGTCCTATAGTGAAGTTGTAAAATCATCTCATACCCACGCCGTTCGGAGTTAGCAAATTGTAACTTAATTTTAATTAATTTGGTGGATTCTGACGCCCTCATTTATTTCGCCTAATACAAGCTTAAACTAACTTAAAAACTAACACTAACAATATATGAGGTGTGATGGGTTGGAATATAGAAGAGACGAGGACAGCGTAAATTACGAGGGTTAGTGTTGAAGGAAATAGAATTGTAAAGGGAAGCACAATCCACAGAACCAGAGAACAGTCTATGAACGAAGAGAATATGAGCTACGTCTCTGCTCTGTTTTTCGAGGGTATTCAAGTTAAGAAGTTTGAGGCGGTCACGATAGGGAGGTAAGATAAAGGGGTCATCCCAGGGTAGTCCACGAAGGGCAAATCGAAGAAAACGACGTTGAATGTTTGATAAAACCCAGCGACGAGTTGGCTTTAAGGATTATCTCATCAATACGCGAACGGAAGTTTAACTCTCTATGGTACAAGGTCGCGAAGGGATTGAACCTGGGGTACAGGTTGGTCATGCAGAAAATAAAGTCGAGGGGGAGACTGTTTGGATTTACGTGACAAAGACATAGATTGACATTTGGAGACATTAAGCTCAAAGCAATTTTTTAGACACCAAGTGGAAAACCTATCGAGGTATTCTTGAAGGACAATAGAGTCCTGCGGTGAAGAAATAGTTTTGGAGAACTTAGTGTCGTCCGCGTAAATGAATGGGGCAGTGTTTAATAATTCCTCTCAAGATCGCTTATACATAAAATGAAAAAGAGAGGGCCTAGATAGCTGCCTTGTGGGACACCAGAAGTGGCTAAAAACCTGGTTGAGGCTGACCTAAACCGAACGCTATAATAATGATTCTCCAGATAAGAAGATATCCATTTTAACAATATGGGGTCAAAACCGAGGGAAGACCATTTGAAAAGGATCAATTAATGTGATATTTTATCGAAGGCCTTAGCAAAATCTGTAGCAACAACATCGATTTCGTTGCCATTTTCTAGCGCTGAAAGCGTAGAGGATACGAATTTAACTTTGTTTGTAGTTGTTGATCTACCTTTCAGAAATCCATGCTGACTCTGGGTGATATATGCGACTTTCACTAAAGGCTTAGAACTTCATATAAAAAACTTTCGAACATTTTAGGTATGTGAGAAAGCTTAGCAATGGGACGGTAGATGGTTAATTCATTTTTTTTGGACCGGGGCTATGAAAGAGGTCTTCCAAACTTGGGGGAATTGTGTGAGGGACAGATGAAACAGGGAGGAAAGTGGGTGCGAACATTTTTTGAGAAATATTGAAATTCATCATTGAGATTTTGGAACTTTTCTTCGATAAGAGTGGTCTTAAAAGATTGAGAGAGAGGGGGCGGCCGACGGAGAAATTGGGAAGGTACTTGAAATAGATGGAGTCGGGTACGAAGAAGTTGTCTGCAAATCATTGTTTAAAAATTTTGCAAAATAGTTGGCAATAGTATGTGGGTCGGTCGATGATATATTATCGAACGAGAGAGAGATAGGAGGGGATAACCGTCTGATTTTCTTTTGTAGTTGACGAAATAGGTGAATTGGATGTAGGTTCCACAATAGTTAGAGTAGTTAGAATAAGAATTGGTGCGAAGAAAAACTGCCCATAATTTTTTTCTTTTGTTTTCTCTTATACCAGGGAAGTCCTCTCCGTGTGCACAAAATGACAAAACGGGCAACAGTGTGACAGGAGGTACCCAGACTCTATTTATTTATTTATTTATTTTTGTGTTCAATTTATTAATTAATTATTCAGCTGCAATGTGGTCTGTTAATAGTACAAGCATTCCATGCTTTTTTCGTTTGCTGCGTCGGCAACCGAAATTCTATCCATATTTTTTTGTCGGTGAACAACACATAGCAATACTACGAGTACATGGTCGACCAATCTGAAAAACCAGGTCGTTTAAAGGATCGTGTGCAGTAACCCATTACGGTGTTGTAAGCGCTACCGTTGGTTCGCTAGGAACTTCTATGTCAGCATTTCTATTCCGAAAAACTCTGAAATGACCAGAGCTTTAAATATGTCGAAGTACAAGAGCTCATACCAGGTTACAACTCCATGAAACTGACTCAAAGCTTTTTATTCCATCTTTGGGAGTTGGAGTTTCCGAGTATTCCGTTATGTACATTAGCACGGTAGCGGTGACATACTGCTCCGCTTCTGGTTTCTCATCAGGACATGGCACCGGCTATAGCGACGTTGGACACATACGAGTATGATATTTTCATGGTAATTGTCATAATTAGCCGGAACTTGTTTTGATGAATTTAAAAGTGAAGTATGCATAGTGGCCGTGGCTTAGGCGGTATTGTATTAGCTCTCAAAGCAGACGATTCGACGTTAAATTCCCGACTGGGTATAGACATTATTTTTTCGCACAAAGTGTTTTTTATTACTATTATTAATAATGGGTGTCCCATTAAGATCGCCTATTTTGAAAACAAGTTCGGATGTTTTTATTTTAATAAAGAGTGTAAACATAGAGGTTATGTGTGGAACACAATATCCGATAAATGATACATGTTGGTCGTTTTGACGAAATTTTCGATGACATTTTTCTTTGTTTCTATGCATTATGCGTCCGTATAATTCTCCATGACTAAACCTTGATGTTCACACATGAAATCTGTCAAATAACAACGCTGTACGATAGACACCTTTTATTTGCGAAACATTAAAGCTTTCTTTAATTCATACTTTATGTGTTTCTATCAATTTTCTACTATTTTAATTTTTTTCAGGACGTCGTAATCGCTCCAAAAAAGACTCATCTTCCAAGGACAATCATCAGAATCATCATACGAACAACACCAACAACAATAGCAATAATAATGCATCAAACCACTTAAACTCAAATCATACTCATCATCATCATCATCATCATAATAACCACCATAATAATAACAACAACAACTCCAATTCGAATCACAGCCACGCCACAAAAGATTCGAATTCCGATACTTCGAGTATATCATCATCGACTTCGGTAGCCTCTTCAACATCCACTATTGCCAATTTAGCATCGCAGGTTGTTTCAAAAATCTGCGAAAGTTGTCTTAAACTAGAAGCAGACATTAAGAAGTATCGTGCCGAAATAAGTCATATGAAGCAAATAGAAAACGAGCTGCGGCAAAAGCTCGAAGCAAATCTAACGACCAAAAGCTGTTTGCAGGCCAAACAGAAGGAATGTGATGAATTGGAGAAAAGAATTCAAGAACTAAACAATTTGCGACAACATGACATTGTAACACTGCAAAATACTGAACAGAGGTTGATAGAAGAAAGACGCCAAAAGCAATCGATCGAAGCACAACTGAACAATGAGAAGAAGGCTCGTAAAATTGCTGAAGATAAGGCGAGTAGGCCAGAATGCAGTGCTGCATGCAAACAGCGTAAACAACAAATGGAAGCTGAACTTAAGCAGTTGCGCCGTGATCTCAAGACTGCCGAAGAGGCGAAAGAAATGGCCCAACAACAAGGACGAAAATTCGAACAAGAGGTAAGTCATATACAGGGTGTCCCAAAAATCAACGTCAAGTCGGCAACAGGTGATAGATCAAGTGGTGTCGGTTATCACAAAATTATACAAAAAAAATCTGAGTCATGTAGTTTTAAAATTATTGGCATTCAAAAAAAAACGAGAAATCTGACACCCTTTGTAAGCGTTAGGCTCGCAAGTGTCAAACCATTTTGGAATCCAGACTAAATACGCCATCTTTTAAACTTACTTGCCAAAATGGCATAGTACATTTTTTTGTCAGTACAGTCAGTTCAAGTTGGGTGATTAATGATTTTCAGATACATGGATGGACAAAAAAGCAATATTTTAGTTAAAACCGATATAGTTATGTTTCAATTTTGGACCGTAATCTACAGAAGAGTTACTCAGGGTTACGTAACAAAAAAAAACGAAGAAAGGTAAAGATTTGCGATCACAGTACTTGAAAGATCGTCAGATTTCGTCAGGTGTCAGATTTCTTGATTTTTTTTGAGTGCCAATAATTTTAAAACTACATACGAGTAGCTTAGATTTTTTTTTATAATTTTGTGATAACCGACACCACTCGACCTATCACCCGTTGCCGGCTTGACGTTGATTTTTGGGACACCCTGTATATTGGATTGTACTACATTAAATGTCCGATTTTATAGTAAAAATTTGAAAGCCAATATTATTTTTCCGTAAATTTGTATTCAATCAAAATAGGATGCGTTGGCATCTATGAAATTCTTCTAACTTAGGCCAAATGAAATCTTCAAATGCTTTTATGACCTCTGCTCGGTTCCGGAAGGCCTTCTGCCGGCAAAATGAATCCAGATTACGGAAAAGATGGTAATCCATTGGGTAAATATAAGGAGAGTACAGTGGATGCGAAAGAATTTCAAATCCCAACTGCAACAGTTTTTACGCCGTTACTTGTGAAGTATGAGGTCTAGTCATGCAAAAGAATCGGACCGTGTCTATTGACCAACGCAGATTGCTTTTCAGCCAATTTGGTATGCATTTGGTATGCAATATGTCAATTTCCTCATAATATTTGATAGTGTTTATCGTTTCTCCTGGTTGAAGAAATGAAAAGTGGATTGGTCGTTTTGATGTCCACCAAATTGTCAACATAACTTTTTTGGGTGAAGATCGGGCTTAGGGGTGTGTTTTTTGTTTTTCATCTGCATCCAACCACTGTCCAGAATCTTTTACGATTATCATTTAGTATCCACTTTTCATCACAGGTGACTATCCGGTGCAAAAACGGTTCAGTTTGGTTCCTTAATGTAAGCGATGCGCAGATTTCGAGGCGCCGTAGTTTTTGGGATTCGTTCAGTTCATCGATAACCCACTTATCCAGTTTCTTTACATTTCCTATGAGAGAAAGATGTCGATTTATTGTCATTGGGGATACTCTCTTGCTTTGTGCAATTTCCCGCACCGATTTCGCATCCACCGTTGCTCTTAAAACATTGTCGCTATCTAACGTTTCCGCCTTCCTACGTGGTTTATTTTCGAGGTTGAAATCTTCCGAACGAAACTTTCCAAACCAACGTCGTATAGTGCTTTAGTTTACCGCTACATCTTCAAATGCGTCATTAATGTTTTTCATTTCCAATGACGCATTATGTCCCATTTTAAATTCGTAAAGGAAAAGAGTTCAAATTTGAACTGCCGACCACACGGTAAATAATTGCTAGAAAAAAAAACCGGTACTTGTAACCAACCATAAAATTCTCACACGTCAAGCACACGTATCACTTTATTTTATAAAAAATGAAAATTTAACTTTCTGGCACAGATGTTCACTCGAGAACTTCTTATTTCCGGCTGAGCGAAAATCTTACATTTCATGTGGTACGCCCCAATAGTATAAGTATATGGTATATAAGATAACAATCTATAATCTTTTTTTTTTACAATAGTTGCGAATGTTTGAAGCCGAAATAAGAAATCGTGATTCTCAGCCAGGAACGGAAATGTTAATGTCTGCATTGGCAGCAATGCAGGATAAGAATTGCACACTAGAGAAGAATTTATCAGCCGAAACGAGAGTAAAGCTGGACTTATTCTCGGCCCTTGGCGAAGCAAAGCGACAACTTGAAATCAAAGACAGTATGCATATCAAACTCTACGATATGATTTTCAATTTATCTTTGCTTCCTATTCGTTTAAGCTCTCTATCGTTCGAAGAAGGATGAGGTACACGATTTGAAGGCGAAAATTGCTCAGTTGCTTGCTGTTATACCAACAGACAGTCTTTGTTTACCCACATGTAGTAACACTGCAAGTTCTATGTTACGAATGAATGATACCCCACCACTACAGGGTCCATCCAGTCCAATGATGGGTCTTGGTCCACCAACACCACATCCACAAATGTTAAGTAGCCATCAACTTAATCAAAGGGTCCCAGCTGGGAACAGTAACCAGCAGCAGCAACAGCAATTACAGCAGCAACAACAGCAATTACAGCAGCAGCAACAGCAGCAACAGCAATTACAGCAGCAGCAGCAGCAACAACAACAACAGCAGCAACAACAATTACAGCAGCAGCAACAACAACTTCAGCAACAGCAACAACAACAACTTCAGCAGCAACAACAACAGTTGCAACAACAACAGCAGCAACAACAACAGCAGCAGCAGCAGCAGCAACAACAACAACAACAACAGCAGCAGCAGCAACAACAACAAAATGTTGTAGTATCCCAATCATCAGTTGTTGGTGTATGTGTGCCTGTCTCACAATCAGGCACCTCAAATTTAGATCCGAATGCCAGTGTTTACACACCGAAAAATCCAAACTCAATGGTCGGTGGCGGTGGTAATCCAAATGCTGATGCCTGACATAAGCGTCGTCAAGTTTGAGGTTATTATTTCTATCGTAGAATTTAAATGCGCAGAGACAGTATAAAACAAGATAAGAAGCTAAAAGAAGAGAAAGTGGGCAAACAATAACCGAATGGGGAAAGTAAGCGAAATTGTTTTTTAGTTATTTAACTTGTGTTACATTTAGTGAACTCGTTTGCGATTTTTTTCACAACAAAAACAAAGAAACCTTTTTTTTAACTTGAGAAGTCTTGAGCAGTCACAATGAAGTTGAAATAAACCTTTTTTTTTCTACTTTCCCATAGCAATGTAGTTCTTGAAGAACGTTTTTTTTTTTTTTTTGTTTATTCTTTATTTGAAAATTATTTAATTTTTGTTTTGCTTTTTGTTATTTAGAGTAAGAAGAAACATTTTGTAGAGATTTTGGTTTGAAGATTCCCTAGTACATGCAATGAATATGATTGTCTAGTATGATCAGGCTTTGATTTACCTACAGGCTTTTAAACAGACATAAGTTGAGGCCAACACTTGCGAAAGTATACAACTAATTAGAGCTTTTTGTCAGAGTTTACAGTCTAGATGCTATAATCTGCTTATTGAAAACTATCATTAAAAGAACATACAATCTTAATCCGAAATCTTGAGTCCTAACTTCGTAGATAATGGCTTTTGAGACCTTACTCAACTTACAATGCCATCGAAAATTAATGTGATAAAGATATTGGATTCGGATTCCTATTCATGTATGAGATTATTCATTTTCAATTTAATCATATAATAACAATGGAATATTAATTTGGTAGCATTCAACACTTGCATCCTAATACCAAGGACATAATTTGTTTATCTTTCTCGTTATTATCTCATAGATATATCGAGACGGCACTAAAAAGGATGTTAACGAACTAATTTTTCATAAAATAAACCATATAAACTGAGTTGTTCTTCCACTTTTATTAAGACATAGTTCTACATAAGTATAAGCTCAATGCGCCAGATTGCTGAAGTCGAACCACTCAAAATGTTCCAGACATTCTTACTGTAGTGATATAGCTCTGCACCTCACTGTCAACGCAAACGAAGCTTAATATTTTGCGAAAAAAAATTGATTGAAAACTCCCACAATGGTAAAACGTAATCATTTTGGTTAGCAAAGACATATTTAATTGTTCTATCTTTTTTTCTACAAACTGTGTTATTATTCGGACTGTGTGTTTCATTATATCATTATCTTAGCTGACTACACATTAATAAATGCAATTGGATGATTTCACTCGAGTGTGATATGCTTGCTGACAATCCAAAACAAGGGCACAAAATCATTGAGCAGAGCATAAGATTTCAACGGAATGTTTTTGCCATTTCTTACATGGAATTTAAATAAGCTCTTATGAGTGTTGGCATTTCTGTGTTTCCAAAATTTAACAAATGATAATATAGCATTATATTATAATTTCCTACAGAACTTACCAAAATTTGGTCGTTAACCATTCAATTCATTTCAGCTTTGATACTTGCATGTTCAGTCTCTTTCCATAGCTTGAATAACTTAAATTAGCAAGTTTTTTTTTGTTACATATAAAATATTAAACATTATGTATATCGAAGTAGAGTCATCAAAAATGCTATAATACACACCACCTTCTGAGAGATTCTCTGCACTCTTCCTTTAGACCTAAGTTTTGATTTTGGCCTCAAAGGAACATTTAAACTAAATGTCCAGTATCACTTTCGCCGCTTCATCTAATCTACCTGATTTAAGCTGTTTAGCTGTTGCAATTGATTATCTTCTTTCCAGTAATTTTTGTCTTTGTTTGAGTCAGCTTGGATTGTAGATCTTCTCTTCTCTTTTATGGCAACAATTTGAAGTAATCCTCCTGCAATTTATCTTCGTCTCTTTAAAGTGTGAATAAATACCTATCGATGCATGCAAGTTTTACGACTCAGGGCTGATTCCATCAGTTTTTGGCTTTATTCACATTTTTCGTCACTACTGACAATTCTTTTTCTGTTACTCTCTGGAAGTAGTGCTCCTGAGTGAGGATGCTATGTATTATGTAATACATTACGAGTAATGGGTGACTAGTTTTTAAGGTCATCTGCATGTTATTTTATAGACACCTTCAAAAATTGTCCCACTATGTGGGTCTTCCAGGCTTTTGAGTGGAGCTTTTGAAAAGTTATTGGTTTCGTGTAAAGAATGGCATTTTTCTTGGTTACTTTAATATCTCAGTCAATACCAGTTCAAAAACCTATCGTAAAGTTATGTCGTATCTTTGTATATAAGAATAGCAAGAGGACAGAGAAAAGCACAGATAGATTGACTATGAGGAAGGGTACAGAAGAAAACCTACATCCAGTGAAGAAAAGATTGGCCAAACTATCTCAAATCTGAAGAGCAACTACTAACTATGATTACTAGAAAAATAAATAAAACAGTTTGCAATATTTTAATCTAATATTATAAAATATCAAAAAATCATAATATAATATAACATAATATTAGATTTAGAAGGTTCTTTTCTGCGTAACACGTGGGGACTTCTAAGCATTGTTGTAACTACACCGGTACTTCTTCATGTATGGATGCAGTGAAACTTCATAAGAAAACAATTTCTGATCAACGGTTCACTCTTTAAAGAGAACGAATATTGAAGAACGAACATCTAGATCACATACAATTTTTTTCCAAGATCAAATATATCTATCTCATATATAGAATGTGAAGGCAATATTCTCTAAAACTTCGAAACGGCATAACTTCTTTAAGAGGTATTATTGCAAGCATTAACAAATAGATTTGACAAAACAATCCTTAAGCCAATGCAACTTTAAGTTGCTAGTCAGATGTTATGACTTGAAAATTTACAAACAAGCTTCCATTTTGGTGAATACTATTCCAATTTTGAATATATGTACATATTTTCATTTACTGTCGTAAAACTTTTTCCAAATCTAATATAGTATGATAATTGTAGGCATTTAGTTAATTTGGTAATATTGATGTTTATCATGTCTAAGAAAGGAAGTCGCTGTTTACAATGCCCTCCTGGTGGACATCAGATGGCTTGACTGAATCTTAGATACGTATCTCTTTCTCTGAAAGATTTCAAATCAAAAAGAAGACGATCATCCTTAATCTTCTTGTTGTTGATTGTTGGTTTTTTTGCAGAAAGATAACATTTTGCTCTTCATTAGATGCAAAGGAAATATTATATATTATATACACCCAAACTCATTGGTGTACGTACGAGTATACATGTCCATCGTTCCTACTGATTTTTTCTTTTTTTATTCATGTATTATTATCTTACTTCATTTTATTTTATTTTATGAACATCTCAAGACGTTCTTGTCTGCATGATCCTGTCCACAGTTCTTGTCGTAGTAATTTCCTAGTCTTTGGTCTATTGAGACACACATTCTCACTAATTCTTGGAGCATAGAAGAATGGTTCTCTAACTTTTCATGATAGTTCTGTAAAATAGCCGCTTTTATCATCTATAGAATATTTTGGTCATGATTCGACAAGGATTTGTTGTTGTGTAAATATAAAGAAAGACCAGAAGAAAGTTCGGCTCCCTCAATAAAGGCCCACTCCATTATACATCTGCATCAAAAGGATGACCTAATTCTATACACCCCGAGGATTGTCCTTCTGAGCGAGGGGAGAAAGCATGATTGATCCTGTTGCCATTGGTCATCGCTGCTAGGGCATATCTTTCCACATTGGATATAGTAGGCTATATCCTATATATTCAGTCATCATCTGAATTTGACGGGGTAATTGGTAGGGTGGAGGTCTATAAAAGGTATCATCATCATTCTTGCCTAGATTAGAAGGAACATCCACTAGATCCTTGGTTATTATAGTTAATTGATTTCTTTGGTCTTCTCTAAGATCACTAACACTTAATTTCATTGACTAAGTTGCTTCGGTAACAATACATGGAGTGTTGAATAGGCTACACCACATATATAGGTAGGTTTGGAAATGCTATACTTGAGGACCATGCAGTTCAATTATTCAAATAAATTTTAGCAGTTTTGCATAAATTAATATTTTAAGTCAAAATCTTCACAAATCAAATAAAATAAAAATAAAATGAATGTAATTTGCAATTAGAAGGCTGCATGACCATAACTCTAATTAAGCAGTAGAAAGTGAAAAACAAAAGAAAACAGTGCATCTTCACTTTATTGAAAGACGGATTATACGAATGACCCATATCATTCAGAAACTATTATCTCTACAAACAACTGATCTCCCTTCAAACTCAGAAGAATTTATTTCTTATGTTTGCTCTTTATTTGTACTTAATTATATAAGAAATCCAATATGGATCGAAATCAGCTGTTTCATGAATTTCTAAACTCTCAAAGTTTGAACTCACATATTTTGCAATAGAACAGCATATTTTGTAGTTAGTTTGTTTATACTCGCGTTTCCCCTCCGCATAACCTCTCTCTACTTTTAATTTTTGTTTAACCTCTCTCCAAACGAATCCTTCCCCCATTACTCACTTTTAGTTGTGATTATTGAAATTTTTCATTATTTTTTGTATTTCATAGTTTAACAAAAACGAATTGAAGAAAACGACTGATTTTGTAATTTAATTTTGCACATTATTTTTCCTTTTTTTACGAACTTGAAAAGAAATCCATGTTTTGTTAGTTACTACTCTTATTATTATAATTATTATTATTATGTTTTTTTTTATTTACTTCAGATAAAGAATTTATTTTAAGTTAAAGAGAATAAAGCAAACTAGTAAGTTATTCCTCATGAATTTATTTTCTATTTTTTCATTTCGTATTTTCTTTGTATTTCTTTTTCATTTTGTTTTATAAGTTTTTTTTTTCGAATAATAATAATCAGCCAATACGAGAGCATACAATTTATATTTATTGTAAAAGAATAAGCTTATTATTAATTTAATATCGAAACAACCTTACACTACTAAGGAATAAACAAGAAAATTGAATCTGAACTTTTGTCGATGAAACGAAATAAGAATAAAAACAACAATTAAATAAAAATAAACCTCTAAGCAAAGTGTATAAGAGTACATAGTGAACATCATTTGTTAGAAGAGAAAAGATGTAAATTTGAGAAAAGAAATTACAACTACTGCATCTCTCACATCCTCTCATTTTAATCAATTAATTATTATAAATTAATTTTTTGAAATAAAAAACAGAAAAAATAAAGAAAAACAAAATGTAAAGATTCGCAAGCTACGCAAAACACAGAAAAAAAAACTACCAACTGATGATCGAAATACTCAAACAAAGATCAATGCGTTTTTATTTTATTTTATAGGAATCTGCTGGTCTCAATTGCTGGGAGGCAGCAGACTGATAGGCATGGATGGATTTAAGATCTGAAAAGCAGCAACTACTTTTCAGATGACTAAATAGCTTTCCATCAATCATAAGCACCAATCAAAGCCGTGGTGGGTGGGTCGTGTAGTGGTACTAGCAATCGCTTCTTACTCGGAGGGTCAAGGTTCGAATCCTACCCATGACAAGTCTTTCAAGTTTCTCATTTGTGTAATTGGAATTCAGTCAGAAAAATTCTGCGTGTGAAGGCATAACACTGACACGTAGATTTGGCTGTTGTAGAGTTTCAAGCACAAAAAAACAAGTGTGAATTATAACCTTCGAATCACTCTGAGTGAAGAAAAAACTCTCCGTCCTATTCGGACTCCCACCTCTGGAGAGCTAATATTGAAACCAAATACACCTGAGTTTCAAACCACTACAAAACAATTTTCCTTTCTCCTCCTTCTAGGAGGAAAAATTTGTTATTTGCCATCCTGAGGTTGCAGAGATATGTTTAGATGCTCCAGTCATCACACCCTTATTTGTCGATCGTCTATCACCGAAATAAATTTTTATTTTGTTTTTTCTTGGAGAGTATGTGGTTTCAACAGACAATGCTATTTGCCACACAACCAGAAATGGTCCCGTTCGTGGGAATATCATCTTAAGATTTTCCTTCGGGGCTATTTTGGAATGTCTTATTTTCACAAATTAAATGTCAAATACATGCGTAGGTACGCGTCTATATTTCGTTTATGATTCGGATACCATGAAGCAAATAAATCCTCCGATCGGTTACGATGATAGACCAGACTAGGTTTGTGGTGTGCCTCAACAAACCAGAAAGTTAGGCGAACATTCGCCGTGAAATTGCTGAAATATCAGCCTAATTATCTGAAGAAGTCGTCAAAATTTTAGTCCAGTACATCCACTTGGGTAATCCGTTCCGGACATTTTAAGTATGCACATTTCGTAACTAACAGTATCAATTATATTTCAATCCAAAATGACAAATTGGATTGTATCTAATAAAAAACTCTGGGGCATATTACCGCACATGTTATCGAGCTTGGAATGTCGTAATTTGACATTTCTCTCGTCCGTGATCAAATGCCATTTACGTACGAAAGCTACCAAGCTAGGAAGAAAAAACAATCAGTACGAACATTTAGCTATATATTTTCTCCGAATTTCATGTGTTTCTACAAACATTTTACAATGTTTTTATTAAATTGAATAAATTTCAACATAATATGGTAGGTATTGGCAGAGTAACAACTTATTTTGAATTTGTCGCAATAATTTTTGTTTTTGTCTAAGGATTACCAACAACTGTCAGAAGTTAGTTGTAGTAAAAGTTGAATTCCTAAACGTCATTTATGCATTGCAACACTATGGCTGCATTACAAAATGCAGTACTGCCTGCTTTTTGCATCAGGAACCATTCCAAAATGCAAACCCAAACTGGTGAAAGAACGCAGTATGTTCCGAAATTCATTGTGAATGTATATACTGCGCAAGGGAAAACAACCAGCGCATCATGACCTAGCACGATGCAAATGACAGTTGTTTGTTTGGTTTATGCAATGGCGAATTCCGAGAAGTAAGTTTTCTTTTAATAAATAAAAGCATGTAATTATATTATTATAATTATTTATATGCAGAAAATAAAACAAAAAGCGAGATTTTACATTTAATTACAACGAGGCTGCAGTTTGAAAAGGAATTCAACTCTAGCTGAATTTTAGCTTTAAAATATATATTGTAAATATTCTGTTGTCACAAGCACCACGATTATTTAGCAAATGATTAATTATATGAATTTCAATCAATTTGTTACACATTGTTTTATGTTTAAAAAAAATAAACACTGCGCATCGCGGAAGATTCCAAAACATCATGATTCGTAACGTAAGGGGATACGCATGACAGATGCGAGGTGCACACATTTTCAACTCTTTAGTAAAATCGTGTATATGAGTCAAGACAATGTAAATAAACAATATAAAATTAGAAAAATTGCTTACGAGCTCGGCGTAGCCGAATTAGCAAAATTATTGCATCAGATCTGTTTGTGATGCAAGGGTTGAAGCGTTATACATTGCATCTCTGCATTAATATTGCGTTGCGAAACGCTTGACATTGCAGTACTGCATTAAGGAATTCAGTCAGACTTTTCTATTACAATTTGAAGTTTTCATTCGATAACAGCTGCTTTCCAAAATTCAAACTAAATGCGCATTGTGACTGCACCTCGCATTTGTCATGTAAGCATGCGATGCTTATCCCGTTGCGTTACGAATCATGATGTTTTGGAAAGTTACGCGATGCGCAGTGTTTATTTTTTTAAACGTATAACAATATGTAACAAATTGATTGGAATTCATATAATCAATCATTTGCTAAATAATTGTGGTGCTTGTGACAACCGTATATTTACAAAATAGATTTTAAAGCTAAAATTCAGCTAGAGCTGAATTCCTTTTACTGCAGTCTCGATGTAATTAAATGTAAAATCTCGCTTTTTGTCCATTGATTTCTGCATATAAATAATTATAATAATATAATTGAATGCTTTTATTTATTTAAAAGAAACAACTGTCATTTGCATCGTGCTAGTTCATGATGCGCTGGTTGTTTTTCCTTGCGCAGTATATACATTCACGATGAATTTCGGAACGTACTGCGTTCTTTCACCAGTTTGGGTTTGCATAACGAAATGGTTGCTGATGCAAAAAACAGGCAGTACTGTATTTTGGAAAGCAGCCAACGTGTGCGGTAATTTCCCGCCTGTATAAGCCAGTTTGAGCCATAAAGTCAAGCCAAGTAATTGTAGCATTCATTGTTCCGGTTAGAATTTTTGGAAAAACTTCTTTCTTACTTCAAGTTACTCCAAGAACAGATCTCCTTTCGCCAATTTATAAATACATACTTTCTTCTTCATTACTTGCGCAAATACTTTAGCAAATACAGAGCAAGGAAACGATAACTCAATGCTAGCACTGAATTCAACGTTTGTTATCAAATACCGACGAATCTGTCTTAAGATAGACTAAGCCTGACCAATACTATTTAATCCGTGTTTACTTACGCAGACCACCATTATAATTTGATCAATTCCACCTCGCCTTCAATAAGAATAGTAGTAGAACGTATACTTTAGTTTACAACGATGGGCCTGGGGGCAAATTCCTGCACGCGTGGGCTGCTTTGCAGAATGCAGTACGTCTGCTTTTTGCATGAGCAACCATTCCGAAATGCAAACCGAAACTGGTGACAGAACGCAGTACGTTCCGAAATTCATTGTGAATGTTAAGTTTAACCCGAGGGTTAAGTGACTACAATGTTGGCAAACGGATACAAACTGCAAGATTGTAGTTCGAACGCGGATGCAATAAGGCTAACTGCACAGAAGTAATCTAAGCCCTGGCCACCGGCTCGCCTAACACCTCACGACACCATGCACGGGGCGCAGCGTCAGAAATATTTTAACTAAGGCTTAGAATAGTTAATAATATTTTTATGTCTTCGGCTTAGTTTGTATTTATAAGTAATCAAGGTCTCATCTGCAAATGAATTAAAAAGAATGTTTAATAATTTGTACTACAGTGTAAAACTGAATATAAAATAAGGTAATTTATATACTTCGCAAAGAAAAACAAGTATATCGCAATGTGATCAATCTGGTTGACTGTTGATTGATCAGGAGCTCTCCAAGTCCCCCTGTGTATATCGAGATGAGGGAACTGCGTGCTAGCTACGACAATGTTTCGCCCCGCCGCAAAATCGATTAGCCTGAATCCGTTATCGGAGATGATGTCGTGCAGGCTATATTTTCCGATCGTTCCACCAAATATACCCTCTTTTCCCAGCTTTGCATTAAAATCACCGAGGACTATTTTAATGTCGTAGCTAGGGCATTGCTCGTGTGTCTTTTTAAGGAGCTCATATTGGCGCTTGGCGAATTTAGTCTTGATCTTTCATCCTCTTTTTGTCCGGCCCATCCCATCGCATTTCTTGGATGGCGGTTATGTCTACTTTGCAGCAGTCCAGTGCCTCCGCTAGTTGTTCGGCTACACGTGGTATATTAAGGGACCTAACATTCTACGTGCATATCCGAAGCTCATTGTCATTTAATAGATTACGTGGATTGTCAACAGTAGATCCGTCCATATCCGAGGCTTGTTGATGCTTCGTAACTTAATTTTTTTTAAATGGCCGGGCAGTTCCCCCGGCGGCACATCCCCCAACCTGGAGGACCAGTTCCATTTTTTGCCCCGTTGGCCCATAAAGCCCTATATGGACTACCATCTCTTTTCCAAGACCCTGAGTAAATCTTGGAAATCCTTACCGGCCTGAGCTCCATTTATGTCTGAGTAGCCCGGATAAGGCCTTGTTTTGTTTTGCCGACACTAATCCTGATTTATGGTGCAGGAAACTCGCCATTTGTCCCATTCACTTCGCAATCTCCGGTGAGATTCCCAGATGGCGCAACGGGGAGGCGTCAAGTACGGCTTATTAGAAAAGCTGCAAGATGTTAGGCTGCAGAGGCTCATTCTCGTTATTTAAAAAACTAGCACCAGTCGGAAGATGCTACTTCTACGAGGCCTAATACTAATCGTTGCCACCCTGTTACTTAGACCATCGAAATTTGACTGTCTTAAATTTGTATACTAGATCGCTGTTCTTTTTTTGAATTTGAACCTTTTCTGTCAGATTTGATCGTTTTCGTATTGCAAACGAAAGAAAGATCGTTATTTCTTCTAATTCAATCAAAGAAGCAAGTTTATTTTGTTAAAATGTCAAGTGACAAAGATTTTTCGTCGGGTTGTGCTTGAAACTAAAATTGCTTTCTATGAAGAATGTGATTCAAGTGATCCACTTTTCGTATCTAAAAACTATACGATTTGGAGCTCGGCAGAGTTGAATTCATTTAGTATGACTATTTACAATGGTCGGAAAAAGTATTTTGACAAAACTGTGTGCAATGTTATCTCGCTTGTTTTGATAGACTGAGAGAACTAACGGGTCTCTGTTGATTAGCAAAACAAAATATATGATTTTAACTGTAAGAGTGCAAAATATTTTCTTTATTACATTACGCATTCATTTCACTGTCAGCTGCAATGTAAGAACTGAACTAAAACTAACTGGAAAAAAGTATTTTGACATCATATTCTTTTCAGTTTTTTTCCTTTCGCGTGCCATGAAAGCTGGGCCCTGTTAATTACTAAGTCTTTTTTTAATATAATTTATTAATTTTAATGACATTCACTAACATTTAATTGGTAAATATGGGAAAAACGTCAGAAATAGGCCAGGCTATAAGAAATGAGATGGTGATCAAGTATGATGCAGGTATTTCAGAGGAATACTTAAGCAAGCTATACAAAGTGCCTATTCAAACTGTGTATTATCAAATAAATAAGCAAAAGAAAAATAAATCCACAAGTAACTTGCCACATTCAGACAGACCACGCAAGACAACGAAAAGAGAGGACCGTTTATTTGTGGGAAAATTTAAAGATAATGTGCTGAAAACTCCAAAAGCTACAGCAATTGAATTGAGTGATCAGCATAATATTCAAACTTGTGAAAGAACGGTAAGAAATCGTTTAAAAGAGGAAGGTTTTGCCACTTATGTAGCCAGACCAATACCCCAAATTTCACAGAAAAATAAGCTCAAACGTCTGAAGATTGCCAAAAAATTTGTACACAAGCCTTCATCATTTTGGCAGCAAGTATTGTGGAACTCCGAGATATAAATAAAGAAGGATATAAAGAAAAATGTGCGATTTTTTTTTTGTCAAAATACATTTTATTTTGCGACCATTGTACAACTTACTTGTTCTGCTCATTTTTGCTCAAATTTGTGTTTTCAGTCGTTCACACCCGTTCCGAAAATATTATTACAATGAAACCAGGTGTCACTCGTCACGCTATTGCTCGTGTTGAAGTTTTAATTGATTCGTTTTTATTGTCTTTTCCAACTCAAATCGAGAAAATAATAATCGAAAATACGAATAATTTTGGCCGCACAAAATTGAGCTACAAATATAAAGAAATGGACAAAAGCACAATGCCGGTTTATTTCGCTGTCTTGATTCTTGCGGGTGTTTACAAGTGAGTTACGAGTATTTCAACTCAACGTTTTTTTTTTAGTTTGCTTTTGTACGAGTACCAAGTAACCGCTGGTTGTTTCTCTGTAAGATAAGAACTCTAAATGAAATAAAAAAATAATCCTTATTTTGAATTTAATTCACTTTATTGATAATGAAATGAAATGAAGGTATTTAAGAGCGAGCGTGTGATTCGTATGAGAGCGCGAATGGACTGTGTCGTGGGTCCGTTACATCAAATACAGATTAGGTAGTAGAAGTAACTTACACTTTTGAGCTAGGGTTGCCGCCTAAACAGCTTTGATCAGATGTTTTTCTAGATTGAAAACAGGGCGAATCGAAAATTTATTTGATGCAGATTTTAGTCGACTACTATTTCGTGCAGTTATGTCTAAAGAAACTATCCAGTATATTACAAAAGTTCTGTGTTTCGATGACCCAACCAACCGATGACAAAGTCGACTAACAGTCACGGACAAATTTTCTCCGATTCGTAGCTTATGGGAAAAATGGGTTGAATTGCTTCCTCTGTTCTAATACCCATTTTCATTTGTCACCTACCCAGTTTATCCGACAGCTCAATGTTCGTTGAAGCAATCCGCATTGGTTCAATACGCTCGAATAAACACCACTCCACTTCAACACGCATACATTCATTCCTGCTTATAAAACGCATTGAAAATTTGTAACCGCTTTGAAATATCATATAAACATTCTCAAATCGCATAGAAACATTTTACTCTGTCGCGCTCTCATCATTCTCTCATCATCGGGCAGGTAATCAGTTGTGGATTTACAATGTGGGATTGCAAACGAAATATTTGGAAAGACAAAGTGCCTGTTTACATTGACGACGGGATGAAAGTCCTCACCATGAACGTCGTGTTCACATTTTCATGGCTTTGAAAGACTTTTTGACAAGTGGAACACTTGAATCGGAGCATTTTTAATTTTTAAATTTGAGCTGTTGGCCTGAATCTTACCTTTTTTCCTATTCTTCACACATCCTTGCTCATCAACGATCAAAACTAAAATGAAAAAATATGTCAGAAATGGAACGATATGGAAAAAACGATGTATTGCACCCGAGAATCCACTTTAGAAATGGATTCTCGGTGGAAGTAACCCTTCTTCTTCCCACTTCAATAAAAAGCGTTCCCTCTCTTTCGGACAATCTTCCTGTCCGCGCCAATGTGCCTGTTTACATTGGCTACGGGTTGAAAGTCCTCACCATGAACGTCGTGTTCACATTGTCATGGGGTTAAAAGACTTTTTGACAAGTGGAACACTTGAATCGGAGCATTTTTAATTTTTAAACTTACGCAGCTGGCCTGAAACATACGTTTTTTCCTATTCTTCACACTTCCTTTCTCATCAAAGATCAAAACTAAAATGAAAAAATATGTCAGAAATGGAACGAAATGGAGAAAAACGATGTGTTACACCCGAGAATCCACTTTAGAAATGGATTCTCGGTGGAAGTAACCCTTCTTCTTCCCACTTCAATAAAAAGCGTTCCCTCTCTTTCGGACAATCTTCCTGCACGCGCCAATGTGAACAGCATTTCTACGGGTATTGAACCAATGCGGATTGCTTCAACGCACATTAAGCTGTCGGATAAACTGGGTAACAGTTGACGAGCAATTACTCGGTTTCCATGGTCGTTGCTCATTCAGGCAGTATTTGCTAAGTAAACCAGAAAAATACGGCTTGAAATTTTGGGTTTGTACCTACTTGTGCCGAGACTCCGTTCGTTTGGAACATTCAACCTTATCTATGAAAATCTGGAAAGCTGGAGCTGCAGCTGAACGGAATCAAGGTGAACGCGTGGTCTTAAGCAGGGAATTCACGATACAATTATTGTACTGACCGTTGTACCAAAACGCGGTGGTATCGTGTGTGTGCACGAAATTTTTCGTTGTACCGATATTGCATAGTAGAATGTCAAGCACCGAAAACCAACGGTTGTATGCTACTGATTGTAGAGAATTCATCGTTGACAAATTTTGCGGATGTTCTACTGAAGAACATAATTCGATTCGAGTATTCCAGTTTCAGGAATATAGACAACGTCTGATCGCAGAAAAAATAGTTTCGGATGTGCTCATCAGTAGAAGCATGACCCAGTTGGCAATACAGGATCCCAAGAAAGGAGTCAGGTGCAGTCGACCTTTGTGACTGATGCCAATTCGTTTGCCCCACGTGATCAACAGTCCTCAGCATCATCCAGTAATGCAGACCTAATGGAATACTTATACTTTAATCAAAGTGGGAACTAAATATTAAGCATTCATTCTTTGTTTGTGCATAATACATAGATATTACACAAACGTTAATAAAGTGCAGTATATACTCAAAAAATATACAGTGTTGGCCAAAACTAAAGCAACTTTTACATAAACAAAAGCCTTTGCGGTAAAACTGATTAAATTGCATTATGTTTTATTTCTTTACAGAATAAGTAAATGTATTAGAAAACAAAATAAAAGAAACAAAAATAATTTTTCATAAGTAGAAAAAATAAAAATACTCTAACCATGTCGATTTCAAGCTGGCCAATACGAAAGCAACTTCATAGTAATTTCATATTTAATAATAATCATCGCGACTAAACTGCAATATTTTGTGGCGAAACCTTTGTTTTTTATTACTGCACTACACCTTCTTCGGATACTCTCGATTAGCTTGGAAATTATAAAGCGTAGGATGGTTTTCCAAGCCTCCTGGACAAATTATCCGCCGATCTACAATCTCCCATAAATCTTCTGCCGTTTTGAGATCATGGGACTGCGCTGGCATTCTATAACATTGATTTTCTGATTCCGTAACCATTCTTGAACTATATTTGAGCCACCCTTCGGACCTTTATCTTGCTGAAATATCCATTTCAGTGGAAATTCCTCCTCAGATTGTGGCAGCATAGTGTTTTCAAGTGTACTTTTGTAAATAAATTGGTCAATAGTTCCATCTATTTTATGTATGAGACTAATTCAATGTCCAGAGAAACATCCCCAAACCATAATGTTTCCTTCTTCTTGCTTCACAGTGCCCTTTAAGTATCGAGGATTCAATGCTTCATTGATTAGCCGGCGTTCACGGCGAAAGCTATTCGATCCAGTCAGTGCCGAACTGACCTCCGACGAGTGCACACGAGATAAAGTGCACTCGTACTCTCGATCAGGGTTTGTGCAAAAAAAAAACATAATAATAATAAAATAAAATACACTGCACATTCCAACCACGGGCGGAAGGGCAAAATTAAAAAAAAAATAGTAGGTACATACAAAAAAAAATTAGTGGCGTGGTTGATCGGTGGTGAATCGGGGGAAAAAAATCATAGATCACTCTGATCTGAAGCTACCTGGCTACGAACTAGTGCCATTATTCTTCTCTCACCGCGGTCTCGCCATTTACGTGCGTTGTGATGTAGCTTACCAAACTCCTCCACAATGTAGTCCCTGTCCCAATCCGGAATTCAATTTCATGTGGTTAAAATTCCATATCCGTAAGCAAATTATCCATTACTGCTTTATTTACAGAAGCCCCAAACTGGACAGCAATTCGACTTTTAACGAGTTTGATGCAATATACACAATTATGGGTGGTTCGACATTCTGGACAGACAACACCCGAAGGTCGGTATGTTGAGATCTTCGCTGCGGAAAACAACTTAACGCAACTTGTGAATGAGCCCACGCGAATAGCAGACGTTGATAGTCATACCCCCAACACCCTGGACTTGTTTTTAACTTATCACACTGATAAGTACACCGTTGATGTGCTCTCTCCTCTAGGCTCGTCAGACCATTGTATCATATCAGCTAATTTCTCGTACACCGACCACACAGTTAGAGAAAAAATTCTTAAAAGAACCGTATGGCAATAAAAGAAAGCCAACTGGAGCGGTCTTAACAGCTTCTTTAGGAATTTTAACTGGTCTTTATGTTTCCTCGATAACGACGTGGATGCCGCTGCTGATATGATCACTGACACTATTCTCCTTGGAATGAGATCCTTTATCCCTTATCGGATTAAGAGTATCAGACCAAAAGAAAAGCCATGGTACGACTCGAACTGTAAAGAGGCTGTCAGGGTTAGAGAAATGTTTTTTCGGTGCTATACGACCAACCCGACAGAGGAAAACCGAAAAAAGTTCAAACGAGCCAGGAATGACTGCAACGTCTTTCTCAAGCGCGGGAAATTTCAATATGACCTAAAATTGAGGCAAAAAATACTACAATGTCCCAAAGATAGTAAACATTGTTGGTCGTTCGTCAAAAATATTAAAAATTCTGCCTCATCCTCCATCCCAACGCTCATTTGCAATGACATTCCAGCTGTCAGCTCTTTGGACAAGGCCAATCTGCTTGCTGCACATTTTGCGGCCAGTTCAACACTTCCAGATTGTGCTTTGTCTTCGCCTACACTTGAGTGCGTCGAATCTTCTTTCTCACTCGTGTAGTAGCAAGAGTACTTAAAGATCTTAATATTCATAAATCTGCTGGTTCAAATGGTATATATTCCCTTCTTCAATGACTTCAATGGTTTTTGACTTCAAAAAGACTTCAATGACTTCACTGATATCAGAGATGATTGCATTCATTTGAATGCTTTGGATAATTTATTGTGGAAAAGACAAGAAGCCGGTATTGACAGATGCGAAACCAGAGCGTAGAGAGAATGCATGGACGTGGAAGGCGTTTCTTTCTTCTGTCCTTATCGCATGTTTTTTTCCACTCCTCGACAGTAATTTTTGCAAACTTGATGTCACCCAGCTTAAATGTGGTATTTCTACCCGACACTCTTGATTTTACAATACCCCATATATTCTCAATTGGGTTCAAGTCCGGATGGTATGGTGGTAGCCTGTGTACTTCATTGCCTGTTGATCTAATCAAATCGTTTATTTGATGCTGAGCGGATATCTTGTTTTGTCGAACTAAATCATACAGTTCAATCTTCAGCATTGAAGAGCTATGCGCAACATTATTTTCTACTAGCCAATTAGCTAATTCCAATTTCGTTGCTGATGAAGTTGGGGCTCGGTTTTTTAATTTATTGTGATAGTGGGCGTTGTCCATTAAAATAACCGACGGTTCCTCTAGCTGGTTCAGTACCTAATCTCTTAACCATTTTGAGAAGTTGTCAAAGTTCATCTCATCATGATAGTCACCCGACTTAGATCCAGATTTAAAGATGAGAAGACCGTTTTTGACAAATCAATTTGAATCACCAGTGTGTGCAATTATAAGCCGATATCCTTTTCCAATAGGCATTTTTAGTCCTCCTGTACTTCCATCAGTCCAAGACATTCCTCTTGTGTGGGAGCTATTTATATACGATTCATCTACATAGATTATCTGATATATAACATACTTTCACGAAAGTTCCCTATTTGACGGATATATGTATGTATCTTAACTTTTGAATTTTCACTTCCGTCCTTTCATAAAGGATTTTCTTATTGTCTTCGAAAAATTAATCCTTTGGCTTTCAAATACCTCCAAAGGGATGTCTTGCTTATCCTAATTTCCAGTTCTTGACGGATTTGTTCCCTAAGGGCGCTCAATGTTACGACTTTCTTGTCAAATTGGTGGAAGGAGTAGTTCTTCATTTTGATGGATTCAAAGTCGAAGTCATCTAATCCAGTGCCGATGAGGGATTTTCTTTTTGGGTGATTATACTGTTCCGGTTTGTTCTTGTTCTTTTACTCGTATATGATCCTATGTGAAACTTCAACAAATTCAGCTGTTTTCCTAACAGCTGCTCTCGTATGAGCTTTATTTGCATGGTTGTTTTCACAATCCAAGTTTTTGCGGTAAATTTTCACCGTAAGCACTTTTGCTTAACGTGTTAAAATCTTTCCTTGCTTAAAGAAGTCCATTGTATATAAATTTACTTTTTTCTTACTTCTACTATTTGCAAAGGTTTTTTAAAGCTGCGAGTAGATTAAAAATTTCATTTTTGCGCATTTATATTCGCAAAAAATAGTCAGAATATATATTTTTTACCTAATCCTTTTCATAAAAAATGTGTGTTCGAATTGAATCCTTTTTTATTACATATACATTATTGCAAGAAGTATTGAATTTATGATGCAAATGGGTTAAATATGAAAGGAAGTGGAGAAAGTTCAGCCGTTTCGTAAATATCATTTTTCAGTGAGCAGATGAGTAGCACTCGCTTCCAGGCAATCTTTGCGTAGCTTACCAATTGCACGGTGATTTGAAACGGACTATACCTCGTCCAAAGCACAATGCATAATACTCCAGATGCTGGACCTAAGCCGAAGAAGAAAGAAATTTCTTCATGATCTAGGTGTCGAATTGACCAAAAAGTACATGTTCAATGACAATTTTTCTCGAATTTTATCGAAAAACCATCATCCACATAACACACGCGCGTGCAAATCGCTCTCATTCTAGCAACTTAACTTGTAAATTAATTAATATTAATAGCAAATTATGGCAGGTTATAGAGATGTATTGTGTTGGTAATTCACTTAGAGTGTGTCTGTGCGAAAGTTAAGACTTTGCAAAAGCATTAGTAGAGTATGCCATCTATGTTAGTTTATCTATATACATAAGCTAAGAAATGAACAAGACAATGGCACAAATTCGTTGTTGCGTCAGCTTATTTTCCCCATGATTCGGTATTACCACAACCACTGAAGGCAGTAGCCGAACTCATTGAATACTGTGATTCCAGGAAGGTGGTACTTATCATATGCTGCGATACTAATGCTCAGAATAATTTTTGGGGCAGTAGCAAGCGGCTAGTTTTTTAAACTCTGAATAATTTCGTCTGGAGCATTTTCCATCCCGTAATTAATCAGAATCTGAATTAATATGTGGTCCACTTTATGATTTGTGGCAGCCACTTTCCATACTGCAAAACAAGGCTATCTTGTAAACTTAATTAACTGAATCAGCGCGTTTGGGCAACTAAAACCTGTGTAAGTAAAAGATACATTTAATACAAAAATAACTAAAGATATATTCTGCTCTTAATTTTTTAAAAGCTACAAACTTGTAATATCACTTAATACCACATTTCATATAGAAAAAAATCACCCAATACTTTGCAATTAAAATAATTCCCTTTATAAAAAATGAGGTTAATTTTACGTTTGAATTTAATGGCAGTGTTAAGCTTGGTAGCTTTAAGTGCAGAAATACTCGTACCAACGCAATAATGTCAAAATAACCATTTTTTGTTTACTGCAAAAACAAATATTGTACATGCCTCACATTAACTTCTAACGGATTTTTTTAATGGCTCACTGAGGCGTCAGAACATTATGCATTTGACCATTTGCTCGTGTCTAACAGCCATATTTCTTTGAATCATCCTCAGATGAGGCAGGAAAAAGTTCCTAAGTTCTCGAGGTATAGGTGCTTCTCCTATAGCTCCGGCTTTTATCTTCTATTGAGTGTATTCGACAAAAATTCCAAACTTATTATTTTTTACTTTTTTATTAAATTTAAACTTTTGTGCATTAACAAAAAAAAAACAATAGTTCATTCTTTTTGATATCTATAATAAAAATCGAAATAATTACTCTATACAGATAAGCGACGTCGTTGATTCGATTGACTCCATTTAACAACAAATTCTCTTAAACTACAAACCGCAAGTACAGTTGTTGGTTCTATTCCAGCTATTGACAGACTTCGGCAGAAGTTTATTTGTTTTTCTGCCCCATCCGCGCCATTGTTTTTAATGCTGATCACGCAATTGAAGATTTCTTCGCCGTAAATTTTCTGCGCACACGCAATCAGTCGGTCCAAATTAGTTTCACTTAACACTTGATCGCTGTCACCGTTGCTAGTCTTATTTAAAATGTTCAAAATTTTTGCAAATATCCCCACTGAAATGCGACTCGATAGATTGGGCAACAATCTCAGAATAAGTCTATGGATATCCGACTGAATGTGCGAGAAGTTGTGAAACGTCTTTGACGTGGCTGCAATACTATACCACAAATTGTTTATAATGCTGATGATACCCTCAATAACGTCAAAGTGATGGAATTCTACAGCTGTTAGAACGCTATTTAACCAAGGCATGATACCCACATGTTCAATCATTATCTTAGATGAGCCAGGAATCTTAACACACGTCGACAATACGGACAGTATCTGTAAATTGATGTCTAACGTTGACATTGTACTTCCGTAGAAACCCATCAAAGCTTTAAATGTACTGGTAGTGACGAGTAGGAACAAATCGGAACTTCCTTTAACTCCATTGCGGATTATTTCAACGATAAACTGTCGGAAGGTATGGTGTTCAATTTCCGGACTGTGAAAGAGGACATTGAATTCAGGTACACAGAGAAAGTTGAAGGTATCCTTAAGACGCAGGAACATTGTAAGTTGTTTGTACAAAATGTGTGTTGGATCTGTAGTCATGTTGATAGTCTTCGCCAGAAAGAGACCTGGAATATACGAAACTCGAGGTATACCACCATTTTTCTTATGCTTCAGCCAGTCATTTCTCAGTGCAGCTAATCCGCTTTGGATATTGTCGTATGCTTGCACCCAGAGAGGTTTCTCAAAAAATTTACTATTTTCAAAGTGTTGACGATACCTTAGTTGAACACACCCTGCTGCCATTCGCATTTCTTTATCCTGGCTGGAGAGCGCAGCAAAAACTATTGAAAGTAGACCATTTTGAACGGGCCGCACTGGTTGTGTGTAGATTTCTGCTCCGAAACACATTGACATAAGAGGCACCACAAAGGCTGGATCGTAGCATTCATCGTAGAGATTTTCCCGTTTAGGACAAATTCGAAGTTCTATATCATCGAACTCGGTAATCCCCTGCTCAATACGTTTCTCCATGGAATTACTGCCAAATGATGTTAGATGGAAGTGTTCTGGATCTTCAAAGACCAATTTAGGAAGCTGACTGCTTGGATTCAGTTTTCTCCAGATTGGGAAGTTGTCCAATGTGTACTCACTCACCTGTCGATCGACGAGCGACATAACTTGAGCGACAGATGTTTCTTGATGTTCTAGAGTCTTTTCTTGCTGGTCCTCTAGAAGTGAATAAAAGGCGATCGCTGATTCGCCCCAAATGAATGGACGATACTTGGGCAGACCAACATCGGCCTCCTCGTAAAGTTTAAGAAGAGCCAAATTGTAACGATCACAGTCAGAGAGTTTGGCTTGATAGGCACCCAGTATTACGGGGATATGTTTTGCTTCCAGCGCCCTTGGACATTTCTTTCCCAAAACTTGAAGTAAATGTAGAATCTCGGTTTTGACGGGAGTCGGGTGGACTTGTAGAACAATGTTGTAGAACTTTGAATGTGTGAAGATCATTTCAAACAGCTGTCCTGCTTCCTGGTCATCACTGGCATTCTCATAAAGTCTGTCGCAAAGGAAGGCCAACAGTTTCAAGAGTTTTCCGTTTAAACGATTCATTGTAGATTGATTTTCATCAGTTTCCTGGATGGACATTCCCAGTTTTAGGCTTGTTTTGCAGAAATTCATCCAATTTTGCGAGTTGAGAGTCTTTTCAAAGTCCACCTTATCTTGATTGGATTGTAGCCAAGAAAACAGCGAAAACGCAATCAGATCGAATTTATCTTCATCCAGAGTATCCTTCTTCAACACAATTGTTAACATCTGAATGAATAGATTGATGAATTGGACGAATACCTTCGAATGGCTTTCACTTTTCTCCTGGTCTAGTAAGAATTTCTTGGCCTTTTGGAAGATTGCAAGAATGATTTTGACTTGAAAAATCTCCACTGAATCGAATTTGATGTTCTTATTGCAAAAATCAACGCATTCGGAGTTAGGCATTAGTGCATCGATCAGGTGGATGGAAGCATCGACGTTCTCTTTATAGATAACACCAGCTTTTTGTGGTTTCTCGATGGTCTTCATGAAACCGTTCTTATATTCTTGATATATGGAACTCAAAACGCCGTCTTCAAGTTGAATTCCATTAGTAAATCCAATATTTAGCAGAGGATAGATGACTTCCTTTTTGGAGATATTCGTGGAAAGCGCCTTAATAAATTCAGTTTTCAACGCAGGATTCCTATCGAGGAGGAGGCATGCCAGACGTATAGTTGATTTGGTAACTTTGCGATGAGTAAATATAGATGAAAACACCTCAGAGGGCACCTTGGGTATGTATTGATGACAGACCAATAGGAAACTATGTAAAGCATCCTCCAATCGTTCTAAGTTTGTTTCAACCTCTAATTTGCTCACCAAATCGATATAGATTCGAGAGATTTTCGCCACAAATGTATCACACTTTACTGATCGCTGCAGATGAGAAATTCTTGCAATGCTCGCGACAAGAACATCGAGGAAGATAGTCTTTTGTCCAGCATTCGTAACAAAATCATTGTACGGCAGGGCTGATATGTGTTCAAGGATTTCTAAGCAGTTCTCGGTTGATAGTAGAAACGTCCCCATCAGTGGAATCAACGGTTGAAGGGCTTCAGTTTGACTCTTTAGCATCTCTACTTCTTGAACAGTAGCTATTTCGACAGATTTGACAATTTTTTGTCGGAAGTTTGCAGTGAAATCTGGAAAATTCTTGATCTGGAAGGTATTGGCACATTCTGCAATGTGTTGGAGGAAATTTAAATAGTTGATGTTACACTTGTCAATGTCGAAGATGTTTGTGGTTTGAATCATACCCAATCGAGTATTGAAAACGTATTTCAATGTTCTCTCCATATAAGTTAACGGGACTTCTTGTGATGCTTCATCTAAAGATGTAGAAACCACGACTTTCTCTATCCTAGACAGAGCATCCATAATTTTCAACAGATTTGCCATGAAATCAGCAGCGGACTTCGACTGCTCAGCAGTGAATGCATCTGTTCTTTTTAAGTAAGCGACCAGGAACATAACTTCTTGAATGTAAATCATCACTAAGCGATCGTTTTGTAGTAGTTTATCCAAATGCACCTCTTTGCCGTTGATCAGATCCAATGTGAAACTATCTTCAGATTCTTTGGGACGGTGGAATATCTCCTCGAATTTCGTCTTCCCAGCGAGAACTGCTGTATGTACTTCGACCAAATATGGCACCAACTTAGCGTCATTGTTTTTCTCCAAATGCAGTGGTGACTTTTTCGCCTCCCAAGTATCTACGTAGTGACGCATCAACAGGCTCACAACTTGAAGGTAGACTTTTAGCTCTTCTCCAATTTCTACACCCTTGATAATAAGAGCATATAATTTGCTTGCTGTTGGTATTTCGACATATCCTTGCACCGATAGGCCCTGTTCGATGTTGGAAAACAACTTGTCCAAATTCTGGCTTTCCATTAGAGTAGAAATTTCCAATTCACTTTTCGTGACTTCAGCCTTTGTGACCTGCAACACTTCAACGAACACAGCCGCCACGATATCAACTGTTTCAGACTTCACAAATCGTAATGCTTCTAACCACAAATCGATCTCAAGTTCTCCAGAATCAAAAATACCAGTGTTGAGAAAGATTCCCCGAAGAAGTTCTCCAGCTTCGCGTTGAACCTCTCTGTCACCACGAACGAATGCGTTAATGAAACTCTTAAGGACATTGGCAAATAACTCCTCACTGGGCTCCAGAGCCTTCGGAAACAGCATCAAGACGGTTTTGATTGCCTTCAGCTCGAGTTTGATGTTACCCTCACCTTCATCGGTGGAGTATAGAGGTCGGAGAAGCTTCAGATAATCCATGATTGCCGAGGTTTTATTGACAAATGATCGATTCTGTTGGCAAATGATCAGAATAAGATCCAGTGTGATCTCAAGATGTTCCAGAACATCCACGCCTTCCTGCTTCTGGGTTCGAATAGTCTGGAACAGTGAAAAAAGAATATCCTCGATGCTTGGGAAGTTCACTAAAATATGATTGAGCAGGTCAAACTTAAATCTCCGCAAATTGTTCTTTCTCTGCTGCTCCCGTTCGGTGATAGCTGCCATGTAGTTGGCATACTGTCGGAACATGGCCAAAAGAAGACGATTGACAGTCAGTCGGTGCTGGAAATTTGGATGTTTCAACATTTTGCTTCCTGATACGTGAGCCAAAACTTCAATCGGCAAACAAATGTCCTTGATCCAATAGGAAAAATCCGTTAGGGTTATCTTCTCCAAAGCACTTTTTAACAGTGACGGATGGACTTGGTCGATAATTTTCGTGACAAATTCACAAGTGGGGATCCAAAATTGTTGAGAAGTTCGCATAGGATTGATTAGCGACGCATAATGCCTAACTGTATGACGGGCAAGATCTGGGCAGGATTTTAATATTGTAAGCACCAATTCTGTCTTTTTCTCGTATAGCCACGGTTTGTTAAGAGAGGCAATTATTTTGCCCTGGAGCTTGTTGTGTCGCTGCTGGAAATGTGACATAGCATCGAATGTGATACCATGCTTTCGGGACGTCAGCAGTATCATTAGAAATCCGTGAACAGCCTCTGCGACAGCTTGTCGTTCAGCTGGAGCTGCAAATTGTTTCAATCTTTCAAAATTAAGCTCCGGTGCAGAGGGTTTCTTATTGGCAAGCTTAGCAGCTAGTGCATCTGGCCCTAGCCAATCATATAGACGTGCGAATGATTTGACACAATCCACATCGAAGACGTGTACCTTCTTTGTCTTGGAAATTTCAGGGCACTCCAAGACGTACTTTTCAAGTGTGCTCAACACAACGCATACAGTCACATGGTCATCGTAGAGTAGTCCCGATGCAAGAGCCTTTATGAGAATTCCTCTGTCTAAGATGTTCTTAATGAGAAGAATGTTTCCATCTACCAGGTAGGCGAGGATAAAGTGGATGTAACACTTTCGAACGGTTTCGTCTTCATTCAGTTCATATTTTGAGTGTGAGAGAAAGTTCTCAATCGCCTTCACGTTCGACAGAATATCGAATGAGGAGAGCAGTTGTCTACCCAATTGTGGTTCAGCGCAAACAATCGCTGTTAATAATTTCAAAACGCACCTCCTATGACTTAGGTTGTTGGATTTAAGTAAACTCTCAACAACTGAGCCGTGACTCTTCAAGAAGTAGCGGCAAGCATGAACAGCTGATTCGATGTGCGCCTTTTGATGGCTCACGATCTCCATAACGACTAAATGTAGAGCTTGACAAATGTAGGATACGTGAAACAGGTTTGTCTTGTCTACACGTTCTAAGGCTTCGGCTAATTCAAGCGGTTTACCGCGTTTCTCAATGTATTTGGCGACGATTTGCGGTTTAACGTTGGTTAAGTGCAGAAAGTGACGTAGTTCTGGAAAGATATTGATCAGTTCGAATAATACAAGCAGAATATAGAATAGCCTCAACCAAGAGGAAATCGAATGCTGATTGTTTTTATAAATTTACCAGTAACGAAGTCTTCTCCTCGCAGCTTTTTACGGAAGTCTAGCATTTTAAAATCTTTGGAAAACTTTAAATTCTCCTCATCTGGCTCGAAACCGGAATCATTTGCGGTTTCTTCCTCGTCGTGGGGTGCTTCATTATTCTCATTTACGACCTCTCGGCTTTTTTCACATTTGACTTTCTTTTCTGGTATATTATTTGATTCCGCTTTCAGTTTACGTTTCCTTTTACTTGTTCCTACTGCCATTGTATTGGAAAACGAATTAAAACTGTGAAATGTGTAGACTTTTTGAAAAGCGCGTGTGACGATTTGATTTCAAACGAGTACATGTGGTTCTACTTATTTCGTCTTGACAGATTTCCATTTGAAATGTCAAAGATGATCAGCTGTTTCTGGCGTCTTTTCGAGAGTCGAACTCTAGGATAGTTCTGCGAATGGGCATATTTCATGTGATAGTTATATGTTGCGGCAACATTGAATCGTACAATGAAATGTTGTTCTCATGTCTGTTAGACTTTTTTAGGATAAGACCACCCGAATAGCAGAAGATTTCCATATTTGAATAGCAGAAGGTTCAACCATTGGTGAATGGAAATTTTTAGCGAATATTCTGGCAAAGTGGAAAGATGTAAGGAAAGATGGATAGTAGAGAACATAGACTAACTATACTAGTTATATAACTATAACTATACGAGTTAGTCTATGGTAGAGAACGTTCTCCAAAGATGTCAGGGGATTATAAATATCAGCGGCCACAAGAAGTACAAGTCAATTCTAAATTGAAATGTCAATTACGAGTAGTGATAAAATGGTTTAAGTAAAAGATAAAGAAAAGTAAAAGTGGTTGGGAAAAGTGATGAATTATAAATTGCAATTGTATTGAATATGTTTGAAAATATTATATTGTTAAAAAAAATGTTTTGTCTAATTGTTGGATTTATTAATATTATAATCAGACCTTAAAGAATTTGTTCAGAATTAATGCTCATATAGGTTAAGAAATTCTTCAGAATTGCATACGCCAGTCCACAACTGTGTCCAAGATTTTTTTCTCTTCCGCTTGGATTTCGAACACAGAACAGATAAGTCATTAATCAAATATATTGTACATGTTTTTATATTTTTCGTCGCCTTTTCCTTACTCTTACATTCAGTTCAAGTGCTGGTCCTTCATTTTTCTCAGACTCATATTCTCATACATATTTTTGGTCCAAATCGAGCCGGATTAGGATATTATTACATTTCGTCTTGGATCTGGAACTAATTCTACATTTTTCATCGTTTGTGATTAACGTTGGTTAATCAAAATCATCTTTCTCTCGCTGGATCTCATTGAATTTATATAAAACAGTTCTACTCAGTGATTAATTCAAATAAACTTTGGACTTTGGTGTACGCTTCTCGTTTCGGCTTCGTGCTCATGTGTTACTTATTAGATGGTTGCATGAATTATTTGATTTTCATGTATCGTAAAAAACTATTGAATTTTATTTGATAAAATAATTTCATACGCTTGGTTATTCAAGAAAGAATTTGCACGTCGGTTTATAAAATTTGTGTATACCAACAAACATTCATACGCTCACACATAAGAGAACAGCTGTATTTTTGGCGCGTTTCTTTATGGTGGTTGATAAACATTTTTTCAATACATTTAAGAGGAGCAGAAACCTCGGTCTTTCGGTTTTGCGTTCGATTCGCGGTAATTTAAAGGGCTTGCTAACCAAGTTGGGAACCTTTACGGAGAAAATCACCGACATTGTAACCTTAGAGGCTTTAGAAGTTAGGCTAGAAAAACTTGAAGACTTGTGGTGTAAATTTGATACTTCTCAAAGTCAAATGTATGCACTAGCAGAGGATGAAGGGTACTCTGACCCTGAACCCGACTTCGAAGAGTTCGAGTCAAAGTATCTCGTTATAAAATCAATCTTACTTTCTTCTATTCGGGATAGAAAAAAACCAGAAATGACCCAAGTCCGAGTCAACCCATCGCATAACACACAAATCCCTGTACAGACTCAGTCGAACCCATCTAATTCAGAAGCAGCCAACACCTTGCGAAACGTACAAAATCCTCTACAGCAACAATCGGACACAACACACTTCATCAAAGACTTTCCAAAATTCCATATTGAACTTTTCTCGGGAAATCATCGTGAGTGGCCATCCTTTAGGGACATGTTTGAGAGTTCAGTTCATAACAAAGAAAACTTGTCGGCAACATAAAAATTTTATTTTCTTCGCTCGTCCTTTCGGGGCGATGCACTAAACTTACTAAGCCATATCCCATTGTCTGATGCCACATATGAACAGGCATGGGAAAGACTAGAAAAAAGGTACAATAGGCCACGGTACATTATAAACAGTCTTTTGGAAACCATCATGAAACTTCCTTCACTTCAGAGTTCTAACGCTGGAACTCTTCGCAAAATATCTGACTGCGCTGATGAGATTGCACGAGGTCTCAACTCTTTGAATTCTTTCGAAAGAGATCCATGGATGATTTACGTAATTGTTAGCAAATTGGATCCAGATACTCGGCAGGCTTGGTCAGGACATAGTATAGATTTTGAATATCCCACAATACAGCAGTTTTTAAACTTTCTCGAACGACGCTGTGAGGCTCTAGAATCGTGTAGAGCAAACACATGAGAGTCTATTAAAAGGCCACCCGTTTTCAAAAGCATGCATGTCTCGTTATCAAACCAGTGCCCAATTTGTAACTCGCTACATATGCTTTCACAATGTACACAATTTGCCGCAATGAATATAGGAACCAGAAGAGAGCTGGTTAAGTCCAAGCAACTTTGTTTTAATTGTTTACGTAGTGGTCACAGTTCAGCTCGTTGTCAGTCGAAATTTCTCTGTAAAATTTGTCGACACCATTCTCTTGTGCATCCTTGCACAGTTAACTGGGAAAAATCAAATCAATCGACGGAACCTAATCCACATTCGCCTTCATCGCCATCGATTTCACATCCTACACATCTCGTCACAAACCACACTACCAATATCGCACAGTATCTGCCACAAACTTTACTACCTACAGCCATTGGTACAGTTATCGATAGTCAGGGAAATCATCAGCATGTTCGATTATTAATAGACTCAGGATCTCAGGTTTCCTTCGTCACCGAATCTTGTATTCAAAAACTTGGCCTGAGACGAACCAACGCCCGCATCCCAATAAGTGGCATTGGAGCAACTTGTGCTTGGACATCTAGAGGTCTGGCTTCAATGGTCATTTATTCTCGGTTCAATTCTGCCAGTATCTCTGTAGACACCTTCATACTGTCAAACATTACCTCAGTGATGACATCTGTTTCATTCGATTTAAAGGATTGGGATCACATCTCAAATTTAAACTTAGCTGATCCTTCATTCAATCGATCAAGTGCTGTAGATATTTAGCTTGGAGCAGATAAGATATGGGAAATTCTCCTAAGTGAAATCGTTCGCGGCTTAAACGGTCAACCAATTGCCCAAAAAACAATTTTTGGCTGGATATTAGCTGGACAATTGTGCTCACGCGTGGTGCAAGATATTCAGTCCCATCATTCAATTCTCGATATCGATTCAACTTTACAGGCCTTTTGGAAAATTGAGGAAGTCGATCCAGAATCAATTCTATCAACAGAAGATAAGGCCATTGAAGAACACTTCATTAAAACTCATAGAAGGATGGAAAATATATTGTTAACCTTCCCTTTAAAAATCAACCCGTTTTCGCTAACACTGTCGTAGGTGCAATATCTCGTCTTTCGGCAATGGAAAGGAAAATGTCTAGAAATAGTGTCCTTGCTCAGTCTTATTTAAAGTTTTTGGAAGAATATTTGTTATTAGGACACATGCGTAAGATACCAGCGTCGGAGATTTCAAAGCCGAAAGTTTTCTACCTACTACATCACGCAGTATTTAAGCCGAACAGCGCGTCAACGAAGATTCGTGTTGTATTTGACGGTTCGTTTAAGGATACGTGCGGGAATTCCCTAAACGATTCGTTATTGATTGGTCTTCCTATTTAACGAACCCTTTTCTCTGTCTGTTTAAGATTCCGTCGTCACAAATATGTGTTTACCGCAGACATAATTAAAATGTTTCGTCAGATATGGGTTTCAGATGAAGATACTGATTACCAAAGGATCGTCTGGCGAAAAGCGGAATCACATCCTATTGAACATTATCGGTTATGTACGGTAACTTACGGAACCTCATGCGCCCCATATCTTTCGGTGCGCGTCTTAAAACAGTTGGCATATGATTATCAAAAGGAATATCCTATGGCTGCAGAGATACTTTTAAAGGATTTTAATGTTGACGACGTTGTGTCAGGTGGAGGTACTCTCACTGATGCAATGTTAAAGAAAAGCTGCTTAAACGAGCTCCTTTCCAAAGGTGGCTTAAAACTCAGCAAGTGGCAGAGTAATTGCACCGAGCTTCTACAAAGTCAAGGAGATCTAAATCAAAACAAAATTATTTCGCTAGATAGCGAGGCAGATTCTTGGGTGAAGGTACTTGGTCTAAGTTGGAATCCTAAAATCGATTACTTCTCGTTTCGCTTAAATCTAGCAACCAACGGACCTGTAACTAAACTAATGAGGGGTGGCCGTGGTGTAGTGGTACTAGCAATCGCTTCTCACTCGGAGGGTCCAGGTTCGAGTCCTGACCATGACAAGTCAGTTTTTCATTTGTGTAATTGGAACTCAGACAGAAAAATTCTGCGTGTGAAGGCATAACACTGACACGTAGATTTGGCTGTTGTAGAGTTTCAACCACAAAAAAATTAGTGCGAATTATAACTTCGAATCACTCTGAGTGAAGAAAAAACTCTCCGTCCTATTCGGACTCCCACCCACTGGAGAGCGAATATCGAAACCTAATACACCTGAGTTTCAAACCACTACAAAAAAAAAAAAAAACAATTTCTCCTTTCTCCTCCTTCTAACTTTCCGCCCGCGCCCTGGCAACAGTAAAAGGGTATCTAACTCCTTAGGCGCGCGTAAATTATAAAAAAAAAAAACGCCAAATTCTTCGGGAGGTTGCTAGAGTTTTTGATCCCCTCGGCTTTCTTGCTCCCTCTGTCGTTCAGCTAAAGATTATTCTTCAAGAATTGTGATTTCGGAAAGTCAACTGGGATGACCCTCTTCCAGAATTTATCGTAACACGATGGTTAAATTATCGACAACAACTTCCTGAGCTTACAAAAATCACCATACCTCGATGCATAGGTATAGCGGATGTGTCATTCCGTGTCATGTATCAATTGCATTGTTTCTCGGATGCCTCGACTTCTGCTTATGCCGCCGTCATATATTCGCATCATACTTTAGCCAACGGATCAATTCAAACCAATATCATCGGAGGTAAAAGTCGCGTTGGGCCAATTAAACAGCTGAGAATTCCACGCCTAGAATTGTGTAGGCACTTTTGCTTGCCAGATTACTCGTTTCTGTACAAAGGTCGTTGAATACAAAATTTTCGAATATATACGCTTGGTGTGACTCTCAAGTTGTTCTCTCTTGGCTCTCGTCTCCCTCTCGTCGGTGGGATATCTTCGTCGGAAACCGGACTTCTGAAATTCTGAATACCATTCCCCGAAACAGATGGTTCCACATCAGGTCTGAACAAAACCCAGCAGACTGGGCTTCTCAAGGTATAACACCATCGGATCTAGTTCATCACCCAATTTGGTGGACCGGTCCTTATTGGTTAAGGAACTCTGAAAATCATTGGCCTATAGAACATCGAAAATACAAGGTTACTGGACTCGCTGGAGTATGGAATACTTAACTTCGTTACAACAACCTCCTCGATGGTTGCAGCCACAACGCAATCTTCAAGTAAACGATTTGGTGGTAATCAAGGAAGCAAATATGGGCTATGGGACGAGAAATTAACATCCATCCCGGAAAACACGGACATGTCAGAGTCGTTACCTTACGTACAGCTAATAGGAGCCTCGTTCGACCAATTCATAAATTAGCGCCGCTTCCTATAAACTGAAACAATGTTTCAGAGGCGGCGGAATGTTTGAAAATATTATATTGTTAAAAAAAAACGTTTTGTCTAAAGTCCAGTACTGTGTTCGATTCCACGTGAAATTTCCCGAAAAACTCCATATAAAAAAAACTGCTCGTGAAATAATTGTCAAAATTTCCAAATATTTCCGCCAAAGTAGTACTCTGTTCCCTCTCATGAAATGTTATCAACATGAATCTAAGCAGTCGCCTGCAACATTTTTTCACGCCAATTTAAATGCCTGTGCCATTTAAATGTACGTGAAAAGTGACAGATAAGAGAAAAACTGACAGTATCCGAGCTGAAGTCACAGAATTCCTTGATTTGTTTGTGTATTCTCTTTATTCTTTGTATTTTTTTAGTTGTTATATTTTTAACTTTCCGAAAAGACAGAATTGCCGTATCCAGAAATACCAAAAAGAAAAACAATATTCATATATCAGATGCCAGATGTACCTATCTACTCCGCTGACTTTTCCCAGCAACATTTATTTTTGAAACGTCAAATTCCACGACTGAAAAATGTATGTTGCCAGTGGATTTTCACGTGAATGAACAGAGTACTAGCCTTAATTGTTGGATTTATTAATATTATAATCAGACCTTAAAGAATTTGTTCAGAATTAATGCTCATGTAGGTTAAGAAATTGTTCAGAATTGTATACGCCAGTCCACAACTGTGTACAAGATTTTTTTCTCTTCCACTTGGATTTCGAACACAGAACAGATAAGTCATTAATCAAATATATTGTACATGTTTTTATATTTTTCGTCGCCTTTTCCTTACTCTTACATTCAGTTCAAGTGCTGGTCCTTCATTTTTCTCAGACTCATATTCTCATATTCTCATACAGAATACATACATACATAAATAATCCCGTCCCATTTTACCCATTTATCTCTTGCTATTTGTTTAGCCGAGTCCCATCTTTCCCCAGCTTCTTTCAGAATTTTTTCGACTGTAGTGTTCCACGTTGTTTTGGGTCTTCCTCTTTTGTTTTTTCTTTCCGGTCTTGTTTCCCAAAATTTCTTCACTTGTCTATTCTCTTCCATGCGCATTAAGTGACCAAAACACCATCCTCGAGTATTAGTTTAGCCAAATTGATATACCCACGCAAACGTTTTACGTTGGTGTCAGAAGTGGGATAGGACTTATTGTGTGTAAAAAAAAGAGTGTTTTGTGTTTGTTTGAAAAGGCTAGAATGGGTCGAAAACTATTGCAGTTGACCCTCGTCCAACTCAAATCCGAGTTGAACAAGAGAAGCCTCAGCGCCAGTGGAGGAAAAAGTGGCTTGGTGCTCCGACTTCAGGAGGCTTTGGATAACGAGGGACATGTTCCTGATACATACTTCTTTGACGTTGACGAGGATGAACAGATAAGTGCCGGCAGTGACATGGCTGCGATGATGCAACTCCTCTTGTTAAAAATGGACGAACAGAAGAACAGCCTCGAACAAGAGAAAAATCTAGACGAACAGAAGAACAGCATTGAACGAAAATTCGATGAACAAAAGAATAGTCTAGAACAAAATATCGTTCTACACCAAAAGTTCGAAGAAATCGATAACAAATTTGAAAGAATAGAGAAGAATGTTGATGACAAATTTGATAGAATAGAGAAGAATGTTGACGATAAATTCGAACAAATCTACAGCAAAGTCGAGCAACAAGCAAATGGGCTCGACACGGTGCGAAAACAGAACTCCGAAAATGTTCTTTAAGCGGTCCAAGGAGAAAAGAATTGAAGCCTCCCTCATTCGATGGCCAGACCTCATAGTCTACTTATAAGAAGCAGTTTGAAATGGCTGCCTGTGCAAACGACTGGGACAATAAGGAAAAGTGCTTTGCCCTGACAATGGCCTTGCACGGTCCTGCAGCAGAATTGTTGCAAACAATAGACATCGAAAACCATAAAGATTATGTGACTTTAGTACAGGCTCATTCATCCATCGACCATCGTGGCGAAGAGACGTGTTTCGGATTTACTTGTGAATTATAACAGTGCACACATTAAAAACAAAGTATTTGACACAAATTTCAGAAGAGGCCAGTTGGCCTAGTGTAAGTGAGATCGGAGGAGAAACTACTTTTTTTTTTTTTTTTTAATTCTACAATTAATAAAAAAAAGAAAAAAAAACAAGACATAAGAGTATCCATCAGGTGATGGATAAAGACTACCGGTCCGCTCACGCAATAGCGGATCCAATATATGGCGTGATCAAATCAGCCGATGAGGCAATAATGCCGGACCAGAGAGGTACAGCAGAGAGCGGAGGGACAGCAAAAGAAGGAGGAAGCTAATCCCAACTATAAATGTTAAACGCCTTTCCCTAACAGCTTCAACCAAAATGCTGCCGGTTGAAGCCAGGAGAGAGACGAAAACATCAACTACAGCAGCTAGGAAGAAGGACACACCTGTGGTCGCTGAATACCCTCACGTCTCCGACGGTGGTGAAGGCCATTACATGGGTGCCCATAATAACTTCGCCTGTCTAGCTGCCTCCGAATCAGACGACGAAGAAGAAGAGGTAGAAAATATAAACAACAACAACTGCAACAACGAGTTCTGGATATTAAAACTAAGCAAATAGCGAGAAGGGCGAGGGAACAGCAAGAGCCACAGAGCTCTCAACAGCAACAATCCCAAACTAAAACTCAAAAACATCCGCAACAGCAACAACAAGTAAAGCAAACAACAAAAAAACTAGCTAAACAGCAACTACAAGAAAACCAACAGCAACAAAATCAACAACAACAAAAGCAACTACAGTAGAAACAACAAAAACAACAACAACATCAGCAAAAAACAGTCAAGCAAAGGGTGCCACTAATCAACACCTTCAACATGGAATTAAAAGACACCATTGAGCTATGTAAGTCGGCTATAGGAAATAATTTTTTCATAAAGCGTTTAAGTATTAATAGACATGCGATCCACTGCAACACAGTGGAGCGCTATAATAAGATAAAACAATTACTGAAGGACACGACGACGGAGTTCTTCTCCTTCACACCGAAGGGTGAAAAGCTGCAAACTATGCTGCTGAGGGGGTTAGAGCCGTCTACTGATCCGGGGGAACTCCTCGCACTGCTGAAAGAGAAAGAGTGCGAAGGGCTCAAATTCGTGGGGGTCAAGCCGTTTGTCACGGCTAGAGCTAAAAGGGAGAAGCGGAAACTACCGTTCTTCCTGGTCCAACTAAGTCCCGACAGCAATCTGGATGGTCTAAGGAGTATCAAAGTCCTAGACTACCAGGTTGTACACTGGGAAAAATTAAAAAGTAAATCTGGCTCGGCAGCAGAAAGTGGAAGTTAAGCGACCACTCGTGCAGGTACAAACACCAGTCGTTACTCCCCACATTACCTACGCCCAAATGGCGGCAGGTAGGGGTAATGCGGCACAAAAAACAAAGGTAGCTTCTCAGGCCCCAGCGCCTAGAGCAGCTGAACCGGTACAGGGGCAGATGGCTCAGCTTCAACGTCAGATAACAGAACAAGCTACGCGGGTAGATCAAATATACGCGCTGCTGCCAAGCCTAACGCACCTACAGCCGTAATGGGTACGTACATGGCGGAGCAATCCCTGAAGGTCCTTGCTGTGAATGTTAATTCACTGATTAGGCTCGAACGAAGAACCACACTATTTAAGTTGCTTAAAGACCAAGCCCCTGATGTGCTTTTGGTTAGCGAAACTAAGCTTACCAAGAGACACAAAATGATGCACAGAAGATACAAAATAGTACGGAGAAACCGGCCCAACTCCATTCAGGGAGGAGGCGTTGCGATTTTCGTACGAAAAGGTATACGTTTTAAAAGAATATACAGTCGTGTAGTACGTAGGTTCCAGGTGTTGGAAGCATGCATCGTTTATATCTCCCTCCGTAGTGTAAAGCGGTTGTACATGGCGTCTATCTATGCGCCTAAGGCTACTCAATCCACTTTATTCATCTCAGAGCTCGAAACGCTTTTTCGATTCCTGAGGCTGGAATTGGAAGATAACTATTTTATCATCGGCGGAGATTTCAACGCCAAACATAGTGATTGGGGAAATAATACACCAAATACTAGAGGGAACCTACTATTCAATTGGTGGGGTCAGCACAGTGTGATGTATCGACTCGGGCTTAAGGCGACGGATAGTCCGTCGTTTCCCAGACACGGGTCTTATCTGGATCTTCTGCTGTTCGACTCACGAATACAACTGACATGCACTAACCAACACACTACAAACTGTCTACGCACTTTCGTGTATGACAGTGACCATTGCGGTTTCAGCACCGAAATAACTGTTCCCAACGAAATCGCGGAATTGGATGAGTTTGTTCAAAGGCATTCCTACAATTATAGTAGGGTGCGTTGGACACTCTCCTCGAATTCGCTCTACCCACCGTCCAACAGAAATCTGTCAAACGAGGAGATTGACAGGTATATAAGACTAATGGACGAGACAATCAAACGAACAATGGACAAAACGATACCTCGGTACCAACACACTGACGAAGAAAACTTATTCCGGAACGCAACTATTGACGCACTGCACCGACATAAAAGTAGGCTGCTGTCAAGACTAAAAACCTTGTACAGACAGTTTACTGACAGACATAACCCGGAGATCATGACACTGAAGTCGTCGATTAAAAACCTCCAAACATTTATAAAGGAAAATTACAGAGCATCTGTAAGTTTGTATTGGAACAATAAAATTCGGGCTGTAAACACCAGCAACCCGAATATGTTCCCGCAAATAAATAAAATATTTCGGAGAAATAATCAGAACCACTTCCCATGTCTTAAAATCGCCCGAACGACGAACAACGAACAAATACTGGTAACAGCGGGTATAGATCCAAATGAGGCTGTTGATGATGATACCTTCTTTGTGATCGAGGATCCGCAGGAACAGGTAGAGGCTATAGGAGCGACTTTCCAGGAAGTGTACAAGGCGAATGTTATCATTGGCCCGAACCACGATCTGGAGAATCGAGTCCTTGTGCACAATTTCTACCTTCGAAATGAAATTGTGAATTTGCGATTCGAGAGCTCGGGTTTCACCCAGTTCAGTGACGAAAATATGGCAAATATCGAACATTGTGCTTCGGCATCTCCCTCTAGAAGCGGTGAACATTTATACCATCCTGTTTAATAATGCAATGAATAATGCACATTATCCAGCGCATTGGAAAACTGCGGTGGTACATCCGATCCCCAAAAGGGATAAAGATACTTCCAATCCGGCGAATCTCCGCTCGATTAGTCTTCTCCAAACATCAGTAAGGTTTTCGAGAAGGTGATCAATAGAGTCCTGACTAAGTGGGTTGAGGACAAACATATAGTTCCGGATAATCAATTCGGTTTCAAGGCGGGGCATGATATCATTCATGCTGCATCTAAACTGGTTTCTGATATCCAATGGAACAAAGGCAAGAAACAGTGCACTGGTGCCTGCCTGATTGACTTGGAGAAAGCTTTCAATACCGTATGGTTAGAGGGACTCTTTTTCAAGCTGGACAGGTTGGGCATTAGTAAACCACTGCTGTATATTCTTTTTGATATGCTCTCCAGTAGACAGTTCATCGTGAAGAATGGCGATGTGACTTCTGCTGGAACATTTAACATTAAAAACGGTCTGCATCAAGGTGCGGTAAATTCGCCGATCCTGTTCAACATTTACACAAGTGATCTGATAGGTTCACTTCACCATGCCATAGCGTACGCAGACGACTTAATCGCGTACAGATCAGGTCCAAAGATTGAGGTCATTAATATGCTTTTGCAGCGTGACTTCGACAAAATTAAGTGATATTGCGATGACTGGAAGTTGAAAATCAACTTTCTGTTTAGGACGCCTTTGTCTGGGGCATCTAGGGATACCAGAAAGAATTGGCGAAAGTTTTCTATCGTCGGACAACACGGACAGCCACTTGCTTGTCGAAATGTAGTCAGATACTTTGGGATCTGGCTAAATCAATATCTGTATTTGAACAAACATATAGATGTTGCTCTGGCCAGAGCCAAAGGTGCTTTTGCCCTTACAAAGAGACTGTTTTATAACAGCCAACTCGATGCGAGGGTGAAGGTGATCTGCTACATGGCCCTTATCCGGCCTATGCTTGTATTTGGATGTCCCGTGTGGTTTAACGTGAGAGCAAGTTTATTGGAAAAGATTCGGGTGTTTGAGAGGGCTTGTCTTAGGACTTGTCTTCGCTTATACAGAACACCAGAGTCTGAGTACATAAAATTCTATCCTAATGAGGTCTTATACAATAAGGCGAACTTAATAAGAGTGGACAATTTCGTCATTAAGTTAACTCGAAGGCACATTGCAAGAGCAAAGACCTCATCGAACAACCTGATCTCCGGGGCTTTCTACCCCAATTATATGTATCACTAGAGAGTTCGCTTTGGCGGCTTTATTCCTCCAGAAGCGTTCCTCTATCTAGATAGTAAAGGTCAGGTCCAGGACAGATTGGCGGTTCCGCTAATCTTCTATGTCGCTCGAACAGCTGCGCACAGGTGACTCAACTACGACAGAGACGTCGCGCACGGCAGCGCGGAGCGTCTCCGGTTCAGTAGAGCGGTAGGGAGTCGCGACATGAGGGATGTTGCTCGGCAGCACCAACAATTTTGGTGGCTGGTTGAGGGAGGGGAAGTTTCGTCGTCCAATTCCTCCAGTACTAGGTAGCTCCATAGGAAGCAAAGTCGGTCGTCTGACTATTTTATTAGCCATGGCCGGCTTATATAGTTTTAGGTAGGATTAAGTTAGTTTTTAAGAAAAAAAATATATAAAAACACAAAAAAAAAATAAAAATGAAAAAAAATAAAAATAAAATATATATATATGCATATACTTATATATTAAGTATATAGGTATTATGGATGTATATGTATATGTATGTATGTGTATGTATTAGATGTAAGTAGGTTAAGTAGGTTAGGTAGTCTATAAGTTTTTAGTTTTAAGTTTTTATAATATAAAAAAACAGTTCATTTACTAAGTTTTTAGTTAAAATTTATTTTCTTAGTTCTAGTATTAAGTAATGTTAAATTGATATAAAATTAGAATGTAAGATTCGTCGAAAGACATAGTTTAAGTGTTAGGTTTAGCTTAGAGCGCCCGCATTGGGCCAGTAAGTTAAAATAAGATTATTTGTAAGTTATTTAGGTTATTTTTAAGCATTTTTTTTGTCTAGCATGTAAGAGTAAATTAATTAGTTAAATAAAAATGCATTTAAACTGAACTAAACTGAACTGAACTTTAGTACAGGCTATCGAGAAACGGTTTGGGGATAGCCACATGCAGGAGGTTTACAGGGTCCAATTGCAAAGCCGAATGCAGCAACGAGTAGAAACACTGCAGCAGCTCCAAGCAGACGTAAGTAGACTGACACATTTGTCATACCCCACCGCAGGCCAGGAAATTATCGACGAAATGGCAAAGGACGCATTCATCAGGGGAATTGCAGATTCGAAGCTACAGTCGGCAGTAAGGATGGCCGGAGAAGAACCCTTGCTGAAGTACTTGCCCTCGCCCTGGCGACGGAAGCAGCCAATCAGGCTTCCAGGGGAACACATTTCGTCAGGAAAACAGCATCTGTTGAATGCTCCTGCGCAAGAATTAGTGCCGAGGAAAGAGATACTCCACGCGATAGACGAAGAATGAGCTGCTGGAACTGTAATAAAATAGGACATTTTCAAAAGCCGTGTAAAGAACCTGTGCGACGGTGGTAAAAAGCAAATGAAGGAAGAAATCTGCAGAAACGGCTATCAAGAAGCCGGTCAACCTTCTCGAAGCCATCAGTCGTCGGGAGCACGAGTTGACGGCCCCAGGACCACCATCCAAGTTTCGCTGGAAAAACGATGCAATAAAAGCCTTTTGGTGGAAGTAGTCAGCGGTAAGGAGAAATGGGTGCCACGGCCTCAATCATCAGGAGGGATCTTGTGCAAAAGTCTTGGTTGCATAACACCAGCAGTTGCATCTTGAGAACAGCTACGGGAGAAACAGCTAAGGTATATAGTGAAGTCCGTATAAAAATTCACCTGGCCGGAATAGTCTTCTCTCACGTCTTTCTGGTGGATGACATATACGACGATTGTATCATTGATACAGATTTCATGAAAGAAAATGGACTAGTAGTGGACTTTGGGGCATAAAACCTGAAGTACGGAAACATGGAGATACCAATGATATACGGAAACGCCAATACTTACGTCCTAAACGTCGTCATCTGCAGAAATCAGATTCTAGAACCTTCGTCGGAAGCAACTATTTGGGCAAAAGTGGAAGGTGGTCCTGGTAGCCACCGATTCTATTTAATGGAGCCAGAAAATCGGAGAGACTTCATGGTGGGAAAGACCTTAGTGGAGCCAAAGAACAACATTGCCCCTATAAGGATTCTAAATCCATAGACATTCAGTGTAAAAGTGAAAAAGGGGGAGGTAGTGGGAAAATGCGTACTTGTTAAGGCTATATCGACCACAACGGAAACAAAGTGTGCAATACCGGTGGCAACAGTTCAGTGCATAAAAATCAAGAACAAAATTCTCAGCCTCTGTAATCTGGACGGCGATCAGCGAATCCTGGCAGAAAAACTAGTCGGTGAGTACGCTGATATTTTTGCTACACAAGACGGAGAATATGGACGTACGCATATTGTTCAACACCACATTGACACCGGAGACGCTCGACCAATCCGTCCATTGGCAAAGCAAACAGAAGTTGCCGAAATAGTGTCGAATATGAAAACTGAGGGACTGATTGAAGAATCGCAAATTCCGTGGGCATCTCCAGTGGTCCTCGTGAAGAAGAAGATGGCAGCACGAGGTTTCGTGTAGACTACCGACGTCTCAACGATGTCACTAAAAAGGACAGCTACCCACTTCCGAGAATCGATAACACTTTTGATATGCTTTCTGGAGCGAAATGGTTTTCAATTCTTGACTTGAAGAGCGGTTACTGGCAGGTAACCGTATGGATCGTGAGATCTGCCTTCACTAAAGGAAGCGGTCTTTGGCAGTTTGCAGTGATGCCGTTTGGACTGTGCAACGGTCCGGCCACCTTCGAGCGACAAATGGAATGAACATTGCAAGGACTCACCTGGAAAACCTGCCTAGTGTATTTGGACGACGTTGTCGTCATGGGCAAGGCGCTCGAGGAGCACCGCGAAAATCTAAAAGAAGTGTTTGAGAGGCTGCGAAGTGCTCATCTAAAGCTCAACCCAGAAAAGTGTGCCTTGTTCCATTCGGAAGTAAAATACCTGGGTCACATTATAGCAGTGGAAGGGGTAAGGGCGGATCCTGACAAAATCGAAGCCGTGAAAAGTTGGCCTGCCCCAAAAGATAAACACCAACTGAGAAGGTTCGTAAAGGATTTTGCTGGTATTGCAAAGAGCCTGCATCAACTTACGGAAAAAGGCCGACAGTTCAGGTGGTCTGGAAAATGTGAAAAAGCATTTTAAGTACTGAAGGGACAGCTGTGCAATGCCCCCATCTTGGGTTACCCCACGCCCGGAAAAATGTTTATCGTGGACGCAGACGCAAGCAATGCTGGGGTCGGAGCTGTGATCTCCCAAGTTCATGATGGTCAAGAGAAAGTGGTCGCATATTACAGCAAAGTACTCTCCAGACCTGAAAGGAACTACTGCGTAACTCGGTGCGAGCTTCTGGCTTTAATTCTGGCTACGAAGCATTTCAATAAGTACCTCTACGGACAAAAGTTCAATCTTCGGACAGACCACGTAGCTCTGAAATGGCTACTCCAATTTAAGAACCCTGAAGGCCAAGTTGAAAGATGGATCGAGCAGTTGCAGGGCTACGACTTTGAAGTGGAACACCGCAAGGGAAAACTCCACTCAAATGCGGAATAAAATGTGAACACTGCAACCGTAAAGAAGCGAAAGAACAGGCCACTATCCAAATGATCAGGACTATGCCAATAGAGGGTTGAAGTATAGACGAAATCTGTTCCTCCGAACAGGCAGACAATGACATCGAACCAGTATTGGCCGGGAAGGAACACGATGGAAGACCAAGCTGGCAACAGATATCAGATCGGAGCCAAACTCTGATGGCATACTGGGCACAGTGGGACCCCCTTTGTGTGCAAGGTGGATTGCTGAAGAGAAAATGGGAAAGTGCAGATGGAACAACATCTCGTATGCAGCTAATCGTGCCACGGTCCAGAGTCAGCCAAGTATTCCATCACAGTCGTTCACAGACCGTCGTGGAGTGAAAACGTGTTTCGGCTTTTTTCCAGTAAAAAAGAAATATACCATATTACGTGAAAACCCGTATTCGACAACGTTTTGTAAAGTGTCAATCAGCCCAGTGGAAGTGGTGTTTGAAGGAAACCCAAAGTGGCGTGGGTTCGAGTCCCGCCGGGGAATCAGACATTCTTTTTTTTTTTTTTTTTTTTATTAAATAAAATACGTGTAAGAAAAGTGTTAACAAGGCAGATAAAATCCGGCGATGGATAAAAGTGAGCGGTCCGCTCCCCCAATAGCGGGATCGGTGGATAACGGCAAGACATCAGCCGACGAGACAATTTTTACGGGAAACTTGTCTCGTGAAACAAGGTCTAAGATGAGGGAGTAAGATAATTCCGAATCCCAACCCTGTTAAACGAATCGCCCTATCTGCTTCGTCCGCGAAGATACAGGTTGGTGTGAGGAAAGAGGCCAAAACAACAGGGGGAAAACGTAAAAAACACGGTAGTGACTCCGATGGTGGGGAAGGGCACCACTTCGGGTCAAATAATAGCTTCGCCTCTCTGATGGCTTCGGAATCAGAGGACGAAGAAGAAGAAGTTAATTCCCTTACCAGCAGCATTAAGCAGATACAAGAAAGAGTGCTGGTAATTAAAGCCAAGCAAATAGCGAGAAGGACGAGGGAACTGCAAGAGACCCAAAATTCTCAAAAACAACAACAGAAACAGCAATATCAGCAGCAGAAATCAACGAAGCAAAGGGTGCCTCCAATTAATACATATAAAATGGAATTGAAGGATACAATAGAGTTATGTAAGTCGGCCATAGGCAACAATTTCTTTATTAAAAAGCTAAGTTCAGATATGCACGCGATCTACTGCAATACAGTGGAGCGCTACCACAAAGTTAAAATTTAACTGAAGGATACGACGACGGAGTTGTTGTCCTACACCCCGAAGGGGGAGAAGCTGCAAACAATGCTGCTGAAGGGGTTAGAACCGTCGACTGATCCGGAGGAGCTTCTTGCACTGCTCAAGGAGAAGGAGTGCGAAGAGCTCAAATTCGTAGGGGTTAAGCCATTCGTCACGGCTAAAGCCAAAAGGGAGAAGAGGCAACTGCCGTTTTTCCTGGTCCAGCTAAGTCCCGACAGTAATCTCGATTGTCTAAGGAGTATCGAAGTCCTAGACTACCAGGTTGTACACTGGGAAAAATTAAATAGGAGCGAAAACATTCGGTGCCAAAGGTTCGGGCACGCTGCGTCGAACTACGAAATGCAGCCTCGATGCGTGAAGTGCGGAAAGAACCACAAGTCCGAGGAATGCGCTCTGGGTAAGGACAGAGCATCTGAAAGAAGCTAACTCTCTTGTTGTCTTTTTGGGTTGTCCCAAATTCCAGTACATCAAAAGAATAAATCTGGTCCGGCAGCAGAGAGTGGAAGTTAAATGTTCACCTGTGCATTTACAAACTCCAACCGTTACTCCCCATATTACCTACGCACAAATGGCGGCAGGTAGGGGTAATACGGTACAGTAAGCGAAGGTTGCTTCTCAGGCGCCAGCGCCCAGAGCACCGGAACCAGTACCTGACGTGCTAGCTATCTTGCTCTCTATCCACAGGCAGATGGTTCAGCTAGAACGTCATTTAACTGAACAGACCGCGCGGGTGGATCAAGTATACGCGCTGCTGCCTGGCCTAACGCACCTTTTGCCGTAATGGGTACGTACGTGGCGGAACAAACCCTGAAGGTCCTTGCAGTGAATGTGAATTCACTGGTTAGGTTCGAACGACGAGCTGCACTATTTAAGTTGCTCAAAGACGAAGCCCCTGATGTGCCCTAAGCTTACCAAAAGACACAAAATGAGGCACAGAAGATACAAAATAGTACGGAGAAACCGACCCAACTCGAATCAGGGAGGAGGCGTTGCGATTTTCGTTAGAAAAGGTATACGTTTTAAAAGAATATACAGTCGTGTAGTACGTAGGTTCCAGGTGCTGGAAGCATGCATCGTGTATATCCCCCCCCCCCTCCGCAGTGGAAAGCGGTTGTACATGGTGTCTGTCTATGCACCTAAGGCTACTCAATCCACTTTATTCATCTCAGAGCTCGAGACGCTTTTTCGATTCCTGGGACTGGAATTGGAAGACAACTATTTTATTATCGGAGGAGATTTCAACGCCAAACATAGTGATTGGGGAAATAATACACCAAATACTAGGGGGAATCTACTATTCAATTCGTGGGGTCAGCACAGTATAATGTATCGACTCGGGCTTAAGGCGAAGGATAGTCCGTCGTTTCCCAGACACGGGTCCTATTTGGATCTTTTGCTGTTCGACTCATGAATACAACTGGCATGCACTAACCAACAAACCACAAACTGTCTACGCACTTTCGTGCACCGAAATAACTGTTCCCAACGAAATTGCGGAATTGGATGAGTTTGTTCAAAGGCATTCCTACAATTATAGTAGGGTGCATTGGACACACTTCACCAGAACACTGACTAGAGCAACAGAAATCTGTCAAACGAGGAGATTGACAGGTATCTAAGACTAATGGACGAAACAATCAAGCGAACAATGGGCAAAACGATACCTCGGTACCAACACACCGACGAAAAGACTTATTCCGCAACGCAACTATTGACGCACTGCACCGACAAAAAAGTAGGCTGCTGTCAAGACTAAAAACCTTGTACAGACAGTTTATTGACAGACATAACCCGGAGATCATGACACTGAAGTCGTCGATTAAAAACATCCAAACATTAATAAAGGAAAATTACAGAGCATCTGTAAGTTTGTATTGGAACATTTTCTGAAGAAATGCATATAGCCATATTCCTGTGGTTTGCTGGTCATGAGGCTTGTTCCTATAGGGATATTGCAGACCGATTTAACCTCACTCTGGGTACTGTGTGTTTTATAATAAATAAATAGAGTAATCTATTTTATTAGTAATCTTTTCGACTCCATTATTCGATGGCCTACGGAAGAGGAAAAAACGGCAACTGCTCTGTGCATGAGAAACAAAACAGGAATCCAAGGTGTTCAACCTTTTGAACATTATCTATTGACTTTCTTTTGCAGGAATAATAGATGGTACAATAAAGATTGACCCCCCTAAACATGGAAAAAACGACTACATCGACAGGAAAAATATCACAAGTTTAGGCTTACAGGCGATATACAACGAAAAACGAAAATTTATAGGTATCTTATCCAGGATCCGTACACGATAACAGAATTTACGAGAATTCCGATGTATATACATCGTTGCCCAATCAATGCGGAAACTTTTTTCTTTTAGGAAATTCTGCGTATGCTTACTCGCAATATTTAATAACGCCATATCGGGACAATGGGCACTTATCATCAAGCCAACAATTTTTCAACCGGAAGCTCAGTTCTGGCAGAATTGTGATAGCGCATTCATTTAGCCTTTTAAAACAACGATTTCGACAGCTTTATTATTGCAAGCTAAAAGGAATTAAAAAACTCTGCCATTTCATACGCGCTTGTATTGTCTTGCATAATCTATGCAATGATGATGAACTTTCGAGATAGGTGATGACGACATTGAGGAAAATGTTGAAAACAACAATGCAGTTGACCAGGAGCAAGGATTTAGCCTCCGAAATAGGCTATGCGAAGAAGTTTTCTCCCATTTCAATAGGGAACAGTAAATGCAGTAATAAAAAAAGGAACGAAATAATTTTGTGTTTTTATTATTTAAAAATATTTTTAATATTTCCTGGTTTTGCTCTCTTTGCTTTTTCATTTCGAGAGTCCGCTCTTTATATACCTCCAGTTTGGCCTTGCTGTAGTCCCGCTTAAACTTTCTATCTTTAGCAAATTCCTCCCTCCACTTTCTCAGTTCTGCTGCCACTGTGCTGTTGTGTTTTTGCCTCTTAGGAACCAAAGAAGAGTCCTCTTCTACTGCAGCAGTCTCGCTTCCACTGGGTGCAGTTGGCAATTCTTCTAAGTAAACAAATATGAGGAAGTAACATTCTTCAAAAGAAAAAGTTTTAAAAGACTACCTGTAAAGGAGCTAATTCCCCCATCTTCCAGAATTGTTTCCCTGGTTTTCCCACTTCCAGTTGTACTTCCCAACACATAGGTAGGAACGATTGACGGTCGGTCTAGCATGATGTCCGAGAGCTCACTTTAATATATAGGTAAATAGGTTTATGAGAAAACTTTACGTTAATACAGAAAAACATACTTTTCATATGGGCATGTGGTCCTATTGTTGCCAGTTTTTTTGTTGTGGATTTTTTTCTGTGTATTTGGGGAGCATTTAACAACAACCGATTGCCCTCTATCTGATTGTATTTCAATTTCTTCCATTTTAAGTAAAATAACAAGCTTTTCACTTCGAGGACAACACAATTAATTTTCAATCACAACTGATTTTGACGTTTCTCACAAAACTGCTCTACCTCAAAAGTAAGTGCAGAAATTCTGCCCAAGGCAGAGTCATTGAACAAAAAGCAAACATGAGCTGGGCAGAAATTTTTCTCATTGAACACGAAAACCTGAAATTTTCATGCTCTGGACTGAGCTGGGCAGCCTCATTGAACAAAGCTTATAAAACAATGTTTGACAGCATCTAGAGGAAAATCAACCGAAGATGAGGAAAAGATGAGGTTAAAAGGGCCACTATGGACTGTTATTTGCTCGATATACCATTAACCATAGGTCTGTTCCACCAAGATTTTTGTAACAATTTGTAAAAGACAATTATTTGCTTAAATTTGAGGAGTAGGAATAAATTCTGTCTTAAACCCAAAATCTCGCAGGAACATGTTTTTGTAAAATGTGTTTGAAACGTCAAAAGCAACAAGTAAAAAAAAAAAACAAAGAAATTGCAAAGCAAGAGGAAGATTTTTGGATTGGTTATTATTACTATTTTATTGATGTACGAGTATGTGCGTCTAATGAGTTCTATTGTATTAGGCGAACAATTCACTTCAATATGAAGCTATTTTTTCTCCGCTTTATCCATGTCCAAGTTTTCTTTTGAATTAATTTGCATAAAATTCACATAAATTTAAATCTTTACGAATTTGACAGTTCTTTTAAAATTTAATTGATTTGGCGTTTTTTACAATTCATGTCCAAAGAAAAATGTCGTATAGTAATTTGTAGGAATTGGTAGGTTGGGGAAATGAATTACTCTCTCAAATGCTGGTGGAAAGATTATTTAAACGTGTTACTAAACGAAGAGTTTCAGCGCAGTAACCATTCCCTCTCTTGTCGTGCGTCAAGAAGACATAGTAGGGACAGCAGGCAGTAGGTCATTTAGGCAAAAGTGCTTTCATAATTAAATTTTCGGGTAGGTCTGTAATGCAAGATTTTTAAATTCACTGTTAATCCAGTTAATCCACTGTTAATGTGTGGAGGTCACCTAAAAATTACACATAACTACGAACATGGACCCTCTCCATTACATGCAAGAATCAGGTGCACGGAAATTATTTTGAAATCTGTACATACACTTCGACAAGATGGAAGCAGAAAAAATAAGAAAACAATATTTCAAAAATCATTTTCAAGATGAATTTGGGCTCGCTGTCGATAGGGCAACACAAGGATTTGGAAATACCAATGATAGAAATACTTCGAGGAGATTTTTCGAGAATCAGAGGCAACAGCTCGTATGACTGCGGTCACTAGAGAGGTAATAACGAAGTAATACATAAGGTTTTGAATTGCAGGGAAAAGCTTAACATTGTTAGCTTTGGGGAGTTAACCAAGAAAACAAAGGAAAAATGTCCCGTAAAACAGTTCACTCCCACTCTTCATAAAATGTTGGCTCATAGTAAAAAAATTAATCGTGTACCAATCGCTTGGACAATTGTCAGAAGGAGCTCAGGAATCGAAAAAATAAAGATATCCAAATGCCACCATGCTGGCAGCCTAAACGAACCCACTCATTTCCTTGTTCAGGCATATCAGAACCGAAAAAGATCTCAAAAACAATATTCTCCAGAAATGATAAGTTTATTAAACATTAGACTGAATGTTGATGAAAGTTTCCAAGAAACCAGATTTTTTTTTATTTATTTAAATTGTTGGTCCGTTTAATTTTTTCTCCACTCTTTTACTTGAAATAAATCACTGAAATATTTTTTTATGTACTCTGATGTTCAATAAAATAAAAAAATTCTCTTTTAATAAGTGTAAAAAAAAGTTAAAAAATTGTCGTTTACTTTAATCCATTACTGCTTTCCCGGATTAGCTTTTAGACACCCTGTAATTACCTTAATCATGAAATATTAATTTTGAATATTTTTAAAGTGAAATATTATGTTTATCCATGGTGGTGAGAAAATCCTATTTTAGCATAAGATTCTGAAAGACGCTGCAAAGCGTTTTTCTCAATATTCACTAATTTCATAGCCCTGGGAATTTCCTTTAAGCAGAAAGAAAAACTGTCACCGGTAAGTACCTAGATAGGTGACCACATGGGAACTCGGTACACCGCGTGCTGTTGACAAACGCCACATAGGCATAGTACCCCACAGTAAAATCCACGAACATCGAATGGAGAGGTGAATCCCCGTTACCCCATTCGCGTTACAAGACTGGATCCCACTCCATTACACATAAAGAAATTTAAATATACGCACTTCCGTCCTCCATCATTTGACAGCTCCGTCATACAAAAAAATATTACTTAAGGATTAGTATACAAAAACTAACAAGAACGCAATACTCGGCGATAATACAAAAAATATATTATATATTAATATATTATGCAAAACTAAATATTGATAATATTTAAGTGTAATCTACGAATAAATATATGAAATATATTTATATATGGAATATGTTAATAAATAAAATAAATTTAAGTAAAAAAAACCATATAAATTACTGGCTGAGAAATACACAGTCATTAATTCACCGATTGTCCTCTATTCTATTTTTTTTTTCAACTAATATATACCAGCTTTCCTGTCTGAAGTCTCACTACTATATTCATTAAAATAGAATACGCGTAAGGCGATATCATACCGTCCCCCACTCCATTTTTCTTTTGAAGAAAATGGACAATGCCAACAAATGTACTATTCAATCCCTACGCAAATAACCAAAAAAAGAGAAAAAACTTATCAAATGCAATTAAATGCGTAGTGATAACACGAAACAAAGAGTGCAGTGTGTACAAAAAAAAGTTAAAGGATGAAGACAATGGGTCAGTGGTGATATCATAAAATAATACACCGAAAAGAAAAACAAACAACAACCGAATCCTATGTATGTTTACATAGGTCCGACAAAAAAATAAAAGGATGGAAGTTAACGAATAATTCTATCAACAGTGCAAACTGAGTCAGCAACACGCGCACCGATATCTAACACGCGCAACCCATCAGTTCACAGGCAGACATTCGATGACACCAGACACCTGCAACGATTGCAATTCTGAGTTCCGTTCGTGAGAAACTACGATGTGCTGATTTAGCAGAAAGAGAGTATTTAAGGTTTAGATTTTAAGTTCTTGGACACATTGTATTTTTGATAGGCAGAAACGCTGCCCGAATAAAGATTTTTTTTAGTAAAATTAAATTGTAAGAGTTTAACTGGCGCCCGAGCAGGGACCCAACTTAATTAAAGTCCTCAAGTAGTACGAAACGTTCCCTGTTCCCCGCGCCGCGGAAAAAGTAAGTTGTGGATCCCATTACCCGCGAAAAGTGCCCTCAAGAAGTGCCAAAAACAAAGTGCCCTCAAGAAGTGCCAAAAACAAAGTGCCCTCAAGAAGTGCCAAAAACAAAGTGCCCTCCAGAAGTGCCAAAAACAAAGTGCCCTCAAAAAGTGCTGAAACAAAGTGCCCTCAAGAAGTGCAAAAAAAAAAACACACAGTGCCCTCAAGAAGTGCTAAGAACAAATTGCCCTCAAAAGTTCTTAAAAACTGTGCCCTAAAGAAGTGCCTAGTTAGCCAGGGAAACGAGGCCCCCTAGCAGCCGAAAGCAAAAAGGAGACAAATAGCTGTCAGCCGCCCTGCGATGTTGAAACTAATTCTACTGTAAGCAATATTGTACAATTTTTAACGACAAAAATCATTTAACTAGATCAAGCAAACTAACTAGACATAAGATATCAAATCAACTATTAAGTGAAAAAAATTTTATTTGAACTTTAGAAAATTTATAATTCTAATTTTTACAATTTTTAACGGAAAAAATAATTTAACTAGATCAATTAAATTAATTAGACTTAAGATATCAAATCAAGTATTAAGTGAAAAACTTATAATTAACTTGATTGCTTGCCATTGTCACATTGCCCCAGTCTGTAGTAAAAACTAATTAAAAATGGCAACCAATAACCATATACTACGACCATCCCTTCTCGACCCCCCTACGCATCCTGACCCTACCCAAGATAACCCAAGCACCTCTCAAGGTTCTCATGTTCCAACCCCTGCTCTCCAAACACTATTCGCCACTATGATTCGAGAAGTCCTTCAATCAGAAGGAAGATTAATGTTACAATCGATTATGAATCCGCACGCGGATCAGTTCTCCGGAGTTGATCAATCAATATTACCGGAACAAAGCGGTAATCTGAACGATCTGGATAAGATTCCAGATATCGTTCGTAGTTTGTGTGAATTCTCCGGACAACCAGGAGAATTCAGTTCCTGGCGCAAGAGCGTCGAAAGGATCCTAAAAATCTATGATCCCATGAAAGGATCGCCAAAATATTTTGGCATACTCAACGTAATTCGGAATAAGATTGTAGGAAATGCGGATAACGTTCTCGAATCGTACAATACGCCCCTGGACTGGAAATGCATCTCCCGTTGCTTGACCCTGCATTATGCAGACAAGCGAGACCTTGGTACTTTAGAATATCAAATGACCTCGTTGGTTCAAGGACAACTATCAATCCAGGAATTTTATCAGGTCGTGTACGCGCATTTATCGCTAATTCTTAACAAGATCAGCTGTATGGACATCAACAATGAGTCCCTAAGCCTGCTTATGCAAACTTACCGGGATACGGCCCTAGACACATTTATAAGAGGCCTCAAGGGAGACTTACCCAGACTCCTCGGAATCCGAGAGCCTTTGAATCTTCCTCAAGCATTGCATTTGTGTTTGAAGCTGGAAAACCAGAACTATCGAGCACAATATGCTATAGCTAATAGCAATTCCAGCAGAAGGCTCCATCATCCTGAGCCGCCCCCATTACCACCCAAACGAGTGAACCAGAATGCTCATCAAGCTCAATTCCGCCAACCATTCTACCCAGAATTATCGTACCCACCTAGATTATCTCAACCCAACAACAATCAGCAGCATAATAACCATAGGCCTGTTCAGCAAACATCACTCCCTAGACAAGCAAATTATCAACGACAACAAAACTTTGTTCCCAGACAAAATGCTCCCCAAAATCAACAAAATTATTCAGCTCCACGGCAGCCACCACCAGAGCCAATGGATGCATCGACAATTCGTACAAACGCAGTTAACTATTCGAATCGACCACAACAAGGCAATTGGCCACCAGCACCCAAACGACCCCATATGCCCCCTTCACAGCAAATACATCCTACTAAAATGCAACGAAACTATCACGTAGACACCTCGCCAACAATGGACGAAGACAAACAACACAACATGGAACAATACGAAGCTCGATTAGTAAACGACACTCAGGAGCATGGCGAAACACTCCAAGAGTATATTGAAGGATATCATCCGGAAAACGAAGACCCTGAATGTCCAAATGAACTAACTGATATTCATTTCTTAGATTAACTGACTATTCGCTGCCTTATTTTGAATGCGCAACGAAGAGCGGACGGATTCTAAAGGTTCTTGTAGATACGGGCTCAAATAAAAATTACATTCAGTCTTCGCTTATCAAAAATCCCTGTCCTAATGAAACCCCCTTCTATGCCAATTCCGTTGGAAGAAATGTATTAATTACTCATCATACCTTTGTGAACCTATTTGGCTTAAAAGACATAAAAATAAAATTGTTCCTTATGCCCGAACTTAAGTCTTTTAATGCTATCCTGAGAAACGATAGCCTTAAAAATCTTTCGGCAGTAATACATACACAAGATAACTACATGGTTATTAAAAATCAAGTAAAAATACGTATCAAGTAACTAGTTTCTCAGTCCGTGAATTCAATTAATATTCGAACCAACCACATGTCTTCAAAACAAAAACAATCTATAACTAAAATTGTGCACGATTTTCCAAAACTCTTCGATGAACCCGACGAAAAATTAACCTACTCAACTATAGTCAAAGGCGAAATAAACACATCATCTAACGATCCTGTTTACTCTAACTTTTACCCCTATCCTATGTCTCTAAAGGATGAGGTAGAGAAGCAAGTAAAAAATCTGCTAGACAACGGCATAATTAGACCTTCACGGTCACCATACAATTCACCGGTGTGGATTGTTCCAAAAAAACCCGATGCTTCCGGTGAGAAAAAGTACAGGCTCGTAATAGATTACAGGAAATTAAATAACATAACTGTGGCCGACCGATACCCGATCCCACAGATAAATGAGGTCCTTTCACAGCTTGGCCAAAACAAATGGTTCACTGTAATCGACCTAAAAAGCGGATTTCATCAGATCCCGTTAAAAGAATCTGATATTGGAAAAACGGCCTTCTCGGTCAATAACGGCAAGTACGAGTTCACGAGATTGCCGTTTGGACTCAAAAATGCTCCATCAATTTTTCAGAGAGCACTTGACGACATCCTTCGAGAGCATATTGGGAAAATATGCTACGTCTATATAGACGACATAATCATCTTTAGTCAAGACTAAAGATTTCACTATCAATAGCTGTCCTTTATTTGTCAATAAAAATTTGTGTAGCTACTATACATTCGTTCGAAAAAAAGGAAAGTTTCTTTAAAAAGTTTAACTAAAAAATAAAGCACGCAAAATAATAATTGATACGATAGGTCTATTTTTGGAAGCAGAAGAGGAAGAAGGAGATGAGCAGTCCTCCCAGAGAAGAGTACCAGAGAGGTTAAGAGGAGCAGCGGATCATTTAATGGAACTTCGGATGAAATGTGTTTCTAGAAACTTTTTTATTATTTTTGATTTTAATAAAGTTCAATATTGCATATGTTTATTAAAAATTTTCGGCTTAATAAAGCAGCCTCTTTATACAAACAAATAGAAATGGCTCAAAATACGAAATCTTTTTCAATTTCACCAAAACTGAAGTTAGCAGCCTTCCTACGTTTCTTTGCCGAAGGAAACTATCAGCATGGTGTGGGAAAGGACTTCAATATTTGCATAGCCCAATCAACGCTTTCCGATGTGTTAACAGAAGTACTTCACATCTTTGAAAGGAAATTATGTCCGAAGTGGATTAGCCTGACAATAACTAATGAAGAAAAAGACGAAGCTAGGCGTTATTTTTACGAAAAATGGGGAATCCCAGCAGTGATCATGTGTGTTGATGGGACTCACATTTCCCAAAACTTTATCACTTGTTCTGGTGGCCTTTTACTCATATTTTTAGCAATGTCTGGTGATTCCTTCATAGAGCTTACCATTTCTCTAAACTGTATTCTGTTTGTAGTTTTTCTCTTAAACAAATAACAAGTTTTTTTTTTTTTTTATTTCACTTACATTTTTGTAGAAATTCTCACGACGGTCGGCAGCCAAGCCGAGCATATGAAATCCGCAATAATTTTGATGCGAATGAGAAATGTCATTTTGTTCGGGAAAAATCCGGTTCGATAGTTTTCTATGATACAGTGGAACTAATTCACATTATCGTTCACTTTGCGGATTTGACGATGTCGAAATACTTTTTTCGGTGAATAATTCCCCCGGCGGATTCCACGATAAGGGTGATAGTAATACTAATTTTAATATTTAATATATTAAGAGTGTTTCTTAAAATATAAAGTTTTTTTTAAAAATGATTAATATTTTTTTACTGCGTTTCAAGAACTTTTAATGTGTTAAAAAAATCAATTTACATTAAAAACTATATGAACATTCGCACACTTATCCCAAATCATGCGTACACTTACCCATAGTTAGAGAAAAGTGTGCGCAAATTGATTTGCTATGGTTTTTTCCATAAAAATGTAAGTAAATTAAAAAATCACCCTTATTCCGCGTGGCGTTTTACTAAAACGCCGATTGTCGTTTTTTAAGGCGTTTCGTTTTTAAAGAGTTATTCCAGAAATTGAACGCCACAAAACGCCCTCGTCGGTAAGTAGGTGTACACTCCACATACGATCCACTGTCATTGCAAGAGCTGATTTACGTTCATGACAGATATATTTCAAATTAATCAAAACAAAGTTTTCAAAAATATAAGTTGAATAAATAAATATGAATAGTGTTGCATTATTTTGGATTAGCGATGAAGACGAGGATGTGCGAAAACAAGAACTTATTCGCATACGAAGAAATATAAGAAAAAAATCTAATCCATTAGATTTGCCGGACGCAAAGTAAGTGGCAAGATAAATTTCACTTCAAAACCGATATATCGTGCCTAATTTTCAGATTTAAAATGTTTGCAACCTGAGAAATCAACACAAATTGTCAACGTATATAGAAGAAGATGCAAATGGTGTATATTCTTCAAACAATTCAAATTCAAATGTAATTGATATAAGCCCAAGCACTAACGATGACCAAGTAGCTGCAAATATAAGAAATCAATTGTTTAACGTTATTTAAATTTTTTTTTTTATAAAAACATACATAACTCAGTTCTGTTATTTATTTAGTATATAGAAAACTTAAAAAGTAAAATAGAACATAAATTAAAAAATATAAAGTAATCAGAAAAAAACAAGTAATTTCATATTAACGTGTGTATTCCTTGGATTCCTCAACAAGTCTTCTCCGCTCTTCGATATCCAGTTGTTTTTCCTTATTTCCAAGTCCATAATTTTGATTTTGTTGTCTTCGATTCTTTGTGTTTCTTCACGTTCTAGTTGCATCTTGTACAATCTGAAACTTTCTTCTTCCAAATAGAACCGCTTTCAGTCGTACCTGCTACTTTCTTTTAAATAGTTTTCAATGCGGTATAGAGACTCTTTCACTTCTTTGTACAAATTCTCCTGTACTTGCGTCTGCGTCTGTAGCAATTCTAACATCCTGTGATTATCTGAGAACTTTAATATTTTCTGACGGCTTATTTTTTCTGCTTCAGGTTGAACCTCTAGAATTGTTTTCATATTTGTTAGATCTGCAAATGCACTGGTGCTCTCGTTCGTATTTAGAACGATGGGAGAATCTGGAAAAAATGTATCTTGATTTGAACCGGATGTTGTATTTGATATATCTTGCGATGAGGTAGACGGCTGTGGAATGGAACGATTCTCCGCGAAACCCACAGTTTTTTCCCTTCGGATTGATTATTTTCTCATAACAGAGAAGATTTGAAATCATTTGTTCCAAATCTGACAAATATTTTTGTCTGAATTCACCTCCTCCAGTCGCTTTACACACCTTTTTGTTATATAAAATTTTCTTTTTTAATTTAAATTTTATATCAGACCAGACCTGTGAATACGAATATGCACTTAGTTATAGAAAAAATTGCCAGTAATAAATTAAGGACATACTTTCTGCTATTCTTTCGCGTCTCTTGTCGGTTGTCCTATGCTGTTAAGTGTTCTGGCTATGTTGTCCCATTCGGCTTTAACATCAACGTTTACACATCCTCTTTTAAATCCGTTAGATTAAGGCTTATTGACTTCCATTAGTTCTACCAAGGCTTTAAATTGCTTTTGATTTGTTATTTTGACCCTACAAAACAAAATAAATTAATTTATATTGACAAATAAGTTAACAAATTAAGAAAACTTACATATTCAGTTGATGTTCTCACTCAGGCGTTCACTATTTTATGATCGACAGATACCGTCGTTTTTTCTGTCGTTTTATGGCGTTCAACGCCTCACAGAATAACAGTCAAAGTGCTTAGACGCCTTCAGTCGTCAAACAATGGGTTCCACAAACCATTCAACGACAAATGGCGTTTAACGGTGTAAAAACGTCACACATAATTGCAGTGTGGCGTTTTACTAACGAAACGCTTTTAAAACGCCACGCGGAATAAGGGTGAATATATATTGTTTTACTCTCTTAAATAAATAGCCAAATATGCAGCTTTATAATTTCTTAAAGCCCTGTATTATATGTTCTATATTTCGCTTGGAATCATGTTTCAAATTCGAAAGTGCGCACACTTACCCTTAACGACTCTATCTTTATTCGTGCAGCGATCTGCACTTATTGAAAGGTCGACACCATAGATCGAAGATAACAAATATGGCAAACTTTACTAATTCTTTTGCAAGCTCTTAACTTTCGCGCAGACGCACTGTTAGTGAATTACCAACACTTTGTACATCTCTATAACTAGATTGATGACAATTCACACGTATTCACAGACAGGATCACACGGATCAGTAGAAATCGGGTCTTGGTTTTAAAATATCTGGAAAGTTTGACATCTATAGTATGTTAGTTCATCTATGAAACAGACTGCTCTTAAAAACTACCCTACCAGCTGCTTTACATATTTTAAAAATGACTCTTGTGCACATAAGTTAGTTTGACTTCTTGTATGATCTTGTCGTCCATTTGTTCCAGTTAGCTGTTCTTATGGACATTTAGGTTGATGTGTGTGTTAGATAGTTAGTCCGTTGTGCGTAGTGTATCGTTTGTTTGTTCGGCTCTCCGGCCCACATATGTATATAGTGACCTGGTCATATAGGGGTTGAACAAATCCTTTGCACCATTGTTTGGTAAACCTAAGTGATGAATTGGCTTTAATTATTATCTCGTCAATAATAGAGCGGAAATTTAATTCGCTATCTTTTTTAAATAAGAAGATATCCATATAAATTATGGAATCAAAGGCGAGGGCAGACAATTAATTAATGAGATACTTCATCAAAGCTTTTGCAAAACCTGTTGCAGAAATATCGATTTTGTTGCCATTTTCTAGGACTGAAAGGGCAAGGGATACATATTCAACTAAGTATGTAGTAGTTAATCTACCTTAAAGAAGCCCATGCTGACATTGGGATATGAGAGACTTACACTGCAACCTTAGCGCTTCATATAAAATGCTTTCGAACATTTTTGGTATGTGAGAAAGTTTAGTAATAGGACAATAACTAGTTACATCTTACATCTTTTGTGAACTAGCATTATAAAGCGTTAGAACGCAACGATTTACGCCTCTGTCGCCAACGTCTGCATTGTCGGTTTTTCAAACATCCATCCGAACGAGTTACAATCCTTATTGCGATGACGATATCAGACATATAGCAAGCGTGGGGTGGGTTAAAAAACTCAGTAGCCCTTTGCAAAAAAAAAATCGACTACGGTTAAATGATTGCTGTTATACTGTAATTTGAATAACTATTGTATAGTCGTCTGCCCGGTTTTAATATATATTACGTATCGCAATATCCGATGTTAAGAATGTAAGCAGGTACATATACTTGTATCAAAACGCGACCTAATAAGATGTATGCTCATTCCTTATTAAAAAGCTATTAGTGCAACAACTTCAAGCTGGCAGCTCGTATTGCCTTGTAAAAATAAATTCTTTGAAAAGCAGTAGATGCCTAAGATCCAGCCGAAGTTCGAACTGGTAATCTAAAATAAAGATGCCTGTAGGGTGATTGTAAGGTGCGCAAACCTAGCCAACTGCACAAATAGTGCAGAAGCAATACACGTGCATAGAAAAAATAATCATATGTAACACTAGATTAACAAAGAACATACCAAGAGTCCAATGGTTTAATTCGTGTTTTAGTGTTCTATACTGAGAGAAAAAAATATGTAGTTATACGGTTATACGCGACACAGGTGTATTTCAATAATTAATAAAGGAAGAAAAACATCTTATTACAGTATTTCCCATCCATGTGTCCACATTTTTTTGGTTGCAGTAACATTTTGTAAGTGACTTAAACGATAACCAAACAAGTCAAATGTTGGATTACTGAAAATAAGTATTTCTCTTTGATTTACTATTGTTTATCTCTGACTGAGCCTTCCCCATTTATCGTTTGTTATTTGTTTGTAAATAAAAACACTAATCCGTTGCATTTTAATGTTTTTTATTTGTTTTAATTCATAACTTTATTATTATTTTTTTGTTGTTGTTCTTGTTGTTGTTTAAATATTTCTCTCTCATTGTTTAAACAATTAAATTAGTTGTTAACTGCGTGATTAATAATAATAATAATAATAATCATATATTTATAATTAAAATAATAATAATATTATAGACAGAAAAAAATAGTAATAATAATTATAAAGAGAAAAAAGAGAAATAATAATAATAATAATAATAATAATTAATAAATTGTGGAACAGCGTCGCCCTCAGGTTTGACCGTTGGCGCGGTAAATCTGAGCTTTTTTGGTGGCTCTTAAATAATTATATAAAAAAATACGATAACTCTCTGATTTGTTGTTTTTAAATTGTTTTTACTTTTGTGTATGTGTTACCTTTTTTCTCTTTATCTCTTTTTCTGTTGTCTGTACTGTCTATCTAGTTTATCACTTTATTTCTTGTTATTTTCTTTTTTCTCCTTGTTCCTTTTTTTCTATAGTGTGTGAACCTATATTTCTTTTTTCTATTTATTTATACAATAAAATACAAATTAGTACATCTACTTGGATTTTCTTTTACATAAATTGAACTAATTGAAATTTTCTTTTGGCTGTTGATGTTGTTGTGGTCGGTTGGTGGTCTTATTAAAATAACATAATTAACAAAATTAATATGCAATGGGTCAAAGAAAAGAAAACCAATTAATTGAGATAAAATTGTGTATAATATGCGCGTATACTTGCAATTCTAAGTATTTACTAACAAATGACATGACACACAAATGTCTGTTTTCGTGTTGTGTTTGGAGTTTAGTTTTAGTTTTTGTTTTTCTTTTTGTTTATAAACTTTCTTCAAAGTGTATAGAAGTAGAGTGTTGTTATTTTGTAATTATATATTTAATAAAATTAACTTTTGTTTTTTTTTTTTTCTTATATATGCACAGCGTTTTACAAGAAGCTCAAGGTTAGAACTTGTTTGCTTTTTTTTCTAACTTATTTTAATATAATGTTGGTTTTGTTTTTGTTTCAAAAATCTTCTTCATCTTGTGCCCCTTTCCAAGGGAATTAACATTTTTCTTTTATTTTACTTTGTTTTCAGAACTATGATACAATTATAATAGGTATATTTCTATTTATATAAAATTATTTGTTAAAAGGGCGCACGTGGTGTATATATTTTGATTTTTTATTTTTCAATTATTGTTTTACGGAGGAGATGAAGGTTGGTCTGTTGTGGTTTTGTTTTCTGCTACTACTGCGGCTGTTATTGTTGTTGATGTAGTTTCATTACTTATATCGGCACTTTTGGTGATTTCAGCTGGAGTTTCCTGAAAAATAAATAAATCGTTTGTTAGGATTTTATTGTAACAAAAAACGATAGGCAAGCCGACCTTATCACCAGTCCTATTCACCCAGGATAGATAAATGTAATTATAAAAGGGTGTTCGAGTGCAAGTCTTCACTGCACTTACTGCCAATCGACTGGGGTAGGATTATCAGTACTTAAGAACAAGTCTGTTCACAAACAAAACACAGCTATCTTCGATAAGCTACATTGAAAACTATTGTATAAAAGGAACACACTATTACGGCCCAGAATAGGCGTCGTCCAGGTTTCTAATCGTGTACACACAGTGGGTATAACCCGAATTTATGTATGTGTGATTCGATTCCCATGGCTGGAGGATACCGGTCGGTGTGATAAACAAAAGTAGTATACATGTTAGACCGTTTTCGAAAACGTCATTTGATCGTCATTTTGATCGTCATTTGCAATACTTAAGGGTTGCGAACATCAAACTGCAAACGTCATTTGGTATCGTTGATCTGTGTCATCTAAATGATTTTTTTCTTGCAAGAGCATTTGACGTTTTCGAACAGAGCAATCACCCTTGAATGCATGTTATTACGCAGTGCAAATTTGTCGTTTTCGAACAAATGACTTTCGCAGCTTGCGTTTAAGAACATTTTGCAAAAGCAATTTGATGCAGATGACGTTTTCGAAAATGGCCTTATATACACATTTATTGTCACGCATACCAGCCTCACACAGATGAAAGTAGTAGTAGTAGTAGTAAGTACGGCATAATGGAACACTACTCCCGACGAAAATTCCAATGACTCCCAGAACGCCCGTCCAGCCTTAGCATACGCATCAAAATGTTGGACGAATTACGAGAAGTATAAGTAACATCGACAGCGACATGGCTTTTGCCATGTTCAACAAATGTCCTCGGAAAATACCAATCCATATTGCAATAGAGGATCAAGTTCCAGTCGAGGTTCAAAGAAGAGGCCAAAAGAAACATAATTAGAACACTCAAATGCAAAAACATCAGGAAAATCTTTGACTCACTTAGTAAACCTAACCTAAAAACAGTGGCCTGTTCTATGGTTATAAGGTCAGGAAATTTAGCTAAATCCACAAGCGGTAGGGCAGCAGTGCAGATAAGTGAGAGAAATATGAAGCATTAAATGTAATATAGATATGCGTATACCGATCAACAGTGGGTGGTATCGGAGAATGACAACAGTTTTTTTTGTGGAAAGAATTGAAAGAGCTAAGCTGGCCCCCAATACTTCAATGTCTGCTGATTTGACGATATCAATTAGCCACGAATATTTGTAAATCGACATCTTTCTCTAGAGTTGCAGAGTGATTGCTTATGCCAAACTATCCACAAACTCAAACAGCATTCCTCAATTCATAGCCTAATTAATGCGATACGGTAAATTTTGGAAAAAAATCGAAATTGGAGTAAGGAAAGCATGAACTATAAGCGAGACCGTGGTAGATATTTAAGTGATAAAACATTTCATATCTAAATGTAATAAATGTACCTTATATGGTATAGATTCCTATCTTTTTTCTAAAGTCCGCTTTCACACGTCGCAAGTGTGTAATGCGCATGTTCTGGTTATTTTCTTTTGAACTGTCATTCAGTGATGCGCGCAACTCTACATGAAGACTTTCCCCTTCTTTGGTTTTTCATGTTATTTGACAGTTCTCTTTCATTTCATCTTTGGCGCTCAGTCTTTCATAATTGAAAATGAGCCCTCTTGTTAATTCTTTGGTCCATTTCAGTTCATCCGCCATACTGAAATGTTGTGCTTGTAACACAGCGAAAGAAGTAATGAAGCAAATGCGAAAAAGAAAGAAGAAGGAGAAAAAGAAATGTCAAAAACTTGCAATGAAATTGCTACCCACATGTCCGCTTTCACACGTCGCAAGTGTGTAATGCGCATGTTCTGGTTATTTTCTTTTGAATTGTCATTCAGTGATGCGAGCAACTCTACATGAAGACTTTCCCCTTCTTTGAGTTTGCATGTTATTTGACAGTTCTCTTACATTTCATCTTTGGCGCTCAGTCTTTCATAATTGAAAATGAGCCCCCTTGTTAATTCTTTGGTCCGTTTCAGTTCATCCGCCATACTGAAATGTTGTGCTCGTAACACAGCGAAAGAAGTAATGAAGCAAATGCGAAAAAGAAAGAAGAATGAGAAAAAGAAATGTCAAAAACTTGCAATGAAATTGCTACCCACATGCAGTGGGAATTTGGTTAATTGGGTATTTTTTGTTTCATTATCCCTCTCTTTTGCACTCATTTGAATCTTTCGAAACTTGCGACGTGTAAAAGCGGACAATCAAACCTATACACTCTAGTTTTGTAATTTGACATCAAAACCAGCTGTTTATCGTTTACATTTGATTACGTGGAATTGTATCTCATGTGTGTGTATGTCGGCGCTTGCTTACCGGCACTTGCAACTTATTTTCTATGTATTTTTTGTCAGATGCTTTTGGATGAGACTTTTTGCTGTTGTTTTTTCAAATGTGTCGATGCAATTAAGAAATTGATATGAACTCTAAGGCATTAAAAAACAGCAATTAATATACATCTGCCATGAAACATGCATTCGTACTCATTATACCTCAACTCTATTGAACACGTTTTGGGTTCCCCTCAAAAAAGAATTTTCAAAATATAAAATAAGAAATTTTGACCATTTATTGCAGGTAGCTCAAAAAACTTGCAATACTATTCCAACTGAAGTACGTAGGAGCACTAATCGAATGACGCGCAAATGTTTTGCCATACTAAAAAACAACGAAGGGATTAATAATCTTAATACGATATTTGATACTTAGGCAGTCAATGTTGACAATTCTGTTATTTAAATTGTTGAAAAACTCATCCTATTTTGATCCTGTTCAAAAGTAAAAAAAAAACTCTTGTCTCTCAACTTCCAAAACTGAGAAATATTCAGATGAGATTTCCTCAAAGGAGAAGGAAGCATTAAAAATTCTACAAGAAAGATATAATGATAAGTTCCGTATGAGGTTTCAGGCAGAGCGTATTATTTGAGTTACACGAACACAAGGATTGTGATGATCACTTTAAAAATGGAATGGAATAGTCTCTAGTACCCTTAAATGTGGCTAAAATCGGCCATAGACCAGAGAAATTGAAAACCATTTCATTGCACCATAGGCGAGTAGTGAAAATGGACTCGTTTCAAATAATTTTCGAATAGGAGCAATAAAATAAGAATAGTTGAGAGAAACCACTAAATCATTTTTGAATGTCTAATACCAACATTCTGATGCGTGTTCATGACAGGATAGCTTATAGAAGTCCAGAAATAAAAATCAAAAATATTTAAACTCTTTACTTACCATACTGGCTTCAACTCTCTGGCGCTCGTGCATTGCATTCAAAAGCTCCCTCAAATGCTGATTTTCTCTACGTAAACGTTCTCTCTCCTGATCTCGTTCATTGATTTTTGGCTAAAGAAAAATTAAATAAACAAACATTAAACACCTCTCTATTGAGTACACGTTTGTTTAACTTACCAAAAGTAGTGAAATTTGTGAATTAAGTGTTGTAATAATTCCGTTAATAAGATGACAGGGTACACTTGGTTCTAAAGAATTTGCATGTAAAAGTCGATTTGGTCCACAAGTTATAAGTCCGGGCGAATTGCAGTGATGGCCACTAACACTTTCATTACCATCGTTCAATGATAAACTATTCAATTTAGCTAAGGTGGCCTGACGAGGAAGCAAGAAGACGAAATCATTAAATTTAGTCGTATCATCTTAGGGTATGATTCAAAATCATAAACTTACCATTGTATCATAGGTATCATTAATCTCAATGTGTTCACTACCTAGTGAATCATCTGCGGAATTTCGCTGTTTTAAGCTGCTACTACAGCTATTTTCTAGCTGCGATTGATCTATCGATCTTTCACTTTGCTGTTGCTGCTGCTGCTGCTGCAACTGTTGTATTTGAATATCGCCTTCATCCTTGCTGCTATACTGTGTTTTCGATATACTCATACTACTACTTAATGTAGGTTCGTCAAGTTGTGTCATATCATGTTCAGACTCTTCGGGAATGCTATCTGTACTAATTGTGCTTTGACGCTTAATTAACTCTGGTGTTGTGGATGCGCGCGATACCATTTCGGCAGCTACCCCAATTGGTAATGGAGTTTTGAATGTTCCACTTCCACTACCACCACCACTACTACTTCCAGAGCCAGGAGCTGGCGGCTTTGACAACGGAACTGAAGGTAACCGCAATTCATCGATTTCACAGTATCCATCGTCGTCTTCATGTATTACATGATCAGCATCAACCGAGGTTGATGTTGTCAAAATATTATTACTGGCGGGTGTAGTAGCAGCGGAAGCAGCAGCTGTAGTAACAACTGCTGGTATAGCAGGAGCAGGTGATGTGGGAACAGCAGGAAAATTACTGGATGTCTCATTAGGAATCACTGTCGTCGCTGTGTTCGTTGATGCAACACTCAACGGCAATGGAGAAAGTGATCTTACTCCCGTTGTCTGTGTACATTTAAGCAAATGCTGCTGTTGTTGCGTTTGATGGCACTGATCACAAACCACTGTTGAAACAGCAGATATCTCCTGTTCGGTTGAATTGATTTTCATGTAATCATTCAGCACTTCGGTCAATGACTGTACTTGAGCATATGCTGCCAAGGCTATATCGGAGGAATCCTTTGGCGCCTCTGGTTGAGCAGCTATATCAACAATCTCATTGAAATGCTCAATTGGCAAACGGAACATATCACAAATAATCTTCTGCTTCTCCACGAGATTCTCACGAATTGAATTGTCCAGACGTTTCAATCGTTCGCTGGGCGTTAGCACCGGTTCAGCTGTATGCGCTGGCGATATACTTATTTGTATCGCACTCGGTTCGACTAGTGGGCTATTTTGCATTAGCGTGCGAGTGTTGTTGGAATTATTCGAATACAAACTGCTATTGTCACGGCGTGCTTTACTAGCTGCGGTTGCTGCTTCTTCATCAGCCGACTGTTGACGTAGCTGCTTTGCATCGTCTGTTGCTGTCGGTGAATCATAATCATTGTTATTACTCTCGTTGCGAGATCCATTACGGCTAATGCTGCGACTTCTGCTACCACCAGCATGTCCGCCGCCAATGTCTAGAGAATTATTATTATTGGGTAAACTGTTGCGATTTCGCTCAGCGCCAGGTGTACTCTCGCGATCACTGATATTATTATTTGTTGTGGGATTTGCTGCTGTTGTGGTTGCTGTTGCGGTAGCCGTTGATGGTGCCTGTCGCTCTGGAGTACTCTCGAGTGATTCTTTTGTATTGGAATGCGGTAATGTGGCACTGGCGGGATCCTCAACCACTTCATGACTGCTCTTTGAGCGTTGTTTGTACTGTTCTGCGGCATCTGATATGTGTTTAAACCATCTGGAATGGAAGCAAATAAAATTGGAACGTTAAAAATTATAATTTTAATCATCCTAGGGAAACTCAATGTATTCTTGAAAGAAAGATCGTCGGCGATTTAGTTAGGTCAAGACAAAATTTACACATCGTAAGTAGTGCACATTAAGTAGTGGATGATTAACCGAAAAGTTGAGAATAACATCAAATTGCCAAAGGAAAGTAGCTAGGGGAACTATCAAAGAGAAATGCTAACTACTGGCAATGGGCGTACTTTAAGCGCCAAGTGGACAATTGAAGGCAGGACGATGATTGGGTTCTAAATCCAGGTACTTCAAAAAAAGAGTGGCTTCAGTCAACAGTGCGTAAAAGAACATTGTACAACGACATCTATCTACAAGAGCAAAAGCAGACCTATTCTAGGAGTATATTCTGATTGAGAATAAAATTTTTTTTACAAAGCTCTTAACAACTTTAGACGACGTAACAGAGTTACACACCATAGTTGGACAATAATTAATTGGTCAGCAGTTAAAATTTGACCAATCCACATGTAAGACTACTTGTATCGATATCGATATAGATACTGATGATTTAAGATAGTTCCGGAGAAGGAAAGCTAATATGAAACTGCGTTTCTATGTGGAGATAAGTGAAGAAACATATTTTCTCACCATGGCACATACCTAAAGCATATGGGAGTAACGAGTAGAAATAAGATCAATAGAAGACCAAGAAGACAGAATAGTTGTTTCAATAAAGACAAGGGTATGGAGGTAACATCACATAATGGGTAAAGCTAACGTTTGCATTACTACTCAGTAGATATAATAAGTAAAACACCCAGTGTGATGCTTAGTACAAAACTCACACTATGTGTGAGCAGAGTAATACTAAACATATTGAGCTCTGTCGCTTACAAGTGAAGACTTGTTTTCGTACTGACCTTCGTTGATCTTCTCGCAATAAAGTGAAGTTACACTAGATCCTGCTAAGCAACTCTAGAAAAAGATTTGGAAAACATTGACAGAAGAAAGTGAACAGAGAACATAATCTGTAATATGGTTGAAGAGAACGCATGGGATGGCTTAATTTGACCTTGATTCTCGATATTAATCTTAATCAACTTCAGAAAATATCGAATGATGATTTGTTGGGTAGAAATTGCAAGATGACACGAAACTTTCTATCAGATGTATTGCGAAGTCCACTGAAGAGTTTTAAAGAGTTTATTTGAACGGCAAGTGGTGCAGGTAAAGCTGTAAAAAGAATTTGAAATACAGGCAACTATAACAGCAGGAATGCCCATTAATAATCAATATAAACGGATTTCAAACATTCACAATATGACACCAACCTTGACACCAACGAAGATCGTCTGCCTGTGGGCTCATTAAAACTGCCTCTTCGTCGTTCTTTCTTTGTTTTGCTGGGTGTTGATGTCGGACTATCCGATGTAGATGATTTACCATTGGACAATGTCAAAATTGCTCCATTACAGAGACTTTTTCGACGTACTCCAGTGAAAATATCATCGGGCGACAGGAAGTTCATTCTTTTATTGATTCTCGATTTATTATTATTAATTCAATTTATTTTTTATTTTATTTCTATTTTTATATTATTTTTCTGTTCTTCTTTGTCGTCTTATTCACATTTTTATTTATTTTTATCTGAACGAAATAAAATAGTAATTTTTATTTGAACTGAGCAATGAAATGTGTTCCCGGAAACAGCTGTTTTCATAGCTTTTTCGTTTTTTTTTGCGCACAGTGAGAAGGATAGAGCGGGATATAAAATGGTTTGAGATTAAGACGCGTAAAAATAGTAAAAATGTTCGTCATCAATTCTTGTTTTGTAGTATCTATTTGTTGATGAAGTATGGTCGCGAATCACAATCAATAAATCTTTTTCTTTATCGCAATTTTCGCTATTCACAATTTGATTGATCTTAACAAGTTTGTTTAGTTGTAGGCATGTGTTATTTTGTAGGCGGACAGGCTTTGGTTATTAGAATGTCATTTATATATACGTAGGGAGATTGCAAGGGTACAAACTATAGTACGGAAATATCTAACAAGATTTGGGGCTACAATGCCTTTGGGGTTCAATGAAAATGCCTCTGACTGATATGTTGGATGGAAAGTTTATTTTTATTTAAAAAAAAGAAAAAAAAGAAATAGCAATACAGAAAGAGAAATTCATTAAAATCTAAATATAACTTTGTATGAAACTAGAAACATACAATCTCAAAGCGTAAGAGCATACACCAAATCATTTCTAAGCTCTGGTCAATTGAGTAAATGCTGGATGAATGAAACCTCAGCATCGTTGTGAACGTTTGAAATTTTCACACTCCGGTAGATCCTGGAAAAAACTCTTGTAGTCCAAATCGATACCCATCATACTTTTTATAGCCGCATATGGCAGCATTTATAGTAACGAGCTATATAGGGACATGTGTAAAATGACGATGAAGAACGCTCGCTGCTCCGTCAAGGCCGATAGCGAATTAATTGATACATGGATATTAAAAAAGGTTTCAGACAAGGTGACGCGCTGTCATGCGACTTCTTAAACGTCATACATGAAAGAATTGTGCGGAACGCACAAGCGAACCCCCGATGATATTGATATAATTGGCAGAATTCAGCGGACTGTCACGGATTAGCGAAAAATGAGGGCAAAAACAAAGATTATCCTGTCAACAAGAAGAAACACACAACATTGACGAATTTGGCAGAAGGTCACAGTCAACAGCTATAATTTTGAGGTAGTAAGGAATTTTCTCTATCTTGGCTCTGCTATCAATTCTACCGTATTGTTGGTAGAAATAAAATGAATAATCACTACTCCCAATCGATGTTTTTTTGGGGTAAAAAAGCAATTGAGCAGAAATGCCCTCTCCCGGAACACTAAATAGACTCCATATAAGACCTTGATCATTCCGGTCCATTTTGCGTTGACGGGCTTTGGAGGAGAACTATACGAGCTGCACGGAGATATCGAGCTATTGTAGTCAGAAAACCACGCATCAGTCACCTGAGATGGCTGGGACATGTAGACCAATGTTCCGGTACAACAACGCAGCAGAGGAAGACCTAGCTTTAGTTAGCACGCACAAGTAGAAGTTGACCGCAAACGCAATTGCCTTGGAGTGCGCGACTGGTGGGAGTTAGCTGAGTATCGAACTAACTGGAGAGGTTTCTTAGTTAAGGCCCAGTTTCACTCCGAAGTGACTAAGGAAGTAAGTAAGTACGGCGCTATCAAAACAACCAAATTCCGGATGCTACATGATGAAATGAGATTCGTAGGATTGCTAGAGTTCCTCGTAAAGAAAGGAAAATACTAAAGTTCTAGTAAATATCTATTTTGGACGGTTTGTTTCGTTGCACGCATTTTCTCAAAAAAAGCCAGCAAAATCGATCATGTTGTCTGTAGCATAAGTGAATTAGGGAATTGCATTCTTATCTTGAGGAAACACTTAGCCACAGAAGAGATGGTTTCCGGAACAAAATTTGGGTATTCGAAACGCACCTTCGTTCTTTTCTATAGCGGTTAGAGGAATCAAAAGATAATTATAATTTATAAATTGTTAAATCGGGGAACATGTGCAGATAGATTAAGCATATATAGGGTTTTCCAATAAGGACTTGACAACTTTTTTTTTAAATAAAACGCAAACCATTTTAGATATTTCAAAAACTTTATTATCGGCTTGAAGTACAATCAAAACATTTATGGATGGAACTCGACTTCGTCATATGGCCACCGCGGGCACGTTTGGACCCAATTTTCAACGACTCGGCTACACATTTCGGCCGAAACGGCCGCTATTTCACGTACAATGCTGGCTCTGAGCTCTCCAACGTCGTCGGCGTGTTGGCATAAACCAATGACTTAACGTAACCCCACATAAAATAGTCAAGCGGCGTTAAATCGCACGAACGAGGCGGCCAATCGACTGGCCCATTTCTAGAGATAACACGCTCACCATACTTACTCTTCAATAAATCGATTGTAGCGTGTGCTGTGTGGCTTGTGGCATCATCCTGTTGAAACCACATGTCATCCAAGTCCATATCTTCCAATTCGGGCCAAAAATTATCGGTGATCATGGCGCGATAACACTGACCATTCACAGTAACGTGACGATCGTTATCGTCGACGAAAAAATATGGCCCATTAACGCCGCCGGCATGCAAACCGCACCAAACAGTTATTTTTTATGGATGAAGTGGTGATTCATGAAGCACATGTGGATTTTCACTCGACCAATAACGCATATTTGGCTTATTGACGAACCCATTGAGCCAAAAATGAGCTTCGTCACTGAAGATGATTTTGCGATGAAATTCATCATCTTGGCGCATCTTCTCCAGAACACAATCGAAGAATGTACGTCGCTTCAAATGGTCCATCGGCTTCAATTCTTGAGTCAGCTTGATCTTGTATTGGTGTAAACCAAGATCCTTACGCAAAATACGCCATAATGTGGTCTGAGCGATGCCCAATTCTTGAGAATGCCATGGAATTGACTGATTTGGATCGTTTGCTACGGACGCCAGCGATATTTTCGACACTTCGACCAACCCGTGACACGGCAACATCACACAACGAATATGTAGACTCAAATTTTTGCACTAAACTTGTTATTGCCTGTCTACTAGGGCGAGAATTACGACCGAAAATTGGAGTTAACGCTCTTAAAGTTGCAGTCACCGACTCCGAATTTCGATAGAAAATTTTTTGAATTTGCAGACGTTGCGTGTTTGTGTACTTTACCATGATGAAAATGTTGAGTTTACTGAATAAATTGACAGCGACAATTTGATGATTAGTGAAAGAGTGCGTTCACAAATTAAATTCAAAATTGTCAAGTCCCTATTGGAAAACCTTTTATGTACATATATACGGTCAGTTTTAAAAAAACACTAGCTCTTATCCAAATAATGTATTGTAATACACGATTAAGAAAGGTCGTTAAAGAATTATATCCTCACTTCTTCTAGAGGTTCTTAGAATTGATCAAGTACGATCAAGTATTTAAATGATATGCCTTCAAACTAAAGTTGCACACCATGTATGTACGTAGTTGGCAATTCACTTTGGATCTGTTTTTGACCACTTCACACTGATTCAGTTCACCCAATTGCGCACCATTTTCCAGCAGTCATTCAATGCCAGGGTATCCTGCAGAGAATTCCGAGAAAACGACCACTCAAAAAACAATTCGCGTGTTCCATATTTTCAAACTGAAAAATGTGAAATAACAAAATCGACTTATTCACTAGTGACCTACCTACTCAGCAGATCCTTAACTATGAATATATTTGCGTTGGTGTCAATGCATGAGTCAATCTTCTTATGCGCTTAGAATTCTTGTTAATTAGCAGAAAGCCTCATCTATCTATCCATTAACCTTTAAATTCTCATCTATTGTAGCCGGTCTTAATAGTGTGTAAGGCTACAATCTAAGAATCTAAAGTAATTCCCCTTTTGTAGGCAGACAGTTCTACAATAGATACAGAACCCCAGTCAACCTCGATACAATTTCCAAAAAAAAATAAAAATTAATAATCTTCTCTTCCGCTCCCCTTCGCTTCTTGCAATAGTATATACAAAAGCAAATAAACACTATAAATACAGCCGAAGAGTATGAAAACAGAGGAGGGTTATCGGGGAAAAAAACGAAGCCAGAACACAATGACAATGTAAAGCCATGTGGTTCGGATTCGAAATGATATTTTGGACTTTATCCAAAAATATTCTAGCCGAAAATTGCGACATCATTAACCGAATCATACATAGTCAAGTATGTATAACTACGAACATATAGTAGCTAAAGAAGTAGAGTCAATAACACTCGAGGATACGACTACACCCGCCACCAGCATGACATGGCATGCCACTAGAACGGAAAATCTTCGATGACAGATTGGAGAAAAATTCCATTTTCACGATTACTAATTATCGAGAATCTTACTAATGGACCAGACGACGTTGTCTATATGTACTCGTATATGCACGACGACGATGACGATCACGACGACTATATGGAATCTGAAGCACATAAATCTGCTAACTATGTTTTTTTTTGTTAATTTGATGAAACGAGGTGGTGACACCGGGGGGTAGCTGCGTCGCCCTCTTGACTACCTTCTCACCTTGAAAACATTTTCGGATTACTTTTGATTTAAAAAGGTGTGACACATGAATTTACTCAGTGTCAGTTTGTTTTAAAATTAAAGGTTTTGTGTTCATTTGCAGCATTGTGAGAATATTCTCAATTAGTAGTGTTTTATCTGGGCCGCCGAAATTGTGTGAGATTTAAATGGTTTCCTTGTCGGAATTGAATTTCTTTCAATGTCTTTCAAAGACTTTATTCTGTTATACTCGTACAAATCTATGTTCAAAAATCTGAATACAACTTGAAATGTTGCATCGTTTTATGGTCACCGATATCCATGATCGGCAATAATCTATTGACCTGGAGATGATCAAAATACTAAAGTTACCACTCTGACTAGAGAAGTAGCATAACTGCTCAACATTGACGTTCCTAACCCTGTCATGGCGAGTTACTGCAGCAAAAACACAAATAAATTTTAGTTCAATTTTACTCATTGCCGTAGGAGAGAGTTGAAACATTGTTGAGTCGAGACTCATAACTACATTAATTTTTTACCAATTTTTCCTAGAGGGGTTTTTAGTATCATGCTATGATTCGCTATAGAAATATTCTTTTTGTTTTTAATACAATAAAAAGCCAAGTCACTGCCGAAAATTATTGCTATATTCGCTGTTCACGAGATGATTAATCCAGAAAAAAATGTGTAGTTGAAGGAGCATGTAGTTTTGCAAGTTGCAAGGCAACTACTTGCATATCTATCTATAGTTACCATTCATTCTGGCAATCTCTTGACCATGTGCTCATGATAAGTGTCTAGCCAGTTCGGCCGCTGATTTCGCATATTATTGTTCATAGATTTATTTGGGTGCATCATTTTCGGTACGACGCAACTTCGTTTGAGTACCGACTTGGAAAATTTGTTTTTGCTCGGCATTTTGCGGCAGATTCGTCGTTCACACCCGGAGGGACAACACAGTAAATGAAAATGTTGTCTTAGACAGTGTGCGCAAGTGGAAAAAATCATATTAAAGTGCGCAAACGGAGGCAACTGGAGTTGGCCAACGACAGCGCTAACTCGATAGGTTGTTTAATTGAGGTCAGGAGGTTCACCCTGTCAATTTAGGTAAGCAATCAATTTCTAGTGGCTCGTGCTGCTTTCTTTTTTGTTTAAATAAAAGAAAAAGTTGAGACAGTGCGTATCGTATCGTGCGGGCAGTACGAACGATTGGCGAACCATCTGTACCAAGCAAGGAGCTTTCCCTCCCTTTGACCTTGTAAGTTCCAAAGGCAACTTGAATTCTAACTGAGAATAAAACCCACACGTAACAGCAAAGCATTTTGATATTCTAAGAAATATTCCTATCATTCTGTAGATACGTAATGCCACAGAAACATAATCTCAAATTAACTGATGCGCATAGAGGCGTTTACAACCTCATATTTCACTTATTCTTCTCAAAAACCATGTTAACCAATACAATCCATGTACAAACAAATTTTATGTAAGAGGTGTTCATGGAACTCGTTGCATGATATATATTTTTTTTTTTTAATTTACGCGCGCCTAAGAGGTTAGATACCCTTTTACTGTTGCCAGGGCGCGGGCGGAAAGGTAGAAGGAGGAGAAAGGATAATTGTTTTGTAGGGGTTTGAAACTCAAGTGTGTTTGGTTTCGATATTCGTTCTCCAGCGGTGGGAGTCCGAATAGGACGGAGAATTTTTTCTTCGAAGGTTATAATTCACACTTGTTTTTTTGTGCTTGAAACTCTACAACAGCCAAATCTACGTGTCAGTGTTATGCCTTCACACGCAGAATTTTTCTGTCTGAGTTCCAATTACACAAATGAAAAACTGACTTTGCCATAGGCAGGATTTGAACCTGGACCCTCCGAGTGAGAAGCGATTGCTAGTACCACTACACCACGGCTTATTGCTTAAAAAAAATAAACTTTCCTGTACGAGTATACTGGAGTATCACTTGAGAAGGCGAAATGAAATATTTATTTCAACCTAAGTATCAAAGTGAATTACACATAGCAGATGACACTTTAAGCCACTTTGCATAATAAATAAGAGACTACTCCATTCAAAATCCTCGCTTCTCAAATCTACTCCTACTCATGTGCGGAACAATGTACATGCGAAGAACGTACATACATATGTACGTAAGTGTATATCTCGGGGCAGTTACACATATGTACGTTGTCCTATTCTTGTTGGGAGGGGCCTTCTACATGAACACAATTTATATAATTTTTTTTTATAGGTCATATCTACCACCGACCACCGACCACCGATCCTACCCTCTGGATCAGGTTTAACAATTCACATAAGATGAAAACAAAAGTTTCGAATCTATTATAAGGGTTGTCGAAGTCATCATCTCTTATTTGAGCTACACCGCTACCAACATCCCCATCGCCATTCCTATCCCCATCACCATTAGCACCTCCACCAACAGTGCAGCTGCCATTGCCACAGTACCGTCCTGACAAAGTGAATATTTAATTTATCCATTCAATTTAAAGAGGTGGAAAGGAGCGATTTTTATATTTCTGTTCCTTTAGGTTTTTCCTGAGATTAAAAAAAAACAGACACACACACAAAAACAAAAAGATAAAGAATTTGCACATAAAGTAGTATAAGGATAAATGGAAAAAGTTCTGATAGATGGATTTCCTTTTCTCGTTGAAGAAGAAATTGTTTTATTAAGTGACCTTCGAGCATTTTAGCTTTTCCTTTTTTTTATTCTCTTTTCCCCCCATCTACACTTCGATTTCCTGAACGGTAATGACTTTTTACTTTTCTGTACAAATGTATATTTTCCTTTGCCAAGGTAAACGTTATTTTCCGTATCGTTCCAAGGAACCTCCTTCCTCTGTCGTTCATTCCATCAAAGTCGGGGTTTATTAATTTATATATTTCTTGGAAAAATTCAAATAGAAATGATTGCAAAGAAATTACGAGGAAATTAAGAGGAATTATTCTGAATAATAAATCCAGCGAGAGACGGGTATGAACCGTAGATGAAAGCTATTAGTAATCACAGTCACAGTCGCTGTTGAAAATACGGAGAACCCAAAGGCCGCTGGCAAGGAGAACTTACCATTAAAAATGGGCGAAGAAGGCCAAGAATTCCGCTCACACGACGATATAAACAGTTATTTCAGACAGCAGCTTGGTAGACATCATTTCTAAGATGTGTTTGGAATATCGTCAATATAATACGAGTATCAGGCAAGTAAACCGCCCAAAAGAATTTCAATCGTATACTCCGGAAGGTAATTTTTATTTCGTTGAAGACAAAAGAGCTTGAACTTAAACTCTTTCAAATGGTTTTCAAATATCAAGAAACATGCTTTCAAAACACAAGTGGAGCCGTTGCGGAGTTGAGGAGTTTTCTTGTCTTGAAATGTTTCACCTGCTGACGATTTATCAGTGTTTCCATGACCTCAGAAAGAACTGACGTAAGTGCTATGGATCTGTAGAAGGACTTTTTTTAGGTATGGCCTGGATAACTGCTCATTTCCACCTGCTTGAATGTAAATTAGGAAGAAATGAAGCGTTTACACAATGGTTTTGCAGGCGTGGAAGAACATAACTTTAGAAAAACTAGAGATATACTATCTGTACCAGAGAATTAGTGTAATACAATACGAGAGCGAAAGTGAACTAATTCCACGGCATAATCCGGATGCATTGAGCTGACTGCAAAACATATTGGTCTTGTCCAAAGAGCTAACAACTGTAATGACATTATACTGAGTGTTACGATTGAGGACGGGACAGAATACAGAAATTGAGGGAAGTAGGGCACTTTCATAGAAATTAAAACGGGTGGACTGGATAAGAAAGGGTAAACGAATGCGACCTTTCAGTGAAGTTTTAACGAAATCGTTAACCTTTTACAAGATTTAGTCTTCACATAGTCATGACCTTAAAAATAAAAGTATTAATCCAGAACATGGCAGAGAGAGGTATTCGAGATTGTTTGAATATTGGACAATGTTTAGGGAATCCCTTCGCTAAGCGGGTCTAAGTGAGCAGGTAATTTGATGAGCTCTCAGAAATTGCTAGAGTACAAGGAGTTTTTGCTAGGTTCAATAAACCCCTGAAGCATTAAAAACCATTTCAATTGCAGGATTTGTATCGCAGAGTGTTGAAGGGTATACTCAAATTGCTATCACTGATCTTTTCATAAAGGAAACCAGGATAAAGGTTTCTGCTTAGAACACGAAATCAAGACAAACGTGATTTGTATGGATACTAAAATGCTCTGCAATTCTTTGTGAAATGCTTGTTTATAGACATATAAAATCTAACTTTCCATATTTTCGCTATACAGCCATAATCCAAACAAGGTCATGCAGAAATGAAATTATGACTAAGTGCGCCAATGGTAATCAAAACAATTTTTTTCCTTAAAAATAAAGAAACGACTTTCTTTAAAAAAAATCCACTCCACCTCCTTTTCATTTAAAGGGGAAATCGAAACATCCACGTGATACCAAAACTTCGAGCAATTAAATCAATTTTATTTACACGATATATTTTCGAAATTACATTTCATGTTGCCTCCATTTAAAATACAAACGAAAACATAAACAAACCATGTGTATGGCAGAGACAGGGCAGGGTACAGCACGGCACCCCTCCTGAAGGGATGATGGTGATTCAGATGATGCCGGAACAAACATAATTCATTGGAGGGGGAATAAATGGAATAACATCCACGCTCGTCGTACATCACAAATTTAATATTCCCTCCAATCAATTAATTCGATTTCCTCACATATCAATGTATTGCCGATATGAATCAGAATCGTATCTTTCGAATGAAAATATCTTTGTTACATCACCTGTACATACCCCACACACATATCTAAACACCTCTCGAGACACCCTAAACACCTCCACAAAATCGCAGCGTTTCCTTTCAATCCGAATACGTTTTTCCAATTCTAATTGCGAGTTTGAGCGTTTATTTCTCCTTTTTTATTTAGGAACACAGCATTTTGCGGAAAGATGCTATTCATTCAAATATTTATTGACATTTTACAGGTGAATTCAATTCTAAAAGCTGAAAAAACTGGAGCGCTATTCCCAGTCAGATCCTCCTCTTGGTACGGCTCATGTACTCCTATACTAGGTATGAACGACATTCCATTCGGAATTCACCTGTAGACGTCTCTGTCCCCTTTTGATTACCTGAAGCTACGAGCCTCACTCAATAACCAGAAGCAGTTCATTGAAATGTGCAATTTGTTGATATAAATTTCCCATGATCTATTAATCCATTGAAGTTGAAATGAAAAGCTTGGTGTATGAGAAGTATCCCGGCCCGCATACCCTCTTGTATACTCTACTTTTGTGCATAAAGATAGATAGTATGTGATCAATTGACCTCATTTCGGTATGATGTTGTTTTGTTGAACTATCAGATAAATATTGCACATGCCTCTATAGATACTTCTCGGATCTATTTAATATAGTCGTACGTTCTCATGTGTGTTTGTGCTTACTTGCCTGGCGGTTATAATTCAAAATTTAATTTGATTCGTTCAGGGAAGGAGGGCGAGAAGAGGACTCACTGTCTCAGGAGGGAGTGAGGGCATAATTTATAGTTTACAATTGTGGACGGATATTCAGTTTTGAAAATTTAAATCATATTTACAAATGGATCGATAAATTTTACTTAAAATTATTTTAACCGTTGTTATTAAATTAGCAACAATGTCACTAGGGAAAGATCGAATTTGTTTTACAAAAATAGTTCAATCGATTACAAATCCCGAGTCTGAGTGAGTGATTTTTACTTGCCACTAAAAAGAAATAAATTGAATCAATTTATCACTTGATCACAGAAAAACAAAAATAAACAATTAATAACGAATTAAAATGAAACAAGCGGCACCTCATCTAGGGCGCCACTCAAAAAAATCACTTCAAATTCTTTTTTTTTTAATACAAAAATATATACGTACATAACATATATCAAAATTTACGAGGGCAACATTTTACATTCTGAGGACAACCATCAGCAATTGCTTATAGAGAAGAAGGTGTCATGAGTAATGACAAATGTAGGCGCCAAAATCTGTCAACCATGTGAGAATCCGCCGTGACTAAAGCGATTTTTTATAGCTTATGAGGGAACACAAAAATATTTTAAGGGCTTTTAAAATAGGTACTAACAATCGTGAGCCTTGATCGTTGACCTAATGATCGACAAAATAAATTTTAACGCAGAAGAGCAACACTATTTTGTTCCAATGGCCAAATCGTCTAATATAATTATATTCATTGACATCTGTACTTCCATTTGATAGGATACCAGATCCTAATATTTTTGGATATGGCTTCTCATTCTCTTCTCTTCTCATAATAACCGATTGATTTTGAAGGACGCTCACTGTTCTGATGTATAATAGACCCTTTAAAAAATACATTCACATGTTGGGCATTCTGGCTTTCGGGCGAAATGGCATTCATCGTCAATTGGCCCAATTTCCCTAATCATATCAGTACTTCAATTTAAGGCATTTAATAGCACAGATGCGCTTTACCATCCAATCTATCAGGGCTCTCAACTCCATATAGACGTACTGCAACGAATAGCGCAATAACCAGAACGTGAGTTTATCGGGTACAGATTTTCTACTCGACTTTGGAAGCATCCATTGATACAGTAGGAAACACCACGATAGAAGTCAAGTCCAAATGAATACGAGAACGGTCATCTGGTCACAAGTCGCCGTTTAAACTCTCTAACGAACGTTTAAAATGGAATATACATGAAATGGTACGGACCACTTTATTATTGTAACCGCCCTCAAGATAGGCACTGTATTAATAGGCTTAACCGTAGCTGGTAAAAGCCCAAATAGCAGCAACCATATCACTCGGGAGTAATGAGCTTGATGTCGCTATGCCGAACAAGGATTAAACAATCAGGAATTTTGGACTTGGCGCCGTTCCGGTGGAGTTATTTAAAATGAAATAGTAGTCAAACTTCCTAGGGTTAAAGCCATGGAGCAAAGGGTCGAGCGCCAATTTCAACAAATAAAAATAAAGCTATTTTTTAACGTTTATTCTATCATTGAGTGTGGGGACTCTAGTCTGCAGGGTAATGCAGAGGAACAAGTAAAGGATCCAACAAACTTTTGTCGCCCTTTTGACAAAGACTTATGGAATTCTCCACAGCTTGAAACATTTTTTCTTTGCCCCTAGATACTATAGTTTGCAGTACAAATTTTTTTTTTAATAAAAAGGAAAGGTCATGTCTATAATACATCTTTGGAACTATATAAAATGTCTATAGCGCATTAGCCTTAAAGATGTAAGAGTAAAGGAAATATTGGAATATCATGAATCCCTGACACTTTTTTTATAATATAGCCAGCCTCCTTCAGCCTCTGATACCTCTTTTGAACTCCCGTTGATTTCTGGGAGCATTTAATCGATATCTTGCACAACAGTGGATATCTGATCAAGTGGCATAAGTGAAGTTTTTGCATAAGAAGACCATCAGACATTGTATTTTTGAATGGCTACTTGATTAAATGTCTTCTATAGACGACTATCTTTGTTCGATATAAGAAGCTGACTATTTATATCAGACTATTGGTATATCACAATTCAGATCGCACTTTACGTTAAAAGTAAAGGCAATAAATAAGAAATTATTTTCTGGAGCGGGAACGAGTTTCGACAGATCGTAGTGAAAACCCAAGCCCAAGTCGATATTCACTCACTCGCTCTTTATCGATTTCAAAGAAATTAGAAATTAGATAAGATCTATAGAGACGAGCTGTAAGAGTCATGTCTAGTTTTCAGATATCGGGCAAATCAGTCAGAATTGGAGAACTTTTGTTGCCTTATAAAGTATTTGTATACTTGACCTAGACCTTGATATTATAGACAGAACGTAGCGAGAGCTGTGACTGATGTGTTCGCAAGAATTGAACCAGAGGCGTCAGAAATAGAAGAGGTTAGTTGTGAATGAGTGCAAAAACGGCATATGCATCAAATAGGGACGCACAACATCGATGAATCGGACCAGAGTGTTAATACTCATTCGCTCTGCATGTCCTAACCATTTTATGCGACTGATGTTATATCTCCGTCCTCAAGGCCCGTGAATGCAAACGGGACAAGGCCCTATTACTCTATTGCCTTCTAAGATTAATCAAGTAGCGGTTGGCGGGATAAACTCTTCATTTGATTTATGATGAGCTGTCATTATCATGTGAATATTTTATATGGGAAAGTGCAGTGTAAATACCATATGTGTATACATATAAATGTACGAGTAAATATAAGGCATCGTCTATGGTGGTATAAAAAGCGGATAGCTCTGGCGACAAGCGACTTAATTTGGAATGCATGCCTCCATTTCCTTCTTGGAGTAAAGTTCCTATTTATCTTAAGTTTCTTTAACATCCCTTATGCTCATGCTCACACACAAAATAGATTTGAATTCCTTTTGCTTCAATACACTTATAACATAAGTGTCTCTACATTATTGCAATCCTTGTAGCAAGTTTACGTAGATCGTTTAGGCAATTAGTCCCCAATTTCTGCCACAGGCTTAATATAACTACTGGTTAAGCCGCTTATCCTCACCAATTACCCGTTCAAGTGTAAGAAGATTTTCTTGAAATATCATATAACACCCCCTTCGATCTAATTAAAGACTTGTAAAAGGAAAGTACTTATCCCCGTCTATGTGTGTATTTCCTAATCGTGGGCAAACTCCTGTTTTTTCCCCAATGAACACCCGTCGTTAGCCCATTGCATTAGAGAAACTTATTTCTAGGTGAATAGGTTCAACAGCAGCAAGACAGGACATGACACCCTTATTAAAAATGGACAAAACGAAGTATGAATCCAACACCAAAATACATATATGAATAGTCTTTCTTGTTGTCGTAGTTGTAGTGGTAGCCGTTATCGTTGTCCGTGACGTCCTGTCTTTGACTGTTTTTCAGAGTTGAGTGCACTCAACTATGATATAATATCCGTTGAAGCAAGCAGCTCTATCCGCAGGATAGGAAATTTCAAAACACACATTCTCTCATAAACAGTGAATTTAAAATGTTCAAAAGGACATTGAATGTAGGAGTAGATATAAATGTGTACTCGTATATGCTTGTGTATTTGGATCGATGGTGGAGTGGATATTCCTCTTGAAAAACAAAAATGAAAAGGCGCTTACGAGTAACTTGGACGCTTATGAGGATACATTTCTCAGCCTCATGAGCAGGGTTAGTCTGACGAGATAAAATTAAAAACGATGAACTTAACGGTTAAGAGAAACAACACAAAAGAACCAAACGAACAAGTTGAACAAAACTAAATAAAAAATAAAAAAATTCTTAATGTAGACATAGTGTATACATACAGCTCTGTTGAAAGTGTGTATCAAAAGTTAGGAAAACAAAGGATGGAGTAAAGTAAACTATCAAGGCTATGAGTAGCTGTTTGTGTGGTTCTGGAGAGTAGGGATTTTATTTCTGAAGGCCTTAACTTAAAAAGGAACGACGATGTCTCTTGAATAAATACAATAATGAGCGCCCAAGGATGATTAACACCGCGAATTGTTTTTTTTTTTCTTCTTCTTTTCGTTTTAATGATAAATAGAACTGGTAGTCTATTGTCTTTTTGTTTATAAGCAATTAATTTGAGATTGTAGATTATGAATAAAAATAAAAGTTGAAAAGAAATGCGGTTACAATTGTGATTTGCTGTTTGTCATGGTCAGTTTTGATCGAGTTAAGCTTTTAAAGGGTTTCAAATGAGTTGAAATTGGAGGATGATTAATGTTAATACAAAGATTTTTTGAAACTGAAGAGCAACTTTAACTGAACTCTTGTGAACCGTCAGATACATATATATTGTGCTCCTTCGTTTTCAGAAAATATGGACTTGCAACGGAAAAACATCAAGGCATAAACGATGCTCTTAAAAAGCTAAGGTGGGCAGTATCTCATTTTTTGTTGAGATTCCTTCGAGTTAGTTATTTAGTTAGTTAAAGGTACATTGCAATTAATTTATTGAAATAATAATAAAAATAGTACAATTTAAGCAATAGTTTCGCCGTCTTAAGTACATAATTTGACTAAATATTTACAAGGCATTATTAATAAGTCAATTTACTATTTTGATTAAAATTAAGTTTTCTTCCATAATTCTATTTCCATAATTATATGCTACCTGACAGTATGCTACTAAGGAACTCCAGTCGTTACCATTCAACAGATTCTCAATGTCAATGATTTCATGGCGTTCAACTCCCAGATGCGATCGTCGTTGGACAGGTGCCAATAAATTGTCTGAAATTTTCCGGTTCCGCTGTGTTGCAATTGACGAAAGGTCAGTGCGATGTGGCATGTGATTCAGCTTAAGTAATTCTCCTCTCGATCGCTAGATTAGAGAAATTTGGGAGATTCTGAGCTTCGAGTTCAGGTAGTTGATATCATCAATAAATCTTTTATGAATCAATCGTGCACTTGAATTTTTGCTGCAATGATGTGATTCTTTTTATTGCTCGGCCGTCATTATATATAAATTCCTGTGCAGATCCTCTCCACTCTGATAGTTTTGATTCTATCATTCTATATGCTTAGAAGCTAAATCCTCCCAGTTTTTGTAAAATCGCGATCGATTTCTCACCGCTTTTTGCCAGAATTTTAGTATGCCACATCTTCTCCACTCATAAATTTAACCACTGCATGTTTAATTTTAATGTATGTAAGAATAATGGCGATATTCCACTCTGCAACAAATTCCACTACATTCAACATGTACATATTTAGTTAGTTGTGTTTGATGGAAGGTGGAACAGTTTGTTCAAGAAAACAGGAAAATCCGAAGCAATTTTTCGGCTTTATCATACGGTTTGCTTCCCCATACTTGGGCTCCGTAACACATTATCGAACGCATAACACCCTCGAATACTTTTACCTTTGCATGAATGTCAACTTTAGTGTTAGAAATTAGATTTCTCCATGTCGAATTTATGATTTTTTTTACTTCTACAAGCTTAAGTTCAAGATTCCGTTTCATGGAAAGGTTATGGATTAGGGTTACACCAAGATATATTTTTCATATTTATATATTATATTTTTTTGTACTACTTCTAACGGTTCTCTACCGTACTTCCACTGTTCGTTATGACCGTGTAGAAAGCTGCTTTAAAGTCGATGAAGAACCCATATAATTACTTGCCTTAGGCTAAATATATTTGTTAATATTAATTTAGTTTTCTCATTCACCCGTCAACAGGCTTGTGCAGATTTTCGTGATTGTATTTATAAAGGATATGCACCTATAGTTTGCAGCAATTTTTGGGACGCCCTTCTCAAATAGCGGAAAGGCAATCAACCTCTGAAGGTCTTCTGGCACTTTCCCTACATCATAAATGTGGTTGAATGATATCAGCAATATTTTCAGAAAGGATTCTGTAGCGTATTGGAAGAATTCGTATGGGATTCCGTTTTCTCTCGGAACTTTACTCCGTTTGGCTTTCCACAATGCCTCAAAAAGCGCATTCTTATCAAAAGATATATCTAGAGTCTCGTTGCAAATTTATTGATAATGCATAATGAAAAGCAATTAAGAATTCCTGTGGATTAAGCATTAATTTAAAATGAGTCCTAATACTGGATAATTCTATACGGGTTCCAACCTTAAAAGTATTTCCAATAAGTTTCTTTGCCAATGACCCAAAATTCTTTGCTGTTATGAGACTCAGCTGGCTTTCTAGCTTTTTCATTGAAATGCATTTGTTTTGTTGCGCTCACACAGGGAATTGTAATGTGTGTTTGTGTCTATCTATAGAGCTGCTGTCGAAGCGTTGGGTTTGTGGCAAGGATGTCACAATATTATACCGCTCATCGTTTATCAGCGCATAATCGATTACAGAACAACCACCGCCTTTAACAAAGGTTAGCTCGCCATCTGGGTCACTTTTACTCCTGCCATTTAAAAGGCATAGATAAAAAAAGTCACAGGTCTTAATAAGGCGTTTGCCCTTCGCATTTAACGTTCTATCTTTCGAAATTCTGCGTTCCCTAGAAAAACTTCCTATTTCGGTGTCTGTGATGGTTGTTACTTGTTCATTTCCCATTCGTGCATTTAAATCCCCCAGAAGTATTGTGTCCATACAACCTGAGATTTTTTTTAGGTTATGGTAAATATTTCCTGAGTTGGGAAGCATCACAGCTCTCTGCGATGTAAGTACAAAATTTTCTAAAAGTATGGTGAGCAGACTTAACAATCAGTTGTTAAGGATACAGACACAATCTGATACCATGGACCCATTTCCATCAAACCAACCATATTCATGTCCCCTAGGGACGTCAGTTCGTTGAGGTCGTCAAAAAGCAGAGGACCTAGGTGGAATTGACAGCTTTGGAGCAATTAAGAATTGTTTCTCTATTCTTTTTGCCTTTACATCTCCTACATACGAGAAGATCATTAGAAGAGTTCTAATTTCTTACCATGATATCAGGTAGTAGCCCATGATTGCCACTATCATGAGCTCATCTATGATGAGCTCGTTATTCTTGCAGTTACACTAAACAACTGCAGAATCATCGCCGGAGTGATAAAGAAACCACAATCTATTCCATTTCACATTCAATATGAAATGAACTAAACTTCTCCCCAAAACGACAATAGGATAATGTGGGATAAACGATAGAATAAAATCTCTGTTTCAGGTTTCATTTATGTAGAAATTGACATGGTAATATAGGTGTGTAGTTAAACCGTTGCAAGAAGGCCATCGGTCGGATGCCTGCACTTACAGATGTCTGTTTGCCGAAATGTCTAAGTGCATAAGATGAAACAGAATGAAATGTCTTGTGATAGAAGTACCATATGTGCTAACATCTTCCGCATACAGTAGAGTTTTCCTAACTCATTCTAGTAGATCAGAGTAGAAGTGATAATGGATGTTTCAAGAATTGGTAATGTTCTGAGAGCTAAGCTTTTATTCATAGTTCTGACTGTGAAACCTTATTATTTCTCTGCAGTTTTATTAGATGATATTAAATTGCAGTCCCATCTTCATCAAGTACTCAAAGAAGTACTAACCTTATGGATGTTCCAAACAGTCAAAACTAAAATCACATATTCATACTTCAGGACATGGGTTCAACGTTAACAGTATACAAGATCAAGAGGCTTTTCGAGTTTTTGGTAACCACGTTTCATTTGATCTCTCTCATTTTCAATAATATCAGCAGTAACGCGGCAAAAAGTGTACCGATTTTAATCATCATTTATGAAAAGGAAGACCACAGACGTTTATAATGAATTTGAACTTGTAAACAATGGATGAACGGTGAAGTTACTAAGTGGTGCTTATCTGGATTCATAAAAACTCGTTGATGAGCAATATCGATCCCGATTATATTCACAAACATTTTTAGGGCCATTTCTTCCTAAGAAAAAGACACAAGAGATGTTCTAAAATGGAAACTGATATAAATTGCTATAAGAACTCCCTTTAGATAAAGATGAGCAAATGTGAAACCTGCAGCACAGGAATTGGGGACAAACACAAGACCAACGCCAAAACAAAGTCCATTTTTGTATAAAACACTTTTGTGAGGGAGACTAAGCCATTGATAATGAAAAACGACAGTAAACATTTTTATTACCTTAACCAGTACGAAATGCAAATCGAATCTTACAAAGTTTCTCACAAAGATTTCTGATTTAGAAAAGGGTTTACATAATTAAAATAACCTCACCATCCTACGTCTGACTTACAAGATAGAGATACCCTTCAATGTCAAATCCATACATAAATACTTATCCTCCAGTTCTATGAAAAAATTGAGGAGTGTTGGAATAATGAGCTATATGTATAAACACTTGAAATCAGTGCTATACTTCTTCCTAAACGCAAAATGACGCTAGAGAAAAACTTCAGAATCATACGTCCGACTTACAATCCAGGTGACGCTTTGGTGGGTACAAGACTTTGTCGGCAAAACTTTGTGAAATTATCATTTTGAAGTATCAAATTAACTGAATGTCGACGAAATATTCAAGTTCTAAGAGGAAACTAAGGATTGTTAGAAAGAGTTATATAAATACTCGACACACCTCGACTAAATCTGTTGCAAGACGGATATGGGGAATTTTTGCGGGTTTACCACGGTCGGCAAAAGTACGATTGATTGAAACTTCACTTACACAAGTTAATGCTCCGACATACATGGGAGTAATGCATTACTTCTTTAATGCATTAACTAATGCAACGAAAATCAAAAATTTAATTCTGATACAAAACCCATTACATTAGCATTGAAAAATGCTATGTATTACGAGTATCATTGAATCCAATGCAAGAAAATAATTTGGATTGAAAAATTAAGCGGACCACATAAAACACGAGAATAAGTGTTTAGTGGCATTGCCGCGATATTGCCGCCGTGTAAATACCTAAATAGTGTATGTTTTAATTTTTCGGTCGGCTTAATCGAAAAGAGAATAAAAACCGTTGTTTTTCTGCAATATTTTTTCCAATTATAGATACGTGTGTTTTTTTTTATATTTGCTATTAAATTTCATCAGTTTTCTTTTTTTTTCTATGATAGTTCTGTTTCAAAACATGAACTTTACATATGTACGAGTATAATAAGTATATTTCAAGAAAATCTTGGCTAATATTTCACTGTTTTGATGTGGTCCCCTATCTCACTACTGCAGTCACAGTCACTCTTGCATAATTGTTCAATGCTTGTATTGAATTCAGTGTATATCACTGAATACAGTGTATTTTAGCATTGAATTTTTCAATTTGCAATATCCATGATAATTCTTAAGTTCCTAGCTGCGGAGGTTCGCAAGAATGAAGTCGTCGCAGACTTCGTATATGAGGACCTAATTTTTGAAAGCTGGCGAAAAGATGTCTATGAATCCATAAACGGCCCTAGTGACAGAACTATGAAATTACTTCAAAGAATTAAATAAGGTGCAATTCGGACTAAGATTTGATTCTACGTGACATTGTTGGAGCGATTAAAGATTATTTACACCATGTCTGGACTTTTTTTATAATTCAAGAGGTAGAGCATACAATTTTATAATCAGAAGTTTTAATATAATAGAGAGAGATGCCTTTCATCATTATTAAATTGACGTCATCACATTGTGATACATGGTATATTAGTCAGAGGAAAATTTCTTAGAATCTTAAAAAGATCAAGGAAATTTTTCAGTATCAAAACCAACAATGAGTGCTTTAAATGGTGTAGTCAAGGTATCTAGGAGGGAAACTTAAATCTTATTATTTGCCATGTTCGTACAGGGTACGGATAATAAAAACGACTTTCTGCGAAGGAGTGAAATGTACCAAGTCGACTTTCTTTAAAACGACAAATCTGTTCAAAGAAATAATACACACGTGCCTTTAACTCCCACAAATTGACATCGCTCTCGGCTCATGCAGAAGCGAACTCCACATGTTACGGAGCTTGTTAAAGTAAATTAAGTTCCAACCCCTTGGGTGAAAATATTTACATTTTTCACTTTGTCGTTTACTACGTCAGCGAATAAATATTGTAGATTACCTCCATCTTATAGAGAGAATGAGAAAAAAATAATTTCAGCGAGTTCTCACACAGAGGGATGATCCTCTAATGCCTCGGGTACTACCCATTTAAGTGTCTCCTCCAATGTCGACACGTGACATCGCTTCATCATACACAAAATTTGCAACCAATAAAAGTCAATATTACACCTATCAAAGGAATCAATATCATGCATCTAAATAGGAATATCAAAATCCATTTGCGAACCATTTTTTTTTTTGTCCAAATCCCAAGGTTGCCTCCTCTGTGCTCAATCCATAACGTAAAAGTGAGTAGAAAAGGCAACATGGAAATATGTAGACCCATCTTCATGGTGAAGACAAGTTGAAGATAATAAAGAAACAAAAAACCATTCAGAGGCAAGGTAAAAAGGAGACATACAAATCAGTTCTTATTGTAGGCCACAAAAAATGGAGAACAGCCGCGAAAATCTACGAATCTATGTGCGAATATCTACGTATCTACAAATCAACTGCAAATTTTCCATCGGAGACAATTCGGCAAAGCCTCAGACAGACAAGAAAACAAAAAAAAATTAACTGAATCTATCCAATGCGTTGTAGGAAAATATTCAAAAGAAAAAAAATATACAGAAAAAGTGCGAATCACATGCTTACACAGATTGCCCAACTTTCAAGAGTGTGTACCACTTTAATTTAAAATTAAAAAAAAAAGAAAAAATATTTTCCATTGAAACAAACGCCAGTCGTGCAATTAAAATAACATTTTAGCGAAAGACGCCTTCCCTGCTGTGTGTTACTAATCCATACGATTGTTTTCCCAATTCCGCTACAACTTGCTAATATATTTAGAAATACTGCTATAAATACAAATACGTATACATATATTCTTATAAGTATATGCCGCTGTACATATGTAGATGTTTACCTAACTGGGTTAGGAAAGTGTACTTAATGTAATTACACTTTTATTTCAACACATACAGACGGACAAACATACACGAGTCTTTAAGTACACAGATAAGGGACATATAAAAATAATCAACCTAATAGGTGAATGGACATTGAATTTTCGATATCATAGATACGGCTATTCAAGACTTTCCGCATATTAACTCTCATCACCTCCTACCGACTAACACCACAGGAAAGAATCTTTTTTGATATGATTAGGCGAATATTTCTCTGATTCACTTGTGAGAATGTGTTAGAGTTGCCACTGGAAACAATTGAACACCCGAAAAAGCTGCGATGTAACCAAAATAATTTCAATGGGTTCTTGTTGTTAGATCAGCGATCCAGATTTGAATAGACCTTGGAAAAGGCACATGGTAGCCAACTACAAGACAATTTCGTATGAAGTATTGTATTACATAACAAGCAATCAGTGATTTTTGATAATATTTAAGTGAAATATATAGTCTCATTAGTATCCGTTTAGGGAGCAATTGTAAACCCGGTAACAATTTCAACGGATCATCTTATTACCCCCACTAATCAAGAATGGAATTCCCCCATTACTCCCAGATTATTAGATACTTTGCCAGATGCGTTGAGATGTTAGATTACCCGAAACGTTTATTTGTGTGAAGACCCATCAGCTTGAATAAAAATTGATTGATGCCGTGGAAATAAGTAAAAACAATAAGTCCTTGCTTTAGCTAGACACATGAATAACTGCTGAATCTTAATGGTCAGCCTATTACAGAAGAAAATATTATATATGTACACTTTGATGCCTGTGGTATCACAAAGGGCTCCCTCTGACGTAAATGATGTTAGATCCAGGTTGCCACGCATGTAACATAGTTTAAACATAGTCTAACAGCTGCTGAGCTGTTAAATGGGTACTTTGCCTGCTCTCCAAGGCTGTTATTGCTGGGTTTGAACTGCCACAGAAAGGCTCTAAGTCGGCTACTTAATTTCTTAAATTGAAAATCTTCCTGGATTTACGAGGCTTGAGATTTTGTTCGGAAAACAGTGAGAGGATATTGAATGGCTAACCAGTGGAACACGATCTTTGTTGTTGCACTGTATAAAGGCAAACGCGACACGAGAAACTGTAACAACATATCGTTGGAGCTAATGTCGCATATAATTAAAATTGCGAGTTCTAGATAGTCGACGGAATAATATTATTGAACTCTATGGCAGTTAATGCAGCTAACAACGCGATGCAAAACTTACAGGTAATGATGGAGAGGCATTACGTTGCGATCTGCACACTATTTTTATCGGTTTGAGAAATTTTTTCGATGTACTCATTTAAGAATACGAATGGTGCAAGCATCTCAAAAACAAAAATAGAAGAGAACAATGTAACAATGATGCGCAATATGGACGATGGTGTCAAAATTTAAGTCAAATGTACAGCTACCATGGGATAACCAAGGAACGCGAACCTTAATTAAGTTATAAGAGCAATCGTGTGCCTAGCTTGACCCATACTATACAAACAGAACGAGTCCCATCTGTCATACGCTAACATTGACTGCTAGTCACGGTCTACGTGTTTTGGTGCTGCCCTTGCGAATGAGTCGTAACTCACTTAATAAAAACATGAACCTTAATAGTGCGGATTGCCGACTGCATTAACAGTACATTAAGTGAGGCGATAGCTATAAAAGTGTAAGAAGGGGTGGACTAAAAGTTAGAGTCCATAGTGTTGTAAATGAATGTGATATTACGTGCAAGGCCTTATTTAGAAATATAACACTAAAAAAAAAGAAGAAACAAATGCCTGCTAAAAGGACTGGCGACAACTTTGAAATGAACACGTAACACTTCTTTTATACAGAGGCGCCAAATAGCCCTTTAGTGTCAAGAGTGCAATTTAAAGAGGACAGAAAACGCACACTGTGAGTCAGAGAATGTGTTACAGAGGACGTATAACAGAGGATACGAAAGTACATGTTAAAGAAAACATCCCTGAATTTAGGTCATATTTGCTTAAGGGAAGAGTTCGTCTAATTTATTGCAGTACATATAGTTGGATAAGGTTTGTTCTTTTTATTTCATAGATTGGGGCCTGGGTGGGATGATGGGACTTGTTTTGCGGAAATTGTGTGATCTTCATGGTGCCGGTGTAAGAAAATCTCTAATCTCTTGCCCTTCGAGGAAGAAAATGCAATTCTATTATATGACGGGGTAGATATCCCGAACATGTGTTTGGCATTAATTACCACGGTCTTTTATTGTTATACAACAACAAAAAAAAGGGAATTTAATTTTTCCATGGAATTGAGGATTCACAGTAAGAGTGTATTCCCTGAGGTAGACAAATTGATAAATTCTTGGTTGGTTTTCGTTGCTGTTATTCAATGAAAATTTGTACTTTAATTTGGCGGCGTATTTAAAGCATTTTAATTTAATCAGTACAACAGACATGGAGGAGATAAGAATGAGAACGATAACATGTGTGGAAAGTCAGATGTACGAGTACTCAAATTTAAATGTATTTTCAAAGGTAAACAATTTCGAATTCACATTTTGGCCAAATGCGATGAAAAAAAGAACAGGGAATATACAGATAAAACCCGAGTTGTTGATTCATTTACTGAAAGTATACTCTGAAGTAACCAAGCATTTGAATGATCCAAGACTATATACATATATTATATATAATAAAAAAGAAACCGCAACGTAAACAACATCTGTCATGACATGAGATAGTGTTGTACCTTATACAGTACAGTAGACATATGACATGACTAAGACATTTGGATCATATATGTGGATGTTCTATGGCACTTTTGCCTTCAAATTCGAGTCGTTAAGTAGCATAGACGGACCTACGTCTTGGAGTGCCTAATTCGGTTAAGAAAACGATGCCGGAAAAACTAAAACAAGGTCTTTAAGCCAGTTCAGTTGACTGCTGTTCTGGGTGACTCAGTGATTAAGAAAGTCAAATACTACACCAGAAGGTTTGGGTTTGATTCCCAGGTCATCAGCCAAAAAAAAAAAAAAAAAACAATAATAATTACCGACGTTAACACTCTTCCGCCTCTGCAAGTAAAAACTTTTATTTCTTATTCCTTCGATGTTTGGAAGTACTAAAAAAAATATGTCCTTGTCTCTTACAAAATGAAAAAAAGAACAACACAGTAAGTGAAAAGACTATGTAGGTTTTGGTCCACAACGGATTGTTGCTTCATTAATTGATTTATTTATTTAAATTGCCTTCGGAGAATGGAACTCCAGTGTTTAAAAAGGACGTTTTGGAGCATTGATTCGCCGCATCTTTCTAATTCTTTTACGTTGATATAAGTAAATCATCTTCTGTGACTACTTATAAATTAAGTTATTTACTTTTTCCTGATGACAACACTTTCTTCTTCCCCTATTAAGTTTTCTTTCATAAGGTCGAAATGGTCAACTAAGCAGTTGTTCAACTTTTAAGTTTGGATCTTGTTATAAGCTGACTTTTAAGATTTTCCATGCATGTTATTCTGTAGAATTTAAGAGCACCAATCCTTGTTTACATATACACATAGGAGTTTGCTGGAGATAATGAAGAAAGTGTATTTCCTCCCAATTCAGAAATAAAATGTGGCCCAGTAAATTGCCATTCAATTTTTCTCTATCTGATTTTTTTGTAATCTTAATTGTGCTTAAATTTCATAAATGATGGATGAACAATCGTCAGCTTCCAAAACGTGACTGTAAAAATTCCTAATTAAACACGTGTAACCGTCAACAGGAAGTCCATTTCTTATCAGCAGACTTAATGCACTATTTGCCTTACGATAAACAAAAGATCCTACATTTTTATTAAGATTAAATTCTATTTACAGTCATATCTGAGTGTGACATAATCCACTGAGTAGTAAGCACAGACTGACGAATAATTTAGAAATGTGAATACGTAAGCAAAGAACTTCTGTATCAAACCTTGATGGCAAACCTGACTCGTATTCTCATAGACGTAAAATAAAATTTTAAAAAATTGTACGGATTGCGTTGTCATATACAGACGTTTTCCATTGAATTGGTCGATATTCATTGCATTTAGTTCATATGTCGAAAAAATAACAAATAACTTTAATTCACTTATATGTAGAAACGTCACTAAAAAAAAACCTTCAAAAAAAAATTATTTACGATAAGGATAGCTTAAGGAAGCTACCTCATTAAAAAACAATGAACTGTGCGTCGTCGATTACTAGAAAAATGAGAATGAAACCATGGTAGTATTTACACAACTTTTCACCCAAAGACACCAGTTAGCGTTAGTTCAAAAACGTCAGCATTCACTGCGCAGACTAGTGTATTCGTAATTTGTTTTGCGCTCAAAAACGTCATATTAGTGCAACAAAAAAGTAATATTTAGCCAACTTTTTCAAACGAAAAAAATTGTTTGTTTTTATTACATATTATTTCAATATTTCTTATATCTTTCCTCTTCAAAAAAACACAAAACTATTAAGCCACAAAATCTTCTAAATTTTTCTGCAGCCACAATTGAAATGCCTAATAGCCTGCGCAAGTACGAGGGGCGTTCAACATATTCTCGGTATCGGGGTGAAGCTGTGGTGTATATATAAATTGACTTATTTATCAAGTAATACTATTATTTTAGTGCATTCATGTAAAATTTCATATAAATGTGATTATTAATTCGCGTTTTATCTCTAGTTAAACAGAATCATAATGGCAACTGAGACGATGATGGTGAAAATTGAGCATCGCGCTGTAATTAAATTTCTCACTAAGCAAGGAAAAAGTCAAAAAACTATTCATGAAGAGATGGTGGCTGTTCACCAGGGTTCCGCACCTTCATTATCAACTGTGCAAAAGTGGTCAAGTGAGTTCAAGAGAGGCAGAGAGAGCATTGAAGACGACACCCGCTCCGACGCCCCGGCTACTGCTTGTACGGGAGAAAGCATCAAATTGGTACCATTCACACCATTCTTCATGACCATCTTAACCTTTCAAAGGTCAGTGCAAGGTGGGTGCCACGAATGCTCACAGCGCCTCAGAAAAAGTGAGAATCGCATGCTCTAGAGAGCTTTTGGAGATGTGTAGCGAGAACGCGGACGGTGTTATGGATCGAATTGTTACTGGGAACGAAGCATGGGTCCACCACTATGACCCTGAAAGCAAACAAGAGTCCAGTCAGTGGCATAAAAAAGGAACAGACCCCCCGAAGAAGTTCAAAGTCACTCCGTCTGCCGGGAAGCTCATGGCCACAGTTTTTTGGGACTCAAAGGGAATCTTGCTCATTGAGTACAAAAAAAGGTGAAACCATCAACGCCACATCCTACGCTTCCACTTTGCATAATTTGCGGGAGGAAATTAAAAAGAAAAGACAGGGTAAACTCGCAGCGGGTGTGTTGCTTCTTCATGACAACGCTCCTGTTCACACGGCGCGAGTTTCCAAGGCTGCTGCGCGAGATTGTGGTTTCGAAGAAATCCAACACCCAAGTGATTATTTCCTGTTTCCGGATTTGAAAAAATGTCTTCATGGAAAAAGATTTTCGGATGATGAAGAACTCAAGTCGGCAATAAATGGGTATTTTGCAGAGAAAGAAGAAATTTATTTTTTTGAGGGTTTAAAAAAGCTTATCTCAAGATGTAACAAATGCATTGATGTTAGGAGAGATTATATTGAAAAATAAAAACAATTTAAATTGAATTCGCATTTTCCTTCATATCGATACCGAGAATATATTGAACGCCCCTCGTATGACGATATATTGACCTTTATGAACACAAGAGTAATACAATTTACTAAGTTAGTTCTGCAGAAAATCTGCATTATTGAACGCAATTAATGCAGTTCTTTGTTAGTATGACGCTTTTGAAAAGACACTTACTATCAAATTCGGTTAAATATTGGGAAACCAAAAAATGGCAAAGCTGCAAAATATTGATGACACAAAACGGAAAATACTTTTCATTAAAATTGAGCAGAAGAACAGGAATAGGTACGAGTATGCTCTTACTTGGCTTAGAATCAGCATTTGATATTTAGTCCGTCGGCAGGACATACTGTGTTTCTTTATTAGCACGTAAATCGCTACACTAAAAAATAGGAAAAACTGTTTCAGGCTTTATTTGAGCCGTATATTCTGTTTATGTCAATCGGTGGGACGTACCTTGTATCCTAATTAGCATGCAAATCGTTACACTAACAAATAGGAAAAATTAGGTCCGACTTTATTTGAGCAGAGTTTCTGCTTATTTCGATACTACTGTTGAATCAAACAGCGCAGACAGACGAAAGCTTGACAAATGCCTCACAGATGTAAAAGTTGCAAAGGTTTACTGGGCAGCTACCATATAATAGTTACGAAATCATAAGACAGAGTACCTATATATTTATATGGTAATTAATACAAAGTTCATTGCGCATACAAGCCACTAAATGCCTTGAGGGTTAACAATTATCCACAGTACATACTCTTTGAAGTAATGCGATTCACATTTGGTTTAATATAGACTCAGGGAATCTACATGCTAGCAAGGGGGTGCGCCATCATATGAGCACTGCAACCTATTGTACTTCTGGGAAAAATAGTGCAGAGCGCCAGGAGTTAACAAAGAAGGTACAATATCCAACAAATTTACCTAGCTGCTGTGGAACGAAGATATGATAAAGACTTTACGCCAATCGAAGAACATGCAAAATGAGTTGGTATTAAAGTAAGTTAGAAGAAAAATAAGTACATCTCACCATGGAACAAAGAAGCATCTGTCAATCTTCTAGGACAAAACGTCAGGATTGACACCAGTATCCCCGAGTTAGTCGAGGAGCCTAACTAGTGAAGATTCGACGAAGGCTTTCCCTAAGAAATCTGGCATATTGCTTTGACAAAACAGATGGGTTTGAAGCACTTAACTCGGCAGAGGAAATGTAGTCGTATGCTCTACAAAACACTGATCTTCGCAGTTCTACCACGTTTATAGTGCCAAGTGCTTGGGAATAAGCAGGAAAGCATACCAGATATTAAACACTTTCGAAAAAAAATAGTTTGTCGTATATTTAGTCCTGTATGTGAGGAGCAGAAGGTACTCGTGTATCTGCAATTTCTGAGCCGTATCGAATGCCATTCAAAAAAAAAAGAAAACAAATACGTTGTCTAGACTGCTTCACCCATATCGAGCGAATTGACATAATCCAGACAAAAGAAGCTTCGAATTATAATCCCAAGGTTCGAGATGAGAGGGAGAGTTTGAGGAACTGGATACATGATTGATGACCATTAAAGTCTCTTCCGTTTCACAGGAATAAATTATTCACGGGTGGGGGGTTGTAAATAGTGTTGTGAATGCTGCATTGTAAAGCTATGCTATAGCATGTTCAAGTAAATATTTGTCTGCACTTCCCATTAAAGACTTCTTCTTTCAAAGACGTTGATGGAGAAGTTTGACCAGATTCAAAACGTAAGAGCTAATTGATAGAATACGATGAAAAAGAATAGCGATCATCACCTAACTGACTAATAAGAATATACATATTTCGGTCGCCAATTTAGGCCATTAGATTGTCAATGCCAGAATTTATGTAGCTCAACTGCCGCTAAGAAACTTTTTACTTGATAAGGAACACATACTTGCAAGCGCTTGGTTCGAATTTCATACTCTGACAACATATACAACTGCAGCTAGAGCACTCAAGATAGTGTCGTCCTAGACTCTTAATTCCGACTAAACAAATTATCTTACTTGAAAGCACAAGTTATCACCCTGTTCGTCTGCGGGGAATACTATATGCATCTAAACACGACAACTTCAACTTAGCGTCATAGCATGACTTTTATATAACATATAATAATGAGCCTTACTAACTACGTATAATCTGCACACTTTCCGAAATATTTGTACATATAACGAATTTTATAATCGATTTCAGGGTTATGGAGTATAGAGTTAGATTTTAATGTACAGAAAGCCATGTCTACTTTCGAAAATATGACTTTAAAGAACATAATGATGCCAATGTACTAATTTAATAATGAGACCAATAGTAAAAAAGATTAGATTTGGTATCTAAAATACTAAAATTATGCGTAAAATGCATATAGGTGAAATTGTATAAGCGTTATTTAATTTTAATGAATTTTAAAAATTCTTTTACCTTCATTATAATTTACAAAAATGTAAAAATTCGTGAATGTTTCATTGAAACAATTAAGTACTGACATTTTGGCTGACCATACGAGTTGACATCAAATTTTGCGGAACACATGAGTTTGTGAGTATGTCGAGCAAACCAGACATCATATAAGTAAATGGCGTGTTCTATTAGGTTGTACTACATGAAATTTTCTCTCAATCGGAAGTAAGAAGTTCTCGAGTGAACATCTGTGCCAGAAGGTTAAATTTTCTTTTTTTATAAAATAAAGTGGTAAGTGTGCTTAACGTGTGAGAATTTTAGGGTTCGTTGCAAGCACCGTCTTTTTTCTAGGAATTATTTACCATGCTGTCAGCAGTTCAAATTCGAACCCAATAAATGAATTACCACCGAAGAATAAACGTCGTTATCAGTAAAAAAGAACTTGATGTTCACTGTTTTCAATGATAACAATAGTGAAGTTTAACATGCATTTCTTCCTCAAGGCCTTCCTGTCAATAAGGAAGTATTATTTGGGTGTTGTCATGAAGCAATTCGCAAAATAATACCTCAATTCTGGAAACACTATTCGTAGATTTTGTACCACGGTAACGACCCATCTCACAATGCATTGATTATGCGTGTACTTCTTGCCAAACACAACAAACTAATTCCACTTGACATGGCATCGTGTGACTTTTTCCTGTTCGATCGATTTTATATGTACGTTTTTTTAATAACATGTTTTTGGCTAAATCGAGGTGTATTGTCACGTCAGATTCAACAATAAATAAAATGCACAAATCTAATCCGGAGTTTAATTGTCCGCCGTAAAAAAAAAACATTATTACACACAAAAGTATTTGAAACCACTGAAAGGTAGATGCCCGAAAAATATTAGCGGAAGGATTTGAATATTTTTCATTCTTCTAAGCATATCCTCGTATAATAAAATGATAACGCATAGACAAACAAGAGAGGACGTGTATGTACACAAAAATCGATCTCATGCGACTAAGCGGTCCGAGAGATTGCGTATAAGTAGGGATATATGAAACTACAATATGTATATAACTTCGAAACCAATTGATATACGAGTATATGTATATTGTAAAACCGAAATATGTAAAAGAAAAATAGATATCTTTCTGAGAACCGAAATAGTACCTTAAATGTATAAGCTTGTACTTATCATTTTAAGAACAAATTCTGGAAACTTTTTAAATAAAGTAATATGCCATCCCAAAATAAATTTTCTAGCATCAAACATTTTGATGATGTGATTAAGGTTCCGCAGAGCTATGATTTGTTATGATCGTTAGAATAACCTTATGCACCTACTGTAAGGTACCTTCAAAGATCAATGTTATGCTGACAATCTAGAAACGCGATTCAGGCACTTAAGAATAATACTGGGCGAGCTCCTCCTAAAAAACAGCTTCAAACCACCGCAAATGTCCACCAAAATTATATTTACCGAGTTCTGTTAACCCAGCCAATAGCTAACCGGAAAGTTTACTCTTTTAAAGCACCAAACTTTGAAAATTATCGGACGGTGTAGTTTTAAAATAAATCAGCAGATTATCCTGTTTTTTAATTTATTTTATTTTCTGTAGCTGAAATACTTATGTGGTGTTACATGTTTTACAACACATTATACTCCCTGACTTAAATACATACAATCACACCACGACCTGTAATAAAGCAGAAAAATTTCAAGAATTTGGAAGCTACCCAAGAGAGCCTAATTCTTTAGTAACATAGTTCTTTGGACTCTGTTGGCTTCATCGGTTCAGAGAACCTCTCCACTGGATTTTTGGGCACAGTACATTGAAAGGCAAGCAAGACTTAGTTCAACCGTAGACGAGTTCCTTCTGGTGAAAATTTGTCCCACTAAAGAGGGAGACTCAAGCACTAGAGACTTCATAATTCAAATGCCTTCCATCAGACATTTGTACAATAGTGAACATTCTGACCATCTGACTAAGGGCACTGTCTAGTTAGTAAAAAACTACCGTGTAAAGTGTTGGTATAGACTTCTGGGAATATTTGCTAACGATTTCTGTATTGGTATTTAAATAAAAAAATCGTGTTCTTCACGTCACGAAGTGAATTGGATTGTGCCCCTAAATATACTAAATTTGAGTTATAAACACATCATAAAATACGTAGGTCACATGGAAGAGTTTATAGCAGCACACCGATGGTTTGCATTCCGATAAAAATAAGTAATCACACCAAATTTAAAGCATTTATCCATGAATCAACATCAAGGATACATCTATGAGAATCTGTTAATGTTTTATTTTTTTTTGCATTTTTCGAAAAATTTTAAATTATTTAATTTTTTTTGTATCACAGGCAAAATGAATCAGATTTAAGGGTATTTCTAATGCCTTTTCCAAGGCCGCATACTCTTCTGTGTCGTTCGCTTTAACCCAAGAATTATAAAAAGAGAACAATAATAAAAACCCCCAAAATACATTTGTTGTTTTCTTAGTAAAATAAATGTACATTTGCTATTTTTAAGACTATCCAGATTTTCAAAATAGTACCGTATGATATTTGAAAGCTTTAAACACTTAAAAACACGCCCACTACTTCCTTACAAAAAAGTTATAGTAAAAAGAAAATTTAATTAAAATAAAAAATTAACATGAACAAATGAAGAAAAAATTATTGCGTATACGCCCAAGTGTAGAACAAAATCGATATAGATAGATACTTGTATAATACTTTAAGGACCGATAGTAAATAGTGACTCTTAAGATAGTCAGAAGGTACATGAGGGTAGCCAAGTAGGTGTTCTAGACGCCATTTAACGCTTGACATCCAAATCCAGGCAAAGTAAACAAAACAAAGCACGTGATTGCACAATATTTGCTCACATCGAGGTTGTGTTCACTGTAGCAAACTGCATTAGCTGGAAACTTGATATAGAAACAATTTCATTAAAACAAAAGAAAAACAATGAAAAATGCAAACACCTAATGTGAAAGGCTTTGATACACGTACGAATACTTGATGAACTCGATATCGTTTACAGCATCGCCTGGAGTTGAAGCTAAGGCTGGAACATGGAACTTGGAACTCGGAACTTCCTTATTTAAGCCAAGTTACCCGAGTTATAAAAAATATATATATCTACAACTAATGCGCTGCGGGTCTCTATTGCCTGCATCGCCTTACACTAAATCCAAGTCAACTTCTAATGACAGTGAGACAGGTTAAACTTACAGGCTACAAAACTAAAACCTTTTCAAAGCATTATGATAGGAACCATTAAAAATATCAAACACCCTATTCAAAACAAGAACTAATTTTGCTATCCAAGGGAATCGAACCCCCTTCTCCATGTACGCAAAATGCTCGCAATTACAACAAATTTGTTGTTAATTAAAAAATTATTTTCTCACTGTTTTTAAACACTTTCGGAAAAGGTTACTCTCCGTCGCGTTGCAATTTATTCAGATTCAGATACACTCGCGGATTGGTTTTTTTTTAACACTTTTTCGGATATTCCCGATAAGATAATTCTCTTCAGTGGCACATTCGATTTAAAATGAATCTGGTGAGCAATATCAGCCAGCCGGCAGGCAATGTGTTTACACGTCAAATTCTATAAGCCAACTGAAGCAGGAGCTTTTCTAAACTCAAGGGGTTCATGGAAACATGGCGTGGCAGCCAGCAATGGCTCTCTTCTCATTTGCTGTATTTATTTTTTGATTTCTTTGCTTTTATCGGGGGTTTTTCTCTCTCTGAAGAAATTCCATTTCCACACGTTTTGCGGTATAACAGCTTTAGTCGGCGAATGTTTTGTTTATTTTCCTAGGTCGGAATCGGATGTGGAAACCGCACTTCGAATGCCCATAGACTTGGAGGCACAATGGCGCTGCTCTTATTATATGAGTATCTATAGACGGAAACTTGTCGGATGACGTAGAGAAGAGAGATATAAACCACGTTTTTGTGTATTTTTATACAAAAATGTGTACGAGTGTGACCAGAGTAATAGACGACGATGTTTTATCCAAGAAATACTCGTACATCCATTTGATTAATTAGAATTAAATACTTAGATTTTCATCAGAATCACTTTTGCCAAAAACAGAAACAGATTCAAAATGGTTAGACCATTTGACAGATGAATGTATGTGAACGATTACACCGGGAAATACATGATGGCATAGATAAGCAGAGCGTTCACGGTGCATGTTGGTCAACCATTTACTGAACACTTTCAGCAGTGACAATGCCTTTATCCAAGTCAATGTATCATAGATGATTTGAATGAGAGACAATTATGTGCAGTAGATACACAATAGAGGAGGCGATAGAAGTCTTTGCACAAATAAAAATAGTAAGACTCCAAGATTGTACGTTCGTGTTAAAAGGACCCGTCAAAGAAAGTTCAAAGATGTTCTCACAACTCTTAACGACATGCCTAATGAAAGTCATATTTCTGATTAAGTTGAAAAAGAAGTGACTTATCCTAATATCCTATAGGTTAATAAGCCACCTGAAGAACGGTCGTCGTACAGTTCATTGTACATGTTTGATACAAGGAGGAAAGTACTGCGATACTCGCACAAGGTTAGAGAACACTTGGAGCTATTCAACAGACAGTTTGATTTTAGAAAAATCACCATTATGCCGATAAGACAACCATGCACAAGGAAAGCTGAAAGCTCTACTTCACTCTCGTTGCACCTGACATCAAACATTTGTTCAATTAAGACATTTGGAGCTGGCACATACTTTAATACCCGCTGAGAATAATATGCAATAATAGGTAAGGGTCAGTGGCAAGTTCAGTTCTATGGATACTATGGTTTGGCATATTGAAAACGCCAAATTCGAACAGAACATCACTAGTCACATAAACGCAAGAGAAAGTGTCTTAATACTCGTAAAGGAGTCTAGATATTAGAGACGTGAAGTTTTTGCCACAAGCATCAGGCTTTGCAAGCCATAACACGGAAACTATTCTCAGGAATGTCAAGTTAAAAGTAGTGGCAAGGTCTACTTCTAAGACCATCTAAATTACATACGCAGGCGAAGGCATCTCGGACAGTATCTGTAATGTTGAGAGTACTCGTAACTACAAATGTTGAGGATTAAGGCAAGACTACATGGCTTGGAAAACATAAACGAGACGAAGTTGGTGCATAAAATAGCAACGTTGAAAATTTGTAAATTGAAAAATAATCGCATGCGCTTCTAACCGACAACCAGGCAAAAGGAAGGAGAACATCCATCGAGGCCTTACAAACAGAATGGTAACACAGGCGAAGACTACAACCAGAGGACACAGTTTCTTTTGAAGTACCGATGTTTCTAGCAGTACATTCATGACCCGTAAGAAAATGGTGTGACTGTATAGTCATGTAGGGGCATGACTTAATACTGCGTGCTCCAAAGCACAGACAGTCGTCGACTATTAGCCAATTCCTTTCAAAAAAAAAAATTTTTTTCCTTCACGAAGACGAAGCCGGTCAGCTGCAAGCTAGAATCCATGCGTGAGTTGTTTGGTGAGATTAGCTTTTATGTAAACCAGTTTGGTTAGATTAGGTTAGAGGCTGTCCGAAGGTAGGAACCTTGCCTGGTCATACTTAGACCCTATGAATCCATTGTCTGTGGTTTTGATCACCATGCTTAACTCAAATTGAATACATTTAGGTGTTGAACTATTACGACCTTTTTGTGAACTTATTAATTTTTTGAATGAGTATTCTGGACATTTCTTTCATGACATTGAATGGCTTATGGTATTTGTATCGATTTGGAGCAGTGGCAGAAAATGGTATCCCCCGCACAGGTCATAAGATCGTTATTTGAAATCCGCAACCTCATAGCATAACAGTTAATAATGTTCTATCCATTAAGGATGCCTACTTAAGTGAAGCGATATTTGCTGTGCCTTTGTAGGATATTCATAGTGAGGTAGTGACCTCTTGCTTATCTTGCTTTTTCAGGGACTTTCATCACAGCTAATTTTACAACTCATGGTGGGATACACATAGACTGATTGATCTGCAGTGCCGATTGTCTGTACGCAATTTCCCAGTGTATTCGTTGTTTGAATTGCCTTTATGTATAAGAACCGGTACCCATCACAGCTTAACGTTGTGCACTGTATAACGGAAATTGTCATTTGAATGCCTCTGAGTCGACACCTGCGCCTGTTTCTTTGTACATTTTGGACCTATGGTCATAACGGACCTTTCAACAAATGATTTATTAGCCATTCATTCCTCTCTCTTTCTCTCCCTCTCTCAAGGGGTCTGCAAGTTATAATTCCTAAAACAAGCCGAAAAACAAAAATGAATAAATTTTCTTCAAAGCGTGGTCACACTGATTATGTATTCACTATACATACCTCTCGAATGTTAACCACACAAAGAGAGCCACCAAAACATAAATATAAAAAAAAGAGAAAAATATCGAAACTCATTTATTTGGGGATGCCAAGTCATTTCAGTTGTTAAATCCATCCCCCTGGTAGTGGCGGTGTGAATGTTTGAGACTGCTTCTGCTTCTGACGGGCTGCATATAAAAGAGCTTTTTTGGGACCAAATGCTGATCTGAACACTTAATGTCGTGTTATGCAAGTAGCAATTTTTATATGTAAACTGCCAGGGTTGAAGGGACCAACGACCACAACTCGTAGGGACATTGATTTTATGTTGCGTATACGCACCACATGCCAGTACACATGCAGGTAAAACCACACAGGGAGTGTAGATATAATTGTCAATTAGGGACTTGATGAAGTAGACTCATTGCGTATTACCTTAACAATCTGAAGTGGACATTTGTTTAGAAACGATGACGCTTGTAGATAATCAGTCCTTTACGTCATACGTCTTTTCAATCACAACGTAATATTCTGAGGGTAAGTTTTGAATGGATTGTAATTGTCACTTTATTCGAAGAATATAAACCACATCCATACCGTGAAATTGAAAAGAAAGAAAAAAAAATTTATTTAGACTTCACTGACTAATTGCAACTTTTTTTTTTTTTTTGTGTCCGAAGAGATTGTGGGTTGGTTTGTTAGTGAAGTCCAGGAATAACTCAATTAGCGCTCAAAAATGCGCATCGGTTTTTGTATCACATTTCACGTAAATTATTTGTAAGGGTTTTTGAAAAATGATTGAAAGTGATGTACTTAGTCCTGTGTTACTAGTTTTTAAATTGGATTACAGTCTTCAATTTAGTGTTCGCATGAAAGGATTCTAAAGGTTATTAAGATGTTTCTGGCAAAGGCGTTCAGAAGAAAACAGGAAGTTTAAAAGAAGAAATACATTACTCGTATTTTGGCTAACCTTCTTGCGGAAGAAAGAGAAGATTTTACCCTAGAAGATTTTTTAAGAAATTGTTCATATACGAGATACATATGGTCCTGTATTCGACTTTTAGACAGAGCATTGCCAAAATTTTAAAGATTATTTCTTCTACAAAGATGAAATGGTCTCGGTAGGTCTTCTGTTAATATATGAAACGTAAAAAATGCAAACTCTACTAGTGTATCATACATTAAGTACAGCAGAAATAGCAAAATCTATAAAGTGCATCTTATAAAACATACGTTGCAAAAACGAGGAAAGAAATCGGCAGCTAGAGCATGTAAGGTACCAACGCTACTCGAGATTGTTCAATAAAATATTAAAAAGCTATTGGTTGCCTGAGGGGCGAGCGTATTGTCACACCGTATAAAGGCAAAGACAACGCAAGAAATTATTATGTCGCATACTATTGCATACGACAGAGTTCTAGACAGTCGACAGCGCAATATAGTCAAACTCAACGCGATTCAAAGTTTACGCATAATTGTCTGCATAACATCTTAAACGATAGACTTCCTATAGATCTATTATGGTAGTTAAATGCAATGTGGAAATCATCGAAGCAAAAGACATTCAATTTCTAACTGAAGTCCAAATAATAGGACATTGCACATCAGCTAACTCTTAGTCTAACTAAGGAAGTAATTTAAATAGAGCATCGCAGTAGCAATGTAGATATGTGGTAGAAATATTTAGCATTAGATGTTGTTATAGAGTATAGAGAAGAACTAGATTTCCTCAACAAGGAACATTTTAGAAGGTCAATTGATCACCCACACTGTGCATTAATTGTTAGGAACTGGGAACTCGTTTCGGTGAAAGCAATCTGGCTCTTGAGCACAGACCTTAGAAGCGTCTTTTGAAAAGCCAAGTATCGATCTAATCCGATTTGTAAAGCAGCTATTGTAGAAAGCAGGGTAAACAAAACTATACTTAAATAAGCAATCAGTTTTACGTCATTATGCTCTAACTTCTCATTCACAATGTTATACAGAAAATGGCGAGCCCTGCTAGAAAGACGTGATTTCAGCTGTGAGATACACAGTTGACTCCCAACTCGAACTGGTCAAGTGTAAAATCTTTCAGCACTGTCTCACAAAATCCAGTTTTGGATTGAAAAAACTTGATAGCCCTGCTATCTCCAAGAAAATTTTTTCCCTTAACAACAACAAAAACAGAACAGATAGAAGAGCTTAGGCGGAAATTATGACTTTCTCAGGAGCAACAAGATTATTTCATTGCAAAAGACCATTAGACGTATCCTTCTAAATTTGTGTTAAAGTCCAGGTTGAAGCTATTACTCATTCGCTTAGCTGCGTTAAGAAAAGGGCCGACAATTAGTTTTACAGAGTAGCGATTCAAAACCGACGAAGTACGGACTATGTTTGAGGAAGTATATTAGCTTGTTGCAAAATATGATTGCAATTCTTAAATTACATGACCATTAAATCATGATTGGAATGTAAAAGGGGAGAGATTATTAGAGACCAAGTTCTCTCGAAACCAAACTAGTCTGGTCTATCCAAGACGTTATAGATTCTACGGCTGTTTCCGGGCGCACCATGTCGGTTGGCCGAGATTTGTTCGCAAAATTGTCCACATATACGACGGACAAAGGCCAAACTGTTTCAATCGACGCAATGACAATACGCATATTAAGTTGACACGTTGACAGGTGACACGAGCAAATGTCGCACGAAGTTTTACATAACACGATGTATTCGATTCGATGAGCTCAGATGGTCCAAGTGAATCATGTTATGTTCTATACGTTTCGTAATTTGATGACCCGTTTTCAAAATAAGTTTCCATGGTATAAAAGCGTCAAAGTACTATCAAAAATGACAGAGCGGTAAGAAAGATGTCCCTATTGGAAGATCTATTAGTAAAAATAAACACCTTTTACATGCATAAATGATTCTGAATTTAATATTTAATTTTCTCCCCAACAATGAATTTAGCTGGACTCAAAGGCCCTTGCTTTATTTCCAAAAGTCTTTAGAAAACGACTAACTCGTGTGATGTATCAAGCGAATATTTATCTTGATATCCTTCGATGAACATTCAATTTCTTGAATACATCACACATTTCTAAAAGCGCTTAGCTAGTCTAAGGAGGGCACATATTTTCAGTCACAAATAAAGCACACAAAAAACTGTAATCGTTCTTCCAAACTTTCAATGTGCTATTTCAGATTGCCAACTCTTTGGTAAGAACAAAAAGAAACAGCTTAGAACATCTCAATCAATTTTCGACCTGTCTCCCACAAACAGGTCATAAAAATTATACTGATGGCGTAGTTCACTTTATTTATTTTATTATTTTAAGACTAAGACTTTTCTTTTCTGCAATAAAATTATCGTCTCGTCCAGGGTCTATTTCTAGAATAAATTTCTCGTCTTTCACACCATAACTTTCACAAACTATTGCCAACATAAATCGATACACGTTGACATTGATGGTGGAGATGCTGATGGTGCTCGAATCCTGACGACGACCATATAACTTTCAACTTTCTCCTTCAGCTGGAATATGTTTTTCTCCTTTTAAAGCAAAAACAAAAAACACTTTTATATTTTCTCTTATTGCCATAGTACATAGGATACGAGTATATGCGGTATTCGTTCCCTATTCAGATCTGTCGAAACTGTTCAGATACCTACTTAATTGCAAGTGCTGCATAATACGGGTACGAGAATATCATACATACTACAGACATTGCAGACGACAGACTGTCTACAAATTGCAGAGATTTTTTGTTTTTTTTTTGTTTTGTATTATTTTCTACCAACTACTGTAAGCGTCAGTGACGCCTAGCGATCCTTGTATGAGACACGAATATGGAAGCGAAAGGATATGGGATTTTTATTTTGTACCGCCTGAGGGCTATTCAAATGGAAATTTATTTATGCAATTCTAATGAGTCTCATGCAAACAGGAGATTTGTTTTTCTTATTTCTATTTTTCTTTAGATTGCGCTTTATTTTTATACTGGGCGTTGTCTAATTGGCTAAATTGATGACGAGATTTCATAAATTTTCGGTGATTACCATGATTGGTGATTGGAATTTTGAATGTAAAAACCAGAAAAATGCACCAAACACTCCTCTGGTTTTATGTACTTGGAAGCTATAATAAAGGGTTTTCCAATAGGGACTTGACAAATTTGAAATTCGGAGTCGGTGACTGCAACTTTAAGAGCGTTAACTACAATTTTCGGTCGTAATTCTCGCCCTAGTAGACAGGTAATAACAAGATTAGTGCAAAAATTTGAGTTTACATATTCGTTGTGTGATATTGCCGTGCCAGTGAGACAATGGGTTGGTCGAAGTGTCGAAAATATCGCTGCCGTTCAGGCGCCCGTAGCAAACGATCCAAATCAGTCAATTCCACGGCGTTCTCAAGAATTGGGCATCGCTCAGACCATATTATGGCGTATTTTGCGTAAGGATCTTGGTTTACACCCATACAAGATCAAGCTGACTCAAGAATTGAAGCCGATGGACCATTTGAAGCGACGTACGTTCTCCGATTGGGTTCTGAAGAAGATGCGCCAAGATGATGAATTTCATCGCAAAATCATCTTCAGTGACGAAGCTCATTTTTGGCTCAATGGGTTCGTCAATAAGCAAAATACGCGTTATTGGTCGGCTGAAAATCCACATGTGCTTCATGAATCACCACTTCATCCACAAAAAATAACTGTTTGGTGCGGTTTACATGCCGGCGGCGTTATTGGGCCATATTTTTTCGTCGACGATAACGATCGTCACGTTACTGTGAATGGCGTTATCGCGCCATGATCACCGATTATTTTTGGCTCGAATTGGAAGATATGGACTTGGACGACATGTGGTTTCAACAGGATGATGCCACAAGCCACACAGCACACGCTACCATCGATTTATTGAAGAGTAAGTATGGTGAGCGTGTTATCTCTAGAAATGGGCCAGTCGATTATCCGCTTCGTTCATGCGATTTAACGCATTTTCTGTGGGGCTACGTTAAGTCATTGATTTATGCCAACACGCCGACCACGTTGGAAGAGCTCAGAGCCAACATTGAACGTGAAATAGCGGCCGTTTCGGCCGAAATGTGTGGCCGAGTCATTGAAAATTGGGTCCAACGAATCGACCGCTGCAAATGTGCCCGCGGTGGCCATATGAACGAAGTCGAGTTCCATTCATAAATGTTTTGATTGTACTTCAAGCCGATAATAAAGTTTTTGAAATATCTCAAATGGTTTGCGTTTTATTTTAAAAAAAAGTTGTCAAGTCCGTATTGGAAAACCCTATACATTTGATTTGATAAAGTTCGGCCACTGTCACAGCAACACCAGGACCTTGTGTCATGCTTGAGGATTTTCTACATGAACTGCGTTTGAGGAAGAAATGAAATTATCGGCGTTTAGCATCTGTACGCCTAGTAATTTTGACTGGCCCTGCTAAGCAATGTATTTTCCAGAGGTGAATACGGTTTGGTTAAAATATTGCAGCATTCTTAGCGATATCTGATTAGGTCGATGTCGATGTACTCGTACAGCTCGTAAGTTCGCCGTTGTTTCTCCTCCAAAGCCCGTCAACGCCAACGGGACCGAATATTTTTCAAAGGATTTTCCTCTCGAAACGACTGAGAATGTCTTCATCCTTTTTCGATATGGTCCATGCTTCTACGCCATAAAGTAGGACTGGGATGATCTAGGTTATATATATGTATATAATCTCCTTAGTTTTCCTGGATAGGGCCTTACTACTCAATTACCATCTTAGCCCAAAGAAACAGCGATTGATTCTTAGTCTTATTTCTGCTGAGGTGTTATTGACAGAGTTCATAACAAGACTCAAGACTACCTCGAAATTACAGCCATTCTGGCAGCTTTCATTTCAAACGAACGCACCGATGACAGCCCGCTGAGTCCTCCCAATTATGTCGATATCATCAGCATACGCTTGTCTGAAACCTTTTTTGGCATCAAAGGTTTCGGTTCAGTCGTTACCGAGTTTGATGCAGCAGCGAGCGTTCTCAATCGTCATTCGGCATGGACGCCAAATCTAGACATGGCTCTATATAGCTCGTCTTTATAAACGCTGTCATATGCGGTCGTAAAATCGATGAAAAGGTGGACTTATTGAGTTTTTTCCAGAATCTGCCGGAGTGTGAAAGTCGATTGTGGACTTTCTTGGTCTGAAACCGCACCGATAAGGACCAATCAGGTTGTTGGCGAAGGATTTCAGAGGCTCACACAATATGGCAGATAAGATCTTGTATCCGATATTGAGGAGACTTAGTTGGGCGAAGTTGAGGGGGTCTCCTTTTTTGTGGATCGGGTATACGATGCTATGATCCCATTCATCAGGCATACACTCTTCTGACCAGATCTGAGAAATGAATTGGTGCATCATATCCACAAAGTCATTTCCAACAGCTTCGTATATTTCGGCCGGTAAGCCATCAGATCCAGCTGACTTGTTGGGTTTACCTTACATATTGTTATCCTTACTTCCTTCTGGTCAGGTGGACGGAAGTTTTGGCTATCATCGTCCAAGTTGAATGGTCTATTCGTCGCGCTTAACCGGTCAGCAGAAAAAGTTTTTCCATATTCTCACCACCGACTGTGACTCCACTACAAGGTTTCCTTCTTCATCTCTACAGGCTTGTACGGGTCTTCTTGCCTTGACACGTTCTTTTAACCTGCTGGTAAAACTTTCGTACGTTGTTCCCGGGGTACAACCTCTCAATATCTTCTCTTTTTCCTTCTTCTGGATAATCCAATGTTCTACCCGTTTCTTTTGCTCGTAGAACTCATGACCTTCGTCGCAGTCCCGCTTTGTAGGCTTCTTGTTTAGCTGCATGTGGCATAGCGGCATTCTTCATCAAACCAGGGATTTCTTGGTGGTGGTCCAGCACATCCGTTGCGGCATCTCTGATGGCACGTTGGCAGCGTTGCCACTGGTCTTCGGTACTTGATGCTGGCGGAATAGGAATTGTTGATAGGTTTCAGGATACGCGTTCGGAGAAGATTCTGGCGGTCTCTTGCGCTTGCAGCGTTTCTATGTTATATCTTCCCACACATGGTCTTCTTTGTTGTCGCGCTTGGTAAACCCGCATTTGCACCTTGCCTGCAACAAGGTAGTGATCCGAGTCAATGTTGACCGCCCGTAACTTTCGGACGTTTAGAATACTGGCATGTCTTCTAGCAATCACCATACGAGTATATGTATATCACAGTTTTTCATCCTCCTTATATCCGACTCATCCCATCGTACTTCCTGGATGGCGATGATATCTGAGATATAGCAGTCAAGGGCCTCTGTTAATTGTTCGTCTCCACGTGGCGTGTTAAGGGTTCGAACATTCCACGTGTATATCCGAAGCCCGTTGTCCTTTAAATGTTTGCTAGGATCGTCCACATTGAGGCCATTTTTATTCGACACCATTAGTATGTTCGTCACATATTTGAATCTCTTCCGAATGAAGCGTTCATCGAAAGTTTCTTTTTATAAATTGGCCATATTGTTGAAATCACAACTCTTCCACATTAATGCTATATTGAATGACAAAAAGTCGGTAACCATGGATCTATAGAGCTCTCCATTGACTATTACGTTCAGGCCGGCACCAATTTTGAAGAAACGTGGACCAATGACTCCACTAGCTCATAAAGCACACCAAACAGTGACTTCAATAATAGCTGGTGAATTTCGTTCTCTCCAAATGCAGCAAATTTGCTTTTTGTCGTAGCCATTCAACCAGAAATGAGGCTCTTTACTGAACAAAATGCTGTGGTGAAAAAGAGTATCAAGAGCAACCCTGTTTTCGGTCCATTCGCCGCAGGTAGGATGCACAATATTGTGAAGCGGCTTCAATTCTTGCACAAGTTGAAACTTGTAAGTTAGTACGCTAAGTTTTCTCTGTAAAACTTTCATAAAGTGGAGGGACACTGCTGGAATTGCTTTGCATGATGACAAGTCAACTTATTCCGGTTCTCCTCAATACTAGCCTCCATAGCAGCAAAAGGTTCATTAGTGGCCACTGTACGACGTCTCTGAGGGTGTGAAAATGGTCTATGATTGACGACTATGTCGCATGCCAACAATAGTCAAAGAGTTATGATGCTAAAATTCTGGACTAAAGAGAGAAAATGCGCCAAACTTACGACTCCACGAAATTAGCTTCTAAAGAGCGAACCATAAGCAAGGACTCCCGGTGCACTTAGTCACCAAGGGTAAACTTGAAAATGAATATAAAATTACCATTTTGGCAATGTTGCCGTAGATATACATATGTATATATATTGTAGTATTATATGGCCATTTGCAGTTCGAAAACCTATGATAATAGTCGAAAACTCAGATAGAACTTCGGCCGACTAATTTTTCTCCCAACAAGAGGAAAGAATTACGTGACGACGAGTGTAGTTAAGTCAATCAACTCGACGCAGAAAGATTACGAAATTGACGAATAGCAGAATCCGGAATAAGGCTTAGAAGGTTACTTAATTGTTTTGAATGAAGTCTAGTTCAAACGTCAAAAGGAGCATTTTGCTTTGAGACTCTACCAGAGCCAATAACCTGTGGTAGAGAAACGGAATCATCTTTACGCTCCTTATGAAAGGTTATCTTACGAGTATGCAGTGCGAAAGTGGTGCTTGCGTAGTATTCTACCTGGCTAGCAGTATCTATAAAAGTCACTTTATGATTTAGGAATCTCGTATGCTAACGGATCATCATTGAGCAGCACGTTAAGTTCAGTTTACCACTGCTAGGGAATATTCGAATAATATATGAGCTTCATCTGAATTAGCTCTGCCTCAATCGAAATTAAAACCCTTCTTCTAGTGATTAAGATAATACACATTGAAGCAGGTATTGCGTCAAATGCGTGTTGGCGTTATTCTTGGCAAACAAATCAATCACAACATCATATCCAACAAATATCTAACAACTGAAAGGATTTATTGCAAATAAAACAAACCATTGAAACTTATTCGCTCGCGCATCCGTATCTAAACAAATTGAAAGAAATATTTTCTTTCCTCAAAATACGATAAAAAAAAAGAAAAAAGAAGAGTGAATTTTCTCTCAGATGCTCACCAATTAATGTCATGAATCTGAATATCTACGTATGTATCTACTTATTGCCGAATAAATTTTAATCAATGTTTACTGTTTCCATGCGTCAGTCGGTTTGTCAGCCACAAAGAGCTCTAAATAATCTAAATAACCTGCGAAAATATTTCAAAAAATTCTCGACCGCCATCCGGTTACCGGAATCGGGATAATTAAAAAGGCAAACAAAAACAATAATATCTCAATAGTCATTATAAAGAACGAATAATAAACAGACAAACCGACAGACAGACACGATGCTGAGCTAATTCGATTAAACGATAAAATACGGCGCTACCGATGAAACACTGCGAGTTCAAAAGCTAATTATAATATAAGTGGCGGTCACTTTTGTGATGGTACTCTCATACTCGCCCCTTTGTCCTACCCTTTAAGAAGCTCAGGCTAGGAAATTATTAATAATAATAATTTATATTCGTATTTATATTTTAATTCCGACCAACCAAGGAAAGCCCGATGAGATTCGAATACGCATGCCAAACTGCAAGTAAACCCAAAAAAAAAAACTGTCGAAACACATCCGTTCTTCTCTCTTAACGAAGAAATGGCCAACCAACAAAAATCCAAACAAACGAGAGCATTTTAATCACTCTAATGAAGTGAGTTGAAGGGGAGGAAGTCGTTTTTTGATTTATTTTCTGTTAAAAAATGCTCATTTTGTTATTGCTGATGAAGTGAACAATAATAACAAACAAATACCGAAGCTGAAATACCAAATACCGAAAGCCACTTGCAGGTAATCATGTCCGATCTAGTCTTCTTATATTATTTATTTTATTTTGTATTTTTGCAGAAAGGATTCACCATCAAGAGCAAGGCTAAAACGAAGTAGTAATCACAAAGAGGAGTTTGTTTGCAATGCCATTTACAAATGTAAATGATAAACAGTTGACGACGCCGAATTGAGTTCACTTATAAAAATATCTACCAAAGGTATCGAACGAATAACAAGTTACACTTCAGCTTTCAAAAAAATTTTAGAGCCTTCCAACGACTGCGGTTGTTTCCCGTAAAAGCCTTTCGATTTCACTGTGTATGGCATATACTCGTATTCAAAGACTAACAAGAAGTTGCCAGGTTTACAAAGAAAGTCGTACATATTAATTCCGGCGTCGTGTCGCTCCTGCTAGAAAATGAAAATCCAGCCTTTAGATCATTTAACGTTCCCTTTTAGAATTATCTTGAAGAATGAGACATGCTGGCATTTTACTGCCCCCACATGTTTGTCAGTCACAATTTCTGAAAAGAGTGAGCTTTTTTTAAAAGTTTAAAGTTGTCCTCCAAGATAACGACCAGTATTAACCCTCTCAGAAATACCATTTTCCGACAGGTGGTTTGTTCGAACGTAATAAGATGTCCGGATGCTAGTGACTACCTTGCGCAAGCTTTATGAGGTGGAAAGAGTCTCATGTCTTTCAAAGTGTGCCCTGCCTGTATATTGAAGGCAACATTCTATACTAGAATAAGAAAGATCACCGTTGTAAGCACTGACGGAAACCACGACTAACATTGAGAAGGACAACTTTTACGACCAATTAGGTAAGGCTTACAACAAGATTTCAGGTAGGACACGACCACAACGCAATTAAATACGTGATGGACATGCACGCCCTAGAAGATCAAAATGAAAACGGCGAGCGGTTCATCGATTTAAGCAATCGTATAGTCATCATCTAGATGAATCTTATCTGATATGCAGCGAATATCAAATTAAATACACCGCATTGTGATTATTCGACGATTGAAAATTGCAAGCAGACGATATCAAAATGGAACTCGCCAATCATTTTATGGTAGCTCAAGTAAGCCTTCGTACTGTATCACTTAGTAGTAACCGTGCCAGCATGATTACTATACCCAGATACAATACTGACTCAATTTATGATCCTAGAGTGCGCCAACTGTTAATCATGGTTTCGGCTTATGAGGTACAAAAATTAGAAGTATGCAACTATGGAAGACCACTGAGGATCTGTGAAACTGTGATCTGAAGAACTATGTTTATTAGAGACAGAAGCACATAGCTATCAGCAGACATTAAGAAACTTAAGTTTCAATTGTAGCAGAATTAGGAGTAGAGAGTCCACGATTGTATCAAAAGAAAGAAGTATTATACTTTATTTTATCAACACTTAGCCAGTGCGATAGTAGCAATGTTTTTACGATTACCGACAAGTTTATCGGAAGGTTCCGTTCAAAATAATATCCCATGAAAAGCATAGACGGTTCCTTGCTAATTTCGGATGAGCATCAGTTTATAAGGCGTGCAAAGACACCTAGAATCTAGCGATGTCGAAGAAGTATGTCTTAATTTGGACTTGGACCTTCCTGCGACGGTTGTATAACCCGTATACCCGTATAACCGATATAAATGCGGATCAATATATAACAATGCGTTGAGTGTAGCTGAGAGCCTAGTACGCACAAAAGTGGGAAACGTGTCAATGGAAATACGTGTCGTGGAAATTCTCGTATGTGTCAGAAGTGACCAGTACTATAATGCTCGACATCACGAACTTCAAACATCTTTCTCCCTCGAATTTTTATTTGGAATACGCTCAATCTGTCGATATCAGATGGCGTGAGGGCTATTTTTTTCAGTAGAGCAAACCAGCTCTGAAACGTATGTCTGAATGCACCTTGTACTGAATGATGCATAAAAACACAGAAATCTTTATCTACCTTCTTTTTAACGAAACTTTGGCAATTTCGCGTTCGATATTGTCCCTGAGCTCCTCTAACGTCATTGGCTTGTTGGCATAAACCAACGACTTAACGTAACCCCATAAAAAAGAAATCCAATGGCGTTAAATTGCATGACCATTTCTCGAGATTACACGATCACCGAACTTCCCCTTCAATCGATCAATTGTATGCTAGCTGTGTAGCATTAGCATGTGGCACCACCTTGTTAAAACCACATATCACTCATATCAAATCCATCCAATTCCGGAAAAAAATAGTCTTCCAACATGGCACGATAACGAACATCATTGACGGTAACATGGCGATCATTTTCATCGGCAAAAAATACGGTCCAGTCACACATGTCCAAGCACATGTGAGTTTTTTGGTGTCCAATAACGCATATTTTGCTTATTGACAAAGCCATTAAGTCAAAAATGAGCTTTATCGCTGAAGATGATTTTTCGAAGAGCAGAATCGGACAAGTTTTGGCGGTTCAAATGATCAAGAGGCTTCAGTTCTTGAGTTAATTTGATCTTGTAAGGGTGTAGGCTAAGAAGCACTTACGGTTGCAATATTTTCGGTACTTTGACAGGTCTCACTAGCACAGGAACATCCAATAGTAGATATGTTGACTCGAATTGACTCTACAGCAAAATTGGAAACTTTACATAATTTCGGCATTTTTTTTACAGAAAATTTCTTGACAAAATTATAAAATCACAAGCGCACGATCGAACGTACAACGACAAACTGACGCTCGTCTCGTCTTTTAAAATATTGTACAAATATAAAATATGTCTTTATGGCTTTACTTACCTGTCTTTACTAAATAAAATATTCTCGAAACAGGATAATTGACCAGAACAATAGAAGTGAATAAGCTGTATACCTGCTCGACAGCTGCCCTGCCTTCCCGAACGCCCGCTGCTGTCAGAGCCATAGTGTTAAAGGACAGAAGACTAACTAGACAATAACTTCAAGAGTTTCAGATCGACTTAAAATTTTGGGAATATATTCTTGAAATGTTTAACAATAAGATAAGACAAACAAAAATTAAAATACAAAATTGTTATGTCCCTATTGAGAAATCCTTTATTTATATAACTGTTAAAATGAATGTAACATCTCATTATCTGGCAGAGGGCCACTTTCGACAATCCTACAGTTAATATCTCAAAGGATCGTCTTTAGGTTAGGCAAGATGACAATTGATAATGTTATAATGCTTATAACCATGGAATGACTTTAAACCGAAAACTTACAGTAAAATTGTAAGATTCCTCTAAAAATCGTTCCACCAAAATTACCCTATAATTCAAGCCGCTGACTGTCATAGCTAATGCATAATAATGAATGCTTCGTGGTGAAAACCTGGTAAATAACGCGTTGTACTTGAATTCCAACCAACATTGCCATTGGAATGAATCAGTAGCAACTTCGAAGGTGAAGGGGTGTGATGGACAAAAATTGTACATTTACGCGAAGCACCATTCCATTTGCTGGCATTCGGTTTCATGAATATTCAGGAAGACAACTGGAGAGTTTATATTTTATTTTAAGGATTTTTTTTTTTCTGAAAATCCTTTTCAGGAAACTTTTCAAAGAGTTTGGTTTGAGGGTACAAAAGTTTACGTTGAATCGGTTGTGCTGTTGTTTGTTGTTGTTTGTTATGGATTTACTCATAGTCTAGATCCAGGAGGTTGAAATATTTTCAACCCGATTGAAATATTGATTTTTATTCACTCCTCGAACGACAGCAACCCGACTTTTTAAAGTACATTCGTATACCAATAAACATTTGATGACTTTTGTCTTATGATGCCAAATTTAATACGTATCCCTCTCTACCTTAGCCCTAAGCTGTGAAGCTGACAAGTTATTTGGGTAATAAGATCGAGACCGCAATAAAATAAGAAATGTCTATGATTGGAATTTTTGAAAGATATACGACCAAGACTGGATGAATGACCAACACAAAACAAAAAACAAGGCGGGCGAAGAGAAAGTGCACTAAAAGGGATAGCATCCTTCCCCGACTTTTCCAAAATTAAGATTGATCGCTTTGATATGGGATCATTTGCAAAAGTGTTAACATGGGGTGGTCACTATGGAAAATGGATGCATAGTTTTGCGAAAAAAACCAAAAAGGTTATAGTCCAATTTCACTATTTTCAATTTTGCAAATTAGGGAGACACGTGTTCCAACACACTTTGCCCCTATAATTACGTATTCTTCAAGGGTGAAGGCCAGATACTTATTCCTATTTCGACGAAAATACCATCAATCATTTTGCGCTGATATTCCTAATATGCATTGGTGAATTTTAAACAAATATATTCCATGAAACAAAATTCTACAAGATCTCGCTTTCGGATTCATTCCTCAGCTTCGTTCAGTATGTAAGCTCTTCTGCCATTAACTAGACAGTCTTAAGTATCATCCCAAATGGAGGCAGGCATTAAAACAGGGGACTTATTGGTATTTAACGTGGTTGGCAATGCCTACGCATGCTGTCGGAAAACACGAGCTTCGCACTGTAATGACAGCGGAAAGTGGTTTGTTGATTTTTGCATGCGCACATTTACAATGTGGGCACCATGTCTGACCACAAGGCCTGACATTGCAATTAATTACCAAATAAGTACCAGATGTGCGCGTAGTACGTGGTCACCATCTGCGCATTACTGTAGTACACAGATTCCACAATACAAGGATATCCGGATTTACCATTGCCAGCCTAAATGATCGCTCAACACATCTACAACTTATCGACTACTCTTTATAAAGTGTGCACCAATCCCGACAGTAGAGGTGTTTATAGAACCGCCAAAGTAGAGGCAGGTAAACGCAGTTATAACCACCAACACCCGGAAAAGGTTTAGACGGTTCTTTGCTTATTTTGGGTGGGCACAATTTCAAAAGAAAAAGAGAAAATACTCGATGTTTCATTTAGAGAATAGCTTTCTGAGAAGTTCGAATCCACCGTACACTACAGACTGCATTTTATCGTCAATATTGTTCTCATTAGTGATCAGTGGAACGCTTCGTGTTGCTTTGTCGATAGTAAAAAACATCATAGAAAAGAAAGCACAGCCACTGGGAAGAGAGGAATGCAGGACACACAAAAATAGAAGAAAAACCAAGCGACGATGCTTAAGAGTTCTCTGCTGGTAGATTATTGAAGAAATATGAGATAAGGTTACAAAATCGTTGCAATGGGGCTAAGAAGTCTTTACATGCAGTCCACAATGCATTTCATATTGATCTGTAAACTATAATAGTAAACTATATAACATCGCTAATAAGCAAGAAAGCGTAAGCGAGCTACACATGAATATCTTGTGGTTATCGTAAGCCACTGTCAAAAGTTCTACCGACTCAGTACTACAATACAAAGATCATAATCCGCTATAGAGGACAAACTTTAGAAATAAGGCGCTAAAAATACTTAACAGTGAAACCGCCAGAAGTATTTGTAAAATGTCGCATTAAATACGACGAATTATTAAATATAATTCGAGGTATAAGAAAGAAGATCTTCTATGCCTTCCAATCATAGAAATATTGAGGACGAATGAGTTAGCGTTACAGGTCCTGTCTCCGACTCAGAGTTCAGACTGTTTAAGTTTTTGAACTGCATAAAATCCAGCTGGCAGGGACGGATTTTAGATTATGAAAAATTATACAATAGCGGTAGAGTTCTATCCGCATCCATACAATAGAAGGTTAGTTAGCATGGCATGTGATCTTCTCCGTATGACTGCTGACATACGAGTACGAGGTGTATTTATAATACTATCAGTATTCTCCTGATATCTTATGAAAAACAACTTAAAATACCGTAGCTAAAAACTCTAACAATAACAATTCCCCGATATACTACTCCAGAATGGTGCACCTCAGGGTTGCAAGCTTTCATCAATACTAACCAGCACCAATACACATAAGCGCAGAAGTGCAATAAGCAATGAAAGCATATCTAAAGCACATAGAGTATGAGTATGGCGAAGACCTACTATTTATTGTCTGAATACCACTGCTCAAAAAATAAGCCAGACTATTATGAAGGTCATAATAAAAGTCAGCAACTTACTTTGTTTATGTAGAAAGTTTAAGGATTAAAGCCAACAGTGGCATAGAACTGGACGTGAACAGCACACCACTTTTACATTCTACCGGTCACGGGTGTAGGAGATTAATGTGGCTCGTCAGTAGCTTGCAGTTATCATTATAATACAAAGGTTAAAAAAAGAAAGACCTGGACGCTACCTATAACAACAGTACCTGACAGAGAGAAAATTGAAAGGCATTAGCGCGTAAAATGCTTGGTGATGAGCTTCTTCCGTGATACTAAAATTTAAAATAAACGAACATTCAATTTATCATTACTAATCAACAGTCCTTGCCATGTAACAAGGACAACCGTTTTCACACTTCACCTGATGTCTGTCCTAATCCAAACGGTCGTTCCATAGCCAGCCAAACTCCTTCCCTAAATTGATTTAACAGATCTAAAGGATAAATTAAAGTTGCTGGCCTACGCCGTGCAGTGCGCGGTGCACAGTGCACAGTGCACGGGGACTTTTACGTTCATGGTGCCTTTCCCTTGAAAATGGAGAAATATATATTTTTTTTGTTTTTGCTTGATGAAGGTAAGGTTCCCCTCCATTTATGGCAGGTTTGAGTACGAGTATCTCTCATTTATCATTCACTTTAAAACGCATAACGAATGACTGCCGGCGGCATAAATAATTCCACGTAGAACCTTCAAAATAATTAACTCCCTCTTCTGCCACACGAGCGTGCTCACACTTGTACTTGTACTCATACGTCTCACTAGTTGGCAGCACCAGTGAACTCACTCACTCACTTTATTGACTCTGTGTGCAAACAACACAGTGCAATGTGATTGTGCTGGTTGTAATAAATCTTTAATCTCATGTCCTTATATCGTAAAATCACGTGCGCTCTCTCTGAATTGAACGTACCCTCAGACATTTCACACACACTCATGCTCACTTACGATCTGAGTAATGTCAAACTGAATTAGCAATAAATAATTTGCCTGTCACATTTGACAAATGCACTTAAAGCGCAGATACAATGCGACAATTCAATTACGAATACACAACCAACAAACAAATGACAAGAAAATAAAACTGAATTTGAGATTTTCCAGATATTTCATGGGAAGTCAAACATTTCGGTGGAAGCTGTCACCAGTAGCACTGAATCGATAAAAGTGGAACTTCCCTCTTATCGGAGAGACCTGTTGCCATTGTCGGTTTATCTAATTAGATACAATTAGTTTGTTCACCTTGCAGTTTTTGCTGGATAAGTCAGCATCGGTAGCAGTCGAGTAAGATAATTGACGACTGACTTGATTCTCAAATCAGATGTGACAACTGATATTACCAAACTTGGCATTGACAAGTGGTTTTGCCGGGTTATGGTGATTGTGATGTGTATTGTGTGCTATTCGCACTGCACTGTGTGCACAACATTAAGACAGAATTTTCGTTTTTGTAATGTGCAATTGATTTTCCATCTCAGGGGTGATTTGAAGTGAAATCCGTTGGATTAACGCAAGGGCATGTACGATTTTGTTAAATGTAATCGTATAAAGTACATATGTACATATTAACCATTATTGTGAATCCTCAGCAGATGAGTTTTCAACTCTTAAATGAACTCAGTATTGAAACGGGTATTTCGAGTGCTATCAGAGTTAGAGGGTCAATTTCATTTGACAAATGTACGAGTATATATGTCCAATTTCAGATGACCCAACCTTTGATAAGTTGGGTAAGTTTTCTCTGCCTCTTGACGTCAATGAGCTCAGATTGGCTATTATCAGCGCGATGATGTAAAATAGACGGACAAGTTAAGACACACCTACCTTCTATTTGAAAACTTATACTCCCACATTTAAGTATTGAGTCCTATCTGTTTAGGATCCCAACCTAATTGTTGGTCGGTGTTGGAAGTTTTTCCCAATAAGCTAAGACTCCTGAGGATTTGTTGGCTTATGCAATCCAAAGCTTTGTGAAGGTTTGAGTCTACATACTCTGGTCAGCATCTAATACTGAGAATATGCGTCCAATCCTGAATTGGTATATAAACATTGAGAACACTCCTTTCTTAAACATAGAATACTTCTCATAGGAAAAGTGGCCGGATACTACCGTAATACCGACTGCTCATGACAAAATCACATAGTCTTATATGAAGAATAGTTACGTTAACACAATTCTTGACTTCATTCACCCAAAAAATACTGCGCAACTCGCCTCTACTTCGTGCGCGACAACGTCAGCTAAAAACACCAAGTGCGTGTAGATTATCTTCGACTTGGTCCCCCCTAATGAAGGTTAGAAGGTTCCGTGAAATAACGCCAAGCGCAATAACGCCGAATTCCTGAATTCGGCTTTATTTCGCTTTCATAAAGTGGAAAGCGCTATTTCGCAATGATAAAGTGAAATAACGCCGAATTCAGAGTTTGAAGAAAGTGGCTCGCTTCGCTCGCTATCAGGATTTCAACCTTTTCTCCACTGGGTTTAGACACTAACGCGACCCCGTTGCTCCGATAAAAGAATGTCAACAACTGTCAGGCAGACGCCTATAACTTCTTTGCAATTGTATTTTAGTTGTAATTTTAATTGGTCAATTTGATATGGTACCATTTATTTTAATAATTTTTAGCATGATATGATGGCAATTGATATATATTAAAGCAAAATTAAAAACAATGAAATACGAGTAATGCCAAATTGCCCTTATTTTACTTTCAAAAAGTGAAATAAAGTCAAACGTTAACATTTTTCTGCTTTTTTCGCTTTCTGAAAGGCCAACTGTTAAAATTTGGCTTTATTTCACTTGGCCTTATTTCACGGCACCAGGTTAGAATTAGAACTCACTCAACATGACCTAACCAGCACAGTCATTGGGTTTTAATGCCCCTAATAAAGGCAATATTAGGGGTTATTAGTTCATAAGCCCATTCAACACGTGGGTCTAATAATCCACGACTTGGATTCATACATACAATACGATGGCCTGATGAAAATCTTCTCTGTTGCCTACTGAGTTCAATATAACACCCATTCAAAGGATTTATGCCTAGCGTAACCTTAATGTTTACCTAGTCTAGTCATAAATATTGATACAATTTTTATTGCAATCATTTTAAATAAAGTATTAGCTACGCTCTTTTCATGTTAACCATTATTTAACCAGTTGCTTTTATGCTTCTTTGTCGCGAAAAAGATATTTGTTTCTAGTCGTTTACAATCATGGAATCGTTGTGATAGGCTTATACAAGTGTAATATGGCCAAAGGTGATATCTTTTTTGTTTATCATACTATTAAATTATTCTAGGTTTATTATTATTATACTGGTGGAGTACGTGACCGTCAAACATGCGGCCGTCCATGCACCGCGAGGACTCCGGGAGTCATCAAAGCCATGCAGGCTCCAATCAGACGCCAACCACAACATTTCGCAAAAAAAAGACACACTGAAACCCTGCTAACAGTCGCATTGCAGCAAAAACGTAAGTAGAAAAAGGTCTCTTAAGGCGGTACGCTAAAAATGCTCACAGATAAATTCTGTTCACTAGCGAGAAACATATCCCAAAGTTAAAAGAGGTCACCACCCCGCAAATGTAATGGTATGGTGGGGAGTGAGCTACGATTGCATAACCAACCTATATTTTCCTGAAAAAGGAGTCAATACTTCGGAGAAAGTTTACCAAACCACTGTTTTGGAAGACGTCGTTAAGCCGCTAAGTCGAGCAATATTCGCAAACAAGCACTGGACATTTCAACAAGATTCTGCTCCAGCTGACAAGGCGAAAACCACTCAAAATTATAAAAAAATATGTACCCGCCTTTACGGATGATTGGCCAGCTGGTAGTCCGGACCTCAAACGTTTGGACTATAAATTGTCGTCCGTTTTAGAGGTAATGGACTGCTCTCCTCATCACCGATGAATGAAGTCTGTAATGTGATTGATGATTGGCCAGTACGTCTCAGGTCGGTATTGCTGTCAGGCAAGAAACAACATGTACTCGTAATTAGCACGAAAATATCCTCCAAATCCACCAAATCCTTTGGATTAGACAGTGTAGCCATCGACCTCTTTACAACTGGAGGAAATGATCTGGTAAAGAGTGTGCACAAGTTCATAAGAACAAGTTGGTCAGAGGAACGCATGCCCACTGTATGGAATCTGTCCGGTTTTTAAAAAAAGGAGAACCCCACCAAGGGTCAAACTATGTCTACTCGTATTAAAGGTCGCATACAAAATCCTTGCTGCCGTATCATGTGAACGTCTTAAACTGATCGTCAACAACCTGAAAGGTGCGGTTTTGGTTTCTGGTAGATCCGCCACCGACCAAATTCTCACTCTCAATGTTGATGGAGAACACCCGCTGCTTTGTCAGTCGGAAGAAACCGAATCTTATAATGTTAAAAAGGGTCTCAAACATGCGACCGGGAGAAACCAGCGGGATGTCAGTGGGGATTTTGCCAGTATCGACGCAGAAGCGCCAAAAGTGGGGTTAGAAGACAATTAAGCAGGAAAACCCTATCTGAGGACACTATATGTGATACAGGGTGGTCCAAAAGTCCGTTAACATTTTATACGATTATAAAAACAAACTATTTATATGTAAGGAAAAATGTTTATTTATTCTGAAAGTACACAATTTGGGATTTTATTTCTTAAAAATCACATCGTCCATATACGATCCTTCATTATTTTGACACTGTTACAACCTGGAGTGGAAATTTTCAATGGCCGACTGACAAGTGTTTCGGGAAATGTTTTGCATTATGAGTCTGAGAATATGAGTCATTATGAGAATATTAGCCTTTAATTCCTCAAGAGTCGGTATATTGCTGTTAAAGACTTTACTGTTAAGGTATCCCCAAAAATCCATTGGGCATAAGTCCGGGCAACGGGGTGGCCAATTAATGTCACCTCTTTTGGATATAACTTTTTGACCGAAATTTTCGCGAACTGCACTTAAAGATTCGTTGGAAGTGGCATGTTGCCCCATCTTGCTAAAAGCACGATCGTTGATTGAAACCATCAAAATCCTGAAGCGCTGGAGCAAAAAAGTTCTGTAGCATGGCGATATACCGCTCTGTATTCACTGTAATATGGACCAATAATGCCCTTTTGCGGCTTCAATTTCGGATTAGTGTCACCCTAATATCTGCAGTTTTGTCTGTTTACATGTCCATTTAGGTGAAAATGGGCTTCGTCTGAAAAAAAAATGTTGTTAAAGCTGGCGAACCTCTCTAGCATTTCGTTAGCAAACTGCAGCCTGTGAGCATAATCTTGAGGCTTTAACTGCTGAACCATGTGGATTTTGTACGGATGCAAATGTAAAACCTTGTGTAGAATGCGGTTTAAAGATGTTTTGGATACGTTTAAGACGCTAGACCGCTTTCGAGTAGAGAGTCCAGGTTGTTCACGAAAAGACGCTCTAACACGCTCTATATTGTTGGGATCCCGTGATGTTCTAGATCGGCCAGATCGTGGTTTGTCTATTATTGAACCAATTTCTTCAAATTTCTGGACCCATATTTTAATCGATGGATCTTCATTTTTATGCAGTATATTGTAATGAGCGAAAAATTTTCATTGCGCTAGAGTCGAAGAATCGTTGTTTCGATAGTACTCATACTCGCATACGCAGAACGCACGTTGTTTCTCGTTGAATCACGTCAAGGTGCTAAATTCCCATCGGCCGCTCTAACATTCCGTACCTCGCCCGCCCCACCTCTCCCACGTTGCTCGACGCAGCTGCCGATCACCCTGTATATAAGACTCTCATGCTCTCCTGTTATACGGCACCAAGACAGCGCGTAGTCGAAATTCTAATCCGTCTTAGCGGTATCACTTACTCGTATTTGGCTAGTGTTAAAGTGATTCGAGTGAATCTGAATGGTGGAAACCCATTGAGACTGGATCGAAAATTCAACACCACATTCGTGTCTATTCACATGGTAGCTCTAAAAGATAAAACGGACAACCTTTTGGAGTAGACCCATCTTTCTTACGATTCGCATCTTCTGCTAACGATATGTTATCCAATATACTCGTACGTTTTTTGGGGTCGTCAACGGAAATCGAGCTTGTATTCAAAGCCTTCTTCGAGCTTTCGCTAAAAGTTTTTAACGTGGTTGCTTCGAAGACCGACGCGAATAAAAAGATTGTGTTATTGAAGAAATTGATTCAATTCAACTCAGATCTCATCTATCCCTATAAAATTCTACAACCACGATTAGCAACCCTTCATACATATTGTACATAGATCGAAAACCTTAACACGTAAAGAAAGTTCTTAAGTAAATTTACCTCAAGGTCTTTTCTGACGAGCTAACAAGGTAATTTTTTTTTTCATCGAATCCTCTCCCACGGTTCCTGTTGGGGAAATTCTCAGACTTTTCTTCCTCTTCCTATCGGATTGTTTATGCAAGAAACTCCAGAAGAATATGCAGAGACTTTCAAGAAAAATGTGAAAAATTGCAAAATGTTTCACTAAAACGCTTACACCGCTGGAGGACGTCGTCTACTTCCACAAGCGGCTCGTATAGCTCATGCAAATACTACGGCATCATCTACCCTCATTAGAGGGATGAGGTTGAGTACACTTCAACCTGACAAATGCTCGTAAGCGTACACTTATTATCTACAAAAACATACATAAGAGTATATACTTACATACGCATATTTGCACGAGTATAAAATATAGCATACCTTTGTTAAGGTTCTACAAAAGCAATCTTCATACAAGTACCCACGTACGTAGGTCAAGTTAGTGATTTGTCACATTTGTTGTTTGCTTCACCTTTAAGTGCATAATTGACACCAGCGACGACGTCGACGTCGATGGCGATGTTTACAACTACTGAAAAACCAACGAAATACAAGTATGTATCTCTTTGACTAATTTTCCATATTTTATTTTGTAACCAGATTGAATGGCAAATGAGAACAGACAACAATGAAGATACTCGCGAAAGGTAAAAGTGTTTACATAAAGATTTTTTTTATTGTTTGCCATCTGACTTTTGCCTTGATCCTAGGGCGGTAGAGCGTAAAATGTTCCGGAACTTTGCTGAATATTGAATTGAAATGAATGTATTGGGTTCCAGGTCTATGCGTTTTTTTTTTTGTGCTTTTGTCTGTCTGTCAATAATTATAATCGAGAAGGTGTTACTGTAAATTATTTATAGACATTGGCTTTCAGAGGTTTTCGTGAAATTTGACGCAAAACGATTTTCGATTAGAATGATACTTGTTATGCCCGGATTAGATATCGGTTCAATAACTGCCGTCGTCCTTACCAAGTGCCACGGGGTACTCTGTGGCGCAGTATTCTTTTCAAAAATTAAATAACAATCTCAAATACGTAGGGACTTGAGCCTGTGGCGCATTTACAAATGTTATGATTGCTTGCTGCAAAGTCTTGATTTTCCGTAGTTCATTGCATTTACATTTACAATTGATTATCTTGATATGGATCCTTGTTTCCAATTAGTAGAAGAATTCACGTTGTAGTTGATTTCTGAACATTTAGATCATGCATCGACTATCACATGTTTAATATCATTGGAATCGAAAAAATATGTTACAAGGAAAACTGCGTTGATAAATACAATAGCAAAAGTCCCCAGATTGGGTTTTACAAGCTTAGTAGAGTTTGTGACTTTAAGGCAGTTTGTCAAATCAATTCTCTTCCCCGAGGAACAGGAGTCGAATTCGATAACCAAGTCACTTCCATCTGGTATGTAACTACGAGTATATTTCTTTAAATTTACTTTCATAATATTTCTTTCCGTGTATTTTTACTTTTTGTGTACCATTACTGTTAAGGATTAGTGATACATAAAGATCAGACACATAGATCAAAATGCGTCTAATCGGTTCCTCTGTTTGTCCATGCCGCTTTTTGGAGCAATAACTCGTACAATGACGGCGTTTTCTTCCTATTATAAGGTTTAATTTAGATAGTTCACCTTTTAGATTGACTGTTCCGTTTAGCAGCAAGAAATAAGGCAACAAAAAGGTAGCATTGCAAAGACGCTTTTAAGAAGTTATACAAATATTTAGAATCAAAGCAAAGAACGTCGACAAGAGCACTCGTCACATATAACTTTCACAAAAAGAGCAACTCGGCATTTTAAGCAAATTGTTTTAGATAGCACTGATGTCAAATGGAACCTGCAGATTCTTTTTAAAAAAGGGCATGACACCAAAAGTCAGTATCAGCAATGAAATCCGTCAATCATCAATAATCAATTCTGCAAATTGATTACATTTCTCAGCAAATGGTTGAATGATTGAGAAAAACTAAATATACGATGTAATGATATACATACGAGTATCTGAATCATGTAAGATCATCATTTTCGTACCAAAGATAAACGACCGAAGATATGAATGTTTTTGCACAGTAAAAAAAGAGATAAGAACCCAGTTTCAAAACTGAAAACAAGTTAGATATACAAGGGGCGCAAAATTAATCATCCAATTTTGTTTTTGAATTACTTTTTTACTAAATAAAAAAAAAATGATTTTGAGTGATGGAAATATTTATTTGGATGTTTACAATTGTTTCTATTAAGTGGAAAAGATGATAACCGCCAAGTGGCTGCCGCCAGTGTCTTGTAGCGTTCGCCAGTAACAGTGACCGTATTGCCGATGGCGTCCTCAAAAAAATACGACCCAATCACTCCTCCCGGGTAAACGCCGCCCCATACAGTGGCTTTGAGTGGATGTAATGGCACTTCGTGTATCACACGCGGATTTTCAGTGCCCCAGAAGCGAAGATTTTGCTTATTGACGTAACCGCTTAAGTGGAAATGCGCTCGTCGCTCATGATGATTTTCGACACAAAATCGTGTCAAAAACATCGACACAAAATCGTGTCAAAAACATCGACACACTTATTCCACGCTCTTGCGGAGTATATTGCTCCATTGCTTGTCCGTTTCTATACTGCAGCTGTCTAGTTCACAAATGTCAAATATGATTGACGTACGACGCCATTTGCAAAAATTACACCATCTTCTGATAGGGTGATTAATTTTGCGCGACCTTGTATATAAGACGCCAGTCAATAGAATCAATATTGGCAATTAAGGATGCTCCCCAATATTATCAGTATTCAACAGTCGCGGTTCATGATCTCGGAAAGAACGCAAATACACCATCAACTGAGAAAGCTTACCCCTCCTCGATAAAACTATCTCAAAACTTGTATGCGGGTGAAGAATGATGACCAATGATGACAGTACTACGGCTGGCTCAATCTGGAAACTTGCCGATCGTTAACTCCTATTTTCGGCCGTTATAATCGTTTCGATTAATGAGAGAAAAATTGAACTGATTGGGCTTCATCTAGGATGGTAGAAGACCCGGATTTTCACCAGCATTTGGAGACCATATGTCAACTTTCACTAATTTTTATAACTGCACTTTGCGGACCGACAAAAGGCTTCCCCACCGTGTAGTTGGCAGTTGGCTAAGATCCTTGAATATCCCCCGATCAAGACGCAGAAAATTCTTAATGCATTTAAGAAAGGAATAAACTGGGTAATTGCTGTACGGCCTCTAACTCTGCCGATCAGACAGAAGAATTTTTCCGTTAGAGACGTGATACTCTAATGGAACACATGCCACCACACACATATGGATTGAAAAAAACTAGATAGGTTTGTTCCAAATTAGTATTGCCTTAAACTTTACAACTGGACACTAATGGTTAATGCGCGTGTAGTTTGCAATCCCTTAGATCGATAATAGATCAAAATTTCATACTTAAGCAAATTTTTTAAAAGACGTATGACTTCTATTGGCTAGAGATCCACCACTTTTCATCGATTTCAAAGCCGATAATTATATAGTTGATAGTAGTATTCGTTCTCTAGATCATTATGGAAACTCGAAATCGTTCTAAACATGAACCTAAAACTAGTAAGATAGGTGTTAAGAGTGAACATTCTACCCTTATTAAATTATTTCATCTCTTGAAGTATGCGGACCGTTTCCTATATAACGCTATAGAAACTGTCACACACTAGAGTCACCGGTCTACCACCGATAAAACGTTCTTTTCAACAGCAGTAGTTTCGAAGCACTTAAGCGCCTTACATACCTCTATGTAGGCATCAATTTCTCTAATAACACTCTAATGAAGACCTAATCGTCAGTTTGTGAAGAACAAACTCTGTTTTAACGGACCAAGGTGTCTTAGGTGTCAGGATGCTTAGACCGACCAATAGACATGTTCGACCGGAACATGTTTGGAATTAAAGAGTCTGGTCTTCCAGGTACTTTTCTGTTGTATTGACCGCTTGACTATTTATTTAATATGTGGGCAGTGAACACATATTCGAACATATCCAATTTTAATTCTTTTGACAGCTGAATAAACTTATAGAAAAAATCAGTGAACCTTAATTGGATTTTCATATTTTTAATGGGTATGTGTTTAAGTCTTTTGCTTCCTCACACATGAAAAACCGGATGAAACTTTTCTCTCTCCTCTAAATTCTTAATTATTCACCACGTGTCAAGGCAGATCTACATAAAATGCGCAAAAACCCCATTAGACCTACCTAATCGTTTCATAAAGACGCCAAATTAAATTCTTATTAAAATTAAATCACGAAGATGTAACTTTCTACCCATAAGTCTCTTCTAATTAAATTGGCATCCTTTTGCCAGTAGGCAGTAGAGCAGCAGTTCCCCCTAAATCCCTCTGTGGAAAATACCGGGCAATGAAAAAAAACCATATTTCTGAAATTAGAATGTCAGCATAAAAACTGAATGAATTTCACTGTAGCAACCAACATCTCTCACTCAGCTTTCAAAATAATAATTTATGAACGCTCACAACATACGTTGTTCAAATTGAAATGGTGACCAACTGATTACTCAGCGCCGCATTGATACTTACAATTCGTATACTGACAATTTGAAACGCAAAAAACCATCAGGAGAAGGAAACCATCCCGGAAGACATTAAACATCACATTGCCGGATTGACGATTGATGCTGCCAGCCGGTACTGAGCACAAAACCCAGATGAAAAATGCCGAAACAATCTCTGGTTGAACTTGAAAACGAAAACTGACAACGACTACGGTTACTACAAAGAGCAACAGAATAAAGTGGGTGTGCTGAAGAACTAAAGAAACGTTTAATTAGCTGATTTTCTGCTAATTAAGATGCTAGATGCAACGTGCTGATGATGATGTCGTGATGCTGATGCTGACGGCCATGGTGATGGATGAATTCAGTTTAGGAGAAGGCAATAAACCTCAAATCCACCCCTGCATTCGACATCCTTTGTCCAAGAAGCTTTGTTCGAACTCAAACGAGTACATGTGTTTACATAGCTGACGACAAGAACTAAGTCAAGGTTGTAGTCATAGCACTGTCGTCATATCGTCAGCTCGGTGACAATAAACACGTAAATATTCACTTTCCGATTATACAAAAGAAAATGTTACCGACCCCAAGCTGAACAGGCTACTGACCATCAAATTTTGTATTAAGGCTATTCTATGTGCAGAGAAAAAGATTGACATCGGGTTGGGTGGGAGTGTGAATAATGTGATCTATGTATATGATGATGTTATGATATGAAAGATTTTTCATAGTACTGAACGGTAACTTGACGTGGCCAATATTGATGTGAGAATTTGTCGATTAATGGAAATTGTGTTAAAATAAAATACACACTCTTCTACTTCTCTCTCTCATACACACACAAACACACACACCCAATTCAGACAATGACTAACATAGACCTTGTAAATATTGCATAAACAGAGACATCAATTTTGAGATGGCAAAATGATGATGAGTGGGTGTCACATCCATTAGGCGATTTTGTTAACAAACAAACTAAACAAATAACTGAAATATTAAGGCATCTGTTGAACAAAATAAGAACGAGCTGTGGTCATTGGGGCAAGAGAAACGCAACATAAGTTTTTTTTCACAATTTAACTTAAATGACAAGCAAGATGGAAAACAAGGTTGCGTGAACTCCAACTGTTGAGAGTTAGAATCCTATGGGAGAAAGGCATTCCAACAGAAACCAGTAGTTGGATCACTCTCACAAATAAAATTATAAATTCAATTAAAAGATGAAATAGTTTTGGATTATTTCTGATATTACAGTCAAATAGTGAGCACAAAAGTTTAAAAGTCATTATTAATGATGAAGCATCTCACAATGGTTAGCTTCGATCGTGATTTCTCGCACAGTATAGTCGTTAGAGTATTACGTACATGCATTTCGATAAATCAAGGAAACCAGGTCTGCCTTATCAAAAAATTAAAAAACAAACAACCTTCTTCTGCAAATATTAAATAAACGGCAACTAGACAGTCGCATGTAGTCTATCAGATATACGATACTGACATAGGAGCGATATGACTCTGGATTCTATGGTTTCTGATACTTGAAAAAAGTTCGTAATCGAAAAATACATTCGATAGCCAAAATCTGTGCTTCATCAACTTATTAAAGTAAGCTTCTCTCAAGAAGGATCATATACAAATGCAACCTATAAATCTTCGATATGCATGCCCCACAGTCCGCACATTTAGTAATTACGTCGCTACGATATTCCAGCAGAAAAACAGCGTACACACAGTCGAGCTCTTTTGCAATCAGTTGTAGTCCAAAAATCGTTGATTAGCGATGTCAAAAATAGCAAGGTAGCTAATGCACCTGCCTTGTCTATTGAATTGTTCAAGACCGATAAAAAATGACTTATTTGAAGTATACAGAAGCTGTATTTTAAGTATCAGCTTAACATGTCAAGTCCTAAGACAACTTTCTTGAAATGCTTTCATGTCGTGCAATCTATATAAGAAATTAACAAAGGATTGAGAGCAAGAATGGTCAGCCACCCGACTGGATTTTATCAGTGTATCATCTTTAGAGATAGATCAGGCAGTCAAAAGAGTAAAAAAAGCAGTGAGCGCTTTTCAGTTTATCTTTGCTAATTAAGACGCGAAGATACTGCCACAATCAAAAGAAATGAGATTGTCATATTGATGATATTGACATCACCGCGCAATACCGGACATACAATACACAGCCTGTATTATTTATTCTATATACAGGAGAGAAAATCATCTGGAATGGACACTGCAGTGAATAGAGACAAGCAATACAAAGTGCCTTGTGCCATTAGTCACTGTAATAAATTCGATTTCCCTTGGTAAATCCTCTTCTTCGAGTCTTATATAAACATGCAAAATAACATCAACCTTGATATCAAGAGGGGTTAACTCTAATTAATGAGTTTAAATAACAGAACGAGAACGCTACGCATTTAGAGCGCTCGGAAGAAAAACTATTCGAAAAATCTGTGGTTCAACAAGGTGAATACACAGTATCCTTTTACCGAATAGAACATATAATACACATGAAGCAATTATATACATGAAGGAATTATCTGACCACCATTGATGTTGGTCTGCAAGATAATGTTTTGAATCCAAAACGGTTTGATGACACAAGGCTTGCAATTCGCATCTCAACATTTATTTTGTAGAACTCTTAACATTCCAGCACATAAAAGAAAACAAACACAACCTAAGCCCACTATAGTTAAATTCGGCATTACACCTATTATTAAGGATAAATAGGCGCAGACGCTTTCTCCGGTAATCAGTTCGTTATATTAAGAAGCAATTTTTTAAGCTACAATTAATCTCACTGTTCGAATAGCAGTTGACCTAAGATTCCACTAAGTACCTAGGGATTGGCCAACTAATGTTTATTTGCCTCACGGGTGGGGGGGTGGGCTTGTTTATTTTCCAACCTTTCCCGTGCAAAATAATACTCAGGAAGAACATAATACAGGTAGATATTTATAAAAAGCATTGGCTCATAGAAAAGCGAGAAGAATCATGCCTGGAAAAATCTATTTCATCGCCAATCGTTGGTCAAAATTTAGTCGTCACGAATAGGTATACCGTAAGCTGAATAATAAAAGGTATTGAAAGTTTTGAAAAGGAAGAGAATTCAACATCCGCTCTACATCGAACTGCATACGCTTTCTAGACATTTTTAAAAGCAAATCGGCGATGACCTTCAACCGAACTTTTGGTAGATATTGCAACTAATACTCATATAGTTGATAACCTGTGTCACTATATTTCACAGCCTAAGGGCCTCTTCAAAACATATGGTGTTATTTGTTATTACAGCGGCAGGATTCCATTTTCTGATTACGATAATATTAATCTTTTCAGATAATATAGGTTAATTTTATCACCCAAAAACAATAGTTTCCCTCTAAATACGTTAAAGCATCAATACTAGGCACATGGTTGAATAGTAAATGAAGCAACACAATATATACCAATAACAATAAACACTTGCCATCAAAGTAGGTGCACCTCAAAACTAGTTAAGTATTAGTATTAATATTTAATACACTTTATAGAAATTCGAAACACATCGTTCAAAGCTCATTTGAATGTGTTTTGTTATTCAGAAATAAAATAAATCCATCACCAGAAGCAGGATGCAGCAATTCATCATAATCTTCACCTTCAAATAATGAAAATATAAAAATTCCCGGCCTTCACTCAATGCCTCCTATAAACTTGATCTTGAAATTATATGCAGACTTTATTGAACCTTTTGTTTCTTTAAAAATATTTACATTGAGCTTCTTTTGACGTCAATGCCTTCCGAATGCAAAAAACCCTGAAATTCTTTTACCATCACACAAATTAGTCTTTAATCCCCATTGCCCCCCCCCCCCCTCCCCCCACACCATTCAGCCATTCAGAAGCTGAGTGTTTCTCTCTGTCCTGGTCAACTACAACAAATGCCAATCACAACAATATTAATAAAGTGGAATTTGTCATCACGAATAAACAACAAATAATCTTCGCCAATTCATTTTAAAAATAAAGGAAAAATCTCAAAATTAAGAAAACAAGAACATATGGAGAGGAGAAAACCAGAAAATCCTTTTCAAGATTAATTACGCCAATCGGAATCCATTGAAAATGATCAATGTTGACTGAGATCCGACTGAGAATCGCCTGCACATCTCTTGTGATTATTTTCAAAATTATGTTGTTCACTTCTTTCACACATTTTTGCGAGTTTATTGATACAATCGAAGAAAAGAAAAAAAATAAGAAGTAGACTGACCTGTTGGATAGGTTTTCATTGAAATGTGGGGGCTGATCTTACAACGAATGTATGAAAGGAGTCATTACTCTTACAGAGATCTCAGTCATCGAGACGAGAAACAAATTCTATTTCCATCATTTCCAAGAATATAAAATGATTATGTGCATTTCAATTTATCGATGAAACACAAAGAATTTCACATTAAAAAAATTAATTCTTTGGGTAGTACTTACGTTTTACATTCTGAACTACTAGGCGCTCTCAGTTCCAACATTTGTGATGTCTTCGTAATGATGAGGAAGAATGTGTTTTTGTCCACTGCAGATTGTCGCACCAGCGTTTGCTGATCAAAATATGTTATTGGGCTAATGAACTTGTTCAATTCAGTTGTTCCAGTTGTGGAGATATTTTGAAGATTTTTCAACGCATATTTGTCGTCCTAAAATAAAATTTAAAAATGATAAGAATGAAGTTATATGAGGAATACAAGACCGGCGTACCTGTTTTGTAAGCAAAAGCACCATATTCTCAAAGAGCAGGCCATATAACTGAGTACCAGGATTCTTTTTCATTGTTAAACTTCCATCGTGGACAAGTTTTAGTTGTGTCAAGTCCAGATTCTGAAACGAAAGAGTTAAAAATAATGTGTAAATGCAGAGTCATAGGTGAGGGTTTGGAAATCTTAACAGTGTTCTTTATCAAACGCTTTGATGCTCTTTTCACAATGTAATAAATATATAATAGAAGGAGTAAGTGTTATACCACGGCGACTTTTAATCATTTAAATCAATACCATCTTTAAAATCATAGCAAGACAGCCTTAAACGACTTGTAATTCGCTGCAGCAGCCCTAGAACTAATTCATGTCCTACAAAAACAAGTGCCAGGCATTTATTTTCAATGTAATAGCACGATTCATTCCTTAGCTTATAAACACTTGAAAAATTCAGGCAAAGACCAGATATCCAGGAACCAGACAAAAATGAAGTCAAATACTTTAAAACAAGATGCAGGGCTATAGCGAGCATTGGCAAGCTAATTTATTCGTATTCGAAAGGAGGGAAATTTGATCCTATTTCTACAAACTCTTCCTCTATCTTTCTATTATAGAAATTGGACGCACTCTTTGCACTTTCAATACGTAGAAGCACAAAAAAAACATTGTATATTTTTGTTGTTCTAAATGCTTTGGCTTTGGATCAGTTAAGTTTTTTGTTGATTATACTCGGGTCTTGAAAATCTTATTGAAATACTAAACTATACATCAACCGAACATGTACAAAAGGCAATAATACGAGGCAGAAACAGTAGAGGAAATACCCATGAAGATGGAAAGTACATATAATACATATGTACACTAAGATTTAAAAAAAAGCCCGCATTCAAGTAGAACAGAAAATGTTGACTTTGACGTTTCCTTCTTTTTATTGAATGCGATTATTAGGAGTTACAGTATTTTAGTCCGTGGTTATCTTATTTTCGAAGTCGCTCCGATTTTTTTAATAGCTTTTTGACTGTGAAGTGAAATGTGCACGATGAACAGGAGGTAGCTAACCAAATTTGAAAAATGACAAATCCTTTTTTTAAAGAGGAAAGTGAATCGATGAGAAAAATATTTCGTCGATTAGGATTCAACGTCTCGACGAAAAGAAAGTAGTGCCAAGAAAGTAGTGTTTTAGCACGAGAAAGTGGAAGCTGTGGATACACCACTCTACGAATCGACCACCAATAGGACAACGTTGAGGAACCGGTTCGTTAGCACACCAAAAGTAAGGAGAGATATTGTGGAAACCACCGACATAAACATCTCTGTGACAACAGTTCAAAGACGGCTTAATGCGTCTGGATACGGCCTAAGGGTGTCATGGTTTGGGCGATCATAACTACCGGTAGAGTTGGAACTCTTTTGATAGTGGATGGATCCTTAAATGCTTTAAAGAAAGTATAAAGAGGTTGTAGAAAATGGCGTAGTTCCCACTAAAGAGGAAGTGAACCAGTGCCACCCGGGTGTCCTGATTCAGGACGATTCCGCAAACGCAATTTGCAACCCGTAAAGGGCCAGTAAAATTGTTGCTGTAGATAAGATTTCGAAAGCAAAAAATAATGAAGAATCTGTCTCATTGATGTCTCATTGATATAGTCTTTGCTAAAGAAATAATTCCGCCGTTTAAACGTTTAAAAGAAATTATAACTTGAAAGTCGACGGGTGCCAGTGTCAAGCAGGCGGATGTACCCCAAAATAAGGGCTCAAACAACTTATAAAAAAGGCGTTGAAAAAGAAATTAACCAAAACGACTTCATACAAACCTATTATGATGATAATCCGGAACGCTTTACATCTTATTGCAGCTAAATCATAATCATATCAACAGCCTCAGGCTTCCTTATAAAATTATTACAGAATTTTGAATCTTTCAATCAGGTTAAAGAAAGTTTTGTGATAAATGCTAACGTAATCGATTATGTTAGCAGAAACAAACCTAAAAAGAAGACGTGACCCTGATCCAAGAACCATGCTAGTACAATAATGGTGGTAGGATGTAGTTAAGTTGCCTAGGTGGTGGCGTTGCGAAGTGGTTAAGTTCTTCGACTTCTAGACAAGAGCGTCTGGTTTCATACCACGGCCAACACCAAAGAACTAAAAGACTAATTTTTGCGCCATTACCACCTTGAGAGCGGCAATTGCAAGCCTCCGAAAACAAAATTGTTTGCCTATTAAAAAGCCTTTCACTTTGTGCACAATATGGCAAAACAAACATAATGAGTTGAATTGAAGCAATGGTCATATATCGGACTGTTGCGGCATACATTTTCTTTTTGTCTTAGCATTGCCTAATCTAAAATAAAAATTCAGACATGATATACAATTTCAATCCTATCTCTAATTCAGGACGGTGTGTTCTCTACTTCGAAAACTCTCAACAAAAGATTCAGGAGATTTTGTATACAAACAATCATAGGTTTTAGCATCCGTAAACTGCTTAGCCCAGCGAAGTTTTAAGGTTTTTTTTAAAGAAAATCTATAGCATGTAGAGGATTTGCAATCTTAATTACCCTATGACATGCAACTGGGACAATGCCTTACCACAAACACAACTGGATATTGACTAAAGCAATGATAGATGAGCACATATAATTGGAAGCTTGCATCTAAAATATTGTAAGCTTGTCAACGAATATACAATTGGAGAAACACATTTTAACTTTAAAACAGGCAAGTGCAATTTCATTTACACTCTTGCCGCGATTTCAGTTTTAGAGTTAGCAATTTTTTTTTAGGTTTATAAGCAATTAATTTACAAAAAAATGTATAACTGCACCGTAGTGGGAAAAAAAGTTGGACTGCAGTTTCTTATTGTATGTGTTCTCCAATCGGAAGTGTTAGCGATACCCAAATGACGTATATCCCGCCTCGCGGTGGTTTCCATATTACTCTTACTACCTTCTTAGTACAAAGTGTAAGGCCGAAAATAAAAGAGCTGATGGTTTGGCGGAACTAGTCTCAAATTTTGAAATGCTTTATGATTTAAGACGGAATTTGGAATTGTAGGGACAGGTTTGTTTCTATTTTGCTTATCTTTATGACAATATGGCCCACCACATTCGTAATTGGACCGGAAAACCCTTTAACAAAAATTGAAAGGACGATTTTCCGCTTTGACAATCATTAGCTAACTGCTAGTAATGATACAGCAACACTGGGTATTTCCTTCAATACTCATGCTTGCAGATGTAAAAAAAAATGAACCAGCCAAAAACTATTGACGACTTTTTGATCACAATGTCAGGCATTGTACAAGTATTTTTATTTATTTTTATTTTAGTACAACCTTAAGCAATTTTTGGATAAATTTATCTCTAGTAGTGGCCTTTTCAAAATTTCACAAACTCTATACACGAATAATTGCTTTAAGTAGTCATTTTTTTTTATCAAATAGTGAATAGGAATCTAATCTGGTACCAAAATGGTGCAATAATTCGGTTGCTGGAACTTGATTCAGGTTGTTCATAGACCCATGTATCAATGCTTACCATATTATTCAATTAGTTTGAGTATAGTAGGGATCATTTACAACAACCTATCATTGAAAAGTGCAACGCGAAATTGATTACGGTCCTTTTGAAATTTATGGCTTAAAGTTAGTTAACTCGCAGTAGACTTTTCTTTTTAACGGTAGCACTCAGACATGAAACTGGTCCATTGTATTCCATGTGTTCCGAATGCCAAGAGCACGAATGTCATCGTACGAGTATTACAAATACTCTTGAATAAAACAAAATTGCCCTGATGGGCTTTGCTTTGCTTTGTAATTTACAATTACCACTGGTAATTTTGGAATCGTGATATATCATTGTCAATTTCCTGAACTTAGTTTGAAACAGATTTAAATTATTAATTCTGCGGAATAAATTTCGCATAGTTTTTAACATATTTTATAACGTTACAGGACTGGCTTTACACAATAACGAGCCTTCATACAAGGAAAAGTTGATCGCTTTTCTGTTAGGTGAATTTTATTTGCGGATAGTTTATCTAAAAAAAGATAATGACATGATCAAGCTAGCTTGAAAAAGCAACAAGAAGTTAAGGAAGTTTATTTAGCACCTTCTAATGTATTCTTCAAAAGTTTTTCTCTTCTATGTGGCTTTTCGTTCAGTTTGCTTGGATACAGGGCATCATTTAATACATAAAATGAATTTCAACTTAATTCTTCTCTGTGATCATCAATAGGTAGGTTTTTTGATACGACTGATGGTCAGAGCCAAAGAATACCTCAAAGTACAATAAGAAGATCTCATAACTTACTCTAAACTCCTCCTTGTCAAATGTTGATTTGTCCAATTTTCGCTGAATAGTCTGCAATCTAAAATGAGTAAAAAAAAAAAAAAAAAAAAAATACATAAAATATTCCGAAAATTAAATGAAATTTATTCAGCTTACTTGTGTGCATCCTCAGCGGTTTTCACAGCCTGATTCACATCAACTAATATTCTCTTGGAAGAGTCCAGTGCTCGTTGCACTGCTTCTGCTTCAGCATTATCATCGGGCACCACACGTTTTGTTATTTTATATAAATTCTCAAACAACAATGGATATTTGGTTAAACGCTGCAATACAGTTGGCAGCAAATCCTTCAATTGTAAACGCCGACAGGCTTTGTGCGATTCAGCTTTGGTTAGGAATCTTTGGAGATTTTCATCTTTACGTCGTTTCTCTTTGAGTGCCTCCAGAGCGATTTGTTGTCGAGCACAAAATTTAGCCGCAAATTCGCGTAGCTCCTCACCTGATTGACCATCAAACATGCCAGCTAATAGATCACCAACTTGTTGGACAATATGATTATGTTCGATACGACGCATTTTCAATTTTTGCTCAAATGAACTGTGCAGCTCTTTGAGAGAGAGTAAGGCAGGCGGAAATAATAAATGCAAATGATCATTTGGTAAAACGGCACATTCTTGGAGTGGACGCATAAATATACCCTCCAGGAGTTTTAAGGTACGAACGTGACTTCGTTCTGTTTGATAGATTTCTGTAAAAAAAACAAATATAAGCAAAAAAGTAAAAAAAAATTGAAAGTGTACAGGACAAGACGAGTTGTAAAAACTAGAATTCTTTGGAAAGCTGCAACACGTTTCTTAGTCAAATGTACATAGCTGCTCTCACCAAGAAGACAGTAAAGTCCATCTATGTGCTTTGGATCCAAAAATGATTTTGATACGTGTTGTGGAAGAATAGAAACTGCCGTGTATATTTGTCACTGTATCGGTACAGAAAGTTACATATTTTCATAGAATTTTATGATGGAGGAGAAATCTCAAGGTATGTTACGAGTTCTTTTGAAGATATGCCCTCCAAAATCGATTGATACATAAGACGTTACCACGGAAAATCATCCACAATTTGCACCAAATTACCAAAAATGAATACAGATGTCAATGATGATGAATCGAAAACCGTGAAATAAGTGTTTACCATCAGTAGCATACAGGAGATCAGGTTATAGGAACCAAAAGAAGTGCAATAGGTCGGTAGATAGAAGAGAAGGGTAATAGAGTTGTAAGGAGATGCGCAAACAGCGGAACCTGGCCGGAGTCGATGAATGAATAAACAGAATGTCTGCTACACCTCTTCTTCAAGGGTATTCATTTTAAAAAGTTTGGGGCGGTTCAAAAAGGGATTTAAGATAAAAGGGTCGTTCCATGGTAGACCAGTTAAATACTCTCAATACTGAAAACATAAATTCGCTGAAAAAGGGCCTCTCGCTGGACAGACGTACTCAAGCAGGGGGCGAACAATGATGATGTAGATGTAGAATATAATCACGTAAGGGTTCGAAAATTCTTTGGACTACCGTCTCTTAAAACCAAAAGATGAGTTGGATTTGGGTCGATTTAGTTGAATACGAGTATCTTGACTTTGTATATTACTGAAACGTAGCCTTAATGTATTTTTACTTCCTAACCTCAGCGACCCCGACTTAATCGTTGCCAAACTAGAGACTGCCAAAGGCTCCTACTGGCTGGCATCGGTTTATCTTGGCCACGACCATGTGGACCCTCTCCCTGGTGATAACCTAGAAAGGGTGTCACTGGAAGCTGGAAGGCAAAAAACTGGCCTCATCATCGGATGCGACGGAACTACCGGAAAGCTGATTGGCCAAAATACAGAGGAATACTATCAGAAACGCTATCCTCTAAACTATCAAGCCCCCCGTGTGACACCAATGAGCTTGACATGAAAGTCAAGGAATTTACTCTGGCTCTCAATCAAGCTATGGCCGCTTCCAGCCCACTTATTCAAGCTAGAGGCAAGAAAAAGCCACATCAGCACTGGGACTGCTTAGAAATATGTACTTGGAGAAAATTTTCAACGTGGCAAAAAGCATAAGAAAAGTGACTGACTGGGACTCATACAAAGAATCCCTCAAATTATACAAAAAAGAACTGAGGAAGGAAGAAGCGACAATCCTGGAGGTCATTCTGTGACAAAATCACAGAAACTTCTGAGGCATCGCGGCTAAGAAAAATACTCTCTACAAATCCTATGATGCCTAGCTGTTTGAAAAAAATCGATGCTCCTGGACAACCTCAAGTGATGAATCACTCAACCTGCTACTGGACACCCAAAATTCATGGTCTGATTACAAGAGACAAACTGCTCTGGGCGCTGCATAGCTTCAAACCATACAAGTTTGTTGGTCAGGACGGTATAATACTTTCCGAGCTAAAAGGTCCTCAGATATTATTCTGCCTGTGCTAGAAAATATTATGAGGAGCTGTATAGAACTTATCCACTGTCATGGAGAAGTTAATGTAGTATTCATTCCCAAAGCCGAAAAATGTTCTCATGTTGTCCCAAATGACCTCAGACCTATAGGTCTATCATCTTTCCTTCTGAAAACTCTAGAACGACTGATTGATATCCATATACGAGCTAAAATTGATCCAAGACTTCTGTCAACGGCTCAACATGCCTACTGTAAAGGAAAATCGGTGGAAACGGCTCTGCACTCTTTAACTAGCCATATCGAACGATCCCTACAATATAAAGAGTGCAATGGTTGCTTTCCTGGACATAGAGGGCGCCTTTAACAACGTCAACACATCCGCAATCACGACTGCGCTGTCAACTCTGCAGGTAGACGACTCACTTGGGGAGTTGATCAGTCTCATGCTAAAAAGCAGGATAATCAACTCCAAACTGGGTGAGACTTCTGCTAAAAATGTGTCAGCAGAGATACGCCGCAAAGCGAGGGCCTTCAACCTCGCATAACCAACTGGCTATACATCTCGGTCATAAGACCGATACTTACTTAAGGGGTGGTCGGCTGGTGGACGGCCTTAGAAAATGCAGTCAACTGCTAAACTAAGCCGAGTCCAAAGAACAGCATGTCAATGCATTATCGGAGCCTTGCGGTCTACCTCCTCTGTGGCGTTAGACATTCTGTTTTATTTGACAGCGACTAAACAGTACAAATAATTCATTTGGCGACGCCAACATTCTTAATACATTAGGAATCCTCACAGAGAAAATCGATTACACCATACCTGAACGTTGGTTTGACAGAAACTTCCATGTAAGCTTCCTTCTCTAGATCATTCTGGGAGGAAGATGCTTTCATGGAGGACAAGTCAATCCATCTCTATCTAAAGCCGATAGCGGAGTTGGTGGCGGTGTTTTTTCAGATAAGCTAAATCTGAACCTCTCTTTCCGTCTTCCAAATTACTGTAGCGTGTTCCAGGCGGAAATTTTGGCCATTAAAAAGCTCTGTCCTGGCTGAAGAAAAACGTGATATCTGCAAAGGATATCCACATTTTTTCGGATAGTCAGGCCGCTATCAAGTCACTGGACTCGATCTCATTACATTCTAAAACCGCCCTTGAATGCCGATCATCTCTCATGGAGGTGGCAGAGCAGTTCAACCTTCACCTTTTTTGGGTGCCGGGCCACAGAGGCATTCCAAGGAATGCAGAGCCGATGAATTCGCAAAAATTGGAACCACTCTCCCTATTGTACCGGAAAAGGGTAGCATAGGTATACCAATCGCTACGTGCAAACTAACATTATAGCTGGATGCCAATAAAAGAACAGACCTTAGGTGGCAAACATGTCTAGCGACCAAACAGATCTGGCCAAAGCTGGATCTGAGTCGCTCTAAGTGTCTGATCCTTTTAAATAGGAAACGTCTCAGCGCCATAATATAATAGGTGTCATCACTGGACACTGCCTCATAGGCAAACACGCAAGAAGGCTTGGCGCTTTTACAAATGATTTCTCTAGAAGCTGCATGAACAAGGAAGAGGAGGAGACAATACTCCACCTACTCTGTACATGTCCAGCTCTCTCCCAGAGAAGAAAGCTTCACCTAGAAAATATAGACGTTAACAGTCTCCTACGCTTTATCATAAGCTCAAACTGGTTCCATTAGTAGGAGGATCATAGATCTACGTGGCATCACAATGGGCTAATAGGCCTAAGAAGATAAAGTCGAGAAGGAGACTGATTAAATTTACGTCATAAGAGAATAGATTAAATGGTAAGCCCTAAGCCAGTTTGAAGCACCAACATATTGAGCCCTTCTTAAAGGAGTTTGGTGTCTTGGGTTGAAAAAATAGCAGTTTAAGAATCGTCAGCATAAAGGAAGAAGATATGATATGATATTTGTGACCTCCTTAAATAAAATCATTTTAATTTATGATGAAAAGAAAAGGTCCTATGTGGTTGCGTGGTGGAACACCATACATATGTGGCCAAAAAAGGAGCAGAACATTCTAATAATGGTTTTCTAGGTAAGAAGTCGTCCATTTTAAAAATATTATTTCCGAACTACCACAAAACCTAAAAAGAATCGATTGGTGAGATATTTTACTAAAATCTTTGCAATAACCTCATTTTTTTTTTTTGCCAAAAAGAGAATGGAGTGTTCGAGTTTTAACGATGTTTGTATAGTATTATACTTACCGTTAATAATTTCCTGGCGTTTCTTTTCCGCATCGGTCAAGGCGGCCAAAACTTCTGCTGTAATATTTGAACTCCAGTCAACTTCATTTACCAAATCATCATCATCATCGCTATCAATCCATTGTCGCGGATGTCCAGATGCTAGACTTTGTGCTTGACTCACTACATTTGCACTAAACATATTACTACTCGTGTTTTGTATAGTTGCTCCAATTGGTACTGGACCACCAACTTGCTCCATTGAGGTACTTGGACTCTCAGAACCACCACCAGATGATAGACTAGAATTAGAGCTCGCTGTATAGTTGGAATTGGATAGCCCCAAATCGGGTTGGTCATCACTAAAAAAAAAAAACAAAGAAAAAATAAATTATTAACAGTTCAATGGAAGAGTTTATTGAAGAATCCCTAAAGTTGACTAGCGCGCAATTTATTCAAAATTCAAAAACACACTCTAGTACTTACTTGTCATAGTTGTAGCCAAGGATCTCCTTGAAACTTTTACTTCTCGTGTAACGTATTTTGCTCTTCATCTTGAGAGTTGCTTAGACAAAATGTACGTTCTTCAGAGAGGGCACTTTGGTTTCTTTTTTAAAAAATTATTTGTTTTTTATTGTTTTATAATTATTTTCTAACTTTTCTATTTAAACATTTGAACTTTATTCTGAAGAGATAAGTAAAACAGAGAAGATTAAGAAGTTCTTCACCACCTGTTGCCAGTACGCACTTCAAGTGCCTAATTGACACTGCATATGGTATAAGTCAAGAGCTCTATAATTACACACGACTTAGTGGGTGTTGCAAGCAGGAACGAATGATGATGATTGCACTCTCACCTTAAGTGCAAGACAAACCCTATTTTCCAACAACAGAGTGATGGAGGTGAATTAACAAGGAAAATTACATCACTTGCGGAAAAATTTATTTTATTGCTGTTTCAGTTGCAGTTTTGCAGCCCCCCATTGTACGGAGGACTTGGCGTTTACGAATATCGATGGTATTTTACTCGCAGCGAAAGTGTGCAATTTGCGTAATTAATATCCGGAATAATAGATGGATGTCAATATACATACGAGTAGTTCACTCGTATCCTAACAACTCCATATCCGGAAGGAAATTGGAACATAAACCACCAAGCACCGTTTCTTTATAGTTAACTATTGTAAAAATTGTCTATCGCTCGCTCTGAGTACTGTTCAACTGACTAATGGATGTCCACTGTTGATAGACCAATTGAATGAATATCACCCACAAGGTCGTTGTTTGTGTCTGTTTAATTTCCTACCATCAACTGGGGGTGGGCTAACACTTCCTAAGAAAATCCAAGAACATAAAGATCATCATCTCTGCCGCCATCGTGTCTGTGTTTTTATTTTCGAAATGAAGAATCCTTTGAAGTGTTCCAGATTTCTAACACACGTGCTAATCAATTCAGGAAATTATTGAGAACAAAGTGTACTTTCGAAAGTATGTACTCGTAATCGTAATCCAATTCATATCATCTAAGAATATGTTACGTGCAAAACTTTCTAATGACAAACCTTCGTATAGGGTGAAATGCTGAAGCAAATTTCTCAGTTTGATAGCTTTGAGGCTTGGTGAATAAAACTTTGCCAATTCATTATATAATGTCAGCGTGGGAAAGAAAAACACATAAAAGTCGAAGATGGAAAATTAGCTACTACCACCATGATGTTGATAGGGTTGGTGGCGAGGAAAGTGGACGGGTGATGGCGGGCGTAACGAATGAATAATATTTCATTGAGCAAAATGTTTGTTCAAATGAAATTTGTTGATTTGGAATCATCGCCTGTGTCCAAATTGAATTTGAAAATTGTTCAAATAGTTTGGCTATTAGCAATTGAGGTCAACGTAATAATAACTCTTCAGATGTCCGGACTCTTTCTCTTGATTTTTGCGGCTAGAAGCAAGAGCGCCTATGTAGACATTTGCTTGAGCAGCAAAGTGCAAATTGATGTCAATGGAAAGGGGTTTTTTTTGGAAAGAGAATTAATTTAGAAAAAGATGGGATTTATCAGCTGTCTTTGTAATGAGATTAGGTTAGTTTGGGTTTGGGTTGATGTTTTTTTTTTTATAATTTACGCGTGCCTAAGGGGTTAGATACCCTTTTACTGTTGCTAGGGCGCGGGCGGAAAGGTAGAAGGAGGAGAAAGGAAAATTGTTTTTTTTTTGTAGCTTGAAACTCTACAAACTGTTACGAAGTAAAGGGAGGGTATGACGAAGCTCTTGCGCCAGGAAAAATGCCGGTTGGTTATAGTCCAGCGGAACGCATCTTAAAAAAAAATCGATTGTTCCACACTACGGATACGGGGAATATCTTCTTAATAACCTTTGTCAAGGTTAGTGAAGATCCTCTTTGACTTACGAAGGGAACATCACTAAGACAGTCGATATCTGTTACATCTACGAGGGGCGTTCAGCATATTCTCGGTATCGGGGTGAAGCTGTGGTTGTATATATAAATTGACTTATTTATCAAGTAATACTATTAACTTAGTGCATTCATATAAAATTTCATATAAATGTGATTATTAATTCGCGTTTTATCTCTAGTTAAACAGAATCATAATGGCAACTGAGACGATGATGGTGAAAATTGAGCATCGCGCTGTAATTAAATTTCTCACTAAGCAAGGAAAAAGTCAAAAAACTATTCATGAAGAGATGGTGGCTGTTTACCAGGGTTCCGCACCTTCATTATCAACTGTGCAAAAGTGGTCAAGTGAGTTCAAGAGAGGCAGAGAGAGCATTGAAGACGACCCCCGCTCCGGCGCCCCGGCGCCACGGCTACTGCTTGTGCGTGAGAAAGCATCAAAGAAGTCGAAAAACTTGTTCTTGAGGACGCCCGAATAAAGGTGAAAATGATGGCAGAGATCACCAAGCTTTCAATTGGTACCATTCACACCATTCTTCATGACCATCTTAACCTTTCAAAGGTCAGTGCAAGGTGGGTGCCACGAATGCTCACAGCGCCTCAGAAAAAAGTGAGAATCGCATGCTGTAGAGAGCTTTTGGAGATGTGTAGTGAGAACGCGGACGGTGTTATGGATCAAATTGTTACTGGGAACGAAACATGGGTCCACCACTATGACCCTGAAAGCAAACAAGAGTCCATGCAGTGGCATAAAAAAGGAACAGACCCCCCGAAGAAGTTCAAAGTCACTCCGTCTGCCGGGAAGCTCATGGCCACAGTTTTTTGGGACTCAAAGGGAATCTTGCTCATTGAGTACAAAAAAAAAGTGAAACCATCAACGCCACATCCTACGCTTCCACTTTGCATAATTTGCCGGAGGAAATTAAAAAGAAAAGACGGGGTAAACTCGCAGCGGGTGTGTTGCTTCTTCATGACAGCGCTCCTGTTCACACGGCGCGAGTTTCCAAGGCTGCTGCGCGAGATTGTGGTTTCGAAGAAATCCAACACCCACCCTATAGTCCAGACCTTGCCCCTAGTGATTATTTCCTCTGTTTCCGGATTTGAAAAAATGTCTTCGTGGAAAAAGATTTTCGGGTGATACGAGTAAAGAACTCAAGTCGGCAATAAATGGGTATTTTGCAGAGAAAGAGGAAATTTATTTTTTTGAGGGTTTAAAAAAGCTTATCTCAAGATGTAACAAATGCATTGATGTTAGGGGAGATTATCATCATTAGGGAGATATTCATATCGATATCGAGAATATATTGAACGCCCCTCGTATTAGTATCGTTCGTGCCTGGTTACAATCCCGGCAGGCTTCAGGATCCCGCCAATAATTCGGGAACCATCTCAACTTATAACGCAAACAATCAGCATATTTAGCACACAACTATGGACGATCACTGGATATTTGTAAAAAAAATTGCTTGCAACCAAAGTTTAATGCTATTTATGTATGTCGCTGAGAGGCAGGGAAATCACAGAACATGGCTATCGCCAAACACCTAAACACGATTCGAAGAGCAAATCTCACTCAAAGCTTAAAGTCCAACAGCCTCAGAAGTAGAGAGAGCTGCACTTGAAGCCTAGAACTGTTAGTAGTGACAAGTGGACAAGTGCAAGCACAACAACGATTGTACGCCGATGTGCGATCTATCTACAACCAATAAACTCACTGTATGGCGCAACTGAAAGTAGAACCTCGTGCAAAGACTAGGCTGTTTCTTGGTGATATCAGATGAGGATCAACGCAGGAGATGGAAGGATTTTTTCTTTATTTCAGTAAACTGCCTGCACAGCAGTGTCACATTGTTAATATCGCGGTCCAAGAATTTAGTTAGCGTTTTGAATAAGAAATTTTCCGAATACGTACCACCCAGTTACCAATATGGACATTGCAACTGCAATTAAAGACCAAATTACGCCAAGTACATCGGCAGACCTACTGAACCGTAGCTAAAGAATGAAAACAATTACCGTTTCCTGAAATTGTGGGCTGAGAAAATTGAAGCGGTAAGGCGATCACCTTGTGTATTACTATAAAGTAATGCCTGGAGAATAGATCTTCGTTCAACATCCTTTTCCTGATGATAAGGAAAAGTTATTCATGCGGCAACGCAGACTTCTGAATCGGAGAGAGTAAGACTTACATAAGAGACAAATGGACAGGAAGTCGAGAAAGTTGATCAAAATTTAGCGGCTTAAGGCAATATCGGCTGTGATATGGATAACAGATCCCGAGAGGCAAAAGCTGGTTGGTATGCTAACTAAATTTTAGAAAATCAACATTTAAAGCAGTAAGTCAAAGCTGCAACTGAGAGTTTTATGGCAAAATATTATCTTCATATAAGAACAGCTAAGTACGACCACATTACGGCATATCGAAAACTTGAAAAACAATACTTTAGCCTAGATAACCAGAGTATTAAATACCAAACATCGCAGATACAAGGATGCTTAGTCTGGAGGAAAAGTAACAATATCCTCGTGATCAAATTGGGTGGAGAACTCAACACTTTTAATGAAGCATTATCCAAGATTCGCCACCCCGTCAAATTAGTAAAGTAGCCTTAGTGAACATTTCATACGTTTTTCATATTACTAAAAGTGTTATTTCAATTATTCCTTAATTAAGTTTAACTGGGAGAAAATACTCGTATGTAGCAACGTTATCTATAGACCATGCGTGGTTTCTGGAGGAAAATTTACATAGTTGTTACTGCTTGGCCTAAGTAACAGTCATACCCTTAGGATTCAAAACACCATAATCGATCCCCGTGATTCCAAATCCGTCGAGCAAAAAACCTCCCTAAATCACACCGAATCGATGATTCAATTGACATTGCCACCAACTGATGCCATCGAAAATTAGGTCAAGTCCAACTTCCAACGTTGAATCTTTTACCCCACAAAAGGAATTTCATTCAACTTTTATGTCCACAAAACTTCGCTTAAAACACCATTTCTAACCATACACCAAACTCCATTAAACTGACCTAAACGATTTTCTTTTTATAGATGCAGTCACATCCTGTGTTCGTTGAGACTACTTTTTCCTTATGAGGATACGAAATTCCCCTTGAACATAAATATGACATCCTTCTCCTACCCGTAATTTCCCCTGATTATCACCGTAATCTGTCAATATTTGTTCAAATGACCAAGTCGATTTGTTTGCATTAAATGAACCGACACACATAGAGTGAAGACAGAAGAGATGAGAATAAAATGCGACAACTGACGTATATCCTTGAACACGACAAACCATCCGAACAGACGTTGGAAACAACCACCAATTAGGTGAAACTTTCCTGCGTTCAGCAGCAGCAGCAGCATAACACATTGTCGCCTTGAAAGCAGAGAAAAATTTCCACAATATTCGTAAAAGCGAGTCGGACAATTTTCCACTTTTCTTTTATCTTTTTATTATTTGTATATTTTTATTGTGTCGCCTCCATCATATCATAATTACGAGCAGAGCGGGATTGAAGAATAGGGAGGTAGTTGAACTTCTTTTGAGGTGGCAGTTATAGTGTAAACATTCCAAGGTAAGGAAGTTCTTACACTCGTCCTAGTGACGCATCGAATATTTTTTAATGCATTCAAGTTGGAAGTATCTTTGCATGACAATTTATTTATTAACACAGATATTTGACTCTGGAATCGGTGGGGTCATTGAATGCAATTCAGCGAAATCAATACAAACAAACTGTCATCATAGACCACAGGCCGAGAGGCTAAAAATGCTAAAAATTTTCAAAAAAGTTGAAGAATGTGCCAAAAGCACTTCCCACTCTTACATCACACATTTTGGAGCCGTCGGAATGGGCCAGAAATTATTCACTTAAAAGCGCCAAGTGAGGTATTAATTGCGGCAAACATTAATATCTTGAGCGGATTAAGAATTAATCTGTAACACTTAATTTCTGATGGCACGATGCTCGTATGCAAATGTATTTATTGCTTTATTGCGGGTTGGAGGGATGTTTTTTTTTTTTTTTGTACAATGAGCAATTTTTTGGGAAATGCAGTGGAATTTTAATGGAACTGCAGCTTTTTTTGCGTTTGAGCCAAAGAGTCAAAGCAAATAAGCTTCTAGAGATTACAAGTGTGAATGTATTTTTATCGTTTTGCGATGTTTTCAAAGGTTCGATGGACTTGGTATCATAAAATTCGGATGACCGGAACTCGATTTTGGAACAACTGACATTAAATTCTTCTGATCTGTGTAAGATAAACCGCTGCTAAACACGATCCTTATAATATATATATACAATAAAAATAATAATAAACTACGAAGAAGCGAACTCCTCGAAGACCTTGACCTCTCTATACGATCTAAACCATTAGCAAAATGGCAATCGATTATGCAGATTATGTCTAGGAAGGGCTCAATGTTTTCACACTCACAATTTTGAATATGCAGGGTGTCCCCTGCAGGGTGGAACATTCCACTGATTCAACAGGATGGTGTTCCAGCCCACTATGGTCGTGAGGTTAAGAATTGACTAGATGAAGAGTACGATAATCGTTGGATAGGAAGAAATGGACAAATTCGCTGGCTTGCAAAATCTCCTGACCTTACAGTATTGGATTTTTTTTATATGGGGAAGAATGAAAGAACTTGTTTATTTAACCGAAATAGCAACATTAAGTGAATTGGAAGAGCGTATTCTCGAAGAGTCTTCAAAAAAGAGGCAGCAGTTAGCAGCAGTTATAATGGAGCTTAAAGTAAAAAACAAAACTTTTTTTTAAATTTTATCAATTAATTTTATACAGGTTTTCCCAAGTACTCGTATCATAAAATCTATGCGTTTTTCTGCAAATTTGTTGATAATTTTTCTTTTATTTTTGTTACGTTCATAAGAAAAAAATAGTAAAACGTTATGTTTATTACGCATTTTCTGCAAAAGCCAAAATTAACATGGACAAGAAAAATGGAACAGGTAGTAGCTGCGGCTGCAGCTATCCGCCTTCAAGCAACTACACAGTGGACTAATAATTTATTTGGACACGCTAATATTCTTAAGATACAATATTAGGAATCCTCACAGAGAACATCGATTACATTATACCTGAGCTTCGGTTTAATAAAGACTTTCATGTAAGCTTCCCCTCTAGATCCTTCTGGGAGGAAGATATTTTCATGGAGGACAAGTCAATCTACTTTAAACACAGATGGATCTAAAACTGATAGCCTGGTTGGTGGCGGTGTTTTGTCAGATAAGCTAAATCTAAATCTTCCAAGTCGATTTGTGCGATTAGTCTGGCTTAGTCGATTTTGCGATTAGTCTTTTCGGATAGTCTGGCCGCAATCAAGTGCCTGGACTCAGTCTCATTAAACTCTCAAGCCGCCCTTGAATGCCGATCATCTTTTACGGAGATGGTAGATCAGTTCAACCTCACCTTTGTTGGATGTCGGGACACGAAGACAATTAAGGGAATTGCAACCTATTCTACGAGAAAAGGGTAGCATCGGTATATGCTAGGTGCAAATCAATATTAAAGCTGGATGCTAATAAAAGAACAGACCTTAGGTGGACTGTTCGACAAACATGTCTAGCGACCAAACATATCTGGCCAAAGCTAGATAGGTATAGGTGTCATCACTCTACACTGCCATGTAGCAAGAATGCAAGAAGCCTTGAGGTCTTTACAAACGATTTTTACAGAAGCTGCATGGACGACAAGGAGAAAGAGACATTCCTCCACTCTGTACATTTTCAGCTCTCCCAAAGAAGAAAACTTCACATAGAAGCTTTCTTCTACAGTTACTTAAAGTATATAGACGTTAACAGCTTCATCATAAGCTTAAATTTGTTCCATGAGTAGAAGAATCACAGATCCACGTGGCATCATAATGGGCCAATAGGCCTAAGTGGGATGGTCTTTCCAACAGCCACTTTTATCTACCTACCTACCCAGATGACACCACTGTATATCCAAATTTAAATATCAAGTTAACATTAAGATTAAAGTTGCTCTGGAAAATGGTATATATCAAGGTTACGTACTGCGGTTCCCTACTTGTAATTTTTTCCAACTACTATAAAAGGTTCTGTCTGGATGGGATTGTAACATAATCTGATAAGAGAGATACTGATATATATGAGAGATATATGTAATTATTGATAAACCCATTGAAAGGGTCCGTGCCATGATTCTTGCTGATCGCCGAACATATCGTACAGAATGGTGGCAATCAACGGCTTACATGATAAGTTAAGCATGAAAAAGGTGTCGCCCCAATGGGTACCGCCATTGCGAAATCTGCAGGACCTGTTACCGTTGATGAAACCTGGATTCATTGCTATTTCTTGGAATTCGAAATTGATGGATACACGACCGCATTTGGCAAAGAAAAAAGTGCTGCTTCACCATGAGTGTGCACCAATATTGTAGCCAAATTGCTGAATTACAGTACGAATTGCTGCGGCATCCACCTTGATTTTTTGGACTGATCCCTACGACTTTTTGTTGTTCCCAACATGAAAAGGTGGCTCACAGGAAAAAATCAACTCGAACGAGAAGGTCATTGGCGAAACCGATTTTAAAGAGTTTGAACTTACGTGAGGACACGTATTCCTATGTTCGGTATAACTAAGGTATTTCTTTCTCGTATGTGTTTGGCGAGTCTAGTAGCATTGCAATTCCCTGGAACGTCTCCATATCCCACCCGGCAATCAAATAACCGTTCGAAAAGATATAGATATCCCTTGCGCATACCACTCTTTTATTGACATAATTTTATATGAGTTATTTTGTCAGAAAAACCACCTCAACCTACCCGTCATTAGTCTTCAAATATTCCACACATTTTTGACTTGATTATCATCCAGAGTTAATAGTGCATTTGCAATCGCAGATGTGTTGAAAAAGCACTTTCCATTCCTAGAATGGCTACTATGATACCTTCTGGCATATGCAAAGCGATTCCATAGATGTATGTTTGCAATACGCATGTTGGACCGCAGACGGAAGTATTAAAGTAACAATGTGTCGTTTTAGACTTTGTAAAAGAAATGATGATATAAATATCTGAGATCTTTCGAACATGTAAAAGAACTTTTACCAGGTTTGGGTATGAAAATCACTTTAATTTATTTCAATATCAAACAACAAAACTCAAACCAGATTTATTCAATTGTACCTTAAGTAAGGACGACGAATTCGCATAGTGGATTGTAATGTCCAGAAATAGATTCAGTCTATACTAAGTTTTTTCACCGGGCTCTACATTCGCTACATTCGTGCATTAAACGAAACGATGAAGCTATTCATTCACTAAATGAAAGTGTCAATCAGAGTTAAATAGTACTATTGTAGACTATCACTGTCAAGTCGTCATATGTCTGACAGAAACAGTCTCATACATTGCTAAGTTCCCTTCTCAATTTCAGACACATGGAATCGATTTTGAACTTCGTTTCGTAAAATATTTTTGGTTTTCCAACGACCTCTGTAATAGTATCAAAGACGACACAATACCCATACGCGCTCTAAAAAGAGAAAGTCCCAATGCCAGAGTTTAACACCTTTTACAAATTGCTCCCCCAAATGAACTTAATGCCACAGAGACTTCTTCAAGAATTGGGGATTTCCATATGACGGCGTCAGACTTCAGTGGTGGGATAATTCAATTCACGTCACTTTTGTCACTTTTCTGGATCTAGTTATTCAAGGAGCAAATACTGGTTGATTCCTTTTTTGTTTTCTCTCAAGTTTTCTTATTTCTTTTGATGGAAAATATTCACAAGATACTTTTTCCATTTCAAATACGATTACACCCGTTCTAACGCAATTTCCATTCCACATTGACTATATACTCGTATATATGTACATAAGCCAATTTTCATTGCTCATGGGAAGAGTTCAACTTTTTTATGAAAAAAAAAAGTTTCAATGATAGCCTTTTTCGAAAACAACAACGGGATGTAGTTGTATATGTTTTCTTTGTAGCCTGCTAATACAGGAAACCTCTGGTTTTGTGGTTGGTTTTGCGTTTTCGAATCTTTAATGATTGCCATTGGTGGTAGTAGCAAAACGAAAAGCAACAAAAAGTAACCGAAAAAACAACGAATCGAGAATAACATAAAATTTCATTTGAAATCTCCGTACCCATCTGCGATTTTCCAGCTTTTCGGACTTTTCAAATTTATTTTCGAAAAGAATCTGTTGGTCGTAAAAATCTCAATGTCATACAAATTGCCGCAGACGGGGGAAGAAAAGGCTGAAAAATTGATTTGATTGATCGACAAAAGCGATTAAGCCATGACTAGGACTAGGGAATGGGTTTAATTTACATGCAGGGTGTTCACTTTTATCGAAATAAGCAAATGTAATTAAATCGAAATTAAATCGGAAACCAACTGTCGGGGATTGTATGCACGCGCTTAATAGAAGCCAAAGCTGATTAAATTGATTTTTTGTGGAGATTTGAAGAAAAGGAAAATAAATAAAAACCACGCAACTTAAATCAGTTGGCATTTGAGTATTTGATTGCTGTTTATTTTAACCCCAAAAGCATGTAAATGTCTCTACGCATAGGACGGTGCTAAGACTCTAAGACGATCATTCCTCAGATGTGAGATTCTTTACTACTTCATTTTAACACATTCTTTTCATTTTAAGGACAGCGTTTTCACTTACTTAAAAGAACAATCTATTCTACATCTTCAGAGATTTATCATAGTTTAGATAATCTCACACCTTATTTTCAAGCGTAGACATATGCAATCCAGATGTCTTCAAGAACCGTGGAAGCGAAGTTGTTTTTCAGACACTTGGTCAACATTTCAATCTCTTAACTAGTTCGAAGATGAAAGACCTACTTGAACACAGATTGTGGCTTGGATTCCAGAAAGTGAGCACAATTGTTCGTACCAATCGTACGCAATTTGAAAGACCTTCTTATATTATCAGAGCAGAGACACACTGTAACCTGCTTACTGGAGCCCTGTAAGGTTATATGGTTACGACTTTCTAGGGTATATACAGGTTGTCCCCTAATTCGTCAACCATAATTTGGGAAATGATTCCTGAGTGTATTCTATGAAAAAAATTGTTCTACAGTAAGGGTCTATCTCCAATGTTGACAGCATTTATCGAGGATTTAAGAAAAGGCTTACTTTGGTGTACCCTACCCTAACCCATATTAACGGAAATTGCTCTGTTAATACTAATGGTAGAAACTTCGTGTATGACTTTGTTTTTAGGAAAAATACTAGCCTTTGTAAAGGCGTTTAAATAAAGTTAATGTGGTCTATCATTGCAACCGATCGGAACGGAATTTCCTCCGATTTCTACGAATTTTGTATCATGGTATCTGTTCCGATAACCCAATCGGACAAACCTGTCAATATTGGAGATAGACCCTTACTGTAGAACGATTTTTTTCTTAGAATATGCCCAGGAATTATTTCCCAAATTATCGTTGACGAATTAGGGGACAACCTGTATAGGACGAAGTGCATTCTATAATACCTGGGAACACTTTATAGTTTCCCCATATACATACATGGGCATAAGCCTAAGCATGGCATACAGTGCTTTAATCTGTGGACGTTTCAAATTATTCATCAACAACTTTTTTGGTATTAACCAATCCTTATGACTTCTGAGCAATCGCACAAAATAACGTCAAATTGTTAAAACGATGTGTCTTTGACCTATCAGAAGGGTTCACAATCAATTATAGTACTTAAGTGGCTAGAACACGTAACGCAAATGGATAGCAGATTGGGTGACATACTTCTTCTTACTATTGTATTTAGAGAGTTTATTCAGAACCTCATTGCTACAGAAGGGGATACTACAATGGAGCCTCAGCTTGGATATGACTCAACGTAAACTTTTACTACATTAACTAAATACTTGAACAAAGACCAATTGTTGACTTAAAGATCACCACATGGCCCTCCGACAGTGCAGATCAAATTTCCAACTGGAATACCCTGAAAATCGAGAGCCGGTGTTGATATTCTTTACCCTGTTACAAAGGTAAATTGGTAAAGGCGCTCTATCTATCCCTCAGAATGCAATGAATGGGGAAAAGAATTCAAAAGTCCTCCCTTAGCTTACTTGCTTACTTAAAAAGAAAGATTCATATTCTTTGACAAGGATGCCGCTAGTGGCTGTAGTAGCAATTTTCTTTCTGAACGGCTTTTGACATTTTTAGATCTACAATTACAATCTTCTAGCGTTAGTACTCGGAGAGCACCAAACAATCTAACCCCTCCGGAACAGTTAGACTCCAACGAGTGGACAGAAAAAGAGTTAAGTAGTCCGGCTTAAAAAAAACTATCATTACAATGCACCTATGCCAAAGGCGGACATCTGCTAAACTCACGTACATACGAAACGTTCGCCGATGGTAAAAACAACCCGTCAAGTCAAGTCGGCCGCTAAGTCGGCAAGAATATCGAGGAAATCATTTGTATCGTAGAAATGTTTCTGCCGTGTACAATATATATGTATGTATATAATAATTATGCGGAAAAAAAATTTATTCGGATGATAAGATCTATTCTTTTACCAAAATTTTCTTTTCCTTCTAGAAAGACGGAGTCACTCGGCTTAAATTTGATGATAAAAATAGGGTCACAGCTAACGTTGGGTTAGTGAGATTTATCAGATACGAATACAATACAGTTCCAACCTTAAAACCACAAAACAAGGATTCCGTTTCATCGAATTTACACTCTGTAGCATATAAGCAAGCATTTTCGAATTAAGGTCAACGGTAATTGGAGTTTTGCGCCGCACATCTTTGATAAAACAAAAACTTCCATTCGTCAGGAGCTTTCCAAACCCTTCCGAAAGGTATTCCTTATTTTACTGTTTTTTTTTTTTGCTGGGTTCTTTTCTGTTTTCTTCGTTTCTCGTTGGTTCCTTGTATTTATCAATTAAAAAGACGTAATGAAAAAAAGGCCAGAAACTTCCTCAAGGTTGAGCATTTAACGATTAGAAAGAGCGGTACTCTGATTTTAATTTTCTTTTTTAAAGAACTTAACACTCAAGTGGATATGACTACACTTAAAGTGCCTGAGCACGTGTTAAGTTTTTAGGAAAACAGGATAGAGAGAGAAAGAAAGATTTCCGGGCTCTGTGGTTATTTCGCTCCATGGGTGGCATCCAATATTTAATGGAGAGACTAAATTATTTGTGTAATTGGAATTGTTGTTGTATTCTATGCAACCACGTGATTTTAGTTGCCTAAAAAAAAGAATGTATTTTGGGCGCGGCTGGTATTGAACTCCGAACCGTTCGATTTTAAAGCCAATACACTACCACTTGAGCCACGGCCACCCTGCTGAATGTAATGGAAGGGCAATCCATGAAATAAGCTCCTATGAGCTTTAGGAGCTCTATAGTAATCTACGTGAACACTTAAAGGGCAAGACGAGCTAAAAGGCATTGATTGGATATTTTCCATTTTAAATACAACGCCATACTCGTAGTTCAGTTTCGACGCAGGGTTTGGTTGGGTTTAGAGATAAAAAGGCTGTCACTCTATCTTAATTACGTCACCCCTTCATACCGGAGACAATACGTATAGATTTAAGGCTACTACCCCTAGTCGTGGTGCGTTCCAATTGTTTTGCGTTATTCTATTTTTGTACGGTTTGCTTAGATATGGGTGCGACTCAGCTGTTGTATTGTATTTTATTGTTATTTGTTATTTGTCAAAGTTCCAATTGTGAGGTGAAATTACAACTCACGTGGTGTGGTGCGTTTTACCACCACCCAACCTACTACTAAGCATTTGTTTTGGGCTTAAATTGCACGTGATGTCCTCTATTCATAAACAAATAAACCGACATAACTTCGACTTCGAAACTACGAAGACCAACAACAAAGGAGGTCAAAATAGCATAGAAAACCATTTTACTATTTATTTGTTACAAAGGCTGTTGAAGAACTTAAATAAAGGACGACATCTACATGCATACATGTGGTATATTTTAGATTTTCATTTTGTCGGTGCACCTTGCTTTTTTTGCATCCAGTGGATAATTGTTTTGCTTACATGGTAGTACATAACAAAGATGAGAACAAAAAATTTTATAAAAGAACTGGAGAAAGCCGGTGGTATTTAAAAATAGGCATAAAGGAGCAAACGGAAGTAGATTCGGATTGACTGAAATGAATGTTTTCAAGTAATCTTAGCTGATTGTTTAGTCTACATTTGGGATTAGACGTTTAAATATATTTTTATCCACCTTTCTCCAAAATCGGACATATCTGTCAATTCTTTGGATAACATCTAATCCAGTCCGAATGATTCAAAATTGCAGCCACTGTTTCAATGCGAATTATTGTACAATGAGTAGACAATTATCCATCTCACAATTGGGGGGTAGGTAGCAGGTGACAGGAACAGCAATATCTAATGATTTAACACCACATTGATATGGAACTATCGAGTTGATCAATGATTGAAGGCTCTCGCAGAGTTTGAATTAATTCTTTACGCAAAGGGCCTTTAATTGACCCAATTTTGAAAGGGTTGCCTTCAAGATCGCGTGAACCATGGTGATTTATACGAGCTTTTTTCTACATTTTGCTGTATGCCTGTACCACGCTACCGATTCTCAATGAAATATTGAGGATATTCGGATGTCACAATGCACTTCTTTGATTGTGGTCAGATTTGCCTGGGAGCCCTACTATGCCTTCGGTTAAAGGATCTAACATTCCGTTTAAAAATCCGGAAGCCTTGGATCTAAGTACGTTTGCTGTCGTCGTCAACGTATTCCGAATTTATTGGGTGAAGTTTTGAAATAAAAATCACTTCAACACTTTCCTCAAGCTATAAAAAATTCTGTCATCTATTCACAGTTTGCATTTTATAAGAAAAGAAAATGACAAGTACATTGGATTAATTATTTTTCCGGGAAACATCGACAGAGTGTGACGTTATTTCAATTCATTATTTTTATCACCTTACATTCTATTGTCATGGGTATTAGGGCGCCAACAACCAACTGGTTACTAAGATTCTACCGTTCAGTACTCTGTCGTAAAAGGACCTCTCTGTATTCGCCCTTAAGTCACTGAATTTCATTGTATGGTTTGTCGGGATATACAATTTATATCCAGCCCCTTTCGCGTTTGTACATATACATTCCTGGCGCATTCACCAGAAAACTCGGCAGCATATTACCAACAAGGGGGGTGAATCCAGCGTCAGGACTAGACCCCCAGGAAGTATCAAATGCCAGCAAGCCATAAACAGAGAAAGTGCCGCATCCAGCGAATCTGACCACTGGTATTGGTGATGTTCCAAAAAAAAACACAAATGGGCAATCAGTACTCCAAGGTGAATCAATGACCAACCGGTAACAACAGTACGATGGACACAAAAAGAAGCAGTGGATCAGAATAGAGATAAAGTGACGATGATATACCGAGGTTTTGAGAGCAAGCTAACTCATGAAAACTTTAAGGAATATCATACTTCGGTGTGCAAAAATGCTGCCGTACATTGACGGAGAGCCTAACCAGCAACAATGAAGATGACGAAGGTAGAGTTGTGAAAGTTCCCCAAAACTAGCTCAAATGGCAACAGTTTTCAGATCTAAACACGGAAGCGATCCATAATCAACAAATTTCAAAGAGACAACAAAAGTGATTTTTTTACTTCAGCATAACTGGAAATGTCGAGAAGTTGGTATGCCGTTTGCCTGTATCGGGATCAAGCGTAGGTGGTTCCGGTTATTAGATTTTTCAAAATTTGTACGAATTATTGTCCCATCCGAATGCACAAGCTGAAAGTACAAGATCTATACGCAGTTTCCGTTATACCATACAAGAATGCAGATTTGGAGGAGTCTCCGGATCATCCAAGATATCTGCTGGCACCATTTAAAAAGTTTCTAGAGAGTCCTTTTCAATCTCTAGAGGCGTTGCAGAGTAAGTCCAAATTAGCCAATAACTGACCAAATAACCTCACGTCTTAGACTCTGTTAATTGTGGCGTATCATCAGATTTCATTGTCATGGTAAGTCAATCATCTAGAAATTTTTAAATCTACTACCTACCTTCCAAACAAAGAAATATTTGTATCATTTGAGTAAGGGCCGAGCAAAAAACTGAAGTTCTCGGAACTGCTCGAAATGGCATAGGAAGCATAATGCAACGGCATCTGGAGGAGCACAACATCTCCGCACAAAAAACTCCAGCTGTAGCTAAAATCGGGGCAATTGTAAAAATTCAATAAATGATTTGGTATGGTGGCGAATATGGTATTGGAAAATCTCTGGAGCGACTTCATTTCAACAAGAACTGCAAGAGTCAAGATGTACTCGTATAATAATAGGACCTAAACAACAAATTCTGGACTCAGGGTCTGACATTAATCTCATCAGCTGGAAAGTTTTAAGAGCACTGCATCCAAAGTCGGAGAAAAACTCTCTTGCCATAGACAGAGTAGGCAAAAGAATGATTCTTCCTTCTTGCTTTATTACCAGCGAATAAATTTTAGACCGCAATCAAACACAAGCAACTACTCTAATAGAGTTAATATTTTACATTGGAGAAAATACAAGTTGGCGCAAATTTAGCGTGAATTTAGACGTCGATTTCCTAATCGTGTCGCGCCAACTGAGCAAACATTCCGGCACTTATAGCTACTCTACTCGAACAGGGTGGAACCACAGGAGACCATACAAGGCGTGGTCGCCACCGGACTGGTCGTTCGGTCGAGAATATCGCGGCTGTGGCTGCCGATGTCGTTGAGAACGAAGAAACATCAACCAGACGACGGGCCACGCAATTGGACATCACCAGACGGACCCTACAGCAAATTTTAGTGAAAGACTTACACATGTTCCCGTAGAGGTCAACGGCTTAGCCACATTGAAAGCATCGGTTCCCACTAGATCACCGAAATCAAGCAGTGTGGGCGCGGTAAGTACCTAGATTGGGGTACCACATGGGAACTCGGTACACCGCATGCTGTTGACATAGGCATAGTACCCCGGCGTAAAATCCCGGACTTTAAAAATTCATTTGTATCGATCCCTTGAAAATAAATAAATAAATAAATAAATGTTCCCGTACAAAGTGCAAACTATACATCAGTTAATGCCTCCTGACCGTCAGTCGCGTGTGAATTACTGCAAAGTCATCCCCAAACTCAACAACGAAGAGGACGATTTTGTGTCGAAAATCATCATGAACGACGAGGCGCATTTCCACTTAAGCGGTTATGTCAATAAGTAAAATCTTCGTTTCTCAGTGCCCCAGAAATCCGCGTGTGATGCAGTGGTGCGGCGTTCACGCGGGAAGAGTGATTGGGCCGTATTTTTTTGAGGACGCCATCGGCAATACGGTCACTGTTACTGGCGAACGCTACAGGGCCATGATAAACGACTTCTTACTGCCGAAATTGAATGAGCGTGGCTTGATGAACATGTGGTTTCAACAAGACGGTGCAACCGCACACACAGCACGAGCCACAATGGATGTTGTGAAGGAAGCGTTTCCTGGTCGCGTAATCTTCCGTTTTGGCAATTTCGCATGGCCAGCAAGATCGCCCGATTTAACCATTCCAGACTTCTTTCTTTTTGGGGCTACTTTCGCGGGTTTATGCCTACAAGCCTCAGACCATCGCAGCCCTTAAGGAGGATATTCAAAAGGAATGCGAACAGTTATCACCAGAAATCTTGCGGAAAGTCATGGAAAATGCGATAAAACGGACACAAATGTGTATCAACACTGGCGGCAGACACTTGGCGGATATCATCATTTCCACTTAACAGAAACAATTGTAAAGGTTCAAATAAAGATTTCCATCACTCAAAATCATTTTTTTTATTTAGTAAAAAAGTATTTCAAAAACAAAATTGTATGATTAATTTTGCGCCACCTTGTATTAAAGAAGAACAACCAGCTGAAATGGTTATGTAAAGGGCTCCCATGACCTACATTTTTTGCATTTTTCCAATCATCAATCATCACCAAAAATAGAAGGGGTGGTATAAAACCTTGTCGGACGCCATTCTCGATCTTAAATTCTTTTGACTTCTTTCGACTGAAGTGACATTTCATACCTTCATAGCTTGCTTTAATATTAGCCACCAATTTATTTGGAATGTCTCTTCTACGTACGCCATATGAACTACATATCTGTATACACTGTCGGATGATTTTTTGAAATCAATGAACAGTAGATGTAGTGGAGACCTATTCTCAAAGAATTCTTCAATAATGATCGAAAGGTTCTAAAGTGGTCAACGTATCAGGATGCTGAGAGTACTTTTAAGATCTTCTGAATGCGTTTATGGATTAAGTGCCACTCTTTGGAGCCTGTCAAATATTCCTTTTCTCCAGTCTTGGAACAAGGTTTTACTTTTCCAATGAAATAATCTCTAATTCAGTATGATATATTTTTCCTAAAATCTCTTGAACGCAAGTTTTTCGGATAAGGAAGATGAAGTAACCGTCTTACCCTTTCATTTTTTGGTATTTTTAAAAACTTCCCACCATCTCCACATTTCATACCAAAACAAAGTGTTGCCATTTATCCGTCTGACCGATATACATGTTGCTCACTTGAAAACATGTTCCACTTGTTGTGGAAAAAAATGCATAAAAAACAAACTACAAGTATTCGAGTATTGGAATATTCGAATATGATAACTGAAGTGCGGTATTGAGGTAAGATCGCACATCACAAAAGTGACTACTACGTCTTCGGAAAATTATTTGTTGGCTTTCATTTTTCAATACCACTTTTCACAGGCCGTCTCCTACGTCTTCTGCTTTAAATGCCCCATTATCCCCTTTCATTCGTTTTCCATCTCGTATGCATGTCTATTTTCTAATTTCATCGATCAATTAAAAGTTTCAACACACCATATCGTTTGTTTTTGTGCGAAACGAATTGGTCATTTTCTTTTTCGTTTTTGGATTTGAAAATTCAGCCACCAAGGGGAGAAGGGTACTGCCAAATTCAAAATGAGAAAAATCTTGAAATGTGTACAAAATATTCAATAAGCCGTATGATGTGCATCAGTAAAAATTTCCAATCCAAATGATATAGATACTGCAAGTATCCAAGGTTGAGTTATAGATTTTCAAAAATGTATGAATATTACAGTTTTTTTTTTTTTGTTTGAAACACGAACACAAAACTGTTAATTGTTTTGTTTTTGAATTTTATCGCAACACGCTTTGACAATGGTCTTTAGCTTGACACTATTTACTTAGAAAATTTATAATAACTAATAGGCAGCGAAATTCTTTTTAAAAATATTCAAAAATACATATACACATACGTGTACATGTGTATATATGTATATAAATATCCAAATGCGTGTTATATATACATTTAATTTTAAATGACAAAAATAGAAGCAGAACAGCATTTAGAAACACAAAAAGCGGGAGGATGCATGTTGAAATGGAAAGAGACAAATGTTTTTAAAAATATGATTTTTTCAGAAGAAGAGAACTATGTGACCGAGAATATTACGATGTAAACTGCCTTTGCAACGAAATGGTATTCCAAGTTCCTTTGTATCATACATAGTAGAAATATTCGTGCAATGGCGGTATAAAAAACTTACAAAGAGGCAGTTCATTGACGATCCTTTATAGTCATGCTATAGTGGTGGCCAAGCAAACGAAGGATAAACAACTGCGACGAAGAGTGCCTATGCACGTTCCACGAAAGCAATTTAGAGCCTTTATTCTTAACTTGACGCTTTGCATCAATGCTAAATTCTCCAACATATTCGCCCATTACGCAAGAGGAAGTTACAAGGCTGGATCAAATGTAAACCGATCTTTTACTGCCAAAGCTCGTCAAATATTGCCAGTGGGACGGGAAGGAGGGGAACCTATTGACTTGGTGTTCCAAAGCTAAATGCTCGTCATCAGCTTCATGTCTGAACAAAAGATGCACACTTATTTTAAGCAAAGCATTCTCATACAATTTTGTCGCAAATAGCGTAAAATATGCTGAGATTCTGCGTCTAGTCTACTGACTGCACAATTCGCTAAAGATCCATTTCAAGAACTCAAGTAAACAATTTTCAAAAGACCGAGGAGCGGTTAAAATTGAAAGTGCAGCGACGTACAGGTAATTGCGAGTATATGTCATAAAAGTGCTCAATAGATGATAACTTGGACTTCAGAAAAGTTTCGGTGAACTGGGTCCCTCGACTTCCGACCAAAGATCAGAAAGCAATAAGTCCGGCAGTGTGTTAACAGGTTTTGATGCAATATCGAGCCGAAGGGAATGATTTTTAAGGTGGTATTGTCACGTCTGATGGGACGCCGCGATGAAAAAGGCGAAAAACGCCAATGCATAGAGTGGTTTTATTACAAGACACAAAATTCAATGTGAAACTTGAAATTTCAAACAACACCCACCTTACGGTCCTAAATTGTCGCCCTAAAGCTACCTCCATTTAAAGGAGAATTGGAAGGGTGCCGTTCTGATGACGATTAAGGTATGGATGCGTTCACGCGCAATCTAAAAATGTTTAAATAAAAGTGATGAGCATGTAGAAACATAATTTGTATTTAAAATTTCTCTTAGTATAATAACTTTTTATTTAAATAAAAGTCAGGTTTATATTACCAAATAAAAGGTTTTCCAATAGGGACTTGACAACTTTGAATTTAATTTGTGAACGCACTCTTTCACTAATCATCAAACTGTCACTGTCAATTTATTCAGTAAACTCAACATTTTCATCATGGTAAAGTACACGAACGAGCAACGTCTGCAAATTATAAAAATTTTCTACCGAAATTCGGAGTCGGTGACTGCAACTTTAAGAGCGTTAACTCCAATTTTCGGTCGTAATGCTCACCCTAGTAGACAGGCAATAACAAGTTTAGTGCAAAAATTTGAGTCTAAATATTCGATGTGTGATGTTGCCGTGTCAGTGAGACAACGGGTTGGTCGAAGTGTCGAAAATATCACTGCCGTTCAGGCGTCCGTAGCAAACGATCCAAATCAGTCAATTCCACGGCGTTCTCAAGAATTGGGCATCGCTCAGACCACATTATGGCGTATTTTGCGTAATGATCTTGGTTTACACCCATACAAGATCAAGCTGACTCAAGAATTGAAGCCGGTGGACCATTTGAAGCGACGTACGTTCTCCGATTGGGTTCTGGAGAAGATGCGCCAAGATGATGAATTTCATCGCAAAATCATCTTCAGTGACGAAGCTCATTTTTGGCTCAATGAGTTCGTCAATAAGCAAAATATGCGTTATTGGTCGGGTGAAAATCCACATGTGCTTCATGAATCACCACTTCATCCACAAAAAATAACTGTTTGGTGCGATTTACATGCCGGCGGCGTTATTGGGCCATATTTTTTCGTCGACGATAACGATCGTCACGTTACTGTGAATGGTCAGCGTTATCGCACCATGATCACCGATTATTTTTGGCCCGAATTGGAAGATATGGACTTGCACGACATGTGGTTTCAACAGGGTGATGGCACAAGCCACGCAGCACACGCTACATCGATTATTTGAAGAGTAAGTATGGTGAGCGTGTTATCTCAAGAAATGGGCCAGTCGATTGGTCGCATGAGTGCAAATCTTCTGATTTTCTCGTTAAAACAGACATCTTTGGCAAAAAAAAGGAACTTACGAGTTTACTGGTGCATATACTCGTATGTACGCCCATAGTATATCCCATGATTACTTGTCCAGTGGCCTACGCGCAGCAAAGGATATTGCAAGATAAAAAAAAGCATACATATCGCAGAGGAAATGTACAATACCACAGGTGACATTAATCATGTCCAATCAAATGTCTAATGTATTGTATTTCCGCATCTTTTATGACTATCGTATTAGTCAGCCTCGACTAATCCTTTATACAAAAAATTCATATCTGTATAGTTTGACTCTAAACTCTTTATACAAGTATGACTATGGTTTAAATTCGCATCCTCGGCAACAACGAATTCAAAAACATACTAACTAATCCCCTATTAACGATTGCCAGAATAGTTTTATTATGGAACGAACTATTCTTTTAGACCTTTAGCCGGCACCTTAACTTTCAGCAACATTAATTCCAAAAATCCAGAATACTATATTTAAGTAAGTATCTCTTTAGAAGATACTCGACCAGTTCTTCGACTCAATCCAAACGGTTAACGTTTACCCTAACCTGACATCTCCTACATCTAATTGGAAGGCAACATCTCTGATTAAAAAACCATCGTCGGTTGCTTTGCGAGAACACTAGAAGCAAATAACAATCTCGTTCATTATCCTCTTTTATACATTTCGCATCTGGATATCATTTCCACTAAACCACCAGTCAATTAATACTAAAAGTTACACCTATGTATTTGCAAAGACTTGCAGGAACAAGACTGTCGATATTTACTCGTGTAGGACTTAATTTCCTGGAAATCAGATGACACCAGACATGGGTGTGAGATATACATTTGCTCGTAAAAAGACGAGCTCGTAAATAGATAGCTCATATATTTATCGTAGGTACAAGTACGCTCAACGTATCTAGGCCAAACGACATAGTAAATTTTTACGTTACAACCTATTGGATGGCATGTGTGGTAGCTTCCTTTTTTTCTCTCTACTGTTTGCCATAGGAAATCAACCGGGAAGAGAAATCACATTATATAATCCTGTCCTCCAGGACACATACTTCGTCCGATACCCGGTGTCGGTATCGGACCATGATGCACATCGTAGATACTTTTAATACTTTTAACCGATTAAGAGACAATTCAATTAGTTTTCATGTATTGTTCGGCTGGTAGGACATTTTATTCCCATACACTCTGATCCACTAATCAATGAAGTAACAGTAAGATGTGAGTTATTTTTTAGGTCAAGGGTTATTCGGTTGAAATTGTATTGATCTTTTAAGATGATAAACGTGGAAGGCAGGTAGATGCCATGGATAGGGGAAGAAGAGACTTAGTAGTGTCATTGGGCCATCGCACATGGCCGGCAGATAAACATTTCTGTGAGCAAGGGGACTGATGTCTGCATTAAGAAACGGCAGAAAATCTTCTACCGTGCCAGAGCGGTAGAACACGGCAATAGGAAACCAATGCACACACAATTTTCGACATTTTTGGTCTGAAAAAAATACAATCTAATGAAAAGGGGTTCACATATGTAAGAGCATATAATTTTTTAGTTCGGCTGAAATCATCCGGTGTGCGGGAGCATGGTATGAAACCGGTTTCATGCCGGCAGAAGTGCTCTCATGTGCAATAGCCCACTGTGGTTTGCTTTTGATATATGTCGGTCCTGGAATTTACTCCTTTCCAAGGATAAGCAAACACATTGTGAAGGTGTTATTCATAGGCTAAATAAGAGCAAAAGATGTCAGTCGAAGACACAATGTGTGGGCATGGGCGTAAGAAATGTCACCGAGTTAGAATTCCTTTCCTACAGTATATGTACGTATATATATTTCAATTGACTTCGCATAAATGCACACATATGAGTGCCCGAACTGTAATCAACGCCCACTGATAGTTTACAAATGCCATAGTTTCGTATTGCTTCATAATAATTGAAAAGCTCCTGGTGGAACCATAAGATGAATGGAAAATTGCCGGTTTTGTGGTTGAAATGGAAACTTTGACACTGCCATAAGAATGGCATTAATGGTGGCACAGGGTTTCTCCCAGAAGGCAGAATATATGATCAGTAAAGCAAACGGTTGTAGTACCGATTATATTAGTATGCTGAATGTTTTGCAAAAACAAACATCAGGACTATCCAAGAATACTTACTATTCGTACTACTGGACTGTAAAAGACGATCCTGACGATGGGCAATAATGGAAATATAGAGAAATATCCTAATGCAAAAACCGCAAAAATCCGTTCAGAACTCGGCCAACACCTAGCAGAAAAAAGTAATCTTTTTGTTCTGATGTCATCATTACGTCGGGCAATGATATGGTAACCCTCTAAAAGTGATATCCTCTTCCTGTGAACAAGTCTCTAACTCTTCCTTTAACAGTGATATTCAGAGGGCAGTTACTTTGTACTTGTGGATTATAGGTAGGATATAGATAGACTGATAACAGTTTGTCCAACAATAAACTCAGCTAAAGCTCAGGTGTCAACCAATGGTTACTACGGCGATGTTCTTTTGTCTCGTACGTAAGGAAGGAGGCAACTAGTATATTGGTGGACTCCTCTACTTTATGCTAGAAATATAATGAGCCTTTCTAAAGAGGGTGGCAAAGCTCCGATTTCGTTATCCATTCAAAAAGGAGAAATCTATCAGGTACAGAAGGGGGCATTTCACGCAGGACCAATCAAAGATGTAATATGTAATCTTTACCAATGGGCGAAAAATGCAGCATGCGGCACTATCCACATCTATTACCTTCACACGGAAAATACAATCGACGGAAGATATTGTGCCAAATTGCTGGACCAATTAAACGATGATTTTAAGGAAAAACGAGATCAATTAGCCAACGTCAGGGTATAAATAAAGCAAACGACATTTAAAAAAAAAACCAAACCATGTTATGTTGCAGCTTCAATGAAATATCAAGTTTTAAACGTGATCGCGAAAAAAACTGAAAACAATCTACCTGAGGCGATTTCTTCTTTAATTAATAACTAATCGGGCTCAGATATAGTCACCACCAATAAGTAAAGAACATGCAGCAGCTGCGGATTAAACCCATGTCGAAAAGAGCCAGAAAAAGAATTTCGTCTCAGACAAAACTGCTATTCTATTATTTTATATGCCTGCTAGATCCGGATGCGATTAAAACAGGAAAAGTACAGGGAGCTAAGCACAATGGTATAGGGAAGAGGGGTCTTGTAGGTGACAAACTTTAACAGTTCTCTATTATTAATTTTTTGAGAAGTACTCCAATTTGGATGTAAGCACACATACCTTGAACTAAAAGTAGGAAAAAACCTATTCAAAAGAAACCAGATAGCTCACTATATTTACACATGTAACTGGCAAGAACCATGAAACATTGAAATCAGTGGCAGATATATTCAAAGAAATTACTTTCTACCCATTTTAACAACTTTTGGAAATATTAGCTAAGTCAGTATAACTTTTCCCAAGTTAATATTACCCACAAAAGTATACACCACCTATCTTGAAGACAGAAGTAGGTAGATGGATTTAGCTATTTTGGCCCAACTCGTTATGACGAGCTCTATAGTTCAGAGACGAGAAAACAGGGTATAACGCGATTATGACACTTAAAGATTGGAATCATTCCAAGGCGAAAAAGAGCAGCACCGCTTTTCGAAACAATGAAAATAACAGCTCAAAATGAAAAGATTTTGAATGGCAGACAACACCAGGAAACACGTGTTGCCCATGACAACAGCTTATATAGTATTGGATAATCTGTATAAAAAGAAAAATTAAGTTGGTGGAAATGGTAAGGTAGAAGCTCTAAGAAGGTCCTTCGCTCACAGCATCTAAAATGAAATAAGCTTGCAAGCCCAACCATACTGAGAGCATAAGAATAAAGTTATAATAAATATTGTAATTCTCTACCCTCACTGTGTTGTTTGCTTTATCATTTTTGAGAGATGGGGTTTTACGGTTTTTTTATTTACGAACAGAAAGAGAATGAGAGACTTTTTCATAGACCTAACCAATTCTCTCCCTTACTGTGTTGTTCGGTTTGTCATTTTTGAGAGATTGGGTTCTACGGTTTTTTGTTTACGAACAGCAAGAGAATGAGAGACTTTTTCATAAACAGAAGTTTACAATTTTTGTAGTTAACAACATATTGTAGAAATTTTGTTTCTGGTTTTTCGGAGTAAGGCCGGAGATTTGAGCAAAGGGCCCCTGGAATAGATGTCGACGAACTTGTCCACTGCACTAAACCACTAAAAGAAAATGGTGTCTGTCCGATTTTCGCTCAGTCGGAAATAAGAAGTTCTCGAGTGCCAGAACGTTAAATTTTCTTTTTTGCATAAAATAAAGTGGTACGTGTGCTTAACGTGTGAGAATTTCAGGGTTCGTTACAAGTACCGTTATTTTTTTCTAGGAATAATTTACCATGCTGTCGGCAGTTCAAATTCGAACCCTCTTCCTTTACGAATTTGAAATGCGTTATTGGCAATGAAAAACATTAATGACGCATTTAAGGATGTAGCGGTAAACGAGCGCACTATACGTACGTTGGTTTGGAAAGTTTTGTTCGGGAGATTTCAGCCTCGAAAATGAACCACGTGGGAAACCGGAAATTTTAAGAGCAACGGTGGATGCGGACCTAACCAAATCGGTGCGGGAGATTGCACCACAAACCATGGGAGTATCCCCAATGACAATAAGTCGACACCTTTCTCTCATAGGAAAGGTAAAGAAAGTCGATAAGTTGGAACCCCATGAACTGAACGAATCCCAAAAACTACGGCGCCTCGAAATCTGCGCATCTGCGTTTTTGCACCGAATAGTGATGAAAAGTGTATACCGTATGATAATCGTAAAAGATCTGAGTAGTGGTTGGATGCAGATGAATCAGGGGGGCCATCCACCTATTTTTTTTAAGAGACCTACTTACCTCACCAACATGACGTTAACATATTTTTTTTTTTAACAAATTTTTTGTTGTATTATTACATAGCTAAATAATTATCATAAGAAGATTGTATTTCATTTTCTGCAAAAAAAAATCCTTAAAAACCTTCAAAATTTAATCTCGGACATGAGACTAACAATGTCAGAATTATTTTAAGGAGTTTAAAGAACAGCGAAGTAAGATAAATGCTATCCAGCTGGTTCGGTGTTTTTCTAGAAAGAACATGAGATGGCGTGATATACGAACTCAATTGGCACAGGTAGTTTAGCCCAATGAGAGAGGTCAGGTAAAGAAGATCTTGATGCTTTAAATTAGGAAGGCAATTCAATAAACTTTGAGTGCGCAACAGGAGGTAGTTTGGCAAGGACCGAGTCAACTTAGAGGCTTGATTAGATGGAAAATATGATAAAAACATTTTTTTTATCTCATACCATAATTGACAATAGAACAGTAGCAGTACAATTCTAGACATTGACGTTAAAACTTTTCGTTTAATGTTCCAAAAATTCGGAAATGCTAACAAGTATGACTTAGCCATATCCAAGTATGATAACAAATGTGCTTGTAAGTTCCCCATCAATAAAATTTGAGCAGAAATCTGGGTGACGACTAATAGCCTAGCTGAATGCAACCTCACCTCACATCATTGCCCGCACTTCAAAGGAAATTTCTTTGGAATAGATCAATCAAACAGATTTCAAAAATACTTGTCATCCCATTGAATGCAAATTGTTTCACTTCTATTTGCATAGACGAATTTCTTTCAATCTTTTTCAATTTCTCACAAATTTCTTCCAGCAGATGGATATTTCTTCCACTTGTCTTCTGTGACCTGTCGATCTGAACTATAAAAATATCTCCGAAAACTTCAAACACATGCTAATGAATCAATTTCGAGCACAGATACTCGCATCTACATCTCATTATGATAACAAAAGAAAAGAATTTCGCATTCGAAAAGAAAATACAATGAAATTACGCTGAATACCAATAAAAATCTCTTTAAAAAAAAATAAAAAATACGAAAAACTCAAAAATTCTTTTTGAAATATTATTTTTGGGATTTTCCAATGGCTCAATGGCTGTGGATCTGGTAATCTGCTTCACACCCTCACTCAAACCCAAAAAAAAACAAAAAATAATAATAATAATCCTCGAGACATTAGAATGCACCTACATTTCAAAAATTGAATTTCAAAAACTTGGAACAAAAACAAACTGAAAGCCGTCAGCTATGATTCTAATTGAGTACTTGTACTCGAGCTTGTACTTCGAAAACGTTTTATAGTTTTCCAATTATTCACCTCAATTCACGTAAACACATGTTAATGAATCAATTTCGAGCACAGATACTCGCATATACATCTTATTATGATAACAAAAGAAAATACAATAAAATTACGTTGAAGACCACAAGAAAAATTCAGAAAATCTCTTTAAAAAATTTAAAAAATAAAAAAAAACTCAAAAATTCTGTTTTGAAATATTATTTTTGGGATTTTCCAATGGCTCAATGGCTGTGGATCCGGTAATCTGCTTTACACCCCCACTCAAAACCAAAAATAATAATAATCCTCGAGACAACATTAGGATGCATCTACATTTCAAAAATTGTGTTTCAAAAACTTGGAACAACGACAAACAGAAAAACGTCAGCTATGATTCTGACTGAGTACTTGTACTCGAGCTTGTACTTCGAAAACTTTTAATAGTTTTCCACCTATTCACTGTCACTATCACTCACTTGTATACAGAACCAAAATAAATAATATTAAATTTTTTCACTATAAGATTTTCTTATTTCTGCACCGATTTTCTCATTTTAAATGCGCGGAAAATCTTTCCATTTTCCGGTCTCCAACAAGGATAAAGAGTTGGGAGAAAAAAAAAATAAGCCGGCCTATCACACGATAGACTTTTAAAGTATCTTTTATTTTATTAAAGAGAAGAAGAAAACCAAAAATGCGGGAAGAAACGAGAAAATTTTCACAGCATGTCGCAATTTCAAACGGCGGCGGTAGACTAAAAAATAAACAACAAAACGAACAGGGGAAACGGAAAAGCTTGTTCTGAGTTCTCTGAGGAAGCTTTCAAGTTATCCGCCTATGAAAACTCAGAAGAAAATTCAGAGAAAAACAAAACCACAAAACAACTGAGTGGAAAAGAGTGAACAGAGTGAAAGGAGTGAGTTTTGTATCTTTTGAGAATTTTCGAAAAATGTTCTCTGACAAATCCGTACCGAATGCATCCCCATAAATGCTAACCCAAACTCAAACCATGCTTAGATTTGTTTGTTTACGAAAAATTTTCGAGGAGGAAAAGGACTTGAGTGCGTCTCGTTTTTACTATGTCGTTTTGGTTAAAAGACAAACTACACACATACTCGTAAATAAAGAAAACGGGAGAAAACGAAGGCAGAATATTAGACCCCGGGGGCTTAGCGTATACTCCTGGTAGAAGATGACATAAAAATTCGATGCCTTTCGGCATGTACTCTTTGGAAAATGATGAAAAACGAGAGAAACGAGTTAAATGATTATTGTTGTTTGCGAATGAAAATCGAGAAGGGATGGGGAAAAATCACGGAAAAATTAATGAATCTCATAGAGAGATGAATTAAAATAAAAATAAACAAATCGCATTTTGTTTATGGGTGGCTTATGTAGCTCCTTATTGTGAAAATTGCTACAAAAGGTCTCGAAACGACTATGCACAGAGACGATCTCGATGCCTTTAAACCTTTAAATAAACATTGTTTCTTCTTGGCTATCCAGTGAAGATTGTAATTACTGGTTCTTTCTTTCAGGTTCCAGTCGAGATTAAGACTTTGGCGTTGATCGGCCAGTTATCTAGTCGAACCGACCGGAGAATGGTCTACGACCACTAAGTGATAATTATATTATGTAATTTACTTTCAAAACGAAAGCATTTCGCTCATATGATATCTGTAGTACACAAATAAATGTTCAACGTACTTATTTCATATGTATTTTCTTAATGAAGGCGATTAAGATCGATAAGGGGTTATATCATAGTATAGGTAGTTATATCATAGTAGATAGTTCCAGCGACATAAAAGTAAGCACGGCCTTGCAAATTGTTAATTTACAAAGAATCAATGAACCTCACGTCACCACACTTTGGCCGCATGGATGTTAGCTGGTAGCATCTTACTCGTAATGACCATGATAATGAGCTTGGATAGCCACCGGGGAATTATTTTCGAGAACAGATGCCAAAATTTGGCACAAACGGCATACTGCTGGTCTACATGATTGGCATGGCGTTTGAGAAAGGAAGTGGCGCAATGTCGGAAACAGGGCTTGATATAACTGTATAATTACGGAACAAAACAAAACAAGAACGAACTTGCAATCATATTCAGAGCTTAACTCTTAGATAATAAATAATATAAGCATACAAAAAATTGGTAACCCGCTAATGACATTAAAACTGATATTTCAACACGAAACATCTATCAAGCGTAATCAATGCCGAAGCAATCGGAAAAATAAGTATTATGGCGTCACTTCTTTTACCTCTTAAATACAATAGAACATAAAGAGGGGTGATGCTTTTAGTCGGTTGAGATTCAACCGGATGCTTCCGGAAATCAAACCACAAGTACGTAGGCTGACATGAAGGAAACATGAAACTAACTCAGCCGCGTACCTACGAGTATAAGATATACCTACAAAACTCACGTAAATCACATGCTCTCACTATACTCGTGATCAATACGCTATTTTTTAAGTAAGAGCGACACTTGGAATAACGGAATAACGCTGGAATAACGTGAAACGAAGAAAAGTTTTTAAAATGATTTTGAGCTAATTCTAGCGAGCCTGCATAGAATTTTTGGTGAAGAAACCAAAGAAATGGCTTCAAAGCGCTATAGAAAAAGAAGAAGAACTAAGTGCACAAGGTACATATGTGGAAGAACACTAAAGAAAAATATGTTAGAGTACTGCGGAAACGCTACTCGGTATTTCAAAAGGCCGGTTCTACATAAATAAAGAAACGTGGTAGTGGCGTGGCTAAGTATAGCGAAAATAGCGAAAAGGACAAAGCGCGTCGGGAATTTTGGATTTAAATGATCTGCGATTTTGTTTAGTAAAACAATGAGAGCCGATCAAATACCTAACCAGTGAAGTGAAGCTTTTACTGTATAAAGACAAAGGCAACACGAAAGATTACAACAATTACCGTTCGGTGAAACTATGAAAACTAACAGAACTAATAGACATATGAGGCGATTCGAAGTTTGCGGATAATGATGGAAAAATATCGCGAAGCTTCGAAGTATCTACATACATATCATCTTCAACGACTCGGAAAAACCCTTGAGCGGAGTTCCCAGATATCTTATTTGGATGGCGATAAAATCTGAAAATATACCCGAGACATATATTTATCTAAGAATGATCGTGATACGAGTATGTACGATGTTAAAACAAAAATTAAATGCACAGCGGGAATAATAGGAGAGTTCCAAGTTAAAGTTGGAGTGCACCAAGGAAACGTACCAAGTCCGTTACTACTTAATGTCGTGGAAGGTTTTCTATTGAAGAAGCACATTATCGAGTCCGGAATAACTTCTCATCCTTTCGTCAATGCTGGCGAAATGTGTCAGCCCTTCAGGCGACGGACATAATTTCTATGTGCCCAAAATGTTTACTAATAAGAAATTCGCGGTGGTCTCCACGTTAAGAAACAGGCCTGGCAAATCAGCTTTATACCAATAAAGTTTCTGGCATTCCCACTGATGATGTTTTTTCCCGTGCACGATGATCGGATGAAACCGGTGCTGCAAAAGTAACGGCTACAGTTCGGGTCAACGATAACTGGAAACAAACTTCCACATAAGGGTTCTGCAGTATCGTCTCTGACGATTCAGTAAGGCAACTCTGGGAACGAAAAAAGTGGGAACGCCGCAGATTCTTACAATTGCGGAGATCAATTGTGGAAACAACCCCGTGAAGAACTTAGCAAAATCCCCTGATCCACTGCGGGATTTTTGAGGTGTTTACTTCACACAAACCGACGCGGCTAAGTTAATTAATTATTTTAGGGCTACAGGCCCCCATTTATTTCGCTTAATTCAAGCTTAAACTAACTTAAAAACTAACAAGAGTTATGGGTTAGGAAGTAAAGGAATGGTGGAGGAGATCAAATTTAAGACGAGAAGTGCTCAGGTTAAAATCAAAAAGGGGGAGGTTTGAGTTGACCTTACGGAGATTGGTTCCTTAAAGCCATAAGAGGTGCGGTGGGTTGGGATATGGAAGAGACGACCACAGCGTAAATTACGAGGGTTAGTGTTGAAGGAAATAGAATTGTGAAGGGAAGCGGAGTCCACAGAACCGGAGAGCAGTCGATGAATGAAGAGAATGTCAGCTACGTCTCTGCGTTTTTCGAGGGTATTCAGGCTAAGAAGTTTGAGGCGGTCGCGATAGGGAGGTAAGATGAATGGGTCACTCCAGGGTAGTCCACGAAGAGCAAGGCTGACATACAGCGAACGCTATAATAACGGTTCTCTAGATAAGATGATATCCATTTTAACCATATAGGGTCAAAACCGAGGGAAGACAATTTGAAAAGGATCAGTTGATGTGATATTTTATCGAAGGCCTTCGCGAAATCTGTAGCAATAACGTCAATTTCGTTGCCATTTTCTGGGGCTGAAAGCGCAAAGAATACGAATTCAACTAGAAGTCGATCTACCTTATAGAAATCAGTGCTGACTGGGTGATATAAGTGACTTCCACTGAAAGCTTAGAACTTCAGGAGGACATACCGAAAACCTGGCAAACAATGAGAGGATCTTTTGTATAGAGGACATACTGAATTTTGTCTACAATTACAATCACAAAGGGAAATGAAATTGTCGATGAAATTCAGATTCAGAGAAAAACATTTCACGACCTGAAACTACATTAGGACTGCATGTGTCCTTTGTAATTTATTTCATTTACAGTCAAGTTTCCTGCAAGCATGTGTAGGTTTTATGACTCTCCAGGATACAGGGGTCTAAATACTTTTTATATGGTCAGCGGCATTCTTTTAAATTGTTTACTAGCGTTATAAAGGAGCATTTTGTTTAAACATCTACACGTGATAGACACCAACGAAGAATATTCCGTGGTGCTTGCTATGACGGTGATGACAATGCCGCAAAAAATTTCCTCTGGAAATTGTCAGCTTATGTTTGCATCAGGCGCTGATGTTGTGGGTGTTCGAACTCTGGACGATTTATCACTGAGGTAATTAATCATCTCTTTACGAAAGCATGAGAAATAACGTTAAACAGGACATATAAGAAGTAACATACAATATCTGAAGGCTCCGTTGCGACAGAAAGGAAAAATCACCTTCACCACCAGATTGTGGTAGTTGGAAAGTATGAATATGACTTCTATTAAAGGTTTAACTACTGATTTTAAACACTTTTACGAACCCAAATTTTGCATCAAATTTAATTTACTCTACACATAAGTTTTTCTTCATCACTTCATCACACGCAGATACGTATGTATTAAAAAAAAAAAACGGTCTATAAGTTTATTGCCATATTTACAACAATCTCTCCCAACTACCCATATTCAAGAGACACACCGCATTACATCAGTTAACGAATTCAACACCTTATCTTCCTTAAACTTTCAGCTTTATTGCCATCCAACCAAGAATAAGGATAAGACATTTCACATCGTTTCATTTAATATTCCTACTTAAAACCCATCAAAGCTTAATCAAGCGAAAGCCAAGTGGGTTCACTGACCCAAAAAAATAAAACAATACTCGTACAATCATCCTTACATCTAAAACAGAATACAAAAATTCAGAAAAAATGTAATAAACTCGAACTCGAACCAGAACCAGAAAAACCAGAGCCTCAAAGTCAAAGTTCCTTAAATGACCCGAAAACATTCATTTATCAAACCATAAGTAGCTTCCGACCAGAGCTCTCAAAAGTTCAAAGTTCCCATCAGCCACTGAGAAGTGTTTTCATTTAAATTGAAAATATTTCAACACTTCGCAGAAAGAATGAAATTCCATTTCAACTCATGCGGATTCATAATGGCAAAAGCCAAAGATACTATTATACTTGTAGATACAATGCTACCAAACGGATACAACTGCGAGCATTTGTAGGTCACACCACTGCTTCCCTAGCATGCTCCTGTGACAATGGACTATAATTCCATGTACTCGACTACAGTTGGCTCCCAATTTTTCCAGGAATAATCTTTCGTTTTTCATTCATGAGTTCACTTCGAAATGATACGAAAAAAATTTCAAAAAAAAAAAAACAAAATCTAGAAATGCGCGCCATCCAAAATATTCAAAAAAGAGAAAAAAAAAAAAAAATAGATATCATGTTTATACTCACTTTGGCTTGGATGATAGACTGGGATCAGATGTTTTTCGTCGATTGTTACGGTTCCGTTTGTGGGATAATCTCTCTTTGTAGGATTCAGAACGATTGACCGAAACCGGAGCGGATTTCGATTTTGACCTTGAATTTTACAAATAAAAATAAAATTAAGAAAATAAAGAAAATGTTTACATAAAAATAATTGCAGAAAATGTTTATGAATGTTAATGGGGTTGTAAATGAGATAAAGCTTTCAGTTTTCTGTTTAACTGGTTTTTTGAACTACGAAAGATGGGCCTGACGGAAGAGACTGATGCCTAATAAAGCAGTGGACGACAGGAACGAACGTTCTCCGTACGTGGTTAGGGATCTGCTACTGTCTCTGATCAGATTAAAAGCAAAGGTGCTGGAAAACCGGCCCATTAGGCCAGTAACCTCTGATTTCATTAAATTATAGACACACCATATCCCCGATAAAAGACCCACTTACAAAAATCCCTCACGCATTTCAAAATCTAAACTGCAATCTTTTCAGATCTGCCAAATTCTTCAGAAACGGCAACTGATCGCCATTGAATATCCAATGACTTCGCATCAAAAGATGAGTTCTAGGTACTAATAAACAATCAAAAATTAACAAATAGTGGACGCCAGGGACTATCAAGACAACGACCATCACGATTAAGGAAGAAGAACCTTGTGTAAAACTTGAAGGGATTTCTGCAGGCCTATGTACTAGTAGTTAAATCTTTAACCAAAGCTGTCACTGCAACTTCGGTTTGTCATGAGAAAAATGACAGGAGGCATGCCAATCAGGATGCAGAAGACTAAACGAATGCTTCACTAAGAATCTAAAAGTCTGCAACATTCTCGCTGTCTTTATGGGGCATTAACTTTTTGCTAAGCAACATAACACCGAGGACTACTTGATTTTCCAATGTTAAAGCATTTCAATATATTGAAGGCTTAGGCAAATTACATACCTTCAATCTAACAAAATAGAATCGTTCGGTTACCGCTCAGGAGAAAATCTAACTATCGGCAGATACAACTTGAAGGCATTGAGGGAATTTGTTAAGCCTATTTAAATTTTGGTTTCCAAAACGACTAAGTTGAAAGCTTCTTGCAAGAAAGATGAAAACTATGTTTTATAGAACCCTTTCCAGTCATTTGACTACAGCGATGTACGATAGGATAAATAGAAAAACAGAAGATTATTTATAGGTTCGAGCTAAATGGTGTTCAAATTTGACGTATCATTTTAAATTGGCCGCCTGTTGTTTTACACCTATTACGAGTAGTTTACACCGAAGTTTTTTCAGGTATGAAGTAAATACATTCCCGTTAGCTAAAATGGATTGGTACACTATTTAGCAACGTGTTTTTATTATTAAAACTTATTTTAAATATGGTGAAAGTTTTGCAGAAGTTGAAAGAAAATTTCGTTCAAAATACGGTAGAGAAACCGTGCTCTGTCAAACCGTGCTCTGTCAAACCGTGCTATTAAACTTATCGTTCATAAATTTGAAGAAACTGGTTCTGTTCAAGATCAGGGAAGTAAAGTCTATCATCGTAGTGGTAGTTCGATGGAAATGTTGCAGCTGTTAGCAAAAGTGTTGTTGAAGAGCCAAGGACGTCAATTCGTCGTCGTTCACAGCAATTAAACCTCAAACCAACAACTTTGTTTAAGATTTTGCACAAAGATCTGCATGTAAAAGCTTACAAAATATAGTTAACACAAGAATTAAAGCCAACTGACCACGCATTGCGTCAGCAATTCGTTAATTGGGCCATAGAGAATCAAAATGAAATTTTTTTCAAAATTCAGTTTTCAAACAAAACTGTCGCATTTGGGCTGGAGAAAATCCAAGAGGATTGTTTGAAAGGCCAATGAAATATGGTGTGGATTTTGGTGTAGTGGCGTAATTGGTCAATTTTTTTTTTTCGAAGATGAGCTCGATATCTAGCGATGATTAGAAACGTTTTGTGGAGCCAATTCGAAGATATTAATGTGCAGAATATGTGATTTCAACAGGATGGTGCAACATGCCACACAGCAACGAACTCAATCGATCTTTTGAAAGAGACAATCGCACATAATTTCCCCAAGAACAGACGTGAATTGGCCACCAAGATCATGCGATTTAACACCACTGGATTTTTTCTTATGGGGTTTCTTGAAGAGTATGCCAATAATCCTCAAACTATTCAACAAAGACAACATCATCTAGCAAATATCACTTATTGAACCATTATTATGCGAAAAAGTGTTTCAAAATTTTGGTACAAGGTTGATAGTCTGCCGAGCTAGCAGAGGAGGTCACTTGGACGACATTCTTTTTCATTATTAACCGGAATCAATGTACAATAATTTCCAATAAAAATAAATACAGACTTCACACAATTTATGTCTTTCATTCAAAATTTAAAATGATACCTCAAATTCGAACATCCTTTATAATTACTTCACTTGAATTTTTTTTATAATAACAAGAATGCGAAAAGCTAACTCAAGACCACTTTACTGTCCGACCATATCGAGGGCATAAAACAACAACAGGCAACAGGACGAATTTATTAAGTTTAACACCAACTGAACTGAAAGGTCAGGATCCGAAGACATCAGTGCTGAGTTTCAATTGAAATCGAAGACGTTGTGTACATTGCATTTGGCATACGTTCATTAAAACCATGTGGTTCGGTGATTATTGCGTCGAAAAAGAGGGATGGATTAAAGAAACGCTGGGGGAGCAGTATGAGACAGTCGGTGTTGTCGGTTATGAGCTGGTAGATATAGAAAATATCGGTGGATTCACGGCGTTTTTCCAAAGAAAGTAGACCAGACAGTTTGAGGCTATTAGCATAGGGGACAGGATATAGTGGTTAATTCATAGGAGCCCGCCAGGGGCGAATCGTAGAAATATACTTTGGACAGATTTGGGAGATTGACAGATTGTCCTAATAAAAGTGATATACATAAAGGGATTTTGTTACGTAAATGTCTACAAATCTTCAGACCATGCTTTAAAAAAGCCGAGCGCAGAGTTAGCTTTCCTAAGTACGGAATCAAAATGAGTGCGGGAATTGAGTTATGTATCACAAATAACACCAGAGTCTGGCATTAAGGCGACTGAAGCTACAGTTCGAATTGAAGTGTTTAACGCTTCCGGGAGTATGAAATGGCTTGGCTCTTCTTTATGTTGGCCTCAAGTAAGTTTTGTCTTACCATATTGAGAATCTTGTGAAGGTTCAGAAAAATTGGAAAGATATTAGACTTTCATATCATCGGCACAGATAGTATGCGGAAGTTCTTTATACATTCGGTAGCCAAAATGAAATGTAATGGACTAAGGTGACTGTCTTGTGAAACACCCAAAGTGACTTGAATTGGTTCAAATAAACGAAAAGAACCATTGAGCTCCAATTTTCTTGTGAACGTCTGGTCTGTGACCTAACTAAGGAACTCGTCTGACTATGCAACGTCACACGGGTCATCTGATAATCACGTGTTGGTTGGAAGGGGCGTATATAATAACAGAGGATATACATACCATGTATGTATATAATCTGCATTTGCAGACACAAATAAGTTCGAAAGCAACGGTTAGTGACTTATTAACGAGCTCAGCGCCAAAATGATAATGAAATGCTAGGAGGACACCTAGATCTATAGAATCAGCATAACTTTCGCTGGAAATATTCTGAATTGCGATGTTAATAGTTCCGAATCTTTAGCATCAGATAACTGATAAGTTTCGGTCAAAGTAAATATATCACCGCAACTAAAAGAGTCTTCGCGCATTCCGGCTGTCACGTTCGAAATGATCAGGAAGACTAAATCTCCATTAAAGTAGACAAACTACTGCGGATACTAGGATGCTTGACCTTGCAAAAGACCCATCCGAAGAGGATAGAAAATTGGGATATCAGGTAGAGCCTCTTTTAAAGTCGGGGTCCTATTAAGTAAACATAGCCGGTGATTGCAAAAGCGCAATACATACAACATAACTATGCTCGAGAAATAAGCGCAGAAAGTATACAAAATATTTTCCAAGACTATAATACTGCATTGGGCTCATTAAGCAGGAGTGACAGACAAAAACTCCATCATGATGAATTTCAATACAAATCCGATAGACAAGATGCATAGGATACAGCACAGCTTCAAATTAAAACAGTTTTTGAAATAGCTTTAGAAATAGCGTGTGCAGAAAAATATCTGCGGTCATTCAGGTGAAACGGACCTAAACAATAGTTTTAATAGTCCTAACACTTTTGGGAGTAGCTCTGGAGTAGCTTACTTAAAATCTCAACTCACCTATCTCGTTTGGTATCCTTCTCTGCGTCCAGCGCATTTGTGTCAGCATCTAGTGATTGTGACGTCTGAAGTTCACTTGTATTATGCGATGTATTGCCAGTCGAATTGATTGACGTATTTGCTACATCCGGCCTGCGGTCTGAAGGTTGTCGCACAATTGATGTTGAATGTAGGCGTTCTACAATAAAATAAATACAGAAGAAATACATTTATTATAAATCTGTTTCAGTCTGTTTACACAATGTTTAGTCTTAAAGAAAAGTTCATCTGTAACCAAAGGCATTTAAACTAAAAAGAAAACAAATAAACTTTACCAATACTAAGCTGCTTGTAGTATTCTGGGCGTTTTGTCTGCACCACAGAAACATTTACAGTTGTCTTCTTTTTCTTCTTGGGCGTTTTGTTTGCCTTCCGATTCTTATAGTTATTCGTTGTTTCTGTTATCTTCGCTGCCACTCTTGACGTAAGAGATGGTGAAGATTTCCTTTTCAGATCGTTGGCAGTATCCTTAGTTGCTGTTATTGTTGCTGTCGGCGATCCTGCAGCTACAACTGCAGCTACGGCGTCGTCATCACATGAGTAAAACTCTTCATCACTTTCACGTCTACGCATGCTATCGTTACTCTTAATGCTACCATTACTACTTGTACTACATCGTTTCTTAATATTATTTTTATTACTACAATTATTATTATTGTTGTTGTTATTGTTATTGTTGAGACGATCACAGAATGAGCCTTTCAAATCATGCCTGACTAGTACAACGTTGCCATTGGAGACATCATCTTTTGCCACAGTTCCATCCGTTGAGCATTTCAAAGCGATTGGCAACGGTTTACAGTGATTCGCAGCAATGGCGATTACTGAGGATGCAGCTTCTGACAGCGATTTTCGGCGAATTAAAGCGAAATCCTCGGAGCTGAGGAATTTCTTGTTACTTACTAGCTTCACCAAAGCGTGGAGATTAAGATTTGAGTGAGCTCTCACGTTGGACTTCTTTGGAGGTTCACTATCTGATGTACAAGCATATGACGTTCCATCCTTTAATGATGAGGCAGATGATTTCTTCCCGATATCTGACAACACCGGCGGTGCTGATATTTTTCTGGCACTTCGCTTGATACTTTCACGTTTCTCCAAATCACCACCACCAGCGACACCTGCATTGATTTTTGTCTTTGAGGAGCTTTTTTCTATGCGATTGTTTTTAAACTTTCGATCGGTGAGCAGAACTTTTTCCTTCTCTTTTTCCGGTTCACTCTCTTCGTGACTCTTGCTACTAGTAAAGCTTTTGTAGAATTTTCTCTTTGGCGGATCGGTTTTGATGCCTTTTAGGGTCTTTTTCGTTTGTTTGCTCTTTGGATCGCACACCATCAATGGGAGGGGCAGAGCATTTTCCGATGACACTTTTGTTGATTTTGATTTTTCATTCAACTGATCGTCTGAAGTGGATTCTACCACCGCATTTTCTGCGGCATTTTCGACGGCAACTTCCTCTTCAACACTGCAGCTTTTATACCAAAGTGGAGACTTTGAGCGCTGGCGCTGCTCATTCTTTTTCTTAAAACTGCCCATGCGAAACTTGTCGAGCTTTTCACCACACGTCGTTGTGGACGGTACGTAAAGTGTGTTAGGGGAGATTGGTGTTCCCATTGTGGGTGGTATGGTTGGCTCAATAGTCGCCTGTTGACCCGATGATGACAAGCGAAACCACATTTCGTTTTATTTTGCTTTTTCTCGTTATCTCTCTTTATTATTCTCTTTCTTTCCGTTTTGTGTACACTGATGTTTTTGTCGTTTCTTGTGTCTGTCTGTTCACAACAGAATCTTATACACTTGCACAGAAATTGAGAAAAAGAATGGAAAAATTACTTTTCGTTTAGATTTTCGAATTTCGTTATTTTTTTTTGTTTGTTTCGTTTTCAAGTATTTCGTCGTTGTTTGGGTACTTGTTCTTCGTTGATTGTTGTTTTTGTTTGCGATAGCACTGACTTTGGATTAGACTTATAAAAATCGATTGCACAATTTATACACATGTCTTTCATTATTATCTTAATCGTTTTTCTGTTTTGTTTTATTCGTTTCCTTTCTTTGATGGCTATTGAATTTTCTGCAACACAACCGATACTCGTAGAAGAAAATTCTTTCGGAAAACCTCACCAAACTGAACGTGTGGACATACGGGTGCGACTACATGTTCAATTGTTGGTGCATGCATTTAAAATTTAAAAATACAATTTCGAAAAAAAAAAGAATTTATTTTTGGATGTCAATGTGTAGCAGCGGTCGACCATTGGAAGACGAAAACCAGCTTCGGCTTGACAATTTGAAGATATGGAAACACACATCCCCTCATTCAAGGCGAAAAAAATTTCATCTTTTATATTGAAACTGATTGTGTAGTCGGACGGACTGTGTTTGTGGCATTATGGCGATTAAAGGTGTGTTTGCTGAATTGTGTAGGAAGTTGTTTGAGAATCAAGTTCGGGTCAAGGTTGTCATCACGGAATTTGGAATTCGTTTTTCTTTCACAACGATTGATTCATTTAAGAATTTTTGCAAACAATAAGAGGAAAGCGTTTGTGATCCTAAAAGAATAACGTGGGTGATCAAACAACATACTTTTCGGGAATTTAATCAAACTAAAGGAAGTACATAGTACCTCGGTCCGCATACCCCAAAAATGGTCGCTGTACTGCTCAAGATAAGATGCCGATAATTATTTGGATTTCGGAAGCGCAAATATCTTAAAGACATTCGTCCGTCACAATCCTCGACATTTGGTATGCTAATGGTATCGATAAGATGCGCCTCCTTTTTCTAACACGGATTCTTGAAGCTCATGCATAACATCTTTTGACAGATGTCAGATTGTCTTCAATTTAATAGTGGAAAAGTATACGCTTCAAACATGTCTGCACATCATCCAAACTTATCAAAATTTGTGGTCAGTTACGGCAACGTTAAAGACGCGTTAACTAACATTTGCCAGTGAAACAGCGAAACGCCAGAAGAAAAGAGAATATCGCGCGTCTTTACGCGAGTCAAGTCAAGTCAATGGGCCAGAAATAACGTAGTCAATTGGCCGCCCCGCTCATGTAATTTAACACCTTAAGGCTATTTTCCTTGGGGCTGTATTAAGTCTCCAGTCTATGCCAACAAGCAAGAAACTTTAGACGACTCAGAGGCAAGTCGTGAAAACTTGGGTACAGCGCCTGCACCCATGCAATCAGTTCTGTGTAGGACATTTGAAGATGTCACATCCCTTACAAATCATGGCGCATCTAATAAAAAAGCCCTGTATAAGTCAGACTATGGATAGATTCAAATATTTCATTTGTCATATGCCACTATGGCCAGAAGGCAGGATCAATGAGTTTTTAACCTGCAGGTGGAATTAAGAGACTTTTCTAATTCTATGAACGAAAGCCGTTCGATAATTCAGTACAAACTTGGCAGGTGACGGTGTTATCCTCGATTTAATCTTTGGCTCATGCGGTAACATTCTTCAAACGTGACATACAAAATATAACACTGTAGGTATGGCCCTAAATTTGCGTTAGAAAGCCATTCCCCGTATTTTGTAGTGCTATTAGAAGACGAAAACGACTTCGCGATGTCTCTTGAAATGATATTCCAATTTCTGACGCCGAGTAACCTTGATGACCAATTGACGTTAAAACATCAGAAATGGTCGACAAAATTCATGATATGGTGATGGACGATCGGACAATTATAGTAGCGCACAACATTCTGAAAAGCTGTTTGGATAAAAGAAAGCCGTCGATATGGGCAGTTGCGCAGTTGTTCACTCTGGACCAATGGACCCGGATGACCACTTTGAAAAAAAACATTTGGAGCTTCTTCTTTTTTTTTTTAAAGAACTTAACAATCAAGTGCGTATGACTACATTTATGATGCCAAAGCATGTGTTGTTTTTTCGGAAAATGGAACAGAAAGAGAAAGATGTTTGGGCTCAGTGGCTATTTAGCTCCATGGGTGACATCCAACATCTAATGGGGAGACTAAAATATTATTGTAATTGGACTTGTTGTATTCTAGACAACCACTCATCTCATGAGATTTTATTTTGCCTGAAAAAAAGAATGTCTTCCGGGCGCGGCTGGTATTGAACCCCAACACTACCACTTGAGCCACGACCACGGCTAACAGGGTACAGGGTGTGTACTTTCGATAAGGTTCGAACATTGTTGGACTAAGTGCAAAGAGTTAAAATGAGATTATGTGGACAAATAAAATAGATTTTTAATTGATTAATTTCCTGTATGTCTATATATTCTACTCGACCGTAGAAACTGAAAGTTAAACGCTATTTATTATCACTGGAGTTATTCAAAATCCTGCATAAATTAGGTGACAAAACAAGTGGTAGTCATAGAATTTGGTGACAGATTTTTTTGTTTTTTATAACTTACGCGCGACTGTTTCCAGGGCGCGGACGGAAAGGTAGAAGGAGGAGAAAGGAAAATTGGTTTTTTGTAGTGGTTTGAAACTCAGGTGTGTTTGGTTTCGATATTCACTCTCCAAGGGTGGGAGTCCAAATAGGACGGAGAGTTTTTTCTTCACTCAGAGTGATTCGAAGGTTATAATTCGCACTATTTGTTTGTGCTTGAAACTCTACAACAGCCAAATCTACGTGTCAGTGTTATGCCTCCACACACAGAATTTTTTTGTCTGAGTTCCAATTACACAAATGAGAAACTTGAAAAACTTGTCAATGGGTAAGATTCGAACCTTGACCCTCCGAGTGAGAAGAGATTGCCAGTACCACTACACCACGGCCATTTAAAGAATACAGTCTCTCATACTTTATTAGAAAACATAGTTTTGAGAACCTGTTAGGGGAAACAGGCTCCGAAATAACTTTGCCAATCCAAAGGGACAAGCGCAGCAGGATTAACTTCATGTTGAACTGACGAGTTATTTTAAAGGACCCATGTTTCCGATAGGGATATGTGTCAAACTATATATTTTTGTAGTTATATTTAAAGCGTTGATTTTTGTTTTCGATAAAGTCTAACAATTTATCACGGATAGATTTACGCCTCAACAGCGTTATTCCAAAGCGGTGGAATATTATATACAAAATCAGTGTGCAGGACCGAATGATCGCCTATCTGGCGTGCTTTTCGTCGTGTTGTTGCTAAACTTCGAACTAATTTGGCGTTACATGAGCTTCGGCCAACAACAAGTATGAGACCAGTGCATTCCGAAGAAAATATTGCCGCAGTCGTCCACAGGAGTCCATAATTTTCAATATTCTTTTCAAAATGATCTTGGCTTAGTCCTTACAAAATTCAATTGGTTCGTGCGCTGGAAGCATCATCGGACCAGCGATCTTATTTTTTTTTTAAATAAGCTAGAAACTCGCGTCACAGTCAATGTGAACGAAATGTTGTTTCAGGAAGATGAGGCTATGTGCAACCAATACCATCGATTTGTCGAAATCAAAGTTTGGTGGGAGAGTGATTATTTCTAAGATCTTGAGATCTAGCGTCGCCCGTTTATTTCCAGTGGGGGTACATGAAATCGCTGGTTTACGTGGATAAATTGGATGAATCAACTTTGAAAGACAATATAAGTCGGGTTATTGCGGTATATGGTCCCAAATGTTCGAAAGTTGGACCGGCAGAATACATTTTGTAATTGATAGGTCCGAAATCATCTTTAAATGTTAAACGATAAAGAATTCTCAAACAAACACACTTTTTATAGCAAAAGTCGTATATTCTTATTTAAATTTATTTTCCGGATCTTCTTAAAAAAACACTCCTTACACACAACTGTACCCTATTTTCCCTAACTCTACACTTAGGGTTCACCTTAAATTTTTACTACTGCACCATGCTATCGGGCTTATGAACACCTACATATAGACATATATATGCCTTAGCAATAAAGTTTTCGACTGATATCATTCCGATGATAATGAAACCACCTTTAAGTTATTCAGATACAAAAGTCAAATATTTGAGATCAAAGGGTATATAGCGTCCCTCGATTAAATACGAGTAGATCATAACCTTTCATCAGACCCATTGTTCCATTTTGTGATTTATTATCAATAAAGAGATTACCCTTGGGCTACTCAGGCAAACCATATCTCAATGGAACAGTGTTTTTTTTTTTTTTGCAGTGTAATAGTTTTATAACAATTTGATAAGATTTAAACTAAATGTAAGTATATATATAAATTGAAGGAAACTTAGCACGGAGAAGAAAAGCGAAGGCTTACTCATGAATTTTACAAAATCACCAAGCGTTGGTTTTTGTACTTTTACTGATAAAGCTTAGAAAACAAATTTCCTTAACCGAAATTAATATTGATTTTATATCAAACCAACTCTTGTATAAATCTAATAGTTTTACAATAAATGTAAGGTCGGAGAATCAGACACATTTAGAAGGGCATGCGATGGCGATTTTCAATGGATCATACGGCACCATATAGAGAAAGTTTTTATTTACAGATGGACCTTGTTTCTTGATCTTTAACAATCAAATTGAACTATCATTCGAACAATATTTTTACATAATTATATGATTCGTATACATACTCCGAAGAATCATCTTGAATAGAATCAGCTCAGCTAGTTTTTATTTATGTACCTTTTTAGAAGACTGTAAATCTATAATCTATACATAATCTATAATCCCTTCGACAGTGGAATTCTTTTCAAATGGAGTGAGGCCAATGCCAACGATATCTTACAGACTCTATATCGTTTGGTGCGGTTTACATAATTGTTGTTGTTTAGTCTTATTAAATACATAGATACTCTGGAATCTAATTTGAAATTAACGAAATACTAAGATAAGTGAAATTAATATGAAACGGGCAGATCATAAACTTCTTTATGTTGACAAGGCGAGCTAGCACTAAGTAAAGTCAATGCATGTGAGTAGGATCTCTACCAATTTCCACTAGAAAATTTTGAAGTTAAACTTTCAACTAATAAAAAACTAAAGAGGTGTGAAGAATGTGTCATTCGAAGAAGCGCATGTTTTGCGGATTCAATAGTCGCCATTAGTCACTCAACCGCACCGTGTGTTTGCAGTCGACCAATATTTGTACAGCGGTGAATTACTCTCTTGTGCACGTAATGCTTTTGCGAAGTGATCGCATTCAACGATTAAGATGGACCGAGTACGCAACTAATCTGCTTATTGGGGTAAAGGTTCAGTCAAGAACGGATAACGTCAACAGTGATGTCAGGACATGTGGCTTAAGTTGAAAATGAAATTATGCGGAAACTATGTAAATCAGTAAAGAGGATTACGCTGCTAAAATCAAAAGTGCAAGTTATTTTGAAAATGAAATAAAGGTTCCACCCATACAAGAGGTAACGTTTTGTGATGAATCACATTTTCATCTCAAAAAACCTATAGAAACCCAACAAAAACATTTGCACATGGCAGTGTGTTGTGACCCTTATTTTTGTACCCATTAAGAAAGAGGGACTTCTGAAGTGTATTGCCAAATGATCGACCAGTTTCTGTTAGCGCAACTAAAACTGTTTTCCAGATACAACAAGAGAAGCTATTTTAGTCAGCCGCAAGAGTCTTGCCCAAGAAGTTGATGCAATTTTTTCTAGTAAATTAATTAGCAACTATGGTGACATTCGCTGCTGGCCTCGTCGCTATGCGACGTCACACCATGCTACTTTTTTCTTATGGGGAAGCTCAAGTCGAAGGTTTTCAATAAAAAAAATTGTCAAACTCATTCAGACCCTACACGAAAATATCCGTCGTCAGTTGCGTCCATTGCACATACACTTTTTCTCTGTCATATTTGCAAATATAAGGGTGCGGTTGCAAGAATGCCTTTAAATTTGAATGATATTTTCTTTCTAAAATTGATTTGCTATTGTTAAACTGTAATTTTAAAAAATAGATATGAAGGTACAAATTATATTTAATTTGAAAGCTGAGCATTTTTGGCTGTACACCCTTTACTTGACTTTTGCTGAAATTCATTCAGTGGTCATCATAGATTTGATCCACACACAGTCACTATCTTCATGGATATAATTTGTAGGATTACATATAACTAGTTCTTGATAATTTAGTATCCTGGGCGTTAGTATCAGGATTGTACGCAAACTAGACGAAGGAACTTTCCAGATGCTGCAACAAATCCCTAGTCTAGTCTAGTCCAACAGTACTAGCAGAATTCATTTTGTTTTAAATTTGTAACAGTGGCTCGGTGTACTAGTTACAATACATAAGTTAAGCGCACTACATTTATCACTAGCTTTATTATTAAGGAATGAAATTCATTAAATAACAATATAAGTCAGATGTGTCTAATAGTTCTAGTGGTGATCCTGTTCTTCCTAGTCCGCTAGTCCTTTCTTTCTTGGACTCTTCTTTATGGCTAGAAAATCTATCGTCTTAGTTAAACACTGTAAGTACTAACTATCGCTATTCAACTGGTCCTACGCAAAGAAGCGTTGCTTTCCTTTTTACGGGAATAGATGCAGAGATACGAGTAAGTTTCTTCGCGAATTAGATATCATAAACATTACACCCAGAGAGAAAGTGATTTTTTTATGTTAGATAACATGGACTTGGACAATATGTGCTTTCAACAAGGTGGTGTCCCTTGTCCATATTGCAAACGAAATTCCCAGGACGCATAGCTGCACGAAATAATGAGTTCAAATGGCCGCCAAGATCTTGCGATTTAGAACCATTGGTCTTCTCTCCTGGATCTATGTAAACAATAACGTCCGTACGAATAAGCCCAAGATGATTCCAAATGAAACTACATATATGCGTTATTAACAAGGCACAACTAAAATTAGGCTACCTGTTCATGGAAAATTTCAATGCGGGCATCCTCTATTGGCAGAGGAGTTGTGGTGAACATTTTTCAGATACCGTGTTTCAAACACAAATTGCCATAGAGTAGAACACGAAGAAATGAATAAAAAAAGTGTCTTATTTGGAAAATACATTCTGCGCTCTTATTGAATCATACCTCACAAGGGGTTTAATAAAACTTTGGCCTGCTTTTTTTTCGTCTATGAAAGTATTGCCAACCATGGAAAATGCTGCGCAAATAACTTTTTGAATATGTAGAAATATGTGGACTGCATTAACATGTATTTTAAAAAATATACATATACAAATAAATTCATGGCGTGACAGTCCAATATGATCAACGCCTAGTCGTATTTCCACTCACTGGGTTGTCAGTTTGTGTACACTGAAAAAGGGACAGGAATTTTCATCTTCATGCTGAAAAGATGATAGCGTCAGATGTTTTTTTTTATTAATTTTTTTGTTTTTAGCCTGTGAACCGAAGCCAGACACTTTGGCGTACCTATAATATAATCACTGAACCATGATATTTATAAAAGAATTTTCAAACTCTCGGCAAATTTAATTGAGGATCTTCGAAAGCGCATACGATGGGCAATTAATTTATAAAACTTATCTGAATTCTAAGACCAACAATATTACAAATCTCTCATGACTTTTCACCATTTTATACTTCAACTGTTTTTGTTTAATGTCCGGATGTACAGATACCGCTTTAAGGTATCTTTATTTACATTTTCAAGTTCGATTGTGGGAATTTCGATGACGGATATCAGTTAAATATTACGACTTATGTATATTTAAGTGAAAAGAACTGGCCGAATCATCAAGTTAACTTCTATAAATTTTACAATGGCATTTGAACAGCTCGTTTTCGTAGATTTTAAACCAATGTGCTTCATATTAAGGCTTTCTAGATAAGGAATTTACAATCAGAACCTCAATAACTGATTAAAAAAAGGTATCAACTGTCAACTAATTCATAAACATTTTGAAGTCATTCAAACTAGGAAACTAACCCAAAAGTATGTTGCTTCGACAGTCTTATTTCAAAAGACTACAAAAATACATTTAAAATTGAAAACAAATTCCTTAACCTCTTCCCCCGAGTATTTCGTTCTATAACAATTATGAAATATTCATGGCCTGTGAGCCGACATTGTCAAAACTGAAAACATCTCCAACGTACAAAATAATTTCAAATTCAAATAAACTAATAATTTATTTTTATCCGTTAGCGGACACAAAAATCCGACTCAACTCGGCTCGATACGACTTGACATATCGACCTTGCGAACGCTTATGCCACACGCTTAAGCCAAAGCACATTCATCTAATACTTGGTTCAACAACTTAACACAAAGAATTCACAACAACAAAAATTAACTACCGTCAGCGGCGATCAACTTTTCGAAAAATCACATCAACAAAGGAAAAAAAATCGTACCCAAGCTCGTATTCGTATCGAAAGGTATCGTAAGACTGATTGGTAACAATTCATAACGACTTTTTCGCATTCTTGTTTTATTTCTCAAAGCACTCGGTAATCATAAACTGCCAACGGCCAGGCCAACAGTCGACAATCGATAATCGACAGCAACTAACCAACAGGTAGATACTTTTTAAATGATGTCATCGGTGTTTTTAAAAACCCTTTTCACTTTTGTCACATTTGTCATAACTCATGAAGAGATAAGCGGAACGCTCAACAGAAAGTAATTTTACTACGCAGGGCATATGAATATCGGAAGCTGATAACAGAACAATCGATTACACGTCAAAATTAACCGAAAATCGCTACAATTGCAATCGATTCGAAGCTACGGTTTCCGTGTTACTCGTTCTTTACCGTCAGTCATCATGATGTCATCGAAATGTTTACCTCAAAACGAATACGAGTACTAGTAGTTGGTTACGTACGCGACCGATGTGGCTAAGTGCACAGATGCAGATGAAAGTAAATTCGATAAGGCAATCCATCAGAAGTTCGGGGTGCTGATACGAATTGGTACCAGTTGGCATCTGATTATTTTGCCATCGCCATTTTAGCCTTGCTTCAAACCGCCAAACAACTTGGAAATTTCGGTAATGAACCACGCGGCGGAGAGTTCATTTTTTGTTTTTTGTTTTTGTGGAATTCATAGCTACTCGTACCAAAGTAGTAGGAATATTGCTGTGCTCAGGCGTGTAGAAGGCGTCCGTCCAAGGCAAGCTCTTAGCGAGATTTATTTATACACAAAGTGAACGCGATAAAATACAAAAAAGTCTTTATATAAATATGTAAGAAGATTCGAATTTTTTTCTTTGTATCCGTTGTCAGTTGGCTTTGTTTTTGAGAAATGTCTGACATCATACATCAAATTTTAAATTTAAAAAATTAAAAAAAGCGGAAAAAATAAATAAAAAACTAGATAAATTGTAGGACGTTTGGAAATGCCCAGAAATAAATCAGATAAAAGTTTTTGTTTTCATTCCTCTGAACCCATTTGATTAGATTTTGAATCGAATCAGGTCTGAAAGTGTTTGCTTACTTAGAAAAGCTTATACGATAGGGCAATGCACTCATTGGGTATGCTCGATTTAAGAATCATTCACATCAGGACTCTGTAGCGTAAGGAGATCCATAGCAGTGCCACTTCTCAAGCTGGAGTATCCTTCTCACTTCGAACATGGACCAAAGCCTTTGACCATCAGCTGGAATGGAACTGGTCCTTAACAAAACCCCATTTTCAAACTATTGTGGCTAGGCTTCAGGGTCATGAACTCCCATTCGCAGATCAAGGCAATTAGCTAGGAGTCATTCTGTATAGGAACTTAAATTGCAATTTATATAGGAAGTCGATCTCCGACAACATCACTCAAATACTAACGAACTGGATGGTATCCTCTGAACAGTCATTTTCAGACCATAGATACATCCAATTCAGCCTGAGTGACGCTCTTCCCAGCCAACCAGTATTCCGGAATTATCGGAAAACTGACTGACCAAAATACAGAGTAATACTGTCAGAAACGCTATCCTCTGAACACCCAAGTCCCCCGCGCGACATCAATGAGCTTGACATGAAAATCAAGGAATTCACCCTGGCTCTTTATCAGGCTATGGCCGTTTCCTGCCCTCTTATTTAACCTAGTGGCAAGAAAAAGCCGCACTGGTGGACATCAGCACTGTGATTGCTTAGAAACACTTGCAGAAAACTTTTCAACTTAGTAAAAAGTACAAGAAAAGTGACTGACTGAGAACTGAGAAGGCAAAGCGACAATCCTGGAGGTCATTATCTAACAAAATCAAAGAAACCTCTGAGGCATCGCAGCTAAGAAAAATACTACAAATACTACAAATCCTATAATGTCTAGCTGTTTGAAAAAAACCGAGCCTCTTGGACAACCACATGTGATGAATCACTCAACCTGCTACTGGACACCCACTTTCCAGGTAGCTCCCAATTCTCGGCTAGTAGCAACCCAAACAGGACTACTGCAACCTTGACCAAAATTCATGGTCTGATTACAAGAGACAAACTGTTCTGGGCGTTGCATGGCTGCAAACCGTACAAGTCTGCTGGTCCGGACGGTATAATACCTACCGAGCTACAGAGGTCCTCAGATATTATCGTGCCTACGCTAAAGAATATCAAGAGGAGCTGTGTAGAACTGATCCACATTCCACTGTCATGGAGAGAAGTCAATTAGTTTTCATTCCCAAAGCCGGAAAATGTTCTCCTTTTGTCCCAAAGGACCTCAGACGTATAAGTTTTCTTTATAGAACGATTGATTGATATCCATATACGAGCTAAAACTGATCCAAGAATTCTGTCAACGGCTCAACATGTGTACTGTAAAGGAAAATCGGTAGAAACGGCTTTGCATTCACTGACTAGCCACATCGAATGATCCCTATAATATAGAGAGTAGTGATTAATGAACTACTGATATACCTGGAAGCGGGTGGTAGCACGATAATTGCCTATGCGGATGACGTTCCTATAGAGGTCAGAGGTAAGCATCTTAATACCATTAAAGAACTCCTTCAACTAAATTTTAACAGATTAACCCGTTGGGCAGATCGTTGTGGATTGGGAGTAAAACTCCATAAAACTGATCTTGTTCTATTTTCCAGGAAATACAAAATTCCAATTATAGACCCTCCTTCAATAAGCGGTACCAGTTTAGTCTTTTCCGATACAGCACAATATTTGGGTCTCATTTTTGATAGGAAACTATACTAGAAACCTAATATTCAAGAAAGAGTCAATAAAGCTTCAGTAGCTTTATTCTCTTGAAAAAAAGCCATTGGGAATAAATAGGGCCTTCAACCTCGCATAATCTACTGGCACTGTCATAAGACCAATACCCACCTACGGGGTTGCAGTCTGGTGGACGGCCTTAGACAATGCAGTCAACTGCAGTAAACTAAGCAGAGTTCAAAGAATAGTATGTATATGCATAAGCTGAGCCTTACGGTCCAATCCCTCTACGGCATTAGGCATTCTGTTTCATTTGACACTCCTCGATATTTTCAGCAGGCAAGTAGGTGCGACTGCAACTGTTCGCCTCAAAACGACTACACAGTGGACTAATAATTCATTTGGCCACGCTAACATTCTTAATATATTAGGAATCCTCACAGGGAACATTGATTACACCATACTTGAACTTTGGGTTGACAAAGACATCCATGTAAATTCCCCTCTAGATCCGTCTGGAAAGAAGATGCTTTCATGGAGGACAAGTCAATCCACTTCTACACAGATGGATATATAACCGATACCGGAGTTGGTGAGATGTCTTCTCATATAAGCTAAATCTAAGCCTCTCTTTCCGTCTTCCAAATCACTGTAGTGTTCCAGGCAGAAATTTTGGCGAAGAAGCTCTGTCCTGGCTGAAGCAAAACGTGAAAGCTGCAAAGGATATCCGCATCTTTTCAGATAGTCAGGCGCTATCAAGTCCCTGGACTCAGTTTCATTAAATTCTACAACCGCCCTTGAATGCCGATCATCTCTTATGGAGATGGCAGAGCAATTCAACCTACACCTTTGCTGGGTGCCGGGCCACAGAGATATTCTAGGGAAATTCCACTCTACCTATTCTACCAGAAAAAGGTATACCAATTGCTACGTGAAAATTAATATTAAAGCTGTATGCCAATAAAAAAACAGACCTTGGGTGGACTGTTGGATCAACATGTCTAGTGACTAAATAGATTTGGCCAAAGCTAGATCTGAATCGCTCCAAGAGTCTGATCCTTCTAAACAAGAAACATCTCAGCGTCATCATAGGTGTCATCACTGGACACTGCATCATAGGCAAGCATGTTTGTAAAACGATTTCTGTAGAAGCTGCATAGACGAGGAGGAAGCGGAGACAATCCAGCACCTTCTCTGTACAAGTCCAGCTCTCTCCCAGAGAAGAAAACTTCACTAAGGAGCTTTCTTCTACAATGACCTAAACGATCTAAAGAATATAGACGTAAGCTCAAACTGGTTCCATTGGTAAGATGATCGTAGGTCACAAGAGGCCAATAGGCCTAAGTGGGTTGGTGTTTCCAATAGCCACTCTTACCTACCTACCTATATTTGATGACAAGCCATATTGATATTCTGAACTCTTGTTCTTTAGGAAAATAAGCGACAGTTCTACAACGGCCAACGTTTAAATTATGGAAACTCCTCGTCAATGATAGCTTTAAAAATTTCAAGCAGAAAACAGTGCGATGAAACTCGTAAACGGATAATTATTACTGACTGAACTCTACATGGTAACTCTAAAGAGACATTCGTCATTTGATTGACTTTCCGTTCAAAGATAAAAGCATCAGGGCAAAATGGCTCAATTAGCACAGTGGGATCAAAGACTACGGAGGAAATGGGTTCCGGCATTTTCGCACCCAAGACCCAGTTGAAAATTTCTTTTATACTCCCGCATAACTGAAGGCAGAAGTCCTGCGGATGATGAGATGAATAGCAAAGGAATACATTGTTATCCATAGTCAGGCCGCACTTAAGGCTCTGGAGTCCGTCACACCTAAATCACAGCTAGTCTACAGCAGTGGCACAGTACTCAAGGCACAATGTGCGCAGAACAGCGTGGCCCTTTCTTAATGCCTGGACACTCTGACGAAGGGTGGGATGAAATCCTTCCCATTAAGCCCCTATCCCGCGTAACTAAGACTGTATGTAAGGCTGAAACCACAAATAAATATGGATTCGGAAAAGTAAAAAGAACTTGAGCAACCGGAATTTTGTCCGGGCACTGCTTTTTGGATGAATTTGCTAAACGATTAGCTCTAATCATCTCGGATGGCTACAGATTTTGCAATGACATCACTGTCTCTCGGAGGACATAACTTATCTGCTTTGTAATATACGAGTACATTATGTACATAGAAAGTTGTTATGCAGATTCAACAGCTTCGAAGAAATACATTGTATGAACTTCAAAATAATCACGAATTGCTGAGGGGGAGGGAGTAGGATTGTATTCGGCTGATAAAAAGTGGCATGTATTTATAGAGCTAGCATTCGTTTTAAGGATATCAAGGCGACCTTCTACGCTTGCATCCACTGACATATGTATATCATACGTTCTGATACAACATGGCTATAGTGTCATACTTTATTTGTAAATACTTTAGAAACAACCAATCTTCCAGGAAGTATGCTTCTTCATTTCCTTTACTTCATCTATCCGCGGACTTGATATTTCTCAATATTTGTCTCCCTAGGGCTGCGATTTTTTGTCAAATTAAACGGTTGAACCCCTTTCAAAGGGTTGCGTACAAATACATTATTTTCCTTGTTATCCTAGTAATTTTCAGGTCACTCTCAGTTTAAAAACACATTCCACAGCGAGCGTTAAAATGATATCAGTTTACAAAAATATTTTAGGTATGTATATATCAGCAAGCCTTCCTTTAGACTTTCATCTGTTGTAGAGCGCCTGAGGACTAGATCGACCAGCGGTCTTTTAGCAGGTCCGAAGTAGAAAAGTGGGAGACTACTCTTAAATAAGAGTTTTGACTTCTGAAGGCTTGCCGCCAGCGCTCCCTTTTTGTGGCAACACAAAAGAAAAACGAAATTTTGAAATCTTGGAGCAAATGTTAGTGTGACCTTCTCATTAACAAGTACGGGAAACGGTGGACCTCAATCCTCTATTTTTATATATGTACATATAATATTAAGCTCTCCGGACCATGCTAACTGTGAAACTGTACATGTATATTCGTGAAGTATTTTAAGACTTTGCCAATTGAGAAATTCCGAAAATTCCAAAAATCTTCAGCACATCTGACCAAATACATACAAGAATTGGTTGCATTTACCCACCTACTTTTTGCGCATAAAACTTTTTCATATACGTACCAAAGCAACGAAACCGAAATAAAAAAATAAAGAACCGGTTACAAAAAATTACGAAATTCCTCCATCTTTTCCATAGACAGCACGATTTCTCAAGTCTCCGATGCCACAATTATGTAAGAACCTAGTGTAATTGACGCTAAGCAAAACAGAAACAGAAAAAAAAATAATAAAAATCAAGAATACTCGTACTTGCATCTACAAAATGCACCCTACTCTCTGTGGCATCTGGTCTGGCAATCAATTTTAGAAGATGCATCCATACCCGTTGTAGTCGTAGTCGTTTCTTCTTTGTATTTGACTGACTAATGAATGCAAACTTGCAACCGCTCAATCTGACCTTTTTTTCGTGGCCGTGGTGGTGGTGAGTGCAGAAAATTAAATGAATTTATGGATAAATCAAGCAAAATAATTTTGAATTAAAATTAAAAGGTACAAGTAACACGATAAAGAGATCTACCGACAGAGAGCCAAGTCACAATTAGTCCAGATGAACTTCAAAGGTTGCGGCAATAAATCTGCGATATGGAGAGATTTGTTTACGCGTGGTGACTCTCTAGACTGGGACTGCTGGTGACGCGGAAATAGAAATGACGGCTTTGACTTTCAGCTTTTGAAAGAACACGTTTCTTGACTTCCTCGCCGCATTAGTGCTTGACACGGATAACATATATATTTCGTAGAACCCACCACGTGAAAACTCATCAAATAAAATAATACAAAATGGTTAATTTGAAGGAATCCAATAAAGCACTTGGCCCGGACGGTATCTTTCTGGTTCGTAGAAAAAAAACTTCTAAAAACAAGAATGAAAGATAGCAGACGGAGTTTCTATCTTTGCTTACAAAACTTCCGGTACATGCGGATGTGGCTTAAGTGTATATCTATTTAAAACAGATATTGCCCTATATACTAGATACGAGTAGATACAACTAAAGTCTAAATATTTCCAATGTCTCCCCACTTAATGACAAAGCGAACACCTCACCATGGCAAGAAAGTTTCCGTGAACAGGAAGAAGGTGCCACAAGGAGGTTCCACATGTGGATCACACTGAAAATATAAGGTTCGGACGATGGGATATTGTTTCTTAGTAATTCCTTAAGAATGAACATTGACCTTGACGACTTCAATCGAATGAGAAATACAGAAGTTCCATGGTCAATTGTCGAGTCGCTGCAGCTGGACTTCCTAAATTGTTAAAACAGAAAAAAATCACCACTAATGCATGCACGACAAAGCTGTAGCTACGAAACAAGAAGCGTTTTCTTGTCCAGATTAGGTGGGGATAAGGATCCAGAAAAATATTGCTTTCTGGAATGTCAACAGATTTTTCTACCTAAAGAGCTCAAAGATAAGTCAAGACTGAGCGGCCGAAAATGGTAAGCAAATTACAGCTTTCTACAGATCCATGAATATTAAGCAAGTTAAAAAGGTTCGAAGAGCTCGAATATGATCAATTTCATCAATAGACTGACTGCGTAGCAACATTGTAATGTAACATTACCAAGACCTTGATTGAAGGAGTAGTAAATAAGTGCCGGCAGTAAAGCCTTGCAAGGCGACCCTTTGCTCATTTCGGATCAACATTGTTCTCGAAAAGATGGTAAAATTGAACAAGATTCTAAATGCATCATAACTTCATGTACTCGTACGTACTCGTATTTCGAAAATAAATCGCCTCCATTGCTTCTCATGTAGTATGTAGATAGGCAGTCGATGGGGGCCTTGTGTCACCGGAGTCCATTGTGCCTACATGACTATATGAATTACCCCTGGAAACCTATGACCTCCAGATTCAAAGCCTATGAATCCCAATAGGGTCGTTAGCTTCATATTACATTTTCTCTCAGAGGAAGCAGTACGATCACACAACAAATGTAGGACAAGCTCAATCCTCAACTTCTACCACGTTCCTGCAGAAATGATGCACACTAAAGCGATTAGAAAAGATACCGAAGGTGCAGTAGAAGCGGCTGAATTTAAATTGAGAGTGTGATCTTTTCTCACTGTATGTCAGCCAAAGGGTCCTAGCTATGGCTTACGTGTCAACTTAGAATTGGGCACTCGCTCGACCGATTGCCTTCTCATTGACGACCCTTTAACGGAGAAAAGGTCCGCGAATAATTCAGCGCCGCCCGTTCCTCACTAACTGAGCACTTTTTCAATTCTTGGAATATCCATGTGATTAGTACCCATTATATGTTAGGATCATCATATTGGTATTCGACATCTTATTTAGGAAATTCCTGCATGTTTTCAATTCTTGATTCGATTAATTCAGAGCTTTGAGAGCTGAAGTTGAGTCACGGTCATATCATTCTTAAAAATGGTTGCTACAGCCCGAATAGGAGCAATTACATTGTTCTGTTTATCCTGAAGAAGTTAATTCCTATGATATACACAGTGAGTCCAGTCTCCGTCACGATATCTATTTTAGATTCATCGGTATACATAGCCAGCTCTTTCACATTGGTGATCTTCTGTTTAATTCTCCAGTTACATATATGTTATCTGTCAGGAATCTCCCGTCAATCATGTGATCAGTTTTTGACAACAAGAGGCTCTTGGCACCTCTCACAGCAAAAAACTGTAGGTTGCGAGTGACGATAGGTGTTCTCCATTAGCATTACAGCCGTGTTGACCGCCTAATAGATGCAATATAAATCCAGCAGAATGAAAATGAGTACAGTACGAGGGGCGTTCAACATATTCTCGGTATCGGGGTGAAGCTGTGGTTGTATATATAAATTGACTTATTTATCAAGTAATACTATTATTTTAGTGCATTCATGTAAAATTTCATATAAATGTGATTATTAATTCGCGTTTTATCTCTAGTTAAACAGAATCATAATGGCAACTGAGACGATGATGATGAAAATTGAGCATCGCGCTGTAATTAAATTTCTCACTAAGCAAAGAAAAAGTCAAAAAACTATTCATGAAGAGGTGGTGGCTGTTTACCAGGGTTCTGCATCTTCATTATCAACTGTGCAAAAGTAGTCAAGTGAGTTCAAGAGAGGCAGAGAGAGCATTGATGACGACCCCCGCTCCGGCGACCCGGCTACTGCTTGTACGGGAGAAAGCATCAAAGAAGTCGAAAAACTTGTTCTTGAGGATGCCCGAATAAAGGTGAAAATGATGGCAGAGATCACCAAGCTTTCTATTGCTACCATTCACACCATTCTTCATGACCGTCTTAACCTTTCAAAGGTCAGTGCAAGGTGGGTGCCACGAATGCTCACAGCGCCTCAGAAAAAAGTGAGAATCGCATGCTGTAGAGAACTTTTGGAGATGTGTAGTGAGAACGCGGACGGTGTTATGGATCGAATTGTTACTGGGGACGAAACATGGGTCCACCACTATGACCCTGAAAGCAAATAAGAGTCCATGCAGTGGCATAAAAAAGGAACAGACCCCCCGCAGAAATTCAAAGTCACTCCGTCTGCCGGGAAGCTCATGGCCACAGTTTTTTGGGACTCAAAGGGAATCTTGCTCATTGAGTACAAAAAAAAAGGTGAAACCATCAACGCCACATCCTACGCTTCCACTTTGCATAATTTGCGGGAGGAAATTAAAAACAAAAGACGGGGTAAACTCGCAGCGGGTGTGTTGCTTCTTCATGACAACGCTCCTGTTCACACGGCGCGAGTTTCCAAGGCTGCTGCGCGAGATTGTGGTTTCGAAGAAATCCAACACCCACCCTATAGTCCAGACCTTGCCCCTAGTGATTATTTCCTGTTTCCGGATTTGAAAAAATGTCTCCGTGGAAAAAGATTTTCGGATGATGAAGAACTCAAGTCGGCAATAAATGGGTATTTTGCAGAGAAAGAGGAAATTTATTTTTTTGAGGGTTTAAAAAAGCTTATCTCAAGATGTAACAAATGCATTGATGTTAGGGGAGATTATATTGAAAAATAAAAACAATTTAAAATTAAATCGCATTTTCCTTCATATCGATACCGAGAATATATTGAACGCCCGTCGTATGTAATGACTTTGTGGGTGTTGCCCTTATTAATCCCACAATTACAATGAATGATGTCTTCGTAAATAGGTGAGGTTTGAGAGCTGGTAGTGCTTCTGCTAGAATACCGAGCTGTATGTAAAAATGGGACTCACAACTATTGCATAAAGCCAATGCCCCACAGACTGTTGGAAGACTCAGATAGTGCTGAATACTGAGATCTCGTTCACGAGATGAGTGGTAAGAAAACTCTGCTCTGGAAAGTTCCACTTAGCACCACCTTTCAGTAGATAGGACACTTATGTATAATCGAGTTGATCCTACGCAATTTGAACATTGTAGCAATCTATTGCAGTTACACGGAAAGGTTCTAGCTAAGCTTTTTACATACAGCGAAGAATCCCATCTACACTTAGATTGTTGAACACTTCTTCGATGTCGAAAATCTCGAGAGTGAATTTCTCTAAGTGAAAAGATCTCTTCATCGTTGCATGTCATGCAGAATCTGGAAAAGGAGCGGCTCGATAGAGACTTATGTGGTGCAGAACGGTCGTAGAAAAAGGGAAAAGTTATGCAAATTGATACAAATTGCAAAAAGATCGACGTTAGTTGGAACCTTCTGAGTGCTGAAAGTTTTATAGCTGCTTCTATCCCATAATCTAATTCAATTCATAGACGAATAATACCTCACAGAATAAAGCAACATTTTCAGAACACCCTATTTATTGAAATTATTTTTAGGCACAAACATTTTGGCACGAGAGTCAATCACACGTAGGTAGGTGCACACACTCTTCCGTGTATTTGCGTATTTTTCTATTTTTTTTTTGGTTCTGTTTTTGGCAGTTATTTTTAAATATTTTACATCTGCAACGAATGCCTATTAATTTTTTTTAAAAATTTCTAATAAACATTGACTCGTCGAATTTATATTTTGTATCAAAATCTGCATTTTGTAAGAATAATTAATTAACGAGTACTCCTGTACGATAGATGATTGAAAGTAAACGACTTTTCGCTTACGGCACAAATAAAATTCTTATAATGGATTATCGATGAACTCATATCTAATTAGTGTGTTGGGCGACACACCCACACATCTTGGCAACGATACAAACGAAAAAATGAACAAAGATACAAATATACTCGTATAATATGTACTCGTATGTGTGCGGCATTTTTTTAATTTTTTTTTTCATTACTAAGAACTGACAACACTTAAAATGAAAAGCAAATGCAGTGAATAAGTGTTGGTAGAAGTGAATTTAGTTCAATCAGAATTTATCGTAAGCTGTGAATCATTTTTCACACTATACTCGTATGTACATGTGAATTCGGCATGACTGATGGGATCCCCGTAAATCCATTTCTCCTGTTTATTTTATGTCTGAGACTAGATGGTTTAAATCTTACTTTTTGGCAACGAACATTATTAACGATAGGTAATGACATCGGACTGCTTCAAATGCTCCAATCATGAGACCATTATAAATATTATTCAAAAATATCAGATTGAAGACCATGGTCAAATATTATTCAATCAGATTTGACGAAAGGATACTATCGGGCCATGGGCAACTGATCACTGATTATTAAGAAAGGTGAACAATTTTAAATCCGGAAACAGCTTCTTGCAGCACCATCCACATGCAAAAACAGTGCCTAGCTCTACTCTGTCAAACCAACTAAAATAACGTGTTAATTGAACGTGGAACTCATGATAAAGCGGAAACAACTAGGTGCTGGTAACCAAGAAATGGTTAGTTTAGAGGATTTAGTGGATTTAAGATCTCATCTGAAAGGCAGTGATCATGTAGCCCAGATCGATCCCCTATCGAACTGCATCTACTGGATGTGGCAAAAAAATGAGCAGCTCGTATCGAAATGGAGCACGAACACTTTTTTATGGAACTACCTAGTTGTCATCACCAAGTTAAGATCGATATGCTCCGGAACCTAGCAAAAGCATCGTAGATCATTGGAAAGTGATCAAGATCAATCAAATCATATACGTAACTTATAATACATCGATGAGTAGATTGTGTTTAAGGATATCATTTTAGCGGCTCAGTGATTGAAGGCCAGTCTCATGTAAATAAGAAAGTAGTATCAGAATCATGAGGATCCATCCCAACACACCGACATTTAAGGTTGTGAAAATAGCAAGAAGCAACGATCGCAGAACCGCATACAACGTGTCTAAACAAATTTCTGATACACGGTTTAGATCACAGCCTGATATCTTCAGATAATAGTGAACCATCAATAATGAATAAAATGTCTTTCCACACTCGTGCGAGGGGAACGAAGCGAAAAAAATGCGAATAAGCAGTGCATTTACCATAATCTCAGAGATATGTTAAGCTCAAATGGCCGCATTGAACAGAATTTGAGCTGCAGAATCGGAATATCTAAAGCAGCGTTTGGGATAAATACTCGTGTCTACGAGTAGAACCTGGAAAATAACGTTTTTCGCATAAAAACTAAGCAAGGATGGTGTAACTGGAAAGGACACATCTTACGATGAGATGATGCCTGAAAAAGTGTGCGTCTATGTAAGCAAATGATTGATGAATGTAGGTCCTCAATATCCTCGGCTACTTTTGGGCCGACGCTAAAGACGAAAATGGATTTTTAGAGAAAAACTTCACGTAATATCCATGGAGAGATCAGGTGGTTGATGCTTTTACGAGTACAGGCAGTTCGTTGCATTTTTTCTAACAGGTTGATGCAAGTCAGTCTTTTCTTTGGTTTCACGATTATGCTATATACCCAGTGAATGTCTTTTGGTTGTAGGCACCACTCGAGTATACAGCCTTTTGCACGAATAAAGGGAAACTAGAATTTTTTTTACCTCAGTTTGCTTTTCGGAGTGTGGCCTAGGTACCTGGCATTCGTTGAGAGCTCAATGGGATGCCATTTAGCTTTTGTGGGATGATCCAGGATATATTGATTTTTCTTGCAAAGAGGATCAGATTTGTTTTAAGAACGCTTTACTCTAAGTCAACGACACGTGTCCGAGCGGAGAGTTTACTAAGGCATCTGAGAAATGTTTGAGAGAATACCGTCTGCATGGGTTACCACAGTACATCTCGCGTCCTCTAATTTTGTTTGCAAACTATTGATAGGTTCCATAATAACACTTATATTACAGCCTGATATGATGAATGTTGTCCTTAATTAGTCTTTAGAAGTTTCCCTTCATTCTGGTTGAAGAAGGATCGTGTGTTAATCTAATCTAATGGGTCTATATCTAGACTGCCCTATGCGCAGCGTATATAAAAAGAAAAACTTATGTTTCACGTATTCTTTTCAAAGAAGCAATGCTCATTCTCTAATATGTTCTCAGTTTTAACAATATCTAAATAAAATGCATACGTTGTATTTCTGGAATGAATCCCTAAATTTAGTAAGATATCGCCAAAGTACGCGAAGTATTCCATATTAACTATCTATGTTACCTTTGGGAGCACCAATGATTTGGCCATGTAGTGCGCATGCCTCTGACCCTATCCCAAGAGATGGCACGATTGATGATCATTGTACAGTTCGTGGTCTAGACTCAACAACTAACATTGTTCCGGGATTGATGTGGGCTCTTATGAATACTCCAGTTTTCACACTCTTTTCAAAAGATCCGAGGAATGTTTCTAACAAAATATTTAGCCCTTATGATGTAGTGAAGAAGGCATTTAGGTTACTTCAACTATTCTGTTTTCTTTCAATCTTTCTCGCATCATTCTTTCCACACTTCTTCCCAGGCACACCCCATATGGATAGGTGCACCATCTAGAGTAAGTTTATGTGAACTGCCTGTGTATCTCTGCGTTTTTTTTCTTTTTTATTGTTATTGCAATAATGCGTTGTATGTATGCGTGTGATGCAACTATCGTACTTAATATGTCTGTCGATGTGCACACACAATTTGTATATAATCACTATAATGTTTGATCTTCGATCTATCTATCTGTTCGCCTCAAGTGTATACTTAATTAAGTAAACAAACAACAAGTAGCACGGGCAGTAACTTCAACTCAATAATAATCGACATCGGGTAGTCAGAGCAATCAGGGCAGTCATTGCGGAATTTTAAACTCATTGGCCATTCCGCATATTGAAGATGAAAATATGCATGTGTAAAACCCTGTACAGATCCACGGATATGCGTTCCTAATTCAAAAAGGGGAGAAGTTTTAAGATATACTCGTATAGTACGTTGCTGTTGCTCTGTGTTTTGCTTCTACTTTTTTCCTACTACGAGTACTTCTTCTGTTATTTCTCTTTGAATGGAAATTATTTCCTTATTAAAATTCCATTCGGGTATTTAAAAGCAAATAGTTGACCTGTTTTAACTCCACTAATAGACATATTGAGTCGTGGAGTCGCGGTGTGTGAATTGAAAAAATTAATACAGACAGACAGAATGCCTCCCACAATTGTTATCTTTGAGATAAATTTTGTAACAGTTTTCGTTCTGTTTCTATTTTTTTCGAAAAAAAGGGGAATTTTTAATTTTTTCACACATGTACGAGTACACGGCTTCACACTTACTATTAGAGAATTTCCAATAGCTTGGCGAATTACAATTGTAAATTTTAATTACAAACGAGAGTACCTCCTCCCAATCATGTAGTGGGAGTTCTGTATTATTTTTGTAAATATTTTACATTTTTATTTTTATATTTTTGTTTATTTAAATTTATTTTTGTAAAGGCACGTGTATGTGGGGTCGTTATTTCGGAAACGTGTCTGTTTATATTTGATTATTGTATAAATGGAATGCCCGCTTTTTTGAATACGGATAAGTGAAATTCCGACGAATTTCAAAATAAACTATCCGGAACTGTCGTTTGAAATTTATTTCGTACATTGCTGGATGCAAGGGTGACCTGATTTCCGACTGCCTTTAGCTGAATGATCAGTGACTGTGTGACGCAAGAGATCTTAAGCTTCTAAACGCCTGATTACAATCTGTGTCAGGGCTAAATTTGTTAAATAAGCCTGACTGACATTCGCACATGCCACACAGAAAAAGACGACTTTGCCAAAGATTGTTTTCTACGAGCTACTATACAAGACGTTTGTGCGATGTCGTAAGTTAAGATAATTCTTGGTTCACAGTTGGGCGACATCAGCTCTGAAAACCGTCGACCAGATTGATCACACTGCGATCAAAGTTCGAGCCAATATCGACTCGGACCATTACCTTGTTACAGCCAAAGTGGAAACGCCATATCCCGGACAAAGATGTCAGATGGACAAAGAGGAAGAAATTCGATGTCAAACGGCTACAATCACTAGAGATCGCTAAAGCGTTTTCTAATCAAGCGCGGAGGCTGCATATCTAATGTCCTGGGTTTTACTTGCCCCTCACAACGAAACCTATGCTTTGACTGTCGTTAAACGCATGCAGCGAAACAAGAGCTGTTCACGGACTCTATGAGCTAAGGAAACGGGAAGAACATCAGCCTCGCATCAGCCCAGCATGGTGTTTTCGCCAAATGCACAAATACCCAAAAGTCCTATGTAGAAACGAGGATGGGAATAGTCGTGGCTACAGGCCAATAAGACTGCAGGAGAGTAGACACATAGACAAACAGGAGTATTCTCATCGTAAAAATATGGTCGAATTAAAGTATGCTTAGCGAATGGAATCTCAGAATTGTTTGCCCGATGTTCAAAAAGTGAGACCCTATTAACTGCACAACTAAAGATTTTTAACATCGCTATGTGAACATTAGAAACTCTATAATGATAATCTGATAGGTTAATTGGAAAAAAATTCAAATCGTTTATTGATTAAAAGGCACATATCACAGCATTTATAGAGACTAGCTACTTGCATATAGAACCATATTAAATTTTGGTATTCCTGGAAAACTTGTCGACCTGAGTGGGATGCGAATAGAGAAGGTATGTCTGGTAAGGCGGCATTTGATATCAAAAAATAATTTTGACATGGTGACGCGCTGTCATGTGACTTAACATCATACTTGGAAGGGTTGTGCTTAACATCATACTTGGCCCGTTGCTTGTTGTTTGAATGCACTTTTTTATTTGTTTTTAATGGCTGCATCTGCTTTAAGTAAACAATACAGTGTGAATGAAAAGTCAACGTACACTATGTTAAATGTTCTTGCTAAGTCTCACAAGGGGTTAAATGTAGTCTCTCCTCAGTGCCTTTGTTCTCTGTTGTTTCTGAATACTGTGCACACTACGATCACACTATAATCTGTGGCGATTTTAACGCTAACTTATTAAAAGCAGACTGAGTTTGTTTTCAAATGAAAGATTTAGTTTCGTCTGTAGGAATGAAAAGTATCAACACTACATACGCTACCTGTTTCACTGAAAATATGTTACCCAGCCTCCTCGATCTTTTTTATTGTCGCTAATCCATCTCTTGTCCTGCAGTTTGATCAACTATTTCTGATCATGATCTACTTTTCTGTACTTATGATGTGAATTTGGTGAAAAATGTTATGCCTGATACATTTACCTATAAATATTTTAGCTCAATTGCATATATTAGCTCAATAGCAAACAATTCTGACTCAATTGTTTGATCAGTGTGTACCAACGAAAACGGTCAGAATTATAAATAAAGTGTGTCCATGGTATACTCCTGAAGTAGTTCGCTCTATAAAAACGCGAAACAAGTTGTATAGAAAATGGAAGCATAGACCATCTACTACTGCCTGGTCTGAGTACAAGGCGGCTCGTAACAACTCGACGTCTATAGTGAGAATTTCTAAAAAAAAAAAAAAACTATTACGCTTCCAAATTGAACACTTCCCTCCCGGCTAAGAAACTATGGAGCAATATTCGTGAAATCGGTGCCACTAAAGCTACCAGTGACTCCAAATGCTCTCTTGATCCCGATGATTTAAACGATTTCTGTCTTTCATTGCAACTTTAACTTTAGTCAAAATGAAAACTTTACTGTTCCAAGGCTGGACGATTTTGTAGTAGCAACAGAAGACGAAATTCTTCAATGCATGGCAGCGGTCAAGTCTGAATCTAAGGATGAGTATGTAATACCTATGCGCTTCATTAAACTCCCATCTCCCATCTCACGCATGTAATTAACTGGTGCATTACTATCTCAACCTTTCCACAATGCTGGAAAGTTGCAAGAGTCTTGCCAATAGCTAATAAAACTAAGTCATCATCCCGTGCCGATTTTAGACCTGTAGTATCCTACCGTGCTTATCAAAGGTCTTCGAGAAGATAATATCAGTGCAGATAACAAAGCATTTATCACTACACAAACTGCTGAGCCCCCGGCAATCCGGTTTTAGAGCTAACCACAGCTGTTCCACAGCGATGGTGAACTTTCTGGAGGAAATAAGGCAGGATTTCGACCCGTTGCCGTTGTTTCGCCCCTCTGCCTGCTAGACTTCTCAAAGGCCTTTGATAAAGTTAATCATTCAATCCCATGTTGGAAACTGAGAAATAATTTTGGGTTTAGCGAAAGGGCGTGTAAGCTAATTTGAATTTTTCTTTCTGGTAGATCGCAAAGGGTTAGTTGCGGTGAACATTGCTCATCTCTTAAAGAAATGGTGCAAGGCGTTCCTCAGGGTTCAATTTTGGGCCCTATATTATTTAGTATGTTTATAAATGACCTCCCATCTGTGTGCAAATATGCTTCAATACACCACTATGCAGATGACATACAACTTCATTTAGCTAAAAACTTTAAGGAGTTAGCAGAGCTTGTTTCTGTTTTAAACGAGGAGCTCAAAAATATTTATAATTGGTCAGTATCAAATGGATTACTCTTGAACCCGATTAAAACTCAACGAAGAAAAGTTTTAACTTATATATATTACCAGATATTTATCTAAATAATAGCAAAATTGAAGTTGTTGAAACTGTAACCAGTCTTGTCTATGTTATTAATCGCTCTCTCAGTGGTTATAACCACACTAACTTAGTGATTGGTCGTATATATGCGTGCTTCCGGAAACTGTGGTACAGTGCTTACTACACTCACTTGGATTTCGAAAAAAGCTAGTATTAACACTCGTATTACCAATTATTTCATACGCTCAAGTTGTTTACAGTAATCTTGACTCATTATCACAACATAAGCTGCAAGTCGCTTACAATGATGTACGTTACATTCACAACATCCGTAGACATGACCATGTGTCAGAGCATGCTAGGGATTTACTCGGTTGTTCCTTACAAGAATACATCAACGCCAGGAACTGCATATTCTTACATAAAATCATTCATAAGAAGTGCCCGTCTTACCTGTATAGCAGGCTTACTTTCACTCGGTCCTCAAGAACCATTAGCCTTATTCAATTACGTTACAATTACCTTAACTCCTCTCGTTTATTTTTCATATACACTGTTAGACTTTGGAATTCATTACCTATGCATATCAAAGAAATATCTAGTAGCTCGAATTTTAAAAGTACAATCTTTCGACATTTTTCCTCCCCAACTCGCCCACAATAGTCCTCAATTCTGGATCTACTTCTTTGCTTCAAAAGTTAGAATGTGTAAATTTGGTAATAACAATCCTAAAATAATTAGTTCTAGCTGTTGTTGGGGCGCAGTGGTTAAGCTCGTTGTCTACTATGCACAATATCTGGATTCGATTAAAAAGAGTGCAATTGCAACACTATCTAAATAGGAAACCGATTGAAACCAAGCCAAACAGAAGTTGCAATAGCCTCTACAGAGTCCTGTCCACGGAGGACCACAGCATGTGCATACGAGTACAGGAATAGCCCGTTGTCATTGTTCTTAACAAATTTTTAGCTAGCGCCCTAGATTCACTGTATGCATCTATAAACATCTAACATTACTGCAAGAGTAGGCTTCTCACACTTACAGTGTCTTTGGTAGCGTGTGGCACGTAAAAATTAACTCGTAAGTCGGAGACTATTCTGGTTTGATTGGAATTATGTCTACTCTAATGCTTGGTAAAATTTTAATTCATATAGTGCTATTCAATGCCGTTGAAAACAAAGTGCTTAATAAGGTTAGTCTCAGAAAAGCAAGGTAATTGTTATTAGAAAATGTCACGAGGTTTCTATCTTCAGTATTTGCAAAATTATCCGATAAATAATAACAAAGTTACTGTGGCGAAGCTTATGTTAACCGCAAAAAAAGAACACATTCAAAAAACACTTGAGTGGGCTCACCTTTACAAGGGTAAGGACTTCACCAAAATTGTCGCCACCGACGAAATTTAGTTTTTTTTTTAAACTTAAGTGGACGTGAGTGGACTATGCATGGTAAGACTTTCGTCCAACGGAACGGTGAAACTCGTGGCAAAAGTGCATGATTATGGCTGAATTCCGGCGGAATTCGGAAAATTGGTAACCTTCACCGGGAATCATGTCAAGACTTCAAAGACGAAGAGAATGAGATCAATGTGTGGGATTGGCCATTTCAGTCTCCAGATGTCAATCTGATTGAAAATGTCTGGGGATTTATGGAAAACATGTTTCCCGAAGTCAAGTGGTTGTTTTCTTTAAACCCCACGGTGTTATCAAACATACCGTAGATGGCTAAACCATTCAAAAATTGTGCAAGGAAACAAGATGAAGAATACGTACTGTCGGGGAATCCGGAAAACATCATCCACATTGAATATTTGAACTGACTAATCTTATTGTCGAAATATAAATCTGCATTCAAATCCCATCAATCGACAAGAAACTAACTTTCTACTCCGACTGTATAGCGTCAAATTGAAATATTGACTTTTCCAATTAATTAGGGGCGGGTGTTCGCACATGTATCTCCTAGCGTTAACTTTGGCAAATCTATTTTGTCTATCTATATTTACATATCGTTTCGTATCTTTTGAAACATTTTATCAAAGCAATTAAAAATGGGGAATTTGCTTTTAACAAAAATAATCCTTTTATCAGTTAAAAAAGAAATTGAAAGCTTATGTGATAAAAGAATTATGTTAGTTTTATCGATGTACTCTTATGAGGAAGACAAATATAAATTTTATTAGATCAAGTTGTTAATAATTTAAACAATAAATTTAACAACCACAACTTGGATACGTTGGGTCTTAGTTTTGCCTCACTTCCTGATGATGCTGATGATGATGATGATGATGGTACCACCAATAGACTGAAACTGATTTATATTAGCTATTTCTCAGGTAACCGCATGGAGTCTGCAACCTGAAAATGATCCGCGTTTAAGTTGTCATCTGTTGCACAGATCATCATAGTAGCGTAGTGTATATACATATCTATGTACTCGTAAATATGTAAACGAGTACACACAGTGGGTTATGAATACTATGAAAATTGTTTGCCTTTTGTAACGGTATTAGATTTCGTTTCCCATTTGATGTATCCGTAACAACACCAGTAGGAAAAACAATTCTATCATATAAAGAATTTGCCTCAATTCTTTGCAAATCGATAAGCAATCGATTTTCGACCCAATAACGAGTTCAGATATTCGGAATGCAAACGCTGGCTATTAAAAGAACACTGCTCAAAAATGCATCGAATTCGCTTCGCTTAAATTCTTTATTATCCGCCAACGAACCGGAGAATAAATAAAATTCCCAATTTTATAGTTTCCCAACCGCGGAAATTAGTTAAATTATTATAATTTTTTTTTTTAATATACATATATTCAAACAGTGTACATTTGCGAGCGTATCCAATAGGAAATCTGAACTACGAGTAAAACTGTCGACAGAGTTGGAAAATTTGAATTTCTCTAGAGTCGAAATAGGCAAAAAGTCGAATGGACAACGTTTTAAATTGCATGTGTGCTTGTCAAACAAATTGTTATGCAAATATTGCTTCTCAAAAAAAGTAAGTTCAGAAAATAAAATAAATAAATCCAACGGTATTTCTGTTCAGATACGAGTTGAATATTACATCAGCAGTTGGGTTAAGTGGTTAAAAAATATTGTTGAATTTCAATTTATGTTATTGGTATTCATTCTGACTATTAATTAGCAATCACTTCGATTATTTGACAACAATGTGTGAATATTGATAGAGGGAATCGTATACGAAATGTAAACGTTTAAGATGGAAAAGCGGTTGTTAAGCCTATGCCGTTTTGGACTTGATTTTTTGAGTAACACGAGTATTACCAAAAAAGTAAATCGTTATCAACTGCAGAACTCAAGGCAGTCTAGACAATAGACCTGAAGATGAAGGCGTAATGGTAAGAGAATTCCAGCTGCAATATCAGCTTGATATTGGAGATAGCGTCCCAACTATGAGCCTTCTACAGAATGTGTTCTTACAGAATCATTTATATATTCTATACAAATAGTGTGACCCCAAAAGACAAGATCAACACCACGATATATCCACGTTTGTATTTTGGTTGTAGTAACCAGGTTTTGATAGAAATCTATGTTGGCTATGTTGGATCGATCCCTGTTATTTTTGCGAACAGTAAAATGTTGAACAAGGGAACATCTTGCTAGAGTCGCAGTCGATACTAAGGATTTGGAAAGAGCATTCCTGTAGATTGTATAACGGTGATGGCGAACCAAATACCGCTGCTGGGGCAGGCGGCCTAACTGCCGATCTCTTCAAATCTTGGTAAGAAGCATACACCAACTCATCTATAAAATATTGTCGGACGAAAGTATTCCCAATGAATGGAACCTCAGCAGTGTTAATCCGGTCCTCAAGAAAGGTGACCTTCTGATCTGCGCCTACAGAAGCATCACTCTTCTTAACATCGCCTAAAAGAGCCAGCTGCCGTATTGTGTGAACGCCTGAAGCCGTTCGTCAACCACCTAATTGTGGCAAATCGATGCAAATCACCTTTGATCGATTTTAAGGCCACGTATAACAGCATCTATAGACACAAACTATACAGAGCAATGTCTAGCTTTGGCTAAACTCGTCCGTCTGTGTAGAACGGCGATTGAGAACGCTCGCTGCTCCGCCAACGACGGTAAAGAGTAAAGAACTCACCGAGATTTTTGATGTCAAAAAAGAGTTAGACAATGCGACGCGCTGTCACGCGATTTCTTTAATATCATTCTTAAAAGGATAGTGCACACAAGAGACACAATCTTGATATTGACATATCAATCATGATATTGACATAATCGGAAGACAACAGCGTGATGTCAGTGTTGCTTCCGCGAGTATTTAGGCGGAAGCCGTGAAGATGGTTTTAAGGGTCATTGAAGGCAAGAGCAATTATATGCTGTTAACCAGAAAGGACACTCAACACCGACATCTCGGACCGAACGTCATCCTATATACAATAACGTTGGGGTAGTTAATAAATTTGCCTACGTAGGCTCCGCTATTAATTCAGACAATGACACCAGCGCTGAAATCAAACGAAGAATAAATCTTACCAATCGTTGCTTATTTGGGCTAAGAAAGCCATTGGCTAGCAAAGCCCTCTCTCGAACAACAAAAGTGACCCTATATAAGATCTTAATGGCCCAGAGGCATGGACTTTATCAAAAATGGATGATCCGTATGCATAGACTGTCAGTGGATCAGGAGATACAACAACAAACGGGCTGTACAGCGACATCGACTTAGCCAGAAGAGTGAAGGTACAATGACTGGGGTGGCTGGGTCATGTAGAGCGGATGAACACCAATGCTCCGGTCCGAAAAATTTTCGAATCCACCCCGTGGGACAGCGAAGTAGAGGAAAACTGCTACTCAGGTGGCGCACGCATGTGGATGGGGACCTCAACCAACTTAGCGTGCGAAACTGGAGGCAGCTGGATGGAGACGCTCGTTGGTTGAGGCCCAGGTCCGTCACGGACTATAGCGCCACCTTAAGTAAGTAAAATGTTGAAGCAGAAGCCCTGGGTCAGAAGATACCAACGCAACAACTTGTATCCTTTCAAAGATTTCAACGATAAGACAATGATGGGTGTGCACGAATTCGAAAATTAAAATGAAAACAGCGAACAGTTTCACGATTTATGTAATGCGATCTGTGAACAAATCTTTTGCAACACAGTTTAATGGTATGGCAATTAAAGGAGAGGAAACCACAGCATATGGAGATAGGTCGAGGAGCGCAAATTGCTGCAGTCTTAGCTTGAAGCCTGATACCGTGTGAAATGAAAGGAACAGCGTAACATAAGATGTTTCGAAGAAATATTTAAGTCAAATTGCTGTTAAAGGCTAATCTAACTGCTGAGTGTTTTTTCGACTATGGCCAATAATTCTAGAAAGGATTAAAGAATACCTAATGGAACCCGATGTCGATACCAACCAAGCAGATTTTCGCTCTAGATCTCCCTCACAGGTCATCTAAACATCCTGTGGATCATTATAAAACAACATGTTAAGTACAGGTTTCCGCTCTACCTCTTTTTTATTGACTTCGAGTAGGCCTTCGAAAGCAGTTTGTATGGAAAGCGTCCCGCAGGAGGATTGCCTCGTCAAAATCATCGCTGTTGTTAAGGTTACGTATGTATAAAGGTGCAAGTTGTAGTGGTTAACACAAAGTAAGCCATCAGAAGCTTTTAAAATTCAAACAAAATGAATCCGAGTTGGGCTTAACATAATTACATCAAAAACCAAACTTATAAGACTTTCAAGTTCATTCACTAAACTTAATGTTGGTAAACATGAGGTCGCGGTGGTGGATAGTTTTCCTTATCTAAGAACAGGTACCGAAGTTGATGTGGGCAGTAGAATCGGGAAGACAAAAGCCGCGCTCGACAAGCTGTTCAAAGTTTGGAAAAGCAACGTTTACACGACTAAGAATAAGTGTAACTTATGAGTTCTATCATATGATATATGGCTGTACCACACCTACACAAAACTGTAGACCTTCGTTAATAGATGTCTGCGAATCATTCTAAGTTTCATGTGTACATACTCGTATGTATTAGGTAGCGGTGGATCACAACTTATGACACCAAGTATGCAGACGTGTCGCATAACGATTAAGAAAGCATTGGGGATATTTTGAATAAGATGCATAGAGCTAAGGCGTTTTACAAAAAAACGTTGGCTCGCATTCGATATGAACAAATCTACGAACCTCCTCTGTAGGTGGAAGCCACATTTAATAGTCTAGTTAAAAAATAACTTATTTTGAAGTTATAAGGACAAAACGAAGTTGCTTCTCCATTTCTAATCTTATTTCTATTGCAATTTCTCTCCAAACGAAGATCTAACTAATATGGACGCAAGTTTCTTCAAAGCTTGAAGTAGCTCGGCGAAATGGAAGATCAAATTGGTGCTCCTCGAAACATTATCCAATTGGTTTTGGTATATGGTGTATTATATCTGATGGTTAACAAAAACGCAGACTCAATCTTCAGTTCAGGGAGAAAGGTTGTGCTTTATATTTTCTGAGCAAGGAAAATTAACCTTAGAGTGCACAATTTGAAGCAGTTGGCCAAAGACCGCGCTAACTGGAGAGGTCGATTGGTTGATATCTAACTATGTTAAGTAAGAGAGGCAAACACAAAGAGAAAGTACACGAAAAGGCTATGGGCTCTACCAACATGTGAATATTTCTACGCGTTCTGATGATCTCGAATCATTGTTCACATGTTTAAAACGAAAAGAAGGACGGTACGTATTACGTCTTGGAACAAAGCTATTGCAGATGCCGGGAGACGTTAACTGAAAATAGCTTGGTAAACAAAACTAGGCATTTTTGTCTGTACATTATTTTAACCTGGTTCCGTCCAGGGTTGTAGGTGACAAGATAATATGTATTTCAGCACCACACCTATCTTATTAATTACGGCTTCATGATGTTTACGACAAATTTAAAAATAAAAATAACGATTTCGCGAATAAACAAGCTTTGAAGTGTGGCACTAATCGACCTCGACCAAAATCAAATTCACGGTATTCAAATGGTTTCAAGGCCAAAAGTGCAAATAAATATGCCAAACCAACTTTAAAATGGGATGAATTGAAAGATTAAAATTACTGAGATAAACAATTTAAATTCAAGTTGACCAAGTATGTATATAAACAGTCACAATGCATTTTTTACTGCGGCGCACAACGAAACAAAAATTATAAACAAGGAATGTGACGCATTACATCAGGTGAGTGTACATCAAACTCACAATAATTTTAAGCTATTAATCTCCAGTTTTGGGTTTTATCTTTAAAATAACAGTCTTACTGAAAATGTTTAATTGACAAATCTAAATTTCTATCCCAAAATTAAAATGTAAAAACCCTTTCGTGGTTTGACATTCTAATACTTCAAAATTACCCACTTCCCCTTAGGAACAACTCCCCTAATAACAAGTTCACTTCTGTTTCTGAAGGTCGCATCTGTTACAAATGAGAGTACGAGGGTATTTACATTGGTTACGAAAGCAGATAGTGATACAACAAAATGCTAATTCACATGTATACCCATATCCGAAACATACGAGTAGTTATATGGAGAAATTACGTTCGAAAAAAAGGGCACACACATGTTTTGGACTTGTGCAACACAAGAATTTAAATTGACTATTAAACAGTGTGAAAAGTTTTCCATTATGTACAGATACTACGGATTCACTACTTATCAATATGAGATGACTATTCAAGGACACGATAGGTGCATAACTAATCCTTAAAACCTAAATAAATTATTTAAACCCTGGATACTGAGAAGAAAAGATGCTTTCATCGACACATACACCGCTATAGAAGGCAGAACATGAGATTTTTAATTCCACTAAGGAGTGCGCGAAGGACTCAAGTTTGAGGGGGTAAAGCCATTTACCACAGCCAGAGCTAGGCGGAAGAAACAGAGTCTGCCGTTCTTCCATGTACAGCTCAGTCCCGAAAGCCACTTGAATAGTCTAAGGAGTATCAATGTCCTAGACTACCAGGAGGTTCACTGGGAAAAATTAAAAAGGAGCGAAAACGTTATACAATACGTTCGCTGCCAGAGGTTCGGGACGGCGCGTCGAACTGCCAAATGCAGCCTCGATGCGTGAAGTGCGCAAAGAACCACAGTTCCAAGAAGTGTGCTCTGGGTACTGACGGAGCATCCGATAGGACGCAGATCTCGTGCGTGTTATGTGGAAACGTGGGACACCGCAAACTACCGGGTTGTCCTAAGTTCGCTGACATTAAAAAAGCAAAACTGGCTCGGCGGCAGAAGGTGGAGGTCAAACGTTCACCTGTTAGGTTTCAAACACCAGCCGTCACGTCCCAAATTTCTTACGCCCAAATGGCGTCAGGTAGGGGGACTACGGTACAGCAAGCGACTGTTGTTTCTCCGGTGCCAATGCCGAGAACAACGGAAGCTGCACCTAACATGCTGGCCATCTTGCTCGCAATCCAAGTTCAGATGACTCAGCTGCAACAGCAGGTACAAGAACAGGTCAAGCGGGTGGACCAGATCTACGCGCTGCTGCCGGTCCTAACGCAACACATGTCGTAATGGATACGCACATGGTGGAGCAAACTTTGAAAGTCCTGTCCCTAAAGACAGAGGGGGAAATAATTTGCCAAATACTAGAGGGAACCCACTACTCGATTGGTGGGGTCAGCACGATTTCATGTACAGACTCGGTCTTAAAGCGACGGATAACCCGTCGTTTCCCAGAGGCGGGTCTTATTTGGATCTACGTATACGACTGACAGGTACGAATTCACAAACGCTAAACTGTCTGCGCACATTTGTGTATGACAGCGACCATTGCGGTTTTAGCACCGAAATTACAGTTCCCAACGAAATTGCGGAATTGGAGGAGTTTGTCCAAAGATATTCTTACAACTACAGTAAGACTCGATGGACACGCTTCTCCGAAACCTTGACAAGAGCACTCTCCTCCAACACGTTCCACCCACCGTCAAATAGGAATTTGTCAAACGAGGAGATCGACAAGTACCTAAAACGAATGGACGATGCAATTAAACAAGCTATGGACGCTACAATACCGCGGTATCGACGTACGCATAACGAAGAACTGTTCCGCAATCCTACTATTGACGCACTACACAGACAGAAAAGTAGACCTCTGTCAATACTCTAAAACTTGTACAGACAGTTAACTGACAGACAAGACCCGGAGACACCGGACACCGAAGTCTTCGATTAAAAATCTTCAAACGCTAATAAAAGAGAATTACAGAATTTATGTAAGTTTGTATTGGAACAAGGTTCGGGCTGTAAACACCAGCAACCCGAATATGTTTCCGCAAATAAATAAACTATTTCGGAGAAAAAATCAAAACGACCTTCAGTGTCTTAAAATAGCCCGGACAACAGACAACGAAAGGTTACTGACAATAGCGGGTATTGATCCAAATGAAGCTGCTGAAGATGACGGCTTCTTTGTGATCGAGGATCCACTGGAGAAGGTTGAGGTCATAGGGGCGACTTTCCAGGAAGTATACAAGGCCGCTGATACCATTGGTCCTAATTATGACCTGGACAATCGCGTCTTGGTGCACAACTTCTACATTCGAAATGAAGTAGAGACCTGGCGATCCGAGGGCTCTGGTTTCACCCGGTTTAGTGACGAAAATATGGCAAATAATGTTATTGCCAGAGAGGGTGACCTACCCCCGTTCATTTCGAAGGAAGGACTCCATGAGATCTTCGACACAATCAGAGTTAAGAAATCAGTGGGGACCGATGGTATTCCGAACATCGTGCTTCGACATCTTCCTCTAGAAGCGGTGGACATCTACACCACCCTGTTTAATAATGCAATGAATCCAGCGCATTGGAAAACGGCGGTAGTTCAACCTATCCCCAAAAAGGGAAAGGATATATCCAATCCGGCGAATCTCTGGTCGATAAGTCTCCTTCCGAATATCAGTAAGGTTTTTGAAAAGGTATTCAATAGAGCTCTGTCTAGGTGGGTTGAGGACAAACATATAGTTCCGGATAATCAAGGCGGGACATGATATCTCACATGCCGCGTCTAAACTGGTGTTCGATATCCAATGGAATAAAGGCAAAAAACAATGTACTGGTGCCTGCCTTGTTGACTTGGAGAAGGCATTCGACACCGTATGGTTAGAGGGTCTTTTCTACAAGCTGACTAGGCTGGGGATCAGTAAACCACTCTTGTACATTCTTTATAATATGCTAACTAACAGACAGTTCATCGTGAAGAATGGTGATGTGACTTCTGTTGGAATATTTCAAATTAAAAATGGTCTTCAGCAAGGCGCGCTCAATTCGCCGATCCTATTCAACATTTATACAAAGGACTTGATAGGTACACTTCCCCATACTATTGCATACGCAGACGATTTGATAGTGTACAGAACAGGTCCATAAATCGAAGTCATTAATACTCTCTTGCAGCGTGACTTCGATAAGATAAGACGATTGCGATGACTGGAAGTTGAAAATCAACGTTCAGAAGTCCGAAACCATTCTCTTTAGGACGCCGTTGTTTGGAGCCTCTAGGGATATCAAAAAAATTTGCGAAAGTTCTCGATCCTTGGACAACACGTGTAGAATGACATGTAGATGCTGCTCTGGCTAAAGAGCTAAAGAGCCAGGATAGATCAGCGGTTCCGTTAATCTTCCATGTCGCTCTGACAGCTGGGGCAGGCGACTCAACTACAACAGAGACGTCGCACACTGCAGTGTGGACTGGAAGTAAAGAACTGGAAGTAAAGAACTGGAAGTAAAGGACTGGAAGTAAAGACTAAGAAGAGGAACGCAAAATTTGGAAAATTCTTTGCATCACTGTCTGTACAGCCAAGTAATAAGTTGACTTTAGATATAATCGTTTTGATATGCGAACCATAACTTAGCTCGCTGTCGTACAAAATGCCAAGGTGGCGATGAGATTGAACTAGCTATATCCACGTAGGTGGAGAAGATAAAGTCGAGGAAGAGGATATATTAGATGATAAGAAACAAATTAGCATTTGGCGATGGTAAATCCTAAGCAACTTCTGAGGCAGCTTTAAAAGATTAGCAGTCGTTAGTACAGAAGGGCGCAAGTAAAACTTATTACGGGTCTTCCAGGTAATAAGATATCCTTTTTAAAAATATGGGTTCAAAGCCGAGGGCAGACAATTTGAAAAGGATAATTTGACGCTATATGTATCTAATAAAAGCCTTAGTGAAATAAGTTTAAATAACATCCATAAGTAATAGGTTAAACGCATAAGTGGAAGATGATCTCAACCATCTTGGAATTCTAAAGGCTGGGAATTTGAGGGAAGTTAGAAAAGATTATTGTTATTTCAGCGTTATCTATCACCATATCGGAAATCGGGATGATCTTCCTTTGATGATAATCGTAATATTGATGAAAAAGTTCATTTCAACAGACGTCATTCATCGAGGATATCTATGTGTATATAGAGACGGTTAAGAGTTCAATTTTTTTACTCGAAAAGCTTATTTCATTCTGGAAGCCACATCAAATCTAAAGTCAGTTGCTAAAAATAATATTTCGTACACGTCTCTTGACCTCACCAAGCAAACCACACATGTCGTTGTTACCAACAAACTTAAATCCATTTTGTTTTTTGTTTTATTTTTTATTACCATAAACGTAACAATCAACTCAATAAGACGGGGAAAAAAGAAAAAAATAATACCAACAAAGTTTATTGATCAATAAAATTTCCCCACGGTTGGCTAACGATCAATTAGATTTTAAAAAGCATCCAATTCCATTACCCTTCAACTACGTCCGTCAAATATTTTATACAAATCGTCGACATATTCCTTTTGCCTTCGGTTTGTCATTTGTCGTAAGTTAAATTAGTAAAAATTTTAATATTTCGAAATCACATTCTAAATGGTATTTAATGATCGTGCATCGATGTTCCACAGAATATCATCAGTGCTATGACAAATCCATTAGCAATCAACGAAGAACCCTCGATTTACACAAAATTCCATGCAGCTCTTGACCACAATTAAAGGAAATCATAAAAAAAATCACCATTAACCAAATACTCGTTGCACTTGGTTTCTCATTTTATTTTTCATTTTCATTTCGTTGCACACATTTTCTCATCACCAAATAACAACAGAGTTTACAGCAATTCTCTCACTTAATGACCTTTCATCGCGACACTCATCGCGATCACTTTGATTTTTTTTAGATTTTCACAAAATTTTCCAAACAAATTATCGGCTCTTGAATTTTTCTTAATTTTTTCACTAACAAACCTCTATTAAAATTTAAGCACTCGATACTGAACATTTTTCATTTCAAGTGGCTTCTTCGAGCATAAATTCGAGAACAGAAATCGGACCCGAATCCTAATCACTCTTAACATACATTCAACGAAAAGGGTCGTCGCGTAGATACTTATACATGTTTCCGCTTTCCCATTCAATTCTTCGATTAAGATTTTTTTTTATTTCTACTCCATTTTGATTGTGAAAAAAAAATAATCCAAATATGTACGGGGTGAATTCATATACAATAAAAAAAAAATCCGAAAAACAACTTCAACACCACACGCCAGCGTTAGACACATCAACAATTACAAACAATCGCTCCGATCTCAAACTCACTGAACACTGAACATCGAAGAGACACAACAGCACACAGCGTCTATAGTCCCGCAACACGACGATTGACGACATGATCAGCCGGTCAGAAGAACTTCTGCAAGGTGTAGTTGTCATGACTCATGATCATTAAAAGCAAGCGGACTCTTCTATGCAGAAGCTGCTAGAAACGATATTCATAATCGCTGCTAAATTTGAATGGAAGAGAGAAGATTTAAGAGAAAATATCAATGGTTACAGCTTTTACTAAATATATATTCAAGACACGAACCATTTCTTTTAGTGTAGAGATTTCTCTTCGAAAAAAGCTGGTCAAAGATTATACGAGTTCTGTGAGTGCCAGTGATCTTAAAAAATAAATTAAACTCTTTCCTAAAGAGAGCTCAAGCTATTATCACAGATAATAATCATACAAAAAAAATGTTGATCTTTTTTGCGATAAGCAAACAAAAAGCTTTTCTGCTTCGCAAAGAAAAAACGGAAAATTGCTTTGCGAAAAGCTTAGCAAAATATATTTTACGAAATACATTTTGTGTTTTGTTTTGTATTCTCGTATTTTTTGTCCTGGCCTGCGACTTTGGCCTACATGCCTATGTATACCTACATTATGTACATTAAATTAGGGTAGGTTAAGATCAGGAATAATTTTAATCCGATCTGCCATGATTTTAACAATTTGTAGGTACGGTACAAAAAATTTAAATAGTAGATACTGTAGGTATTGTAGGCTAACTTTACTCGTATTTTACTTTACTTTATTCATATGTATGTAGGTATACTATGTACGTATTATAAGATTGAGGCTGAGACAAATAATTATGCATATTTATTTCCTAATTGTTTGAATACATCTGTCTTTTACAAATCCTTGTGGTACTCCTACTCTCATTTAGAGTATGTTTGGTGTTTGGTCCTTACATTTTACATAAAAGAAGAGGTCTGATAGGTAACCATAGCCACTCCTATTATTTTTTGTTCATGCAGGTTAAACAATAGGAAACAAAATCAACTCTGCTCTTAGCCCACTTTAGTTAAAACACAGATGCTATAGGTTACATAGATATTGCACGCCGAAGGAAGAAATCTAACCATTTTTCCATTCAATGGGACGTAATCGTACGTCCCAGTTCGATCGAACTGGAATGAATCATACTCAGACATGATGTTACTCTTAATTGTTTTGTGTTATCAAGTTGCGAGTTCTGTTTGTTGGATAGAAGTTTTCCGTTTTTCGCAACATAATTTTTTTAAATCAAATTTGACTGATAATAAACATTATACATATTTGAGAACCGTAGGAAGGTCAAAGCAGAATGCGCTCTCTTTGATGTTGTGTTTTTTGAATAGTTGTTTTACGTTGTTTTCCATATAAAATTTGAATTTTTTGATTTTTGGATGCTATGTTTTTTGCTATCTTCCACGAACAATGCTTCCGTAATAGAACGAGGAGAGCAAAGTATAGAAGGATAGCAAGGACTTTTTTCACCAAACCATTTTGGATCTCTAGTATTTGTTATCTTTATGCATTCCAAGGCCATTGTCTCTTTTATATTTCTTTCTTGTGGACATTCTATTATATATTTTGAAGTGAACTTTACAAACGTTAAAAAATTCATTAGTTGGTGCCTTCAGACTTCCAAAAGTCACTTCTTTGAGAATAATTTTTTTGCAAAGATGAAAAATTCCTAAGGACAGGTTATTTTTTCATCAGTTTTTAAAAATAGTTTGGAACAATTTAAACATTTGCTCCTTAAAAGCATTTTAAAAGTAAGATATCCAGTAAAATATCGCATTGCTGTTGTTTCTAATGTGATTTTAGTTTCGATTTCCATATCACAAATGACTTTTTCGTGCAGACTTTCATCGCATACGATTTTCTTACGATCCTTAAGCAATGACGAACTTTTTGGGATATTAGTTTGAGTTGGGGATAAGTCTACGTTTAAAAATTCTACATCATCATCATCACAGTTACTGAAAGGAGAAAAATTAATAAGATTTGACGAGAGAATTTTCGACATCAAAACATTAAATTCGTGAACAGACGGATTTTTGTTGTAACCACCTTTGATGCGAATAATAGAAAATACATTTTCTAATACGTCTTGATGAATTCTCTTTGTTAGTAAATAATCCACGTTCTCATATAGGCCATTGCTTATATCATGACAAAGTAATAAGATCCCGTTTATAGTTTGTTCCATTCCTTTTAAACAAAAGTTTCTTGGAAGGTTAACACTGATTTTTGTATATCTTTTAAGTAAGACAAAAATTGTTTCAACTCATTATAAGCTGGATTCTCTAATAAACTCCCTGCCTTAAAACATTCTTGTCATAATGTGAACCACTATCCATGCAGACAAATACATTGTTCACTTTTAGTACGAACTCTTTCGTTGCTACTTTAGCTTTATTTTAAGCAATTATGTTCAAAAGCAGTTTGAATCGATGCTGCAGTTGTCCAGCTTAACATTTGCGTTGCAAGCTGAACATGCATTTTTTCGAAGGCATTTGGTGCTATATGATAACTTCTAAATTTTAAACATGTCTTAGCTACGTTGTCAACTTCCAAATTGTATATTTATCTGATAACATCAAAAGACACTTTACCATCTGGAGTTTGTAGATCTGATTTCAATAGAACATTACCAAGTGATTTTAACAAAAGAGGGAAATCATAAAAACAAACTATTTTTTCATCATTAAAAATTATAAATAGGTTTTCTTCAGAAACACCTAACATTTTATAAGCTTTTCTATTATTGGCCCCTTGGTCGCAAACAATAGCACATACCTTTAGACCAAGTTCTTGACAGATTTGCATATTGTTTTTTTATAATTTCGCTTAGGTTATCCCCATTTACACCGTTTGCTGACACAAAATAGTTTAAAACACTTTTCCAACTATCAAACAAACCATTTAGCATGAAAACACATATTTCATTAGCAAACAATCTACTTCTTTACCAAGTTCTTCGAAACCATCTATTAAATCATTTTTTATATTATATGTGGGGTTTTTACGAATCCTAATTTCATCAAATATCAGGACAACACAACTTTCTCGCTGGTTTAATAAAGCGAATTTTGACTTAAGGTACGAATGAGCATTGTTTTCATATCCTGGTTGTATTCCTTTTACAGGAACCCATCTACAAAAAGAGAAAATGTGAGGAAGTTTAAAACCAAGTCTATCTCTCAAAAATTTATAGGCGCTTTGCGATCTATAATAATTATTTTGGGAAAGTTATTTTTCGTTGCTGTTGTATTTTGTAGTCTTTGATTCTTTCAGAAGCATTTTACAAAATATTTTTGAGTGGTCTGAAATATTGAGCCTTTCGATTTGAGACGTCGTAGATATTTTATTTTTATTAAAAATTGTTTGGCAGTATGCGCTCTGTTTTTTTTATAATATTTTATTTTTAAATGTCTTAATTTAAGTTTGTAACTTAACAATATTTTTTTTAAAGTTGCATTTTTTTTTCTTCTCTTAAAGGAGACAAAATCGGTCTCCCAAGTCGAAAATCTGTTGAGGTGGCTGAAGAGCTACTGCGGTTTAATAACCAAAGCAGTGACACTTTCATTCCTCTCAGGTTTCTGACGATCTACAAGCAGACGAACTGATAACAGAACAGACAAGAAGCTACCACACAACACTTGACGAGCTCACAGAAATATTCACAAAACTGAACAACAAAAAGTCATCTGGTTAGGATGGTATCCCAAATGTTGTACTTAAGCATATACCGATCGAAATCATAAGGCAATACTGCGTAATTTTTAACAACTTGCTTAGCAACTGCTACTTCCCAAACTGTTGGAAAACATCGAAGGTATTTCCGATAGTAAAAAAAGAAGGATCCTTCAGATCTTTCGAGCTATAGGCCAATAAGTCTCCTGCCTAATATTGGGAAGGTTTTTGAGGTAGTTGTCAGCAAGTCAATTTTGCTCGCGTGCGAAAATAAGGAGATCATCCCGCGGAATCAATTTGGATTCAAAAGATTTCACTCGTCGGTGCACGCTATAACAAAACTTGTTGCCGATATCAACTGGAACCTTAACGCCAAAAGATGTACAGGTGCCTGTCTAGTGGACGTCGAAAAAGTCTTTGACACGGTTTGGTTAGACGGGTTAATATATAAACTTATTAAGTATGAATTTACCCCCCCCCCCCCCCCACACACACCTTATAAAGATGATCAGTTCAATGATACGCAAGAAGAGATTTGTTGTAACAGATAGAAAATACACGACGACTAGAGTCTTCAAAATCGCCAATGGTCTGGCACAGGGCACAGTAACGGCGCCAATCCTCTTTAATATCTATACCTCTGAAGTACTTAGGGACATGGCTTCCTCGATAGCATTCGCTGATGATGTCATATTATACTCTCATGGCTCTAAAATCAGCGAGATACAGAATAATTTCCAAATAAAATTCGACAATCTTCAAGTTTACTGTCAAAGATTGGAAGCGCAAGATAAACAGCTCCAAATGTGAAACCATACTGTTCCGCACCCCAGTAGGCTAGGGTAATACAGACTTGAGACGCAATTGGCGAAACCTGGTAATAAAATCCTCGGATGGGCTTCGCATCGATTCAAAGACTGTTGTGAAGTATCTAGGTGTCCATCTGGATAAATTTTTATATTACAAACCAACAGCTCAGAAAAGCGAGAGCGGCATTTATGTCGCTTAAAAGACCTTTTTACTCGAATCATCTGAGATCCGATGTGAAGGTCAAGCCTTTGTGCGTCCAATATTGACTTACGCGAGTCCTGTATGGTGGAACATAAATCCTTCTTACATGGAGAAATATCGAGCTTTCGAAAGAAAATGTATTCGAGCTTGTTTACGAATGTACAGAAGCGCTCATTCCGATTTTCGGCGTTATGGCGTTATTTACAAGAGAGTATTGGATGCTTCCGGTTTGTCCAGGATAGACAATGTTAATCTGGACCTTGTCAGAAATCATTTCGCGAGCTCAGTGAAGGTTGTTGAAAACGAATTCATATCGGGCTTGTTTTATCCTAACACTGGTTACTTCAGACACACATTGTCGAGTGGATATATACCACCTGAGGCGTTCTTGTACGAGTATCTAGATGCACACGGCTATCTATCTGATACTAGTAATGTACCGATTATATATCATGCTGCTAGAAGGGCCACAGACAAAAGAATCCTACATGTGCCCGTACACTCGGGTGATGGGGCTAATGTTTGAAGATACTGCATGAGCGTTCCTGAAAGGGATACTCTCGATACATATACGAGTAGATCAAATCGGGATAAATACTGGTGGCTTGACTGGGCTGAAGCTGACGCTTAGGTTAGTCTAGTATTAGTTTGTTTTTTTTTTTTTTTTAGTATCGTAGGTAATTTTAAGTAAAAAAAATTAAATACACAAAAGAAATTTTTTTTTCCACATTTTTTGTTTCTTAAAATAACAAGATCCATATTTGAACAAAATGTTTATTCAATTTATTTAACACAGAACTGTACCTAGCTTAACACATAAAGATTTAATGTACTGCGTACCACTTCTAATGTGGTTTTGTACTTAGTTATTAAGATAGTTCATAAGTATTTCGCTTGTTTTTGCTTAGTTTTTATTTTAATATTAATAAATAGTGGAAATAAACAAGTTTAAAAAAAACGACGGCGAATGAGGTAAAGCAAAGCAACTACACAGCCAGCGATCGCGCCGCGCAGCTCCGTGAGCTGTGGTTGTTTTATGTATGAAGATAAGGGTTGAAAACAGAAACCACAGACACATATGCACGGCGCGGCGCATGCCTGCTCGTCGGCTGTACACACAATACAACACATACGATTCCAAGAATTGACTTCGGTTTTATAATACATTTTGTTCATACAAATTGTTCAGAACTTGAAGTTCGAAGTAAAAACAGGCGCCTCAACCAAAGTGGTTTCCAGGCGACACGAACGCGGAAGTGGCAGAATATTGACCCCCATAACCTCCCTTACCTTACCACCGCCTTAGTTTTTTTTTTTTCAAATATTTATACATTATGTACATATGTAAATATTTATTTTAGTTTACATATTCATTAAATTTTGCCACTTTTTTGTCTTTTATTTTGGATTCCTTTTCTTGTTGTGCGGTTAACATTTATTTGTCGTTTCAAACCAATCTGGATAGTGCAAATTTGTTTTAGAGATACACTGATAAACTATATTTTCTCTAAGATTAGATGCAAATAGACATTTCTGAAAGCAAGTGGTAAATACTTGTACATATATGAAGTCAATTAGAAAATTTTGACTTAAACAAAAATTTTAGAGCCATAATTTTGGTCAGTAATGAGCGTCGGTTGGATTTTTTTTAAATTTCTTGCTCTTATTTTTCCTAAAAGATTTTCAAGTGGGTCCTGATTGAACTTGTTAACATACATATATATAATGTAACTCACAGTAATCATTAATTTACATTCTTTACATTTACATACATCATACATTCCATACACATTTTTTCTTTATAAAGAAAGGAACTGTTGTCCTCATCCAGCTTTAATTTATTGAAAAGGCTTGGATTCGTAGGGCCTTGGTCACAGTAAATGCGTCTTACGTTTAGTCCCAGATTTCTACATATTATGTCAATACAGTTGTATACTTCAATTTCGAGCTGCTTTGTTAGTATATTGCTTGGACAGATCACATGATAAAGCACTTGTTTATATTTACCACATATACCACGAATCATGAACACGCAAACTGATCTCGCACACAAATCTGTCTTTATATTTGTTGTATGTTAAATTCGCCTGGATACTCATCTTATCGAATATTAAAATGATTTCTTTGTCTTTTGGTTCCAATGTTAAAACATGTTTGTGTATTTCCTCAAAAACATTTTCGTTTAGACCAGGAGATAAACTTTTAAGTTAACTTTTATCCATCTATGCAATGAAGCTGGGTGTGGTAAGTGCTATTGCAGCTGATCGCGAAGAAAATTATATCCAGACGACGAGCGGAAAAGTATACATTGGCAAATCCACCTTTCTTCTTTTCTTCTTGGGTAAATCGTCGTTTGCTTTGTATCACAATGAGTTTGCAAAATTTTTTCGAATTTTTATTATTACATGATGTATTTTTTCTTTTATTGTTTGCTTTTGATATTCTCTTAGCTGTGCTTTATCTTTTTTTTAGCCTGCGGACTTTAATTGATGCTTCTGAATTTTAGACTTTTTTAGCGCTCTCTTTGAAAATTTTGTTAATTTTTTCAGTCTATTTATTTGTTGAATACAAAAAAAATTGCTTTTTTGCTTTCTGGATTCTATGGAATCTATAGATTTGTTGCAGTCTATAAGAGCTGAAACTTCATTTAGTTCACCAATCGATATATCGGTACGTACTCGTTTGCACTTTTAATCTTTTGATCAAAAGCAAGTTCATTGTCATTAAATTCCAAAAGCATTTCACTCCTTTTCAGAAAAAGTGAAGGAACAGCGTCGTGTTTTAATTTTTTTTCCCCAAAAAATTTCAAATCGAAATGATTATTACAAATGTATGGCCGTTTATGATTTTCAACATTATCTCGGGATTCTTCTGCCTGTGCTAGCCAGTCACTATATTTCTCTTAGTTCCCTTTTTAGGAAATCTAAGCATTTTTCTTTCTCGAAATTGGGCAGTTGTTGCATTGCAGCATACAATATCGCACTTAATTCATTACGACATTTCCTCTAGGTCGATTTTTTTCGCAACTTTTTTGTACTCGTAAGTACCAACCAAAGTACCTAATCAACCTGAAATAAGGTATAATATATTTTACCTTTCCTAGATTAACTCTTCAAAATTTTTACTGAACACACAGTAAAATATCACTTTTCACTTCGAAAAAATACAATTTAAATATTTTTTACCACACCACAGATCTACACAGATCGAAACTTCGGTCAATACGTAAAGGGAAAGGGAAATGAAGGGAAAATACGTAAATACCTACATATGAATATATGGCCGTTTTCGAAAACGTCATCTGCATCAAATTGCTTTTGCAAAATGTTCTTAAACAGCATCATAAATTTGCAGCATGTTCGATAATGCAGTATTGCAAATGACGATAAATTTGACGATCAAAATGACGATCAAATGACGTTTTTGAAAACGGCCTATGTACATACACATAATGTATAAATGAAATTGTGTCTCGCAATCGCAGGTTGCAGACGGTACAAAGAGTAGCAAAGAAAAAGCTTTTCGCACAGAAAATTTATTTTCCGTTTTTTGTTTGCTCATCGCAAAAAAGATCAATTTTTTTTGTATGGGGATGCGACATCTAGGTAAGTTTATTATCTGTGATATTAGCATATAACACGGATATACATAAAGCAATACATACATAATCCGACATGGTTTCAGAAAATTAACTATTATACCTACTAGCTGACGGATGTCTTCTAACGCAACAAGGCAATCCTAATTTATAAGTTATCCTAAATCTATTTCAAGAAATTTAAAATTTTTGGGAAACTTAGGATGGGGGTTAAGATGAACACAATGCCTTTTTGTTCATATAAACTTCTCCAGATTTAGGTGTAATTGACCAAATATTAAAGAATAACGAACCTACTTACTGATTGACAAAATAATGAAAAGCAATTTAGCATACTGCTACCAAACCGAAAGGTACCACACTTACCTATAGTTTGGCATCTGAGGAAAGCCATAGCTTCCGCTTTGAACATTAAAAGCGGTTACAACACAGTTGTAAAAAAACTTTTTATAGTAAGATCAGTCAAGATCACTACAACGATCAACATCCATACAGGCTAAGGTTTTCCCCGTAGAATAAGATTCTGTCTTCCCTAACTCCCGACCGACCTCGGCGAGATTATCAACAGTTTCCTGATCATGTAGTATTGATCGCAAGGAAAGAAGGAATCATAAACAAGGGGCCGGCAAAAGGCAATAAGACAATCATGCTAATCCACAGCAGCAACCTAAAACAACAATGTTCCTGGGATACCAGGACCAACTATAGCTCCAGTCAAGGATCAGTCCACATTGTAAGATTTGTTATTTGTATTTAGTATTCAGTATTGTGGTGGTGAAATTAGTCTATTGCCAAACATTTATGATCGTGATTCGCTTGAAAAATGTATTTGCCATCAGAGATGTCTAAGTAGTTCACAAGTAATAATGATCTTAGTTTGAACACTTCTAGACCAGATGACAAAAGCGGAAAATTGTTCACATGAGCAGTTCCTGAATAAGAAACCCTAAAATTATATATCTTGCCAACTGATCTTTACCAAGTAACAACAACCGAAAAAAACTTGTAAGGAAAGTCGAAAAACGGAATAGCGCTAGCAAAAATAGATTCAGGTGGACTACTGGCCGCCAGTCAAGAGAAAAGATTCCAGTGTTTACTGATCTTAGGACATTAAATTTCGTGAGCAAAATCTCATGATCACCGCGACTCGATGTCTGCTAGATACCTAAATTTGAGTGAACTATTTTGGCTGCATCAAGCCTGGCTAAGCCTTTACAGTTGAACACCTGGTACTGATTTTACTTATCTGGGTTAAGTTCAACGTTGAGATGGCAAACTGCGTAAGGTATTAGTACCTTTTCATCAGAGTACCGATGGTTGTAGTGCATCAGACTAATAACAATCGTACTCCCATTCAAGTAATGAGATTCTCGTATAAGTGACCAATTGCTAATAATTCGTACCCTGGTCAAAATCGCCAACATCAGTCTTCTATGAAGGCATGATCCCCATGGAGAAGAAGGATGACGTTGTCAAGTGAGGTTTCTGTAAACTAATACGGAGAAGCTATGAGCAGTATCCTAAGTATTACGTTAAAACCGTACTTCGTAACTTCAATGCCTGATAATAAAGGGAGGGTATGCACAATATAAACCGGACGCAAAACGTACACAGACAAATTTGAATTGCAATTAGACGGAACATCGTCGTTGCAAGTAAGCGTTTCACACATTTTATTATTTACTCGTATAATGGCTACAATCGGAATAGACCTGTAGAGCCTTTGCCAACGGTATTTCCATCAACTCTTTTCTTAAACCCGCATCACCAACATTAAATGCTGAAAACCAGTGGCAATGATAAGAGAAGGACGTCAGAAATGTATGCCGTCGCGCACTTCCAGTCTGTCAAGGAAACAATTGAGCATATTGTGACATACAGTGAGGACGAGAGCTGAGATGAGATTTGATATGATAAAGAAAACATTGTGTTACAGTGGTGGTGAGAATGACGGAAACAGCGCTGTTTACCAGAACGCGCCATTCAACCTGTGTGGGTGGCCGTGGCTCAAGTAGTAGTGGACTGGCTTACAAATCGGAAGGTTCGGTGTTCGAATCCCAACCGCGACCGAAAGACATTCATTTTTTCAGTTAACAAAAATGAAGTAGGATGAGTAGTTGGCTGGTCAACTTCCTCTAAGAATTTAGTCTCCCCATTAAATGTTGGATGCCACCCATTGAGCGAAATAACCACTCAGCTCAAACATTTTCTTTTTCTTTCTATCCCATTTTCCGAAAACCTTAGCACATGCTGAGGTATAATAAGTGTATTCATATCCACTTGAGTGTTAAGGACTGTCAAAAAAAAAAAAACTGGGTGAAAACCATGACCAAAACGAAGTAAGGACAGCATTATCCACACTCAAATCTACCGCGCCGAGCCCTTGAAAGCTAGAGGAAATTAACTGAAGAGCAGCATGCACCAACCAATATGTAAAATTTTGCTGGAGGAAGGTATGTCCAAAAAATGGAATATCAACATCATCCTTATAGGTTCATATTAGTGCGGTTTTAGACATCGTAATTCTACCATCGACCAAAAATTCACTTTGCTGCACATCTTGGAAAGACCCCAACTATTTATTGCCAATTGCCAACTGTTGCTTCTACAAAGTATAGAGTGATATAACCCAAACAATGAACTGGATGCTATACAAGACCATCATCATACTGGAGAACTCTCCAGAAATTTTTTAGCAACACGTGGCCATCTCTCCCTCACAACTCCAGTTTTAACAACTACCGTCATAATTAAATCATTTCAAATAGTCCATTCCATTTTGACCTCATTAACATGATTGGAGTGAAAGGTAAGTCTGAAGAAGACCTTTAGCTTAAGGGTTAAAAGCTTTCATTACCATTTCGCCAAATGTTGGACGCCGACAAGAAAAAACAAATTGTAAATCATTACCCAAACCTTTTTTCGTAGAAAATGGTTAACAAGGTGGTTTACGATGAACCTTTGATTGGCTGCACCATATACGTTGTTAATGTTAATGGCCAAAATATTGACAGACAGATGGTCTTTATCCTAACAAGAGTAAATGGGGAGTCGACTCTATCGGAAATATGAGAACGACTATCCAGTAATTTGAAATGAGTGAATCTATTCCTATAGGAGTAAAAGTGTCAACACTGCTTGGATGTAAGACAATCCTACAGTCCGTACAGGATTTTTAACTCTGGTTGAAATCTTTACCGCCTGCAAATGTATTCTATGTTTTTTTTTATTACATTTCCAAATAGTTTTCTTCGAAATACAAAACTTGTTTCACTTCAATTAAGTGCTTTACAACAGTTCTTTACGGCGAACTGTTTTTTGGTCCATTTCGTGAGGCTTTTTGAAAGGTCAAGAGCCAAATCTAACAAAAATTATTCGCGCAAGAAACACTTCAAAGCAAATGGTCGCTTGTTTCTTCGGAAAACCGAATATGTCAGCACCGTGCCATTAGAGCAACATCACTGTTTGTTTGTCAGAAGTCTTTGAAGAGAGAAGGAAAAGCTACCGCGATCAATGCGAGCTCCCACAGGTCGGCTAGAAAAAGCACTCAATACATCGAATTGATGGTTCACCCGCCGTACAGCCTTAATTTGACACCCAATGACTTATTTTTTTACCGCACATCAAACATAAATTGCGAGTTCAATGTTTTTCGACATCTGAAGAAGCTGTTGTTGCGTTTAAAACGCATGTTTTGGGGTTAGCTTGTTCGGAGTGGAAAGTGCGTCGAAAATTAGTGCAAACTCATGCAAGAGTGTGTTGATATTCGTGGAGAGTATTTTGAAAAACAATAAAGACATTTTCGATGTTGAATATTTGTGTTTAATTGTTATTCTCAAATCCTAAGCAACAATCTAGTAGAAAGGCCTGGTAAGATTAAGATTCTTCCTAAATTCCAGAGTATAAACAACGAGGCATAAACCTGTCGAAGAACTCCGTCTACAATATAACTCTAAAACAACTTTATAATATCTTTGCAATCATTCCTCCATATACAGTTAAGGAGGCAGACTTTATAATTAGACTCCCCCTTAGAAAAAATGGGGAATCAGCACAAGTACTCACGTGCTTTGCATTATTCCCAGGCCACTCTAACAATCCGACAAAGCCTTTACACTCTCTCTTCACCCATTTTGTTTCGCATTTAAGATACACAAATTCACAAAAACTTCTTGAATAGAGCTTTCTAAATTCTATGACGTATGAAATATTAAGAATAAGGAAGAAACAAAAAAACACCAGAAACCGGACGTCATAGCGACTATCAAAAACATGTTGGCTTTGTTTACAATTTCACAAAGCAAACAAGCCACCCACTAAAATCGACTTTCGCTCTCCTAAAAAAAGCTCTTCCAAACAAAAGTTTAAAACTTATATTAATGCTGCATCTAATAACATCTAGATGGCGCTTACTAACAACTCAATTTTTATTACAAATTCGTTAAAATTCAATTGGCCATCAGTTCATCAATTACAACCCCATCATCACCCTCTACATTTCGCAATTCCGCAGGGTGTATACAAAATATTTTTTGTATTTTTCGTTTTTGTGTGTGTGAAATTCTGCTCGTTAATATATTGTTGCCATTAAGCCAATTACTCGTACATAGGGCGCAACTTTGCGGCATAATATCAATTACAATATCGCACTCATGCATCAAAAATTGAATTTAATCGATTGGCCCAGTTTTGAGAAAGTGCGATTGCCACACACAGAGTGATTGCTCTCGCTGCTGCCATCGTACAACTACATACAAATACATATTTTTATTAATTTTTATTTAAAAAAAAAATCGTTTTGCTTGCGTGTTTTTCTTGATGGAATTGTATGCACATCTAATTTAAAAGAACACAACAAAGCAGACTCCCGAGATCCACCTAGAAATCGCTCTCCATAAATTGATTTCAAAGTTTCAATTTTCCAACAGACACCGCCCGGCCAAAATGGATGGAGCGGTTAAGTTTCTAGGGCTTGTTCTTTTAAAATTTAAAATTCCAACGTTGTGTGTTCTTGAGTTGATATTTCGAACAGTAACCCCTCTAGGATGAAGGCCGAATCATTAAAAAAAAAACTGAAGGCGACTGATAGATAGATGGATTGGTAAACCATACTCGTCGAAGATTGACAACCGGAAATCCAAAAACGAACCAAAACACCGAATTTTTTGAATTCTCGAACTCAACCGCATTTACCTGGTTAATTAAAATTTTCGATTTTTTTTCTCAGTTAAACAATCTGAACTGATTTATTATTGATGCTGATTGTTCTAATCCCCACAACCCCTTGTAGATAGTATTGAGTCATCGGAGAGATACTCGCAATCTACTTTAGTTGATGTACAGAGTTATTTGATTGGACTCTGGGAAGGTGGTGCAAACACACCTGGAGGGAGAGGTGACAGTGCGAACGTTTTATAGAATGTTGTCTCGTTAATGTCGACGACAGCAAGGTTACGTCGGAAGTAAAGTGATTGTTTTTTTTTTTTTTTTTGTACTGTCTCTCGCTGTTGGTTGTGTTGCTGTTTTCCTTGTTTGAAGTTTGTAGCAACGATTTATTATCTAATTCGGTTGAATATTAAAAGTAAAAAAAGAAAACTGAGACGACGACGAAAAAGGAAGAAAGCAAAGAGGAAATTGAAAAAGTATTGCATTAAGTAGTTTAAACGGTCTGGGGAAAGTAGGTGACCACCATTCTGGGCCGGACTTTACTTAACAATTTAATTGGAAGGCTGTTGAGAATAAGAATTGAATGTCATATAGGTGAGCTGTAGATGCACTTGAATAATGTAGAGCCTCTTTGTTTATGATTAGAACAACTGTTAAAATTAACAGGCATTTGACTTTCCATCGCGCGTGGATAATCGCTCTAGATATATAACAGTTTGAACTAAAACAAGAAGCGATCAATTGATAGGACGACACGCCTCGTCCTACATGATGGAACCAACCACAAAGGAATCTATCAGCGACTTTTTCTAGAGACACAGACGTGTGATTTTCATTTCACCTGTACCTTCGATATCCCACCGCGCTGGGGCAAATCATCTAGAAATATATGAGTATTGAAATCACTCATCAGAATATAAAAATCCATATCCGCTACATTTTCAAGGGCAACAATCACTACGTGTTAGAAAACTGGATATCTTGGATCAAGCTTCGGCGCATACCACATTGATCCCGGAATAACCACCGTGTGGCGCTCCCATTGTTCCCATTTGAGTTCTATTTTTTTTTTTTTGAGTTGGTAAATCTGTTTTTGACATTCCCTCTAAATCTTACCGTCATAGCTTAACATTTGCAAAAGTTACGTAGTCAAGAGTACATCTATCTCTGTGTGTGTTGGCGATTTTTTACAATTTTAGAAATGGATTTAAATTTGCAACAACGAACTTGTATTAAATTTTGCTTAAAAAACGGATTTAATGGTGTGCGAACGTTGGAAATGTTGGAAAAGTATTTCGGCAACGATTCTCTAAAGAAAACGATCGTTTACCAGAAGATGATGATCGCAGTGGCAAGCCATCGACATCGAAAACCGACGAAAACATTGATGGAGTAAAAGAAATGTTGGTCAATAACCGCAAATTAACTATCAGAGAGAATAGCGGAGGTCTTGAACATTGCCGTCCGTCCAAGACATTTTGGTTAATGATTTGGGCTTCCGTCGTGTAGCAGTAAAGTTGGTGCCAAAAGACCTCAAAAAAGTGACCGTGTTGACGTCGCAAAAGAGATGATTTGCTAGGCTGAATTCGATTCCACATTCATCAAAAGGATCATTACTGGAGGCGTTTATGAGTACGAAACGCAACCCAGACATCAGGCAAGTGAATGGCGTTCACCAAATGAGCCGAGACCAACAAAACCACGTCGTTTTCAGTCAAAAAAGAAGGCAATGCTCACGGTTTTCATGGATTACAACGGTGTAGTGCATCATGAATTTTTGCCAGAAGGTCAGACAGTAAACAAAGAGTATTATTTGGGCGTTATGAGACGTTTGCGTGAAGCAATTCGCCGAAAGAGACCAGAATTTTGGGCAGAAAACTCATGGATTTTGCACCATGATTACGCACCGTCGCACAATGCCATCATTATTCGTAATTTTTTGACGAAAAATGCAACAAATACGGGCACACTATGAAAGGACCTCATAGCTGTTTACTAAAACCACTGCAAATAGATTAACTTTAGTAGCAGGTCTATAAATATCTGAGGCTTTCTTTGATAAGATCAACTATATTACTTTAGTTAAATTTATCGACCACGGCAGAATAAATGAAATTACTATTAAATTTCGGAATTGGTCGGATTAGTAGGCAATAAATGGAGGCCAGCGGAGCCCTATCTAGGCCTCTAAAGATCGTGGGATTACACTAGATGAGCAGGGCTCAGGAAAGTTGGAAGATTAAAAGAGGATTGGAACATATATTTACCCATAAAGAAATTAAATATGTATATGGCAAGCACCACCCATACAGGAACTAGGCTAGAGGCATCATATTGTACAATTTGTCTTCTCTTGCTAGCTATAAGTAAAACTAAACGCCATCTCAATTTAATTGTGGAAAGAAACGATAAGCAAAGGAAACTCTAATGAGAACAAAAATATCTGAGTTTGCGAGCAGTATTCGTACATCCTGTTCGTCACCATAAAATGAACACAGTGATGTTTACTAAGAAATTCAAGAACTAATCTCATCATGTTGTGGTGCTTTGTTCGTATTTTATTTTTATTTATAGAGAGAAGGACTTACGGTTTTCTGATGACTCCGAGTGATGAGAGACTTTTCTACAGGTAAAAGTTTCCTCTTTGAAATGTCTACCATTGTCTGGTGAAAAGGTGACGTCGTCAGAAATTTTTTTTTTTCTGTTGGTACGTGGCTTGGGATTCGAACCCAGATTAAATGAAACACTACACCACGCTGACCACACAACTATCTCAGCTCATGAAACGTCACATTGATAGAAGCTACACAATATAATTTCCGCATTGCAGATTACCACACGTCATCGGAAGTGTCGTCCATTTAGTATGATATTTAACACTCTGCCTTGAGGGGGGCATACAAGCTGGCTTTTCCCTTGACGTGCCTTTAGGATTGTTCACATACTCTTCGGGATGAATCCACATCCGTCCTCAGGAAATCTTGTAAATCAGACAGACGCAATAATATACTTTTTTTTTTTTTTTTTTTTTTTTAATATTATTATTTTTTTTTTAAAGAACTTAACACTCAAGTGGGTATTACTCGTAATACACTTAAAATGCCTGAACACGTGTTAAGTTTTTAGGAAAATGGGACAAAGAGAGAAAGAAAGATTGTTGGGCTAAGTGGTTATTTTGCTCCATGGGTGGCATCCAACATTTAATGGGGAGACTAAATTATTAGTGTAATTGGACTTGTTGTTGTATTAGAGGCAACCATTCGTTTTATGTGAATTAAGTTGCCTGAAAAAAGGAATGTCTTTCGGACGAGGCTGGGATTCGAACAACTAAGAACTTCCGATTTGGAAGCCAACACACTACCACTTGAGCCACGGCCACCCACTTTACTGTGTTGGTCATAGCTTTCTTTACAAATATGGGTTTGTTCTTCGAATTTGTGGCGATAGCAGAAGTCCTACCACGATGGGAATTTGTGTAAATACCAGACTATGTATCAACCACATGAAAAACAAAAGATCATTAAAGTGGACCTTTAATTTGATATAGAGAATTGAAGGCTTCTATCATATGTTAGGTTAATATTACGGGTCTGAAGCAGCGCCTTTCCTTCAACTCTACCCCCAAAAATATAATCGACTTGCTTGCTACAATAGATATAGATCAGATTTAAAGATTTTTTAATACAGTCCGTCTTTAAATTGAACATATTAATATTTCTTCTTATCCAAATATATTATAGATGTGCCATTGATACGAGTAGCTGGTCATTCAATCCTAAGAACTCCTATCTTCACTGGATACATATGTTATAATACGAGTGTAAATCCTTGGTGTAGGATGATATCTAATACACAATCTTATACATAGCCCAGATAAACTTGCACAAATACGATACGTACGTAGCATATGAACTCATAGATCTTGTGAAGGACAAACCAAACATATGTTAGCCATCACTATCCAATCCAATACAGAGAAGAACCACTTTTCTAAACAAAAATCTTCTCGACGTAATCCGCTTTGATTGGAGGAGTGGGGTGGGGGCGTCTCGGAGTGTTTCTACATATTTCGTTGTCTGTCGTGTCCATGTCGATTAATTTGTTTAAACTTTTAAAGAGAGCACTCGTAGGTGGTTCGCCTTTATCTATGCTCCAGCAATGTGCGTAAACAAATCACGCGCAAATAATTCATGATATAGTAACTCTTTCAAACAAATAACAGATTCGGTTTACCACGACAATGGTTTCGCTTGGATTCAATGTTGGGTCAGTTTAGACGGAGTATGCGGGTTCTGGTGTTTGGCATTTTCAACTTCTCCTCAACGAGTTCTGGTATACCATTTACGAAATATCTTAGCCATTTGGCAGTATCTATTGTACATATAGATACGATATTTACGTTAGCTCGCTTGAAATTTTGTGAATGAGTGTTGCAAAAAAAATAAAAAAAATTATTATTTCTGTTTAGATATACACACATGTGTTTGGATGCTTGTCTTCTCATATTTGTTCGTATTGTTTTGATTGGTATTTATAGAATTAAATGGTAGAGAGTGAAATTAAAGATAAAAGGGAATACTCAACGAGTCAACGTGAGTGAGCCAAAGCTCCAGAGCTATTAGCTATCGCAAAACTATGATAGAAGATAAACATCTGTTTGGGTGTTTGTTGTTGGCATAGACATAGGCATAGGCATACCAATATATATTTGTTCGGTAATATATTTGGGGTAAAGAAATTAATCTAACATGCGCGTACGGATGGTGAAAGTGAAACACGAATATTGGGCGGCTCAGTTAGTATGATATTCTGTTGAGTAAGGCAGAGATATTTGGGATTTAAAGTGCTTAAGAACAAATTGACATTCGTATGGTCTCTGGATGGATGTCAATAGACGTTTGGTAAACACTAAAGCCTGCTCTCAGCAGTTTGTTGGACATGGCTTCCGTATCGGAAGGTTCGGTGTTCTAATCCCAGCCTCGCCCGAAAGACTTTCTTTTTTCAGGCAACTTAATTCACGTAAGCCGAATATTTTTTTTTTTCATAATTTACGCGTGCCTAAGGGGTTATGATACCCTTTTACTGCTGCCAGGCCGGAAAGATAGAAGGAGGAAAAAGGAAAACATTGTTGTGGTAGTGGTTTGAAACTCAGGTATATTTGAGTTTCGATATTAGCTCTCCGGGGGTGGGAGTCCGAATAGGACGGAGAGTTTTTTCTTCACTCGGAATGATTCGAAGGCTATCAATCACGCTTGTTTTGTGCTTGAAACTCTACAACAGCCAAATCTACATGTCAGTGTTATGCCTTCACACGCAGATTTTTCTGACTGAGTTCCAATTACACAAATGAAAAACTTGCCATGTGTAGGATTCGAACCTTGACCCTCCGAGTGAGAAGCGATTGCTAGTACCACTACACCACTGCCATCCCCTAATACACCCATACCTGCAATACAAAAACAAGTCCAATTACACTAATAATTTAGTCTCCCCCTTAAATGTTGGATGCCACTACATGGAGCGAAATAACCACTGAGCCCAAAAATCTTTCTTTCTCTCTGTCCCATTTTCCTAAAAACTTACAACGGATTGAAAATTCATCTGGATTTTTTCATTTTTTCGTGACTCCATTCTGTCATTTCTGAGATTAACGAAGTCACACATTATTCTTCGTTCTTCCGGCTTCAGGCGTTAGAAGTTAAATGTTTATGGATTCATGTTTCTGATAAAAAAAAAAGTGTTTTCAACGACTATCGTATCAACGATATGACTTTACCTCCTGAACATGGAATCGACCAGCTGTATATAACTCTTTTTGAAGGCAAATCGGCAATCTGCGGGTGACCTTCAACTTATATCCAGCGACTCAATATCCTTGTGCGTCCAATGGCCTTTTATACTGCAAGCTTTCTTACAATATGCCTCGTTCTTCGACTCTTCTTCAGTTACAGTGCTTACTTCTCTACTGATAGTGTTCTTCTTTGTCCGACATGTATCTTATTCAAGAGATTCACAATGCGACTGACTCCCAAAAACTTGGTTTGGCCTAGTGTCACAACATTCAATTTTGTGATGTAATGCTTGCTTTATGTTCTAGTGTTAAAGTGTTGAATGTCTTATACATTGGTATGGGCGCACCGACGACGAATAAGTTAAAATTTTAAAATGTTCCCAATGTGTAATTCAGGTGACACGTAGTGCTAAGCCCAACACTATGATAAGATTTAATGTTTAGTGTAACTAAACGCCGTCTTGAAGTCCTTTTAAGAAGGAGGGTGTTAGAAATTTATCCACATCAAATGCGCAATTGCATTCTTGCGCTGGTTACAGAAGCAGAGCTGCAAGTAAGAATGACAGCAGGAAAGTTGAATGTTTTAAAAGAAACACTAAAGGGCTGAGAAGTAACCAGAGTTCTAACCAACAATTAGTCAAAGCCTTATTTCATATTAGGGTAATCTCAAAGAAGCATATTTCTATTGTTTTAAATCTTGCTTTCACTAACGATATACAAACCAATTATCCCAATTCCGCAGTAGAGATGAGATAAGTGAAGATTGTTAAGAGCACCATTAACAAAATCACCCGATACACTGGATCGCTTTATAGAGAGAGCCTGGAATGCTTTCCTGAATAAAGGAAGGAAGGAATGATCGTCAAATTTCCTAAAATAATAAACTGGAGAAGTATCTGCCTGCTGTCTGACGTAACTAAGGTAGCAGTTTAGTTTTAATTTTTTAATTTTGGAGGGGGCGAAGGCTTCCATTTATTCGGCTTAATACAAGCTATAACTTAAAATTAAACTTAAACTTGCAGTGGTGAAGGAGAACGGATTTGAGGTAGGGAGTGGTGCGGTGAAAGTTTGAATTGATCTTTCGTAGCACACGAAAGGTGTTAAAGGTAGTATTTGATAATGCATGAAAGTGCACTGTATGTGCAGGCCAATAAGATAGGCAGACAAAAATTGGATGTGCCTCATATAGAAGGCCAGTTTGCGATGATCATCAATATGTATAGATTGTAGTAAGAACTAAATTTTTAATTTTATTTTTTGGATTGTCAATGTAAATATATAGTTATATGTCAATACATGTACGTATTAACACATATACTTGCGTTGCTTGCCCTGTTAAATGACTAATTTGCTAATTTTTTCAATTTATGAATTATCATTTATCAAAATAAATACGTTTTTATCGTATTTTTCCTTAAAGTATCTTAAAGTACAAAACCAGCCGTTTAGTTATGATTTTTTATTGAAATACAGTAATTTTTAGCGTTTTTTTTTGACATTTTGATTTCGTTATTTTGTTTCAAGAACGTTTTTATAAGTTGGGGTAACGAGTTACCTCATGTATTTGCTAGGTTATGGGAGCAAAGTGGCTCCACTAAGGGTTTGAATCATTTAATTCGTTTCAAATGATAGTGTTCTTACTCAGCGGAAGTTGGCTTTTGCAGATGTCTGTCCATACTCGCGAACGCTGCTTGGCAAGGTACGAGTTAGGGAGAGTCTTTATACTTAAGAACTCGGTGGAAGGAACAAAGTAAAAATATTCACATACAGGGTGTCCCAAAAATCAACGTCAGGTCAAAAAAGGATGATCGTTCAAGAGGTGTCGGTTATCACAAAATTATAAAAAAAAATCTAAGTCATATACTTTTAAAATTATTAGCACTCAAAAAAAAATTGAGAAACCTGACACCCTGAGACGATCTTCCAAGTGCTGTGACCGCAAATCTTTACTTTTCTTCGATTTTTTTTTGTCACGTAACCCTGAGTAACTTTTCTGTAAATTACGGTCTAAAATTGAAACATAACAATATCGGTTTGAACTAAAATATTCCTTTTTTGTCCATCCATGTATCTGAAAACCATTAATCAGCCAACTTGAACTGATTCTACTGACAAAAAAATGTACTATGCCATTTTGGCATAAAGATGGCGTATTTAGTCTGGATTCCAAAATGGTGTGACACTTGCTAGACTAACGCTTAATTGATTACGAAAAAAAAAAAAATTTGTAAAGAAACCCGATTCATGGTTAATTCTTTTTAATAAGTTAAAATGAGTATCAAGTGTGAGCGAGATGGACAGTGACGCCGTGATTGAGGCGGATAAACACGCCATTTCGACCAGTGTGAGTGAAACAGATTGAGATGCCACCCTTGTCAAGCAGTGTGGCATAGGCACATCGTGCAATACTGCCGTACGTTACGCTCCTTCGCTTACAGCGCATTATTCTGTATTCGTGTTGATTTCCTGCTTACAATTTTGGCTTTCTTTATTGGACTTCATTGCATTACGACTTTGATTTGCTATCTGACCGTTTCTGTCGAACCTGGATTTCTTCTGGACTAGTGTTGATCATTGATCCCATGATTGTGTATTGCGAATGGCACTATGCCATCTCGATACACTGCTCAGGAATATGCTGACATGCATCTCATTTATGGGGAATGCAGACTTTATCATGAGAGATACCCAAATGCTCAGCCTCATCCGGATCATCGACAGTTTGTAAATGTGCACCGGTCATTCTCAGAGGGTCGCTTTCCAAATCTAATGGTTAGTGAGGCCCTACGAGGACAAAGTCTTACCAACCGTCGCACAAGACCCTAGTACTTTAGTACTTGCAATTGAAAAAAAGCATAGGAGTACCCAAAAGCACACCGAACTCTAAAGAAAAACCAGATCCATCCGTATCATGTACAGCGAGTTCAAAGTCTGCTACCCCGAGATTATCCTGAAAGAGTCCAATTTTGTCAAACGATGGTGCAATGGCTCAGAGAAGATCCGAGATTCTTCGAAAAAAATTCTATGGTCGGACGAATCAATATGAACCTCCACAATTTGCACGAGTGGCACGTGGAAAATCCACATTTGATGTGGGAAGATAGATCACAGTACCGTTTTAAAGTAAACATGTGGACGGGAATTTTGATTGGTAGAATTATTGGCCCATTCGAGCTGCCGCAAAATTTGAATGCGGAGGTTTATTTAGATTTTTTGGAGAACCACTATTTATGCATGCATGTTGTATCAACAAGATGGCTGCCCAGCGCATTATGCTCGCATAGTACGAGAGTTCCTCGATTGGGAATACTCCAACAGGTGGACAGGGCGGTCTGCATAGTACATTTGTCAGTACAGTCAGTTCAAGTTGGGTGATTAATAATTTTCAGATACATGGACAAAAAAGGAATATTTTAGTCAAAACCGATATAGTTATGTTTAAATTTTGGCCCGTAATTTACAGAAGAATTACTCAGGGTCACGGGACAACAAAAAATCGAAGAAAAGTAAAGATTTGCGGTCACAGCACTCGAAAGATCGTCACAGGGTGTCAGATTTCAGTGCTAATAATTTTAAAACTACATGACTTAGATTTTTTTTATAATTTTGTGATAACCGACACCTCTTGAACTATCACCCGTTTCCGGCTTGACGTTGATTTTTGGGACACCCTGTATAAAAAAATTTATTGAGAACACTCTACAGTCGATTGTCAAAAGATCGCCCTAGGAAGAACGTTAAAACAGTTTCGGTTATCAATGCTTTACGTAGAATTTACATACGAGTATACGAATTACTACAAACAGAACAGTGGAGAAATAGAGAACACCTTATGAGAAGTTTTTGCCTAGGCGGACGACATTGCTTCTCTTCTTTCCACTCTAACAAAATTAAGATGAAACTACTTTTCTCAATACAATATAAAGAAAAATGGTTTCTTTTGTACAATAATTAATGTACTAACTAGCCACTATGTGAACAATAAGCATACTTAAAGTTTGATCATCTTCTCGTTAACTGTTTTAGGAATTGCAGGAACGAAAAAGAACGAAAGAAAATATTAGCCAAAATCAGAGAGTAGCGATGTTAATTCCCAAGGACTCGTATTCGCAGTTTTCTGAGGATTCTGCCTTAGCGCTGTAAGCGGAATTTACTTGAAGGACAATGGAACTTGATATTACCGGTACGTGACTAATTCATCCCAAACTAAACATTTTGGGGTTTTGCTATTTGAGCCAAATCTGGTGAACTACCATAGTTTTATAATTTTGTTTTAGAATGTCAATGATCTAACGAAAAGTAAGCCCCCAAAATTGGGCAATCCTTTAGTTGAATTCGAAAATGCACATATACCAAATCTTAAAGCACAGAAGGCAAATTTAATATTTACGAACAATTAGATTTGATTCATCATTACCTTAAAGGACGACCGCCTGTCTCCACACAAAAATATCATAATTTGATTTTGCAAACATGAGAATCTCATATATTTTCGCATTTACCCGTACGATCTCACCTGAAGCTTTATGTACAATCTAACACCTGACAAGCTGACGCGTCAAGACTAAATATTCCACTTAAGCTGTCTTCATAAAAAAAAAGTAGAAAATCTTTACCACTTAGATGTCTGGCACAAGGACATTTTCCTCTGTATGCCTTTTTTTATTTAGATTTTTTATGGCGTATCTTTTCGTTTAGTCGTTTTACACTCCTGTTGAATTTTTTAACTTATACATATATCTATATACTCGTATCTTCCGGAAAAAAGAAAACTCACAAGATAGATTGTTTTCTTGAGTATATTACCATGAACAAAACAGAGGAAAGCAAAGCAAAGCAAATAAAAAATGTGGAATTACTTGCAGAAAAAAAAATACATTTTAGCATGGAGACACTGGTAAAAAAGTCCAAAATAATTTCTTTGATTGACATTTTGATTAATGCGTATCGATTCGATGGTAGTTTATTTAAAGTAGGATAATAATGAAGATGAGTGATCAGACTCATCGACTGCAAAAAGACATCACCATCCGTTTCTCAGACGAAGCTAAATATCAGGTTGTAACATAAGTATTGCGCGATTTTTGAATGTCTGTTTAGTGTTAATTAATTTGCAAATACAAAATTTTAATCTCGTTTATTAGACCACACTTCTGCCCACCTCTTAGGCGACTTCTTAATGCCGTTACTAAAAACAATGTTTGCCTTTGAAGGAAATGACCCAAGAGACTCTTGGACATCATACTGAGAACTAAAATTTTTACCATCAAGGAAGTTTTGCGGACTTCGGAACAAATGGAAATCTGAAGGTGCTAAATCTGGAAAATAAGGCGGATGCATAATTTTTTCCCCACCGAACTCCTGTAATTGTGTGTAGGTGGTCCTACCTTTTTTTTATATAATTTACGGGCGCCTAAGGAGTTGATACCCTTTTATTGGGTACCCTTCTCCTAGGTAGAAGGAGGAGAAAGGAAAATTGTTTTTTTTGTAGTGGATTGAAACTCAGGTGTGTTTGGTTTCGATATTCGCTCTCCAGGGGTGGGACTCCGAATAGGACGGAGAGTTTTTTCTTCACTCAGAGTGATTCGAAGTTTATAATTCGCACTAGTTTTTTGTGCTTGAAGCTCTACAACAGCCAAATCTACGTGTCAGTGTTATGCCTTCAGACGCAGAATTTTTCTGTCTGAGTTCCAATTACACAAATGAGAAACTTGAAAAACTTGTCAATGGGTAGAGTTCGAATCTTGACCCTCCGAGTGAGAAGCGATTGCTATTACCACTACACCACGGCCACCTGTATAGCGGGAGCGCTATCCTGATGGAATAGAACACCCCTTCGATTAACCAGGTTTGGCCGTTTCTGCTCTAGTGCCGACTTTCGTATGCACATCTCTGATAGAATGGTTATGAGGCAACAGCACAAAATGAACATAGACAGTAACACATTGAGTGGGTGAAGTCCATCTCTGGAATGTTGTGTTCCGCTGGTCTGTTGTTTAATATTATTGTAAAGAACCCATTTTTTACTCTTGACGATCCGACTCAAAAACGGCTATTGATTGCGATGCAACAGAAGCAAGGTGCACGCTTCGATTCCTTGCTGAAGATTATTTTCCGATAGATGGTGTGGTACCCATTTTCCCACCTTTATAAGTTTTCCCATATTCATTAGCTGTCGATGGATGGTTATATGGCTTACGATGAGTTCACTTACCGTAACCGTAGGATTTCTTTCGATGGTTGATTTCAGAAGTTCATCCTCTACCCGAACGAGGTCTAAACCTTGCAAACCAACGCCGACGCATGGACGCGCTGAGAATACCCTCTCCATACGCATTTTGGATTTCTCTAGTGGTTTCACTTCCATACTGGTTTTACCGGAACAAAAACAATAAAGTATGCCGAATATGCTCTTCCGGTCATCCATTTCAAAATTCAGTTAAAAATGTTTACAGTGTGTTAACACAACGGCATGCCTGGAGCTGCTCTAGACGCACTAATGAATCTTCCTTCCACTAATGAATCTTCCTCCCCTCGATATTTATATCATGTTCTGCACTTTCAAGATCTTCTTCCGATAAATAGTTGAAACAAACATTGGAGATTCGATGACCTTGCACGCCGATTGTGTTTTAACTCTTTTCTTATAAATATGCCGTTTTATGCAATGGCTCCAAAACATCTGTTGCTGCGGAAATACAAAAACGACCTTTTTGTTTTGACCAAAATCTGAGCAAGGAAAGGAATGCAGTAGGTTCTTGATGGATGGATCAAAAACTGATTTAGGATGCGGCGTTGGTATTCTTCTAAATCATCACAATGTTAGATTTGAATTCTCGTTAAAAAAAAACTTGCGTTTGTCTTCCAAACGAAGATACTCGTATACGCGATTATGATGGCAACGAACTATTATATAATATATTGTGAAAAATCGGTGGAGGCAACGTAACATATGCTTCTATAGCGACCCCCAAGCTGCAATTAAATCCTTGCTGAACCCTGTCACGTATTCCATGCTAGTTCGAATATGTAAGACGTCTCTGAATGCAGTTGAAAGGCTGAATTTGCTGAGCCTTGTTTCGATCCCAGGTCACAATTGGATCACGGGAAAACAGATCGCTGATGAACTTACTATGAGCATCACTGCAGTAGGAACGACTGTAGGGATCATGACGGGATACTAAGCTTTTGGTAAGCATTTAAATGTGATGGGCTTAAGCGATACAGCGAGCCCTGTTGTGAGGGTGACAGCAACAAACCGGAGGACTGTTTATCGCACAGGCTCGCATCAGGCTGCATGTGCTCAGTGCTGATGTGTTGGATGCAGATACTGTAGTCACTTTATCACAGAGATATTCCACTAAAAGAAACACACAAGGCGTACAATAGACAAGTTATTTGTATAAGTGTTGAGCTCTGACAGAAAAAAAAATAAAGGTAACGTACTATCAAACAGTTTACCACAAAGGTAGTCACAAATTTGTTAAGAGCTTAAATTGTCTTTATGATCTTAGAGTTTAACTAATTACATAAAATTGCAATCATCACCTTCATTTGATATGAAAAGCGGGAACGTCGTTCTCGAATAATTCTTACCCAACCACGAACCATCATGGTTCGTCTATTCTCACCTAGCGGTCACTAGGCCGCCCTAAGTACATCCTTCTGCGTGTAAGTTTAAAAAAATCGGGCTTCTGGTTAGCGATAGCATCCGAATAGTAAGGTTCAGGATACAATTCCCGGGAAGCTAGCCCCAAATGCAACAGATTATCACACCCAAACTCGCCTTTCAAGTCGACTAGAATAGATTGAAAAAACCTTGTTATATTTTCGAAGTATGTACCAAAAATCCGCATACACCAATGTGTGAATTTCGGATAGGTTCGGTTGTTATCTCAGAAGAACCAGAAATCCAAGGGTCTCATCACCTTTCGTATTCGTCGTGTATCTTTCCAGCGAAAGTACAAGTAATACAGAAGGTATGTTTGTTTGATTGAACCACTGCAATTAACGATAGGAAATTGTAACGATAACCAGGTCGCCATCAAGACGATATATTCAAAAAAATTCCAGCTTGTAAAGTTGAAGGGCTCCTAATCACAGAAGGGAAGCGGGAAATCAACAGCCCCGGCGAACTAAGCAGGCGATCAGGCGATGTTCCACCATTGACATTTTTTTGCAGATGAAGTTGGCTCTCAGTTGAGACTCATCAAGTACAAAATCATTCAGTATTTCCTCACAAAGTCTAAGTTTAGGTGAATGAAGCTTCATAACCGTGTTATCAGCAGATATTTGTTCTACCTAATGCAAAAATTCACAACGAGACGGTCAAAATTGAGGCAATCAGTAAGCCGAATATGCACGCATCATTCCAAGCTAGGGATTCCCTCAAACGCTGCAAAAATATAATCCTGTTTCACGTTTTCTGTATTGCCAGCATTAAACAAGAGTAGGCATCGCATTTTCGATTTTTTTCACCTTCACGTAATGTATTTCACCTGAATACCACAACCACAACATACATCGGCAACCAGCTCACTCAACTTGAGGATAGCCACGGAGGATAGATGATAACTGAGTAATTGAGTCTGTTATTAGCCAGACACTACCTTCTATCTGCCCATTTACTTTCAGGAACATATCCTTTATTCTTGTAATAAAATTCCTAGAGTACCAGCGAATATAAGCCAGACACTCACTTTGTGGGAGGTCATGTTCTTAATGCCCCTAATTAAGGGGCAGAAGGACACTTTTAAAGTCTACGACACATTAATAACGCCACAAAACGTGATCATGTGGTCTTAAAAAGACTGACCGATGATGTGGATCAACAAATTCCTAATGAAAGGATCAGCTCATGCTTGACATTATAACTTGGCGAAAGATAGCGCTCGTATTTCAAACAAAATGTTTACTAACAAAGAAATGGATTTATGTAAAGGATAAGTCTTTGTGGAAATCAACTTTACAAGTGCAGAAGTCATGGACGAAAGCAATCGGTATGAGTGCCACAAAAGAAAGTGGTAATATCTAATAGAATCTAATAGAAAATCGAGGTTGATTATTAAGGAACCAAAACTTTTAAAACAAACACAATTAGCAAGTCTACCGTAAACCCTTTATTTCATGGTCACCTACCATCCCCTCCTCGTGACAAAAACTTCCTCTTCTGCTTACAAATGAACGACACAACCCGTGTGACAAGTTTTACACTTGGTTTCCTTCGAAACACTTTTAATCGATCCAATTCGTCAATTGTTTTTTCTTATTTATTTTTCGAAAATAACTTCACACTTGACTTGGAAATTGGCATCCTTCTCTTACGAAAAACGACACTATCCGACATGGAAACCGCATGAAACTTACACAAAAACTCAACTGAAAATCATTCCCTTTTGTTTAAATGGGAAAATATTTTTCAAAATGAGTGCACACGAATTATGCAAGACTATATTAAACTTAAGGGTAGCTTTCATAAGGGTTGTAATGTGTGGGCTTATGAGTGTGGTGTGAAAAATCGAATTCAATTAGAACCCGATAATTCAAGGCCTAGACAATGAAATAAAGAGACAACCTGACAAAGAGACAAACACGACAGAAAGTCTAAGGCGAAGGCAGTTTTCCATAAGACACTGATATAAAGTGTACAAGTAGAAATAGGGTGATAATCAGACATCAAATGAGATCCTTCAATTAATTGGCTCACACGATGATTATTGACACATAAGGAGTCTGGAGGAGGAAAATATACACATGGAGGAGGAATGATTTGAATCGTGTCTTTGATATCTGCTTTGAACATATTTAAAGGCACAAATACATATATTTACCACCCAACCGAGCGACAGGAAAACGTGCCTCGCAAAGTGTCAACACAGCAAAGACGTAGAAATCACTGCACCCACACATTTATTTATAAATTCTTCATCTGCGAAAATATTTTTCATCAGTTTTCGAATGATGCTGGATATACATTTGTATATTTTGGAACTTGTTGCATGTGCGTCAATTGGAAGGAATTGTGTTGAATCGAATTAATTTCTCAGTTATTCAAGGCACTAACCACTTGTGTAGCAGAGATACCAACCCAATTAAAAGGATTGTTTAACTGGCATTGAAAGAGCAAGACATTAAATCATATGCCGTTGTATCCAACAAGAATATAAGTAAATTAGGTTAGATAAAGTTAGGTATAAATGACTGTTCGCCTAAAACAGACAAACCAACACCATAAAAGGTCCATTGTGTGACCACGTGAACATGTGTATGTGAAATGTTCCCTCCACTCGTTGAACCAATTGGATCTTCGAATGAAGGATAATAGACTTCCGACGTCTGTATTTCTCAAAACATTTACATCGTTACGGTAGAAAGCTCCTAGTAGTATAGGGCAGAGAAAGTTTCTACTTAAAGATTGCGTTTATGAGGCTGGACGTCAACTACCATCTGTCAATAGACTACTGTCAAATTTTGAGTAGCCTGCGTCATTTAGTTTGCGTGACTTCGATTGAAAGCAGAAAAACGCGAGAATTTATGCGAAAATGGAAAGTGGATTTCGTGTGACAAGTTCGAAGGAATGTTTAGCGTTGTTCATCATAATTCGGACGAGTTTTTGCGCTGTTTCATAACCGTGGATGAAACATCGATCCACACACAACAGAAAACCACCAAGCAGCAATCGAACCAGTAGGTTCCGGATCCGGATTCCTCGAAAGATTATTTTATGCCATTTAATATTTGATATCTTCTTTCTGGCATACGAGTATGTCCCACGCCTGCCACGTAGAAAGCGTTTTCTAGAGGTCCACTTTTCGAACACATTATCGAGCAATTGGAGGCGTATATCTTGAATACTGTTCGACTCCAAAGCAACAATCATTGATGGTTTATAGTAACTTGACGTACTGGTCTAATGACCTCAAACCGCACGAGATTGGTTGCCAATTGAAGGATCCAGTTCTTGAAATAACTCTATTGCCAAATCGTGTTTTCAATAAAGCGACATTTTTTTTTATGTTAATAGGTGGTGCACCATACTGATTGGAATCACAGTTCCTCCACATTGATGTCACTCATTGTACCGGTTACTGTTGAGACAGATGGGAACCGATGATATCACCGGTGTACAATCCGGGCCATACGGTACAATTTTGTGGATGCAATAACATCTGGTGAATTTCTTGGCAATTTTGTTTGTTTACGTAGCTTTATAACCAGAAATGCGCCTAATCACTGAACAAAATTTTTGGAAGCCCAATCACTGAGTACCCGACACAATAAATAGTCGTATGGCTCTAGCTCTTATACCAATTGAATCTTATGAGCTTTTAGACCAAAATCTTTTCACAAAATTTTCTAGATAATGGATGGAGAAAGGCCAAGTTGCTGCGAACGACGACAAATCGATAAATTGGGGTCCTCTTCAACACAAGCTTACACAGTCCCGATATTTTCTTCCGAACGCACCGTTCTCGTTCTTGCTGGAGAGTGTGAGCAACCATTAACCTGAATTAGGTGCGAAATAATTCAATAATTTAATAAATAGCAGGTCCAGATGACTCATGATGTCTACGGTAAATTTAAAGAAGCGCTATATAACTTTCGCGAACAGAGCTTCGAGTTTGGAAATAAAGTTCAACAATTTGAAATCGTTGTTGTGGCGTTAATATTTCTATGATGGAATGGCAAATTGTACTGAAAATACATAAATGAAGCTTGGCAGCTCAGTGTGACAGCTGATTTGACATATAATCCCTATTGGAAAGTCTGACACTGTAAAAACAAGCACCTTAACTTCAGCATTAGTTTACATGTCGCTGCCTATGTAACCGTTTGTCGAGAATGTCAGGTGACACAATATGTGCTGGCAGAGAAGAAGAGGAAGAGAACAATTATTTGCCCAAAATATTTTCTGTGTTTTTTTTTTTTAATTTGTGATACACTCTGTCTGTCAAAGTGAACATTTGAAATCAAACCGCGAGTAGTTAAAGTAATAATTTTTTGAAATGTTTTGGTATAGGATGAACTCGAACTTTAACTCAACGATGATTATTAAAAAGTCAGAGCCACCATCACCGACTAAGGAAAACTGTAAACGAGCTCGCACTGCTTTCACCAGCACTCAACTCATCCAGCTCGAACGGGAATTCCACGCAAACAAATATCTATACCGGCCACGGCGAATTGAAATCTCCCAACGACTTGATCTATCCGAGCGACATGTCAAAATTTGCTTCCAAAATCGCCGCATGAAGAGCAAAAAAGACGCTGCCCGTGGTGTCAAGGATTACATCAAACCCCAACAAAGTCCCGATAACTTCTGCTCTAGTCAAGGAAATGTATCCCCCATCTCGCCACAACATCAGAGTTTCAATAGTCCACATGGAAAGATTGAAATTCAACACCATCACAATGACAAAAGCCACGATGGCATCGTTCAGCGACTTTTACAATATACGAGGGGCATTCAACATATTCTCGGTATCGGGGTGAAGCTGTGGTTGTATATATAAATTGACTTATTTATCAAGTAATACTATTATTTTAGTGCATTCATGTAAAATTTCATATAAATGTGATTATTAACTCGCGTTTTATCTCTAGTTAAACAGAATCATAATGGCAACTGAGACGATGATGGTGAAAATTGAGCATCGCGCTGTAATTAAATTTCTCACTAAGCAAGGAAAAAGTCAAAAAACTATTCATGAAGAGATGGTGGCTGTTTACCAGGGTTCCGCACCTTCATTATCAACTGTGCAAAAGTGGTCAAGTGAGTTCAAGAGAGGCAAAGAGAGCATTGAAGACGACCCCCGCTCCGGCGCCCCGGCTACTGCTTGTACGGGAGAAAGCATCAAAGAAGTCGAAAAACTTGTTCTTGAGGATGCCCGAATAAAGGTGAAAATGATGGCAGAGATCACCAAGCTTTCAATTGGTACCATTCACACCATTCTTCATGACCATCTTAACCTTTCAAAGGTCAGTGCAAGGTGGGTGCCACGAATGCTCACAGCGCCTCAGAAAAAAGTGCGAATCGTATGCTGTAGAGAGCTTTTGGAGATGTGTAGTGAGAACGCGGACGGTGTTATGGATCGAATTGTTACTGGGGACGAAACATGGGTCCACCACTATGACCCTGAAAGCAAACAAGAGTCCATGCAGTGGCATAAAAGAGGAACAGACCCCCCGAAGAAGTTCAAAGTCACTCCGTCTGCCGGGAAGCTCATGGCCACAGTTTTTTGGGACTCAAAGGGAATCTTGCTCATTGAGTAAAAAAAGGTGAAACCATCAACGCCACATCCTACGCTTCCACTTTGCATAATTTGCGGGAGGAAATTAAAAAGAAAAGACGGGGTAAACTCGCAGCGGGTGTATTGCTTCTTCATGACAACGCTCCTGTTCACACGGCGCGAGTTTCCAAGGCTGCTGCGCGAGATTGTGGTTTCGAAGAAATCCAACACCCACCCTATAGTCCAGACCTTGTCCCTAGTGATTATTTTCTGTTTGCGGATTTGAAAAAATGTATTCGTGGAAAATGATTTTCGGATGATGAAGAACTCAAGTCGGCAATAAATGGGTATTTTGCAGAGAAAGAGGAAATTTATTTTTTTGAGGGTTTAAAAAAGCTTATCTCAAGATGTAACAAATGCATTGATGTTAGGGGAGATTATAATGAAAAATAAAAACAATTTAAATTCGCATTTTCCTTCATATCGATACCGAGAATATATTGAACGCCCCTCGTAGTCCACACCGAGAGCAAAAAACTCAAGTTATGTCCGCCGTGCCAGTGTCATACCAACAACCATCGGTCTATCAAAACAATTGTCAATTATTGAATGTGCTAACTAGTCAGAATATGGTCTCCCAGTACATCAATCCATATCAGATGCATAACAATTATGACATCAACAACAACATGAATAGCAGTGATAATTTCCTAAAGACTGAACAATTTCCTGAGCTGTCACCGAATGACAGATTGGCATGCGACTTCGATCAGTATGTTCCGAACTTCCTGGACTTTGCTCTGGACAGTGATTTGACATATGAGCAACTACATGAATATGACGTTTGCAATAATTATGATTTCACTTCAACATCACCCAACTCGTCGGGTATTGATGCAAGTTGGTCGTCAAATTATTCCGGCATTCCCTCTGATATGGATTTGTCACATCGACTTTTAGAATTGTAAAAGTGATTTAGAAAAAAAAACTGTAAAACATTGTAAACTCTTTTTTTTTGGGGCTACATTAAGTCTCTTGTATTTGCCAACAAGTTAACAAATTTAGAAGACTTGGAGGCTAACATCTGTGTCGCATCTAATGAAAAACTCCAAATACATATACGGATTATATAAATCTACTATAGCGAAAAGGTATTCAAGGTCTTGTCAAAGAATGGTGTCCCTACGAAATTTGTCCGGGCTGTTCCGTTTAGGGCAGGACGAAAACCATTGTTAAGGAATACAGAAAACGTTCACCAATTGTCTCAGTTAGTTTGTAGCATAAATTCAACTTTACAGGCTTAGGAAAATCTGCATCATTTCAGATGGCTGGGATACGATGTTTAAACATACCCTGAAAATTAAAAATTAAAATTCAACAAAATCGCTTACTAGTGCGTCTCCTAAAACTTTTGCGTATTGCAATAATTTTCAGTTTAATAGCTGAAGAAAACAGAATTTCCACTAAGTCATCCCTGCGACTACTCTTAAAATCATATCTTAAATCAAGCCTAAGGTCGCCTTCAACAAATATTATAACTTATCATCCAATCCATGCCAATGGCAGCTCTCTTCATCCAGTTTTTACTTTAAAAAAAAAAAAAAAAGATTTGTTATTTGTTATTTTTAGGAAAAAAAATTAAATGAACTCTGCGGTGGAATAGACCCGCTTGCCAGATGCCATGCCAAACTAGTACATATACCTGTAAACAATCGGAGGGAAAAATTTTTCGAAAAAAAAAATATATATTTTTTTTGGTGTAATTTGCTCACTGACGTTTTTGGAAATTTGGCGAAAGTACTTTTCAACACCTTGTCGGGACAAAAATGGGAATTCTTTCTCAAGATGCGTCCATTGGGTGGTGGGAGCATGTTTTTCTTTTTAACAAAACATCCGACAGATCGATTCACTCGTAGGCATGATCTTCTGTACTAGATAGGCTGCCGTAGGTGTGAATGTGAGGGAAATTTATTTTAATAATAATTGACAGCGGCATTTTCATTTTAACGTTTGTCTTACACAACTTCCCACATGAAGAGCGGCAGCAATCTCTTGATGGTGCTAATACTCGTATCTGACATCCATTTGATGGATGTTCGATGAAAAAAAAAAACGTGCTGGCTAATAAGTTCCTCTCGATTATTAGCTGTCGGTTATTACAAAGAATTTTCTTAATTTATTTATTAATTCTATTTTAGGAAGATTTTTAGTATCCGAAAGGCGCCAGCGGAATGTTAGAGTATGTAGACGTGTTGGTTTGTTTTATAGCAAAAGTCACAAGATCGCCAAATTTAGGTGGTCGTGTGCTAAACTGATTAGTGATGTAGTCTGTCATGGCTCGTTCCGGAAATAATGTTAAATAGATTCAAGATTATTCTTTATAAACCTTTTGTTTACGATGGTCATCAGATACCCGAAATTTGTTTATCATCAGCATCGACACAATTCTTCAATGACCCGACTATCCGAATCTCCTATCCTCGGTCTCTGATTCCAATTTTTCAATGGAAGAGATCTGCAGGCCAACTTGTAGAATGTAATCTACTAAAAAGAAGCAATCTCACCTTGAGTCTTTTCCGATTTAGCACAATATTCCTTTTGTCATTGAGCACTATTTTATTTTTATTTTATTTTTTATTTATTTATTTATACGTACATAAACAATCAATCAATATCAATAAAAAGAAAAGAATCTGTAATCTATAGTTCATAAGGAAAAAAAAACAAAAAAAAAACAGAATGAGTGAGTGGGGTCATTAAAAACTTTATGACACAAACGTAAATTAAGAATGTTACTAAAACAAAACACGAAGCAGGTCAAGAATATCTTTATAATTGATCTCTAACAGACATGATTTGACTTTCTTGAGGAAAATGGTTTCATTTCGATTACATCGTATGCTATAAGGTAATTTATTAAGAAATTGAAGAAAAAAATTGGAAAAATTATTTGCAGATTGTGGTAAGGAACTAGCACAAGATTTTGTTCATTTACTCTAAGTCGGTAATTACAATTGATCCTATTTAATGAATAACCCGACCTCTCAAAAAATATTTTTAAAACTTTAAAATAAAAGAAATGTTTCAAGGGTAGAATATTGAGACTTTTAAATAACGATAAGCTGTCATCATATCGTCGATTTTTGCAGCAGATAAGTCTAATAACATGTTTTTGAGACACAAGAAAAGGGAAGATTTTGTTGTAATGAGTGTCACCCCAAACAACTAAGCCATATTCGAGCTTAGAATGTATTAAGCCATAATAAAAGCTCTCTAGAAGATCCTGTGAGCAATATGATTTTAAAAAATAGAATTGCCTAGTAGTTGACAGAAGATATTTTTTGAGTGCATTCGAGTGAGCAGACCAATTCATCATCCAGTCCAGAGTAACACCAAGGTACTTAAATTCTCTTATCTGATCAATACAAAAACATTTGTTCGAACACGAAAGTTGATCGAAAAAAGTCTGAGTATTGTTACTTGAGCTGCAAATAGCCGCACTATGTTTAAATCTCGGGCAGTTCCCACAGTGAAAAGAGAAAGATCCATAGTCTACTTTTTTGTCATTAGGACTAAAAAACATAATTTTGGCTTTGTCACTTATGACCATTTTGTGGATTTTGACTAAGAACTTCAAGGTCATGATTGATATTTGAGAAAAGATTCAAAACAGAAGCACTAGTAAAAGCACATGCCATATCATCAGCAAAAGCTGTAAGTTTACTATGATAGTTTTGCCCAAAGAGAGAATTAATAAAGATTAAAAACAATAATGAACCTAGCACTGAACCCTGTGGAACACCTATAGATACAGTTCTATGAGAACTTAACACCTCATCAATTTTCACTCTTTGAGATCTATTCGATAGATATGAATGCAGCCAGTTATGAAATTTACCCCTAAAACCACATTTGAACAACTTATCTAAGAGTATAGTATGATCCACCGTATCGAATGCTTTTGTTATGTCCACAAAGAGTGCAGCAGTATGGTATCAGAACAAAAATTTAATAATGCACTCTCGGTGGAACGACCTGATCGAAAACCAAATTGGCAATCACTAAAGAATTTATTTTTTTCTAAAAACTTGACCATTCTTATCTTTAATGCTTTTTCAAAAACTTTCGAGAATATTGAAAGTAAGGAAATAGGCCTATAATTATTAATTAAGTTATTATCTCCTTTCTTGAACAAAGGAATAACTTTAGCGACTTTTAAACAATCAGGAAAAACTCCACATGCAACGCTTTCATTGAAAATGAAACATAAAATATCACAGATATTAAAAGCTATTTTTTTTACAAAGTTATTTGAAAAACTCTCAGCTATTTGTGAGTTAGAGTTTTCAAGAGACAAGATAATTTTATATAGTTCAAATGACGATATGGGATTAAAGAAGAAACTTTGAGAACATGACACTTCATCAACTAAACAGTTACAATCACAGCATAAATCGGAATTATCAGAGACTACCTTTGCACCTACAGAAGAAAGGAAACAATTGAATTTTTCTGATAAGATCTTGTTGTCGGATGTAAAAATATTATCTTCTTTCAAACTATAAATTCGGTCTTTCTGAACAGATTTATTTAATATTCCTCTTATTAGTTCCCATTCTTTTCTTGATTCACCTTTAACCTCACGAAATTTGTTCATATAGTAATTATTTTTGCACGAAGAAACTTGTTTTAAAATATCTTTGCATAATTGTTTGTAAGCAGAATTTACATTATTGTTATTGGGATGATTCTTCTTTTTTTTGAAAAAATTATTTTTTTCTTTGATTTTCTTAAGTAACTCACATGATATCCACGGTTTAAGTTTTTTCGATTTATCCTTGCTTTTAACTTTTTTTTGTGTACATTTCAAGACATAGTTATTAAGTATTTTATTAAACTTAGAGAAAGCTGTAGTAGGATCATTTTCATTATATACACATTCCCAACATTCGAAACGAAGAAGATTATTAAAGTAACAAAGTCAGTTTTAACACAGGAACAATTGGACAACAATGGCTTCACGGTAGAAGGATAAGAAGGTTTTAGGTTAAGACACGTCATACATTTAACAAATAGGTGGATGGAAGCTGTACAATTAGGATAGACACCCAGCGGCGTCAATCTGGGGACGCATAGTGCTGTAACTGTGACCAAACACAAATAATGCTTATTTTAAGTCCGCTTGGTAGCTACCGAGTACTGGTCTAATCCAACAATCCTTAGCTATAACCTTCTGTCAGTAATGACTGATTCTCAGAACGGACGAATTCACGCGACTGTATCAGCGATAGTGTCAACAGCCAGCACGAGCTACTTTAATGTATTTGGAGCTGAGATCAATAAGGATTTATCAGCAGCCGTCATGGTGGCAGATGAACCGGTCAATAGCAATTCTCACATCCCCCAAGAGCGTTATAGTACTGTGTCCAGAATATCTGGTCACTTCTGCCAAAGAGTCAGCCAAGGGTCTGGCTCTCCAGGCTGGAGTTTGTGTGTAGGTTTATCTACCCTGCCACGTAAAAATTCATCTGTTGCAAGCAACTAACTGCCTCTGATAAGTACAGAATGTCGACGACCTTCAAAAAAAGAACAACGACGTTCGGCCATGCAGACGAATAAACATACTGAACAAAAGTATGAGAACTGGTGTACAGAACAAAGCAACGTCTGTTTGGGTGCGTAAGCGAACGTATTGTAACATCGCGCATCAAAGCTAAATTCAAACTCAAAGCTCGTCGACAAAAATCTACAAGCAATGCCATAGATATGGCGTTCAAATTCTTTTAGGTGCTATAAATGCCAAGATCAGATAATATGACAGCTTTGGTAGGACAATCAGAAAGCATAGCCTCTACGGCATCTCGTTTGAAAACGCACTATGACTAATTGACCTTGTTGCGGCAACCAGATCATAATATACAATGTACGCAAGGCATTACTCTATAGATATCCGTACATTCCGAGCGACCAATGTAGACTTGCTTGCATCTAAGGTACCTGACGCCACAGCAACGGAAAAATACTCTAATGAGATTGAACATTGAACAACAGCAATCGCAAATGCCGCAACTGTGGTCCTGGGGTTCATCTGACTACCTGCTTGAAAGAGAACAAGGATTGAAGAAAGAGAGTGTGTTATGCGCTCTATCAGTAAAGTAGGAGGGAATAACATCTGTTTTACCGGAGAAAAATGAAAGAGCATGAGAAGCGAGCGACCAAATAAATACCAGATTCAAAAGAACGGTCTGTCTGAACAGTAATGAACCACCTTCTCCTTGATGTTATATGGTATCTTCCGTTTCAAAATAAGTATTGACGACCTTGTGCGTTGGCCGTCTGTCGCTGCGAAAGCACACAATCGATCGTTCCATGTGCTGAGACAAGAATGGAATGTTCTCGAGTTGTTACGGATGATTCCAAAACTGTTGTACTTTTGAAGGATGACAAAGTTAGATTTCACTTCTTGTTAGGACAACTTGTGTTTGTCTTCCAAGTGGAGACAAAGTCCAGCTTACGCTTGTATGAGGCTGCAGGTACTTGGCACTGCTGTGACAGATACTGGTACATTTTATCATTGCAGGATGAAAGATGGGTAATCTATAATGGACTATACCTTAAGCGCCCTGTAGACGCTAAAACATGGTACTAGTAAACGTGGTACCAATAACCAAGTTTTAGGTGATGTTGATCGTCTGCGGGCTGGTACGCGTACCAATTTTTTGGTCTCACCAACATCAGAATTTGGTTTCACTAAAATCAAAACTGGTTTGATTTTTGTCGATGTTTGTGGGCGGAGTTTTATGGTGCTGATACTATCTTTGAGTGTCTGCGCTCTCATCTGCCAACATTTACTCGAGCAAGCTATTTTATCAGTGAATTTCGTCGTGTGAACACACAAAATAATCGGGGAAAAAAGGCGAACATTAAAAATACTGATGTTTGGAAAGAATTTTTCGAGTGTTTTCACACCCTACCACTTTGTGGAGAGATGTGTTCTATTATGTTGAAGTGAATTGGTCTCAGCGTCTGCGTGTTTTAGTGGTACCATGTTTACTAGTGCCATGTTTTAGCGTCTACAGGGCGCTTTATCCAACAAAACATGTCAGTACAGGGCTTATGGGAAAGCTTTTTTTCTAACAGTGGTGCCTGTAGGTGGACTCAATGGCACATTACTACTGAAACACAAAGAAAGCCACTGAACTTTGTGTACAATTGTTGTTGTAATTATTTTCAGATTTAACCACAGCCACCCTATGACTTGCTTGCCCGATAGCCTTGGGCAGAATGATCATAAAATCACCATTCGCCATTACTGCTAGCTGTGTATTGAAAATAATCTCATCAAAGCAGTGTTACCATTCTGAAATGTTAGCACATAGTTACTGATTTTTCAGTGTTATTGTTATTCGATTTGAAGCTTTTGAGAACACAAAAATGAATTTGTGTGTAATAATATGTGTGGTGGTGTTGTCATTTGCGTTTTTTTCTCCTCTTTTTGAGAAACCGGTAAAATGTAGTCAAACCATTTTTTTCGACTTTGTATTTTAAATTTTATTCGCGAGCTATTTTAATGCATTGCAACAAAGCAGTGCAATAAGTGACCATATTATTGTTGGACTATGTGCGTTTTAGTGATATTGTGTTAAATAATATAATAGTGATTCAAATTACTCTGTTGTGTCGGTGTTAATGTTGTGTTTAAGAAAAAGAGGATTATTTTCGCGGTGTTTCGAAACTAGAATTCATTGACTGTGCAATTAGTGATCATATTGTGATAACCACTTAAATGCGAGCAGCGACATCTAGATTTACAGAGAAGAAAATGTCGATACTCGAAGAGCAGAAGATTTCGATACTTGAATAGCAAAGTCTCAACCATTGATGACTGGAGAGTGGAATCGAATTTTCCAGCAAAATGGAAATTATATGGGACGCTGGATGGCGAGGAAAAAGATAAATGAAATTTATATCGTTCAGCAATATTTTTATTTGTTTATTTTAAATAGGGAGATGGCAACCCTAAGCGAAATACTCTTTCTCTTTGTGGTGATTTATCATATACACCATGGCAACCCTATGAGAGCTTTAAAGAGGGACACATTTATGCACGTTATTGTAACCAGACTAAGAGGCAAATGTCCTATCTTCCCTGCACTGACATTTATTCTTGAATAAAGTATAGTTTTTAGGATGAGTACTCTGTTCTGGCGGGTAAAAAAAAAACTTTCTTTGATTTTTTTCTAGTGATCCAGTATCAAATAGCTTTCATTAAATTGATGTTATAAAGTTTATGCTACGAATATGCCGTGACAATTCGTCACATATTTCACACATTTCATTGATTCAATTGTGCGAATGGGTTTTTTCCGACACACCTTTCAATAACGCCATGACCCTGACTAACACGTTTAATTTTAATGTAGCTCAGTGAACAAGCTGCCCACATATTGTATAATAAATCCAAATAAAAAGGAGCCAGTAGTCGCATCTGATACGAGTAGTCTTAAATAAAAAACCCAAAAGCAAATCAAACTTCTCCTGCAAACAACAAACATAATGAACCCTCATAATTATCACATCAGGCTGATGGGATTAAGAGCTACCATTACCGGCACTAAATTGAATTGAAGCCTTTCACCTCCTTAATTAGACGTCCGTTCACCTTAAACCGCACCCAGCCTAACCATATACTCATTCAACGAGCTGCTGCTCTACTTCGACTTTACCTCGTTATCTGACGCATTAATATTATTGATCCCTTAAATCTTTTACGAACAATTAGCTTTATGGACCTGTACACCGTCATATGTCTAAGTCGATGTTATCCTTGATGGCAGGTTTTGTACGAATAATGGTATGGCTAACCATTATGTGGCTCTAATGAGAAAACTCTTATTACCAATATGAAATGTTACAGATGTCTGTCATCAGAGAGATTCGCAGAAATGTATCCGTGCAGGAGAAACATTGGTATCTGTGGTTGGTAATTGATAGGATATCAATTCAACGGATAGTTGGGATCATTTTGTTATGCAAAGTTACGTAGAGTAGTAAAAAATCATTTTGCGTTTTCGAAAAAACTATTTTGTAACAGAGTAGAATTCGGAGAAGTTGCATGGAGAATTCTTGGAGTATCTAGTAAACCCAACAAGGCTAAGGAAAATGGGTGTCTAAGAGAAAGTGTGGGAAAACCAGGACATTTCATGTTCAAGCACGCCTGTTACCTTTTAATTATATTTTTCATAGCATTTGCGACGAGTTGTGGCATTATCTAATTATCTTTGTAAATACGAGTAATAGAATTTTGGCTCCGAACTAAGGACTCGCTTCAGTTTGGTTTCTACATTCAAATTTCAAAATCACCGGTCTGTAGGAGTAGAACTCTAATATCAGAATACATATACAGGTACAATGTCTATGAACCTGCGTTTCATAGAATACAAACGAATGGTTGCAAAATTTATTTGAAAACACCACAGTACCACCAAAACCAAAAGCCTTTACTGCAACACTGTTCAACTATGCAATTTCAGCTCTCTCTTCGGAGTCGATGGCTATAAATTTTCGGGTTAATGTACATATTCTGTAAATTCATCTAATAGATAATGGATTTTAACCTTTCGGATTGAATAATATGAATCGAACATATTGAGCGCCCTATGGAATGAAGCTGAATCGTCATTTACAGAAAGTGATTTTGAGCATTCAAACATCCTAGGTACTTTCAAAAGAAAAATAAATTTCATAAATGTTGGTGCCCTTCAAAAAGCTAGAGCTGTGGGCTTTCATGTTTGCATTATTTTTAAGCTTTTAGATATCTTAGTGATTCATGGATACAATGACTCTGTCAAAGACGCGATAACTATTATGTATTAGGTTGTACTAACATACATGAAATGTCGGAAATAACAAGTTCTCAAGTGAACATCTGTGCCAGAACGTTAAATGAGAATGTAGTGATAAACGAACGCACTATACGACGTTGGTTTGGAAAGTTCCGTTCGGGAGATTTCAGCCTCGAAAATGAAGCACGTGGGAAGCCGGAAACGTTAGTTGACGACGATATTTTGAGAGCAACGGTGGATGCGGACCCAACGAAATCGGTGCGGGAGATTACACAAAGCATGGGAGTATCCCCAGTGACAATAAGTCGACACCTTTCTCTTATAGGAAAGGTAAAGAAAATATTGGCTTTTAAATTTTTAGTATAAAGTCGGGCATTTCATATGGTACAACCTAATATTAGGAACTAATATTACTTCATATGAATTCAGGTAACATTTCAATAAATTTCAAGATCTTGGAGTGCTCCTTTTTTTTACGCAATTCCACATACTTAAACGAACAGTTTCATATGACCTCACAGCAGGTGTCTATAGACATATTGGCACATCTTAAGGCACAAAACAAATCCATTGTGAAAAACGCCATATCATGAAATAAGCTTACATAGGCAAGATGAGAGCGGCTCGCCCTAATCAGATATGGAGCTGAAACAGTAGAGGATGAATTGAAGACAAGATGTTAGTAAATACTAAGTTCCAAACGCAAGTGCTGTCGAGTCCTTTAAAAACGACAGACCAAGATGCATTAACGTGACGTTGTCTTCACCAGATGGTGAGAAAAATTTCTTCGGCAACTATAAAAATATGCAAATGCATATACCTCTAAATGTCAAAACTTGCTTGCAACTACTCGCATTATGTTGACATTTTGCTTTGTATATATTTATAATTCGAAATGCCATGTATCTAGATTTCATTTGAATAGTTTTATACAGAAGAGCCATCCTCGAAAAATCCAACACTATAGGTACGTACTCGTATAACGTGTATGTCAAGTTCCCAAAAACAGATACAGACGCTTTAAAATCTAAAGCGGGGGACAACAAGGTTGTATTTCATCTGCTACTTTTCTTGGTGATAATCAATGTTCCTATCTGATCAACAATACAGGAAGAAGGTGCTTATAGAGGAATACAGTGGACAATATGAACGAAACAAAAGCCCTTGAAAATACGGTTTCCCAGATGGTAGCCAGTGCCTCTGTAAATTCATATTTACGTGTATCTTAGAAGAATCTTAATACATTGAAACAGGTCAGGTATCAGAAGGCATTACTATATAACGGGCGTATAATGGAGCAGATAGGATCAACTTTCTACTAAAGCCTCGGGAATTGTAAGGTAAGCAGAAAAGCGGAACTGGTATCAGTATCCAACTGCAAACTCTATAAGCTGAATGTTGTGCAAAAAGCTACAAAAACATTATTTGCTTGCCCAACCAAACCTAATCTGCCGTAAGAATCAGTTAATATTTGTGTGACAAAATTGAAGCTGCGTGCCTGAAGCGAGAATGCTGGAAGTTGACTGTATCTCAGGCATGGACCTTCTCCAATTGAGGAGCTGATTAAGTCATTGACGCCCTTTGGCAAAATTGGAAAACGATTACCAGACATACAATCAACAGCGCTTTAAATGTTGATCCAAACTGTGTTCTTTGAAAGTATCAGCCAAATATCGTTTGAGTCAATTACAAAGAATAGTACAATCCTTAGTAAGCCAAGCCAAATGGAAACAAAATTAGCAGATTAAAAATAAGGACGGAACCATGTAATAATTTGAATATTATTTTAGAGTATAAACAAAATCTTACATGGAACTTATGTCCATAAATCTTTTCACGAATACGTGATGCCGTTTGCTGTAAGACAGAATACACAAACAGTACATTCGTACAGGTTACTGTCTATTTGAATATAAAATAACAGAAAAAAAAATCCACTTCTCAATCGCAAATTTCAATATGCAAATATCCGGTTCAGTTTGAAGTTTATTTTACAACGAGAAAATGATTGACGAAGAATTTTTCGCTGTCAAGGTTATCCCCCAGCATGGAAACTAAATCCGAAGCAATGAACTTACTTGTCATCAATGCTGATTCAAAACATTACTTTCCGCGTCACGACACCCACATGGACTTACAAGACAAACAGATACACACAAACAGAGATACAGATATACTGCATTATATCACTCAAAGTTTTTTAACTTTTGACTAATCTGATTAATTTTTACAGATATTCATAGATAAAATATTCAAAAATAAAAGAAATAAATTGACACGACAACCGGGACAATATTCCCTCATCCCTGTGATGACAACAATAGACCAAATGCAAATAGCTAAATGAATAATATTTGAGTTACCAAATAGAGATATGACATCATTTAGAATAAGCTTATTTTTTTTTAGTCTTTGCTTACCTGCGCCCCATGGTAGTTTCAGCAGTCGCTTGATACTTGGATTTCGGCGTACTGTCTGAGCAATAACTGGTTCAGCGGCAGCAGCACCACCGCCACCTGGATCCATCGTTGTGCCTTCCTTCCGTGGATAAGATTTTTATGAACAAAAAAATGTCAACACTCGTACTTTCGATTGGGGGTTTTCAATTGATTCTATGTTTTTCGATGTTTTTTTTTTTTTTTTAAGTTGTTCTTCGATATATTTATTTCTTTCTTTCTACTTATTTTCGTTAAAATGCTATGTCAGACTAAATTTTTTTTGGGGGGGAAATATAAAAATTAACTTTCAACTCGACTATCGTTTCTTTGCCACAAAGATTAACCTTCACGAAATCAGAGATACGCGCTACAATTTGACCGCGACATTTCCGCTTGGATAGTCTTTTCTGTGCTGTTTCTTTTTTTTTGGAAAAGGAAACTTTTATAACTTCTCTCTTAGTGTTGTACGTTAAGGACAAGGTCGCCTTTTTTAAAAATAAAAATGTTTAAATTTTGATAAGTTTGTTGCAAAGTTTTTTTTTTTTTTTTTTTTTTTTTATCGCAGCGATAGTGATGCAGGCAAAACTCTGGGATAGAGCTCGTAAATTTTATATATAAAAAAGCGAAAACCGACGATGAAGAAGAATAAGAACAGAGAATCCGAAGAACTTTTTGCCATGGCAAATATGTGTGCGAGCTCTGAAAATAAATCAGAGACGCAGCATTAAGAAGTGTGAGTCTGGTCGGTTTCCTCCTCTTAGCATTATTTTTGGTATTTTGTCTTCAGTTGACGTTTTTTATTGTTTTTGTTTTGTTACTTTTTGGATATGAAAATAGTTGTGCGGATACATGGAATGTTTCTCTATTTTATGTATTGCATATTTTTTTGTCTTGAATTTTTTAGCAGACTTTAGATCAAAACAGAATTACGCAAAGTTAAGGTTGACAACTCGTCTACTAGAAACGATCTATTTGTTGTACCTTAGTAGGGAGTTTTTAAATACGACAAAATATGGTTTTCTTTTGGGGTTAATGAATTGACAATTAAAGAAAGGTGGCATACTAGATTTTGGTTGCTATAATTAGAGTGAGATTGGGTATGTGGGTTGAAACATTATGGCTGACATCAAAAGCTTCAAGATACGAATGAAATCATTGGAGTCGAACGCCTTCTTCTTCCATTCGAGGATTTTTTTAGAAATTGCAAAAGAAAGAGGAGCTTGACATTGACCCTTGAATTGAAACTGTGTCAAGCGAAGATTTTTGAATTTATTACGACAAGAACTCACTTCTATCGCACATATTTTTTTAAGAAGAGGACTGTTTATACGTTAACGAACGACAAAATGAGTTCAAATCTTTTCGGAATAGATTAAAGATACGGCATTCGAAAATTGATACCATCACGTTATTTAGCATGAGCGCTTCGATAGGATAAACACTCTGCATTGAATTGCATCAAAAACTTTTCAGGATTTGACCTGGACGGTTTTGGGTCCAGGCAATGCATCTGTGCTGGGAGATACTCGTCTCGTCTAGAGATATGATAACACTAATGGCAAACCAATATTTGTTGTTTCTTAAAAGCAGCAAGTGGTAGAGTATTGTACAATAATGTTAAGTTTTACCCGGCGTCAAGCTGGCAATACCCACTGCTGTAGCTAAGACTACTGCACACCAATTCTTCTTCCTTCTTCTAAAAAAAAATTGAAAATCGCCGACCGAAACAAGCCCAAGTCAAAAACGCTATCGACAAGACTACTCTTTTTTTGTACATTTACAGCCATCTTCCGGCTTAAAAAAGAGACAAAGGTCGAGCTGCTTTTTGGTGCCTTTTTACGAAAAATATAGCACGACCCTAGGGCCAATCTGGAGACCTCAGCCGATGTGTCTGTAAATACCACAACTTGCATACCCATTAACCCCATTAGACTTTGTCTAATCCTTCCAATGCGTGAACTTCAGATCCGTCTGCAATTGGTCGATAGTTTAATTTTTTTTAATCCTTAAATTCTTCAGCAAAGCTCAAATAAAGACTTTAAGGACTCGAATCGGATTTGTGGAACTGTAAGACTTAGTGCCGATGGACAATGGGAGACAAGACTCTTTGGATTGAGGACAAAAGAAAAGATGCACACATAAACTTGTTTGAAATCAATTTTCTTTCTCTCGGGAGAACTGACTAAAGATGAATATGCTCAGGGACGAAAACAAATTATGACAAACCACAAAAGTATATGTCCTTGCTGTGTAGAAGAATTATAATACAGTTGAATATTTTCTCTATATTTGTACAATACGAGTATGTATGTGCGCCAATTACTTATTGTGTTCATTATTCTAGCCCCTCTCATTTTGAATCGCAAAACAGAGTAAGGAGATGTAACTGTCCCCAGACATTGAGCAGCAGAACGTTGTAAGTAGAGGTTATGCCTGAGTGTCCGCGTTAACAGCAGACACATAAAAAGAGACATCTTTTAACAAGTCACTGAATAACGTTTTGTAGAGTTTTGCAATATTTATCTAAAATTTTATATATCTTTTATATGGTCTGTTGGGACATATAGATATCAAGATTGTTAAGAGTTTCCCTGTTTCGTCTTAAAGCTGGGAACTTAAAAGTTTCGCCTCCATAAACTCACAGTAGATTTTATTCGAGTTGCGATAAAAACACAAACGATAGCTTAAATACAAATCGTATTATAATCCTCCAAAGTGTAGGAATCTTTAAGCAATATCCAATGGTCTTAAAGTGTCCCAATTAAGGTATTCGTAGGTGCCTTGAATATGAGAAAGCATTGCCATTTTAATTATGAAACCCATGAGCACCAAGAGGTGCTTGAGTACACCCGAGTAAGTCTGTATTAGCTAAATTCTTAGCTTAAATGGCAAAATATAAGTTTCTTTCGAAAGCCTTTTATTTTATGAAATACAATAATGAGCCTGAAGCTGTTCACGCCAGTAGAATAATAGAATTCGACCAAAACAATCATCACGAATATCAAACGATATGATGATATTGTTTCTACTGGACAATTTGGTACCTGGTTTTGAATGCTTAGAACTCCGATTGTTTCATTCTTTTGAAAAATCCTGCCCCCTTATTTCACACAGTGCAAATTGTGTGGCTTCTCATTCAATGTATATATTCTCCAAGGATACCCGTATGCCTGTTTGCTTCTTTTCGACTCGTCTGCCTTCTGTCATATTTGTCATTTTGTAGAGAAATGTCTTTTAAAATTAGATTTGAACCTATAGTATTTATCCATTGGCCCCCACCTTTTCGCCTTCCAACAATAGCTAAACGCTATAGCTATTAAATAATTAAGTAAATTGGTGGCGCCGCATCCCAATCAATTCACATAAATTACTCGCATCTAAATTTCTTTCTATCATAGTTGTATCTACAAATTTCTATCATACATGTATCTAGTGGTAGATACAAATGTCGTACAGGAAAAGCGACTGCAAAAATCTAAATCTATATCTAAATTTTTGAAACAGATTTAATTCATACAAACGAGTAACATATCGAATACGCAAGCAATTGAGTTCCATTAGTGATGAAAGAATATATCGCTCGATTTTAAATCAGAAAGCGGCCGCCTCCAATTGGAAAAAATCCCTCTAAATGTCTGGAATGGTGATGAGTTATTTTGAAAATTTAGGTGATACAAGGAAGATTTATAAATCGGATATAATCAACTCTAAAGAGGAGTAGACATTTAGAAATTGACTTCAAAAGAGGGATTACAAATGGTTACGGAACGGAAGAGGGATCTTTGGAAATAGCGAAAGTGATTGTGGTATTTCATTTTTAAAATAGAAACGTTAATACGGATTATTGGCGTATTAAAAGCTGGAAAAAAAATTGTGAGAGTGTTGAATTCTTTTTTTAATCATACATCGCACAACATTTAGGTATCTGATGTTGAGTATTCGTGCTGAAGAAAGAAACATATCTTGCACGACGTGTCCTTACTTTCAACTTCATATGGCAGCTGTAGTTAGGAATGGCTTGATGAAATGAAAAATTAACGTATCTTTAGAACGAATGGCACTTCGAAAGAATGTCTTTTTATAAAAAAACATCCTTCTTCATTTAGTCTTACCAGGATATAGGGATACCACTCTGCGAGGTATAATTTTACGTTTGTGTGTGTCTCTAACGAAAGGTGAACATTCACGCTCTATACAGAGTACAAGTAAGTGTTCTGCTCACTATCGATCAAGATAATGATAAGAAACTTGATCCCGCAAACATCTTAAGGCAGCTATGGCCAGTAATTTGCGCTTTATCGTCAGGCGCTTCAATAACGTGGGGTAACATTAAAGCCTCTTACCACATGGCTGTCGCAGCCAGAGATATTGATCATACTTTCATAGAAGTAACACCTTATTCCAGCGTCCGTATGTCCCGAATCAGGATACTAACATCGGATGGCTACGGTACAAGGTCCTGACACATTTGCACGCAACAAAAAATAAGTAGATGCGTAGCCTGTGACTGTAAACCAGTGCTCACTTAGACAAACGAAGCAGTGAGCTCGCAGGATAATGCCACTTATTTCAAAACCATCTGCATAGACGAAAATGGGATGACAGATGTCCAAAGAATGTTGACGAATGCTTTTTAAACTGTCAAATGGGAGTGAGGCTAATAATTTCGGATATGGAGAAAAGATGAAATAAACAACTCAGATAGAATTGTATATCCAGACTAGAAAAACAACAAAGAACGAGTGAGAATTAGATGCTGGGAAAGTTGTCTAAGATTGGAGGCGAGAAGCCTCCACGGCGCATATACACGTTTCTAGACAAAATATGGTCGGAGGGAAGCATCCGCTGCAACTCTAGTACTAGGATAGCTCCAGCGTGCTGTGCTCAATTCACAATATGATAACACAAACAACCATCAACTGAGGAATAAGACTTCTGAGCGGCTAAACCCTGAGGAGAAGAGTTTAAAATCCTTTTATCGAGCGAAGCGAGTCACCCACCCAAAATTTAAAATACCTATAATTTTTCGTTTTCCGGATTTTGGGTTTTCTGGATTTTGGATTTCCTGAGTAAAGCATAGAAGGTTTCATCAAGCGTGTTATGTGGAAGACTTAAGCCCGTCATTAACAAACCAATTAGACCTCATAACTGTGGTTTTAAAGCTGTTGTAAGTCCTTCATTTACTCGTTGATTACATACTATAGTATATAAACCCTCGAGTACGACGGGAAAACACTTGTACGTCACCAAGTCAGGATTCAGAATACCTGCAAGGCCTATCCTTTTCAAGACCTTTGAAACAAGCGAGGTTTCAGACAAGGTGATTGGTAGAGAAAAAAATCAGACATCGATCTATTGCAATATCTTATATAAGAAAATCATACGGCTCTCATTTTTGATGACATTGACGGCATCAACGTACGAGCAGTAAGGGCAGTATTTTCCACGCTTAAGAAAGGATCACACCGAGTGCATTTAATGTTGAAGGAGAGCCAGAAGAAATTTTTTTGTGATGATCGGAATATATATATAATCCCTCATTTAAGGTCCAAGTAGAAGATGACATAAGCGGGTTGAATGGTATTTCTAACTGCGCTCATCTAGACAGGCTGATGAATGGAATGAAATGCAAGATCGCTTTCAGCTTGGAGCAAAAATTGGTTGGCGGTTGTATTAGCCGCCAAAAGCAGAAAGCAGTCATCAGCCGCGAATACTCCAACAATGTTTCTTCTCTAGTCGAGTATTTACGAAAAATCGAATTTCAGCCCAAGATGTAATATTATTATAATTATTCAGCTTGTCGATTGGTCGTTATCAACTTTTTCTAATGTAAAAAGAGAATGTAGTTTAGCTGTAACCCATTTTAATGTCAACATGAACTTGGTTACATCTATTGTTATTATTATTCATTGGACTGAGCAAGATGCTCAATTTTATAAGGTCTCTTTCCCTTCCCAGTTAAGCAAATATACCAAAAAAATCTAACTAAACACTTTTTGTTCTAAGCAGTAACTAATACAGACCAAAAATATCACGCTTGTGGCACCCCATTTATTCTCTGTTCTCTTCTTCTATTTTTGTTTTTCTTTATTTGGAAGAAATCTCTCAAAGTACACATATGTTATATCATATCGACTCCTCATACCCATGAATTTATATTTTTAGACATCCACACTCCGTTCGCCAATATGAAAATATTTTTATCCAGCCCATTGGCGGCCATCTGTGCAATTTTAGTACGCGCTCTGATTAGTTAGTGTTCATGTTTGCCATGTAATCCTGATAAATGCAGATTGTTCGTTTATTTATTTAACAATTCAAAATGCAGATAGAAAATTATTTATCAATCCATAATTTACTTCTACCCGTCGTTATTCATTTTTGACTGTACGGAAACATGGAAATGAGCAGAAATATGAAGAATAAGCAGACAAAAACCAACGATTATTTGTGCTGTTTGAAAGTTAATTCAAAAGATTCGAATTTGAATTCTTATTCTAAATTGGAATCCGATAAACGGATTGTTTTTTTTTAAGAACTTAACACTTAAGAGGGTATGACTACTCTTAAAATGCCAAAGCACGTGTTAAGTTTTGCGGAAAATTGGATAGAGAGAGGGAGAAAGATGCTTGGGTTCAGTGGGTATTTCGCTCCATATGGGTGGGATCTAACATTTAATAGGGAGACTAAATTATTAGTGTAAATTGGCTTGTTGAGTTATTTTAGGCAACCATTCATCTCACGTGATTTATTAACGAGAATGAAATTAAATTTGAATGAATGACTAAACTCGGAAAGTTGTCTAAAATCGATTTTACTCATCTTATTTTTTTGTGGAAAAAATTGTTGTCAATGTTTTGCCACACTGATTGGAAGGGCTGAAAGAGAGTTAAGTAGGATGAAATGGGACTTATGTATATGCTTCCCTCCAATATTCATCCTCTGTCAGGATTTTGTTCCTTGTATTTACATAATTGGTTTAATTTTGTTTATCGACATTTTTTCGCAAAGGAATCGATTATATGATTTCTTTCGGTTTCTTTTCTTTTTTTGTTTTTTTCCCTTCTTCGCTTTCGACTGAATTGTCGTAAATAATGTTTTTTTATAGGCCAAGATTAAAGCGACGCAGAGGATATGATGAAGACAATTTGGGAAGAGAAATCGATAGTTGTTCTGTGTTGCTTAGATTCGAGTAGGATAAAGACATTAAGTGCAGAATTTATTTGGCATTTCTTATGGTTTTAAAGTATGAAATCCAAATGATTTCTTATGTTTTTAGTATATGTTGATACTGGATTGAATTTGATGAGGTGACCTTGAACAGCTTTTACTGGAACGGCCAACATTAACCGCAAATTTGGTAACTCTTGATAGAAATTGGGATTGATGGCCATCATCAAACAAATAACATCCTTTGAAAATGGATTTTATACAAATTACTTTAATCAAAGTTCATGGACGGAACTCTAACTAGCCCACTGTGAATCATCCGTCAGTGTATCAAGCCTTTCTCTTACTAATGGTATGCACGTTACGTTGTAAAAGTCTTGAGATCCATGGAATCAAATACAGTCGCCTCCCTCTAAGTCGAATTTTCACGGGATATCAAAATTAGTTCGAGTTAGAGGGAGTTTTGGAAAAATTCTAGTTAGAGGGATGCATTTTTTTTTGTTTGAAAGCTTCTCACTTTTATTGCTCATTAATCTATAAATATTTTATCAAAATATTGTTCGAATAATATTACTTAAAAAAAATGGTAATTTTTGATTGTGTAATTACAGTAGTTGGTGTGTTCACCTGTTTAAAAAACGATTCTATTTTAAGAAGGCAGTGTTGGACCTCATCCGGCACATCATCTGTCATTTCAATTGCAGATTGTAATATTCCAATTGCGTCAATATCTATACGACTAATGGTGGAAATGTCTTCAAATTTTGGCACGTATCGTTTGAAGATTTAGCTTATTATCAGTGACAAAGCAAAGGTTGATGTAACCGTTTTCAGTCGCAGACTCCGAAAAAGTCTCATAGTATTTTTATTCACAAAAACCCTGCCTTCTAAGCAAAATCGTTGGCGTCCGTGAGCCAATTGATAGTGTATTGGCTTTCGGACGATTTGGCGTTCAATCCCAACCGCGCCAAAAATATTCTTGCCTTGAATACAACAACAAGTTCAATTACACCAATAATTTCGTCTCCCCTTTAAATGTTGGATGACATCTATGGAGCGAAATAGCCATAGAGTCTAAACCTCTTTCTTTCTGTTCCATTTTCCAAAAACTTAACACGTGCTCACACATTTTAAGAGTAGTCGTATCCTTTTAAGTGCTAAGTTCTTTAAACAAAAAAAAAAAAGTGGGAACTTTATGGTCTAACTCAAGGGTACCCCTTACCCTTAACTTCTGCATCAGCGAGATATTTGAGGGTTTTAAGAAGAAATTTAGTATGCAAATGAACAAGTTACTCAGGGTAAAAGATATAAAAACAACAACACTTGAGCATAGACCTAGAACAACACAAAGAGCATCCAAGATAATAGAGGGGCTGTCAAATGTTGTGTAAAGAAGACTTCTGTTACCAGTACTTAAAACAAAAAAACTGCACTCCATTGTACTCAAGAGGGTCAAAAGATGAAAGACGATATATCATGTGGAGAAGGTGTTAAAACAGGAAGGATTGGGGTTATGTTTATACGCGGCGTATAAAGAGGTAAAGAGGACGTATGACAAACCTTATGCGCCATAAAAAAGGTAATTGTCAGTGAACCGAGCCGTGACAAGATGCTCCAAACGCAAAAAAAACGCCCCCGGATACGTTCGAATAATATGTTTTGATCATTGGCTATCATATACGGACATCGGATCGTCCTCGATCTCGATACTTCCAAACGACATACTCCCAGATATATGGCAAATAGTCATGCGGTGCAAAGTGGACATTTTGGATCTGAGTTTTTTTTTTACGTAAGCCTCATATTTTTTTTTTAAAGTACTCAGATTTTTTTTTTCTGAAAGCCACAGATCAACGATCAGGAAATTGCGATCGACTATTATGAGCTGTCAAATCGACAAAAGTCGATAACAATCGGCACTCACAATACCAAAATAAATAATCGATGATCAACATTCGCAATAGGGCCCTAGTGCCGGTGAAGTGACCAGGCATTGACAGCGAAATTCTAGAATATACGAGTATAGTAAGAAAAATCACCATTATAGTATTACGCACCAACGGCTCCACCGAGAATAAGAAGAGAAACTTGTGCGGTGAACTAGGTGCCGCTTACAATGTAACCCCTGTGATAGCATCGCAATAGGGATAGGAAATTTCAGCGCGGAGGGGTATACGATCAAGCTCCTTTCGCTTAGATATCGGAGGCATATTAACTGAACACATCTACCTCAATAATTGAAAATTAAACAGATCAACGCGTTATCTACATACAGTAAACCGAGGTGACAATAGGATTGTTTATGCTTTTACCAAGAAGGTTGTTGGTTGAGTTTAAGCGATATCCCGTGAAACGCCTGCGAAAGTTTCCTTACTGCTATCGGATGAGAATGAGTTCGGTTTCAAATAAGCTTCGAAGCAGAAAATTTCCGAAAAATACTCTTTTTCAATACAAAGGTTGCTATCGCGACTAAAGCCCTCAGCGTTTTAAGATCTACATTGCTTAGATCTCAGCTCGTCCTGTTCTTTATTGACTTTTTTTTTCAAAATTATGAATCAGGAGTTTGTATACAGTATGTCCCCTAATTCTTCAATGATAATTTGGGAAATGATTCTTGGGTATATTCTAAGAAAAAAATTGTTCTACACAAAGGGTCTATCTCAAATATTGACATCATTTATCGAGGATTTAAAAAAAGACCCTTGGTACACCCTGACCCGTGTTAACGGAAATTGATCTATTAATACTAATGGTAGAAACTTCGTTTAGGACCTTATTTTTAAAAGAAATACTAGCCTTTATAACTGCTTTTAAATAAAGTTGACATCTTGTTTGAGTCTTCAGATATCCAATTTCTAAGCCTGTTCCATTTTTCTTGTCCGAGCTAATTTTTGGCTTTGAGGTCATTTTTCTCCAGAAAATGCGTAATAAACATAACGTCTTACTATTTTTTTCTTATGAACGTAACGATAATAATAAAAAAAAAATCATCAACAAGTTTGCAAAAAAACCCATAATTTTTTTTATGATACGAGTACTTGGGAAAATCTGCAGCAGGTAAGATTAAAAAAAATGTTTTTTTTTGCTTTAAGCTTCAAAGGCTGTGAATAAAAAATGATTTAATGTCTACTAAAACAGTTATATAGTAACATGTGCTCAATGTTTCCTCCTTGGATCCCTATGCATGTTAGACCCCGTTTTTGGATTTCACTGCGAATGTTTATTGCTATTTCGGTTGAATAAACAAATTCTTTCATTCTTCCCCATACAAAAAAAATCGAACACTGTAAGGTCAGGAGATCTTGCAGGCCAGTAAACTGGTCCATTTCTTCCTATCCAACGATTACCGTTCTCTTCATCTAGCGAAAACCTCACGACCATAGTGGGTAGGAGACCATCCTATTTTTTAGGCATATGTAAAAGGGTGCAAGATGTTCTGTTTTAATCAACGTAAGTAAGCGAAGTACGACATGGCTGCGTCTTAGAATTGATTGAGGGAGGCAGCGGTATCCAACAGACACTGCTACCTGCACTACGCTGATAATATCTACATACTTACACCAGATAGTCCCTAGAATAATCCCACCAAGCAGAAAATGGTTTAAGATAAATCGTCCAAACTAAAGCCCTTAATATTTCAAGGTCTTCTGCTCAAGTTATTACGAATATATACAAACGAAATCGTTAAATCTAATAGTTTTGCATTCAGCGTTCAAATTCAACATTCAATTCTTGTATGCTGTACGGATACTATCTAGAAAGTAACCAGCATAGTTATACGAAAGATGAATTTAAAACCGAAATCTCCTCTATGGAGGGGCCTATAACATAAGTGCATTGGTCAAGGCGCGAAGACAATTTCTTTATGAAGTACAACATGCAATAACGCAAGTAACAGACAGGTGGTGAGCAGAACAGTTAAGGTGGAATTAAGGGAGTTTGGGAGGCGTTGAAGACCAATGAAGCGCATTGCACAAAATCGAACAATATGCCTCGCAGGCATTTCTGACGCTCTATGCCTATTGGAATTAAATAGCAATATTTTTTTATTCAGAGGGTGAGCATCTCGAATAGCTGTCCTTGTTCGAAATTGAAAAACCAAGTGCCAGCCTCTTTATTTCATCAGTACATCTTTGAATAAAAAGTTTTGGCAGGGACTCTTCATATAAGCAACTAAGAAATTCACCAGGTATGTGGCGCAATATAGAGACAAAGATCACTGTAGGTCCCAGTTCCAACTGTGCTAAACCCTTTGATGATGGAAAATCTATACAGAAGGCTGCAACTACCGAAGACTGAACAGTTTTTTTTTATGATTTAAAAGCAAATCCACCAACCATGTTATCACATTATCATCAGCCTTCACAATGAAGTTAATTTTCCATTTATATGTACAATAGTTATGTTCTCCCTTGCACTAATAACATACATATGTATTATAGATAAATATTACGGTCGAGGTTTATTACGTGTGCTTTTTGTTCCACAATCATGGGTGCTGGAAGAGAGCAAGAGGAAGAGAAAAAGAAAATCGAAAAGCTATCGCATGACATTGGCTTCAATTCAATTTCAAAACAAACTTACACAACCCTTCAAATGGTGAACATATGTTATTATCCCATACATTTGTACAATTACGGCAACCTATTTCTCTCAAGTGTTATGCATGGCAAAAGTACAACATTCGTCAAATTTTGTGTTTATTTCGACAGATGAAAACAGAAATTGACGAAAATAAGAAAAAAAAAATTAAAAAAAGTAGAGGAAGCAAAGTTTACTTGTATCGGTAGCTTGCGGGCTGGGGTAAATTCAATCAGAGAATCCTTTTTGCTTTTCCGTAGAATGGAAATCGGTATGTACTTTTATTTACCTTTTGTGTTTACGTACTATTGTTCTTCTGAATTTTTCCTTCCTAATATATAAATAACAGAAGACTACGAGTAATAGGAAAAGGAAAAATTACGAAAGTAAATCATCTTAAGATTGTAGACTTTAGGTACCAGTATAACAGCGTTAAGGAGATCCATTTGTTGTTACTATCATAAGCATACATAGAACGAACAGTCCTTAAAGGGGTCACTGAACTAGTACATGTTCTATGCATAGATTTCGGCTTCCTTTTATTTTGTTGCTTCGTTTTTCTTTCTTTTTTATTGAATTATTAATGTTATTAAGGTTTCTTTGTTTTCTTCTTCCTTCTGATATGCTGTTCACTGTGCGAAAAGTGCCCTTGGAAAGGTTGAATGATTTTTCGAAACAGAGAGTGTATGGTTTTGAAAGACTATGCAAATCTGAAGGTCAATTTATGGGTGTTTCTTTCGGGTGTTTTTCTCATAAGAAAACAATAAAAAGTTGGGATTCGTAAGTACTGAAAACGCTTGTAATGTAAAGGCAGATAGTCAGAAAGTAATTATTTAACGAAAGAATGGAGTCACCTGCAGGCTCTTATTAACCTTGGAATTATCAGTTTAAGTTTCTGGCTATAATAGTCAAACCTGACTGCGTTCAAAGTTTGCGTTGTAATTGGGCTTCGGTTTTATTGCATGACATGTATACCTTTACCATCATCTGCATATATTATTGGACATATTCGGAAGAAGAGCAACGGAAGCGATGGTCTACTCGTATTACCTTTGTTCATTTCTAACAATCTTCTCTAATCTGCATTAACTACCACAAACCTAACACGAGCATGAATCACACTTTCGGAAGTTAAAAGAAGTTAAATAGACTAATCTGCAAGGATACGATTGCTTTTGAAAGATGAAATTCAGCCGCAGGTCAAAAGTGATGGGTAATACATTGTTGGAGTATGACTAGAACTCCCGAGGATGAGATCCGATATGAATCCCGAATACGAATATATATTGTACATATGTATATTATACTGTCGTCGACCACTTTCCAGATAGCTTATTCTGACTGGAAATGAGTTCTGTGAATCTCATAAGCACAATTTGGAGATTTCGGCGGAGGAATTCCCTAGATGGATGCAGCAGTCAGATGTCGACATCACCATTTAAGCAACTTCAACATATACGGAGGTATCTGGGTAAAATGTCAGAAAAAGAGATGGTGGTGAAGGAATTTCCAGAAAACCATCGTTAGCCCTCATACTATGGGAATGTAAGGGTAGTTTACTAGCTCCATTCTTTAAAAAATCTGGTTCCTTACAGCGGAAGTTGTGCCACCGATCACGGAAATAGCTAAACGTTGTGTAGCCTCGAAAAGGGGGAATTTTTTTGTTAATAACCACAAGAAACGAATTAAAGACCTTCGACCTTCGGCTATGCAGGTAAACCTTTAAACTTTTAAGAGAGAAAGGGAGATCATGCAGCCGTATATTTAACGAATGCCGCATAGCCATACAAAGGGAACTATCGCTAACATCCGAAAATTGCGATCAGCGTTTGAAAATTTTGAAAAACTTTTACAACTTCTAAAGTGATTAATTTGGAGAAAAGAAACTAGGCCAATTTAATAGATTTATATAGGTAGACTAGAACACTTAAGGAACATTCGTAATCGCAATATATGTCATACGTTATGTCATATGTCATAACGCTAGTCATACGTGCACTCATAGGGACAACTGTGAAACATGTACACTAATATGCAACATATGTCAATCAAAAAAGCTGATGAACCAAACTAACAAACATACGCACGCTAGTTTGTATCATTTGACGACACGCGCAACACGAGTATTCATCACAAAGACTTCTGCAGGATCTGTAGAGACGAAGAGGGAGAATAATTCGTAGCGCACTTTTTTTTTACAAATGTCTTGCCTTCGCACACATAAAAACGCAATCCCCATGAAGTTACCATTTCTGAAATTTCAATGATCTCGGCGGCTTTATGAAAATTAGCGTTCTTGACCAATTTATTAAGAAATCTCTTTGGTTCCGCTCTTCCGCATTTAGCTTCAACAAGGGCTATTCCAACTTAACTTAGCCTACCCAGTCCAATTGGACTGTTAACACGCGTTTGTTCAGCTCATCTGGCAGTAGCTGATCAATAAAATGTCAACCAGATCGATCACATTATGATCGATACAAGGCACAACTGCAATATTGTGGATGTCCAAACGTTCTAAGGAGAAAACAAAGTCTCGGGCCACTGCATAACTAGGTCTCTCTCGAGAACTAAGAAAGCACACTTTAAAACCCTTATCGTCACAACCATAGTATGGGTCGGAAACGTGGATTTAATCAAAAATAAATGAAAATATCTTTGGTTGCTTTGGGTGCTATTCGGTCGTAAACGAAATTTAGAAAAGAAAATACAAAAATGGGCAATTAACCTGGCCAGAAAGATCCAAATCCATTTATGGTATGGATATTTTAAGCAAATAAACACCAGCCCCCCAGTCATGAATGTCTTCAAACCAATCCCTGATAGACACAACGGGGTGTAGGCGCACCTCGGAGTTGTCTCAGTCTATCAACTTGGTTCAAGCATACATACCCGTTTAGAGCAACAAATGTTGAGACACTAGTCTTCTGCGGTTCCAATATTTACCATCTGGTGAACGTAGCAATCTCAAGGTAGATTATTTGTTCTCATATAAACTTCAACCGACATGGTCACATCTAGTTTTTCGACTTTCGAAACTTCTGAGAAGAATGTACATACGAGTATGTACATCACTCAATGTCCAGCAACGTTGTCCCTCGTTCTGCTTTTCCCAAGACTCTAAAATCGACGGAAGATATTTGAGGGATAATACCAAATCGAAGCGCATCAGCCAACAAAAATTGGTCGGAGTTGTCATCGTTAGATACTATGAAGTAAAGAAACTCGAAACTGCCAATGCTTCAAAAAGAAACACTTACTCGATAAATTTTGGTTAGCAAAGTACCATCTTTCACAATTCTTTTCTTATTTACGTTACGTTTGATAGACACTTTCAATGCCATATAATAACGTTTACAGCCTTTTTGGTATTTCTGGAATTAAATGCTTTTCAAACCATAAAAAAGAAACAATGTTTCCGGAAACTCCAACAAAAATGTAGTTGTGTTCAAGAAATTTCCCTGAAATAAACAACCGCGCAACTGTCTCCAGCCTCCTCCTAATCTGAAATTTCTCTCTAATCCCTTTGAATAGAAAATAAGAAAATGCGTCAAACTTCCATAAACGACTTTGCAATAAAAATCAACTGAATGAATGCCTGTCCTCATTTCTCCATTCACCACCCACACATACTTTCTACGACCATTTGTCCCGGAAAAAATGTATTCACATCAAATAGCTAGAAACTCTTACAAAATTCAACAAAGTCGCGGCATTTACCCTTCCCCAATCTTCGTCACTTAAAGCGAAAACATATACACGGCGGTCTATATACCGAAATCCTTGAGAAATTCTTGAGGGAGTCTGAGTATCATCCCAAAGCGCGTGGCACACAGTTTGTCGGTTGGACATTCCAATCTCTAACATAGAAATAAAAATTCGCTCTATTCCATGGCCAGACGTATTGTAATCGAATTACTTGTTCACAGTCACAAATGTATCTATGTAAACGTACCTCTGTACATCCAATCTAGCTCATCGAAATTGGCTTTCTTCATAGAGAACCTCCTCCTCGCCATCACTCACAACATCCTTAATTAATTCTCTCATAGAATTACAATTATTAATTGAAATCGACAGTGTCATTGAAAGAGGAGAGAGAAAAAGAAATAGAGAGGAAAGCACCCATAGCAAGGACAAGTAAATAGGCACCAGGAAGAGAAGAAACAAGAACCAAGACCATCGTGCCATTGGGAAAAGCACGTGCCCTAAAGCTGCCTGTCTTTGAGGCAAGCGATGTGTGAAGGAATATAGTGAAAATTATTGCTCAATGAATTTCATTATTCAAAATTTTGTAAGTGAGTCGGGATACTATTTAGTAGCTACACTAGGGGGGCGATTGTGCTCACTTAGTTAGTTTATTGGTTTAAAATTATAATATCTCAGCTATTAAGGTCAGGGGGAACTCGCCCTCCTGACACAACTGACACAGAGCGATGGAAATTTAGAAAACCAAAGGAAAATGAAAGAAAATTCTTTAAAAGAAGGATACCGTTTCTTCACTTTAATTTTCTGGAATTAGACTTTACTGGTAACTACCAGTAAATACAATAGATAAAGGTAGCGTAGCCATTCAAAGGGGTAGGCAATGGATTACGCCTAAGTTATGCACGAAGTTAACATGAGTCTGTCGGCCTGAGTACAAACAGAAGGCGCAGCAAACCTATGGATTCTTGATTAAATAGTTATGGCACGGATCTATGAGATTGCCTTGCGAGAAGCAATATTTCGGAACACATAGAAAATCATCCTACGAGTATATTAGAGGGATCTTTTCATCGTATCCAAAAAGGCTACCAACGGCTAGTCATGGATAGTTCTAAATTCTTGATTAACCTCAATATAGCGTCGATCATTAAGCAAAGAATCTTACTGTTGTACAGAAGTAAAGTTGTGGCTTATTTACAGAGCAATCAAGCAAACTCGGATGACAGAAAAAAAATTGACTAGGAGAAAAAGTATCCAGCCCAACCTAGAACAATTCTAGGTAACCTATCCTATTTGGTTGAAAACATTTTGACTTTCGATATCTAAAACTAAGTCACTAACGACACAAATTAATGCTTTTAAATATCCGTGATCCATTACAGCCTTTGGTTTAGGGTACAATGGGGGCAACTCTACTTGAACTTTTTCCTAGCGACCAACGTGAAGAAAGAAGACGATCTCCTCGAGTCCACAGTCTGAATAGAAGTTACTTTCAATTGCGTTACCAATCAGACTGGTTGAAATTCTATTTCAAGGAAAAAGAGGTTTGTTTCCCCTGCTACATTTTTTAGCAGAAAATTAGCCAAGAAGGTACAGAATTATACATGCAACTAGCTGCAGGTTCTTAGAGACAAGAAATATAGGGGAGGAAATCACGCCGTGATTTCGTACCAGTTGAGCATCATTCTTGGACATAATCGGTGCTCCGGAAACTGGGAAAGTAATACCTTAACATATTCCGTACATAATAAGCAATGTATAGCCAATCATTTTTAAGTGAACAACTTCGTTACAACACTCTAACTGGCACCAGATAATATAAAGTACTGTTGCTGGCCTACGGAGAATAACAAAAAACTCCAAACGCGAGTAAGAGCTTAATCAACTCAATAGGGCATACACCCAATGGTTTTTTGATCTTCCCACTGGCAATCACTTTTCAAAAGCCCAAGGCAAGTAGAAAGCCATGCGAGTAAGTTTAGAGTCTCTACATTCTTGGTGGGTTAAATCGGGGCACCTCCTTCTTGCGGTGAGTACCGAATTCCTAACATATAGTGTACTAACGATGAATATATGCTAAATCTGAAGGGGTAGACGCATCAAATTGAACTTCATCCCATATGTACGTGGATGAAACATTTTTTGATCTTCCGGTTTTGTGAGCGAGAGGACTGAGATCTCCGGTAAGAAACGGCAGAGAATCTTCTACGGTGCCAAAGCGGTAGAACACGGCAGAAAACTAATTCATATACTACTTTCTACATTTTTGGTCTGATAAAAATACGAGCGCAATGAAAAGGGATTCACATATACAACCTTTTATTCCGGCAGAACTGCTCTCATGTGTGGTGACCCACTGACTGAAAGATGCCACTAGAAGCCTTTCTTAAATAGGAGAAATCCCTCGATAGAATCAGCTGTGACGTTATTGTCAAGACAGCGTAATTCTTATAAAGGTTCTTCGACATACATATTCACATCTTGAGTTTGTAAGAATTCCCCAGACTTCGACTTGTAACAATTTTCTATTCAACAACAATGCCTACATCAACTTATTGGATTACTGACATTGATCTGTCTGGTCTTCATGTCCTTGGAACACAAAAATTGCGTTGTCCTGCAGAATCCAGGTTTTGCATTGGGTTAGCATTCTTTAGGCATGCAAAATTCTAATTGCGACAAAAGGGACTGCCTGAGGAAAAATGGACAACGTATGCATATGTATATGCTTTCTTCCGATAAGTAAGTCCTATCCATGAATTACGCTGTATAGGTAACCCCATATTGGAACGAAAATCAATTTAAAAAAGAAGAATGAGTACGTCAAGATGTGAATTTATCATTAGAAATCGACTGAGATGGAATGTCATAGTCATTAAGCCGACAGGCGCTACCTTTACCCTATTGCAGATAAGATCCAAATTCCATAATTATGACGGACGTTTCGAGGAGACCGATGCTGCCGAGAAAGATGCTAAGATACATCTTCTCCGGACTGATTGGAAAGTATAGCTATTCTGGACAAATAATAATTAACAAAATCGACCAATCCGATCACTTTTGTTTACCACCCTATGTAGAACCTGAATGTATAATACAAATAAAAGGTTTGATGTAGGACATATAGATTTCTAAAAACCTTATGTACTGACCTCTAGCTCAGAATATTTAAGAAAATAGCCAACATCCTGATCCAATTGGACGTAGGATGTGAATGTGAGTGAGGAAGTTTTGAATCTAAAAAGCAATACTTGCCATCTTCGACTCACTCATACCAGAAGTCGTTTTATTCACGGACAGAATGACATAAAATCCTTTATACGAGTACACTGAAGAGTGTCGTCCTTTCGAAAATCGAAGCTCCAAAAATACATACTCGTATCTACTTTTATTACAATGTGCAATGTTCTTGTAATGTGATATTCAAGGGTATGTAAACATTATTGGATTACCTCCTATGTGTGTCGGATATTGTGTTTTCGACATTATGTATAAGGTCATCTTATGAACCCTCTTCAATTCCACTTAGCCCAAGGGATTTATCATAGTTCTGATTCGGTTTGACTCAACTATAATGTATTGATGAAAGTTAAGGAAATGAGATGACCATGCGTCGAACAGAAGTAAAAACAAATCCAGAAACAAAAAAAAGTTAACTAGGTCAAGATAAACGCCCCTGAAGGGATTTTACGGACGAGTACGTAACTTTTTGACAGCGTAAAGGTATCTGGTTTTGACATCATAGGTAGAGACTCGTGTATATACCGCCTTTCATTTTTGACAAATAGAAATGCGTTCACCTCTACTGGGAGACCTTAAATCCTTTAATAAACACAGCATATACATATGTAGATACACAGTCTTGACAAAACATCACGTTTAAATTTCAAGACTAAGTATACACCCTGTATACACCTGAAGGTATGTCATACTTAATTTTTGCATGAGGTAATACGTAAACTCATAACTGACGTTACTCTGGGATGACATGACATCAACCTTCCTTTTCCAAACAACATATTCAACAAATCATTTACCAATGAGTAATACCCGACATGTGGGAGTCGAACCGGAAAAGAAGTACTCGTACATATTAATCGCTTGCAATCTGAGGATAAATACTTTTGACACTGATTCATTTCAACCAGCCAGGTGAATGGATTTTGAAATGCTAATTGCTAAGTTCGTTTCAAAAATGTACCTACGAGCAGAGCATTCAATGTTTGAAACGCTATACATTTGGTATTTGGTCGTCTCAAAATTGACTTTTCACTGGGGAAGGTGGTATTAAGTCATTCGTTTTCAACTTTTTAGTCAGACAAAATTTTACATCAGTAAATTCTATAGAGTGGTTTAAGGTTTTTTTTTTTTTTATAATTTACGCGCGCCTAAGGAGTTAGATACCCTTTTACTGTGGGCGGAAAGATAGAAGGAGGAGAAAGGAAAATTGTTTTTGTAATGGTTTGAAACTCAGGTGTGTTTGGTTTCTATGTTTGCTCTCCAGGGGTGGGAGTCCGAATAGGACGGAGAAGTTTTTCTTCACTCAGAGTGATTCGAGATATAATTCCCAGTATTTTTTTTTCATTGCTTGAAACTCTACAACAGCCAAATCTACGTGTCAGTGTTATGCCTTCACACGCAGAATTTTTTTGTCTGAGTTCCAATTACACAATGAAAAACTGATTTGTCATGGGCAGGATTCGAACCTGGACCCTCCGAGTGAGAAGCGTTTGCTACTACCACTACACCACGGCCACCCCATGGACTCCCACATCATTCCGTAAAATTTAACAGAGGTTGGCATTCTGGGGGCTACAAAATACATACTTATAAAAAAAATTACGTGATCTATGAGGACCTAGGTTTATAAACCACCCAGGAGGATTTGCATCGATTAAATAGGCCCTTTAATCTGTCGTATAAGTATAAAGATGGTATGATAAATCCATGAGTACGCCTAGAAGATCTTATAAAAAACTAAACAAGATGGAAATCTACATTTGCCAATGAGCATTTTTAGTTTAGAACCAATATGGTATGTAGTACTTTTGGTTTCGCTTTTCAGAGATGTAGTTACATATTAAGACTTTTTTTTTTTTTTTTTTTTTTTTATATAATGAGCGCGCGCTCATGGGGTTTGAGTACCCTTAAGGTGATTGTACACAGCGAGGGCAAGGGAAATTTAGGGAGGAAGAAAAGAGAGGTACCAATGTACATTGTTTTTAAATGTTTGCAAGTTATAACGACCAGGAAATACAGAGATCGGCAGGGCATTCCATAAGCGAGTTGTACGGCTTAGGAACGAATCACGATATTTTAGAGTACGTCCGAAAATGGGCTTGAGGGTATACTGATGAGCATTCATAGCGAGACGGGTGTTACGGTTGAAAGTTTGAATGGGCGGAATGCTACTGGCGATTTCAGTGGAGCACTGGTGGTAGCGATAAAACAAAGTGAGACACGAGACTTTTCGTCGGTGTTCGAGGGTGTCCATTGATTGACTGATATTAGTATCGTCAATAAGTTTTATCGCACGATTTTCAATCCTATCTAGCAGGTGCAGAGATGTTTTAGGAGCACCTGACCAGATGTGGGAGTTGTACTCCAATTTTGGGCGGATGAATGCCTTATATATTGAAGCCAGATCAGAGGGGGTAAAATATTTCTTACATCGCTTGAGGAAACCTAGACATTTCGCAGCATTTTTAGCGACATCAAATATGTGGTCATTCCAACGTAAGTTGTCATTGACACACATACCGAGTATGGAAAGTTTTTCGGTTTCGACGATGCAAGTGCCATTCATAGATAATGGCTGGGTATTTAAATTTCGCTTTAAAGACAGCAGACAGCATTGTGTTTTGGAAGCATTAAATTCCACTCTATTGATAGTTCCCCAATTGGTTATGCTGTTGATATCGGAATTTAATGAGCTTAGCATACGCTGCCGTTCTCGTACTACAGCCGAAGAGCAGGGCCGTGAGTCCGGGAACGAATATGAAAAGCAGAGAGTACTGTCATCAGCAAAGGAATATATTGGATTAGAAGTAGCAGATAAGAGATCGTTAATGAAAATTAAAAAGAGTGTCGGTGACAGAACAGAGCCCTGGGGCACACCAGCGTTTATTTTGTGAATATCAGACTTGGAACCGTCCAAGACAACTTGAATTGAACGTTCCGAAAGGTAATTTCTAATCCATTGAAGAAGAGAGTCGTCGATTTCACATGCACGCATTTTCGACAAAAGAGCCTGATGCCAAACTCTGTCGAATGCCTTAGAAATATCAAGTGCAACTATCTTGCTTTCGCCAGATTGATGTACGCTTTGGTTCCACTTTTCGGTAAGACATGCCATCAAACCTGCTGGACCTGCTGCTACGAAAACCGTACTGCCGGTCATTGAGAAGTTTTCGTGTTTCGAGATATTTCATGAGCTGACGATTTATCAGTGTTTCCATGACCTTGGAAAGAAGGGACGTAAGTGCAATGGGTCTGTAGGAGGAGAGAGAAGATGATTCGCCTTTTTTAGGGACGGGCTGGACAAATGCTGTTTTCCATCTGCTCGGGAAGAGTCCTAAAGTGTAGGATTGATGAAAAAGCTTACGCAGTGGTTTTGCCAGCGAGGAAGAACACCTCTTCAGAAGAAGGGGAGATATACCATCTGGACCAGCGGATTTATGTATGTTGAGATCTTTAAGTACTCTTGCTACTACAATTCTAAGTTCAAGAAAGATGTAAGGGTTGCACAATAGTGTACACAACCTTAACGGTGAAGTTAAAGAATCTATTGAACGAGTTATCTATGACGTTTCCTGTGATAATATCTCAGAACTTGGACACTAAAATCAGTAACAAAAAAAATATAAAATTATTTAGCGTAGTTGTAATAAAAAGGCATCAGGCGAGGTAACCTAATAATCAATCACCATGCAGACAAACAGTATACCAATTCAAAACTAAACTTTCCAATGTCGAAATATAATACTTCTTAAGCAGGGGCTTGTATACCATTTTTACACCCTACCTACTTACGAATTGGTAGGTTTCACAAAATGAAGAAATGGGGCATAGGACGTAGTTAAAATTATGTTCAAACATTTGCAATCACTGGCCTGACTTTCCAACGGAATCAGCGGAAGCAGATCTGAGCACAAAACTGTGGACGACCAGTAGAGATCCGCGAAAACAATTTTCCAAACCGGAATACAGAGTTACTCGTATATCGCTAAGAGGTAGAAAAACCATAGCACAAGCCATTAGTAGATTTGGAGATGAATCTAGAAGTGTGCAAAAAAAGAGGAGTGCAGTTCAGCTGTACTTGCTTACTCTAGGACTCGGCTTAAAACAACATACGATTACTTGCTGATATCGGATAAAGATTATCCCGGGAGATAAAGTTGGTGTTAAACAATTTGGACAGCAGCACAATTGTCCCAAATATGCATGATCGTTTCAAAGCAAAAAATTATGGAATAGGTACTGGCATCCTTAGTAATGCAGAGATTAAAAACGTCAAGAATGTTTCCAAATTCCGCTAAGTATATCAGCATAGTTACTGACAGAGTACTCGTATGTGAGTTCTTTCTGCTGTAGGCAGAGTTGTAGAGTTGTAGCGAAGATTATCCTAAGGAGGATAGAAAAAAACACGATCAGGCTTTCGTGCTGGATCCTCCGACAAATACAGATCATTGTAGAGCAATGTATCGAGTAAGGAGCTACGCCCTACTTGCTGTTAACTCAATTCTGAAAAATTCTCTTCAGCGTGATTAGGGAGTTTATATATAATAGAGCATTGCCTCTTAAGAGGTTTTTTTTCTGACTTCGCTAAAGCTACAAATAAAGGTACAATAAGCTATCAGACGATTTAGAAACCCAGAGTGAAGTAGGTAGGGCTGCACTCCATGACCTTTTTTTTATTCGGATCGAAACATCTGTATTACGCTGACGACATATGCCTGCTTTCATATGGATCTATGGATTTAAATTAGTTGATCGAAAACAGAATCCGAATCAAGTAATATAGGGATTAATATAAGGGTACAAAACTAAAGCATTTACCTCCTGGAACTCTTTCATTCAACTTAATACTGCTGGTCGAGGAAGTTGAAGCTAAAAGTGGCACTGAACTTGATGCGGGCAGCAATTTTAAGTCTGAGAAGGTTCGGTTTACAGTACCAACACTAACTGCAATTGAGTCAAAACCTTCATATGTGTGTAGTATTCGTTGAATAACTGCTAGTCATATGGAAGCTGCAAACCTTTGTTAATGTCTATGCATCATCCTGAAATCACTTTACGATGGAGAAAGTGACAATGGACTGGTCACATCTCAAGATATGAAAGCAATTTCTTTATGAAGTACGCCATGCAATAGAATGTACTTTCCAGGTTTACTCAAGTTTACAAAACAAGTATTATACAATAGTATGAGAAAGCTCAGAACTACACATGCGACTCGAATCAGCCAAAGTGAGAATATACGAGTACATATTATATACACCTTACTCCTGTCGTTAGTAGTGTTTTCTTCCAAAGTAGTACGAAAATAAATCAATATCAAGATCAATATGTCAAGAAACCATTGAGACCTTGGATTTGAAAAAAAAAAGATTGTAGGGATTTTTTAGCATGGTGACTATGTGTGACTACCAATAGACGATTTCGAGCCGGGCGTTGATTTGCGGACATGCGATTTCGCAACATTCTTATATGCTTACCAGATATTGCACCGCAATCGGCATACGAGTATACAACTTTCCGTCTCGGGAACACGCCAAAGCCAGCTAAACACCAGTGAATAGAGTACTCGTATATCTGCCGATCCGTTAACAGTAATGTCAACTATTTATTGTTATTTATGTCAGCAAACTTTTCTACAGCCATTGGAAGAAAACACGTAGGGCGTCTAATCGATAAAAACGGCACGTGAACAAGTTCACTGTATGAGTAAGTACATCTATCTATTGACCATAGGTTGGGAAATAGTCAAAATTATCCTGCCTCGTCCTTCGAGTTCGACAACGGTTTCGATGGGTCGAAGTTGTATTTCCCAGGTCTATATCAATCTACTTGTATTCCTTTTAGTTTTGTGCAATTAGAGTTAATGGATCATTGATTGTACACAATCAATCAAAACGTTAAACCCACGAAAATAACTTCCAAATACAACAAAAAAATATTCAAAGCTCCTTAGGAGATATTCGTCATCCTGTTAACCCTGTCACTCCTATAAAAGAAAACTTTCCATACTCAGTTAGTAATGGGAATAAATATAAAAAATAAAAAATAAAATTTCGCTGCTAAACCTTTAGATAGACAAACATATAGACAGCCAGATAGACAAAAGCAACCGCAGCGGTTGAAAGAATCTAATTAGTTTGCTTCTTTTCCCAAGATAATCCCTATAATCTCGATTATAAGCTATTGAAAGCAAACAGCAATTACGTATAGGAGTACTGGATCACATGTAACGCAACGAGTACGTTGTCCTGCCCAAAGGGATCTAATGAATATGTTCCATGAGAGCCTTGCATAGGATAGAGACAGACAAGTCAAGGGTTTAATTTATTTTATTTTGAGGTACACGTAATGGATGGGTAGGTAGTAACGACTGGAAATCAAGGTCACGCCAGAGAGCTCATATTTTTGACCTTTTCCGTTTGGACAGCTCTGGTTATTGGTTACTTGAATTTGAGTATGGAAATCGATTGCTAGGCAATAAGTACTACAATATAATAACGGTAATGTCAAATGTTCGTCTGACCATGGTATTTTATTTCTGTAGCTTTGACCTATCTAAGAAGGACATGAAACATTTGTACGAATTCAATCCAGGAAAAGGTAATATAATTTATTGTATTTATAGAACCTGATACTTATTAAGGAGACCTATGCATATATATGTGTAAAACTACAAGAGGGAACATTTTAACAAAAAATCTTCCTTCATCATGCTTTAATTCACAGCACTCCGAAATCAATCGAATATTCTGTGTGCCAATCGGAGACATATTGGACTTGTTAACAATAACCTTGAAAAAACGTTGAATGCTACTTACATAGTTTCCGACAATGGGATGGTGGCCTTCCCCGATATTGAAGGAGCCTTCAATAACGTGGAGTGCACCGCCATTAAAAATCCTCTAGTAGACGCTAATATTGAACAGGGAATTACAAACTGGGTGTGTTTGCGACATGCTAGCAAACAGGAAAATAAACTGTTCCATTGGGCAAAGCTCGGTTAGAATGCCCGTAACCAGGAGAACCCCTCAGGGGGAGTCATATCGCCACTCCTGTGTGTGCTGGTTATCAATGACATCCTCAAAAAGCTTAGTATAATGGGTTTGAAGTTCCACGGCATACGCAGATGACGTGTTCATAATAGTGCAGCGAAAATACTTAAATATTTTAAGCGACAATACGGAGGTTGCCCTGAAGACGATCAACACTTGGGCAGAAAGCTGTGGTCTCAAGGCCAACCATTCCAAAACGGAACTGATTTTTTTCACCAGAAAGTACAAGATACCGCAATTCAGACCTCAAAACTCAACGGAGTGGAATTGTTCCTCTCTGACAGCGTGAAGATCTGATTGTGATTCTGGACAAAAAACTGGATTGGAATCTTAACGTAGCGAAAATTATCTGCAAAAGAATGGTAGGAAGAATTTGTGGCTTCAAACCTGCTATGGTGTACTGGCTGTATATGGTGGTGGTAAGACCGATACTTACATACGGCGCACTAGTATGGTGGAAAGCAACAAACAAGAAAACTTTTTTTTTTTATAATTTATGCGCGCCTAAGGGGTTAAATACCCTTTTACTGTTGCCAGGGCGCGGGCGGAAAGGCAGAAGAAGGAGAAAGGAAAATTGTTTTTTATAGCGGTTTGAAACTCAGGTGTATTTGGTTTCGATATTAACTCTCCAGAAGTGGGAGTCCGAATAGGACGGAGAGTTTTTCTTCAGAATGATTCGAAGGTTATAATTCACATTTGTTTTTTGTGCTTGAAACTCTACAACAGCCAAATCTTCGTGTCAGTGTTATGCCTTCACACGCAGAATTTTTCTGACTGAGTTCCAATTACACAAATGGAAAACTTGAAAAACTTGTCATGGGTAGGATTCGAACCTTGACCCTCCGAGTGAGAAGCGATTGCTAGCACCACTACACCACGGCCACCCGTGGTGGCGGAAAATTAGCGGCGGTTCAATAAACGGCTTCCATAGCCATTACAGGTGCGCTCCGTACCACCCCTACCGCAGCATTGGACACCTTTTTGCACATAACACCGCTTGATTTACAGATCAAAAAACTTGCGGGCAACAGTGCGATACGACTTACTAATCTGGATTTCAAGAGCAGTCGTTTCGGACATGACACGGTCCTAACGGAGCTACTGCCAGGCAATCCAATTCTAACGGATGAAATTCCTTCCTTGGTCAACTTCGACATCCCGTATGATATAATATATCCGGAGAGGGAGGACTGGGAAAAAAATGCATTAATCAGGTGAAATGAAATTGCAATTTTCACAGATGGCTCAAAAACTGAAGAAGAAAAAGGTTCTGATATCTTCTCAAAAGACCCAGAACTAAGAGTGTCTATAAGACTACCGGACACAAGCAGTGACTTCCAATCAGAGGTTCTGCCTCTCTTTAGGACGGCTAAGCTAATGCAGATGAGATCGGTATCCGAAAGCGATATCGCTATCTACATCGATAGCCAGGCCGCACTCAAGGCAATGAAATCAACCAACGTCAACTTTGATACAGTCAGGGGCTAACGCACAGTGCTCAAGGCACTATGCAGTCAGAACCGGGTAATACTGTGCTGGGTGACAGGGCACTGCGTTATTAAAGGAAATGAATAAGCGGACGAGCTTGCAAGAATAGGAGGGCTACTCGACAATAGTGAGGTTACCATCATCAAACAACCCCTTGGCATAGTGGGGGCACTGTCGAGGAAAAAAATAACAAAGACGGCCAACCTAAGTTTTGGAGGACACAGGGTATCCAAGGCTCTTTGGCCGCTTTTTGGCGGCAAAAGATCTAGAAGGTTAATAAAATTAAACAGGAGTAAGCTTAGGGCAATAATAGGAACCCTGACACTGTCTCCTGAGGCAGCACGCAAAGAGACTCAAATTGTCACATACAGATATTTGCAGATTCTGCAGTTGTTGATGACATAACACATACGCGGCAATATCGCGTAGTCGAAGAAAATTTTTAAGGAAAATCTAGAGGAAAAGACAGCCGAGCTCTACTAACTTATGATGTACAAATCCAGCCTGTCAAGGTGTTCCAATATCAACATTCATAAGGCTAAATGAGGAAGGTATATGTACAATAGATCTCAACCAAACTAAACACGTCGTTAGCCAGTGCTGTTCAAAAGCGACTCTTTACCGAGGTGGCCAAGTGCGACCTGGAGCACTAGTGGACGAGTTTTCCACAGACGTTAAAGCCATAGTCGAAGCGTGGGGAAGCATTAAGGTCAAGCTTTCTGACATGGTGAAGGCTCACCTCATCAACAACCAAAGGGACCTCTGCCTAGTTTTCGACCCCGTCGAGACGCTTAGGGGATATCGGGTAATCAAATGCGAGGACCAATTCTCTAAGGACGTCCTTAGTGAATGCGTTGCTAAGGTTAGCGACGCCTGTGATGGCTTGAAGCTCAAGCTCATCCCAGGTAATGACATCCCAAGGAGACCCAGGACGCGCATCCGGTTGCCCAATATGAAGATAGATAAATGGGGGAAAGCTTCTCCAATGTCTTAAACTGCATAGCCCGGCAGTTGCAAATGATGACTGGGCAGTCATTAAAGCGGAAGAACCCCATAAGAACAATATGTCCTTTCTGTTCCTCATCAATAACGAGTGTCTGGCAGCACTAGAGAAAACAGACCATAAACTTAGGTTTGGCATCAGGCACGCCAGGCTTAAGGTTTTTCTATCGCTGGGTCCTGAGGACGATGTGGACATCGTCGAAACCGACAAGTTCTTGGAGGACTTGGTGAACGCTGACAAAACAGATAATGCTGAAGACAATACAGACTAATCTGAAGCACTCTAGGTGTGCCTCCGATAACCTGCGTGTTTTTCTAAGGGAGAAAAATAATGACATCGGCGTTATCAAGGAGCCCTGGGTGAGAGACTCGGCCATAGGTGTGCTTCAAGGCAAACAATACGACCTACCTATTCTCCAAACATCAGGCTATTGGTAAGCTCAGAACATGCAAACTAGCTACGAAACATATTAAAAAACCAAACAACATACCTCTCATCAGCATACATGGCTCATGAGAGACCAGCATCGCCAGAGGAAGTGGAGCAACTCACAGCCACCATAACCTCCATAACAAAGAAGGACAACCTACTGATGGGCTGCGACGCCAACGCGAGGCATACAGTATGGGGAAGTACAGAAGATAATGAAAGAGGTGAGTGACTTTTCGATTTTCTTCTAACCACTAACCTATCTGTATGCAATAACAGCACTGGAATCATTCTCAAGCCACAAATGGATCCTCTACGAGTTGAGTTTCGAGGCCGAAACCACTAGACTAATCTTGACCAAGTCTTTAGGACAAAACTCAAAAACATACCACAAATAAACACGGTAGCAATTGAAGAACTAGAGGAAAATGTAAAGACTTTCGAGAAGGCAATGACCGTTGCATACAAAGTCTCGTGTCCAGTTAAACAGGGTAAAAAAGAAAAACACTTCTTCCATGGTAGAATGAATATTTCTCTAAGCTCAGGCAGAAGACCAGAGCGATATCTGCTACAAACACACCTTGTGGCAGCCTTGCAAGAACTGTTTAAGTCTGCATTAGAAAGCCACAAAGACATACAAGAAGCAAACTTCGATGGACTGATGCCATTCAATAGAAACCCTCAAGAACTCCGCCAGGCTTAGCAAATTTCTATCCAAGGAACATTCCAACCCTTCCATTCTAAGAAGGATGGACAGAGCCCTCTGCGGAGACCCCGGAATTTTTGATGAAAACACACTTTCCCAGATGCAGTGATATTAGTACGGAAACCGGGAGGTCGAGACAACTACAACCTGCATCCCACTGCAATATCAACTTAATCATTTCCGGGGAAAGTTTTATTGGGTTTACAGCTTCTCCCCGTTGAAGTCTCCAGGGCCTTACAGCATACTAACTGTAATGCTACAGAGAACGCAAAACCTAACAATACCTTGGCTAGTGTCAATCTTTGGAAGCTATTCAATACTGAACTACGTACCCTACACTTGGAGACGCATTTGAGAGGTATCTGTACCGAATTTAGGTAAACGCACGCAGGAGTCCTCGAAGACTTTCAGGCCAATTAGTTTAACCTCCTGTGCTTAAACTAACTTAAAAACTAGAACTTAGGAAGTAAGGGAATGGTGGAGGACATCAAGTTTAAGACGAGAAGTGCTCAGGTTAAAATCAAAAAGGGCAAGGTTTGAGTTGACCTTGCGTCGCACTTGAGTTGGTTAATGTTGAAGGAAATATAATTATAAAGGGAAGCACAATCCGCAGAGCCAGAGAGCAGTCGATGAATGAAGAGAATGTCAGCTACGTCACTGGGTTTTTCGAGGGTATTCAGGCTAAGAAGTTAAAGGCGGTCACGATAGGGAGGTAAGATAAAGGGGTCATCCCAGTCTAGTCCACGAAGGGCAAGTCGAACGACGTTGAATGTTATCGATTCGGGATATATGAGCTCGCTAAATGGGGGACCACACTTGCCTGGCATATTCGAGAAGGGGCCGGACAAGGGAGATATAAAGTGACCTTAGTGTTAGACCATCGTTTGATAAAACTAAGCGATGAGCTGGCTCTAAGGATTATCTCATCAATATGCAAATGGAAGTTCAACTCTCTATCGTATAATAGTCCAAGGTCGCGAAAGGATTGAACCCGGGGTACAGGTTGGTCATGCAGAAAATAAAATCGAGGGGGAGATTGATTGGACTTACGTGACAAAGTCATAGATTGACATTTTGAGACATTAAGCTCAAAGCAATTTTTTAGACACCAATCTTGAGTAAGCACAAGATCTGTCGTTTAAGGCGGTATATCAGTTTTTGTCAGTATTGCGAGCAGTAGTGTACATAGCTAACACTGACAAATGTTAGATAATTACACAATGGTCACCTCAGGCTTGATTCTAGCTTATTTCTAAAATCACAAACAAGTACCAAAAATCTTCTCAAAACACACATCCATGTCAGCTTACTTAAATTTCTTCAATTTTACGAATCTGTTATTGTCATATGGTAATCCTTTTTACCCCAGATAACCCATTACAGGTTGTGATATCTCTTCACAATCTACTTAGTCGTTGTGGTCGTAGTTGTATGCCCTTAGTTACAGATTTGTCGGATTTTTTCTATGTTGATATACTAACAGTGCATCCTCATTCATTCTCCAATGATACATCCCCAATGAATAACACAAAAAGAAAGACACGACAGTAGCTCTGTGGATACGAGTACTTGTAGTCGTATCCGTACTTGCATCCGTAGTATGTACGAGTATCTTTAGAAAATTGAAAGATAACAACGATGACGACAACGACGATTCCGACGACGGCACTAACAGAAGATGAAATTGACACTTGTTTTCATGGAGACCGTTTTGTTGGTTGAAGCGATGCTGCACTCTCGTCCACATTGCAACTAACCAGACACGTCCTCTCTACCTCCACCATCACCTAACTCCAAGCTAACCCCACCTACGACATTATTTACACCGAAAGTGTGAGCATTAATAATAAAAAAAACATCCTCTTCCTGTTCTATCAAACTGTAATTCCATTGCATTGGTTATGACAACATATGCGCAACGGCCGCATACCGTATATTTTTGTCAATTTCTCAAAACTGAAGTTAGATACAGTTCTTGAAGGCAGAGAAGAAACGGTTGCACGAAGTGAGGTTAGACTACCTTTCCTTTTTCTCGACGGTATGGATCTGAAACACGTGTATTCGTAGCCGTATTCGTATTTATTAGAAAATCGAAGAAAAGAATTTTACTTGCGTGATATTTGATATATCCGAGGAGCCACGAAATGCCTTCGTAATACAATAATAAAGCAGCAAGAAGCAATAAGTAACTAAAGACAACGAAAAAACAACAACAAACATCTTGTTAAACGGAAACAAATTACAGACAAATGGTCAATAAGGGGACAAAAATACGAGGCAGATATGGCCACTGGGGAGCACATTAAACAAATCACATGAAGTTACTGTTGCTAGTATATTACATTGAATGTGTACTGGCAATGGCAGAGGTCCGTGACATCCAATATCTGTCGATTTCTTAAAATTAGGGGATGAGAAATTATCGATAAAAGTGATATCTCTGGTGTCCTCTAAAATACGAACGATTTGGTGGCACTATCCGGTGGCACTACGATATGTATGAGCAACTACATATTGGTATAAAGTTGAATATTTTGGATGAAAAAAACAAAAAACATTTTTCAAAAGAGACAGTATTTTGCAACAGAAAAAAGTGTCCGTATGTTTTTTCAAAGAAAACTTTGTCCTGGTTCATAATCAACTGACACTTAAATCGAAGAGTAAACGTATACGGGTTTTAAGCTTTTGAAAAACAAGGAAAAATACTGGCTAAAACGGCCGGAACAACTGACCAACAATAATTAGTCAGCCGTTTGGGCGCATACTGCGCCATACAATCTAGCTAGTGAGATAAACTAAAGCAAAAGAACCGGAACTGCCCGTGAGTTCTACGAGCAGAAAAGAAGCACATGCTTCTCGGAAAGAAAAACAAATAGAGCGAGAAGCGCATGGATATGTTACTGCAGGAATGAATTTAAATTTTTTTTTTTTTTTTCAGAGAATAAAACGAACATGCAAAGTCAGAATGGAAAGATGATCATCGATAGCTAGTACTCGTATATAGTAGAACTGCAGTCGGTTGAAAGACTGTATTACAGTAATGACGGTAAAAATACCGCTGTCAGGCAGTATGAACTATTCACCCTGAAAGAAATCGACAAAAAGAATTCCGTACCCCTGAGCTAGACGAAGTTAAGTTAGCAATATATCATGGAAGTCGAATAAGTCTAATACAGATACTGGCGCAGACAGATTTCCTCCGGAACTATTGACAGCAGCTGGAGATGACCTGGTTGGGAGAGATTATACTTCCATGCAACTTATTTAATCAAAGTAACGTGAGTACAGGGCTAGTACCCTCGGACTAAGACCGATTACTTGAATATTCGGAGCCTATTACGACTCAGTTAAGGAAGATGCGAGAATACAAAACCCATGCGTTGATCACGTTGGTGAAAGAGCAAACATTTAGGGCTCACCAAAATCTGGAATCGGACAGGTGCAAACAACAGGTGCTCTGGATTGAATCGAATGAACCAAAGAAATAACAGTCTGTCTGTAACTAAAGTCTGTCTGATACAAAGCGATTGGAAGCTAAATGTGCTCATGATATTCAAATAGTCAAATGTGGCTTTCTCGAAATATCTAGATACGGATTATGGAATACATTAATTAAATGTATTAAATGCTACACAACGACTTCTCCTTTCTAAGGTGTAGCACATGGTTATGCAACCGCTTTTGCCAGCATATTAGATACCCCATATAAGCTACTTCTTCATTAAGAGCTAAGCGCATGCCAATGCGGATTTTTCATTGGATCCAAACTTAGGAAAACAGTTTCCCACAGGGGAGAAATATGACTACTAAAGACAACTTTTACGAGATACAAAACATATACGCAGTTCGCTTAGTATGACGTTAAATTTGTCCTTGTCGATAAACTAGGATGACGATGTTGATAAAGTTGATAGAGACTTTATCGAGACCTTGTACAAAATTCACATGCTAAAGACAACATTCTTCAAAAGTTTGGTCAACTACTCGCATACGCTGATCATATCGACATTACCAGAAGAATGAATTTCACTTCAAACAGATATAACTTCGAGGTGGTTAGGGACTTTGGCAATTAATTCTGAAACATTTCTTTGTTCTAAGAAGGTAATTGATTAGCAAACCCCTCTATGACACAACTGAAGTGACTTTATGTTCCAGTGAATAAAGGAGAAGACACAACGATGTACCAAAGCAACAGTCTGATAGATTAGTCGATTTGTCTGAACAGAATTAGTCAATTGTAAAGCAGAATGGCCATCCGAGGTTACCACGTGATTTCCCATATACATACATACACATAAGTATTGTACTTACTGCACCTAACACAGCTTTTTTTCTGCAATATAATTGGAATCCGTGTTTCCTAAGACCTCTGTGAAGGGTCGTTTGCGTAAATCTGGCGCTGTACCTTATAGTAGGTCTAACAAGCGATCTAGTTTAAGATTGATCTTACTTCGTATTGATTAAAAAAATGGTTGGTTTAAGCTAAAAACTTGGTTGCAGATCTATAAATCGAAGGATAATTAATAATTCAGTAATGCCAAGGGAAAAATTTACCACTCACTATATAAAATATCAATCAACTGAACCACGATATGTTGCAGATTTAAAGAAAGATATGAATACTCGTATCTTCGAGTCAATCGTTGAGTCAAGCGTCAAATTAAGACATTACGTCATTTACCGATCAATTCAGATAACTTGTGACTTGGTGGGTTTTTATTTGAATACATTGAAACTATGATAATTTTTCATTAAGATACATTTCCAAAATTTTATAGAAAAATAAAACCATAATCACAATTTCCTACGAACTGTGTTTTAAATGAGCATGGCATGATCTAGCGATCATGACTGCAGTTCCTCAAACGTTTCTCACTTAATGAAAGCATCACGTATGATTATGATTAACAGATACTTTAAGTGGTAAATGAGAAAAGTATCTCCGTCATATGGATGCTTCAGCAGTTAATAAATTAACGCCCGAGTACTTAACAACATATAAAGCTATACTTAGATAGTTAATCATATATTTAGGTTGAACACTTGGCACAAGAGGGAAAAACAACTCTGTCAACGTAGTGCCTGTGAAAGCAGATTTTAAATGTCAAAAGTGATAAGGTTTTTGATATCTTTAAATCAGTTCAGAAGCCTTGCCAATCAATGACTGCCAAACGGGACACCAGTGAGTTGTTGTCACCGCACTAAGCACTGACAAATTGAAACGTGAATTTCGCTTCAGATATGATATAACAAGAACTGCATAAGACATTCATTCTCATGGATAGTTTAAGCTTTAATAATTCTCAGGGTCTACTGGATTAATCATTAAGAATATACACTGACAACAGAGACATCAACATAAACGCTCTTCGTTTTACGATTGACGGCACTCGACAGCAGTAAGCAATAGTAAAGTTGGACAAGAACAGGGACAAAGTTGTGGTTTACGTTAAAACTGTAGTTGTCGGGAAAAGCCCATAAATATGCTGGCAGAGAAAGGTTAGGTATAGCTAGAAAAGACCAGGAGTCCAACCCATTCAGTATAGAGCAACTGACTGCCATACAAGAGCCGGCAATCGATACTTCAAATGAGTTCTCACAGAGAGCTAGCAAATATCAATTCAGAAGCTCAACATAGGGGGCAAGCTAACTATTTGCATGCGTAACATCACCACTACCCACTGGATGAGAGTTAATTTTGCATCCATCTGAAGAAAATAAAGACTGATCGTGAGACTAATTGAAGGGCACTCGTTTAAAAAGCCGCATATGCTGCGAGAGTACTTTCTGTAGAATACCAAAAAAAATTATTTTTGGCATTATTGGATGCGCAAAACGACGAGCTCCATAGCAAACGTTGGAGTAATGCAAATGTATCGCAGAACACACTGTGCACTAAGTCATGAGGCCACTGGAACGTCTGATGAAAATGAGGCGTAATGCCTCCTATTGTTTCGGTGCTAGGCGGCTTATGATAAGTACAACCTGCTGTCGACAACACCACCCGACATAAATCCTATGTAGTAGCTCGGGGGCTTCACATTCAGCTTCAGTGTCGCCTGCAGTTTCGCTATCCCCAGAACAGTGAGATAAATAAATATTAGATTTTTCAGGCTCCAAATGCAGCAATTCTGCAGAATAAAAATGAAAAAGTGCCTCTTTGCTCAAACATTTCAAACACACAATTGGCAAAGTTTTTACACAGCTGATGGTCGGCAGGCTTAAGTTCTTGAGTCAATTGAACCTTTTAGGATTTATGACACAAGTCTTTACACAAAATTTGATGTTGTGTTGTAAGCGATATCCCCAATTCCTGAGATCGACAATCCTGTTCTAAAAGTCACAAGCTTATTCGAATAGTCAAATTTTCTGAACAAATTTAACAGTTGCCGAGCTTCAATGCGACCGACCGATTTTCTAACTTTCCAAACAGCGAGATTTTTACCTTTCTTGTAGTAAGTTTTAACAATATCAATGCGTTGTTGAAGCGCGTATCGCAACATTTATTTATTAATAGCGCGGTTTTACTACAAGTAAATTGGCACCTCATTTTGTAATATGTGGAAAACAGCGACCTATTCAGAATTAATATTAAGAGTCACGCGCGTCAAGCTTAAAATTGGTAATCTCCCCATTTTTACGAAAATCATACCCATCAATCCACAATATATATTTTTGTGCCCAGATCAAGAAAAAATCCACCGTCATTTGCGATTTTCCAAAGATGACTTATAGCTGCCTTCGTCATCTCGAAATAGGGGTCTAACCTAGCTTCAATCCACAATCCACTACTTACTTTTGGTTTATCACCCCATAGGGTATTCCCGTATAAAGCAAGACCTCGTCGATGCAGATATACTCGTACAATATATAAGCAAATGCGCATTCTCGTTTCGAGAAGATCTACACAATTGCTAAAAATTAATGCTTGACTCATTAAATAGTATTAATATACGCAAAATTATGCAGAAGGCAAATAGAAACTTGATACGAGATCAAAACGTTTCTAGAATGCTAATCACCCCGGCAGATACATTTCAGTGACTCAAATTTGAATAATACAGGTTCTTGTTTGGAAGATACGAGTATATTATTAGGAAGTTCTTTCTTTCTGTTTTTTCAACGGGGGACCTTGGAAAAATACTACCTGACCAAATCTCAAAAATGTCAAAAGTTCTGTAGATGCATATCCTCAGCTTTTTTCTAATATCCATTTAGCTTAGGTACATTAGATACACAATTTGAAAATCGTTATCAACCTGTTGCATCTGCTACGATTGCACATTTAGTTTAAATCTATCTCGATTTCTTGGAAACGATAATTTTGTGACAATAACGATAAGATTCCGAAAAGATCCATAAAATATTTTATTTTCTTTTTTTTTATAATTTTTTTATTTCTTCTCTAAATTCTTTCATTGAATTATATCTTTCGTTTATCACTCATACACAATTACAATGATTAATTGGGTGCGCGTACCGACACATTCACTAGAGCAACGCTTATTATATCTTTAATTTTGTTATTATTATTATTTTATTTTTTTTTCAAATTTTAATTCCACGCGATTTTGAAAAAAAAAAAATAAATAATAATTTCAGCACCCAACTGACACAATTACTTTCCAAAGCGTGTAAAGATGAGAAGTGAGACCGATTCTGGGAGCATCTTCTGGGATACCAAGTGTCAGTGCAAACTCATCAGACACCAGTCACTATAGAAGTACCGGGTATGGGTATGGGAATGGGTTGGGTAATATCGCGGTCATTGATACTGGCGTTCAGTGATTCTGTGATTCTGTGATCTTTATGTGTGATATACGAATTTGGAAATGAGAAGAGGATGACACTAACAAAAAACTTTTTCGATTTGTTACACCGTTCACTTGTCTTTTATACGCGAAAGCCCGAGCTAAGCCGACATAATCATCTGACCGAGAGGAAACACAATCGAAATGTTGAGTGAAATTTAATTAAAAAGAAATAATAATAATAAAAGTGATTAAGGAGCAAAACGAATGGCGCGAATGGCAAAATATTTTCCTCTCCTACAACGTAACATGCAACCATATGACATGTCGTGGAAATACTGAGGAGAACAGAGAATCGAATTGACTACCCGCTGTCGTTGCTCCGACAATAGCTTGTTCTATGCTGAATGTCATGAAGTTCTTTCGCCGCCGCTGCCGCTTACTGCCGGCTGATGATACTCGTATTACCGACACCACGGCTACTATTTCTCTAGAAGTATACATATTAGATTTTGTGATTTAAAATTCGTCGAGTGTTACCATTGCGCCGAAGCCAAACTGAAGAGATATAAAACCCGACCCAAAATAAAAGAGAGCAACGAAAATGTTGCAATTCTCGTATGTATATATGCTCAGTGTCGGTGATGCCACTTTATTATAGTGTTTTTTTTTAATGATTTTTAATGAAATCTGAACGGCTAGTAAAGCGTACTATTACTATCAATTGTGCATAAACATGCATCTTCGAAGTATAAATATTTAACAATTTCCTGAAATTGACCAACTGCGAGGAAAAACCCGTGGTATGAGAATGTTTATGTACACCAGGAAAAGTTAAGCACATCTCCAAGAGCATTCTGTAACGTCAGTTCGAGGTAACACTAAACGAACTAGACTCTAGGTCATATTTTCAACAACTTCAGAGCTGCCAATAGTGTACATAGATATATATATCTATATATATATATATATATAAACAGCTATCGCCTGCAACTCCACATTGACATAAAAATTATCGGTCTCTCCAAGCGTATTGTCATAAAGGTTTCTGAAGAGAACGAGAGAAAGGAGTCATATTGGCTGCTTTGTTTGTCTAGTGTTAAAAGAAACATTCACTCTGTGAAATACTAATAAATAGATGATCTTAGTTCATTGTTAAGTTATTACCATCCACAAGTATATAATTGCTATGGCACATGACAGTTGACAATTCTACTTTTGCTTCTAAAAAAAGAAAATCATTGAGCGATTTGTTCAAGGTTTGGAAGGTCATAATTTACTTTTCAACTTTCGTAAAAAGATGAACGTGCGTCAAGCTTATTGCAAAATGTTGTAATGTTATATTTATATGAAAGTTGCACACCATGGTTCAATAGGTTTCAAACCAATGATTTTGAAATTAACGGAACAGTTAAGAAGGACCATGGAGGTTGATGACGAAAAGGTTAAGCCATTAATCCAGTCAATCTAACGTTACATAACATCGAAGGTAGCAGATATACTCACTGAACATCCATTACTCAAGGGTTCACGAAAACCTAAAGAAACTTTGACAATTGACCAAATATTCCCGACAGATCCGGGAAAAGCCCTAGAAGTCCAAATCCATACTTTTATTTTATTTTATTATTTTATTTTTAAAATTATTAGGTACCTCAGCTCCGCTAATATACCAGATAATGGCATCTCATAGTCGCAGTTTCTTCAATCTAAGAAGGCAAATGAGTAATAATAAAAAAAACCTTGTCAAGACTCTATATAAGATCCTCATCATCCCAGTCCAACTTGATGGTGCAGAAGCATGGTAGTTATCGAAGTTGGATGAAGATACCGTTGGATGTTTTGAACGCAAAATTTTTTGAGTGATCTTTGGTCCCGTTTGCTTTGATGGGGTTTGAAGGAGTGGACTTAACGGCGAAGTCTATGAGCTGTATACTGACATTGACCTGTTCAGAAAAGTGCACACTAGTCGCCTAACTCGTAAAATGACGTAAAATGCGAATAAACATAAACGCTATGTGGAGTGACACCGCAGTAGACAGACTCTCGCCTTAGATGGAAGCACTAACTGGAGAGGCCTCTTGATTGAGGGCCGGGTTCACCCCGGAACAATTTTTCGGCTATTGGACAATATGAACACAACCGTCAAACTCAAACACAGTTTGAACAAACAATCAAAACGTTTTTTAATACTAAAACCTAGATTTAGATCAAAATTTATTATTATAAATTGTGACAAAAGATAAGGCAGACATGTATGCATTTTCATGTACCTTGGTCTTGAAATTCTTCTTTTACTTTAAAGGAGACAATTAAAAGCATATTTCTGATAATTGGTGATATCAGAATTCGTTAAATCTTTGGAATTTGTGTGTATGTAAATCAGTTATGGGGTAGGATAACTGCATACTAAAGCAACTGATTTAATTAAAAATATAAATATCAAAAACCTACGTGAATTTACGAACTTTTAATGCTCTGGCGTCATATATTGAATTTAAGTCGTATCCTTGCAATAAACTTCGGATTTATTGTTAGTTTTTTTTTGTCTTAAGCTAATATTGGTAATCCTTTTCGAAGGCTTAACGACGAATAAAGCAATAGTGCTTCTTCAAAGCAAAATAGCAAAAACTCTTTAGATTGCTACTGGTAGCCAATCAACACTGCAACTTTTAACATGGTGAATAGACATTTGTATAGTCATGTTGTCATCAAGTCGCATCATCTAGGTTCAAAATGTTAAGAAAGGAAAAGGCTGCCATATATCCATCTATTATATTTCAGTTAGAATATTCGAGAGAACTCCCTCGACATCTTCATCAAGTAAGAAAAACTGCGAACGTGAAATAACTATTCTATGACTGCCTGAACTGATATCAGAAATCATAACCAATAATTCATCAGAAAGTCTGATGATCGGAAAACCTTCATCCTAATAGTAAAGCCCATCCCTCCCAATACTGTGTTATCGTTTTTACAAAAGATGTGAGCAGAAGAATATCCTCTAACTAAGACTTATGGTAGATGAGCCCAGTAACTTTTTTGGCAAGATATGGGACAGCCACGATTTAAAAGTCGTCCTAATGAAACCACCGGGCATTCGAGCTCAACTGCACTTCACAATCGTAACCAGTCCGTTTGACAAATAGTGAATGGAATACCTCTAAACAAATTATATCGAGACATTTAAAGACCAATTATGGAAAGCTGGGCGCATCATCTGGTATTATATTGTTTATACAGAAAAAGTTGTCACAAAATCTATAAGGAAACCAAAGTTTCATTGGAAGTAGATCCCACCACAAATCAGTTCAGTCGCAACGTGGACATTTTACAGAAACATTTACATATCTAAAACGCCAGAGGTACTTGTCAAATTTCAACAAATGCTACAAAAAAAAAAAGAAGAAATGAAATAAATGTTAGTCTTTACCGGTCTAAAACTATATAAAGACGACACTGTCCATGAATGTTGCAAGCAACTTACACATTTGTATAAAACTTTTGATTACCGATTGACTTTTGAAGTTACTAAGGAAAGACCTGGGATAGATTCAGCTATTTTATGAAATCCAGTTAATTGTAAATTGAAAAATAATTTTTCAAAAAATCATAACTAAAGGGGCATCACCGTTCCAATTGCATGTATACATACATTTGAAATTTCTTTTCTCTCGCTCGCTCTTTCTCTGAAACAAACTGAAATCAAATCAAACAAAGAGAGTGGGTTAAGAGAAGCAGAACAAATGATTAGTGAGAAAATGCTGCCGGTAAAAAATGGCGAACAACACAAGTATCCTTCCTCCTGCATTGCAATGCGTGTACTTTCCCCTCTAAGCACGTGCTGACAGTCTGTTTGAAACAGTTTGTTGAAAAGTTATTGCGCAAGCATGTGTCACTTGGTTTTTATACTGAGCGTGTGGATACACAACACAAATAAACAAAATGCAATCAACACAACAGCATCAGCAAAAAATAAAAAACCTGCTTCACTTGAGAATTACACCAACAAATCATATGATAGATAGAAAGAGCGGCAAAGAGATATTGACGTTTGACAAGCAAAACAAAAAAAAAAAAAACAGAAAAACCTAGAAAAAAAATACAACAAACAAAGGTGTTGGAAAACAGATGCGCTATACAGTAGAGCCCTACTTAGCAGCTGAAGTGTGGTTTGTTTTTTTTTTCTTGGTTGCTTTTTTTTTTAAAGCGAAACTCGTATCTGGAGTTACTGAAGGGCACAAGGGTGAGTTTTATGAATGAAATGTCTTGTCCGTACTGAGGACATTGGTCAACAGATGTTCAGATCATGAGTCAGTACATTACTTGAACGTGACTCAAAAATGTAATATTATTTTGCGTAAAAAGGTTTAAAGAGGTTGAAAACAAATAAAGACTGTAGTGTGTTTTTGCCTGTATCCTAATCCTAAATAAAAAGAATATGACAAGAACAGGGGGCACATTACTGCATGTGTGATCGAGCTACTCGTCACTGAGAATTACAACATTTAGTATTCCCGCGAGTCGTGTGGTCGAGTACCATTCTCGTACGATTTACGAAAGCAACCAAGGCCCACGTATGGATTTTGGGTCTTAAGCTCCATTCACAGCCCAGCGAAAAAGCGATTATTCGCAAATTTTGACATTTCATTCACAGTTACTTTTTAATTTCAGCAGGAAACAGGAGAATTTTGAATTGGGTCCCACATTTGTAGAATGCGACTACAATTTGACAGCTCGCAAAGAGCATTCGCTTATTCGAGGACAAATGAATCAATCGTTGATTTCTTCGCAAATACTAATTGAATTTGAGTTTTTTTTTTTTATTAATCCACAGATAAAATGAGCTCTGTGCTTCTGGAATAGTAAAATCGTCACTTGCCTGTGTTTAAATGTACTAAAAATGATTTGTTCGCGCGGTTAGCTCATTCGCAGTTCGCTGAGCTGTGAATGGACCTTTAGGAAGAAAAAAATGATCAATACGAATATGCAACTACTCGTAGCGTAGAGTTGCATAATTCCGGCCGTATCCAGTGATCGGCCCCCATCAGAGAAAAGTAGAAAATGTAGTCTGTTATCTCTTTCTTACACTCCTTCAAAATTTCACTTGAATTGACAAAGTCTTTCCTTAATTATGAGCTTATTGGTTGTGTGAACACGTTAGGACAAGGTATTCCGGAGTTGTTCTAATAAAAACAATAGTGCAAATGTGTTCTGGAATTAGTCTTTATTTCATAATTTCAAAAGGTGAGTACAATAAGATGTGTTTTTTATAGTTGATTATAGTATATTTCAATGAAAACTGCTTTAAAACATATAAAAATATTAAATTGATTGTTTTTTTAGAGCGTTCGGAGATAGGGACACTAAAAATACCCATGTTGCACATACTCGGACTCCCGGCCGGAGATAAATAAATAAATAAACTTGGGTAACTTGTAACTTTGGTACTATAGGTCTTATAATAATATTTTTATCTTAGAGTGCACTAATTCTACCTCAACGTCGTCCAGCTTTGAAAAACACTTAGTTTATCCGAAGCCGATACAGAAGTCGGAAAATAGGGCGCAGAACGTTGAAAAACCGCCAATGTCAATATCATCCGCGACCTGGAAAGACTTTCACAAAAAGAAGGAAGAGTTGAAACTACAAAAGGCTGCTGAGACACAAGAAAAGAAACTGCAGCGGCTAAGAAAAAAGGAAGAAAAATTCAATAAAAGGAAACCAGTAGTTCGAAAATACCATTCCTCCAATCTGTGACGAGGATGTTCTTACAGACGTCGAAGATGACGATCTGAAAAACTTCCGTTTCGATTTTTGCGAAAAGTGGTTTCATCTGAAATGCACACCGTCCTTCAACGAAGCAGAAAAAAGGATTTTATTTGTCATTCCTGTGTTAACTATTCAGACTCCCACCCCCTGGAGAGCGAATATCGAAACCAAACACACCTGAGTTTCAAACCACTACAAAAAACCAACTTTCCTTTCTCCTCCTTCTACCTTTCCACCCGCACCATGGCAACAGTAAAAGAGTATCAACCCCTTAGGCGCGCGTAAATTATAAAAAAAAACCTATTTTACTTATACCGTGAGAACTTAATCCCTTAATTTTTTTTATTATGTCCAAAGAAGTTTAAGTTTCGTTTTGTTTTATTATTAATAAATTCTTTTTTTTTTCAACATTTTTTTAACGATTTTCTAGTTTTATTTAAAAGGTGGCCGAGGTCAAGCACATCGCTGATCGAAATTAGGATGCGAGTGGCTGGCCACTGGCAAATGTTCACTTTTTTATTAAAATCTGATTTAATTAATATTTTAAACAAAAATGTTAGGTTTTTAGTATGCCAATCGAATCTTAATTTTATAATGATTAATATAAAACAGAAATTGGTCCAAAAGGTTCAAAATTAACGTTTTTATGAGACATTTTCTGTGAAAATTTCGCTAAGGGGCCGACCACTGGCGACTCTACCTTATATGATTTTCTAAATTTTATGCATTTCTACTGAAAAAAATATACAATCTTTTTAGTCGAATTTAAACAAAATAAACAGATTTCAACATATTGGTAGAGTATCAACTTATTTTGAATTTGTCACAGGAATTTTATTTTCGTCTAAGGACAGAAATTAGTTGTTGTAGTGTTTTACTATTACCACTTGAATATAAACGATTACCGTGTGCGGTAATTTGTCTCCAGGATGCAGAAGCGATACAGGCGCGGAAGGCGGATTCAGACAATGATTATGTTCAAGCCTCGTTGCGAATGGAATTATATTCTGAATGACATTATGGAGTTTGAGGACTATCCTGAATGTCAAGCGCCCATCAAGGCTCATTACATTGACATTACTTGCATCTAGACAGCCATATTGCTATACTGTATACACCACATATGCATTTAGCGGATGCAGTCACTACAGGCGACATTAAGTGCATGCCTCTATTTAAAGTCCAAACAAAACTGGATACACCGATTTGATTAGTCGTTTTTCAAACTGAAATGTAACAGCAAACTTGACTTGACTCCCAATGAGCAAAGTCCTCAATATATTTTTCTCACCACAGCAACTAATATTGCTGTTCTTACTGAATCCTAGATATTTTTCTTCGAAGAAAATAACTAATGTTTCAGTGTTTAGAATAACAACAGGGAGTTTTCTGTGCTTTATTTCAATTTTCAAACACAACAAAATGACAGATGCAGTAGGAGTAAGTTTTAATTTGTTTTCCCGGGAATAGGCTCTGGTATACATCCAGTTCTCATTTATCCTCACTACTATACAGCCCTATGTTCGGTTTAAGAACCGAAAGTGTATAGCACGACATCTACGACATACAATAGAATATACAGTTCCGAATGGCTTCCGACAGAACGTTGGTAAACAGAAAGAGATGCGGTCCTAATATGAAACCCTGGGATATACCAGTGTTGCTAACAAAAAGACTTGATATCCCTTATGATATCAGTGTTGGGTGTTGGACATTAGAACTCGACCTTTTAGGCATAAGCGATGTTTTGGAAAAATTAAATTGATCTTGAGCTTTTGAAAGTAAAACCAGAATACTGTGAAATGCTTTTGAGAAGTCTAAACAAATCATTTTGATTGTAATTGACTTAAAGCTATGCTTATTCCTGAAGGCCGTTTGATTAGTTTGTTTTTGTTAACATGTTCATGCCCTTTTTCAAAAACTTTGCTCATGAATTTGCTCCGAAAATCTACAACTATGAATCAGAAACATGCGTCAAATATTCCCACAAAATAAGTATATCGAGCTTGACAAACTTTGGCGAGATGTCGTCTGGGCCGATAGCATTTGATTTTATCGGCCGTTTTTTGACTCAGATCCACATCATCCCATTCAAACGACTACTAACGCAGCTAAAAAAAAAGCAGGTTGAGAAGTGGATAATTCCGGGGCTGATGACGTCACATTGGGGCTAAATGGAATTGTCCTCTTCATGTTTCACCAAAATTCCTTTGAGCTCAGAGCAAGATTACATTTTTCAATAAATTTTACTCTCTAATACATATACGAGTACTCCGTTTGATTCTTTTGTATCTTCAGAGAAAATGGCCTTTTTCCAGATAGCCGATTTTATTTGACTGTTATATCAGGGACAATCGTCAGTTTTTTATTTGTTTTGATACCAGAGGAACGTAGTATAATTGGCTCAGCAGATTCTTAAAAAGTATGACTTTAGAATTTACGTGAATAATGCCTGAAAAAGAAGTTTGTACGAGGGCGGGTCAATAAGTCCGTGACTTTTCTGACCTCTTTACTGAAACAGCAACACTGCTCCTGTCAACAGGCATCTGTCAGTTGACTCCTGTCAAAATTTAAACTTGCTGCGTCAGTTAGTTTGTGTTTGACAGCTATTTTTATCAGACTACTCACTAATTTGAGGAGAAAATGGAAAAAAGTGAATTTCGTGTGTGAACTTCACAGAAAGGTTTGGCGTTGTTTAATCGCAATATGGAGGAGTTTTTGCGCCGTTTTGTAACCGTGGACGAAACATGGATCCATCACAACACACCAGAGAACAAACAACAGTCAAAACAGTGGGTTTTTAAGGGTGAATCGGCGCCAAAGAAGGCCAAGGTGGGTTTGTCAGCCAATAAAGTTATGGCGACTGTTTTTTGGCATGCACGCGGGATAATCCACATTGACTACCTTCAAAAGGGAAGAACAATCAATGGGGAATATTATGCCAACTTATTGGACCGATTCAATGACGATTTGAAAAAAAAACCGACCTCATTTGGCCAAGAAAAAAGTTATTTTCCACCAAGACAACTGCACACATGTGCAGTTGCCATGGCAAAAATCCATGAATTGGGCTATGAATTGCTCCCTCATCCACCCTATTCTCCAGATTTGGCTCCGAGCGACTACTTCTTGTTCCCAAACCTGAAGAAATGGCTTGGTGGAAAAAGATTTGACTCCAATGATGAAGTCATCTCGCAAACAAAGGCCTATTTTGAGGACCTCGACAAATCATTTTTTTTTGGAAGGGATAAAAAAATTGGAGAAGCGTTGGACAAAGTGTATAGAGCTCAAGGGAGACTACGTTGAAAAATAAAATTATTTTTTTATCAAAAAATCTGTGTTTTATTCCAAAAGTCACGGACTTATTGACCCGCCCTCGTAGTTCCAGAACTACATGACTTACCTAATTTATTAAAAAACTTATTGACACACAAACATCACATCAACTCAGAAATTCTGTGTATTTTAAGGACTGGAATACCAACAAAAGAGTTTAATACATACGAGTACATCCAATTCCGATGTATTAAATATTATGCAATAATGTACATTTTGCACGGACACTTTCTGTGCATCAATTCTAGATTAATTTCGAGGGCTTTTATCCTGTGTTACCAAAATATATATGCTTTTGAAACCAATAACCCTGCCTTTTGGTTCTAATGTAAGTTTATTTAGTACAATATAAGGAATTTTGGAACGACGCGAGATAAGGTGCGAGTTTACGTCTCCAATAGACTACACAGTTTTCCGCTAACCTGGAAAACCGTACGAAGCGAGCATGAGTTTGAGGCAGGCTTATTCCAAAAGTATGGAATGTCACAAAAGTAAGGAATGCCACGATCATTTAGTATTACGCCGTCGTGTTCGGTTCTCAGCACCTAATGGGGAAAAAAGATAACTTCGACAGTCAATTACAAGCTTCGCATAATAAAACACCCAATGGGGATAAAACGCAAATCATTTGAGATATTTCAAAAACTTTATTATCGGCTTGAAGTACAATCAAAACATTTATGAATGGAACTCGACTTCGTTCATATGGCCACCGCGAGCACGTTTGCAGCGGTCGATTCGTTGGACCCAATTTTCAACGACTCGGCCACACATTTCGGCCGAAACGAACCGCTATTTCGTGTTCAATGTTAGCTCTGAGCTCTTCCAATGTCGTCGGCGTGTTGGCATAAACCAATGACTTAACGTAGCCCCACAGAAAATAGTCAAGCGTCGTTAAGTCGCACGAACGAGGCGGCCAATCGACAGGCCCATGTCTTGAGATAACACGCTCACCATACTTACTCTTCAATAAATCGATTGTAGCGTGTGCTGTGTGGCTTGTGGCACCATCCTGTTGAAACCACATGTCGTCCAAGTCCATATCTTCCAATTCGGGCCAAAAATAATCGGTGATCATGGCGGGATAACGCGGACCATTCACAGTAACGTGACGATTGTTATCGTCGACGAAAAAATATGGCCCAATAACGCCGCCGGCATGCAAACCGCACCAAACAGTTATTTTTTTGTGGATAAAGTGGTGATTCATGAAGCACATGTGGATTTTCACCCGACCAATAACGCATATTTTTCTTATTGACGAACCCATTAGACCAAAACTGAGCTCGTCACTGAAAATGATTTTGCGATGAAATTCATCATCTTGGCGCATCTTCTCCAGAACCCAATCGGAGAACTTACGTCACTTCAAATGGTACATCGGCTTCAATTCTTGAGTCAGCTTGATCTTGTATGGGTGTAAACCAAGATCGCCATAATGTGGTCTGAGTGATGCCAAATTCTTGAGAACGCCGTGGAATTGACTGATTTGGACCGTTTGCTACGGACGCCTGAACGGCAGCGATATTTTCGACACTTCAACCAACCCATTGTCTCACTGACATGGCAACATCACACAACGAATATGTAGACTCAAATTTTTGCACTAAGCTTGTTATTGCCTGTCTACTAGGGCGAGAATTACGACCGAAAATTGGAGTTAACGCTCTTAAAATTGCAGTCACCGACTCCGAATTTCGGTAGAAAATTTTTATAATTTGCAGACGTTGCTCGTTCGTGTACTTTACCATGATGAAAATGTTAAGTTTACTGAATAAATTGACAGTAACAGTTTGATGATTAGTGAAAGAGTGCATTCACAAATTAAATTCAAAGTTGTCAAGTCCCTATTGGAAAACCCTTTATTATATAGTATAAAATAAGTTACTAGTCGACAAAGAACATCCAAAAAAACTGGCCTCTACTATATACTATGCCCACTTTAAAAAGTTGTGTCTTAAATATCCGAAAAAAGCGCGGAGAAAACATAAGCCTGGAACGAAATAAATACTCTGTGGAAGCTACAGCCCTCGAACAATAGGCGTCCGTACACCAACGCCACAAAATCATGACCCTGTACCAAGGTAGCACTGAGAATTAACTTCACCAAAACCAAATCCCGTATCCTTCTCTTTGAGTAAGCAATATCTCAGCACTGCATATATACATACATAACTGGAAAGTGACAGTCAATATCACCAATAAGCTGCAAACTTTTTAACATAAATTTCTAGGAAACATGCTGGGAGTGTACTGCCGAAATCCTATATCAACCGAACAATTTTATGAGAGAACGGGCTAAAAAACGCTCCGACGCAATTTTACAAAAAGGAGAGGAAAGTGGATGTTAAGGACAATTTACATTGATTGACACGTCATGACAGCAAAAGGTGCGAATACCAGTAGGTCTTCATATGAGAGGACAAGGAATATTGGGAAAGGAGGAAAAGCCGGATGGAATTAAGTCACATCACGAGGACCGAGCACGATGGACGAATGAAAACCTCAATATATTTAGTTAGATGCTGATATCGATTGAATTGAGTAACATGCAGACAGCGAAAATACTCGAATTCGGACACCAGTGGTTCTGGCCTTAAACATCGAGATGATAGCACGGAAAATCCTTCAGGTCGCACTGGCGATGTTCAATACAAATTGTACGGTAACGATTAAAAGGAAGTCCGCCTGGTAAGCCCAAAATTGCTCGGGCTCAATAGAAATAAGTTCAATTTCAATGACAAAAAAGGAAACATATTCTCAACGATATTGAAGCCTTTATGAAACCTAAACCAAACTTAGCCTCCACTTTCACTTGGTTTATAAACCCACGGTTTGATCGTGGTTTCTATAACGAGATCTGGTGACAAGGATTCAAATACGGTCTTCATAGAATCATTCATATCTATTCGCCGAAAAAGCTAAAAGGCAATAGTAAGGTTATTTAGAAGGCGCCCAATATCCATATTCTAAAACAGTGTCCAATTAAACTCTGATTCGTCTGTAGTAAGACATAAACACAATCCAACCAGCTAAGGCCATTAATGGCTCAGGACCATCCACATTTGCCAACCTCTTGCAACAAAACATAATTGAGAAGTAATTCCTCAGCAAACACTTTGCACAATTCTTTACCAGACTCCATCTAGTGAAAGATATATGACAGAGCATGTGTGCTATATATTGTTAAATCATTCCTTCAATCACTTTGAACAAATCAATATGTCAATATACGACAGCGGCCGCAGTGAAGCGGGTGAGTTTTCAGAGGAGAATCACACTCAAAACTTGATTACCTGTCTTTGCAAAAATCTCATGTAAAACAGATGACAATCGGAACTGAACAACGAGGCCGCTCGTTCGTCATACTACAATATTATACCCACATGAGCTTATACGAGCGAGTGCGGATACACATGGACAAAATCAGATTAGGAAATATCTATTGTGAGTATCTCTATATGATGGAAGGTAGATAATAGAATAGAAACGCATAAGTGTTTTGTTGTGTGAAGCCTTCTCATCGTCAGGCAAAATGTATGTATATGTACAGTATGTATAAATTTTGAAAAGATACCATGAATCTCACAGGATCGATAAAGAGTTCCCTTCGCTTTGTTAAAATAAATCTTTAAGGGCAAAGGCCAACCACCTCTTCACCCTTCTACGCACATGTCTATTCACGTTCAAGTAGAAACAGTTGATTCCCTTCTTTGGCACGTCGGAAGAGCCTATGAGTACATACAGCTTCCCTACGAATTATCACATGCATACATATGTACATACATACATGACCAAACGAACAAATAAATCTCTTCAGAGAACACTGTTGTTCGTTGTTACTCCTGTTCAGCCACCAACATCAGCATCAGTACTCTAAACAACATCATCAACCATCTACAGTCAAAGAAGAATTAACTTATCCACCTCTTGCTATGTACGAGTATGTATATCCAAGGCATCCAACTTCAGCTTCAACTCATCGACCACTTCAAAGGAAATTCGCTGTTTTCTTTTGGGGGATTTCTTATTTTATTTTTCCTTGTAGTTTACTACTTTGTTTACAGTATGTGCAACATCCATGCAACCCAAGATTACGCAACCGACCATTCAACGTATCTCAAAAATCCAAATCAGAATCAGGTGCAGTTGGAAACATTTGTTTGGATAAACAATAACGACACAAACACACGTCCTGGGCTTCCTTTATTCCCCATTCTCGAACAAAAGTGTATTTAAAGTACATGAGTACACAAGAAAATTTATTTAAGAAAACATTAACAATGTGAAGAGGGTGGAAGAAGAGCACAAGGGATATTTATTTTGAGGAAATAAGTTGCACATCCTACGCACATCCAACTCACTGGAAATGGAGTTGTCATAGGTTCTTGTCGTCTCCAAGTAACAGATATATTGTAGTCCCTCTCTCTCCGGACACACATGAAACCATAATTCAGAGGATTTGACAAACAACCATAAGGATGTTGTCATCTTATTTGAAAGTTCAAATTCGTACTTCACTGACGGAAGCTGTGGATGAATCTAAAAATACATTTTTAATTGACACGGGCATTAAGTTATGATTACCTACGGAAACACGCTTATCATACTTATAAATGGCAACGTCTTTCTTTTGATACCCATCCATAGCGTTGATGGAAAAACAAGAAGGATTATGATTCTCTTACAGATCAATTGCTCATCTTGACAAAGGAATCTCCAAAACATTTCGATTTGTTATCGAGTAAGGCTTCCCAGTGATGAGACCTAGGCGTATATTATAACGAGTACTCGAGTCCTCCTCGGAGAGGAGAACAAACACTCATGATTCACAGATTAAAAGGAGAAAAAATACTATTACTAATTAAACCGGGCATATTTAAACCCGGCATTAATGAAACCTTTGTACGAGATACAGTATAAAGTGCCTGCGTTACATTTTGGGCTTGATAGTCCATTCTCAATAAAAAAAAATCAAACAACAACGTTACCGACCTCACCTAATGCAAAAATAACCAGGATTTAAGGATGTGCATGTGCAAATTTTGTACATAATGAGTGCCCGTTGTCCCCAGTTCCAAACCCATGGTCAATCAGCTCCGAATACACCCCTACGAATGAAAAGGACGTTGAAATCAAATTAAAATTAAACAAGCGTACGGCCCAACACAATATAAAAATCATGCTTGGCGAATTTTATGTCAGGGTGGACAAGAAAAAGGTCTCTGGAACGATGAGCGCTATCGAGTTGACTTAATTGTGATTGACGGAAGGCATGCTACCAGAGTGCTGGATGTTCGCACCATCTGTTGTGACGATATGGGCTCAGTCTGTCACAGCCCAGTTCCGCACATGCGTCTGTGCAGCTAATCTCATGCATAAACAAGTACCGCGAAAACGTAAAATTGAAACGTTAAGTCATATCGGATACCCAGCAGCTTCGTTATTCAACATTCAGCTCGCCCTGGGCATTCTTTAGCTTGACGATAAACTCGTAAGTGCACTAATAGTATCACTGCTGAACAGCGGGTTGGCTACCAGCACACTGGTGCTGGTACTTCGTGACGGCACTACAGAGCTGCACTGCAAGCGAACAATAGGGGAATTGGGAAGAGGGACATCTTTTTTAACGCAAGAAACGAAAAGCAGAAAGTCATGGGTACGATAAGCTTCAGAAGTCTGGCGATATGTCCGGATGTCATCCGATTATGACGAAGTACTCGTATGTACAGCGACGGCTAAAAAACGACAAATCTACACAATGGTTTGAAGCTTATCTATTCAACGTCGTAGCCGAAGAGCTGCTTCGTTACATGCATCAGATGTTTTGCAAAATATGGTCGGAAGAAAGCATGCATAGGGGTGGCCGTGGTGTAGTGGTACTAGCAATCGCTTCTCACTCGGAGGGTCACGGTTCGAATCCTGCCCATGACAAGTCTTTCAAGTTTTTCATTTGTGTAATTGGAACTCAGACAGAAAAATTCTGCGTGTGAAGGCATAACACTGACACGCAGATTTGGCTGTTGTAGAGTTTCAAACACAAAAAACTAGTGCGAATTATAAACTTCGAATCACTCTGAGTGAAGAAAAAAACCCACCCTGGAGAGCGAATATCGAAACCAAACACACCTGAGTTTCAAACCACCACAAAAACAATTTTTCCTTTCTCCTCCTTCTACCTTTCCGCCCGCGCCAGTAAAAGGGTATCTAATCCCTTAGGCGCGCGTAAATTATAAAAAAAAAAAAACTAAAAAAAAGGTTCAGTGGCTGGCACCAAAGTGTGTTCTACATAATACTCGTACATAAGAAAGTCGAAATCTGCACCAACTAGATTAGAGTGATGAATATCCCATGTGTAACCACTCATCTCACATGACTTTAGTTGCCCCAAAACAATAATTTCTTCCAAGCACAGTGTGGATTGAGCACCGAACCGCCCGATTTGGAAGCCAATATACTACCATTTGCGCCACGGCCAACCACCAAATACGAGTACCATAGAAACTATGACCCATCCTCGTCGAGCTAATTTGGCATTAACATCGTGGCGTTAGAGCTGGTAAAACTACCACTGACCAGACTTCACCCATGCGAGGCTAATTGACTTAAACCATTGTATTTTTTCGTTGATTTTAAGTACACTTTAGTATTCCCGCAAGACTCATCTGCGTCGGGATCGGGAGAAACTTCTTCGCACCGTTTATTACTTAACGGGGTATAGAACCAAACTGTTCTGACATTATCTCCTATAAAAGTGTTATGCAGATACCGATAGCATTGATCTTGTCAACGCTCTTGCTGTATGATCGTATGCTTTGTATTTTTAAGCTGGGAAAACGATCCGAAGCGATATGATTTAACAGATAAATACTCGTAATAAAGTATTTTCCTTTATGAAACAAAAAGTCTCCGAACCTTTGACAACACATCAGTGACATCTACAATTTTGGAATAGTGCAGAGTTTTGTCTATGTTGGTACCAGCATTAAAAAGAACAATAATGTCAGCCTGGAGATCAAACAAAAAATAACTCATGCCGGATTCAATGGGCAATTGAAAAGAAATTCGACAAACGAAGAAAACTAAAAAGAAGAAAACAAATGAAAGAAGACGAAAATGGAAAAGACATTAAAATTTATTAGATTCGCCTAAGACCGACAACTCGTTGTAGTGCCAATAAGCTAAAGCGTTTGGATGCGATAGCCCTACGATATGAAGTAAATCTACTACAGTGCGAAAATCAAAAGCCGTTCTCATTTAGGTATGTACGAGGGGCGTTCAATATATTTTCGATATCGATATGAAGGAAAATGCGAATTCAATTTAAATTGTCTTTATTTTTCAATATAATCTCCCCTAACATCAATGCATTTGTTACATCTTGAGATAAGCTTTTTTAAACCCTCAAAAAAATAATTTTCCTCTTTCTCTGCAAAATACCCATTTATTGCCGACTTGAGTTCTTCATCATCCGAAAATCTTTTTCCACGAAGACATTTTTTTCAAATCCGGAAACAAGAAATAATCACTAGGGGCAAGGGTGGGCGTTGGATTTCTTTGAAACCACAATCTCGCGCAGCAGCCTTGGAAACTCGCGCCGTGTGAACAGGAGCGTTGTCATGAAGAAGCAACACACCCGCTGCGAGTTTACCCCGTCTTTTCTTTTTAATTTCCTCCCGCAAATTATGCAAAGTGGAAGCGTAGGATGTGGGGTTGATGGTTTCACCTTTTTTTTTGTACTCAATGAGCAAGATTCCCTTTGAGTCCCAAAAAACTGTGGCAATGAGCTTCCCGGCAGACGGAGTGACTTTGAACTTCTTCGGGAGGTCTGTTCCTTTTTTATGCCACTGCATGGACTCTTGTTTGCTTTCAGGGTCATAGTGGTGGACCCATGTTTCGTCCCCAGTAACAATTCAATCCATAACACCGTCCGCGTTCTCACTACACATCTCCAAAAGCTCTCTACAGCATGCGATTCTCACTTTTTTCTGAGGCGCTGTGAGCATTCGTGGCACCCACCTTGCACTGACCTTTGAAAGGTTAAGATGGTCATGAAGAATGGTGTGAATGGTACCAATTTAAAACTTTGGTGATCTCTGCCATCATTTTCACCTTTATTCGGGCATCCTCAAGAACAAGTTTTTCGACTTCTTTGACTGCTTATACGGCAGAAGCAGTAGCCGGGGCGCCGGAGCGGGGGTCGTCTTCAATGCTCTCTCTGCCTCTCTTGAACTCACTTGACCACTTTTGCACAGTTGATAATGAAGGTGCGGAACCCTGGTAAACAGCCACCATCTCTTCATGAATAGTTTTTTGACTTTTTCCTAGCTTAGTGAGAAATTTAATTACAGCGCGATGCTCAATTTTCACCATCATCGTCTCAGTTGCCATTATGATTCTGTTTAACTAGAGATAAAACGCGAATTAATAATCACATTTATATGAAATTTTACACGAATGCACTAAAATAATAGTATTACTTGACAAATAAGTCAATTTATATATACAACCACAGCTTCACCCCGATACCGAGAATATGTTGAAAGCCCCTCGTATGTACCTCATTCTACAAGTTTCTTTACAAAATCCTGGCACATATAAAAATAATAAAATGGTTGATTTCAATGCTAAGCAAAAGTTGCTGATGTCGTAACTACAACTCTCGATCAGAAACATATATAAATGAGGAAGAAATCCTTACAACAGACACACAGTTGGTATTGGAGTTATGGGGGACAATTTCATAACTGATGCGTGGGAAATTGTAAATGTATTTAAACAGCATTTCTGGAAGGCGCATAATCGGTCTAATGTTGCAAGAAATACCCGCCCACTTCAAGTTAATGAAAGCCCAAATACCAAAGAAAAACCGACGGCTCTGAACTTTTACCAAGCCTTCCCATATGCCTCATCTACAAAAAAAAAGAGGCGATCCTTTGTCTTGTAAGAACTACTGAAGAATATCTAAACTATTAAATCTAATACGAGTATGTGAGCGTAGCAAACTTAGACAAATCCTTGACCAACGAATTTCAAATCGAAATTCTTCTTGTACAAGGTGGGGCAAACGTAATGTTATAATGTGAATTGGCTGCCATTTTGTTAGAAATGGAAAAGGTTGAGCTCTGTTTTCACGAAGAGTTTATTTGAAGGTGTAAAATTGATGACATAAAGCTGAAAAAATGATACCGGTCAAATAATCACCTCCTGAGTTGATGCACATTTGTACTCGTTTACGGCATTGTAAATTGTTGCACGCAAAACATCTGGCTCCAAATTGGTGATTTCTTCCTTCAATATTGGTTTTCAAGACTTAAAAGTTTGTTGTGGTAAATGCGAAATTTCAAAAATCCCCAAAGGAAGAAGTCTGGCGCCGTCAGATCTGGTGATCTGGCCGGCCAGTTCAAATCGCCAAAACGGGAGATCACGCAGCCTTGAGATTGGTGCGTGAGCGGTTGAACTGTCCTGTTGGAACCAACAATGCTCGAGACCCAATTCAGCAACTTGCTGCAAAAAACAATCGTTTAACATCTTTTTCACAATGGCTCTTCGTTTATTTCATGTGGATTCTCCGTTCCACAAAAATGCAAATTTTGTTTATTCATATAACCACTTAAGTGGAAATGCGCTTCGTCGCTCATTATTATTTTGAATACGAATTCATTCTCTTCTTGAACCAGATTTAACAGATCATGGGAGTAAGTTAACCTCACTTGACAGTCAGCAGGCAACAATTGATGAAGGATTTGCATTTTATAAGGCAACATCTTCAGGTCTTTCACCAAAATTTGACGCAACGAACGTGTGCTGATGCCAAATTGCGTGTATCGTTTTCTCGTCGATCTTTGTGGACTCTCTCGGACACAATAGGGATATTCTCGGTTGAACTTCTTGCGAAATGTCTAGGGACCCAGTTTGCACGCGACGCTCAGCTAAACGCTTAATTGTTAGCGCACAACGTACAGGACGATGACGAAATTCACGCTGCGTTAAAACAATAGACCGGAAATTGGTCAAATAAGCAGTAAAAATAATTCCGCGTTCTTCAGGTGTGTATCGCTCCAATGCTTGTTGAACTAATTTTCCATCTGTCTACAACATAAATGTCAAAGCACAATTACACTTGACGCCATTTGATAAAATTATGGCACATTCACATTGTAACATTACTTTTGAACCACCTTGTATTTGTTGACTTCAAAGCCTTGTATCGTTCTAGAAGGTGATGCCCGAATTAGAAATCCTGCAAAAAACTAATGTGCGGTTTGGAAACAGCTTATCCGAACTATTCCAAACGAATACGCATTTTGACAAAGAGAGGCACTACCATATGACTTCTTCAATCTTGCGCAGGACAGATTTTAACACGAAAGGCACTATCTTTAATAAACTGTCCACATAATGAGATATGCAGGCGAGGTCGACATCAGGAACAGGAATACGAATACGAATAGGAAATCCCTAGGACACCGCTGTTAATTTTTGCTTGCAAAGCAAATGGGTTCACATCCCCTAACTCAGAGGGAGCTGATTCTGCCAGCCATATTATAAAGTACCGAGTCCTAGATGGTAAGGAGAAAAGTAGAGCCGATATTGGACACGTTCGGTTGAAAAATTATTCGTCGTATATTTGGACCCGTATACGAGGAAGGTGAATAGCCAAAGTAAAGTAATTAAAAATGATTCCCCAAAAGGATTTCAAATCCTACCTAAATCTGTTTTAAAGACCAAGTGATTACGAATCCCCAATAAGAGGCGAAACCATTGGATGACGAAATCAAATGGAATAACTCAATGGATCGTTGTGCATAAAAAAATAAGGTACTCTTTCACGAAACCTTCCACAAGATGAAGGCTGGATAAATACTTTAAATATGTTAATACTATGTATGAGAAACATTCATTCAATTAACAAGCCATAATAATAAATTTAGCAAAGCGGCTATGAACCGCTTAGTAAAAACCTTCAAGAAAACAAAAGTAGCGCATAAAACCATACGGTTATAAAAGATAGGTGATAAATGCCAGAAAGGATATAATGCACCTGAACAACGTGTTTGAAATCAATTAAAATGCAGTGAGTGTTATTTATCAGATGTTTATATTCCATAATTTAATATATTGTAACATCTACCTTCTACGTGGTTTAGAATCATTGCAATTGAAACCATAATTGAAACCATAACTGAGTGTAACAGCCAATCAAAACGTCCCCTGGGCAAACTAAAACATGAAACAAAGAACAGAACAACTAATAGCTAACAAAGAAATATTCACTCAACCCTCCCACGAGAATAATGTGACAGCTTCCATCAGGTTTTAAACAAAATGCTTTTCGAAAGAAAAACGCTTTCAATAACTAATTATGTAAAAATTTGTTAAGACCTTAGAAAGAAAACTTTAAAATTCTATAACAAAGGCAAGAGAAACTCTGTATTGTTATAGTTAATTTTTTTTGGTGTCAGAAATTCGTCCGAATAACGTCCAAATTAGACATGAAGAGCTCGCTCCTAAGGTCTTATGGTTAGTGTTGGACGTGCTAAGTATACAACGTACCTCTACAGTAACATATATGATAATAGAATGTCAAGTGCGTCACAATAATTAGGAACTTCAACATTGTGGTGAACTATCTGGGGCAAAAAATAATAGACTTTCGATATAAATAACACAGCAGTACAATAAGCAATTCACTCACAATACATAACCTACTGAAACACCTAAACAAAATGTTTAGAAAGACCAATGGACTCTCTATAAAACAAAATTCTTTTACGTATTTTCCTGATTGTAATAGCTAATGATGTTGATACAGCTGATTTATTTGCCTGGGAAATTTCGCTTAATATACATGTGGGTAATGTGCTTTTGCGTAATTGGGGATGAATAAAATTCTTTAACAAATCTTTAAGTCATCTGAAAGAAATGCATTTATATCAACATTCAAAGATCACGAGCGATTTGTAAACTGCGGCCGTAAATTTGATAACCCATCACAACTACAACCAACCAATGTCGTTAATTAGCATTCAATTAATCAGTTGGTTATGTATTTTTCTCCTGAAATACGAATACATTTGGTCAATCAATCTTTGATTGGTTAATTGGCTGGAGTTAATTCATTAATAGCAGGAAATAACCAAAACTATTCCTCCTTTGCTTATGTGAATAGTAAGAATACGAAAGTATAATCACTTAACCAGAGATACAACAGCAGCTGCAGATTTATTATTAGAGGTGCTAACAGCACACGTGCACATCTTAGCAAACTAATAACCGCGCGTTTGTAATGGAATACTCGAAAAGCCTGAGAAGGACGCGGAGTATTTTCTTTATTTAAAGTCCATTATCCCTTAAAGTAAATGAGCCAAGAAAAATACTGTAAAATTTCCGACTCTACTACTGTCCAGACCATTTCACAAACTTTGTACGTAATTCCTAAGATTATTATATAGATGGGGCACTTAGGGATTGGGGTGTACGCCCCAAGTTCCAACAAGTACGTATATATTTATATCGACAAGAGCTATGCATCAGGATAAGATTAGACAGAAATCTGTATGGAATGCAACATTGATATTTTTCCTGACAAGAACCTCTTTATTTTCTGTTGGCATATATGTAAATGCCAACAACATCCAAACTAGCTGCTAACGGAACTAACTTTCAAAGACAATACATCTCATTTTGGTATGAGAACCCTGTTGCTACGATTGCAACGCAATAGCAAATGAATTAGCCAGAAAAATACAGAAATATAATAGTACCTACTTTCGACTTCACCTAGATATCCCTTAACTTGAGACCAATAATATTGCTGTTAGCTTACTCAATGAGCTATCCGTACTTTCGTATATTATAATCATAACAATAAGTCTTTGGGCACAGCGATAAGAGACACTCAACCAATCACCATTGTGGTAAGAAACCGATTCACTGCTTTTGAATCATTTTAGAAAACAAGAGGGATGATAGAAACAGTAGATAGAGTACGGAGTATAGAAGACTTTTTATCTGCTGGGATATACAAATGATATTGTGATCGTCGCAAATTACCATCTAAGCATTGATCTTGTAGTGAAGGAGGAGAAAACTGTGTAACTGCATGCGATCGACAATCAAAGAATCAGCTCTTCATAAGTACCAAATCCTCCGTCTATGGAGGAAACTGTCTCAGAACGAGAAACGCAGAGGGGGAATATATAAACTCATGCAAGTCTAAGATCTTGTGACTATCTATTATAAATAATTTTTTTGCTAAGCAAATGCGGCGCTTGATTTAATACTGCAGCAGATAGGTTACCATAGGTTCATTTCCGTTCGCACATCGATAAGATGATCCTTAAAGCCAACTCATCACTTGGCTTTATTAAACGGTGATCCAGCGAATTTTCCAACCCTTATGTAACCAGATTTCTCTTTGTTACCTTTGTTCGCCCCCTGCTTGAATATGCCAGTCAAGCTTGGTCCCCCTTTCACCGAGTTCATGATTCCCGAATCGAGGGTATTCAACGCCGATTCCTCCGATTTTCTCTCCGTGGTCTGCCCTGGAACCACCTGGAATTGCACATAAACTAAGAAGAGCTAAGCGCACACATTATGTGGAACAGCTTCGAAGAAAAATGTACATAAGAGCAGTGCAACAACTTTGCTCGTTGTTTCAAATGGCCGGCTCCACGAAAATGGCAAAAGGCAACCACGGCTTTATAGCATAGACTATAAGGAAATCGACAAAGTGCGTCTGAAGTTACACTGTGAACGTTACAAAAAAGGGTCCATAAAAGCATCGTGAATAATATGGAAACCCGTAAGCAGGCAACAAGCAGTGTAATAAATGCAACATCTGATCACAGACAAAACGGCTAACATTTTTAAGAATGCGGCATAATGAAGAAAAAACTTGCAAGAGATTTAATCGCCGACATATATAAAGATGAGCAGGAAAACCTGCTAATAGGGAACGACGGGATTTAAAATAGACGGAGAGAGTATTTTAACAGATCTTCAGGCAACTTTTAATTATTGGATGAAAGCGCTAGAAGATAAAATGTTAAAATGTTACGAATCAGATGATGATGTCGCACATAGAGTCAGTGTTGACGGCTTAAATAAAGCAATACTTTTGGGTAGAAAATCCCTCTTAAACGTAAAGATATATGTACGACAGTCATTCGTTTAGCTTTAACATGCGCATGGCAATGTCGGGCGAAGTAAGAGAGATATAAGCAAAAATTAAAGCGAAGGATATGAAAATGTTAAGAATGCCAGCGGGCATCACGAAGCACGATATAGTAGAATAATGCGCATTCGTGGAAGTCTCCACATTAATGAACTGATAGTGTACAAACTTGAAGCTAAGCCCATAAATTGGTTTTGCCATACTATACGAAGGTCATCGAAAAATTAGATGTAAATGCACGTGTTAAATATTTCAACCGTTAATAAAAAAAGAAGAAGTCTCTATTGATAGCTACAGCTATCTAAGAAGTTAGAAAGTGGTTACCTTATTATAACCTCATAATAATAAAGAAATCAACAGCTCGATGAAAATGTGGCGCGGAATAACCATTTGCAAATTTACGGGAACTAGACGAAATCCCCTCTTACTGAAACATAAAAACTGACAAAACAAATTTAGCTGACTTAAAAAATAGTCATTGCCCTCTCAAAAACCATTAAAAATATGGAAACTGTTCAGTCGGACAGATGCCGACTATATGTTATAGTATATAAGATACTGAAAAAGCCCAACATGTGCTGTGTGAATACTATGTCACTGCCTGGCTTAGGTTTACGTACTTCCATAAAGGCTTCACATGACCGCCGAATGCCATATATTTCTGAACTTAGATAACTGTTTCCCCTCCATACAAAAACTCGGTTTCAGGTAGCAGAAGGCACAACCCACTAATCACTTAAGCGGATGGTACAAAAGATAGGCCAATATATACTTCGTAGTACGAACGTAAAGCCATTCAATAATCGATGATTCAGCTCAGAGCACATTTCTCTAATAAGCACTCTCATGATTTTTTTTAATTAAAAAGAAGAAACTTTTGTCTAATATCTCTACTAAGCATTTTAAGATATGTGTGTAATTTATAAACCATTTAAAAGATAAACACTATGTTTTACTTACAAATTGTCATTTGAATAAATATTGATTTTTTAGGTTTTATATGTTGTTTATTTTTATAATGAAATATAGTGAGAAAAGTTAAAAAGCTTACATGTAGATTATTAAATATATGAAACAAAAAAAGTGAAAAAAAGGGAAATATGGGGACGTGATCAAGAAAAATCAAGATATTAAAATTAGATTGCTTTTGTTTTGTTTAGTTAAACATTAAAAAAAAAAAAATAATAATAATAAATAATAATTTAAATATATATATATATTTGTAATTGTATATTCAACAAATACACATACGCAAATGTATGCATTCGCCCTCGCTCAACTTCGTTGTTGGAAGTGATTATTATTTGCTTTACTTTTGAAATGTTTATGTAGCTGGGTTTTTTTCGTGTATTTTGTGTAAGAGAAGATGAAAAATCAAAATATTCTAAATTAAAATAAAATAATAATAAAAGAAAAAAATTAATGTACTTTCGTCACTGGATTGGGTGCAGCTGGTGGTTTAAATAGTGTAAATTTACCACAAGTCTGGCACAATTCCGATGGTCAATATTCTTCTAAACAAACTATGCCTTGTAGGCACTAGAGGCCTGCTTGAATACATTCGTTTGTCATCTCTAAAAAAAAGTACTAAAGTACTGTACATTCAGTGTACACTATTCATTGCAATTATGTAACTAAGTGTTTTCATTCTCTCCCACGTTTGAATACTTGAACTGGCTTGTTGTGAGCGAATTGTAAATTGTAATTGTAAAAAATGCACTAAGTACACTGAGTGCACTGAATAAAACGATAGCAAAATATAGTTGGTTCCTAGCTTTGGTCATGTAGGTAAAATCATCTTACAGTGCAAATATACATATACATATTTATCATAAAAGTTAAAGCGAAACTATAAAATGGAAACTACTGACGTAAGTTAATTCACTTTTACACAAAGGCTTTATTTATACTAACGTTTCATATTTAACTATGATTTAACAAATGACATCGATGTTTCAATGCCTAGTGTGAGTGGCTTGTTGAACAATTAATAAAAAATTAGGCCGTAGTAAGGTATGGGATGTACTTGGAACTATTAAAAATTAAAATGGCGATGAAATTCAAAATTTAGTAGCGTGTTAAAAATTGTATTTCGGTACACAAATTCAACTCTAAAAGCACCTCTAATTTAGTGAAACACAAATGTTACATATTGAAAAAAATAAAAACCGATAATATAGGAGTAAAATGGAAGTAGACATTGAAGATAAGAAAAAAGTTTAATATTATAAGAGAACGGTGTAAGAAATTTCGTTGAATTGGTATAAAATACGAACAAAATGTTGGCACTGATAAATGCTAACCACACCCTACAACAGTTCCATGTAGCATTTAAAATTTACACAATAAATATTTCGAAGTTGTAAAATCTGAAATATTGAGTGTTGAAAATATTGGCTATGGGCTTACTTCAGACAGTTGGACCGACAATTATTTAACAACTGCATACCTATCGTTGACAATTCATTACGTAAAGGAAGAACAATCCGGTAATTAGGCCTCTGGGCTTGAAATCTATGAAAGGTGTATCATGTACAGGTGATTGTTTCTAAAATTGTTTAAAGTACAACCAAACATTTCGTTAAAATTGAATAACGAAAATCATAACACTTTTAAGTAAATTTGAATGTGGTTTAAATGGCAAGGCTATTATGGTAAGAGTTATGTTTTATATATATGTTTTATATATATATTATGTTTTATATATATTATTTATTACTTTAGATAGAAAAAAGATGGCTCGAAATCACAAATGCCAAAAATTACTAACATTCATTTAAATTACATAAGTGCCTTAATTAAAATTTTAAGCTGTTTTGAGGGAACATCAACAAAGTTAGAATGCGAAAACTATACAACTCTACATTTGACAATTGTTCTTTTTCCTCCCACAAATAAGTTAATTCAGTTTAATGAATCCAAAAAAATTACGTTTAAGGACGAATTTAATTTTAAGCTCAAGTCTTTGAACGATTGTTAAATGAGGAGTTGGATTGCCTTGTATCAGATGATAAAGATTTGTTTGTAGACTCCATTCAACCATTTGAAAGTGGCAATCCTAATGATAAAATTAACAACGAACTACTCTCATATGAAAACGTAAATGTAATTTATCATGAAGATTTTGATGTTTTGCAGTGTTGGCACTTGCACCAATTTGAATTGCCACTTTTGTTTAAAGTTAGTTGCAAAATATTAGCTACGCCAGCAAATATTGCTGCTTCTGAATCTTCAGTGAGAATGTTAATTTCAGAAAAAACGTTGTTTAATTTGATCCGACCCAGTTTTAGTTAATCGAATAATATTTTTACATTCCAATATAAATAAAATTGAAATTTGTAAGGATCTCAAAAGAACTGTCATAAGAAAATATTAAAAAAAAATCTATTTATAGAAATTATAATTTCCGATATATATAGTAACCTAATTTTTAAATGTAAAGCTAAAACGAATGTGCTAATAAAAAAAACCTTTGATAAAAAAACATCACTACAATACCACAGCTTTAATTAAGACTTATTGATAACGATAAATATAAACAAATCCAACCTTTACCTTGTGTCCTATAGTCTCTAATTGCAGGAATCTCTGTTTTCAGTAGTTAGTCCAAAATTCCACCTGTTTAACCCCAATAACTTCAGGTTAAACCGCAACTACAACTACAGTTACCATCTTTGCTAGATTTTAAAGTATGAGTTCAAAAATAGATAAAATGGGTGGCAGAAGTCTACGCTTAAATACACGCAATCATTCCAAACACTACATGTTTCTCGAGAAGTTATTGAAAGGATTTGAAAGAAACATGTCGTTTTTAGTTTTTTTTTTTAACTTAACACTTAAGAGGGTTGTGTTTAGTTTTTTGGAAAATGGGGTGGATAGAGAACTAAAGATGTTTGGGCTCAGTGGTTATTTCGCTCCATTGGTGGCATCAAACATTGATAGATAGACTAAATTGATAGTGGAAGTTGTTGATTTCTAGTCAACTACTCATCTCACTTGATTTATCCACTACCACTTGAGTCACGGCCACAGTAAAACATTCTACAAAATAAATACAAAGGTGGAGATAAGTGAATATCTCCAATACAATATCTCCAATCAATAATACAATCATTTGAAACTATAAAATCGAGATCAAAGTTTCTGCAAACACTACTTTAAACCATTATGGGGTGAAGAATATTTATTACGGTGAATTCACAGCTTCAGTTTTTTGTTTTTTCTACTTACTCATATTTCGAATTTTCCATTGTTCATTCATTTGAAAAAAATAATTACTTTTAAATCAGCCTTCGGTTACATTCAAATTTCGAATCAGACTACAAAAAAGAAATCGTGCAACTTACCAGTATTGAAGAGATCATCAATGTTACTTTCCTCATCTTGCCTAGCACGTCGTTCCGCTAAAACAAAAATTACAAAAAAGAAAAATAAATGGTCTCATTCGTGTTGTGTTGTGGTTTAAAACCCATACCTTGCATGAAATGAGTTGTTGGTCGTATCTTTTCCATAAATTTGCTAATTTTATTGTCGTTGTGTTGATCTTTGCGCTTTTGTGGTACTGGACCTGGGCAATTCTCATCCAAAACTTTCGAACAAGGACGGTGAATGTTTAATTTACAGTCTACAATAAAATTGTGTAATGAAAGAAGTCTTTTTTTAAACAATTGCTAACGTACCTGTACAATGATAACCTTGTGGGCTGACTCCCCATATAATTAACTGACAATGATTGCAGTGGGTCACTTCATAGTATTGTCGCAATACTAATGGATGACCACGTACAGTCATCTGCAAAATAGTTAAAAAAAAACATTTTTTTTGATTAAATATCAGTCAAGTAGGATGATAAACATCTTCCCAGTACAAACCTTTCGATTCTTGCCCATGAGACGACTCTTGAAACTCTTTTCGCGACTCACAAAATGATGCACACGATCAATAATACTGGGTGGATTCGATCGCGTTACAAATATTCTATGTAAAACTGTCGATAATGCCGAACACAATGCTAACTTTTTCGGATCTTCAACTGGAGCCTCTTTATCTAGCTCGTCTCTACAAAAGAAAAAAACAATAATAATAATAATAATATATAAAAAATTCTGACAAGGACATTTGTAATAGTCTCACATCCAAAACTGCAACTGAGGCACTAGAATATCCTCAGATAATTTCTGCTCTTTGCTTTTATCTCCTTTCGCTTCGTTAAGCTGCAAATCACTTGGGCCATACATGGTACCCAGTCCAGCGGTTCTTTTCTGTTGGAATTCTCTCAGTTGATCACAGATTTTCTCCTTTGCTCGTTTTCGACTCTTCCAAAAGACTTTGCGTAATATTTCCACTTTGTCGTATTCCTTTTGTAAAACACTGTCAACTTCACGTGCAAGCGATTCGTCAGCACTAAACCATACAAGCGGAGCACGAGGCACAAGAAATGTTGAATGAATTTCGTAGGCCCACTTGCGCATATCCTTAACTGTACCCTCCTTGTAGAGTCCAGTTATTAGATAAAACAATAATGGTGCTGGATCTGAATTCGATAAAACATAATTAAGGAAGACAGCTAGATGTGCGACATTCTCGGGTTCAAGTAAACGCTGCAAATGATTGAAGGGTCCATTTTCATCGACAATAAATTCTTGATCGGATCCTTCTTCATCTTCCATTGAAAGGATTTCCTTTTGGATAGTATTCGCGTGAGCTGCTAGATTTTTCCCACCAGCGAATATGGAATGTGTTGGACTGCCGGCCACTATAGGATTACCACTGCCATCAATCATGAAACCATTGTCGATTTCTTCCATGCCTGCGGATTGTTGCTGCATTGCATGCGATGCAGAGGTCAGATAAGGCGGTGGAGGTGTTCCTGGTGGGGTTATTTCATTGTCTTTTTCTACCAGTTCCCAAGAGCCAGAAGTTGATTTATTGTGACGATCTGGAAATAGAAAAAGCATACGTTTTAAAGTAGAGTATACAAATTTACACATAGAGCACTATAAGCAGTGAACCACTCTGATTTGAAAACATAATCGACTAGTTAAACAGACAAACTCGACGTTAGGTAAAATAAAAAGGAAAAACTCGTCTTACCCAGTTGACGGAAGGCTTCATAAACAAATATTTCTCAAGCCCATACTCTAGATAGTGATATCATAAGAAATTCAAACTTCTGTTGTACGGGTACTTACACTCTTAAGACATCCGGTTAGAGAAAGATAAGACGATGGTAAGGAATTAAATCTAAACCTTTCAAGCGCGGACTAAGTGCGGTGGAAATAGTGAACCCAATAAAGCGCGTTTTGAAGTAAAGTATGAACCTTGAAAAAAGAGGACAAGAAAGAGGTAGCCAAAGGACGTGCGATAGCAGAAGAGCCATTGTTTCGGGAAGAAGAGGAGATACGAGTATCTTCACAACCCAGAACAATGAAGCCAGAAGTGACCGAAAAAAGTGTTATATCGAAATACGGGCAAACGAGTTAACATTTTTTAAGTTCAATCCGGGAATTTAATTGAAGTTATGGTAACGAGAAACAACGATATTTGGAATAAAGAGAAAGAGTAATTTGATGCGTTTCCTAACGAACATTTCCCGCGCATTTCTTTGGCTGCGCGCACGAAAAGGAAATGGCAGATTTTAGAAAACCCAAAGTTAGCGAAGCAGTAAAAAGAATAAACCAGAGACGTGGACCGAAATCATGGGTTTAAATGACTTGCGATTTGTTGCAATAAAATAATAAGATGTGACCAGGGGTCGAGCAAGAATTTCATTGTATAAATACAACAGGCGATAAAATGATCGGTAACACTAACTAACTATACTATGAATCTATACGGGAGATAACAGTAGATAACATTATTAAACTCCATGGCAGTCATGCGGCTTTGTGGTGAGCATTTAGTTCGATAGGGTTCCAAGAGATCTTATGCGGACGACCCTAAGATCTCCTTTTCTTTTTCCTTCTTTTCGCCGATAACAGCGTTCTTCTCGAATGACGTGACAGCCATTCAGGGTTCTCTTAATAATTGGAGGAAGGCGCATTGAAATTTTTCTGAACACAAAACCCTAGCACCTGAATCTATTTACAAGGAGTCATTTTGCCGAACCATCAAGGAAATTGTAATGAAGAACCGCATATAAATCTATCGTGGTGTATTTTAATTGATGCAATAACACGCGGTGTTATGTGGCAGAAAAATTCCGCTTAAGCATGAAGGTTTCTTATACACTGTGTATGTGCGTCCGAGTTTAACATACGCAGTGTTGGAACGATGATAAAATTGAAAGTGTTGCCGGTTTCACACAAATCTGTGCGACATAAAGAAATCAATAGAGCCAGCCTTCTAGCTGAGCAACTAGTCTTTGAATGTTCAACAAAAGTCGTCGAAAAACCGGTTGCAATCGGTAGGCTAGTCAACGGTAGACGCTAGTCAACCAAAATGCTAGTTAATCAAACGAAAAAAGTTTAATCCAACCCCACACTTTTATGGAAATTCGCTGATAATCGATCACACAATTAATTACTAATATGTACTTTTTTATCTCTTCTATCAGCACTAACGCTTAGGACAGAAGACAAGAGAAAAATAAATTCAAATGATCCTGTACGGAAAGGTTAATATTAGGCGAAATAAGCAGTCCAATTGATAGATAATCTGATCGATGTGTGATGAGCCAATTAAGGCTTCAAGTTCCAACTAGCAACATGTAGCATTATATTATATACTTCTTGATAGGTTGTGTGGGCAATTGACCAAAAAATTGTGCTTACGAAAAAAATTAATATTTTCAGTGGTTGTTAAAAATCAACGTTTTGATTTTGTATTTAATACTGACAGAAAGTTGAGCAATATAGAGTAGGCCAGCAATCTGAAGAATACGAGTAGGCGTGGTGGTAATCTTTGTATCTGGTGAAATCAGTAGCAACAATTTATCAGAAGCAGACTATGTCACAAGTTTCCTGTGCAGAAGAGAAATCTGTGACAAATAAGTGACAGAGAGAGGCCGGGGCTCGGTGAGGTCTTGCCTGAACCCTGCCTACATAAAACTATAAGATGCACTGAAGGAGAAACATGAAGCACGTTCAATGGTCAAATCAAATCACTATGTTACAAAAACCTGGTTTGTATTATTGCAAATCGATGGAAAGCCGAATTGTTGCATTCAAGTGCAAATCTATTGGGTTGTACCACATGAAATGTGGTTGCTTAAGGCTAGTACTCTGTTCATTCACGTGAAAATCCACTGGCAACATACATTTTTCAGTCGTGGAATATGACGTTTCAAAAATAAATGTTGCTGGGAAAAGTCAGCGGAGTAGATAGGTACATCTGACATCTGATATATGAATATTGTTTTTCTTTTTGGTATTTCTGGATACAGCAATTCTGTCTTTTCGGAAAGTTAAAAATATAACAACTAAAAAAACACAAAGAATAAAGAGAATACATAAACAAATCAAGGAATTATGCGACTTCAGCTCGGATACTGTCAGTTTTTCTCTCATCTGTCACTTTTCACGTACATTTAAATGGCACAGGCATTTAAATTGGCGTGAAAAAATGTTGCAGGCGTCTGCTTAGATTCATGTTGATAATATTTCATTAGAGGGAACAGAGTACTACTTTGGCGGAAATATTTGGAAATTTTGACAATTATTTCACGAACAGTTTTTTTTATATGGAGTTTTTCAGGAAATTTCACGTGGAATCGAACACAGTACTGGGCTTTAATCGGAAATAAGAAGTTCTCGATTGAACATCTGTGCCAAAACGTTAAATTTTCGTTTTTTATAAAATAAAGTGGTACGTGTGCTTGACGTTTGAGTTCGTTGCAGGTACCGTTATTTATTTTAGGAATTATTTACCATGCTGCCGGCAGTTCAAATTCGAACCCTCTTCCTTTATGAGTTTAAAATGGGACATAATGCGACATTGGCAATGAAAAACATTAATGACGCATTTGAGGATGTGGCGGTAAACGAACGCACTATACGAGTTGGTTTTTGGAAAGTTCCGTTCAGGAGATTTCAGCCTTGAAAATGAACCACGTGGGAAGCCAGAAACGTTAGTTTACGACGATGTTTTAGAGCAACGGTGGATACGGACCCAACGAAATCGGTGCAGGAAATTGCACAAAGCATGGGAGTATCCCCAATGACAATAAGTAGACACCTTTCTCTCATAGGAAAGGTAAAAAAAAACTCGATAAGTGGGTACCCCTGGAACTGAACCAATCCCAAAAACTACGGCGCCTGGAAATCTGCGCATCGCTTACATTAAGAAACCAAACTGAACCGTTTTTGCACCGGATAGTCATAGATGATGAAACCTGGATAGTGTATTATAATCGTAAAAGATCTGGGCAGTGGTTGGATGCAGATGAAAAATCAAAACACACCCCAGGCCCGATCTTCACCCAAAAAAGGTTATGGTGACAATTTGGTGCACATCGAAAGGACCAATTCACTTTTCATTTCCTCAACCAAAAGAAACGAGAAACGCTATCAAATATTGTGAGGAAATCGACATATTGCATGCCAAATTGGTTGAAAAGCAACCTGCCTTGGTCAATAGGCACGGTCAGATCCTTTTGCATGACAATGCCGGACCCAATACCTCACAGGAAACGGTGCAAAAATTGTTGCAGTTGGGATTTGAAATTCTTCCGCATCCACCGTACTCTCCTGATATTTCCCCAACGGATTACCATCTTTTGCGCAATCTGGATTCATTTTGCCGGCAGAAGGTCTTCCGGAACCGAGCAGAGGTCATAAAAGCCTTTGAAGACTTCATTGCCTCAAAAAGTTAGCACTTCTATGAACAAAAAATATTTGACCTTGTATCACGTTGGAAGAATGTTATAGATGCCAACGGATCCTATTTCGATTGAATAAAAATTTAAATTAAAATAATATTGGCTTTTAAATTTTTACTATAAAATCGGACATTTCATGTGGTACAAGTACAACCCAATAGATACATGCGATAAATAGACAGGAACATTCATAAGTAGTACAGACGATATTAAATAATGTTTTTGTAGTAGCATTCCTGTACCGAACTTTCGTATTTGATTCTGAAATGGATGCTGGTAGAGCACGCTTCGATGTCAGACCAAAAAATCAAACAACATCTTTTCTGTATAAGTGAAAGGTTTTTTATGGGCTAAATGTATCATACTTCGTTGAAAGCAGAATATGCTATAGGTATGATTAGGCAAATCTAACAAAACAGTGGAGCAACAATGCTATAAGCCGCAAAAAACGAGTTTAATCAATAGAATACAAATACGAGTATGTGTTGAAGGAATTCAAAAGTAATCGAAGGGGGTGAGTTTTTTCACCTGCATTGTAGAGCACGGCTGAGTGAAATATCTATGCAATGTACATATATATATTATATATCGTACACATTAGGTCTGTTTAAATAATCCATATGAACAGATCCAGGATAAAAATAAAAGCCGGAGATGATATACCCATTGCTGAAGTGGTAGTGTATTGGGTTCTCAATCGGACGGTTCGGCGTTCAAGTCACAACTGGGCCCGGAAGAAAATAATTTATTTCAGTCAACTTAAATCAAGTTAACTGAGTAGTTGTTGGGAACTGAGAACACAACAACAAGTCAAATTACATTGATAAATTAGTTTTCCATTAAATGTTGGATACCACCCATGGAGCGCAATAGTCATTGAGCCCAAACATCTGTTTTTCTCTCACTGTCCAATTTTCTAAAAAAAAACTTAGCACATGCTCAAGCATTCTACGAGTAGTTTTATCCTCTTGAGTGTTCGGTTCTTAAACAAAAAATAAAAAATAAATAAATAAATAAAATAAAATTTAGAATTAGTCTTACTGCCTATCAAACCGAGCTGGTTATTTTCTTGTTATGCTATAAATCACTCAAAGGAGTGCCACGCAACGTGTAAAAAATACATATCTACATAGCACTGGGTAACGACTGGGCATCCATACATATTAGACGTACATATGTATTAGAGATGGATATAGAGAGCAAAGGTCATACATAGCATTGATATGAAGTTAACACAGCAGTTTTGGAAGCAACCTTACCAATAGCATTAATTCTCTTCTAGTTCTGCTATAATACATGACAATGGTCCTGTTTGCGGTTGCAATGCAATGCAATGACGGCATATCAATTTATAATTAGGAAAAGATACAACTACGAACAATATGAGCTGCATTTAGAAGTAAATGAAGAGCACAAACACGTTGTTTACAATGTCCCAACCACATCGAGCAAATGAACAATAACACCTCAGCCAATAACATAATATTTCAACTGCAGGGGGGGGGTTTGTAAAACACGGGGTCGAGGAGATCAAAAGATGTTACTGTAGGAATAAGGTTAAAAAAGTTTAAAAAAAAGGTAACAAATTAGTATCAGGGGAACATAACCAAAATCTATGAAGGCTAAAGGAACATTGTAGTGACAACGCAGTCAGTGCCGGTGCAGGATGAACCATTTAACCCCGACGAGGACTGTGAAAATTATCAAAACGAAGTGCAGACAGAAACGAAATGTCAAAATCCCACAAATCTGTGTTACCCGAAGTCTTACCAGGCGAGTTTTTCAAAACTGGAAAACGTAAACAAATTCAGTTGTAGAGTTTGATCAGGGAACGTGTGCCGAATAGAATCTCAGCATCGTTTGTCTGATCATGAAGGATGGAGCTACCCTTCAACGTATAAAAACTATTGCGACAATGGACTTATGAAAGCGATCATAAACAATCAAGTTATTCTGGTCATTTTAAAAGATTTCCACGTAACGCAGGTAGATGAAAATTAGGAATGAAACAAAGATTTCAGTATTAGTATGTCTTACAAAAGCGTCACAATATTTTAAAGCAAATCCGAGTTGGGTTTAAGGGTAAACTAAGAACATTCCGTCAATTCGTTGACGTATTTCTATAAAAATCGTGGTGAGAAGATTTCGTGTGTCAAGATATTGTTTGAGCTGCTGCTTTAGCGTTTCCATGATATTAGAAAGAAAGAACGTAAGATCAACGGGTCAACGATTTGCTTTTTTTAGTGACTGGCTGGACAAATTGTGTTTTCCATCTTCTCGAAAAAAGCTATAGGATTAAGAAAAGAGCTTACAGAGTGGACAACTTTTCAGAAAAAGAAAAAATACAAAAAAAAAATCAAAAAATTCACGGAATAAGCTCCCTTTGTTCCGATGTGAGTTCTGTTATCTGTTGTTGACATTCCCTCTGAATCTTAGCGTCATAGCTTGACATTTGCAAAAGTTACGTAGCCAAGAGTACATCTATCTCTGTGTGTGTTGGCGATTATTTTACAATTTTAGAAATGGATTTAAATTTGCAACAACGAGCTTGTATTAGGATCTGCGTAAAAAACGGATTTAATGGTGCGCGAACGTTGGAAATGTTGGAAAAGTGTTTCGGCAACGATTCTCTAAAGAAAACGGTCGTTTACCAGTGGCACAAGCGGTTCAAAAGTGATCGTGAGTCAATCGAAGATGATGAACGCAATGGCAGACCATCGACATCGAAAACCGACGAAAACATTTATGGAGTAAAAGAAATGTTGGTAAATAACCGCAAATTAACCATCAGAGAGATAGCGGCGGACTTGAATATTGCCGCCCGTCCAAGACATTTTGGTTAATGATTTGGGTTTCCATCGTGTAGCAGTAAAGTTGGTGCCAAAAGACCTCAATCTCATGCAAAAAAGGGACCGTGTTGACGTCGCAAAAGAGATGATTTGCGAGGCTGAATTCGATCCCACATTCACCAAAAGGATCATTACTGGAGACGAGACGTGCGTTTATGAGTACGACACGCAATCCAGACATCAGGCAAGTGAATGGCGTTCACCAAATGAACCGAGACCAAAAAACCACGTCGTTTTCAGTCAAAAAAGAAGACAATTCTCACGGTTGTCATGGATTACAACGATGTAGTGCATCATGAATTTTTGCCAGAAGGCCAGACAATAAACAAAGACTATTATTTGGGTGTTATGAGACGTTTGCGTGAAGCAATTCGCCGAAAGAGACCAGAATTGTGGGCAGAAAACTGTGCCATCATTATTCGTAATTTTTTTTACGAAAAATGCAACAAATACCATCCAACAGCCACCGAATTCATCTGATTTGGCTCCCTGTGACTTCTTTCTGTTTAATCGAGTTAAAAAACCACTACGGGGAATGCGTTTCAGCAGCCGAGAGGAAGTAATGGAAAAATCGCAGGAAGCACTGATGGACCTACCGATAACCAAATATAAAAAATTTTTCGAGGATTGGATCAAGCGCTGGCATAAGTGTGTTGCAGTCGATGGGGATTACTTTGAAGGGGACAATATAGTTTTAGATGATACAAGTTTATATTTTTAATTTTCTGAATAAATTCCGTACTTTTTGATCAAGGTGGTATACTATGTGTGGTAGAGCGTGAGAGCAGAAATTTACGCTTGTTACAAGCATGATGGCTGGGTCGTGTAAAGCGGATGGATATCAGGCAGATCCAGCCTAAAGGATCTTCAAATCCGTCCCGATGAGACAACGCAGCAAGAAAAGATAGAGGATGCTTTATTTGGATAGAGCTAGTTGGAGGGATATGTACATATATTGGTTGACGCTAAGGACCGCCCAGTCTGTAATCTGCCAGTAAAGAAAAGCAAAGTAAGGTAGGCCACTGGTTCGAAACGTCAAGAAGAAAAATAAATCGATCGGAGATGACAAACTGCTTTAACCCTTGTCTTTCTATCGAAATGGATAGTAGTCTGTTGTGCCTTATTCTTCAGAGTTCGGGGGCATGTACATAATATCTCATTAAAACTTGTATGTATACCACAATATCTTTCATTGTAGCCTATGGAGTAGGCTGCCGTTAAGTCTGTGTTTTCCGTACTTCAAACTTAGGAGCAGTATGTTTCCAGTAACTTTATTCTTCAAATTGCGGAACTAGTAATATTATTAAGGAATTTGAACTGTTCAGAATAATGAAATCAAAAGACTACTGATGATAATTTGGGTGTGCTCAATGGAATGAACGGCTATTTTCTGTTACCAAACCAAAGAAAATGCTCGGCGGAAAGAGGTTTGACTCCAACGATGAAATATCTCAATAAATTTTATTAATGGAACAGATCGAAAAATTGGAGAAACTTTTGATGAAGTGTATCTTTCATTCAAAATGTATTGATCTACCTCCATATTCAAAAGATTGCCTTTCCTTCGTGGCCGAGATAAACATGGCGGAGTTCCTATGTTTACATAGCCAGCTATTAGGAGATTAGTGACAAACTTTACTTAATTACTTGAATTCCTATATAATGTATACCTGTAAAAGACACTGTGAATAAACATGAAGGTGAACATAAAAAAAAAAACATAAGACCATAATCTGAAAAGTGATCTAAGAGTATAATTTCTTATAATAGGTTATGATAGTTCACTATTTAAAATAATACTCTTATTCAACTTACCCAACTGTCTTTCATGTCGAGGATGCATATTGTCCGGTGATGATACTACGCGTCTGTGTTTCCCAAAATGATTCATATTTTGTGGCGTTTGTCCAAGTACCTATAAAATCGATCACAAACATTTTAGTTACAATAAAATCACTAAACAATTAATATACCACCCGTAAAGCTTGAGCATTTAATTCTACATAATAACCCGCATATAAAAAAAAAATAAAAAAAAAATCAACAAAGAACCCAAACAGAACTACAACTGAATATTGTTAAACAAGAAAAAGAATATAAAATTAAAAAAATAGGTAAAGAAAAGAAAATCGCATGCAATAAATAAATTCCCAATTGTGTGACCAATTAGAAAGAGAAATAAACAAAAGTAAACAAAGAAAAAATTATATATATATAAAAATATTTAATCAAGTATCTGACGCACATGCAATTTCTCCATCAGATACGCGGGTTGTTCTTTGTGTTAGTGAGGTTTCTTACTCCGAAGACTTTTATTTACAAGGTGATTACACTTCAGCAACGGATATGGATTTCAAATTCTACGAAATTTATCAATAATCTGCACTCAATATTTGTGTATGTGGGGGGTTGGAGTGGACAGATTATAAGCGAAAAGGGGATCAATGTGATGCTACTGATTTAAAAGAACCATGGCACTTAAATAGTGGTACTCGTATCATTTTTCAAAGTTTACTTTTCGATTAAAAGCGTTTAAATACAATATCTTTCCGTTCCAGTTTGGAATCGATTATGGTGAGAGGGATAGGGGAATGTGTATGAAAAGTGTGTTACATGTTATAAGCAATGGTGTGCAAAAGCCTTAGTAAGTAACGCAAGGAAAAGTGTAGTAGTAGTGACATGCTTTTAAATGGTGTTAAGTACTCAGTGTCCGATTGATCATGCGACAAGTTTTTGATTTACAAGTTTACTTTGTATTTTACAATTTTCGTTCTATCAAATAATTTTATGGTTACAAAATGCGTATATACTTTTCTTAATAATCGTTTTTGTTTACGATTTGAACGTTTATAATTTTCTATGTTGATTTTACTCACGATTCTGTTGATTAACATTTAAGTAAACGTATAAACGGTGATATGGCAAAAATGTTATGATATAATGTGCTAAGCAAAAAAATGTTCAAAGCATATACATTTAACCCGAAACAGGGCCATTCAAATATTTTTGATACGTTTATTCATACAAAAGGTATCCGTGGTCGATACATTTGCCGACAAATATTATAGCTGGTTCGACGATTTATCTAACTTACCATGGAGTGGAATTAAAAAAAACTGTTCCAAGCTAAGCAGTAAGTAATAATAAATCCTTTCAGATTTAACATACATATGTACTCGTATATAGAAGATGCTACGATGAACTACAAACGACACCTGAGTTAGAGACTCAACCTCTACTGACGTCCTATGGATTCAGTTTTACAACATCATCAAAGAGATAGCCAAGTTCGATGCCTGTGGTATGATGATGCCTGCAAATACCTCCTCGGAAGTACTCTAATTGAGTCCATACAAGTTAAATAAGGACAAGTTTGAAAGGAATATTCGTAAATCATGGACAATGTGAGTATGTAAGATTAGTGCAAAAGATCTTATCGATGGCAAATTTCCGTAAATAAGCAAAAGTGGTGGTATAACGATGAGTCGAAGACAGTAGAAGGCAATAAAAAACAAGCCTTCTTTCAAAGGGAAAAAGCAAAGCTGATATTTCGACTACGAAAGATGCAAAAAAGAGGTAGTAACAGTAAAGTCATTGAATCGCAACTTGGAAGATGAACTTGAAGGTTATCAACTGATAAGCAATTGAAGATGTGCATCAGTCTAACACAGGCGAATAGAAAAATATTTTTTAAGATTGCGGCACAAAGAAGACAAAATTTGCAAGGGGTTCAACCGCCGAAATATATTCAGGGCTATAGTGAAACAAAATTCCGAGGAGAATTTTTCCAATTTCCCTAAAAGAGGTATCGGCATCGAATTTCAGATGAGGGAGAAATTGGTATCATGAATGAAATTTCCCTCGAAATGTTTCCATTGTTTTACAGCTGATGGAATTGTGAGATTAAAAGTAGAAATAAAATAGAAATATGATATGTACGTAAGTTTTCTAGTTTTTTTTTTCTAAGAAAAACAAAAGACAAAATCAAAAACAGTTGCGAGACTATGATAACTATAAATCGAGACATTCTAAATGGTTTTACAAAAAATAGAAGCAAATAGATAATCAAACAATTTTGATTCAAAAACTGATAGGACATGAGAAAATGCTTCCTAAAATAACGACTGTGCTAGTCCAACCTAATAGTCATTTCCCACTCCTTTCTGCTAACCACCTTTTACGAAGAAACGAAGGGATATGCTTAGTTTCACTATGGGTGGAACAGCAAGTGGAAAGGAAAGTAAATGATATGCTGTGCACGTTTTACTCCTTTTTTATTTATAAAATGATCCAACAAATATCAGTAATCAATACGTCTTTATAATAATCACCAGGGTAAACGGATTTTAACAACTGTTATCGAATTTGTTTTTATATTCCGGAAGAAATAAATTTCGATGGAAATTCACTATAGGAAGAAAGATTTCTCGGGAATGAAATTGTTCGGAAGGAATCTCGTTTCCCTCGAAATTGCCAATAGATCTGAATATATATAAGACAAGGAGTGATATCTAATCGGTAAACAACAAAATTTCCAATAGAAGAAAAAAACATTTTAAACCATTGCTTAACGAAGAATTGCTTCGAGAGTCGTGCATGATGAGTAAAGTGTAGATGTTACGACAGCCGAAGTTCACGAATCTGTAAAAAGAATGGACCAGACACGAGCAGTTCAGCCGAATCACATACCCCTAAGTATGAGCGACAGTCGGAAATCTTGGATTTAAATGGCACGGAAAAATGTTCTTTCGACAATCAAGACGTTAACAATTTCCAGTCAGTGAAACTTATATTGCATAGAAGTATAGAAGAACATACATATGTACATAAGGATGTTATGTCATATGTACGATGACGGCAACAACTTTGAATACGCCATGCTCAGTTGTAAATCATAATAGGAAAAGTGATGACAATATTGCACATAGAGTTAGTGCAATGAAGCATGAACTTTTTGGGAAACATTAAAATTGGTTCAAGTACAAAGTCATGGTGATCAGTATGGAGTGAAATGATGAAGAATTACATCACAGCGGTCAAGTGACAGAAGTAGAGCACACTATTGTCGTCATTGCTTTCAAACGACTATGGAATTTATTGCACCCTTCGAGGCCGACATCCGACCGGAAAATTTCTATAGCAATATGCATCAACAACAGATAAATAAAAGTTACGAAAACGCAACACTCAATAGAAGTCAATAAGGATCATCGTCATTCTCAGCGGTTTTATTGCTTGGCGTAAGTACATGAAAACGGATCCGAAACTCATTACAACATTGAAAGGAGTTTGAACAAGCTTCGCCACATATTTGGAAGACAGTCATAAAAAAGCTCACATAACGACTCATAATCTATCGACGAAACAACCCAAAACAGTGAAACGGCTACGAAAATAAGAAATAGAAAGCAGAACACACCCAGAAGGTGATAATATTGAAGCATCTGAATGAAAAGGAAAGTGTTGCCCACATCGCAGCCGAAAGGCATCATCGCGAATTTACCGTAGAAAAACAATCCTTAGACTGCCAATTTCCGTTATAGAAAACAGTCAAATGTCGCGTTATAGGAAAAAAGGTATAAGTCTTGTCGAAACTCGAAATGAATGAACAGATGCTCACGTTTTTGTCGCATTTCAAATTACTGCCACGAAAGAAGAGGTATGATCTAAAACTTCTGTATACAGCTCTTAACTCTGTTATGCGGACGACCTGATAGTAGCACTATTAAGACCAAAATAGCACTACCATACGAGTGGTACGAGTAGTGGAAGATATTTCGTAAATATTGCGTCTTCGGAAGAACGCCGCTCAAACTTGTAAAAAAATTATACTGTATACGGGAAAGAAAATTTATCGGAACCCGCAGCTAGGAAATGGTTCGCTCGATTTCGTACTGACAATTTAATAAGCCAGTTCTTGAATATGGTTCACGTATGACAATCGGAGGCGTCAAGGATGGTGACAGCGCAAAAGGTGATGCTATGTATGTGGTGGGACCGGAATGTTATCATCCACCATGAGGTGCTTCCAAATGGTCTAACGATTAATTCTTAACTCTACTGTGAACAATTCGAGAGATTACGCTAAGTAATTGAAAGAAAATGACCCGAATTGACCAATAGGTGTTGTCTAAGACCCAATACATGTGGTCAACAAATGGCAATAGACAAAGAAACAAATGAACATGTTATCGATTCATAGATTGCATTGTAATTTTGCGTTTGAAGTCAGTAAAACAAGCGGTACATGTTTCTTGATGAATCGGTAGTGAATATTTAAAGAATGTGTGAGTAAAACTCACTTAATGTCGGAATTCATAAAATAGAGACGGCAGGGGCCTTCAACATTCAAAATCAAAATGGACAACATTTAAAATCATTATAATGAAACTAGAAATAAAAATTCGATGGAAAAGCTTTAGAGATTTTACATTGTTTCGTTCTTTAAGAGTACGAAGGCTCTAAAAATGATCTTACCGTTGATGCAAAAACAAAACAGACACTTAGAAACTAGATTAGTGTAATAACAAATTAAATAATTTTGCTTAACAATTTATCTGTTTGTTTTTTTTTTAAATCCCACCACCATTTTTTAAATATCTACAACTTACAAACAAAATATAGATAAAAGCCAAGTTTAGTATTTTGTACAATCTGTTAGTAGTTTTGTGCAGGCATATATAATTTCCGTGTTTTTTTTGCGTTTTACTGAAAGCTTAAAGCTATTGTACATCAATTTAAGCGTGTGTTAGATTCGTACCTATAGCTACGATTACAAAATTATTGTGTGCGTGTGTTAATTAGCGAGTGCCCGATATTAAGAAAACTATCGTAAAAAAAAAATAAACCACAAATTTCCCCTTCTATGTCAAAGATACGTATTTTTAATAAACCCCCCTTTCAACCCGCAAACACATCAAATATAATAACTCTCGATCTCCATAGAAGATTTGCAGTTGTAGTACTAGCAGAGGTAGTAGTGTTTGATAGCTCTACTTACAGCGGACGAACCGGAACCATGCAATGATGGCGGTGGTAATGGTGGCGCCGAACCGTGATGTTGCATTTGATGCTGCATTTGTTGATGCTGTTGCAATTGTTGTACGATATTTGGTCTCTGTGACAGTGGAAATGCTGCTGACATATTGTCACGTACCGGTGTGCATGTGGTCACCAGCGGATAGTTCATTAGAGTGTCAATACTATTTGGTGGTGGTCTACCACCAAAACCATTTCCACCGCTATGCTTTTTGTTAGGGTTTAATAAATTTTGTGATTCCTCCATCATGCCTGGTTGTCTGGGTGGTAAAGGTGGTGGAATGCAGTGATCTTCGTCACCATCCTCACCGTTGCCGTTGCCCTTTTCCATTTGTAAAAACATTTGAGTACTCATCTTCGGGTCTGACAAAGCTTTGGTTTTGGTTTTTGGACGCTTTTTACCCGAAACTGGTACACCCGATGGTTTTTGCGGACAGCTACCACCAGCACCAGAAGTAGCACCTCCACTTGTGATCTGTGTTGGAGAACCACGTTGTGCATTCGGTGTAGCCATTGTTGAATGATCTAAATCCGATATGGGTACATTACGACGCCAATCTATGTTAGCCGATTCGAGAAGTAAATTTCTTGGAGGGTTTCTCTGTGGCAGAGGTGGTGGAATATCCTCTTTCAAATTCTTTGTACTGCCAGAGAATTTTTTCTTTGGAGCTGATGTCTTCGGTGTTGCCGCAGTATCCTTGTGGTGTTTTGATTGATGCTGCTGCTGATGTTGTTGTTGTTGTTGTTGCTGCTGCTGTTGATGGTGAAGGTGATGAGCATAGAATTGCTGTTGTGGTGTACCCTTTTGTTGATGCAGCGACTGTGACATAGAATGCGATAGCAAGGGACTCGGGGTGTTGGCCGATGATACTGGCAAAAAGTCTGTTGTATTGCTTAATGGTGATGTTACTTCCTTCTCCGGTTTCTTACGAGTTCCCAAACTAAGTGAAGACAACGACCGTGGAAGGAGTGATAGGAATGCAGGACTGGATTGTGGAGCTTGTGGAGTTGTGGCAGGATGATGGGATAGATGAATATTGGGTGGACTTGGCTGATGGGGAGAATAGTGTTGCTGTAGGATTTGAGTTGGAGTCAAAATTGACCCTTGACAGAGTGTATTTGGATTTTTCATTCCCATTGGCGATTCCTGTTGGATTGGAGGAAGGTTTTGGTTTTGTTTTAAGAAAATTACCTCTTACATTTATACATTTATTATATTTTTGATTGGTTTTTTTTTTTTCAAATCAGTTTCTCACGAGTATCTTTTTACGTTACTTTGATGCCTGTCGCTTGCTGTGTTTGTTAGAAAGTCAAAAGTTATTTCGTGCCAAAATTATGTTAAACATTTTAATTTTCATTTTTTTTTATTATTATTATTTTGCTGTTAAATTTAGTTGCCTGCTCTTAAAACCTAATTTATTTTCTTATGTTAAGCATCTTTAAAAGTGTATTTTGTAGCTGGTGTGTGTTGTTTTTTTTTTGTGTGTGTTTGTATCACAAATGAATGGAATTGAAAACGTAAAAAAAGACAATCGCAATAATTTGTTATTAATTGCGATAACATTCGATGAATTGACATTGAACTGCTTTTTTCTTTAAAACAACAAAAGAAAAAAAGGAAATAGAAATGGACTGGCTTAGGTTTTTACAAATGACCAACCAATGCCTTCAAAAAAAAATTCTTCTACAATGGAATTGAGTTAACGCTATGCAGCTAAAGATGCAAAGTTGTGTAGACTGGCACAAGGAAGTTACATATGTAAAATGAAAAGTTTAATTTTTTTTTTATTATTAGATTTCTTCAAAGAAACAAGGAAGGGAAATGTAAAAATGACTCATTATGCATAAATTTGTGAGTGAAATGTGAGGAATAGCTCTAAGTGGGAGTACTGTGAGAAAATGCTTCACAAATAAGTAGATGAATACATTTTAATAAATTTTTAAAGTAAATAAATTTGGTGACTGAAATATATTAAAAAAACAGCAATAGAAAATTGTAAATAAACCGACCAAGGGCTATATGGAGTCTGATCTAAATCCTATAATTCCTATCCTTTGTATTTGGATTCTAAATCCTTTGTAGCGTTTACATTACTAAGGAGGGTTAGCAAGGACGATATAGTGAAACCCTTGACAAATTAAATGGGATGCGTAAAAGTCTATAAAAACCTTAAATTTTATTTTCAAAATTCTAGAAGTAAATTTCTAGTCTAGAACATATCTCAATTAACTCAAAGTTAAAATATTTATGACTGTACAAAAATGAGGAAAATACAGAATATGTAATCTACGATAGAAAAAAGTTGTAACACTTTATTTGTCCTAATTGTGATACTTGAAGTAAAATACAACAACATTGGCCCCGGTTACTAGTTTCGTTTAACAGGACTTGAGTTGCTTAACCTAAAAGTGTGAGTGTTAAAAAAGAAGAAAATACCAACACTGTAGTGGCTTATCGGGAATAACTTATCGCGATTGAATCAGTGGGCCGGAAATCTTATATAAGCTGTTTTAACGTATTTGAGAGCAATAAGATTTTTTAGGATTGATGGGTGTTTAAATAAAGATGGTGGCACATAAGCCCTAACAAATGTGGTTTACTGGATCAGGAATATCCAGCCCCTTTCATGAAAGGGTTCATGGTACTAAATAAAAAATGAATGCGACAACGGCTGCTCTAATATCATCGAAGTAATCGTAGGTTACTGAACCGAAAAATTAAAATAAATCGTACTGCAGATCAGAGCTGCTCGTGTGATTTATGAACAACGGATTTCCACAAAGAAAAACAAGGCTCATGGAACACGCGGTTGAGGAATAACATTCGAAAGTTCGAAAATTTCACCAATGTCACCATCACAGCGATGATGATTACAATTCTACTGTCACTCCTGAGTGTTATGAGTTAGGAGTTTACATCAATTCATCCGATAAATACGATTTCGGAATTCTTTGTTCCAATGAACACAGTGAACTCTCTGTGATGCGTCTGGGGCAATGCTCAACAGCAAATGGGGGCGAAACAAGTTAATGTTGTAATCAAGAACTGATACCCATCAACATTTGATCAGATTTTATCAACGGGCGAGTTAAATTTCTCTCTCCGATTTAAAAAATTAATAAAATTCTTTTTTTCAGACTTTTGAGGGATTAAAATATGGATAAATTATGGAGCGATCAAAAATGGTCACATTATTGTAAGAGCTCCAAAATTCTCAACCGTAGGACAACAATTACGGGAAAATTACCCAAATTACACTTTTAACGAATATAATTTTTTGCACTTAATGTAACAAAAGCGAATGAATTAAACTTTTTAATTTTTAATTTCTGAATGATACCCCCGTAGAGATCAAATAAAGTAGGTATAAGAAAGCAATATTTTACCTTCCTCCCCTACAATTAATATAACACTCTATAAGGAACAATCCCAATCCGGCTCTATGGCGATAGTGGAGTAAAAGATACGGTCATCAACTGTATCGAGGCATCGACGTAGTTAGAAGAGAATATAAAGGCATGGTTGGGACATGTAGAGCGAACGGAGGAGAACCTCCAGATTGCAGAACAGGATACTCTCATCTGTGGCACCTTTCATAAGTGAAAAACGACCTGCATTGTGTAGCCGGCAAAACTGACAGATACCAAGTAACCAAGGTGACTGGAAAGACTCGTTGGTTAGTACTCAGGTACACTCAAAAATGCTAAGTAATACGAGTTGCACGGCAAGAGAGGAAATATTTACTCCCACATTCATTTCAGGTGGTAATAAAAGGTACCTGCAAGTAGGTTTGGCAAAATATTGCAGTTTAAACTGATGTCCTTTAATTTTCTTCAACTTGTTAGAAACTTGATGCACACAATTAGGTACTAAGAATAATAACAACCTATATTAAAGATATCTGAAGATGTCCTTCGTATTTCGATTTCTTCGAAGTGATAAAGTGGCTCCTAAAGCAATACATGCTATGTAGCAATTTTGGAAATCCGTTTTGAAGAGCTAAAACAGTTTTACTGATCATACGACTATAGGAAACACAAAATAACTTATGAAAGTGAAAAATGTGTCTCTTTCAAACAGAAAAATATATAACTTACATCTCAATCCTAAAAGCCATAGTTTTAACTATTCATGTTTGTATTCTAAAAACACTAAACCAAACTTATTCCTTTTTTTAACTCCACTTTCCATTTCAGATAGCGGACACAAACATCCTACTCATTTTGCGATCAGCGAAAATTCTGATTTCAGCTGTGATTTTACACAGTGGAGTGTAGATTTTTAGACCGATATTGGTAGATGGAGATAACTAAATAAATACATGAATCGTCACAGACACCATCAGGTGCAAGAATTTACCTAAGCAAATCGTGAACCGGTTATCATAAAATGAATCAAATACAAATAATCAAAGAAGATCAAATGTTATTGTATTTTACTTCATTATTTTTTCTGATTTCAAATGGTCTACATTCTATAGGAAACCTATAATACTACACACTACACCCTATAAAGCAAATTGAAAAGAAAAATCTACTCTAAAGGGACCTACACCACTTTGTCACCCTGCTTTTGAGACCGGCGCTATTTAATTTGTGTATTGTTCTTCTTCTTTTTATTAATTTAATTAATTTATTATATACAAAACAAATTAAAAAACAAAACACAAATTCAACAAAAAAAGGAAAACAACATTTTTAAAATTAAATAAACTAATTAACTGTTGAAATGTAACAAATTAGTTAAGAAAATATCAACGGTTGAAACGTATGACATCATCGTTATATTTTGTTATTTGTTAACCGTGAAGTTGTAGTAGGAAGGGGAGGGCATACATAAATCGAAAGTTGTATAGACTTTGCATTAGCGAATTTATTTTTATCGCAGCTATTCATCAATTCCGTATCTAACTATTTAATAGACAATAAAGAAAAAAATAAAAAAATAATAAATAACTACACAATCAATGAATAACTACAAATGTGATCGATTAGGCTCAATACATTTAGTTGTTGTGCATTTGACTGCATTGAGAAGGTTATTTAGAGACTAATACATCAATCATATTCGTAGTATGCCCACCCGCAATTACAGAGAGGATTGCCAGAATATATAGCGTCATTGTCACGAAGATAAATTTCAAATAAATACCTCGCCTCCGACTTGACGTAATTGTTCCTTTAATTTACGTATGTTTGCCTCAGAAGTTTTGTAACTTGGATTGTTCGAATCTCCTTTCAGACGTTCAAGATTTTTCTTCTCCTGTTCAAGCATCAGTTGGAGTGTTTTTATTTTATACGATTCCATTTCCCTTCGTTTGGCATTCTGAAAGAAAATTTACAAAAATTAATGTTGTTTTGAATTTTTTCCCAACATCGAATTGTGTAAAGATTTTTCTTTCAATTACGTCAACTGGCTGCGGTCCGGTAATGGAAGCTGTTCGATCTCTTGTCGAAAGAATAGGTGTTGCCGGCCCGAGGCCCACCGAGCTGGGCCGTTGCATTTTATGACTTCGTTTAACCTCCAGTTCGACAACGATGTGAGCTGCAAAAACAAGCGAAAAAACACAATTACTTCGATATTTCATAAAATGTGCAGATGTTCGATTTAATTATATTTTGGCGTAAAATTGGATAGAGAAAGAGAATTGGGTCAATTCGCCCAGCTTTATAACGTTCTCTACCAGCGATACCTTGATAGTGTGCATTCAAGGCTTATAAACAATCCTATGTCTTTCTAAAATACCAATTCGTTAAATACAAAAAAAAATTCTGACGGTTTTCTTCCACCCCTCTCATTCGAAAACATATCATCAACTGATCCGCTTACCATAGCCAACTTTTTTGCTACATTTTTTAAGCAATCTTTTGCCGATAATTCCTTCGTACCGGATCCCTCTTATTTCAAATACCTACTTAACTTCCCCATTGGCCCCTCAATTTCTCAAAGTTCATTCATGATCATACAGTAATAGAAAATAAATTACTACAACTTAAAGATGACCTTCCATCCATATTTCTTAAAAAGTGTTCCTCAACACTTTCCCACTCCCATTCAAATCTCTTCCAGTTATCGCTCTCTCAAGGCGAATTTCCAAAGATATAACACTGATACACAAAAAGAGATTAAAGAGTGAAGTCACTAATTACCACCCCATAGCTAAACTTTTACACATACCCAAATTCCTCGAAAGCATTTTGTACGAAGCCTTACGCTTCCAGTGCAAATCTCTTATTTCCCCTAATTAACACGGTTTTCTGAAAGGTAGATCAACTACCACTAACCTCGTCGAATTTGTGCCCTTTGTTGTCTAAGCCTTACAAAGTGGTAAAGAAGTTGACATTATAGCAACTGCTCAAATTGTCCGCCCTGGGCTTTGAAATCATTTTACTGAAATGGATATCTCCTTACCTGGATGATCGTTTATTATAGTGTTCGTTTCAGGTATGTCCTATCGGCCTCCTTTCTTGGCCACTTCAGGTGTTCCTCAAGGTAGTCACCTAGGGCCACCTCTCTTCATCATAACGATTTTGAAAGCGTCATTCAACATTCAGCACTTTCTCTCTGTGCTGACTATGCCAAATTTTTTAAACCCATTTCCTCACAACATGAGTTTTTCCACCTGGTGCATAAAAAACTACTTAGAAATCAATGTCAGCAAATGTCAATCGATTACCTTCTCACGTAAGTGCAACAAGTCTCCTCCCCGAATTTAATTTCTCCACGGCCAACCTATATCCCTTGTTGAGCCTATCCGCGACCTTGGCACATTATGCGACAGGGAGCTTAATTTCCGCTCGCATATTGATGAGATAATTACTAAAGCAAACTCACTACTTGGCTTCGTTGAAAGATGGTCCAAAGAATTCTGCAGCCCGTACGTGACCAGATCACTATTCGCCCCTTCTCGAGTACTTGGCTAGCGTGCTCTTCGAGGTCTATCTTGGAACGATCCTCTAATCTTACCTCCTTATCGAGACCGTCTCAAACAGGCTCCGTCAATTGCACGTCTCTTTACAACTCCATTTTCTTTTACACTAACCCTCGAAATCTACGTTGCCCCCGTCTCTTTTATCTACCAGTAAACCGCGCCACATATGGCTCTAACGAACCAATCTCCCGTATGCTGTATAGGAGAAACTCCAACCTTTTCGTTTTCGATTTTAATCGCAGCACTCTCTCACTCGAGTTCGATCTCGTTCACCATCCCTAGCTTTAAGCCCTAGTGATAAGTCCTAGATATATTCCCTTATTTGCTAAACCTTAATTTGTATTATTGTAATTTAAGTCATAGTTTATAAGTTTGTATTAAGCTAAATAAAAGGTCCACAAATACCGACGAGACCACGATGCACACAATTTGGCATCAGCAGGCGTTCGTTGCGTATAATTTTGGTGAAAGACCTGAAGATGTTCCCTTATAAAGTGCGAACCATTCACCAATTGCTGCTGCTGACCGTCAAGTGAGATGAACCTACTCCCATGCTCTGTTAAATCTGGTGAAAGAAGAGGATGATTCCTTATCCAAAATCATAATGAGCCACAGAACCCATTTCCACTTAAGTGGTTACATTAAGAAAGAAAATTTGCGTTTCTGGGGCACGGAAAATCAACATGAAATCTTGGTGCATGCGAATACGCGAAGTGAAAATGTGATTGGCCCTTATTGTTTTGAGAACGCCGATGGCACCACCGTAACCGTAGCTGGTGAGCGCTACAGACATGTTAAACTATCTTTTTTTGCCACAAGTTCCTAAATTGGAATATGTCCCCATGTTTTCCAGCCTGGCGAAACCACTGCGTAAGCTTTTTCATCAATCCTATTCCTCACTTTTGTCTTAACTTTTTCAAGTCATTTTTATTTTTAGGTTATTCATTCATTGTCGCTATTTATTATGTAGTGTTGTACGTAAGTGAAGCAAAAAAGCCATGAAACACAAATGCAATCGGTATTTACTGTTATGAATTTCTTTCAAATACGTGTGTTTGCACAATTGCACATATCGGTTGACGGTTGCTAGTTTCAGACCATAGTTGAATTTATATTGTTTTGCTGCAGTGCGTGTTTGGAGGGCGTAATCAAAAAAGGCTATCAATCGCCGAAAAATGCACCATTTTAAAAAAAATAGAAAGGGGCATTTTGACTAATCTATGGGACATGGATTTTCGTATTTCAGAAGCTGCAATTTCAAAAATTAAAAAAAAAACAAAACAAAACAAACATTTATGCTGCAGCGTCGAGTCCTATTTTGATAGCTAAGGCGAAGGATCTTTTTGCACAAATTTATCCAAATAAAAATCAAGATGATTTTATGACAAGTCAAGGCTGGTTTGTAAATTTGAAGCGCCGGTATGGTATGAAATGGCAGTCACAATTTAACAACTGTACTACGCTGTCTGGCCTCTTTTTCTGATGTCTTCCTGATAAACCTACATTGCCTCCTGTAAAAAGACTATACCAGGCAGAAAAATACGTAAAGAAAGGGTGACTTTTATGTTGTGCGCCAATGCAGATGGATCACATAAACTTAAGTCCCTTGTGATCGGGAAGGCTGCCATGCCGTGATGTTTTTTGAACTTTAAAAGTCCGCGGACTATGATTATTCTACGAGTACAATCGCATGGATGATAGCAAACACTTTTAAAAGATAGTTTCATACATCTTTTGTAAAAGAAGTAAGGACTGGTTTCAATCATTAAGTTATTTTAAATTACTCACAGTTACTGGTTACTGATTATTTCACCAGAACAAACACCAATGAAACCTAATATAGTATGAATGCATGTATTCTAATTATGTATGCTACATATGTCTATATATCCAATGCCATTGGATAAAACACCAATTTAAACATTCCGAAATGAATAATATAATATGTAAATACATATATAAAGACATGGATTTTTCATACGTACATATTGTACATATATATTTTTAAAATTGGATCAGAGTCTTGGAAAAGTTAAGAATTCGCAAAAGTTAAGCACCCAAAAACAAACTGCTTAACTTTTTCGAGTCTCTACTGTACATAAAGGGTTTTCCAATAGGAGTGGATATGAGTATACGAGTGAGCATGTGTGTCAGCAGCCAATGGCAACGGATATGGGTATTAGAAAATATTGAAATGACACTTGTCCATGACAAAAAAAAGTGGCTACACACAGCAAAGGAAATTGTAAAAGAGCCTTTCATTAACCAAAGAATCTTAAGCTTCATTTCTGAAGATGAGCTTAGCCTAGACTCCAACCAACTTATTTATTTACATACATATTTAGTCTTGTTTAGTTAGGCGCGATTTTGGTCTATGGCATTAGCATTTACAAGCTTACATTCATAAAAGTCGCAAATAATCAAATTATCTTCTTTTTTTTCTCAAGTAGTTTTCTTACATTGTTGATCCCTTCTGGTTTTCAAAGTTCTCCTCGACGCCCTGTACTTCTCGATTGGAGTGCATATTCTTGGCTGTCTTAATCACTCAATACATGCTTGTTCGGAGGTGTATCTTCACTCCCAAAGATTATTGACGCAAAAACAACGAAACTTGTCCAAATCGTATGCAGACTTCCCTTGATCTTTTGGGAATGTGCCTTAATAAAGGGTTTTCCAATAGGGACTTGACAATTTTGAATTTAATTTGTGAACGCACTCTTTCACTAATCATCAAACTGTCACTGTCAATTTATTCAGAAAACTCAATATTTTCATCATGGTAAAGTACACGAACGTCTGCAAATTATAAAAATTTTCTACCGAAATTCAGAGTCGGTGATGCAACTTTAAGAGCGTTAACTCCAATTTTCGGTCGTAATTCTCGCCCTAGTAAACAGGCAATAACAAGTTTAGTGCAAAAATTTGAGTCTACATATTCGTTGTGTGATGTTGCCGTGTCAGTGAGACAACGGGTTGGTCGAAGTGTCGAAAACATCGCTGCCGTTCAGGCGTCTGTGGCAAACGATCCAAATCAGTAAATTCCACGGCTTTCTCAGGAATTGGGTAGCGCTCAGACCACATTATGGCGTATTTTGCGTAAAGATCTTGGTTTACACCCATACAAGATCAAGCTGATTCAAGAATTGAAGCCGATGGACCATTTGAAGCGATGTACCTTCTCCGATTGGGTTCTGGAGAAGATGCGCCAAGATGATGAATTTCATCGCAAAATCATCTTCAGTGAAGAAGCCCATTTTTGGCTCAAAGGATTCGTCAATAAGCAAAATATGCGTTATTGGTCGGATGAAAATCCACATGTGCTTCATGAATCCCACTTCATCCACAAAAAATAACTGTTTGGTGCGGTTTGCATGCCGACGGTGTTATTGAGCCATATTTTTTCGTCGATCACGTTACTGTGAATGGTCAGCGTTATCGCGCCATGATCACCGATTATTTTTGGCCCGAATTGGAAGATATAGACTTGGACGACATGTGGTTTTAACAGGATGATGCCACAAGCCACACAGCACACGTTACAATCGATTTATTGAAGAGTAAGTATGGTGAGCGTGTTATCTCAAGAAATGGGCCAGTCGATTGGTCGCCTCGTTCGTGCGATTTAACGCCGCTTGACTATTTTCTATGGGGCTACGTTAAGTCATTGGTTTATGCCAACACGCCGACGACGTTGGAAGAGCTCAGAGCCAACATTGTGGCCGAGTCGTTGAAAATTGGGTCCAACGAATCGACCGCTGCAAACGTGCCCACGGTGGCCATATGAACGAAGTCGAGTTCCATTCATAAATGTTTTGATTGTACTTCAAGCCGATAATAAAGTTTTTGAAATATCTCCAATGGTTTGCGTTTTATCTAAAAAGAAATTGTCAAGTCCTTATTGGAAAACCCTATATATATGTTATTTATACTGAACAGCTTCTGTCGCTCGTGCTGCTATGTATATGTGAAGATGCCTATACGCCTCAAGGCATAGCCTTAATCGAAAATAAATGAAGTTTTAAATAATATTAAAACAGAGTGATTTTTACGTCGTGCTCAGGCACTTTAGGTGTAGTCATATCCATTTGAGTGTTATGTTCTTTATACTAGCTGGCGCAAAAGTCATCACCCTATCCGAAGATATTTTTGCAAATCTCGGCAAATGTCAATTCTACTTTGACATTTGTGAAGTAAGCAGATACAAAATACACATGGAAAAACACTACGACGTCTAGCCGCTCGCCCAGAAGAGTATGGGACAACGCGAGACCGGCCCCGTAGCACCCGCTCTGGTGAGAATATCGCAGCTGTTATTAACGATGTCACAGAGAACCCCGGAGTATCGACCAGAGGACGTGCCACGCAATTGGTATCAATCGGAGGTCTTTACGGAGAATTTCGGTGAAGATGTAAGATATTCCCTTACAAAGTGCAGACATCAGCTGTGAGCTCTTGACCGCCAAGCGTGTAACCTATAATCAAGCCGTGCTGAATCTGGACCACAAGGGAGACAACTTTTCCTCGAAAATCATCATTAGCGACGAGGCCCATTTCCATCTCTGTGGATATGTGAAGAAGCAAAATTATCGCTTCTGGGCACAGAAAACCCGCGTATAACTCACGAAAAGCATTCCAACTTCTTTTTTTGGGTTTTTTTTAAGTCACGGGTCTATGTCAACAAGCCTCAGACTATTGAAGCCCTCAAAGAGAATGTCCGTCAAGAATGCGAGGACCTATCGCTGGAAGTTCTGGACAGAGTGATGGAAAATGCCACAAATCGATCCCAAATTTTTCTCAATTCTGGCAGCGGTCACTTAGCCGATATCGTTTCCTCGACTTAATTGAAAAAAATTAAGATATCAAATAAAATACACATAATAGAACATTTTTGATTCATAAAAAAAAATTACAGCCAAAATTACATAATGTATTGCAATTTACGAGTGACGACGACGTATCATTCATAGTCCAATAAGTGAAAATGGAGGTAGGTTAAGAAAAACAACTTAAGTTAAAAGTTAGTTAATATCTGAAGGTACATATGTAAATAAAATGCACACATTGATATTCTTGAGCGCACGTTTTAATTAAATTGCTATACATATTAACTGTTTTAAAATTACTTATTCCAATTCACTTCGTTAGTCCTCCGTAACCCCATCTAAAGTCCCATCAACAGTTGTTTTTTTCTTTTTATTGTGGTTTAGAATACACAATTTCTACATACAACTCTCAAGTTCCTAATTTAAAATTACCATTACAACCAGAATGAACCCTCGGACAGCATCGACAATAATGAGAGAAAAACATTGAAAGAGAATTAGGAAATCACACAAAAGGCCGGGGGATAAAAACACTTAAAAGTAGTAAAAAGACGAACACATTAGAAACCAGAACAGCAACTAATGAAAATTAATTCAGCCGTAAGGCCAAAGCGTAAGCCGCACACCTTAAATAGCTCTCAATTAAATGTGCAATTATACGTTGCAAGTATTGTAGTTTCAACAATGCACAGACTTTTATTTTTTAAATTTGTTAGATAGAGCGAAAAATTAATGTTCTAGTGAATTGAATGAAATAATGCATACAGCAGATTAGACAATTGCACGTGGTAACTGTTAAACAATCTTGGAATCCGACAGGTGAGAATTCATTCATTGATAAAGTTCTAGAATGTGGTTTTCGATTGATCTCTCGAATCAAATGCAAAAGCAGATACGATTAAATTTCGCATTTCTTCAAAGGATGTCCCCCCCCCCTCCCCTCCACCCAAACCACTCCCTTCTTCCCCTGGGCTGGATCAAGTTGTCATACGACGCGTGCCGAACATCAACCTGGCTGAGGGCCCTGCATATCCAAAAATAGCTCAGTCGCGAACGGAGTATCCGGATACCTGGCGACCTCCGGATTAGCTAACAGATGGACACCTCTTTCTACGGTACTCATGGGATCATATTATGGACAAAACCTTGAAAACAAAATCCGAGGCCGATACTCTTTTAATACCGGGCGGTAGAACGGTGACTGCACCAACTACCGGCAAGGCTCCTGCATTGTCGAGAGGAGGTAAAACTGTGGCAGGCCATGGTGCACCATCTTCTAAAGGCAGACGCAACGAGCCTAAAAATAAAGATTCAGGGAGTGTTAAGACTGTGGCAAGCCATGGTCCTATCACTTCCTCCACCCCTAGCAGCAGCAAGTTTGTGGCAGGCCACGGCTATGTCAAGCTCATCGCGTGTTCCAACCAGAGATCTCTTGATCTCTTCACCAAGGCCATAGGTGGTTTAGGAGAGATTTGGCCTGGTGCAAAACTCGAGGTCGTGTTTAAGGAAGACATTGCTAGCAGACCTCGAACTCGTACCTGGATCCCAGCCGAACCCTCCTCTCCAGAAAGTATTCTGGAAATCATCAGGCTCAGTAACCCGACTCTTCCGACTCATGACTGGAAAGTCGCGAAACTGGAGGAAATAAGGGGCTATTATAGATGCGCGTTAATCGTGATCAATAAGGAATTCCTTAATCCACTTAATCCATACACCTAAGGGTATACAAAAAGGATGAGCTGGATGCTGATAAGCAACCTCCTCCTTTTTTAATACCTGATAACACAACCTTGGATCTCGCAGCGTCGATATCCTTTCCAGAAATGGATAGCGACAACTCTAATCTATCCGAGGTGACTATTAAGCCATCGGTCTCCTCTTCTGACACCCTGTTGGAAATGGAAACCGATGACGAAGCAAAAGAGAGGTCCTACACGATCAGAGATAGAAGATGAGCTTTTGGGCACATCTTCAGAATCGGAGGACCTCAACAACACCGTGGTGGAGGCTACTCTGGAAAACTGTAGCAATGATACGGTTTCTCCAGATTAATCTCCACCACTCAAAAAAGGTTTCGGCCGCACTCATTCTGCGTCTTTCAAAAAAACGCAGAAGATATTATCCTAATCCAGGAACCATGGATTGTAGAAGGCGTGGTGCGTGGACTTAGGACACCCGCATACGCTCCGCTCTATACAAGAGACAAAGGTAAGATCAGAACTTGTATATTAGTGAAACGTAGCCTTAATGTATTTCTACTTCGCAACCTCAGCGACCCCGACTTAACCGTTGCCAGACGTAGAGACTGCCAAAGGCTCCTACTGGTTGACATCGGCTTACCTTGGCCACGACCATGTGGACCCTCTCCCTGGTGATAACCTAGAAAGGGTGGTACTGGAAGCTGGAAGGCAAAAAACTGGCCTCATAATCGGATGCGACGCTAACGCACATCACACGGTATGGGGCAGTGCCGACATCAATGATAGAGGTAAGTCTGCAGCTATTCGCCTTAAAGCAACTAAACAGTGGACAACTAATTCATTTGGCCACGCCAACATTCTTAATACATTAGGAATCCTCACAGAGAACATCGATTACACCATACCTGAACTTTGGTTTGACAGAAACTTCCATGTAAGCTTGGAGGACAAGTCAATCCATCTCTACAGGATCTAAAACCGATAGCGGAGTTGGTGGCGGTGTTTTTTTTTTCAGATAAGCTAAATCTGAACCTCTCTTTCCGTCTTCCAAATTACTGTAGCGTGTTCCAGGCGAAAATTTTGGCCTGGCTGAAGAAAAACGTGATATCTGCAAAGGATATCCACATCTTTTCGGATAGTCAGGCCGCTATCAAGTCACTGGACTCTATCTCATTATATTCTAAAACTGCCCTTGAATGCCGATCATCTCTCATGGAGGTGGCAGAGCAGTTCAACCTTCACCTTTCAACATAAACGTTAACAGTCTCCTACGCTTTATTATAACCTCAAACTGGTTCCATTAGTAAGAGGATCATAAATTCACGTGGCATCACAATGGGCCAATAGACCTAAGTGGGTTGGTATTTCCAACAGCCACTCTTACCTAACCTAACCTAACCTAACCTTGCGTTTCTTGTTTTTTTTATGTACCAAAGGAAAACTGAAGTTTAATGTTTTCTAAGCGAAAACTTTAGCACAGTTCCACGGAAATCCACTAGGAAAACAAATGAAAAAAAAAATTAAAAAGTCACAAACAAAAATTATACATAACTCTGGTCAGACACCAGTAAATATATTTTCCACCTACAAATGACAAATGATCACTCCAAGTCAACCAAGCATCCAAGTCAAACGCTACAAACTTCAGTCAACAGGTTGGTAACGTAGATTTATGGTCCCATAAAATTTTCAAATCACCACTTACAAAGCATGTGTGGTGCTAGGAATGTGAATACTTGAGATGAGAACTTTGGTTCTGCCGTCACTGGTAAAGAGACTTACTTACTTAGTTTCTTATTTAGGTGACGTTATAGTCTGTAGGACAACAAGCTCAACAAACAAGCCACTTCAGCTATTACGATCTCTCGCAAGCTGCCTCCAATTCCGCTCTCCAACTTGGTTGTGGTCGGCTTGCACTTTTGTGAAATCAGTTGAGAAATTAAACTGGCACAAGTTTACGAAAGCTGAAGTTAGCAGTAAAAGACAATTAACCAAGAGCGTACAGTCGGACCGGATCACATACATAAATGACTCGCGATTTTGATTAATAAAATAGTGAGAGGCTATTGAATACCTAATCAATGGAGGGCGAGCTGTCTTCTTCCACTGTATAAAGATGAAGACGACACGGGAAATTGCAACAACTACCGATCGCTGAAACCAATATTGTAAAAATACGTTTATAGACAGTCGACAACGCAATTTTATTAAACGAAATGGCAGTCAATGCAGCTTTGTGGGAGCCGGGTCGACATATGAGACGACTCAAAATTTACAGAAAATAACGAAAAACATCGCGACACCTTGAAAAATCTGCACATCATCTTTACAAAACCTGAAAAAGCCTTCGACAAACTTCCCAGAGATCTTATTTGAACGGCGCTAGATTCTCAAAATGTACCCGAGATGTACGTAAGTCGTTAAAACGAAAGTTAAATCAACAACGGAGAAATCGAAGTTAAAACTGGAATACACCAAGGCAGTATACAAAGTCCCTTACTTTTTAATATTGTACAAGATTATCTATTGAAGCAGAATATTAACAAGTTCGGAACGATTTCTCTTCTTTTCACCAATGATATCGGTATCATAAACAAAGACTGATAGCCCTTCTAGAAAATTTGTATAATTGGGTAGAAATGCTAGAAGATAATGAGCTGCGAATTGTACTAAGACCGAATATCTGCATTGTTGTTTTTCCGAACTAGCAAACCTAACTATTAAAATATTTAGAACGAGTTATTAAAATGCGAAAAATGTAAATGCTTGGCTCTGCCGTTGACTACCATGGAAAATGATATCGCATATTAAGTCGGTATAGGATGGCTTTGATGCCATCTCCGCTGTATTTTATGGCAGAAATAGAATGTGGCTGACACTTAAGTGTTTATTGTTCGTCAATGTTTAAAATACGCATCACAATGTTGGACGAAATTACAGCGATGGAAATTAAAATGTTACATATATCAGCGCATATAACAAAACGGGATCTACTCGTAATAAGAAGTACGCGCATTCGGGCAATTATTCAAATGCGAAAACATCAGCAAACTCATAGTCTGTAAAATGTTTCCTAGGTCAGTAAATTGAGCCAACCCCACAAGCGAGGTTGTAGCAATGCAGATAGTAATCGCATGTAGGAGAAATATGTAGCATTAGATGTAATTATGCGCGTTACATATTTCAACGGTTAATAAAAGAAGTAGTAGTTGTTTCTGTTTTTTTTTTCTTTTTTCTTGGTTTAGCTCCGACCAAATAATAGACTTTTAATTTGTACGAGTATCAAGAAAATCAAAATTTCTGTTAGTCTCTTAAATATTCGTGTTTTACAGCTGAAATAGTTTCGGAAAGGCTTAGTGCTGTCCGCAATTTACTTATTAATTGCTTATTGCTTTCCTGTGAATACGTGCATATACGAATATTTGAATTGAAACCCATATCACAAATATAATGCGTACCCATCAGGAATTTCTTGGAATCAGTATGTGAACGTTGTGATAGGGGAAAGGGTAAACATTTTTGTTGACACATTTTCTCCAGCGCTATCAACAAGACTATGATACCGTGTATCTCACGTAACAGGTGGTTCGATTTTTAGTTAGTGCCAACCTTCGAATGATACGTGTCAAAATTTAATAACATTTCACCCATTAGTCATCGAAATATTGAAATTTTAGTGACGCACCTTTTGCTATTTTCAATACCATGGAAACAAACGGGTTTCGTGCATTGATAAATCACTGTTATTTGATGGGAGAAAATACCGTTAAAATTTAAGAATGGCTTGAAAATTGTTCTGAGGAATTTTCTCGGTCGAAAGCAACCATTTGTCGCTGGTTTGTTGCTTTCAAACCGATGCTGAACGCTTTGAGCTCCCAAATGAGGCTATTACGCTGGAAAACATAAAAAAAATCCACAACCGTAAAGCGAAAGCGCGTAAGATAGTTGAAGTGGATGCCGCTTATGGACCGAAAACAACAATGAGTTGATCATTCGGACCGATGTTTGGAGCCGTTTAAACGAAATAAAAATAATTTTTTCATGCGGTATGTAACAATGTTCGCAAACCTCAAAAAAATGCTCGCCGGAAAGAGATATGGGTCCAATAAAGAGATGATCGTCGAAACTAGGTATATTTTGAAGATTTGGACAAATCGTTCTATAAGAAAGGCATAGAAATGTTAAAGTGGCGTTAGAATGATTGTATCACTCCAGGAAGGGACTAAGTTGATGGAAAAAGTTGAATTTTGTTAAAAAAATTGTGTTCTTATATGTTAGTCTCGGGAAGCACCTGTGATGTTATCTGTATAGGTCTAACAATTTTGTAAATATTTTAGACTACATAGAGCAGACAGTTTTAAGAAGTTTATACGCGAATCATGATTTGAAATATTACACTTTGAAAACAGAAGGGAATTTCCATAATAATAAACAATCATTAAGGATTAAGGGCTGACCAGAATATGAATCTGAAGCTTGAATCTTGAATCGCTGTCAAACGCAGATACACGTCAATCTCGAATCTGTATTTCGAAGTTGGGTGCTTTTCAACTTCGAGATACAGATTCGAGATACAGATTCACACAGATACGCATTGTGTTGGCGCCTACGGCTATACATGTATTCAACTTTTGACAATTCGATATCAGATTCAAGCTTCAGATTCACATTCTGATCAGCCCTTAAGACCAAGCGCTGCCGTTATGGTCAGGAGTTTCTTGAAAATTACTCTGAGGTGGATTATTCGGTCAAGAAGAAAATATTTAATTTGTAAAACGTGTTGTTCTGAGTGACCAAAGATTGAAAAGCAAAAAAATGTCCACATACTGGATTATCAAAAATAGTACACAATTTTTTCACGAAGCTCCGGGACTTTTAGAAAAAGAAAAAGAAAAAACGAAATAGGACAAACCTTTTATTAAATTTTCAACATAGTAGGAAAGTTATCGAAAGATTTTCTTCCCGGAATGCTTCACAGCATGCTCGCCACATTTCGTTGAATAGCTTCTACGTCATCAAAACGCTCTCCTTGAATAATAGTCATCAGCTAAGGGAATGAAAAACCCCGGCTGAGCCAGATCGAGGAGGTATGGTGGATGTATTGATCACAGAAATTGATTTTATAGTCAAGCACAGAGTTATCAATAACGATGAATGCGCAGGCAAGAACCAGTATTTATTTTTCTAATTTTGTTGTGTCAAAGCTGTGAATCGTTCCTACTCTAATATTCGGGTGGTGATACAACATTTTAACCGTGGTTAATGGATTAGAAGATAGCCATATTAAATCTCAACACAACAAAATAAACACAAGCACTTAAAACGCATACTGTTGGCTACTAAATCAAGTCTGGGAACATTTTTCAAGAAAGGAAGAATGAAACAACATATTGTGATAACCACTTAAATGTGAGCAGCGACATCTAGATTCACAGAGCAGAAAATGTCGATACTGGAATAACAAAGTCTCGACTGGAGAGTGGAATTGAATTTTCTAGCAAATTGGAAATTGTATGGGACGCTGGATGGCGAGGATTGTTCTCGAAGTATGTCATTCGAGTATAAATACCAGCATCCCAAAGGTATGCAAGTCAGTTCCAAAGTGTAATTTGAAGTGTTAATTAGGAGAAGTGATTAAGTGGTTTAAGTAAAAGATAAGAAAAGTATAAGTGGTTGAGGAATTGAATTGTACTGAGAGAAAGAATTAAATAGTGAATTGTAACTGTACTGAATAAAGGGATTTGTATTGAAAAGAATAAGTTCTATTATTTGTACCCACACAAACATTTTACATTGGTGTCAGAAGTGGGATAGGACTTATTGTGTGTAAAAAAAAAAACAAAAAAGGTGTTTATTTTTGACTATTTGAAAAAGCTAGAATGGGTCGAAAACTATTGCAGTTGACCCTCGTCCAACTCAAATCCGAGTTGAACAAGAGAAGCCTCAGCGCCAGTGGAGGAAAAAGTGACCAGGTGCTCCGTCTTCAGGAGGCTTTGAACAACGAGGGACATGATCCTGATGCATATTCCTTTGATGTTGACGAGGACGAACAGACAAGTACCGGCAATGACATGGCTGCGATGATGCAACTCCTCTTATTAAAAATGAACGAACAAAAGAATAGCCTCGAACAAAAGCTGGACGAACAAAAGAAAAATATGGAAGAACAGAAGAACATTCTCCAGAACAGTCTGGAACAAAAAATGGACGAACAGAAGAGCAGCATTGAACAAAAATTCGACGACCAAAAGAATAGTCTAGAACAAAAACTGGAAGAACAAAATAACGTTCTACACCAAAAGTTCGAAGAAATAGATAACAAATTTGAAAGAATAGAGAAGAATGTTGGCGAAAAATTCGAACAAATGGACAGCAAAGTTGAACAACTGGCAAAAGAGCTCGACACAGTGCGAAAACAGAAACTGCGAGAATGTTCTTTAAGCGCTCCAAGGAGAAAAGATTTGAAGCCTTCCTCATTCGATGGTCAGACCTCATGGTCTACTTATAAGAAGCAGTTTGAAATGGCTGCCTGTGCAAACGATTGAGACAATGAGGAAAAGTGCTTTGCCCTTACAATGGCCTTGCACGGTCCTGCAGCAGAATTGTTGCAAACAGTAGACATCGAAAAGCATAAAGATTATGTGACTTTAGTGCAGGCTATCGAGAAACGGTTTGGAGACAGCCACATGCAGGAGGTCTACAAGGTCCAATTGCAAAGCCGAACGCAGCAAAGAGGAGAAACACTGCAGCAGCTCCAAGCAGACGTGAGTAGACTTGCACATCTGTCATACCCCACCGCAGGCCAGGAAATTATCGACGAAATGGCAAAAGATGCATTTATCAGGGGAATTGCGGATTCGAAGCTACAGTTAGCAGTAAGGATGGCCGGGAAAAGAACCCTTGCTGAAGCACTTGCCTTCGCTCTGGCGATGGAAGCAGCCAATCAGGCTTCCAGGAGAACACATTTCGTCAGGGAAGTAACATCTATCGAATGCTCCTGCACAAGAATTAGTGCCGAGGAACGAGATACTCGACGGGATAGACGGATAATGCGCTGCTGGAATTGCAATAAAATAGAACACCTTCAAAGGCAGTGTAAAGAACCGGTGCGACGAAAAGACTGCCCTCACTGTGGTGGCAAGCCAATAGAGGAAGAAACCAGCAGAAACAGCTATCAAGAAGCCGGTCAACCTTCCCGAAGCCATCAGTCGGGAAATGCTTAAGCACCAACTTCGCGGGGCAGAAGTTGGTAGCAGGAGTCGACGGCCCCAGGACCATCATCCAAGTCTCGCTGGCAAAACGATGCAACGAAAGCCTTCTAGTAGAAGTAGTTAGTGGAAAAGAAAAATGAATGGCAACAATAGACACCGGTGCCACGGCCTCAATCATCAGGAGGAATCTTGTGCAGAAGTCTTGGCTGCACATTGGCAGTTGCAGCTTGCGAACAGCTACAGGAGCAACGATTAAGGTATATGGTGACGTCCGCATAAAAATCCAATTGGCCGGAATAACATTCACTCACGCGTTTCTGGTAGCTGACATATGCGACGAGTGCATCATTGGTACAGACTTCATGAGAGAACATGGACTTGTAGTCGACTTGGGGGCACAAACCCTGAAATACGGAAACATGGAGATACCAATGATATACGGAAACGCCAATACCTCAGTCTCAAATGTCGTCATCTGCAGCAATCAGAGTCTAGAGCCTTCGTCAGAAGCAATTTTGTGGGCAAAAGTGGAAGGTGGTCCTGGTAGCCACCGATTCTATTTGATGGAGCCAGAAAAGAGAGGAGACTTCATGGTGGGAAAGACCTTAGTGGAGCCAAAGAACAACATGGTCCCTGTAAGGATTCTAAATCCAAAGACATTCAGTGTAAAGGTGAAAAAGGGGGAGATAGTGGGAAAATGCGTACCTGTTGAGGCTATATCGACCACAACGGAAAAACAGGGTGCAAAACCGGTCACAACACTTCAGAGCATAAAAATCAAGAACAAAGTTCTCAGCCTCTGTAATCTGGACGAAGATCAGCGAATCCTGGCAGAAAAACTAATCGGTGAATACGCTGATATATTTGCTACACAAGACGGAGAATATGGACGTACGCATATTGTTCAACACCACATTGACACCGGAGACGCTCGACCAATCCGTCAACCTGCAAGGCGTCTTCCATTGGCAAAGCAAACAGAAGTTGCCGAAATGATGTCGAAGATGAAAGCTGAGGGAGTGATTGAAGAATCGCAAAGACCGTGGGCATCTCCAGTGGTCCTGGTGAAGAAGAAAGATGGCAGCACGAGATTTTGTGTAGACTACCGACGTCTCAATGATGTCACTAAAAAGGACAGCTACCCACTTCCGAGAATCGATGACACTTTGGATATGCTTTCTGGAGCGAAATGGTTTTCAACACTTGACTTGAAGAGCGGTTACTGGCAGGTAGAGACAAATCGTACGGACCGTGAGAAAACTTCCTTCACTACAGGAAGCGGTCTTTGGCAGTTTGCAGTGATGCCGTTTGGACTGTGCAACGCTCCGGCCACCTTCGAGCGACTAATGGAACGAACATTGCAAGGACTCACCTGGAAAACCTGCCTAGTATATTTGGACGACGTTATCGTCATAGGTAAGACGTACGAGGAGCACCGCGAAAATCTAAAAGAAGTGTTTGAGAGGCTACGTAGTGCTCATTTAAAGCTCAGCCCGGAAAAGTGCGCATTGTTTCGTCCGGAAGTAAAATATCTGGGTCACATTATATCAGCGGAAGGAGTAAGAACGGATCCTGACAAAATCGAAGCCGTGAAAAGTTGGCCTTCTCCAAAAGATAAACACCAACTGAGAAGCTTCTTGGGACTCGCCACGTATTACAGAAGGTTCGTAAAGGATTTTGCTGGCATTGCGAAGAGCCTGCATCAACTTACAGAAAAAGGCCGACAGTTCAGGTGGTCTGGAGAATGCGAAAAAGCATTTCAAGAACTGAAGCGACAGCTGTGCAATGCCCCCATCTTGGGTTACCCGACGCCCGGAAAAATGTTCATCGTGGACGCAGACGCTAGCAATGTTGGGGTCGGATCTGTGATCTCCCAAGTTCATGACGGTCAAGCGAAAGTGGTCGCATATTACAGCAAAGTACTCTCCAGACCTGAACGGAACTACTGTGTAACCCGGCGCGAGTTTCTGGCTTTAATTCTGGCTACGAAGCATTTTCATAAGTACCTCTACTGACAAAAGTTCATTCTCCGGACAGACCACGCAGCTCTGAAATGGCTACTCCAATTTAAGAACCCTGAAGGCCAAGTTGCAAGATGGATCGAGCAGTTGCAGGGTTACGACTTTGAAGTGCAACACCGCAAGGGAACACTCCACTCAAATGCTGATGCTCTCTCTCGTCGACCGTGCGGAGTAAAATGCGAACACTGCAGTCGTAAAGAAGCAAAAGAACAGGCAACTATCCAAATGATCAGGACTGAGCCAATAGAGGGTTGGAGTATAGACGAAATCCGTTCCTCCCAACAGGTAGACAATGACATCGAACCAATATTGGCCTGGAAAGAACACGAAGAAAGACCAAGCTGGCAGCAGATATCAGATCGGAGCCAAACTCTGAAGGCATACTGGGCACAGTGGGACTCGCTTTTTGTGCAAGATGGATTGCTGAAGAGAAAATGGGACAGTGCAGATGGGACAACATCTCGTATGCAGCTAATTGTGCCACGGTCCAGAGTCAACCAAGTGCTCCATGAAATACATGACGGAATCTCAGGAGGCCATTTGGGAATAAACAAGACGTTGGAAAAGGTAAGGGAACGTTTCTATTGGATAAGCGCTAAACAAGATGTCGAGAATTGGTGCATAAGATGTGCGGCTACCAAGGGTCCAAAAGTAAAGCCACATGGACAAATGCAACAATACAATGTCGGAGCACCTTTCGAACGAATAGCCATCGACATCGCTGGGCCGTTTCCCGAAACCTTTAATGGAAACCGATATACTCTCGTAGTCATGGATTACTTCAGTAAGTGGCCGGAAGTGTTTGCCATCCCAAATCAAGAGGCTAAGACCGTAGCCGAACAGATAGTCAACAACTGGGTGAGCAGATTTGGGGTCCCAATGGAGCTGCACTCTGATCAAGGGTGAAACTTTGAATCAAAAGTCTTCCAGGAAATACGCCAATATTTGGGAATAAGAAAGACAAGGACAACGCCACTACACCCTCAATCTGATGGAATGGTCGAGCGATTCTATCGGACCTTGAATGAGCATCTATCTAAGGTTGTGAGCAACTGCCAGTGGGATTGGGATCGACACATACCCCTCTTCTTAATGGCCTACCGAAACGCGGTCCATAGCTCAACAGGGCACACACCATCCGAGATCTTATTTGGTCAAACAATTCGGTTGCCAAGTGAAGCAAAATTCGGATCCCCACCGACGGAGCCCAAAGAGGTGAACGACTACGTGAATGACTTACGCAGCAGGATTCGTAAATTGCATGAAGACACCAGAGGAAAGATGAAGCTAGCAAGCAGCCGCATGAAAACTAGGTACGATATCAAGGCGAAATCTTCCGGTTTCAACGAAGGAGATCTGGTTTGGCTGTATAATCCTCAGCGTAAGAAAGGCAAATCACCAAAATTGCAACAGGACTGGGAAGGTCCATACAAGGTGATAACCCGCATTAATGACGTTGTCTACCGGATCCAGCGTGGGGATCGAGGAAAATTGAAAGTGGTCCATTTGGATAGAATGTGTCATTTCAACGGGATGCTGAATGACGAAGTTGTTCGGGACGAACAACTGTAGGGAGGGAGCAATGTGATAACCACTTAAATGGGAGCAGCGACATCTAGATTCACAGAGCAGAAAATGTCGATACTGGAATAACAAAGTCTCGACTGGAGAGTGGAATCGAATTTTCTAGCAAATTGGAAATTGTATGGGACGTTGGATGGCGAGGATTGTTCTCGAAGTATGTCATTCGAGTATAAATACCAGCATCCCAAAGGTATGCAAGTCAGTTCCAAAGTGTAATTTGAAGTGTTAATTAGGAGAAGTGATTAAGTGGTTTAAGTAAAAGATAAGAAAAGTATAAGTGGTTGAGGAATTGAATTGTACTGAGAGAAAGAATTAAATAGTGAATTGTAACTGTACTGAATAAAGGGTTTTGTATTGAAAAGAATAAGTTCTATTATTTGTACCCACACAAAGATTTTACAATATTATAGTTCCATCGGCAAAACATTTAATATAAAATCAGTCCCCAGAACTCTTTAATAAACTGTGTAAGTACAATGAATCTTCAATTTAAGAGATGGGCTGGACATACATATACAGTTCCTATATGCTCAGAAAAAGTGCCAAAGTGCAGGGCTCATGAAAAACCGTATGCAAAACTTCTCGAATTGCCTTTGGACTATTGAACTACTATTGTTTTTAGACCATATGCCAAATATATACATTTGTGGCTCATTTAAAATTTTCCCAGTCTTTTTCTCTCAAGTTGGGACCGTATAGGAACGACAATTTTTTTAACGGTGGTAGCTCCCTCATGGTCTTCAATTCGTTACCCTCTTTTTGGTTAGAAGAGTTTGTAATTATATCAAGAAAATCATACACGTCGGTATCGAGAAAACATTACATTTTGAAATTGGTGAGGAAAGTGTTAAGTCTTTCTAGTCAAACAGAATTCATGAAGCAAATGAATTTAGGTTCATTTACTTCCTGGTTTCAGTTGTATTCCGCAGCGGCATTTACAAAAAACATCTATTCGGAATGTTGAGCCAACTCGAAAAAACGACTTAAATATGAGAACACAAAGATCATTTGTTCATCGGAGGCAGATACCATGCTAAAGTCGTCTAAACAAAGGTTCAATAGACACTGTAGTAGATTTTAAAACTGTAGTAAGAAGAAATTCTCTAACACAAAATCAATCAATGTTGGTGCCCGATTCACTTTCTCTATGAATGCGTGAAAATATGTGACTGAATAGGTATAAACATATGTAGGTACAGACATATGTTTCATTTAGCAGTTTCATTTTAAATACGAATTAATGAATTATAAGACAAAGTAAGATACACCTTCTCTCTCTTATTGCCAAAATTAGCACTACGACTTCCTGTCCTAAGGCAACAGAGTCTCTACAATGTGGGACTATGTAAAGCTGAGGCTAGTACTTAACATGTACTTAGCTATGTATCTACGAGTACCTTGACTTCAACGAAAAACCGAATTATCTGCGGTTGAATTCTCTCCAAAAATCAATACAGCAAATACATTCTTATACCGATATTCTACTCACATATATAAATCTTATTGACATCATCGGGAGATTCACATGTGTCATCCATTAGAAGTTTTAGAATTTCTACAGAAGGTACACAAGGCGGTGCTGGTAAGTAATTCAGATACTATGTTATGTACTGATATTTACTAGTTGAATGCTAATTGTTCCACCGGTTATTACAAATTCATTACTAGATCTAGATTGCGATACCATGTATAGCTAACGTGAAAACTCTTCTTTTTATTTTTTTTTTTCTTCAAAAATAACACACCACTAGCCTAATTCCATTAACTAGCAACCACAGTTCATTACTTTTAATTGAAAACTGAAATTTGAGACTTAAAAGCACACAGCAAAAATAACAAACTCTCATCGTGTGTCGGTCGCGAAAACATTCATATACTGGGGTCTGTCCACCTGACTTGGTTCCGATATGATCATCATCACCAATGACGCTGCATGAAATCATACAGTAATCCGATTTATCACAACAAAAACAAAACACTCAGCTAACAGCTAATAGCCAGCAGTTAACAGCCTTACACAATCTATAACCGAAGTACGTAGCGATGTACGTATGCAAAAATCAAACACTGTCACGTATACACACATTGAGACCATCTCTCAATTATTCATTCCAAGAGAGTTACCGACTTTTCGTGTGGCTCGTCTTCTGTTCGTAGCTGGTAGCTTTGCGTGATTCCGTCACCGTTATGGGCTCGGGGGTAGCTGACTTTCCAGCTCACGTCGTTTTTAAGTTGTCATTTGATCTTAGGGAAACTATAAAAAGCTTATTGAACATCCGGCGAATGTACATATGACCAGCGACTAACAACAAACGACAACGCCGAATGACTGGCGCATGGTGAATGGCGAAGTCATCTCAAATATCAGGAAATCAGATTACCACATGATAGATTGATAATGAGCAACGTGTGTGCTTGTACTTACATTTAATTAAGCTAACAACGGTTGTGTGTTTTTCTGATCGAACTTCTTGACCGTTGACCTAAAAAAAAATTACAAAAAACTTAGGATGCTTCAATTACTTAGTAAAGTGACACAACACTTACCTTCAATATCATATCACCGGCAACTAAACCGGCAACTTGGGCAGCTCCACCTGGTTTAACACTTTCAACATACACCGGATTATCGCCAGATACCTGCAATCGAGCAAAAAACTTTAGTTAGTGAAGTACATATAGCTAAAATAAAGAAAAAAAAAACACTCAACAGGGTGTTACGGGTAGGCAGATAGTTACAATTTTTATCACTTTGACCAGCTTTTTTTAGGAATGTGGGCTTTCGTGTATCGATGCACTATTGAAGTGTTTTCGGTAGAAATTAAAAATTGAAACAAACTATGGAAGCGTTGTACGGGCTATCAGTGGGAAATTTTTGAACATTGAGGTAGAACCTAGTTTGGCTCTCAATTAAAGGAAAAATAAATATGTATATGCTATCATCAAACACAACCAACGCCGGCAGAATGCAACACGGGAAAATTATAGATTTTGAAGTAATAGTAAAGCAATCTATCTGGTGGCTGGGTTTTGTACGGTTAGGCACTGAGTGTCACTAACCTGACTCTGAGCGGTGCTGCAACTATGACATCGCATCACTTATTTTACCTCCTCAGGAGAGCTAAATGGGAATGGTCTGGTCTAACCGGGCCAAGCTTGCAAAACGAATTAGGACGACTATTGAAAAAGAAGAAAACTTCAACTAAACCTCAGAAGAAAGAGTATACTCGTACTTCGGAATGGGTTAAGGACAGGATTACCGGCACCGAAATACAGGGGTGTTTTTGCGCAACTTTACCAGAAAAAACCTGCGGATTGTGCGTGGAGTTAAATGCCCAAACTACAATGTCGCGTTCGGGCGTGCGTGCTTTGGCATGTTTCATGCACGCTTTATATCGAATTTACGATAACTTGCCTCAAAAGCACAAACTTGAAAATTGCAATCCGGATTGTCGCTTCGGCGTTAAGCTGACAGATAAAGTATTGTTTACTCAAATTTCTAATATATGAATTTGTTGCACGAGGTAGAGTAGAAATGTACTCTTCTTATTTATATTAAAATTTAATTAGGTGGGATAACTTCACAAACTAAATAAAAAACAAAAAACAAGAAATAGCCCAAATTACTATTTTGTGCAAGAAAATCATAAGAAAATAATCGCAAAAGGCAATATATTGGAGGTTACCCATTTGGAGTAAATACATTAGACTATAACCTACCCTGTAACTACAAATCGAACAAATCAACGTATCGTGTAATGTAACGTAAGCGAGCAATTCCAATTTTTTTTACAAAAATGACAGTAGGGCTTATAGCCGATAGTTGTCAAATGCGCGACGAAGTAGAAAGTAACTCTACTAGGGCTTTGATGTAGAGATTACGATCAAAAGTGTCAGAAAAGCCTGAGGTTACATTTCGGATTGCTCCATAAGAACCCATTGTTTCTACACAATATGTCAAAACTCGACCGCGCGAACGCGACATTGTGGTTTGGCCAAAATACCCGATCACGACAAAACCATAATTAAGATTTTCAAATAAAAACAAATACAATGTCGACTGCCCTGTTCTGATGCATAAAATACGGAAGTAGTATAGGTCGGACAAAGGGGAAATAAAAAATTATGATACACATAAATGTACAATGCATACTATGGCGACCACTACTGAGAACAGAAGCAGCGTCTATTATGATGTGGATTTGTGGTAAAGGGTAGACTGTAAGCGAAGAGAAGGCTTCTAACAAGGCGCATCAAGGCAAAATCCGTTGGTAACCCAGTCGGAAAGTATAGACTATAGGACATCACGTCTGAAAATGGAATAATTTACTTTGTTGTGGTATTTAATATCACTATAACTGGCATACAGTTTCCTCACCTCAATAATCACAAATCATTTCATCGTCCACCAAACTGATCATACTACGACCAACGCACTCCCAGTACCACAAATGCCTGAACATTTCGAGCAATATTGACTCAGAATACTACCAAGTTGCAAGCAAAGTACGTCCACGGATATTTCAGATGCCACAAGAACGGACCGATACTGTAACCTTATTGTCGTTGGACGGCTGCAATTTAAACAAACCGACAAACCAGTCTCTCGACAAGCAACGCAACCTCCATCGAGTGATGGCTAGCACATGATACCTATAAAGCGGCGCTGCATAGAGTGGCGTTAGCGGTTCGCGCACTGTATGAGCAAAATGGAAGGAATGTACATTGGTTTCCTCGAAGGAAACGGAGAGATCCTATTGCAGAAACAATGTTAAGAAGTCCTACTTAAAATAAGAAGATCCTCCTCTTATTGTCACTTTCTGTATAGACAGAGGAACCTAAAATTTTTTACTGATCCGGAACGACGAGAAAATAGGTGGTGATGTTACCGAATTTTGGTTACTCGTTTTAAAAGACCACAGCATATAGCAGACTTTTCATGTAGTGTACTAATGTTGCGGAGCACTAACTTTCGGCTGAGGTTATACCTTCGGACTTGGAAGTGTTTCAATGCATATCCGAATAGCCTCGGATGAGAATTTCGATTTCTGATGTGGAATAGGCTGGCATAAGGCCTTAACAGGAAACATGGTAGTGAACAGCACCCGATTCAAACATATTGAAATGCTCGCGTAAATAATCCCACGTGTACCTGTTCTGATCAACAATCTGATCACACAACCAGATTGACCATGGAATACAAGCTTTCAGTGTCCTGAACGTACGCATGATATACTGGTCACATATCCGTCCCCATATACACTACTGCCGCAGTTTTAATGCCCTTTCAATACCACCTAAAAAAAAAAAAACCAACCTACTCGCACCGCTACTTTAACGAAAGACGAAGCATACAATTGTAACGCGAGGATAAACGTCTTTTTAGAACCAAGAAGTGCGAGGCGAAAAAGCACGAGTATGAAAAGATATTTAGTGGTAAGGACGATGACCATTAATTCTTTGAACGGATAGGACGTCTCAGTTATAGTATTAAATTGGCGCTTCTCTCTACAGAGACAAAAACAGTAATCAGGTTGGATGTCGGAGCTATAATTGTATTCGTAAAAGACTATGAGGATAAAGTCCCATTTACAATACTGCGAGATGCGATACGAGAGTCGCATTCGAATTCGAATGCGAGAGCTCTCGCATTCAGACATCGGACATCTGTTTACAATGATGCGTCAAAACACCACTCACAAATAGCAAGCTCAAAATGAAAACAACAACAATTTAGCTGTCATGCATTGCGAGATGCGAGAGTTTTCCAGATTTTCGAAATTGACTGCGATGCTCGCTGCGAGATTCGCATTATTGTAAACGAACACATTGAATTACATGTTACGGAAATACTTTTGACAGTTCATGCGCTCTCGTTTTCGAACAACGCATCGCATCTCGCAGTATTGTAAATGGGACTTAACAATGCTGGTAGAACTACAATATAACGAAATTAAAAGTCATTTATGAGTTGAAAAGCAATAAAGTTGAGAGCTCGTTGTCCAAGTCGAGACGAGGTGCATATACATACATGCATGCATATGCCCAGCGAACGGAATACTTCGCCAACTACCTACGGATAAGCTTTCTAAATACCAGATCTCAGGTTATGTGAACCGTATTATGTGAACAATTTAAGCCCTTCGCCAATAGACCGATTGGAGTGACGTTACACCTGGTTAGCTAGTTACATACATACATAGATTAAGTAGGAATTTCGAGCTAATTAAAACAAAGTGAGATTTGAGACAAGACGATTCTATATTCTCAATTAGCTTCATAAAAAAAAATCGGTGCTGTAGACATTGACATCCACCACTATCTTTAAAAGAGTCGGGTATGCCAATGATTTGACATTGTGGGGAACAACGCACTGAATGCCTGTGTGTAGGGTTTTCCAGCGTTGAGAAAGAATCGTGTCAAGTAGATGTAGTGGTAAGTTACCTTACGTCCACAAATAAGCCCCAGCATATTGGATTTTGTGTACTCGTATCTAGAATCTAACATTAACAACAACAATAATGATAGCCTTGGGATCTACCTTACAAAACACTCGCTCGTCCTGACCTATTGTATGGCGCTGAATTGTATACGATAACAGACAACGACTTTTTTGGAAGGAATATTCTTTGAAATATCTACGATCTAATCTGCATGATACTCATAGATGTATACCCTATTAGATGATACCAATAGATTATGAACTATGTGCCGGTATTGACAAAGCTAAGCGCATGAAAATCCAACAACTGCGTTAGCTAGGTAATATTGTCCACTTACAACGCTGAAAAGGTACCCCCTCGCAACGAATTGGTGGAACCCGAAGAAAAACGTGTTAATCTACTTTGGAAAGACCAAAGGTCTTGGCCAGGACTAATCGTGTTTTGCAGTGCCATCGAAAAAGAGCAAGGCAAAAGAGTATATCATGAGAGATACTCAAAAATGTCTAACGTCTTATGAAAAGAAAAGTGATTTAATGTTCAAAAGACAATTCGAAGGGCTCATGAAGTTCGTTGTGATAACTTCAAGCTTACAAACAAGCTGCAAAATGAAAGAAAAGACTGTTACTCATGCCGTCCTCACAAAGCATCTAAAATAAGCAGTAAGACTTTACAATTTTAGAATCAGTGATAATTTATCGTCTTTATTGAAAGAACAAGGGTGGAAAAATCTTTGTAATATCTTACCTATTCCTGCTAAGCTAGTGGAGTCAGTAGAGCTTACTCACCTCTAGTATTAGCTTAAACTCGAAAATTAATACTTGGGGATGCCTGCAATGATCAGATATACATAGCTTCCACAACTTAATTCAACCTTTTGACACAAATCGGGTTTTTTAGACTACACTGTCCAAGGTGAAGTGACACAAGCCTACCTGATGGGAAAAGTGAAAATACCTGTACCAAAGCAAACAACAAACAAGAGTGAGAAAGAGAGAGTAACACAGAAATTGTTAGGTAATAGCGTAGCGATTATCATTCATTGGTCATTTAGGGGGCAACAGAGTAATGGGTACTAAAAACACCACAGCCACCTTGTTATGGATGACTTCATACGGCGGATGACTTTTATGTGCCCACATATTGTATATACTAGTATCCGTATGTATTATATCTCTCCTCTGACCTAATCCCATAGATACACAAAAAGACCTGTGTACTAGTATTAAATGTGAATTGAAGTAAATTTCCAAAGTCATGGGCATGATCATTACAATTATTGGAAACCTACTCGTATGATGATCTTCTCGATTGAAGATACAACGAATATTTACACTTTGCGCTGGCACAAGCCGAGGACGGTTTTGGTTTTAAGTTGCAAATAACAATGTAGATGTAGGAGTGATTCAATTAAATACCAATCGCTCTTGTGTCGTGTTGTGTAAGAAATTTGATAGATACAAAAATTGGCAATTAAATTAAAAAAAAAAAGATGTAAGCAGAGATTTGTTTACATTTCAAAAAGAGGCTAGATTTTGCAATACTCGTCCATTCATCATCGAATAGTCAATTTATCCCAATTACAACCGGTCCCAATTTTGGACTTCATCCAATTATAGCATTCATGGGGGGAATTACATACATCACACAAAGTAAAGTTCAATCTGTTCAATCGCATTCTTCGCGTACTGCTGTTCATTACTTGTTCACAAGTCGCTCTAATAATGCAACGTTTTGGGGGCTTGTATTTATTTTGGATCTTGTTACTAAAACCATAAATCAAAATTCATGGCTATAGAAGAGTGTTCGAACGAAGTTGGAGATTCGAATGTCAGTTAAGAGTTGAACACTAGTACTTTAACACCTATGTATGTCAATAAAACTTCTACGAGTATAACATACAGGATGCATATCCACTCTTATTCAAGCATCATCGTCTCATTAAAAACCTTTCACGTGCCGAAAACCAAAGAAAACTCGAACATTTACTAACATTTCGTCATTAAAAAAAAAAAATAATGCACAAATTAAAATGAATCCAGTTCGAAGAACATCTGTTGTTTCTCCACCGCCTTAAAGAAAAGAGCGCAATTCTACGTCTCCTTGGGTATTTCTGGCCGGATTTCATTTACATCCGCAGATTCATTGCGTAACAGTCCGCGGTGTGGCCCAAGACTCTTCTTTCTTGAGATATTCGTGTTGTCATTTTGCGCTAAGAAATAGGGATCTCTGCTCTTTTGCTGGCTCCACACTGCGAAACAATGACCGATTTTCTCATAGGTCAATTTCGGTGCCATCAGAAATATTTTTTTTTTTTTGTTTTTCGGCTGACAGTCTGGAAATCGAACCCAAACTCCTACCGTAATATTCAAGGAACTTAACGACTCTGCTACGTGGACTACATTCCTTGGACTAGTTCATTCAAATATAATTATCTTTATTTCTCTTAGTTGACAGATGATCTGCCAGATCACATTAATCGCAGATCTATGATCTCCGTTCAATTTGGCGCCCAACTATCTTCAAGACAGATCTGTGGATCGGCACTTATTTGCCGACCCTCGTAATATTGTGCAGAACCACTGTTTGGGAGAGGTGAAGTAGTCATATCGGGTGGTATCCTGCATAAAACCAAGTAGGACAAATTATTCGCTAGAAGTTCGTATTCTACATCTTAGGTTCAAGCCAGACTCCAAAGCTTTAATGTAATCCGAAAACAATTTTATATTTCTTTGGCTACACTTCATTATCCACACTTGAAATTCATAAGCAAAGTCCTAAGCTCTCGATGATTGCACAGTTGAAGGGCATAGCTTGAACGATATGACTTTAAAATATAAGGATTCAGGTCCAGGTCGATAAAATCTATACAATACATTGCAATAGCAAACAATTTGGTGGTTTCCTGATTAATTGTTCGTTTGTCGAATTGAGCAAACTGTGATCGGTTCAAGACATTTATTCAGTATTTTGCGCATGCTCAAGGGATCATAAACGCCCTTAAAATATAATATTTACATTTTTACATTATAGTGAATAGCAAATAGGCGAATTGTCCGATTTAGGAAATAATCACTGTATTTCAGAGTAGATCCGAAGATGGACTTAAGGGCGCTATGATATGAGCATTCATAGTAAGACGAGTGTTACAGAGAAAGGTTTGAAGGATTGGATTGGATTGTTGCTGACAATTTTGTTTGAGCGCCGTGAGTTCGCTAATTGGGCGCTGGAAATGTTGGCCGGAGATCCGAATTTTTGCCAAAATTTCATCTGCTCGGACGAGACCCAATTTTGGCTCAGCGGCTATGTCAAAAAGTAAAATTGCCGTTATTAGAGCGAACACAATCCACAAGTGCTCGGCTAAGCATCAATGCATCCACAACGATTGACTTTTTGGTGCTTTTATGGCATGGTGGCACCATCGGAACTTATTTCTTTCGAAATGAGGAAGGAGGCACTGTTACCGTTAATGGTCTCAGGTATAGAGCGATGATAATCTCAACAACATCGAAATATCCAAGCTGTGGTTCCAACAAGACGGCGCTACATGCCATACAAGCGACGCAACGCACGAAGTTGTTCAGGAGAAATTTGGCGACTGGGTCATCTCACCGAAAACGGCCCGATCTTGCGATTTGACACCACTCGATTATTTTCTCTCTTATTTTCTTATTTCACATATTGGCCCGAGTCATCAAAAATTGGACCGACCGCTCGAAGCACTGCCAGCGAAAGCGAGGCGGCCATTTGAATGATGTTCTATTTAACACATAATGGAATGAACGTAGCTTCAAAATAAAGCCAGAATAAATGTTTATATCTCACACCGTTGTTGATTTATTTAAAAAAAATTTCCTATCAGCAGCAACATTCACGAGGAAATATTATAATATGACCACCAATTGAAATTTCTAAAGACAATGTTAATTTTGTTCCCATTATCTTACTCGTATTGTCATATGGTTCTTTCAGGAATATTTTATATAGGGTGTTTCAACAGGAGTTGTAGGATTTGTTTTTTGAATACAACGAACCATTTTTGAGCTATCTCTGAAACCTTAATTGCTTTATAAAGTAGACACATCGGGATTATTTATGGAACACAATACCTTCCGAATTACCGCTTCGGCTCTGCTTTCAGACCCTTATCCTTTTCTCGACATTTTCAATTTCAATAATTGGGGCTTATCTCGGCGATGACTTCTTCAACGTTCGCTTAAAGAGTTGGAATTGTTTGCGGATGGTTGACGTAGACCTTGTTTTTAACACAGCTCAAATGAAAGAAGTCTAACGGTGTTAGGTCGCAAGATCTCGGCGGACAATGGGTGTCTCCGAAACATGCAAGCCGCACCATCGTAGCTCGTAGCACCATCCTGTTGGAAGTAGGGGTGGTATCCTCGAGCTCCGCCACAAAAAATTGTTTATTATGTCTCGGTAGTGGAATGGCCGGAATGGCTTTTCTGGCCTCATTTTCGAAAAAGTACGGAGGAGTCGGTCCATAAACCGCACCAAACAGTAACTCGTTATGGGTGCATAGGCATCTCCCGAATCACTCGAACTCAAATCTCCTGTTTGAAATCGGTGTGAATTCTTTTATGTAGACCTTTCACTGGACGAGGTGCGCGGATGAGTTGTTGCAGACAGTTGGTAGGTTGTTGATATAAAGACAGATAAATATCGGTCTCAATATAAAGTATCTAAAGTATCCTTTGTGAAATAGGTTTTAGAGTTGACAAGTCTTCCCTTCAGCCCTGTCACTGAAACCGTTGTACAGTCGCTCAGATATTCAAGCTGCAGGAAATTGTGGACGACGAATTGTATTTCCAAATTATAACTATAACACCGTAAGCGGAAGCTTTTGGAAAATAACGATAGAGAGCTCTCGCCTTTCAGTCATACTAAGTAACAACTTCCCAGAGATGTTGGATGTTAAAAAACACACAAGTCAACTCAAGTGACAATCTATTTCAAATCCTCAAAACCGACAGCATACGCTAATGGATAAAATTGAAATGGAGAGGAAAACTATAAAAACTTGCACTTACTTAGGGAATTTGTCAGACTGCCTAATTTCCTCAACACTGGCTAATCGGTGTTTCTTCGGTTCACAAAAGTATAGGGTTTTCCAATAAGGACTTGACAACTTTCTTTTTAAATAAAACGCAAACCATTTGAGATATTTCAAAAACTTTATTATCGGCTTGAACATTTATGAATGGAACTCGACTTCGTTCATAAGGCCACCGCGGGCACGTTAGCAGCGGTCGATTTGTTGGACCCAATTTTCAACGACTCGGCCACACATTTCGGCCGAAACGGCTGCAATGTTGGCTCTGAGCTCTTCCAACGTCGTCGGCGTGTTGCCATAAACCAATGACTTAACGTAGCCCCACAGAAAATAGTCAAGCGTCGTTAAATCGCACGAACGAGGCGGCCAATCGACTGGCCCATTTCTTGATATAACACGCTCACCATACTTACTCTTCAATAAATCGATTGTAACGTGTGCTGTGTGGCATCATCCTGTTGAAACCACATGTCGTCCAAGCCCATATCTTCCAATTCGAGCCAAAAATAATCGGTGATCATTGCGCGATAACGCTGACCATTCACGTGACGATCGTTATCGTCGACGAAAAAATATGGCCCAATAACGCCGCCGGCATGCAAACCGCACCAAACAGTTATTTTTTTGTGGATGAAGTGGTGATTCATGAAGCACATGTGAATTTTCACCCAACCAATAACGCATATTTTGCTTATTGGCGAACGCATTGAGCCAAAAATGAGCTTTGTCACTGAAGATGATTTTGCGATGAAATTCATTATCTTGGTGCATTTTCTCCAGAACAAAATCGGAGAACGTACGTCACTTCAAATGGTCCATCGGCTTCAATTCTTGAGTCAGCTTGATCTTGTATGGGTGTAAACCAAGATCCTTAGGCAAAATACGCCGTAATGTGGTCTGAGCGATACCCAATTCTTGAGAACGCCGTGGAATTGACTGATTTTGATCGTTTGCTACGGACGCCTGAACGGCAGCGATATTTTCGACACTTCGACCAACCCGTTGTCTCACTGACACGGCAACATCACACAACGAATATGTAGACTCAAATTTTTGCACTAAACTTGTTATTGCCTGTCTACTAGGGCGAGAATTACGACCCAAAATTGGAGTTAACGCTCTTAAAGTTGCAGTCACCGACTCCGAATTTCGGAAGAAAATTTTTATAATTTGCTCGTTCGTGTACTTTACCATGATGAAAATGTTGAGTTTACTGAATAAATTGACAGTTTGATGATTAGTGAAAGAGTGCGTTCACAAATTAAATTCAAAATTGTCAAGTCCCTATTGGAAAATCCTTTATTAAGGCACATTCCCAAAAGACAAGGGAAGGAAGTTTCGTTGTTTTTGCGTTAATAATCTTTGGGAGTGAACAAGCATGTATTGAGTGACTAAGACAGCCAGGACATGTAAGCCGAATATGCAGTCCAATCGAAAAGTACAGGGCGTCGAGGAGAACTTTGAAAACCAGAAGGGATCAACAACGTAAGAAAACATACTTAAGAAAAAAAAAGAACATAATTTGATTATTTGCGACTTTTATGAATGTAAGCTTGTAAATGCTTGTAAAATCGCGCCTAACTAAACATGACTAACTATGTATACAATAAATAAGTTGGTTGGAGTCTAGGCTAAGCTCATCGTCAGAAATAAAGCTTAAGATTCTTTGGCTAATGAAAGGCTCTTTTACAATTTCCTTTGCTGTGTGTAGCCATTTTTTTTGTCATGGACAAGTGCTATTGGCTGCTGAAACACATGCTCACTCGTGTACTCATATCAAAAGGAGCTAAAAATAAAAGCAAATGCCATTTGCTAATTAATAATTGCAAAGCAAACAAACCAACTAAACGAAATTACATATTAACTTTATTCATATCTAATTCCGTCCAAGTAAACCCCTTGTTTGCTCGGGATTTTCTTCTCCATACATTGTGTTTTTTTTTTTCTAATTATTTTTATTGTTGCTTTTGAAAAACAATTTAATGCATACTATCTGTTGTAAATGGTGTATCTGCGAGCGGTACATATCCGGTTGACTTTGCTTGCTATAACTAGTTTCACTGTTTGTGCGGTTTAGCTCTTTTGCTTAGCGGTTGTTCATTTATTTAATTTTATTTCCTCTTATTTTCCGAACATATGAACAAAACCGAAGCGAACATATTGGCAAACAAAAAGCTTTTTTATCGCGCATTATTCATATATTTCTGCCCCTTAAGTACGACGACGAAGAGTCGTATCGTCGTATCTTTGCGATACAGAGTCAGCACTCATCCATATGAGTAGCATGCATTCCTTTCCGCATTTTGTTGTGTGTTGTAAGAGTATGTTGTGTGTTGTACGAGTATTTTGTGTACTTGGTTTGTTATCTTATCTATGACCATATACTCGTATTCGTAGGTTTGGGTTTTTTTTTTTTTTTTTTTTTTTTGTATTTATAATTTTTATGCCCCCGCTTAATAGACGAGAAATACTAGGTAGAAAGCAAGACGGCAAAGACAAGCTACACACAACGGATAGACAAAGAAAAAAAAACTCAATCGCAGAGAGCGGAGAAATTAAAAGTATCTTTGATGTTGGAGTAAGATGAGGGCTGAGAGGCGGTTCGTGGGGAAAAATATAAAATCGAAATGAAATCAAAAATCTAATATTGTAAATACTGTTCAATGTGCAAAATACCAAAAACCGTTTCTACTGCAAGGATGATTTTTCGGAGCAGATGCTGTATTGTGCAGACTCCCAAAAGCATGTGCAGATTATTCCATCAGATAAACTTTGAAAAGAGCATCATACATATACTTATCTCTAAAGAGTGATACGACAAGAATAAAGAAGCCAGAAGCCAAGCACCGAGTTGAATGCATTCAACAGTGTTGGTAAGATTTGAAAAATACTGTCTTTGACCTAGAAAGTGAGCCGAACTCTTCTGCTCGAGGAGTAAACCCTCCTACATATGTATGTATGTATGCTTTGGATACAACCAACACTGTCGCTCGGAAGCTGAAACCATTTACGAACAGATTACGTAAGCATCATCCAGGAGACTTAGCACCCAAGTAACAAGCTTGTGTGTATATAGTCGTCCGCCCGATATGAAAGACTAGGTAACACCGTACTAAAATTTACTGTCTCTACAGACACCCTCCAGGAAATAGTCATTTACCACTGCCACAATTAGTGATGGTACGCTCTTGGAGCTCTCAATGAAAGCGCCAATATACAGAAAATTCCGTAATTTGACCTACCCTTCATAGAAGGGATTCCAACTATCTATAAAATACCTAAATCTCAATGAGCGTGAAAAGAAAGCATCGATCATCTTTTGCTTATAAGCATTCTGTGCAAAGTGGATGAAACAAGCAACATCGTCACTGAATCTCGAATGTTACTAACAGAAATTGCTGATGGGAAAATCGAAGATATATTATTGCAAATCCATCCTCAATCTACCGCAGCGTATAATACATCTCTACTTACTGAGATGCTTAAAACTTCAGCTATTATAGCTTCATCACACTCTCATTCGCCTCAACCTACTCAAGAATCCGGAGTTATTCCTCCACCTCCAGAACCCACACTCACCTGCTTCGGAATTCCTCGGGATATAGTACAACAGTAGATTAAAGAAATCAAATAATTACAAAGAAACAGGTGTTGTGCGCTTTTCAATTAAAGTTGTAGCTTCCCTTGCTAACCCTACTTGACGGGGTAACTATTTTAAACAGAAGTTTAAAATCAAGATATACAACTGCGAAAAGATGTCACCTGAAACTGTTTCTAAACCTACTTACTTCAAAGTAAGCATCCCATCATAATAAGAATGACTGCTCCTCAAACCTCCTCTAACCTAAGCATCACTAAAACACAAACTCCTGCTCCTAATTCGGACTCAAACTGAAGTTTTAAAGTATTCCCTTCTTTCTGCCGAGCGATCCGTCTCACCACAACTCAGCCCAAGCTTCCCAAAATCGAAAACCCTTACCCCCTCCGACTAAAACCACCTCATAAGGGTGTATGCTTTAGCCTCAAGTCTAATTCTTCCACGATTACTAACTACTCAACCTCTTTTAACCGGACTTATTAACACACCCGATTACACAAATTTAGTTCGTTCCCACATGTTATACTTAATCCTACCTCATCACAACTTCCCAGAACACAAACTGCATCTAAAATCTCTTCGCCTTATCTCATTGATCATATGGTTCCCCCAATGGTCAAATTTACCAAACAGATAGCTGATTTGTGTGATGACGGACAATACGTTCTATCCCGGCTTAGAGATCGTAGAATATACGAAAATATTTGGTTATATCTTGCCTATTTACATGATAACCCCGACTCTATATGTACCGATGGAACTACGAAAAAAACTATTATAGTCTCTGGTTGCGGAGTCATTTTGGCAATATCAACTCGTCTCAAATTTGCTCTTGTTTCCGCTAGTATCTCCATTTCAAAGAGCATTTTTTTTGCATTTGTTGTTGTTACATTCGTCCTTCTGAACCAGCCTGCAATTGCCAGTTAGCTGTTTAATCTCGTCGATAAGACTATTTTTTTATTATTAATTTAAAAAAAACTCTTAAATGCGTGGACTTTCGTTTAAAACAAAATTGAAGGTTGTAAAGTTTTGTGAATAGCTTAAGGTTGATTGCCCTCAACATATGGAGAATGTCAATCACTGCTGGGTTTCTAGCCACAGAGGGGTGCTAATAAACAAAATTATAAACTCAGAAATGGCGGAACAAAGTATAAAGTCTATACTCTGAAGCCTTAGACTGCACCTCTCATAATCTATCACGTATTTACGAATACAGGTTGTCTATCTAAGTAAGCCTTACATAGTATGCAGTAAAAGGAATCTAGAGTATTGGCAACGAGCTGAAAAGACTCTAAAAAGATTATGTGCGGGTAATATCTATTCTGCTTAAAACAGAACGGGCAAATCACTGCCTCGGATAACAATTTTCCATCTTTTTTACGAATATGGATGCACGGAATCCAAAGAAATTGCCAAAGCATTTGCATGTCTTTCAACCTAACTAAAGAACAAATTTGAAACTTCTTTAAAAACTTACTCCGTCTTAACACTTCGAAATATGTAAAGTCCAGCGTGGACCAAAGCCTAATCTCTTCATTCATCGGGTTTTGCGCTTTGGAATTTTTTTGTACAAAGAGAGGTATCCATGACAAAAGGTTTCTCTATCTGCGATTTGCTTTTGTCATCAGAAAATTACTTTTTTCTGCTTTTCTGTGTTGCTATGTGATTCGAACCCAGACCTTCTGGCTTAGTCGTTGGCGAATTTCACTATTGTACTTCCCCAAGCCATTACCATTCTGAATAATGGCTTCCTCGAACTGTAGGAAAAAGACAAGATTTATACGATCAATGGATCCCATTAAAGTAATAAAAAAAAACCAACAGTTTGGCAACGTTGACTACAAATATCCATACACGGAAGATAGTACTTATACAAAGTTTTTAATATGGCCGTGGGCCAATCAATTTCAAACATTGAACTTCGGACACTTTTTACTCAAGTCTCTGTAGCCCTCTTTCCCGCCGACTTCATAAATGCAGGATGAATTTATTATTTAATTTTGTTTTCGAGGAGTAGAATACTCTTCCACGCAAATCATAATTGCGATTGACGAGTATTTTTTCTTTTGGACGTCAGCCAAGGGTCGAATTTTTTTGTGAAGATTGCATAAGGCATGAGCCATGGCCATAAGATGGAAACTCGAACATTTGTTAGATCGATTAGATTAGAGTATCTACATGTACATATTTGCACTGGGGAAGATAAAAAAATCATTCATTAAACGAAGAGATTGTTTAGATAAAACATATGCGAACGTTTAGATAGAATTTATTGTATGATGACTTGAAGTTTCGACTTCTGGTCTGCCGAAAATAGGAATTAACATGTTATAATGCCAACTTAATTTTTATAGAGTCATTATGGCATCCATCCACATACATATATAAACGTATCTTATTAGTCGAAGAACTTTTATGGCATTCAGTCAAGTAAAACACAGTCCATTTTATAAAGCAAAAGTTTTGAGTTTAATTTATAACTATTGAATTTAGTTCTCAATTCTAGTCTAAACATTTTTAGTCATATCGAGCCCAATAGACAAATACTGTATCGGTTGATTTGATCTGGAATTGAATAAATAATCATGTTTAATTCGTCGTCGTTTTGCAGTGAATAGAATTGAAATAAGAAATTTTACTATAATTATAGAATTTAAAAAAAAAAAGTGTTTCGTTCCATTCCGCACGTCTCGAAAGATGTTATAGTTTCACTTGCACTTAAATTACCAATACGTTCCACATAAGGAATACGAACACATGGCATTATCCATTACCCTGTTTAGATGGTGACACTCGACTACGTAGTGGGCAGTCACGTCTTGTTTACATACTGTAGTCCTCACTACTACACTATTTTGATACAATTTAAGGGGGAATAAGTGCATTGAAAATTGAAACACTTCTGTGTCAGACGCAGCACCTCTCGTCCAAATACTTATACTAGCGAAGTTGATAAAATGGAATTGGGACGAACAATTTCGGTTGTGGAACGAGGTTTTCCTAGATTTTTATATTTTCTTCGTGACTGTTCCCTCTCTTTACACCTCACTCTTCTTATCGAAATACTATCGACATGGTAGACTCATGAGTCACCATCTAAACAAGGAACTGCATTGGTTTTCGTAAAGGCACCAAATGGTGAGTACATACCAACACGAGTTCTTTTAGATTCAGGGTCGCAGCTCGATTTCGTTTCATTTCGTTTCGGAGCGTTTAGCTCTAAAGTAGCATCTGGATCGTATTAAAATCAACGGGGAAATGAGCGCAATGGGTAAAAATCCTTTTACCAGCAAAACAAAAAACATTTACTTCTATAAAGTCGCGACTAGACAACTTCGAAGTAAATTCCCCAGATTCGGATTGATATTAGAAATTGGAGGAACCTCAAGGATATAGCTCTCGCCGATCCCAATTACAATAAACCCTCAAAGGATTGATATCCTTATAGGAGCTGATTTGTTCTATTTATCTTTTAGCAGATGGTCAGGTCAACTTAAACTCGGGGAACAGTTATCTTTACTCCAAAACACATTACATATTTGGATGGATAGCTGTCCGTAGATAGAACCCAACGAAAACGACCAAAGCATGTAATCTGGCTGCAAGTGTAGAAGCATGCGAATAATTAATTCACCAAACGAATTATTTAACGAAGTTCTATCGGTTGAGGAAGTGAACTTAATTGCACCAAACTGGATAAATGAACAAATTTCATGTGAAAACTACTTCTGTAATACCATGTAACAGCAATCAGGCGTACGGTTAGTAGTACAACTGCCTTTTAAAACAAATCCCGTCCGTGATTTAAGACGAACAGCTGAAAAGCAATTTCTTTCTTTGGAAAAGCTTCTTGAAAGGCTTCCCGAAATCAAGCTACCACATGCGGCAATATGAATCGTTAAGACATTTGGAAGAGATTGTGCCAAGTGAAGTAGTAAATATCCTGTATTACATGCCACATCATTGTGCTGAAGAGTTGCATTCAATGCATCGTCCCTATCGTCATCTAATTGATGTTTTAATAACATTCTTATGGTGTAGAGTTAAACAAGATCTCTTCGGTTTTGATCTCTTGTGAATAAAATCGCAATCGACTGTTGACATATCTACGAGGGGCGTTCAACATATTCTCGGTATCGGGGTGAAGCTGTGGTTGTATATATAAATGGACTTATTTATCAAGTAATACTATTATTTTAGTGCATTCATGTAAAATTTCATATAAATGTGATTATTAATTCGCGTTTTATCTCTAGTTAAACAGAATCATAATGGCAACTGAGACGATGATGGTGAAAATTGAGCATCGCGCTGCAATTAAATTTCTCACTAAGCAAGGAAAAAGTCAAAAAACTATTCATGAAGAGATGGTGGCTGTTTACCAGGGTTCCGCACCTTCATTATCAACTGTCAAAGTGGTCAAGTGAGTTCAAGAGAGGCAGAAAGAGCATTGAAGACGACCCCCGCTCCGGCGCCAATGATCACCAAGCTTTCAATTGGTACCATTCACACCATTCTTCATGACCATCTTAACCTTTCAAAGGTCAGTGCAAGGTGGGTGCCACGAATGCTCACAGCGCCTCAGAAAAAAGTGAGAATCGTATGCTGTAGAGAGCTTTTGGAGATGTGTAGTGAGAACGCGGACGGTGTTATGGATCGAATTGTTACTGGGGACGAAACATGGGTCCACCACTATGACCCTGAAAGCAAACAAGAGTCCATGCAGTGGCATAAAAAAGGAACAGACCCCCCGAAGAAGTTCAAAGTCACTCCGTCTGCCGGGAAGCTCATGGCCACAGTTTTTTGGGACTCAAAGGGAATCTTGCTCATTGAGTACAAAAAAAAGGTGAAACCATCAACGCCACATCCTACGCTTCCACTTTGCATAATTTGCGGGCGGAAATTAAAAAGAAAAGACGGGGTAAACTCGCAGCGGGTGTGTTGCTTCTTCCTGTTCACACGGCGCGAGTTTCCAAGGCTGCTGCGCGAGAATGTGGTTTCGAAGAAATCCAACACCCACCCTATAGTCCAGACCTTGCCCCTAGTGATTATTTCCTGTTTCCGGATTTGAAAAAATGTCTTCGTGGAAAAAGATTTTCGGATGATGAAGAACTCAAGTCGGCAATAAATGGGTATTTTGCAGAGAAAGAGGAAATTTATTTTTTTGAGGGTTTAAAAAAGCTTCTCTCAAGATGTAACAAATGCATTGATGTTAGGGGAGATTATATTGAAAAATAAAAACAATTTAAACTGAATTCGCATTTTCCTTCATATCGATACCGAGAATATATTGAACGCCCCTCGTACATACAACAATCTGATGCAAACTTTCAGGCTATTTTATGGCGAGAAAATGCCAACACTGATATAAAGGTATATCGTTTGCTAACAGTGAACTACGGTACAGCGTCAACACCCTATCAGGCCACTCAATATCAGTTGTAAAGGGTTTCCCAATATGCTTTATTGGTCGGGTGAAAATCCACATGTGCTTCATGAATCACCACTTCATCCACAAAAAAAACCTGTTTGGTGCGGTTTGCATGCCGGCGGCGTTATTGGGCCATATTTTTTCGTCAACGACAACGATCGTCACGTTACTGTGAATGGTCAGCGTTATCGCGTCATGATCACCAATTATTTTTGGCCCGAATTGGAAGATATGGACTTGGACGATATGTGTTTTCAACAGGATGATGCCACAAGCCACACAACACACGCTACAATCGATTTATTGAAGAGTAAGTATGGTGAGCGTGTTATCTCAAGAAATGGGGCAGTCGATTGGCCGCCTCGTTCGTGCGATTTAACGCCGCTTGACTATTTTCTGTGGGGCTACGTTAAGTCATTGGTTTCGCCGACGACGTTGGAAGAGCTCAGAGCCAACGTTGAACGTGTGGCCGAGTCGTTGAAAATTGGGTCCAACGAATCGACGAATCGATTTACTATTGACGACCCATTTTATAAGGACCCAGGATAACGATTGCTACAAAGGAGATACAACCGCCATCCGGTCAATTGACCGATGCTGTGAGCAACAAGTATGGAATTGCCGCACTGCTAAAAAGGCATGAGAGATACCACTTTTGATGCGCTGGTTCTCTCCCCGTTACCACTGTTGCATAGCGAGGAATACAAGCACGAAAGACGGGATGAACACTGGCTTCTCAGAAGGAAAAAGGAGCATAAAATGTACGCTGCTGTGGAAATAGTTAGCTGGTATTGCAGAAATGAGGTTCGAAAATTATACCGGAGCATAAAAAGGACATGTTAAAATACTAAAGCCCGAGCCGAAACTTGAAAAGCCGAACAACGCAAGATATTTGTAGAATAGAAGTCGGTGCTCAGGATATGGAAGGATCATTCCTCCATACTGTACAATAACGAGAATCATAATCTCGCTCTGAATCAGGGTAAACAAATTCATATAAATACTGATAGCTAAGAATTCAGTCCTCCCAATCGGGATGAAGTGCAGATAGCCACACTTAAATTTAAGTATAACAAAACTGCTGGATTAGAAGATTATCCACTTATCTGTTCAAAGCAACGCGAGACGTAGTAAGCAACGTACACTAGCTCATCTGCAAAATATAGTCGAGCGAGTACGGGTATGCCTGACAAGAAAATATACCTCTTAAAAGCGCGGGCGAATCCAAGTTAAGGAAAGAAAAAAGAGAGATATCGATATGCGTTGGTCTTATATGTTTGCAAGTTATAATGACTATAAAATAAAGAGCTAGGCAGGGCATTCTATAAGCGAATTGTACGGCTTAGGAAATAATCACGATATTGTAGAGTACGCTTGATGGTATAATGATAAGCATTCATAACGAGACGGGTGTTACGGTTAAAATTTTGAAGGGGCGGAATGCTACAGAACAAAGAGAGACAGCAAACATTACGTCGGTGTTCGGGGTGTCAATTGACTGTGAGAGACAGCAAACATTACGTCGGTGTTCGAGTGTGTCAACTGACTGTGTACAATAATATTAGCGTCACCTACGAGTTTTATCGCGCGGTTTTTGATCCTATCTAGCAGAAGCAAGGAAGTCTTAGGGGCACCTTACCAGACGTGTACATTGTTCACCAATTTCGGGCGGAGGAATGCATTGAGGCCAGATTAGAGGGGGTCAAATATTTCTTACATTTCGCACCTGTCTTGGCAGCATCGAATACGTGGTCGTTCCAACGTAAATAGTCATTGACACACACATACCGAGAATGGTAAGTTTTTCGGTTTCGAAGACGCATTCATAGATGGCTGCGTGTTTAAATTTAGCTTTAACGACAGCAGACAGCATTGTGTTTTGGAAGTATTAAATTCCACCCTGTGGTGGTTCCCCATTTAGTAACGCTGTTTATATCGGAATTTAAAGAACTTATCGTACGCTGCCGTTCCCGTTCTACAGCCGAAGGGCAGGGACGTGAGTCCGGGAAAGAATATGAACAACAGAGTACTGTTGTCAGTGCCGTCAGCGAGTGTGAGCACCTAAAGCCTCTTGTCAACAGCTCTATTTTCGTATATTTTCGTGGGGGCTAACGCCCCCATTTATTATGCTTAATACAAGCTTAAAAACTAAGACTTAAACTAATACTAGGGCTTAAAGCTAAGGATGGTGAAGGAGATCGAATTTGAGGGAAAGTGTGCTGCGATTAAAATCGAAAACGGAAAGGTTGGAGTTTACCTTACGCAGCATACGGGAGATTGGTTCGTTAGAGCCATATGTGGTGCGGTGGATAGGTAGATAAAAGAGACGGGTGGAACGTAGATTACGAGGGTTAGTGTTAAAAAAAATGGAGTTGCAAAGAGGCATGCAATCGACGGAGCCTGAGAGGAGTCGGTGAATGAACAAAATGTCTGCTGCGTCCCTTCGTTCCTCAAGGGTATTCAGGTTAATGAGTTTGAGATGGTCTCGATAGGGAGGTAAGATTAGAGGATCGTTCCAAGGTAGACCTCGAAGAGCAAAGCGAAGAAAACGACGCTGGATCCTCTCAATACGAGATACATGAACTCGTTGAAAGGGACACCACGCTTGGCTAGCGTACTCGAGAAGGGGGCGAACGTAAGTGATGTATAGTGATCTAGTCACGTACGGGTTGCAGAATTCTTTGGACCATCTTTTAACGAAGCCGAGTGATGAGTTTGCTTTAGAAATTATCTCATCAATATGCGAGCGGAAATTAAGCTGCCTGTCGCATAATATACCAAGGTCGCGGATAGATTCAACAAGGGGTATAGGTTGGCCGTCGAGATGGTAAATTCGTTGAGGAGACTTCTTGCACTTACGTGAGAAAGTGATCGATTGACATTTGGAGACATTGAGTTCTAAGCAGTTCTTGATGCACCAGGTGGAAAAACTATTTAGATCTATTTGAAGGAGGGTGGAGTCTTGTTGTGAGGAAATGGGTTTAAAAAATTTGGTATCGTCAGCATAGAGAGAAAGTGTTGAGTGTTGAATGAGCCTTTGAAGGTCGTTAATAGTTAGGATGAAGAGGAGTGGACCTAGGTGACTACCTTGAGGAACACCTGAAGTGGCCAAGAAAGGGGCCGATAGGACAGATCTGAAACGAACATTATAAAAACGATTATCCAGGTAAGAAGATATCCATTTAAGCAAAATGGGTTCAAAGCCCAGGACGGACAATTTGAACAGGATTAGTTTATGAGATATCTTGTCAAAAGCTTTACTGAAATCAGTTGTTATAACGTCAACTTCTTTACCATTTTCTAAGGCTGAGAGAACAGAGGACACGAATTCTACGAGGTTAGTGGTAGTTGATCTACCCTTCAGAAAGCCGTGTTGATTGGGGGAAATAAAAGATTTACACTGAAAGCTTAAGGCTTCATGCAAAATACTTTCGAGGAGTTTGGGTATATGCAAAAGTTTAGCTATAGGGCGGTAATTAGTGACTTCGCTCTTTAATCCCTTTTTGTGTATGGGTGTTATGAAAGAGGACTTCCATATCTGTGGAAATTCACCTTGAGAGAGCGATAATCGGAAGAGATTAGCAAGGGGGCGTGAAAGAGTTGAGGAACACTTTTTAAGAAATATGGATGGAAGGCCATCTGGGCCGGGTAAGTATTCATCATTAAGTTGTTGTAATTTGTTTTCTATTACTGTATGATCAAAGCTATGAGAAATAGTAGGGCCAATAGGGAAGTTAAGTAGGTATTTGAAATAAGAGGGATCCGGTACGAAGGAATTATCGGCAAAAGATTGCTTAAAAAAAGTAGCAAAAAAGTTAGCTATGGTATGCGGATCAGTTGATGATATATTTTCGTATGAGAGGGATGGAGGAAAACCCTCGGATTTTTTTTTGTAATTAACGAATTGATAGAAAGACTTAGGATCATTTATAAGCCTTGATTGCGCACTATCAAGGTATCGCTGATAGAGAAACTTATAGAGCTGGGCGAATTGAAGGTATGACCCGAGATAGTTTGAATAGTCAACAAAAGAGTTGGACCGGAGGAAAACTCTCCATAATTTGTTTCTTTTGTTACGTAAAGAGCGAAGTTTACGATTATACCACGGGGGGTTCGTAGAAGAGGTCCTATTACGCGAAAAGGGGACATAGAGAGAAATAGAATTAAGTAATTCTCTGTAGAAAATAGAGAGAGCACTTTTTAGGGGCATATTGGCGAAATCAAAAGAACACTTACTAAGATATGCGTTAATTTTGCGGAAATTCGCTTTATGGAAGTCGTAAGAAGTGGTAGTTGCAGATTGGGTGGGGCGGAAAGTAGAGTGGTGGAAAAGAGAAAGAAGAAGTGGTGGGTGAAAGTTATCAATGGTCGATAGTGAAAGGGGACAGAGCGACACAGAGGAGTTTATGGGGTCAGTGGTGAAAATGAGGTCTAATTGCCTTCCCATATAGTTGGAGACTCCACTAACTTGGCATAAGCTAGAGTCTGTGAGCTCATCCAAGAAGAGACATTCTTTACTCGAGATAGGGTAAGCGATAAAAAAAGATTTATCATCTGATTGAGTCCAGTGCAGCTGAGGTAGATTGAAATCGCCAAATACGATGATATCATCGAGATGATCAGATAAGTTAATTATTTGATCAATTGCATCGATAGCGAGTTGGTAGCATTCGATTGGTTGGGCCGGTAGGATGTAAAAACACATAATGTACAGGGACCTGCAGGGGAGTGTTATCTTTATTGAAACGTAGTCAAGTTTAGAGGAGGTAGAAACAGCGATTGGTGAAGAGTTTAGGTCATTGCGGACGGCCAGTAGGACACCTCGACACGGAGCATCATCATTTGGGCGGGTAAGATCGTCGTCTCGGAAAACATTGAAACTAGGGGGGAATAATTCCTGATTCTTTATATCGGGAATTAGATTAGTTTCGGTCAGAGCGTAGACCTCAAATGGGAGAGCGTGAGATTGGCGCAAGACGGCACGGGTCTTAGATCGCAGTCCTCTTACGTTTTGATAGTAAAAGGTAAGAGGAAGGTTATTACGAGAGGGCGTAGGAGTGGATGGTCGAAACACTGGCAATGGTAGCACGTTAGGGACGAAAAAATTTGTCGTTGTCAGCTCTGCTTCGTTGGAGGTGTGAGATCCTTTTTGAGTGCACATAGTTACCGAAAGCAGCAAGGTCGTCTGCGACTTTTTGGGGAGACATATTAAAAATCTCGTGGAACTTGATGTATAAGTTCCTCAGACTTGTAAGGTCAGTAGGGAGACCTTCCTGCTGTATTGAGACCATGACGCTTGTTTTAGTTTTCCCCTCATAACAAACTGAGTCTGATTTGTCATGCAGATATGCTAGAAGGAGACGTATATTCTCGTACGTCTTTTTTTCTCTAAGCCTAGAAAGTGCATAACGACATTCTGTTGAGCCAAAAGTTTGTTGGGTTATTTTAACTATTGGTCATATTATTGTGGCTATAGGCCAGCAAAGTCCACCATCTACCAAATATTCACCACAATACGGGGGATCTTAGAGATCGGTGAATTTCAGACCAATAGTATGATACCATTTATAGAAACAATCTGTTTTATTTTAGAATCCCTGCTAAAGGATGATTTTAGCAGGACAACGATGGGAAACTCATCGACATTTTCAATATACATATGTAAAAGGGATTTAGACGATGACGGGTGTCATGAGATTTCTTTAACATAATTCATGAACAAATTGTACAAAACTCACAGACCGCAAAATCACAGAGGAACAATCTTTCAAAAGTTCGCTCGAATACTCACAATACTCAAATTCACCCGAGCTTTGGAAATGAGACATATTCTATTAACTAAAAAGCACATACATATAGTGAGAGACCTTGTCTATCTAGGTTCTGCTATTATTTCTGACAACGACATCAGTGCTGGGAAGCGAAGAACAATTCTTGGTAACCGCTGTTGCTGTTATTGATGCTCTATGACGCAGAAAGCATGCATATAGTCAAAAACGATTGAGCGACGAATTTTATAGGCTGCACAGAGGCATCGACCTAGTTAAATGAGTTCCAGTGAAACCAGTACGATGGTTAGCACATATGTATATGTCGAGCTGATAAATAAAATCACTCTGCCTTGGAAAAATGATGATAATGATGAAATGAGAGTAAGAATAAATAAATAAATAAAATTAAACATATCGTTGTACAACTCCTTTCAGTAAAACAGCAAACAAATTTACGCAGCTCATTAATACCCCTAACATGGAAAAACCGTTTCTGACTTTGTACTTGTGTCTCTCTTGAGTACAAATACCCCAGATTTATCCTTAAGCAATCTGTCTTGCTTAAGCTTAACTTCAACACTACAAACTTAAAGTTAATTCAAACAAAAAATGTATGCAAAAAGCTATCACTACAAAAATAAAAAAATAAATAAATTAAATTGTTATCTACTCATAGTATGTACAAATGTCCAGAAAATAAATCTCTAAGATACTATCTCAAGCGATTGAATAACATCTTTGTATTTACAAAAAAAAATATATATATTTGTTTATACGAGTACGTTTCTATATATTACTCTTAACTATAAATATATATTAAAAAATAAAAATAAAAGAAAAATTGGAAAATGAAAAAAATTAATACCCACCTTCATGCCGTATCCGTTGTCGTCCTTGCGAATGGTTAGCTTAAGGAGTTGTGATGTTTTTTGCGGTTCTATTGGCGATATTTGAATTTGGGGGCGACGAGCCGATGATAGTCGATTGATACCACCGCCACCGCCGCCCCCAATCACCCCACCACTACCAACATTATTATTGTTGTTATTACTATTACTGTTGCTGCTAATGTTGTTATTGTTATTATTGACGTTGTGGGTGTTATTATTATTGTTGGTTGGGGTTGTCGCACTGGTCGGTGTAGTGCAGGTTAGGTTTAAACCATTTGCCGCAGAACCATTCATATGTTGTGAGTTAGTCGCTGCTAATGCAGCTACTCCTAATGTATATTGAACTGGTAATGGAGGCGTTTGTGGAGGTTGTTGTGCCACTTCTGTTATCACTGAAGCTATACTTGCCGCTGCTACTGTTGTCTTTATGTTTGTCGCCGTCGCCGTCGTCGTAGTCGTAGATGTATTCATTCGGTTAAAAGCATCGTTATCATCGTAATCAGGACCACAGCTTAATAGGCTTTTTTTTTTTTAGTTTTTACAGGAATAGGGAGATCAACATTTTTGTGATAAAATGCACACGCCATGGAGTGTGTTGTGGCATCAGGTTGAGATCGCGCGTTCATTGTGGATTTTAAATGAAAATAAAAAAAAAGAAACAAAAGGGGAAAAACTAAGATAGTAGCTTTTTACAAACTAATTTTAGGTTTATGCAAAAAGAAATTAAAAATTTAAAATAGAAATGTTTCTCTACGTCTAAATGATGAATGGCAAATAAGATAAATGGAAAACATAAGATGATTACATACAAACAACCAACCGAAATAATGACAATAAGATTACCTACAAACATTCATGCAGAGATATGTATGTGAAGCATTACGAGCAAATACTTATTTACGCAAGTTACCAGTATTTTATGTCTTGACACTATCTACAAGTAACAGAGGATATGTTTATTTTTTAGCTGAAACAAACTACATCACTCTTTATGTCACTACAAAGCACGTTATCACATACTAGACTGACACGACTTTGGGCAAAGACTTTGAGTTGATAAGAGCTGGCAGGCACCTTCTGTTGCATAAGTTAAATATTTTTCTAAAACCATTCTATTCAATCTATAGTATGTGTCAGATTCTGCTATTCGATATATAACAATTTTTCGTAACCACAGTTCCGGAATTGGTTTTTCAGTTCTATCAGACAAACGATAGATCTCCAAAGAAATCATTGCGAAGACTCCCAAGGTGAACATTTGTGAGTAAAGCAAAATATTCAACACGGATAAAACAACGAAGAGGGACCCGAACCATGACTTAAAGTGAATTCCGGATATGGTATGGTTTCCAAAACACTTCGAGAAAAGTCCAGAAATGTAGGAAGCTCTACCAAATATTACTATTTATTATAATAGATAATCCCACAGTTCGACTTACGAGTATATATGACGGTTAACTCTCTCTAGTTTAATAGGTCAGCTACTACTTATTGCTGCTCGTATGGCTTCCAACTAAGATAAATTAAGAATTCTGCAATAAAAGGTTTGATATCAATGCCATCTACTAGGTAACCTCCTTGGGAATGAAAAAAAAATTGTTTTAAATGTTTTTTTTATTTTATTCAATATACTCCCCTTTTAGCTTGATACACTTATTCCAGCAATTTTCCAACTTCTTGGCATGCGACAGCAATTGGAGCCGTAAGTCGTTGATTTTAGCCGTGGTTGCGATGCTCTTGTGCGTCGGCGCATTGTCTTGCAAAAACAAAATTTTTTTTCGCTTCATTTGAGGTCGTTTTGCAGCGGCCTTCAATCGCCCCAATAATGCACAGTAATACTCGCTGTTGATGGTTTTTCCTTTTTCGAGGTAGTCCACGAAGAGTATGCCATGACAATCCCAGAAAACCGACGCCATAACCTTTCCGACACATCGAGACTCCCTCGGCCGCTTCGGAGCACTCGTGCCGGCTTCAGTCCATTGCCGGGCACTCATTCTGTTCTCTGGTGTGTAAATAGTGGATCCAAGTTTCATCAACAGCTACCAATCGACGCCAAAAGTCCGCCCGATTATTCCGCATCAGCAAGTCCAAAGACTCTTTCGAAATGCTCACGCGTTCGTGTTTTTGGTCAGGAGTGAGCATGCGAGGCACCCAGCGGCAGGATAACTTTTTCATATGCAAAATATTGCCCAAAATATGGAGTGTGAGCTCAGTACTAATCTTTGTGGTATCTGCTAGCTCGCGCACCTTCACTTTCCGGACAGCCAACACCATTTCATGTATTTTTTTGACATTTTTCTCTGTAGGAGGAGGGACTGCCGCTGCGGACTTGAATGGTAGTGGAGTTGCGGCCACCACGAAACTCTCGAAACCAATATTTGACGGTGTAATTTGACGGAGTATTAGCCCCATAATATTTATCCAACTTTTCTGTTGTTTCCTTCGCCGTTTTGCCTCTCAAAAAATAATGTTTTATGAGAGAACGAAAATCGTTTATGTCCATACTCAACACGTCAAAAACAATCAGCTGTCAAAACAAAACTAAAGATAGTATCGTACTGAAATTTGGCATGTCTGCCTAAATATGAACGGACTTCAAGGAACCATAACCCTTTTTGCAGTAATAGCGCATTCTGGCGGTCAAGGTTATTTTTCACTTTTCACTTTTACCCCACCTTGTCACTATGTCATTGAATTCGTAGCTGAATCAATTTTTGGGGCTCTCAAATGTTATAGATGAGCTTTTCTCCTGACAAACTTATGTTTGTGTTGCCAGCAAGTTTGTTTGAGTCAAATTTTTATTTTGGTACCCGTGCTTCCTGGTTGGGCGGTGGGTCAGGACCTCAACTTTTCTGCAAGTGCGTCTAGATTTGAAACTCGGCCAACCTCAAAAAACAGAAAAAGCTATTTACTTTTCTAACGTCAATTTCTTTTCAGCGAGTAATGGCAAACTTCCAAAGATGACTTTTTCCTATGAAAAATCTCGCACTTTCCCGCTTTCGGCCTATTGATTGTTTATAAAATCACCACGTGGTCTACCCTGAACTATTGCGTCAAGTATTTAAGTGAATTTGGGTTATTGATATGAATTAATAGAGGTTATAGGCGAAAAAAAAACATCGATTTTTGAAATTCTTTTATTTGATTAGGTTTGATTCAGTTACTAAGACGCGATTTTCTGGAGTATTCCCAAAAATTAATGGTTAAGACTTTCTACAGCAGCTATAATATATCTTTCTACAGCAACAAATATCTCAAATTCGTAGCTGCTATAGTTCTGTCGTGATATTGTTCTTTTATTGTAAGAGTAAACGGATGAAAGCCGTTTTGATGTTTCTGGAAAAGCACTCCTGCACACTGGATCACCACTTTGATGTGTTTGTGTGTAATTCTGTTTCTTGCAGGAATATTTTTCAGCTGCTTTTTGCTTCGCACCCCACTAGAGGTCAGTTAACGGCCTCGCCACCATCAAATACCCCGGCATAAATTTACTAAAATACCCGCACTTAGGCTTAAGCACCTTTTATTTTGTCTTTGCTAGAGAAATTTTGTTTTTCTTCGGCTAGTCTTAAGCTTCCATCTTCAATCGTTCAGTAATTTCTAGATAGTCAATACTTCGGCAAAGAAATTGGCACTTCTTTCATTTAAATTGTACACCGTAGCCACTAACAATCTATAGAATTTCCATCAAGTTTTGTAACGCCTTGTTTTCTTCATTCGACAACGAGATCATCCAAGTACAGCATCACTGTCTGCAAGGAACCCTGTTGAACTCGAATTGTCCTGATGGTGTTACAAATAACGAATGCCTTTTACTCCCTTCTGTGATTGCAAGAACAATGAATCCATTTCCGAGATCTAATGTAGAGAGTAATCTGGCTTCACTTCAATCAACGGCTTTGGATAACGATCACCAATTATCCCTGGGTTGATCTTGTAGTAAAATAAACGCGCACAGCCGTTTATTGCAATCCTTCTTCTTCGGAATATATATCTTGTTATATTCTGGGGGTAGATTTATGTTTTAAAATGTGAATATGCCAAAAAGTTATAAAAGGTCCTGTCCCTACAGAGCTTCACCAAAATTTAACCCCACGCTCTTTTCATTGCCCAAGAGTTAGTGTTTAGTGCGCCTTATCAACGGCCTTTTTTTGAAAATTCCAGGGAATAAGCGATAAATGTGAACAGCGAAAATTATAATTACCTAATATGAAAGGACATCCATCTTACTCATCATACACGTGGTTTCAACAAGATGGGGCGACTGCACCTATCACTAGAACCTCCATAAATTTGCTGCGTGAACTGATCCCAAAGGACTCCAGACTTAACCCGCATGGATTTATTCTATGGGGATCAAAAGTAAGTAACAGTAAGTACGAGTAAGTAAGGTGACAGTAAAGACACTAAGTAAGAGCTGAAAGAAAATATCCGCCGTGAAATTCACAACATCCAGTCTAGCATGCGGCAGCACGCGGCACGAAACACGGTGGCATGGTAAGTGATCATCATACTCCTGTTTTACGACGCAGAAGCTTGGACACTGATGAAGAAAGCGGGTAGAAATGCTCTCGGGCGCTTCGAGAAAAAAAGTTATTCGGGTAATTTTCCCTCCCGTTTGCATCAATGGAGAATGGAGGAGACTCCAACCGGGAAAGACAAACACAGTAGGGAACGACCTCTTCTTAGGTACCGCACATAGGTGAAAGGGGACATCAACCCACTTTATTTGTTCACCTGGAGGCAGCTGTAAGTAAGTGCCTTCTAAGTAAGTCAGGAAAATTGAAATTGAATTTATTTTCTTATTTAATTTAAAAATTAAAAATGTTCGTTTATTTAAAATTTAAGTTTTCTGCTCCATTCTTGCGATCTTTCATAGTTGCACAAACACCATCAACAAAATGATTTTTTATACAAATTCCAAGACGCTTCTCGCAAAGTCGAAGTATGGGAAAACTGTGGCGGTTGAAACTAACCCATAGAACGGGGTAACCACACTCGGGGATCTAATCACAAGAAAATTTGTTCAGCAGACATAATACATACATATTTCCAAAAGGGGCATTGAAATCAGAAATGGCTGGATTCTTTAGCTTGCTTTTTTGTATTCAAATTTCATATCACAGTATTGAATGTTTCCATCAAAAACCTCTCCCCATCATTGCTGTTGAAAAATCAATAAGAAACCAATCAACAATCCGAATTTTATGGCTCATTAACCTGAAGATCGTCATTTGAATTTGTGTTTTGCCACAAAAATCATTACGCTAAATGTGATGGTGAGGTGACCTTACTTTCAAGATATCTAAAATAAATAATAAAATTCAAAATTCGAAAAAAAAAACTGGAAAAGGTATAAAAATGAGTTTGTCATCGTCGCGCCGTTGATATTAGTGTGCCACACACGAAAACAATCGAAAAAACCTGCAAAAATTGTATCTGAATCGGTTTGGTAGCTTTGCGCTGTTACGAGTATTGTCGCCCACAAAATGGCCCATGATTAAGTGATTTAGTGACAAGCTAAACAAAAAGCTGATCTAATACACTCCGTGACGGACATGTAACGAGTACGGGGTAAATACAAAATACCAATAAAACGATAACCGAGCGAAAGCAATTAAAATCAAAATCCGAATCTCAATCTGAATTTGAATCGAAATTGAACAGAGAAGTCAGAGAAGGGGGAGCAGGCTACTATGGTGTTGGCAAATTGGCAATAAATCTGTTCAGCAATACAATACCTTATCTGTAGTGTCCACCATGCATGTGCAGTGCTGCATTTATATTATACGAGTATGTGGTCGTAAACCGACCGTTTTAAAGAACAATAAAATCGATTCTCGAATGAATGTTGAACGAGCGTAGCTAAATTCCAAACCGGTTACATCGGTGGTCGATTGCAATTAGACGTAGCTGGAGAGGTGGTTGGTAGTCGCACTATAGAGGAGACAGTGGTTTGTTAGATCGCGTCATTGATCGCTGGGATACTCGGATAATTGGCCAGTTAAATTAAACGGATACACCCCAAATCGAATGAATTTATTTGTATCGATATCGATAACATAGTCGTAATTGCAATCGCACTAGTGCTACTCAATACTGATGCCCATGACTCGAGTCGCATCAATAAATCTACCGCCGCCCGACCGGCTCATTAGGACTGACAATGAAGCACCATATGGATGGAGATGGGGATGGAGATGGAGATGGAGATGGAAATAGGAATGGCTTCGACGATTTATAATTATGATGATGATGGTGACGTTGGTGTTTGCATTTATTTTGCAATTAATTTACTGCGATTGTAATCAATCATCCGCCACTTGAATGTTACCGCTCTTACGTCTTACGTATGATTTGGGGATTGCGGGGATTAATCATACGGTTCAGTGTTTGTTTGTCGCCTTTGTTTACTTCAACTGGTACTCGTATTTGGCTGAAATCATGAAATCGTTAGACGCGCTATCGATTGGATAGTCGTATGCGGATAGACTGATGAATTTTCGATTTTCGTTTCATCGTATTACATCGGGGTAAAGATGCCTAACAAAACAGTCTCGTTATAAATAAGTTAATATTAATGGCAGGAAAACTGAGCAATTCACTTGAACTAAGGGTAAAGTCCGATTGCAACAGCCTCAGACTAGAAACTCAAAGTCTCTAATTAATCGCATTACCTCTAAGCAGTTTCGAAAAATGAATTGAAGTGGAATAGTAGTTTTTGTACAACAACATAAGCTCCAATTTGTCGGTAGTCCTTCTTGTTGGTCGCGATACCATATTATTTTGTCCTGCCACACAAATTTCATCGAGTCTTTTATGCCCTTTGGAATCTTTGCACTAGCAACTCATCCACGTTTACCAGTTTATCAATACGAGTAGCGCGCGGTATTTTCCATTGGCTGCCTTAAGTCAGTTGTCAGTTGCCACATTTTTTCGCAAATTTCATAATTTCTGGAAACAATACGGGCTGCTTCTGCATCGCAGAGTACCACAACAAGGAACACTATTTTCTATGCATGTTCAGGATTGATTTTCAGTGTGTGACACTTACCAGCAGAATATCTTTTGTTCATCTCCAGAAAAATTTTTAAACCCTCGGAAGTAGCGTCGATATAGTGGCGCCAGTAGACAGCGTGGGTAGAGGGTAGCTCTCGCACTCTAGAAGTTTTTTATTGACTTCAAAATATCCCGCCGCTTTCAATTAAGGAATTCCGAAAAGAGTCTTACCCTCCAGGTCGAAGTTATGCGTGGGTTTAAATCCCTGACCACGTAAACACATCACTGTTGTTAAACAACGAAAAGCATCAGATAAGAATAGATTGACTGTTGACGGACGAGTCATTCAAACGAAATTGGTAGGGACAATAAACCTCAGAAGCGTGAAATATTAGAACATTTAATTGACAGAAAAATTAGCGAAGGCCCTAGATTTCTGCAAGGAAAATATAAACGTCAAAAAACAAGGATGATGGGATGTACCGGGCAAAGAGAGCATAACAAAACAGCATTAAAACGGTTGCTGATTTGTCATTCGAGTTACACCTAAGCAAGATATGAATTTTCGCATGTGAACAAGAGGCCCGTGGCAATTCGCATCAAGGATGAATTTGTCAACATGAGCCTAATGTTTGTACATACTCCAACAGACTAGAAAAACGACAACAGCAAATACATGTTCTGCACGACGACAGCAAAGACATAGACTGCACGACGACACCTCTGATAACAGCTTCAAGAAAGGCTTTGCAGTGAGGCAAAATGTTGCCTTCGCTATTATGCGCTTGGCGCATATCAATATTCAAAAGGGAACATAGAAGACTCCATTGAAGACTCAAAGCCCACCTCATTATAGTAGATATCCGAGCACGGTTCCGAGGAGCAAACAAATTTGTTTTAGCCCGGGTATAGCTGTGGGTATTCCGAACATCCTAAAGACAAGAAAATACTATGAGCATATGAGAGCAATCGACTGTCTCTCAATCTATCAAGAGATTCTAAGGCGATTTTTTTTTGTATAATTTACGCGCGCCTAAGGGGTTAGATACCCTTTTACTGTTGCCAGGGCGCGGGCGGAAAGGTAGAAGGAGGAGAAAGGAAAATAGTTTTTTTTTTGTAGTGGTTTGAAACTCAGGTGTGTTTGGTTTCGATATTCGCTCTCCAGGGGTGGGAGTTCGAATAGGACGGAGAGTTTTTTCTTCACTCAGAGTGATTCGAGGTATAATTCACAGTATTTTTTTGTCTGTGCTTGAAACTCTACAACAGCCAAATCGACGTGTCAGTGTTATGCCTTCACACGCAGAATTTAGTTGAGCCCACAATCAACTAAATATTCACACTACGTGATTCTAGCCAAAACCCCATAAGGCCCAGATCGACTTTTTACCAATTTCAAAGCCACCTATGACAGCATCTAGAAAGGCGAGCTATACAGAATCAGAGGCGAGCTATACAATTCATCAAATTGTGCAGAATTAGAATGGAGAATGCTCGCTGCTCGGTAAAAGCTGGAAGCAATCTCACTAAGACGTTTGATATCAGATAAATTAAAAAAATTGTCTACCTCAGCTCCGCTATTACTTTTTATACGGCGTTCCATTGGCCTAAGAAATATATTGGACAACGAAAACTTGTCAAGAAATATTAAGCAAAGTTTATATAAGACAGTCCTGCTGTATGGCGCAAAGCTATGAACGCTATCAAAGGCAAATGAAAATATATTATACTTGTTTGTTTTGAATGCAACCGATCCTTGAAGTGATTTTTGGTCTTGTTTGCATTGGCGGGTTTTGAAGCAATAAATATAACAGCGAACTCAAGGAGATGTACAGCGATATCGAAAAGTGCATATCAGCCTGAAATGTATAGGACATATAGAGCGAATGAGTATCAACGCTCAGGCTCGAACAGTTGTCGACTTCAATGCGGTAGAGGAATACCTCGCTTTCGGTAGCGCGCACAAGGAATAGGACCCCAATCTATTGTATCTGGGTGCCCAACTGGACTTCGTAGTTCGCTAAAGACCACACTTATTGAAGAAGCTTATTAGTTGAAAGCCAGGTTCACTACAAACTGCAGCGTCATCTAAATAAATAAGTAAGTACCTATAGTATAAGTAAAGTAGGTAGCTAAAACTGCAGAGGTCGTCTAGAATTGGGTAAGAAAAATGGTAAATGAAAACGAAAGCTCGACAGTGCAGAATCTAATGGAAAAGTGCTTCCAGAAATAAGAATTCTGCTTTAACAGAGAAAAAGATCATTAAGCACATGTAAAAATTCGATGTGGCAGCATTCAATATTACAATATTCCCGATCAGGACACAGAAACAAAGAGGCAAGGTGCTTCCATTCTCAAAAGCTCTATAGATGTAGCAAGAACAACAACGATGGGATTAGATCTAGCCAAGAGTAGGAAGAAAAAGAGGAATGCCATACGATAAAGATAAGAGACCACGCATCCCAGCTTAAGGAAATCGAAGAATATCGCGATAGCAAACAACTACTGAATTTGATCAGAGCAACACATGTATACGGTGCGTCTAGCGGCTGCTTGATTGATATAGAGAACGATATGGTGCAAACAAATCCAAATACAGTCAACAATGAAGAAGTTTTTTCCTCTAGCCCGAAAACAAGGTTGGCTCCGATTTTTCATTATCAAAGCAGCAACAACTCATGCCCGGTCATGCCATCACTAACATATCTGTCAACCGGCAGTTAAGCTCTATGCATAGGCATAGTATTCAGAGTAACCAGAGTCTACCGAGCTTAATATTTGCGTAGTAACATCTACTCGTACTTTTCCGCAGTATTCGTGGATCTCATGATTGAAGATTCTTCGGAGTCGTCCCTCTCCACTTATGGGGCCAATAATTCGTAGAAGTTTTCTGTCTGACTTAAACATTCCTAAAAGATCAGAGTGCTTTTTTGCTAAGCAACAAAATCTCAGATTCATGTGAGTTTTATACAGTAATCATTTAGAAGTTAAATTTCTGGATTTGAAGAGTGTTAACTGACCGTGCTGTCCATGTTATCAGAGGTTACTATTGGTTCTAGTAAGTTAAAAACCTGCCCTACGTCCGTGACCCACTACCCTAACGTTCACAGATTACACGGCCGTGGAACATATTTTGAACTTTCTTCATTTATGTACAGGTACATAATATTGCTTGCTTGATCTGGGTAAGGGAAACTTTTGCCGTACGTTACTCCCCATATGTTCAGATCGGCAATAGTTAATCTAAATCAGTATAACTGACCATCATGGATTGCTTTTCTGCAATCAAAATAATGTAATAGCTGCACTTTCGTCTATCCCGAACAGTTACGGCACGATCCCCATTTTCAACTAATGACTGATGGCTGGATTCGGGATTCATTGGAGCAAAATTAATCCTACAGAGACATTGCAATTTCAGTAGTAGGAAACTTGCCTATCTTCCAGCTGTAAAGGACTAGTCTAATAGACCGGCTCAAACTAATTTGGGAAATTTTCTGGTAAGTACTCAGTTCCCAACGAGCGCATGTATAAACGTTTAGTGGTTGTTCAATGGCAACAATCTTACGAATATTTCAAACCCATCTCTGGCAGAGATTATACAAATACCACTGTGTTATCTTCTGATCTCATTGGAGACCGCAGAACATAAACACGAACTCGAACCCTTAGTGAAAGCGCCGTATATTATAGTGAATCATAACTCGTAAGCCAACCCAGCATTGAGGAATCCGGTACTTGTATTCCAAGCCACTTGAACCTCATAACCAGTTTTGTTTTTCTTAATTTGTTTTTATGCAAATGGCTGACGTGTTTTTAAATGAATTCGCCAGCAATTTAGGAATTATTGTCTCGTTTGTTAATCAAAACACGACTGTAGAATTGATTACGATATTCGTATCAGTATCTCCGTGTCCGATGGCTAAAAATATTCTTCATCTGAGTTCCAACTCCTCCAGTTAATCTGTGTTTAAAGAAAAAAAAAATCAAACATGAACTTAATGCCAACAACTGACTGGTTTTGGGTTACTCGTTGAGAGACTTCGTACATGGTTCACTACTCTGAATTAGTGACCTAATTCTGTAAATTTTAATACGTAAATGGAAGTTTATGGCACATCCTGCTCCTATTGACAGTTGATGGGATTTATTGCTTGAATTTCCTCTATGAGGTCAAGGTTATCTATCCTTTGATTGGTTCTCTGCGGATTGATGATATTCGGATACGATTCAAGATACACGTACGAGTACGTCATTTTAGATATGAGTACGAATAGTTTCTTCACTCGAGACGGGTATTTGTTTTGTTTCATATTTTTTCTGACGTCAAAATAAATATTTTTTGGCACAGCTGCCATCAACATTGGTTGATTGGTTTTTGTTTTATATTTTAATGTCAAGGTCCTTTGAGTATCTTTCCAGTTTTGTTATGGATTACGGATAGATTTGTGGAAACGTAAACAACAAAACGATTGAATTATGAAATTTCAATTTCGATATACCACCTTGATCAAATAATAACCACCGTGTGGCGCTCCCATTGTTCCGATTTGAGTTCTGTTTTTTTTGTTAAGTTGGTGAATCTGTTGTTGACATTCCCTCTAAATCATAGCTTGACATTTGCAAAAGTTACGTAGCCAAGAGTACATACATTTTGTGTGTGTTGGCGATTTTTTACAATTTTAGAAATGGATTTAAATTTACAACAACGAACTTGTATTAAATTTTGCTTAAAAAACGGATTTAATGGTGCGCGAACATTGGAAATATTGGAAAAATGTTTTGGGAACGATTCTCTAAAGAAAATGGTCGTTTACCAGTGGCACGAGCGGTTCAAAAGTGTCGTGAGTCAATCGAAGATGATGAACGCAGTGGCAGACCATCGACATCGAAAACCGACGAAAACATTGATGGAGTAAAAGAAATGTTGGTCAATAACCGCAAATTAACCATCAGAAAGATAGCGGAGGACTTGAAAATTGCCTATGGATCCGTCCAAGACATTTTGGTTAATGATTTGGGTTTCCGTCGTGTAGCAGCAAAGTTGGTGCCAAAAGACCTCATTTTCATGCAACAAAAGACCATGTTGACGTCGCAAAAGAGATGATTTGCGAGGCTGAATCCGATCCCACATTCATCAAAAGGATCATTACTGGAGACGAGACGTGCGTTTATGAGTATGACACGCAATCCAGACATCAGGCAAGTGAATGGCGTTCACCAAATGAGCCGAGACCAAAAAAACCACGTCGTTTTCAGTCAAAAAAGAAGGCATTGCTCACGGTTTTCATGGATTACAACGGTGTAGTGCATCATGAATTTTTGCCAGAAGACCAGACAGTAAACAAAGAGTATTATTTGGGCGTTATGAGACGTTTGCGTGAAGCAATTCGCCAAAAGAGACCAGAATTGTGGGCAGAAAACTTGTGGATTTTGCATCATTATTCGTAATTTTTTGACGAAAAATACAACAAATACCATCCAACCAGCCACCGAATTCACCTGATTTGACTCCCTGTGACTTCTTTCTGTTCAGTCGAGTTAAAGAACCACTACGGGGAACGCGTTTCAGCAGCCGAGAGGAAGTAATGGAAAACTCGCAGGAAGCACTGATGGGCATACCGAAAACTGAATATAAAAAATGTTTCGAGGATTGGATCAAGCGCTGGCATAAGTGGACGTTGATTACTTTGAAGGGGACATAACGATGTATGCCACTGTTCGCTTGATAAGAGCTGCCATGGAGTTTTCCCTTCTTGTCGCAGAGGTTTTTGCTTAACAAAATTGTTTGATATTTCTCTGTCGAGAAATTAACACAAACCTTGAGTAGCATAAATGAGATGCAACAAAATTCGTATGCCCTTGAAGGTGAAGGCGGCAATTAGAAGAAGCTTTGTACTTATAAAGGTTGTTTTTTAAGAGGTATGGGTTTTTTTTTTGGTTTGGTTTCACTATGGCTCATGGGAATAGTTTTTGAACACAACTTCAGGCATATGGTTTCCTCGATGCTGCCGAAGCACATCCTGGCCGTCCAAATTTGAGCATATAACGCGCAAATCGCATCAAATCTCACAATCTCGGTGGGCAAATCAGTGATCTATTTTAGTGGATTGAATCGAATTCTGAGTAGGTCAATAGTTTCCTGGGCTGTATGTCCCAAACCGCCATCCTCCTGGAACCATATATACCTAGACCTAATCAATTTCGAACATATTTTTAAAGAAATAATCACTAACCATTGTCTGGCAAAATTGACCATTGACTGGAACGTGAGCTCCGGGCTACTTCTTGAAGAAATACGGGCAGAATATTGCCATCAGCGTGAATACCACACCAGACAGTGTCCTTTATGGGTGCAATTGAATCTTGAGTGGTCTTAGTTTCTACACCAGCTTATACGGGTATAGGCCGAAATGTTTTAGCAACATTTTCAAAATAGTGGACGAACAAACGCCAAACTTTTGCGATCAACGTCGTATAATCAAATCTCGATTTTTCGCCAAACTTGCACGCACAGTGGCTACAGTCAGTTTTATGCGTAGTTGTCTTTGCGCCATGTAGAGTATAGACCCTCCGGCGATTGAACTGTTACCATTTAAAATGTCGTATAACTTATATTTTGCACAGAAATCAAGAATCCAAATTCATATTTCAATATGGCCACATTTTGTCTTGATGATGGCATTGAGTCGATCCATGGCTGAGCTGCACGATAGCCGCAGGAGAGCTTGTGGTATTGCATAATCCAACGGATTTGCGTCTGGTGAATTCGGGCGCCATTATCTAGCGATAATTAAGTGTGAAACGTTGTTTTTCAGACAACGGTGGAGAGTCTTGAACATGAATAGTGTTGTTTCGAGCCCAGGGATTGAGTGGTCCTTTCAGCCCTCTTTTGCGCTACTCAGCTGTGTTTATCTTGACGACAGGTGCAAACAAATATTAGTGGAACCCGACTTTCGTGGGACAGGTCGCCATCCAGGCGCTCAAATTCTCATATGATCTCTCTGTTTTTGTTTGTTTACGACTTACTGGATCGTGAACAATTTCTCGTCAGAAACGACAATTGGCAATGCACCACTCACGGCATGGCGCTTCAATTCCCTCGGTCCTTCCCATAGCTGCTTCTTTTACTTATCGTGTCTTGTACGGCTTAATTTGAAGCTCATTTTTCAGCTCTTTTACCATCTTCCTTGCGCTTTTTTCCGGATGCCGTTAAATTCCCCGCTTCATTTTTGCATCGTTGCGGGTCCACTACTTCTACATGCCACAAAACGGAAATAAATCTAAAATCAATCCCCGATACCACGGCACAAAGCAGATTTGCAAGACCTTTCTCTAGCGACATAAAGTTTAAAAATAAGTACATCGACATTTGTAATTAAAACCATTATAATTTAAGAAGCTAACACAAGCCGACTATATACATTGAATTGTCCACATCTTCTGTGTCTCGGACTAAGATTCTGCGGAAGACATAACCTCATTTCAAAGTATCCACCTTAGTTACCGACATCTGTGGCCGGTAAGGGAGATGACGGATGTTGTATGTTTTAGAGGCTTCAAGTTGCCAGCTTTTATAACAAAAATCAGTGAAGGCACACTAAACAGACGTCTCTAACAAGTCAGCCAGTAGATATTCTGCGCTAATGTGGAAGGTCCGACTCAATCTCCATCCACACGAACTGCAGGATTTATTAGTTGGAGCACTTATTTTACTCGGACCTTATGTGCGGTGTTTCACCAGAACTACAACCTTTACGGATTGTAGTAGCGGTTTCATCCGGTTTTCTTGCACGAGGGTAACCAACACTAAGTCTATGTTTGTCGGTGTATTTGACCGTATTGACCAATTTGTGCACGGGAAAACCCATCAATAGAGAGAGTGCCAGACCGTCCTTCTTCTTGGCCAGTCAGTGTGACTGTCTCCGGTTGTTTTTACCGTCGTTGCTAAAGGAGCTTTCAGCACTTGCACCTGCTTCGTCTTTTCATTATCAACAAACTTTTAGAGCTTGTCTTATCTAGGGGCCGCTCAAAACTTTCGATTTTCCGAGTCAAGCTCTCAAAAGCACCACTTCGAGCAACCATATATCTGTTTTAACTGTAAGGGTTCAATCCCTCCGAACCCTATGGTTCCATCCTAAGCTACCTAATAAGAGTCAGCGAAATCGAACGACTTACCCTCCTAGAGTACCGCCTAAATCTCTGTAGGTAACTCACAAAACTTGTGGGGAACTGTGAGTGGACTTCTAGGTAGATGGTGTGCGGGTGTTTCTGTAGCCTTATAATTTTCGAGAATTGACAGTATTAAAGTAAGTAAACTTATCTATATGCATACTTGCATGCCACATTTTTTTCGGAGACCCCTTTACAAAACCTTACAACAATCACTTATTAGTAACGTCGTGTGAGATTTAGTTGGTACAAAATGGTGACTTGGCTAAGTGTACCAACAGATTACCGAAAGCCGCTGGCAGTATAATAAAATCAAACCTTTAGTTAGCACTGTCACAATGGTTTCCATGTGTTTAACAAGCTGTGAATGTTGTGTCTACAGAACGCAATTGCACACTACAACTTCCCAACCAAAGTCTGCTAATTACCAGCTTCAAGACTATGCTACTGAAACATCGCCATTGCTAGTTGCATCACTACTTCGGCGGTGGCAGAAAGATGCCACTCAATCTCTCCCACACACATGGTCCTGCTTTATCGTTATTCATACAAATATGTATATGCTGCAGTGTAGCATCATTTTAATTTTTAAAACAACAATTGCTTAGCTTCCTTGTGAAACTATTGCAATTTGCATATATTTCGCCAGCGAAATGAATTTAATAATCACCACACCACCATTGCCACCGCCATCGCCGTCATCATTGTAATTATCGTTGCCATCATGGGGTTGTGCATCTTGGATAAGAGGGAAGATGATGAAAATTGGAGGAATATTTTGCAACGATGTACTCGTACATTTTGTTGCATCTGTCAGCACTGAAGCACAAAATAAAGTCATACGGCATACTTATCTGACACTACTCGTACCACTTGTCGTGCTCGATTTTTGAATGTTGATTCAGAAATTAAATTTATTTTTCCTTTCCATAATTTCCTGTCCCTGCATTTTCGTTTGTTCGAGAAATTGGCAATTTCGTCGTCGATTGTCATCGTGTGAATATTTGGATTCATAATTTCCCGGCAAAACGACCACAGAAACTGCTTTGAAATTTTCAAGCATACAGACACTAAGCCGCTCGGTTTACTTTGGATTTTATGAATTTTCTTTTAGTGAGTATCTCACTCACTCGACCGCTGAGAGATAGATTTTCCTAAATGTTTTCATGAATCAAAACCACCACTGTTAATTATTTTCGTTAGAAATTTGGGGGTGGGAGGCCATGCGCCGGTGGGCGAGCGGTTTTCGTTTTTCGAGTTCTGCCGATCCTCATGCCGATCTTAATTTATGAAAATTTGTTTTCCAATACATCGTTGGTGGGTTTTTCCTGGGAAAATAGCAAACATTTCCGCCCCTCGTCGACTGTTTAAATTGTTTTCTGAATCACGAGAAGTGTTCATTAGGTGGGCAACTATGAATAAGAAAATGGATGGGTTAATATTTGCACGTAAAGTAAATAGAAATTATGAGTACTTACTTCAGAATAAAAAAAAAAAAAACTACACATAATATATTTTGTAGATGGAATGAGATTGAGAGGAAACATGTAATATATGGAAAAGCAAGCCAGCTCTCCAACGCTGCAATGGCACCGATCCCTAAAAATAGAACACCACTTCTCATCACGCCGGCCATAATTTATTATATTTTTCGAAACCAAGTGACCCAAGAGAATCTGGGTCAATCTAGAATTAAACTTGTAAGGTACCATTTGATTATATAATTTTTTCAGAATTAGACATTTATATCTAATACTGAAACAGTCCTAGTACAGTAAAATATCGGTGCTTTATCGGGGAAGACAAACTCGTGGAACCTGAGACCAAGGAGGAATTCACTTTACGGCTTTCTTAGATATTATATATCATACATATGTAGAAGGACCCTTTAACATAGAAAAGTGTAGAAGCCTTAAAATACCTTTAACGAAGTCTAACATTGAATAGACCTTCCATGTTTGGATTGAGTTAACTGCCTGCCAACGCACAAAACTTTGTGTGGTGAATTTTAATTTAATTTAGTGGGGGCTAATACCCCCATTTATTTCGCTTAATGCAAGCTTAAACTAACTTAAAAACTAGGACTTAAAAACTAACAAGAGTTAAGGGTTAGGAATTAAAATCAAAAAGGGGGAGGTTTGAGTTGACCTTACAGAGCATGAGAGCCGTAAGAGGTGCGGTTGGTTGGGATATAGAAAAGACGAGGACAGCGTAAATTACGAGGGTTAGTGTTGAAGGAAATAGAATTGTAAAGGGAAGCGCAGTCCACAGAACCGGAGAGCAGTTGATGAATGAAGAGAATGTCAGCTACGTCTCTGCGTTTTTCGAGGGTATTCAGGTTAAGAAGTTTGAGGCGGTCGCGATAGGGAGGTAAGATAAATGGGTCACTCCAGGGTAGTACACGAAGAGCAAATCGAAGAAAACGACGTTGAATGTTCTCGATTCGGGATATATGAATTCGCTGAAAGGGAGACCATACTTGGCTGGCATATTCAAGGAGGGGCCGGACAAGGGTAATGTAAAGTGACCTTGTCACATAATTGTTGCAAAATTCTTTAGACCAACGTTTGATAAAAACGAGCGATGAGTTGGCTTTAAGGATTATCTCATCAATATGCAAACGGAATTTTAACTCTCTATCGTATAGAAGAGATTGAACTGGGGATACAGGTTGGTCATGCAGAAAATAAGGTCGAGAGGTGGATTGATTGGACTTACGAGACAAGATCATAGATTGGCATTTGGAGACATTAAGTTCAAAGCAATTTTTTAGACACCAAGAAGAAAACCTATCGAGGTCTTCTTGAAGGAGAACAGAGTCTTGGGGTGAAGAAATAGTTTTGGAGAACTTAGTGTCATCGGCGTAAATGGATACGGAATGAAGCAATAAACAGCTTCGGATTTTGGTTCGAAACACGCAGTTACTGGCCAAAGCAAATGAAAAACAGATAACGACTTTTGGCAATGCACGTAGAATGTTCGGGCTCTTAACACTCCACATGCAGCCGATGAGAACAGAAGCAGCGTCTATTTGGATGTGGATTTGTCATCAGAGAAAGTATTACGCTTCAGGTATCTGAGCATTCGCGTGATTACAATCTGTATCAACGGCAAATGCAGATATGCACTTACGCCTCCACGGCGTATGGTGTTAAGACCGTCGTTGGTGATTTCAACGCCCTGTGAAGAAAATAGGGTTGAAAAACTTATCGTCTAGGAGACACTTGCTCCGATAGACTCAGAATAATCTACTTCGCGGCAGAATAAAACGTAATAATAACTACGTTTTTCATACCTGAACATTGATAAAAGAACCTGAGTACAAAACCGCAAACCAGATTGATCACATCGAATGATCACAATCAAAAGAGACGTTAGAGCTTTTCTGGTCGACTCTCCCAAAACTAGTCAACAAGCCTTAAAGACACCGCATTATTCTCTTTGGACGAGATCACAGTAATTTTGAAGGACATTTCTAAGACTAAAAGACTTAATCCACCACTAGTACTGGCTAAAAATTGGATTCGTCACAAAGGGCTAAGGATCAACTCTTTGAAGACGGAGGTTGTTTTCTTCACTCACAGGAGGTCTGATTAAGACTATTTGGGTTTCCAACTGGCTTTAAACCGCGGTTATGAGACGCATGCTATTATACAGTTTGCCCTAAAACCTCATCGAAATCCAGAGAACAATATTTAGGCCGCAGCAATTATTACTGCAGATAGTATCGCCGGGTGTACGCGGACAGCCAAGACGAGTGCAGCGAAATTCACGCTCACTTCTTTCAATCAAAGTACAAAGATCAATGGAAACGTCAGTGAAGAAGTTATCAGTTGAGCTCTCGCTGGGTTCATCTTGAATCTTCGGAATATCTACCGCCCTTTGGCCGACATATTATCCAGCAGGAATAGATCAAAATCTCAGTAAAGCTCAGTTATTTGGATGATCGAATTTACAGGGCACTGTGTCCTTGGCATTCACACAACGATTTTTGCAGAATCTGCAGGGACGAAGAATGAATTGAGTGTGTCCGTCACCTGCTGTGTGTGGTATATTGGCTTCCCAATCGGGCGGTTCGGAGTTCAATACCAGCCGTGTCCGAAAGACATTCTTTTTTTCAGGCAAGTAAAAGGTCATGATATGAATGGTTGACTAAAATACAACAAGAAGTCAATTTACACTAATAATTTAGTCTCCCCATTAAATGTTATATTTTGAAAGCAATCCTCAAAACCCTCTTGACCCTAGATCACTAAACTTATTTACGAGCAACACTTTCACTAAATTTTAATCCCACAAACTAATAAATTAAAACCTCAGTATTTTTCAAAATCAAAGCATTTATTTAGAAAAAATCTACATAAAGTATGGAATGTCCTCTAAATTACCGCATAACTAAACAAAAAGTTCAAAAAAATTATTCTTGGCAGTCGGCACACACTGGAATCATATATTCCCCGCAAATCGCCGCACATAGGAGTATGTGCAGCAAAAACCTGGCAAAATTTGATTTTCCAAAATGTAAAATCAAAAAGTAAAAGCTTGGTATAGCGGATCCTTAAATCGCGTGTTGTGATAAAATGAGTTCAAAGTTAACAGTTTGAATTTACAGCATTTTTCTTTAAATGCATGGGATTTCGTCAGTGTTCTTCAGTTAGTACTCGTAATTCCGAGTAGTTGCAATATAAATATAAATATTTTTTTAATGGAGAGTTCTACTGCAGATATGTATTTTTGTATTCTTAGAAATGTTGTGCAGGTTTTTTTGTTTCGATTCGGGTTCAAAAGCTACGAGTATATAGCAACAAGTTATATTATTTTTGAATATTTTGTTAAGTTTTAATGATTTTAATATAATATTACGTGTTATTTCGTAATGGTTTGAACTTTTTAAGTTAATTTGTTAATTGTTCGTCAACCCAATGCAAAAAGAATTGGCTGCTCTACCTGCTACCCGAAATTTTATGAACGAATAAATTTTTAAATTTTGTTTTTATTATGTTATTACACTTTTCTTCTTCATTCTAAGGTGAAAAGGTACACGGGATATGTTTTTTTTTTTGCAGCAAAAAAAAGTATCTGGAGGAAGCAAGCCAAAAAGTCAATTTACGCATTTTTATTGTCCTCATACCGTGAAAGTCTATTTTGTGTAAAAGTAAGCTTTTTAATTCATATTTTGATACATAGCATTTTTTAGGATCATCTGGTTCGAGAGTTGTGACTAAAAAATATTTATTTGATATTATGGAAGAGAGCGGAGAAGGGGATATGAACCAAAAATTAAATTACTTAAAACCATTTTTATTTTTTTAGATTTTCCCTGTTCAACAGATCTGCTTATTTATAAGCCAAAAGTAGCTAGATTTGTGTTTGATTTAAAGCAAAGATGGTCAGCCTCAAGCAGAAGAAAGGATTTCTTCTTAAAGAATAACAAAGCGTAGCTTGAAGGGACTTTCATACTCCCAATTAAGACTGTAAGATCAGCAGGGCGACCTGAAAAGCCATTTGAAGAATCAAGTGAAAAGAGTAAAAGAAGAAAAACCGAAAGTATCCGAGAAAACCTTCAAACTGAGAAATTAGCTTATGCAACCCAGATGAAATTAAGGGAAACTGGGAAAACTGTTGCTTCAAAAGTTTTAACAGAAATTCTTAAATCTCTTGGAGAAGCTCAGAAGTATAAAGAATCATACTCTGACAGCCTTAAAGATAATAAAGAAAAATTGTCCACACTAAAGGCTCTTTCTCTTTCGCTGGGCTATTGCGAAAGAAGTATGGATTGTAGCAGCAACGAATAAGGGTTTTTTTCCCCTTCTTACAGTATACTTCAAAAAGCTAAAAAAGATTGTTATTCAATCGAAGAATCATATATTGTAACGGAAACATTGGCTGAAATAAATCTTCAGGATTTGTTGGATCACACTGTAACTCGACTACTTATGTAAGAACTGAAACGAATAAAATCTGTAAATTTTAATACGGGCTATACTTCCAATGCGTAAAACTTGCAATCCCATTTTGTACCTAAATTAGCCTGTATACTCTCTAGTTTCAGTTTGTTATTGATTTTAGTTCTGTCCGGTTTAAAATATTTATAAAATATGAGTCAAGAGGAACGCCGTAAAAAGATCATCGACAAATGGCTCGAAAATACTTCACGTCCAAACTATTCCATCGTAAAAAACATAGCACGCAGTACAGTGGATTCTGTTATTAAACGATATTTGGAGACGTTGACAGTTAAGCGAAAACAGAAATGTGGAGCTAAAAGTGGAGCACATGATACAAATTTGGACACGAAAATAGTGGGTACCATCATAAAAAACCAGACTATGCCATCCAGAGATGTTGCTCGGAAATGTAATACCAACCAAACAATGGTACAAAGATCTAAAAAACGTACTGGTCTAAAAACGCGAAAAAAAAAACAAAAAATACCAAAAGTTACTGAAAAGCAAAAAACAGTCATTAAAACATGAGCCCGAAAGCTGTACGAGTTGATCGGCAACAAGAAAGCGTCCTTGGTTTTGGATGAAGAAACTTATGTCAAAGCCGACTTTACTACTCTTCCAGGTGCGCAGTTTTATAACTCGTTTGAAGCTGAGATTCTTCCGCAACAACAATTAACGGAGAAGTGTACATTAACGAGCGCCTAAAAAAACGGTTGATTCCTTTCTTAAACAAACATGAGGGTTCAACATTATTTTGGCCAGATTTAGCTTCAGCTCACTATGCTCATGCGACGTTGAGCTTTCTTGTTGCTAAAAATGTCGACTTTGTCCCAAAAGACATGAATCCACCCAATGTTCCACAGTGCCGTCGCATTGAAAGGTATTGGGCTTTGGTCAAAGCTAAATTGAGGAAAAGTGAGCAGTGTGCAAAGGACGTAAAAGATTTTAGTGCTAAATGGAAAAGAGATCACGGATGTAACTGTCACCAACCTTATGAAGGACATTCGAAAGAAGTTGAGGAAAGAATGGGAACCCAAATAATTTTTTTTATTTTTTTGTAATTGTGAATGAATTTAATAAAAACAGAGTTTTAAAGCAAATAAAAAAAATGTACATGAATTATAAAAATATTTTTTTTTTTTACTTTGAAGTTTCCAAATTTTATTCGTTTCAGTCCTTATATGGAGGAAGTTACAAGCAGCCTAAATGGAAGTGAATGTAAGTCCCTAGAGCTCATTACAAAGTGGGGTTGTGACGGATCCCAGCACACACAATACAAACAAAGATTTGAAAACAGTTCTGAGTCAGATGTATTTATATTTCAAAGTTCACTTGTTGCGCTTAGTTTGTGGTTCAAAAATCATCTGGCAAAACCCAACTCCATCTTCTCCTCGATTTTACCAGCCTATAAGAATAAACTTTATTAAAGAAAGCACAGATATAACTAAAAGCGAAATCACCCATATTCAAGCAAAAATCAATTCACTCTGTAAGACTGTAATAAGTTCCAACATAGAAATGAAACATACATTGCTTTTTAGTATGGTTGATGGGAAAATATATAACGCAGTTACTGAAACTACATCAACACAGAAATTTTATGTTTGCGAATCCACTTCAAAAGACTTTAACAAATTAAATATAGCAAATAACTAAATTAATGAAAGCTCCATTCAGTTTGGTTTGTCAATCTTGCATGCGCGGATCAGACTTTTTGAGAGTCTTCTGCATATTGCTTATAAGCTTCCAATAAAAAAAAATGGCAACTTATGTTAGACCGGAAGAAGACAAATAAATGTGCAAAGTTAGAAAAATTCAAATTCAACGAGAATATAGAAACAAGCTTGGCCTCATTGTGGATCTACATCGAGCTGGTTTCGACAATACATTTGACGGAAACAACAGTCGAAGATTCTTTAATAACCCTGAAATTGCCGCCGAAATTACAGGAATTGGTTTCAATTGGGTTTTCCGATTTAAAGTCATTTTGGAGGCAGTTTCTAGTGGTTACAAAATTGATTCTGGTAATATTTGGATCATACGATCTTAATACACGGATCTATAATTATGGAAAATGCTCTTCTTCCAATTGGCCAGTTGTCGGAAGAAGCAGCAGAAACCAGGAACAAACACTTTAGGTTAGTTTTCAATTGAAGAAAATGAAAATGAATTAAACAAATAATGATAATTTAAACTTTCACATTATATCGTCTTAACTACGCAAGAAAGTTCTCATGAAGAGATTGTAACCGAGATGTTCTCGGTATGCATCTTTGTACGCTTTAACACGATTAAAAAAAAAAAACATTTCTAATAGCCAAGGCATCAATATCTACTATGTCCGCCCATTTTTCTTTTCAATAAAACATTCCTAATTAAATGGAAAGTAATTAAAAATTGTATTTAATTGAATAAATATTAATTTTAAACAAAATTCATGACAAAGATAACAACAAATAATTTTGGTCAGGTTTTTGATGTACTTGGTCATCCTGTGCTTTTTGTACGAACTGAGAGACTAGTATTTCGTAAAATCTGTGGAACCAGGAAGCGTGCGAACGCAATGCGTGTGCATGAGTCACTGATTGGCCGAATTATGAAGGTACTGAGGGTGCGGTAACGGGAACATATCTACACAGCGAATGGGTCAGAGTCGCGTTGCCTGTGAGACTAATGTTTAGTGATCTAGGGTTAAGTCTTTTTGTGTAGCCTGCTATTTCATAAACAAACAAATAATCCAAACATGATATGTATTATAGTTTCACAATGTTTCACAAAGAACTTGTCCCGCCTTATCTTAGCTAAAACCCTTGAAGGTATCACGATATAGTTGTGCTATTGTACTTTATCTGACATGATAACGATTATGAGGTACAATAACGACAATAACTTTGTACATTCGTAAAAGCCAACATTTAAGTTGAAAAGTGTTGATATGGCCGCACTTATGTTTATCTATTGCACCTTGAGTGAGACCTTTTGTTTATATGTGCATCAGTTGTCACGATAGTAGACAACCGTCTTCTTTAACGGCTCATAAGCCAAGAAAATATTTTCAACATTCTTTGGCGTCAACTGTAACGAGAACTTTGATTATTATGACTAATTAATATGCAATGAGCGTAGTGAGCAGATAATCGATATCTGAATCTCATTGACTTGTGACAATGGTGCCATATGAAACACACCGGAAAGTATTTTCTTTTGTTACAAACTAACTGTTCCCACATACGAGTATTAAGGGTACAAAGATGCATATTGGTTTTAGGTTAGGTTATAGACTTATTATAGTTTAAGTTATTTCGATTTATCGACCATGACATCAAACTAAGTGAAAATTTATGTATGGTACGTATCTGCGTTTTATGAGCAAAGATCTAAGTATCTAAGTATCTCTAGAACTGACCAGATATTTTCGGCAAAAATCATACAAGTTGTAGTGCTTCATTTAAGTTAATTTTTATTTTACTCTTGCTCCTTACAATCGTCATTTAAAAGTTCATTACCACTTGGAGAGCTAATCCTTTAGTAAAAGAGATTTCTTGACAAAGTTGTCAAGATCGATGATCTGTTGTGGCCTTGGTATCAGTGTCTGGCCATTTCATCAGCAACTTAGTTCGCTGGGACCTCCGAGTGCCCCGTAGACAAAGTGTGATATTGTTTAGTTATCTCATTGAGAGATACGGCAGTCTCTAACCACCCTCGAAATAATTAAATTCAGAGATCTGATCGCTGCTTGACTCTCTATGTATATTGGAATATCCAACGCGAATATTGAATTCAGTCCGAACAAAGCAGCGACCTGATGAATAACTGAGATTTTGGGTTGGAAGACTGTGTGTAGGTAACCTGAAAGAATAATTGCAATCTACACGCTAAAAAGCCTAAAGGTACCAAATGGAACAAATCGTAGTGAAGCTTGTGCGTTAGCTGCCGCACTACATCCTGTGTCCTCTAATTTGGTAAACAGCCCATTGAGGATTAGATTTCAAAGGATAGAAGGGAATACGCCCTCTTGGGGTTTATTCTGCTTGGTGACCTATTGTTGAGAATTGACTGGATCAAGAGCAGTTCTTGAAGAGATTTGATAATCGAGGAGTTGTCAACGTTGTTAAAAGCTCTCTCAATATCAAGGAACGTTGCCATTGTAGATTTTTTAGTGATTTTTCAATGGATCGAAAAAAAATGCAGTATGGTTTAAACCGATCTAGCTTTTCGGTAGGTATTCTGACAGTTTTAGTTTTTTGTAATTGAGACTGCATTTGATCCGAAGATGGCGGATTCTCTCGAGAGTTTTTAGCAAGAAGGATGACAGACTGATGGCTCTAAGAATCTTCTAGAGCCTATGAAAGGTTTTGTTTGCTTTGGGTATGACAATTACGGTTATCTCAGTCCAGGCACTGGGTATTGCACCGAGACCGAGAGCATTTTAAGAATGCATAGCAAGGTGTCCTTGAGATTTACGATCTGAATGGCTTGTTAATGGAAAATTGAGCAAGTAAAAAAACTTTTCCACCAATCGTTAGCTTTGTTTAGATGTTATGCTCTATTTACAGTCTGCAGATTTTAAGCTTCAGTGGCAAATAACCTGCGATATAAGTTGAATGCACAAACGTTTGCCAGAAACGCAGCAGAGCTTGATACGAGTATAAAGCTGAACTCAAAATATCTTAAGTTGTTAACGATTTTATTTCAACGACAGCGGACATTTTTATAGCGGCCTTGTTGTCAAGAAATATATTGTAGTAACGTCCTCGTGGAATGGTCCTCTTTTTGTCGCTGTCCCCCATACTTGATCCAATTGGGAAGATTGTCATCTAGTTCTACATCATTCGGCTCTAATAATTTCTACTTTATCAACAAGGGTCTATAGAAGGGTGTGATTACTCTGGGATGTATCTATAAGCAGTGACCCTTAGTACTTAGAGTTGCATAAAAATATCCGTTGCTAGCCAGACAATTGATCAGGCTAATGGATTAAGAAACTGAGAGTTTCAGTGTTGGGCTTCATGTAAGTGACATCTGGAAATCTCACATATCCTGCTACTGACGGTTCCTTAGATTTGATTTTTCTAAGTCTTCCAATTTGTTGTTTGCGTCAACGGAGTACCTTATTGTCATGAAACATCTATCAGCCTTGGGTAAGAATGTAAAAAAACACAATTTGTGCATTAAGTGCGATTTTTTTTTTTAATTTTCAACAAACCAATAGCAGATTTGACCGAAATAATATAGGAAGCGGGATGAATTAGCCCGGGAACAAGTTTTATGTTCGAGAAAGACACAACAACAAAACTAAGTCCGGTTAATCAGCAGAAAAGAAAGAATATGTACGAAGAATAAACAAGATAAAACATAAGAAGATCAATTAGGTGCTTCGTAAGGAATGAAGTTAAGAAGTTCTACCAGAAGACGAAGACAATATGCCAAGCAGCTTATAGGTACGGCTGTAGATTGCAGCCGAAGGGCTGAACTGTCTGAAATAATTGAAAACGGTTTGCAAGGGAGCATACAGCGTCTCATTAAAAAAAAAAATCGGAAAAAAGTATGATCGATGAATATAATATCCCGTTCGACTGCCTCTTAAAAATAATGAGAATCTCAATCGCACCGATTGTAAAAATGTTGGCTTCTTCAGGTTCAAGTATAAACTCTAATTTCATAGTGCTGTGCGAAATCTTTACTACTGTCGTCAAAAATCTGAGCTTCATATCAGTACAGAAAATGTCACCAAAGACCATTGCATACTGATGAACTTGTCGATTTAAGGACCGCGTATAACTGCGTCTTGTTGAAAGCTGTGTCTAGGTATGAAATCCTTGCTTACGAACATATCATATCATGCAGACTGACTATGGGAACTGCACGGTACTCTGTAAAAATAAGCAATGAGCAATGAGAACTTCTACTAATCAGAAGGTGGTAGTCGTCAAAAGAATCAAGGAAAAAGGAAAATCGACTTCAATGAGCAGGTGGCAAGTTCGGTGGAATACCACTACGAAGGGCAGATGGACCTACAAATTGATCCCACCCATAGACGTTTAGTCAAACCGAAGGCATGGAAACTGTAACTATTATCTTACGCTATTTCTATCTGGCCTGATGAATAAGAAAATATCTACACCGCTCGGGCACGATAGCTCACCTTTTTGCCCAAACTGCCCAAATCAGGAGGAAGACAGAGAGCATGCAATATTCCATTGCACGCACCTTCTGGGATGGAGAACAGACATACCAAACCCGCAGTCAATAATTGACCAAATGCTGCGGTCAGAAGAAAATTTGATGGAGATTTGTACATTCATAACCTAGTCCATCAGTCCGATATCTACGGCGTTTACTGCATCCGATAAGGAGTCGTCCTAGTTGCTATATCTTCATCAACAAGAGGTTCCACTTTTCCGCGAGAATGATTCAATGTATTATATATCTGACAACAATTTTATATAGGCTATTCGATCTCCCAGAAAATAGCTTTATGCTACTTTACACAGCTAGGCATTTTGAGTAGAAATTTTGATACAGAATTTCTTTGCAGAATTCTCCAAAAATTCGAAGACTTCAGTGCCAAGACCATTTCTAGTTCAAGGAAGCAATCAATTTGAAGAACAATCATTAATCTGAAATTGGAAACCAAGACACTCCTCATGCAGCAAAATGTTTCCATTTGCAGCAAATGATTGCACATTGCATTGGTACGAATAGCTGTAATCAAACGCACGTTTTCAAAATAATCATTAATTCGTATTTGGCATATTTTAGTAATTTGCACGTTTCGCTGTTATTGTGGAGAATTTTCCGGGAAAGAAAAATAAAAGAGAGATTGCAACATTCGCCTTAACCAGACCTTAATACGACTACGAGTATATCTTTCCACCTACTCATACATATGTACATACTCCTACATGGACTTATGGGCAACTAAGTCATTGTTGTTGTTGATGTTGTTACACTCGTGCTCTACCCTCTACCCGGAGTTGTTGAGTTTTGTCTTAATAGTAAATCTACCCGTGGCCATAGTTGAAACTTCCCCCTCTTGGATATGTTTCGTTGTTGCGCGCAATGGATCGTATTAATTTATGCGTACACCCTATGCATGCCATGCCAGAGCTATGAATACGAACCACAACAATTAAGACAAACCCGAGCCTTAGCTTCCCTTTTTTTTTTTGGTTTCGAAAATCTCCTTTTTACTCATACGAGTATGGTTATTAGTTGTGTTGTGGTGGTTCGATTGGCAGAGGGTACTCATTATAAGAGGATTCGGATTTCCATACTCAACCGCATCATCGTCATCGCCATTGGCACTACCGCCACCGTTGAAGCTTTTGCGGAAAATCGGTTTTAGATTTCACGATTTACGAGTACGAGTATGAATACGAGTACATTTGTACGCACTGTCTATTGTTAATCAAAATTTTGCATATTCGAGAGATATAATGGGAACAATGCCGATGAAGCACCAGATTGCCCATGCATTTGCAGCTTCTGGTTATTGCCAATGATGGTGATGATGACCGAGGAAATTGCGGTCTTCCAGTGAATGAGATTTGAGCTTAAGGTCTTGTGTTATGATATATGGAAATTAGCAAGAAACATTATCAATTTGCATATTGTTTTAATGGAACAGTGCAGTATAAAATATGTTAGTAAAATATACTCCGAATGCTCGATCTAGATAGTCCAATGTGTAGAATTAGCCTTGTGATTGTATCGTTTTCTGACAGAGATTGCTTCGCTTAGTAATGGAAAAGATCCTCGGCAGATAAGCACTTTGAAGATTCTCGTGCGAAGATCAGATATATGCTACAAGATTCCAGAAAAGAGTAAGAAAGATCACCATTAAATAGTGTTACGCACTTCTTCAGTTGACTAGGTAGGTGCCGCTTACAACTTAACGACATCAATATTGTAATCAACAACAATAAACACTACGAATTAGAAGTTTCGATGTCCGAAAGAGGCTGATATCGGAGTGAAACCTGACTACGGCCTATTAGTAGTACAAGTGCGTCATCATACTTCATTCGTCAGTAGTAACCTTGCTAGCATGTTGGCTAGTACAACTTTTCGGTACAATTCCGACAAACTTTGGAATCTCGTAGTGCGACATTATTTCAGGGAACATCTTAGAGGAAAAAATTAACAAATCTAAGCCCACAAATCGTGACGATCGCTGAAGATTTGTGAAAAATGCCTTTGCAACCTACGGTTAAAGGTATGTAGTATATGTAGGTTGGTAAGAGGTAGAAAAACGATAAAACAATGATATCAGCAGAAATGCAACAGCCTCAGCAGAGATAACTGAATTTGAAACCCAGTAGCGTTTGAAGAAAAAAAAAGTACAGAGTAGCCCTAAACGGAAGCAAATTAACGGCTTAACTGCACAGATCGACAGCAAGACGCTCATTCTATTACTAATAAGCTTATAGAAAGACCCAGCCTAAAACAACTTCCCTGATGCTTCTCTAATAATATGAAGACAAGAATCAACTCGGAGTGGTGTTAAATAACAATTTGAACAAAGGGTTTTGAAGCACAAAATTCCATCAAAGATTTCAACAGCGATCAGCCCACTCCTTTAAGAAAAACAAAGACCCTGGGTATTGATAGCATACTTGGTTTAGCTTCCCAATAACTAAATCTACTGCGCCACATCATAGCTAGCGTCATACGAATTAAATCGTCTTCCGAAAAAGTGAAATGAAGTGATGATCGTCAAGTTACAGAAGGACAATCCGAGGTATTGCAGAAACTGGCAGGGTATATCTGTTCTTTCCGCTGTGGCCAAAAAAAAGTAGCAAAAATAGACCTGAAAGATATCCACGAACACCTGTATTCAAGAATCAGGCTTCAGCTCTGAATCTCCCTTAACCAGAAAAATCAACAACTTGCGGATAACACGTCTAATATGTGAAGATCCCCGCTCTTATAATTGTCGAGCTACATACTCATATGAAGGTGCAAGTTTTCGTGTTTTACACAACGCTAAGCTACGAGTATAAGACGATTTTGAACCTCAAAACGAAGTACAATACAAGATGTTTGCATTTTGTCACCACTGGCTATAATAATTCAATGGACAAAGGAATTATAGCTGATCCACCTACGATACGCTTACAGGGTTTAAAACTTTATGACTGATTTGCGTGAAGTTATTGTACTTATGGGAGTGATTCAAATCCAAAAATCGATAAATAAAGCAAGCAGAGTAGGGTTTATGTGCTTTATGTGTGTTTATGTTTAAGTGCTTCTTGAAACCAAAGGTTTTAAGGCTCTTTCATCTACCTTAACATTGATAGATAGGACGTGAAAATGATTGATAGTTCTCTTTATCTAGGAAGCATCGTTTAGGCTGACAAAGTAGCAACTTCTACGCGGGCAGCACTATTAGTAAGCCAAAAGCTGCATCCGATATATACTTCAAAAATTTTGAAAAGAAAGGTTCACAGTTTACAGCAAAGCTGCGACTATTTCTGTAGTACAAAAAAAGATCAGAAAGGAATACAAAAAAAAACGAGATAGAGGATGTTAACAATGAGTCTTCAACTTCATTATCTACTGTCTAAAAGTTGTCAAGTGCATTTAAAAAGATCAGTGCAAGCATTGACAGACGACCTTTACTTAGGCGTGTTTGTTACTGCATCTGTCCCTATATAAATAAAGATTTAAGCTGAAACGGCTAACTTATCCGTCGGTTCTATACATAGCCTTCTCAATCACCATGTTCAGCTTTCAAAGGTCAGTCCAAGATGGATGACACGAAACCTCTGGAATAAGCGTGAGCTTAGTGTTTCAGAGTTTTTTAATTTTCTGTCATGAAAATTTGTCGAGCATGATGAATGGTTACCTATATACTACACCAAGTCAATTTACACCAATTTTTCTCTCTCTCTCCCTAACCAATTTTCCAAAAATCGTAACCCATGCTCTGGTTTTTTAAGTGTAGTAATACCCTCTTTAGTGTTAAGTTCTTAAAAAAAATAAAAACCAATCAAGCCTCGATTAGGTCACCACAGTAAATGCTAACAACCTTTAAAATTCTGCAAAATGTCAAAAAACAAACACATTCCACAAATCTGACAAAGTTGTGGAGCTAGAAAAAAACCAAAACAAGATACCTATGCACTCCCCCGTTAGTTATGTATGCCCGAATCCTCCCACACGCGGATACAGAAAAAAAAAATCCTGTCTTTGACCTGCCAAAACGTGGAACAATGATAGAATTTAATTTTCCACACTACGAGTACGAGTATGTTCAACCACCTGAAATGAATTTAAATCAGGTCTCATACCGTTAGAAAGTTCTAAACGCACTCTACAACCATTACCAATAGCAACAAAAAATAATAACAACACCAACAAGCAAATACATAAATTCAAAATCCAAAGTACCAAACAACTGCGTGGGCATATTTGCACACATTTATGTTTGTACCTCGAGCGTCAGTTCCAGCGTTTGTGCTAGCATCAACGTCAGCAGTAGCGTTAGCGCGCGGACAGCTACGCATTAGAAGCACTCTGCATTAGACGCTAGAAGAAGCAGAACAAGGGAAAAAAAAATGATCAATAAACATTAGGCGCAGCAGAAAATACAGAATACTCGTAAAGGACAAAAACAGAAAAAGGTGGGAAAAGGTGGAATAAAAACGTGGAATTTCGACGCTGCTATTAAAGGTGTACGACTACGGGCAGACCATGGAGGCAAAGAAGTATGTCATTCCATTTGGGACACCAGCGATCACCGAGTTCCAAGATCCGAGCCCGACCACTGCCTCGAGAAACAGCAAATTCCTCACTCTCTGCATACAAAATCGAAAGTAAAAGAATGTTTTCAACTTTTTTTTCACTTTTTCACTTTTTTGTTTGTAGTTTGCTTGTTTTTTCTCTTTGTTGTTTCATTTCTTTACCTCATTGTTGTTGTGCTTTCTGTTTTCTTATTTGTATCTCAAGTTTTCTGAATTTCTGTAGGAAAAGAAAAAAGATATACGATACGGTACGACGACGTGTGTAAATTACTCAGTTGCGCCTGCTCGGTGTAAACAAAAGAAATTGCAAGATGTGCTCGAAATGGAATGAAAAAAATACAACTGGCAACACAGCCAATAGACGCACGGACGGAGATGAAGAAATAATGTTGGCAATGGAGCACTTTTGCATAGACCACGGAAAAAGGTGGGAACGCATTTTAGGCACGATCTACGAGTATGTATGTATGTACTCATAGGAAAACCAGCTGTGCGCGCAAAGCATGTCTCGGTCTACCGTGATAACAAGTTAAAGGTGCCAACATCGTTACTGGCAGTGTTGAAGTTGAATCTTGCACAAGTGGTACTGAAGCCACGATAGTAAAATGCAAATTTAATTGCCAAAAATGTTGTCTCGGGTATACCTACCGGATGTAGATACGTAAGAGCTAAAAATATATTCGTTATTTGGCCTTAGCTTCCAGACACAAATTCAGCAAACTAAAACCTAATACTCGTAGTAGTTAAATATAACGTTCAAGAATAATATACTCGGGCTAAAGGTAAAAATGGGAGAGCTTATTCCTCGGCAGTATTTAGACAGCCCTGTCCTAAAAGAAGATAGGTTCAAAAGTAAACCGACATCAGAGCAAACAGGTAACAGGACAAATAACCTCTGAGTTGAAATAAATTCAAAAATTGGAAGTCTATTCCTTCGGCAGGAAACAGTTTGTACTTGGCATTTTTAAAGATATTAAGAACGGAGTGTACAGGGTTTTGTGAATGATGCCCCCGTTCCAAAACTTTTTTAAACGACCTGCCTGGCCATTTCCTTGCTTAAGAATGTTTGCTTTGAGTGTCATTCGCATCGAAGTATGATGCGACCCCACGCAATATTAAAACGAGTAACAATTGAAAGATATGCATCTAGACCAGATTGGTTTTTGAAGGATGTCCTCGACGAACGCATGATCCAGCGTATGAACATTCGGAACAATATCTTGCTGAAACCAAAGTGCGTATGTTTGTATGCAACAAATAAAACGTATAGATCCCGATAAAGAGAAGGCTCGATTTAAAATGCTGCAATCAATATAGGCAGCCCAAACCTCTGCCACGCGATTCTGACTCCTACTGGCCTCAATTACACATATCTACTGTCCTATGCGGATTGCTGCCGGAATGGTGATTACATCTAACGCAGTCGGAAAACCTAGTGGTACGGCCAAGAATGTTGCGACACTACTGTAACGAAAGAAGCCATATCAAGCGACGCTACAAACTGTGGTAGCTGCACCAGCAAAGAATCGATGTAGAGAGAAGAGAAAGTGCGAAGAGATCTAAATGTTTTGTGGCAGGAGCGAGGTCAGCAAATGTTTTTCTTGGATAAGACGTCTCAATAATGGTTCGAAATTATGAATTTTTACAGAACGGGAACTGTTAATCTGATGGTAGATGTGCAGAGCACGTTGACGATATGGAAAGAGCACTTCTCGTTACTGCTAAATGCGATAAGGGCAACAATTGTGTCACTGAAAGATCAGCTGATGATGGCGTTGATGTTGCGCTATCCGACAACGACGAAATCTTGTTAGCCATTACCTAACAGAAATCCAACAAAGTCGTCGGGAGCGGCGGTTCGAACCGAGAAGGTGTTCTACCCAATCCACAAGGAACGCAATTCCACAATCAACACTATCTATACAGCAATAGTTTTTTGAGTATTACACACTCGTAAGATCCCACTTAGCACATTGTGTAAAAGATCGAAGGCCATCGTTCAAAAAATGACGTCAATGAAGTTAAAAGAAATAAAATGTATTCGACTATGCTTCTCGCGTACGCTAATAATATTGAATACGATGGCATCAACGCACAGGCAACAAACAAACAGCCCTAGATAACACCGATGGGCTTAATGACATTGCCTATATTGGAAGTACAAATCTTACCAACAGCTGTAACTTTGGGCTCATTGGGTAACTGAGAAGTAGAACCTCCCCATGATCGATTGCATGATGCCATAGACAATGATGAACAATGATGAGAGGATGTTGGGAACTTCCTTATTCGCATGATCTACGGATGAATGAAGCATGGCCTGAACGAGATGTACTTCGAATTTATATATCTATATATATATCAAGTGGTTAAGGTACCCTTAAAATTTCCATTTTCACGATATTTCATAGTACGTCCGAAAGTGGGGTTGTGGGTATACAGATGAGCATTCATAGCGAGACAGGTGTTACGGTTAAAGGCTTGAAGGGGCAGAACGCTACTGGCAATTTCAATGGAGCACTGGTGGTAAAAATAGCGATAGAGCAAGGTGATACCGGAGACATTTCGTCGGGGTTCAAGGGTGTCCATTGACTGAGTGATATTAGCATCACCTATGAGTTTCATGGTTTTGAATTCTATCGAGCAGATGTAGAGATGTTTTTGGCGCACCTGACCAGATGTGTGCATTGTACTCCAGTTTTGGGCGGGTAAATGCATTATATATTTAGGCCAGATCAGAAGGGGAAAAGTATTTCTTACTTCGTTTAAGAAAACCTAGATATTTCGCAGCAGTAACTTGGAGCTCATTTTTGAAGAAATAAGGACCGAGATGCCACCGGCATACGATCTGCACCATACGGTACATTTTTCTGAACGCAATGGCATCTGGTGAACTTTTTGGGGATTACCCTCACTCCAAATACGGCAATTCTGCTTGTTTTTCCAGAAATGAGTCATATCACTGAACAAAATTTTACGGCCAAAAACTGGGTCAACTTCCGGTTCATTTAAAGCCACACAGCTTTGGTCCTCAAACCGATTGGATCTTATAAGGCTTGAGAAAAAGATCTTTACGTATAATTTTTCAAATAATGGATGGGCAAAGGTCAAGTTGCTGCGAACGCCGACGAACCGATAAACGTTGTTCCTATTCAACATAAGCTTCCACAGTCCCGAAATTTTCTTCCGAACGCACTGTTCTGGTTCCTGTTGGCGTGTGAGTATCCAATAGCCTGATATTGAATTCAATAAATATCACTTTCAGATGGCTGATGATGTCTACCTATTGAAAGGTCTGAGGACTCAGGTTTAGGAATGAACTTAAGTCCTTCTGCATGAACAGAAGGCTCTATGGGTGGTAGCCTACATTTAGTAGGGAGATTAAATTATTAGTGTAAATTGACTTGTTCTTGTACGAGTATGATTTTCTTACGAGATTTTAGTTGCCTTTAAAAAGTATTGTAAAGGGTTTTCCAATAGGGACTCGACAACTTTCAATTTAATTTGTGAACGCACTCTTTTACTAATCATCAAACTGTCACTGTCAATTTATTCAGTAAACTCAACATTTTCACCATGGTAAAGTACACGAACGAGCAATGTCTGCAAATTATAAAAATTTTCTACCGAATTTCGGAGTCGGTAACTGCAACTTTAAGAGCGTTAACTCCAATTTTCGGTCGTAATTCTCGCCCTAGGAGATAGGCAATAACAAGTTTAGTGCAAACATTTGAGTCTACATATTCGTTGTGTGATGTTGTTGATGAGACAACGGGTTGGTCGAAGTGCCGAAAATATCGCTGCCGTTCAGGCGTCCGTAGCAAACGATCCAAATCAGTCAATTCCACGGCGTTCTCAAGAATTGGGCATCGCTCAGACCACATTATGGCGTATTTTGCGTAAGGATCCTGGTTTACACCCATACAAGATCAAGCTGACTCAAGAATTGAAGCCGATGGACCATTTGAAGCGACGTACGTTCTCCGATTGGGTTCTGGAGAAGATGCGCCAAGATGATGAATTTCATCGCAAAATCATCTTCAGTGACGTAGCTCATTTTTGGCTCAATGCGTTCGCCAATAAGCAAAATATGCGTTATTGGTCGGGTGAAAATTCACATGTGCTTCATGAATCACCACTTCATCCGCAAAAAATAACTGTTTGCTGCGGTTTGCATGCCGGCGGCGTTATTGGGCCATATTTTTTCGTCGACGATAACGATCGTCACGTTGCTGTGAATGGTCAGCGTTATCGCGCAATGATCACCGGTTATTTTTGGCCCGAATTTGAAGATATGGGCTTGGACGACATGTGGTTTCAACAGGATAATACCACACAGCACACGCTACAATCGATTTATTGAAGAGTAAGTATGGTGAGCGTGTTATCTCAAGAAATGAGCCAGTCAAGTTAACGCCGCTTGACTATGTTCTGTGGGGCTACATTAAGTCATTGGTTTATGCCAACATGCCGACGACGTTGGAAGAGCTCAGAGCCAACATTGCGGCCGTTTCGGCCGAAATGAGTGGCCGAGTCGTTGAAAATTGGGTCCAACGAATCGACCGCTGCAAACGTGCCCGCGGTGGCCATATGAACGAAGTCGAGTTCCATTCATAAATGTTTTGATTGTACTTCAAGCCGATAATAAAGTTTTTGCAATATCTCAAACTTTTTGCGTTTAATTTAAAAAAAAAGTTGTCAAGTTCTTAATGGAAAACCCTATATGTCTGTTGGACGCGGTTGGGAGTGAACCGATTGGAAAGCCAATACACTACCACTTGGTCCTCGGCCACTCTTGGTAATTTGCGTCACGCATAGGGCAGAGACGAATAGCATAGCATTTTTAAGGCGACTGAGACTGATCACTGGGTGTAGTGCCATCGAAGGAAAATAATTACAAATTTTCTTGAAAAGGTTCAGCTTGAAACTTTGTAGATTCTTAACCAACCTTGGGGTCTCTGCATCTGTTAATAGGACTTTTCAATTAGGTTTTTCTGGAACACAACTACGAGTTGAAACACTCTATGGGCATCTGAAGGTCAATAATTTCATACGATATCTACATTTTCAATTTCTAAAAACACAAAACTTCCATCAAACTTCCATTCAGCTAAAGTCTAAAATTTACAAAATGCCTGACCGTGTACGGTATACATCTTGAGATTGGAAAGCAATTTGTATGAGCAGATAAAGGCAATTAAGAAGCAGTTTTGATTAAATCCTAGGTGAATAAATTCAGTTGACCACAGTTTTCAAAGTCTTCTCTGAACTTAGTTTCAGCCTATTATGCGGTGTGGTAAAGTGCCTGAAACACAACAACTTCAATAAACACAATCTGCAACCTAGTATACTTCTTGCTCTTTGAAGGCGTAATTTGATAAGTAGAGCACAAGGAAGCCGCTTTACTTGAGAAACTCAGTCACTTGTGGTCAACCAAATATGTATGTTCGTATGTTCGTACTCTACTCTTGCAAATTTGGTTGTGCCAACTATAGCATTTCAAAAATATTACTAACATTTCAATGGCGTAGGATTAAGACGTTACCTCAACCACTACAAAACAATCCACTTTTGCTTTACCATTGACATAACATGTAGCTTCAAATCAACTGAACCATCCCATATCAAGGCTGGCTGGCTCCCCATACCCGATCTATAAAACAAAAAGAAGCAGGTTATGTTCAAAGAATTCCATAAGATATAAGGAAATGCAGGAATCCTTATCCTTGCAGATACTCCTGCGAGTATTCAAAACTGCCACCAGGAAAATGCGTTGAATATATCGTTGTATAGATCCACAAGTCTCAGAACCAAAATCACCAAAATGACCGCCAAAAGATGGATTGTCTTTCGAAGACGTTGACGTCAAGCAGCTTAGGTAACGCGATTCTACATTTGTGTTTCTGAATATTTTAGCTCTTATTTCCCATGAATGATTTTAGCCAATGCCAAAGTAATATATAGGAATAATTACTGATGCGGAAAACTATTTTACTACACGAATGTAGACTTATTCTCTAAGTTCGAATGATTCTGATAATCAGTTCTAGCACATATATCAGTGGAAAGGCCACACGGAAGCGCCATAATAAGACACATGTAAGTACCTGTGCCTCTGCTGGATTTACTATAGCCCCAGAATTTTAAAGTTATGTATTTTTATTATATCGATATCTATCTTTACTACCTATGGCTGTATTTCATAAAAATTTAACTCAACTTACAAACGGCATTTTTATCTTCAAATCAGTGCTGCCACCCAATCTGAGCAATCTGGGAGAGAATCTTTCAGCTGAAATGTCGTCGGACCAACTTGTACCGTCGATGCTGGCGGCACTGTCTCTCATCGTTGTACTGCCCTCCCCGATGACTAAAACGTCACACATGGATGTTATCGATCGCTTACACCTTGTGTACATCAACGGAATATTTATGAGATAATTATGCATAAAATGTTGAAGACCTCTACGGCCTATACTGGTTTCTAACTGTTTCTGCCTTTGTTTACATTATTTATTTCGTTTGCCTTTTTTTATGTTTCTCTATTATGTATGTTCGTTGTAAGAAAATAATTGAGTTTGTCATTTCGACGATTGCTTGTTTTAAATGATATCAGCCTAAATCAAAGTTTATTGGCTTTCAAGACAAAGGGCACCTCAGAAATCGGAGATTCTTCTAACTAAAGCAGGCCAATGAGCTAGGTAAGTATAGTATATAACCTGATTTGTGGATGTTTATACATAATATTGTACATGCAAATTCAGGTAACCAAAGTCGGATCATCAACTCCCTCCTCTTTGTGCCCCTGTTGGTGAAGTAATTATACGGCTGATTATTCTAAAGTCTACTATGTATTACATATGTGGAGTCGAGCAATTAGAAGTGGGATAACACACCCGAGTGAGAGATGAAACCAACTGTGACAAATACAATCTTGACAAAAAACATCTTGTAAGAGCTACTTCGAATTACGATCCGGGATTCATTCAAGTCACTATGCCTATCGTTTAAGAATATGTGCATACTCACTTAGACTTCAATATAATGGGTTGATTACGGTACAAATCATCAGAGGATTCTATGATGTCCAATGAAATCAGTTCGTTAGGATTACCCTGGGTGGAACAGTCTTTTTTGATATAGGGGCGGATATGAATTTTTTTTTCTTTATTCTCAGTATCCTTAGAGCTCCTACAGAACTCGAGCCTTTCTTACATAAGTGGCGTTGTTTGCGCCATTCCTCTCAGTTAGACTCGAAGATTTTTGGGCAGATGGTTCAGCCATTTCAAGCATTGCAGCCGTAAACGCCTGACTACATGTCGTTGCAGGACCCGTACAGTAAATGGTTTAACCTTAAAATAACGGACAACGACCAAATGCTTCTTCATTCACTTACGACAAAATCCAAGCCTCTGCGATATAGAGCAGGACTTGGAGTAGATATTCTGTGTCTGATTTCAGCGCTGATGTCGTCGCTACTTACCGTCCAATAAAATCAGTGCAATTAATTGTGCGGACTTAAAAAATATTGCGACTCTTTTGCTGCCTCACATGACAGCGCGTCTTGTTGTCTAAAACATTGAAGGGTTCGGCTAATTTATTATTACCGACCTTTATGGAGCAGCCAGAATTCTCCTAACGAGTTTGGCAGGGAAGTCAAAATTAGCCATGACGTCGTTACTTTTAAGTCGACAAATAGATGATGAGTGAAGATCTGAAATTCGCAGGTCTTGTCCAAGATATGCCTCATTTGACCGATTGTGGACTTTTCGACCCGAAGCCGCACTGACATTTACCAACCAAGTTTATGGTGGCGATGTTTAGGAGAGTTATACATATGTTCCCAACCAGCCCATCTGCTTTAAATAGCTCAGCAGGCAATCTGACGATGACATGCGACAAAAACCAGGGACTAACAACAGCAAAGACAGAGGTAGCTCTGGTAATTTTCTACTAACAAATATTTGGAAGTGACACTAGATAAAACGTCCTCCAATTATCCTCTAACCCAATGAAAAACACACGCAAATGATTAAACAGCGATGGGATCTATCCATCTAAATATAATTTTTAGTGCAGTGATAAAGCAATATTAAGAGGACGATAGGACTATTGGTAAATGTTTTGGAAAGCAATGAGTTGGTCGACGGAAACAAGATGGGTATGGCGATAAATTCGTTCACAGGAATAAATTAAATTAAATTTTACACAGAACCCTATACCAGCCTGTTTGAAGATAATCTTCTTACATGACAAAGCAGTTATACTTATAAATAAGTGAGCCAGTCCAGATCTGGGAGTTCACCAATCAAAAAAGAGAGATCGTTCTTTTCATTAAGAGAAAGTCAACCCCTACATTAACATTGGAGTGATTCTATATTACCAAATTTGTTGGAAGGAGAACAGATTTCATCAAAAATGCGTATGTAGCCTTCTGTGCGAAAAATGTCCCAAGTAGCACTGCACACAACTGTTCTGAGACCCATCTTAACGTTTCGCTCGACAATTTGATAAAGTTTACAAATCTTGCGAAAGTACGCTTCAAAATCTGGTAGACAGAATTCAAGGCGCACTCGACAAGAAGGAATACGCACTGGGTATTTTCATCGACATTGAGAGCGCTTTGTGTATCAAAGCAATAGTCTTGAATATGAACACTGATCACTCAACATGTGATGGCAGGAGTAAACAGGGGTTGCTCGCATGGCGGCGGCATTCTGTCTTTATTGCTGTGGTCGTGTTGGTCGAATCATTGCTTAATGCGCTCAATAGTTCTGATATCTATGCACAAGCATACGCGGGTAATGTAGCTGTACTGTCTGTTGGGTCATGTATAGCAACTGCTCTAAAGCGCAGACAGCCCTAGACGTGATCGACGAATTAGTGCACCAAAAATGGACTTTCAGTTAATCATCTCAAAACTGAGATAGGAGGAAGCTGATTGATCTAACTCACCTAGTGCTTAAAGGCATCACCACCCAATTCTGCAAAGAAGCTAAAAGCTAAGTATTTAAGTGTCGTCCTGACACTTCTGGTGTCGGCCTTCTGGCAGTGCAAAGGAGCCGTCGGCAAGTAATGGGGCATGTCACCGAGAAGGGTCCTTCGGATTTACACGGCTATGATAAGACCAATTATATGATATGCGTCGGTTGTCTGGTGGAACAAGCTCTCACGAAAATACGTTATTGCTGTTTTTACTAGACTCCAAAGAACGGTCTGTCTCAACTGAATGGGGGCTTTCCTTAGCACGCCTTGGTCTGCTCTATATGCATTGATGAATCTCCTTCTACCAAAAACTGAGCCAAAACTGGTCTAGGATGCTGGTATTGGTGTCTTTCTGGACGATAACGTTAAATTTCACTCCTCGTTCAGATAACTTGCGTCTGTTTTTCAAGCGAAGCTATACGCGATCCTGATGGCAACGAACTATATTGTGAAGAATCGTTAGAGAGGGCAATGTATTTGCATCTGTAGCGACGCTTAGAGCCTTGCTACAGCCTTTCACGACTTCCAAACTAGTTCAAGAATGCAAGACTTCACTGAACGCAGTCGGAAGGCTAAATTAACTAAATCGTTAACTTGCTAGGCAGGTCTCAGAGGAGAGTTTTTCAGGATTGGAACCTACGTTTGGTCTTCCTGCGTACACAATTAGGGCTTCCATCGACAGTTGGGTTTCGTATGAGCACAACTGCAGACGGCATGACTCACTCCAGAGTTTGCCGGCAGACCAAACAAATGCTTCCCGACGTCTTTCAGAGATCAGCGGCCTTCCTGCTGTCCCTCAGTAGGAAAGTCTGCACCAATATTTTGCTAATCACTTAAATGTGCTGGGCATAACTGATACAACATCCTGCGACGTTTGCTGAAAAAGTGACGACGACACCGCGGAGCACTTCCTCTGTGATGTCCGGCTAACGTTCGCATCAGCCTGTCTGCAATTATCAATTTTAATAGGAGTCAGATAGAATTTATGATTATATGGATATCGAGGGAACGTAGTACCGGACCAACTCGGAAGGAAAGAATCAACACTGTCAATCTATTGAACCCTATTTTTGTATCTCTTCGTGATTTTCGGTGTTACACTCTAGCCCTTGCTAACAAAAGAAGATAACTCTTGGAAGTTACTTCTTCAACGAACAGGAAAACTTGAGCAAAAATGAGCTAGAAAACCTCCTGAGATTTATATACTCAAATAGATAAAATTTTCGATATTGCAAGAGTGACACCAGCAGCCTAGTTCCAAAGGAAAGGTTAAATCCAGTAACATAAGGAGGTGACAGAAGAAGGGGCACCAGAGTTGATATGGCTAAGTAAACTTCTTCTTTACGCAATTTTTGATCAGGCATCGGTGCTTTAATAGCTACATATTCAGAAAAGGAAAACCACATTTCGAAAATGCTTGATAGTTTGCAAAGTCATAAAAACTGGAAAAGAAAACTGACGAAATCCCACAGGACATTTTGTGGGTTTAGTTAATCAGAAAAGATGCCTGAAAACATCTTACACAAAACGTACCATTTCGAAGTAGTTTGAAGAAGCGAAGTTGTAACCTGCTTGGATTTTCTAATTTCAAACAATTTTCGAAAACCCCCAGCCAAAGGCCTCTTTGACTAAAATTGCAATTTACCCAAGAAGTTTATCTGTCTAGAATCACCTGAATTTATATACATATATTTTGTATATATAAGAACTCGGAATCTCAGTTGATTCCTCCTCTCGGTTCCACGGTCACATAAAGAGCACATTAAACAACAACGTCCATTGCGAATTTTTATTCAAATGAAAACTAATTGAATGGAAAAATTAAACAAATACCCAACTCGGAATAATAAACTCGCTAGAGATAATGCACATGCATGCCCATGTGTGCGGTAAAGTTTATTTTAAATGATACTCCCGCCCTCTCCCATTGATGATGTTACTTTCAACTTCTGAGCTCGAGGTTCTGAATGCATCCGACTAAACAGTGGACAGGTCTCTCGTTCTACAGATTGAATATGCAAAATAGCTCCCCACTGGATGGAAATGTTTGTTCTCTAGGGGTTGCCAAAGCAATAAAGGGCTGAATATAATAAAAACACAAATACGCACAGATACAAATGCAAACATCATTGAATTAAAAAGAAAAATCATTATTAAGTGAAGCTCTGGGCATCTTGTTCTCTCCGTTTTGTTGTGGTCAGCATCATGTTGTTGGCTGCATTCATTTACAGATCCGAGTACGGCAAACCTAATGAATGCATGAAACCAACAGAACTAAACAAACAGACAGACAGAACATCACAACAATAGCCAGACAAGTATAGATATGAAAACAAAGAAACAAAAAGACTCTCTTGTTTTCTTTGAATTCTAAATGACATAGAAGAGAGTGAGGAAGGAAATACATAATAGTAAACAGAAAAAAAAAGAAAAAAAATAACAAAAAATAGAGGAAAAAGCAGGTCTGGAGAAGCATTTATTGAGACATAAACTAGAACTTGTGGGCGCGAATTGTATGAACAAACTATGGTATGGATGTATTCGTCTAAACTTTATGCCTTACTATTTATTACTAAAATTGAAATTTTTATGTTACATGAGATGTCCCACAGAAATAGTTAGAACTTCTGTTCAACACTAATTCGAATCAAAACCTAACCAGAAGCAGACGAATTCCTCTAATAAACTTGGGTTTGATACCAAAAATACGAGTAATCTGGGCGTTGATCTTAGCAAATGGTCACGTAAATAATGGATTTTACACCTTCGTGTAGTCACTAAACACATGAATATTTTATCAGAAGCACGCAATTCATTTTGAAACTGACGGATTTTTTACTCGCGCCTCAACTAGTGACGTTCGAACTGGGAAGTGTTTCTAAAGAAAGCACGCTACTCGTTACGTTTCCTTTCTAGGGGTTGTTTCCTGTTTGAATAAAATACAAACGTATTTTATGTGCACACCAATCAGAAGGTGGAGCTAATAGAGCGTGTTTTGATAGGGAAATTGTTATTATCACATCTGCAATAAACTTTGCTTTTTCGTTTTATTAATTGGTGTAAGAGTGTTTTCATTGTAAGTGCAATTAAAAATAAAAAAAAAAAACATTTTTAATTTTTCAGTGTATTCTCTGATATTTAAACCCAGGCCTTTGATTTAGAAACTGAGCACTACTGGTTAAAACATTGAAAAAGTACGTACGGCAACAACTGTAATGAGCTTCAAGTAATTGCCTTGATGTTTTATGTGTACGAGTAGAGGCTAATTACGAGCTTTTGGATGCAAGCAACGTACGAAGTCTTACCAGAGAATGTATGATATGGAAATCGCGTTTAGGGACTCTAAATAGACAAACTTGACTCGAAAAGCGAAGTCTTAACCTTTGTGTATATACCAGTACACCCGGGTATGCTTGCTGTGTCAGAGTGTATCATAACATATGTATACTTCTTCACATTTCTGCCCGCTTTAGAGCTCACTACCTCTCGGCTACTGTATTTCGAAAATATTGCGCATGTATGCGTGTGTTGCGGGCCATAAAGATTTGAGTTAGAAGGTGTTGAAGCTTAATTTCATTCCAATATACACTTGGCACACCCGGGTGTACACATTGAATTGTGATTGAATGGGATCCGCGTATGCAAAAATGGGTTGAATGCATTTTTTTTTAAAGTGGACTGGATTATGAAAATTATCCTAATTTTATGAGGAAAAGATAAATAACAATACAATGAATTATGATATCGAGTCGGATATTGAAGAAATGGCAGCAAATAAGCGCACACTTGATCACAATGTTCGTCGCAATACTAGAATTCAGGGATTGAATAAAGGGCCGAAACCTGAAACGTGCCAAGCAAAGTTGTGATACTTGGAATGAGAAAAACCTAAACAAAACTCCAAAAGTTTGAAAACCATTAGATGAAATCGAATTTGATGCATATCTTGGCCTTATTTTGTTTGCTGGAGTGTCCAAATCTAATTATGAACAAGAACGCTTGTCGAAAGATAAAGCTGCTGCAATATCGGAAATTTGGCGAATGCTGAATGATAGATTGCAGAATGCTTACACTGTCGGTGATAATATAACTATAGATGAGCAGCTTTATCCGTATCGAGGCCGAACACGTTTTACGATATATTTTGTGCCAGCCAGATATGGCATAAAGGTTTTGTAATTTAGGTTTACATTTATCATTATATTTTACTAATACCTATAATTGCTTCTTTTCAGATATGATGGGTATGCGATGCATTATCACCATATCCTCTGCAAGGACAAATCTACGTCGGTATGGGTGCAGATGGTATTCGTGAGAAAAATCAGGGGGAACGAGTTGTACTTGATTTGTGTGACATTTTCAAAGGTTCTAGCCAAAATATAATATGCGACAATTTTTTTTACAACTTTCAATGTGGCTAAAAAGTTGATGCAAGAATACAAGCTTTCCATAGTGGGCATAGTGAACCGAAAGCGAACATTTATTCCACCACAGTTTTTGGTGCCAAAAGGTCAATCAAAGGAAATTATTCAACGGAAGTTGTAGCACCCGAAAAAAAACCAGCAGTCATTCTTGATTATAATCGCACGAAAGGAGGTTTGGATACTATTGATAAAATGTTAGGTGAATATAGCTGCAAACGTCTAACACTTAGATGGCCATTGGCATACTTTTACAATACGGGGGATATTCGGCTCTTGCGCCATATATAATCTACAAAGAAAATAATAAAACCAACACAAAAAGTGAAATAAGCGCCCGTTGAAAATTTCTTCAAGAATTTTATCGTGAGTTCGCATGCCTAATATTCAAAGATGAGCTAACAATACAAATATAACACGTAATTTTTGTTCAAAAAGTGCTATAGAAATTATGCTACAAGCAATAGCGGTAGAACATACGAAAGAAGACCAGTCGAAAACCGTAACAAGAGAGGTCTACTGGTCGCATTCCACAAAAAGGAAGATGCTATTTATGTGTCAAAAGAAGGCCAACACGTAAATCGTGTCAACATTGCGACCGTCCCTTCGTTAGTATTTTTCATAATATAATTACAATAAATAAAAGAAATTGAACAATAACAAAAGCCAAATGTGTCATACTCCTTTTTTGCATGTATATTCGTTGTTAACTTTCATCCTATTTCAGTCATCTCCATACGACCATGCACACCCGTGTGCAGATAAGACGAATTTTAACTAGGTTGAGACACATGGGTTAACTACAAGCAAAATGTAGTCAAACACTTTAAACTATAATTCTACTTAGTAGTGGCCTCCTGAACTCGTTACATACTTCTTGTCTCAGGAAATAAGAAGCCCAATACAATTCGTATGTCCCATAGACAGCGAAAAAGAAAACCTGTACAGAAATTAACCTAAGCTATGAAGCGGATATTACCTCTCTCCTACAACCTACAGTTTCTATCATGGTATGATAGTTGAAGAGCATATCAAAAGCAGAAACAATAGCTAATTGACTGCATTTTTGTCATTATGGGTCATTGAATGGGCATTATGTTTGTGAGCATTCTACCTTCCTAATCGACTTAATATCATTTGAATTGTATTCTAGCAGTTGTTTCTTAATCTAAAGCCGTAAAAGGCGATGAAGATCCTCTTAAATCATCAAAAAATCTCGGGGCTTCTTCGAAATGCCTGAATTAAATACGATCGTTCTAACCGATTTTACGACTAAAAACGGAAAGAAAGAATTCCATCTCGAAACTACCGAAAGGAAAAATCAAGAAGTAACAAGTAAGATCATCTAAGGAATGATCATGTCATGATCAACAGATGAAACCTTTATAGGTACGTATTTTTCGCACAGTAAGAGGGATATACGGTTATTTCTCGATCCTGAAGGACAAGATAGTATGATACTTGTGAGCAGAAGTATTCACCTTCGGATGTTATATTTTGTGACCTTAGAAATTATATTCATATGTATGGACCGAGAATCGAACTCAGTAAATCGACAAAGTTTATCACTGCGAGAACACAGTTGTTCGGGAAATGACGGTAAAACTACTATAATTTTGACTAAGGCTTAAACTCGAAATTATGTTTTTATGAAATTTGTTATGATAACAAGGGATGGACATAGGATGTCACTGCCGTTACTGTATTTACCATACGGTACGGGCAGTGGCTGAGTGTATGTAACAACTGATGGATAGCGGGTTGTGAGTGAAAATTTTGTTGGTGCACTGTTTCATATTGTTGTAAGGGCATAACACCTACAACAATTTGAACCGGTAAATCAATATTAGAATTTTCACTTCGTAGCCTTGCTTAGTATCGTCGGTGTTTGTGTTTTCTGTGTTTGTCTGTGATTATGACTAGGGAATTCAGGGTAGACGTAGCCAATATACGCGGGCTAAAAAGTAATCACTTTTCTGCGTACGTCCACGTCTGTAAGTATAGACCAGCTGTTTTGGCACTTAGTGAAACACAGGTAGATCCCCGCCCACACCTCTCAGATCATTCTGATCTGAAGCTACCTGGCTACGAACTAGTGCCATTATTCTTCTCTCACCGCGGTCTCGCCATTTATGTGCGTAGTGATGTAGCTTACCAAACTCCACCACAATGTGATCCATGTTCCAATCCGGAATTCAACTTCATGTGGTTAAAATTCCATCTCCGTAAGCAAATTATACACTACTGCTTTATTTATAGAAGCCCCAAACTGGACAGCAATTCAACCTTTAAAGAGTTTGATGCGCTGTCTGACTCCATTCAAAGAATTGTATCCCTGTATCCTCATACTGAAATCGTTATTACGGGCGACTTCAATATACACAATTCTGGGTGGCTTCGACATTCTGGACAGACAACACCCGAAGGACGGTGTGTTGAGATCTTCGCTGCGGAAAATAACCTAACGAAGCTTGTAAATGAGCCCACGCGAATACCAGACGTTGATAGTCATACCGCCAACACCCTGGACTTGTTTTTAACTTCTCACCCTGATAAGTACACCATTGATGTGCTCTCCCCTCTAGGCTCGACGGACCATTGTGTCATATCAGCTAATCTCTCGTACACCGACCACACAGTTAGAGAAAAAATTCCTAAAAGAACCGTATGGCAATACGAGAAAGCCAACTGGAGCGGTCTTAACAGCTTCTTTAGGAATTTTAACTGGTCGTTATGCTTCCTCGATAACGACGTGGATGCCGCTGCTGATATGATTACAGACACCATTCTCTTTGGAATGAGATCCTTTATTCCTCATCGGATGAAGAGTATCAAACCAAAAGAAAAGGCATGGTACGACTCGAGCTGTAAAGAGGCCGTCAGGGTTAAAGAAATGTTTTTGCGATCCTACAAGACCAACCCGACAGAGGAAAACCGAAAAAAGTTAAAACGAGCCAAAAATGACTGCAACGCCTTTCTTAAGCGTGTGAAATTCCTATACGACCAAAAACTGAGGCAAAAAATACTGCAATGTCCCAAAGGCAGTAAAAATTTTTGGTCGTTCGTCAAAAACTTTAGAAATTCCACCTCATCCTCCATCCCAACGCTCATTTACAATGACATTCCAGCTGTCAGCTCTTTGGATAAGGCCAATCTGCTTGCTGCACACTTTGCAGCCAGCTCAACACTCCCAGATTGTGCTTTGTCTCCGCCTACACTTGAGTGCGTCGAATCTTCAATGGGACGAATCTACTTTCGCACTCGTGTAGTAGCAAGAGTACTTAAAGATCTCAACATACATAAATCCGCTGGTCCAGATGGTATATCTCCCCTTCTTCTGAAGAGGTGTTCTTCCTCGCTGGCAAAACCACTGCGTAAGCTTTTTCATCTATCCTACACTTTAGGACTCTTCCCGAGCAGATGGAAAACAGCATTTGTCCAGCCCGTCCCTAAAAAAGGCGAATCATCTTCTATCTCCTCCTACAGACCCATTGCACTTACGTCCCTTCTTTCCAAGGTCATGGAAACACTGATAAATCGTCAGCTCATGAAATATCTCGAAACACGAAAACTTCTCAATGACCGGCAGTACGGTTTTCGTAGCAACAGGTCCACTGGTGATTTGATGGCATGTCTCACCGAAAAGTGGAACCAAAGCGTACATCAATCTGGCGAAAGCAAGATAGTTGCACTAAGGCATTTGACAGAGTTTGGCATCAGGCTCCTTTGTCGAAAATGCGTGCATTTGGGATCGACGACTCTCTTCTTCAATGGATTAGAAATTACCTTTCGGAACGTTCAATTCAAGTTGTCTTGGACGGTTTCAAGTCTGATATTCACAAAATAAATGCTGGTGTGCCCCAGGGCTCTGTTCTGTCACCGACACTCTTTTTAATTTTCATTAACGATCTCTTGTCTGCTACTTCTAATCCAATATATTCCTTTGCTGATGACAGTACTCTCTGCTTTTCATATTCGTTCCCGGACTCACGACCCTGCTCTTCGGCTGTAGTACGAGAACGGCAGCGTATGCTAAGCTCATTAAATTCCGATATCAACAGCATAACCAATTGGGGAACTATCAATAGAGTGGAATTTAATGCTTCCAAAAGACAATGCTGTCTGCTGTCTTTAAAGCGAAATTTAAACACCCAGCCATTATCTATGAATGGCACTTGCATCGTCGAAACCGAAAAACTTTCCATTCTCGGTACGTTGGAATGACCACATATTTGATGTCGCCAAAAATGCTGCGAAATATCTAGGTTTCCTCAAGCGATGTAAGAAATATTTTACCCCCTCTGATCTGGCCTCAATATCTAAGGCATTTATCCGCCCAAAATTGGAGTACAACTCCCACATCTGGTCAGGTGCTCCTAAAACATCTCTGCACCTGCTAGATTGGATTCAAAACCGTGCGATAAAACTTATTGACGATACTAATATCAGTCAATCAATGGACACCCTCGAACACCGACGAAATGTCTCGTGTCTCACTTTGTTTTATCGCTACTTCCACCACCAGTGCTCCACTGAAATCGCCAGTAGCATTCCGCCCATTCAAACTTTCAACCGTAACACCCGTCTCGCTAGGAATGCTCATCAGTATACGCTCAAGCCCATTTTCGGACGTACTCTAAAATATCGTGATTCGTTACTAAGCCGTACAACTCGCTTATGGAATGCCCTGCCGATCTCTGTATTTCCTGGTCGTTATAACTTGCAAAGATTTAGAAACAATGTACATCGGTACCTCTCTTTTCTTCCTCCCTAAATTTCCTTTGCCCGCGCTGTGTACAATCACCTTAAGGGTACTCAAACCCCTTGAGCGCGTGCTCATTTTATAAAAAAAATATATAAGTGCAGGAAAAGTGTTTGAAAGATTCTTCTTCTTCCCTATGTCCAACGTTTCAGTGGAATAATTACGGGTTAGAGTAGTCTCGCGATAGACCGGCTTAAAGCGTTGTTACTCGCAATTACAATTACTTTTATATGTGGCCTTCTCCAAAATGTTCCCATGTAAGAAGTCCAATTTTCCTCTTTTTAAATCTTGGCTGGCTTTTCCGCTTCTCTCTCAATAATGGATTGCCTCACTTTGGCAGTAGGACGGCACAATGTTACTCATTTATTGTGGATTTCTAAGAGCCCTTAGTTATAATTGGGAAGAATCGAGCGTCGAAAAAACCTAGCTAATTGTGAAATTTTAGCTACAACTTGCTGACTTTAAGCTTTTGAAAACACGACATTGGCTCCTGATGGAATCATGCGCCATATTACTGAAAGCAATCGATTTTCCCTTACCCACGCTTATGCTAACGCTATACGAAGCACTCTATTAATGCTCAGATTATAAAGTGATAATGTGTATAATGTATATATGCTAAATTAATTGAACCAATATTTTCTATCATTACATTTTTTAACTTTCAACGGAAATTATCATTCCAGTCATTCCAATCGGATCACTTTTGTCCCAAAGTTTCATACTTAACCATTGCTTAATATTCTTAAATTAACACCTCCATGGACTCATCTACAAAACATGAGTATCCAGTGACAGATCGATATTTCTCAAGATATTGACTGCGAACCGTTGGGTAGGCTCACTATTCAAATTACACTTGTTTTACACTTGCTTTAACTCCAACAAAAAATATTTCAACACACTCCTATCAAAATGATGACATAAGCCATATTTGCGAAAATTGTAAATCCTATTTACATATTCATTATTAACATTTTCTCTAATTAACTCACAAAATAGCATTCCACCAACGATAAACACCCGAAACGTGCAACCAAACATAAATCACTGATCACGGTTTTTTTTGTTTTCCCTCCTCAAAAACAATGAAATTATCTTTTAAGTTGTCGAAAAAAAAAAAAAACACCGCGTAGGTAGATAGACGAATTGGTATGTGTAAACACATATTTTGACCGTTTTTGAAGTCATTAGATCTCGCACTATCTGCAAACTCAATTGGGTCATAGTATTTTGCAGAAACACGCACTTAAAACAAGCATGAGGTGGTTCAAATTTGAATTACCAGTCAGCTGTCATTTGTCATTTTGAACTTAGAAATGTGCAAAACGGATTCGAATTCAAAACAAGAACAATAACACATCAGCTGTCTCATCTAATTTGTAAAATGTTGCTGTATTGACAAGTCGTAATTATGATATTCTAGTTTTCGCGCCGCTTTTGTGCCTTTCATGTAGCGTATTTGTTTTGCAAAGGCATTTACTTTCAGATTTGGCATTCATTAAGTGAGATAGGAAATCAAAATCGACATCCCTAATACTGAAGGGTGGCACCAAGAATACATTCCAAATTATTTCATGTGTTAAGAAATTTATCGCAGAAAAAAAAACGAATGAGGATTAATCTGGTGGTGCATCTACCATTGTTTGTAATTTAAGACTTTCTCTGTTGAAGATGTTCCAATAGTAGATAGTATCCAGGTAAGGCAAACAAGGCTTAACTTTATACCGAACGGGAGGATCTTCAAGAGGACTAATATAAGGCAAGACCCCAAAGAAATATTGGTCAACCCTTCCTGCCAAAGAGACAAAAGAATTTACTATTTGAATTTGCACAGATTGGCCACTGCTCAAATGCAAGAATATTCTCTGGACAAGTAAGTCTTCAGTTAAAATCTCTCCAAAAGCCATCTATCACCTTTTATCATCGAATTTTAAGGATTTTATCTATACAAAGTAGTATGCTCTGACGAATGTTGTTAAGAAAAAACAACCTCAAAGTCTTTCATTCCTTAATTACTCTCCAAATACAACTCACTGACCATTTCTAACCCATAATATGGTATGGAATCTGAAATCGAAAAAATATACAAGCGGTGTCATCAGAGCCATTAAACATATCTACTTCATATATCTCAAGTTCTCTTCTAGGTACAACGCGTTGTACGTCCCGATCGATATGATCTTCTTCCATCTGATTCATACAGATAAAAAAGATTGTAGGTACAATATGTCATTGTCATTACATTACAATCAATGGAAGCAGTGTCTATATCCTATCGACTGCCATTTCGACGTAGAAAAAGCGACTGAGCCAGAAAGTGTCTAGTGGAAACCGATTCAAGTTTTCAGTCTTCGTTTTTAGATTTAACATCCGTTTCTATCGGAACAGAGATACATACTATATGATGGTAGGCCGCGGTGTTGTCGTCATTAATTTCGCAAATCAAATTGTCAAATTGAGGACGGCGGCAATCCTGACGTAGATTTGGTCTTGAAAAACTCTCCTCTCTGTAACAAGTTAAATGTAGAAAGCTAAAAGAAAAATACATGTATATACATAAATTGGTAGCTCTGAAAAACGAATAAATTGTAAAGTGGTAACACTATATGAGAGCCTGGCGGCAGAGACGAGAACAGATGTGCGTAATAAAATAATAGAACAAAAGATTACTATAATTCCAATAAAGTGGAATACTCGTACATATTAAGGGTTGTTACATCTCAGCCTTGGCCAATGGGTTCATCGGCGAATATGTACTTCGCCCTCTCATTCATAATCCATTGATTGTGTATATCATTCTTTGGGAGACAGATATACGTTTTAATAACAATAACATTAAAAAAGCAAAATTGGCGCGGCAGCAGAAGGTGGAGGTCAAACGTTCACCTGTGAGGTTTCAAACACCAGCCGTCACGCCCCAAATTTCCTACGCCCAAATGGCGTCAGGTAGGGGGGCTACGGTACAGCAAGCGACTGTTGCTTCTCCGGCGCCAATGCCGAGAACAACGGAAGCTGCACCTAACATGCTAGCCATCTTGCTCGCAATCCAAGGGCAGATGGCTCAGCTGCAAAAACAGGTACAAGAACAGGCCAAGCGGGTGGACCAGATCTACTCGCTGCTGCCGGGCCTAACGCAACACATGTCGTAATGGGTACGCACATGGTGGAGCAAACTTTGAAGGTCCTTGCGGTGAATGTTAATTCTCTGATTAGGGTCGAACGAAGAGCCGCGATGTTTAAATTGCTACAAGACCAAACTCCTGATGTGCTTTTCGCTAGCGAAACCAAGCTAACCGATAAGCACAAACTGGAGTACAATAATTATATTGTTAGAAGAAGAAATCGGCCCAGATCCAAACGTGGAGGCGGTGTCGCGATCTTCATTAAAGAAGGTATAAAATTTCACAGAGTGTACAAGGGAATGTTGCGCAGGTTCCGGGTGTTGGAGGCAGTCGTCATTTACATACCGCTCCGCAGTGGAAAGCGGCTGTACTTGGCCTCTGTTTATGCACCTGAGGCTTCACAATCCACCCTATTCATTACAGAGCTCGACACGCTTTTTCGACTTCTGAGGCTGGAATCGGGGGAGAATTATTTTATAATCGGCGGGGATTTCAACGCTAGACACAGAGATTGGGGAAATAATTTGCCAAATACTAGAGGGAACCTACTACTCGATTGTTGGGGTCAGCACGATGTCATGTACAGACTCGGTCTTAAAGCGACGGATAACCCGTCGTTTCACAGATCCGGGTCTTATTTGGATCTACTGCTGTACGACGAACGTATACGACTGACAGGTACGAATTTACAAACATTAAACTGTCTGCGCACATTCGTGTATGACAGCGACCATTGCGGTTTTAGCACCGAAATTACGGTTCCCAACGAAATTGCGGAATTGGAGGAGTTTGTCCAAAGATATTCTTACAACTACAGTAAGACTCGATGGACACGCTTCTCCGCAACCTTGACAAGAGCACTCTCCTCGAACACGCTCCACCCACCGTCCAATAGGAATTTGTCAAACGAGGAGATCGACAATTACCTAAAACAAATGGACGAGACAATTAAACAAACTATGAACACTACAATACCGCGGTATCGACGTACGACTAACGAAGACCTGTTCCGCAATCCTACTATTGACGCACTGCACCGACAGAAAAGTAGACTTCTGACAAGACTTAAAAACTTGTACAGACAGTTAACTGACCGACAAGACCCGGAGATTAGGACAATGAAATCGTCGATTAAAAATATCCAAACGCTAATAAAAGAAAATTACAGAATTTCTGTAAGTTTGTATTGGAACAACAAGGTTCGGGCTGTAAACACCAGCAACAATATGTTTCCGCAAATAAATAAACTATTTCGGAGAAAAAATCAAAACGACCTTCAGTGTCTTAAAATAGCCCGGACGACGGACAACGAACGGTTACTGACAATAGCAGGTATTGATCCAAATGAGGCCGCTGATGATGACGACTTTTTTGTGATCGAGGATCCACAGGAGAAGGTTGAGGCCATAGGGGCGACTTTCCAGGAAGTATACAAGGCCACTGATACCATTGGCCCTAATTACGACCTGGACAATCGCGTCTTGGTGCACGACTTCTGCATTCGAAATGAAATAGGGAACTGGCGATCCGAGGGCTCTGGTTTCACCCGGTTCAGCGACGAAAATATGGCCAATAATGTCATTGCCAGAGAGGGTGACCTACCCCCGTTAATTTCGAAGGAAGAACTCCGTGAGATCTTCGACACAATCAGGGCTAAGAAATCAGTGGGGACCGATGGTATTCCGAACATCGTGCTTCGACATCTTCCTCTAGAAGCGGTGGACATTTACACCACCCTGTTTAATAATGCAATGAATAATGCACATTATCCAGCGCATTGGAAAACGGCGGTGGTTCAACCTATCCCCAAAAAGGGGAAGGATATATCCAATCCGGCGAATCTCCGGTCGATAAGTCTCCTTCCGAATATCAGTAAGGTTTTTGAAAAAGTAATCAATAGAGCTCTGTCTAGGTGGGTTGAGGACAAACATATAGTTCCGGATAATCAATTCGGTTTTAAGGCGGGACATGATATCTCACATGCCGCGTCTAAACTGGTGTCCGATATCCAATGGAACAAAGGCAAGAAATAGTGCACTGGTGCCTGCCTTGTTGACTTGCAGAAGGCCTTCGACACCGTATGGTTAGAGGGTCTTTTCTATAAGCTGACTAGGCTGGGGATCAGTAAACCACTCTTGTACATTCTTTATAATATGCTAACCAACAGACAGTTCATCGTGAAAAATGGTGATGTGACTTCTGTTGGAATATTTCAAATTAAAAATGGTCTTCAGCAAGGCGCGGTTAATTCGCCGATCCTATTTAACATTTATACAAGCGACTTGATAGGTGCACTTCCCCATACTATTGCGTACGCAGATGATTTGATAGCGTACAGAACAGGTCCAAAAATCGAGGTCATTAACACTCTCTTGCAGCGTGACTTCGATAAGATAAGACGATTTTGCGATGACTGGAAGTTGAAAATCAACTTTCAGAAGTCGGAAACCATTCTCTTTAGGACGCCGTTGTCTGGAGCCTCTAGGGATACCAGAAAAAATTGGCGAAAGTTCTCTATCATTGGACAACACGGACAACCTCTTGCCTGTCGAAATGTAGTCAGATACCTTGGAATCTGGCTAGATCAGTTTCTGTATTTTGGCAAAAATGTAGATGCTGCTCTGGCCAGAGCTAAAGGTGCTTTTGCCCTTACAAAGAGACTGTTTTATAGCAGCCAACTCGATGCGAGGGTAAAGGTAATCTGCTACATGGCCCTTATCAGGCCCATGCTGGTATTTGGTTGTCCCGTGTGGTTCAATGTGCGAGCAAGCTTAATGGAAAAGATTCGGGTGTTTGAGAGGGCTTGCCTTAGGGCTTGCCTTCGTTTGTACAGAACACCAGAGTCGGAGTACAAGAAATTTTATCCTAATGAGGTCCTTTACAACAGGGCGAACCTAATACGAGTGGACAACTTCGTAATTAAGCTGACTCGAAGGCACATTGCAAGAGCAATGACCTCGACGAATAACCTGATATCTGGGGCTTACTACCCCAATTACCTTTACCACGAGAATGTGCGCTCTGACGGCTTCGTTCCACCGGAAGCATTCCTCTACCTAGATCAGATAGGGTTGATCCAGGATAGATCAGCGGTGCCGTTAATCTTCCATGTCGCTCGGACAGCTGGGGACAGGCGACTCAACTACAACAGAGACATCGCACACGGCAGTGTGGATCGCCTCAGGTTCAGTAGGGCGGTGGGGAATCGCGATAAGAGGGATGTAGTTCGGCAGCACCAGCATTTCTGGTGGTTGAATGATGGGGAAGATGTTTCGTCGTCGTTTCCGTCAATTACGGACCAGCCTCACTAATGACGCAGAGCTGACCAATCTGTTTTCTCTGTGAATAGCGATGGCCAGCTTGCATAGGTTTAGGTAGCATTTAAGAAATATATATATATATTGGTATATACAAACGTATATACTAATATATGTATATAATTGTGTATAATGTATATGTGTGTGTATGTTTGTATTGTTATATAGGTTAGGTAGGCTAAGGTTTATTCTAAGTTAGATATTACGTTTTTATAAAAAATAAAAAATTATGTCCATATGCTAAGTTTTTCTTAAAAAATATTTTTTCTTAGCCTTAAGTATTCAAAATAAATAGTTCTAAGTAAAATGTAAATAAAGTCGAAAGACATAGTTATAAGCTTAGAGCGCCTGTGTGGGGCCAGTAAGTTAGCATAAGATTATTATGTAATTGTAAGCTAGCATTTAAGCATTTTTTGTTAGAATGTAAGAGTTAGTGTTAAGAAAATAAAATGCATTTAAAACTGAAACTGAAACTGATAACAAGTAGTAAAATCTAACATTCTGGTCCTTCAAAACCAGTACCGTCAAAACTCGACTACATTCATTTCCTGACTTAGTTTCTGGCCGAAAATATTCACAAACACAGGAAATGAATGTGGACTGTGTACTTTCAGTAACAAGAGTTCTGGTGTTATTGCATTAGACAGCGCAATAATGCCCAGACACTGAAGTCAATCAACGCGCAAGATCATTTTAAAGTTCATATTGGGAGTGTCCATGGGAGCGTGCCATGGAAAACAACACTAAACAGCAGATTGATAAGATCTAATTGGCTTCACACTTCCAGAAAGCCGAAAGTGCCTTGTAAATCTGCAACGCGGCTTGCTTAGCCAAAGAAATTTGATATTTAGGATGACACCAAATGAGCTTTCTTCTTCCCATGAAGTGAATCTATTTCTAGTGCACCAAATGTCAATCACGTCTACGGTTACCTGAATTAAGAGCAAAAGGCCACAAGGAGAGATCAGACAGAAAGTATTCGTTAGAGCCGTTAGAGCATAGCTTAATGGTGCAGAGTGCCAAACGCACAGCTGGTCTAGCTTGAGTTATAGTACTGCACAAGACACACTAAAAAAATTTTTTTAGTGTACTGGATGGGATTTCTTGCTCCTATCCTAATATTATTATTACCGGCGATCTAAATTGTAACTTACTTAATGTTCGTGCTTCCGCTCAGTTAATTGAAAGATTTATAACCATCGACTTGACACCTGTTAATACATCGACTGTTAAACATTTTGCATACGACCCTGCTACCCTTCTTGATGTGATCTTTGTCAACGACAGTAGAAAAGTCCTGCTCTATAGTCAACTCACAGCGCCTGGCTTCTCCAAACATGATCTGTTATTCTTTACATATGATATCCAATTTAACGCAGCTAATCATGTCATTGCTTATAGAGATTTTCAAAACATAGATTGATTACCTAAGTTTACGGTCTGACGTTATCCAAATTCGGTGGGACTATATTTATTTGATGCCATCAGTTAACCAGCAAATATCATTTCTGGAGCAAAATATCAAAACACTCTTTGATCAGCATGTCCCGTTACGACATAGGGCCCCTGTTACCAGATCCCCCCCTTGGTTCAATAGAGATTTACTAGATCTGATCCATAATCGCAATACTGCATACGCTCGTTGGAAACGATACAAACTCCCCGTGCTCTACGACACTTATCGGTCCCTTCGCAACATAGTTGTTCTTCGTATAAGGACTGCCAAGCGGCGCCACTATGAACATTTCCTCAACCCTGAAACCCAGCCTGGGAAAGTTCTATGGAAAAAACTGCGCAAACTAGGCAATGGGAGGCAGCGTTCAGGTGCAACTGATGATTTAGACTGTAATGCTCTCAATTCGCAGTTTGTGAGTCTCTGAGCCGCCAATTCAAAATCAAGACTCCGCACAGTTTACGAATCAGTCTAGTGACTATGACAAATTTAGCAGAAGCAACTTTATTAGCTTCACGGATGAAGATGTAGTTGAAGCCGTGCTATCGGTCAAATCTGATGCGATAGGTTTGGATGAAATTAATTCTAAATTTTTAAAACTCCTGCTTCCTTTTATACTCAAGTACATAACACACATTTTTAATCACGTACTTACCACTTGTGAATACCCCCTTTCGTGGAAAATGGGTAGGATATTACCGATACCCAAGTCGCAAAGCTGAACTAACATTGAGTATAGACCAATCGCAATCTTACCGTTTCTATCCAAAGTATTCGAGAAAACTATGCTAAAGCAGATGCAAGCGCACCTAAGCGATAACAATTTCTTAAATCCCGCCCAATCTGGTTTTCGCGCAAAAAGGAGCTGTAAAACTGCACTTTTACTTGTTGTTGACGACATCCGCAATGGCCTGGATACTAACTGTCCCACGTTCTTGACGTTGTTGGACTTCTCGAAAGCATTCGACACGGTGGACCACTTTCTCCTCTGTAAGAAGCTGCGGTATGAATTTGGCAGTCAAACTCTTGACTTCATACCTCACGGGCCGACAGCAATGTGTGACAGTAGGAAGCCAAATGTCTTCGTTTCTTGGTGTTCGAGGGGGAGTTCCACAGGGTTCGATTCTTGGGCCCATACTATTTTCACTATATGTGAACGAACTCCCACAACTTGTTAAACATTGTACTGCCCACATGTTCGCTGACGACGTTCAATTACACTTGTGCTGCCCGCTGAATATGCTCAGCATTGCCATTGAAATGGTGAACGAAGATCTCGAGATCATACAGCTGTGGGCCCTCAAACATAATTTATCACTGAATCCAGCGAAGTCCAAAACACTCTACTTTTATAAGCAGTCACTAGATACTACCACATTTCTACCAATAAAATTAGGACAGTCATCCATAGAATACGTTACGAAGTCTCGAAGTCTGGGTATTGTTTTCAACGATACTCTTACCTGGACAGATCATGCTGCAACTACAATCGGAAAGGTATACAGTGGTCTCCGACTGCTATGGGCAACGCAAAATTCTTTGCCGATGAAAACTAAGATGTTACTTGTTAAGTCCCTTTTATTACCTATATTGCTATATAGTTGCGAAGTTTTCTGCCTTGTTGACTATAATATTAGACGTAAACTGAATGTTATCTACAACAGCCTAGCAAGATATGTTTTTAGTAAACGATACTTCGACCACATATCAAGTTACTCTCTACAAATAATGGGCCTCAGCTTCGACAACCTCATTAAGTTTAGAACGCTGATCCTCTTGCATGGTATTATACAGACCCAACAGCCTGAGTATTTGTATAACAGATTAAATTCTGCGAGTTCACAAAGAACAGCCATCCTTATTAAGCCCCGATCCCATTGCTTGCAGTCTAAGCGCTCATTCTTCGTCCATGCCACTCTCCTATGGAACTCATTACCCATTACACTAAGGAGAACCACAAACACAAGCACATTTAAAACCTATCTTTTTCAACACCTGGCCAGTGATACATAAATAAAAATTTGATAAATGTTATATATTTTTATTGTTTTTGTTATTAATTCACTTTTGTAGTTTACAATTAAATTAATTATATGTAGTCACCTATTTATATTGTTCAATTTGCTTTCGAACCTACTATTTTTGTCAAGCCTACACTAACTATAAGATTTAATCTTACTGTGTACATATTCTTTAAATAAATAAATAAATGGAAAAGCTCGAAGGAGAATCGTTTAATGAAGGAATAAACGATTTTCGCAGTGACGTTGCACTGACATTGCCGAAATTTACTGACTTAAAGGCAATTACATCAAGGATTATGAAAAAAAGTCCATCTTAATAGAGGAATGTTTTCAACAGATGATTTTAACCTTTGATGGATACTCCGGTACTCCCGCCTAACTGAACATCTTCATCTACATCGTAAAAATTAGACCCCTATCTTCAATGTATACAAGTACCGTTCAATGTTGCCCTAAATTGCAAATAAAATCGTCTGAAGTGAACTCTGAGTAGAACTTGTAGAATTTTATTATTATTAGTCACACAAAAGTGCTTCCCTTTAGTTCGGGAACAGTTCAAGTTTTTAATTGTTTTGACGTCATTTTACAATAAGACATAACTTTTCTACTTTCTTAGTGTTTCAGCTAGTTTCATTCTCTTCCTCCGTCCATTTGTCCGTAGTTGCCATGTCGTGCCTTCATAAGCGAGCTGTCTAGATAATAGCTGATTGGCGGTGGCGTGTCATGCACATCACAGAACAGAAAATTAAAAGAAAATAAACTTCCTCCATTAGGGTTCGTTTGTAGTTGTTCATCGTTACTCAAATACCCCTCGTACGAGTGAGTATCTAGATATTTTTCCCCTTTTACTCGTAATATTATTTTATTTTTCTAGCCCCCCAGTAGTAAAGAAAATCAATATATGGAGGCAAACAATAAAAGAGGAAAAAAACCGTGTTCAACTTCATAGAACTCGAATGCAATTACATCATACTTGTTCGTATAGGAAAACGCGCCACATACAGTCACAACTCTCGGCTTAAACGACTCTTGAGGCATATGATATAGAAAACACGTTCGGGAGGCATATGTAAGTTTGCGTTCTACGAAAGTTAATTTTATTTGTAAACAGTCGAGATAAACAGCTCACCACAGAGGAAACTGATATAACTACGAAGAGCACATATAGATACATCGATGAATAGATGGATGGTTGGCAGCTAAAACTAGGTTTGGTCTTGGTGAGACATAGACAATAAAACCAGTTAAAGCTCTCATTTCATGTTTCACAAATTAACTTTCGGGTGCCACTGTTGTACAGTGGCCATATCTATGTATGTGTTTGTGTGGATTTATGTTGAAACATTCAATTAGAGATCATGGAACGTTCTACGAGTATTTGGCCAAAACCTCATTTCTAAGAACTGACAACTGAGAACTGATGACTGCAGACAGAAAACTGAGAATTGGAATAAAAACCCACTGCCTGGTTGGTGGTGGTTTCACTTTGCAACCGTTAATGAAAATCATGTCTAGGAGTATGTGTGCAAAGTGGAAAGATAGGAGAATGTGCAAACTGATAAAAAAAGATTACAATTTTAAAATACGCGATTTTTTATGGTTGTTGTTGCTGCTGCTGCTGCTGGTGTTTCTTTCATGGCAAGAATGTAAACAAAAGCCAAGGTGAGGTCATCAGCAGAGTCCGCTGTACACACAAGAAACGAACTCGGATAGAGAATTTTAAACACTGTTTTATTTGTGTTTAAATTCCATATGAACACATACGAATACTCTTAGAGAGGATGATGTTGGTTGAGTACGAGTAAAATTTTAACCACGGCACAGACAGAAGGAAGAACTAGGAAAATTAGAAACCGGTTCCATGTTAAAGGGCTAAATGCTCAAAAAGCTGCTAGGATTCGTTAAGTACAAGCTCATGTATCCTTATGTGATTTCTCAAGCTGAAGTCAAAACTTCTGAATTCGAAGTATCAAACCGAATTTATAAATAACGAAATTTAGAATTGATAACCTTTAACAAGAGACTTCTCTAAGCACCTCGATCTACCCTTTAATCACATCCAGTTTGTCAGAATAAATTAGTTTGGGTTCGTTTTACACTGGATGCACTCTCAATCTGGAGCAGTGCTATGCATTAGCGCAACGTACATACATACATATGTACTCGTATGCATCTACATACCATATGTCATATTCATCTGAGCAACTGAATGCAACCCTTCGTGATCTGGTCCGCAATGCTATGTAATTTCTACACTCCGTGTCTGAATCGTCCCTGCCTATGGCTGCGTTTTAACCCGACTCTGTTTTAATAGTTGTGAAAACCTTAGTGACTTACTGAATTGCCGGTGAGTTCCGGTTACTATCGTAGGTGACTTTAAAATCATTGAAAATGGAACGTCGCAAAGTGACTCATTTTGAGTTTTTTGCTTGCAGAAATCATAACTCTTAAAAGAATAAAGATATCGTGACAACTTTTTTTTTGCTACATAAAGTAAATTCCCAGGGCTATGAAATTAGTGAATTTTAAGAAAAATGCTCTACAGGCTGTTTCAGAAACTTCTGCTGAAATAAAACTTTCTTATCACAGGGGATAGACAAAAAATTTAAATAAAAACAAAATCCGATTGCTTGGAATCATCAGCGGTAATGTCTAGTAACCTTATCATTTCTGTAGTTTTGTGCTTTGGGATCTTTTCCGGTTCTGACATGCCTTCACGAAGAAATGAGTGGGTCTGATGATGCTGCAGGCATGTTAAAAAGGTCTTCATTCGGCCGCATCCTTGAAACCTTCCACGGATTTTGATATGTACATATATTTCTTGTAGTCTTTATTTTTGAATTCCTGAGTCTTTTCTGACAGTTCTTCAAAACATTAAGTATTACTTTAAGCTTCGTTATTACCTCTCTATTGACCTCAGTTATACGAGCTGTTGCCTCTGATTCTTGAAAAAATCTCCTCGAAATATTTCCTTCATTTGTATTTCCAATCCCTTGTTTTGGTCTATCGACATCGAGACCAATCTCATCGCGAAAATGTTTTTGGATCTATTTTTCTTTTTTCTTTTTTCTGCCTCCTTGATTCCAATAGGTTTCTCAATTGTCAATTCATCTTGTCAGGTATATACGCAAGTTTCAAAATAAATTCCATGCACCTGATTTTTGCATGTAATGGAGGGATTCCCTATTCGTAGTATTTGATTCATCTTGATGAAGTTCGTAGTTTTTTTGTGTTCTTTTGCATATGGGACATGACCGCGTTGAGGCCAGAAACATGTTTGCATCTGTTTCACCATCTGGTGTATTTATTTTTTACTTGTAGGCACCTTTCCAGGATGAATCATCACAGCCCGACTTACTTTGTAATGTAAGAATTCTTGGAACGGCAACTCAACTACTCCCTTTTGTTTTTGAAATTCCTTTTGGGATCTATAGGTTGTCACCCATTTTTATTAAAGATCGCCCATAAATTTGCGATATATTTTCAATTTCGGACACATCTCCGGTTGACAAATACTCATATTCATCTGGCAGTTGGTAGTAATTTTTTACGGCACACATGAACTTTTTTTATTCGAGACGTTGACAAAAATTTCAAATAAATTGTTGTATGAAATGTTCATTTTTATTTTTAGCTAATATTGTCTAATACAACCGTTTGCATAAACGTTTAAAAATTTTTTTTAAAATTCTTCAAATCAAATCTCTAACACAAAGGGCTGCAAGTTTCCGAACCTGCGATTTTAAGTATATACTCGTATTTACAAATATATAGGAATTAATTTTCTGTTGAGATTAGGTAGGACCATTTCGGAACCTTTTTTTTAACTCAACCTAAAGTCTAAAAAGTGTGCCGGGAATAGTGTTTCAAAAAACATTAAATTAAATAGTTTTAAAAAAATTATAAAAAAAACTGCGTTAATTTTTGATTTTGCAAATTAACAGATATATCACACAAAAGGAAAAAGAAATGCTTATTTGTATTTGAAACCCTTTGCCTAGTTTTATACTCAAACCTAAGAAAAAAATATATATATGTATCTATTTTTAGGTGACCTTAAAAATTATTCAACTTTGATCCAAAAGAAATAATTTTGTTGATTTCCAGAGCTCCAAACATTTGTTAATCCAGCAAATTAAAAAATTTTGCATTATAATCCCACCCGAACATTGAATTATGCAAGCACTTTTGCCTAAACGGGACACTATGCGTCGCCATTTTGAAGCTACTCTGAGCTAGACATAGATAATGAGATAATGGACTTTCAGAATCATGCTTAATTAATTAGTGAATTAACATATTTAGCTTGTCTATTCTGTATTCTGTAAAACATTATCCAGAGCAAGCATGCAAGTGTTGGATGCCACCCATGGAGCGAAATCGCCACTGAGCCCAAACAAAGTTCTTTAATTTTTTGTTCTATTTTTCGAAAAATTTAGCACATGCTTTGGCATCATAACACAAATGTTAGCACACAGCGCGGGCTAAGGAAACTTAGGGAGGAAGAAGAGAGAGGTGCCGATGTAGTACATTGGTCTTAAATGTTTGCAAGTTATAACGACTAGGAAATAGAGAGCTTGGCAGGCGATTCCATAAGCGAGTTGTATGGCTTAGGAACGAATCACAATATTTTACAGTACGTCCGCAAGTGGACACGCCTTCCACGTCCATGCATTCTACACTCTGGTTTCGCATCTGTCAATATCGGCTTCTTATCTTTTCCACATAACATTATCCAATGCCATTCAAGCGGATAATTAGTACGCGCTGAGCTGAGACTCAGTCATAGATAAACTAACCTAGATGTCAAATTCTACTAATCCATTTGCAAACCCTTAACTTTCGCACAGACACACTGTAAATGAATTCCAACACTTTTACATCTCTATAACTTTGTCAAAATTTGCTAAAATGAGAGCAATTTGCAAGTAAAATTACTAGAATGAGAGCGATTTACACGAGTGTGTGTAATGTGGATGACTTTTTCTTTGATTGAAATGGACGTGATTTATATAAAATGGGAGGAAAATTGCCATTGATGACAATTCACATGTATTCACAGGCATGGTCACACGGATAGCGGCGATCAGTAGAAAACCAGTTTTGATTTTCCAATATCTGGAAAGTTTGACATCTAGGTTAGTTTATCTATGGCCTCAATGCAATCAACATCAAAGTATACTTACACTCGAATTTCGTGTGGATTACTGGAAAAGAGGGCACATGCGCAAGAAATTGCACGGTGATTTGAAACTATAGTCCGTTTCCGTTACGTATTACCCATATTTTTTTTTTTTTTCAATAAAAAGCAAAATTGTGCTCCAACCAGCATAATAAGAGTCAGCATGGGCCATTTTCTAGTTGGGTTCAACATTTCCAAGCTAGGATTTACCTTTATCACTGCCGTAACTGAAAAGGGAAAACTTTTATTTGATGAGCTCTCAGAAATATCTGCAACATAGCCAATTTTCTTAATTCCACAGAGTGGATCTTAGCAAAATAGTCGTAGACATCATCAAAGGCGCTAATTAAGCCTGACACATGCTTACGTTCCTTAAACACTAGTTGTACGCTATTTCGAACTCCTTCCAGAATAACCTCAAGGGAAAACATCACATTCTATTCGGTACTATGCCATGAAAGTATTAGTAGAAATATTTACAAGCACAAACACATTCTTCGCCGTTCTGCATTTAGCAATTCAAGTCACCAAAAATGCATACATATACTCAGAGACGTAGGTGGGTTTGAAGAACTATAAAAACTTTCTAAAGACTCCAACAAGATTCCAATTAAATCATTACCAGCTCCCAAATCGCGTACATCACTCTCTCCTAGTATCTACTCAGCGATAGAGAGAACTCGACATCCGAATTTAAACCTTGGTTGGAGCTTACTAAAAATTCGAACCTAAGTTCACCGCTCGAGGCGTTTAAATATAAACAGCATTTGAAGAGACCATTTTACATCGATGGTTCAACCTTTGGCATGGAACTGCTTTGGAATTGAATGAATGAATAGAGGGTCAATGGTCCACTCTGACCATTCATTATCTGTTCCAGGATTTACAACAAACATTTTCACCGTTAGAAAAATGCATAGTCATCATTGATGCACCCTTACTCACACTGCAATTGGTTTGGCTTACATACATGGTTTAAATATTACGATTGAGTTTAAGACTCCCTTACGTTCCCAAAACACGATAAGCAAATTGCGATTATTAAAATTTTGTCAGACAGAATCATGCGGTAGTCTTACCATGTCTTGGTTACAGCATATTCTTCCACCCAAAATAGAAGTCTGCATGTGTTCCCACAATTAGCGATGAGAGCTAACAAAGTTACATTGGTATTCATTTACTTACATATCTTGACCATCTTAGGTGCCTGATGAGTATTTCTCTGATCAGTTCGATGTCGTTGTAGAGCCTTTGCTGTTATATCTCCTCCTCCACAGCCAGTATTCGCAAACGTGACAAAAAATCACTCAAAATATTCTACGATCGAACGATGATATCTTTATCCGACTCTGTTTGCATCCGTGCTACTATGTCATAGACCAGAACTACCATTATGAAGATCATATATCGACTATCTTTTCCGAATTATGATCAGGTGTCATTATTAAACTTTATAGCGGAGCAAATGTAAACAAGATCCCTAACAATCCCAAAGCTATAGCTATATATTGTGACATTTCGTTGTTCGTAAATGTTGTGTGCCCTTTCTGAAGACAACTAAACTCTTTCTTTGCTTACTCTTTCAAACCTGCAACAAGTAACAGTTCGCCGTATCCTAGCAATCATGTTAATGTCATCAGGGTATGAAAGTATGATGTGGATGATGATGATGATGACGACAGTGCATTACTTTGGCTTAACACTTTTTCGACATCAAAGTTCTCGCCGAGATTGCATACTACCTTTAAAGAACAATAGCAAAATCTGGCAGAGATTTCAAAACCAAACATGGTTCTACAGAGATACTCGTACTGTCACATGCTGCCTAAATTTTGATAAAGATATGGTAAGTATGAATTTGCTTCTCTGTGGGATCTGTCATACATGTAGTGTTAACAGTTGGTCAAATACGGATTAAAACCGCACTAAAAGGGGCCGATCAGATTATCAAGAAATACCAAGATCTTGCACAACCTATTAGGAATTATGCGCAATTTAGAGGTTCACATTTCTCGTGGATCAACCAAACAATGCGGTCTAAAAGCTTACGACCATATCTTCGAAATGAGTTGGTGTATCCTCTCTCCAGCTGCTTGTGACAGCTCGGCAGATAGCTCGTCATACTTAAGCTTAGTGTTGCTGCACGCCGTAGAAATTTCCACTCGTCCCTGCGTCCCAAATAAACATCGACAGTTTTAACTACTTATGTGATTTTATTTTCTGCGAGTAAAAGGTTACAAATATTAACAAATCGTACAGTTTAAATTTTCTTCATAAACTTACATAGGTATCGGGAAAGTGTACCCTTGAAATTCCACCAGTGGCACCAGCAACTCCTCCTTCTGTTCAAATTTTAAATTGAACTGTCGTATGACAGTACCAAAAACCAAGTGTCTACCAAAGGCAAAATTTACTCCCTTCAACACCGGTACCCGGTAAATTTCCAATGTACCAGGAAACCTGTGTGAGCGTATTGGTATGACAGTTAAGCAGAACAGCAGTCTAAACTGCACTTGCAAATTCTTTGAAGAAAGAGACAAAGCTATTGACAAATCGAAACTTGGTTTAAAAGTGATGCCAGCAGGTGGAAGAAACATTTATATTACCAGCGGGCACACCTTCCCGGTCCTATGGGTGCGTTAATTCAATTAAAATATTTTACTATTTAATTCATAAAAATAAAAATAAAAAAAATACAAAAACAAAAAACAATATTTAAGCCTTGTGGCTCGATGACACTTAGATATTGCTATTTTTATGTTGATCAGGTGAATGAAAATTTTCTCTTTCATTGCCAAATTATATGGTTCGTTTTGTGTAACAGCGGAATTTAGGTATGTATGAAATCGTCGTAGTCCACCTGTTTTGTGGTGTGCACTCTTCGTTAAACCTATAAAACGGGTATGGTCGAGTGAAACCCAACAATTCAGTCGCCACGTTTCTAACGGCATCTCGGCATCGATACATACGTGGTCGGCAAAGGTTCCAAAGATAGTGGTCCAACCCTTCATTGGCCGCTCGAATGATCAGACATCTACAAAATTAATGGATTCTCTAGCGTTAATCGTGCAGGTTTTGATGACCGTGTGACCGCCATATTCCTCTGCAAATATTGATGTGCAGAACTTGGCAACTTGCTGCACCGCAGAAAAGTAAAAAACCTAAATACAGACGGATATCTAGTTGATAGCCAATCCTATAAAACTGAATATATGTTTCTTCCGAGTAATGCTTCCTTCCTAGACTTTTAGTTCAGTTCAGAAAAAAGAATTAAAAAAGGAAACATGACATGAATTTTTGCGGGTAACAGTCGGAGAAATACCTCATGTCATATGATGAGGCAGATTGTAGCACATCTTGTTGACCGTATTGATTGAAAGGTATGTTCAAAAAGCCTAGCGAGAGATGAAGTATGTACTCGTAAATTTTGTCTGAGGAAGGTCAGGCTTTTTGAAAAAAAAGAAAATTTTATAGTAGCAAGGACTAAGGACGACAGCGATAAACAGTGTTTCCTTTCTACAACAAGTTGAACAAAGAGCCTTGGAACAAATGAAAGCATCGCATTTGGATGAAAAAACAGTTAGCGATCGTTATAAACGTACTAAGGGCATATTGATAGCTAAATAAAGGATATCATTTCTCAGGGGTGGCCGTGGTGTAGTGGTACTAGCAATCGCTTCTCACTCGGAGGGTCAAGGTTCGAATCCTGCCCATGACAAGACTTTCAAGTTTTTCATTTGAGTAATTTGAACTCAGACAGAAAAATTCTGCGTGTGAAGGCATAACACTGACACGTAGATTTGGCTGTTGTACAGTTTCAACCACAAAAAAACTAATGCGAATTATAACTTCGAATCACTCTGAGTGAAGAAAAAAAAATCTCCGTCATATTCGGACTCCCACCCCTGGAGAGCGAATATCGAAACCAAATACACCTGAGTTTCAAACCACTACAAAAACAATTTTTCCTTTCTCCTCCTTCTACCTTTCCACCCGCGCCCAGGCAACAGTAAAAGGATATCTAACCCCTTAGGCGCGCGTAAATTATAAAAAAAAAAATAAAATTTACCTACTTAGGAGGTCTTCAACCTTGGCCTTAAGAGTTCTTCATTTAAAATGTTCCTTTTATTTAAACGACATTACGAATACCACTTATCACATATTGTACTGCCAACTAAGTATCCATTATCAGTTGTAATAATCGTAATCGATATTTACTACCACGCAGATTATATTGTAGCTATCACTATTCATTTCATTTTATATCCCTCACTTTCAGTCCAGAGATATGAGTTAACCCTTATCTTTCGAAGCACGCAATGATGGTGCGAAGTGGAGTGGGGTCCTCTACTTTACTCTACTCGTTTGTTGAATAGAGCAATCTCGAACCGCCGCACCGCACACGTCGAAAGTATTATTTTGCACAATACCATAATGTGTGAGAAGTATTTTTCCTCTTTTTTTTTCAATTTCAAAAACAATCCCAGGTAGAAACAAAGGATATAATATTAAGGGTTTTTGTAGCATTCACCATACAGTTTCAACCCCACACCAGGGCAGACATATCATTGTCAGGACGTCGCTCTCGGTAACTTATTCCGGCGCAGTTGTAGAGAGTAGCAAGACATTGTTTTCTATGCTGTTCAGTTTATAGTAAAGGAAATTGAGCACAGGAAGGAAAGTACGGTTTCAGGGTCGTTGGCATCACTTTGACGAAGTTTAGCACAGCAGGCAAAAGGGATTTTCAAATTTAAGTCGAACCATTTGTTTTAATGCTCAATGGGGCATTCTCTCTAATATTCCTTTTTTCATCTAAAAAGTCATATTTATTTTTGTTTGGTCAAATTCCCCCATTGTCATGCATAAGCAACTCAAAGGGCTGAGACTAATTATTACTTAATTGCATTCTAGAGTTTACACACATACCTGGCGATTTTGAAACCGGATCCAGTATTCTGCTGATGAACAGCAAGAGCGGCTTTTGCACTCAAAATCGGTAAAGATGACAACACGATTAGCTTCAGACCTATCGGACGGACTGCCCTCTTTCTAAAGAGTGTGAGGAAGATGGTTGGGCTTCATGTGTGCAAAACTGTGAAGATGATGTGAGAATGCGCTTCGAATTCTAGTTAGCCTTTTATCGACATTAAGAGTGTGTTCCACAAACTAGGAAAAATGTTGTAGATAAACCAAGTGTTCTGTGGATTAAAACCACGAAGTGATGGGACCTGTAGATGCTGACTGCCAGCAATATGCATTGACAAGAGTGATAATATAGGGTTTTCCAATAAGGACTTGACAACTTTTTTTTTTAAATAAAACGCAAACCATTTGAGATATTTCAAAAACTTTATTATCGGCTTGAAGTACAATCAAAACATTTATGAATGGAACTCGACTTCGTTCATATGGCCACCGCGGGCACGTTTGCAGCGGTCGATTCGTTGGACTCAATTTTCAACGACTCGGCCATACATTTCGGCCGAAACGGCCGCTATTTCGCGTTCAATGTTGCCTCTGAGCTCTTCCAACGTCGTCGGCGTATTGGCATAAACCAATGACTTAACGTAGACCCACAGAAAATAGTCAAGCGGCGTTAAGTCGCACGAACGAGGCGGCCAATCGACAGGCCCATGTCTTGAGAAAACACGCTCACCATACTTACTCTTCAATAAATCGATTGTAGCGTGTGCTGTGTGGCTTGTGGCATCATCCTGTTGAAACCACATATCGTCCAAGTCCATATCTTCCAATTCGAGCCAAAAATAATCGGTGATCATGGTGCGGTAACACTAACCATTCACAGTAACGTGACGATCGTTATCGTCGACGAAAAAATATGGCCCAATAACGCAGCCGGCATGCAAACCGCACCAAACAGTTATTTTTTGCGGATGAAGTGGTGATTCATGAAGCACATGTGGATTTTCACTCGACCAATAACGCATATTTGGCTTATTGACGAACCCATTGAGCCAAAAATGAGCTTCGTCACTGAAGATGATTTTGCGATGAAATTCATCATCTTGGCGCATCTTCTCCAGAACCCAATCGGAGAACGTACGTCGCTTCAAATGGTCCATCGGCTTCAGTTCTTGAGTCAGCTTGATCTTGTATGGTTGTAAACCAAGATCCTTACGCAAAATACGCCATAATGTGGTCTGAGCGATGCCCAATTCTTGAGAATGCCATGGAATTGACTGATTTGGATCGTTTGCTACGGACGCCTGAACGGCAGCGATATTTTCGACACTTCGACCAACCCGTTGTCTCACTGACACGGCAACATCACACAACGAATATGTAGACTCAAATGTTTGCACTAACCTTGTTATTGCCTGTCTACTAGCACGAGAATTACGACCGAAAATTGGAGTTAACGCTCTTAAAGTTGCAGTTACCGACTCCGAAATTCGGTAGAAAATTTTTATAATTTGCAGACGTTGCTCGTTCATGTACTTTACCATGATGAAAATGTTGAGTTTACTGAATAAATTGACAGTGACAGTTTGATGATTAGTGAAAGAGTGAGTTCACAAATTAAATTCAAAGTTGTCAAGTCCCTATTGGAAAACCCTTTATTAAGGCACATTCCCAAAAGATCAAGGGAAGTCTGCATAAGATTTGGACAAGTTTCGTTGTTTTTGCGTTAATAATCTTTGGGAGTGAAGATACACCTCCGAACAAGCATGTATTGAGTGATTAAGACAGCCAGAACATGTAAACCGAATATGCACTCCAATCGAAAAGTACAGGGCGTCGATTAGGCATCTTCACATATACAAAGCAGCACGAACGACAGAAGCTGTTCACTATAAATACCATAAGGTTTTCCAATAAGGACTTGACAATTTTTTTTTAGATAAAACGCAAACCATTGGAGATATTTCAAAAACTTTATTATCGGCTTGAAGTACAATCAAAACATTTATGAATGGAACTCGACTTCGTTCATATGGCCACCGTGGGCACGTTTGCGGTCGATTCGTTGGACCCAATTTTCAACGACTCGGCCACAATGTTGGCTCTGAGCTCTTCCAACGTCGTCGGCGGGTTGGCATAAACCAATGACTTAACGTAGCCCCATAGAAAATAGTCAAGCGGCGTTAAATCGCACGAACGAGGCGACCAATCGACTGACCCATTTCTTGAGATAACACGCTCACCATACTTACTCTTCAATAAATCGATTGTAACGTGTGCTGTGCTGCTTGTGGCACCATCCTGTTGAAACCACATGTCGTCCAAGTCCATATCTTCCAATTCGGGCCAAAAATAATCGGTGATCATGGCGGGATAACGCGGACCATTCACAGTAACGTGATCGACGAAAAAATATGGCCCAATAACGCCGCCGGCATACAAACCGCACCACACAGTTATTTTTTGTGGATGAAGTGGTGATTCATGAACCACATGTGGATTTTCATCCGACCAATAACGCGTATTTTGCTTATTGACGAACCCATTGGGCCAAAAATGAGCTTCGTCACTGAAGATGATTTTGTAATGAAATTCATCATCTTGGCGCATCTTCTCCAAAACCCAATCGGAGAACGTACGTCTCTTCAAATAGTCCATCGGCTTCAATTCTTGAGTCAGCTTGATCTTGTATGAGGTCTGAGCGATGCCCAATTCGTGAGAACGCCGTGGAATTGACTGATTTGGATCGTTTGCTACGGATGCCTGAACGGCAGCGATATTTTCGACACTTCGACCAACCCGTTGTCTCACTGACACGGCTACATCACACAACGAATATGTAGACTCAAATTTTTGCACTAAACTTGTTATTGCCTGTCTACTAGGGCGAGAATTACGACCGAAAATTGGAGTTAACGCTCTTAAAGTTGCAGTCATCGACTCCGAGTTTCGGTAGAAAATTTTTATAATTTGCAACAAAAGGAATGATTCCGATCCTCGCATATGACTTTAAAACCGATCTTAGCAGTAGTGCCTTTATGAAGAACCAACTTATGTCTGTTTTCCAAGCGCAGACAGATGCAGTCCCGATGGCAATAAACTATTTTGGAAGGAGCAAAGTGTTTGCATTTGTTGCAAAAGTAAATTTGCGTTTTGTTCATCACTGCCAAGCATTCTAGAATGCAAGAAAATTGGAAGGTATAATCCAATATATATTTTTTTAAATTAGCGCACGCTCTAGGGGTTAAGTTACGCTTACATTTTTGCACACAGCGCGGCCGAAGGAAAGCGAAGGAAAGTGTATGTTTTGGAAGCACTAAATTCCATCCTGTTGATTGTTCCCCAATTGGTAATGCCGGGTGATTCCGGGAACGAATATGCAAAGCAGAGAGTACTGTCATCAGCAAAAGAATATATTGGATTAGAAGTAGTAGACAAGAGATCATTAATGAAGATTAAAAGGAGTGTCGGGCACAGAACAGAGCCCTGGAGTACACCAGCATATATTTTTTGTATACTGGACTTGAAACCATCCAAGACAACTTGAATTGAACGTTCCGAAAGGTGGTCTCTAATCCATTGAAATAGAGATTCATCAATCCCAAATGCACGTATTTTCGACAAAAGAGCCTAGTACCAAACTCTGTCAAATGCCTTAGAAATACTCGTATCAAGTTCAACTACCTTGCTGTCGCCAGATTGATGCATTTTCGGTGAAACATGCCATCAAATCATCAGTGGACCTGTTGCCACGAAAACCGTACTGCCGGTCTTTGGGAGTTTTCGCGTTTTGAGATATTTCATAAGCTGACAGTTTATCAGCGTTTCCATGATCTTGGAAAGTTTTCCATCTTCTCGGAAAGAGTCCTAAAGAGTAAGATCAGTGGAAAAGCTTACGCAGTGGTTTTGCCAACGTGGAAGAACACCTCTTCAGAAGAAGGGGAGACATACCATCTGGACCAGCGGATTTGTATATGTTAAGATCTTTAAGTACTACACGAGCGCGAAAGTGGATTCGTCCCATTGAAGATTCGATGCACTCAAATGTAGGCGGGGACAAAGGACAATCTGGAAGTGTTGATCTAGCCGCAAAGTGTGCAGCAAGCATATTGGCCTTGTCTAAAGAGCTGACAACTACAATGTCATTGTAAATGAGCTTTGGGATGGAAGATGAGTTTAAATTCTGATGTTCTTGACGAACGACAAAAAGCTTTTACTACCTTTGGGACATTGTAATATTTTTTGGGTCAGTTTTTGATCATATTCGAATTTCGAACGCTTAAGACGTTGCAGTTATTCCTGGCTTGTTTGAACTTTTTTCGGTTTTCCTCAGTCGGGTTGGTGTTGAAGGACCGAGAAAACATTTCCTTGACAACCTCTTTACATCTCGAGTTGTACCATGACTTTTCTTTTGGTCTGATACTCTTAATCCGATGAGGAATAAAGGATCTCATTCCAAAGAGAATAGTGTCTGAAGTTCTTCTATTTTTTGGGTCAGTTTTTGGTCATATTCGAATTTCGAACGCTTAAGACGTTGCAGTTATTCCTGGCTTGTTTGAACTTTTTTCGGTTTTCCTCAGTCGGGTTGGTGTTGAAGGACCGAGAAAAAATTTCCTTGACAACCTCTTTACATCTCGAGTTGTACCATGCCTTTTCTTTTGGTCTGATACTCTTAATCCGATGAGGGATAAAGGATCTCATTCCAAAGAGAATAGTGTCTGAAGTTCTTCTACCACAATAGTACATACCTCAAAAAAACCTGTGGTTTCTGTGTTAGATTTTCCATAAACAGTAGGGTCTTTTACGACCTCAACCGTAGCTGGAATAACTCTCCTAAGAACATAAGTGAACTAAGCATAGGTAGCGTCACTCACAAGAACATTTGGTGTAGAAGTGATGGTCGCGGAGAATTTCCACTGTGAATGTATGGTTTATGCTCGCATGAGTCTGCAGGTACTGCCCACTCAGCAAAGTGGGCGCTGGTATTACGGACATTATTATCCCTGCAACTGTTATTCACAAGGAGTACAAGGAGTACAATGGACTAGGTCTTGATTATTCTGTTCAATCTCTATTGATTATGTTGAATTCCAAGCTTCAATACACATCAAGGCTTACTATTCGTCTCTGAGTAAAAGGAACATTCCCAGTGAAGATGAATATGTGTGACATTAATATAGGTTATATTGCGAGTTCGGTCTACTTTTATAAGGGCATTAAGGACGATGGCTGGTCCCCAGAATTATTTCCCAAAACCAAGTAAGTTTTAGTGGGGAATTCTTCACTTGCATTGTTTTGGGCGAGAATGATGTTCATGATCTTCAGTGTAAGTATAACCTAGTTTAAGTGTTAGGTTTAACTTAGAGTGCCCGCATAGGGCCAATAAGTTAGTATAAGATAATTTTAAGTTATTTAAGCTAATTTTTAAGCATTTTTTGTCTAGCATGTAAGAGTAATTAATTTAAGGTGTATAAATAAAAATGCACATAAACTGACTGAACTGAACTCAGTGTAAGTATAATGTAAATAATTTTGTATGTATATGTATGTAAAACAATGCCGTCAGTTATTCCCATTTCCGACGAACATTGACAAAACCCCAAAGCATGCTCACGGGATGTTCAACCGAAACCTATGAGACAATAATTTCTTTTGAAAACTATCAACGCCCATTACGTATCGCATGCAAATTTAAATCATCAAACTCTCAAGTTATAAATGAGTATATCAATTCAACTCGTGCGTGACTAATGTCAAGCCCTGAAAGAATAAACCTAAGGTTGTCCAATTCTTGGAAAAACTACTACCTACTAAGCCACTATTATGTACACCATGAAACTTCAAACCCAAACTGATGACGTAATTATTTTCAGATAAAAAATGCTATTTTGTACAGCTGCGCACGTTTTACGTGTGTAAATATTGTAATGGACAAATTCTGCATAATTGTTTTGATTTTTTTACTTTCAAGTAATACGATCATTAGAATAATAGCAACAAATTGGGTCAATTTTATTAAACGTCCACCATATCGCCTAGAAAGATAACTTAATTTTGAGGTTAATTAATTAATATTTCTATTAAAGGCAAAAGTAAAAGAAAAACCAAATTAATTGACGGGAAAGAGTACAAATACTGATGATATTTTTGTGATAATTCATAAACGGAACGTGGCAGCTTTTAGAGTACAGTAGACTTTGGAAGTATTCATTCCGCATTACTTTTAAGGAAGAATTAACATATCCATAAATTAATATCATCCATAAATAACAAACAATTTGGTAGATATGTTATTAGGCGCGCAACTGAGTTATCGCTGTTTTTTTTTGACGAAAATGCAACTTTATTGTGAAAAAATGGTTACAAATGAATCATTCAAAGTGTTGCCCATCGCTAGCTACAACTTTTTCCAATCTTTCTAGCAGAGCTCGAATACCGTTACGGTAAAAGTGTTCATCTTTTGAGGCTATCCACGAATCAAGCCATATGTCTTCATATGAGCGGAACTGCTGATCAGCAGACCATGTGCCATCAAACGGAACAAGTAATAATCGTACGGCGTAATATCTGGGTTGTCATGCAGTAGAATCACTTTTTCGTGTCTCTGCTCGTATTGCGGCCATTTTTCGCGCAATGCTCCCATCAATCGCATCAATTTAAGTCGATAGGGGTGGCCGTGGTGTAGTGGTACTAGCAATCTCTTCTTACTCGGAGGGTCCAGGTTCGAATCCTGCCCAGACAGAAAAATTCAGCATGTGAAGGCATAACACTGACACGTAGATTTGGCTGTTGTAGAGTTTCAAGCACAGAAAAAAATACTGTGAATTATATTTCGAATCACTCTGAGTGAAGAAAAAAAAAACTCCGTCCCATTCGGACTCGCACCCCCTGGAGAGCGAATATCGAAACCAAACACACCTGAGTTTCAAACCACTACAAAACAATTTTCCTTTCTCTTCCTTCTACCTTTCCGCTCGAGCCCTGGCAACAGTATAGGCGCGCTTAAATTATAAAAAAAAAAGATACCGTTCCCCAGGGATGGTGTAGTTGGGTTTCGACCGTTCATAGTATATAATACCCACCTGGTCCCACCAAATACACGACTTTCTTCTCTTTGAGTTGCTGTAATGAATCTATTTTTCATCACCCGTCACGATGCGATGAAGAAACCCCTTCCTTTTCTGCCGCTGCAGCACAGGCGAAAAAACGACGCTCAACGTTCCTTGGCTTCAAAACATAAGGAACCTCAGTTCTTTGTTCTTGAATCATTCCCAACGCGTGCAATCGCTTGGAAATGGCTTGGCGGGAAACTCCTAATGCTGAAGCAAGCTCTTCTTGCGTTTGGCACGGATCCTCATTGAGCAATTCCTCCAATTCAGCGTTTTCGAACGATTTTGGCTTTCTTTCACGCGGACGGTCGTCAACATCGAAATCACCGTCTTAGAAACTACGAAACCAATCACGGCACGTTTTTTCACTCCGTAAACTTTTTGGAGCTCTCAATGCCCGTCAGCTGCCGTTTTCTTCGAATGAAAGAAGAAAATCAACACTTCCCGCAAATGACGATTATTTGGCACAAAATCAGACGTTTTCACACAACCAAAACTACATGGCGCCAAAAAAAAAATCACTAATGTGCCAAAACGGTTTGCTTACCATATGTCTAAGCTTCGTTCACGACGTTTTGGATATGTCAAAATCGACCAGCACTTGGAGTAATGTATTGACAGATAACTTAGTTGCGCACATTTCGCAGTCAACTTGACATAAAGATAACTTTGCCTATTTTTCATTATTAACTTTTTTGGCAGACATCAATAAAGTAGCTTTAGGACAATCCCTCAATAAGCGGAATCTAACACTATCATCTGCGACTGACCGGCTCCAATTACCAGGGATAATACCCATACGGCTTCAAGCGAGTTGATCTTTATCTGCCAAGACAACGCCCATCTCTGTGTATAAAAAGCTGAGTGAGGATTGCCGTCTGTTCGAATTCGATTCCATATATGTACAATACATAAAATAAAAAAATAAATTCGGTTGATGTCTCCCCAATAAGTTATGCTCTTAACATCGGAATTTAATAAACCTAACATACGCTGTTGTTCCCTTTCTAACTATATCTGACGTGTGTCTGCGGACAAATATGAAGACCACAACAGCAAAGGAATATACTGAACAAAAAGTAATAGGCAAGAGATAATCAATAAAAATAGAAGAGTGTAGGAAACAGAACGGAATCCTGGGGCACACCAGCATTTGTTTTGTGGATATCAGACTTGAAACCTTCAAAAAACTGGTTCTCTTCTCTTCGCAAACTCTTTCCATATACGAGTATCATCGTTCTAAAGGCTTACACCAGAAAATCGGCTCCGTATTGTTCAAATTTATTGGGAAATTGGTTACGTCAGTTTTAGGGCCTTATAATCGATCAATTGAGCTCTTTACTCGTCCTGTTGTAAATAAATTATTGAATTTCGTACCACATATACTTTGACATTTGGTCCGTCACCTATGCAGAAAATTTTGCGAAATTAATATCTCGGCCTACAAGATTCACGGATTGGGCACTTACGCCGCCTGAAATCGACCATATATCATCGAAATATCGTGTTTAATGATGAGTTACTGGACTGAGACTTATGAGACTCAATTATACCACAAAGGTACACTATCTGGTGGCATCATCGAATGAGAAAGTACAGCATGCTGTAAGACGGGATAAGCATAATCAAAGTAATGTGCAAGCCGGCGCGACAAAAGGACTTGGAATTACTATCATTAAGAAGCCCCGGTAGAATGACGCAGCTCGAAATGACATCGTGTGAAAAGCTATTACAAAGAATATGAGTGAGAGTACATATCGAATACTTACCAATTCTCAAAGCAATCCAGAGTTTACAAATGCAATTACGAACTTCAGGAGAGGCGTTCCGGACAAAATTATCGTTATTGCACAACAGTAAGCTGTCAGACACTTTTGAAGTTCAAAGCGGAATACCACAAGGCTGCATTTTGTCGCAGCTTCTTATTCTGATGTTTTTAAGCGACGTTATTTGCGTAGCACCGTCTGACGAAAACAGGGCAAACCAATGTAGAATAACATCTTACCTGAAACACCTAATTTACGCCTAAAACATCTTCTTGCTTCCGCATAGGGTTATGGAGCTTGACCAGATAATTCAAAACTCTGAGTCCGATAGTATTTTAATCGAACGTCAAATAGTATTCTAAACGAAGCTCCGAGTGCGAAATATTTACTTTATCAGATATGTATCCGCGGCATCTTTCTGCGGGAAACAATCACCCCAGTTGGCCGGTCTTATTTGAAGATGATAATTAGCCGAACACATGGCGACAGCTATTGTGAGTTATTTAATATGAAATCCAATCGCACTTTACGATATATAATAAAATTCATGATCAGTGTCTATACAAACTTTCCGTCACCACTGTTCAATGTTCGTACCTTGTATATGTCAAAATACATTTATCGTTCTCTTATGTTCTGTCTTTCACTACCCATGTACGTACGTAACCGCACTCCATGTGGGCAGTTGATACAGAACTAATTACTGCTGCTCCGTTCACTCCGATCTCCACCCCTGTCCCTGTTCCATTGGAAATTGCGCAAAAAATAAATCTACATCGGTGGAAAATTTATCGATTTGCATACATTGCACGGCCCAGACCGAAACGATCACTACATACTATCTACCAATTGATGTACGGACGGACTGACTCTCTACTTGGCCTTGAGCAATTAATGCATTTGTCAAAAGAACACTTTTTTTCACAGTTAGAGCAGTGTAATGTACAGTGTACAGTCGCTCAACATAAATGCTTGATACTGAGTTGTACTGATGCATGGTAATGCAACACTTTGACACTCTCTGACAGATATCACAATAATTAAAATAAATCACTAACGACAATCAATTAACCACTCTGAATATATTTGCAAAGTATTAAGTTCAAAAATGGCACCAAACATTCACACTTTTGACAGTTAAATGGAATTCCAGAGACCTGAGGTGTGTAAGCTTACAATGGACGGAACGACTCAATGGATGCATGGGTGATTCATGTGCGAAAGATCTGAGATTCACTATGACTTACGATTAGTCATAATGAAGTTATTCTTCATCTGCACGACAAGGCACGGCCGACACTATCTGACAAGGAGATAAAATGATCTACTGACTGTCCGATCAAGAGTTTACATAATCTCGGTCATCATGATGACGATAGTCTCAAAACTTTCACATAGAAATATTCGCATTCATCTGAGCAGAAGCAGAAGGAAAGAGAAACTATCCAATGAGATACGAGTACGTACGAACACATGGGAATGAAAAATTTTACGAATCATCTACAAGATGTACGAGTAGTGCTCGTAGAGCTGAAAAATCGCCAAAGGACAACTGTCAAGATCTATCCGCGTACGAGTGTAACGTCGAAATAAAAATCGATCATTGCCTACAAGTTACGGAAGCGTTGAAATCTGCAAATTTTTCATGAAACAGCGCGAGATGTTAATTCCAAGTTGGAGGTTGAACGTTGTCTATGCGAAATGAAAGTGTCGCCCTTGGGGGGCTGTGGAAAATGATGACCGATGGCTTTGTTCAAGGCCCCCTACTGAATTATTTACCGCCAGAAATGTTTACCAGTATGTGTGGGGCCATTTGTATAATGTGGTGACGTACTTTTGTACACATTCAGTCACTTTTAGCTGAACGAAGTTGTCATTAACTTATAAGTCGTATACGGTGTCGGGGTAAATCAACATATATCAGAATATTTTCTATGAAATTTGTTATAGCGATCGCCCCCAAATAGATCTTTTTTGCTTGTTACTCCTCTACTATAATTGTTCACGAAATTAAATCGATCTAAGCCAAAACCCTACTAATTCTTTTTGCAAGTCAAAGATATCAGATCCGTTGGTCTCTTTTTTTTCATGACAAACCCAGAAAACGGACTTGTTCAACCAATCGATTAGCTCTCATAATCTCAAAATTTGTGTCATCGTAATAAGTCCGAAGCACTTATAAATCTGCTAATGCTTCTAAGTAAAGACAATACGATCTCAAAAGTGGAACGTCATATGGTTCACCTATCAAATGCCATTTTATCAGCGATTGTTTTCATTGATCAGGTAATCACAAAAATGGATCCGTTATCGTAATCAGCCAAAAAGAGTTCGTCATTAAAAGCCCAGGTTTATTCGTTCCAAGACCTTTTATGGACATATGGTATTACGAATCAACTGCCCAAGATAAGGCCAAGTTATTAATTGCTTTTTTGCTAACAAAGCGCAGCCAGCCAAAAAAGGTCACTTCAAAACATCCTGAAATCATCATCCTGCACCTGCCAGATAAGATTCAAAACCGTGCGATAAAACTCATAGGTGATGATAAGATAACATCACCCAGTCAATGGACACCCTCGAACACAGACGAAATGTCTCGTGTCTCACTTTGTTTTATCGCTAGTACTACCATCAGTGCTACATTGAAATCGCCAGTAGCATTCCGCCCCTTCAAACCTTTAACCGTAACACCCGTCTCGCTATGAATGCTCATCAGTATACCCTCAAGCCCACTTTTGGACGTACTCTGAAATATCGTGATTCATTCCTAAGCCGAACAACTCGCTGGTGGAATGCCCTGCGGAGCTCTCTATTTCCTAGTCATTATAATCTCCAGACATTTAAAACCAACGTACATCGGTACCTATCTTTTTTCCGTCCCTAATTTTCCTTCGCCCGCGTTGTGAGCAAACTGTACTGTGTGCAATGTGTACTTTATAAAAAAAAAAAAAAAAAAATCCGAAAATCCGAAGCATAAAAATGTCTAAGAAAATAAAAAAGTATACGATAACGCAGTGAGTGTAGTTTTGAAAATTCTGAGATTTCCCAATGTTATTAATGGAATGTCCCTTACCTAAAGAGCTGAATAGATCATGCATCAGCATCACTTATCATATATTACAATCTTTCAGAGAAAGTCCGTTAGTACGGATAGTGACACATTGGAAATGCTTTTAACAATATTTGTCAGGTAGGCTGACGGCGTTGGACATAATATAAATCCAAACCAGAACCAAATTAGTCTTGTCCACTATAAAATACAAGATCTTTAGATTCAGACTACTTAAATGGTTATGAAATGACATTAGCGGATCATGCCAGTCATCTTGGAATCATTCTGTACAAAAAGCTGAACTGGAGTCTAAATACTCACTTCGAAAAACTGATATCATGGGGCTCTGTTCCATTATGAATCAGTACAAACGACAAGCCTCCAAGTTAGTTCAATACCCAATGAGAAAGGAATGATTCAATAAGGCAATATCGCATGATAGTGTCATAACTGACTTCCCGGATGAATTCAAGAACACAGAGGGAGCGGATTCCAGCGTTTTTGCACCCGAACTATATTTAAAAACATCTTGTAGACTCCCTTCAGATAAATATATTATTATCTAGTCTCACACTGTACTTAAGGCACTGTAGTCAGCTATCATTATACCACAACGCGTCTCAGCTGTCTTAGCATTATTCGCTCAGAGCCGCGTTAGATTTTATTGAGTTTCTTGACGGTGCGGCATAGAGGGAATAATCGCCGATGAGTAAGCTAAAGCTTGTGGAGAATTGTCAAGGGAGGGTGCACTTCTAGGCCACTGTCATTCATAGTTAATATATAACGCCATATAATCTCCAAAGATCTATGGCATGTATTGAACCCCATAAAAATTAGGGAATATCTGAAATTTCATATAAAGTATCTTAGAATGACGACCGATGTTTTGACAGAGCACTAGCTTCTGAAACTCTACACTTAACGGTTATAGAGTGAATGATGTGAGTGTCGTCATTTTGTACCACATGGAATGTCCGATTTTGAGGTAAAAATTTAAAAGCCAAGATTTTTTTTTTATAATTTTCTATTTAGTCAAAATACGAGTATGAACCGTTAGCATCTATAACTTTTTCCAACGTAATTCAAGGTCCATTATTCCTCTTTTTGTAGATGACTTAATTTTTGGACGTTATAAAGTCTTAAAAGACTTTTATGAACTCTGTTCGGTTTCGGAATACCTTCTGCCGGCAAAATGACTCCAGACTGCGAAAAAGGTGACAGTCCGTTGGATAAAAATCATAGGAGTACCGTGGATGCGGCAGAATTTCAAGTCCCGACTGTAGCAGTTTCTGCAGCTTTTGCAGTTTTTGTTTTGGTCTAGCATTGTCATGCAATAGGATCGGACCATGTCTATTTGCCCACGCAGGTTGCTTTTCAGACAATTTCACATGCACTTTATCGATTTCCTCACAATATTTGACTGCATTTATCGTTTCCCTTGGTTGAAGAAATGAAAAGTGAATTGGTCTTTTCGATGTCCACTAGATTATCACCATAACCTTTTCTGGGTGAAGATCTAGTTTGGGGGTGTTTTCCCAGATCTTTTACGGTTGTCATACACGATCCACGTTCCATCCAGTTAATTTTGGTGTCTTAAGCGATGCACAGATTTCTAAGCGGCGTAGTTTTTGTGATTCGTTCAGTTCATGGGGCACCCACACCCACTTTTCGGGTTTTTTTATTTTTATTATTAGAGTTGGGTGACGACTTATTGTCATGAGAGATACTCCCATGTTCTGCGCTAATGTCCCGCACCGTTTTTCTTGGGTCTGCATCTACCGTTGCTTTTAAAACATTATCGTCAATTACCGTTTCTGATTTGTCACGGGGTTCATTTTCGAGGCTAATATCTCCCGAACGGAACTTAGCAAACCAACGTCTAACGCTGTGTCGTTCGTTTACCGCTACATCTATAAATGCGTCTTAAAGGAAGACAGCCCGAGTCTTAACAAAAGGTGTTAGGTTTACTTTTTTATTTTAACAAAAATGGGGTTTCCGCTTTAGATTACTTTGGGCCCATTTATTGCCTAGTATCTTAAGAAGCCGCCGCTCAGTACCTACATACCTTTCTAAAATTAAAATTGGGCTAAAATGCGGTGCAAAAAGGCGACCAATAACCGAAAAAATTAGTAGTCTTAAAAAAAAATGTCTAATAAATATAACTTTGATCTTAAAATCTATTCAATTCGAATTAGAATTCACAAATATATGGTCGTGTACCAAAGGTTCCGCTCTGCCTCCAATATTTTTTCTCACCGTCTACGCAATCCACAGGATTCTCATACTCAATACTGCTACTTGGCCGCAGAGCAGAAGCGCCAGTTTAGCTTGTTGGGATTCGATGTTTGCGGAACCCAATTATAACAGTTGTTATCAGAATAGCACGACTCACCCATGAACAACGTAATCAAGTTCTTAAAATTTAAATGAAAATCAGTCGCCAATTTGAGCAATTTATAAAGTGCTTCGTGATTAATTATCATTCTGTGATGAATTAAGATCTTTCTTACAATGTAGATGATGTCTCAACTACAGCATCCCAAGAAGAAGTTGGAAGCCTCCTTATATCATCCTTGTGTGATTAAGGATATTTTCGTGTGTTTTTTTTTTTTTTTTTTAATGGATAAATAATTCTCTTGCTTGTCTAATTGCTTTAAAATTACTCCAGTATGTTGAATGTTGCTCCTCTTCCTACCTATCATATTTGGAGGGTTATAGAGCTAGGAATACCGCAGAAGTATTCGGCAGCTATGTACCTTTTGGCTAATCCCTTTCTTGTTAGCCCATCAGTCACTTCTCCAAGCTTATTGTTTTAAGGGTATTGGAGCAGTTTGCTTTGCACCAAACAACTCTCAATTTTTGTATTTAACAGTAATCAACAGAAGATCCTCACTTTCGTAGTCAACACAATTTGAAATATCAATTTAAATTTCATACCAAAGTACACTTGCGGGGCATAAAACTACATATATGATTATTATAGTTTTTATTGATTTTCTTTCTCGATAGTAAAGAAGCATACATATAGTTGCGCCATTGAGAGGGACACAACGTAGATTCGGTTGTTTACTTATTTGGATTTGTTGATGCACCGTCTTTAAGATATCAGCATCAGGCTGATGCTTAAAAGTGTACGTTATATAGCAAAAGAGGGCACTGCGAGAAGCTGTGAGGTAGGTGTTATAAGCTATACTTGGATCAGGCACCTTTAAACGTAAGCACAAGAGAATCAGTAAGCCTCTACAGAATCATGAATTACTTTTGTAATATGATTTTTTCATCAATTGCCCACCTATATACATATATAGGCACACTCATGATGCATTCATCTGTGACTCACACTCTTATCTCCAAGTAAGGGCATGACCATGGGGCCATAGGGATGTCCTATGTTTGTATGCATGTTTTACATTACACACAACCAACATGAATAAATTGAATTGATATGCCACAAAATGAACACAACAGAAATTAAGAAATAAAAATAAAACTCAGCAAAAACCCCTTTTGAAACCCTCTTCTTTCTGTGACTCATAAACTCATAAATAATGTCACCCATATGCTGTTACTCCCCTTCCCTTTCAATTATCAGCTTGTGCTCTATCAATTCATAAAAATTATTCATCATGTCTTAATCATAATCCCTTATCACCAGACATTCTCGCCGTTTCTATTGTAGAGCGCAACGCAACTAATTTAAGGGCGTTTTTATTCATCTTCGTTTTCGGTTTCGTCTCCGACAGCGACTTCAAGCGGCGCATAAACTCTCACACCCTTTCAACATGCCCCTTCACCAACACTTGTGCATCGCCTTATGCATTTGGAAATTCAAAGAGCCGCGTTCCATAACTCCGACGCGCACACAAGTGCACTTAGTGTGAACACAACATCGAGCAAAATGAAAAGAAAATAAATCCAAACTAAAAAGAAGAATGGAATGGGAAGAGGAAAAAACCGATAAAAATGGAGCGAGCTGCATACAGCATGAAAATGAAAATAAAACAAATCGAAAAACTGTTGCAATGCAGTTGAGTGCGGTGCTCGACGTTGCCACTTTTACAGCGATTGGAGTAAATCTACTCCGAATTGACGAAAATTTACTTGCATTATACTATCTATGTTATACTGGTTTCTGGTTATGTACATTTAAAGATCTATACATTTTTTCTTTAAATGTGAACGCACCCTTAATGTTTCTTTTTCTGAACTGTCATTACTATTTTGCTTGTCACTGTCTACCATTTAGTCATGGTTCAGTACTCGAACGAGGAACAATTACAAATCATGTATTAATATTTATTACGGAAATTCGGAGTCGTAATTTGGTGCAAAAATTTGAGTCTACATTTCCGTTGGCAGTGTGAGAAGCCATACCTACAATTAGTGCTGGAAATGAAATATTGAGGCCGTAAGTGCATCTGTTGACAGCGACAAAAATCAATCCATTCCTCGCAGTAATTGGGTATCGCACAAATAAAATTGTAACGAATTTTGCGAAAGGATCTCGGCCTACGCCCGTAGTATTACATCAAATTCACTTAAGAATTAAAACCAGACGACCATTTGAAATGTCAAAATTTCTCAAACTGGTCTCTGGAAATGGTTACAAACGATTTGGAATTCCATCGCAAAATCATACTCAGCGATGAAGGTCATTTCTAGCTAAGTGGCTTTGTCAACAAGCAAAATATACGCTATTGGACGGCTACAAATCCTCATGTGCTTCATGAGACGCCATTACTCGTACATACACAAACCAAACACTTGCTGTGTGGCTTTGATGTCGGCGGCGGCATTGGGACGTATTTTTGCCTTGGTGATGATGGCTGCCATGTCAGAGTTAATGGTAATCGCTATCAGGACATGTTGGAACGTTATTTTTGTCGCAATTGTGTAAACCCAACATTGGTGACGTGGGGTTCCAACAAGACGGCGCCACTTGCAACACTGTGGGCCAGTGGTGAGCGTATTATCTTAAGAAATTGACCAGCTCGAGTTATTTGACACCTCTGAACTTTTTTCTTTGGGGCTATGTCAAGTCATTGGTCTATGTCAACAGCCAAAGACGTTAGAGGTGCTCAGAGCGAAATTGCCGGTATATCGGTCAAAAATGGGCTCCATGAACCGATCGGTGCAAGCGCATCATAATGGTGTGAAATGTACTTTAATGGGAAATAAAAGTTTTTTTTCGATTACTCAAATATAGTCTGTGTTTTATTAAAAAACAAAAATGTGTGGTCTTTAATCGAAAATATATACATATAAAACCTGTAGATCTGTAGATAGAAGTCTGGAGCATGTCTGGCATATGACGTTCATGGGCTTACAGGGAATAACTATGGATATCTGGTCTAGAATTGTTGGGTAACATCAAGAACTCAGCGAAAACCTAAAGATCAATCATATCTTCTTGAATTTCAAACGAGGTCCTGTGGTATGGGGTAACAGTTGTGTGCCTGTAGCAAATCTTAACCAATTTGTAAACATAATATTTGAGGATAATGTACATATGTATAGGTAGGGATTTTGCCTAAGGTTTACACGATGAGATCCAAAAGTTCCTGAACTAAGTCAATAACACACTCAAAATCAAAGGTGCATATTAAATGTTTATTTATTAAAAATAGCATCCATTCGATGTGATACATTTTTTGTGCATTGATGTTTCCAATCTTCTCATGGCTTTATTTTATAATGTCCTGCAGTTAGTCGGACACAGCGTTTTGAAGCTACTCAATCAAGTCAAATTTTCCACTTCTGATAAGAGAAAATATTCTCGATGTGACACCGGTTAATACGGTGGATGGTTCAAAGTTGAGGCCTATTTTCAGTGTAGAACTAGCAATTTATTTATCTCAAATGGGCCTAGCATTGTCACGAAGCCACGAAGCCACGAAGCAGGAAAATATCGCAACAAATTAAGAAGTCTACCCAAACTCGACGAAAATTTTATTAGCTATCATTTACTATCATTTACAGATACAACACCACATTACATTAGACGTCCGAACTCTTTAACACCTGCTACTAGATTGATATCATTTAAAACGGATGTTTAAAAAAAAACGGTCCGGAAACTTATGGACCGATGATTCATGTAACTCACAAAAGTCCGATCAGAGATCTTATACTCCAATCCCTTCGCTGTATTCATTAAAAAGACGTCAATTCGAGATTTCGCTACTGTATTTACTGCAACGCAGAGCATTAACCAGCAATCGAATTAATCATCTCTAAAGATTCTGCAAATGTCACAGGTTCGTTCGTTCAACTTTAGAACACAAACGACTAATATTTGTTCATTTGCTTGTAAACGAGATCAAAATGTAATTGAATCTGGCGAGTAATGTTTGCCCCCCAGCTTTTCCCCTGTAAATGGCTTTATTTCAGATCTCAACATCAGGTCCGAGCCATGTGCGTTCCCTTAACATCTGGAGCCAGATAAATTAGGTGCAAAAAGCAGCACTGCGCTGTCATATCAAAAACTTAATATCAATTTCAAAAACCATTTCAACTCGTCCAGTGAATATTACAACCACTGACAGACAGCATTTCGTAGTACACGCTGATTTTCGCGTTAAGTAGTATACTTTAACGCTTGTGTTGTTTCGTATTTGGATAAAATATTTCTCTTCGAATCCATTGTACAAAAACAATGCTATACCTTTTCACTGTATTTACTTGTCAAAACATCTACGACGAATGGCCGCAGAGAGAAAGTGGCGCTGCAATCTGTAAGAAGGTGGTAAACCACCAACAAATTGCGAATCTTAATAGGAGGTATGATTCGTGGTATACTAGGTTTTAACGTGATATTTTAGTGACAAACATGTGGTATAGAACATAGTCCTTGGCTTGTTGAATATAATGTGCAATGGATAACGATGACATCGCTGTAGCAACACAACAAAATTAAGCATCTGATCATACATGTTAGAAAACACAGCTATGAGTCCAAAGCCTCATATCACATGCCTAGAGGTGCTTTTCGTCGCAGTATCCACGCAGGCTTATGCCTGGAAAATCATAGGAAGACGCAGGCATCCTATAAAATATCTACTTGCGACGAAAACCAATCCTGAATACTTGTATGCAAATTTACTTGAGATAAATAAACTCTGTGCACACAAGAACACCACTCAGAGTATTTTGCGCATAAACAATGATCTCAAAGAAACTGATTTAATAAAGTGACGTTACGAAATCTAAACGAATGACACAAAAGAATAAACACCCAACACTCACCGGGACACGGAAATTTTCGACTAATATGGATACCATTGGAGATGATTCATTCTGACCAAATCGCTGAGAAGCACATTATGGAATGTGGAAAATATGGGGCAGGTATATTAGAAAAATGGCAGTGCAATGGCTATCGAAGGCTCATAAGCTAGAAGGAATATAGATAATACCATCATTATAAAGAATATGCAAGATCTAAAAAAAAGAAAAAACAGTAATTGTTAATGTGTGCATACCTGCAGCATCTGCATCTGAACAAAGGAAGAAATTCTAGTATTACGTCATTTATAATCAGGCAAAGTTAAACAATCTCAAAATAAATGTTATTCCTAATATTGACATTCGGCAATGAAAAATGCTGGTAAAGCGGGTAGATTTCAAAAGACAAATCTACTGATGCTCTGCAAGTGTTAGAAAATTCGCTTGAAAGCCTAGGTAAAATACTAACGTGCCAGCTAAGAGCAGAACAGCACCTCAGGTCCCAGGTTCAGAGAGTTTAAAGTATGTTACCTACTGATCACACACGTCTAGAGTTAGAAATTGTTAAGAAAAAAACTGTGTCATCCTCGAAGACGGATTATTGAAAGATTTAAAGCCAAAAATCAGTGGCCGTGGCTCAAGTGGTAGTGTACTGGCTTCCCAATCGGACGGTTCAGGGTTCACTACCAGCTGTATTTGACTTTACTCCATAATGTACGAGTCACAATATCTGTCCTCTGGATTTCTTGCACAACTCCATATCTTTATTGGAATTTTCCATAACTTTATAAAGGGTGATTTTTTTGCTGTTTGGTTTTTCAGTGTTCTATTTTTGACAGCTCACGCGTGATTCGTGACTGGTGTCAAAATCAAACATGCTCAGTTAGCATTCTCATTTCATCATGGAAAGACTTATACCCGAACAACAATAAATTATTGAATTTTATTATTAAAATTCGTGCTTTGTGAAAAATCTTTTTCGGGCTTCGACCATTTTACAATCGTTATTATCGACATACTGAGAAAGCAATTCAAGCCATAATGACCAAATTTCGCACTAATTTCACGCCACCTACCCGTATGCTTAGAGTGCATACAGAGGGAAATATTGCTGCTGTATCCGCAAGTTTTAATGAAGACCGTGATTTGTCTATTCGTCGCCTTACAAAATACAGCTTGTGCAAGAACTGAAGCCGAACGACTTGCCACAGTATCGAATTTTCGGTGAGTGGGCCTTAGGAAAGTTGGAGGAAGATCCGCTTCTTTATCGAAAAATTGTCTTCAGCTACGAAGCTCATATCTGGTTGAATGGATATGTTAATAAACAAAACTGCTGTATTTGATCTGATGAACAACCTCAGGCAATACAATTGTGGGGTTCATGGTCCGGTGGAATCATTGGCCCGTATTTTTTCAAAGATGACCGCGAAAACAACGTTACCGTCAATGGCGCCTGCTATCGTTCAATTATTTTGAACTTTTTTTTTTGGCCAAATTGCTCGAGCTGAACCTGGTCGACATGTGGTTCCAGCAAGATGGCGCTACATACCACAGAGCACGCGAATCGTTATATCTCGTTTTGGACCGGTGGATTGGCTGGCTAGATCATGCGATTTGACGCCATTAGACTATTTTTTTATGGGGATACGTCAAATTACTCGTCCATGTCGATAAACCAGCGTCAATTACAGCCTTGGAAGACAACATTCCAGGTGTTACTAGCGAGATACCAGCCAACATTCTCGAAAAAATTATTCAAATTTGGGCTCTCCGTATGGACCACATAAAACGTAGTCGTTGTGAACATTTACATGAAATAATCTTTAAAAAGTAAATGACAAGCATTGATTTATCAACTCAAGTAAAAACTGTATACGCGCTTACGAAGTCCCCCATTATGTCTGCTAAGACTCGATGATGTTGGCTTTCGAATACTACATCACCCACAGGCTACAGCCTTACAAATATACACAAAAAAAAGTCCTGTGGCATTTAATCACGCAAAACTTCCACCGTATCACATGCTGCGTGGACCACATCCAACTAATGTACAGCAAGCAAATCATAAATTTACTGTTTAATCTTCAACTTTTCTTTTTTTTTCAAAAAAGTAAGGAAATAATTACCCCGAATGAACCCAATGTGCACGACACAGACATACTCGTATTGTGCATATACCAGTTCCTTCCACATCATTTGAAGGAAGTTCATATCCCCCTATTCCGCTTATTTAAAGAGTTTTCATTAGATGCCCCCCATTTTCCCAATATACGAGTATGTAGTCTCTGAACCATTTATTGACACATGTTACGATATATTTGTATTCAATTGTCTAGCTTATGACCATAAGAAGGTTTACTTTAACAACGTTTACAAATCTTCCATGTTTTTTATCTGAAGAGCTAGGCATCTCTCGAAGATCTTAGGAGCTACTCGTAAACCATCTTGCACATCGAAATTGCACTGATTGGGCTCTATTGAAGATGGAAGAAGTTCCGGACTTCCATTGAAAAATCATCCTCAGCGACGAGGCACATTTTCGGTTAGATGCCTTTTCTTTTATTTTTTTATAATTTACGCGCTCAAGGAATTTGTGTGTCGTTAAGAAGTTTTTACACAGCGCGGGCGAAGGAAATTTAGGGAGGAAGAAACGAGGGGTACCAATGTACATTGTTCTTAAATGTTTGCAAGTTATAACGACCAGTAAATAGAGAGCTCGGCAGTGCAGGGTTGTACGGCTTAGGAACGAATCACGATATTTCAGAGTACGTTAGAAAGTGGGCTTGAGGGTATACTGATGAGCATTCAAAGCGAGACTGGGGTTACGGTTGAAGGTTTGAACGGGCGGAATGCTACTGGCGATTTCAATGGAGCACTGGTGGTGGAAATAGCGATAAAACAAAGTGAGACCGGAAACATTACGTCGGTCTTCAAAGATGTCAATTGACTGACTGATATTAGTATCACCTATCAGTTTTATCGGGCGGATGAATGCCTTATATATTGAGACCAGATCAGAGGGAGTGAAATATTTCGTACATCGCTTGAGGTAGTATTGGAGTTTCACACGCTTAAAAATTGCGTTTTTTTTTTAAGAACTTAACACTCAAGTGGGTATTATTACCTTTAAAATGCTTGAGCACGTTTTAAGTTTTTAGGAAAATGGCACAGAGAGAGAGAGAAAGAACGATTTTTGGGCTCAGTGGTTATATTTCGCTCCATGGGTGTCATCCAACATTTAATGGGGAGACTAATATTATTAGTGTAATTGCACTTGTTGTTGTATTATAGGCAATCATTCGTCTTACGTGAATTAAGTTGCCTGAAAAAAACAATGTCTTTCGAGCCTGGGATTCGAACACCGAACCTTCCGATTTGAAAGCCAATACACTACCATTTGAGCCACGGCCATCCATTCCTGGCTGTCATTGCATTCATTCCTGGCTCCTTTGAACTTTTTTCGGTTTTCCTCTGTCGGGTTGGTCTCTAATCCTGACAGTCTCTTTATATCTCGAGTTGTAGCACGCCTTTTCTTTTGGTTTAATACCCTTCATCCGATCCAAAAATTGCCGTATTTGGCCAAGCGAACAGCCGGAGATGTTACAACAGCAGCCAGTGTATATGAAGCATTAGCTTCTTCTGAGGTGATGCCGACAAGTCGGTTACAGTCAATGGTAACCAATGTTTTTGCGATAAATTGGAACTGGAAAGCTTGGAGCCAAGAATGGCTCTGTCAGTCGGCCATGCCAACAAGCCAGAAGCTTTAGTATTAATTTAATATTAATCGTGAAAATCTTGGAAAATATGAAAATGTTGCCAGCGCAAGCAGTTCCGTTGAGTTGTTCTAAAATTCATTGCGTTTTTTTATTTGATTTTCAGGTGCGTTTATTCAATATGTATACCATATGTAATAAACACTAATCAATGGTGAATTGGCCGTTTTATTCGATTACCATGCCATTATACGTTCATAAAACTTTCTATCTTTCTCTACAAGAAACTTGTCAAGGTGCTGTTTTATAAGGTCTTCGGAAGCAAGCGTTCTACCATTCAAGGAGTTTTGCAAGGAGCGAAATAAGTGGAAGTCTGATGGCGCAAGATCTGAATTATACGGTGGATATGGCAACACATCCCAACTATGCTGCAACAATTTTTGCAGTGAAACACGTAGTATTATCGTGGGAAAACACCATACCCCTATGATTAAAATCTCGGAACGTTTCTATGCGATGGCACCACTTAATTTCTGTAGCTACTCACAGTATAGGTGCATAGGAATTAATCGTTTTGTTCTTTGGTAGCAGCTCACAGAAGACTGTTGACTGACATTGTTGTAAACAATCCATTTTTCGTCGTCACTCGTGGATCATAAACTCCAAGAATGTATCGTTTTGAGTTGATCGCTGACGTTTATGCGCTGCGTCAGATGAATTTCTTTCAACTCTTGCGGTACCCAAATATCAATATCGAACTTCTTTACGGAGCCAAACGATTTCAGATGGCCATAATATTTTTAGTGGAGTTGAATGCTCTTTTTTTTACTTTGATATTATCGTCAATCTCGGAATTCCTATCGGAGCGATGAGCACCTTCAACTGCAAAATCACCATCACGGAATCGGACGAACCAGTTCTAACACTATCGTGTTTCGATTGCATTTCTGCTGTAAACTTTACGAAACTACTTTTCCCTTACCTCAGTTGCTTTCTTTCGTTTTTTGAAATGATAAAGCAAAATATGGCAAATACGCTCTTCAAAATATTCCATGTTCGAACCACAATTGCAAGCACAAAGCTTGACCGAATGGTAAAGTTAGCTATTGTAAAAATAAAAACGCAATGACTTTTTGAACAACTCAATATTTTGTCAATTACATTTCTATACATGTTTGAAAGGATCCGAATTGCCTCAATTTCCGTATGGCAATTAATTTCTCTTACGTCCTTAAGCATATACGCATAATCCGCAATCATAATCATTCGATTCCACTCCGAACAAGATATTTCAATTGGCAACACTGCCAACACAAATCAAACTCCATTTCATTTGTTTTCCTCGTTGTCATCGTTTCAATCCCATCAACGTCATCTTTAAACTGCCATTCCCATTTCTGTTCGCATGTGTGTGTTTAACAAACATAGGTGGGAGGGTGGTAGGAAAACGGAAAAAAAAAACACTTCTCTTAAACAAAACAAAACAAAAACAAACAAAACCCCCTGGGGAATTGAGTCACAACCGAGCCAAATATAAAAAATAAAAAAATCCTCCTTTCGATTTTCCCCTTTCAACTGCTTCAGCGAATGAACAACACAGTGGAGAGAAACTAGAAAAAACAACTCAAAACCGACTCCGTTTATCAACATCACACACACTACCATATCCGTACATCTATTGAATTGCCATACATAATTCACAATAAAACCCAAACAAGAAATCATACTAAAAAGAAGGACATGACGATATAGAATGAGAATGCAATGAAAAAAATAAAATAAATAGAAAAAAAACCTTTGTGAGTGAGAATACAAACAAGATTAGAAGAAAACAGCATGAAAGAAAGTTGAGAAAAAAATTGCAAAAACTTACCGTTCTGTAGATGCGTTTTCCATGTATGGCGCAAAAATTGTATTTCCCTAGCTTTGTTGTCACCGCTTCTTCTGCTCTTTTTTTTGCAGCTTTTTTGTGTAATCCAGTTTGTTAATCAACTTTTAGTCTGTCAAAGAAAAGAAAAGAAAAAATGAGAAATCATCACACAAATTAATCACTTTCGAGGGAATGCATATTCAATTGATCTCTTTGTGAAACTCTTATCAGAGTCTCCCCCTGGTGGACAATTGTTTTTGCTTATCACTGTATAACGACATTTGCATTTACATATTTATATTGGTAGTAAAAAAAAAATAGAGATAAGCAGCGGTGATATGGAAGGACAATAGTGGGACATGGTCAACAATGTTTTTTTTTTTAAAAAAAGAGGTGAGATAATTTTTATGGCTTGATTGTTAGTACAGTAGGTCAGAGATTACGTGAACAAAGGCCTCAAGATTTCATATTTTTTAAAAATCATGTGTCTTTTGAATCCAAGATTTATGAATGCATTACGACTTTTCCGAAACTTTCTGGGTTGCTGATGCCTGAATATCTTTCATTCTAGATCAATAAAAGTTGTTGATAGTTTCGAATGAATTTGGTAAGTGTCAAAGAGCTTTTCCATTATAGATTACATCGGTTGTCCTGTTTTTTTTAAACTCATAAGCGTAAGGTGAAAAGAAACATAAATACGGTCCACGTCTCCTATAGCTGAAAGCTTTCTGTCCGCAGAACATCCATTTGGAATGCAAGATAGTAGATCATGGTTGGTTTAAGCCGTGAAGGCAACTTGGACATATTAGAATACGATACGATACGATGTCAGTCGGAAATGACCCACTTTTGCAGGTAGCTCGATCCCTAATCAGATACCTCTGTGTTGTCTTAGGTTTTGCGTTCCTCTGCTGTAACAATCGAATCGGAAGATTTGGTCGCAAGGGCCTAAAGTCGGACTGATGTACTGATTGTCATAGTGTAGGTAAAGGTCCTGGTTTGCGTATCAGGCAAGTGTGTGAGATTTCACTTATCGGGTATGACGTCATCCGACCAAATTTCGCAAATGAGCTTGCAAAATGTAACCATGCACAATTTTGAATAACTAAAACTTAAGACCAACAAGCCCGCAGGCTCTGATAAAACCTGGAAGCAATGACTCACCTTGGCCTATTCTTATGTATTAAGTAATTATTATAGTCAATATATAGCGTACTTTAAACAAATTATTTTTGAAACAAGAAGCTAACATATTGTATTTACAAAAGACCAGCTCGAAATTAGGAATATGAATTATAATTATACGACGATAATAATCAAACTTCTTTGAACTTGTGCGAAGCGTCGCAAATAATTCTTTTTCAGGGTGGAATTAGGAATGCTCAATCCGCCACGGAGTAGATGTGAGAAAATACTCAATACTCACTATTATTGATGGTTGAATATCCCTACGACTCAGTCCGTCAAATCACGGTTTAAATTATATTCCCCAGATCAATCGGGATGACAGAGCAACAGCAGCTCAACTAGCACCAACAATGACAGTTTCCACCAGGATGATCACCTATAGTAGATTTCATTCATCAATTTAGGAGTACAACAATCTGCAACCAGATACGAGTATAACACCGGCTGCCAGCGGGACACTCAAATGCGCATAAATCTTTATACAGGGTTTCCAAAAAATCAACGTCAAGCCGGAAACGGGAGATAGGTCAAGTGGTGTCGGTTATCACAAAATTATAAAAAAAAATTGAGAAATCTGACACCCTTGACGATCTTTCAAGTGCTGTGACCGCAAATTTTTACTCTTCTTCGATTTTTCTTTGTCCATAACTCAGAGTAACTCTTCTGTAAATTACGGTCCAAAGTTATATAGATAGATAAATACCTTTATTTACTAGCTATCTTATTGCTAATTGTAACATTTAACATATTTGAAGAACAATTTACATTTAATTTAAAAAAAAATAATAACAATTGGTTAATAAGGAGGATTTTTTGTCTAGCAAATTTGGTAGCTTCTTTTCTAAAAGCAAACATGTTTAGGCGGTCTAAAATTATTATTATTTCGAAGATAATATGGCTGGGCATTTCCAATATATTGTACATATTTGAACAAATAGTTAGGCATTAAGTTATTTTTAATTTTATATACAAAGATGACAACATTCATTACTAGTCTTTGTTTAACAGAAAGCCAATTTAAAGCACCTAACAAAAAAATTATTGACACATATTTATTGCACTTTAAAATACTTCGCATAACCTTATTTTGTAATAATTGCAGTCTCTGTATTAAACTATTATTACACAAAAACAAAATTGATGAACAATTACATTAAAAATATTTATTGCACATAAAGTAGATATTTCCTTCCTTATTCTTTTTAGAAAACCAATTTTTTAGCTATCTTTTTACAAATATAGTCTATATGTTTAGAGAAATTAAGTTTATTGTCAATTATAAAGCCTAAGTACTTAATCTCTTCAATGATCGCACCATCAATTAATATTCTTAAATTTTAATCTTGCCTGCTGTTGATCACCATCTGCTTCGTTTTGTTAATGTTAAGTTTTAATCTGTTTTGTTTAAGCCATGTATTAACTAGTTTCAAGTCATTCTGCAGCAACCTATGACTCTCATCGATACTTTTACTAGTCACATATATTACAGCATCATCGGCGAAAAGAGCTAGATTTTCATTGTGTAAAAAATTTTGCAAGTCGTTTATGTATATAATTTAATATATAAATAATAATAATAAGGTACCTAAAATAGTTCCTTGCGGTACACCTAGGTTCACTATAATAGAGTCTGATTCAATTTCATTTATTTTTACTATTTGGGTTCTATTTGAAAGGTATGAAGAAAACCACCTTAACTCTTTGTCTTTTACACCATTGCATTTAAGTTTCTCCAATAAAATATTTCTGTCGATCGTTTCAAATGCCCTTTTGAGGTCCAAAAATACACAGTTCACCTCCTTCTTTCCAACCCGTTACCACTAAACTAATCGCACTTTCACATGAATGATTTTTTTTTCTAAATTCCGATTGAATGTCGGTTATTAAATTGTTTTCTTCGAAATAACTATTGAGTTGTTTAAATACTATTTTTTCGAAATATTTTTCAAAGAAGGGCATCGCGTTGACCGGTCTAATTTCTTAGCACAATCTTGTGTTAGTTACTTTTGCAATCGGTGTAATGACTGACTTTTTCCACGAGTCGGGAAAAATACTAGTTTCAATAGAATGATTGATTACTTTTTGTAAAGATGGTCCTATAATTTCAAAGTTATCAAGGTATTTTCGAGTGCACATGAAATATATGTCTTTTTTTATATTCATCTCTTTTAGAGTTAGGCGGATATCTTCAATAGTAACATATTGAAATTGGAAAGTAACATAAAATTGAAACATAACTGTATGGGTTTTAACTAAAATATTGCTTTTTTGTCCATCCATGTATCTGAAAATCATTAATCATCCGAGTTGAACTGACTGTAATGAAAAAAATATCATTGTCAAATGCCATTTTGGCAAGTAACTTTAAAAGATGGCGTATTTAGTCTGGATTCCAAAATGGTATGACACTTGCTAGACTAACTAAGGCTTAATTGAGGACAAAATAGAATATTTTTTTCTCAAAAACTATACGACATACGAGGGGCGTTCAATATATTCTCGGTATCGATATGAAGGAAAATGCGAATTCAATTTAAATTGCTTTTATTTTTCAATATAATCTCCCCTAACATCAATGCATTTGTTACATCTTGAGATAAGCTTTTTTAAACCCTCAAAAAAATAAATTTCCTCTTTCTCTGCAAAATACCCATTTATTGCCGACTTGAGTTCTTCATCATCCGAAAATCTTTTTCCACGAAGACATTTTTTCAAATCCGGAAACAGGAAATAATCACTAGGGGCAAGGTCTGGACTATAGGGTGGGTGTTGGATTTCTTCGAAACCACAATCTCGCGCAGCAGCCTTGGAAACTCGCGCCGTGTGAACAGGAGCGTTGTCATGAAGAAGCAACACACCCACTGCGAGTTTACCCCGTCTTTTCTTTTTAATTTCCTCCCGCAAATTATGCAGAGTGGAAGCGTAGGATGTGGCGTTGATGGTTTCACCTTTTTTTTGTACTCAATGAGCAAGATTCCCTTTGAGTCCGAAAAAACTGTAGCCATGAGCTTCCCGGCAGACGGAGTGACTTTGAACTTCTTCGGGGGGTCTGTTCCTTTTTTATGCCACTGCATGGACTCTTGTTTGCTTTCAGGGTCATAGTGGTGGACCCATGTTTCGTCCCCAGTAACAAATCGATCCATAACACCGTCCGCGTTCTCAGTACACATCTCCAAAAGCTCTCTACAGCATGCGATTCTCACTTTTTTCTGAGGCGCTGTGAGCATTCGTGGCACCCACCTTGCACTGACCTTTGAAAGGTTAAGATGGTCATGAAGAATGGTGTGAATGGTACCAATTGAAAGCTTGGTGATCTCTGCCATCATTTTCACCTTTATTCGGACATCCTCAAGAACAAGTTTTTCGACTTCTTTGATGCTTTCTCTCGTACAAGCAGTAGCCGGGGCGCCGGAGCGAGGGTCGTCTTCAATGCTCTCTCTGCCTCTCTTGAACTCACTTGACCACTTTTGCACAGTTGATAATGAAGGTGCGGAACCCTGGTAAACACACACCATCTCTTCATGAATAGTTTTTTGACTTCTTCCTTGCTTAGTGAGAAATTTAATTACAGCGCGATGCTCAATTTTCACCATCATCGTCTCAGTTGCCATTATGATTCTGTTTAACTAGAGATAAAACGCGAATTAATAATCACATTTATATGAAATTTTACATGAATGCACTAAAATAATAGTATTACTTGTGAAATAAGTCAATTTATATATACAACCACAGCTTCACCCCGATGCCGAGAATATGTTCAACGCCCCTCGTAGATCCATTCGGTTTTTTGTGTTCGATTCAAAATTGATATAGGCATCGATCACAGGAATCCAATTTAGCACTTCATTTCACTATTTTGAAATAAATTGGTCCAAACTTCATTTTTAAAATTTTTTTTACCAAAATTTTGGGTTTGCATGCGAATTTCTTAAAAACTATTGATACAAATAATATAGCTGGAACTTAGGGTTGAAGAATAGGTTTCTGAATTTCGAAACTGGTACAGTACTTTATTGTAAGTGTTGCCGTTGTTTTTTAATATTTTTGTTTCCATTTGGTCATTTTTTAATAAAATTGCCCCTACCTCATAAACGGGGCGGGATAGACCCCCCTCCCATAGTAAAAACGCTTGTTTTTGACCCCTCTATGAAAAACCGTTATCAATTTTTGGCGCTAAAGCTATCGTACTCGTGCAAAATCAGGTGAACGGGCTGGCCACGAAATTGTACCAGACGGCCCTATCCACCTTTTGGAGTATTCCCGATCGAGGAACTCTCGTACTGTGTGAGCATAATGCGCTGGGCAGCCATCTTGTTGATACCACATGCATGCATAAATATTAAGTGGCACGTCTTCCAATAAATTTGGTAAGTGGTTCCCCAAAAAATCTGAAGAAACCTGCGCATTGAAATTTTTAGGCAGCTCGAATGGGCCAATAATTCTACCATTCAAAATTCCCGTCCACATGTTTACTTTAAAACGGTACTGTGATCTATCTTCCCGCATCAAATGTGGATTTTCCACGTGCCACTCGCGCAAATTGTGGAGATTTATGTAAACGTCACTTTTAAAAGTTGATTCGTCCGACCATATAATTTTTTCGAAGAATCTCGGATCTTCTCTGAACCTCTGCACCATCGTTTGACAAAATTGGACTCTTTCTGGATAATCTCGGGGTAGCAAACTTTGGACTCGCTGTACATGGTACGGATGGAGCTAATTTTTCCTTAGAATTCGGTGTGCTGTACGCGAAGGAGCGTAACGTACTGCAGTTTTGCACTACGTGCCTATGACACACTGCTTGACAAGGGTGGCAACTCTATCTATTTCCCTCACACTAGTCGAAATGGCGTGTTTATCCTTCTCAATCAAGGCGTCACTGTCTGTCTCGCTAACACTTGATACTCATTTTAACTTAAGTCCCATTTACAATACTGCGAGATGCGATACGTTGTTCGAAATCGAGAGCGCATGAACTGTCAAAAATATTTCCGTAATATGTAATTCAATGTGTTCGTTTACAATAATGCTAGTCTCGCAGCGAGCATCGCAGTCAATTTCGAAAATCTGGAAAATCGCATCTCGCAATGCGTGACAGCTAAATTGTTGTTGTTTTCATTTTGAGCTTGTTATTTGTGAGTGGTGTTTTGACGCATCATTGTAAACAGACATCCGATGTCTGAATGCGAGAGCTCTCGTATTCGAATTCGAATGCGACTCTCGTATCGCATCTCGCAGTATTGTAAATGGGACTTTAGTTCGCTTTCACACGTCGCAAGTGTGTAATGCGCATGTTCTGGTTATTTTCTTTTGAACTGTCATTCAGTGATGCGCACAACTCTACATGAAGACTTTCCCCTTCTTTGGGTTTGCATGTTATTTGACAGTTCTCTTTCATTTCATCTTTGGCGATCAGTCTTTCATAATTGAAAATGAGCCCCCTCTTGTTAATTCTTTGGTCCATTTCAGTTCATGCGCCATACTGAAATGTTGTGCTCGTAACACAGCGAAAGAAGTAATGAAGCAAATGCGAAAAAGAAAGAAGAAGGAGAAAAAGAAATGTCAAAAATTTGCAATGAAATTGCTACCCGCATGCAGTGGGAATTTGGTTAATTGGGTATTTTTTGTTTAATTATCCCTCTCTTTTGCACTCATTTGAATCTTTCGAAACTTGCGACGTGTGAAAGCGGACTTACTAAAAAGAATTAACTATGAATCCGGTTTCTTTATCAAAATATTTTTTTTTGTCTCAATTAAGCGTTAGTCTAGTAAGTATCATACCATTTCGGAATCCAGACTAAATACGCCATCTTTTAAAGTTACTTGCCAAATTTTTGTTCAGTACAGTCAGTTCAACTTGGATAATTAATGATTTTCAGATACATGGATGGACAAAAAAAGCAATATTTTAGTTAAAACCGATACAGTTATGTTTCAATTTTGGATGGTAACTTACAGAAGAGTTACTCAGCGTTACGTGACAAAAAATTCGAAGAAAAGTAAAGATTTGCTGTCACAGCACTTGAAAGATCGTCACAGGGTGTCCGACATAACACCGACACCACTTGACCTATCATCCGTTTCCAGCTTGATGTTGATATTTTGGGACACCCTGTATACTGTTAGTACTGGGAGTAAAAAAGATAGCAGCATTGCTATCACTTAGGAACTTGCAGGTGATCAGACCTTCAAAAAACATTCAGTCAGTCATGGATTAAAGCTCGCAATCTAAAGCTCGGCTTATAAGATGTAGAGTCGGTCAGATCTATCAACAAAAACGTATCGTGCCTATCAGAAATAGTAACCATGATCACACCGCTAAACTCATCGACTTTGATGAAACTCTTGTGATTCTAAATTGTGCTGCGAAGTTATAAGTGCCTTGGCCAAAAAAGAAAAAGAATTTGATTAGTGTAAGCATGCCGAACTAAGTTTTGAGAAAAATATGTGCTTTTCCTACTGTAAATATTTACAGTAAATTCTACTGAGAGGCTTCGACCGATATATAAGGACATCTTGCTACAAATCCAGATGATCCCTAAACTTCAAAAGAGATGATATCAGAAGACAGGTTTATTTACACAAACTTAAAATTATTCATGATACTGAATGTAGGTTTGTATGCAATGTATGACTACGAAACTACAATACAATTGGTGCATGACTCGATGCAAATAAAGAAACTGAGAAAATCTTGTGACTAATTACCCAACCCATACCTTTAATTTTTTTGAAGTGTCTGAATTAGGTTCCCAATCGGATAAGAATGGTAAAACTAAAAAATTACCACAGAATAGCAATATGGACTGCAAAGGCGGCATAGGCATTTATTCCGATAAACTGCAGGTGGCGAATTATGTCAGGGCAGAACACTTTACGATGATTTAGAAAAGTACCAACACACCCTCTAAATATACCTATAATCAAGCTGCAATAAATACAATTAGTGCAGCTACTACAAGTATACCCCATGCTAATGATATTCTGCACTTAACCTTCTCCATTCCCAATCTAGGGTACAGTAATATTGAAAGTACGTGGGAACTGGTCAGGGAGGTATCAGTCCTATTTACAGAATATTTTGGTGGAACCAAGAGTAACCTACACCAAAATTTCCTCAAGTTATCTTACGTTAATGGGATAAACTCACTAATTGAATTACATCTAAAAAAAATGTGCTTCAGATACAACAAAAATAAAACAGGAGAGTTTCTCCTCAAGTACAGACTTTACATAGCTAGAATTGCTGCCATAGGCTAGGTATCCGTTATAACACGTATACGAGTATATATTATCGTATATGCAAAGACAACAATGAAAAAGAATCCTTAATACATGTTTTGTGCAAGTGCCAGACCCTAGTAAGGATCAGGCAGATAACATTAGATAAAATCCCCTTCAATGTCCCAGCAGATACGATCATTTTTTTGAAACTCCATTGCATGGCTATAGTCAGTGGCATCCATTTAATAACACCCTCTGATAGGCACACTAGTTGTGGTATTAAAACCATCACACACCACAGTCTTAATTGAGTTTTCTTTTTCTACTAGTGGAGGCCACCACCCTTACCTACCTCGGTGAAAGCTTATAACGTAAGAAGATTACTATTTATAATATCGAGTTTTACATAGTGATAAATAAAGGGACGCCGAATAACAAGGCGAAAAGCGACATGTGAGCGACTATAAGGCGCTTAAGTCTCACAAGAACATTTTATACAGTGAAGCTGAAATAACTAAGTAGAATTAATATGGAATCAAATAGAATTATTAGGCTTTTATATAAAACCAGACGTAAATTTGGAAGATATAGCACCCGTTATCCGTTACATGGAACGAATGACAGGGAAATTGTTCATTAGGCACTCGTCTTGTCCAGCATTACCGTTCGCAGCTGGACTAGTTTTATTGGGATGCGAAGCTTCGTCTCGTAAAATACAAGGTGATAGTTGAATCTTTACTTGAAATGCGTTGGTCTTCCAGATTTGTCGTATAGTCTCCAGTGTAAAAAGTTTTACAGGTACGTGTCAATTAGTGTATTTGCGGGAGGCTTAAGACATTACAAAGCGTGGTTATCAAACCTTAAAATTTTGGTTAGAGACTTCTTCCATCCTTTACGGACTGCTTTCTGTTTGTAAGACCAAATTATCTAGAATCCGTGATTGGGTGATCTTTAAACTGGAGGTTCATGTGACCGGGACCTGCTAAGGACCATCTTAACTTGTGCACTACTGTCCATTTTCGATATGGTCCAGCCATTGAAGTCGAATAATTTTTGCTTTCTCGACTTAATGCACATCACTCCATCCATAGCTTCCTTCGCTGATAGAATCAGACATCAGTTGAAGTATTTTTCTTTGGAAAGCGCTAAGAATCAATTCAGCTGATAACTGATAAGATTTTTGTTTTCTAGAGCAAGATAACATATGTGTCGTTCAAATTATTCGTATTGAGTCCATTGTGAAATTTCCAATTTGCCCCGAAGTAGATGAATTCCGTAACTACCACATAGTTATAGCTGTCGACTGTAATGCTTGTTGGGGTAACACGAAGAAAATATTGCATTTCGATTTAATGCCCGTCCGCCGTGACGAAAACCGGTGTACGCCTAAGAGTTTTGATTCAAAAATGTGTCTTAGAGTTGTGCGACTCAACCGGATTGGTTTTCTTGACATCTCGAAGTTGCTCATCGCTTTATGGAGCTCATCGCGATGAATGCTATCATAATATGTAGGTGTCTATGAAGTATCGTAGATAAAAAAATTCATTGGTCTACTCCTGAAGCACAAAGATTTGGGGTATAACCTATTTTTGAGGAGGGAAGCCAAGTTGATATTAGCCGATTTATGGAGTACAATGCCCTTAAGGCGTTCACACAGAAAATGGAATAAGATTTGGTAGCCGATCTTTAGCAAAAATATGTTTTAGTAGCTTTTGCCTAAAACTATCTTCTCTTCCCTGTTCCTCAATTATAGTATTAGATTTTCTTCACTATTGTGAAGAGCCTGCTGTTTGACTTTTTAAGATTAAGTGCACGTCGTACGCTGCCCACATTTTGCGCTTTGATGTTTGTAGCAGTACAACAACATAACACGTTCTGTGGCTGATATTCTGCGGCTGTCTTAGTTATGTCTTCGGTCATATAGAGTCATTTATTTTACGTACTTAGTGCTTCGACTCCAGGGCCATATGCCGAAAAACATAAACAAATAAAATTTCTTCGCCATCCTTAGAGCATTCAGTAGCAAACTTCAGAAAGTCCAAACTTCTGCATATGGAAAGTAGGTATTTCTCTCTGTTCACAAAATAACAAGATGGGTGGCACAGTTGGTACATAAATATATTACGCACCGGCCTACTGGGCCATCATTATTTATTTTACGGCGAATTAACTCAGTTGGCATCTGCTGAGGTGAACGGTGTGCGTGAGTTTCAATTGCCTAAAAATAACAACGGACGGGAGAATTAGAGTCCATAGACCTATGGACTAGCTGTGGAATTTTATTTATTTTAATCAATATTTGAAATATAAAGAAAGGAAAAACATACATCAAATGGCAGTAACAGTCTAACATACATTTATATTCCCATGAAGGCAAAATTTTTGTGAGACAAAAAGCTCTCACCGATGTGTTTGGAAATATGAAAGCAGACGCCTTAGCTCAGAACGAATTGGCGAGTTCCAGAAGAAGATTTTCAGCGACAAATTATATAAACGAGCTTGAGAGCTACATAGACTGAGTAAAAAGTTGACGCTAACTTATGAAAGGACTTTCAGGACTTTTTATTTCCTAGTTATTATAACCTGCAAACATTCAAAACCAACGTATTTCGGTGTCTCTCTTTCTTCCCTCCCTTATTTTCCTTCGCCCACTATGCGTGCAAATATTTTCAGGGCTTTAGTGTACACTTGAGTGCGTGCCAATATTGAAAAATAGTACGTTATAATTAGGAGGCTTTATCGCTACTGTTGTTTTATCTGAATAAATTTTTACTCCACTTTCTTTTATATTGATTTTGACCAGAGATCAATGACCACATACTGAAGAACGTATTTCAAATATAATAACTTACGGCAAAGCTCTTCAACACACACAGGAAGCAGCAAATAAAGTCTAAACAATATAGCCATCGATTACACCACTTTATTAAGCGGCGTGAAAGTGAGTCTTTCAACGTGGGGTTCACCTTATTTAAGAAAAATAAAAAACATTTAATCTTATCCATGTACATATGTATATAACAAAGTTAACTTTTATGATTTGTTGTTGGAGCTTTATTTGGCTGTTCAACATTTTGTAATTTGTTTTGATGTCTGATAAGACAGATTTCTGATCTTTTGACATAATTGGCCAGGTAGCAAACAAATACGCTTTTGTATTTTTTACAGGCTTTTAACGCCTTCTAGGAATTATCACCGCTTTACAATCAAAAAAAGGATATTGAATTGGTTTGGATAAAAGTCCATATATTCAACCTTCGCAGAATTATTTTGGTAGACTAATCAACTCTGTTGGGAACGTCAGCTTCGGTCCTTTTTCAAATCATTCAAATTGACAAAACCGTCGCATATTGTTGAAGATAGCCACCTCCAACATTTTACAGTATCTCTGTATCTGTATCAGTATACATCTTCAATGCCAGAGGAGTTTCAACCTAACAAGTGCTCAGCCATTTTAAAAGTAGTCGAATCCTCTTGATAAGCTCTATAAAAATAAAAATAAATAAATAACGGCAACGCTCAAACTGCGTAGTTCTAGGTGGGGTGAAAAGTAACCTCCTTGACCGCCAGAATGCGCTGCTACTACAAAAAGGGTTATGGTGCCTTGAAGTCCATTCATATTTAGGCAGACATGCCAAATTTCAGTGCAATACTGTCTTTAGTTTTGTTTTGACAGCTGATTGTTGTTGACGGGTTTGGAATCATGTTGAGTATGGACAAAAACGATTTTCGTTCTCTCATAAAACATTATTTTTTGAGAGGCAAAACGGCGAAGGAAACGAAAGAAAAGTTGGATAAATATTATGGGGCTAATGCTCCGTCAGATTACACCGTCAAATATTGGTTTCGAGAGTTTCGTGGTGGCCGCAACTCCACAACCGATCAAGTCCGCAGCAGCAGGCCTTCCGATGCGGTTACAGAGGACAATGTCAAAAAAATACATGAAATGGTGTTGGCTGACCGGAAAGTGAAGGTGCGCGAGCTAGCAGATACCACAAAGATTAGTACTGAGCGCACACGCTTTGGGCAATATTCTGCATATGAAAAAGTTATCCTGCCACTGGGTACCGCGCATGCTCACTCCTGACCAAAAACACGAACGCGAGAGCACTTCGAAAGAGTGTTTGGATTTGCGGATGCGGAATCGGGCGGACATTTGGCGTCGATTGGTAACTGTTGATGAAACTTGGATCCACTATTGCACACTAGAGAACAGAATGAGTGCCCGGCAATGGACTGAAGACGGCACGAATGCTCCGAAGCGGCCGAACGAGGATCGATGGGTCGGGAAGGTTATGGCGTCGGTTTTCTGGGATTGTCATGGCATACTCTTCGTGGACTACCTCGAAAAAGGAAAAACCATCAACAGCGAGTATTACTGTGCATTTTTGGAGCGATTGAAGGCCGAAATAGCCTTCACACGAAGCGAAAAAAAATTTTGTTTTTGCAAGACAATGCGCCAGCGAACAAGAGCATCGCAACCACAGCTAAAATCAATGACTTACGGCTCCAATTGCTGTCGCATCCACCGTATGGCTCCTTCGGACTATTATCTCTTCCCAAACCTCAAAAGATGGCTCATCAATAAAAAATTCAGCTCACGCGAGGATATCATCGACGCCACGGAGGAGTATTGTGCAGATCTTCCGGAAAATTACTTTTCGGACGGGATCAAGAAGTTGGAAAATCGCTGGAATAAGTGTATCAAGCTAAAAGGGGACTATTTTGAATAAAATAAAAAAACATTTAAAAAAAAAAAATTCATTCCCAAGGAGGATACTTTTCACCCCACCTAGACCTAGTAAGCTACTGGCACTATCCTCTGAAGGATCTGACTCTCCAGGTTAGAGTTTGTGCGTTAGGTTAACTGCCCGACCACATACAACACTATATGTTACGAAGCAATAAACAGCCTCAAATATAAATGGGTTTTTTACATGCACAGCAAATGAAAATCGACAACGACTTTTGGCTATGCACGTAGAATGTTCGGACTCTTAACACTGCACATACAGAAGAACAATTAGAAAAGGAAAGGAGAGTTTCTTTGGCGTTACAGTTACAAAGTATACCCTAAACGACACCAGCCCTGAAAATCTGTTCTACTGCTGCACGAAATGTCATCGCTAGCATAATAGACCTGGCAATCACCTCAAAAAATCGTCAACCAGGTTGATCACATTTTGTCAGGGAGGCAACATTGACACACCCAGATCACTGCAGATGAGAAGACGAATATTCTGTACACTCAGAAGTGCTATACAGAAAGGTGACGACGATCGACTACAATCGCAAGAGATAGCTAGAGCCTTTTCTGATCAAACCTCGAACACTTTTCGAGAGCCAGAGCCGAAGACCAGTGAAGACATTATTAGCAATCCCTTAGAAATGTCATATCTGATGTCTCAGGTCTCAGGTCTCAGGAGAGAGGTTTAAGGATGAGAGCTATTCGCGAACTATATGGACAATGGAAAAGCGCTCGACCTAGACAATGGAGAAGTGGGTTTGTAGAAATAAGCAAGGAACAGGAAACAAGCCGAGCGATTTGGGCATCGTAGCAGTGCTGTTGCAAAGACCATTTTCCAACTCATTATAGAATTGCTTGAATCTTGTAATAACGATTTTCGCGAGCTTTGTTATGTTATTCATTCCTAACATCGAATTATTTAGAGTTGTTTGAGAGGTTGATAAGCCGGTGCTTATGATAGTGCTATCTTCGACAAAGGTATGCTATTACGGATTAGTCATCGTGTTTATTCATTTGAAAAGCTTGTACTACATTAAAAAGCAACGGACATTTTCTGATTATTTACGCTGTATATTTAACTCATTTTAGATCATCATGTTTTACGCGCAACATTTTTAAATACGCCTCCGATAATTGTTGAAATCTAGGGGCCGTTCCAATAAGATATCTGGTAGTGTTCGAATGTTTCCGTTATTCAATGAAGATGATACGAGTATATAAATCATTCGCATTATAGCGTTGTTTCTCCATTGTTAGCAATCGCGCAATATATCACTAGTGTCGCTTTTGCTGCTTTGATACAGTGAAACAAAAATGCTCTCTCCCTTCTTATTAGTCATCTGACCGATACAATAGGTGTGTTTTCTTGGCATCGGTGTCAGTGCTTAATTTTCAGAGCCCAGAAAAACGGCTATCGGCGTTAACTATTAACATTCAGAAAATTTGGCAGCACTGGTATTTTATTTGTTCAAAAAGTGACATATGTTATGGCGTTCCCATACTATAGCTATCATGGACAAATAAGTCTGGAAGGTTGCTATCGATACTATGATAAATATCTTGCATTGGGTTAACGCATATATATGTACATATATACAGGTTAAGTTGTTAGTGAAATTTACACGTATGTATATTGGAAATAAGCGCTGATACCGATACCAAAAAACATACCTAATGTTTGACCAAGTCATTTAATCTTAACCTAGAATTTACAGTTTTTAGCTCCCTACCTATTAAGTTTCGTCTTGAAATCCGACACTATGGCACTGTGTTTAAGTCTTTGTCGTTAAATCATATCAATGCCGTTAGCCATCTCTCTTCTGTAAAATATAGTCTACGCACACTAAATAACGGTCTTAAGAAAACAATTTCTTGTCTACAAAGCCCGCCAAAAAGTCAAACGGTAACCGCGCAATACAGCGCCAGACAACGACAGCATGATAAGTGAGATCGTCCAAATATAGCGGAAGACCCTAAACTGCGCAAGCTCAGCTGGGTGAATCTCAGTTGTCATTTCAAAGCACAAATATATGTTTCGCATACTCCTGCACTATCCTCTGAATGATTAAGTTTCTTTAAGTTGAGGGTTGACTGCCCCACTACTGACCACCGCCAGGAAGTGGGTGACTTCATTTTTACAAATAAAAAAGACAACAACTTTCTGCTCTGCTCGTGGAATGTTCAGACCCTTAACAGAATACAGCACAAAGCAGAAAACAATTAAATTGTGATTGTCCGAAATATAATTCTAAGCAAACACAAAAAATTCACGTCATGGCCTTATGCGAATATGGACTTATACGGAAACAATATTTTAAACAAAATTGATCCATCCTCGTAGATTCGATCTTCTACCTTGTTGTACACGAATCACGAATCAAGCGCCTAACGCGTAGAAATAAGTGTAGAAGTTGTAAGATAGTTAGCTTCAGTGCATAAATGAGCGTACAATTTTGTGCTTGTAGTCCCATTTACAATACTGCGAGATGCGATACGTTGTTCGCAAACGAGATCGCATGAACTGTCAAAAATATTTCCGTAACATGTAATTCAATGTGTTCGTTTACAATAATGCGAGTCTCGCAGCGAGCATCGCAGTCAATTTCGAAAATCTGGAAAACTCTGGAATCTTGCAGTGCGTGACAGCTAAATTGTTGTTGTTTTGATTTTGAGCTTGTTATTTGTGAGTGGTGTTTTGACGCATCATTGTAAACAGACGTCCGATGTCTGAAAGCGGCTCTCGTATCGCATCTCGCAGTATTGTAAATGGGACTTGTATCTGCACAAGACTAAAGTCGAGGGATCAAGATTTTCTCCAGTCCTTCTACCTTTCCACTTGTCACTTAAGTGTGCATTTAATTAAAATATCACGTACATATCACTTAGATAAACGAGTTCGTAGATGTGATCTTTTACAAAATTGTACATATACTACGTATATGCACTCGTATTATGTAACTATATGGGTCATTGCAATTTTTCTGTGTCACTCAGCTTTAGTTTCAGTACAGCTGCCAACAATGTACTTTACCATATGGCAAGTTCTGATAAGAAAACTACATACGAACGACTACATATTTATTTATATTCGTAAATATGTGCATACACTCCCTGTCTTCATAAAATTCTATATGGCTTGACATCAGAATTCAATTCGATGGCATAGCGATGTCATTGGGAACGCCTGTAGTAGGTCAAATGATATATATACGAGTATCAGTTTTGTTTATTAACTGTCAAGGCTTTATGATGATGATCCCCTTTATTAAGGATGATCCCCTTCTTTGGTCGTTTCAAGTTGTAAATCTGTACTTTTCATCCCGATAAGTACAAGTTCGATGTCCTATTCCTTCTAGGCTCGTCGGACCACTGTGTCATAACAGCTAGTTTGTCGTATACCGATCGCACAGTTAGAAATAAGATCCCTAAAAAACGTACAGCAATACGAGAAAACAAATTGGAACAGACTTAATAACATGTTTCATCGATAAAGACGTGAATGCCACTGCTAATATGATCAGACACTATTCTCTTTGGAAAGAGATTATTTATCTCCCATCGGATGATGAGTATCAAACTAAAATAAAAGGTATGGAACTATTCGAGCTGTCAGGGTTATAGAACAGTTTTTTTCAGTCCTACAAGACCGAAGCGGCAGAGGAAAACCGAAAAAAAATTCAAATGAGCCAGGTATGACTGCAACGGCTTTCTTAAGCGTGTAAAATTTGAATACGACCAAAAGCTGTCCATCCCAACGCTTTGGACAAGGCCAATCTGCTTGCTGCACACTTTGCGGCTAGCTCAACATTTTCAGATTGTGCCTTGTCTCTGACTGCGCTTGAATACGCCGAATCTTCATGGGATGAATTCACTTTTGCACTCGTGTAGTAGCAAGATAGCAAGAGTACTTAACATACACAAATCCGCTGGTCCAGATGGTATACTCGTATCTCCCCTTCTCCTGAAAAGGCAAAAGCACTGCGTAAGATTTTCACCAACCCTACTCTTCAAGATCTTTTCCAAAACAGCATTTGTCCAAACCGTCCCTAAAAAATATGAATCTTCTACTTTCTCCTCCTACAGACCCACTGGGCTTACCCGCCTTCTTTCCAAAGCCATGAAAACGCTGATAAACCATCAGCTCGTGAAATATTTCGAAACACGAAAACTTCTCAATAATCGGCAACAGGTGATTTGATTGCATGTCTCATCAAAAAGTGGAACCAAAGCGTACATCAATCTGACGAAACCAAGACAGTTGCATTTGATATTTCTAAGGCATTTGACAGAGTTTGGCATCAGGCTCTTTTGTCGAAAATGCGTCCCAAATGCACGCTCTGTCTTCGTTAATGTATTAGAAATTGCCATTCGGAATGTTCAATTCAAGTTGTCTTGGACGGTTTCAAGTCTCATATTCACAATATAAATGCGGCGTGTCTCAGGACTCAGTTCTGTCTCCGACACTCTTTTTAATGATATCTTATCCTCTACTTCTAATACAATATATTCCTTTGCTGGCGAATGTACTCTGAGCTTTTCATATTCATTCACGTACTCACGTCCCTGATCTTTGGCTGTAGAACGGGAGCGGCAGCGTATGTTAATCTCAATAAATTCCGATATAAACAGCATAACCAATTGGGGAACTATTAACAGGCGGAATTCAGTGCTTACAAAGCACAATGCTGTTTGCTGTGTGCAAAGCGAAATTTAAATACCCAGCCATTATCCATGAACAGCACGAACAACTTTCCGGTATGTATGAAATGACCACATATTCGATGTCGCCAAAAATGCTGCGATATGAGTATGTCTGGGTTTCCTCGAACGATGTAGGAAATACGAGTACTTTTCTGATTTCGTCCAAATACATGTCATTTATCCGCCCAAAATTGGAATATATACAATGCCCACATCTGGACATGTCCCAAAGACCTCTTTGCACTTACTAGATAAGATTCAAAACCGTGCGATAAAACTAATACGAGTAGTAGCGAGTGACGTTCTATCGCTATTTTCACCACCAGTACTCCACAGAAATTACCAGTAGCATTCTGTCCCTTCAAAAACTTATAAGCCCGTAACGCACGTCTCGCTATGAATGCTCATCAGTATACCCTCAATCCCACTTTAAGACGTACTCTAAAATATCGTGACTCTTTCCTCAGTCTCACAACCCGCTCATGGAATGCGCTGCCGAGCTCTCTATTTTCTAGGGATTGCAATTTGCACACGTTTAAGACCAACGTACAATATTATAAATTTGTACTTTCTTTTCTTCCTCCCTAAGTTTCGTTCGACCCCGCTGTGTGCAAACATTTTAAGGATAGTAATAACCCCTTGACCGTGCGCTAATTAAAAAAAATAAAATTATTTTAAACTAATGGGGCGAGGAAGAATGGACGCCTGTTCGGCGGAGGTGTTAAGTGTTAAGGGAGTGATATACTGAGGAGGGCTTTTTTGATTATGTAACATATTCCATCATTCTTGATATTGGTTCAATTGACTGCCATTGGTGCGATAAGTTCGAATCTGTAAAAGGGGGACAGATCTTAGATTACGGAAATATTTTGTATAATTCTCGGCAGTTGATGTTTCGAGTCAATAACCTGTGAATAAAAAGTATATACAACAGCGAAAATGCTACGATTTTTTTAGGGTATGCATGCTAATTATTTTTGGCCTATTTTCATAGGGGGGTAATACATATGGATCGGCTCAAGGTAGACCACGAAGTGCAAAACGAGTAAAGCTATGTTAGACTTTCTTTGAATGTGGATTTGTTAATAGGGTGACCAAAATTGGTTGAAATATTTGAGCAGAGGCCTTACAAAAGTGGTGTGCAATGGTTCGAAAATTCTCTAATAATGCTGTCAATAAGTGAATCGAAATTTAGTTCTCTGTCACAAATTATTCCTAGACCCCGTACTTCGGTATTGGACGGAATTAGCTCATCGCAGATGAAGTAGTTTTTTGGCGGCATTTGTTGACACTATTGGGAAAATTGGGGGTAAAAACCAACTTGTTTTAGTTTCAAAATGTCCAATAATTTTCTGAAATCTGTAAAAATTGCATCGACTTTGCTACCTTTCATGAAACCGTGCTGATCTGTGGAAATAATTCTTGATAGACTATGTTTTAGAAAATTTGGGTATGCAAGAGAGTTTTACCATGGGCCTGCAATTATTAACTTCGTCCTTACTTCCTTTTTTATGGTAAAGGATGATATAGGATTCCTTCCAGAGGATAGGAAACGTACATTTTGAAACAGATAGGTTAAATAGGGCAGTGAGGGGAGGACCGAGATGGTTTACACATTCTTAATCAGTTTTTTTTTGCAGTAGAGTTATTTAATATCATCCTAGCTACTTGCTGTGACTCACACATCCTTGGCTAAGCAAGAGATAAGGATCTGTGGGAGCATAGACCAAGCTCAAGCTCTTTGGAACCGACAAAATGTTTAAATAACAATTTATAAATAAAAATACATAATATTAAAAAGTTTAAAAGTGAAAACAAAAAATAAAATAAACTTAAGCCTGAATGCATGTGCATAATATAAAGGGCATTAACTAATAAAAGTATTTGATAAATGAAACTTGTTTGTGTTTAAACACTACAAGTTGTTGTTCGGTTTTTATTTCACTTGGTAGACTGTTAAAAAAATTTCATTCTTTGTACACGATTGAACACTGATCACTGTTAGTATTTCATCTATGGGTCTCATAATGGGTGATTTTTTAAGCGTTTGGTTTTTAATTATCAAAAAAAAAAACACAAAAAAATTGCAAAAGTGTATCCAATTTTTATTTGAGTTGATAAATCAATGCTCGCCATTCACGTTTTAATGTTGACAACGACTACTTTTTAAGTGGTCCATACGAAGAGTCCAATTTTCCAAATTCCATATTGGCTGGTATCTCGCTAATAACAAGTATAATGTTGTCTTCCAAGGCTGCAATTGACGCTGGGTTATCGCCATAGAAGAGTGATACGCATAAAAAATAGTCTAAAGGCGTCAAATGGCACGATCTAGCCGGCCAATTCACCGATCCAAATGTCGACCTTCAGCTGGTGCATTTTGGACAAAAAAAACAGGTTCGAAATAATTGAGCGAAAGCGGACGCCATTAACAGTAACATTGTTTTCACGATAATCCAATGATTCCGCCGGACCATAAATCACATGATCCAAAAACACTGCGATCACTGAACTTCCAGAATCCAGAAAAAAAATTAGCTTCTTTCTTTCACTAAAATATTAGCCAGTTTAGAGCTGTCTCACAAGAATGTGTTCCTCTAAATCCGGGCTGCTCGTTAATTAATAGTCTCAATTGCATGCAGTAGAGATACTCAAGGTAAAAACGACTCACAAAGTTCAGAAAAACGATTGTATACAAACGGATAGTTACTGTGATCGGAATCAGATCGAATTCTTAAGAATTTGTGCCACAACTTCTTTCTGCCGTTACAGAGATAGCGCAACTCTTTGTTGTACCAGGGAGATGACGAGCGGTCTTTTTAGAAGAAATAGGGAACAGATTGGGCAAAGCAGGAGATTAACGAATAAAAAGTTGATAGGCCAAGATCAATGTTTGTTGTCTCAGCAATAAAGTCAAAGTTAAAGTAAAAGTCGGTTCTTCGAAAATTAAAGTTAAGGGGGATGCAAGCGGTCCAGGGTGGAAAGAAGATGATCACTCCTGCAAGCGACACAGTTGTCGAAATAAGATATGAAGACAAAGTCGAGTCGTCTTTTCAATATGTTAGGTATTTTACAAATCTCATATTTACTTGAGTTAGTTAGGCAGTCCACCCTAAATATGGTATTTCTGTTTTAGAGGACGAATTAAGTGAGATGAAATGAGACGAATCGTCGGAAGACGCCTACTTCTAATGAGGAAGGTTGAAATCTCCTACTATTGTTGAATAATAAAAGACGATTCTTTTAGAGGTACTTTTATCAAAAATAAAATTCAATCAAAATATTGAATTTTATCGGGTAATCTTTATTATCATGCAAAAGAACCATTCTTTAAATTTATTCTTTGAAGATTATTTCTTTCAAATGTTGGACGTAACTGCGGCTAACATGGTCCATTCTGAAATTCCAATTTTCGATGACGTGTTTTAGCATTACGAGTGGTATTTGACCAATGACTCGAGTAATGTTGGCTGCATTTTCTCAATCGTAGCCAACTTATCCATGGGGATTTTGGACTTTACGTAGCCCCAACCGAAAAAGTCTAGAGCTGTGATGTCACATGATCCACTCGGCCAATTAACCTGTCCAAAGCGTGAAATTAATTTCTAACCGAAACGTTCTCATAATAAAGCCATGGCTTCACGGGCTCTGTGGCAAGTGGCGGCGTCTTGTTGGAACCAAATGTCATCAAGACCACGCGCTTCAATTTCAAGTAGCAAATAGTCCGTTATCATGGCGCGATAACGGGGACATTCACAGTTACCATCCGGACGGCCTCGGTTTTGAAGAAATATGTGCCGCCAGACCATAAACCACACCAAACCGTTGTTGTGTCTGGATGTAAACTCAGCTTCTGAACCTCTTCGGGTTGCTCCGCACCCCAAATACGTGGAACCATTAAGCCAGAAATTCTTCAAGTTTTCAAGAGCCCAACGACTGAAACGGAGATTATTCGGAAGGTCGCCCAGCTTCAGTTCTTGCACGAATTGAATTTTATATGCTTTTAAACCAAGATCCCCACGTAAAATACGTCAAGTTGTTGTATACGACAAGCCAAGCTGTTGAAAACAGCGCCGAATCATCACGGTCATCGCGTATACTCTCTTCTACCGTCGCTATATTTCTTCTGACCATCTCGTTAAATGTAAACCATAATTTTGGTGTAGGTTATGCCACCGATGCAAAGCCGTACTTTTTTATAAATGCGGCCATCTCTCAAACGGGACACTAATAACAACTGTCATGGTTCATATCATATGTGAAAATTGTTTAGTAATTTTTACAGTGGGTGGAGGAATTTAGGGTGAGTATAGGGTGCAGGAGAATTATGATGACGAAGAAGCAAGTTAGTCAAGGATCTCGGATCTAGAAACCTGAGTGGTGGGAAGAGTTAGATAAGTGGGACTAGCAGATGAATGAATAGGGGGTTGAGGGAACGTCAATTGAAACTTAGTTAGAAGGTGCAGGAACAAGTTTAAATGAAACTCTGTTTTGAAGCGACTTTAAAGGTTTGGATATTTGGGGTCGGGGCTCTGGAGTTCTTTATAGATAAGGAAAAAGGGGGAAGATGTGAGGAAAATCTTAGAAAAATTTTAGTCTTAAATGACCTGTTAAGGTCGGAATGCTATTGAAATTGTAGATCATTTTCTCCGAAATAAATATAATAGTTCTATTATTATATGTAGTTATATTTTCCATGTGCATATATATCAGTCCAGTTTGACATCACACGTACAATAGATCTAAAAAATGTTCTTTCTCATATGAATAACAAAAAGATATCTGCATGTACATAGGTTTCACAAAACCCCAATATTTTTAGTGACAACATTGACATTGTAGCAGGGGACATTTTAAGCATCACCAATAAGTGCATTACAAATGGGATATTTCAATGATAGTTCCAGTGGCAAAAATCTAAAATCCAAAATTTGGCACTGATTAAAGACCCATAAATATGTTTGCAGCAATAACGAGGTAAGCAGATTCTACTTGACAAAATAGAAAAATATGCAATAAGAAGTGTTGAACTTAAATTGTTTAAATCATAACTTAGTGGACGTTCGCAGGTGACCAAAATTAGAGTTAATTTTTCAAACGAAAAACTGATCAATGTTGGCATGCCACAGTATTAAAGTGATGTGAAGTTCTGTTCTGTGCTGACAATACTTTGCTATACTATATTTTGAATATAAGAATATAAGTGAAGTGTACAACAAACTGTTGGATGACTTAAAGAACTTAAAGAAATAAGGCCGTGTATGAACAAATTATATACCTTTAAAATTAATGATTTTGAACTCTAATGAAAATATGCATCTTAAGACTGCTAATGAAAAAAGTGAACAAGTGCAATGTGTTAATTATTTAGGAGTGGTAATAGACAGACAATTAATATTTAAAGAGCAAGCAAATTATATATATGCAAAAATTAATAAAAAAAATGTATTCCTTTTTTGAATAAGAAAAAATTCTTTTTCCTTAAAACTCTATTGTTTTACAACATTTTGACTATTGTGCAAAAATTTTCAACATGTGCAATAATCAAAAAAAAAAAACATAGACTACAAATTTTGTATGTTCGAAATCTTAATGTGGCTAAATGTAAAATAGCGTTTAATGTTAAAATTCCTAATATTTGTGTTTAATGTAAAATATGATCACTTTCCTTGTTATCTACAAGAGGATTTAGTATACGTTCAAAAAGCTCAACCAAGCAATTTAAGAACAGCTATAAAATTTAGACTACCAAGATTTAACGAAGAATTAAAATTACTTAGCTGTCTACCACCAAAAGTCAAAAATCAAGTATTAGCAGATTGTAATTTTCGAAAGAATTCTTACTAACGGGTTTTCCAATAGGGACTTGACAATTTTGAATTTAATTTGTGAACGCACTCTTTCACTAATCATCAACTGTCAATTTATTCAGTAAATTCAACATTTTCATCATGGTAAAGTACACGAACGAGCAACGTCTGCAAATTATAAAAATTTTCTACCGAAACTCGGAGTCGGTGACTGCAACTTTAAGAGCGTTAACTCCAATTTTCGGTCGTAATTCTCGCCCTAGTAGACAGGCAATAACAAGTTTAGTGCAAAAATTTGAATCTACATACTCGTTGTGTGATGTAGCCGTGTCAATGAGATAACGGGTTGGTCCAAGTGTCGAAAATATCGCTGCCTTTCAGGCGTCCGTAGCAAACGATCCAAATCAGCCAATTGCACGGCGTTCTCAAGAATTGGGCATCGCTCAGACCACATTATGGCGTATTTTGCGTAAGGATCTTGGTTTACACCCATACAAGATCAACCTGACTCAAGAATTGAAGCCGATGGACCATGTGAAGCGACGTACGTTCTCCGATTGGGTTCTGGAGAAGATGCGCCAAGATGATGAATTTCATCGCAAAATCATCTTCAGTGACGAAGCTCATTTTTGGCTCAATAGGTTCGTCAATAAGCAAAATATGCGTTATTGGTCGGGTGAAAATCCACATGTGCTTCATGAATCACCACTTCATCCACAAAAAATAAGTGTTTGGTTCGGTTTGCATGCCGGCGGCGTAATTGGGCCATATTTTTTCGTCGACGATAACGATCGTCACATTACTGTAATGTTCAGCGTTACCGCGCCATGATCAGCGATTATTTTTGGTCTGAATTTGAAGATATGGACTTGGACGACATGTGCTTTCAACAGGATGATGCCACAAGCCACACAGCACACGCTACAATCGATTTATTGAAGAGTAAGTATGGTGAGCGTGTTATCTCAAGAAATGGGGCTACGTTAAGTCATTGGTTTATGCCAACATGCCGAGCACGTTGGAAGAGCTCAGAGCCAACATTGAACGCGAAATAGCGGCGAAAATTGGGTCCAAAGAATCGACCGTTGCAAACGTGCCCGCGGTGGCCATATGAACGAAGTCGAGTTCCATTCATAAATGTTTTGATTGTACTTCAAGCCGATAATAAAGTTTTTGAAATATCTCAAATGGTTTGCGTTTTATTTAAAAAAAAAGTTGTCAAGTATTTATTGGAAAACCCTGTATAATCAAAATTGTTTTATACTAGATTGTACGATAAATTGTAACAGTTATATCTTTAACTTATAAATGAATCAATCAATTAATCAAAAAGTGCCAATCAGAGTAACAGAATTCGCTTCTCCACAAACATTTTAAGTGTCCACCTACGAGTATTAGACCGCTGACACATAACACATTTTTTATAACTCTTGAGGTTCCTGGGACCTCGTCTACATCTTCACGAAAGTGGAGATAACATACATACTCGTATGTGCATATATGTATACAGTGTGGTGCAAGACATACCGGATTTTTCTGATCATTTTTCTTTAAAGAAGTCTTATGGGACAGGAATACAGTAGGTACACATGTTTGACAATTTAAGAAAAACTATTGAATAAAGTTTTTTTTTTAGAGTTTTATCAAAAACTGTAGCTCAACTCAAGCCATTCCTGTGCAAAACATACCGGATTTTCAAGATTGCTGATAATTTATATTTATTATTTTTCTTTTATTTTCTTTAAATTGCTGATAATGGTTTTGGATGTAATTTGAATTGAGTTATAGACTTAACAAAACTTAAAAACTCAGGTGTCTACTAATAAAATGGCTAAAAATAAATACAGTTACCACACGTTAAAAATCAGGTGATATTGGATTTCAGGGCAGGGCTAAAACAAAAATCTGTACCCAAAAAGTATAAAATGCCATCATCGACAGTATGCGACATTATAAAAACCGGCCGAAACCATTTACTGTGGAGGACGTCCCAGGAAAACTACACTCCGAACCGATCGGCAAATTAAAAAAAAATATTCTTAACGATTTTTTCTTGCCTTCAAGAAAGATTGTTAGTGAGCTCAATCGCAGGCATTTAAGAGAACCTGATTTTAGTTCTTTTCGACCAGCGAAAAAGCCTCTACTTACTGCTAAGCATATACAAACAAGGTACCATTTTATTCCTCTAGTAAGTCTTTGATTACTTTGATTTTATCGTTTCTTAGACTGGAATTCGCAAGAAAGCATTTGAATTGGTCAGCGACGAAGTGGAAAACTGTAGCGACGAGAGCAAGTTCAACGTGATAGCTTCCGATGGAAGCATTCATCTTAGACGAAAGAAGGTGTTCAGCTACGACATTGTCGTCCATCAGTGAAGCATGGAGGAGGCTCAACTATGGTGTGGGTATGTTTTTCTGGTACGGGATGTAGACCAATACATGAGATTAGTGGTCTTATGGATCGTTTTCAGTATAGTTATATACTGGAATCCGTACGCTGAGGAGGAGATTCCACTGCGCTCGGGTTATCAACATGATAATGACCCAAAACATTCATCAATGTTGGTTAGGAAGTGGTTTGCGCAGAAAAATGTTTTTTAAAAACTATCGAGAACTTGTGGGCCATTTTAAAAACACGGTTAGGGGCAAAGACGCACACATCCAAAAACGCAGTTGTAATGTCACTACAGAATGAATGGGAGAACATTCCAAAAGAAATTTTTGAGAATCAAGTGTCGTCCATGCCTAAAAGATGTGAGGAGGTCTTAAAAAACAACGGTTAATGGACAAAATATTAAGTTTAACAAAAATCCCGTAAGGCCGTTACCGAGTTAAGTTTTTTTTATTGCAAAACCTTTTTTTCCTTTTATTTGTAAATTTATACAATAATTTTTTTTAAATTGGGCAAAAGACTTTACTTATGTTCTTTCTGTTCCCTGAGATTCACCAAAGAAAAGTGTTTTGCACAACGCTGTACATAGGTACATATGTGTGTAGATACTCGACCTGATACGGTTTATTTCGACGTAAGGAGATTTATGGTATAGTGTTAGGTGTATGTTCCCATGGCGGTGTTGGCGACACGAGCATAAAAAGAAAAAGTAACAAATAATAAATTAGCAGAAATTACTCTAAATGGAACCGATTTATCCATTTGGCCCAAAGGTGCTTGAATAGGATCAAGATAAACTAATTTTCTGGCACTACGAGTACGTCTGATGTGTACAAAATATTGCACGGCGTTTCTCAACTGAATCTGCTTTCCTTGTGCATTCTATATGACGGTATAAAACTGAATTTGGACCCAGTAGAATATCTTAAGGCTGCTACTGTTGTTTAAGGTAGCCGTAGCAGACATTTTTTTGTTAAATATACAGCTGCACACAGTACCTATCTATTCAGAAGCCAGAGCTGTAGAAAGAACATGCCTATGGTCTAGGGGTATGCGTCTTGTTCCAATGTAAGGTGCGTAATAAGATCATTCCAATTTAAAGCGTTGTTAAATAAAATTTTTAGTTTTTTTATTTTAGTCACATTTCAAAGTGGGAGTTATTTGCCAGGATATTACGTAAGTGGATGGGGTGCCTATATACTGGTAAAACCTCGGATATGAACGGGTTAATAAAGAAATAGTTCAGAGATGATCAGGATGGTATAGCAGTTATCTATTTATGAACGTCGTCGGCTTACATATGGAATTTACAAGACAAACTGGTAAATCATTTACAAACATTGAGCATAATAAGGGTCCAAGTAGATAGTGGGCCTTGAGGGACGCCTTTGCGGACGAGTCATAAGGAAAACCGGTTATCATTTGCAGACGATCACTCAGGTACGAAAAGATACTTTTATCGGTTGTTTCAGACAAATTAAAGAGATTAGAGAGTTTATTACACAAAATTATAGCGTTGAATGAGTCAAAAGCTTTACAAAAAACAAAAGTGCTATAAGCTTAAGATTCACTTACAATGTCGTTAGACACTTTAAAGTGCTTTAATACAGCTGCATCCTGCAATGAAGCCTAATTAGAAGGGCAATAGCAGTTTGTTTTGTTCAATATAGTTTTTGTTTGTCTGGAAAGAATGAGTTCAAGGGTTTTTTAAGAATCGGTATAATTATGCCTTCTTTTCAATAGGTATATAATGAAGTTGTTATTCTTGTATTGAAAATATGTGTTATGTGACGGCTCACAAAGGGTAGAAAATTTTTAATAAAAACAGGATTAATATCATCTAATCCCGGCATTATGATTTGACTGAAAAGATGGCCTCACAGAATCTAAAATATTAATCGAAAAAAGCTATTCAGAAAGTGTTAATAATTGTCGTCTTTATTGATGTTATATATGTATAAATATGTACAAATTAGCAATAATAGCTAAATAAATATTTAATAATAATAATCAGCAAAATTCGTTTTTATCTATCCAATATCAGCATCGCCGTTAACGCTTGGATATGTTTGCTAATACCAAGCTTTGGGAGTAGAGGATTTATATACAATAAAACTGTTTACAAAATGCAGACGTTTTGCCTTTTCTTAAGATGATATTAACTCGATTTCTAGATCTTATTAATTCGTCATGCATTTCGGTACACCGGAAGCGTTTCCAGCGTTTAGAGAAATTTTTTCTTCATGACATTTCACGTTGAATGTTATTAACACGGAGGGACAACGCATTGTAAGAAGACCTCGTCTTAGGTGGCGCGCACAAGTGAAAGGGTATCTCAACTAGCTTGGAATGAGCAACTAAAGGCAGTTAGCTAAGGACCTTGGTATTATATTATATTTTTATTCTTATTTTTGAAGATGGATATTACTCCCAAAAAGCGCATTAAGATTTTTACTTTGGGTGAGCAGACATCAATGACTCAAAGAGATATTGCCAAGCAGTGTGATGTGAGCTTGGGTGCTGTTAACAAGATTTTGAAGCAATATAGGGACACTGGGAGGATTGAGGTGACCAGAAAAGGGAAATGTGGAAGGAAAAGAAAGACAACACCAAGGGATGAAGTTTTTCTATTAAGGGAAAGTAAATTAAACCCAAAGACTTAGCACGCGCTGGAGTTATTGTTCATAACTCAACCGTACGCAAACGTCTTATAGAAGGTGGAAGAAAAGCAGTCAGATCTAAAAAAAAAAAGCAATTATTGACTGCTGCCATGATGAAAAAACGATATTGTTGGGCAAAAAAATATGTGAGCTGGACTGTTAAAGTTTGGAGAAAAGTGTTGGTTTAAGATGAGAGTCATTTTTTTGTGCAAGGAGAGCGATCTCGTTTCGTCAGAAAAAGTTGCAACGAAAAACTTACGACAGCCCATTTTGATCAAAAAATTCAACATCCGTTAAAGAAGATGTTCTGGGGCTGTTTTTCGTATAAAGGTACCGGATCCGTTGTGCCGGTCGAAGGCATGATGAACTCTTAAATATATAGAGACTCGCTAGAACAGAGATTAGAAGCTGAACTAGGAAAAGTTGTTATCAACTTCAAGCAGTTTTTCAACAAGATTCGGCTCCGTGTCACGTGTCTAAGGTCATGATGAAATATTTCAACGACAAAAAGATATCATGCCTTGAATGGCCAGGAAATTCACCGGATCTTAATCCTATTGAAAATCTGTGGGCTATTGTAAAAGCTAGATTTCACAAAATAGATTGCACAACAAAAACAAAACTGATTGAACCTGTAATCCAGATATGGTTTCGAGACCAGCAAATATCAGAAAACTGTAAAAAAACTTATTGATTCTATGCCAAAACGTATTGAAGAAGTTATAAAAGCCTATTATAACTTCTATTAAAACAATTTAAATCGTATTCTTTTTTCCACGTCTATAACTAATAAATGTTGCTTTTTTCAAATTAACACTTGTGTTCACATTAATTAGCACAGTACTGTAGATAGAGACACGCCAGGTCATAAAGTTTCGTGGATATTTGCTGCTGGACAAGAGACCTGAAATGTGTTGCAAAAATCTGCCATCTGATGTTTGACACGGTATAATAAGGCTAAGACTTTTAGGAACCACGTTTCACAATATAAAGGGCAATGACAAAAATTCCTATTTTCTGACCACAAAATCCATTAGACTCACTGTACTCAAGATCACACTCATTTTCTTCCCTTTTCTTCCTTTCAAAGTTTACCAAACAAAAGAAAATTGACACCAAACACAAGAAGAGGCAAATAAACAGACACCGCAAAAAATAAAAATAGGGAGAATACAAAAAAAGAGAAGAAAAAAACATAAAAAAAAGAGCACCAGGCGAACCGCAAAACGGTGAGTGAAATGAGTGAGGTTTGCAATGGTTCCACGATAGAAACACGGTTTTGGGCGTCCGGCTACCACGACCCAGTAGGAGTACGAAAGATTGATCGGTTGAATAGACAAGGGACTGCAGGGTGGTAAACAAGTAAGCAACGAAAGGATTGTGGAATTTCTTATGATGGAATGAAAATGCCGTACACATGAAATCATCATCAAACGCCTCACCTCCATTCTACCAGCACACCACGGCATACTATTTCTTTTCTTTGTTTTTTTGTTAACTTGTACTTCCTCTTTCTCTTCTTTGCCTTGTTTGTGGCTGCTGTTGTTGCGTTGTTGTGTTGCGTCGACTGCTTCTTCTGCTACTGCTGCTGTTTCATGATACAAATTGCACCGCAAAAGGGAAAAACATGGGAACAACGGAAATTTCGGGTTTACTTAAAACTTTACACTTTGTTTCCAAATTTGGACACAATTTTCTTTTCACCTTTGGATTTTCCTATTTTTTATTAAAAACAAGGCACGTTGACACTCAAACACTGAATGGGAATTTTATTTCGACTCCCAAAAACCACTCAAAATAATTTTCTTTTGAATTTCTCTTCTATATTTGTATTTTCACTCTTTTCCGTTGGAAATTTTTCACAAAAAAAAAAAAACCCAAAAAAGATTTTTTTTTTCGAAAACACAAACCCACACACCGAAACGAACAAGAATGATTGAAGAATGAGTGGGGAAAGCAAATTACGAAAAGACAACTTTTTCCTTCTCTTTCGTGTACACTCAATTTAGGCACATAATTGGTGTTAATTAATCTATTCCCGAGGAAGCGAATTGGAAAAAAACAAGCGATTTTTCCAATTTTCCGCGCTGCTGCTAAAAAAAATGCAGATTCGTTAGAAGAAAACTGATTTTGGGAAATTTCTCTCTCAGAATGAAAACACATACACATACAAATGGAAATCAAAAGAATTTCCTACCCGCGGCGAACACAGCAAATGAAAATGCAAACACCGAGCGAGCGAACGAAAGAAAACCGTCACACGCACGTAACCAGCGAATGGGCGATCTTTGACTGTGTTTCCTTGTGTCGTTGGCGTGGTTGTCGACAGTCATGTGCAGAGTGCGGAGTATGCAACACGAACTTGTCGGATAATAGAGCTCCAACACGAGTGCAATTGAAAAGTCGACTCAAACGGAGAAAAGTCACTCGATCACTTCCACTCACGGAAAAGCCACTTGGACATGAACAGAGTTTTCGTGTTGAGTTGAAAAGAAAAACAATTTCGACGGATGACATGCGCCGATGGGTATTTTTTTTTTTTTTGATTTAACCCGTTTCACTGTTTACTGTTTCGGACTGGAGTTGGCTAGTTTACGGCTTTAAAAAACCCGTCTTCGGCTGGAATACAGTAGAAATAAAGATTTCACAAAGCGCAGGTGATAAAAATGTGGCGTTTCGATGGAATAAATGCTTGTGCGGTGGATTAATTGAGTTTCGAATTCAAAAAAAAATAATCACATCACGGACTATCACTTAAACCATCCAACAAGTGGGGCGGCCATATTGCTTCTGATGGGTGAACGCACTAACACCATACCACATTGAACTGAACTGATTGTGCAATGTCAGTTTTGGTTTAGGTTTTGTCTCGTTTCAACTCATTAAATGGCAACGGGATAAGAGTGGGTACGAATTGTATTTCTTCTAGGCGCTGATAGATGACACTGAAGGTGATTGATTTTGATTATTTGAATTTTCCAATTAAGGGTGGAAGCAGATGGAAATCAGTTTATGCCTAGGAATTATATCAATGTGTTATGACTGTGTTATTCATTTGAAAAGACCACCTCAAATTTCGCGTGCAAGGTCGGCTGATTTTGAATCAAATTTATTTTCAATTATCATAAAATTTCCTGTTGGGAAGTTATTTATAGTGAGCTGCTAGAGTCCTTTAGCCAAGACATAAATGGACTTTAAAGAAATACCGCTTCAACTCCACGACCATAGACCAGGACCATAGATAAACTAACATAGATGGCAAATTCTGCTAATACTTTTGCTGTACAAGCTTGTAAGCTGCTAGAATGAGAGAAATTTACAAATAAATTTGTTAGAAAGAGAGCAATGTACAAGTAAAACTGATAGGATGAGAACAATTTGCACGTAAGGTTCACTATATGTGTGTAATGTGGATGACGTTTTTTGAGTAACATGGCGGGTTTTGTGTAAAATGGGAGAGAAATCGCCATTGGTGACTGTCATCCAGCCGTAATGAATTTTAAGTATATAACATTTTATTTGTAATTGAGCTGGCAACGTCGTGTGTGAAAGTAGCCTATCATTCGGAAAACTTTGAAATATGTCAAAATCATTCTCGAATTTAGTTCGCTTTTACACGTCGCAAGTTTCGAAAGACTCAAATGAGTGCAAAAGACAGGGATAATGAAATAAAAAATACCCAATTAACCAAATTCCCACTGCATGTGGGTAGCATTCTCATTGCATGTTTTTAACATTTCTTTTTCTCCTTCTGCTTTCTTTTTCGCATTTGCTTCATTATTCCTTTGGCTGTTGTTACGAGCACAACATTTCAGTATGGCGGATGAACTGAAATGGGCCAACGAATTAACAAGCGGGCTCATTTTCAATTATGAAACACTGAGCGCCAAAGATGAAATGAAAGAGAGCTGTCAAATAACATGAAAAACCAAAGGGGGAACGGCTTTCGTGTAAAATTGCGCGCAACACTGAATGACAGTTCAAAAGAAAATAACTAGAACATGCACATTACACACTTGCCACGTTTTTACACGACTAAGATTTGAAATATCTCTTTTTTCTGGATTATGTTTTTTTTGCTGCATAGTAACCACGACGTTGGCCGCATCAAGTTCAAGTTCTTTAAGATTGCCCATAATTGTAATTAATAATTATAATAAAATTATATTTATTTTAAAAAATAAAAGCAATTCTCTGTGTATATTTATTTTTTATACAAGAACCTTGCTAACTGCCTGCCAACAATGAAAATTCGCACGTATTCACCGACAGGGTCACGTTGATAGTTACGATCAGTGGAGTGCGGATTTTGGAATTCCAATATGGAAAGTTTGCCATCTATATTAGCTCATCTATTTTTCAAAACACCGCATAGCTTACTTATTTTGGAAGTGATGCTGGTAGATTGGAATCCTAATTGCTCGGATAGAGCTTTTACTGTTTACTGGAATTTAAGAATGCGACATTATTGCATGGATAAGTCGAAATAACAGTTAACAGGCCTTAACTCAGTTTAAGTTTAAAGAATCATTTAAGAAGGCTTCTTTCAACATGGAACAACCCCTTATGAGATTGTAATCTATTTGTAATACAAATTTTACAAAGTGTATAAGCAAACTGATACGCCTAATTGAAATTACTACTATAAAGGGCGGTCCTTTGCACGGGAACATCTTCAAGTCTTTCGGTACAGAACTTATCTACTGATCCACAATCGCGTTATCCTTCGACTCCCGTTGGAAGGTCCGGCTCTAAATTTAGCTGCATCGAGATAATGATCAGAGTTTGCTGCTCAGAAAGAGTACACATTTAGCATACTCGCATCTACTAGCACGTGGTCGATTTGGTTGGCGGTTGAATAATCTAGATATTGCCAAAAATAGTTTACAGGTCCCTAGTTTTAGGAGTCTAGTGCTACTAACGTATTACAAATAAAATCAATTAGACGTGGAGGGTGTGCTCCTCTACGGATGTTTTCCTTACCGATTTTGATGGGTCTTCAACTTTATTCTAAAGGGCATGTGCACATATTTGGCTCATATAATAAAATATACATACATACATACCTACAGTACCTCTTACCAAAATTGTTAGTTTTATTGCCTTTGTCTGTTCAAACAACAATGTGTTAAAGAGAAGAAAAGACAATTTCGATCTAAGGAGCAAACGTTTTTTTTAATAAATTTAAAAAATGTGTTGGAATGCAGAATATGCTTTTTTTTCAATGTTTGGTGTGTGCACCTTTAGCTGCGATAAGTGCCTCTATTCTTTGAGGCTGAATTGTGTCATGGAGGTGCGTGTTATGATTCCAATTAAGTATAATCTTTTCTATGAGCTCACTTTTGGTGGTTCTTGGCCTTACGAGCTCCTAGACGCTCTCTATCGGGTCCATATCTTTAGAATTACAAGGCCAATCCAAAACCTCGATATTTTTGCTCCTAAAAGGTCTTTATGCCTTTGGCTTTATGACATGGAGCTCCATCATGTTTTTATTATCTTTTCTTAGTAGTCGCAAAATAGTAATGGTTTAAGCGCTCTTTTCTGTTTTCTTGGGTAACAGAACAGCTTGAATATTTGGAAGAACACCACCTTGTGCAATGGTTACACCAGAGAGTAATTTATTTAATTCTTCATCATTACGGATGGCCAATTGTAAATGACGCGGAATGATTCTTGTTTTTTTGTTATCACGAGCAGCATTTCCCGCCAATTCCAAAACTTCAGCAGCCAAATATTCCATAACAGCTGCTAAATATACTGGGGCACCAGCACCGACGCGTTCGGCCTTTTCACCACCAGGAAACCATTCTGCCAGTTGGGATATCAATCTTGTTTAGAGAACCTTTTTGTACTGATGTTTAACCATTGAATCAATATATTATGGTTTGTTCTGCTCGCCTGGTTTTCGTCGCACAAAATTTTTCTTTTTCATCATCACCTAGAAAACCAATTCATCTGAGAAGCAAACATGATCAACAAGACTAAAAAGTGTTTGCTCAGGTTCAAAGGATACTTTTTCTTTAGGGTAATCAGTTATTACCTAGAATTTATAATATTACCTTTCTCCAGTCCTGAATGATAAAATTTTTATATTTTTGGCCCATTCCAAACGCTTCTGGATGATGCGTGGAGTTAACTTTCGCTTTCGGGCCTGCTTGCTCGCAACTAACCTCATTTCCTTTAATCCGCGCCGTAGTTTGGCCTACTTCTTGAAACTCCAACTAGCTCACCTATTTTGACTTCTTGCCCATCTTCCAAATGCTAAAGTTCTTAATTTTTTAATTTTTATAATGTGACTAGCTCTGCTGATGTGACTGACCATATACTAATCTATGACATTAATACTTACCGTTATATTTAAGATTTTGCTGATGTAAACCGCTTTTAAATCTCCAATATTCGAAAACATATATTTTATGGGAATATCACTTAACAATCACTCCCGAACGAACATAAAAAGCAAATGACTCACGACAAATATAGGATTTTTCAATAAGGACATAACAATTTTGTGTTTAAATAAAAAACTGAATAATTGAGATACCGGGCTAAAAATCTCGTTCACATGACTACAGCGAGCACGTTTGCAGTGATCGATTCTTTAGAGCCAATTTTCCACCACCCTTCCACATGTATCGGCTGGAACTTTGTCAATTTCACGTTCGATATTGTTCCTGAGCTCCTCCAACGTTGTTAGCTTATTGGCATAAACCAGCAACTTAACGTAAGCCCATAAAAAGAAGACCAACGGCGTTAAATCGCATGAGCGAAGTGGCCATTCGACCAGACCATTTCTCGAAATTACACGACTACTGAACTTCCACTCTAATAGATCAGTTTTTTGACCAGCTGTGTGGTCTGTGGCACCGTCTTGTTGGAATCAAATATCACTAATGTCAAGTCCATTCAATTTAATCCAAAAATAGTCTCCCAACATGGCACTGTAGCGAACTCCATTGACCGTATCATGGCGATCATTTTCCTCGACGAAAAAATGGCCCAATCACAACACCGGCATGAAATCCACACCACACGGTCACTTTTTGTGGATGCAGTGGAGTCTCTTGAAGCACATGTGGGTTTATTGCTTATTGACAAAGCCATTAAATCAAAAATGAGCTTAATCGCTGATGATGAAATTCGGGATTTTTTTCGAACTTTAATAGAGCCCAATCGGAGAAGTTTCGGCGCTTCAAATGATTAAGAGGATTCAGTTCTTGAGTTAATTTGATCTTGTAAGGATTTAGACTAAAATCTTTACCCAAAATTCGCCGTAATGTGGACTAAGAGTTTCACAATTCCTGCAATCGACTGACCTGGCTCATTTTAAACTGACGCACTTACGGTTACGATGTTTTCGGTATTTCGCCCGATGCGTTGCTTCAGTGGCACAGGAACATTCAGTAGTGAATAAGTTGACTCGAATTTATCTACTATAGCTGCTTGCGATCCACATGCGGCTCTTTGGAGGATTATTTGTGGCTCTAGATAAATGTACTCGAGTTCCCTTTTCAAATATGTTATTTATGAATGAAATATGCATATGAAAGTTAAACGGACGGTACACGAAGCAAAAACAGCAGCCTGGACGAATTTCTTATCTTCAATAAACCCAACGATGGACTCGACAACCCTCTGGAACAAGGTCAAGGCTATAAATAATAAACAGACTCGAAGCAACATCACGGCAATCAGAAAAGACTCTACAGTGACAACTGATTCAAATATAATCGCGCGACATTTTGCCACTAAATAGGCAGGATACAGTTCAGATGAAAACTTTCCACCCCATCTTGTGCAACTCAACAATAAAATGAAAGTAAACAATTTTTTACCTGTCGAAAATGTACCACCAATTAGACTACCAGAAATGTTGGAAGCCCTTTACGCAACTAAAGGATCGACCCCAGGCTCGGACAAAATAACTTTTAACATCTTAAAAAAATCGCCCAGCTTAGTCATGTTGAGGCTATTAATATTATACAACAACATCTTAAAAACAGGAATATTCCCTCATGAATGGAAAAAAGCAAACTTAATTCCTATTCCAAACCAAATGCAGATCCGCAATGCATCGAAAGTTACCGCCCAATTTCCCTCCTCTCAGTTCTGTCCAAACTATTTGAAAAAATAATTGTAAACAGGCTAAAAGGAACTCTCGAAACATGACTGGACAATTGCCAACATGACTTCAGACCTCAAAGAGGCACAAACACTCTGTTTCATGTGCTTGACCAAGCAATACATACAGAAATGGCCTCTAGAAACCACTCTATGCTTCTTTCCATGGACCTGGAAAAGGCTTTTGAAAAAGTAACAACTTTCGGTGATATTACACAACTTCAAAAATGGGGAGTGAACTCAAATTTTCTTAATGCAATAAAATCATTCATGTCTAACAGACTAATAAAAGTGTGCGTGAATGGACATTACTCAACAGACCACAGATTAGCAAACGGAGTCCCACAGGGATCCCCAATTTCGACAGCGCTATATAACGCCTATGTGAATTCGCTCCTTGAGCAACTTCAAACAAATGATCGGCACATAAAAGCCATTTTAACATTCGCAGACAACATCTTCATTCTTGGGTCTGGAAATCCAGATAAAGTTTCCTATGCTTTTAAACAAGTCGTAAGTAAAGTTCTGATATGGTGCAACAACACAGGCGCGAAGTTGTCGAGTGAAAAAATGGAGGCCCTGCATGTATGCAGGAAGAAAAACTGTTCAACCACCACCTTAAACATCAACTCCATCCAAATACCCATAAAAGAAAAAATTAAATTGCTTGGACTTATCTGCACAAAAACGTGGAAATGGAATGCACATGCTAAGTTAGTGGAAGAGAGGTTAAACAAATCTTTAAACTTAATGAAAATCATTTGCCAAAAACACAAAGGACCTCACATAAACACTTTGATCGAGATAGCCAAAACACTCACAAGAGGAGCAACACTACACGGTTTTACTATCTACACCAATTGGACTAAAAACAAAGATCAACTAATTCAAATCAAAACCAACGCCATACTGCGAAAAGCAATTGGTGCCTTACCTTACACCTATCGATGCATTGTGGGCAGAAACAAATACTCCACATTTTATAGACATGAAGAGAATCCACCAGAGTAAGCTAATCGCAAAAAGCGTCTCAGACTATAGACACCCCTTACATGAAATTTGCAAAACAGGTTGGAAAATTAACGCAAAATCAAAAATAAAAAGCTCAATTTATAACTCCATACGTTACCTCACAGCCATAAACACTTTAACACCCAAAACTTGTAAATATGAAATAGACACCTCCCCTTGGTCATTCCCAATAAGCTGTATAAACACATCAATGAGCAGAATGCCAAAGGAACACACTCCGCCCTTAGTATTCAGGAAACAATTTGCAGAAATTATAGAAAAAGGAAAGTTTGACTGTATTCTATACACCGGTGCGTCCACAGCAAATTCAATAACTGGATACAGTATTTATAGATACGACAGCAGTCATGACAAAATTGTGTTCCAAAAACTCACAATCCCCAATCAAAATCCATTTATTGGTAAAGTAATGGCATTAGTGGATGCATTCGTAATCGCCAACAACAACAATTATAAAACGGCTATTTGCAGTGACTCCTTGAGTGCAATACAAAGTATAGTTAACAACAAAGTTAAAACTCCCATAATCAAGTATATAAGAACAATTATCCGCTCAAACTTCCCGAGAATTCATTTATTATGGAGCCCAGGCCATGTTGGGATAACTCGACAGCCCGCGAAGCTACTAAAATGCCATTAATTTACAAAACTCCCCCTTTTGCATCATCAATATATAATAATATATTAGACAAAATAAAAGAAGGTGAAGCGGAACGTTGGTATAACTCAAACACCTTCTTGAGGAAACACAAAACAACTTTAGGACAAGTTATATACAACATCGCTTTGAGCCGTTCACAAGCAATAGCACTCTGCCGTATTAGATTAGGGCATGCACTGTTTAACAAAGTATATCTTTACAAAAAAGAACAAGCACCACAATGCAGCTGTCATCAAACTTTAGACATGGACCATCTATTGTGCAATTGTCCTGTGACAAAACAACACTTCCAAAACAAGACACCAACTTTACAAACCCTATTAGATACCACGCTCAATCCAGAACACTCATCACTTTTCTCCTTACTTAAAAAACACAATATAGCACTTAATCAAATTTAAAATTAACTATTCAGTGTAAATGCCATATGGGCTTGGTTCCCCGGCACTGTCATGTATTTTGGACAATGTAAATTAATTTGCATTGTACCGGTGAAAAATAAAAATAAAAATAAATAACTTCCAAATGACATTAATTTCGTTTGCATTGTTAGATGGTTATCTATCTACAACGTACTAAATCGATTTCTAGATTTCTTTGATCCGATAACTGCATTTCTAAAAGAAAAGAAAATAACCTATTCAGAATTAAACGAGTGGTTAGAAGGATTAATGTTTTTGACTGATGTCATGGAACATTTGCAAACACTGAATTTACAATTGCAGGGGAAAGATAAAATAATATCTGACCTCTCACAGTGTATATGTATTTAGTTTTCAAACTAAATTACAACTTTTTCAAAGGACATTCAAAATAAAACATTTTGTCATTTTGCTCGAATTAGAAAAACTTGGTTCACTATTAAACAAGGAAAACTCAACGAGTATATAAAAAAGATAGAAGGAATATTAACGAAATTCCAAAATAGATTTCAAGACTTGAAATATTTTAAATCGTCTCTTGATTTTTTTCTGAATCCATTTGAAATTAACATCTCTATCTAAAGCCCTGCCTAAATCTCGGAGGTCCTAATCACCATGAACTCTGAATACGTCACCGCAACTCAAATTTTGAATCCACTATGGAAATTTTGAATTTCCTACATATGCATGTTTATATGTTTTGCACACAAGGTGGATGGAACGTAATGTGACCAAAATCAAAAAACTAAAATGGTTTATAACGACCGGTGTGCGCAATAAAGTGACTATTCGAAAAACCTCAATCGTAATATAATCAAAATGACTCTCCAATGGTATTTATCAAACGCAGCTCCATCTACAGTCGTTAATAAATAAATACCTCAAACCGCAGACGTAAAGTCCAACTGTCAAATTGGAAAATTGTGACACTGTTGTTTTTTGTGCATTTTCTAAATAATTTAACTCATTAAACGCAGTAGCATTATATTATTGAAAAAACAGAAAAAAGTCAGAGTATAACTTAATTTATTATGAGTTCTGGATTTGTCACAGAGACGGAAGTCGCTGAGGCACGTAAACGTCGCCAAGAGGAATGGGAAAAAGTACGCACTCCTGACCAGCCAATGGGTTAGTATATAGCAAAATCCATAAATGTTAATTTATTTAAAAAAAAAAAAAACAATTTGATGTTCATCAGAACGTCCTGAGGAACCCTACGATGGCAGGACCTTGTATGATCGTCTAAAGGAACAAAAAGTTAAGAAAGACATGGAATACGAGGAGGCACATAAACTAAGTACGACCGATACTTGTTTTTTTGTTTATATAAATATACAATTTAGTTAACTTATTTTGTGTGTTTTTATTCTGGTTTTTAGAGAATCTTATCCGTGGTTTAGATGATGATGAGGTGGAGTTCCTTGATATGGTCGATAGAACTAAGATGAATGCAGAAAAACTGCAAATGCAGGAGGAGGCAAAGGAGTTGAAAGATTTTCGTGAGAGAGTTGCGACCATTCAGGAGGAATCAATTGATAAGGTAAGTATGGCGCATTACCAAATCAGATGTAATAGATTTTGATTTGTAGAAAATCCAATCGGAAATATCAAAACCGAAGACAAAACCATCACAAACAGGAAACTCCTCTAGACAATCGCAGAAATCTCTAATGGGCACTGTACTTAAGCGTAAAAATGGAGAACTAAACGCCAATGCTACTCCGTCTAAAAGTACCAAATCTGAAACAGAGCAGAAAGATAATGATGAAGAACAACCAGATACTGAGCCAAACAAGTTGCCCACAAGCATAACCACGGCCCAATTTGATAAGGGGAATCTAAAGTGTACGGCTATACTCCCTGGCATTGGTCCATACAATGACACAAGTGATTCAGAGATGAGCAGTGGCAGTGATGATGAACCGCTTGTTCATTGTCAGTATGACTTGGTTGGACGTAAACGTCAGAAGAAAAAGGACGGTCGTTCGGATTAGTAGAGGAGTAGAATACGGCTCATGCTAAGGAGTTCGTGGAAGAGGACACATTAATTGCGAATTTCAACTGGAAATATCATTTAATAAAATTATTAGAATATTTGTTTTGTTCAAACCACCTCTCCATCCCTCTCCCATACTTATAATTTTTCATTTTGTCCTTGGAATAGTACAGCTTGTTGATATGCTGAACACATATTAGAGAACATTTCGGACTATGGGAGCTTAGTGGTGCATCTAGGCAAGATGACAAAGGAATAGAATTTGTGAATTTATTTAACATTGAAAAAATGGGACTTGGCGGGAAAGCGGAAGGTGAAAACGAGTTTTCTGATGGCGTTTTAGTGCATGGCGGATTTGGGCCTCCACTAATAAACCTCTCTAGTTAGCGTGGTATTTGGTCAACTGCAATTAGTTACACCGTTTAAGATGGTTGAGGTAAAAGCTGCCTAAGGGGAGGTCTACTCTACTGCGAGACGGAGCGTTATGTTCTAGCCACCTCAGGCGACTAATGTGCACATTTCCGACCGCGTACCTGTTGCTGTATCAATGTTATTTCTTCCTCTAAAAACTCAACAAAATCGATAAGCATGCAGGGTCTTGCGATCAAAACGACCAAGGATAACTTCAACGTCAACGCAAATGTACCATAGAGTCCAACTGGGATGTTAAGAATCATATACAGGGCTATCGGCAATTCCCCTCGAACATTTTCGTTCCGGCGAAAAATTCCCCCTATTGTGAATTTCCTTAGGAATGAATTTTTTTTTTTCGATATTAATTTCGAATACGTTGTCAGTTGTCAAAATCCGTTTACTCTCGTGATTATTCTGGAGCCATATAGATTACTTTTAATTGCTAATTTGTTTTATAACTAAAATAAACATGCACAGCATTGTTTTTACTCTCCTTGTCTAGCGCACACTAGATCAATTCTACCCCGGGGTATCTTTTACTTCAACCGCACATTGAATGAATAATTCAATATTCAGTCAGTTCAGTTCAGTTCTGAACTGAAACTCAATACTGGTTGAAGTTTTATCCCGTTTCGTACTTAACACTTCATCTCCCTCTTCCATAAAATCAATTTTCCAATTTTACACCGGTGTAATTAGTCTAGTGTGCGCTGGCCCAATGGAAATAGCATTGAAAAATAGTAATACCTATATATACTCGTATATTCTTTTTTTGGCAGATTTTGCAACTACTGTAGGGTCAATAAAGACATATTTAAGCATTTGTTGGATTTGTTATCGGACAATGTTTCAGAAAAAAAGACGGTATTTGCTGTTCCACCCATAGTGAAACTAAGCGTATACCTTCTTTTCTTCGCAAAAGGTGGTTACCAGAAAGGAGTGGAAAATGACTATGAGGTTGGACCAGCAGAGCCTTTTTCTCAAGTCTTATCAATTTTCGAATCCAATTTGTGTCCAATTTGGTTCATCTTACATCTTTCCTCTTCAAAAAACACAAATCTACAATATTTCACACTAAAATCGTCTAACTTTTTCTGAAATGCATAATTAATCTGCACAAGTGTGACGATATGTTGACGTTTATGACCACATTAATAATACAGTTTGACTAAGTTAGTCCTGCAGAAAATGTTCATAAATAAACATGTTGAATTATATCTGTATAGCTGAGCGCTATCTTAAATTACGAAATACCAAAAATACAGTCCACTTCAAATACTCAAACTTTGTTCCCACAGCTAGTTAGTAAGTTATATACGCGTATATACGTATTTTTTTGTATAAAAGTGCGTGAATAAGAATAAAAAGACCAGATACTTTTTTGAAGCGAAGAAGAGTGTTTCAAACAAAAAATCTACATTATAAATAGCCTCTAGCTTTCTTAATAAATTTTATTGATATTCCCTGTATCGCTGTATACGTCATATAAACCAAAACACATCCTCATTGGAATGAGAGTAAACATAATAAGCGATATTGTTTGGATTGGGAGAGTATCTTCTGGAGTCACAAATACGAAAAATCAGTCAGCAAAGTGTGTGCGAACAACAAATCTGGCAGCTATAAATGCTATATTACTGCAAGAAGTCTATCCTAAGTCATCTGATTTTGGTGCCGTAAATGCTTTCATATTTGTCCACCAGCTACACAAATGCAAATACAAATTTGCAATAAATGCAACAAAATGTTAACAATGAGCATTCCACTACTACCATGATTTGCCAGAAATGTGAATACCGGAAAAAAATTACTTTTAATTACCTGTGGCATTTGAAACCGGATAACAAATTGAGATTTGCAGTATTTTAGCTTGTAATCTCACTTCAAGGTTTTTGTTACTTTTCAAGTTCTGGGAATTATGATTAAAAGAACTTAACACCCAAGTGGGTATGAATGAATACACTTATAATGCCTCTATATGTGATAAGCTCTTTTGAAAAATGGGATAGAAAGAGAAAGAAGAATGTCTGGACCCAATGTTCTCTTCACTGGTGGCTTCCAACATTTAGCCGGCAGACTAAATTGTTAATGGAAGTTGACTTGTTGTTTTTGTAGTCAACTACACGATTTTAATTGATTGAGAAAAATGAATGTGTTTCGGGGGCGGTTGGGAATCGAATACCGAACCTTCCGATTTGGAATCCAATTCACTATCAATTGAACCACAGCCACCCACCGTTTTAGGGCAATTCAAAATCAGTTTTGGCCTAATGTATTTCGCCGCTAGACATGTATCATTAGTTAAAATCTAAGGCTCGCTCTTTTGATAGGATTTAGCTCTACCAGGAGGTTAATTTATTAGTCAAAGGTATAGGTGACTATTACAATTTACAATCTTGTATAAAACAAATTTAATTACAATAGGAATTCTGTCGAAAATTGCAATCTAACTTATATCTGATTTTATGAACACAGTTAAAAGTTTCTTGAAAATATGAAAGTTTGTCTCCTCTTTGATGTTTGGTGGTAAAGAGTTGAATAATTTTAGTCCTTCGTACAGATCGAATTGAGTGTGGTACTTTTTTGAAATCATGGTAGCCTAAAATTTGTTGCCGTTCTTAAATTATATGGTTGAGCTTCTTGAACATATACTAAATCCTCTTGCAACTATTAGGACTTTTAACATTAAAATCTGTTTTACACCTCTTACACTTTAATACACACGCATCGCCTTGTTTTGTAAAATTTGCAGTCTATTTTTTGTTTGATTATTGCACAGTAGTCAAAATGTAGTAAGACAATAGAGTTGAAAATCATTGCTGCATTTTCTAAGTCTTTTTATTATACGGAAAAGAGATCCAATTTGTTTACTAATTTTTGCACATATGTATATATGTACCTAATTTGAGTGCTCTTTAAAATTTGATTGCCAGTTACAATTACAATTACAATCCATAAATATTTAATACCTACATTGCATTTAATAAATATTTTCGATAGAGTTCAAAATCATTAATTTAGTATTTAGTTTTAATTTGTTCGTACACAGCCTTACTTCTAGAAGAAGTTCCTTAAGGGGGTAGTCTCATGTCCGAGGTTAAATTTTGAAGGTTTTTATGAATTTTTTTTTTGTGGAAAATGAAATACAATCTTCTTATGATAATTCTATGTTATTATTTAGCTAATCAATAATACAAAAAAATGTTTGTTAAATACAAAGAAATATTTTAACGTCATTTTGGTGAGGTAAGGTAGGTTTCTTAAAAAAAAAAAAGATTATTATTCAGTACAGTTTTCATTCTGTCCCGTAGTAGATTTAAAGGATTTGAGTGAAAAATAATAAAATAGCGGCCTTGTAGAAAAAAATTCAAAATTCAACTGTTTTTTTTTTTGGTTTAAAATCGAAATAAAAAAATCTAATTCTGTTAAAATTTCAGCCGAATCGGTCCAATAGTTTTTTTTTTAATCATCTTGGTCGACGGATAAAGAGTTGTTTCGAGAAAAACGCGTTTAAAATTCAAAGGGTACGCCCTCCCCTATTATTTACTGTAAGTTTAAAATGACTTTGTGTATTGGTATAAAATTGTCACAGTATATTCTCATTAAACTTTCTTATTAAACGTTGAAAATATGCAAAAACAAAATTGATTATTGCACTGGAAGTATGTGCAAGTGGTGAATAGAGCGTTATTTTTTTGCTCGGTGTTTAGCACTATATATTTACGTGTTTCTTTGCTAAAAATTAATTAAAAAGTGCGCGAAAAGGGCAAGAAAGTCGTCTAAAGTTAAATAAATACTTAAACCTTCAACATAAACATACGTACATTTATAAACTAAAATCTACTTTTTCAACGAAATCCGCCAAAAGTAAGTCGGTTCCACTGCTCTTTGTCTTTTTTACTCTCCGCTTCATTCATACACGTACAAACACTATCATGCCGATCACACGTCAAACGATCAAAGAAAGTATGCCATCACCAATACCTTCTGCTGCCCTAACACCAACGCTAAAGAGCACTTCTCCACCTTTAGCACACAAAAACAGAACTGCTGCAAACACATCCACAGCCACTGCAATCATCACACAAACTTCCGTTGCCACTGCTGCTAACAACACCACCACCTGCGCCCGACTCTCCCTGGAAACTTTGGATGACCGCCTAAGTAGACAAAGCGCTCCAAAATCTTCGTGAAGACTTTGAATCCAAAATTGCTGAACTCCAAAACAACTGGTCCAGTCAGGTGGAAAGCATAACATCGAACGTTTTCCAGGTGACCAAACGTCTTGAGCATATGGAAGCCAACTCTCAAAGTGAAATCAATGCCTTGAAAGCAGAGCTTCATAATATAAGACAGCATGTGGATGCCTTGCAAAGAAAGGAGTTTGTCGCCGACGCTGTTCTCTTCGGGGTCCCACATCTTAACGAAGAGAACCTATGTAATTTATTCAGTGAGCTTTGTCGTACCATCGACTTCCAAACACCAACAATATTAAAAAACATCTTCCGATTACACCCCCGTGGAAACCATAACAATCTGTCTCCAACACCAATAATACTGCAATTCTCAAGCCAACACGAAAGAGACTCTATACTTCGAGCTGCTGCTCTTTATCGAAAAAATAAACAAAAAGAGCTTTGTCTCCGTGACTTAGGAATTGCTTCTGATTCCAGCTGTTTTATCAATGAAAGTCTCACAGGGAAAAATCGTGATATTTTACGCTCTGCTGTGAAACTGAAGAAAGAGAACAAAATATTCGCGGCATACACCAAGATGGGCCTAGTTTACGTTAAGTTAATAAAGGATGGAAGAAGCTTTGTCGTTCAAACTCACCAAGAATTGGAAGCTATCACCCAGAAAAAAGAAAACAAAAGAACCAACAATGAAAATACGGAGTTGCCGTTGTAGTTTTTCGCCCCACTACTTTTATTCATTCATTTTTCTTTTTCTTTTTACTTTTTTTTTATATTTTTATAAAGATTTTATTTATGTTTATTTTTATTCACTTTCTTATTTTGAACACACCTGCTAACACAAAAACAATTATAAGCCCTCATAATAATTTAACAGTTTCAATGGTCATGGTAAGTTTTTCACTTTATTTAAACTTATTCTTAACTAGTCACTTAAAGGCTTCTGATTTTCCTACAAAAAATATATTCATAGCCACCATAGCCACTCCAAAACGCAGTTGTTGGAGCTAACGGATATATTTTTGGCATGATTCGTGCTCTCCAGACACAACACAAGGGCATTCATATCTGCCATATTAACGCTCAAAGTTTGTACCCGAAAATAGATGAATTTAGGCATATTTTCGTTGACTCTAAAATTGACGTCATATGTGTTTCTGAAACATGGTTTCATGCTGACGTACCAAATGAAATTTATAAAGTAAAAGGGTTTGAGCTTCTTCGGTCTGATAGGGTCGGTCGCGTCGGAGGGGGAGCTGCATTGTATGTTCGGAATACTCTCAATTTTGAATTTGTATGCAAATCAAGCCAGGACTGTCCTCTCGAATACTATTTCATAAACATCAAATGTAGTCATGAGAAAATATTGATTGGTGTAGTCTACAGACCAAATAACTCCATCTCTTTTGCTCCACTCTTTACCACCCTTGAGGAGAAAGGCTACATTGCCACTAACATCATTATATGCGGCGACTTTAATTGTAATCTGTTAGATACATCCGGCTCCATAGGCTTTTTGGAACAAATGAAATCGCTTGATCTAAACCCAGCTAACACGTCTACCCCTACCCATTTTACGACCACTGCTTCAACTCTGATCGATTTAATTTTTGTATCCGATATGGGTAAAGTCCTGTTATATAGCCAACTCTCAGCACCTGCATTCTCTAAACATGACTTGATATATATAACTTACCAAGCTAAAAATGACTTTGTTGAATCTAAAGTCATGTTTAGAGATTTCAATAACTTAAATTATGCTCAATTGCAAGCTGATACTATAGGCACAAGTTGGGAGCGTATTTATCGGATGCCCCTTGTCAATGATCAAACTAACTTTCTGCAGGAAAAAATTGCTTTCCTCTTTAACAAACATGTGCCGTTAAAAACAAAACCTGATAGGCCCCCTCACCTTCAATGGTTTACCCCTAATATCCTACAGCTTATGAAAAAGCGTGATGATGCCTATAGAGTACGTCGACTGCGCCAACAACCTGGGCCTGATATTTAACCGGACCCTTACTTGGTCTACCCACATAAACGCCACTATAGGTAAGATATATGCTAGATTATGTGCTCTCTGGACTGCACATCGCTTTGTTCCTACACGGACAAAGCTCTTGTTAGCGAAAACCCTCCTAATACCGATTCTGCTATATTGTTCTGAAATCTTTTGCTGCCCCGACTACGACTCCAGACGAAAGCTCAATGTCGTATATAATAATATTGCCCGATTTGTACGAGTATTTCACCTAAAACGATATGACCATATTTCCTTTTACTCAAAGCAAATCAGCGGATGTACATTTGATAATGTGCTCAAATACAGAACGCTAAGTCTCTTGCATGGCATAATTCAAACTAAGCAATCAGCATACCTATTCAATAGGCTACGCTTCCTTCAGTCAGGTAGATCATGTATGCTTTTTCAAACGAGCTATGCCTGCTTGACGTCTGAACGCCAATTCTTCGTAAACTCCGTACGGCTGTGGAATTCTTTGCCCATAAATATTAGGAAAATTAGAAGCATAAAACAATTTAAAACCTCTCTCTTAAAATACCTGGCCAATGAAACTAATTAGGTTTAGAATTTTAAACGCTTAAAATGTTCAATTTGATTGTAAAGAAAATTGTTCTTTTCTATCCTTTTCTCTCTTTTACTTTATCTTACTTACCTTATTTTATTTTATTTTGTTATCACTTCCTGAATTCTTATTGTTATATATACTTGCACATACTTGTATCTGATATTTGAAAAATTTAAGGCTTCCACATTTAAAAGATTCCATTATCTTACCGTGTAAGCAATACTTACTTAGTAATAAATAAATAAATAAATAAAAAAAAATTTTTGAAGATCGAATATGAGACTACCCCCTTAAGTCATCCAACATCTTAATTCGTAATATTCAATATACAGGGTGTCCCCTAATTCGTCAACGATAATTTGGGAAATGATTCCTTGGTATAGCGTCGGTTGGGGTAAAGGGAAACGTCAGTTATTTTTGCCATTAATCATAATTTAAATTCAAAAAACATAGTAGCCACACATTTTGAATTTTAGTGCAACCGGTGCATTTCAGTTTTTAGTTGAAATTTCTGTTTCAAAATCAATTTGTATCAAAAAAGTGAAAGTCAATCTAATTAAGTTTTTAAATATTTTTGTTGTATAGTGTGTTTAAATAAAGAGGTGAGTAATATTGTATTTTTTTCAAGTGTAGAGAATAGCAATAATCTAATCTGTTTAAACAGTTTCTCGTAATAAGTAGTTAGTTTCTCATATTTAAAGTGTTCTCATTTACCTCAGCAGAATTAACGTCGGGGGTAAATGAAAACATGAATTTGGGGTAAATGATAACAGTTTTTTTTAAATGAAATTGTATTTTAATTATTCGATACAGTGCAAAGTAATGCCCCGCGCATATAAAAAAAGAGATCCCCTGTCCAGTACGACATTACTGACCTTAAAAAAGGCAGTATTTGATGTTGTCAGCAAAAAAATTACATTCCGTCAGGTTGATAAATATTATCATATTCCAAAAACTGATATTTTCAACAGAATAAAAGGTCGAAAAACACCTCACATAACAATTGGATCTGGGCGAACACCTGCCATTCCCAAAGAAATTGAAGATGAAATAGTTCAGTGTCTTATAACACGGTCAGAAATGGGCATTCCTTGTGATAAAAAAGAAATGCGAGAATTAGTCGGAGAGTATATTAAAGTAAGCGGTTTAAAACACCTTTTAAAAACAATGTTCCAGGGGAAGATTGGTACTTAGGGTTTATGAAGCGCAATCCTCAACTTTCATTAAGAGAACCCGAACATTTACAAAAGCTTCGGAAGGATGCAAGGAATCCCTTTGTAGTTTATGATTTTTATGACAAACTCCAGAAAATAATAGAAGAACATCGATTAGCTGATAAACCACAGTTTGTTTTCAACGCAGACGAAAGCGTCTTTTTTTTATTATTATTACTTTTTATAATTTATATAATACAGTATTTCTTACATAATTCATTTTACCGGCAAAGCGCCGTGCTTATCGGCAGGTGGCTATATTCAATAATATATAATTTAATAGTAAGCTTTCAAATTTCAATTAGAAAAAGTTTATTAAAAAATAGAAACTAATAGGTATAATATTTAAAGAAAGAGAAAAAAGAAATAATAATAATAATTAATTTGCATCAATAGGAAATAAAAGTGTATCAACAAACTTGGTATAAATCAAGCAATAATTGTTTTATAAGTTTTTTTCTTTTTTTATAATTTCGTAATTGTTTTATATTTTGCGGTATTGTATTAACCGTTTTAGGCACTACATAACGAAGTTCTCTTGTACCATATACATTGTAAGTCACTGGTATCTCTAACATTCCTTGGGCTCGTCTTCGTGTGTTTTGATTGTGCTGGATAGGTTTCCAAATAGGTTGAAAAATCCCACGAACATACAGTGCTTTTAAAGATGAATTAAATCAGCTGAGATTTTTTATTAAACGTTGCTGTATGGCTGAAATTTTATCTGTATGGATTTTTGCCGCAGTCCCCCAAGCCAGGATGCCGTATCTAATGCACGACTCTGCGAGCGAGTGATACACCTGTTTCATCACATTATAATTGCAAAGTCTTTTCAAATATACTATCGCAAAAATAGCACTCTTAAGTTGAATACGCAGTGTATTAATGTGTTCACTCCAAAGGAAGTGTTCGTCAGTTCGTATTCCTAGATATTTCGTCCGCTGTACAACTTTAATCTCCCTGCCGACAAAGGACAATTTTCGTTTCGGTGAAAAATTTCAATTACTCCGCTCCGCTTAGATGGTGTGCGAATGTGCATCACTTTCGTTTTTTGTCTGTTAATTATGAATCCATTATCATGATACTACTTCGAAACGGCTTCAAACTCACTCTAAAGATTTTTAACGGCCGTGTTAATATCTCTATGTTTGACAACGATGGCTATATCGTCCGCAAATGCATACGCAGTACTATACTATGAAGACCCGTAACAGATCCTTTGTTAAAAGGAATGTATAAGATAGGACCAAGTTTGGATACTTGGGGAACACCGTACGAACTTGATTTTTCTTGGCTTGTTTCCGTTGCCACCTTAACTCTGATTGTTCTATCAGTGAGATAGTTTTTGAGACAATTTGATATTACTCCCCTCACACCGATTCTTCCGAGACTCTCTATAATTTTCTCATGAGATAATGTGTCTCCTAATAGTCTGTTCGTGCTTTTGTTTCTTTGGAAGCCATACTGGTTTGGATGAATAATTTGATGTTTTTCTAAGAAACCATTGAGTCTATTTACCATAACGTGCTCCAAACACTTTTCGACAGCAGATAGAATAGAAATAGGCCGATAGTTTTCTACATTATTTTTAGCACCAGCCTTGTAGATTGGCCGCACGATAGTGGTACGTGGCCTTGTAAAATACTTCGATTAATAATTGCTTGTATAACAGGGGAAAGTATATGGGCGTTTAATTTTAGATCTATTGCTCTTATATTGTCAGCTCCATGTCCTTTTTTAGTGTTCAAACGAGTTAAAATTTATAAATTTTGCTTCTACTGAAGTTTCTCTTAAAAAATACTTTGATGCACCTGTACATTCTACTGGCAAGATGTCTTAGTATTACATAAGTGTAAGATGGATAGGGTATTTTTAGAAAACTGATCCGCAAACTTCTCCACAATGCCATTAAAATCGTTATTTTTTATTGAAAAGTTGTTGCATACTACTTCATCTATTGAAAGTTTCTCTCTCCCCAATAAATCATTTATTATGTTCCATGTTTTCCTAGGATCATTTTTATTTTCTATAAATTTCTGTTTATAAAAATTAGTTTTGACTGCTTGTATTGTTGCTCTAACAATTTCAAAATTGTTTATACTCCTGCTCGTAATTTATATAACTTCGACTGTTTCTCCATCTTCTATAAAGCTCATCCCTCTTCTTGCACATCCGAATTACTTCTTTCGTGATCCATGGTGTCTGTTGTCGTGTCTTTTTGGAAGTTTTTGTTTTGCTGGCTTCAGTATATATATAATTCATTTTTTCGACGAAGTTGTTATATAAATCTCCTACGTTGTTTATCTTCAAAATCTCATTACAGTTAGTTTGATCTATAAGCCTATTTACTATTTCTTGATTAATCTGTACAGCATTCAATTTATCCATTGTTCGGTTTTTTTTGGGATCCTCTGTTGCATACAAAATGGCAAAGTGGTCGGAAAGATCCTAGTCGTATACGTGCATTAGACGTCAAAGGCAAAACTTTGAGCAGAATTTCTGGAGGATCTGGACGTGAATCCACAACTGTGCTGGCGTGCGTGTCCGCGGATGGTTCTGTACTGCCACCATTGATAATTTACAAAGGCGCTGCTGTACAAGCTAGGTGGACTTCAACAGGTGGGTTTCCTGCAACCTCAAAAAATTGTTGGATGGAAGAACCACAATTTTTCAATTGGTTTGCAAACGGTTTTATTCCCTATGTAAAAGAAATTCGTTTAAAAGAATCCACCCCTAATCAGTCAGCTTTGCTTGTACATATATGATGGACATTGCAGTCACATAAGTGTTAAAATCGTTGAAATAGCAATGCAAAACAACATAGTATTAATATGCCTACCAAGCCACCTTACAGACAAAATGCAACCTTTAGATAAATGCGTCTTTGGCCCAGTAAAAACCCATGGGAAAAAAAATTTATTACCTATGGTAAGAAACAAATGAGTAAAGGTTGTATGCGTTTAAGTAAGCAATTATTTTCTCAACTCATCGGAGAAACTTGGAAAGAAGCCATGAGATAAAATTATTTCTGGATTTCTTAGCACTGGTTTGTTTCCTGTGGATCGATTTAAGTTTCCCGAAAGTGAATTTCCATAAAAGTTTCTCCAAGATTATCGGACAAGTTTAAATGCTTCTGATATGGTGCCAGTACAAAGCGATGCCGTACTTGAAATAGTAAACAATTCTTACCGTATTTAATATTCGTTTTAATAAGAATTGAAATTTTGTTCCTACACAATAGGCAGTGAACATGTTTGGGTTTCTGTCCAAACGACAATAACATTAATTCGACTCAGTTTTCCGATGAAGTTTTGGATGAAACACAAATTCAATATCCGCTACTAGAATTTGAACAAAGTATGATTACAAACCCTATTGAACTAGATGCGTCCCACAGAGAAGAACACCAAGGTACGATTCGTAATTTTAAGACTAATAACGTCATTTTTGTATTTATGTTGGTAGATATTGACAGATTTGTTAGTTACCTATAGGTAGATACGTTTTATTTATATGGGTAGATTCTTTTCTCTACAATAGATACTATCACCGATTTATTTTGTAACGCAAGTCCTTCAATATCAAACGATTTTCTAACCGAACCAAAAAAGCCGACACCAAGATTGGAACAAATGACATACGGGGAAGTTTTGACAACAGAAGAAGTACTTAAACGACTGAGAGACGCCGAAGAAAAAAAAACAAGCAAAAAAACTACCTAAGACAAAGTCCGCTTTCATACGTCGCATGTTTCGAAAGATTGAAGTGAGTGCAAAAGGGAGGGATAATGAAACAAAAAATACCCAATTAACCAAATTCCCACTGCCTGTGGGTAGCAATTTCATTGCAAGTTTTTGACATTTCTTTTTCTCCTTCTTCTTTCTTTTTCGCATTTGCTTCATTACTTCTTTTGCTGTGTTACGAGCACAACATTTCAGTATGGCGGATGAACTGAAATGGACCAAAGAATTAACAAGAGGGCTCATTTTCAATTATGAAAGACTGAGCGCCAAAGATGAAATGAAAGAGAACTGTCAAATAACATGCAAAATCAAAGAAGGGGAAAGTCTTCATGTAGAGTTGCTCGCATCACTGAATGACAATTCAAAATAAAATAAACAGGACATGCGCTAAACACACTTGCGACGTATGAAAGCGGACTTTAAAAGAAAATAACTAGAACATGCGCATTGCACACTTGCGACGTATGAAAGCGGACTAAGGGAAAAGAAGTTCGCCAAATCAGTCAACCCATTAAGATCCTCGTTCGAGTTCGAGTTCAGATGACTGCGAAGGGGACAAAATATCATTTATGATGAAGATAGTCCATGGAACGAAGAAGATGACGAAATTGAAAACTTAAACCACAGATAATAAATCTATACAGATGTCTCATCGCTGTAGAAAAAAATGGTTCAATTTTTGTCGGCTAGCCGACACTCGTCCAGCCGACACGAGCTTTCGGAATAATGTATAGATTTATTATCTGTGATTCTACTATTAAGAAAGGTCAAATTGCTTTGACGCGGTTCAAAGATGGAAGCACACTTGCATCTATATTAAAATATGTATGCGTAATTGAAACATATCAGCAAATTGATGAAATTGAAATAACTCTTCTTAAGAGTTTGGACACCACCCGAAAGACCTTTGCATTGGTTTCATCCGAAAAAAAAGAATTTACATTAAAGAAATTATTGGTGTTCTCTCAAATCCAACTATGGTTATGATGGGAACCAGAGTTCACTACAAATTTCAAAAAAGTATTAGTGTAAGAGAAAACTAGCGAGGGTACCTATTCTTTGTAAAACAAATTTAATTGATCTCCAAATAAACAAGTTTAACTTTTATAAATGTACAAATATTTTTTTCATTACTTTTTCAACTACAAAAACACTCTTTATAAGCCTTTTAAGAGAAATAATTGTCAATTATGGGGTAAATGGAGACATCGATTAAAATGAACAAGACTGGTTGTAATCCATAGAAGAATCATTTACGAGTATGTTCATATTTGCCACATTCCGAAGTCTATACCAAGTAAGAGAAAGTAGAAAGACGTTTTCTTTCCTTTACACATGATTAAAAAAAAAAAAAGGGGTAAATGGGAACGTTGCGGGGGGAAATGAAAACATCAAAGTATTGCACTTAACATTCATCATAACGTGACTTAGCTATTAGATAATGAACTCTTCTCATTATTTTATAAGTTTAACACTTTTAGAAGTTCAAAATTTGGTTGTAATTAATTTTTTTTTAATTTTAAATTTCGATGTCTTTGAAATTGCAAAAACGGGGACAGTTAGCCTATTCTAAGAAAAAAATCGTTCTACAGTAAGGGTCTATCTCCAATGCTGACATCACTTATCGAGGATTTAAGGAAAGGCTTACTTTGGTATACCCTGACGCATGTTAACGGAAATTGCTCAGTTAATACTAATGGCAGAAACTTCGTTGATAACTTTTTTTTATAAGAAATACTAGCCTTTGTAACTGCATTTAAATAAAGTTGATATCTTGTTAGGGTCTTCAGATATCCAATTTCTAAGCCTGTTCCATTTTTCTTGCCCATGCTAATTTTTGTCTTTGAGGTCACTTTTCTCCAGAAAGTGCCTAATTAACATAACGTTTTACTATTTCTTTCTTATGAACGTAACAATAATACACAAAAATAAGTTTGTAGAAAAAACCACAGATTTTATTTGTACTTGGAAAAACCTGCAGCAGGTAACATATAAAAAAGGGTTTTTTTGCTTTAAGCTCCAAAGGCTATGAATAAAAAATGATTTTGTGTGGTTTTAGATAATTTTTATTTTATGTGTATACTAAAAAAGTTATAACAGATGCCCAAAGTGTCCTCCTTGATTTTGTATGCATGGTAGAGCTCGTTTTTGGATTTCACTACGAATGTTTATTGATGCTAACTGCTGACTCAGTTTTGATGACGCTTCCAATTCACTTAATGTTGCTATTTCGGTTGAATAAACAAGTTATTTCATTCTTCCCCATACAAAAAAATCCAATACGGTAAGGTCAGGAGGTCTTGCAGGCCAGTGACTGGTCTGGTCCATTTCTTCCTACTCTTCATCTAACCAATTTTTAACCTCAATACCATAGTGGGCTGGAGCCCCGTCCTGTTGGAAATATGATGAAGTTAGTTGAATTAGTGGAACGTCCTTCAATAGTTCTGGTAAATCATTTAGCAAAAACTCCAGATAGTTTGTAGAATTAACCCTAGGTGGTAGTTTGAAGTGGCCGATCAACTTGTTTCCAAGTACACCTGCCCACATATTGAGGAAGAATTTGTGTTGAAATGATTAATGTCTCCTTGTATGTAAATTGTCCGCAGCCCATGCATGAAGATTATGAAAATTTGTGATCCCATCTCTTGTAAATTGAGATTCCGCCGTCCAAAGAATTCTACTAGTAAACTCGTTGTCGTCCAAGCTCTGGTCGAGTAACCAGTTAGAAAACTCAAATCTATTTTCCAAATCATTGGAAGCAGTTCTTGTACAGGTGTATGGATGGTATGGATAAAGATGGATCAGTTGTAGTAGCTTCCAGTATTCTTTAATCAGCCGAAATTCTTCTTACTTGTGGAGCTCTCTCGTTATGTCGTGTATTTGAAATTGATTCCGTTTCTCGAAACCTCCGATACGTATTTTCAAATGCTCCTTCATTAGGAAGACGTCGGTTAGGATAAAGTTCATGGTATCTTCGTCGCGCTCTAGTTGAACTTCCTGCGCTCAGCCCATAAACGTCAATAAAGTCTGCGTATTCTTGTTTTGTAAGTGCAGACATTTAAAATAGTGTTTCTAAGCAACTTTAACCTTGGCGTAAAAAATTGAACTGATGAATTAATTTTTTTTCTAATCTTGTATACCATTTTTATTTGGTATTTTTCCAAATAGGCCTTCACACCCGAAACCTAACTCCTTCTGAGAATTTTTGAGGAACAGGGTAAGGAAATGAAGGTTTTGACAAGTAAAATAGACGAGCACGCTTTAAAACTTTTTAATAGATATGCAATTTTAAAAAAATTGGAAAATTAATAATTCTTGGAAAACCACTGTTATTGTTAAATGTTATTAGAAACGTAGGTAAAAAACCATAAATTCCTTTTTTTACTCGCTGCAGGTTTCATCAAATATTATAAAATCTATTGGTTTTTCTGTAAACTTGCTGGTGATTTTTTTGTATTATTGTTATTATTATTACTTTCATAAGAAAAAAATAGTTAAACGTTATGTTTATTACGCATTTTCTGGAGAAAAGCGACCTCAAAGTCAAAAATAAAATGGTACAGTTTAGAAATTGAATATCTGAAGATCCTAACAAGATATCAACTTTATGTAAATGCAGTTACAAAGGCTAGTATTTCTTCTAGAAACAAAGTCATGAACGAAGTTTCTGCCATTAGTATTAACTGAGCAATTTCCGTTAACATGCGTCAGGGTATACCAAAGTAAGCCTTCCCTTAAATCCTCGATAAGTGATGTCAGCATTGGAGATAGAACCTTACTGTAGAACGATTTTTTTCTTAGAATATACCCAGGAATCATTTCCCAAATTATCGTTGACGAATTAGGGGACACCCTGTATAACAAAGTATCGTCAGCAAATAATCAATTGTACCCCGAACTTATGTTTGCTTTATCAATCTGTATACTAAATGAGACTTTTTTCTAGTAGAATAAGTAGTATACGAGTAGATCCTGCTTCGCCAACTTGTTAAGAGATGCTCGCCAGTTTATGAATTATACTATAATATTATATTGAATAATTCTAAGAAATTGGTTGAAGCCTATCCTGGCTATTCGGGAGATGTGAACATCCCCGTCATTTGTTTTTAGCGGTAGGTCTGTTTTCCACCACATTTCATTGCTAATCCATTTCTGTGAATTATTATCTAAGTTCGTGATGCACATTAACAAATGTACTGAGAATTAAATGCATATTAACATATTAATTTGTGACAGATACAGACAGGTAGATTCAACGGACTAGTAAAGAAAGTAAGTAAATTGCATGAAAGATCGAATTCTTGATTTGACATTCCATCTTGACCGTGACCAATGAACAAATTGAATGATTAGCTTTGGGCTACGACTAGAGGATAAGATGAGCAGACTTTCTTTTTCTTCCACATGGTGTTTGGAATTGCATTTCTACACTCGCAAATTTCCATCAGACACTGGCTTATGTAAATATTTTCTTGGAAATTAAGCAGGCAATGAGCGATGGCTGCATTTCAGAATGCAAAACATACTCGTAGTTCATGGTGTAATAATACATATATTCCCACCTCCGATATATGCGCCACGAATGTAAGAGGGATATTGGGGCCATGGGAAAGGGAAACGATTTCAATCTCATCTATGAATATTGTATCATAGAATGAAGTAGTGAAATAAGTTATCTGAACGGTCTATCTTCTGTGATTAGTTATGTACGGTGTTGTTTGGATATGGAATACTGCAGCGAAGCAGACCTGAATTACTAAGAAAAGGTGGTATTTTCCGACTGCATATCATCGGTTCTGATGAAGTACAACAAGTGTAGGGACAACTATACTATACTACTATACTACTAGACACAACTCTAACTATGAAGCCGACAAATAATTTTTTACATTACTTTATTTACCGCTTACGATTAACAAGTTTCAAAAAAGAAAAATAATAAAAATTAAAAGAAGTCCATCTTACTACGCACTCTTAGTTTTGTTTCGATTTCTATTCTTTACATTGGTCACTTCATAGAAATTACTTCCGATCTTCTTTCTTTTTTGACTTCTTTCCGCAGCGCGTTTTTGCTTCGCAGTCATTTTCTTCTGTTTCTTTGCTGGAGTAGGACCATCTGTGTCTTCTTCCTTAAAATTACCACTTGCCGTAGGTATCACCTTGGGTTTTGATTTCTTATGCACAACCCGTTCCAAATCTTCGTCATATTCATCTTCTGAGTAAAATTCACTGGCACCGTCTGACGAGTCTTCTTCAGGATCCTGTTGCTTTCTCTTTTTACGTTCTAACCGTTCTGCCTTTCGTGCTGCTAGTAGCTCTACATCGATCTTATCCAATTCTTTCACGTCATCTGATTCGAACTCAAGACCCACTTTGATCTTTCGGAAATCTTGCAGTTGCTTGAATTCCTTTGCTTTTTTGACAGATTCACTGACGAACGGTTTTTCTGATTTTGCCTCATCATCCACTGGCTCAATGACAGGTTCTTCCTGCTCTATTTTTTCAGCGTGTGACTTGGGCACCTCATAACCTTCTGGAGCTATATAGAATGGAAGTTTGCCACGTTGCCAATCATTAAGCACCATTCTCGAAGTGACTGTTATGTCTGGTTCACCTCCTTTCAAAAGCTTTCCACAGTTCTTAGCCAATTGTTCGAGGAAATCCTGTCCTGAACTCCAACTGTCAATTTTATAGGTTTTCTTTATGTACTCCTTTCTTACACGTTTTAGAACAGTCTCAACGTAGTCCTCTGGATTGGTCACGAGTTCTACACGTACCACACCCTTCAGAACTTTCTCGGTGTCGGTTTCAGCTGAGGGATAAACGACACCGGGGCAATCGATAAGGAAAATTCGCTTCATCAGCGTGATGTACTGCCAGACTTTAGTCTCTCCGGCGATAGGCGCTACGTTGCATACCTTCTTACTACGAAGTGCATTGATTACAGAGCTCTTGCCCACATTTGGGTAGCCAATAAAACCAACACTAATCTGTTTCTTGTCCACGTGAAGCTTGCCGAGTTGACGGAAGAGATTGATCAGAGCTCCCTTACCAAATGGATGTTGTAGAGAAGCATGAAAGGCAATTGTGGGATATTCAGCACTAAGAATTGCTACCCAACGCTGTGTAACCCAAACAGGTACTAAGTCCACTTTATTTAGGATAAAGAACAAGTGTTTGTGTGGCTTTTCCTTGCGGAGAAATTCCTCTATGTACTTCGACCGTGTTCCCATAGGGTCTCGGGCATCTAGCACTTGCAACAGAACATCGGAGGCATCAACTACCTTGTGCAGTTCATTCCAAATACGTTTACTTTGACCTGCAGCAAAAATCCAATCTCTCTTTGCATCTTTTACTCCTGTATCCTCACGAATTAAGTCCACGTCTTTGTCGTGGTCATATTTGTCCGCTGATTCCTCTGCTGTTTTACTTAGATCCTCTAAGTCACGAACTTTCAATGTGGGACGTTTTCGCTGTCTCTTCGGCCCAAAAACACTATCAAAACTTTCTGTATCCAATAGATGCACACGTTGGTGCTTGGCAGATTCGTTCAGAAGTGTTATGGGCAACTGCGATGGTCTCATTATAACCTGGTATGGATCCTTTACAGCTTTTCCGATCTCATCTTGGAACTTTTGAAGAGCATTTTGGGATATGACACGCGAATTACTGAACCACTTAGGTGTTGGTTCAACTCGAGCCATTGTGCCGGATTTGAGGCGTCCCTATCAAGAAAAATATTTTTTTAGGAAATTTTAACATTTTATTTGGACTGTTTTTCTACCTGAAATGGTGCTGGTGTAATGATTTTCCCATTCCTATCCCTCTTGGCCTTGAAATTACGATACATTTGCAGACGTTTTATGGTCGCCTGGGTACGGGGATTGGCAACACCTTTTAAGCCGCTTTTTGGACGTTCGGGGTTCATGGAGTGGTTAGATCTGTTGAATCCCTGTTTCCGGGGAGCCCCGGTGGTACTTCGCACTTTTGGCATGTTAACTCGATACTCTAATGCTGGGGTATTTTAAAAATTAAAAGTAAAATTGAGAAAACGTGATGTAAACACGCTCGCTAAATAAAATGAAAGGAAAGTGTGGTTATGTTTTGCTGTGTACGATGACAGTTGCTGTTGGAGATATATTTCTTGAATGTTTACAAAATGTGGAGACATTTACAATTGAATTCGTTTAAAGTAATTGTGTATTTTTTCTTATAACCCTTTAACTCTTTAATTTTGCTTCGAAAAACTTTTCCTGTATGCTTAATTATTTTTCAGCGAAGACGAATATAATCTACGAAAGCAGAGTAATATTTTTATGTCGTAAAATTAACTAATTATGACAAAAAAGCAAGCGTTGCTTGTTGGTTTTTAGAAAATGTAAATTGTTATTCGTTGTTAATAAACAATATTTATTTCATTGATAAAAAATTTACCATATTAAGATAAATTTATGGCATTATAGAATTTAAAACAAATATAATATAAGACGAAATGGTAATTATTTACTTTCGGCTCACTTGTTTTTTTTTTGCCATAAAAAAAAAAAATTTATGAATCTTGATTTTTTTTAAATGTTCCTTTTTTTGGCGGATTTATAATAAAAAAAAACAGAATTATTTAAATTCAATATTTATAATAGTTCAATAGCTTTAAATGCTAAGGAAAAAAAACAGTTTTTACGAATAATCCCTAAGGGTATGTCAACAACTGTCAGGCGGCGCCTATTACTGGCAGTTACCTTTGTAGGCTGCTTCGCGGACAAAATGTACTTCAACTCCCTTTCCACAGGGTTTAGCAACTCATGCGACTTCGACACTTCGCTAAGGACTTCGCAACAACTATCAGGCAGGCAGGTCTGACAAAACTTCAAAAATATGTAATAAACTTTTTTTGTTTTTTCAGTTAATAATACGAGTGTAATTTTTTTTTATCCTTTTGACGCAAGCAATCCTGTGGGATAATTTCGCCATGCCGTACTGTACACCATCGACTTGGAAGGTACAGAGCAAGTCTATAGATCGAGGATATTAACATTCTCCTGCAATGTGACTTTGATAAGATAAGCCGACTTTAAGACGACCAGAAAGAATTGTCGACACTTTTTCATCCTGACACAACATGTGCAACCACTTGCTTGTCCAAATATAGTCAGAAAGCTTCGTTGGTGTAGTGTATTAGCCACTTTACTGGAAAAGACTGGAAAAGACCTCAGAGAGGTCTTGTCTTCGCTTATACAAAACGCCAGAGCGCACAATGTTTATTATTTATTTATTTCATGAACGTGTGCACTTTAACGGCTTGGTTTTTCTAGTGGAGTCTACCTACTTTGATAATAAAGGTGGATAAATCAACGTCGCTCAAACAGCGGACGTGCGACTCTACTACGACTAAGACGTAGCACATGGTAGTGCGGAGTGTCTCCGGTTCAGTAACACGGTTGAGAGTCGGGACATGAGAGATACTGCCCGGCAGAAAGGATTTTGGTGGTGTGAAGGAAGAGAAACTCCTTCGTCGGGATAGCCTTCTACGGCATTATACTGAGCCTTTTGGTGTTAGTACTAACCGTTTATACGGTACAGTCGTTCGTCCAACTCTAACATACGCCAACTTGTAAGGTTGGACCAAGTACAGGAAGTGTAACGGAAAAGTTAATGTGGCGGTAGTAGAAATGTTACGAATGTCAGGGGTGTAGCAAATCGTGATCTACTGGTAATAAGAGATACATATATTCACGGAAGTTTCTACATTAGGAAGACGATGGTGAAAAACTTCAGACTGAGGGAATTAACTGATTATGCCATGTTCAAAGAATATTGTCTGAAAATTTTATCCAGAAAGCAATAGGGGCTCAATTTTCAGCCATGAAGTAAAACCCGAAATAAAAATAATTGAATAGCTCAAATGCAAAAAGATCAGCAAACTCTTGGCCCACTAACAATGTGATTCAAAATAAAGAGGTTTTCAATAAAACGATTAATTTTGCAATGTTCGCTATAATGCTATCTGACAAATTAAAATACAGCCATTAATAAAAATAGAACGATATACGCTTTAATAACGCATTGCAACTTCTCGCTCAATAATTGGTAGATTGGCTCAGAAATTTTAACTGTTGGAACAAAACCGAAATCGTGCTCTTTGTTCAAGAGCAACTGTAGTTTCTGTAGCTCGGAATGTGGTCAAATGCCCATGTTTGTCGATCGCAGGAATTGATCACATCACATGCAATACTCCACAGAATTTTGCATACAAATTTGAGTCATAAAGTTTATAAAACTAAATTGATACATAAACTTAAGCCAGCCAAACATCAGCAGCTTCGTATCTTTACCCATGGGTGCTAGGAAATACATGAAATTGGTCAACAATTTAACAGAAAAAAAATTTAAACTCCCCAACTGGCCACTATTTCCATCGGTAAACTGATGTCGAGTACCTCCGCTGCTCGGAAGTACGAGGGTTGTCTGAAAAGTTTCCGACCGAATTCTCAATTTTTTTATTTTTTTTTTTTCTACATAGTCTCCTTGTAACTCTACACACTTCTCCTAACGATGCTCCCATCTCTCTAACCCGTCCAAATAGTACTTGGCGTTTTTCTTCAGCAAAATAATTGTTCACGAAAGTGATTGCCTCCGCATTTGACGAAAATCTCTGTCATCCGAGAGCAGTTTTTAGATGAGGGAACAAAACGAAGTCGCTTGGGGCTAGATCTGGTGAATGAGGCGGATGGTCAAGCAGTTCAAACCGTAATTCATGGATTTTCGCCATGGCAACCGCTGAGGTGTGAGACGGCGCGTTGTCTTGGTGAAACAGAATTTTCTTTTTCAGCAAATGTGGCCGATTTTCCGCAATTTCTGCCTTCAGGTTGGCAAGTAATGATTCGTAGTATGCTCCTGTAATGGCTTTTCCTTTTTGAAGATAATCGATTGAGATAACTCCTTTACTATCCCAAAAAACAGTCGCCATTACTTTCCCAGCCAAAAAAAACAACAGTTTTTGCCTTTTTTGGAGGGCGAGCCTTTGCAGTCCACTTTTTTGACTGAATTTTTGTTTCGGGCGTATAATGGTGTATCCAAGTTTTATCTACAGTAATTAGTCGGCGCTAAAACTCGGATTTATTTCGCCCTGCTCCAACAGAGCGTTGGAAAGGTTCATTCGAACACGGTTTTGATCCAACGTAAGCAAACGCGGTACGCAACGCGCGGGCAACTTTCTCATGCCTAAAACTTGATTTAATATGTAACAAACACGTTCTTTGAACATTTTCATAACCTCTGCTATCTCTCTCACTTTAATTCGGCGGTCGTCAGTCGTCAGCGGTTGCAGTTTTTGGACGTCCCGAACGTTCATCATCTTACGGCCACGTTTAAATTCAACTGCCCAAAATTTCACTGTGGTAAATGATGGTGCAGAGTCCCCATACACAGAGTCCAACTCATTTTTGATTTGCCTTTCAAAAACAAGAATTTAATAACAGCTCGATACTCAATTTTTTCTCACTCACCCAAACGACTATCAACTAAAAACTGCGCGTCCAAAATGACTGAAACTTCGGTAACTAACTGTCAAAGGATGCGCAACTAGCATTCACTAGCTTTTATTGACGAGTGCCGCTATCTTTACGTTGCGGTCGGAAACTTTTCAGACAATCCTCGTACATTGAAACTCCCACATGAAACTGAAAAACAATTTAAGCACAGATAATAAATTTATTATCTGTGATTTAAGGAATTTACGATGCATCCAGCGTCCGTGGTGTCGTTTCGACGGTAACGAAACACAAACCTCAGAAATGTCATGCACTTAGCTTAGGTTTCCTTACAGCTACGGTAAAAATTAAAATCATCACATATTGGTAAATAATTCTTCATAGTACATAGCTCAACTTTAAGGCACTGGTTTGAGGTATATAACAATGTTTGAAAAAATCAAGCAAACATCAGCGGAACCCCTGATCTCCCCACTGCCAGCAGCTGGTACAATTAGATCCGACATTCTAACAATCAACAAGGACATAAGATTCAAGTTGATCAAACCAAATTGGATTAATACGTAGTTTTTGTCTCTGAAGTGTTTAAGGAGGGATGGTAGGCATACGAAAATAATGGTTTAAAAACACTTTAGCAACAGGTTTCCAAACATCTATAATAATGGAACTGAAAATGCCCATACAAAAAGTTTTACCTTCGGTCTGGTCCTCTGCAACTTTTCTAAACCGTTCCAAAGTTTCCTTAACATATTGTGATAACCACTCAAATGTGAGCAGCGACATCTAGCAGGAAACTCGAAGACTAGAAGGTTTCGATACTGGATTAGCAACTGGAGAGTAGAATCGAATTTTCTAGCAAATTGGAAATTGTATGGGACGCTGGATGGCGAGGATTGTTCTCGAAGTATGTCATTCGAGTATAAATACCAGCATCCCAAAGGTATGCAAATCAGATCCAAAGTTGAATTTGAAGTGTTAATTAGAAGAAGTGATTAAGTGGTTTAAGTAAAAGATAAGAAAAGTATATGTGGTTGAGAAATTGAATTGTACTGAGAAAAAGAATTAAATAGTGAATTGTAACTGTACTGAATAAAGGGATTTGTATTGAAAAGAATAAGTTCTATCATTTGTACCCACACAAACATTTTACATTGGTGTCAGAAGTGGGATAGGACTTATTGTGTGTAAAAAAAAAAAAAAAAAAGTGTTTTCTGACTATTTGAAAAAGCTAGAATGGGTCGAAAACTATTACAGTTGACCCTCGTCCAACTCAAATCCGAGTTGAACAAGAGAAGCCTCAGCGCCAGTGGAGGAAAAAGTGACCTGGTGCTCCGACTTCAGGAGGCTTTGAACAACGAGGGACATGATCCTGATGCATATTCCTTTGATGTTGACGAGGATGAACAGACAAGTACCGGCAATGACATGGCTGCAATGATGCAACTCCTCTTATTAAAAATGGACGAGCAAAACAAAAAAATGGACGAACAGAAGAACAGTCTGGAACAAAAATTGGACGAACAGAAGAACAGTCTCGACCAACAAAAGAAAAATCTGGAAGAACAGAAGAACAGTCTGGAACAAAAAATGGTCGAACAGAAGAACAGTCTCGACCAACAAAAGAAAAATCTGGAAGAACAGAAGAACAGTCTGGAACAAAAAATGGACAAACAGAAGAGCAGCATTGAACAAAAATTCGACGACCAAAAGAATAGTCTAGAACAAAAACTGGAAGAACAAAATAACGTTCTACACCAAAAGTTCGAAGAAATAGATAACAAATTTGAAAGAATAGAGAAGAATGTTGGCGAAAAATTGGAACAAATGGACAACAAAGTTGAGCAACTGGCAAAAGAGCTCGACACAGTGCGAAAACAGAAACAGCGAGAATGTTCTTTAAGTGGTCCAAGGAGAAAAGATTTGAAACCTCCCTCATTCGATGGTCAGACCTCATGGTCTACTTATAAGAAGCAGTTTGAAATGGCTGCCTGTGCAAACGACTGGGACAATGAGGAAAAATGCTATGCCCTAACAATGGCCTTGCACGGTCCTGCAGCAGAATTGTTACAAACAGTAGACATCGAAAAGCATAAAGATTATGTGACTTTAGTACAGGCTATAGAGAAACGGTTTGGGGATAGTCACATGCAGGAGGTCTTCAAGGTCCAATTGCAAAGCCGAATGCAGCAAAGAGGAGAAACACTGCAGCAGCTCCAAGCAGACGTGAGTAGACTTGCACATCTGTCATACCCCACCGCAGGCCAGGAAATTATCGACGAAATGGCAAAAGATGCATTTATCAGGGGAATTGCAGATTCGAAGCTACAGTCAGCAGTAAGGATGGCCGGGAAAAGAACCCTAGCTGAAGCACTTGCCTTCGCTCTGGCGATGGAAGTATCCAATCAGGCTTCCAAAGGAATGCATTTCGTAAGTGAAATAGTATCTGGTGAATGCTCCTGCTCAAGACCAACTACCATGCAACGAAATATCTGGCGGGAGAGACGAAGGATGCGCTGCTGGAACTGCGATAAAGTAGGACATTTGCAAGGGCATTGTAAAGAACCGGTACGACGAGAAGGCTGCCTGCACTGGGGTTACAGGCAAATAGAAAGAAAAACCGGCAGAAACGGCTACCAAGAAACCGGTCAAATTTCCAGAAGCCATCAGTTAGGAAATGCTTACTTCGCGGGGCAGAAGTCTGTAGCAGGAGTCGACTCCAGGGTAATTATCCCAGTCTCACAGGTAAAACAATACAACGAAAGCCGCCCAGCAGAAGTAGTCAGTGGTAAAGAAGCGAAACAACAGGCAACTATCCAAACGATCAGGACTGAGCCAATAGTGGGTTGGAGTATAGACGAAATCCGTTCCTCCCAACAGGCAGACAATGACATCGAACCAATATTGGCCTGGAAGGAACACGAGGAAAGACCAAGCTGGCAGCAGATATCAGATCGGAGCCAAACTCTGAAGGCATACTGGGCACAGTGGGACTCGCTTTTTGTGCAAGATGGATTGCTGAAGAGAAAATGGGAAAGTGCAGATGGGACAACATCTCGTATGCAGCTAATTGTGCCACGGTCCAGAGTCAACCAAGTGCTCCATGAAATACATGACGGAATCTCAGGAGGCCATTTGGGAATAAATAAGACGTTGGAAAAGGTAAGGGAACGTTTCTATTGGCTAAGCGCTAAACAAGATGTCGAGAATTGGTGCAAAAAGTGCATAAGATGTGCGGCTACCAAGGGCCCAAAAGTAAAGCCACATGGACAAATGCAACAATACAATGTCGGAGCACCTTTCGAACGAATAGCCATCGACATCGCTGGGCCGTTTCCCGAAACCTTTAATGGAAACCGATATACTCTCGTAGTCATGGATTACTTCAGTAAGTGGCCGGAAGTGTTTGCCATCCCAAATCAAGAGGCTAAGACCGTAGCCGAACAGATAGTCAACAACTGGGTGAGCAGATTTGGGGTCCCAATAGAGCTGCACTCTGATCAAGGGCGAAACTTTGAATCAAAAGTCTTCCAGGAAATATGCCAATATTTGGGAATAAGAAAGACAAGGACAACGCCACTACACCCTCAATCTGATGGAATGGTCGAGCGATTCAATCGGACCTTGAATGAGCATCTATCTAAGGTTGTCAGCAACTGCCAGCGGGATTGGGATCGACACATACCCCTCTTCTTAATGGCCTACCGAAACGCGGTCCATAGCTCAACAGGGCACACACCATCCGAGATCTTATTTGGTCAAACAATTCGGTTGCCAAGTGAAGCAAAATTCGGATCCCCACCGACGGAGCCCAAAGAGGTGAACGAGTACGTGAATGACTTACGCAGCAGGATTCGTAAATTGCATGAAGACACCAGAGAAAAGATGAAGCTAGCAAGCAGCCGCATGAAAACTAGGTACGATATCAAGGCGAAATCTTCCGGTTTCAACGAAGGAGATCTGGTTTGGCTGTATAATCCTCAGCGTAAGAAAGGCAAATCACCAAAATTGCAACAGGACTGGGAAGGTCCATACAAGGTGATAACCCGCATTAATGACGTTGTCTACCGGATCCAGCGTGGGGATCGAGGAAAAATGAAAGTGGTCCATTTGGATAGAATGTGTCATTTCAACGGGATGCTGAATGACGAAGTTGTTCGGGACGAACAACTGTAGGGAGGGAGCAATGTGATAACCACTCAAATGTGAGCAGCGACATCTAGCAGAAAATGTCGAAACTCGAAGGTTTCGATACTGGATTAGCAACTGGAGAGTAGAATCGAATTTTCTAGCAAATTGGAAATTGTATGGGACGCTGGATGGCGAGGATTGTTCTCGAAATATGTCATTCGAGTATAAATACCAGCATCCCAAAGGTATGCAAATGAGTTCCAAAGTTGAATTTGAAGTGTTAATTAGAAGAAGTGATTAAGTGGTTTAAGTAAAAGATAAGAAAAGTATATGTGGTTGAGAAATTGAATTGTACTGAGAGAAAGAATTAAATAGTGAATTGTAACTGTACTGAATAAAGGCTGTTATAAGAGTTTCAAGCAATGAAAAAAATACTGGGAATTATATCTCGAATCACTCTGAGTGAAGAAAACCTCTCCGTCCTATTCGGACTCCCACCCCTGGAGAGCAAACATAGAAACCAAACACACCTGAGTTTCAAACCACTACAAAAACAATTTTCCTTTCTCCTCCTTCTATCTTTCCGCCCGCGCCCTGGCAACAGTAAAAGGGTATCAACCCCTTAAGCGCGCGTAAATTATAAAAAAAAAAAAAAAAAAAAAGGGATTTGTATTGAAAAGAATAAGTTCTATCATTTGTACCCACACAAACATTTTACAATATTGTACAATATTGTAAAATGTTTGTGTGGGTACAAATAATAGAACTTATTATTTTCAATACAAATCCCTTTATTCAGTACAGTTACAATTCACTATTTAATTCTTTCTCTCAGTACAATTCAATTTCTCAACCACTTACACTTTTCTTATCTTTTACTTAAACCACTTAATCACTTCTCCTAATTAACACTTCAAATTTCACTTTTGAACTGATTTGCATACCTTTGGGATGCTGGTATTTATACTCGAATGACATACTTCGAGAACAATCCTCGCCATCCAGCGTCCCATACAATTTCCAATTTGCTAGAAAATTCGATTCCACTCTCCAGTCGAGACTTTGTTATTCCAGTATCGAAATCTTCTGGTCTTCGACATTTTCTGCTAGATGTCGCTGCTCACATTTAAGTGGTTATCACATTGCTCCCTCCCTACAGTTGTTCGTCCCGAACAACTTCGTCATTCAGCATCCCGTTGAAATTACACATTCTATCCAAATGGACCACTTTCAATTTTCCTCGATCCCCACGCTGGATCCGGTAGACAACGTCATTAATGCGGGTTATCACCTTGTATGGACCTTCCCAGTCCTGTTGCAATTTTGGTGATTTGCCTTTCTTACGCTGAGGATTATACAGCCAAACCAGATCTCCTTCGTTGAAACCGGAAGATTTCGCCTTGATATCGTACCTAGTTTTCAAGCGGCTGCTTGCTAGCTTCATCTTTTCTCTGGTGTCTTCATGCAATTTACGAATCCTGCTGCGTAAGTCATTCACGTACTCGTTCACCTCTTTGGGCTCCGTCGGTGGGGATCCGAATTTTGCTTCACTTGGCAACCGAATCGTTTGACCAAATAAGATCTCGGATGGTGTGTGCCCTGTTGAGCTATGCACCGCGTTTCGGTAGGCCATTAAGAAGAGGGGTATGTGTCGATCCCAATCCCGCTGGCAGTTGCTGACAACCTTAGATAGATGCTCATTCAAGGTCCGATTGAATCGCTCGACCATTCCATCAGATTGCGGGTGTAGTGGCGTTGTCCTTGTCTTTCTTATTCCCAAATATTGGCATATTTCCTGGAAGACTTTTGATTCAAAGTTTCGCCCTTGATCAGAGTGCAGCTCCATTGGGACCCCAAATCTGCTCACCCAGTTGTTGACTATCTGTTCGGCTACGGTCTTAGCCTCTTGATTTGGGATGGCAAACACTTCCGGCCACTTACTGAAGTAATCCATGACTACGAGAGTATATCGGTTTCCATTAAAGGTTTCGGGAAACGGCCCAGCGATGTCGATGGCTATTCGTTCGAAAGGTGCTCCGACATTGTATTGTTGCATTTGTCCACGTGGCTTTGCTTTTGGACCCTTGGTAGCCGCACACCTTATGCACTTTTTGCACCAATTCTCGACATCTTGTTTAGCGCTTAACCAATAGAAACGTTCCCTTACCTTTTCCAACGTCTTGTTTATTCCCAAATGGCCTCCTGAGATTCCGTCATGTATTTCATGGAATACTTGGCTGACTCTGGAACGTGGCACTATTAGCTGCATACGAGATGTTTTCCCATCTGCACTTTCCCATTTTCTCTTCAGCAATCCATCTTGCACAAAAAGCGAGTCCCACTGTGCCCAGTATGCCTTCAGAGTTTGGCTCCGATCTGATATCTGCTGCCAGCTTGGTCTTTCCTCGTGTTCTTTCCAGGCCAATATTGGTTCGATGTCATTGTCTGTCTGTTGGGAGGAACGGATTTCGTCTATACTCCAACCCTCTATTGGCTCAGTCCTGATCGTTTGGATAGTTGCCTGTTGTTTCGCTTCTTTACCACTGACTACTTCTGCTGGGAGGCTTTGGTTGCATTGTTTTACCTGTGAGACTGGGATAATTACCCTGGAGTCGTCGACTCCTGCTACAGACTTCTGCCCCGCGAAGTAAGCATTTCCTAACTGATGGCTTCTGGAAATTTGACCGGTTTCTTGGTAGCCGTTTCTGCCGGTTTTTCTTTCTATTTGCCTGTAACCCCAGTGCAGGCAGCCTTCTCGTCGTACCGGTTCTTTACAATGCCCTTGCAAATGTCATACTTTATCGCAGTTCCAGCAGCGCATCCCTCGTCTCTCCCGTGGGATATTTCGTTGCATGGTAGTTGGTCTTGAGCAAGAGCATTCACCAGATACTATTTCCCTTACGAAATGCATTCCTTTGGAAGCCTGATTGGATGCTTCCATCGCCAGAGCGAAGGCAAGTGCTTCAGCAAGGATTCTTTTCCCGGCCATCCTTACTGCTGATTGTAGCTTCAAATCTGCAATTCCCCCAATGAATGCGTCCTTTGCCATTTCGTCGATTATTTCTTGGCCTGCGGTGGGATATGACAAATGTGCCAGTCTACTCACGTCTGCTTGGAGCTGTTGCAGTGTTTCTCCTCGTTGCTGCATACGGCCTTGCAATTGAACCTTGTAAACTTCCCGCATGTGGCTATCCCCAAACCGTTTCTCGATAGCCTGCACTAAAACCATATAGTCTCTATTCTTTTCGATATCGATTGTTTGTAACAATTCTGCCGCAGGACCACGTAAGGCCATCGCTAGGGCAAAGCACTTCTCCTTATTGTCCCATTCGTTTGCACAGGCAGCCATTTCAAACTGCTTCTTATAAGTAGACCATGAGGTCTGACCATCGAATGAGGGAGGCTTCAACTCTTTTCTCCTTGGACCGCTTAAAGAACATTCTCGCAGTTTCTGTTTTCGCACTGTGTAGAGCTCTTTTGTCAGTTGGTGAACTTTGCTGTCCATTTCTTCGAATTTTTCGCCAACATTCTTCTCTATTCTATCAAATTTGTCATCAACGTTCTTCTCTATTCTTTCAAATTTGTCATCGATTTCTTCGAATTTTTGCTGGAGAATGTTCTTTTGTTCTTCCAGATTATTCTTTTGTTCATCCATTTTCTGTTGAAGACCGTGCAGATTGTTGGTTTGTTCGTTGAATTTTTGTTCAATGCTGCTCTTCTGCTCATTGATGACAATGACAGTACAGTTACAATTCACTATTTAATTCTTTCTCTCAGTACAATTCAATTTCTCAACCACTTATACTTTTCTTATCTTTTACTTAAACCACTTAATCACTTCTCCTAATTAACACTTCAAATTACACTTTAGAACTGATTTGCATACCTTTGGGATGCTGGTATTTATACTCGAATGACATACTTCGAGAACAATCCTCGCCATCCAGCGTCCCATACAATTTCCAATTTACTAGAAAATTTGATTCCACTCTCCAGTCGAGACTTAGTTATTCCAGTATCGAAATCTTCTGGTCTTCGACATTTTCTGCTAGATGTCGCTGCTCACATTTAAGTGGTTATCACAATATCATTGGTCAATCCACGAAGTTTTCAGCAACCAAATATCGTAGAAAAATTCAACAATAAGTCAGCAATAAAAATCTTAACAATGCAGTAACAAATTATAGGCAACAAAACAGCTTGCCAACAATATCTTAAGCTCCTAACTAGCGTTTGTACTCGTATAAAGATGTGGTAAAAAAAAGATCAAAAGTAAGGAGGTTGTGCAAACATAGCAACAGTTTGGTTTTACGTGAAATTCATGTTAAATGATTTTTCTTTTCCTTTAGCTGGCTGTGGTACTCCTTCGTATTATTGGTAGTTTCATTATCCGCGCTGGGTGTTCTGTACGTTTTTTGTGTCAAACCCATTCCCGAGCCATGTCACTCAACAATTTCGCTGAATGCAAACTTTTTCCCGCTCCGTGTAATCCTTCAGCATCCAGGAAAGAACTTGAAGCTCCCTGCAGGATAAACAGTGAGTGAGTTAAGTTAATTTAGGCCATTTATATATATATATATTTGCCATTATTATTGCCAATTTTCCAAAATAAGTTCTGCAAAAGAGTTTAAACTTTTAAAAAATTCACGTGCATTCATTATAATCGATTGCCCTGTCCATCTTAGAAGACTTGTTTCAGCACAACTGAATAACTTCGTAAAATTAAGGATGAACTGCTTTGGCGCTACAGTTTTAGAAAAAATTGTTTTGTTTCGCGGTGAAAGAAATCTACACAATTAAAAGGTACTGTGCACTACTACAGTATAAGCACAGATAATAAATCTATATAGATTTATATCTGTGGTATAAGTACTAGCCCCTGAACAATATGCGATGAAAACGATGCACAGGAAAAAAACGTTAAACCGCAGCGCAAAGACATATCCATGTCAAAAGCATTTTAAGCGATAAGGCACTTTTCCATCTCCAAGGGTTTGCTAATAATGTAAAATGCTTGGTGTAGGTACAAATGATAGAACTTATTCCTTTCAATACACTCGCTTATCCAATACAATAGCAATTCACAATTCAGCCACTTTTTTTAACCCCTTTTACTTTTCTGTATCTTTTACTTAAGCCACTTGATCACTTCTCGTAATTCACATTTCAAATTCTACTTTAGAACTGAATTGCATATCTTGGGGGATACTGATATTTATTCTCCCCTGACATCCCGTTAAGCGTTCCATACATTTTTTAATTTTGCTAGAAAAACCGATATATATTTCTATTCTCTTCTGCTATTCAAATATAGATGACGCTGTTCACGTTGAAACGAATATCACACTCATCACTTCGTTGAAATGACCATTCTATACAAATTTTCATTCACTTTTCCTTGATCCTCACGCTGATTATACAGCCACACCAGATCTCCTTCGTTGAAGCCGGGAGATTTCGCTTTGATGTCGTATTTAGTGAACTTTCTAACGCTGGATGGTGCAGATTGTTCTCGGAAGATGTCAGGAGAGTATAAATATCTGTGGCGGTTTTTGTATCACAAGCACGAACCCATGTCAAGAACAGCAGCGCCAACCAACGGATATTCGATTTCTTAAACTATCACTTTGATTTTTGTTCTCTCTGCCATAGCTCAACTAGCCACGCGCTTCACATTTTCTTTCGCCTTGTATAATTTAATTTGTTTCAATAATAAATATTTTTTCATACGCAATCCAGGACACATTCTTTTTTGTGGGCAACAGAAAGAAGTACCCATAACTGGTGACCCCGACGTGATTCAAATGGATTGCAATCTAACCTTCATTGTTTGCGTTTCAACAACCCATTCCATTTCTACACGACTGCGGATATCTTTATGTGACAATGTTTCTTCAGCGCACACCGCCACATCCACAACCCGGAGAACCAAATGCATTAGTGAGAAGGACGACGAAGCATGGGTTTCTTCAGCCGTCAACCCAGGTCAAACCCCATTTACTTCTGTGCAAATTGGACAAACATTTTCTAACATCTGTGATATTTAGGCCATTCACAACTCCAGAATGCCCCCATTCTGGAAAACCAATCCGGACCTGTGGTTTTTCCAAGTGAATCCATCTTCCAGGCGAATAACATTCGTTCCGACACCAGCAAATATCACCTGATAGTCAGTGCTCTCGGAACTGATGCACTGCAGGAAGTGTCAGACATTCTGAGAGCACCACCAACCAGAGATAAGTATTGTAATATGTTTGTGTGGGTACAAATGATAGAACTTATTCTTTTCAATACAAATCCCTTTATTCAGTACAGTTACAATTCACTATTTAATTCTTTTTCTCAGTACAATTCAATTTCTCAACCACATATACTTTTCTTATCTTTTACTTAAACCACTTAATCACTTCTTCTAATTAACACTTCAAATTCAACTTTGGAACTCATTTGCATACCTTTGGGATGCTGGTATTTATACTCGAATGACATACTTCGAGAACAATCCTCGCCATCCAGCGTCCCATACAATTTCCAATTTGCTAGAAAATTCGATTCTACTCTCCAGTTGCTAATCCAGTATCGAAACCTTCGAGTTTCGACATTTTCTGCTAGATGTCGCTGCTCACATTTGAGTGGTTATCACATTGCTCCCTCCCTACAGTTGTTCGTCCCGAACAACTTCGTCATTCAGCATCCCGTTGAAATGACACATTCTATCCAAATGGACCACTTTCAATTTTCCTCGATCCCCACGCTGGATCCGGTAGACAACGTCATTAATGCGGGTTATCACCTTGTATGGACCTTCCCAGTCCTGTTGCAATTTTGGTGATTTGCCTTTCTTACGCTGAGGATTATACAGCCAAACCAGATCTCCTTCGTTGAAACCGGAAGATTTCGCCTTGATATCGTACCTAGTTTTCATGCGGCTGCTTGCTAGCTTCATCTTTTCTCTGGTGTCTTCCTGCAATTTACGAATCCTGCTGCGTAAGTCATTCACGTACTCGTTCACCTCTTTGGGCTCCGTCGGTGGGGATCCGAATTTTGCTTCACTTGGCAACCGAATTGTTTGACCAAATAAGATCTCGGATGGTGTGTGCCCTGTTGAGCTATGGACCGCGTTTCGGTAGGCCATTAAGAAGAGGGGTATGTGTCGATCCCAATCCCGCTGGCAGTTGCTGACAACCTTAGATAGATGCTCATTCAAGGTCCGATTGAATCGCTCAACCATTCCATCAGATTGAGGGTGTAGTGGCGTTGTCCTTGTCTTTCTTATTCCCAAATATTGGCATATTTCCTGGAAGACTTTTGATTCAAAGTTTCGCCCTTGATCAGAGTGCAGCTCCATTGGGACCCCAAATCTGCTCACCCAGTTGTTGACTATCTGTTCGGCTACGGTCTTAGCCTCTTGATTTGGGATGGCAAACACTTCCGGCCACTTACTGAAGTAATCCATGACTACGAGAGTATATCGGTTTCCATTAAAGGTTTCGGGAAACGGCCCAGCGATGTCGATGGCTATTCGTTCGAAAGGTGCTCCGACATTGTATTGTTGCATTTGTCCATGTGGCTTTACTTTTGGACCCTTGGTAGCCGCACACCTTATGCACTTTTTGCACCAATTCTCGACATCTTGTTTAGCGCTTAGCCAATAGAAACGTTCCCTTACCTTTTCCAACGTCTTGTTTATTCCCAAATGGCCTCCTGAGATTCCGTCATGTATTTCATGAAGCACTTGGTTGACTCTGGATCGTGGCACAATTAGCTGCATACGAGATGTTGTCCCATCTGCACTTTCCCATTTTCTCTTCAGCAATCCATCTTGCACAAAAAGCGAGTCCCACTGTGCCCTGTATGCCTTCAGAGTTTGGCTCCGATCTGATATCTGCTGCCAGCTTGGTCTTTCCTCGTGTTCCTTCCAGGCCAATATTGGTTCGATGTCATTGTCTGCCTGTTGGGAGGAACGGATTTCGTCTATACTCCAACCCTCTATTGGCTCAGTCCTGATCGTTTGGATAGTTGCCTGTTGTTTCGCTTCTTTACCACTGACTACTTCTGCTGGGAGGCTTTCATTGCATTGTTTTACCTGTGAGACTGGGATAATTACCCTGGAGTCGTCGACTCCTGCTACGGACTTCTGCCCCGCGAAGTAAGCATTTCCTAACTGATGGCTTCTGGAAATTTGACCGGTTTCTTGGTAGCCGTTTCTGCCGGTTTTTCTTTCTATTTGCCTGTAGCCCCAGTGCAGGCAGCCTTCTCGTCGTACCGGTTCTTTACAATGCCCTTGCAAATATCCTACTTTATCGCAGTTCCAGCAGCGCATCCTTCGTCTCTCCCGTGGGATATTTCGTTGCATGGTAGTTGGTCTTGAGCAGGAGCATTCACCAGATACTATTTCCCTTACGAAATGCATTCCTTTGGAAGCCTGATTGGATGCTTCCATCGCCAGAGCGAAGGCAAGTGCTTCAGCAAGGGTTCTTTTCCCGGCCATCCTTACTGCTGATTGTAGCTTCAAATCTGCAATTCCCCCAATGAATGCGTCCTTTGCCATTTCGTCGATTATTTCTTGGCCTGCGGTGGGATATGACAAATGTGCCAGTCTACTCACGTCTGCTTGGAGCTGTTGCAGTGTTTCTCCTCTTTGCTGCATACGGCCTTGCAATTGAACCTTGTAAACTTCCCGAATGTGGCTATCCCCAAAGCGTTTCTCGATAGCCTGCACTAAAACCATATAGTCTCTATTATTTTCGATATCGATTGTTTGTAACAATTCTGCCGCAGGACCACGTAAGGCCATCGCTAGGGCAAAGCACTTTTCCTTATTGTCCCATTCGTTTGCACAGGCAGCCATTTCAAACCGCTTCTTATAAGTAGACCATGAGGTCTGACCATCGAATGAGGGAGGCTTCAAATCTTTTCTCCTTGGACCGCTTAAAGAACATTCTCGCAGTTTCTGTTTTCGCACTGCGTCGAGCTCTTTTGCCAGTTGCTGAACTTTGCTGTCCATTTCCTCGAATTTTTCGCCAACATTCTTCTCTATTCTATCAAATTTGTCATCAACGTTCTTCTCTATTCTTTCAAATTTGTCATCGATTTCTTCGAATTTTTGCTGGAGAATGTTCTTTTGTTCTTCCAGATTATTCTTTTGTTCATCCATTTTCTGTTGAAGACCGTGCAGATTGTTGGTTTGTTCGTTGAATTTTTGTTCAATGCTGCTCTTCTGCTCGTCCAATTTTTGTTCCAGACTGTTCTGGAGAATGTTCTTCTGTTCTTCCATATTTTTCTTTTGTTCGTCCAGCTTTTGTTCGAGACTATTCTTTTGTTCTTCCAGATTTTTCTTTTGTTCATCCAGCTTTTGTTCGAGGCTATTCTTTTGTTCTTCCAGATTTTTCTTTTGTTGGTCGAGACTGTTCTTCTGTTCGTCCATTTTTTTGTTTTGTTCGTCCATTTTTAATAAGAGGAGTTGCATCATTGCAGCCATGTCATCGCCGGTACTTGTCTGTTCATCCTCGTCAACATCAAAGGAATATGCATCAGGATCATGTCCCTCGTTGTTCAAAGCCTCCTGAAGTCGGAGCACCAGGTCACTTTTTCCTCCACTGGCGCTGAGGCTTCTCTTGTTCAACTCGGATTTGAGTTGGACGAGGGTCAACTGCAATAGTTTTCGACCCATTCTAGCCTTTTCAAATAGTCAGAAAACACTTTTTTTTTTTTTTTTTTTTTTTTTTTTTACACACACAATAAGTCCTATCCCACTTCTGACACCAATGTAATATGTTTGTGTGGGTACAAATGATAGAACTTATTCTTTTCAATACAAATCCCTTTATTCAGTAAAGTTACAATTCACTATTTAATTCTTTTTCTCAGTACAATTCAATTTCTCAACCACATATACTTTTCTTATCTTTTACTTAAACCACTTAATCACTTCTTCTAATTAACACTTCAAATTCAACTTTGGAACTCATTTGCATACCTTTGGGATGCTGGTATTTATACTCGAATGACATATTTCGAGAACAATCCTCGCCATCCAGCGTCCCATACAATTTCCAATTTGCTAGAAAATTCGATTCTACTCTCCAGTTGCTAATCCAGTATGGAAACCTTCGAGTTTCGACATTTTCTGCTAGATGTCGCTGCTCACATTTGAGTGGTTATCACAGTATGTTAATCTGAAGGCTTATCTGTTAAACCGTCTCTCCGACTCAGCAGATCTCCAGCTACACAAAGCAATTACTGAACTTGAGCTCAACTTTTAAGACAGATGAGGAGTCTTGCAGGCGACAGAGCTTCTGAGGATGTTCTACATGTCAGGTGGCTCGCTTTGCTACCACAAAACCTGCAGAGTATCCTCAAAATCTTTTGAGCAATAACACTCGACGACCTTGCCAGCGGTGCAGACACTCTAATGGAAAATGCACTCGGCCTATCAGTCATGGCAAAGTCAACTTACTTGAGGCGAGCACCATCACCAACCGAACATATTGCTGCTTCTTCAGTGGACTCAGTGGACTCAGTGAATCAAGAACTCATAGAGATCAGACGCTCATTATCTCAGCTGGTCACTCTCAACAAAGAAGTCCTCAATAAGCTGTCGAGGCCTTCAACCAACAACAGAACACGTTCATCCTCTCGACCTGGTACACGAGCTGTGTCACCAGCAACAGCCGGTGTGTGTTTCTTCCAAATCAACTGTAAACCTCCATGCAGCTTCAATCAGCTATCATCATCGGAAAACTAAATTTGCTGTCGTCAGTGCTGGCGGTTATATGCGGTTATATGCTGCAAACAACTCAGTAATAGAAACTTATAGGCAGCAAGGCGTCACCCTGAATCTGGGCATCCGACGTCCCCTTAAGTGGAACTTCATCATTGCCGACATAAAGTCTGCCATTTTTGGAGCCGATCTGCTAACCTACTACGGCCTCCTCATAGACCTCAAGGGACGCTGTCTCATCGACCGATTGACAAAACTTACTGTACCAGGCCAATTTTGCAAAGTTTCCATCTGCAGCATTTCTACCGTTGGCCCCGTAAACATCTCTGGCTCAACTTTAGAACCCGTTTACAGGTAACTTCTTTGTAAGTACATTGACGTTACTAGGCCATCGCCATTTCCTTCTACCAAAACGGATAATCCAGTCTCGCACTACATCGTAACTACAGGTCCATGGGTTGCAGAACGCCCACGTAGGCTCACTTGCGACAAACTAAAGGCAACCAAGGGAGATTTCGAAATGATTCTACAGCACGGAGTCATACGACCACCCAGCAGCCATTGGGCTAGCCCTCTGCATATGGTGCCAAAGAAACTGGGAGGCTGGCGCTCAACTGGTGATTACAGACGTCTCAACAAGCAAACTGTTCCCGACTGCTATCCAGTCCCGTATATCGATGATATGATACTGCGCTGTCATGGAGGCAACATATTTTCAACAATCGACTTAACACGGGCCTATCACCAAATACCGGTAGCTGAAGAAGATATTCAAAAGACAGCCATTACGACACCTTTCGGGCTTTTTGAGTTTTTGGGAATGCCACCTGGACTATGCCACACAGACGTTTCAAGGCCACGTGGACAACCTTTTGAGAGATGTTCCGTTTGTAGCATGCTATATCGATGACATGAACGTTTTCTCTCAAAACGAAGAGCAGCACAAACACCGCCTGGAAAACATCTTCAATATCCTACGTGACAATCATCTTACCATCAACTCTGACAAGTGTTAATGGGGCAAGGAGCAGGTAATTTAGCTTAGCTACACCATCAGCAAACATGGGTACTCTCCGCCGCTGGAAAAGGTTCAAGCTATCCTCTCCTACCCGAAACGGGAAACAATATGGGATCTTCGCCGTTTCCTGGGAATGGTAAATTATTATCGCCGTTGTATTCCGCATGCTGCTCGCATTCAAGCATCACTTAATAGTTACCTAAAGAACGCCAAAAAGCGGGACAACCGCAAGATCGAATGGACATCCGATTCAGAGGCAGCCCTCAAAAACTGTAAGGACATTGTTGCCTCGGCCGTCACATTGTAACAGCCGCTCGCAAATGTAACAGACAAAATTCAAACATCGCTTCAAATGCTGAAACTTACTAGCAGCAACGGCGATGTTAAAAAGAGTGGTTGTCTTAGCTTCCGTTCAGGGAGCATGGCCTTCAAACAGTGATGGAGAAGGGAAATTTTTTCTGATTTCGAGAGAGCGGATCGTGCATTTTTTTTTTTGAATAATTGTGCGGAATAGTTAAAGCTAGCAGGGAGGGATTGGCATCGCTGGATCGACATCAGCCAGCGATCCTCAATATGGTGACAACATCAGAGCATAGCAGTAAGTAACATGGCATGATATATGTTTTTTTTTTTTGTCGTAGTACAGTTGAGTGTGGGGACAAGAACTACACCATCCGTAGATGTCGCTGCTCACATTTAAGTGGTTATCACATTGCTCCCTCCCTACAGCTGTTCGTCCCGAACAACTTCGTCATTCAGCATCCCATTGAAGTGACACATTCTATCCAAATGGACCACTTTCAATTTTCCTCGATCCCCACGCTGGATCCGGCAGACAACGTCATTAATGCGGGTTATCTCCTTGTATGGACCTTCCCAGTCCTGTTGCAATTTTGGTGATTTGCCTTTCTTACGCTGAGGATTATACAGCCAAACCAGATCTCCTTCGTTGAAACCGGAAGATTTCGCCTTGATATCGTACCTAGTTTTCATGCGGCTGCTTGCTAGCTTCATCTTTTCTCTGGTGTCTTCATGCAATTTACGAATCCTGCTGCGTAAGTCATTCACGTACTCGTTCACCTCTTTGGGCTCCGTCGGTGGGGATCCGAATTTTGCTTCACTTGGCAACCGAATTGTTTGACCAAATAAGATCTCGGATGGTGTGTGCCCTGTTGAGCTATGGACCGCGTTTCGGTAGGCCATTAAGAAGAGGGGTATGTGTCGATCCCAATCCCGCTGGCAGTTGCTGACAACCTTAGATAGATGCTCATTCAAGGTCCGATTGAATCGCTCGACCATTCCATCAGATTGAGGGTGTAGTGGCGTTGTCCTTGTCTTTCTTATTCCCAAATATTGGCATATTTCCTGGAAGACTTTTGATTCAAAATTTCGCCCTTGATCAGAGTGCAGCTCCATTGGGACCCCAAATCTGCTCACCCAGTTGTTGACTATCTGTTCGGCTACGGTCTTAGCCTCTTGATTTGGGATGGCAAACACTTCCGGCCACTTACTGAAGTAATCCATGACTACGAGAGTATATCGGTTTCCATTAAAGGTTTCGGGAAACGGCCCAGCGATGTCGATGGCTATTCGTTCGAAAGGTGCTCCGACATTGTATTGTTGCATTTGTCCATGTGGCTTTACTTTTGGGCCCTTGGTAGCCGCACATCTTATGCACTTTTTGCACCAATTCTCGACATCTTGTTTAGCGCTTAGCCAATAGAAACGTTCCCTTACCTTTTCCAACGTCTTATTTATTCCCAAATGGCCTCCTGAGATTCCGTCATGTATTTCATGGAGCACTTGGTTGACTCTGGACCGTGGCACAATTAGCTGCATACGAGATGTTGTCCCATCTGCACTTTCCCATTTTCTCTTCAGCAATCCATCTTGCACAACAAGCGAGTCCCACTGTGCCCAGTATGCCTTCAGAGTTTGGCTCCGATCTGATATCTGCTGCCAGCTTGGTCTTTCCTCATGTTCCTTCCAGGCCAATATTGGTTCGATGTCATTGTCTGCCTGTTGGGAGGAACGGATTTCGTCTATACTCCAACCCTCTATTGGCTCAGTCCTGATCGTTTGGATAGTTGCCTGTTCTTTCGCTTCTTTACCACTGACTACTTCTGCTGGGAGGCTTTCGTTGCATTGTTTTACCTGTGAGACTGGGATAATTACCCTGGAGTCAACTTCTGCTACAGACTTCTGCCCCGCGAAGTAAACATTTCCCAACTGATGGCTTCTGGAAATTTGACCGGTTTCTTGGTAGCCGTTTCTGCCGGTTTTTCTTTCTATTTGCCTGTAACCCCAGTGCAGACAGCCTTCTCGTCGTACCGGTTCTTTACAATGCCCTTGCAAATGTCCTACTTTATCGCAGTTCCAGCAGCGCATTCTTCGGCTCTCCCGCGGGATATTTCGTTGCATAGTAGTTGGTCTTGAGCAGGAGCATTCACCAGATACTATTTCCCTTACGAAATGCATTCCTTTGGAAGCCTGATTGGATGCTTCCATCGCCAGAGCGAAGGCAAGTGCTTCAGCAAGGGTTCTTTTCCCGGCCATCCTTACTGCTGATTGTAGCTTCAAATCTGCAATTCCCCTGATGAATGCGTCCTTTGCCATTTCGTCGATTATTTCTTGGCCTGCGGTGGGATATGACAAATGTGCCAGTCTACTCACGTCTGCTTGGAGCTGTTGCAGTGTTTCTCCTCGTTGCTGCATACGGCCTTGCAATTGAACCTTGTAAACTTCCCGCATGTGGCTATCCCCAAACCGTTTCTCGATAGCCTGCACTAAAACCATATAGTCTCTATTCTTTTCGATATCGATTGTTTGTAACAATTCTGCCGCAGGACCACGTAAGGCCATCGCTAGGGCAAAGCACTTTTCCTCATTGTCCCAGTCGTTTGCACAGGCAGCCATTTCAAACTGCTTCTTATAAGTAGATCATGAGGTCTGGCCATCGAATGAGGGAGGCTTCAACTCTTTTCTCCTTGGACCGCTTAAAGAACATTCTCGCAGTTTCTGTTTTCGCACTGTGTCGAGCTCTTTTGCCAGTTGCTGAACTTTGCTGTCCATTTCTTCGAATTTTTCGCCAACATTCTTCTCTATTGTATCAAATTTGTCATCAACGTTCTTCTCTATTCTATCAAATTTGTCATCAACGTTCTTCTCTATTCTTTCAAATTTGTCATCGATTTCTTCGAATTTTTGCTGGAGAATGTTTTTTTGTTCTTCCAGATTATTCTTCTGTTCATCCATTTTCTGTTGAAGACCGTGCAGATTGTTGGTTTGTTCGTTGAATTTTTGTTCAATGCTGCTCTTCTGCTCGTCCATTTTTTGTTCCAGACTGTTCTGGAGAATGTTCTTCTGTTCGTCCATTTTTTGTTCCAGACTGTTCTTCTGTTCTTCCAGATTTTTCTTTTGTTGGTCGAGACTGTTCTTCTGTTCGTCCATTTTTAATAAGAGGAGTTGCATCATTGCAGCCATGTCATTGCCGGTACTTGTCTGTTCATCCTCGTCAACATCAAAGGAATATGCATCAGGATCATGTCCCTCGTTGTTCAAAGCCTCCTGAAGTCGGAGCACCAGGTCTCTTTTTCCTCCACTGGCGCTGAGGCTTCTCTTGTTCAACTCGGATTTGAGTTGGACGAGGGTCAACTGCAATAGTTTTCGACCCATTCTAGCCTTTTCAAATAGTCAGAAAACACTTTTTTTTTTTTTTACACACACAATAAGTCCTATCCCACTTCTGACACCAATGTAAAATGTTTGTGTGGGTACAAATGATAGAACTTATTCTTTTCAATACAAATCCCTTTATTCAGTACAGTTACAATTCACTATTTAATTCTTTCTCTCAGTACAATTCAATTTCTCAACCACTTATACTTTTCTTATCTTTTACTTAAACCACTTAATCACTTCTTCTAATTAACACTTCAAATTCAACTTTGGAACTGATTTGCATACCTTTGGGATGCTGGTATTTATACTCGAATGACATACTTCGAGAACAATCCACGTCATCCAGCGTTCCATACAATTTCCAATTTGCTAGAAAATTCGATTCTACTCTCCTCGACTGACTTTGCTAATCCAGTATCGAAACCTTCTAGTCTTCGAGTTTCGACATTTTCTGCTAGATGTCGCTGCTCACATTTGAGTGGTTATCACATTATTATTTTCAATACAAATCCCTTTATTCAGTACAGTTACAATTCATTATTTAATTCTTTCTCTCAGTACAATTCAATTTCTCAACCACTTATACTTTTCTTATCTTTTACTTAAACCACTTAATCACTTCTCCTAATTAACACTTCAAATTACACTTTAGAACTGATTTGCATACCTTTGGGATGCTGGTATTTATACTCGAATGACATACTTCGAGAACAATCCTCGCCACCCAGCGTCCCATACAATTTCCAATTTGCTAGAAAATTCGATTCCACTCTCCAGTCGAGACTTTGCTAATCCAGTACCGAAATCTTCTAGTCTTCGAGTTTCGACATTTTCTGCTAGATGTCGCTGCTCACATTTGAGTGGTTATCACAATATTTTGACAGTGAAAGGCCGATCTTACAAACGGGCGTGTACGGGAATGCTTGCGATTAAAAAACTCAGCCCATCTATACCCCGGGAGAAAAACCTTTCAAAAGTCTCCACTCAGCACAGGACTGTCACTTTCACCAAATTAGTCACCATTTTGACATTTATTAATTGTTTTTGTGTTGTTTAGTAATTGTGGAATTTACGTGAAAAACAAATGTTTAAAAATTTCCATAGTTTATTAGGAAAATTGTTAAATTTCTGAAAGATACTTATCTAAATATAAATTTAAGAAGATAAATTAAAATTTTCCATCGAATTAATTGATACAAATATAATCAAAAGCATAAAAAAAACAAATCGATCATGGTTGGGATTCTGGATGAATCGTTTGTGAAATTTCCAATAAATTCGCGCATCAGAGTGAATGAAAACAGTGGCACTGTTAAATATGTTGGCGAGGTAAAGTAATTATTTTTTCAAAGTTACGTTCAAAGAATTGGTTTGAGAATTAATTTTGTTCTAAAAAAAAAGGTAATGGGTTATGATGGATTATGGATTGGTATCGAGTGGGATGAGCCCATACGAGGTAAACACAATGGAATTGTGGGCGGACAAAGATACTTTCAGACTGGACATCCGACATCTGGGAGTTTTATACGTCCTGGGAAAGTACAAAAATTTGAATCTTTGGAAGAAGCCGCAAGAGAACGTTATTTGAATTCGAAAGGAGCTATTTTGGATAAAGAATTGTTGCGTCAAACACAATTGCATCTGCAGGCTTCACTAATGGAAATTGTTGGTATGGAAAAGATTGCTCGGAAACAAAGTAAATTTGAGCAATTGATGGAAGTAAGTGTTGATGGATCGAATGTTAACTCGGCTGGCTATTTAATGGAATTTTCGAATTTAACTACACTGAACTTGAGTCGAACTTTAATATGGAATTGGCAAACTGTTGCAGATATAACTTCACAAGTACCTACGCTTGTCAACTTGAATTTGAGGTAGGAAATTGGTTAGATTTGAAGATGTACATATATTCACATATGCGGTTTTTGTTTTGATATAGTTGCAATAAATTGAAAGTGCCTAGGAATGAGCAAATTGTTGACCTGGAACCATCTTTCCGCAACTTAGAACGTATTAATTTAGGGAATAGCGGATTCACGAACTGGAATGATGTTAAGACTATTGCTAAATTGTGGCCAAATATTTTATCGGTTGGATTGCAAGAGAATAATATCGCAGAACTGACACCAGTGGATTGTATGGAGATATTTAGGAATTTACGGTAAGCATATTTGGTCTCTGTGGCTGTTGGCTTTATTAGATTTCTTTTCAGCATCCACTGAACCCAATAATCCATGTCTATGCTACATTCGGGCAAACTATATTTGATATTATTTTGTGTATTCGACCACCATGGTCGTAGTTGATTTGCATGTGATCATATTAAAACTTTTCTGCCATTCGGTTCATTGGTTGAAACTTGCCTTTTCCTTGATAGTCTGTTCATATAATTTTAATCATTCATTGATATTTTCGTCTTCGATTACATGGTAGTGTTACGATAACGGCGAGTATTTAAATCAAATGAGTGCTTTATAAATGTGTATTAAGTTGTGTATGCCATTTCGATTTCCTTTGAAAGACTTCAATGGCTTTTTAACTTAAAGGCTACTGCAACAATAGAAATACATATGATAACTCAATTAAAATGCAACACAAATGAAATATTCATGATATGCCTCTTCTTGCCATGCGTCTCATATATGTTGTTTCCCATTCTTATCATAGAAATTTTTTTTTTTTTTGTGTTCGTACTTTTTGTTCTTATTTATTCTTCTCTTATCTTTGATGTACATAAATGAACGTGGCATATTTTCTGATGCAGCTATTTCTTCGTTGCTTAGAAGTGACGTTTAAATACATCTACAATTCTTAGTGTATTGGTGACTAGGTTTCATTTACTGTTTCGAAAAACGTACTTCCCGTTTTTTTTTTTTTGTTTTTATTCTCCCTCCTTCTTTTGGCTCGATACTCCCTTCGCTGCTTTTGTTCTTCAATGCAGCGTAGCCTACAGACATCACCATACCAAAAAAATTCAACAAAGCTTTTGCGTGTCAAATTTTGCTGGTATATACAAGGGCTTCTAAAAGTAATGGCCCAGGGACTACCGTAATTAAGTCACGTTCTATACACGTTTGAATACTCAGTGACGTCTTAACTACTTACAATCCAATTTCCACATTTTTTTACAACAGCGTATATTTTACAAGATGGTAACAACATACATTTGGTTCGGTTGTGTATCAAACGAACTGTATTCAAAACTTTGGCAGTCATTGCCTATGTTGAATAGTTCAGTATGCCTGATAATGGAATCTGGATCTTCGTTGGCTGGCACTCCATGCTGCCGCCATATCTCTGCCTGATACTGTAATATCTTCGATTAACAACATTTTACACAGTCTTTCGAATTTTTTCGAATATAGATGAGGGCACAAGTTCTAAGTTTTAAATTTAAACAATCCTAGTTTCGAGTAGACTATGACTGGTAATACTTTTACTCAGGCTAGCGTCATTTTTTTTTTCTAACTTTAACTGACCATAAATTTTATGGTCACACAAATTTTTCGGTTGTAATTTTTAATGTCTATTCTGTTACTTCCTTACTCCAATACACTGTATCCAGAGGATAATGTTGTACATAGGTTAATAGCATCTCTAACCACATAAAACTCACAAATGGGTGGAGTGAAGTGGCGTATTATTGTCAAGAAATCACTTGACATCGACATGTCGAAATTCTTTTTTAAAATATCATTCGACGAGCTTAGCAGAGATGCCAAAACTTAGCATAATGGCATGATTATATATACTATGTAGATCTGTCAGAGCAGTGATATTGATGATATTAGTTAGGTCGATGGTGGACTTATAAAGCCTTAAAGCTCACAGATAAGAAACTACCTAATTGTTGATATAGTGTTTCAGGTGGCCCTAGATAAAATCCTAAGACTCAAGGTTTCCTTTCTTGAGAATCGGGCAAACGATGTTCAGGTTCATTCAATGGGCATGCTTTCATCTGATCATATTTAACATAATTTATGAGTTGGTGTATGTTGGTGTATGTTGGTGTATGGTGTATTTGTAGGTAGCCTGGTTTTGTACTGCAGCTTTATTGGCTACCCAGATCTTTTCCTGGTCGGGTGTACGCGTTGTCTATTAAATGTTTCATATAGCTCTGAATGTGTATGTCTAGGTAAGTTGTAAGTGTTGACTTTTGGGTTCATCTTCGAACATACCATACCCATACCCTCGATCGAGCGTTCTAGCGCTTCTCTGCCTCTTCCTTTTTCTTCCTGAAAGGCTCAAGTTTCTCACGCTTCGATTGGTCATATAGCTCTCGTCCTTCTTTACAGCACTGTATTGTATGCCTCCTGTTTTGACGGTATTCTACGTCAAACCAAACCAGGTTTCATTGTTTTCGCTTAAAATATAGCATGTTAAAATATAGCAGGTTATGAAACCAGTTTTGCATCGAAGAAGACAGGAAAGGTTGGATAAAGAAAGTGCCGCACTGAAGTAAGCACACGTCTGCATAGCTGTAAAATGTTTCAAAGAGGCAACACCAATTTATTCGTAACGATAAATGTTGATATCTTAATACAGGTGATATAATCAAGTATAATACATCAAACCCCATATCTAAGATCTGATTATGTACTCTACATGAAGTTGAACTGTTCATGTAGACTGTAACACTATGCCACAAGGTACGCAAGACGTCCTTGACTTAATGAGGTAATAGTGGAAATAGTGGAAAATATAGTACTGGAATGCTTATATCAATGCACAAAGCAAAACAATATTTTATATTTACACTCTATGCAATCACCTATCATTACTTATTGGTATATTTACTTTGCATTGAGACCATACTCTTCACTATTATTGCGTTATTAACCGGTTTGTTTATCACTTTTCCAGTTTAGTAAAAAATTTTGTTTTTTGTTTACCATTTCAGTGAACTGGATTTGCATCGCACGAAACTGTCGGACTTTGAGCAAATTGTTAAGCTTGGAAACATAAAAACGTTGGAATCTTTGAATGTAATGGAAAATGGCATTGAGCAAGTGAAACTTCCCGACTGTGACCCAAATAAGAAGTTAAATATTTTTGTTGGCCTGGAAAAGTTGAATTTATTCTATAATCCGATTTATGATGAAGTAAGTGAGCTAATAAATATTTTTCTATATTCTAGATTGTTTAAAACTTCTCTCTGTAGATTGGCACGTTTAATGAACTCGACAAGCTTCCAGCTCTTACCAACCTTAGCATGACTCCACATTTGAAAAGTGATTTCGACGAAATGTTTTCCAAAGCAATAGCAACGATTCCTCAATTGAAAGTTCTCAATAAAATCAAAATCACAAAAGAAGACCGACGAGGGGCGGATTATGATATTTGGAAGAAGTACGCTGTCGACTGGTTACAGTGTGAAAAGAATCCCGAATTGAAGTTGTCATTTTGCAAGAAGCATCGTACATATTCGTTGTTGGTTAAAAGTAAATTCAGCTAGAAAATTGTTTCACCCTTTCATTGTTTTGAATTATTTTGCATTTGTTTTATAGAGTATGGCTCGCCGGCTGAGTTTATTCCGCGAAACGTATCAAAGGTCTCGTCTTTGATAAAACTTCGTATACAAAATAAAATCACAGGCGATGTGTGGGAGAAGAAGGTTCCTCGGAAAATTTCAGTTCAAACGCTACAGGGATTAATAATAAAACACTTTAAACTGGAGCATACAATGCCAAAGTTATGTTATGTGGATGCAAACCATCCTGATTTGATAGTTGAAATGGAGAATTCATCAAAAAATTTGGATTTTTACTCCATTCAGGAGGGTGATACCGTTACAATTGAGTGGTAATGCGCATAATTCGGGGGTCAGCGATAAATAATGCACCATTCAAAGGCAATATACTCTACAAAGCATTCGAATGGATGTAAGAGGACGTGATTATTAATGTATTAAATTTTTTTTAAAGATCATTTATTTTGCCCATGTTTTTGTTTTGTAATTACACAAAAAAGAATTGTCCTAATATTATTACTCTTTTTTTCATTTTTATTAAACACAAACATTGAATCGAGTTCTTCGATATTTATTTATATTTGAGCATTTATTTTTATCATTAATTTGGTTTGAAGAAATAAAAAACGAATTGATTGTACTTGTACTTGGAGAAAAGAACTATTATTACATATGCAGATTGCTTTAGCATTGAAAGTCATTTGTGGGACTTTTTTTACGAATACGATGGAGAGAGCATAAATGTTACTGGCTTTGATGGATAGTTTGATCCAAATGCAATCAAAATATAGGGTGGTTAGATAAAATGGCGGTACTAATGAACTCACCCTTAACTTAGCTATCATTGTTGCAACGCAACATGCATGATTCGTAAGCTTTTTAACAGAAAAATTGAAAGATCCACACATATGAAACGCCGACTGCTTATCAGGCATGTCCTCTTTTTTCATAATTTCATGGATCAGTAGGCTTACCCATTGTTTAGCCAAAAATTGAGAGACATAAATCCCATTGTGTGTTTGTGGAAGGTAATTCTGAAAATTGGTTTTCAATAGTGTAACTTTTAGCATCTCCCGAAGTTTTTTGTATATGTGTGTAATGAACGTTTAATCTGCCGTTGATGGCCAATGATGAAAAAATCTGTAGATAGATTGGCATAGACGAGTAATCCCACTATGGTTCAGTGACGTATAGCTGAACCATCGGTTGAATCAGCTGACCCAGAGATTTTTTGCAGACAATGACGATGCTGACAGACCATTTCCTAATTCGATAGCCATGTCAATAAAATAATGAAATAAAAACAGAATTTTAAATCATCTTAAAGGAAAAGAGAACATAGTTTTTTATTCCACACGATTAAAGCGATTTTGAGATAATTTAGTTGTCCGATCGATTCGTTTGGTTTCTTGCATACTCCGGCAAAGCCTGTAATTTGACTCCGCGACTTTTGACTGCGGAGGATACAATTCGTCTCTTTATTTTTTTGCTGATTGTCCTGGCGGCAAACAATCAACATAACATGTAACATTTATCTACGACAGCAATAGCGGACGGAAGAATTATCATCGCTTACATAGTACAAGTATCCAAATTGGGCTGTTCGAAAATAAGCGGAAAGCCAACGCTTTCAGACAGCATATTGTATGGGAATCAAGATGGGGCATTGGAAAGGGATATGTTTTTGCGCATGTGTTGCTAACAAGAGCTATGCAAAACTGTGCGCGGTGTGAAAATGTTGAAGCGTTGTAAGTTATGTGTCATGTTTTTCTTTTTTTGATTGAAAGATCCGTTATCTACAGGTCAACGATGAATTGAATCAATCGCAAACAGCTGGTATTAAGAAGGTTTCATCACCGCCCTACGTGCGTAGTGATGTAGCTTACCAAACTCCACCACAATGTAGTCCCTGTTCCAATCCAGAATTCAATTTTATGTGGTTAAAATTCCATCTCCGTAAGCAAATTATCCACTAATGCTTTATTTGCAGAATCCCCAAACTGGACTGCAATTCGACTGACTCCATACGACGAATTGTATTCCTGTATCATACTGAAATCGTTATTACGAGCTATTTCAATTTATACAATTCTGGGTGGCTTCGACATTCTGAAAAGACAACACCCGAAGGACGGTATATACAGATATTTTCTGCGGGAAATAACTTGACCCAGCTGTAAATAAATAGGCTTGTAAGTAAATAATAAATGCTACACACTTTGCGGTCAGTTCAAGCCTTCCAGATTGTGTTTTATCTACGCCAACACTTGAGTGCGTCTAATCTTCAATGAGACGAAGTCACTTTCTCACCCGAATAGTACAAAGAATACTTAACATCTTAACATACACAAACCCGCTAGCAAGACCGCTGCCTAAGCTTTTTCATCAATCCTACTCTTTAGGACTCTTCCCGAGTAAATTGTACAGCATTTGTCCAGCGTATCCCTAAAACAGGTGAATCTTCTCTCTCTTCCTATAGACCCATTGCATTAATGTCACTTTTTTTCAAGGTCATGGAAACGCTTTTATACCGTCAGTTCACGTAATATCTCATAACACAAACAATTTTCAATGACCGGCAGTACGGTTTTCGCAACAACAGGTCCACTGGTGATTTGATGACATCTCTCACCAAAAAGTGAAAACAAATTCTATACCAATCTGGCGAAAGCAGGGTAGATACATAGTATATTTCACAGGCAGTTTTTTTCAGTTTAAATACATTTTTATTTGACTAATTAATTTACTCTTACATGCTAGACAAAAAAATGCTTAAAAATTAGCTTAAATAACTTAAAATTATCTTATACTAACTTACTGACCCCATGCGGGCGCTCTAAGTTAAACCTAACACCTAAACTATGTCTTTCGACGAATCTTACATTCTAATTTTGTATTCAATTTAACATTACTTAATACTAGAACTAAGAAAATAAATTTTAACTAAAAACTTAGTAAATGGACTGTTTTTTTTTTATATTATAAAAACTAAAAACTTATAGACTACCTAACCTACTTAACCTACTTACATCTAATACATACACACACATACATATACATATACATCCATAATACCTATATACTTAATATATAAGTATATGCATATATATATATATATTTTTTTTTTTTTTAATTTTTAATTTTATTTTTTTTTTGTGTTTTTATATTTATTTTTTTTTCTTAAAAACTAACTTAATCCTACCTAAAACTATGTAAGCCGGCGATGGCTAATAAAATAGTCAGACGACCGACTTTGCTTCCTATGGAGCTACCTAGTACTGGAGGAATTGGACGACGAAACTTCCCGTCACTCAACCAGCCACCAAAATTGTTAGTGCTGCCGAGCGACATCCCTCATGTCGCGACTCCCTACCGCCCTACTGAACCGGAGACGCTCCGCACTGCCGTGTGCGACGTCTATGTCGTAGTTGAGTCGCCTGTCCGCAGCTGTTCGAGCGACGTGGAAGATTAGCGGAACCGCCAATCTGTCCTGGACCAGACTTTTACTATCTAGATAGAGGAACGCTTCTGGAGCAATAAAGCCGTCAAAGCGAACTCTCTCGTGATACATATAATTGGGGTAGAAAGCCCCGGAGATCAGGTTGTTCGATGAGGCCATTGCTCTTGCAATGTGCCTTCGAGATAACTTAATGACGAAGTTGTCCATTCTTATTAGGTTCGCCCTATTGTATAAGACCTCATTAGGATAGAATTTTATGTACTCAGACTCTGGTGTTCTGTATAAGCGAAGACAAGCCCTCTCAAACACCCGAATCTTTTCCAATAAACTTGCTCTCACGTTAAACCACACGGGACATCCAAATACAAGCATAGGTCGGATAAGGGCCATGTAGCAGATCACCTTCACCCTCGCATCGAGTTGGCTGTTATAAAACAGTCTCTTTGTAAGAGCAAAAGCACCTTTGGCTCTGGCCAGAGCAACCTCTATATGTTTGTTAAAATACAGAAATTGATCTAGCCAGATCCCGAGGTATCTGGCTACATTTCGACAAGCAAGTGGCTGTCCGTGTTGTCCGACGATAGAAAACTTTCGCCAATTCTTTCTGGTATCCCTAGAGGCCCCAGACAAAGGCGTCCTAAACAGAATAGTTTCCGACTTCTGAAAGTTTATTTTCAACTTCCAGTCATCGCAATATCGCTTAATTTGGTCGAAGTCACGCTGCAAAAGCATATTAATGACCTCAATCGTTGGACCCGATCTGTACGCGATTAAGTCGTCTGCGTACGCTATGGCATGGTGAAGTGAACTTATCAGATCACTTGTGTAAATGTTGAACAGGATCGGCGAATTTACCGCACCTTGTTGCAGACCGTTTTTAATGTTAAATGTTCCAGCAGAAGTCACATCGCCATTCTTCACGATGAACTGTCTACTGGAGAGCATATCAAAAAGAATATACAGCAGTGGTTTACTAATGCCCAACCTGTCCAGCTTGAAAAACAGTCCCTCTAACCATACGGTATCGAAGGCTTTCTCCAAGTCAATCAGGCAGGCACCAGTGCACTGATTCTTGCCTTTGTTCCATTGGATATCAGAAACCAGTTTAGACGCAGCATGAATAACATCATGCCCCGCCTTGAAACCGAATTGATTATCCGGAACTATATGTTTGTCCTCAACCCACTTAGTCAGGACTCTATTGATCACCTTCTCGAACACCTTACTGATGTTTGGAAGAAGACTTATTGAGCGGAGATTCGCCGGATTGGAAGTGTCTTTATCCCTTTTGGGGATGGGATGTACCACCGCAGTTTTTATTGCATTATTAAAGAGGGTGGTATAAATGTTCACCGCTTCTAGAGGGAGATGTCGAAGCACAATGTTCGGTATTTCATCGGTTCCCACTGATTTCTTACTTCTAAGTGATTCGAAGATCGTTTGGAGCTCTTCCTTCGAAATGAACGGGGGTAGTACCCTATCGTTGGTGATGACATTATTTGCCATATTCTCGTCATTGAACTGGGTGAAACCCGAGCTCTCGAATCGCCAATTCATTATTTCATTTCGAAGGTAGAAATTGTGCACAAGGACTCGATTCTCCAGGTCGTGGTTCGGGCCAATGATGTCATTCGCCTTATATACTTCCTGGAAAGTCGCTCCTATAGCCTCTACCTTCTCCTGCGGATCCTCGATCACAAAGAAGTTGTCATCATCAACAGCCTCATTTGGATCGATGCCTGCTGCTATAAGTATATTCTCGTTGTTCGTCGTTCGGGCGATTTTAAGACACGAAAGGTCGTTGTGATCTTTCCTCCGAAATATTTTATTTATTTGCGGGAACATATTCGGGTTGCTGGTGTTTACAGCCCGAATTTTGTTGTTCCAATACAAACTTACAGATGCTCTGTAATTTTCTTTTATTAATACTTGGAGGTTTTTGATCGACGACTTTAGCGTCATAATCTCCGGGTTATGTCTGTCAGTAAACTGTCTGTACAAGGTTTTTAGCCTTGACAGCAGTCTACTTTTATGTCGGTGCAGTGCGTCAATGGTTGCGTTGCGGAATAAGTCTTCGTTGTCAGTGTATTGATACCGAGGTATCGTTTTGTCCATTGTTCGTTTAATTGTCTCGTCCATTAGTTTTAGATACCTGTCAATCTCCTCGTTTGACAGATTTCTATTGGACGGTGGGTAGAGCGAATTCGAGGAGAGTGCTCTCGTCAGTGTTCTGGAGAAGTGTGTCCAACGCACCCTACTATAGTTGTAGGCATGCCTTTGAACAAACTCGTCCAATTCCGCAATTTCGTTCGGAACGGTTATTTCGGTACTGAGACCGCAATGGTCACTTTCATACACGAAAGTGTGTAGACAGTTTATGGTTTGTTGGTTTGTGCATGTCAGGTGTATTCGTATGTCGAACAGCAGGAGATCCAAATAGGACCCGTGTCTAGGAAACGACGGACTATCCGTCGCCTTAAGGCCGAGTCGATACATAACACTGTGTTGACCCCACCAATTGAATAGTAGGTTCCCTCTAGTATTTGGTGTATTATTTCCCCAATCACTATGTTTGGCGTTGAAATCTCCGCCGATAATAAAATAGTTGTCTTCCAATTCCAGCCTCAGAAATCGAAAAAGTGTCTCGAGCTCTGAGATAAATAAGGTGGATTGAGTAGCCTTAGGTGCATAGACAGACACCATGTACAACCGCTTTCCACGATGCATGCTTCCAGCACCTGGAACCTACGTACTACACGACTGTATACTCTTTTAAAACGTATACCTTTTCGTACGAAAATCGCAACGCCACCTCCCTGAATGGAGTTGGGTCGGTTTCTCCGTACTATTTTGTATCTTCTCTGCCTCATTTTGTGTCTTTTGGTAAGCTTAGTTTCGCTAACCAAAAGCACATCAGGGGATTGGTCGTTAAGCAACTTAAATAGTGCGGCTCGTCGTTCGAGCCTAATCAGTGAATTAACATTCACAGCAAGGACCTTCAAAGTTTGCTCCGCCATGTACGTACCCATTACGGCTGTAGGTGCGTTAGGCCTGGCAGCAGCGCGTATATTTGATCTACCCGCGTAGCTTGTTCTGTTATCTGACGTTGAAGCTGAGCCATCTGCCCCTGAATTGAGAGTAAGATTGCTAGCATGTCAGGTACCGGTTCAGCTGCTCTAGGCGCTGGGGCCTGAGAAGCTACCTTTGTTTTTTGTGCCGTATTACCCCTACCTGCCGCCATTTGGGCGTAGGTAATGTGGGGAGTAACGGCTGGTGTTTGGACCTGCACGAGTGGTCGCTTAACTTCCACTTTCTGCTGCCGAGCCAGATGTACTTTTTTTATGTATTGAAATTTGGGACAACCCCGATAGTTTGCGATGTGTCCCGTGTTCCTACATAACGCACAAGAGAGTTGGCTTTTTTCAGACTCTCCGTCCTTACGTATATTTCACAGGCATTTGACAAAGTTTGGCATCAGGCTCCTTTGTCGAAAATGCGTGCATTTTGTATCGATGAATTTCTTCTTCAATGGATTAGAAATTACTTTTCGGAACCCTCAATTCAAGTTGTCTTGGACTGTTTCAACTGATATCCACAAAATAAATGCTCCGTTCTGTCTCCGACACACTTTTTAATTTTCCTCAGCGATCTCTTGTCTGCTACTTCTAATCCAAAATATTTCTTTGATGACGACAGCATTCTTTGCTTTCCATATTCGTTTACGGACTTACGTCCCAGCTCTTCGGCTGTACAAAGTTCATTAAATTCCGATATTAACAGCAATACTAAATAGGGAACCATCAGCATAGTGGAAAGCGAAATTAAAATACCAAACCATTATCCATTAATGTCGTCGAAACCGAAAAACTTTCCATTCTCGGTATGTGTATCAGTGACAAAATATTTTAAAATGTTTGTGAGGGTACTTATTCTTTTCAACACAAATCGCTTTATTCAGTACAGTTACAATTCACTATTTAATTGTTTTCTTATCTTTTACTTAAACCACTTAATCACTTCTCATAATTAACACTTCAAATTCAACTGATGAACTAATTTGCATACCTTGAGGATGTTGGTATTTATACTTGAATGACATACTTCGAGAACAATCCTCGCCATCCAGCGTCCCATACAATTTCCAATTTGCTAGAAAATTCGATTCCACTCTCCAGTCATCAAGTATTATTATTCAAGTATCGAAATCTTCTGCTCTTCGAGTATCGACATCCTCTGCTATGTAAATCTAGACGTCGCTGCTCTTATTTAAATTGTTATCACACTGCTCCCTCCCTACAGTTGTTCGTCCCGAACAACTTCGTCATTCATCATTCCTTTGAAATGGCACATTCTATCCAAATGGATCACCTTCAATTTTCCTCGATCCCCACGCTGGATCCGGTAGGCAACGTCATTAATACGGATTGTCACCCTGTATGGACCTTACCAGTCCTGTTGCAATTTTGGTGATTTGCCTTTCTTACGCTGAGGATTATACAGCCAGACCAGATCTCCTTCGTTGAAACCGGAAGATTTCGCTTTCATATCGTACCTAGTCTTCATGTGGCTGCTTGCTAGCATCATCTTTTCTCTGGTGTCTTCATGCAATTTACGAATCCTGCTGCGTAAGTCATTCACGTACTCGTTCACCTCTTTGGGCTCCGTCGGTGGGGATCCGAATTTTGCTTCACTTGGCAACCGAATTGTTTGACCAAATAAGATCTCGGATGGTGTGTGCCCTGTTGAGCTATGGACCGCGTTTCGGTAGGCCATTAAGAAGAGGGGTATGTGTCGATCCCAATCCCGCTAGCAGTTGCTGACAACCTTAGGTAGATGCTCATTCAAGGTCCGATTGAATCGCTCGACCATTCCATCAGATTGAGGGTGTAGTGGCGTTGTCCTTGTCTTTCTTATTCCCAAATATTGGCATATTTCCTGGAAGATTTTTGATTCAAAGTTTCACCCTTGATCAGAGTGCAGCTCCATTGGGACCCCAAATCTGCTCACCCAGTTGTTGACTATCTGTTCGGCTACGTTCTTAGCCTCTTGATTTGGGATGGCAAACACTTCCGGCCACTTACTGAAGTAATCCATGACTACGAGAGTATATAGGTTTCCATTAAAGGTTTCGGGAAACGGCCCAGCGATGTCGATGGCTATTCGTTCGAAAGGTGCTCCGACATTGTATTGTTGCATTTAACCATGTGGCTTTACTTTTGGACCCTTGGTAGCCGCACACCTTATGCACTTTTTGCACCAATTCTCGACATCTTGTTTAGCGCTTAGCCAATAGAAACGTTCCCTTACCTTTTCCAACGTCTTATTTATTCCCAAATGGCCTCCTGAGATTCTGTCATGTATTTCATGGAGAACTTGGCTGACTCTGGACGATTAGCTGCATACGAGATGTTGTCCCATCTGCACTTTCCCATTTTCTCTTCAGCAATCCATCTTGCATACAAAGCGAGTCCCACTGTGTCCAGTATGCCTTCAGAGTTTGGCTCCGATCTAATATCTGCTGCCAGCTTGGTCTTTCCTCGTGTTCCTTCCAGGTCAATATTGGTTCGATGTCATTGTCTGCCTGTTGGGAGGAACGGATTTCGATATTTCCTCTATTGGCACAGTCCTGATTATTTGGATAGTGACCTGTACTTTCGCTTCTTTACGGTTGCAGTGTTCACATTTTATTCCGCACGGCCGACGAGAGAGAGCATCAGAATTTGAGTGGAGAGTTCCCTTGCGGTGTTGCACTTCAAAGTCGTAGCTCTGCAACTGCTCGATCCATCTTGCAACTTGGCCTTCAGGGTTCTTAAATTGGAGTAGCCATTTCAGAGCTGCGTGGTCTGTCCGGAGAATGAATTTTTGTCCATAGAGGTACTTATGGAAATGCTTCGTAGCCAGAATTAAAGCCAGAAACCCGCTTCTGGCTTTAATTCTCCATATTAAACTTGATGGAAAAATGATTTTTTTTTTTCTCGAGATATCAATGGTTATGAACGATGTTAGCTTTTTCCATAGTTATATCTATTCTCGATGACCAATCTTTCCTCCTATAATGTTAATTATTTGTTGGACTGTTTTATAGAGAAAGAAAACAGGGGTATTTAGTGTAACCACCTTGCTGACCTAATAAAAATTTCCCATTTTTAAACATACACAAACTGACCTTTAATGTTGATCAAACGAAATTTTCTCTAAAACAAGCTTGATATTTTCATATTCTTCTTTAAGTTTCATTGAATGACCAATTGCAATAATTTGTTTCCATTAGGCAGCAAGACACATTTCAAACTTCTTTTTGAACTATCTATAAAGAATATATACTGAAAGGCCCATTAAATTTAAAAACCCAGAAATATACACACAATGTACGATATCATTGTCCCCAATAAAATATGGAAGAATATCTAGCTCTCTAGTCCGGTACAATGTTATTTACACGTCATTCTGAAGACTGTACTTCCTTAATTTTTGATGCAAGAAGCTTGACTACGAGGGGCGTTCAACATATTCTCGGTATCGGGGTGAAGTTGTGTTTGTATATATAAATTGACTTATTTATCAAGTAATACTATTATTTTAGTGCATTCGTGTAAAATTTCATATAAATGTGATTATTAATTCGCGTTTTATCTCTAGTTAAACAGAATCATAATGGCAACTGAGACGATGATGGTGAAAATTGAGCATCGCGCTGTAATTAAATCTCTCACTAAGCAAGGAAAAAGTCAAAAAACTATTCATGAAGAGATGGTGGCTGTTTACCAGGGTTCCGCACCTTCATTATCAACTGTGCAAAAGTGGTCAAGTGAGTTCAAGAGAGGCAGAGAGAGCATTGAAGACGACCCCCGCTCCGGCTACTGCTTGTACGGGAGAAAGCATCAAAGAAGTCGAAAAACTTGTTCTTGAGGATGCCCGAATAAAGGTGAAAATGATGGCAGAGATCACCAAGCTTTCAATTGGTACCATTCACACCATTCTTCATGATCATCTTAACCTTTCAAAGGTCAGTGCAAGGTGGGTGCCACGAATGCTCACAGCGCCTCAGAAAAAAGTGAGAATCGCATGCTGTAGAGAGCTTTTGGAGATGTGTAGTGAGAACGCGGACGGTGTTATGGATCGAATTGTTACTGGGGACGAAACATGGGTCCACCACTATGACCCTGAAAGCAAACAAGAGTCCATGCAGTGGCATAAAAAAGGAACAGACCCCCCGAAGAAGTTCAAAGTTTGCCGGGAAGCTCATGGCCACAGTTTTTTGGGACTCAAAGGGAATCTTGTTCATTGAGTACAAAAAAAAAGGTGAAACCATCAACGCCACATCCTACGCTTCCACTTTGCATAATTTGCGGGAGGAAATTAAAAAGAAAAGATGGGGTAAACTCGCAGCGGGTGTGTTGCTTCTTCATGACAACGCTCCTGTTCACACGGCGCGAGTTTCCAAGGCTGCTGCGCGAGATTGTGGTTTCGAAGAAATCCAACACCCACCCTATAGTCCAGACCTTGCCCCTAGTGATTATTTCCTGTTTCCGGATTTGAAAAAATGTCTTCGTGGAAAAAGATTTTCGGATAATGAAGAACTCAAGTCGGCAATAAATGGGTATTTTGCAGAGAAAGAAGAAATTTATTTGTTTGAGGGTTTAAAAAAGCGTATCTCAAGATGTAACAAATGCATTGATGTCAGGGGAGACTATATTGAAAAATAAAAATAATTTAAATTGAATTCGCATTTTCCTTCATATCGATACCGAGAATATATTGAACGCCCCTCGTAATTGTATCGATAAATTTAAATCTCAAATTAAGTCGTTTTTTTCACCTTGAGAGAAACCCTGAAGTGTAGGACTGCATCCTATAAATTCACTTTCGCTGACGCTTTTGAACTGTGTCTAACTTTTCAGTATCATCACCGTCCACGTTTGATAAGGCAGAAAATATAGGTACAGACAAGCCTTTACTATGCAACGTTGGTGGTTTTTTTGGTGTCTAACTTTTCAGTATCATCACCGTCCATGTTTGACAAGGCAGAAAATATAGGAACAGACAAGCCTTTACTATGAAGCGTTGGTGGTTTAGCCGATGTTATGTTTGAATAAGACTATGAGCGTTTTTTGTATCGCTTCATGCCTCTTACTTTCACGGCACAAAAATAGCAATAATCGAAATAGTTTTCTAGCTCATTCCATGTAGCACTCCAAATGGAAGCCTGTATGGTCTTCGTTAGCTTCAATAACGATGTAATTCTACGAGAGTTTTACCAACTTTATTTGACTCCCAATATTTGCCCTGTTGTCCCAGTTTCTCTCCCAAAATATGCTTGGTAGGTTTCTTTTATTTTTTTTATAATATAATTTATATTTCTTCGTCGTTTTTATTGACAAAATATATAACAAAAATGGTCGGGGTTATTAATACTTACAAGAATTCCGTGAAGAACTCATTCTTTTTTTGCAATAATAATACTTAATATGGCAAATTAATGAATGAAAGCTAAACGAAAAGCTGCAAACAAATACGTGTGCTGTACGCAGTAATTTTCTAAACGGCTTTGTTTTATTAGAGCTAAGTAAGTCGTTTTCCGACAAGTTTTTTACTGATGCGTGATTAAGTACAATAAAATAGAGAAAACATTTTCCGTTAGATCTTCAATTTTAGACGAAGCCTCACGATTATTCTTTCGACTGCATGTATCAAACTTTGAATTCGTCCTTTCAAAGTCAAAAAAGTCTTGCAGTGTAGACTTTGCTGTCATCCTACTTCTGGAGAGTTTTTGACATTTAAAAAACATTTGACATTTCACAAGTTCTCACCGAAGAGGTTCTTTCTCGAAAAGTTTTCGGAAATAATATTTAAATAAAATAATCAAAATGAGAATTCCTTTCGGCAAGAAACAAGCCCAGATCGCCACCTCATTGTAAGTATTTGATCTATTTATAAATCATTTATTTTTTTTCACTCATTTCGAAAGCCTAGAATTTGGTTAGTTATGCAACGTCCCTCATCCTGACTTTCAATATACGAGTATTTGTAATTGTGATAACTTACTGAATTTCAAATGCAACCTTATGCTAAATACATTCTTTTGAAGAACATAGAGAATCTTATATTTTGAGTGTCCCAAAATAGCAGCAAATTTGCATTACAATATCGTTCATGAGATGTGGAACCATGTTGACTGAATGTCTCTCGAATACGCTAAGTACCTATGCAGTATGCATACGAAAAATGTGATATTGAAAAGGATTTATTTTAATGTGGGTTAAGGTCATCGGACGTAATAAAGCCGTCTAATTATAAAAACAACGATGCTGTTGCAATTCAGAGATGAGTATGATCGGTAATTGAACATTTGGGGTGTTATAGGCGTGTGCACCGTTCCGTGTATATGACGCAATTGCTGTTTCGTTTGTATTCCCCGATACTTATTACAGGATGTGTTCAGAGCTTGGCCTTTTCACATATGCAAACAGCACGGTAGCAACTGTTGTTCCACTTCCCTTTCGATAGTCGTGCGTTACATTTGAGCAGTGGTTTCTCTAACCATACTAACTTTGTTTCTATGTCTTTACTTTAGCTACAGATGTAAAATATATTTTCTTTTACTTCTAAATAAGATAGTGTCCAGCTTCTTAGTTCACCCGATAGTTTACGGTGTAGATCTACACACATTCCAGCGTTTTAAACTAAATTTTATTTTCGCACATAATTTTTCGATACGTTGGCAACGTCTTGCAACTCATTATGTCAAGGGTCTTTTTTATAAATATTGCTTTTGCATTGGGTTTGCGCCAACATTAAATTTCTCAGTTTCATAAAGAATACATGGTAATTATGTATGTATGGAACAACACAACTGATAAATTTCTCGGTGTTTCTGGAACATTTGTGTGTTTTTTTTTTTTTAATTTTCAATCATGGTATGGCATAAAAGAGGCTGGAGGTCTCTGACACAGCACATCATCTTCAAAAAATGCAAAGTAAGATGTCTCAAGGCGATAATTCTCCACCAAAGTGAAAAATAACATGACAAGGATATGTCTGGATATAAAATGCCATAGTTTCATGTGATGTGTGGCAAGAGACACCGCTCTGTTGGAACTACATGTCTTCGGGTTCATACCAGCCATTTTGTGGCAAAAAACTGGATTATCATTCCTCGATACCTTCATTCTAAAATCCACACAACACGTTTGATAAGCATTTCCTTCTTATGGTTTACTTAGTTTTAACATGAAAATATGTCTTATAGCTGAAGATTTTATTGGACAAATCACCTTTTATTTGTTGGGTGTGTTGTGTGAATGAACCAATTGACGAACTTAGACTTAAGTTATTGAGTCAGGTAAAGATGCAAATCATTTGTGAGAACGCGATGCATAGTGTTACCCAAAAAGTTTAATTGTTGACCCCGATGCCAAATAGATATTCCCGGAATCTAGGCCACCTTTTGGCAAGCAGCCGTAATATTTTCTGGACGAACCTGTCGATGGTCTGGGATCAGTAATCATTCTCCTCGAATGTTTTAATTATTCATTTCATAGTTGATGTCAAACTTTCACCATTTTTGAAATAATATTCAACAATAAGAAATCAACAAAAGAATATCGATATTTTAATAATTGCGAATTGTCTACCATCGAACTGTAAAACTGTCGTATTAACCAAAAAGGGCATATCCCCATTTTGATAGTTTTGAGTTATTTAAATTTTAATAGTTTGTTTCGTGCCGTTCTAGTGTCAAACTGAAAGATGTGTCTATTGCAGTTGCTCGTTTGAGACTCTTTTTTTAGTAAACAGAAAACTAGGTCATTGATATATTATGATCATCAAATTATGAGTTTTGGAGCTTACGCCCTTTTTGCCTAGGAGATCAGTTTGAGAGTTTGCTCTCCAGTTTTTTTGTTTTACTTTCGTTGAGTCAGTGTGTTAAATGAAAATAAATAGTTGTGGGTGGCCGTGGCTCAAGTAGTAGTGTATTGGCTTCCAAAACGGACGATTCAGGGTTCAATACCAGCCGCGCCCGAAAGACATTCTTTTTTCCAGGCAACTAAATTCACGTAAGATGAGTGAATGCCAGAACACCTCGAATTGCCTCGAATATTTATTTTTCGTAGAAGTTCTGACTTTTTGAGGCAATGGAATCTTCAAAGGCTTTTATCACCTCTGATCGGTTCCGGAAGACCTTCTGCCGGCAAAATGAATCCAGATTGCGGAAAATCTGGCAATTCGTTGGGGAAATATCAGGAGAGTACCTGGTGGATGCGGAAGAATTTCAAATCCCAACAACAACAGTTTTTGCACTGTTACTTGTGAGGTATGGGGTCTAGCATTGTCATGCGAAAGGATCGGACCGTGCCTATTGACCAACGCATGGTATGTCGATTTCCTCACAATATTTGATAGCGTTTATCGTTTCTCCCGGTTGAAGAAATGAAAAGTGGATTGGTCCTTTCGATGTCCACCAAATTGTCACCATAACCTTTTTTAGTTGAAGATCGGAGTTGGGGGCATCCAACCACTGCCCAGATCTTTTACGATTATCATACAGTATACACATTTCATCACAGGTGACTATCCGGTACAAAAACGGTTTAGTTTGGTTTCTTAATGCAAGCGATGCGCAGATTTCCAGGCGCCGTAGTTGGGTCCGCATCCACCGTTGCTCTTAAAACATCGTCGTCAACTAACTTTTCCGGCTTCCCACATGGTTCATTTTCGAGGCTGAAATTTCCCGAACGGAACTTTCTAAACCAACGTCGTATAATGTGTTCGTTTACAGCTACATCCTCAAATGCGTCATTAATGTTTTTCATTGCCAATGACGCATTATATCCCATTTTAAATTCGTAATGGAAGAGGGTTCGAGTTTGAACTGCCGACAGCATGGTAAATAATCGCTAGAAAAAAATAACGGTAGTTGTAACAAACCCTAAAATTCGCACACGTCAAGCACACGTACCACTTTATTTTATAATAAAAGAAAATTTAACGTTCTGGCACAGATGTTCACTCGAAAACTTCTTATTTCCGCACCAACCCAATACAATAATAATTTTTTCTTTCCCATTGAATGTTGGATGCTACGCATGGCGCGAAATAACCACTGAGCCCAAAATCGTTCTCATACAGTATGAGGAGTGACGCACCGAGTCTCTAATCTTAAGCGATTTGCCATAAAATGTTACGCTTACATTTTAATAAGACGAACAACTAGTTCTTGTTTCGCCAAAGTTTCCGTTCCTACTGACGAAATGAATTTCAATCTCTTGTTTGGATTCATTTACATCATTCCAGGCAACTCGATATTTGTGTTTTTTTAAACGTTTTCTTCCGGTATATACATAACCGCTAGCCCAGTTGATAAACCGTCTGGGTTCATTCAACTTAAAAAAAAAACATATCAATATTGGCAATGGAATTTAACAGGAAAAAATCATATACATACACACATTTGTAGAACATCATGGTCTAATCTTATCAAATCAAAGCATGTTCGCACGTGTTTCTATAATTGCGTATGCTTTTATTAAAGCTATTCAGCCAATTGCTTAAACAACATAATTTTTATGACCGCCGACTGTGCAAACTCCTCAGTTGATGTGCAATGCTGTCAATCTTCTGCTGGGTATATGCCAAACTATGAGAGTACATATTTTTTCGATTAATATTCAATACATGCTCTCCTTATTTCATTGTAATGATTCATCAGTGATTTAGTAGAGAATTGCCAGCAGCTCACTTCATCCACTTCTGCTGCTTCTATTACTTCTGCTGCTTCTATTGAACTAGGTTACATGAATAATGCTACATATTTGTCCCACGTATCTGCATTGCTATTGCGTCGTTAGTATGATTGACTGAATTGGGGAATCTTAAAATCATTCTACAGGCCACTCTATTTTGAATCGGCTCGTTACTGAGTTCGCTAAGGCTTTTTCATTCTTTCGTCCTTTTTGAACCTTAAAGTTGAAGCTGCATTTTTCTATCACAGAATACAGATCCTTGCAAGCTTCGCAATCATTATCCGCAAATTTTAGATCACATCTTATGTGAACCTGCTTTCCTTCTACCGTTCAGTGATCGTACTCGCGTGCGTATTTGGTGTTGTTGTTGGGTTTGTGTGCTTCACAACGAATCAACTGTGCAAAGGAATGGGGTATTGGAGAATAGTCTGTACATGGACACATGAATCGTCGTCGCTTTGTTTCTCGACGTTTTGTTACACGACGTGTGTTACAAATATACGTTTCATCCTTTGTGCATATTTCTTTTCTTTTTCGTCCTTTAGTCTTTTGCCCAATGCTGGTACTGCCACCGACACCGCTGCCGCTACTTTGGCGGTTCTTATATTATTTTATTGGTTGGTGAGAAGTGATGGTGCTGGATTTTATTAGATTTTTCCCAGATACATATTTTGCTTTCCTTCTACCGTTCAGTGATTGTACTCTGTGCGGATAAGTTTGTCTTTTACACCGTTTTATTATTGGAAACAGGGATTGATGGGAAGTAAGCATCCAATTGGGGGAAAAGATGTAGTATGATGCGCTATTTATGTGTAATGCAGGTGGCTTAAGGGTTGTGTCTTGTGTGTAGTTGACTCATAAAAGTCAATACATTGTTGTTTTACCTCTCTTCTTTTCTTCGATTGATCGTACATTCCTACCTTGCGTTGTGTGTACAATGGGTTGCCGGAACAGGGGTGGATAGAAAAAAAGTAATTGTAAGAAAGGATGTGGTAGTTTTTACTCTGAATTTGCTCGCCTATAGACCGAAGTATAGGGATTTGTTAGAAAATCTAAAACAGCATCATTATTACAATATGCCGGTAATTCTCGGTGGTGATCTCAATTTAGATCTACGTAGCCCTGATGGTCCCAAGTTTGTAGAATTTATGCATAACGAACTTGGTTTAGAAATGAACGACAATCTTGCCATTTCAACAACTCGTCATTCAAGCTGTACTGATGCCATCTTCTCCCACATCGATAATCTTGAACCACGCCACTATATTTCCTACTTTAGTACACACCGTCCATTTTTGTCTCAATTTGAGTTCTATAATTTGAGTACAACAAGTGAGGTCTATACTGGAACTAAACTCATTTTTTCATACAGGTAATACCATAATATAACTTAAAAAACTTGTGTTTTTTTTTTACAAGGGGGTAAAACTTTAAACCATCTTTTTTTTTCCACAAACACCCTATATTCTAGCAAACATAGAAACCAAACACACCTGAGTTTCAAACCACTACAAAAACAATTTTCCTTTCTCCTCCTTCTATGTTTCCGCCCGCGCCCTGGCAACAGTAAAAGGGTATCTAACCCCTTAGGCGCGCGTAAATTATAAAAAAAAAAAAAAAATAATCTTCACTCATAAAACAATTAAGGTTTTTTCTTCGTATGCCTATAAGACATATCCATGTATCCATGTAGACGGATCCGGAGGAGTAAAGGGCTGAACAGAATGTGTATCTGTGTCTGTGTCTTGTAGCGCTGTCAAATCTCTGCCGCGCGGCTTGCAGTTAAAGGAAACACAATGAAAGCGACTGTCAAATTTGCATCTTGTGTTTTTACTTCTTAATTTTATTAGTGCTTAAAAAAGTTTGTTATTATTTGTGAATAATGGATATGGATGAACAAGAAGAAATTGCTTTTATTATGTGTGTTCTGCACATGTGCTATTTAGCAATAAAATTAATGAAAAAGAGGAAACGCAGATGGTGGGTGCGTCCTCTTTATAAGGAAAGAAAAAAAAGACGATTTTTTGAGACAACTTTCTAACACCTCAAAGATCACGATTCAATAAATTCCAAAAAATTTCATTTATTCGTACCGCTTCAATGAATTTCTCGACTTCCATTTTCACAATAAAGAAGAGCTTTTGTGTACAAATTCCTAAATGTCAATCTTGTAGCGTAGCTTGTAGTTCAACAAAATCGAACTTCACGATACACGACACAGACGCAGACACACATTGTGTTGCGGCTTACAGCTTTCCATACATTTAATGTTTTGACAGCTTGCGACACAGATGCAGACACAGCTACAGATACACATTCTGTTCGGCTCTCAAGAATAAAAATCTCTCAGAGAGAAAATTTGTTAAAAAATAAGCCAACGGATTTGAGACTATTTTGTGGCAATTGTCTTTATTTTCAAAAAAATAAAAAAAAACAAGTTTTAATGAATTTATCAGTTCTTTATTCAAAATCTTGAACTTAAGGGCGAAGACTTTAAGCCTAGACACGTCTGAATGAGTTCTTCCGATAATTCATCTTTGTATTGTCCACCCATATGCCATTTTTTGATGCCAGAAGGTGTATGGGTAGCACTTTCATTTCATTTAAACATTTTCTAAAAACAATTTTCCATGTGAAACTTTAATTGATCTTCTATTCAAATATACTCGTAACTTATTTCAGCCAAAACAAAGTATTCCATTTCAAAGTAAAAACAAACGAAATGACATTTTCAAATAAAAAAAAACAGTTTGACAGTTTTTGCAAAGTTGCCCGAACAAATTTCTTGGACAAAATGGCCAAAAAGAGGGGAAATGAATTGGTCTCTCATTTCGCTCTTTTCTGCGAAAAATTACGAAAAATATGAGTACGCGAACAGATTTTGGACTGTATTTCGTAGTTTTGGACAGTACGCGAACAGACCTAATACCTAGCTTTGCTCAGTGTGAAAAACGTCAAATCAAATGAGAACAGAAAAGTACAGCACAGCTGATTTTGACATTTTTCACAATTGTGTTCTACCATAGATGCTATAGTTCACACAGATATGGCACGCCGAAGGAAAAAGTCTAATCAGTTTTTAATTGCCTGTTTTTACTTCGAACTTCAAGTTCTGAACAATTTGTATGAACAAAATGTATTATAAAACCGAAGTCAATTCTTGTGATCGTTTGTGTTGTATTGTGTGTACAGCCGACGATGTGTCTGTGGTTTCTATTTTCAACCCTTATATTCATACATAAAACAACCACAGTTCACTGAGCTGTGCGGCGCGCTCGCTGGCAGTGTAGTTGCTATACCTCATTTGCTGTCGACTCTCGAATGATTTGGATATTTATTTATGTGACTGAACAATTGTTCTTAGTAAATTTTGTCAGCGGTACTTTTTCAGCGATATAATATTTTGCAGTTTATTTTTCGATAGCAATGGGTGACTAGGGATTATCTGGAGTTTCTTGTTCTGTTTGTAGGAAAACTAAAAGGAATTAGCCTGACTTGAAAAATTGTAAATGTCCTTCTAGGGAAAAAATGAAATTTTAAATAATTTATGGATGAAGGAACGTGGTTTTAAAAGAGGAAGCAAATACTTTGCTTGTGGAGATCTTGGTCTAAAGGTATGTGCTGTTGTTTGCGGCCAAGGGGACAATAATAGAAAGGCTTATAAAATGTTAGGTGTTTCTGAAAAAAAACCATTTATAATTTTTAATGATGAAAAAATATTTTGTTTTTATGATTTCCCTCATTTGTTAAAATCACTTCGTAATGTTCTATTGAAATCAGATCTACAAACTCCAGATGGTAAAGTGTCTTTTGATGTTATCAAAGAAATATACAATTTGGAAGTTGACAACGTAACTAAGACATGTTTAAAATTTAGAAGTTGTCATATAGCACCAAATGCCTTCGAAAAAATGCATGTTCACCTTGCAACGCAAATATTTAGCCGGACAACTGCGGCATCGGTTCAAACTGCTTTTGAACTTAATTGCTTAAAAGAAAGCTCTAATAAAACTGTAGCAACGAAAGAGTTCGTACTAAAAGTGAACAATGTATTTGACTGCATGGATAGTGGTTCACATTATGACAAGAATGTTTTAAGGCGGGGAGTTCAGCTAGAGAATCCAGCTTATAATGAATTGAAACAATTTCTGTCTTACTTAAAAGATATACAAAAATCAGTTAACCTTCCAAGAAACTTTTGTTTAAAAGGAATTTAACATACTATAAACGGGGTCTTATTATACTTTGTCATGATACAAGCAATGGCCTATATGAGAACGTTGATTATCTACTAACAAAGAGAACTCATCAAGACGTATTAGAAAATTTATTTTGTATTATTCGCATCAAAGGTGGTTACAACAAAAATTCGTCTGCTTACGAATTTAATGTTTTGCTGTCGAAAATTCTCTCGTCAAATCTTATTAATTTTTCTCCTTTCAGTAACTGTGATGATGATGTAGAATTTTTTTTTAAACGTAGACTTATCTCCAACTCAAACTAATATTCCAAAACTTCTTTGGAATCGTATGCGATGAAACTCTGTACGAAAATGTCATTTGTGATATGGAAATCGAAACTAAAATCAAATTAGCAACAACAGCAATGCGATATTTTACTGGATATCTTGCTTTTATAATGCTTTTAAGGAACAAATGTTTGAATTGTTCCAAACTATTTTTAAAAACTGATGAAAAAATAACATGTCCTTCGGAATTTTTCATCTTTGCAAAAAATTGTTCACAAAGAAGTGACTTTGGAAGTCTGAAGGCACCAACTAATGAATTTTAACGTTTGTAAAGTTCATTTCAAAGTATTTAATATAATTTTCAGAGAACGTCCACAAGAAAGAAATATAAGAGAGACAATGGCCTTAGAATGCATAAAGTAAACAAATACTAGAGATCCGAAATGGTTTGATGAAAAAAGTCATTGCTATGAGCATCGCAATGACCTTCTATACTTTTCTCTCCTCGTTCTATTATGGAAGCATTGTTTGTGGAAGATAGAAAAAACATAGCATCCAAAAATCAAAAAATTCAAATTTTATCTGGAAAAAAACGTAAAACAACTAGGTATTCAATAAACACAACATTAAAGAGAGCACATTCTACTTTGACCTTCCTACGGTTCTCAAATATAATGTTTATTATCAGTCAAATTTGATTTAAAAAAATTACGTTGCGAAAAACGGAAAACTTCTATCCAACAAACAGAACACGCAACTTGATAATACAAAACAATTAAGAGTAACATCATGTCTGAGTATGATTCACTCTAGTTCGATCGAACTGGGACGTAAGGGTACGTTCCATTGAATGGAAAAATGGTTAGATATTTTCCTTACGCGTGCAATATCTATGTAAACTATAGCATCTGTGGTTCTACTTCGAAAGTAGGTGCACGATTTTCTGTTCCGCACAGATTGGAACAGCCTCACTGAACACAGAGCAGAACAGATTCGGACAGAAATTTTTCTCACTGTACAGGAAAGCTTGTACTTTTCTGTTCGGAACAGTCCGCACAGCCTCACTGAACAAAGCGAATGCCCCTACTTCTGGACAAGCTGAACTTTTGCTTGTTTTTGACAGTTAATAGCTGTGGAAAAAAATGTAAAAAAAACCACTGTTCTTGCAATAGTTGGAGGAGCAGTTTTAAAATACATTTTCAACTTGCAAAAAAAAATTGTTCTCTCTAATTATATAACAATTATAAACAATTTCAGAAATGTCATTTCAAAGTGAACATAATAAAACGTAACGTCACCAAAGTCGAAGCGCTATTGTATTTTAGGCATAAACGTTGTTATGCTCCAGAAAATAACCAGTGCGGCATCCTAAATCGGTTTATTAGCTATGGGTGAAGACCTGACTACATTCCTTTTCTTTCTATCTCCGATTTTGCCCGAAACCATTCCTGTGCAAAGAGAAAATTGATTTCGTATTTCCACAGCAACAAGAATTCTGGGGACATGGCATCAGACGCCATGGCCAAAGACAGAGTCATAAGACAGTCGAAAGATGGATTTAAAGATGCAGCCCATGATGTACATCAAGGAAAGGGGGATTCATCAGCACGTTTAGAGCAGAGCCAGGCGCGATGAGAAAAGCCCCATGCAACCAAGATAGAGCGTTCTTTGGGGTCTGATAAAACCAGCAGGTGCAAAATGATTTCAACAAATGAAAGATTCATTGCTTTTGAATTTATTTGAGGTATAGAGCTAACGAATTAAGTTTACTGTAATCCGTAAAATTTAATACTGCTTCTTACATACAATGTGACAAGTTAAGCTATTGAAAATGTAGTTTATTTAAAAACGTATAATGACTATCCACAAATTCATTATTTAAACAATTGCATTCAGGGTTATAAATAGTTTAGAAACTCTGACTAATGAAACACCTGGTATAAAACACTAAGAGCCTCCTTGTAAATAGATATTTTTATTAAAATCGATTTAAATTTCCTTTTGACTTTAATATAATTTTTAAACTTTTCTTTCAGCGTTCCATCTTTGATTGGTTTTGGAGGTGCTGCCTCACTTGGCGTTCTCTACTTCACCGACTGGAGAGTTGTTCTACAATACGTTCCATACTATGGTTCTAAATTCGAAAAATCCGACGAATAAATCCAAAATGTTAGTCATGCTGTATAATAAAAGTGTTTAAGCCAGAAGAAATATTGAAAGTTGTTTTTGTTTTTATAAGGGGGAAGCATTTCTAATTTGTAAAGTAGAAATGTCATGCGACGCTCTAAAGGAAACATTCCGCCTATCATGTTAGAAGAAAATTAGAAAGCTTAAAAAAACATCCCATAACACCGAACTGATTAATAAACGATCTGCTGAATCATTCTTGTTTTGATTTGTAATTCGTTCCTAGATTTTTAAATGGTGCAAATCGCTAAGTAGATTAGAAATCAAACAACGGATAAAACAAGGATATATGTTTGCACTTTTATTTTATTATGGGACGTATTGTGCATACAGATGTACGATTTTGAACATGAGTAACAAAAGAAACAAGTCGTTGAACTGTGGTTTTAATGGTAATGTATAAAACGAATATATTGACAAATTATGGTTGTTTTTTTTATTTTATATAGATTTCCAGTTAACAGATTAAAATGTGCAGAGAGTATTTATGTAAAATGGTCGTTATATCCCAAGTCGCTATATCAGGATAAATTCGTTGTAACCGACGTCGCTATAGGCCGCTTCCCCTGTATGTATTTGTATTCCAGACACCGATTTATTGTATCATTTTATCAAGCTCACCGATAAGAAGGTGGTTCGCAGATAAGGTATTTCCTAAAAAAAAAAAAGTAAATCAAACAAATATTGGAAATCAAGGTCGGGATTATCTTCTTTTTGAAACCATTTGTTTACTTCCGAATATGCAAAGGGAAACGTCGGCGAAATTATTGTTTTTTTTTTGACGCGCGCTGTCAAGAAGAATTTTTTAAAATCCAGGATCCAACCAAAGTACTAAAAATAATTTTGATAAATTTTATTCGACGAAATGATTGTAGCATCGATGGGGCCGATGCTATTTGATTTATAAAAATAAGCCGTTAATGAAAGTCCTGTTTTCAATAAATTTTGTCAACGTTATTGTTAGGTTTGTCTCTGCTGAGTATGAGAATATGTTATCACTTTGCTTTCATAAAAGATCTTTGTTTCGGCCAAAATGTCCTTTACTGCGAACTCGGACAATGTAAGTGCTGATAGTTTAAGAAAGCCTGTTTAGCGAATGTCGCTTATTTTAGAAACATTGAACCGATTGGAAAAGTAAAATTATATCCGGACAATTTTTTTTACGATTCTTATGATTCGATATGTACTTATATATGTTGAACTGAATCTGTTGTAATAGGCGAGTCGAATTTGTCGTAAATATTAAGCTGATTGCTTTCATTCTAATAAAATTGTTTAACTCCCTCCTAAGAATCAGCAACATTTGCAGTAACTCAAAAAGTTGCCTTTTCAAACGGAATGATCTTCATTTTAAATGTTTCGGTATGCAGTATATTGCCTTCTTTTTTGAGGAACTTGCCATTCAGACAAAGGACAGTCTATTACACTCATTGCATAAATTTAATAAAATTTTCCAATTTATCGTAAAAAGACACTTGGAGCCTAATGCGAGCGTAAGCCGGACATTCACAGCTGAAATGTAGTCGAAGGCTATCGTTATCTAGGAAGACTCCAACACCGCATCTAAATCAGTTTGGAGCCATCTGTAAAGATCTGACTATATTCCGATTCTGGACGAAGCCAATCCTGAATACGATGAAAGCTGATATTGTACTCTTTCAGCAACAGAAGTTCCGGTGTCCTTGCGTCAGACGGTATCATCATAAGACCAGAGCCAAAAGATATTCGGCTCGCTAGATCATCGAAACACACGTGTGAGTTGTACCAAAGACCACTTCCTCGGTTACAAGCTCCAACTCTTGCCGAAAACTCCCTTACACTAGCATAAAACCGACAGCGTCTGAGAGATATTTAATACGACATTTTAAGAGAAGAAGTTTGCTACCCAGGATTGACACCCAAATACTTAAATCCGTTGGAGAAACTGATGGTAACGCAACTTCTCCGGAAGAGAATAAACTCTGTACTGAGAAGAAATTCCTTTTAGTTCTACAATCATCAATTATGTCTAGGGCTGACATCATCTGCATATACCTGAGCATAGAAGCCGAATATACTTGGGCCAGCTGAAGCATCTATCATTAACCCGATACACATACAGAAAGCATAGAATAATGATGTTTTTTTTCTGGGTGGCCGGGCAAGAGGATAACTTTCCAAAAAGAGTAACATGATGAAATATATGAACTAGAAAACTAGAGAAAATACATAAATGTGCATTCGAAATTATTTGGACTCAACACCTGATATAAAAAAAGAAGACCCCCATGCCGGATTTTTCTTCATAGATTGGACAACGTGTTTGGCACAGGATTCTTTTATATCTGTTAACTTTTGAAGTTCTTGCCACTGTTGTTCTAAGAAGCCATTGGTAATGTATCTTGGACTTCATTGAATAAAGGAAATCATACTATTAGAAGGACTATGATCTCAATAGCTACAGTCATGAAAACTGCAAAACGGTTCTCATCGATGATAAAATAAGTGCATATTTGATTCTCAGGTTGAAGGTTGAGATAAATAATCGTCTAAACATGTGCATAGTCCTTAAAATATTGCATGAATTAACGACAACCCAATGTCAAAGATATCACATTTCGACCCAATCAGTCGTAAGTAACGATGTTCATGTAAGTGAAGATTTGAGAGGATATGTCGGGAGTACATACATATGTGTATGCGACCAGAAAATGTTTCATACAAAGGGGAAACAAAATTAAAACCGCTGTTGTTGTCAAACGGAGTTTAAACCCCCCCATAATTCTTTAAGAGGACGGGGTAAAATAATAAGGAAGCGATAAGCATAAATTAAAAATAAAATTATTCGTCCGTTCTTAGATTTCGTTTGTACATAATTCAATGAATACAACAAGCCATCAAGTTGTCTATTGTACCCTTTGAGTTTCGACTTCCAGCCACGTGCCAGTTTTTATACCTACATACTTTCATTTGTATCTAATTCATTTGAGAACTAAAACAGTCAAGCAAACCAAATACGAGTTCTACAACAGTGATGTAAGGGAAACCAAATGCAAAAGGAGAAAAAAATAGCTTGTGGAGTCAAATGAACTGTGAGACATACTCTGTATGGTTGAGCTCATAGACATAACAATAGTCTAGAGTTCACATTTGTTTTGATGACCACTGCTCTTTTCTTTATCGTATATCTTTTGAGTTTTATTTAGAATATGAAGACAAAATCAAAGTTAATTGCGCAATTCACTTTTGAAGTTATTTTCAGAATTCGATACTTTAAGTTTGGTACGAGTATATTGAACTGATTTAGCAATGCGGGAACAGTATGGGTGATGAAAGTCGAGTATCAGCAGTCTTAATACTAAGAAATATTTTAACAGTTTTACAAAATAAACTGAAGCATTTGGTGGACACCGATCTATTACCTCCATTTAGATAAACTATAAACAGAGTTAACTTCAGGGTTAAATACTAGTTTTGACTTACCAAATCATCATAATCTTAAGCATCAAAATCTGGTTTGGATTCGAAATATTGTCATAAATTGAAAGCAACTGCAGTAGGGGACAGTATATTCTAAAAATAAATACAATCAAATTACGTAAGCACTTGGCGAAAAAGTGGATAATGGCGTGTCGAGATTCTAGACAACGTCAAAGTAACCTAATATCTGCACGTTCATAAAACATTCAATATGTTGACATCTACATTAAAATTTATGTTGCGAAAAATTTAATTTTGAAATTTATTGATACGCAATTGTTGTGGTTCATGTTTCACTATTTTGATGAATAAAAAAAAAACAAGTTTATTCGGCAGAAAGTTGTGGATTAAAAGATCTTTCTTTTTAAAAGATTTTATAGTAAACAGCTCAGTAAGAGAATCTAACGTAGATTGGATACAGATCAGATCTAATCTATACGTAACATTCCTGCTTAGGCCCATAAAAACATAGTATTTGAAAACTTGACGCATTATTGTCCGCACATTGCTGGAACCAAGATAATAATAAATTATTATGTGGTGAATTAATGACTAGTCTCTTCCACTCAGTGTGTTTAACACTGGGAGGGTGAGAGAATTTCTACCTATGAAATTGATTTCACGTTCGGAGGTGGTGGTATCAGACATATTAATGCTTTTTATCTGCTTTTCGTTATTGGCCGAGATCAGAACTCAGACCCTCTTGCATAGGAGAGGCTTGGACAAGTGTTGGTAATTCACTTACAGTGTATTTGCAAGCAGTTTTAGGGATTCCAAAAGTACTAGTAGAGTTTGTCACCTATGTTAGTTCATCTGTGGAACCAATTTTCGCAAGGGTTATGATAATATGAATATGTACATGGCGAGATAATACAATAGAATCATACAAATTGGCGTCTACGAATACTTTCATCAAATAAATGTGAAATATGCAATTTCATACTTTACACGTCTTCATGAATGGGGCGAATTGTACTCTTCCTTCGTGAAGGTGAAGTTGTATGGAAATTTGTTCCGCTTACTCTGAATAATGCATGAGTTATTTTGTTTTTTATTACAAATTGCATCATTATGCAGTTTCCAAAGGAAAGTTCTAGGGCTTACTGAACAGAGCATTTGAAGATTACAGATTACTCCCTTTGACTCTGGTAATCTTTTTTTATGGTAACGGTGGTTACATGGCCTCAGAAAATGCAGTATTTTGTTTTATTTTTTTTAACTAATTTTAATCTTTTTTTAAACTTTCATAAGGTAATTTTATTACTAAATACGTATTTATATATAAACACATAAAACAAATTGATGTATCAACACTCACACATCCGAGTGTAACTCAAGGATCAAGGCCTGATTTCTCTACAATTTGTTTTATTTTTGTCATTTTGTGGAGAACGAAATACATACCTTTTTTATAGGCAGAACTTTTTACTTCCACTTGCCACTGCGTGCTGGAAAAATACTGTGCCAAGGAGATTATTTTTCCTGCTTTTATGTTATTATGGTCTGTGTATTGAAGTCAGAGCTATCGCATTGTAGTCGGTGAACTTAACCATTGTGCGAATTAAAACAGAATTATACGAATGCACTTGTTATCACCGAAATATGACTTGGAAGAGAAACTACACCAACTAATTTCCAAGATTTTGGCGGAAAAAAGTATGTCTGCTGAATAAAACATCTGCATCGTTTGCCTCATTCACAAGAAAGGAGACCCTCTCAAAGGCGTTCACTCTTTAGGAAACAGCCTCCATCCGACAGCATCTACAGGGATACACTATTTAGAGAATGACGATGGAGAAGGTTGTAAGCAACTTCACCTATATCTTTGATGTCAAAAAAGGATGTAAACATTGCAAAAGCAGAATCACAATCTGTTTAACATTTAAATTGTTGGCATAAAGTAGCGGCCTATTATTGATTGTATTTGTAAGTATTAGAACAAAAGCAGAAAAACGATTTAAAGATTTAAGATCGGACAGCGCGTCACAATAGACAGCTATAACTTTGAGATTGTTAGAGATGGTATTTACCTTGGCTCCTCTATTAAATCTGATGATATCTGGTTAGAAATAAAACGATGGGTTGCATCCAATCGCTGTTTCTTTAAAATAGTTCTTAGCAATAAACACAAACGAGACTCTAAATAAGTCTCTTAAAATCCCATTCCAGCTCTATGGAGCAGAAGCATTAGTCGTTTTGAACGCAAAACATTTCGCGTGATTCTTGGTTTCATTTGCTCTTGTGAAATTTGGAGGATGAAACATAACAGCGATTTTAATGAGTTGTACAGCAGAATGGTCACAAATATGGACATCAGTCGCTTAAGATAGCCAAGGTATACATAAATATGGTGAATGAATGAAAATACTAAGGGCCTGAAAATTCGTCGATTTCAACCCGAAGGGACGACACAGTACAGGAAGACTTCGCTTTAGGTGGAACGCATACATGGAATTTGATGTCTACCAACTTAGAATGCACAGCTGACCTCATTTGGCTCAAAGAACAGCCCGATAGAAGTGGCCTATTTATAGAATATCCCAGTTATCTATATCCAAATTTAACTGTACAAATACGAGTACTTAGTCTTCACCAGAGCTAAGTTTGTATAGAACAAATTTTCCGAGTGTAACAATTTACTTACTAATCCGGATGACGGACATGAAGGTTCTTAGACTAGGTTGGTGCCTTCATCTATCATATGATCGGCTTTTTCCTAAACTGGACAAATGCAGCTAATATTCCAATCATCTGGAATACTTTCACCCTTCCAGTTTGAGCAATATCTGGTGCATTTCCCTAATCTAATCATTTGCACCGGCCTTAAAAACTCAGATTTAATCCGTCAACGCCCAAGGTTTTGTTTTTCGTCAGCTTATTTATGTGTTCGTGGGCTTTGTCTTATTTCTGAATCTTTTTTCTTAAGCTGGGAGACCCTTTTCAGTCTCCGGTTTTTTCCGGTAATATCCCTTATCGCTTTCTTTTCTTTCTGTGCACTCATCATCACACTAAGGTTTTCTGGACGGTTATGGTTGGTATCATAGGATCGTTTTAGTTACTTTAGCTACAAGACAAGTTGGAAAGTATTGCTTTCAAATGTGCACTAAGTATTTTCGGTGTACTTAGGAGTCAAAACCTCCTTTATAATGCGCAATCGAGTTCTGAATCGGCCTCCTTCTAAAATATGCTCAGAGTCGACATTGGCCCTTCTGAAGATTGTCTTGCATTAATCAAAACTTAGTCGATGTTGCTGATGATGCTGCAAAGTTGGCGAGCCAGAAGCTATTATCCGTTATCGGTTTATGCAGGCTGTGCTTCAATAATCCCGTCAAAAATGTTTTTCTTGCTAGTGTTGACATTGGAGTTCCTTCCTGTATGATTTTAAAAATGTATTTAGTTATGCACAAGTCGTCTTTGGTTGCGGATCAGAGTTCGGTGAACATTCATCGACTGGATACCGATGACCCTATGTTTTATCCGAAAAAATCCAACCAAAAAAAACGCAATCCTTCCCTGTTGTACACACTATTGTAGATAATAACTCATTTCAGTTTACCTATTTTGATTAAATCAGTTGGCATGGAGCTTTAAGTAATGCTATTAAGAAAATGCAAGCCGTTTTAAATAGCAAGAAATTGCTCGTAATCAGAGGTTCGCCGCGGGACTCATCACACGGCCTGAAGACACCAACACAAAAAGTTTATGTTGTAGCCATAATACGAAAACAATGTATTTATATTTAATATACCTACTACTTATAGAGTAATTGCTGTTGAAACAAGGGAAAATCTAAATAAATCCGATTCAACCTAAAATGTATATAAAACGCATATAAAAGGCTTACCTCTTTCGTTTCAAATTTGAATGTAAGATCAGCTACAGACTCGAGAGCAAACTTTCGTTTTCCTAACTTTCTGCAAAAACCTCCTATCCTAATTGGTAAGACTTTACGTTTCTACGTCAAAAGAAAATCTAAATCGCTAGCCGTTTTTGGTGGCTAGTGGGACTTCACAAAAGTCTATCTGGATAGTAGTTATAACTTTGATAGCAGCGCACTTTGTAAGACTTAAACCAAAAGCCATAAGCTGTGCCTGAGCACTCAGATAAAAAATAAAATTTCTTAGTTTCTCCTGTAAAACTGGACTATAAAACAACAGTTTATCTTGACAAAAAAAAGAGTCAATAATAATGCTGTCATAATTGGTTCATCAAGCCACTAGTTGGGGATCTAAAATGTTTTCTGCTAAAGCATATTTCGCTTTTAGAGGCGGAGGTGGAGATTTAGACGGAAGAATTCGTTTTATGTGTTTGTTTTTATTCTGCATTCTTATTTCATTTGTCCCAGCGTGTTTTTGGGTCAGGAAACCCACACTTGGCGATGCTCTGGTATATAGAATAAATGGGAAACACAAATCAAGACCCATGTGGGTATATCTAAGTAAGCTTTTGTTTGAAGTTCTGAAGTTCACGCTAAACTGTAGCTAGTTTCAGCTTGTAACTAGATCTGTCAGAAAACGCATATTTCAAAAGCTAGGTTACACATCCACCAATGCTTAACATAACACAAAATCTACAATAAGAAATTCATTCCATCGTTGTTTGAGTCATCGTTAACCCCGAACAACATTTACTTACGTATCTGTTGCTGATTTTTCCCAGAACTTTGCCCTCTCCTCTTGATTATGTCAGCTAACATTTGGTTTTTCTCAACTGCTACCGCAGAAAAGAACCAAGCAAGCGTCATCCACAACTTCTCTGGTAGAAATGAAAACATCAATTCATCGTTTGGATAGTTTATACTTGCGTACATATCTTTATTTGTTTATATATGTGTTTATGTTTAGTGCAAATTAAACATAAAAATTAAAATTTTAAAAAATAAAAATTAAAACAACAAGAGAGCAACTTGAAATTGAAATACAACTTTTATATAACGGCCCTCTCATAAAACGCGCCTTCCTATGTTTTTGTTATAGTTTTTATGATTTCTGTCTGTTACTGCTTCCTTCTTTCCGTTGCGTCCAACACTACATATAGACTTCTCTAAGACTCTAAAGAATTTTTGTTTTGTGTTTTTTTTTTTTAATTTTGTTTTTACACTCACGATACGTCACTACAATAAAGTTCTGATTTTTATTTTTCTTAAAATTTTGTTTTAATCGATCTTAAATTTTTTAGCATACGGCTCGCCGTCGTCCAGTGCTAGTCAATTGAACTCTAGTTGCTTTGGCTCCTCCCATGAGAAACCGTCACGTCCAAAATGCCCATAAGTACTCGTGCGTTGGTAGATTGCTTGACGAAGATTCAAATCCTTGACGATTCTGCCTGGTCTCAGGTCAAAATTGCCCTTGATAATGCTGAGCAGTTCACGTTGTGTTTTATGTGAAGTACCATAATCGAAGACTGTAATGGAAAGTGGCTCCGCCACACCAATGGCATATGAGACTTGCACCAAGCAACGCTTGCAAATCCCTGCTTTGACAAGAGATTTAGCCACCCAGCGCGCCGCGTACGCTCCCGAACGATCGACTTTTGTGAAATCCTTGCCAGAAAATGCTCCACCACCATGTGCTCCCCAACCACCGTATGTGTCGACGATGATTTTACGTCCTGTCAAACCGGCATCACCCATTGGTCCACCAATAATGAATAGTCCACATGGATTTATGTGCACAATTGTGTTTTCATCGAAATACTCTGCTGGAATCACTTCTTTGACAACTTTGTCCATAACTTCCTTTCGCAGATCTTCGATGGAGATTTTTTCTGAATGCTGAAGTGACACAACAACTGTGTGCACTCGTTTCGGTACGGTAGAGCCTCGATTTAAAGTGTACTCACATGTAACTTGCGTCTTTGAGTCTGGTCTGGCCCACCAGAACTCTCCAGATCTTCGTAGGTCGGCTATTTTTTGATTTAATCTATGTGCTAAAACTACAGTTAATGGCATGCATTCCTCGGTCTCATCGGTGGCATAGCCAAACATGATGCCTTGATCGCCAGCTCCAATTTCATCTTCCGAACGATTGATGTGAACTCCCGCTGCGATATCTGGAGATTGTTGTGCTAATGCCAATAGCACGTTGCAGGTCTTATAATCGAACCCCTTAGATGAATCATCATAGCCAATGTGTTGGATTGTATCCCGCACGATTTTCTGATAATCAACAGATGCTTTCGAAGTTATTTCACCACATAGTAGAACCATTCCGGTCTTTGTCACAGTCTCACAGGCCACTTTAGCATTTGGATCTTGCTGCAAATGTGCATCGAGAATTGCGTCACTTATTTGATCGCACATTTTATCCGGATGCCCTTCGCCCACCGATTCAGATGTAAATAGAAACGATTGTCCATCCTCCATGTCGTATTTACCATCGTTGCGGCTGGAATATCCATTTGCCTGAGGTACACTATTCAACGATGATTGCGGCATTGCGTGTTTTTTATTTTTTATCTTGTCTATTACGTGCGTACGTCCTACCTCACCGAATCTGGAGTATGCGCTCAAATTAAAATTGTTCGCGAAAAAACTCAACTGTCTGATGGATGTGTTGGAAAATTTTCCCAAATCTCGCGATTTTCCGGATATTCCTCGACCACTGGGGTAGATTGCCTTTATTCTAACACGTTGTGTAACTTGATATGAACAATTGTACAATGCACGTGCTGCAATCCCGCGTGCTGCTGCCAGTTCTGACAGGTTACAACCATAGAATTATTGAAATTGAAAATTATATACCTTTTTCAGGCTATTTAAAGCAATAGTCTGAGGGGTCGGACGATTGCGGCGGTACACCAAAAGCACAAGCAGACAGAGTTCTCTGAGTCTGACACAATGAACAAGAGTGGGATATAGTGCGTCCAGGCAAGCACTAGACGATGATTTTTTTATTTTTTTTCGGGGGATGGAAACAAACTCAATTGACACGTGCTGATGATAGAAAGTAAAACAAACAAATAGAATAACAAGAAAAACGCAAACTACAACAGCTGACGGGTTTTATTTGTTATGTTAGAAAATGTAAAACAGAAAATTAGCGCTTGTGGGCCGCTCGATAAAATTTGCAAAAGCCAAAGTTGGTCGCGAAACAGTATAATTGGTTGCCTGAACTTATTTGGAAATGCTCCTAGCCGGCGTGCCGATGGGCTAGTTTCGCTTATGAAGATATTACAATGAATGAATTCAGAGTGGTGGATTTACTGTAAGCAGATGTGTAGATGGGTTGAATAGTTATCCGGTTTCGAGTATTTGACATTTTATTAATTTTAAATATTTTGGAAAAAAAAATTCGGGTTTAAGCAAATTGATTTTAAGGACTAGTAAATCAGCAGGAATCTACGGCAGGAGAACACGAGGCATAAATGTATATCGCGCAAATAATTAAAGAATTTTAAATCATGCCAAAATAGTCGATGAACTCAAGATTGCGGAGGTACTATCAATCTACAAAAGCGAAATAAAGTATTGGAAATTATAGGCATATTTCAATACTTCCAATAATTAAAAAAATTTTTGTCAGCAGTCGTGACGATGCGACTACTAAAGTCTCTCAACACTTACTCAATTATTCATGAAAAGCAGTACGGTTTTCAAAAAAGAAAAGCACAAGCAAACTTGTAAATAAAAGTCTTAAATGTATTAGTACTTTTCATGGACTTCAGCAAAGTGTGGGAATTCGTAAGAAATTGGCGGATTGTATGCAAAATTACCTGACCGTACGAACCTTCCGAGTAAAAATTAAAGATTGTCTTAGCAAAGCCCTACCTACTCATTTTGCATTACCAAAAGTGTCGAGATTTGGATCACCCCTATTCATTTTATGTACTAACGAATTGCTTCGGACTTTCACATGCACTTAAACAATATCTATGGAAGAAGGCAGCTGAAGCATATTGTACCGACGATACTTAATGACATTCCCAGATCACTCTCAAACAGCTTAAATTTTAATGTCAGAAAAAATATTCAAAATAATTTTTTCCATCTTACATTAATGTCATAAAAAAATTTTATATTTTTGAATTATTATATTACAAAATATAGTTAAAATCTTCTGTGGATGAGCTTTGTGACTTAAGGATGCGAAACAAATTTTGAGATCTAATAAAAATCTTTCATTCACGTTAGTTGATATTACGACAACATTGTTCTTTGAAATTATTAATTTCAAGTTTATTGATTTCCTTCTGTTTTCTTTGTTAGTTGTTAAAATATAAAAGTATGAGTACATCTGCAGTTTTACTGAGCCGTTTGTAAGTTTCGCAAATTTATGTTAGATCACATTCTCATTAAGGTCATTCAAACATTTTTTTCTTCTGCCTCTTTTTCGTAAGATACATCGTCTGCTGGAGGATATTTTTCGGCTATTAACATTGTTCATGGCAACACCAGCTGGTATGTCATCACTTTGAATATTCCTTCATATTCTTCGTCTAACATCCAAAATTGGCATGTTTAATGACTTCTGAATAATAGAAAGTGATTTAATTTTTTGTGACGCTCAACTAATCCTTTATTTTTATTTTTTACGTTTTAATTTAGACCTTTTTGACTTTTTGAAAATTATATTTGACAAAGGGACACTATTTGCGGGCACGCAATGATTAACCCTTTTTGTGCCACTGTGCACCATTTTTCGGAGCGTTTCCTGTGAAATTTCAACGATTTCGGGTTTGGGTTTTAAGTTGTTCGAGGGACTGTGACTAGTTGCATACACCCTGTTTCTCAAATATTCCCACAGAAAAAGTCAGGTGAAGTAAAATCTGGTGATCGTGGTAGAGACTCGAAATTGATTAGGGAATATCGTCTTCAATAAATCGATTTCCTCACGAGTAGTATGGTATAGTTGCGTCATCCTGTTGAAACCAGTTATTCTTCATGACATTTTGTCTTTTGCTTTAATGTTGTTACTCTACCACTTTCATTGAATTTAGTCACAAAACGTTTAATTTGTTTGGCTTTTGGTACTGTTAGACTACGGCATTTTCTTCTATAAGCACGTTAAATTAATACAATAGTTGACTGATTTTCAAAGTCAAATTCAATTCCTTCTTTTGGCGTGTAGTGCTCCATGGTAAAAATTGGGTGCCTTGAAACAAGACCAAGTGAAATAAGGCCAATTTTTTGCATTTGGCAATATTTCGTTTTATGAAAGTGAAATAAAACCAACTTTTAAAGCCCAATTTGGTATTATTTCACTTTACATCGTTTTTAATTTAGCTTATCCTAAGAAGTTTGAAATTATTAAAGTGAACACATTTGACTCAATGGTTTTGAATGTGCCTGTTCACATTGGCGCGGGCAGTAAGATTGTCCGAAGGAGAGGGAATGCTTTTTATTGAAGTGGGAAGAAGAAGGGTTACTTCCACTTTAAAAATGGATTTTCGGGTAAAGCACATCGTTTTTTTCCATATCGTTCCATTTCTGACATATTTTTTCATTTTAGTTTTGATCGTTGATGAGGAAAGAAGTGTGAAAAATAGGAAAGCAGGTATATTTCAGGCGAACTGCTCATATTTAAAAAATAAAAATTCTCCGATTCAAAAAGTCTTTCAACCCCATGAAAATGTGAACACGACATTCATGGTGAGGTCTTTCATCCCGTCACCAATGTAAACAGGCACAATCTTTTATTTTAAATATATAGTATAAGAATTTAGAGTTTAGCCGCTCACTCGACATCGTTGCTCAGCTAAGAGTATGTCAACAACTGTCAAGTCGACAGACGCCTGAATCTGCAATATACTCATAAATTAAAACACCAAAGAGTGGTCGGCGGGTGTAAACAATTTAAACAAAAAAATCACGAGACATTCTAATCCAAAATTCAGATGTGGAAAGATGTATGGAACGCTGGATGGTACAGAATGTTCTTGAGAGATGTTGGGGCAGAATAATTATCAGTATCCTAAAGGGGAATTTTAAATATGTGTTGTTGCATGCTATCTCCTTTCGGAATATTTTAAATCCTTTATTTTATTTCTATAGAAAAGAGAAATTAATACATATATATGGAAACTCACAAATCAAAGCTTACAATGGTCTGGAATATGAAACGATGTAGGTAGTAAAAAATAAGAACAACAAATTTAATTTTAGAAAGGAGCTTCAAAACTCGTACAACTATTTAACTCAAACGTAATTTTATAAGTGACGCTATTAATGCAGCAGCTGCTCCTTTTTTCTGCCAAAACCAACATCTTATTTTGACGGCGCTGAGATCTCAAAATGCACCCGAGATGTACATTATATAAGAGTGGTACGCGATATGTAGGATGGTGTTAAAAACACAGTGGGAATTATCGTATAATTCGAATAATTTGGTAAACGCGCTAGAACACAACGAGTTAAGAACTAATCGTACGATATCGTACATAAAGTCATTTTGGTTGAGTTAAATATCACGAAAACTCCGCAGTATTTTGCGATGGAAAACTCCGCCCAAACTTACCGACTTATTATACATGACTGTTGTTCATCCAGCTTAATCATTCGCATCGCAATGATGGAAGATTTTCGAGATATGTAAAGGGAAAATGGAATTTCATCAATCCACAAACCTATCCTTATCTTTATCGATACACCGACTAGCGACACAACACCAGTTGCTGGGAATAAATCAAGTCGAATTTCTAAATATATAAGATTAGCATAACCAGTTCTCTGTTTGATCGCTCTATTCCATTCCAATTTCGTGTAACGTGTAACGCACGCCCAAGCTATTTTATCCAATCCAAAACATGCCATTGTGAATGGTTCTTAAATTCTGACCAATTCAAAAAAACAAAAGGCCCCACACCACAGACGATACAAAAAAAAAAAAAAAAAATTGGTAAAAGGGTACAATTGGATCTTTTTTTCTAATTCGATGCAAATTCTGTAATGGCTTCCTGCTCGGCCTCGACTTGTGTGAAAGTATTTTGCAATTTCTAACGCAAAATATGCGTGATTGTTTACTTAATAATGTGTCAACTTGTACAGGAAAAAGTGAAAAATAAAATCGCTCAAACTAAATGCGGTTGAGTGCAGTGAAATTGCTATGCGAGAACAAGAATCATTCTATAACCATATTCCAGTTGTTGTCGCAGTCATCTCATCATCACACACCTCTTGCATTCTTGTTGTTTCCATTTCATGTTGAATAGTTAAAGGAATTTGAAACAATAGTGTGTTATTAGAAAAAGTGTAAAAACAAAATCAGAATCCGTTTGGAAGACAAGGAAGTAAAATTAAAAAAAAAGGAATCGAAAATATGGATGAGAGAACATTAAATGATTTGCTGGAGTGTTCTGTGTGCCTGGAACGGCTGGATACATCTTCGAAGGTGCTCCCTTGTCAACATACCTTCTGTCGAAAATGCCTCGAGGTACTGTATTTCGTTTTATGAGACCGTTTCTCAAAGAAATTTTTGTCTATATTTGTATTTTAGGTGATTGTCGCAAGTCGACAAGAACTTCGGTGTCCGGAATGTCGTGTATTGGTCGATACGAAAATAGATGAATTGCCACCAAATGTTTTGCTTATGAGAATTTTGGAAGGTAAGCTTATGATGAAAATTATGAGATATGTATATTTGGGATGACGTTAGCAGACCGCCGTTGGCGGCTGTTGCCAGCTGGTTGTCGCAAGTCGGGAGATTCATCATAAAAAAAAAAAAAAAATGTGGGGGCTAGGATGGAATTTTGTTTGGAATTTGTTTGAAGTTTTATTTGTTTTTCTGTACGTGGATTGTTACGTGCGTATTTAAAAGTATTTGGTTGGTAATAGTGAAATACTGGAACAGTTGGTTCAGATATACATAATTGGTTGCACTCGAACATATGTTGCTCATGTGCATTCTGATGCAGTGGAAGAACTTTTTTACTAATAAGTTATTCTGGAAAGAGTATGTGAAAAACGATAAATTTTAACATTGGATGGGTGGATGTAGAATGTTAACTAGGGGGCTCATCAGTTAAAGTTCGTCATATCGACAGACTGAGTGTCTAGTTTTGAATGATTAACTTCGCTTTCTTTGTATTATAAGTAGGGAGTTTTTGAAACACTTATTCGCATTTAGGAATCTTGTAATGCAGATAACTTCTTAGAGCCTTGTCAATTATATTTTAGATAGTCCTTGAAACAGTTGTTACGGTTAATAGTTAACTCTTACAATTTCTTCTCGTCAGCATAGCTATTTCTCGTAATAGCCCCATAAACTCCGGAAAGCTACTCACGGTGTGAATATCACATATTAAATGATAATGTTTGAAATCAGCTACTTGCAAAATCTACTTTGAGTAGGGCAGCAGTATTATACCATGTTTGCTTTTGATCTTTTTTTTTTCTTTTTTTTTTGTTTATTTATATTTTTAATGATATCAGCTGGGTCTAGCCTTCTTTAACGTATGTGTCTTACTTACTATCCTGTACCAACTTGCAAGTGCTTCTAATGGCGTGTAGATGTACGCCATTGCGTACTATTTCTGGAGAGTTGTCTTAACTCTCCGCAGCTTCATCCTAATAGCCATGTTACCGCAGTAACCCCCTTTCAATCCGTTGGACTTAGCGGATTACATTTTATATTTCATTTCTTTTCATTTCATTTCATTTATTACATCAAAGAGGTTTGTACATTAAGATTCTAAATCTTTTTTAGTACTTAGAATTAATAATTATACTTCATATGATACATTGTTTTCTTAAAAGTTAGTTATATTTACAAATAATTTCTTAACCTAAGTTGCGAAGGGAATAAGGTAAAGGAAGGGAAAAGTAAATAAGAGATAAGAGAGGGGAAAGACGATTAAGATTCATGTGATGGTGTGGAGAGGTTTAGGGTTCGCGGGATAGTGTTGTAGAATTGCACTTTTAAATCAGGGAGGATTTGTAATAGACTTGATATACGAGGGGCGTTCAATATATTCTCGGTATCGATATGAAGGAAAATGCGAATTCAGTTTAAATTGTTTTTATTTTTCAATATAATCTCCCCTAACATCAATGCATTTGTTACATCTTGAGATAAGCTTTTTTAAACCCTCAAAAAAATAAATTTCCTCTTTCTCTGCAAAATACCCATTTATTGCCGACTTGAGTTCTTCATCATCCGAAAATCTTTTTCCACGAAGACATTTTTTCAAATCCGGAAACAGGAAATAATCACTAGGGGCAAGGTCTGGACTATAGGGTGGGTGTTGGATTTCTTCGAAACCACAATCTCGCGCAGCAGCCTTGGAAACTCGCGCCGTGTGAACAGGAGCGTTGTCATGAAGAAGCAACACACCCGCTGCGAGTTTACCCCGTCTTTTCTTTTTAATTTCCTCCCGCAAATTATGCAAAGTGGAAGCGTAGGATGTGGCGTTGATGGTTTCACCTTTTTTTTTGTACTCAATGAGCAAGATTCCCTTTGAGTCCCAAAAAACTGTGGCCATGAGCTTCCCGGCAGACTGAGTGACTTTGAACTTCTTCGGGGGGTGTGTTCCTTTTTTATGCCACTGCATGGACTCTTGTTTGCTTTCAGGGTCATAGTGGTGGACCCATGTTTCGTCCCCAGTAACAATTCGATCCATAACACCGTCCGCGTTCTCACTACACATCTCCAAAAGCTCTCTACAGCATGCGATTCTCACTTTTTTCTGAGGCGCTGTGAGCATTCGTGGCACCCACCTTGCACTGACCTTTGAAAGGTTAAGATGTTCATGAAGAATGGTGTGAATGGTACCAATTGAAAGCTTGGTGATCTCTGCCATCATTTTCACCGTTATTCGGGCATCCTCAAGAACAAGTTTTTCGACTTCTTTGATGCTTTCTCCCGTACAAGCAGTAGCCGGGGCGCCGGAGCGGGGGTCGTCTTTAATGCTCTCTCTGCTTCTCTTGAACTCACTTGACCACTTTTGCACAGTTGATAATGAAGGTGCGGAACCCTGGTAAACAGCCACCATCTCTTCATGAATAGTTTGTTGACTTTTTCCTTGCTTAGTGAGAAATTTAATTACAGCGCGATACTCAATTTTCACCGTCATCGTCTCAGTTGCCATTATGATTCTGTTCAACTAGAGATAAAACGCGAATTAATAATCACATTTATATGAAATCTTACATGAATGCACTAAAATAATAGTATTACTTGATAAATAAGTCAATTTATATATACAACCACAGCTTCACCCCGATACCGAGAATATGTTGAACGCCCCTCGTATGATGGTAATGAGTTCCGTAACTTAATAGTGTAAGGAGACGGAATGAGGTTAAGAGTTCTTGACGATAAGCCTGTTATTCATATTAATAAGATGGGCGTTGACAATGAATAATTTTTTGTAAGGTTATACAATTTCTCGCATTGATATATTCTTCCAGGATATATCCAAGTAGCATCCTAACATATACAGAGATATGTTCATGTCTTCGAGTTCTGTAAATGTAGCGCATTGCATTCTTGAACGCAACTTGCTATTTACGCCGTGGTAACGCGTCAAGTTTACTGTAAACAACCTCAGAATAAGACATCCATAAATGCGGACGACATGTGTGGTTCTAGTCGGACAAACTGCGTTTTATTGTGTAGCCAAGTCTAGTGATTGATTCTACAACTTCGATTTTATTATTATTAAGATATAAATCAGGCAACGTATTCAGATAAATTTTTTTTTCAATGATATCGGAATCACCTGGGATTTTGTTGGATTTAGTTGTAATTCGTGTTCAACTGACCAAGTACCTCGTCCTGCCATAAGTTCTGTTACAAATATAAAACGCTATAAAAACAAAACAGTAAACATATTGTATTCGAAATTGATTTATTTATTCGTCCACGATATTGACTATTTAAAAAAATTGGATTCACTCGAAATGACTGCCTATGGCTGTGAAACAAGCTTCCAAACGTTGTGGCCATTGGGCTAAGGCGGCACGTACGGTTTCCATGGAGATCAATGTTATTTTAAGGCTTTCTAAATTTCTGTGGGGAGTCTTGCAGATCATTTTCCGCAATTCTGACCATAATCCATAATCCAGACTCCTAGACTTCTTCTGCTGCTATGAAGCCAGGAATATTGACTCTGAGCCACTCCTGCGTGGTGTTGGCTTTGTACGCTTTAGCAGAGTCCTGTTGGAAGATACACCTGTATTCATTGAAAAGGGTATTGGTCAAACTCTTCACAACACCCTCTAGCACATCTTGGTAAACCTTTGCACCAGTTTTTACGTCTTTTTCTCAGAAATGGAGGTATGTGACGCCATGGTGAGAGACCCCCCACCAAACCATTACGGAAGCGGAATAATGTCCACGTTGAACCCTAGGAACAACAAGGAAGGGATTCCTTAGATGAAGTGGCATTAATTTTGTCAATTTTTTTTGTTGAAAACTTCTTCCACCGTAAAATTTTTCTCATCCGTAAACAGAATGTTTTCATGGCCATTGTCCGCGTGCCACTTGCTTACATCTTTTCAGCCTATTTTTTTTTAGTTGAAAAGTTAGAAGATTACCCGTGGCTATCATATGCAGGCTTTCATATGCATATCATCCCGAATCAGCCTAGACATGGATCTGGTTAATATATCCAATTCCTTGGACATTTGGATTGAATTTTCCCGAATTCGTTCATGCACTGCCTTTACTACCGCATTCGTACAGACGACGCGCACCGACCATTTCTTGGCCTGTCCTCTACTCCAGACAATTTGCCGAAGCAAGCAATAGCCCGATAAACGAAAATTCTCAATATTCCGAGTGGTTTTAGCAACTCGAAAATTTGGCCAGCACTCTTTCCGCACTTGTGCAACGCTATTACCGCGACTTGATTCTCTTTAACGCCATACTCCATGTTAATAGTTTGCTAACTGAAACCAAACTGACTAGTATTCTTCACTGCTCAGTGCATGTGCTCTGAAAAAAAAGTTACGTTTCTATTCCCGCAAGAAGTCTTGAACGATAAGCGCTGGAAATTGTGTAACAGAACTTATGGCAGGGCTAGATATATAAGTCCTTGTTTCAGCTCTTCACTTACAAGAAGAGCGACCTCTTCACGGTTACTGTGGGGCTTTGCCAGGTGCAGTTGGACATCGTCTGCATATAGGTGGACAGAAACAAGTTTACATACGGATTGAAGACCATTTACAAACATATAGAATAGTAACGGTCCCAGAATTGAGCCCTGTGGAACACCTTGTTTCAATTCCTCGAGAGATGAAGACTTTCACAAGAAATCATTCTTTGTGATCTACCACAGAGAAAGATTTTTATCAATTTCACAGCTCTTTCACTGAATCCAAAATGGTTTCTAAGTTTCCAGTATAGAATTTAATGATTCACTTTTATCAAAGGCCTTTGAAAAGCCAAGCAAAAAAAGAACAGAAACATTACCCTTGTTGACATCTGGTTTCCTCTAATAGGTTGACCATTGCTTTTAAACGACTGTGGTTAGCTCCAAACCAGATGGCTGATACCTCAGCAACTTATTGGACGTTGAATGCTCTTCCTTGATAAGCAAGGAAGAATGCTAATCGGTCTAAAGTTAGCAGGAGAAGATGGATTAGACTTCATTGCTATGGCAACACTCGAGCAATTTTCCAAAGCGCAGGAAAGGTTGATGTAATGCACCAGTTTATTGTATGAGGTAGGATGAGCTTTATAAAGCCTATTGAAATATTGTCCTCACCAATGGGATTGGGTTTAAGAGCTGTTATGCATTGGAGAATATCATTTTCTGTTGCTACTTCGAAGTCTTCCATACAGGTTATAGAGTGCGTATCCTACAGTCCGATTGAAGTCACAATTGCGATCATTAGGCTCATTCCCCAGAAAAAAGTTATTTAGTTTATCAGGCTTAGATGCGGCGTTGCTGCTGCATATACCGATTTTACGTAAATTACTCCAGAGTTTCTTTGGGGGAAGGGCGGTATTTAATTTGAGGACAGAATACATCTTCTTAGAAGTATGTACAATGTAGGTTGAGTGGTTACGTACCACTTTGTACTAAGACCAAATAATATTGGAAGGTCTGCGCTTTCCTGTTCTATACAATTTGTTTCTAATTCTTATAGAATTGACCAATCGTAAACTAAGGATATGTTCTATAGAGGATTTTAACCGTTTTCATTGGAACACATTGTTCGAACAGTTGCGTTAAAAGGGATTGAAATAGTTGTACTTTATTATTTGGATTGAGGCATGACCGGTATTGCTCGCAAAGATTTATTGCATCAAAATCTTTATATGAGAATGTGTCTTCAAAAACAGTGTTGGATAAATATACGTCATAGCTACAGATTAGTATGTCATGTTCAGAAACCTCAAACGAAAGTTGATCGAATAGCAGAACTAGAGAAGGACTAGAGAACAGCCATTAGATCCAACAGGCTAAGTAAATGATTTCCTGCCGAACGGGTAGGGTCATATTTATTATATCGATTCCTAGAGAGAAAACTAAATCCTTCATTTGGAAAGCCAGGGTGTTATCGTTAAGTGTTGATAGAGCACAGTAGAGTACAATCTTGTATTTCGACTAACATGTATTCCATCTCGTTGTCGTTAGCCTTAATGATCGTATCACACTTAAGGTTCGATTTGCAATAAATCGCCACCCCGCCATCCATAGTCTCGGTAAATCTATCACATCTGAAAAGTTCATAGGATGATATATTATAAAGCACTCTTGTTATATTTGGCTTAAAACAGGTTTCTCTAACACAGATAACATCAACAAAGGAATTGGAAAACAAATACTTTATATTGTAAAATGTTTGTGTGGGTAAAAATGATAGAACTTATTCTTTTCGATACAAATCCCTTTATTCAGTACAGTTACAATTCACTATTTATTTGTTTCTCTCAGTACAATTCAATTTCCCAACCACTTATACTTTTCTTATCTTTTACTTAAACCACTTAATCACTTCTCCTAATTAACACTTCAAATTACACTTTAGAACTCATTTGCATACCTTTGGGATGCTGGTATTTATACTCGAATGACATACTTCGAGAACAATCCTCGCCATCCAGCGTCCCATACAATTTCCAATTTGCTAGAAAATTCGATTCCACTCTCCAGTCTCCAGACTTAGTTATTCCAATATCGAAACCTTCTGGTCTTCGACATTTTCTGCTAGATGTCGCTGCTCACATTTAAGTGGTTATCACATTGCTCCCTCCCTACAGTTGTTCGTCCCGAACAACTTCGTCATTCAGCATCCCGTTGAAATGACACATTCTATCCAAATGGACCACTTTCAATTTTCCTCGATTCCCACGCTGGATCCGGTAGACAACGTCATTAATGCGGGTTATCACCTTGTATGGACCTTCCCAGTCCTGTTGCAATTTTGGTGATTTGCCTTTCTTACGCTGAGGATTATACAGCCAAACCAGATCTCCTTCGTTGAAACCGGAAGATTTCGCCTTGATATCGTACCTAGTTTTCATGCGGCTGCTTGCTAGCTTCATCTTTTCTCTGGTGTCTTCATGCAATTTACGAATCCTGCTGCGTAAGTCATTCACGTACTCGTTCACCTCTTTGGGCTCCGTCGGTGGGGATCCGAATTTTGCTTCACTTGGCAACCGAATTGTTTGACCAAATAAGATCTCGGATGGTGTGTGCCCTGTTGAGCTATGGACCGCGTTTCGGTAGGCCATTAAGAAGAGGGGTATGTGTCGATCCCAATCCCGCTGGCAGTTGCTGACAACCTTAGATAGATGCTCATTCAAGGTCCGATTGAATCGCTCGACCATTCCATCAGATTGAGGGTGTAGTGGCGTTGTCCTTGTCTTTCTTATTCCCAAATATTGGCATATTTCCTGGAAGACTTTTGATTCAAAGTTTCGCCCTTGATCAGAGTGCAGCTCCATTGGGACCCCAAATCTGCTCACCCAGTTGTTGACTATCTGTTCGGCTACGGTCTTAGCCTCTTGATTTGGGATGGCAAACACTTCCGGCCACTTACTGAAGTAATCCATGACTACGAGGGTATATCGGTTTCCATTAAAGGTTTCGGGAAACGGCCCAGCGATGTCGATGGCTATTCGTTCGAAAGGTGCTCCGACATTGTACTGTTGCATTTGTGCATGTGGCTTTACTTTTGGGCCCTTGGTAGCCGCACATCTTATGCACTTTTTGCACCAATTCTCGACATCTTGTTTAGCGCTTAGCCAATAGAAACGTTCCCTTACCTTTTCCAACGTCTTGTTTATTTCCAAATGGCCTCCTGAGATTCCGTCATGTATTTCATGGAGCACTTGGTTGACTCTGGACCGTGGCACAATTAGCTGCATACGAGATGTTGTCCCATCTGCACTTTCCCATTTTCTCTTCAGCAATCCATCTTGCACAAAAAGCGAGTCCCACTGTGCCCAGTATGCCTTCAGAGTTTGGCTCCGATCTGATATCTGCTGCCAGCTTGGTCTTTCCTCGTGTTCTTTCCAGGCCAATATTGGTTCGATGTCGTTGTCTGCCTGTTGGGAGGAACGGATTTCGTCTATACTCCAATCCTCTATTGGCTCAGTCCTGATCGTTTGGATAGTTGCCTGTTGTTTCGCTTCTTTACCACTGACTACTTCTGCTGGGAGGCTTTCGTTGCATTGTTTTACCTGCGAGACTGGAATAATTACCCTGGAGTCGTCAACTCCTGCTACAGACTTCTGCCCCGCGAAGTAAGCATTTCCTAACTGATGGCTTCTGGAAATTTGACCGGTTTCTTGGTAGCCGTTTCTGCCGGTTTTTCTTTCTATTTGCCTGTAGCCCCAGTGCAGGCAGCCTTCTCGTTGTACCGGTTCTTTACAATGCCCTTGCAAATGTCCTACTTTATCGCAGTTCCAGCAGCGCATCCTTCGTCTCTCCCGTGGGATATTTCGTTGCATTGTAGTTGGTCTTGAGCAGGAGCATTCACCAGATACTATTTCCCTAACGAAATGCATTCCTTTGGAAGCCTGATTGGATGCTTCCATCGCCAGAGCGAAGGCAAGTGCTTCAGCAAGGGTTCTTTTCCCGGCCATCCTTACTGCTGACTATAGCTTCGAATCTGCAATTCCCCTGATAAATGCATCTTTTGCCATTTCGTCGATAATTTCCTGGCCTGCGGTGGGGTATGATAGATGTGCAAGTCTACTCACGTCTGCTTGGAGCTGCTGCAGTGTTTCTCCTCTTTGCTGCATTCGGCTTTGCAATTGGACCTTGTAGACCTCCTGCATGTGGCTATCCCCAAACCGTTTCTCTATAGCCTGTACTAAAGTCACATAATCTTTATGCTTTTCGATGTCTACTGTTTGCAACAATTCTGCTGCAGGACCGTGCAAGGCCATTGTTAGGGCAAAGCACTTTTCCTCATTGTCCCAGTCGTTTGCACAGGCAGCCATTTCAAACTGCTTCTTATAAGTAGACCATGAAGTCTGGCCATCGAATGAGGGAGGCTTCAACTCTTTTCTCCTTGGACCGCTTAAAGAACATTCTCGCAGTTTCTGTTTTCGCACTGTGTCGAGCTCTTTTGCCAGTTGCTGAACTTTGCTGTCCATTTCTTCGAATTTTTCGCCAACATTCTTCTCTATTGTATCAAATTTGTCATCAACGTTCTTCTCTATTCTATCAAATTTGTCATCAACGTTCTTCTCTATTCTTTCAAATTTGTCATCGATTTCTTCGAACTTTTGCTGGAGAGTGTTATTTTGTTCTTCCAGTTTTTGTTCTAGACTATTCTTTTGTTCATCCAGCTTTTGCTTGAGACTATTCTTTTGTTCTTCCAGATTATTCTTTTGTTCATCCATTTTCTGTTGAAGACCGTCCATTTTTTGTTCGAGGCTATTCTTTTGTTCTTCCAGATTTTTCTTTTGTTCGTCCATTTTTTTGTTTTGTTCGTCCATTTTTAATAAGAGGAGTTGCATCATCGCAGCCATGTCATTGCCGGTATTTGTCTGTTCATCCTCGTCAACATCAAAGGAATATGCATCAGGATCATGGCCCTCGTTGTTCAAAGCCTCCTGAAGTCGGAGCACCAGGTCACTTTTTCCTCCACTGGCGCTGAGGCTTCTCTTGTTCAACTCGGATTTGAGTTGGACGAGGGTCAACTGCAATAGTTTTCGACCCATTCTAGCTTTTTCAAATAGTCAGAAAACACTTCTTTTTTTTTACACACAATAAGTCCTATCCCACTTCTGACACCAATGTAAAATGTTTGTGTGGGTACAAATGATAGAACTTATTCTTTTCAATACAAATCCCTTTATTCAGTACAGTTACAATTCACTATTTAATTCTTTCTCTCAGTACAATTCAATTTCTCAACCACTTATACTTTTCTTATCTTTTACTTAAACCACTTAATCACTTCTTCTAATTAACACTTCAAATTCAACTTTGAAACTGATTTGCATACCTTTGGGATGCTGGTATTTATACTCGAATGACATACTTCGAGAACAATCCACGTCATCCAGCGTTCCATACAATTTCCAATTTGCTAGAAAATTCGATTCTACTCTCCAGTCGAGACTGCTAATCCAGTATCGAAACCTTCAAGTCTTCGAGTTTCGACATTTTCTGCTAGATGTCGCTGCTCACATTTGAGTGGTTATCACAGTATAATCTAGTTTTTGGTTATTTAAACTCTGCGCATTAAACTAACAGACTTTGAGTCCCTCATAACACATTTTCTAATATAGGAACATCCATCGAGAAAGGAAAGTAGAGAGAAAAAGAAAAACAAATAAATGAATAAATAAGCAATAAATCAAAGAAAAATGTGCAACGCAAGGAGAAGAGTTCGGTAAAAGTATGGTGAAAATAGAGTTGTGGAATACTCTACAACAAAATTACAAATTTGATTTTATGTTCGCGTTACACGAGTACTGTTTTGTCGTAGCGGCAGCATAGATGAACTAACATAGATGGCAAACTTTCCAGATATTGGAAAACCAAAACCTGCTTTAAACTGATCGCCGCTATCCGTGTGACGCTGTCTGTAAATACGTGTGAATTGTCGTCAATGTCAATATCTCTCTCATTTTACACAAAACCCGCCCATTTTACTCAAAAAACATCATTTACATTACACACACATAGTGAACTTTACATGCAAATCGCTCTCATTCTAGCATTTTTCCTTGTAAATTTCTCTCATTCTAGCAAAATCTGGCAGGTTAAAGAAATTTACAATGTGGTGGTAGTTCAATTGTAGTGCGTCAGGGTAAATACTTGCAAAAGTATTAGGAGAGTTTACCATCCAAGTTAGTTCATCTATAATTTTGGTGATCTCCTGTGAAAAACTTTGTCGCAAAAAATCTGCTTATTGAAAACTTGTATTTAAACAATCTGCCAAGATTTAAGTCACCAAGCGCTCCGGCTATACACGAATTCAAATTTAGTTATTAGGTTATCACACCGTTTTTAAATTCTTTACAGGTGCTACGTAGTTTTGAGAAAACCAAATGTTTATTATCGAGAATGTTGTTTTTCAAAATACTCTCCATGAAGATCAATACACTTTGCTTGTGTTTCAACCAATTTTCGAATCATTTTCTCCACTCCGAACGAGGTAACTTCAAAACATGCGTTTTAAACCCATCAACCGCTTCGAAAAACTTTGACCTCAATTTATTTTTGATGCGCGAGCATAAGAATTAAGTCATTGGGCTATACGGCGGATGACCCATCAAGTAAATATTTTCAGTGCTCGAAATTTTACTTGTTTGAATCAACTTATGAGAGCTCGCATTGTCGCCTTTTTTCGACCGATTTTCAACCTATGCGGTATCCAACACGAATAAATCTTATTAACGGCCAACTTTTCATGCAATATTAAATATATGCGAGTGTAATTGATACCCAAGCATGTATCTATTTCACGATAAGTCACATGACGATCTTGCAATATCAGTTCCCACACAGCATGAACGTTTTTTGGCACATCAACCAATTTTGGGCGATCTTCACAAAATTCGGCCTGCAGCAAACGACGACAACGATTGAATTCGGAAAACCAGCGAAACACGGTGGCCCGGGATGGTGCTTCATCACCAAAAGTCGAAGCGGGTTGACCGACACACTGTTGTTGAGTTAAGCCTTGTTGAAAATCATAAACAATCATCCAGGAAGATCGTCTCTCACTTTGGTGGAGTTCTAAAAACCTATGGGGTAATAAGTAAACGTCATGAGCGGAATCAAGTTGCTCCATTTTTAATGTCAAATTCCATCGAATTCTTCCATTTCTTCTATAGAGTATCGCGGAACATATCCTTAATTAATTAGTTACTTAGGTAGCGATACTATCCGGAGTGGATAGGGCTTCCTCTACTCGGTTTCCCCATCGGGTAGGTAAGATCCTTTGAGCCAAAACGTTAATATTCATCCGGTCTACCATCTGAGTCTACCATCTGAGTCTAACATCTGAGGCGACTGGTGTGCATTTTTCTGACCAAGTCAATGTTGCTGCACTGTTCGCAAACAAAAGTACATAAAAATCTCGTCTCTCTATATATGAAGACGTAATGCATTCATGCGTTTGAAATTGATTTACCATACTTACATAGGTCGGATGCTTGCAAAACTTTCTTACACCTGCTAAAAAGGATTCAACGCCAGCGTTATACTTGTAGGAGGCCAAAACGTGTCACAGTCAGACGTAAAATCTCTCAATTCAACCTCTTATTTCTGCTTTGACCCTCAGTGCACTAATTAAGTTGTGAGTATCATTGCTTAACTTTGGACGTACCATAAAACAGCGGGATTCTTTCTCAAGCTGGTCTTTGTCCTTTCAATATGGATTTGTACTTTTGGTGTTCCTCCGATATAACAAACATTAAGCTTTGATATTTGGGGGTAAGATAAGTATTCACCTCTTGTCCACGTACCTCCTGCAGTAGTTAGTGCCTAATATTCATAAATCCTAACGGCGTGTCTTCTAATTATGTAGTTATTATTTAAAATGCCAATCATTCAACGAAATTCCTCGTCGTATCCAAGTTTGACATGGGTCTTCGATATTTTAAAATTAAGCCCCTATATTGTTGTTTCATGCATTTGTTGAATTTTTTGTATTTATTACAGGCATGAAAAATGCTGCGGCCAATCAACATAATATCAACAAATCGCCCAAAATCATGAACACTCCGACGCCTCCACATGAAGGGCATGTTATAAGCACGGTAGTAGCCGCAGGAGGAGGTGTAATAATTAATAACATAAGTGATCAGCGTCAGTCCAGCATGAATCCAGCTCACAAGGAGAAATTCATAAAATACCCTGGTATTGATCAAATGTCTCAATCAGCGCCTATTCAACAATCTAAGAATCTCACTATCAATGACTTGCATCACCAGCAGCAATTGCATCAGTCATTTCCGCCAAATGTACAACAGCAACAACATGCACACCCGCAACAACAACAACAGCAACAACTGCAACAACAACTACAACAGCAACAGCAGCAACAACAGCAGCAGCAACAACAACAGCAGCAGCTACAACATCAACAAATGAACTCATCGGTAAACAATGAAAGAGGATACGTACCGCGAGCGTTCGCCTTATACGACTTTTTGTCAAAAGAATCCAACGACCTAAGCTTTAAAAAGGGCGATGTAATTCTTCTGAAGCGAAAAGTAGATGCCAATTGGTTTGTTGGCGAACTAAATGGGCGCGAGGGTACATTTCCAATAAATTACGTTCAAATCATTGTTCCCCTACCAGTGCCACAGTGCATAGCACTATATGATTTTAAAATGGGACCAAATGAAGAAGAAGGCTGCCTCACATTTAAAAGAGGAACAATGATACATGTGCTACGTCGTGTTGATCACAACTGGGCAGAGGGTAGAATTGGTTCTTGTATTGGAATATTTCCGATTGCCTTTGTAGAAATGAATGCTTTAGCTGAACAACTATTGGACGGAAGCCTTGTCCAAACATCAAACCATCAACATATGGTCAGCGCAACGCCAAGAAATCTCCCTCCAATACCATTTGAAACGGGCACAAACGATTCGAGTAGTAGTTCGTCCACAGTTACCACAACAAGTCCCAATTCAACCTGCAGTAGTAATTCTAGTTCAAATTCAATTCCTAGTAGTCCTGGATCTAATCCAACTTCGCCACAAAATAATCCAGCTGTCAAGTATCGAGATTATAAAGAGAAAAGGCATTCGCTTAACGCCATAACGTCCGGGGCGAGTTTAAGTATTATACAATCGAATCGACATTCGGCTGAAATACTTAGTGTTCCAGTGTCTACTGGGCAGGAGAACAACTCAAATCAAATGCAAACTGTTACATCGTGTCAAAGTTCAAGCTCAGGTCGAGGACGAACTGATTTAGGTTCCTCTTCTGCACGTGAGCACACTGCAGCTTTGTCACAAAGTCGGGTTAATGTTCTGAAGACTGGAGGGCAACAAAACGTTCCACCCTCATTGCCATGGGGTTATTTAGCATTGTATCCTTATAAACCGCGAAAAAGCGATGAACTAGAATTGAAGAAAGGCTGTGTATACATAGTCACAGAACGATGCTTAGACGGATGGTTTAAAGGGAAAAATTGGCAAGACATGTCAGGAGTTTTCCCTGGCAATTATGTAACACCACTTAGAAGTCGTGATCAACAACAGTTAATGCATCAGTGGAAATATGTCCAGAGTAGTCAACCGGCATCTTCGCAAGTCCAAAATCCTAATACCAACCAAAATTCAATTGTCTCCACCAACATCACCACAAATGGAATAAATATTTTAGAAAACATAAACATTCGATTGTCTCAGATGTCTAGTGTGCCACATCAACCACCAGAGTTACCACCACGAAGTGCTGGTGGTGGTAGTGGCAATGTCTCATCTTCGTCCGCAACATCAGCATCTACATCGGTTTGGGCGAAACCTTTAGGTCATCACATGGAATCATTTTTCGGTCGTAAGTCAATTGGCGGACAACCACAGCAACACCAGCAACAATCACAACAACATCAGCAGCAACAACACACAGCCCAAATAACCGGTAATGCTCCAACAGCTAAAAAACTAACTAACAAAGATTCGAAAGATAAAAACAGCAGCAGTCAAGATAAAGAAAAACAAAAAGACCAGCATGCTTCGTCGTCATCATCAGCTGTGAGTTTGATGAAACGGCTAACCAATATCAAACGATCCAAGTCGCCCAGTTCGAATCATGTCAGTAATAATCATGTAGTGAACACGTATTCTATGGATAACCCATCGTTTGAAGACAATGGAACTCCTATAAACTCCGCAACGGTTAATCAAGCACCAACATCTCAACAACAGACCCTTAACGTATCAAATGATCGTGCGGTAAACAGCAATGCAACTTTACACCCTGTCCACGTGAGGTAAGTAAATTATTTCCTTTTGTGTGGACTTTTTCTTACGCTTCCTTTTTTGCTACAGGTCAGGATCCTGCCCAAGCCAGTTACTACAAAGTCTCCCAGTGGATTTAAGTGCAGCTGTTTTAAATGAATCAAATCAAACTTCTTTTGGTTCGCAACGACTTAAAGGCAATAAGGATCGACCACAACTGCAGAGGTTATTATTATTGTTTTATTATTTAAAAGCAAATTGTCTGAAGTATTTTTTTCTCTAAACTTAGTTTGCGGCAACAAGTCGACGGAACATTTCGAATAGCCACACCAGGAGGAGGTACTTCCTTACTCATAAGCACATCATCGTCCACCCCGTCAAATAGTATTCTTCTAAGCAAATGTCAGCAGTCTACACCCGCTTCTGTGGCTCAGCAAGCTAGTTTGATACATCACAGAAAGTCTCAAAGTCTTGATGCTAATACAATATCAACACAAGTGACCACCAATCCAGCGGGAGCTGCGAAAGGACCATCACATGTTCGAGAAAGGTTAGTTAATCACAAAAAAAAATTGCCTTAACAGAATTTTAATTAAACTTGGTCTTGATTTATTGGAAATTCTCTCAGCAGGTTCCGATGCATAGTGTCTTATCCACCGAATAGTGAACTTGAACTGGAATTAAATGTTGGAGACATTGTCTACGTGCATAGGAAACAAAAAAACGGTTGGTACAAAGGTACACATTCTCGAACGAATAAATCGGGTTTGTTTCCAGCTTCATTTGTGGAGCCTGATATATAAATTAGTTTTTTTTTGAAAATATTTTTGTTGGTTTTTATTTTTATTTTAATTAAGACATTAAGCAAATGTTGCCAATACATAAATTTTGTTGCAATTCATTGCAAATTTATCCCACCTTTGATAAAACGAAAAACGTTGGTTTTGTTAATTTGTTGATATTGTATGAGTACTCTAAAGGTTAGAAATAAGATTGAACGACTAAGAGAGTTTATCACAAAACCCACGACTTAATAAACATTGCACTACAAAATTTAGCAAAACTGTCAACAAGGCAAATTTATTATTATTACGTATTTTTTTGAATTACTCTCTATAGATTGATAAAAATTTTTATAAGTTTACAACTGCTTCCATTTGCAAAGCCCTTGATTTTATTTAATGAACTGACCTGTAGGACATTGTGTCTCGGAGTTGAGGAAGAAGCAATAAATCCTTAGAGGTCCAACAAAACCTTGAATCGGGTCTGCTGAATATCAGATCATCCCACTCATTAGAATCAACCTCTAATTTTTCCTCAGTAATGGGAATTATACAGTAAAATGTTTGTGTGGGTACAAATAATAGAACTTATTCTTTTCGATAGAAATCGCTTTATTCAGTACAGTTACAATTCACTATTTAATTGTTTCTCTCAATACAATCCAATTTCTCAACCGCTAATACTTTTCTTATCTTTTACTTAAACCACTTAATCACTTCTCCTATTTAACACTTTAAATTCAACTGATGAACTAACTTGCATACCTTGGGGATACTGGTATTTATACTCGAATGACATACTTCGAGAACAATCCTCGTCATCCAGTGTCCCATACAATTTCCAATTTGCTAGAAAATTCGATTCCATTCTCCAGTTGTCAATGTTCGAGACTTTGTTATTTAAGTATCGAAATCTGCGGCTCTTCGAGTATCGACATCCTCTGCTATGTAAATCTAGATGTCGCTGCTTACATTTAAATGGTTATCACACTGCTCCTGTTAAAAAGGCTAAAATATTGTTTAACTTGTTACGGCAATGTAACGGCTAATTATTTAAAAAAACAAAGTCAAAAAGAAATACTGAATACTTTATTTTAAAATTAAATTGAAGTGAAATTCTAAATTTGGCTACAAATTTAGCTCTTGTGTTTCTTGCCTGTCCTCTGCTGCCGAATACCTTTTAAAAACTGAGAAAAACAAATCCTTTGTTTTATCTATTGCTATCATTTTATAGAACACGATCACTGATTGGTCAACCAATCAATTGTTGACTTTTATTTAAATTTCTCCCTCTGGTGGTCGGCAGCAAAGGTAAGCTTACATTAAGGGTGACATTACATGACAACATCCCACCCTCCCCGTGAATCCTTAAGGTTCACTAATTTCCAATATGGTTAGTTTCGATGCAGGGCGACGTAGTGTCCCAGTAAGAGTTTTCACCAAGGCAGTCCTTACTTGACCGTCCTTAACTTGGTAAACTTCTATTATCTTGCCCCGTTGCCGTTGACTCCTAGGCCGGGCAGTATCACATACTAAAACAAGGTCGCCTGGCTTTAGTGGCGGAATCTTTGCATGCCACTTTGTAGGCTTGGTTAAGACTGGCAAATACCATTTCTTCCAAAAGGTATTCTTCAACTGTTGGCTAATCTTCCACTGCTTTCTGCTATGCGTTGGGTCTTCTTCTAGCATTGGTGTTTGTGTGGAGTTGACGCATCCTATCAAAAAGTGGTTAGGTGTAAGGGGTTCCTCATCTTCGGCATGTAAAGATAATTCAGTAACCAGGGGAGAGTTCACGATATTTTCAGCCTCTATCAACAAACTTCGAAGCGTCTCAACTCTCGGGGCTTGTTCTTTTAAGGTGATCGCTAGCACTTTCTTCACAGATCGTACCATTCGTTTCCATATGCCACCTTCGCTGGAGTTTGACGGGCAATTAAAAACCCACTCAATTGTTTTTGATGACAGCTCGGCCTGGATGCGACCAACGTCAAAGAGTGCTGCTTCTTTCTTTAAACTTCGTTTTGTACCGACAAAATTGGAGCCATTATCACTTCGGATGCGTACTGGTATTCTACGGCGGTTAATAAAATTCCGAATGCACAGTATACAAGCATCGGTAGATAGTTCGGCAGCCAACTCCAAGTGGATAGCTCTTATTGTAAGGCACGTAAATAGAGCCACCCATCGTTTCTCGCGGCGACGTCCGATGGTGACCTGGAGAGGACCGAAGAAATCTAATCCGGTGTAGGTAAAGGGCCGAACGAAAGGCGTGACCGCTCTGGCGGCAGTTCATGAGTGGTGTCCTAGGCTTAGTCTTTAAGAATTTACATTTATTGCAGTCGCGTTTTACCTCCCCGAGTACTCCTCGGATTCGGGGAATCCAGTATCGTTGGCGGACCTCGTTCAAAATCAGGCTGTCGTCCTGATGATGTAGCTAATGATGATAATTTTTAACGATAAGTTTTGTCAGCGGATGTTTTTGCGGCAGAATAATTGTTCGCCGAGCTTCGACTGGCAGACATTCGGCGGCATTCAATCGTCCATACATGCGTAGAATGTCATCAGCGTCCAGACACGGGGTTAGTTGACGGATTGTGCTTGACGTCGGGATATTCCTTTTCTCTCTAAGCGTAGCGATTTCGAGACTAAATGCTACCCTCTCTGCTTGAAGACAGAGTATTTGCTCGGCTCTTATTAATTTCGCGGATGTTAACTCGTCGATTTAAAAACAAAAAAAAAACAATAATGATATTTGTATTTATGTCATAAAATGGTTTATTTTCTTTGAATAAATGTTAACTCAAATATGTCGAGTTGCCAGAAACAAGAACTCCCACTGTAATCGCCCCGATATTACAATTGAAAGACGTCAAATAATTCCAAATTTTTACTAAATTCTCTTTATGAAGTACTTAAAATTTCTAAATAACAAAATTATTTAACAAATTAACATTTGTATTAATAATAATTGTAATAATGGAGGCGTACGTTTTTTCCACGTCTTCTGCGCTTGAGGGGCGATTTCAAAGAAAGGACTTATAAATTTCTCTTACTTTAAATAGAGCCCGCCATTTTGACTCGTGCATTGTGTTGGGTTGGAATCTGTCACTTTGGACACAATTTGCCAGGCGTGGTAATCGCTCCCAGCTCCCCCCCATGTGGCCAGTGGAATAAAGTTCCACTTTATGCGCCTTCGTGTAAGACTGCGTTTGCTAATTTGCTTTCATTTATGCCGGATAATTCTCTTTTCAGCTCTTCAGAAGGTCCTCTAAAATTAGTACCATTGTCGCTCCATAGCTCCACCGGTTTACCTCTTCTCGAGCAGAAGCGCTTCAGGGCTAGAATGCATGAGTCACTTGATAGGCTGTAGGCTACTTCTATGTGGATTGCCGTAACAGTAAGACAGGTAAATAGCACGCCCAACGTTTCTCCAGATGCCTCCCTACAATAACCATCATAGGTCCGAAGTAGTCGACCCCAACGTAAGAAAACGGTAGTGTAAACGGTTTGAGTCTAGCTGGTGGTAACTCACCCATCAGGGGTGGCTTCGGAAAGGCTCGACTTGTCTTATCCAGCTCAAATCTGCCCATCAATCCATCCTTATTACTTTTTAGAATACTCCACTCCTTTTTAAAGCACTCGGACTGACAGAGCACATACAAATAAGTTTCAGCGACAGTTAGTTCTGATGGTTCCAAAATCGCACTCAATTCGTTTCGCACCAACCTTAGATTTTTTTTTTAGCGCGCGTTTTCCACTTATTACGTAGGCGATGTATGTAACGGAGTATGTATGCAACGGTTTTTTTTAGTTTTATCCATAACGAAAACCGCCCAATGTCGATGAAAGGGGTCGCACCCGGGATTTGATGGATTAATAATCGAGCCTCTTCTTTAGTTGGGTGGACGGATATTTCAGCTGGCTATCTATTCTCTGATTGGTACAATATGGATGGTCCCATATACCAGCGGCTATTTGATGTGAAGTCTAGCTTAGTGTTTCTTTTGGTAGCCTCGTCAGCAACGTTCTCACGGCTTGATATCCAATGCCACGAATTGTTTATATTTTCTACTGTCGCTTTTGATCCAGCATAGCACAGTTTGCGAGTCCGACCAGAAATGCCTTTTGTGTATTTGTATTGAATGTTCTCTTACGATGGATTTCGCCATTATTACACCCAGTACATTGGCTTCCAATTCCAAACGCGGAATCGATATTGGCTTTAGTGGTGCGACCTTTGATCTGGAACAAATAAGGGCGCATTCAGTCTGATCGCTTCGTATTACTCGGAGGTACGCTACTGCGGCGAACGCATAAGCACTAGCGTCAACAAAGGTGTGAAGCTCTACATGACAGTTTCGGTCGAAATTTATCTTATGCAAATATGGTCTTTTTATTTTAACCATTCTAATTTTCGGTAAAAGGCTTAACCATTCACACCAGGCCTGGAAATGTTCGGGACTGATGTGATCATCCCACTGAGTACCAGCTCGCCATATTTCTTGCAAAAGAATTTTTAGCAGTATCATAAAATTCGCAATAAGTGCCAAAGGGTCGAAAATACTCAAGAGCGTTCTCAGAACCCCTCTTTTTGTGGGAACCAGATCTCCATGTAACAACTCGGTACTTATTTTTCGCGAAGAGCAAGAATAGGAAAACAGATTTTCAGCAGGCGACCAGCACATACCCAAAATCTTTTCGGATTCATTCAAACTATTCCGATTTTTGAAAATTTTTTCCAAATATGACGATCTTTTCCCGAGCTGCTCGAGCACTGAATTACTCACGAAATTTCGAATTTCGAATCCGGCCTTTTGATGAATTTTTATAACCTCTTTTGCTACACGCACTCTTTCGTATCAAAACTGTCGAGAAAGCCGTCAACGTAGTGATTTTTCGTGATTGCTTCCACCCCTCTGGGAAACTGCGACGCATACTCTTCCGCGTTTTTATTTTTTATAAACTGTGCACAACATGGAGAGCACGTTGAGCCAAAGGTCATAACTTGCATCACAAAGTCTTCCACTGCTCCTGAGTCTTTGTTTCTCCAGAGGAAATTCTAATTCCAGAGGGCATTCTAATCCTCTTCCACAACCAAAATTTGGTGGAACATCTCCTTTATGTCTCCACAAATGGCAAACTTACGCTGTCGAAAGCGAAATAGAATCTCAAAGGGGGGAGATAAATTATCTGGGCTGGTTAGTAGTAGTGAGTTGAGAGACACTCCTGCAACTTTTGATGCTGCATCCCATACGATCCGCAATTTGTCTGGCTTACTTTGATTGACTACTGGAAATACAGGCAGATACCAAACTCGTTTTTGATCTTTTTCCTCAATTTCGTTGCTGGTCAATTTACGGGTATATCCTTTTTCTTGATAATATAGAATCTGATTGTCGATATTCCTTTTGAGTAATGGCTCTCGGCTAAGCCGCTTTTCCAAACATTCCAATCTACGTACCGCAGCTGGTCTACTATCTGGTAGCTCTAAGATATCCCCTTTCCATAGCAATGGCACTGTGAAACGATCCCCGACACGTTTAGTGGAGCTCTCTAAAATTGATTGTGCTTTCAGGTCATTGGCACCCATTAATCGCTTTATTTCTTTTGAACCGACGTTCTCGATCTGAAGATATTCTTTTAGTAGTTCCTCTAGTCTTTCATCTACTTTGGCGTTACAGTCACATAGAGTAAAACTAGTATGGAGCACACTCTTGGAGTGGTTTGTGGCATAACCTGTGTTCAGTTCGGACACTGTCCACCCTAGACGGGTCTTACTTGCCACAGACTGGTAAACATCACCCTCGTGAATTCGTTGAGTGTTGATCAAATGGCAGTAATCCAGTCCGATTAGAATGAGCGGCTCTCCTTCACTATAAGACATCACGGGAATGCTCTTCAAGTATGGGTAGCGTTGTCTTATTTCATGTAAGTGCATGGTTTGGCGAGGTAGGTGAAGCGACTCCACAGTGCGAATTTGTTGAAGAGGATACCTTTTAGTTGATTGGTAACCTGAAATGTGTAAACTCACTCTCTTTGAATTCTGTTCTAGCCGGTGAGTATCAGAAGTCCATCTTAAGCATAGCGGGTGATTCTTACCTTCCAATTCTAGTTTCTTAGCTAACTTCGATTCTATGAGTGTGACGGAAGACCCGTCGTCAAGAAAGGCATAAGTATCGATTTGAATATCTTTGTTGTACAGGGTAACTGGTAAAATTTTAAAGAATGTGTCATGTCGCTCTACTACATGGGTATTGCTGTTATGAGCTGGGTAAGTTGATTCGTCGTACTTATGCAATAACCGATGGTGTCTGAATGTACAGTCGTTCACCCCAAATCTCTTATTTGAAATACACCTGCGATTAAAATGATTGACAAGGCACGTGCGACAAAGTGAATGCCGCTTTACACTTTCCCACTCGAGCTTAAGATTAAGACCTATGAATTGGTTACAATTTTCAAGAGACTTACAGTTACCGTTGCAAATAATGCATGACTTTCGCTCCTTTATATCTGTGTTGACCACTGTATCATAGTGTATGTTTAAGGCTGGGTTGTTGTTTGATCGTCTTTGCTCCATTTTCACATCTGATATTTTCAAAGTTGTCATCTCTGTCACTTCGCATGCGGCTTCAGCTACTTGGGACAGCCAGCTGCTAAATATTGAAAGATCTACCGTCCCGTATCCTCTTTTATACATACCCCAATTTAGTCGTATTTGATATGGAAGCTTATCGGTGAGTTCTTGAAGTAGACATGGGTTGTTCAGGTGTGGCCTTAAGCCCTGAGACTCCATAGTAACAACAATGTTTTGTACCGACAACGCAAAGGTAACCAAGGACTCCAGTCGATCGGCTCTTGGTGCCGGTTCAGGTTTTAACTTGACTATCAAGGAGTTGATAATTGTCTCCGGACGACCGTAAAGCAAACGTAGTGTAGATATAATATTGGGCACCTGGTCAGGGTACATCAGCTTTGCTCTAACACTCTCCAATGACCTGCCTTTAGACATCTCTGTAGCCGAATAAGATTTTCATCGTTTGAAAGACCGCACATTCGCGTTGAATTTTCATAGCAGCTTATGAATAATGGCCATTCCTCAGCCCTTCCGGAAAAACTCGGCAAATCCTTGGGCGCTATATGCCTCGTTGCCAATTGACGATCATTCAGATTAGGAGCTTTACCAATTTTCGTTTGACCGTAGTTGTGGTTATGTGGTTGAGCATTTTCATGGAAATTACCAGTGCATCGACTTGTGGAGAAGGTGCCTCTGCGAAGTTGGTTCCCATCCATGTGTCCTGTGGGTTAAAAACTGGCTTAAGTGAGTGGTTGATCTTGTATCCCAAAAGGGTGTCATTCTCTGCTGAATTTTCCGGGACGTTTGCAATGTGCCTCAAAATGTTAAGTCCACGAACACGATTCTTGATATTGGTATGCTGTTCGGATACCCATTCTTCGAGCTTGTCGTTGGCATTAACGGAATTTACTTCACTATTTTCATAGGATGTTTGTTCCAAAATTTGATATTTCGCGTCGAGATACTCTTTATCCCTTTTTGCACTCAGAAGCCTTTCCTCTTCAAGTCGCCGTAGTTGTAATTTCATCGATCTTGCGGATTCTGTTGACTTCGCCTTCGCAGATGGTTTGTTGGACTGTCTTTGCATAGGTATAGTCTGAATTTCTGGCAGAATTGACCCTGTAGTTACGTTTGCTGATTTGTCGTTTATGGTCGGTTATATATTGTTGTTGCATATTACTGTTGACTGTTGGGGTGAATGGAGTGAATTCCTGTTGCCGACACGGAGCTGAGAGCATTTTGAGCAAATCCAGTCTTTGTTCGCGATATTGTCGTCCACGTTAACACACGTAAAGTGGTGCCAAACCTCGCACTTGTCACACTGCACCATCTGAAGGTTATCGGGCTTGTTGCATGACTTGCAGTTGTATTCGCTTCGTTTCTTTTGTATAGGGGGACATTTGGAGGACGAACGAATTTGGGGTACTACACCTAAATCACCTACTGCTTGTGGGAGGGGAACGCGCCGTTCTTTTTGATTTTTGAAATGTATTTGTCTCAGACATAACTTACCTGGGAATAAAGCACAAAATACCTGTTTGGGCTGTTGTTGATATGTGTGGCGTAACTGTACTGGCACTGGTACATGCAATTTTTTCCTTTTCTAGGTCCGATAGCAGATGGATGGGTATAGTATGTTGTCAATATATGTTGTCAATATATATATGTATGTCTTTCCACCTTTGGTAGTTGCAGCGATGGATGAAGCAGCAAATGCGGTATGGGCTCCAGCACACAGACAATAGTTGTTAATTGTGACAGTTTCTAACCTAAACTCTGAGGACAGCTCCGTAGAAACAATCGCTGTTTTTGCCAATATGCTGGATTGTATCTCCTTCGACAAAACCCACACTTGCCTTCCTTCTTTTTCTTGTTCTAAGTTGGTTGAATTTTAGATGGGCACAAGGGAGCATTCCTCGTGGTGATGAATTGTCTAAGATGGCAAACAAATTTTAAGAATGGTAATCGCCCCGATATTACAATTGAAAGACGTCAAATAATTCCAAATTTTTATTAAATTCTCTTTATGAAGTACTTAAAATTTCTAAATAACAAAATTATTTAACAAATTAACATTTGTAGTAATAATAATTGTAATAAAGCAGGCTTACGTTTTTTCCACGTCTTCTGCGCTTGGGGGCGATTTCAAAGAAAGGACTTATAAATTTCTCTTCGACTTTAAATAGAGTCCGCCATTTTGACTCGTGCATTGTGTTGGGTTGGAATCTGTTACTTTTCGCACAATTTGGGTGGCATTGCCAGGCGTGGTAACATCCACATTGGTGATATTTATCTCAGTTCCTGCCCAGCGGGACAGATTTAGATTCTAATCATAATTTTTGGAATGCAAAGATCTTTTACTCTTTCTCCATAGCTGACCTGAAGTATATTGGCTTTGAATATTCCCTTGACATATTCAAGAGGGTAAAAGATAATGTGCCATCAAGTCTGGGTTGTCGAACCCAGAGAACGCCGTGTCCCACAGTTGTCCCCGGATCTTGCATATTTCATAATTTATGTCATTTCTCAACACCTTGACTGTTGAGAGAGACCGAATTGTAATTCAGCTCGGGAATATGTTCGTTGGAGATCTTCATAAAACACAGACGGATCAATCTTTGAGTCATCTCTTATTAGGTCTCGTCTAGATCTTCTAATTTCACCGGGAAATTTGAGATTAGAAAGAGATTGATTTGCGTAGAGATCTATCACATCCTTTTTTACATTCATATTTAATGATGTAGTGGATGACACTCTTATCAAATAGCCGTCTGCCGTTTCTTTTACTTTTAACCCGCTCAAAACACATTTGACAGGAGAATCTTCTATGTCTCCTTTGAACCAAAAGCTCAGCCCTTTGCCTGGTATTGTTACATATGTCCTTTGATCCAACTCTATGGTATTATTCGTCCAGGAGGCAATTCCAGGATACAACAATTTAAGCTTTATTGCACAGGGATCCAACTTAACTAAAGAGAATGTGATAAGATATTGAAGAGACCTCTGATGACACAAGGTCTGATTAAAAACATTGCATGGGTGGCTCAAAACCGGATGAGTTAAATCACCAGAAGAGTCAAATTGACTATTGATGGCCGTAAAAGTATACCGAGTGTTTGACTTGCGAACAGTTCTCATCCATGAGCATTCATAGTCTTTGGTCCTTGGGTAAATCTTTGTTTCTTCCAAGATGAGTTTTGTCACAAATGGTATGCATGTGGTTTCCTTGCAAAATTTGTCAAATTCTTGTATATCCATAACCTCCACTTGTATTCGTTTGCGATTCAACACATCCCTTGTCTGACTTCCTAAAAAATTAGTTGAGCATTCTGTTTATATAATCCACTTGTCAACTCGGTATGCTATGCGTGAAAACTCAGAAAAATCGAAACTGATAATATAGAAGGCGTTTGTACTCTCTGAATGTCTGACGGTCTCTGGCATTTTGGTCGAGATGGGACAGCATGGTTAGTATATTTCGAAAAATCAAACAGATGGATATCCCAGTCTATGGCCTCTTCCGGTAGAAGAAAACAGTCATCTTTGGAAAGAGACTTGGAGGCCAATACAAATTGCAACAGAGGAAACATGAATAACAGTACAGTGAGCGGTTGAGACTTTGCCAGTTGATTCGTGTATGACATTTTGAAAACGTGATTTTTCTTAACACTCAATAGGGTTTGCATTGTAATGAAGGGTTTGTATTTTCTTTCTCCAGCACCTTTACTGTTATTTAACTTGTTGTTCCTATCGCCATCCAAGTTCTGTCGGGCACGTTCTTCTTTAAGCACCTCGGGTACTACATCGACGGGAGTATACGTACATTGCTCTTCAGGTAGGCGTAAGAATTTGGCCAGTTTTCCACCGACTAGCTTAATTGAAGCGTGGAGGATTGGAGGCTCTGGTGGCATCATCAGCAACATTTAATTCAGGGGGAAGCCAACGCCAATCCGACGGATCTGATGTGTCCAATATTTCTGCAATCCTGTGCGCGACGAATGGCTTATATTTCCGATTCTCTGATTGGATCGATAGAATAGCAGTTTTGGAGTCGCTCCAGTAGATAACCTTCTTAATTCTAATTTGATGATGCGTTCTTATCGTTCGCTGCAAGCGACTTCCCAATACAGCAGCTTGCAGTTCTAGACGAGGAATCGACAGCGTCTTCTGTGGTGCAAATCTTGTCTTTGCAGCAACAAAGGCCACGTCAATCTTTCCTACTAGGACTACACGAAGATACCCCACAGCTGCAAATGCACTTTCGCTGGCGTCCGTAAAAATATGTAGCTGCAGACTATCGGTGGATGGTAATTTTGGTGAGTAACAACGACTGATTTTAAAATCGCATACTCGTGTTGGTAGTGGCTCGTCTCAGCCAATTCCACTCTTCAATGTCTGCTGCAAAAGAATTTTTGAAGCGACAAAAAAATTTGCCAAGAAACCAAACGGGTCGAACACTGACATTACTATTTTCAACTTCCCTCTTTGTCAGCGGTTTCATTGACGTAAGCACCTCCTTCCCCATCACTAAATTTCAGCTGGAATCGGAAGGTGTCGTCTCGGGTGTTCCAATATAGTCCCAGAATTTTTTTTCCCTTATCACTGGCATAAATATTTACTATGGATTGTTGCTGAGTTGAATCTTTGTTCAACTTCGACTGAAGTGAATCAATATTGGACACAAAGGTGCGAAGGGTGAACCCTCCAAGGCTATGGATCTTTGTGATTTCTCTGCTCACACGTTCCGCTCCGGCTTCGCTGTTAAAGCTGCAGACATAGTCATCTACATAATGATTTTCAACTATGGCGGAAACAGCTTCAGAAGCTTCGTTGGTGAATTTAGCTGCGTTGAGGTTTTTAATAAACTCGGCTGCACACGGTGAACAAGCTACTCCAAAAATCATTGATGTCATCAGGTACGTTCGAACTGGCTGGTCCTCATTCTCGTCGCGCCATAGGAAACGCTGGGCGTGTTGGTCGTCTGGTCGTCTTATTTTAATCTACGAAAACATCTCTTGAATATCTGCGGCGACTCTGACGGAGCCTTGTCGGAACTTGAACAATACAGACAAGAGCGGTTTGGCCTGCTCCGGTTGAGTGATACTTCTCTAGTCTTAGCGACGGCGTCAAAAATGATGCGTAGTTTTCCTGGTTTACTAGAGTTGACAACTGCGAAATGCGGCAAATACCATGTGCGGCTGCTTACGAGTTCTTCCGAAGTCATCTCTCGAGCATAACCTTTCTCGATGTAATCTGCCATCTGTCGGGAGTACCGTTCTACGAATACTGGATCCTTTCGCATTTTTGCTTCCACGTTGAGAAGCCTGTTCTTTGCCACGTTAAAGCTTTTGGGCAAAAAGGGCTCGTCGTAACGCTAAAGCAAACCCGTCTCATAGCGGTGTCCCACCTGCTTGGTCGTTTCATTAAGGATTTTTGGTTTGGCTCTTATATCCTCGGCTGACTCTAACAACACATCTGTTTTCCGCACTCAGAAATTCTCAGTAGTAAAATACGAATTGACTATCTGTTTGAGTTTTTCGAGCGCTTCGACCTCCCTCACGTGAAAAATGCGTTGATTGACGTTCTCGTCGGCAGATTGCGGTCCATATGCCAACCAACCGAGCTTAGTGTACCCTGCTACGGGTTCCTTTCGTGTTTCCTCCAAAACAATACTGGCAACCCCCATATAACAGTTGTCAAGACCTAGAAGAAGAGATGGTTGTACGTTTTCATAGTTCTCAATTGGAATGTTCTTCAAATGTTCATAGTCGTTTTTGCAAAATGTCTGCGTGGGTAAGCCTAGGTTGCGTACAGTCTTTACATTGCGAAGTTCGTATTGATGGGCTTCTTGTTGCTTTCCTCTGATGTCACAGGATACGGAACGAGACGACTCTGTCACCACCTTGTCACCGAACCACTGAAGAGTCAACTGCTGCTTCCCCCACTGAGTCCAAGTTTGATGGCCACCTCATCTTCCAATATCGAAATTGACGAACCTTCGTCAAACATGGCGAACACGGCTATCTCGCCCTTTGATAACACCACTGGTAACATCCGAAAGAGGAGTCCAGGTACAGATGGAGTACGAAAATGTTATAGTCTTTCTGGACACGGTTGGAAGTTCGTAGCAATTTGTGACGGAACTGAAATCTTTTCGTGCAGCAGTTTGTGGTGAAATTTATGACAGCCTCCTGACTCGCATCTCCGTCGACCTCGGCAAGTTGCGGTGCTATGACCCTGTTTTAAACATGAAAAACAAAGATGTTTACCTTTAACGGTTAGCCAACGTTGTTCTGTTGTAGAGTTTTTGAACGCACTGCAGTCCGCAATTCGATGAGGCCCGCCACAGCACGTACGTAATGATAATCTTCCTTGTGAACATTCTGGTATTGACTGGGAAGTTTCTTGATTGAGATGAAACATTCGACGAGGCTGATTTCGATTGAATTCTGGATGGCGTCATAGCGGGCTGCGGCAGCAGCTGCACAAGTCTGGCACAAATTTGTCAGCGATTTCTTCGAACTTTTGCAGCAGAATGTTCTTTTGTTCTTCCAGATTATTCTTTTGTTCGTACATTTTCTGTTGAAGGCCCTGCAGGCTGTTCTTACAGATTTTTCTTTTGTTCGTCGAGACTGTTCCTCTGTTCATTCAGATTTTGTTCGAGGCTGTTCTTCTGTTCATCCAGCTTTTGTTCGAGGCTGTTTTTCTGTTCGTCTAGAGTTTTCTTCTGTTCGTCCATTTTTAACAACAGGAGTTGCATCATCGCCGCCACGTCACTGTCGGTACTTATCTGTCCCTCGTTGTTCAAGGCCTCCTGAAGTCGGAGCACCAAGTCACTTTTTCCTCCACTGGCGCTGAGGCTTCTCTTGTTCAACTCAGATTTGAGTTGGACGAGGGTGAACTGCAATAGTTTTCGATCCATTCTAGCTTTTTCAAACAGTCACAAATTATTTTTTTTTTTACACACGCAATAAGTCCTATCCCACTTCTGACACTGTATAATGTTTGTGTGGGTACAAATGAAGAACTTATTCTTTTCAATAGAAATCGCTTTATTCAGTACAGTTACAATTCACTATTTAATTGTTTCTCTCAGTACAATCCAATTTCTCAACCGCTAATACTTTTCTTATCTTTTACTTAAACCACTTAATTACTTCTCCTAATTAACACTTCAAATTCAACTGATGACCTAACTTGCATACCTTGGGGATGCTGGTATTTATACTCGAATGACGTACTTCCACAACAAACCCCGCCATACAGCGTCCCATACAATTTCCAATTTGCTAGAAAATTCGATTGCCGATAGAAGCCTCTGAATACACTTGCTTAAATTGGAGGAAGGATCGGTTGCCCATCCGACAAGAGACTGGATCTGAATGGCTCGGCGAATTAAAGGTGATGTTGATTTAGCTATTTGTTTACCAAAGGACTTGCATTTTTCTGCTGTCCTACATCCCAGGTAAGGGGTTGCAAGGCCGAGTTGAGAGGCAAGATACCAAGAAGGAGACGGGTTGGGAATCACCTGTTTCATTAGTATATATCCTATGTGAGGATTTGGATGCAATGAGCAATCGATTCCTGACTCAATGCAAAATATCTCAAGAGGGTGTGGGACCGTAACCCCTGAGATAGAATCATTTTGTAATGAGACTGATCTTAATCTCTGACTTTTCACTCTGCCGCTTTTGACTAGGTATGATAATTCCCTTTTGTATTCAAATGGTTTAAAGCGCTCTTTATATAATTTTGTTCTGCCACCCTTACTTCTCTGTAACAGATTGTCGCCACTTTTGGTGGTTACCTTTTTCGACCTCCCCACAATTGTGGTTTTGAGGATTTCTCCTCCAACCAGAGGATTAAGAGGTTTCATTGACCCAAGAGCTTGGATGAGGTCATTCTGTTTGTTCCGCCAATATCAAGAAACTCTTGTACATATTCCTTCCTGATCTAAGGAATGTTGGTTAAAAATCTTGTCACTGTGGACTTGACAATGTTTCCTGGGGTCGTGGGATTCAGTAAATTCAATCCAGTAGGATTGGAAAATAAATAAGTCAGGTTAGGATGTGATGAAATATGAGGATGGAGAATATCACCTTGATCAAATTATCCCGGAATGTATTCAGAAAATTTAAAATACAAGTTCATTCATCTAAATCTATATTGCCCTCTTCAAAGTAATCCCCATCGACTGCAACACACTTATGCCAGCGCTTGATCCAATCTTCGAAACATTTTTTATATTCGGTTTTCGGTATGTCCATCAGTGCTACCTGCGATTTATCCATTACTTCCTCTCGGCTGCTAAAACGCGTTCCCCGTAGTGGTTTTTTAACTCGATTGAACAGAAAGAAGTCACAGGGAACCAAATCAGGTGAATTCGGTGGCTATTGGATGGTATTTGTTGCATTCTTCGTCAAAAAATTACGAATAATTATGGCGCTGTGCGACACGGTGCGTTATCATGGTGTAAAACCCACGAGTTTTCTGCGCACAATTCTGGTCTCTTTCGGCGAATTGCTTCACGCAAACGTCTCATAACGCCCAAATAATACTCTTTTTTTACTATCTGGCCTTCTTGAAACAATTCCTGATGCACTACACCGTTGTAATCCATGAAAACCGTGAGCATTGCCTTCTTTTTTGACTGAAAACGACGTGTTTTTTTTTTTGGTCTCGGCTCATTTGGTGAACGCCATTCACTTGCCAGATGTCTGGATTGCGTGACGTACTCATAAGCTCACGTCTCATCTCCAGTAATGATTTTTGATGAATGTGGGATCGGATTCAGCCTCGCAAATCATCTCTTTTGCGACGTCAACACGGTCTCTTTTTTGCATGAAATTGAGGCCTTTTGGCACCAACTTTGCTGCTGCACGACGGAAACCCAAATCATTAACCAAAATGTCTTGGACGGATACATAGGCAATTTTCAACTCCTCCGCTACCTTTCTGATGTTTAATTTGCATTTTCTTTTACTCCATCAATGTTTTCGTCGGTTTTCGATGTCGATGGTCTGCCACTGCGTTCATCATCTTCGATTGCCTCACGACCACTTTTGTATCGCTCGTGCCACTGGTAAAGGACCGTTTTCCTTAGAGAATCATTGCCGAAACACTTTTCCAACATTTCCAACGTTCGCGCACCATTCACTGTCTTCTTACCCACCGTCAAGTTCGGACGTGTTTTAATTTCGCTCCGCGATAATTTGTGAATAATTGTTTTCTGTTTGACTTTTTCTTTTTTGGTTTCGTGTTTGACCCCATTCGAACCACATTACCTGTTCCCATTCACTTACACCATAACTTCTCAGTGTCATCAAAACACAGTGACTTCGTTCTCAGTGTCATCAAAACACAGTGTCTTAAAAAAAAAAAAAAAATTATAATAATACTTAATAACCTACTTGCTAATAATTTAACCATGTCTTCCTGTGGATTTGCTGACTGCGCTTTACCTACTAACACAGTTGAAATGGTTACATGTAATGGGATATGTGGAAAGAAATTCCATCCCATATGCATTGGTTTGAGCAGAAACGCTAAAACTCATCTCGAAGAGTATAAGCGCATATTCAGCTTTTTTTGTGTAGAGTGCCGAACCATCTCCCTGGCACATATAATGCTGGCTATAAAATGTAATAACCAGCAACTAATTGGGCTTGCAAACTCGATTGCAGAGCTGCAATGCGAAATTCAATTCAGCAGTAAAAATTTAACTAAACTCATTTCAGAGAGCCATGACAATCTAAACTGTTCGATCGATAACAGCATAACCGCCATAAAATCAGCTGTTCAATCCCTGCACTCTAAAATCATTAAATTAGCAGATTCCGATAAGTCTCTCTGCTCAAACGCATTACCAGCGATTCAGTCAACTTCAACTCAGTTGGGAAAAATTATGTCAACATTGGCTGACCAATCAACTCTTCTACATCTCAAGCATGCTGAACATACCGAAAACATCGGATCCATCCAACATGACCTCAATTTTCTTAGTGAGGAAGCTGCATCCACTAGATCAACCACGATGCAGATATTGGAGGAATTAAAGCACATCTCTAGTAAGCCGGATGCGCCTCCATCTGCAGTAAGCCCGAGTAACAAATCCTTGCACGACGAGCTATATACATCACCTTCAACCACTTCAGCCCCAACTCATTCAATAGCCGCTACCACCGAAGCTCCCGTTCAACCCTCTACGATAAATACAACTTCGATCACCAATCCCGATCCAAGACCATTGCCAATAATTAGGGCTTTTGGGACATCCTGGACTCTCCCCGAATGGACCAACAGAATTCAAAAATTAAATAAAATGAATTTTGAAGCGATCAAAAAACCGGAACTGTCTACTTTCTTCCTCCAAGCTGCCCCACGTCACGCAAGCCCGTCCTGGATCAAAGCCCTTTTTAGGAGTAAATTCGGTATACAAGACGTCAAATGTAAACAAGTTGGCAAAGTCAAGAGCAAAAACGGCCAGTGTTTTGAAATACGTATACCCACTAAATACGATTGGATGTTCAAATCATCGGACGGCATACCAATAACGGAAAAGATGGTCATCACCCAACGGAAGGATATGGTAGATAATAAGTTTACTATTAAAAGAAAACATAGCCCGAACAATTCTGCCCCATCCCATCAACATCCCGACTCAAACTGGTCATTTAAGACCAATATCTTTCCAAGATTCTCCTCACTCCTTCCCCCCTTTGCACCATCTAAAAAGAACACCAGAGTCGCTACACCAAATTCTCTCCCTCCCCTCACCAAATTTTTAAAGCCGCTTCAAAACAGAGTTTCATTCAACCTTGCTCCTGCGCCTTCTACCCAAGTTCCAACTAACAATGCCCCATCCGACAAATATCCTAATTTTATTAGCTCACATATACTAAACCCAACCACCCATTCCTCATCTTCATCTATCAATCCACCTGATCCAACCTCCCTCACTAGTCAAGATTCTAGTTCCGGGGTGCTTGACCATCCTGTCCCTTCATCATCCGCTCGTGCCTCCGATTCTCACCCAAAATACCTTGACCCACTCCTTCCACCAACTGTCAAACTCACTAAAAAAATTTCTGATATGAATGATGACAGTCGTTATGTACGAGTAGTATCTCGTTTGAGAGACCGCCGCATTTATGAAAATGTTCGGCTCTACCTTGCCAACTTACACGACAAACCCAACTCCGTTTGCATTGATGGCATAACCAAAACCAACATAATGGTTTCGATTCAACGAGAAGGTCTTCCTATTAAGCCAGCGGAATTAATGCAAATTTTCGTTCGCTACCATGAGAGTTTCGACATCTCTTCCGACGAAGTTCATAATGATCTTTCTACGTTGTCTTCGCATGTCAGCTCCAAACGTCTTTCCGATTTGCAAAGAACTCGTTACAATTTTAAAAACTATTACAGTTCCTAACAAACTGAAATCTGTATCCTCCAGTCCACAATGCCTGTCCATTTACTACCAAAATGTAAGAAGTTTTGCGCTCTAAAATCTCCTCGGTATATCTCAATTCTCAAAAGTTTCCCTATGACCTAATTGCTCTATGAGAAACTATCCATTATAGCATTATAAATAAAGCTAACTCTTCACTCGGCTTTATCAAACGCTGGTCAAAAGAATTTTCCAACCCTTACGTTACAAAGTCCCTGTACATTACTTTTGTAAGGCCTCTTCTCGAATATTGCAGCCAAGTTTGGTCACCCTATAAACTAACCCACATTCAAAGAATAGAAGCAGCCCAACGCAGGTTTATCCGTTTTGCACTTCGTGGTCTACCTTGGGCCGATCCATATGGATTACCTCCCTATGAAAATAGGCTAAAACTAATTAGCATGCATACCCTAAAAAAACGTCGTGAAGTCGCTTATCCACCAGTTACTGACTGGAAATATCGACTGCTCGACAATAACGCAAAATATTGCATTCACTCCCATTCCCCGTAATCTAAGATCTGTCCCACTCTTCCTGATCCGAACTCACCGCACCAACTACGATCACTTTGAACCCATATCCAGAATGTTGCGTATAACGAACAACTACGCCGAAGTCTTTGACCTAAATAGCAGCAAACAAGAAATAAAAACAGAGCTGCTCAATATGCCACTCCCTTAACATCTCCCCCGTCCACCATTTCTCCTCGCCCCATTAGGTTAAGTATATCTTTGTTAGTTTTTAAGTCTAGTTTTAAGTTTGGCTTGTTAATAAGCATAATAAAGTTGTCCGGGGTAGACCCGGGCCAATAATAATAATAATAATAATAATAATAAATCCATTTTTTACGCAAAATGTAATACAAGTTCGTTGTTATAAATTTAAATCCATTTCTAAAATTGTAAAAAATCGCCAACACACACAGAGATAGATGTACTCTTGGCTACGTAACTTTTTCAAATGTCAAGCTATGACGCTAAGATTTAGAGGGAATGTCAACAACAGATTTACCAACTTAACAAAAAAAAAACAGAACTCAAATCGGAACAATGGGAGCACCACACGGTGGTTATTCCAGGATATTATTGACCAAGGTGGTATTGTCAAATAACAACTTTTCATCTTTATTCAACTTGGTTGAAAATCTCTTGGCTACCGCTAGATATTCCGATATAGTGTTAGGGAAGCTTTTGACTAAATATTGGATGAGAAAGGTAACAAGGAATCCCCGAAGAAATTTAGGGAATAGATTTAAAACAGTTAAGAGAGGCCTTGACCGCATGAGAACGGATCGTTTTAGGCTTGGATCCCATTTCCATATGACCTCTATCTTTTTGTTCTCAGCAAGCGCCGAGTAAGAGAATGATCCCTGCTTTAACAACAACTCATGGATGAAGCACCCCAAATAAGAAAAGGTTAACATATTGTGGAAGACCAGTGAACACCAAAAGCCCGACAATATAAATGGAATAATCGGAGAGATGTCAGATGCACAAGAGGATGAGCAGTTTGCAGAAATAGAGGAGATGGCGGTCTCTACTGTTGGGAACCCATCATTACTCATGGGAAACATCCTACACAACTTCTTTTGAGAAGTCGAGAGTGGAGTTCCATTCATGAATATAGCCTTTCCGTATGCGAATAGATTGGAGGAGGACCAGGTTTCTTCCCTCTTTAAAGGAGGTCCTATCGTTTTCAAGATATTGTCAAGACCGTTTAAAATTTGAGAGTGCATCTGCTTTATTTGTGCGACAGACATTCTTGCTGGAAAGTGCACGATGAGCACCTGATTGCCCCCTTGGCCCATTAGGGAAAATCTAACGGTATATTGCTCCATAAAGAATATTAGGATACATACTGTAAAGACTGTCCAGCCTTTTTATCTGAGACCTTCTATTCCTCCTTTGTGATTGACCCACACATAATTGTCTAATAGCTCCAGTACACCATTGACATGCTTAAATTTGGGAGTGTAGGTTTCATCTGCTAGGTACATAAAAGATCCTGAGAACATCTCATGTGTTCTTGAGATGCATCTTGTTAATCCGAACATATGATCCATTCAAATATTCTTTGAGTCTCATCTTCTCTTATATAGGTGTTCCATTTTTGGAAGCCGATGTTGGTCATAACATTGACAAATCGTTTCATTTCGGGAGTGTCCATATGAGCCATGTCACGTGTTTGGTCAAAGAACTTTTTTGATAGTGTAAAGTAATCGTCCATCATTGTGACTTGAGGGAAAAATGGAATGATATACTCCGCAATCAAAGCCTCTGTGAGGACAGTATACATGCGTTTCTTTAAAGTTGCTAATCCAAAGAATCTCGCAGCAGGTTTCAATTCTCTTTCTTTGGGGCAAACACCAAAAACTCGTTCCTCATTACCAAATCCGTTATCGTTGATGTTTTGAAGGAATGCAACGGGGTCATGTAAGTTGGATTTCAGCCATTGAACTTTCACAGCTTTGTCAGTGGCTAAGCCCACGTTCCTATACTGTTGGGCCTGCTTGAGGAGTTCAGAGATGCCAAGAGACATGGCCTTATCCGAAATCAAATCGGAGATGTTGAGACGTTCATTTAATTCGAATGTCTTTTTTAGCGACACTCTGTCCCAATCAAGACGATTATAATAGCGATGAACGATAGATAGAGTTCAATTTGATTTATATGCTCGTCGAATAACATTGTGAGAAGGCAAGTTGGAGACATCCATTTGGGGCCACACCCCTCTCTTCATCCGATAATTGAGACAACATTTTTCTAAGAAAACACATGAAATTTCTTTAACTCGGTTTTTGTTAGAAATTCTTGTCTGACAGGCGATTTGTTTTAATTTGATTATTCCAAGTCTGGGATCAATATTTGGATGTCCCCATGTTCTAAATAATCCCAAAGCCTGAGATAACTTATGAGGAGATATTTGGTAGAGTTTGAAGAAGAGTTTTCTTAAACAATCAAGCTTTGATCTGATATTTGGAAGAAAAGCCTCAAACTCTGTGATAATGTCATTTTCAATGGTACTCAAAAAAGCGTTATTGTCGGATATGGTATCTGGATTTCGAAGCATAAGCTTCCCTAGACAGAGGGGCTCCCATTTAGACAGGGGGTCAAAGGCTTTGTTGCCTGTCTTGGCAACATGACATAGTCCCATAAATTAATTAATGCAAGCTCTTTTTCAGTTAAATAATGTTTATATCCTAATATGTTTCCTAGATAACCTGATAAAGCAAGATTGAATCTTTGCAAAACGAAATCCGTGATTTGAAGCAAATGTTCTCGTGTTCCAAGATGAAATCCTCCTGATTTGTCAATGAGTAGAAAGCAATTCCTGGAGGCAGCTAACTGGATTCCATTGGATGTCATTTTGTAAAATGATTGGATGTCATGAAGAATTTTACTGTCTCCCAAGTAATCTCCATTCTCCTGTGATCCTGGGAGAGGTCACCATCATTTTGAACTTGTCCGGTTAATATAACCGCTGTATATAGTACGTTGAACCAATAAAAATAATTTGAGGTCATAACCTTGTTCATCAACATTGCATCTAGTTGAGGCTTTAATGATTGATATTGAATTGATCCTGATGATAAGTTGGGAAAATCCACCAATTGAAGCTCTAAATTCCTTAAAGCGCATTGGAGCATAGATTTTATGCGATTTAACACTGATGCGTCCATGACATTGATTCTCTTGGACATGTTTGCACCCAGAATAATCTTGGCATGTGTAATTGAGGCGTAATTGAGGAGTACGAGTAAAGGAGGAATTGGAAGAGATAAAATTGTCCTTGTTTCAGAAAATACTCAACATTATGGATTTTTATTGGAGAATCCAAATGAGAGCTTAGAAGACTTGGAATTTGAGATCTCACACCTTCATAAATTAAATCAAGCAGGGTGTAGTCCATAGTGGGCAATACTTTAATAAGAGATTCTTTCAAAATAATACGAAAAACGAAACAAGAAACAAGAAAAACTAGAAGAATATCAAAATAAATGTTTAAGCAAAATATGAAACAATAAAAAGAATAACAGTGATTTTTAAAAAAACAAAAAGTATTATTATGATAAAATCATAGAATTGTTTGTGTTCTTTGCAAGTGATTTAAGAACAACACTTCTTGTTTCCCGAGTTTCCCTCGTTGATAGTTGAGAGGTTCAGGGACGATCCATAGAAGTTGGGAAGAATCAAGATATTAGCTTTGTCGCAGAAGTTCAATAGATCCAATGCGAATGAAGACACCACGCAAAAGACAAGAAAAACGGACAAAAACCCTCTACAACACCTAGCTACCCAAGTGTTGGTTCCATTAGAACCCTCTTTGGATGCAGATAATGATAATTATTGATAATCCATTTCTTAAAATCGACCAGGGAGTGAAAGAGGTTGGGGTGGAAGTGTAATTATTTGAAGGGTCAACAGGATTGAATAAGGAATCGTAATCTGCGCTGCTGCCGTTTGATACAAAAAGAATCCAATTGTCTCCTTCATTATAATCAGGGAAGATTCCAGAATACGCTTCCATAAATTTAAAGGCACGCAATGAGTGAAAGTTTCTCTGTTATATCCAGAGGATTTCTGCTGCTCGACATTATGACATTATAGATAATGTTAATTACAAGGTTTTTCATTGCATTTGATTTCCAGATCCCAATTTAGATCCTAATTTGTTTCAAAAAGAGGTGTTTTTTATTTTTAATTTGGATTGAAATATCATTGACACCATTATTTATGGAATATAACAGTATATATATAAATGCAAAATATAAATGTATAATATATAAATGCACTGCACCCAATTTTCCTTGACTTATTCGCATAATTCGACGAATACTACGTCCTAAAATTGGGGCTAAGGCTAACGAAACACAAAACGCTGACACTGGTGACTCGTTATCTTTGTAAAAACAATATACTCGTAAGATAAACAAACGTAGCTGATGTGTGCGATTCCATGGTTAAAATTGTACTGAATCAAACTGCCAAAATACTATAATAGACGGACCTGCAGTTTGTCAGAAAACAACTCCAACGTGAAGTAGGCATCCCTATTAATAATTTTGTGCATTTTACCAGATAAAAAACTGTTTATTAGAACAAACTCCTCTCACTAAACACAAGATGACTTCCAGCAAATAATATCATGATAAACTTTGTTAAAGGGTTTTGAGAAATTTACCAAACAAATATTTGTTACGAAGCCCTTACCAAAAAAAGATTGAATTTTATCGAGAATTTTCACTACTATCGTGAAAGGAATTGACAAACCAGTGATTCTGTATTTGTACATGAGTCAAATGAGTAAAGATTAGTGGGGATATAAGTTCGGTAAAATGCATATGAACAATGCTTTCAATCACATCCCTTTCGCTTTGTGTCTCAAAATTACTTAGTCCAGATACTGCTGATTCTACGCGTACATAAGTCAAATAAATTGATATCTTCTTCACCGATACTCAATATATGGGCATTTAATAAATCAGAACTTTATTTTTATTCACATTTACTCCAATTTATCCGGTCCAATATAGCAAAAACGAAATATTTTTATTCATTAGGTGGTACTCTCAGACATGAAACTTTTTTTGCAACCACTGGAAAATAAACAAATGAAAGTGTGAAGTATATAGGGTGCTTTATACTTTTAGCCAAGGCGGTATATTGTACTCTCATTTTCCTTATAGCCTTTTGAGTGCCGTATACAATGTAATGTAAAACAATCTGATTACTGTACTTATATCAAGTCTTGGCAGAAATAAAATCAAATACCATTTAAATATTTATAAAATAAATAAATATGAATATAAATAGCTTTTCAAAGTGTCATACATCGTCTGCGTACTTCCTCCACTTCTTTTATTAGTATTTATTAAAATATAAAAACACTTCCTCGCATCAAGGAAGCTGTGCTGCGATCGCTTATTACCAATAAAAAGAATATTGGCGATCGTGTATTCCTCAAGCTATTTTCCTCTATATAATACATGACACAATGACCTGTTAGAGATGGTCGAAATAACAGCTATGTCATTAATTTATCTGGAATAATTACTGTCGAACGCCTTTCCGAAGACAATGCACGACGGGTGAAGTGGGAGTCAATATTTAACGCACTGTTCAATTATAAAATACAAGTATCATAGTTGCTACATACCAGGTAGAAGAACTTAAATGACACAAACGGCTTACATTCTTTTAATGTAACAACTAACTGATATCTGCGAAGATGGAGAATTAGTGGCATGCGTTTTTCTTATTCCAGCTTGTAAGCGTCCAATAATTTTATTTTCATTTCATTTACATTTATTTGTATTCTTATTCAGATATATAATATACATCTTTTAACTTATTGAACAAGCTTAGGATAATTACAATTACAATGATTTACATAATCTGTACATAATTATAAAGATAGGAGATAAAGAGAAAAATCATCCATGTTAAACTGAACGTTCTGCTTTAATTGTTATGTTATGCTATGTCAACACTTGCTAAACTTTTTATTTATCTCATATTAATACGACAACGACAATGACCTAAATGAACCATAAAATGTATTCTTATGACCTACGTAGACGTAGCATTTCTTATTGCCAAAGTTTCTTCCGTCGTTTTAACTGAATATTTTGCCGTATAATATTATTATTCTGTTATATTTCCCTTTGATCGGTTTCTCGGGTTCCTTTAAATTTTGTCTTCGGCTCTTCTATAGCAATCTCTCCTTCTAAAGGAGATGTATTTAAATCTTATGCATATATGTATATATATATATACAATATGTATATATTCGTCCGTTAATTGCATAGGGTATTTGACCTCTAGTCTTTATAGCACGACGAATCTTTTGTTTATGAACTAAGTAGTTCGGTAAGGTTTCATTCCATTTTGTAAGGCTTTTCATCTCTTGATAAAATGATATACGAGGGCGGGTCAATAAGTCCGCGACTTTTTGAATTTCTGACCTCTTTACTGAAACAGCAACACTGCTCCTGTCAACAGGCATCTGTCAGTTGACTCCTGTCAAAATTTAAACTTGCTGCGTCAGTTAGTTTGTGTTTGACAGCTATTTTTATCAGACTACTAATTTGAGGAGAAAATGGAAAAAAGTGAATTTCGTGTGCTTATTAAGCATTATTTCTTGCGAAAAAAAACCATTACCGAGACCAAGGCTAAGCTTGATGAATATTATGGGGACTCTGCACCATCGATTTCAATGGTAAAAAAGTGGTTTACTGAATTTCGTTGTAGCCGTACAAGCACTGATGATGCCGAACGTCCTGGACGCCCAGTTGAGGTCTTTACACCCGAAACAATCGAAAAAATTCACGATATGGTGTTGGCCGACCGAAGATTGAAAGTGCGAGAGATTGTGGAAGCCGTAGGGATCTCGCATGGCTCAGTGGTTTCAATTTTGAATGATCACTTGGGCATGAGAAAGCTTTCCGCAAGATGGGTGCCGCGTTTACTCACAGTCGACCACAAACGCAATCGTGTAACAACTTCACAGGAAGGTTTGGCGTTGTTTAATCGCAATATGGAGGAGTTTTTGCGCCGTTTTGTAACCGTGGACGAAACATGGATCCATCACAACACACCAGAGAACAAACAGTGGGTTTCTAAGGGTGAATCGGCGCCAAAGAAGGCCAAGGTGGGTTTGTCAGCCAATAAAGTTATGGCGACTGTTTTTTGAGATGCACGCGGGATAATCCACATTGACTACCTTCAAAAGGGAAGAACAATCAATGGGGAATATTATGCCAACTTATTGGACCGATTCAATGACGATTTGAAAAAAAACCGACCTCATTTGGCCAAGAAAAAAGTTATTTTCCACCAAGACAATGCAAGGGTGCACACATGTGCAGTTGCCATGGCAAAAATCCATGAATTGGGCTATGAATTGCTCCCTCATCCACCCTATTCTCCAGATTTGGCTCCGAGCGACTACTTCTTGTTCCCAAACCTGAAGAAATGGCTTGGTGGAAAAAGATTTGACTCCAATGATGAAGTCATCTCGTAAACAAAGGCCTATTTTGAGGACCTCGACAAATCATTTTTTTTGGAAGGGATAAAAAAATTGGAGAAGCGTTGGACAAAGTGTATAGAGCTCAAGGGAGACTACGTTGAAAAATAAAATTATTTTTTATCAAAAAATCTGTGTTTTATTCCAAAAGTCACGGACTTATTGACCCGCCCTCGTATTGTATACAAATTTCAAGTATTGATATGAGCTGTGATGAGGTCAATGCTTCGTAGTACTCTATTCACTTTGCACACTGATTAATGTCACAGTTTTAAGGGTTTTGTTTACTTTACTTTATTTTATATAATTAGCGCGCACTTAAGGGTTTTTTAGTACCTGTGATACTAGTATCATTGAATCCGAGATGATTGACTTAATTTTAGTGAAATTTTCCTGGGCTGGGTTATAGCGTTTCTTGTTGTCGATTAGTGACAGTGCTCGCTTCAGAGGACAAAGAGTCCATGGAATTACAGTCGCCCTCCATCAGATTAAATACAAAAACTTACCTTTAATTTGAGGCATGAAAGATGATATCTCAAATGTTAAGACTGTACGCGATCACATCTTAAAAACAAATCATCTTGACAGACAATTTGCTAAATGTATCTAGGTACCCACGCAAACAAATCATTGCTTTTATATAGAAAAGCAAGAAAACCAACTTTTTTATTTGAAATGTACAATGATTTTATTTTATTTGAACTGTAGAATTTAGCTTTTGTTATAATTTAAATGGCACAAACTTCGAGTCACTCATAATGTCGCATTGCTGCAATATTCTTTAAAAGAATTTTAAAATTGTGTTTTTTTATTTGTAAATGCTTTTAGTGTTGAAAATGTCGTAGACTAGATAAGAAATTGATTGAAATAAATAATTACGATATGTAATTAAATGCATATTAGTATTAGTTTATATAAGTAAAATATGAAACAGAATCTTAAATCAAATCTTTTGTTAAAAAATAGTTAGAAAATATCTTCATATGATATATTTAGACTTTTATTAGTCGCTATCTGTTTTGTGTAGTTAGATGAATGAGTTAAGGAAAATAAGTGAAAAAGTGAAAAATATTAAAATGCCATTTATTTGATAAGATGCAATGCAATACAAAATTTGTTGCAATAGACTCTTAAAAAACTTAAATACTTTCTAAAGTTTGTAATGAAATAGATTTGTAAACCACGTACATACGAGTAAATATATGAATATGTATATGTTATTGTGCACAAGGCAAATATTTGCATGTGTTTCCGAGGTACACATCATAATTGCTAGTGAAATCTCTATTAGTGGGAGGAATAAAATTAGGGATCACAAATTTTGTAATTTCATTTTAGTAAATTTGATCTCATTCTCTGTAAAAATTGTCACCCCACAATATTTTGATATTCCGCATGTTTTGCTTACCCATTAAGCCGCGCTTTAAGTGATTATTAAACATAGAACAATTGTCCGCAATACAGTAGCGGTAACCAATCTTCTCTTAGAGAACACCCACATATCCAAAATCAGTGAAAATTAAGTTTAGTAGAGCATTTTTTGTTAAATTAATTTGCCGGTTTTGAATGACTGACTGACCGCTATTATTTTACTTGCACGACTGACTCCCACTTTGCAATAGTTTGCTGACAATAATAACATACAATAAGTCATTAGGATTCCATAAATTCCCAGTACAAATTGTTTTAGCTGGTGAACGTGTTTACTTAACACATAACCAGAGCGCTAAAATCTTCACTCATCTTGCAATCAACTATGACTTCATACTCTCCCTGTCTTGATGCGAGAGCCACTCTTGAAAATAATGCTTGAAGGAGATGGTAAAAATACTGAGAATAAAATGTAGGAAAGTGACAAACGTTTAGAGGACTTGTCGAATGCGTCGTTAAATTGCAAGATACAAAAACCTCAAACAAATTCAAATTCATGGAAGAGACGATTATTAACACCTTTTTAAAATGACTGGGTCAGTCTATTTACATTACCATCTTGGTAGTTCTCATTATCTCTGATCTTATTCACAAAACCAATGGAAGAGCTCTTCCATCTCAAGTTGTCTGAATTGGCCGAATTTTTAGAACAATGGTTTCCAATTGGAGAACTACCAATAGGGTGGTATTTATTGTTTCCAACACACAATGCTGTCGTTATGCAAAATTTAAACGCCCAGCCATTATCCATGAATGGCAATTGCATCGTCGAAACCAACCGAAAAGCTTTCCATTCTCGGTATGTGTGTCAATGACAACTTACGTTAGAATGACCATATATTCAATGTCGCCAAAAATACTGCGAAATATCTAGGTTTCCTCAAACGATGTAAGAAATGTTAGCTTTAACATTTTTCTTAGATCTCTCTTAACCAAAAAGTGGACATAATGGCCAAAAAAAACCTATGCTATAGATTTAAGCACCTTTAATCGGCTTCCTTTATAATTTTATCTGCAGGCAGATGAGTCAGCTCCTATAGTGTTCTGACACCCAACAGATTCTCACGTGGTTCTGCCTGCATAATGTTCTGATCATACCATTTATCCAAATCAATGTGGTAAATGAGGAAGCAATTCGTAGTTCAATTCATTCAGTTTTGCCATTTATGGTATAGATATGCTAGTTGGTCTATTATTGTCAATTTTAACCTTCGTCGGTGCCGATTTGCTGGAATTAATTGAAGCTGTCACACGAGTGCTCGTGTTTGCACTGTGAACAAATGCGGTATCCATCAAGCGGATAGCTTTGCCATGCATAAATGCACGTGTAACATACCGTGCATATGTTCATCTGGGATACATACACTTTAACAAAGCGGATGTTATTCAATTCGGTTTCGTGGATTTTCCATTTCAATTATTATTACTGTTCTGGTTGGAGGAATGCATGCTGCTCTCGAGTTTCCATATTTTATAAAATTCCTTTTTTTTTTGGTCTGACAATTTTTTCTTTTCTTAGAAAAAACTAGCATTTCTGTATTAGTGTATGGAGTGTCGGTGTGTTTGGAAGCTTGTTGATGAGATTGCCCGCACTGAAGTCTATGTCCAGCTCTTTGTGTCATTCATTCCTTAAGGCATGGGTGTATACGAGTAATAGTAGTTCCTTGCTCAGACCTGCTGTTGTCATAGTAATTACGTGCTGCGATTTTTCTGCCTTATAAGGTTTCTACTCCAGTTCCAAAATGTTTTTATATACAGACTCGTATACTTTGTTGGTGAACTACAACGTAATAATACCAATAGGTTCTGTACCTGGTGGTTATTAACAGAATTAATCTGTTGTGGTTTGCAGATACAGTGCAAAGGTCTATTATGTTTTACATAAGGCTGTTCTCGTACACAACTCTAATTATTGTCATTTTTGACTTCTAGGATGCGATTTTAAAGCTGTCGACTTATCGCAAAATATTAGATACAGCTAGATATTAATTGCTAGTCAGATTATTCTCAGTTGACCTTCTGCTAGGTAAGAGGCTGCTATTACGCATGATTTACACATACTCGTACTTCTAAAAACTTGTTTTCTACATTCGTACAACGTTTTTAGTGGACACCAAAAATGTACCTCCTTCCAACCTCCCTTTCAAGTTGAAGGAATTAGCTGGTTTATTGTAGTTTATATTCTAAAATAGCCAAAGTCGGTCAACAACGTGTCTTCTATGCTTTCATGACTCGTTCACATTTCGTGTTTTTTTTTTTTTTAAATACAAATGTTTAATTTTATTAAGCCTAATATAGATATGTTATATAGCAAGCACTCTATTTTATATTAAACGTGCCATTTTTGTTCAAATTTTAACTAAATATCAATTTTAGAAAAATATTTGACATTTGACTTTAGGAGAATTGTCTAGGTTTTGTAAGGCATTTTAAAGAGTCTATTGCAAATAACAAATGTATGTAGTTAAAGAATTAAAAACAATTTAGACTAAAATTTTATAAAAGAAAGGTAAAAAAACAAAATTGACAACATGTGATCTTTTTTATATATTATATAAAATATATTTACAAAATATTTGCTTAATTACTAAATCTCTATGATTTTATTTTATTTTTATTTCTTAGTCTATTAAATGAATAAAATATTAAAAAATAAGATTTTTTTCTATTTGTAAGTTTTTAAGTTTTTTTGATAAATTCTTTTTTTTATATAACAATAGTTTTAAGTTTGTTTTTATATACTATAATTACTAATAAAACAAGAAAAACTAATAAAGACTTAAGCACAACCTGAAGACGTTAAAACAAAATTTAAAGAAAGAAACAAACATTCTGGAGACAATGTAGAGTGAAAGAAAAGAAACAAAGCACACACAGCACACAAAGAGAAAGAGAATATATAATATAATTACATTTAATCATATACTAATAACTGTGTTCAAAATAACAAAATAAAACGGAAATCAGTAGCTCTAAACAACAAACTAAATACTAGATCTAAATGTTTTTTGTTCGATGTTTAAGTACAGAAAATATAGATTAGCAAAAAATATTTTAAATGTAAACCTATACTTCATATGAAATGTGTGTGTCGAATAAAACCCATATTAACTTATAATAACCTAAATTGCTCTCGTTAGTAATTTTTGTAATGAAAGCTCGAATATTTTTTACCTTACTAAAAATAATTGTCTATTTAAAAATTACAACAAACAAAATAAATAAATATATATATATATATATAAAACACTACTCTAACAAGAATTATTGTAATAACGTACAATTTTTAGAATAGCATAAATTTCGAATAATAAAATGTAACAACTTATCTCATAAGAAACAAACAAAAAAGTAAAATAAAATAACAAAAAAAGAGAAGAAACAAATATAGTAAATACTTATATGATTGTAAATTGCTGTCGATATTTTAAAGTGAAAATTAATAAAATTATAAAAATGAAAATGATTTAAATATTGTGTTTAGATTTTTACAATAGTTTTTAATAATAATTCTTTCTTCAGGAAGACTGCGATATTTCAAACCCTTTTATGTTGGAGTTTATTAAATCAGTCATGTCTACAGTCTTGAGCATGTTTCTGTTTTTGTGTTTTTATTAGCTTTAAAATGCATAACTTGCTTAAATAAATTACATCAAAAACATAATATTTCTGTCACGTATTTGCACTGTTATAGCGTTGCTTTTGGGGCTGGCTAATTTTGCGAAAATTGTAAACATTTTACAGGCCGCCCTATTTTATAAGGACGAGAGATTGTTATTTTTTCGGATTTTTCAACGATCTTCACTGAACATGGCGATTTCGGGATGTTTTTATATTTATCATTAATAAATTAAAAAGTTACAATATTCACCACTATTAGGAAAGTCGTTTAAATTGTTCGACTCGTGTCATTCAGAAAGTCACTTCATTTTGCAGTCGTTTTCGTTTGGGCTTTTCTCCGTGCTCCGGAGAAAAAAAGTGACGTAATATCATTTCCTCTCATTTTTTCAGAATCAAAATTTTGCTTCTCGTTTTCATTTGAACATAAAAATTTCTCTCCTCGATTTTATGTAAAAATGTATAAACGTCAAATACTATTTTGTGTCAAACTAGATTTCTGTTTTCGTGCAATCGGCTGTGTTTGGCCAATTTATTATTCTGAATGTTCAATTTGATTCGCAAGCAAATATATTTAAAATACAAAAGACCGAAGAAGTTTTCAGTGTACCATTTAAATACCATTTTTTCAGAATCAAAATTTTGCTTCTCGTTTTCATTTGAACATAAAAATTTCTCTCCTCGATTTTATGTAAAAATGTATAAACGTCAAATACTATTTTGTGTCAAACTAGATTTCTGTTTTCGTGCAATCGGCTGTGTTTGGCCAATTTATTATTCTGAATGTTCAATTTGATTCGCAAGCAAATATATTTAAAATATAAAAGTCCGAAGAAGTTTTCAGTGTACCATTTAAATAAAAATAAAAAGCCTTCTGGGCAGCCCAAACGAAAACGCAATTAGTGTCAGTATTACGAAACTTAAACGACTCGAATCTCCCTTTATTTATATTCCATATAGATTCCACAACTACGGCTGACAGTCAGATTGAAATTTTGAATTGTTTTGTTGCGATATTTTCAAATTGTCCTTTCGATTTTATATTCTTAAATTAGATTCGTAGCTCCAGTTCGAATTAGCTTGTTTTAAATAAAAACAAAAATTACGTACCATAGATATGGACATCATAGCAATGTTTATAGCATTTTGTAATGATGATGATGATGAATAGGCATGTAATAAAAGAGAATTAATACGAGTAAGAAAGTGAAGCTTTACTGGGTAGAAATCTTTTGACGTTTTTATCGGCGTACAATCTGAAGTCTTAATCATTGATTCATTTGAAGAACGTATGGATGGTGAAGTACAGGGAATTTGTTTCGTCGTCTGTATCGCTTGGGAGCATCCAAATACTTTTCCAGCAGGATCAACTGTTTCATTTAAAGCAAGAAGAAGGTGGTCCGAAGTTGTTTAAAATCTTAGTTACTTCTCCCTACCCAGTTTTTGTGCCAGCCCTTTGAGAAACTCCTCAATTAAAATTAGTTGCTAATAAATATTTTCCTCCATTAATTATACCAACCGTTTAACGTCTTTGAGATTTGATATTTTTATCCTAAAAGAGTGAATAATTATTTAAATAATGTTTGTTTACACTACTTGAGTTAAAACACAAACAAAACTTACATTTTGAGACAATTTTCACTGTCAGTCGTTTGCAAAATCATAACCGAATCCTTTTGTCGTTAAACTTGTCGTTTTGTGACTCTAAAACACATTGCTGCCACAGCCCCTCACCGAACAACAAAGAGCCATTGTGTCATATGCTACCTGAAGCTAATAGAATACACCACATGTAAGTTTTTCATTGCAGCAGAAGCACCTTTAAAAACGCCCTCAATAATCATCACTCCATCAGAATGCACAGTAGATGAATTACGTGACTGAATCAACGGCGGCGTCAACAGAAAACATGGCAGATTGCTTTTATAAACTACTTCAATGTATTTGGGGCTGAAATTAGTGTATTGAAAATGATATAATGGCGGATGGGTCAACGTCAGCTCTCATGTACCCAAATCGGGTTACTGATTCCGGAATATCCACACCGAAGGGTTCTTAAAGTCTACAGGAGACCACGTCTGCAAATAGCTATTTGACCTTGCTTCGGGATGGAATATCACTATACAAAGTACATGGCTTCCTCAGCTCGATATTCACAACTTAATAAGATGGTCACCAGATCATAATAGTCAACTAAATTAATATTATCTTGCGATCAACGCAAGGCACCACTTCAGTATTATAGACGTCCGCACATTCCGAGCGGTCAATGTAGATACAGACCTCTAACAAGTTGCAGTGAAGGTACGTCTATGGATATATCAGGCTCCATAACAACGGAACTATGTATACATTGAGGAGATATAACGGAAAACAGCTACAACCGCAACAAATCGCCAAAACCTGTATTAAGTGCTGAAGACCAGTGGTATCGTCCATTCGAACAAAAGAGGTCTGGTTAACGATATCTAAAATAAAGACTAATAAGGCTGCAGAAGCAGACCGTACACCGTTGAAGTGCTCTTCCCTCTAGACTTGTCTCATGATTGTATCATATCAGCTAATTTCTCGTATACCGACCACACAGTTAGAGAAAAAATTCCTAAAAGAACCGTATGACAATAAGAGAATACCAATTTAAGCGGGCTTAACAGCTTCTTTAGGAATTTTAACTGTTCTTATGTTTCCTCGATAGCGACATGATTTTCCATCGATGGAAAACAACATTTGTCCAGCAGGTCCCTAAAAACGGCGAATCTTCTTTTCTCTCCTCCTACAGACCCATTGCAGTTACACTCCCTTCTTTCCAAGGTCATGGAAACGCTGATAAACCGTCAGCTCATGAAACATATCGAAACACGAAAACTTCTTAATGACCGGTAGTATGGTTTCCGTAGCAACAGGTCGACTGGTGATTTTATGGCATGTCTCACCGAAAAATGGAACCAAAGCGTAGTTGCACTTAATATTTCTAAGGCATTTCACAGAATTTGGCATTAGGCGCTTTTGTGGAAAATGCGTACATTTGCGATCGATGAATCTCTTGTTCAATGGATTAGAAATTACCTTTCGGAACGTTCAATTTAAGTTGTATTGAATGGTTTTAAGTCTGATATTCATAAAATAAAAGCTGGTGTGCCTCAGGGCTCCGTTATATCTCAGACACTCTTTTTAATTATTATCAATGATCTCTTATCTGCTACTTCTACGAGGGGCGTTCAATATATTCTCGGTATCAATATGAAAGAAAATGCGAATTCAATTTAAATTGTTTTTATTTTTCAATATAATCTCCCCTAACATCAATGCATTTGTTACATCTTGAGATAAGCTTTTTTAAACCCTCAAAAAAATAAATTTCCTCTTTCTCTGCAAAATACCCATTTATTGCCGACTTGAGTTCTTCATCATCCGAAAATCTTTTTCCACGAAGGCATTTTTTCAAATCCGGAAACAGGAAATAATCTCTAGGGGCAAGGTCTGGACTATAGGGTGGGTGTTGGATTTCTTCGAAACCACAATCTCGCGCAGCAGCCTTGGAAACTCGCGCCGTGTGAACAGGAGCGTTGTCATGAAGAAGCAACACACCCGCTGCGAGTTTACCCCGTCTTTTCTTTTTAATTTCCTCCCGCAAATTATGCAAAGTGGAAGCGTAGGATGTGGCGTTGATGGTTTCACCTTTTTTTTTTGTACTCAATGAGCAAGATTCCCTTTGAGTCCCAAAAAACTGTGGCCATGAGTTTCCCGGCAGACGGAGTGACTTTGAACTTCTTCGGGGGGTCTGTTCCTTTTTTATGCCACTGCATGGACTCTTGTTTGCTTTCAGGGTCATAGTGATGGACCCATGTTTCGTCCCCAGTAACAATTCGATCCATAACACCGTCCGCGTTCTCACTACACATCTCCAAAAGCTCTCTACAGCATGCGATTCTCACTTTTTTCTGAGGCGCTGTGAGCATTCGTGGCACCCACCTTGCACTGACCTTTGAAAGGTTAAGATGGTCATGAAGAATGGTGCGAATGGTACCAATTGAAAGCTTGGTGATTTCTGCCATCATTTTCACCTTTATTCGGGCATCCTCAAGAACAAGTTTTTCGACTTCTTTGATGCTTTCTCCCGTACAAGCAGTAGCCGGGGCGCCGGAGCGGGGGTCGTCTTCAATGCTCTCTCTGCCTCTCTTGAACTCACTTGACCACTTTTGCACAGTTGATAATGAAGGTGCGGAACCCTAGTAAACAGCCACCATCTCTTCATGAACAGTTTTTTGACTTTTTCCTTGCTTAGTGAGAAATTTAATTACAGCGCGATGCACAATTTTCACCATCATCGTCTCAGTTGCCATTATGATTCTGTTAAACTAGAGATAAAACGCGAATTAATAATTTTATATGAAATTTTACATGATTGCACTAAAATAATAGTATTACTTGATAAATAAAAATAAGTCAATTTATATATACAACCACAGCTTCACCCCGATACCGAGAATATGTTGAACGCGCCTCGTAATCCAATATATTCCTTTGCTGACGACAGCACTCTCTTGAAACCGAAAAACTTTCCATTCTCGGTATGTGTGTCTATGACAACCTTTTGCCAAAATTCTGCGAAATGTCTAGGTTTCCCCAAAAGATGTAAGAAATACTTCATTCCCTTTGATCAGGCCTCAATATGTAAGGCATTGGAGTACAATGCCCATATCTGGTCAGGTGTTCCTAAGACCTGTCTGTACTCATAGGTGATGCTAATATCACTCAGTTAATTGACAAGTTGGAATCGAATCCATTCTAGAGGGACAACGCGGTAAAGAAAGGCCACGTCTTAGATATAAAAGGACTTCAGCCGTAAGATCGCTCTAAATGGAGAGAGCCCGTGTCCGCCATAGACTGTAGAGGACCTTTTAAATGGAGTAATGTTGAATGAATTAGATAGGTTAAAAGTACCATCTATCCTTTAAAGAAGAATTTTAAAAATATTCTGAATTTTAACAAGAATGATATGAGGAAGCTTTCCAAGTACCTCTTTGGATACTACATAAAATGCGTTGCCACTTGGGTAGGCGTACCTTACTCAAAAGAATTATTACCTGACATTGCCAAAGCTTCAGTTAGTCGCCTTCTTAAATTCATAAGGACCTTTTAGGAGTTTCTAATTTAAACAGCCTCCAGCAAAAAGATTCCGGAGATTGCAATGCCAATTTTTATTTTGAAGCAAAGCCACATACATATATAAATACCTCTACTATTGCCTTCTTTAGCAAGTCGAGATTATTAAGAGCCTTTCAAGTTCCAATTATAATAACTTAATACTCGACGCGCTATTTATGTTTCTTAGCAAATATATTGGCGTGTATGATGACCAAGTATTTTTTGAAACAGATTATATATTTTCAGTTTATAAAGGGTCAGCCATCTAACGTTTTTTTTTTCAACTAGTGCTTATTTCGTGAATGGTAACACTATTAGTTTTATCCTTCCGGTTAATAATGGAAAATAATTTCATTCAAATGGCTGCCTCGGCTGGCCATGCAGTAGCCTACACGATCGGTCCAATTTTTAAGCACATTATCGATTGTGTGCAGCTGTATCTCACCAATGGCTTCACGAATATTGTCCTTTAAAGCGTCAATTGTCTCTGGCTTGTCGGCGTAACACTTATCTTTTACGGCACCCCACAAATAATAGTCCAACGGTGTCAAATCGCAGCTCCGAGGTGGCCAAACGACATCAGCTCTGCGGCTGATAATGCGATCTTCAAAAACAGGGCGCAAAACATCGAGTGTAGCTTCGGCTGTGTGGCACGTAGCGCCGTCCTGTTGAAACCAAATGTTGCCAATATCCTCCTCTTCAATTTTTGTGAACAAAAATTCGTTCAACATGGACCGATAACGATCGCCATTGACTGTAACGGCCACTCCTCGCTCATTTTCAAAGAAAAATGGCCCAATTATGCCTCTGGACCAAAATCCGCACCAAACAGTGACTCGTTTTGGGTGTATTGGCTTTTCAATGTATGCGTGTGGGTTTTCTGTGCCCCAAATGCGACAATTTTGCTTGTTTACGTACCCGCCAAGATCAAAATGAGCTTCATCTGGAAAGATGATTTTTTTTTGCAAAATCGGCATCTTCTCTAAGTCGATCGCAAGCCCACTTAGCGAAGCGAAAACGCATTGGATGGTCAGTTGGCTTCAACTCCTGAACCAATTGGACTTTGTATGGCGTCATACCAAGGTCTTTATGCAAAATTCGTCTCAATGATGTCTCCGAAATGTTCAATTGTTGAGAACGACGGTGAATTGATGATGATGGCGCTTCACGCACATTTTCTGCCACAGCAGCAATATTCTCGGGTGTACGCACTGTTTTTGGCTTTTCACGCTTTGGTTTATCGAGGATGCCAGTTTCTTTCACTTTTTTCACAAGATAACGAACATACGGAGCTGACGGTGCTTCTCTTCTTCCAAAATCCGTACGCAATTTTCGCACACATTCTGCAACATTACCATGATTTTCAAGGTAATGTCGCAATATTTCCCAGCGTTGTTCAAGCGTATACACAACCATATTCGTTCAGCGGAAGGATAAAACTAATTATCTGTCAAATCAGACATGAGCTAAGTGTTACCATCCACGAAATAAGCCCTAGTTAAAAAAAAAACGTTAGATGGCGGACCCTTTACAACAAAATAGTTATTATATATTTTACTATTTTACTATTTCATACTAATCGATATGAAAGATTAAAGGATGAGTAAAAGATTATTATCATTAACCAACGAGAGTTTACAACCTTTGTACTGAAATTCAAGCGATACAGACCAATTACCATCTTTTCAGCAACTTTATATTTTTTGGTCTTAACGCTGGTTACAAGCTCGTATTATAACCTTTTAATTGAAAAAAAGGTATGGATGTTGTTAGATGTTTAAAAAGACGTACTTGTTACGTATAATTAGCACTTTTTATACCGTTTTAATGTGGTGTTAATAAAACTTGAGATGCTACAGATCATTAAGCTATTTTCAGCTTCTATAAAACCTAATTCTAGTAGAATTGTTTACAATAGGTGACAAAAACCGAAGCATACAGCCACTTCTATAAAATGTACACATTAATATAAATCACATATGCTGACAATTTTTGAATTAATATGATTGCCCTCCCTTTTCATAGGTACACAAATTCTGAAGAAAATTGGCTGAATTAACAAAGTATAGTATTCGTAAAGCAACATTGGACTCGGTTTGCAGAAAATAGAAAAACAAAAATGCAGAATATAACTATACGTGCGCTTTAGACCTTCAAGAAATAAAGATATAAAAGCTATGACCGAATTTCTCAAATCATAAACTAGTCATTCTTTCACAAGCAAACATGAAGGCAATTTTATTTTTTATCGCTCTGTGCATTATTTGCGGAACCATGCATCAGACGGTGTCGAAAAGTGTTAAATCATCGGTTATGGGATCACTTCCCAAACATTCTGGCTTACCATTCAGTAATACCATGCCAAAGGCTGTCCCGAAGCTTAATAGTGAAAAGACAAAGTTACCTCAAATAAAACAAATAAAGAGCACCAAAATTGCAAAGAAATCCATAAAGCCCCAACAAAGTCTTCCTAAAAAGGTTGCAAAGAATATACAGGATGGAGAGAAAAAGTTGAAATGAGAGCAGATTACATTTTATTGTTAGAAAATATTTAATAAATATATTATCAGACATAGATATTGTAAATATTGGTAATCATTAATTTTTTACTAACACACAATCCCGAAACTAGATTTGGCCTTCTATCGTCCTAGGTTTTCCGTTTCTTGTTCTTCCTACAATATATCAGACATTCATGATTTATTGGTAATGATGCCTCCCTTTTACAGATTGACAAGGGCGGATCCAGTATTTATTTCTGGGAGGGGCACAAAGGCCAGATAGGTAAAGAGTGTACCACATATTATTGCATTGTAATTTGTCTCTGGGATTCAATCTTTATCAATGACATGAGAGTATAACTATAAAAAATACTTTTTTATAAAGGTTTAATAAGGAAAAATTACATGTTTAATAATGACAGTTTTCTTTTATATTTTCTGCTGAAGATATCCAGTACTTCTTCAGGGTTCATCTTTGAAGCAATTGCTTGATGGATATGCATTAAGGCTATTCGGAGTAAGGTGGAAAAATATCGTTCGGCAGTGCTGATTGTCACAGGAAATGTGCACAATAATTGACATAGGGTACTTATATTTGGCAGAGCCGTTGCTTTTTCATAAGCTACTGCTGGTTACTACGGACTCTGATTTCGGTTCCAATTTCGTTAGCGATGGCTTCAACCTTATCGAAAATTTTTTTTAAATGCTTCCGTGCTAATATCTTGTTGCTTCTGCAGGCTGGTTGTGGTCGTATCGACAAGCTCAGTTGCAGAAAGTACATCAACTTCAATGACTTGTAATGATCGAGATAAAGGGAGTGTGGTTCCCAAAATATTAGCGAGGATTACCAAACTTACAAGCAATTCTGTAAATTTGTATTTCTAGCATATGCAGACATAGATTTGGGTAATTTTTCGTCTTGATTTCCATCGTTTGTTGGAAAAGTGATTTTTATTTTCGCCCATAGGCGAAGTGTTTGTGTTATTTTGATGATGGAATGAGCAAGCAGTAATACTAGATAGGGTGAAAGTAACCTCATTGGGAATGAAAAAAGAATTTTTTTTAAATGTTTTTTTATTTTATTCAATATAGTCCCCTTTTAGCTTGATACACTTATTCCAGCGATTTTCAAACTTCTTGATCACGTCCGAAAAGTAATTTTCCGGAAGGTCTGCAAAATACTCCTCCGTGGCGTCGATGATTTCCTCGCGTGAGCTGAATTGTTTATTGATGAGCCATCTTTTGAGGTTTGGGAAGAAGCAAGTCCAAACACTCTTTCGAAGTGCTCTCGCGTTCGTGTTTTTGGTCAGAAGTGAGCATGCGCGGCACCCAGCGGCAGGTTAACTTTTTCATATCCAGAATATTGCCCTAAGAATTGAAAAACAATTTTGCGTTTGTACATTTATCAATGCTTCAGATAAAGACCGATAATACAATATGTTAGTGGTCTTTGATTATGGGATACAAAACAAGACTTTTGCAATATCTTTGACTTTGATACAACAGGGCTTGATTGTTTGAGCACAGTGCCTGCCACAGGATCTCTACTGATTCACAACGAATATTTATTTAGGCCAATAACCTGATGGTAATCAGTTGCCTTCAAGACATACAATGAAAGCATGTAAGATCTCTGGAATTCTGTCAAGACTCTTCGTTAAATTGCAAAAAGCGGAGTGCTGGTGAATATCTGCAAAATTCTGGTAGCGGATGAAAGTATCTCAGTTTCAAATAGAGTCCAAGGATTCTTGATTGTTTTAGGACCGTTCCATAGGATCACGATAGCGCATTACAAAATCCGACTTCTCATACACATTAATCCATCACCATCTGTATAAGTACCCGCGATCACTTGAGTTCTACTGAAGAAAATAGACTTACTCGCAATTAAGCTATTATATCTATCTTTTATTGCTTTCTTGAAGATATCTGCGGAGCGATTCTCTCTTGTCATTGTGCTCCGGAACCGTTTCAACATTGAAAATCGATTCACCTCTACAAGGTGTACTCGTACGTTTACAAACCTCGACACTTATACCACTCTCGGCTTAGTTTTAAACTTCGGTGAAACCGTCCCGTCCCTCGACGTCCAAATCCACTAAGCAAAGTTAGAGCCTTCAATCACTTCATTAATTCGATACATTACCAACTGGTTGTATAATATTTTATTATAGATCCACTATCAGCCATGAGAATAAAGTCATCCACAAAAAAAGTGCAATAGAAATAGAAATAATCAGTCGCAGTAAGCCCGGAGTAAGATCTGGGAATTCTTACATCCCCACCTGCAAAAATATGTCTATGTTACGTGTAACCATTTTTTCCATTGACTTCGTAAGCAGTGAATATGGTTTTATCCAAATCTGCAGTAGTTGTCTAAACTGATTCAATGTATAATTCCTTAGGAATCTTGATGAAGTCTTACTCGTATTTATCTCCCACCATAAACAAAAAACCTTTGGCAGTATCAGTATCGACTCCTCGCCTAATAGTTTCATCTGCCCAAAGGAATTTGGCAGCTAAACTCGAATTTAGAGTTCTGCCTTGGAATAAATTAGCTCAACACATTTTCATTTCATTCATTCAACACATTAGATGCTGAATTTAAGATCGTCCGCGAAGTGATTTCTAGTGATCTAGGAACCACAGCTCTTCACGCAGTTTGGAGAGAATGTTGAGGATTCATTCATTAAACGTAATATATGTACAATACTTACTCCGACAAAATCTTGGAAATAAGATGGGGTTGTCCTCTACCGTGTTATCTTCCGCTGCCTTAAATTGCTTAAATACAATAGTAAGCCGTCTTGTCTTGGAGCTCGTTATACTTCATTTTGGATATTGCAAAGATTGTGGTAGTTTGTAGCTGGATTGCAGTTCTATAGCTATTGGTTTAAGTCTGGATCAGTTTGATTGACAGTTTGATCGCCATGTAAATACGTTGGACTATTTTAACGACATACTTAGGATGCGGAAAAGCACGTAGAAAGTAAACATTTTTTTCCACCCCAATTTTCTGTATGAATTGGAATTTGGCAAATGAGTAAAAGCTTCAGTTCTAAAATGTCTATATTACTAGTATCCACCATATCGACGCCGAGTGTCTGATGCGAGGACCCAGCACGCATTGTTGTCACTACTCTAGCAGCCGCCCCCGCTGTATGTCTAGCCATTATGTAGTCTTTCGTACTGAGTGATAACAGAAAATTTGCTGACGACTTAGTGACCTCGGAAAGTACTTGTTTTGTCTGCCGGCATCCTGGATAGTCCTGAAGTCTGCAATTATACTTTCGTTAAACTTAAATGTCAATGGAATGCAGATAGTCCTAACGCAGGTTCGAATTCCAAGAAACTCTCCCTTGAGCCTGGGCTAACAAATTCATCGCGTGGAAGTGATGAGAAGGATCAAAGGGCCTAAGCGCCGCTAATCCTGTCCCTGTAGACATAGACACTTCGCACTTGCCACCGATTCTTTACAATGTAGTTTATTACCATCAGATAGAAATAAGTTTTCTAAACGAGGAGTGTAACCTAAAGTTGTCGTCCTCCAAAAAGACACCAGCATTCATTTTGGAGCCATACGTGAAGACCCAACTACATTCGTTTTCTTGCTGAGACCCAGACCAAAACAGTTTCGGGTGAAGGAAAACTCGATTTCGTAGTTTCAGGGTATAAAAACATAGTCAAAAATATGATATGAATATTAAGGGGTAGGGGAGATTCAAAAGAGGTCCAGACGCCTTAGGGAAACTCCATACAGAGTCTGGTTAAAGCAGCAATGGCGTATTTCCTTGAAAGCTTGTTTCTGAGGACACCGATCAATAAGATATAGCTGAATACAATTGGTGCATAAATAGCATAAGCGATCTGTAGAATGTAGATAGTAACGCCCATAAAGGTCCCATGAGCTTAATAGTTTTTAATATTCGACAATAACTTCGTTTGACTCAAGAGTTGAGTCTATAGAAATCACTGGATGTGGGATAAAGACTGACTCGACGTTTTATAGTTTTAATACTCACTCACAGATACATACATAGGTATATTAAAAACACATTTAGCCATAGGTTTGGTGGTAATTTTTAAAGAATGACATTTCAGACAACACTAAGTTAAAAAAGTGATCTTAACCTAAACATAAGCTAGTCGAATCCTTAGTAAAGGAGGACCAGATAGCAATGGTAATTTTTCCAATTGTTATGTTTCGGCAACTGTCAAAGTTACCAATGACACCCGGCTGTCAAAATATTCAGTAAGGTTTGTCATTTCATCATGCATCATTGTACGCTTGCCGAACGTGCGGAAATTATTAAAAAATATTATGGAAATTCCGGCTCAATTATATGTAAATACGCAACGTGAATTTCGTCGTGATGTCGGTCATCATCATGACTTCAGTGCAGGCAATTCGTCGCACCGTGGAAAAGTTTGAGCAAGAGTACACTCTTTCGGATCTTAAACTTCTAACCACACAGAGATTGGTGCTAAATAAAGAAAACATAGCCGCCGTAGCGGCCAGTAGCGAAGAAGACTCCGAAATGTCGATACGGCGCCAGTCAACTGAATTGGGCTTCGCCAGAGAGTCAACCCGACTTATTTTGAGGTTTGATTTGGGCCTACATCCGTATAAGCCGAACGACCATAGACAACGCCGTGAGTTCGTTAATTGGGCGCTGGGAATGTTGGCCGGAGATCCGGATTTTGGCCAAAAAATCATCTTCTCGGACGAGGCCCATTTTGATTCAACGGCTATTTCAACAAGCAAAATTGCCGTTATTAGAGCGAACAAAATCCACAAGTGTTCGGCAATGCATCAATGCATCGACAAAGATTGCCTGTTTGGTGCGGTTTATGGCATGTCGGTATCATCGGACCTTATTTCTTTCGAAATGAGGGAGGAGACACAGTTATCGTCAATGGTCTCAGGTATAGAACGATGTTAACCGACTTTCTGTAGTCAGAGACAACATCGATATATCCGAGCTGTGGTTCCAACAAGGCGTCGCTACATACCATACAAGCGACGCAACGTTCGAAATTGTGAAGGAGAAATTTGGAGACTGGGTCATCTCATGGCGAGCGTTCATCAATTGGCCGTCGCCAATTACTTTGGACGAGCTCGAGGCCAACATTCGACACACTATTGTCGTAATAACGCCTCACATATTGGACCGAGTCATCAAAAATTGGACAGAAAGCTTGAAGCACATGCACATAATGGCATGAAAGTAGTTTCAAAATAAAGAATCAATTTTTTGTTGTGGTTTTCTTTAAATTTGTTTTTCCTATCGTTCTTATCTGATCACCCTATATATTGACAGTACAAGTTTACTTATTTGCTGTGAAAAGAATTGCATAAAAGTAATTACCAAAGAAGTGGGGTTCATTGATTCTAACAACTTTCTTTCCAAAAATAAAAGACCGAAAAAAAACTAGTTTACCTAACCATGGGAAACTTCGTATATCCGGTAATTAAGGCAATGTTCAACATTTTCAATATCAAGACGAGTGTTGAAAAACAATTCGCGCAGTTGATGATGATAAAACGAATTAAGTAAGTATTTATTATTTAGAAATATTTTTAAATATAGTTTAAACTCAATGTAATTTCCAGACGTACGAGGGGCATTCAACATATTCTCGGTATCTGGGTGAAGCTGTGGTTGTATATATAAATTGACTTATTTATCAAGTAACACTATTATTTTAGTGCATTCATGTAAAATTTCATATAAATGTGATTATTAATTCGCGTTTTATCTCTAGTTAAACAGAATCATAATGGCAACTGAGATGATGATGGTGAAAATTGAGCATCGCGCTGTAATTAAATTTCTCACTAAGCAAGGAAAAAGTCAAAAAACTATTCATGAAGAGATGGTGGCTGTTTACCAGGGTTCCGCACCTTCATTATCAACTGTGCAAAAGTGGTCAAGTGAGTTCAAGAGAGGCAGAGAGAGCATTGAAGACGACCCCCGCTCCGGCGCCCCGGCTACTGCTTGTACGGGAGAAAGCATCAAAGAAGTCGAAAAACTTGTTCTTGAGGATGCCCAAATAAAGGTGAAAATGATGGCAGAAATCACCAAGCTTTCAATTGGTACTATTCACATCATTCTTCATGAACATCTTAACCTTTCAAAGGTCAGTGCAAGGTGGGTGCCACGAATGCTCACAGCGCCTCAGAAAAAAGTGAGAATCGCATGCTGTAGAGAGCTTTTGGAGATGTGTAGTGAGAACGCGGACGGTGTTATGGATCGAATTGTTACTGGGGACGAAACATGGGTCCACCACTATGACCCTGAAAGCAAACAAGAGTCCATGCAGTGGCATAAAAAAGGAACACACCCCCCGAAGAAGTTCAAAGTCACTCCGTCTGCCGGGAAGCTCATGGCCACAGTTTTTTGGGACTCAAAGAGAATCTTGCTCATTGCGTACAAAAAAAAAGGTGAAACCATCAACGCGACATCCTACGCTTCCACTTTGCATAATTTGCGGGAGGAAATTAAAAAGAAAAGACGGGGTAAACTCGCAGCGGGTGTGTTGCTTCTTCATGACAACGTTCCTGTTCACACGGCGCGAGTTTCCAAGGCTGCTGCGCGAGATTGTGGTTTCGAAGAAATCCAACACCCACCCTATAGTCCTGACCTTGCCCCTAGTGATTATTTCCTGTTTCCGGATTTGAAAAAATGTCTTCGTGGAAAAAGATTTTCGGATGATGAAGAACTCAAGTCGGCAATAAATGGGTATTTTGCAGAGAAAGAGGAAATTTATTTTTTTGAGGGTTTAAAAAAGCTTATCTCAAGATGTAACAAATGCATTGATGTTAGGGGAGATTATATTGAAAAATAAAAACAATTTAAATTGAATTCGCATTTTCCTTCATATCGATACCGAGAATATATTGAACGCCCCTCGTAAGTCTTCTCTTCTTCTATTAACATTTGTGCTGATTTTTATCAATGAGGTCGAGCCAAGCACATTTATTGTGTATCCACTTGAAATAGGCCAGCCAAGTTCAATTTTGCCGACATTCAAAGGTCGAAAGTTAGACAACGACAGTCGGAATGGCCAAAATATACTGAATATAACTGGATTGCACTTAGTATATCCTCTCAAGGAGGAGCTAATGATTATGATGCCAACGCCAATGAAAGAATATCAAGAAATATCTCAAAAAATCGCGACCAATGCCCCCACCGAGGATAATAATGAATTTTCGAGCATAATAACAATTCCAGAAGCAACTATTGACTATTATTAAAATGATATCTTCCAAACGGATTTGGGTACAACCACGATATCCGCTGAGGATACTACCGTACTTGATGTCGATTTAACAACACAACCCACATAAAGGGAAGCTCCTATTCTGATATCATCTTCTGAGTCTACATCGCAATCGCTTTCGATCTATCAAAGCATTGGGCCTTTAAAATTTTTAAGAAGGCGCAAGTTTACTCCGAAGCAATATTCAGAGCCAATATCAACTAGAATGACACCTTCTACAACTACTTAAACGTACGACGTGCTTTAGAAGAAATAAAAAGATGTCTAAATACACGACTGGCGAAATGAATAAACCATTTCTGTTGAAAGCGAATAAGACTTCTAGTGCCACTAAAGAGCCCAAGCGATACACATATAAAAGAAGAACCACAACTATAAAACCAGCAACATCAGATGCAGGACTATAGTGCAGCAGTCTAGGATTTTCCAATTAATTACAAACTATTATCTATAGTAAGCGTTCTTTGTCAGTGATCTATCATCTGGAAATAAATAAATATGTTAGTCTATTAAGCGTCCAAAGAGATCCTGCTTTAGCCTTATAGGATCCGAAGTCCACCTAATGAATGTCATGGTTATAGCACAGAAGCTATAGCACAGATAATAAATCTATAGAATTATTATCTGTGGCTATAGTTTAATAGAATTTAATACAATTTAATAGAATTTTCAGAGAACGTCCACAAGAAAGGAATATAAGAGAGACAATGGTCTTGGAATGCATAAGGATAACACATACTAGAGATCCGAAATGGTTTGATGAGAAAAGTCCTTGCTATGAGCATCGCAAGCACCTCCTATACTTTGCTCTCCTCGTTCTATTACGGAAGCATTGTTCGTGGAAGATAGAAAAAAACATAGCATCCAAAAATCAAAAAATTCCAATTTTATCTGGAAAAAAACGTAAAACAACTAGGTATTCAATAAACACAACATTAAAGAGAGCACATTCTGCTTTGACCTTCCTACAGTTCTCAAATATAATGTTCATTATCAGTCAAATTTGATTTAAAAAAAATTACGTTGCGAAAAACGGAAAACTTCTATCCAACAAACAGAACACGCAACTTGATAACACAAAACAATTAAGAATAACATCATGTCTGAGTATGATTCACTCTAGTTCGATCGAACTGGGACGTACGGGTACGGTTAGATTTTTTCCTTCGGCGTCCAATATCTATGTAACCTATAGCATCTGTGCTGTTACCCAGTTTACATGGCAACTTAATGCGCATTTAGTTAACGCGCATTAGTTCAAAATGCATAGCAAGGGTGGTGTTTATATGAAATTATCCAAAACCGAATTCATAATGAGCGAGAGAAAATTGAGAAAGTTCACTAAACAGATGATTGAACTGACAGTTTGGTAAATTCGAAGTGGGTGTAGATTCGGATGATGAGAGCGCGAGAGAGTAAAGTGTTTCAATGCTATTTGAAAGTGTTTATATGATATTTCAATGCGGTGTCAAATTTTCAATGCGTTTTATAAACAGAAATGAACGAATGCGTATTGAGTATTTGAATGTGGTTTGGAGTGGTGTTTATATGAGCGTATTAACGCAATGCACATTGAGTCATTGCGCATTGAACATTCGTATAAATTAGGTATGTATCTTAATACTGAAATTGTTATTGCTGGCGATTGAAATCCACAATTCTGTGTGGTGGGAAGGGAAAAGTTTCTAGAAGAACAAAACTTTTCCCTGACGACGTTAATGTCGCTGATGATTTTAGAATGAAACCATTTATCCCTTATTGGATGAAGCTGTTAGCTCTTTGGACAAGGCTTTAATTTATTTGCTATGTACCATAAAAGAACTAAAATAGAAGGTACTAATACTACCAATACTTATACAGTCATTTTGCCCCGCTTACAATTTCCTACCGTAGTTCATGCAATTCGGCCATGGTGATTCCAGATGAATGAGTTGGTGGGCTATCGTCGTGGAAGAGCACTTTTTTTCTTTTCCAAAGCCCCAGTCTTTGTCAATTTCTTATCGGATTGGCCCAATAATCAATTTCGTGCTGTTCTGTGATCGTTATTCCTGTCTTCAAAAAATGTATGAGGACTATTGCCTTCGAACCCCAAAAAATCGTACCCATGATCGTCTTTGCCTACTTCGGAGCAGATTCGCCTGGTTGCTTGATCTCTAGCGTGTAAAAAGGGACCCAGGTTTCACCAACGGTAAACTCGACGCAAAAACTTCTGCGGATTTCGCTTAAAGAGCTCCAAACACTGCTTCGATGTTGACTCTTAACGGGCCTACGGCTTGCTCATGCTAAATGTATTTCACGTACTTTCATTTGGCGATCAACAAGAATCATGGCACGGACCTGTTCAACGATTTTCTCAATAATCACATCTGCCGGGTGGAAAGGGGGTTTTGGTTTGCAAGCTATTTCCAGTTTTCCAAGTGTTTCCAGCAACACAACCAACAACATCCCCAGCTACTCTTCCAATACACTGTTTACCATCGAGGAAATCAATACCTTGTGTATTGAAATGATCAATGAACAGTTTAAGGTTATCGTATATTTAGCTTCTAAGTACAATACTTATACTCAAATGATAAGTAAAATGATAGATAGGTACCTAAATAATATAACTTGGAACGCGAATTTATGTATTTCTTGAATAGAAGCAATATTCATATTGCTCTAGTCACTGAAACTGAAACTGAAACTTGGTTAACAAGAAGATTTACAATTCATAGTAAGAGACCTAAGAAAAGCAAGTGGATTGATGACATCAAAGCAATTGCATAAATCCGACATTGCTTTTCTAACATTTCTGATAAATGGCGGTTTAAAATCAGATGAAGAATTACTTGGATAAGGGTTACGGCCGAAAGCTGAATTAACATGAACTTGAAGAACATCATCAAAGAGTTAGGTACCTACCGCCGTTCATAGTGTTGAACCAAAGCAAGCCTGACAAAATCCGCATGGTGTTTTTTTTTGGAGACTAAATTCTTAGTGGAGGTTGGCTTGTTGTTGATTTCTAGTCAACTACTGATCATACTTGATTTTCGTTAACAGAAAAAATGGATATGTCTTTCGGGCGGGGCTGGGATTCGAACACCGAATCTTCCGATTTGGAAGCCAGTCCACTACCACTTGAGCCACGGCCACCCATGATGCAGCTTCTTTGACATATGTCTTTTCCTTAAGCAGTGTTCTTTTGAAGGGTCCCGACGAATTAAGAGAAGCCTTCCCAGAAGTTCTCTATGACATTCGAGCCGGTCGTATTGCGATAGCAGAAGAAATGTTCCACCAAGTAAAGGAGTGCGAGCAAAATCAACATTCTCGACGATTCTTGTGGTGTAATGGTGTGTCTAGTCGGGATACACAAGTCTACCTAATGGGGGTTCTGAAATTTCATTTCATTTTAAATGCATATTTATTATCTCGAATTCATTAACACTTATACGCTATACAAAAAATACTAAAAAATTAACTTAACCTTCATCGGTACCTTGTGTCAATTTAAAATTCGAAATTGATATTTTTGAATACCATTTGATTTAATTGGACAATAACTTCGGCTCAAGGTAAAAATCATATAAGAAATTTATATTTTTAGTAAAATTGTTTTTGAACAGATGTCGCTAAAAGGCTGTACAAATAATTTCCTTAACAACAGTACTTGTGTGAATTTTTTTTGTTAGATCGTTAGTTTTTTATTGCCGTTTTTAATAATTATCGTTGGCCATCATTATTGTTAATTGGTTGGATGTCTAGAGTTTTCAACTCTAAGTACATTTGGAAATTCCCGGTAAGTAAAGCAGTAAAAAGTATCGGTACAAGTCATAAAACCTAATAAAAGGGATATGTATAATAAAACGAACGCTAAAACGAGGAAATTTCTGATTGAATTATAAAAACCCTTTTTTGCGAAAAAAAAAACGGGAAGCAGGGGTAATTAGCCTTCCATTGGCATCCCATTACAAGTCTTTGTAGGAAGTAATAGTGAGCCATATGCATCAGATGATGACAATGACTATATTCCAAGTGAGAAAGAAGCTAACAGTGAAGATAATTATGAAAGTGATAGTTCCGATATTGAGTATATCGAACCTGAGATTATAGAAGCCCAATTAGAGAAACTATTGAAGAGCCAAATATATTGCTACTTTCTAAAGATAAACGCATTCAGTATTCTAAGGATGCAATGCCGCTTTCTCGTTCAAATAGATCTTCCAGCATATCATTTTCTAGCAGACAAGGTAGAGCTTGTTTTTGGTTAACGACTTTGAAATTGACAACTTTTCACAACTCACCAACTTGCTGCTAAATTGAAAAAACGTCAAATGACTTTAGTGGGTACCATTCGAAAGAACCGGAAGGAGATACCACCTCTACTAGTTGATATGAAGAAAAAACCTTTGCATCATACAGAGTATGTTTTTGACCATAATCTTCGTGCTTGTATGTTATCTTATGTTCCCAAAAAACGCCGATTTGTCACGCTTCTATCAACTTATCATTCTTCTGTCGACATCGACGATAATATTAAGTTTTACAACCGAACAAAAGGTGGAGTCGATGTTTTTTGGACAAGTTGGTTGGGACATATCGATGCAAGGGATAGGTCAATAGATGGCCTGTTGCTCTTTTTTGCAACATGATAGATATATCAGCTTGCAACGCGTTAATTATATGCTTGAAATTAAATCCAGAGTGGGAAATTGCTAAAAAAAAACATTAGAAGAAGATTGTTTTTGATTTAACTTGGCCAACAGCTGTGTTTTCCACATATAAAACAACGGAAGTCGATGCCAAGAGGGTCAAACGCTATAGCTGTCGTTAACAGAGTCCGAAATCCAGATATGCCATCAACATCAAGCTCGGACCAGATTGAACAAGCGCAAAGAGCAACACATCCACCACTTATTGGATTACTACCACTGAGTCATCAAACTGTAACCAAAAAAAGGGCTCGATGTCATATGTGCCCATCGCTAAAAAATTCTAACAATAATGCCACACGATGTGATAAATGTGTTAAATATGTATGTCCAAAGCACTATTTTAAAGTTTGTGAAAAATGTGCTCTTTGATTCACCTTCTTCAAACATATCTAACATTTTAATGTAAATATTTTTTTTTGTAGTATTTTAGTTTGAAATTGCATTTTATAATAAGCCAATAAACGAAATAATGTTGAAATAAACAAAAAGTACTCCTGTTTGGTTTTTATGCATAAAAAAAAAATATTCGAGGAGTGTGTAAACTTTACACAAAAGGAACTCATACGTTGCTCTAAATGCGGTACCGATGAAGGTTAATTAACTTCCATTTATCTTATTCTAATAGGGGTTCTGACATTTAGTGGTACATATTCACCTAATAAATTCGCCGAAATCTTTCCAAGAGCTATTGAGTCTATTATAATGTATAAAGTAAAATGTAGAATGCACAAAACGTTCAGTTATCTTTCCGAATATCATTTCTGATCGTAAGAATGTACCATCTCAAATTTCAAAACAACTGCCAGGAAACCGTTGTCAATCAATGGTTTTGGATTTCTGACTTACGCCCTCTTGTCAAATTAGTTTGTCGATAGTGCCAGTGGTGTCGTATTCTTAGAGCCACGCCAGCGGTACGTGAGATGTCTGCGCCAGCTTTGTCGGGGTGGACTATTTTAGCCCGATTATAGTAAATATATATGGGGTGCCCTCTTCACTTGATACCACGTGAAAGACTTCAAAGACTAGGGAGATAGCTTGGAAAAGATTGTAGGGGTTAGTAAAGAGCGTTTTGAAAGAGGTTATGCGGAATCAGAAGCTGACAGATGAGTCCTGACGATCAGTGCTGATAGAGGTTGAATGGATCATCAATTCACGGCCACTCACAGATGTATGTGTAGTTTGTAGTGATGTGGAAGCGATGACACCAAACCACTTCTTCTTCGGTTCATCTAGTCGAAGCAAATCACCAGGGATATTCTGCGATAAATATTTATTGCTACGCAAGGAGGAGAAAATGCCTGCAACTGACTGACTTGTTCTGGAAATGATGGGTGCGAGAATACCTACCAACATTGACACGAAGGGCGAAGTGGCTCCAGAATACTAAGGAGCATTCTATATGAGGGCACCCCATATATATTTACAATTTTGACAGCAAAGTCCGAAGAAATTTTTAGTGTTTCGTTGGAGTCCAAATTGTCCAACTTCCGGAGAGAAACTAATCGAAAAGGTCATTAAAATGTTTGCAAACTCTGATCAAGAGCACCCAAAGCTTTTTTGCATCAGCTTTTTAGGATTCAAAACTGTGCGTAATGCTACTCGTATGTTTCCACCAAAATTAAATACCGGATTTAGCGAAAAAAAGATTTAGATTTACATAAACTGGTTCCACCGGGACTTAGGATTCATATTGACGTTGACAGCAAACGTCAAAGATCATCACAGTTGGTAATATTTTTACAAATTTCAAGAAATGGATGTAAACGATGTATTTTGTATTATTGGTAGACGATATAAAGATAGAAAATCAAGTGAAATTGAGAACACATACATTGGACAAGAGGATGCAATGGAAAAGAAAAAGATTTGCAATACTCAAGGCAATGTTTAAGCAAATCAAATGGCACGCTCATGAAAATGTGGTTTGCTGATATAAAAAAAAGATTGTTTGATTTGTGTCGCGAGGATTTTAGTGAGATTTATTATAAATCTAGGATTTAAATGGGATATATAGACATCAAATCGTATGGTAAATCCTCGGGATTTAATGATGATTTAGGTGAATTTATCTAAATCGTTGCTAAAACTCGGATTTAGTTTTAGTGGAGACATAGCATAAAAACTTATACGCCACGCCAATGTTGCCCAGTCAATTGATATGCTGCACCACCGTCGAAATATTTCCAGCCATTATAGCCAAACAACTTTGATTATTTTTAGTATAACTTCCACTTTAATTATTGTAGTGTGACTTCCACTTCCACGTAGACAGTCCCAAATTCAGCCACACGGCAACTCTTCACATTTTTTAGTTGTCAAAGACCACGTCAGCGTTTCCAACCAATCAGAGTCAACCAAATCAGTGAAAAATTCAAGTTGTGCGTATTTTCGAGAACAACTGCGTATTTTTTATATTTTTTTTGTATGCAAAAGTGTTTAACACGAGAAGTCCAAAGAAATCGTACGATACTATCAAGGGCAGATTATTATCCGTGGATTTTACTCCATACATCAATCGGAAATGAAAAGAAACAAGCAATCTAAGCTACCTTGGATAAAACTACTCAAGCCATAGTTATCGTTGGTGGTGATAAGAAAGATTAAATCCAGCTGTGGAACAGATAATGCTGTTCACAACAATTTCAACAACACAGTTAACAAGTGACTAGTTTCTTTTTTAAGTGAAAGTGTTTTTTTAAAAAACAAAGGAGAGAAAAGTAAATTTTAGCAATGACTATGCCCGTTTTTATGACTGTCCCCAAGTACGTTGCAATTTCCCCGAATCCTATGACCAGAATTTCTTCTTCATCCATGGCAACTAATTACAACTGTGACTCTTCGTCCTCTTTGGATGAGCCCAGTGCTTGCCGCGGAAAAAAACGACGTCTGGATCATTTATCATGGGAGGAAAAGCTGCAAAGGAAGTAAGTATACCCTCTATTTAGCGAGTCGTTTGAATGATACCTACTCACAATGGTGTTCTATTTGTAGAAAATTAAAGAACCGTGTGGCAGCGCAAACTTCTCGCGATCGTAAAAAGGCCCGCATGGAAGAAATGGAGAAAACCGTAAACGAACTCACAGAACGGACAGAAATTCTGCAAAACAAATGCGATAGCCTTCAGGCTATAAATGAGTCTTTACTGGAGAAGAACCAGCAATTAGACAAAGAAGTTGAAAATCTTAAAAAACAACTTGAGCAACTACAAGGCGCCCAACGACGACAACAACAACAGTCGACAAATTGTGTTGATTTTGATTCCATTCTCAAAGGATCTGCTGTATCCATATTTAACCCTCTGCCGCAGGGAATGAAGGAATCTCAATCGATGACACAAAACAATCGTCGACGTGCCAACAAGTGTCAGTCCGAAGTCTTCAACGAGAAATCAGTTGCAGCACTCTGGAAGATTGTGGCTCTTTGCCTTCTCTACAAGACATGCTCGAAGATTTCGACGCCACTAAACTGGAAGAGCTTGCCGAAAGCCTACTCGCAGATATCACTGCAGACATGGCGGGAAGCGATCCAGAAAGCGACGCAAATGCTACCCAAAATGCAGGCATCGCAGAGCGATTGTCTGGACCAGTGGTGGGGACCACATCAGAAATCTTGGAATCCAGCCAACATAGCACCTGCAACAATAGCCGCATAGAATCAGACAAGAATCCAAAAGCAGTAACATCACTTGCAAACACAACAGATACTCCTTCTGTTGACACAGGAGAAACTATCTACGGGACCTATGATGAAAAAACAAATTCCATTACAATTGTTTTCGGTGATGACGCCATGAATGAAGCTGTCGAAGAAGTTTACTGTGAAGGAGAGGAACCACGACATGAGGATGATGTAATCGAATGCGGTATGACATCGGATGTTGTGCATGATGATGACGAAGACTTCGACCCATTAGAAAGGTTTTTATCCCTACCCGGCGATAAAAAACGAAATCTTAAGAGCCCCCTTTCAATGCATTCCTATTCGGATCCGGGATACGAATCAATTGGTTCGCCACAAAGTGACATTGAGAGTACGATATCACCTCTAGATGAAATAGCCTGGAGCACTGAAATCCCAGAATTGTTCCCCACATTACTTATAATGTAAATTGTGTAACCATTACAAAGTTCATCCGTGTCTTTTGAGTTATTTCTTTTTTTGAAATGTTCTCTCTCCCTCGCATGACATTTTGTTAAAGCTTTAACTTAATTATTTGTTTGTTTTGTATTTTATTCTGATAGCTGTAAGGTCCTGTAAATAGTAGAAGTTAAGAAAGTCTATTTTAGTTGTGTTTGTAAGTGAATAAAATTATTTTAAGATATAAATTTGTGTTTAATTTTCTTTAAAAGGTTACCATATGTTTGCCATGCCAATTCATTTTTAGTAGCCATTCCTCTTTATGAAGCCAATCGGAATCAGAAAGTATTGTTCTAGGGATATTTTTTGCAACTTTATTAGTGATCTGAAAAAGTTCCAGTATCTGGAGGGTTTATCACTGGAAGCAAATACTACTCCCTGGGATACATAATTGAAAACAGCGCGGTAATACTACGATTGTGCGAAGTTGTCCATGGAAGGGCGTGTATATGCTCGCAAATACATGTAAAAGCGGATGTCATTAGTGTTGCAAAAAGGGCTGACCAGAATGTGAATCTGAAGCTTGAATCTTGGATCGCTGTCGAACGCAGATACACGTCAATCGTGAATCTGTATTTCGAAGTTGGGTGCTTTTCAATTTAGAGATACAGATTCACACAGATACACATCGTGTTGGCGCTTACGGCTATACATGTATTGAACTTTTGACAGTTCGATATCAGATTCAGATTCAAGCTTCAGATTCACATTCTGGTCAGCCCTTTAGTCGTAGAATATCATACCGCTTGTGTGACCTATAATACCGTGCGTCAGGTGGAAAAAGGCGGAGATTTTGAAGGACAGTATTTTGTTTGTTTGTTCTCGACTTCTATTTAGCCATCAATCCATGTAAAAAGATGATACAATCATAAAAAAAAAACATTTTGAAATGTGTGTGTCATGTTAGTTGTTACACGTATATTGAAAATGAAGCTAAGAACTGTTTAAGCTACACCGAGATACCCATTTTAAAAAAATATACGAGTAAATGTGATGATGCGATGCCGTACAGATTAAAATTAACTCTGCCATCGGGTTGGGAGACGTTCAGCAATGAAGTAGCTAAATGTGGAACATATGTATCAGTCTGCTCACGCTACATCGCGGTCAGCCCAAATTAACCGACCTTCATGTGGCTTCAATTATTGAACGAGATGTGTAACCATCATAATATCATACCCTGTTGATTTCGAGAGCACTCGTTCCAGGCTGATGAACTGTCCAGACTCGGATCTCTGGGAATAAATATAATAGAACGCAGCTAGGCAGACTAATCGAGACCACTGTGAGATATTAGACTCGACCCAAACAATTAAGTGAGCTTCTCAATCTCAGGAAAAAAGAAATCTCCAAACTCACAAATTTAATAGCGGGACACAGACAGTTGCAGGCATCAGAATGAAATCCCTAAATGGTCTCGGATCTATCAAGATCGTCAACCTTAACAAATTTATCAAGAAGCCTTTTGATTTTTGGTTACAGTGATGTCACAATGAACCTTGACGAGGTGTACATGATAAAAAAGAATCCTTAGTCTATTCTCATGACTTTCTAATGTCATTTTTTCTTTTTGGCTTTGTTTCAAGATGGTCCTGCAAATAAATTCAAATAAAAATATACTACATTGGCTTCTGATCTAAAAAATATTTTGGACATATGAGCACCACGACTGGCAATTACAAAGCGTATCTATTCGGTACAATTTTCCGTGCATCTGGGTTAGTATATCCCCATCAACTCGGCGTTAACTGTCTTCCAAAGCTTGAATCATTGGTTATTTATCAACGTAAACAAGAGATTTCACGTAACCCCATTTAAAATAATCGGTCCGCGTTAAGATCTTGGTGGAGAATTTACAGGTCTCAAACTTGGAAACGCACCCTTTTTAATGCTTAACGAAGCTTTTGCTCACAGATAAATTTCTTCACCGTGTCGCGTCGGTATTGGTCTCTCTGAATATTCACAGATCTAATATACGAGGGTTGTCTGGAAAGTTTCCGACCGCAACGTAAACGTCCAAAAACTGCAACCACTGACGACAACATTGCTAGAGTTCACCAAATGGTGTTAGACGACCGCCGAATTAAAGTGAGAGAGACAGTAGAGGTTATGAAAATGTCCAAAGAACTAGTTTGTTACATATTAAATCAAGTTTTAGGCATGAGAAAGCTGTCCGCGCGTTGGGTGCCGCGTTAGACCAAAAACGTTTCCAACATTTCCAACCCTCTGTTGGCGCAATCCGAGTTTTGGCGCCGATTAATTACTGTAGATGAAACTTGGATACACCATTATACGCCCGGAACAAAAATTCAGTCAAAACAGTGGACTGCAAATCCAAAAAAAGCCGTTTTTTTTCGGCTGGGAAAGTGATGGCGACTGTATTTCGGGATAGTAAAGGAGTTATCTTAATCGATTATCTTCAAAAAGGAAAAACCATTACAGGAGCATACTACGCATCATTATTTGACAAGCTGAAGGCAGAAATTACGGAAAAACGGAAACATTTGCAGAAAAAGAAAACTCTGTTTCACCAAGACAAGGCGCTGTCTCACACCTCAGCGGTTGCCATGGCGAAAATCCATTAATTACGGTTTGAACTGCTTGACCTTCCGCGTTATTCACCAGATCTAGCCCCAAGCGACTTCTTTTTGTTCCCTTATCTAAAAACTGCGCTCGGTGGACAGAGATTTTCGTCAAATGAGGAGGCAATCGCCTTCGTGAACAATTATTTTGCTGAAGAAAAACGCGTCCATTTGGACGCATTAGAGAGATGGGAGCATCGCTGGGAGAAGTATGTAAAGTTACAAGGAGACTATATAGAAAAATAAAAAAAAATTTGAGAAAAAATGTCTTGTATCATTGTTCGGTCCGCAACTTTTCAGACAAACCTCGTATTCCATGTATAACCCCCATCAATAAACACGTAATCGATTTGGTTGACGCTTCAACCATATCATGGTAGCCAGGTTGATTTGTGGACTTTTTTCTAATCACTGTGGTACCAGCTGTTGAAGTTGAAGTTTTCGAGTATTATTTTATGTATAAGTTGTAAAAATTTTCTGATTCGGGGAGATACTGAATGGCGTCAACCAAGCGACGCCTAGTCTTGTTTTAAGGCTAGTCAGGATAATGAAAAAGATATGGCGGCGAATAATCCTTTAGTGGGCCAACGACAGTTTCCACATTCCCAAGATGTATTACTGGCTCTGGAATATCCGGCTCCATCTGCCCAAGGGGTCAAGGAAAGCGAGCCTGGACCTCCAGGTTGAAGGTTCGACCACCTACTTTTAGCCTCCAGTTTAGTGACATGAATTGTTGCTGGCCCGTGACATGTAAAGTTAATTAGAAGCGCTTTGTCTTATCTATGGCAACAATAATGAAAACTACATAACACAAACACTAATTTTCCAAACTAAATTCAAGAATAACCTATTAACTATATTTCTCTCCTAAGCTTTGCATCAGAACATTCATGCTTTGCCTCGTGTTTGGCTTTTTGCGGCAGTGGATATTGTCAATGAAATCGGTTTCCCGAATGTTTCCACCAAGTCTGACGTAACACGTTCTGTGATTTGTTTTAATTTTCCATTTGCTTCACCACATATTAGACGTTCAATACGCGCCGTTGGGCATATCACCTGAACAGATGCATATATCGTATCTACAAATAAAAACAATCTTCTGATTCAATTCATACATCTAACTAGTATGTAGCATCCTTACTTTGCTCCTCACTGTAGTATTCCATTTGGCTTTTCAGATTGTATGGGATTTCTTGTGGTAAGTAGTCCAATAGCCTTGCGCGGACACTGTCAACAATCAGATCTATAGTTGGTTCATCTGTAAACACGTTGCCAGCATGTTTCCATGGTCTCTCTTTAGCCTGCTGCAGTAGATAGCTCTGCAAAAAGGAACATTAAACTCCGTAAATAAAAAGCTAATCGTTTACCATTATTTCGCTTAGACCATCACCCATCACTGACGAAACCATAAAAACATTTGAAAAATTACTCCAGCCCACTTGCCGTTTCTTCAAGTCGGGCATTTGTGTGGTTTTGTCAATGCTCTCATCGATTTTCTTCGCCGATTTCTTCTTCCCAGAAAGCGTGTCATTTGTAAGCTTCTTCACTAAATCCAGTAGAATTCTCTTTGACTTCAGTGCATCGATTTTATTTAGAACCAAGAAACTAGGCATCCCTGGATATGACTTTAGACTATCCAAAACAGTCGAGTGCAAATCATTCCGAGTCCAGGAGTTTGAAACATCATGAATTACACCAATGATATCAGCATGTTGAATTGCATGACGATAGGCACTCTTGAAACTCTGTTCCAGATTGTGCTTGTTTATTTCTTTTTGTGTTACCAAGCCAGGAGTATCATAGAACACCAATTGAGTGCTTCCTGTGGTGAAGATGGCTTTGTTTGCCTTGCGTGTTGTGTGAACTTTTGTAGATGTTGGGCAGACCTAAAATGATTTATCAGAAATGATAATGCGTACTGTCAAAAATACCTACTCGGTGATGGATCAAGTTATTGATGAAGGTGCTCTTTCCAGCATTCGGTACCCCAATAATTGCAACATGCAGAGATAGTTGAGAATTTTTGTCATGCTCCTTGCACAGAGTCGTTGTCATCGACAAATTTCTTGAAGTAACACATAACAGATATGTGGGGTTGATGTGCCTGGAGCCACTTAGAGCTGAACAAACGAATTTATTGAATAACATCGACATTTTTGCTAAGTAAAACAAATCGGAGAAGAGGACACCAAAATGGTAACCCTTATATATTTTATTTGACGTTTAAAGAAATGTCAGATATGTTCGTGAAGTTTACTTTAACTAAACAAACATTGAATTAAGCAATCGTAACTTTCTTACAGGGTGTTGATTAAAATTATGGTAGGACTTTGAATTATCTAGCCTAACGGAAATTAAAACATTGTTTAAGTAGCCAGTGTTCTCAGCGGTTTAGAAACTTAACTCTATATGTGACTACTCCTTATATTGCCACCTAAAATCTCTGAAAATATCCATTGCTTTTATCAGCATTGATATAAACTTAAATTAATGTTGTAATAAGGTTTAGGATTTCATTCAGTCTCAGTTCTAAACTATCTTCCAGAGCAGAACATTACGGGAATGCGCACAAAGACTGTATTATAAGTATGCATCGAGTTCTGATAATTTGAGGATAAACCCTTGTGGACTTAGGCGATCATATAGTTCAGACTTTAATTCTTGTTGCCGGCATTACCACGTACAAAGTAAAGTAGAGACAAGACTCCATAATTATCAACTCACAGATCAATGGTCCGGCCTATATTCTTCCCGTTCAAGAGTTGATCGTGAAAATTTTGTAAACATTAGTTTAGATTTACAGTGTACGTAAACAAAATCAAATTTTAGTCCAATCTTATGTACATATCCTCGGACCGTAACAACAATGATTTCTAAGTGGAACTTCATATATGTATATATACGGACAAAGCAATCGACTTGGTACAAGTCTGTGGTCATGACAGTAATAGAAAGATGCGATGGGTTGAAATGGAGTGTATGAATCTGTACGAGTATTTGTAAAATATTGTAATATGTTTGTGTGGGTACAAATAATAGAACTTATTCTTTTCAATACAAATCCCTTTATTCAGTACAGTTACAATTCACTATTTAATTCTTTCTCTCAGTACAATTCAATTCCTCAACCACTTATACTTTTCTTATCTTTTACTTAAACCACTTAATCACTTCTTCTAATTAACACTTCAAATTCAACTTTGGAACTGATTTGCATACCTTTGGGATGCTGGTATTTATACTCGAATGACATACTTCGAGAACAATCCTCGCCACCCAGCGTCCCATACAATTTCCAATTTGCTAGAAAATTCGATTCCACTCTCCAGTCGACACTTTGCTAATCCAGTATCGAAATCTTCTAGTCTTCGAGTTTCGACATTTTCTGCTAGATGTCGCTGCTCACATTTGAGTGGTTATCACATTGCTCCCTCCCTACAGTTGTTCGTCCCGAACAACTTCGTCATTCAGCATCCCGTTGAAATGACACATTCTATCCAAATGGACCACTTTCAATTTTCCTCGATTCCCACGCTGGATCCGGTAGACAACGTCATTAATGCGGGTTATCACCTTCTATGGACCTTCCCAGTCCTGTTGCAATTTTGGTGATTTGCCTTTCTTACGCTGACCAGATCTCCTTCGTTGAAACCGGAAGATTTCGCCTTGATATCGTACCTAGTTTTCATGCGGCTGCTTGCTAGCTTCATCTTTTCTCTGGTGTCTTCATGCAATTTACGAATCCTGCTGCGTAAGTCATTCACGTACTCGTTCACCTCTTTGGGCTCCGTCGGTGGGGATCCGAATTTTGCTTCACTTGGCAACCGAATTGTTTGACCAAATAAGATCTCGGATGGTGTGTGCCCTGTTGAGCTATGGACCGCGTTTCGGTAGGCCATTAAGAAGAGGGGTATGTGTTGATCCCAATCCCGCTGGCAGTTGCTGACAACCTTAGATAGATGCTCATTCAAGGTCCGATTGAATCGTTCGACCATTCCATCAGATTGAGGGTGTAGTGGCGTTGTCCTTGTCTTTCTTATTCCCAAATATTGGCATATTTCCTGGAAGACTTTTGATTCAAAGTTTCGCTCTTGATCAGAGTGCAGCTCCATTGGGACCCCAAATCTGCTCACCCAGTTGTTGACTATCTGTTCGGCTACGGTCTTAGCCTCTTGATTTGGGATGGCAAATACTTCCGGCCACTTACTGAAGTAATCCATGACTACGAGAGTATATCGGTTTCCATTAGAGGTTTCGGGAAACGGCCCAGCGATGTCGATGGCTATTCGTTCGAAAGGTGCTCCGACATTGTATTGTTGCATTTGTCCATGTGGCTTTACTTTTGGACCCTTGGTAGCCGCACACCTTATGCACTTTTTGCACCAATTCTCGACATCTTGTTTAGCGCTTAGCCAATAGAAACGTTTCCTTACCTTTTCCAACGTCTTGTTTATTCCCAAATGGCCTCCTGAGATTCCGTCATGTATTTCATGGAGTACTTGGTTGACTCTGGACCGTGGCACAATTAGCTGCATACGAGATGTTGTCCCATCTGCACTTTCCCATTTTCTCTTCAGCAATCCATCTTGCACAAAAAGCGAGTCCCACTGTGCCCAGTATGCCTTCAGAGTTTGGTTCCGATCTGATATCTGCTTCCAGCTTGGTCTTTCTTCGTGTTCCTTCCAGGCCAATATTGGTTCGATGTCATTGTCTGCCTGTTGGGAGGAACGGATTTCGTCTATACTCCAACCCTCTATTGGCTCAGTCCTGATCATTTGGATAGTTGCCTGTTCTTTCGCTTCTTTACGGTTGCAGTGTTCGCATTTTACCCCGCACGGTCGACGAGAGAGAGCATCAGCATTTGAGTGGAGTGTTCCCTTGCGGTGTTGCACTTCAAAGTCGTAGCCCTGCAACTGCTCGATCCATCTTGCAACTTGGCCTTCAGGGTTCTTAAATTGGAGTAGCCATTTCAGAGCTGCGTGGTCTGTCCGGAGAATGAACTTTTGTCCGTAGAGGTACTTATGGAAATGCTTCGTAGCCAGAATTAAAGCCAGAAGCTCGCGCCGGGTTACACAGTAGTTCCTTTCAGGTCTGGAGAGTACTTTACTGTAATATGCGACCACTTTCTCTTTACCATCATGAACCTGGGAAATCACAGCTCCGACCCCAACATTGCTAGCGTCTGCGTCCACGATGAACATTTTTCCGGGCGTCGAGTAACCCAAGATGGGGGCTTTGCACAGCTGTCGCTTCAGTTCTTGAAATGCTTTTTCGCATTCTCCAGACCACCTGAACTGTCGGCCTTTTTCTGTAAGTTGATGCAGGCTCTTCGCAATGCCAGCAAAATCCTTTACGAACCTTCTGTAATACGTGGCGAGTCCCAAGAAGCTTCTCAGTTGGTGTTTATCTTTTGGAGAAGGCCAACTTTTCACGGCTTCAATTTTGTCAGGATCCGTTCTTACTCCTTCCGCTGATATAATGTGACCCAGATATTTTACTTCCGGACGAAACAAGGCGCACTTTTCCGGGTTGAGCTTTAAATGAGCACTTCGTAGCCTCTCAAACACTTCTTTTAGATTTTCGCGGTGCTCCTCGTACGTCTTACCTATGACGATAACGTCGTCCAAATATACTAGGCAGGTTTTCCAGGTGAGTCCTTGCAATGTTCGTTCCATTAGTCGCTCGAAGGTGGCCGGAGCGTTGCACAGTCCAAACGGCATCACTGCAAACTGCCAAAGACCGCTTCCTGTAGTGAAGGCAGTTTTCTCACGGTCCGTACGATTTATCTCTACCTGCCAGTAACCGCTCTTCAAGTCAAGTGTTGGAAACCATTTCGCTCCAGAAAGCATATCCAAAGTGTCATCGATTCTCGGAAGTGGGTAGCTGTCCTTTTTAGTGACATCATTGAGACGTCGGTAGTCTACACAAAATCTCGTGCTGCCATCTTTCTTCTTCACGAGGACCACTGGAGATGCCCACGGACTTTGCGATTCTTCAATCACTCCCTCAGCTTTCATCTTCGACATCATTTCTGCAACTTCTGTTTGCTTTGCCAATGGAAGACGCCTTGCAGGTTGACGGATTGGTTGAGCGTCTCCGGTGTCAATGTGGTGTTGAACAATATGCGTACGTCCATATTCTCCGTCTTGTGTAGCAAATATATCAGCGTACTCACCGATTAGTTTTTCTGCCAGGATTCGCTGATCTTCGTCCAGATTACAGAGGCTGAGAATTTTGTTCTTGATTTTTATGCTCTGAACTGTTGTGACCGGTTTTGCACACTTTTTTTCCGTTGTGGTCGATATAGCCTCAACAGGTACGCATTTTCCCACTATCTCCCCCTTTTTCACCTTTACACTGAATGTCTTTGGATTTAGAATCCTTACAGGGACCATGTTGTTCTTTGGCTCCACTAAGGTCTTTCCCACCATGAAGTCTCTTTTCTTTTCTGGCTCCATCAAATAGAATCGGTGGCTACCAGGACCACCTTCCACTTTTGCCCACAAAATTGCTTCTGACGAAGGCTCTAGACTCTGATTGCTGCAGATGACGACATTTGAGACTGTGGTATTGGCGTTTCCGTATATCATTGGTATCTCCATGTTTCCGTATTTCAGGGTTTGTGCCCCCAAGTCGACTACAAGTCCATGTTCTCTCATGAAGTCTGTACCAATGATGCACTCGTCACATATGTCAGCTACCAGAAACGCGTGAGTGAATGTTATTCCGGCCAGTTGGATTTTTATGCGGACTTCACCATATACCTTAATCGTTGCTCCTGTAGCTGTTCGCAAGCTGCAGCTGCTAGTGTTATGCAGCCAAGACTTCTGCACAAGATTCCTCCTGATGATTGAGGCCGTGGCACCGGTGTCTATTGTTGCCATCCATTTTTCTTTTCCACTGACTACTTCTACTAGAAGGCTTTCGCTGCATCGTTTTGCCAGCGAGACTTGGATGATGGTCCTGGGGCCGTCGACTCCTGCTACCAACTTCTGCCCCGCGAAGATGGTGCTTAAGCATTTCCCGACTGATGGCTCCGGGAAGGTTGACCGGCTGTTTCTGCGGGTTTCTTCCTCTATTTGCTTGTCACCACAGTGAGGGCAGTCTTTTCGTCGCACCGGTTCTTTACACTGCCTTTGAAGGTGTCCTATTTTATTGCAATTCCAGCAGCGCATTATTCGTCTATCCCGTCGAGTATCTCGTTCCTCGGCACTAATTCTTGTGCAGGAACATTCGACAGATGCTACTTCCCTGACGAAATGTGTTCCCCTGGAAGCCTGATTGGCTGCTTCCATCTCCAGAGCGAAGGCAAGTGCTTCAGCAAGGGTTCTTTTCCCGGCCATCCTTACTGCTGACTGTAGCTTCGAATCTGCAATTCCCCTGATAAATGCATCTTTTACCATTTCGTCGATAATTTCCTGGCCTGCGGTGGGGTATGACAGATGTGCAAGTCTACTCACGTCTGCTTGGAGCTGCTGCAGTGTTTCTCCTCTTTGCTGCGTTCGGCTTTGCAATTGGACCTTGTAGACCTCCTGCATGTGGCTGTCCCCAAACCGTTTCTCGATAGCCTGCACTAAAGTCACATAATCTTTATGCTTTTCGATGTCTACTGTTTGCAACAATTCTGCTGCAGGACCGTGCAAGGCCATTGTTAGGGCAAAGCACTTTTCCTCATTGTCCCAGTCGTTTGCACAGGCAGCCATTTCAAACTGCTTCTTATAGGTAGACCATGAGGTCTGGCCATCGAATGAGGGAGGCTTCAAATCTTTTCTCCTTGGACCGCTTAAAGAACATTCTCGCAGTTTCTGTTTTCGCACTGTGTCGAGCTCTTTTGCCAGTTGCTGAACTTTGCTGTCCATTTCCTCGAATTTTTCGCCAACATTCTTCTCTATTCTATCAAATTTGTCATCAACGTTCTTCTCTATTCTTTCAAATTTGTCATCGATTTCTTCGAATTTTTGCTGGAGAATGTTCTTTTGTTCTTCCAGATTATTCTTGCAAAACCGATGTACATTCATATTGTGATAACCACTTAAATGTGAGCAGCGACATCTAGCAGAAAATGTTGATACTCGAAGACCAGAAGATTTCGATACTGGAATAACAAAGTCTCGACTGGAGAGCGGAATCGAATTTTCTAGCAAATTGGAAATTGTATGGGACGCTGGATGGCGAGGATTGTTCTCGAAGTATGTCATTCGAGTATAAATACCAGCATCCCAAAGGTATGCAAATTAGTTCTAAAGTGAAATCTGAAGTGTTAATTAGGAGAAGTGATTAAGTGGTTTAAGTAAAAGATAAGAAAAGTATAAGCGGTTGAGAAATTGGATTGTACTGAGAGAAACAATTAAATAGTGAATTGTAACTGTACTGAATAAAGGGATTTGTATTGAAAAGAATAAGTTCTATCATTTGTACCCACACAACATTTTACATTGGTGTCAGAAGTGGGATAGGACTTATTGTGTGTAAAAAAAAAAAAGTGTTTTCTGACTATTTGAAAAAGCTAGAATGGGTCGAAAACTATTGCAGTTGATCCTCGTCCAACTCAAATCCGAGTTGAACAAGATAAGCCTCAGCGCCAGTGGAGGAAAAAGTGACCTGGTGCTCCGTCTTCAGGAGGCTTTGAACAACGAGGGACATGATCCTGATGCATATTCCTTTGATGTTGACGAGGATGAACAGACAAGTACCGGTAATGACATGACTGCAATGATGCAACTCCTCTTATTAAAAATGGACGAACAAAAGAAAAATCTGGAAGAACAAAAGAATAGCCTCGAACAAAAGCTGGATGAACAAAAGAAAAATATAGACGAGCAGAAGAGCAGCATTGAACAAAAATTCAACGAACAAACCAACAATCTGCACGGTCTTCAACAGAAAATGGATGAACAAAAGAATAATCTGGAAGAACAAAAGAACATTCTCCAGCAAAAATTCGAAGAAATCGATGACAAATTTGAAAGAATAGAGAAGAACGATGATGACAAATTTGATAGAATAGAGAAGAATGTTGGCGAAAAATTCGAAGAAATGGACAGCAAAGTTCACCAACTGACAAAAGAGCTCGACACAGTGCGAAAACAAAAACTGCGAGAATGTTCTTTAAGCGGTCCAATGAGAAAAGAGCTGAAGCCTCCCTCATTCGATGGCCAGACCTCATGGTCTACTTATAAGAAGCAGTTTGAAATGGCTGCCTGTGCAAACGACTGGGACAATAAGGAGAAGTGCTTTGCCCTAGCGATGGCCTTACGTGGTCCTGCGGCAGAATTGTTACAAACAATCGATATCGAAAAGAATAGAGACTATGTGGTTTTAGTGCAGGTTATAGAAAAACGGTTTGGGGATAGCCACATGCGGGAACGAGGAGAAACACTGCAACAGCTCCAAGCAGACGTGAGTAGACTGGCACATTTGTCATATCCCACAGCAGGCCAAGAAATAATCGACGAAATGGCAAAGGACGCATTCATCAGGGGAATTGCAGATTTGAAGCTACAATCAGCAGTAAGGATGGCCGGGAAAAGAACCCTTGCTGAAGCACTTGCCTTCGCTCTGGCGATGGAAGCATCCAATCAGGCTTCCAAAGGAATGCATTTCGTAAGGGAAATAGTATCTGGTGAATGCTCCTGCTCAAGACCAACTAGCTGCTCAGTATCTGCATTTTTATTTCTGACGTATGATTCCAATCGTGGCGAGCACGATTACTGGTATATAATACTTGCATATTTTAACCACTGATTTGTCTGCAATCTTCAAGCGGTCTCTGTGTACTGCTTTCACTTATTGGTTTCTTTATTTTTATTGGAAATTGTGTATGTAATCAGGTGCAATTTGTCATTTGGATGGGCTGTTGACCGTCATCAACGTAAAAAGTCGTATTGAGCTAAATTGAACCAAAATACTAGCATTGATGTTTGCAGATGAAATTGTCTTCTTCGCAGACACTATTTACAGTATGCAAATGATGATAAATAGGCTTGAAAAATACTGCAAAACCTGGAATTTATCGGTAAACCTAATGAAGTCAAAGATAGTGACACTTACAGTAGAAGTGGCAGTAGCAGATAGAGTCGAAGTGAGGAGTGATTGTTCCAAGGTGATCCTATTGAAATTGTACGGGAATATAAGTACCTTGGAGTTTTGATCACCTCCAACGTCAACATAAATAAGAACCTGCAAAATAAATTTACTGAAAGCGCAGACTTTCCAATATATTGTATTTACATACATAGAATGTATTATAGCAAAATGGAATGATAATTAGCTGAAAGAAAATACTTTAACAACTGCCACAAAACAGATAAAAATAAGCACAATTTTTAAGATGGAATTACAATATTCAGCACCGGCCAGAACTAATATATTGTGCAACATTTACGATATGAAAGCAAGATAAGATTCACTCTATGTTTTAGCAATATGCCCAGCCCAGGGAGCTCTGCAAAAAGATCTTTGGATCATATGTTCTGGACGTAAATACTGCAATTGATATATGTACTACTATAAATGGTGAACAAGGCTGGGATCTTTTGTAATATACACCTTAAATACACTTTAATATAAGAAGTGCATTATTGAAGGGGATTTCTAACCCATGAAATTCCCTTTACATTATAGACAAAATTATATCTTATTTAATGCCAATCTGGTAGACGGCCTTGGACTAAACCAAAAAGATTTAGAGTATTATTTTTCTATATTTTTTCTTTTAACATTTATAATGAAATAAAGTCAATACTACTACACTTTGTAGTTGGTGTCAATCAGTTGTAAGCCTGTTTCCCCAGGCGGTTTTCCATTATAAAACCCAACACAAAAGGAGATAAATATAAGATATGTATAATGTTCATTGTAAATCTGGCTCAATGAGGTTAATGGCCCAATTAATTTTTTCTAATATCGTCCCATCTTTTCTCTTTCTAGATTTTAGCAAAGAATCACGCTAAGGCAAGTGGTTATTGATTGGAACTTAAAATGTCTAGCTTAAGATGTCATAATCTGGATGGCGACTTTGTTGCTTATTCCGATACTTATGTATGAATATATATCTATACTGAACTTCATCACTGCATAGCTTACTAATATGTGTTTGTAATTTAAGGAGCCTGCAAGTGCACTCGGACTAAGTTTCTATGTTTTTTTTTTTTTGATTTTATACATGCCGTTGTCTGTTTAATACAGCACAACTTAACCTTACCAAAGTATTTTTGGAACTCGGCGTTGTTTCAGGCTTTGGTTATTACTTAACATCGTCGGTGTTTGTAGTAATGATTCAGGAATTCAGAGTGAATGTAGCAAATGTACGCGGGCTTAGGAGAAATCACTTCTCTGTGATTAAATACAATCCTGCTGTTTTAGCACTTAGTGAAACACAGATAGATCGCCGCCTACACCTCTCAGGTCACTCAAATCTGAAGCTACCTTGCTTCGAACTAGTGCCATTGTTCTTTTCTCACCGCGGTTTCGACATTTACGTGCGTAGTGATGCAGGTAAACTTCACCACAATGTAGTCTTCGTTCCAATCGGGAATTCATTTCGATGTGGTTAAAATTCCATTTCCGTAAGCAAATTATCCACTGCTGCTTGATTTACAGAAGCCGCAAATTGGACAGCAATTCGGCCTTTAACGAGTTTGATGCGATGTCTGACTCCATACAAAGAATTGTATCCCTGTATCCTCATACTGAAATCATTACTGCGGTGATTTCAATATACAAAATTCTGGGTGGCTTAGATATTCTGGCTCTGTTGAGATCTTTGCTACGGAAAATAACTTGAGGCAGCTTGTAAGTGAACTCATAATTTCTCACCTTGATAAGTATACTGTTAATATACTTTTCCCTATAGGCTTGTCGGAAAAAAAACCCTAAACTATTTTCCCCCCTAAAAAAACCCCTAAACACTTTTTTCACCCTAAATTTAGGGGGAAAACCCCTAAGTTGGCTACACTGTCAACGATCCCAATACTCATTTATAATGACATTCCAGCTGTCAGCTCTTTGGATAATCCCAATCTGCTTGCTACACACTCTGCTGTCAGCTCAACACTTCCAGATTGTGGCTAGTCTCCGTATGAACTTGAGTGCGTCGAATCTTCAATAGGAAGGATTCACTTTCGTACTCATGTAGCAGCAAGAGCACTTAAGGGTTTAAACAAACACAAAACCGCTGATCTAGATGGTATATCTTCCCTTCTTCTAAAGAGGTATTCTTCCACGCTGGCAAAACCACTGCTTACACTTTTTCATCAACTCTACTCTTCCGGACTCTTTCTAGTTGCACTTTATATTTCTAAGGCATTTGACATAGTTTGCCAAAAAAGAGCCTTTGTCGAAAATGCGTGCATTTGGGATCGATGAATCTCTTCTTCAATGGATTCGAAATTACCTTTCAGAATGAATTCAAGTTGTCTAGGACGGTTTTAAGTCTGATATCCACAAAATAAATGCTGGTGTGTCCCAGGGCTTCGTTCTGTCCCCGACACTCTTTTAAATCTTCACTAATGATCTCTTGTGTGCTACTTCTAATCCGACATATTACTTTGCTGATGACAATACCCTCTGCTTTTCATATTCACGTACCTACTCTTCGGCTGTAGAACGGGAACGGCAGTGTATGCTAAGCTAAATGAGAAATCACAAACAGAGTGGAATTTGATGCTTTCAAAACCCAATGTTGTCGGCTGTTGTTAAAGCGAAATTTAAACGCCCAGCCATCTGGTCTGAATACATAAAGCATTTATTCACCTATAACTGGAACATTGCCCACGTCTAGTCAGGTGCTCCTAAAACCACCTGCTAGATAGGATTCAAAACCATGCGATAAGACTCATAGGTGACGTTAATATCACCTAGTCAATTGACAACCTCGACACCGACGAAAAGTGTCTTGTCTCTCCTTGTTCTATCGCTATTTTCACCACCAGTGCTCCACTGAAATTACCAGTAGCATTCCTTGCCTTCAAACCTTTAACCATAATACGCAATGGACTCCTGACAAGATTCCATTCCAATTTACTATGTTACAAACAGTATAGGTCCTTTACGCAGAAGATCCGCATTTAATATTCACTCAATATTCACTCTTGAAAGCTCTTACCATTATCTCATTGTTGTATGCCATCTTCCATGTACACTTTCGGATTGTTGAAAATTAACATTATTCCCAATCGACGAATCTCTGGCTGGATTTCGGGAAATCTTAAAGACTAGTAGTCATTTACTTCCAATATGCAATCAGATAATATGCAATTGATAACTAGACATTAACGATTCAGAATCGCACATGCCCACATACGCACAAAGGCCGTTTTCGAATCGATTGATTTATAATAGGCTAATTTAAATTTATTGTGTTTATTTATTTTAATTTCAATAAAAGGTCTGTTTAAATTTGTACAAAAACCTGTTCCCGCGAGAAAAAAATTGTAAAAGAGAACGCATTTGATAGAGTGATTTATTTCTCCAATCTGCTAACTCTTAAAAATTTCTACACGAGATTTTTCTTTGGGCAGGAATTGCAAAAAATTTCAAAACAATTAAATTTTAAAAGAACTGTCAAATTCGTAAAAGTTTAAATTTGTTTGAATTGCGACAATTTTATGCAAATTAACTCAGAAGATGACTCGGACATGGACAAAGAGGAGAAAAAAGAGCTTCATATTGAAGCGAATTATTCGCCTAATACAATAGAACTCATTAAACCATATTTTATACTACATCAATAAAATAGTAATAATAACCAATCGAAAAATCTTCCTCTAGTTTTACTTTTTTTTGTTTTGTTTTTACTTGTTACTTTTGACGTTTCAAACACATTTTACAAAAAGGTTTTCCCTGTAACTTAACTTAACTACTCCTGTAACTTAAGCAAATCATTTTCTTTTACAAATTATTACAAAAATCTACCTATAGTTTTCATATTAATTTAATTTCTAATTTTTTGACGTTTGCTTCCTCCTTTGATTTGCTTCTTGTTTCCTTTATTTTCTTTCTTCAAACCCTCAAGGATTTTTTTGATCAGGGCCTGCTTATTTTTATCAGCATTGTTTCCCTTTGTCGGCTTGGTGGCTGTCTGACTGTCGGCTACATTATTTTCACTTGTTATTTCTGCTACTGGTTCAGTAACCGAGCTGGATCCAGAGACCACATCCTCTGCAACGGCTTCTTGAATGGCAACTAGTAGTATACAGGCAGCGATAATGAATAGGAATAGCTTCATGTTGATTAATAGAATATACTCATTTGTATATTGTGTTCAGTTTTTATAGAAGATTCGGCTTTTCAAAAATGTATGTATTATACTAGTATCTTGTTAAAGTGGGTTAAGTTTGTATAAAGCAAATAGTATGTAAAATGTAGGGCATCGTCGCTAAATCAATATCTGCACTACGAGTATTTGAATTAGGAACATGTGGTGCAGGTTTTTTATTATTTTGTATGCTTGCTATGGGTGTCGACAAATTTGGATTTCTGATATCAGAAAATATGTAGTAATTGGATTAAGGTTCTAGAAGACATCAGATTGCGAACTAGTTATACAAAGGACTAATATCTGCACTGTCGTTTTTATGAGCAGGAAACCGTATTCAGACATCCATTTAGAAAGAGTTGTAAACCAATTTGAATTATGGTATCGCATATCTGTATGTAAAGTTTGCGTATAGTAGACTTTTAAAGGCTTACTGTAGGTACATGACAGTCGGATGAACGACTTGCAAATACGAATCACAGCGTTGGATTATAACCGAAAAGGACAGAAAAAGTGACAGCGGTGAAAATATGAAAATGTTACAAATATCGGCGATTGTAACAAAACGTGATTTAATAAAAAGAAATGTACTTGCAGGAGCCCCCTTAACAAAAACCAATACTGGAAAACTTCAGGCGCATCAGGTATTATTGACTTGTTAAAAGAAAATCATCGGTCGAAACCAAAGGAAGTTAAAATTCCATTCGAAGTTTAGATACAATAATTGAGGCAACAAACTTTCATGCATATCTATGCATGATCCAAGCAAAGCACAAAGCAATTCCTTTTGGCAAAGGAATTTCAAAGATGTAGTCAACAGTATCTAGCGTTGCCTTATTAAAGTTACTTCAATATACCCGGAGCTAAGGTGATGTGACGATTTTTAAGCATCTAGCCTAGCCAGGTTGTCAAAATTGAAATTTTGACGGAAAAGTTTAAGGCGAACGAACGGGAGTGCTCATACCCTTGCAATAGATTAGTAACACTACCTTTTGAGAGATTTGGCCCTTTAGGTTGTGGGTTATGCCATATGTAGGTGTAAAACTCTTTAAGTGACAAAGTGTTCCCTGGATATAGATGGACCTACTGTCGACGGTCTCACCAAACGAGAAACGGACAACGACTTTTTGGCTATGCGTGTCGAATGTTCAGATCCTTAACAATCCACACAAGACCATTCAAAAATTATGCTGGCATGAAAAACCGAATATGCACTACTGAAGATGGCGTCATTGGAAATCGACTCGATTTAATGCCAACTGTCTGATGAATGTGTATGCAAGGAGTTCATCGTTTAGATAGCTTTTATTAATAAGGTCGTAGGATGTTACCATTACTTTTTCTTTGGTGATAAGTAACATGATTCAAGAGAACAACTACTTTCGGTTCTGCACGTTTAAGATTGGATTCTTTACAGACTATGTGTAGCAGAACACTTAGTAGAGATCATAGACTGCTATCAAATAAATATTACTGCCATCCAAGAAGCGTTGTAGAATGGCCGAGAATGAAAAATTGCGAGAATAACCCCTAAAAATATCTGTAGCAAAGCCAATGTTTATTTTAAAGCGGATTTGTTATTTGCGAAAGACTCGCTTAAAAAGTTAAGAAGAGTCCATGAAAAGATCGTGATTTTAACGCAATGTTATGAAAGCAGCAAATCGGAGAAAGTTCTAACAAAAGAAACAACAACTTCTACACAACCTAATTAAATTCAAGTACAAATAAAGAATATAAGGATTAAATAAATCAGAGCAGATACTGTGGTAATGCTGTTCTCAATTGAAAAGGATGCACTTAGCCAGTTGTCCGTCATACATCCATACCACGTTTTCTTCCAGATACAATAAACTAAACCAATAAGTACGTTTCACTTCTCCACTTGGACAATGTTAGATTCTATACCAACCACCTGCCTACCCCCTAACCGCTAATTGCGATGATTCTAACCACAATTAACGTCACTTTTGCTAAGTAATTAAAGGGATACGAGTACAAGTGCTCGTATATCGTACGAGTATATCTAGCAATGGGAAATCGTACATACTCGTAATAAGTTTAGCATGCCCCAGGGTACATTCATATATGAATACGTGTACGAGTGCTCCTACTCGTAGTGTTATTGGATTTTCTAGTCAAACTCAGATGCGTAGATGGGCAGTCATAAGTACTCGTACTCATACTCATAGCCGTTTCCGAATTTAGTGAAATACAATATCTTAAACAGAATGTTTCGGTTAAATCGCTTTGCAGTTGACATATTCGGATATGAATCGAAACAGGTAACTCAAATGACGTCGCCGGTAATCGGAAGATACAATTATGTTTCTACAGATAAATTGCGTTGTGATTTATTTTAAATTTGAATTTTCGTGGTTGAATTTACTCTTGAAGTCAAAGTGCAATGGTTATTTGTTTTTTTTTTTTAAGTGGTGATTGTTTTTGGGCTACTAAAAAGATAAAGTTCGATACTTACGATCAATAGAAAATAAATAAATGAGTGAAACTAAGTTTCAACACCTGAATAGGATCTGAAAACACTGGACGATTTTGGTTACATGTCAAGTGTCTGACACTTGAGTAAGTATCATACTTTGAGTTAGACGTTTCCAGTGAACGATAACCTCAAAGATACCCATATTCGGAAGAAATTATCCAAATTCCATGAATATACTGTTACGACTATATGTAGCTATTTTGGATAGTGTAGTAGTTATTAATAAATTGTTTCGATAACCATATCGATAAGCTTGTAATCAGAGGAAGTTGATTTAAAAATATTTCTGTAAATAATGTTTAAGATAAGATCTGTAGAAATATGTTAGTGAACACCTGTGTTTTTTTTCTATACACGAAAATCGCAATAGAAAACAAGACGTCCAGAGTAAAAAGTTACGTACTTTCACTTTTAATAGTGCCATAAATCGAGATACATTAGAGCTTCAAATAATCTATTCTTCAATCAACTCAATCCGCTTCGTAGCTTGCTGGCTTGTGGAGTATTCTTTCGCTTTGTTGTACCTGGAAGTTTTATTCAATCGCGAGTCATAGCGTTCATATACTTTATCAGTCCTACCTTTGAGTGGCGCAGTTAATTTGTTCTTCTCCACGTAGTTACATAGCTTATGGTGGCCGTGATGCAAGTGGTAGTGTATTGACTTCCCAATCGGGGTTCATGGTTCAATACCAGCCGTGCCCGGAAGACTTTTTTTCAGACAACTAAGATCTCATGAGATGAATGGTTGGCGAAATACAACATTAAGTAAATTTACACTAATAATTTAGTCGCCCCATTAAATGTTGAAATATTCACTGAACCTAAATATCTTTCTCTCTCTCTACCCAATTTTCCTAAAAACTTAGCACGTGCTTCGGCATTTTAAGAGTAGTCACATCCTCTTGAGTGTTAAGTTATTTTAAAAAAAATTTTGTACAATTTATTAATAAATCTTCCTTTCCAAGTTTGTCAACGCTTTACTAATATCTCCCTGCGGAGTGAATATTGTTTGCATACAATTAGTTAGACTCTGTTTTGATAAAGTTGAGTGGAGTTTTTCATTCAAACAGTCAAACTATTTAAGCACAACATACAAAGGGAATGATAAATCATCACTCTGTCTAAGGTCTTGTCTGACAATAAGGTAAACGAGGATAAAATTAGCTGGGAGTTTATTGATCGACGGAGAACATTGTATCAAATTGCCCAGGACCAGAAATGAAAGCAACATCTTGTACGTCCAGTACCCATCAATTCTGTGCACTCAAATCAACCTTCAACATTTCAACTTTGCTACTGCATGCTTATGTAGGGGGCTTTCCATGTTGGATACAAAACCCCGCATAATATCCATACAGGACCCATGGGTGTGGAACACATGCGGTTTTGGATATTTAAGGAGTTTCACACCACTTTATGACGAACGATCAGCAAGGCCGAGAGCCGAATTCATTCTTACCATCTAAACTTGTTCAATTTTGTAACCAAGATTTAGTTGCTACAGACAGCTGCTGCTACGAAACGAATGGAGAATGGCACAAATTCATCGTTGCGTCTACGGAGGCGGAGGCGGTAGCGGAGCTCATTGAATATTGTGACTCCAGGAAGATGGTACTTATCATATGCTGCGATGCTAATCATTTCCTGGTCTTTATACTATCGTCTGACCTGACTGTCAACAATGTTGGCTCTCAGCGGACTTTTGTTAAGAGAGTAAGATAGCAAGTAATCGGCTTAATTTTATCCAACAGGTATGCTAAGGAGACTACTTGTTGGAAGGTACTATCGGAGATCTATATATCAGACCATAGATACATCAAATTCAGATACATCAAAGCTCAGGACAAAACTAAAGTTTGAGGAAACTGTTTAGATTATGAACGGCACCCTCACCAAGTGTTTGGAAATGGCACGTCCAGTCAGTCCTTGGCGGAACGGAGATCTGCGGTGTCTTCGTAAAGAATCCAGAAAACTTCTGAACAGGTCACTTAAGACTAATTTGGAGCATGATTGGAATCTTTACAGATCAAAGCAAAGAGAGGCTTATTCGGATTCCGAAAAGCGCCTCTTACAAAGATTTTTTCGAAAAGATCGAAACTATCGGTGAAACCAGTAGGCTGGTCAAAGTTCCCAAAAGGGAACGATCAACCAGACTGGAACCACTCAGAAAATCTGACGGTACATATATTGAGTCGACTCTCCGTCTCATGCTTGAGTCTCACTTCCCAGGTAACCTAATAGGAACCAGCTCAGAACTAGCTCCTATAAACGAAGCTCCTAGTGAGCTGAACAGCACAACACGCCATAGCTTGTATATCATAGTTGTGGTGACGGATGAGGCCATTAAACATGTTTTTTTTTTTATAATTTACGTGCTCCTAAGGGGTTAGATACCCTTTTACTGTTGCCATGGCGTGGGCGGAAAGGTAGAAGGAAGAGAAAGGAAAATTGTTTTGTAGTGGTTTGAAACTCAGGTGTGTTTGGTTTCGATATTCGCTCTCCAGGGGTAGGAGTCCGAATAGGACGGAGAGTTTTTTTTTGCTTCCTTTGATGGCTTCAAGTCGCCTGGCATCGGTGGTATTTACCCAGTTATGTTACAAAAAGGTATAGACCAGCTGCTGGCAACTCTGAAGAGAATTTTCACTACTAGAATGGCACTGGCATACATACTCTGGTGAACAGTGAGAGTGGCCTTTATACCGAAAATCGAAAAGAAGGACTACTCGCTCGCCAAGAGTTTCAGACCTATAAGTCTGACTTGCTTCATGCTGAAAAGCGTCGAGAGAATGGTCGAGATCCATGTGCACAAAACCGCCTTGCGAATGCATTCTCTGTCCGCTTTCGACAATGCAACTTTTGATGGCACTTGTAACTCGGCCAGAAAACACGGCGTAGACAAATCACCAGTTTTGTAGATAAAAGCAATGCTGGTGAATAGGACAATAGGGGGTCGACCACAAGGCGGCGTTCTGTCTCCACTGTTATGGTGGATGTTGGTGGATCCACTGCTCAACGCGCTCAATAGTTCTAACGTCTATGCACAAGCATACGAGGATGATGCAACTGTTCTGTCTGTTGGAACGTGTCTAGTGACTGTCTGCACTATTAATGGGCTTTCAGTCCTCTCAAAACTGAGGTTGTTCTTTTTACGAGAAGGAGGAAGCTGCCTGGTCTGACTCATCTAGTGCATAAAGGCATCACCATCCTCCAAAGAAGCGAAATATTTGGGTGTCATCCTGGATAACAAACTTCTCTGGACTATACGTGTTACGTCGGAAGCATCTAAGGCGTTTTCGGCCTTCTGCAAGTGCAGAGGAGCGATCGGCAAGACATGGGGCTTGTCACCGGCAAGGGGACTATGAATCTACACGGCTATGATAAGGCCAATTATATTCTATGCGTCGGTTGTCTGGTGGAATAAGCTCTGCGAAATACGTAATTGTTGCTTTTATCAGACTCCAAAGAACGGTTTGCCTCGGATGCATGCGGGCTTTCCCCAGCACTCCTGGCTCTACTGTAGACGCATTGATGAATCTCCCTCCTCTTGATATTCATATCATGGGCTGCCATTCTCAAAGCCATCTTCCATTTAAAAAGAAGTGGCCTTTGTCTTATGACTCTGGTCTTATGGACATGCAGTCCAATGTAATGACACCAGAATTCCTGTTGCTGAAAGAATACGAAATCGACTTTCCCCATGCCCGGGACTGGTTTCGGTCAAAATCTGAGCCAGGAAAGGAATGCACACGAGTCTTCACGAACGGCTCCAAAAACAATATAGAATGTGGCGCTGGTGTCTTTCTGGAGGCCGACAACGTTAGATTTCACTTCACGTTAGGAAAGCTCGCATCTGTCTTCCAAGCGAACTATATTCCGCAGAACGGGTGGAGGGGGCGAATCATTTGCATCTGTAGCGACAGCCAAGCTGAACTTAGAGCCTCGCTGAACCCTGTTACGACTTCCAAGCTAGTTCAAGAAAAAAAACAAAACATCTTATACGTAGTAGCTAGCATTCGCTCGAACGCCAGCCATCTGTACAAACAATACTTCAAGGTGATACAGTGCTTCGAGGACCCCTCTTTTACACTGAAGGATTAAGGGATCCCATATCCGCCAATAATTGGCATAAATAATCATCACCTCTATGACCACTAACAAGTTGTGAAAGTAGAATCTGCTGATACCTGGGGACCCATCGAAAACCGTAAATAACTAAAGTTCATATTGCAGATAACGTCGCAGAGGATAGTAGAGAGCTAAAGCTAAAGATAAGTTGATCCACCGCAGTGCACACCGTAACAAAAGAAACACAATCTTCAGACTGAATGAGCCGAAGCCAAAGTAAGTAGACCCGAAAGCAAAGATGTACTAAATTTGGAATTATTTAAGAGGTAGTGAGAGCACTCGCCGACCTGAAAAATGCCCACTAGGATCCCGATATGTGACGGTTTTACACATATGATAAGATAATCTTTGTACCAGCTTAGCAAAGACTGGTTTGATTAAATTATTGAAGGTCGTGCCTTCCACCCACCGCAATCGGCTTCGTTTATGCATCAAATTGAATTAAGATTTTACATGTAGTGAGTGACCATAGAGACAGAAAGAATGACTAAGAATGTGCAATTTTTGGAAAGTTTTATAACTTTCTTGACCACATAGCAGTCCAATTAAAACTTAGCTATGCATTTTTTCATGAGCTCCTTATAGGATTCCTAGTTCCAGCTTTTCTGCCAGTTTAAGCTCTATTGAATAGTTGTCTACTTTCGCTTCTCAGATATTGAATTGACATTCCACTAAGTTGGTTCAGTCTTACTTGCACTGAATTTTTTGCACAGGTAGGAACTAAAAAAGTATCTACGATTCGATAGAGAAAGAATTGTTCAGTGACACCTTACAGTCTTTAACTATATTTCCTATATTGTAGAAAATAAGAGTGAAACAGGCCTCGTTATATTATAATTCTGATAAAATGAGACCAGGTAGTATATATTATAGCTGCTCGACCCCAATTTCGAGAGTTCGTAATTGACATGAGAAAGAGAGAATACTCTTAAGTTAAGATGTCTCCTTTATTTCTAAGGTGTTACTATATAACACTAGTGCATGAACCTAGTGCTTCACTATTCAGGATAAAGTCCCCCTCTGATGCTCACAGCAAACAAAAAAGCAATTTTGGTAGTTTAGAGTAATTCATTATTAATTACTGTGTTTCATGGCGTTCTAGTCTCAGGCTAGGAGATATAATTATTTTATTGTTTATTTGAGATATTTCATAATTCAAATATATATTTCTTAGTAAATAAAAAAAAAGATAACCGATTCATGGTAATGAATATATATAGCTCTAAATCTTTGCTTAGGATGGCAGTGTAATACGAGTATAATGTAAATATTGAATACCTTCACTATCTCTTTAAGATATGGTACATACTTTAGAGATTATAGAGACTAATTCCGGGGATTCGATGAGAAAAGATGCGAATATCATAAGCTTGTACGTTTTCCTTTAGCCAAGATAATACCTCCTTTATTGCCATTATTTTCGCCTGAAACACGAGGGAGGGGGAGGAGATACTTAGATTTAGTTGATCAGATCTTACAAAGAAGATGATATCTAAAGTCATTTATAATTCGGCTAGTCTTATGCCGTCCTATCCTGTAGATTTGCATGGTTTGAAGCTACTCATATCTAGCGGTTAAGGTATGATAGTTTTTCCTAGTAATCTGACTTGCGAAAAAGCGAATCAGTTAAGAGCTACATTAGAAATGGGTATAGCAGCATTATTTTTTCTCTTTCTGTCCCATTTTCAAAAAAACTTAACGTCATTTTAAGAGTAGTCGTATCTCCTGAGTGTTATGTTCTTAAAGATGATGAAGATAAACATCATTTATTGATGTTTAAAGATATTTATATGATAAGCTTTAATTTCAAAGACATCTTCCGTTTAAAGAGAAGGAGTCTTAGATATAATTGTCTTCTGATTCTGGTTTTATGAACGTCTGCAGTCTGATGCAGAAATTCAGTTGTCGCAAATGTATTAGACGACTTCCCTTGTGCTCAGGAATGGTTTCGGCCAGAATATAAGCCAGTATTGAAAGCCGGATCTTCCCAGATGGCTACAAAACCAATCTAGGATGCGGCGTTGGTGTCTTTTTGGAGAAAGACAACTTTAGATTTCCCTCCTTTTTAGGATTTAATTGACAGTTGGATTTCGGGTACTATAACTGCAGATAGCATGATTCTCCAGGATGCCAACAGAACAAAGGAATGCTTCACGATTTCTCTGCGAGGTTAGCGACTTTTCTGCTGTCCCTTAGAACGAGAGACTATATACTGCTTACTGCCATCATTAAAGGGTGTGCAATTCATTAGTGGCACAAGACGGTCGCTGTGAAAGTGATAACGACACCGCAGAGCATTATCTCTATGACTTTATAAATACCAGACACCAGAAAATGATAAAATAAAAAATAAAATTTGCAAAAGATCAACGACTTTTAAATTTCAAACATGCATGCACATGTTCACATCCTTTATCTGTAAATCTCATCGTCGAGCAAATAATAAGAATGAATTACCGTTGGCTCATTTACTAGAAGAATACATTTATCCACTATAATTAACCATTTTAAGAGGTTCAAACAGTTTCATATCGAGAGAAGGACCAAGTTCATTTAGCACTTAGCTAGCACTTAGTCCAATTCAGTAAAGTCGGGTAAATGTATTTTTAGACAAACAACAAAATATGTCAATCTTCATTTCCAAGCCGAAAGATAATCAATCGAATCGTTCCCGCACCTTTTTGAATTTCATGCTATTTGAAAACAATGATTTTCACACTTCATTGCCCGACAAACACAATAAACAGCGAAAAATAATGATCCATCGAATTTGTCCAACTATGAAACACTATACATTTCATAATTGAGACCACTCGTCGCACTTTGTATTCGACAGATAGCAATTAATCACTTCTAATACTCTTATGCCAGAGGAACCCGTCAAAAAAATTAGTTTAAAATACAACACAAATAAGAAAAAAAAATATTACTCATACCACCCAGAGTCCATTGTTGGACTTTGTTTGCAGATCAAGTTAGATACAATTTTCTGTAAATAAAAGTTGATTCTAGTTTTACCACTCAAAAAAAAAAAAAAACATATATACTCGTATGTATATACATTGAGGGATAAATAAAAGAATTTACCGCGCAAAATGATTTCAAAACTGTCCGTTGTTTCAAGGCGACTTGGTCATTGGAACAATTAATTCGGAGCTTTCGCCAGAGGCACACATTCGATCATCGCAACGCACTCGTAACTTTTCGTGAAACTATTTTTACGCTAAAGTGGTCTTTCATCTAAAAGTTGTGTAAGAATAACTCAAATTGAAAATAAAAAAAACGCATGCGGTACAAGTCAACCAATCACTGTGTGAATGTTACCTTTCGATTGGATACAAGTTATCATTTAAAAGCCCGATAGATGAATTTCCTAGCTTTCAAATCCTTCTTCAACCACTCCAATTAAATCTAGGAACACGCAACTCCCACCACTACATCCTGTGCCAATTCAAATATGCAACAGTTGAGTTTGAAGTCGAGTTGTCACAAGGAGCAACAGTTGCAATAATAATTCAGCAACATGTGTCCTGCAAGGAATTTCTGTATGAATGTGGATATGGATATACAGCTGCCAGATACTTTAGATACTTGTGGTAAATTATTGAAATGCGCAGTAAAGTCCTAGTGTGTAAGATCCCCTCAAGTGGTTGGAATTTCATATAAAAAGCCTGCGAATCTATCAATTCGTTTAGTTATTTAAACGTTGTCTTTTGAACCGGTTCAAAATTTGAAATAAACAAACAAGTGTTAAAAAGTGAACAGTGAACAAAAGGATTTTGTTTTATTTTAAAAATAAATAATTGTTTTGTTTAAAATTTTGTTGAAATTATTTAAAGTTCAGTTAAAATTTTTTTTTAGTATTGTTTTTGTGATACTATTAAGTTGCTGTTAATTAAAAAAAAATTATGAGGCAAAAATGAAATTTTTTTATAATTAAAAATGATGATTTGAATTGAAAAATTTGAAAAGTAAGTTCAAACTAAAAATGTACAATATATAATTTATTTTGTCTATAGAATTAACAAATTCAATACAGCAACATTTTGAATTATAAAGTACAATATATATTCTTTAATAATATTTTTTACATTCGTTTAAATTAATAAGGTGTGGCCTTATCACTTTTGATTGGTTTTCTTGTACATATTCGAATTTTCTTTCATCAGGGATAACTCCCTGATGTAACTGAAAATAATAATAAAAATGTTATATTAATTGCTAAGAATATTTATAAAATTGTAGCTAGTGTACTTTACTCGTACTTTAAAGATTTCACATTCAAAAACATTTTCCCAATTTTTTCAAAAGTTTCCTTTAAAAAAAATAGGGAAAACACTTTCAAATTTAAAAGCCGAACAACTGCCTAAATGAAATCAGGATAATATCAGTATCTGCTGAAGATTGTTCAGGAAATCACGATCACGGGTAGAGCAAATCAGAGCTCCAATGAAAACATTAGCTTCTTCACCCTCAACCATTTTTAAAAGTCACATTAAATCAGGTTGCAATGATATAGTAGTAGCAGTAATGTAGTAGTAACATGTAATTTTATTGCACGGTAAAAGAAAAATCCATAGATAAAAAATCACAAAGTATAGTATTGGCATTCGCCGTTAGCTCGAAAAGAGAGATTTACAAACTAAAACATACACTTATTGAATTTACTATAGTATTGTATTTAAAATGTTTCATCTTGCATTGTATAATCACCAGGGCACTCTAGTTTTGCCCGTTTAGAATTGAAATAACTTCAATAAAATGATAAATGTTTTCTTTAGATTGCACAAACTGCATTCCGGATTTCCTTCGGTTCTATATGTATATATATTTATGTAATTCAATCGGCATTGAATTTTAAGTTCCACAAAGCGCAATATTGCTTTAATTCATTAATCATAGTTTGCATAATCGCTGGTATTTTTCAGAATGGCAATGTTATCAGCGTATAGGAGCAGCTCCATCTTAGTCTCAACGAACTCCATTTCACCGAGCAAATAAGTTGTTAGATCATCCAGGAACAGCGGAAACAGAAGAGGACTTATGGAAAAGCCTTGCTTGATACCCATTTTTGACTCAAACCAGATTGACATGTTGACTTTGTTTCAGATTATTTGTAGGAGAGCGCCGTTCTGTCAGCAGAGTCACCCATTCTGTTAGACGTTTTAAAATAATTCCAGTGAAAATTTCAATTACTAAGTTCAGAAACGATATTCCTCTGTAGTTACTTGGGTCTTTAGGATCTTCTTTTTTATATGTATAAGGGAATAATTATATTTTTTCTGAAGCTTACTGGCCCATCACCCAAGTCAAAAATTAAATTATAGACCTTTGTTAGCTTTTCTAGGAATTCGTTGGTAGCATATTTGAAGAATTCTTCTCCTGATACTTTACTGAAGTTAAGTGTATCTAATATTTATATGAGTAAGTTTATCGAATATATAATATATTTGGATGGCAATAACTACTCTATCACAGAAATTTCAAAAACATTTCAAAGCACATTTAAAAGATATATAGATATATGTAGATGTGGTACACCATCTATCGATTTCTTATCTGTCCAAAAGTTCTTGAAAATTGCAGGTCTACGAGTGCTTATTGTAAATGGATCTTTTGTATTTTATATTTGGTTAAATTAGCGATCATCAATATCTAGGTACCTATAGACCAACCTATCGTAAATAACATCATATTCAATAAATCGCGGAGTTTACTGATGCCCATGAATTGTATGAACTCGATAGGAGTTCTGATTGAATTCCAAATTTTCCGAAAAAGTTGTAATTTTTCGCCATTTTAATCTATGCTCACTACCTTGATGTGGAATACGTAGAACCAAACCTCAGGCGTGTATGCACTCATACCTGGTTCACATTTTGGTACATTTCTTGTGTAATAATACCCTTCTGAACATTTTCTCAGTGGTTCTGTAATTCGAGAAGCGTTGGCATAAACTCATTCATTCAAAAAAATTTTAAGAGAAAGTTATAAGGCGTGAGCTCACTCGATCTTGCAGGCCAACTCGCGGATCCGAAACGAAATCGAACTCTTCAAAAAATTAATTGTTTGATGCAATAAACCATTACAACCAACTCGATCCATAAAAAGTATTCCAATATGTAACGATAAAAATCAGAATTGACGGTAACCGATTTTCTTTCATCATCTTGGAAAAAATAATACCAAATCACTCTACCCTACCAAAAATTGAACCAAACTGTAACTTTCTCAAGCTATTCCATAAGATTTTGGGATTTTCGTCACTCCGGAATCGGCGGTTTTGTTTGTTAACATAGACATCAAGTTGAAAATGCGCTCTTCCGCTAAAGATCAAAAACTGAGAAAATTGAAGATTTGGGTCAAAATGACGATTCTGTTCGTGATCTATTGATTTAGATGTTGAGTTGATGTGTGCGCTACTGGGTATCCAATAGATTATGGTTCTCCTTATATGGTCTCCTATTTCCGAGATTTTTTACGATAATCAAAGGTTAAGCTAATGTGAACGACGCCATGGTTAAAATTGCATTGAATCAAACTGTCAAAATAAGGTAATATTACATACATACTTGAAATTTGTCAAAACATAAATCACGCTTCATGAATCTCCTTATAGATTCTTTAGAAAACCGATCTCTCGAATTCGTCGATGTTGTGCATTCACTGCTTTTGACTCTTCTTTGACTTTGTCTTTTTGCCTCATTCACATGTAGTTCCAGTTTCTCTTTCTGTTGCATCACTTGTAAGGACACCAGTGACAACTCACAATGTTGTAAGTGCATACAGGTAGCTTTACAGCCTCTGGTATTTGGTTGTGCGTAATTTACAATTCTCTCAAGTCACCTGAAAAAGCATCACCATCTTCTCAGTAACGGTAAGATTACTTCTCTACGAAACAGCGATGATTCCCATAGTCTATCTGTACAGTTTAACGATTAGTTTGACAGGTATGAAGAAACTAGAGCTTGTTATTGTAATATTTATAATTGCTGTTATTTCTCACCCTTTGGCGACTATTAATTATTAATAAATGGTTTCTGTGAACCCCAGGCAATCTGTCAGGCAAGATTTTGAACGTAATATTAAGAAAATGCATACTTTTAGAGTTGGAGCGGTTAGGGAGTCTATCCGCTTATGGATCGTACAAACATTGGTAATATTTCATTCGTTGGATACACTTTCATTTCAAACTAAATTTTAAGCATTTTTGTGTCTCACATTCTCTTAAATATCTCAGCGAGATGGTCGTCTGATTCAGGGCTATTAAACTGAACTTTGGTCGAGATATTACTATCCTCTTGGTCGGATTGACGGTAATCTTTTCTTTCATCGCCAAGGTTTAATGATTTATTCTGTCTGATACTCGTAGCTAAAATTTCCCTTTTTATTCCTACACGTCTCTGTACGGGTCTTGTTGGATTGACTCGTCCTTTTTATCTCTAGATTAAACCTCTCTCTATTTTCTTAAGAAGCCACTGTTCTTCCTTAGCTTTTTTACGTATTAGGAGCTTTTATTGTATTATGCATGCAACGCAGTCACTAGGGGTTTAGTTTTTAACGATTTCTTGGCGTCAATGCCAGTTAACACGTTTTCGTTTTAAAGCTGGTCATAGTATTTCTCTGTTGTAAAGGCATCTCAGATATCTGTAGGCGTATCTTGTCTATAGCTAGGCAGTTATGCGAGTCTATAATACTGGAGGAGTTCGTAGATCGAACATGATCAATTTGTTTGAGCTTTTTTAAGAATACTGTAGTGATTAGGAGCCCAGGTCAATTAGACTAAATCCGTTTCCTTTCGGGCTGTAGTAGCAAAGATGTCCTCCATTCCTATTTTGGCGTTAAACTAACCAACGACAATTTTAGTGTCCTCTCAAGTTTTGTGGCGAACTTGTAGAAACATCTGGTAGTATTTTCTGTGAAAGCGCTTATCGGGATGAAGTTGGTGATTTTAGCCTTAATGTGGATTATTACAATTCGTTTGCGGCTGTAGTTAGTTAGTGATTCAGCAACCACAGTTGAGGCATACTTTCATTTTGGCAATGGCATAGTTTAAAATTTCACATTTATCTTATCTTTTAATCTGGTCTGGTGAACATATGAAAACAGTACTTATCAAAGCAAAAGCCATGTACCATCTGAATTATTTGAGCCATTTATAAAAACTTTTTATCTTAGAAGTTTGGGAGCTTTATCAAACATAAAACGAACAGAAGACCAAGAGATTGAGGTCCTGATTATCGTGTTATGAAAATCATCTACTTCTTGACTAAAATCAGCAAAAGTGATCCGCTTGCTGTAAAAAATAGTAGAGTGGGGAATGTATAGGCTACTAATATGGTGACACGGCAGAAAAATGTGAAAATGAGGATTCCACACTCCTGGGGTTTACATTAATCGTGAAGTATATATAGAAAGTAACTCCGTAGAAACATCTTTTTACATCAAAAATCAATCTAAGATGGAAAGCTATGTCTTTCCAGAAAGACGTGTTTCATATAATCACTTCATTGACTTTTTAGTACTAGACTTACTGGATTTTCAAAAAGGACATTAATCCAAAAAATGGAAACAAACAAAAAATTAAAATTAACGTAAAACAAAATCTAAATAAAGGTGGTCTTCATCAAATAATTAAAAGTTCAAAATAATCCGCGTACCTTTAATGGTGCTAAGAAGTAAGACTAATTGTAATTTCTACTAAATGATAGTTAGGAATCAAAAGGTTGAGATTCAATTATTATTTTCTCCTGATCAAAAGTCTTAAGTAGGGAATGGAAAATGAAGATACATAAGAGATGCACTAAAATTATTTGTTGGATATCACAAAGTAAATAGTTTTTTCTTTTCTCAATATACATACATGTATATAACTCGAAAGATAAGAAATAAATAAGTTAACCAGTCTTCTGGTTCGTAACTTCTCGTTTTATTCGATCGAAGTATCTGGACCCAAATCCTCACCGTCGTGGTTTCTTCACGTCCTTCTCGAATACGTTTTAGTTTTCGTTTCAGTGCCATTATACATTTTATAGCCTGAAAGGTTTTGGCTGAAGAATTCTCTGTGATAGGTCACAGGTTCACCTCGTAGTAGGCCTTCCTCAGTCGCCTTGGCTAAACTGGTAGTGGACTGGCTTCCAAATCGGAAGGATCGGTGTTCGAATTCCAGCTTCACCCGAAAGACAGATGCAATTTTTCAGTTAACGAAAATCAAGTGACTAGAAATCAACAACAAGCCAACCTCCACTAAAACTTTAGTCTCCCCATTAAATGTTGGATGCCACCTATGGAGTGAAATGAGCACTGAGCCCAAATATTTTTCTTTCTCTCTCTATCCCATTTTCCAAAAAACTTAACACGTGTTCAGGCATTTTGAGTGTATTCATACCCACTTGAGTGTTAAGTTCTTTTTAAAAAAAGAAAAGAAACAAACGTGCTTTGAAATGACTATGCTCAGACGAATACGCTTAGCAGCCGATCCTTCTGCAGAGCAATCAATTATAGAACTGTGATAGATTTGATGATAGAAGTACTGAAACACAAGGGAACTCCAAATGTACAGCCCATACCACAGCCATATGACATATGAATCCTGAAATTCTTAGCAAACAACGTTGGGACAAAATACTTAAAGGCCAAGAGACTGATGAATACATGAGACCTTTGAATAAAATCACTCAGTTATTCGTTTTATGTACTCTTTATGCAGTGGTGTTTCTAAGAAACAGCTGATACAACAGTCGATTTCGATGGGAATTCTGTAAAGCTAAAAGGAACAATTGAAATTCAGGTAAAACCCAACGAAATCGTTATAAAACTTGTATCCATTGATAGCAACCTGAGCCAGAGCAAAAAACCTGGAATAGGTGATAGAATCCCCCCTTCATAAACACTTTCCAGTAAGTACTTGAGTGGTGTAAAGAAATTTGTAATTTCCCGGGACCAGTAATCAACTACTCAGGGTCGCGGTTCTCATGTCCAAAATCAAAGCCATGGTGTCGCGTTTCGGGTGATTTTTCGGCAATTTAACTGTCATTGTACTGACGTAACTAAGTTTTTGTGGTTACATTTTTCGAAAAATCGGCGAATTTCCGTAATTTTTTTTTTGCAAAAAAGTGTTTCTTTTTGCAAACGAACGTTTTCCTCTTATCCACCACCAACAATCATTTCATACAACTTGATGAAATTGATGTCTTCTAGACAACTCTTAATAAAAAAGTTCAAATGTACGTCTTTCTACTCAAGTAAGTTTCATTTTCTCGGTACTTGAAGAAGACTCCACTCAAGTGGGTATTAATACATTTATAATATCTCAGCATGTGTTAAATTTTTTGGAAATTGTATAGAATGAGAAGAAAGGTGTTTGGGCTCAGTTGTTATCTCGCTCCATGGGGAGACTAGATTGTTAGTGGAAACTGGCTTGTTGTTGTTTTCTAGTCAACTAGACATTTTACTTGATTTTAGTTAACTGAAAATATGAATGTCTTACGGGCGCGGTTGGGATTCGAACACCGAACCTTCCGATTTGAAAGCCAGTTCACTACCACTTGAGCCACGCCCACTCACAGTCAAAAAATGAGTGGCGTCATACCAATCTGTACCACAAATTAACTTTATCCCGCCTTGTGCAGCGTATTGATGGAGGCTCTCCCTGTAGCAATGGTAGTACTCATGAAATTATAATCAAAACGAATATGACACCATATCCAGAAACGAAGCAAGGTTGATAGATTTTGCAGCTCAATATTTATAGGACAACATGGTGATCAAATCATCACCCAAATTAATTACGTTTCGATTCGCAGCAATACTTTGAGGAGTATTAAAGTTGAAAAACGTATTCCTCAACTCTTCGACAAGCAGTATTCGGTGCTGAAGATCAGTGGAATTGATGCCAAGGAGTGCATAAATGGAGGCATTTGGACAAGAACCGCGCTAACTGAAAAAGTTTATTCGATGGTCTATATCCACCCGGACTGTAGTGACATCTAAGTAATTGTCTAATCTGTGTAGATAGAAAAACACTATGTTTTACGAGTGTGTTTGTTATTGTTTTGGCTTCTTTACAAAAAACAAAAAGCCTTTCAACTATGAAGCGACACTATTTAAGATCTTTACCACTTTTTGGTGGGAGGTCTTATAGCCATAACTTCGGCTATCTTCCATATAACCGATTTGATACTCCGCAATGATATGATTTGGGAAAGACTAGAAAAGGGGAATGCAACTCCACCCAAAACTCTTCTTTTCTGGTGTAGTCACGTTCGGAATAAGGGGCATAAGCTGCTCCGATATAAACAATACTTCATCACCTGAAGGTATTTTCAAGCTCATAATTTCGTAGTAGTTCGCATTTGAATATCGTTTCGTGTAAAAACGTGGCGTCTTATCATTGTCCCAAAAAGACATTCGCCATCTAGGTATTTTACTGTTCTCATCCAATCAGTACGCTGCATCATACAATATTATACGGGAAAAAGTGTTTAGACATCAGCAAGCCGCACTCACTGACTAGTCTTCATTAGTTGCAGTACTGACCAGAACCATTTTCATATACGTACGACGACATTGCTCAGTTAAAATATATCCATAGAGCCGTACAAAAAATGTACACACTTTTCTTCAACTAACAAAATATACGAAAAGCAAAAACCATCAAAATAAGTAAGTAACCTCATGCCCTTTAATTTGCTTACTACCACCCACACTTCACTTTCACTTAAAGTTCAACAAAAATTCATTTAGAACCGCCACCCATTTAGGCTAATTTTATAATGAATGAGCTAAGATCTACGAACTACTCGTACTTTAAGCAACTACATATGACCGTTGGCCATAGAACGTTGACGTGGACCATACACTATACAATGTAGACTCTAAGCCATCGACCATAAGATAGATCAGAATGCTCATTGAAAAGTATTTGAATGGAGCAATCGTCTGTGCTCATTAAAATCAAATCAACTTACTGACGCCGCTGTATTTAAGTCATCAACTTAATTTGCAAACCCCCCTTCAGTTTAAAAGTGACTTTTATTCCTACTATTCCCTTTACCTTCAAAGTCAGGCTAAGTATAATAATAGAAATACATTTGTGATTCAGATACTTTAGCTGGTTAACGTTGATTCACATGTATTTGCGAAATCGAGGTACACGGGCATCTACCATCCAGCACCATACTTAGTCGTGATGATTTTTTAATTGCACGTGTTCTAATGTAAAACATAGAAGTTTCGAAATTCACACCTTGCCTAAAAACAAATCTAAAAGATACAATTGCGGGCATGTTGTACACAGAAAATAATTAAATTGATTCGCGATTATGAATCCGCATGATTTCTAATTAACGATAAACAGATACAACGACTACTTCTCGAAATACCAATTTGAATTATTTTTTCAAGGTTCTGTCTAGGTTTTAATATTTTTACGTGTGCCTGAATATGTAACCAAACAAGCAATTAACTCCTGCAACCGTTTAAGGATATAAATCAAAGAAAATTGTTATTTTGGGACTGCAAGGCTACCAACAATAGAGTTTCGAATGGAGTCATTAGGAGTACAAATACTTACTACTCATATTGTTCATGTTAAGGAAATAGTATCTCCAGGTATATAACCGTGCCTATATACATGTTAATATCTAAATGTAGTAACATTTGTTGATTGTTCTTGAAATTGTAAAAGCAAAGGCCAAGCCAAACAAGCACTTAACTACACCATAAGGGCGGAGGACGATTGCAAAAAAAAGGGAAATTTCAATTCATCTAAAAACAATGCCATTCTCCATAGTATTACATTCGAACAGTTATTATTTTTTTATTTCTTGTTCCAGAATGCTCACCTAGAGAAGGTGTGTCAGTAAATTTGTACATGTTCCGTTCTGCCGTCTAAATGCAACATAAATTGCATGCGGCCAATGTCGTAGACTACATATTTTCCAAAATAGGAGCAAGAGTGTAACTACTGATAGGATACACTTTTCTCAACCTACTCCAGAGGCGGCTGGCTGTAGTTAAAATGACGAATGAAGAGTTAACAACAACTGATAGACACAAGGATGCAAGTAGTAATGATGCTGCTAACAACACCCAATGGACTAAAGCAACTACATCGTCGTTGTCGCCAACTAACCCAGATAGAGATGATGAATCGAATGAAGATGAAAATGATGAGACACCGTCTAAAGTCACAGATCCATTGGCGCCGAAGTTCATTAATAATGAGGTGAGTTTTATTTAATTTGTTTATATTTCCACCAAAAGGAAAGTTAAGATAGTTAACACTATAGTTTAGCTTCTAATTTTATTTGAAACATTGCCTTTTCAAACGTTGTCATTCAAGTTAACATAAAATGCAGGCAGGGGCCTTAAAATGGAGTGTGATAATATACAGTGGCCCTATTCGATTGCAAGAACAAATTGGCCTTCAGTTTTGGTATCATTACTGAATTTGCGGCCAGGAGCAGTGATTACCTTTGTCGACTAATGCCTCAAAAGTTTCGGGTTTAATTCCTAAGGCAGCGGAAATAAAAAAAAAAATATTTCCCCCGCTACCTTCATTTCGACTGACAATGGATGACCTTCGAGATTCAAACCTTCTGCCTATGAAATAGTCTCATATTCTACTGCTGTTCAAAGTCGACAAGTCTCTCTCTCTGTGTCATAAATTCTTACGTCGAAACAGAGCATAGAAACAAGGAATTAATCATTATTCATCATCCGGGTGTAGAATTTGTTTTTTTTAATAAAACGAACAATTATTGAGATATCTCTGATACCGTTATTGCTTCACACAATTACACAATTACACATGGGGATTATTTATAAAATACAATATATTACAAATGACTGCCTTAGCTCTGCTTGCAGACTCTCATTCTTTTCTCGAAATTTTCAATCACCCTTTCACATAATTTAGATTTTTCAGAGTTGGAATTATCATGTCTTCGGTAGCGCGCTTGATTGACCGTAATGGCTTTTCCCGACACCTCCGGTCCATAAGCCTCACCAAGTAACTGTACTGTACTGTGCTGTACTCGTTCTGGGTTCATTGGCATCTCCCTGAATCGCTCGTGGATTTTCGGTGCCCCTGATGATGCAATTTGGCTTATTAACGTAACCGCCAATGTGGAAATGGGCCACATCCGAATACACAAATTTCTTGCCAAAATCGATGTCAGAATACATGTTTTCTAGGACGCAATGATCAGTGGGCTTAAGTTCTTTTGTTAATTGGGTCTTGTACGCATGGAGAGCCAAATCTTTCGTCAAAATTCGGTACAATGTGGCTGTAAAGAGGTCAAGCTCTTGAGAACGGTGACGAAAGGGGGTGTTTGGGTCGTTTTCCACCATACTTTCCTTTACTGCGCAGATATTTTCCATTGAAACCCGGGACAAACACGTTTCGGTGCCTTCACATCTTGTACTGAGCCCGTCTCATGTAATTCTTGATTATGTTGTGCACATGATTATTTGTCGCGTCATTGCCGTGGTTGAACGTGAATTTTCGTAATAGAATTCAACGATTTGGATTTTTTCTTTCACTGTCTTCACAGTGTTCTATTGTAAATTCCCCAAATTTATAGATGAGATCTGTCGTATGAGCTGTAAAATAATAATAACAAAAAAAAATTGTACTCACAACAAAGCCACTATATCAATAGAAGCCCTGGTGGAGGACGCAGGCAGTTATAATGCATGTTCTGGTCCTTATAAATCATCATATCATTATCCGCCATCTCATGGTGACGTGTAACCCGATGAGATTCGGTGAATTTTTTACATTCAGAGAAGCCTTGAGTTTTCTAACTACGAATACTTTAGTGATGGTTAAAGCATAGGCAGGCGCTGCATACAAAGATGCGTCCCTTCTTTCAGTTTACTTAGAAGACAGACAAAAATTGGCATCCGTATCTCAGATAGTCCCGCAATGATCTTACGCGTTGTGCCAAAACAATTCCCTTGGCTATGATATGAATATCAAGGAAGGAAAGATACATTAATGAGTTTGGAGTAAGGCCAGAGAAAGCCCCTAGTAATATTATTTTAGATGGTAAAAGCCACGTTGGTGTTGATTTCTTAAAAGTCGTGTAGCTTGACCGTTAACTAAAATCTTCTTAAAAGCAGCTGCCACCTTTCTAAAACTGCCGTGGTCGCAATACTACGGTATGGAAATGGCCCGTTAAATTGCTTTTCGTCCAGGTGGTTAAAAGCTGAAAAACTGAGAAAAGTTACGCTTTTCAAGCAGAGAGGGGCTGTACTTACATAAAATAAATAAATATATTGACGGGCCGACAGTCCATTGTGAACTGTGTATGTTCTTTACGTATCATTACGGGGTTCTACTTTTTATATTTCTTGGCCAGATAAAGAGGAACTTTTCTATAGTCAGCAATGTTAACTGACGAACGTAACGTTCAATGGCCATCCAAGAGAGTGTTAGCGTCAACAAATATTTTTTTATTTTACCGTATATTGTTTGGAAATTTCACCCAGGCCTCCGGTGCATTATTAACCACTGTACCAAACCAAACACTTTACTTGTCTGAATATTATTAAACAAATGACTACTCGTAAGCATGCAGCGGTTCACAAGATGTGTTAAGAATAAGCCAGCCATAGTTTGGAAAAGAATAGGAAAATTATGATATTGTAACCGGCAGACCTTAGACCTTATCGTTTTACCATCACAAAATGGGTGTTTAACAGTTTCCAACCATCAAAGTTCTTAGGACCAGATGTTATTTTGCACGCTCCGATCTAGATGAAATTTGGAACTTGTCTTTTATAGTGCAAGGTAAATTCAGACAGTTATCCTGGAACTTGCAACCTGCTCGAAGGTAAGGAATGCTCTCCAATTTTTTTTGTACCTACATCTAATGGGAAAAAACCTTTTCTATTAGTAATTCTCATTGACGGCTTTCCTTGATATAGAGATCGCCTTCAATAAGATTAAAAGCTATATATTTAATTATCAGCGACAGTAGCATACATTTCATGGCAGCTGTATTAGGGAACACATCACGGAAATGTGCTTTTACTCATTAAACATTATGCTCAACGACCTCGTTCTGAAAGGTTGTTGCTGTTGCTTATTTGGACTAGACGTCTCGCCCCTCTCAGGCAAGAACAAAACAGATGATTGCCGGTATCTTGTATTGCTAACTACAAAGATGGACAAGTAACTAATGTCGTAATATTAATCCGATCAACATTGAGTTGATTCTTTTCACTAGGACAACATTTAATTCGTCTCGCTAACCACTTAAACAAGACCCACTCTTAGTTGCCCAAATAATGCTGATTATATGGAATCAAAATAACACACCTGCCTCCCGCGGGTCGACTTTTAATAGTTAGTTTTTTAGTTTTATATGCATTTTATTTTCTTAACACTAACTCTTACATTCTAACAAAAAATGCTTAAATGCTAGCTTACAATTACTTAATAATCTTACACTAACTTACTGGCCCCACACAGGCACTCTAAGCTACTCTAAATTCTTATAACTATGTCTTTCGACTTCATTTACATTTTCTTAGAACTATTTATTTTGTATACTTAAAGCTAAGAAAAAAATTTGTTAACAAAACTTAGCATATGGACATAATTTTTTATTTTTAATAAAAACTTAGTATCTAACTTAAAATAAACCTTAGCCTACCTAAACTAAATGTACAATACACACATAAACACACATAGACGTTATACACAATCATATACATACATCAGTATACACCTTTGTATACACTGATATATGTATATGTTTCTTAAATGCTAATACTTTTAATAGTTAGGCGAGGTTCTTTCCATATAATAATAATTAAATTGCAATTGAGCTTGATCTGAGCTCATACCACCACTGCTTGTTTTATCGAATTTGAATTTGTACTAACCGTATAAACGTAGACCGTTCCTAAAAATAATTTATGTAGAAGCTTGTTTTTTTTTACGCGCGCCTACCCTTTTACTGTTGGAAAGTTAGAAGGAGGAGAAAGGAAAAAATATTTTTGTAGTGGTTTGAAACTCAGGTGTGTTTGGTTTCGATATTCACTCTCCAGGGGTTGGGAGTCCGAATAGGACGGAGAGTTTTTTCTTCACTCAGAGTGATTCGAAGTTTATAATTCGCAGTAATTTTTGTGCTTGAAACTCTACAACAGCCAAATCTGCGTGTCAGTGTTATGCCTTCACACCCAGAATTTTTCTGTCTGAGTTCCAATTACACAAATGAAAAACTTGAAAGACTTGTCATAGGCAGGATTCGAACCTTGACACTCCGATTGAGAAACGATTGCTAGTACCACTATACCACGGCCACCGCAGCTGCAGATAAAGACAAGACACCGTTGCGCTTTCTTTTACATGCGTTCCGCACTAACCAATATCATAAAAGAAATACTGTCTTGTCCAATATTTTAACCATTTCAGTGATGCCTGTGCGGTTAACATTGACAATTTCATTAAGAAAAGCAAGTACGTAGCTGCAGCGGCGAGTAGCCTGGCACACTCTATCGTCTAGAGGTAACCTAAGGCTGTTGTTCCAAGGTGGAAGATCTCTTGAGATTGCAAAATCAAAGCAAAGTATTATCAAATGTCGGCTTAATAAGAGCCGAGAGAGTACACGTTGGGATATTATAGACAGCATATGTTACTTGGCCATCTAATACGGACACAAATTAACAGAACTTTGTTTGCAGAGGCTGACTCCGGGGTCAGTCAGTCCCTACTCTACCTGTGTCTTACAAGAGGACACCTATGATATACTTATGGCAATGAATACTTTAAAGAACAGAGGGAAGGCCAAATATAGTTCGAGACTGTGAGGCATAACCGAGCGAAATAGCACAACTTACTGAATTGTATGAATTTGTGTGTGCGTCTCAGGTCATAATGAGATCACAACAGAAGAACTAACTAGACAAGGCTCAGAGGTTTACCTACAAAACCTTAATCCGCATTGGTATTGCCTGCTTCTCTGTTGCGCTACCTATCTACAGTTGAGTTACTTATTAGCAAAGAATGCTTCCCAAAGTCTCTACAGAGTCAGCGGCGTTTTTGGTGTCCATCAGCTCTGCTTACTGGCGCTCGAACGCGTTCTGGCACTATGCTTTTGGTGCGCCAGTAACATCACCTCGTGCGATTTTTGCTGTGATTGATGATGACGACACCGCACCCAACTTTATCTGTGAATTTGCATTCATATTTGGCTGCAAGTACTAGGTACTGGAGGCGCTGGTAGCTGAGGTATATACGAGTACTTTGCAAACGAAGCGATTGCCTATGCATGCATTTGGAAACGATCAAGAACGTTTTTTTTTCATATTCAAGTTTAGCTATCATCAGCAACTTCACTTAAGGCTTATTCAGGTCAATAAAACCGATTCCAGTTCCAAATCCGTTGCCGAATCAAATCAATGAACATGGTGTGGTCCCGTCCTCTACGGGAGATGTTTTTGCAAATGAAAAAATTGTATATATATATGTGCATAGCTTCGAGTACAAACGATATTAAAATACGTATGTTTAAGGTTAACCTAATAAGATTGTCCTCTATACGGAACTTCGAAATGAAAAGAGGGAAATATTGAATTTAAGTCAGGTCTTGGTAACAAAAACCCCATCCCATTCAGGTCTTTTACTGATGAATAACCTTCTCCTTCACCTTGCCAGCATTTTTGTGTTTTGTAGTCAGCTATATTTTGTTGTTTATAATAAAAGTTCCAATTCAAAAAACAACTATATCTGTATATTATGCTTTTGTTTGTATTTTCAGCGGATTCTGGTTGTATCTGTCACCGAAAGACGTCGTGAGACTTGGGGTCAAAAGGCTGAATTCCTTCTGGCCGTCATTGGATTTGCTGTCGATTTAGGCAATGTTTGGCGATTTCCATACATCTGCTATCAAAATGGTGGTGGAGCCTTCCTCATTCCCTATTGTGTGATGTTGATATTTGGCGGACTTCCATTGTTTTACATGGAACTGGCATTAGGGCAATTTCACAGGTGTGGTTGTTTAAGCATTTGGAAACGTATATGTCCGGCATTAAAAGGTGAGTTTTTGTGTTGTTGACATTATTTGTTGAGTATACGAGTACCTTCTGCTGTCTCTTAGTCCAATTTAATTACGATAATTAATCCCAGTTGATTCAAAAAAATATTTCCAATTGAAAAGATAAATTATTGTTTCCAATAAATATTCATCCATTTAATTCGTTTGCTGCCGCATTATCCCAAGGGGGTGGTTTGTAATTTGTTGATCGCTACTTGTAGTTGTATCGGTGTATCTGGACTGAGGTACATATAACTGAATTGAGAAACATGGAACGTGATTCTTTAGCAACAAGTTGAAAAGGATGAGGAGACAAAATGCTTTAGAATGATGATGCCAATAAGGCACGTTAATGGTGTTACCTGTCTTATGGTTTTTTTTTTTTTTTTTTTGATTGTCATCTACTGCCTCTCCTCCTCCAACGGATGTAAAAATCGTCGTAAGAATAAGAAATCATTGATTATAAAAATTTAAAAGGATTTCGTTTCGCTCTTATGGTTTTTCATAGAGAGGGCTTCATCTACCCGATATATTCAGGGAACGCTTAAGCAGTATTTTACTGATAATGTCGTTTGCATTTCCAAATTGATGCGGGCGCCAACATAGATGATTCCAGGATATTTGAGGGGTTTACAAATTATGTCATAAAAACACTTTTACTGAAATTCCAAATACGAAGCAGAGATAGTACACTTGTGTAATTGCCAGTTAATGGAATACATCAAAGGATACATTTTTCGCATCAATCTCTACATCCTAATCCACCCCTTTACACCCTATATTCCCATCGAGTTTAATCATGAACATTTTCTTCAAATGAAAGCGTTTAGAACCGATGATGTAGACGAGGATGACCAAAATGAAAGGGAGAGCGAGCAGACAGCTTATGATACTATGTCAATAATGAGAGGACATATTACAACTCGTACTCATATGAGCTTAATATTCACATACGCGAATATTGAGTCAATAAATTCGAAAATCTATTCGACTTTGCATAGAGGTTACATACTCGTATAAGCAGGTATTCCTTTGATGGCGGAAATGATGTTGACAAAATTTGAATGCGACTTTGTTGACTTTCCTAAAATTCAAGGATGGCTATTGACCTAACAAAATGAAAAACAATTTAATTCAAAAGGGGAAAAATTAAAATCTAATCCTAGTCTTTAAAAAATCGATTAGATATTTATTTATTTACGAGTATTATCCTGGATCTGGCCTACCAATGCTTATTAGAAGGTGAAACAACTAGAATCGTACGTATGTATGTAGACTTAAAAAACTAGTTAACATAAACTTGGGGGGAGGTGGGGGAGGACATCGGCTTAGGTCATGGGAGGTAACTACGGGAATGACATGTTAAACAAGACTGATACTGATACATTTTATAAAACCACTTACAAAGTTACAATTATACTTGTTCCAATCTTGTTGTTCCAATCATTTTCAGTGCACTAAGGTCTCTTTTCGCTTAAACCCAGCTGCTTAGGCGTTGTCCGTCTGGAATCTGAAGACACTCCGGGCATTGGTGTTCATTAACTCAACATTTTCAGTGCACTAAGGTCTCTTTTCACTTAAACCCAGCTGCTTAGCCGTTGTCCGTCTGGAATCTGAAGACACTCCGGGCATTGGTGTTCATTAACTCAACATATTTTAGTCATTGAAAGTGATAAATTCTAGACCTTCAGACCACGTCAATATTTTAATATCGCTATATACATGGCCTACACAGTTAATTTTTGTATATTCATTTGTGTTTGATAAAATACAAAATACAAAGGGTCTTATATTGGCCAGATTTCATCGTTGTTGACGAGGGGAATTTGTTTCACAGCTGGCTTCTTAGTTCAAAGAAACAACGATTGCTAGAGTAATTGCGCCTTTTATATCTGCTGTACCACCGTTGTTTTAATTTATTGCAGAGCCCAGGTAGAAAAAGTCTTTTACCACCTCGAGGTTATAATTTGCCGTTGCGGCGTGCTGTCCAAGTAGTTATTGTTGGGTAGCCTTTCTTGTCGACAGTACTCCTATATACTTTGTTTTACCAAGATCTAGCATTAAACCCATCTTCACAACTTCGGCTTCAATAGCCGTAATTTCTCCCATATGCGGCTTAAAAATCAATCAACAGGTGGTGGTATCGATTTAACTTTCCAGGCTCTTTTTTTCCAAGATCTGACATTAGATGAACATCTGGTCGATGGTGGACTTATCAGGCCTTAAAACACACTGATCCTTTTCCTATTCCTATGAGATTTTTTCTATATGCGATGTTTAGGAGACTGGTCTCTCTATAGTTGGCGCAGTTTAAAGAGTAATCCTTCTTGAATATCAAGCAAACTATGCTGAGATTCCATTCACCGTGTAAACTCGCATATGACTATTAGTCCAGGTATTCTTCTTTTCACTGTTTTAAATAATTCGTCAGGCAGTCCATATGCTCCTGCAGCCTTATTAGCATTTGGTTAAGACATCGCTTTCCAACCCTCTTCTTTGTCGGGTGGAAAAATTGTTTGTCGATCGTCTTCCACATGGAACGGTTCATTCTGCGTGATAGTGGAATATTGGTCGCCTTCGCCTCTTGACAGTTTGCAAAATTTTTCTTCATATTTGGGTAGCATCACCTTTCCATGACCTTCAATCGATCTCTGCGTTTTTCTTTTTCTCTCTGAGAATTCAAGTTGGAGATGCTTACTGCTCTTGAGATAGCAAGTTTAATGGCTTTCTATTTTTGTTGTTGCATAAAAGACTTCAGTGCATTTGCCGCCACGGTCTTCATAACTTTTATATGAATTGGTGAAAGATCAAGATGTATTTCGTAATTCTTACGCTAGTTAATTTTTCCACCTTGTAAAGAGCGGGTGTAGATAAGATTGTATAACGAGGTGAGGTAAAACCAATGGATTTTATTTCAGACTTAAATCAACGTTTGTTGCAGAAAAGGCTCAAACAGGTTCAGTAGAATTTTGTTACTCAGAGATATCCAAATATATTTTGCCAATCAATTTTCATGCCGTTTAGTGATAGCTGTCAGAAGCTTCAACGAGAATGATGACGGTTCGGCTTTTAACACTTCTATATATCAACAGTCAGACTTTGTTTAAGGCACTACTTATCATGACTTCGTTATCTGCATCGGCTTGAGTTAGAAATCCAGAAGTATTACCAAAGCTACAGTAGTAGAGTGCCCTTGGGAAGTTTTACAAAAACCGAGTCTTATGCAACGTTGGCATGGCTTATTCTGCTGTTAAGCATTGAGCATATCTCCATAAGGAGATGAAGATATCCCGTACATAGAACGAAATCTTTCTTCGAATTTCAACTTCGAACCGTGTTATCGATTAATTTTTCTATTAATTTAGGAATACCAATTAACGACGGATTGATCTTTTGTTCTAATACTGATCTGCAGCTGCCAGCTTTAGATATTAATAGTACACTAACAGTTCGATATGCTGTTGCAAGCAATTTAAGTTATTATGTGGATCTGAAGAAAGGCACAAGAGATTTAAAATGAATATGAATTTCATCCTGTTTGAGGTCGGGAAAAAGTCATTCGTGGTCAAATTCTTTAAATTCTTAAATTCTGAGAAGATTCTCTTTGATGTGCTTCTAGTGTTCTAGTGATTTCATATATACTCGTAGTCGACCAGTAATCTGAGCATCAGAGAAATAAATTTGCAAGAACAACATCGATTTCTCCAAATAGAAATCCAATATTTTTAGTTTGAACCCCAAAAGGCTAAATCAGCGGGACGAATAAGCATACACATATATGAAGGATACCTATTTGAAATTGTTATTACAATATTTTTTTTTTTTTTAAACTTGGTTTCCCATAATATGCCAAAATATGCACCGTCATCAAAATTCCTTAAGTATTTCTCTGAAAAATGATTCACCAATTTGAGGTACAATACAATTTCCGCTACTGTCAAATTTCGTGTAATCTGTTTTGGTAATTTCATTCAGAGCATCAAACAAATTAGAACAATATTTTTTTTCTTAAAGGGAGAAGGGCGCGTTGATGAGTTCTAAAATGTGTTCCACAGGCAAGAAGAATAACGTGACACAGAAAAAAATTTTCTATTTTGCAGTAACCATCAACTTACTCGTATGTTTAGTTACAGCAAACAACTTTTTACTTCTTACCTCGTCAAAAGTAGAAAAAATAAGTAGTCAAAGAAAATGCTATTTATCTTAGGGCCTATCCCCATTTCGAAAAGGTTTTTTGCTTCAAACTTCGTCAGAATAGCATTTGATAAAAGAAGTGCATACACTCTGCAAATATACTTAAATTAAGCAGGGAACTTTACTCCCATAAGCGGTCTGCCGATTGAAACTGTAACTTTAAAGAACACTCTCTTTTTCTCTTTCAGTAGCAAAGTTTAAACTGAACAAAGTTAAAGGAGGCTACTTGCACGCATTCATTTCAATTGAATTTTGTTACGAAGTCTAAGTTAAATTCTAAACGCCTTGCAGGATGGAGGATATACATATGTACATAACATATGTGCGTGTAGAGGCAATCACCGCACATTTAAACTTGACACCATGAAGCGCCTGTTTGTTTGCTCTACATAATCAATTTAATCCCCTGATAAACTTCTTACAAAACATCGCCTGCTCCATCTTGTCTTGCATTACGGAGTTCCTCTGTTCGTTAGTTGATTGCTTCCTTCCAGTACTGTTTTGTGATTTACAAATTTTGAAATTGAATTACGAAAAATTATTTACACCCTGTTACGGTGGATGTACAATATTTGAGCGTAAACTTCCATGTTAACTTTTTGAATAGTAAGCGAAATTAGGAGGCTTTTGCACTTACATACAACATTGATAAACACATTTTCAGGGCCTAGAAGTGAGTGAGGGTTTCCTTTAAAAGCGAGATTTTGAGAGAACGTTATTAAAGGAATAAGTTTTAGTGTTAATTTTGGAGTGACATTTACAGGATTGAAGACATTCAATCATCACTATCGCTGTCGTCACACAGGGGTGATTGTTCCGCCTCTGCCCCTAATTGCCCATTTTTTGCCCAACTAAACGAACAACGGTTTTCATATTCATTTATTCTTTTGCTTGGTTTTGTCCATGTTTGTTTCAGAATGAATTAGGTTCACAAAAGAAGCAACCAACCGATAATGGTCATGTCGTCTACGTAAAGGTACCTCAACAGCTGATTTATTTTAAATAGCGCCTACTGTATGTGGCAACTGTCTCAGGATAATTGACAATAATATTTACAATAACACAAAACACAGAAGATCTTTTGATCGTAAAACGAGCAAACAAATGGTGCACAATGCGATTAGTATCAAATATTTATATAATTGGGTGTTCTGGATCGAATTACTACCTTGCTTTAACCAAGCGAAACGAGCTGAAGAAACAAAATGAACACTGGCTTCTCAGAAGGAAGATAATCGAGAAGTAGAGATGGAAATGCTTTTGTAGAAATAAGTTTGGGCAGGTTTACCAAAAACTACAAAGCCAGAACAGAAACCTACAAAGACGAACAAGGTATATAATAGAAGATCCGCAGTCGGTGCTGAGTATACGAAGGAACATTTCTGCAAACTGTACGAATATAATTGCGACAATGATCAAAATTCCGCTCTTACGAGTAGATAGAATAAGAAACTCAATTTGGATGATGATAAAGAAAAATTTCATCTGCCTGAAGTATTATAAAAAGAAGCCATGTCTGAGAGTATTTAAGAGTCTACCTGCCGCCTTGTTAAAAGTAGCGTAAGATGACATAGTAAGGAGCATACCCCAACTCATTTGCAAAATATGGTCAAACGATAGTATGCCTTACAAATCACAAACAAATATCACTAACTAATAATTAAAGTATAATTACCTTTAACATTGCCTAGAAAATCCTATATGCAGTACTGTGTGAGCTTCTAAAGCCATTTTTTCAAAACCCAGACTTTTAGGAAAATGTTCACACTACAACAGATCTTTTAAAGAACGTTTGAATTTCAATTCCGAACGTTATATATATACACACCTTGTTTATCGATTTTATGGCATCGTATGGAACCAGAATGAGCTATGCAGGTCAATGTCTTATTTTGGTATGCTTGCCAAGACCTTCAAGATTATTCAGGATAACGATGAGATGAACGCTGTTATATCAGGGTTAGTAAGAACCTTACTAACTCCTTCGACCCACTGCCATGCTAATTCCAATAAATTCTTCAATAAATAGTGCGACATCAGAGACACAAACTTTCAAAAGTCGGTTCAACTACACGTAAACGCCAGCGATTTAGATATAATTATTTCCGGCTTTTTTCGGCTTTTTTGGTCCAGTATACTATTTTGTTTTTGTTCTACCTGACCAATCAGATAGAGTATCGAACTAAATATGCAGCCACGTTTAAGTTTGGTAATCTCAGTTTATAATCACTAATGCTGTGAGTTCTGAAGTGGTAGGAATGAGTTCCACATTTGAGGCTAGTTTGGCTCCAATTATTCTCAAATGAAAAACGACACCTAGTAATGCCAGATTGATTTAAGCTATGGAGTTTGAGTCAAACGACGATTATGGAGGCCTAAGCTAAGTAACCTATTGCCGCGACTTTCACAAGAAAACTTACTTGTTTAGATGGCGCTACAATCCCAGGTTGACCAGGGCCTCAACTAACATAACCTTAAAGCGAGCGCAGTTTTTGCCAGTTATGGATACGAAGTTAACTGAGGTCCCCCTCCATTGATATTAGGTAGTCCTGTACTGCGTTATTCCTCTAGGTCAGGGCGGTGGTGTCCATGCGTTATAGGTATTACACGAGCTTTTCTAACGAGGTCGGGATTGTTGTACAGTTCGCTTTCGTCAGTGTTCAATTGTTTAAGTGTATTGTTTAAGATCTTTTTGGCTGCACAAGAGAGGCCTTTAATAATCAATTGCTTTCTCTTCATTTTATTTGTTGGTAAAACTTCCGAACTTCATTCTTTTGGTAGGAGCCTATGTTCTTTCCTTTTTTTATTCTCGTTGAGCTCGAGAATCCTTCTCGTTCTTTTCTGCAGCGCCGCTCTGTACGTCTGTTATTTTTCCAGTTTGCTGTCTGCATTCGTCATCGTACCAGGGTTTCTTTGTTGCGGCGGCCGCACTGATTGCTCTTCGACAGTGATGATACGATGTTGGCGGCATCGGATTTCTCGAGAGGTTAAGCGAAACTCGATCGAAAAAGCCCTGGCGGTCTCTTACAATTGCAGCCGTTCGACGTGGAACTTCCTCATAATGGTTTAGTGGCTTTGGGCTATTACAGATATCCGCCTCCATACCTTGACTACAACAAGATGATGGTTCCTGTCGATATTAGCTGCTCGGAACATTCGGTCCTTTAAAACACTGGTGGAGGACTCTACATCGATCACAATGTGATCAATTTGGTTGACGGTTTTATTTATTAGGAGTCAGCAGGGTCCCTTTATGGATATGTGGAAACCGTGTGTTGGTTATAGTACTATTACGTCCCACTGCAAAATCAATAAGCCTGTGTCTCTTTCCCGTGGTTTGGAGTTTGTACTTCTTCATTATATTACGAAATATGACGTCCTTGCCCAGCTTGGTGTTAAAATCTCCAAGAACGAACATGATATTTAGAGCAGTGCTTGTACGTTTTGTCGAGGGCTCGTAGAAGCAGTAAGGTAGTCATTTTCCTTTGTCAGGACGTTAATGAGGCTTATCTTGACGATCGCGTACATGCCTGCACCTCAAGACTTTTTCGCTAACTCTTTCTGTGAAGGCGAATCCGCATCCGGATAAACGCTGAGACTGGTGTCCTTGTCGCCCCGACTATCAGTAACATTCTCTATAGTCGCAGCTTTTCATCCTCTTTTTGTCCGGATGTTACGGATACGATCCATCTTATCGCACTTCTTAGCTCCGGTGCACACTTGCGCCTTATAGTACTTACTCACAAATAAATTGAATGGTGCACACAAACGTGCGATGACGCTGCTACATCGCACGCCATTCTTGCGAGTAAAAAGACTTGCAGGTTTCCACGAGACCGCTGGGTCACCGCAGACGTGGTTGCGTCTATCAGTACATTGTTTGTTATTGAGCAGTGCACACATGCGTGATTTTGCGTGATAATTAAATTCGAAAGAAAGATGTCAAACATGAAAGAATTTGATATAGAATTATTTATCAGTGAGACAAAAAGGTTTCCAGAGTGTTGCTTCCGAGGCATACATGGTATGCAAAACAAAAGAGCGGCGTGGATAAGTGTTTGCCGAGTATTTTGTGAAGGTTTCAAGCAGAAAAACGATAAAGCCAAAAACGAAATATGCAAGTACCTGTTTTTATTTTATTTTTAATCAACATTATACATATATGTAGTAGGCATGTAACATAAGTGATTTAAGTTTAAATTCAAGTTAAGTGAAAAAGTGTTTCATTAATGTCCAAATAGAGTTGTTTTGCCATGGAACACTACCAACATCAGATATATGTTAAAATAATCTGCCAACTGATTTCTTGCTTCAATCGATTGATTAGGTGCTCTTGGGGGTCCAATATGGGCACATACCAATTATAATACATTATCAACCCAATCTAGGACCCGTTGCTTTGTATCAAATGTCTTCAAACAACTCACATACTCCTATTCAAATCCCGCAAACACCCAACAGGGAAATATTGAAAATCTAATATCTCCAGCGTCATCGATAACTTTGGATATTCAGGCGTACAGGGAAGAACACTTTGGAAATTTTTAGAGATGGAATTTAAAAAAATAATCCCATTTCCTTCACCTAATCTGATTTATGTATGTAAATATGTACGTAAAAAGTTGAGATATCAATTAAAATTACATAATTATAATCTAAAGCGCAATATACTCTCATACGCGTATGTGTATCCAGAGATTTTAGTTTTGGTGAAACTTTAACTGCCAACTCATCAAGCGATTTTACACTCATTCGAAAATAGTTAAAAATCTTTTCAGAATTTTCTCTTATATTTGTAAATGATGTATAAAATATTCCTTTTGTTAACCGATCAACAAAAGGATGTACCTAATAACGTCGTTTCTTTTTATAAACCTTCATTGCTACAAGCCAAATGTGAACTGCAGATTGAGTCCTGCGAGAAAAACTCGCGTGTGTGCATAGAACTATGTGTGCTGTACACGGTCTGAAGATTGTTGTCCTCTAATCATTTACCAGGATCGTCAATAGTGAATCCGTTATTAAACGAGGCTATAAGAAGGCTTGTCACATTTTTTGTTATCTCTTCCGTATAGAGTTGTGAGTCCCATAACGGCGTATGCCAGTAGTATGCTACTGGTCGAGTACGTACTTGCGATTTAAGCTTGCATGAGTAAGGGTTTACCTGGCAGAGTCTACAATTTTTCGATTAATCGCCCTGCAGATCCCGTCAGCCTATATTAGATAAAAATCGAAACGACTTCATTTCTTAAATGTTTCCGTTAAATTAAAAAAAAATTAAACTTAACTCAAATAAATTTCTATCTATGTCTGCAGGTATTGGATATGCAATTTGTCTACTCGATATCTACATGGGAATGTACTACAACACAATCATTGGGTGGGCAGTTTACTATCTATTTGCATCGTTCACCTCCGAGCTACCATGGACATCATGCGGTAACCCTTGGAACACCCAGTTCTGTGAGCCCGTGACTTCAAAAAATTTCACCAATTTAGCCACCACACCAGCCCGAGAGTTCTTTGAGTAAGTGAATGACTAGGGGCTAGGTGACAATTATACTCGTAAAGCGAGGCAAATATGTAGATGTACAATTTACAGAACGAAAGTGGCTCTGAACTATAATACATACTTTTAGTGGTGGTTTCTCACTGTTTGTCTTTCTTTCTGAATGGCAACCGTCGACAGTAGCCAGCCAATATTGCACACATATCTAGTGCTTAAGGAACGACAAATTTAATTGTTTTCTATTTATTTCTCTTACTAACCTGTGTGTTTTTTCTTTCATTTTCTTTCTTTTATTCGGCACGACATCGTGTGACGTCAACGAACAGACGAAAGGTACTTGAACAGTACAAGTCCGATGGATTGGATATGATGGGGCCAGTTAAGCCAACGCTAGCGCTATGTGTCTTTGGAGTGTTTGTTTTGGTTTATTTCTCCCTCTGGAAGGGTGTACGGAGTGCGGGTAAAGTGGTTTGGGTAACCGCCTTAGCACCCTACGTGGTACTCATCATATTACTTATACGAGGAGTATCGCTGCCTGGTGCCGATGAAGGCATAAAATACTATCTGACTCCAGAGTGGCACAAACTTAAGAACTCTAAGGTGGGTATATGAAAAACAAGAAAAAATTTTACAGTAAAATTTTAAGATTCTATTGAGATTGTTTTTTAACCGACTTTACAAGCTCCACAAACAGATAGTACATATGTGCATTTAATAGGAAGGCCAAAGTTATAATGATTTGTGACTGTGGGGTTTTTTTTAACTTTAGATATAGCTCAGCAAATAAGAAGTGAAATCTAGCGACTGATGTGGAGTTACCAAGCTAAGACATACAGACAAATCTATGGACAATGTTCTATCTAAATATTCCTTAAGATATTGTTAATCAAAAGCCAATAAGACTTAATACTCGTACTAAACTTGAAACCTCTTTAGCATTTTACATAGAACATATGTCTAGTGTGCATATCACCAAAAAAATGAATGAGAACACTGCAAATGGTAATTATGTCGTTGAACCCCCAGACCTCCGACTTTTATTTAGTATCTTATAGTATTCTCATCCTGAACAAGAATATATATACATGTTAGGTGCGTAAACAATTATTTCACATAGTTTTTATACTCGTACTTTGAAAATTAAAACAATTTGTTCAATCTTCAATCGATGATTGGGAGGTGTGGCCAGAAGGATGAGAAAGGGTTTATCGTATTTTGAAACTTAATTTCAAGACCTTTCCAATGGTACTAAATATGCTACATACATTTTATGCGACATATTACTTAATACAAACGATTCATTTTCCACAATTAAATTACTAATTAAAGAATTGAACCCGCCTACCACTGTTTGGTGGCTTGATATTTGAGCATATTGCAGATATAGATGCCTTCCTGACTATTGTTGACATACATCCCTTTAGCGAAGAAAATTGAAATCCCTTTTGCCCGCGAAGCTGCCACGCAAGTACCTGTAAGACATAGGCGCCTGCCTGACAGTTGTCGACATATTTTCTGTGCCTATAGTCATCCAACGGTTTTTGGCGCAAACTACTGAAAGAATTAATCTCCTTTTCCGCAGGGTTTAAGGTCATGTCAATAACTGTCAGGCAGGCGCCTATACCTGCAATATGCTCGTGAATCAAACCACCAAACGGTGGGAGGCGGGTTTAATTATAACGGAAAAAGTTTTATTTTTACAAATATGACTCTTTGCGCTTGCTCCCACAGTGTATGAATGACACTTCTAGGGAAATCTAAAACCTGTGGACGGAAATCTCTTGAAGCAGCTATATTGCTACACTCACAGTTGGACTGGGGTTGTACTAGAGCTGGACAGAAGTTGAGTGTTGCCGGAAAATTTTCTCCCAAGAAAATTACGAAATGCCAAAGGGAGTTATCTGTAAATAATCTATAAATGTGCTGTGATTTCCTTTTTGACTCTCTAATTTGGGAGCCTTACAGTTTTTCGATTTCTTCAGAAAGTATGACTGCGAATTGCATTGAAGATACCACGATTTTGGAATGGGATTGACGAATTCCACCCTCTGGATGTAAGAACTAACTTGCTCAGCTTTCTCAACCAAATTTCTGTATTTCAGCTGAGTTCATGCATATAGAGCTGGTAGGAGAAGAAGAGCAATAAATTTATTATTCTGCTTAATGCTTTAGTAGTTGTCGATGATTTTTTCATGCACGGAAGGAAGTGATCGTTCGAAAGAAAACTAAACTATTGTATCTTTACCATGATCACCGACCATGATTCTAGGAGTATCCCTCCAACGCTATCCCAACGGTATTGCAATAGACATAACTACGAGTACATATGTGCAGCTGGTCTAAATGGACTTCAAATTAGGATCACTCTAATTTAACTTAACCTAACTCTGGCCTGGCTTTTTGGGGTCACTTCGTCGAAATGTTAACATATTGTTGTCCTAGATTTTAGCAGGCCGGACATTCCAAGACCAGCTCTATGGTTGCAACCGAATACTATTGTCAGTGGAACCCTGCAATGCGTACAACCCTGAACTCGACATATTGTCATTCTTCTTGGAGACTTGTTGTAATTGTTTTAGAAAAGATTATATCATTCATATGACGGTCACACCGGATTCTTTATTTCTCCACCCATCTATTTAAATACCATCTATAAAAATGAATGTTTGTCTGTCCGTCCTCTATGCATCCCTATGGCATTTATCCGACTGTGAATTTTGGTGGGTACAACCTTTTACAATATATTTCTATGCATTTCATCGTAACTGCAATCAAATATAGTTTCCGCAATATTTATTTTCTTCAGTGAATTCAGGAACATCGTCAACAGTAACATTTCATTGCGTGTGTGAGGAACTGAACAAGTTGAATTCATTGTGACATTCCGATTGCCGATCGACCCGATCGATCGGTTCACACGGATTTTCAAAGCATTTTCTGTGCAATTATGCCTGGCGTTTGGTCGATCTACACCAAGCACGAAAACAAGTCTGGACTTGTTTGTTTCTTTTTAGTTCATATTTAAAGTTCATTTTTTACTCAGTCGGGTTTTTTAAGTTTTTAATATAATTTTTTTATTTTACACTTTATAATTTTATTTTTTTTTTTCACAATATGACTGAATTTTTTTATTAATTAATAAAATGTCTTCAGTGACACTCGCTAGATTACGACAAATCGATAGATGTAAGAACAATCAAAATCGGCCCACGCGTTTGGTCTCTAGAGCGCCAGAAAGGAATAAACGTATATATATAGGCTGATAAACACATTACCCTTCCTTTGCATCGCACAGTCGGGTAAAAAGGCATTACGAACTCTAGAAACAGATGACCAACGGGAAACAAGACTGGAGCCGATCGCATACGCAATGCAGCCTGTTCGTCTGCAACAGACGAGCAACGCGAAACAAGACTGGAAGCCGATGGAGAACGCACTGCTCAAGCCCGTTCGTCTGAAACAGATGATCAACGGGAAGCAAGACTGGAAACCATTCGAATACGCTTTGTCTAGACGAACACTGCACGCTGATTTAAATCTTGGTCCATTCGAACAAAAAGACATAAGAAAATGATTATTATAACGAGTTATAAAGAACGCTTCTCCGATAGTCGAGGGGAGAATACCTTTTAGTTTAGATGGGACGCCGCTATCTATTTATTTTAGGTTCAAATGTTGGCTGGATAACGATTTTACCGCCAAGTGCTTGCTACTACTCGTATTTGCTGGAAGAGTTGCTAGTTGGTTTTGCAGTGAATCGATCGCAAACCGAGATTTCAATAATGTACGATTAGGAAGACCTGCGCCTCTTACATATATCCTTAATTTTTTCTTCTCTCTGATGTTTTGATTTTATTTTATCTTTTTCTCACATTAAGGTCTGGATAGATGCAGCATCGCAAATATTTTTCTCCCTTGGACCAGGATTTGGAACGCTTCTCGCTTTATCTAGTTATAATAAATTCAACAACAACTGCTACCGTGATGCTGTTATAACAAGTAGCATCAACTGCCTGACCAGTTTCTTAGCCGGTTTCGTTATTTTCTCTGTCCTGGGGTAAGTTTATTCAACTAAGTCAAGTCTGTCAACAACAATCAATCTTTTCCAGGTACATGGCTCATGTGCAGAAGACTTCAATTGACCAAGTTGGCCTCGAAGGTCCCGGCCTGGTCTTCATCGTGTATCCAGAAGCAATAGCCACAATGAGTGGTTCAGTATTTTGGTCAATAATTTTCTTCCTTATGCTGATAACACTCGGTTTGGATAGTACATTCGGTGGTTTGGAAGCAATGATAACAGCTCTATGCGATGAATATCCCCGATCAATCGGACGGAGACGAGAACTTTTCGTCCTTCTTCTGTTGGCTGGAATTTATTTGTGCGCCTTGCCCACCATGACATATGTAAGTCTTCTCTCTTCTTATCAAGTGTTTTCAGAAAGTGACGGAATCAATTAATTACGGCCGAATGTGTAGAGCATTAGAAATCCATTAGTCCACCAAAGAGTGTACTTTTGTGTGGGTAAAATAGGACAGTCCACATCGAATGGTTCATTAACTTTGTCAGTGGTATCTATCTTATACAATATTCATGAGATTTTGTATCTTTAAGCAGGACAGAAACATATGATTTCATATAGTTAGCAGATAGATACAGATACTCGTACTTGGAATAGATACTTGCTAAAGTCGTTTGTTTTAAGCGAATTGCAGTTGCTTTAGACATACCTATGTACGAGTATATGGACAAGTTGGGAGCTTTTAACCTATCTATCTATGGAAAGGGGTTTGAAATAAACATTTCTACTTCATGCCCATCGTTGTAGCTTTTCACTAATAAATCGAACATGGCCAAGGTGATGTTTGGCTCTTTGACTTGCTACACACCAAACAACATACACACATGCCATTTAGGTATCCCATCTCTCACCTGGAAAGTGATTTGTGGTGCAAGTGGCATAATGGATTTCCACTATATCTGATTAAATTAGAAATTATAATTTTGCTTTTTGAGAAGAACAGGAATCTAACAGAGGGCAGAATGCTATGAATCTTGGAGAAGTGTTTTTCGAAGGATGTGTGTAAGAATACGAGTTGACCATGAATTAGGACTTTGGGGTGTGAATTGCAAATCTTATGGGAGCGCTGTCCTAGTTTCGGTTTTACTTCTAATTAAAGGGTTTTTGAGAATGGTGTCACTTTTAGAAATTGTTCATTGTATACATATTTTACAAATTAAGACTTTAATCAAAACCTAAATTGGTTGCATGGTAAAGCAACAAAAACCGAAGTATGCCTTGGATTTCCTAACAACTGATTGCCAGTAAGCATTGTCTGATGCCTGTATGCGATAAGCATAAATACTAGTAGCATTCCTTCTGAACTCTTCGATCTGCCAAATAGAATATGTGAACAATTTGTTAGTCATTATAGAAATATGCTTCTATGATAAAACTTGACGATTCCAAGTAACTAGGTTCCAACCACGGGTAGGAGAGTTTATCATACAACCTCAAAATCCCTCTAACTAAAACCTTCACTTTCTTTAGATTATTGCTACAGATCTAGTGCAGGGATTTGAGTCTGAAGACTTTGTCGAGAACAACGATATCAATCAACACTTCTCACATGCGTCAGTCTTCCAATTGGAGGTTTGTACACACTTTATGGTCACGCATCGTATTGTGTCGAATGTGTATAAGGAAAGGAGCGTCTTCTTTATCGACCATCAAACTATCATATTAGTTAATCATTCAACTATATATTAAACAACATGAACTCAAATAGATGTATTCACTCGCTTGGGTCATGCAGGTATTGTAACCTTTGGAAATAGTTAAGATATCCGATTGACTTGTTATACGAGTTTCAGATAGAGGATTGCAAGGGTCAGTATGAGTTTGCAAGCATACGTCTACACATCATGTCTTTTCTGTAAAGCGTCTCGAGCTCTAGTTATTACCGCGTTAATTGCGTCCACAGTTAACCCTGACTTACTTATTAGTTATTTATGGAATTTGTGTTCCAATAGACCTCCTGCTGTTTCAGTTGCCGGTAGCAGTTGGTTTCGCTTTTAGATTTTGCAACGGGACGTATTGTAATAGCCAGCATACTATTTCAACATCTTGATATCCTTAAATGGACCTGCCTGTCTCTTGATCAACAAACCGTCAACGAAATTGATCGTATTACGATTGACGCAAGGCACTCCCCTAATATTTGGATGTCCGAGCTTTTTTTTTTTTTTTTAAGAACTTAACACTCAAGTAGCTAAATAATGCCTCAGCATATGTTAAGTTTTTTGGAAAATGGGATAGAGAGAGAAAGAAAGATGTTTGGGGTCAGTATTTAATGGGGAGACTAAATTCTTAGCGGAAGTTGGCTTGTTGTTGATTTGTAGTCAACTACTCTTCGGCATCCCGAGTAAGTTCTTGTTTGGTGGCATACCGATCTTAGTTCGGCGATTTCGGAATTCCACCAGTATACAGCCACCTCCTGTATTTTTCCTTTCCCAGCCATAGATGACATACGAGTAGATTTATTACGTGTATTGATTATTGACCGCAGTACCTGAGTTAAAAACTTACATGCAGTTCATTTGTCGCCTCCCTTACGACGAAACTTAGTGATCTTCATTCAGGGTAGACCATTTGAGCGTCTTCCGGTTAATGCCTGCTGTAAACAATACAGCAGGGTGTTGTTTTACAAAAGTGATATCAATGATAAAACACTGTATTGCTATGCTAAACGTGTTTGTAATTCCTATGTTAGCTTAAACAATATCCAGACAAGAAAATGTTTTAAATAGGGCCGACCCGACGATAGTAGAAACTACGTTCATGACTTTATTTTTAGAAGAATACTAACGCATGCCAAAACTAGACATGGTTCTATATAAATGCTGGCATAAGCAGGCATAAAATTGCTGAGGGAATCGATTTGAGATTCTTGAGTTTTCACCAGGATCTGCCGGAGTGTGAAAATTTGTACGATTGTGGACTTTCCTGGCCTGAAACCACACTGAAAGGGGCCAATCAGTTTGTTGACGGAAGGTTTCAGATGTTCATACAACATGGCAGATAAGATCTTGCATGTAATGTTAAGGAAACTTATACCTCTGTAGTTGGCGCAGTGAGGGGGGTCTCCGGTTTTGTGGATCGGGCAAACGTTGCTGAGATTCCATTCATCGGGCATTCAATTTTCTGACTAGATCTGAGAAATGAGTTGGTGTATGATCTAGCATCTTACTGGCCCCATGCGGGCACTCTAAGTTAAACCTAACACTTAAACTATGTCTTTCGACGTATCTTACAATCTAATTTTATTTGTATTTTAACATTAATTAATACTAAAACTAAGAAAACATTTTTGAACAAAAAATTTAGTTCCATGACCTTTTTTTATTTTATTATAAAACTTAAAACTAAAAACTTACAGACTACCTAAAAATAAATCTTAATCTGCTTAACCTACTCACATCTAACACAAATATAGACATACAATATATATATGTATATACATAATATATATATACTAAATATATAAATACATGTAAACATATATATATATTTTTTTATTTTTTTGTTTTATTAATATTTTTTTGTATTTATGTATTTTTTTTTCTTAAAAACTATCTTAATCATACCTAAAACTATGTAATCCGGCCAAGACTAATAAAATTCTATAGAGCTACCTAGTACTGGAAGAATTGGACGACGAAACTTCCCCTCCTTCAACTAGCCACCAAAATTGTTGGTGCTGCCGAGCAACATCCCTCATGTCGCGACTCCCTACCGACCTACTGAACCGGAGACGCTCCGCACTGCCATGTACGACGTCTCTATCGTAGTTGAGTCGCCTGTCCGCAGCTGTTCGAGCGACGTGGAAGATTAGCGGCACCGCCAATCTGTCCTGGATCAGACCTTTACTATCTAGATAGAGGAACGCTTCTGGAGGAATGAAGCCGTCAAAGCGAACTCTCTCGTGATACATATAATTGGGGTAGAAAGCCACGGAGATCAGGTTGTTCGATGAGGTCATTGCTCTTGCAATGTGCCTCCGAGTCAACTTAATGACGAAATTGTCCACTCTTATTTCACTTCCCTACTTGCTGAGATGCTTGAAAACGCCGTCCTAACACCTTCCTCTCCATTGCATTCGGCTCCTGAACTTGAAGTTACACCCATACCTCCGATTCTTACTGCATATCACGCACTACCAGCATCTCATGCACCTCCAGCATCTCAAACACCTCCAGCGTCACAAGCACTTCCTGCATCTCAAGCACTTCCTGCATCTCAAGCACCTCCAGCATCTCCCGCACTTCCAGCATCTCCTGAACCTTCAATTACCCGCTTTAGAGTTTCCTGGACCGTATCTGAATGGAATAGTCGAGTTAAAAAGCTAAATGAGTCCAATACGGAGGAAACAACCACTTTCTCTATTAAAGTTGCATCCGCACATGCAAACCCGACTTGGCTGATCAATTACTTTAAGCAGCATTTTAAAATTATTGTCAGAAACTGCAAACAAAAGTCGGCCGGTAAACTCTCAAAGTTTAAGCTACTCGTATTCAATGTTGATATTCCTTCAAAATATGAATGGCTTTTCCAGAACTCCACATCCGAATCATTTAAGCTAGAGAAATTAACAATGAGGAAAATCAACTGTAAAAAAGTAATCTACTGAAAGCCTACAACGGACAAGATGAACGCAAAGGAGATTAATTTTAGGACTAAATCTAAGCCTAGTGTTAAGCCAACCCCCAAGCCTCACAACCAAACCAGCATACATAATTCTGACCCATATTGGAGTCTTAAAGTAGGAACATTCCCCTCCTTTTCCCAAGCGATTCGTCCCACATCTCCTTTCCCTTCCTCCAATAATTCTAAACTAAATAATTCATCGCACAAACGGGTATCTTTTGTTCTCCCATCCAAGCCCGGTGCCAAAGAAAGCAAAACTGACTCTACTAACTCGGCTTCTAATAAGTCCACCTACCCTACTTTCGTTTACTCCCACACCCTCAATCCATCCCCTCCGTCTAAATCAGATACAAACCCTACAACTTTTATAGACCCTATGCTCCCACCGAAGATCCAGATAACCAAGCAACTCGCCGCTTCGGGTGATGATGGCCGTTACATTCAATCCCGGGTTAGAGATCGTAGAATTTACGAAAACGTTCACCTTTATCTAGCTTATCTACACGATAAGCCTGATTCCATTTGCATTGATGGCACAACCAAAACAAATATTATGGTTTCCATTCAGCAAGAAGGACTTCCTACAAACCCAAAAGACCTACGTCAGATTTTCATACGGTTTCACGAAGCCTTTAATATCACGCCTACCGACGTTGCAAACGACCTCTCCTCTTATGCCACCCATGTCAGCTCAAAGCGACTCTGGCACCTTCAAAGAACGCGTTCTAGTTTTAAGAACTATTTTCGCTCCTAACCAACCTCTACCTCTATTTGCACTCCCTGATTTCCTCAGCATTTACTATCATAATGTTAGAGGACTTCGCGCAAAAACATCTGAAGTCTATATTACTTCGCAAAAATTGCCGTATGATATCTTCGCTCTTACTGAGACCAACCTTTCCTCTAATTTTAAGAATAGCGAGTCATTTACCCATGATTATGATGTCCACCGAAACGATGGCCTTATGAATAACGACGAATCAACTGGCCGCGGAGTACTTTTGGCTGTACTTACTCGCCTTAATTCTAAATTATCTAAGCAACTATCTACAGTTTGCTTTGAATTTGTCTGCGTAAGAATTCCTATTTCTAAGCGCAATCTCTTTATTTGCTGTTTCTACATTCGCCCATCGCAATCAACCTGCAGCTACCAACTAGCTATTGACGAATTCGGTGCCCTGTTTGCCAAAGCTGACGCAAATGACACTGTTGTCGTTATGGGTGACTTTAACTTACCACGACTCAAATGGATATGCACTGATGATTCATACTACACCGCCAGCAATGCAAGTTCGGAGAAAGAAATTCTTTTTATTGACTGTCTTGTGGACTCCGGACTTTTTCAGTTAAGTGGCATAACCAACTATCTTGGTAGACAACTCGATCTTATCTTCTCCACTGACGTAGATAACAGCATAGTCTCAGCCAGCAAGCACCTCCTTACCACTCTAGATTCTCACCACCCGCCTCTTTCTATGACGTTTTCGTCCAACGTTTCAAAACCTTTTTGCTTTGAACACGTGTACATCTTTAATTTTCGAAGAGCCAACTTTTCTAAATTAAACAATCTTCTTTCTAAAGCTAATTTCAATTTTCTCTTCAACTCTAGTATTCCCTTTGATGATGCACTTACCTCTTTTTACAATATCATCTTCGATTGTTTTTCCCAGTCTGTTCCTTTTGTACCGCAAAAAAATCCATCGTTATCCCCACCTTGGTATAACAAGGAACTCCGGTCAATACGAAATAAGAGAAATAAACTTTGGCACACCTATCTTAGTACACGTTCTGAAGCGGATTATAATAAATACCACCTTGCTTATACCCAATTTTCAGATCTATGTGAATCACTATATTCCAATTATTTAAGCCGCATGCATAATAGTCTTATTTCTGATCCCAAACGCTTTTTCCAGTTTATCAACTCTAAAAAAAAGTCGGAAAGTTATGCCTCCACCATGAAGTTCAACAATTCATCGTCTGATGATCCGCAAAGAATAGCAAACTTCTTTGCCGAATTCTTTAGCCAATCGTTTGCTTCCCACATCCAAAACCCCGATCTATCTTATTTCTCATACTTGAACAGCTGTCCACAAACATCCTTTACTTCGGTGGATATCTCAATGGCATTAGTAGATGAAAAGATAGGTAATCTAAAAAGTGAATATTCCGCTGGACCTGATGGTGTACCCCCCATAGTTCTAAAAAAGTGCGCCGCCTACTTGGTAAAACCTCTCACTGCCTTGTTCAGACTTTCCTTATCTCAATGCGCCTTTCCCCATTCCCGGAAAAATTCATATATAATCCCTCTGCATAAAAAAGGCTATAAAGATGAAATCTTAAATTACAGACGTATTGCGAAGCTCTCCACAATACCCAAGCTCTTTGAGAGCATTACTTATGATGCTATGTCTTTTTATTGTAAACCAGTGATTTCAAGAAACCAACATGGATTTGTTAAGGGCAGGTCCACTACCACTAATCTCATTGAATTTGCATCAAGTACTCTATGTGCATTAGAAGATGGCAAAGAAGTAGATGTAATAACCATCGACTTCAGCAAAGCTTTCGATAAAGTCTCGCATAAAGTAATTCTTTTAAAACTTTGCGCCCTTGGATTTCGATCAGATTTCGTTACGTGGATTTCCTCATACTTAAATAATAGACACTACAGTGTCCTGTTTAGGTCTACATTATCTAAACCTTTCAAAGCCACCTCGGGTGTTCCCCAAGGAAGTCATCTTGGTCCCTTGTTATTTATATTAACAATTAATGATGTTGATACCATCGTTAACAATTCTTTTATCTCCATCTATGCTGACGACATCAAAATCTTCCCTCACATATTGTCTCCCTCTGACTGTTCTCTGCAAGATGATCTCAATCGATTTTCCACTTGGTGTCTTCATAATTTTCTTGAGTTAAATGTTAACAAATGTCAAACTTTAACTTTCACTAGAAAACGTCATACAACTCTTTCTCGTGCATATTTCATCAATAACGAGCTTGTTCCTAATGTGACCGAAATTTAGGCATTATCTATGATAGCGAACTGAACTTTCGCTCTCACATAGATAGCATTATTAGTAAAGCTAATTCGACTCTTGGCTTCATTATAGCGCTGGTCTAAGGAATTTGACGACCCATATGTGGCTAAAGCACTCTACACCACATTTGTTCGGCCCCTCCTAGAGTATGCAAGTACAGTCTGGTCACCATATTAATCTGCGCAAATTGCACGTATTGAATCGGTACAGCGTAGGTTCCTTCGGTTCGCATTACGGGGACTTCCTTGGTCTGACCCATTCAATTTACCCCCCTGTCATAATCGACTGAAACTTATTAACTTACAACCCCTCATTACACGACGAGAAGTTTGTGATATAGTTTTTGTCCATTAGCTCTTAAATGGTAACATTGACTCTGAGGCTCTCCTCGAACGCATCTCCTTAAATGTTAATCCACGTAATCTAAGAACTGTACCTCTCTTCCGAGTTAATTCCCACCGAACTAATTACGGATACCATGAACCGTTATCTCGAATCCTTCGCGAAGCGAACAAATTCCAGTCAATCTTTGACTATCACCTGAACAAACACTCCCTTAAAATTGCCCTTTATTCCCCTCGCTCTCTACCCCCACTCCACAGCTCTAACAATTAAATTTTTATTAGTTTTATAAGTATAGTATTTAAGTTCAATGCTTGTATTTAGCACAATAAAGCTGTCCGGGGTTGACCCGGGCCTAAATTTAAAATTTATTAGGTTCGCCCTATTGTACAGGACCTCATTGGGATAGAATTTTATGAACTGAGACTCTGGTGTTCTGTATAAGCGAAGACAAGTCCTAAGACAAGCCCTCTCAAACACCCGAATCTTTTCCAATAAACTTGCTCTCACATTGAACCACACGGGACATCCAAATACAAGCATAGGCCGGATAAGGGCCATGTAGCAAATCACTTTCACCCTCGCATCGAGTTGGCTGTTATAAAACAGTCTCTTTGTAAGGGCAAAAGCACCTTTGGCTCTGGCCAGAGCAACATCTATATGTTTGTTAAAATACAGATATTGATCAAGCCAGATCCCAAGGTATCTTCCAGTCATCGCAATATCGCTTAATTTTGTCGAAGTCACGTTGCAAAAGCATATTAATGACCTCAATCTTTGGACCCGATCTGTACGCGATTAAGTCGTCTGCGTACGCTATCGCATGGTAAAGTGAACCTATCAGATCACTCGTGTAAATGTTGAATAGGATCGGCGAATTTACTGCGCATTGTTGCAGACCGTTTTTAATGTTAAAAGTTCCAGCAAAAGTCACATCGCCATACTTCACGATGAACTGTCTACTGGAGAGCATATCAAAAAGAATATACAGCAGTGGTTTACTAATGTCCAGCCTATCCAGCTTGAAAAAGAGTCCCTCTAACCATACGGTATCGAAGGCCCTTTCCAAGTCAATCAGGCAGTGCACTGTTTCTTGCCTTTGTTCCATTGGATATCAGAAACCAGTTCAGACGCAGCATGAATGATATCATGTCCCGCCTTGAAACCGAACTGATTATCCGGAACTATATGTTTGTCCTCAACCCATTAGTCAGGACTCTATTGATCACCTTCTCGAAAACCTTACTGATGTTTGGAAGAAGACTGATCGAGCGGAGATTCGCCGGATTGGAAGTATCTTTATCTCTTTTGGGGATGGGATGTACCACCGCAGTTTTCCAATGCGCTGGATAATGTGCATTATTCATCGCATTATTAAACAGGGTGGTATAAATGTTCACCGCTTCTAGAGGGAGATGTCGAAGCACAATGTTCGGTATTTCATCGGTTCCCGCTGATTTCTTGCTTCTAAGTGAATCCAAGATCGTTTGGAGGTCTTCTTTCGAAATGAACGGGGGTAGTAGCCTATCGTTGGTGATGGCATTATTTGCCATATTTTCGTCACTGAACTGGGTGAAACCCGAGCTCTCGAATCGCCGATTCACAATTTCATTTCGAAGGTAGAAATTGTGCACAAGGACTCGATTCTCCAGATCGTGGTTCGGGCCAATGATAAGGTTGTATTTTTCCGTAAAATTTATTGTTAGCTAGATCTCAAGTCAAATGTTAATGCTGGATGCAATAAAGACAAAATCTTTGACTATACCAAAAGTTTAGTTGTCTACAGTAGCGATTTTTCCGTGCCCAAAATATTTTATTAATTTTTTTTTTTTTATTATTAACGACAAATTAATTATTCGATCGGCCATTTGTGACAACGGCATTCGGAGGAGGCTGCTCTGATTATTGAAAATTTCGTGCTAAAATCTAATACAGAGGACTGACCTTTATGAAGTTATATCCTTTTTTTTTGTTAAAATATTTTCCATGGCTCCTGAAATTATTTCCGTAATAGAGAATGAAAACAATTGCCCATTAACCCAATTCAAAGTCAAACTGCCCCCCTGTACGAATTCTCAAGATAACGATAACGAAAGATATCAAAAGAAGAGACCAGATAACAAATGCCCCACATCTCCAAGTAGAATTAAACAAATGAAGCAACAAAAGAGCTATTTCACTATACACTTTTTCCTGTGTGGTGTATGACCACAGTACATTGTACGAATTTCCGACGCACAATTTACCATAGTCATCGCAGCGTAACACCAATCACAGAGAAAGCCGTCAAACGTACATCCAGCTATGAACTCGTAACTTACTAACTAACCACTACACAAACAATGAAAAAGGGCGCGAAAGCGAAGGAGTGTAAATCTTTCACTCGCGCTAGTGTTCCCAATGCACACACTAAAGCAACAAGATAGCACTTAAACAATTTATGAGTATATGCAGCTGCGATATATTAAATTGTAAGCACCTACATATCAAAAAAGAAGGATCACGAAAACCAACAAAACAAACAATATCGTATCCCCGCCAAAGAAGTTCGTCTTTTTTCGTGCTATCCGTTCTGACAGTTATTCCATTCTATATTCTTTGACTACAATTTAGTTTTGCAGATCGGTTCAACAAAGGATGAACTTAAGTCTTGGCAATCAATGTCATCAAGGACTGACGCAACCGTAGAGAGTCCATTCGTAATAATCGAGACCTAGCTAGCAAGTGTGCCCCAACAAAATTGAGTTGGTGCAAGAATTAAGGCCCCAATATGCCAGCATTCAACAGCATTTTGTTTTCGGATGTACCAGATTTTCATCTGGACACGTTAATAAGCAGAACTGACATTATTGGACGGCTACAAACCCGGAACGCAAGCATTCGAAACCCGTAAATTCACCTACGAGGGGCGTTCAACATATTCTCGGTATCGGGGTGAAATTGTGGTTGTATATATAAATTGACTTATTTATCACGTAATGCTATTATTTTAGTGCATTCATGTAAAATTTCATATAAATGTGATTATTAATTCGCGTTTTATCTCTAGTTCAACAGAATCATAATGGCAACTGAGACGATGATGGTGAAAATTGAGCATCGCGCTGTAATGAAATTTCTCACTAAGCAAAGAAAAAGTCAAAAAACTATTCATGAAGAGATGGTGGCTGTTTACCAGGGTTCCGCACCTTCATTATCAACTATGCAAAAGTGGTCAAGTGAGTTCAAGAGAGGCAGAGAGAGCATTGAAGACGACCCCCGCTCCGGCGCCCCGGCTACTGCTTGTACGGGAGAAAGCATCAAAGAAGTGGAAAAACTTGTTCTTGAGGATGCCCGAATAAAGGTGAAAATGATGGCAGAGATCACCAAGCTTTCAATTGGTACCATTCACACCATTCTTTATGACCATCCAAACCTTTCAAAGGTCAGTGCAAGGTGGGTGCCACGAATGCTCACAGCGCCTCAGAAAAAAGTGAGAATCGCATGCTGTAGAGAGCTTTTGGAGATGTGTAGTGAGAACGCGGACGGTGATATGGATCGAATTGTTACTGGGGACGAAACATGGGTCCACCACTATGACCCTGAAAGCAAACAAGAGTCCATGCAGTGGCATAAAAAAGGAACAGACCCCCCGAAGAAGTTCAAAGTTTGCCGGGAAGCTCATGGCCACAGTTTTTTGGGACTCAAAGGGAATCTTGCTCATTGAGTACAAAAAAAAAGGTGAAACCATCAACGCCACATCCTACGCTTCCACTTTGCATAATTTGCGGGAGGAAATTAAAAAGAAAAGACGGGGTAAACTCGCAGCGGGTGTGTTGCTTCTTCATGACAACGCTCCTGTTCACACGGCGCGAGTTTTCAAGGCTGCTGCGCGAGATTGTGGTTGCGAAGAAATCCAACACCCACCCTATAGTCCAGACCTTGCCCCTAGTGATTATTTCCTGTTTCCGGATTTGAAAAAATGTCTTCGTGGAAAAAGATTTTCGGATGATGAAGAACTCAAGTCGGCAATAAATGGGTATTTTGCAGAGAAAGAGGAAATTTATTTTTTTGAGGGTATAAAAAAGCTTATCTCAAGATGTAACAAATGCATTGATGTTAGGGGAGATTATATTGAAAAATAAAAACAATTTAAATTGAATTCGCATTTTCCTTCATATCGATATCGAGAATATATTGAACGCCCCTCGTAAGATTACCGTTTGGACTGCAATATCAGCGTGAGGAATAAACGGCCCATATTTTGTTTGAACGGGACGCGCAGTTACAGCCAATTTAGACCGATATGTGGAGATGCTGAGCAATTTGTGGATTCATGAACTGCAAAACTATTTTATTTTTAACCAAAGGACATGATTTCATCAGAAGAACACCAGGATAATCGTGGTGTTGGTCAATCAAGAACTTGAACCCTGTTTTCCATAAGCACTCTGTGTTTCGAGTCATTGTTACGAGTATGTTGAAACAACAATGGAAAATGCATTTTCCATTCCTCGTATTGCAGCATATGGTTTTCTAAAAGGTCCCTGCACTTAAATTCCGTTCATTTCATTTTAATAAAAAGGCCCAGACCATTTCCAGAAAAGCAAGTAGAAATTATTACAAGTACACAGATTACGCGTGCCTTGAATTAGACTATGAATTTAGCAAAAAACGGACGAAAAAAGCGCAAGCAAGGGTATGTGCGAGAGCAGTACCGACCCTGTCTCGGCAATTAGAAGAGGTACCTTCACAACCTATAAGCCGGCGACAAGCAGTAGAAGAAGCCCAACATCAAAACACAGGTAAATGACCTAATATAATTAAGATTTCGGCACAATGAAGAAAAACTTGCAAGAGATTCAATCGCCGAAATATATTCTGCAGGGAAACGTACTTACGACGAGATCTGCAAACGATAGAAAGTGTACATGAAGGTGTTACTTAATGAAGATTTCTTCACAGTGGCTGTCGGGCATGAAGAGCAGACGGCAGATTTTACGAAAGTTGGCGAAGCGGTAAAAAGAATGAAATTGGGGCGTGCAGTTGGACCGGATAAGATATCGTCCGAAGTGTGGGTTGCAATCGAAAATCTTTTTTTTTTAAATGGCTTGTAATTTTATTAAATAAAATGATGAGAGGCGATCAGAAGAACCTTAAGATGCTGCGTAGACATCTTTTAATGAATTAATCTGCAGCTTGCTTATGACAGTGTCCGTCACCTTCCAGATATGCGCCTCCACCTTCCGAGATCATTCTCCAAAGATAAAAGAAATTGGTTACCTTCTCGACTTGTTGCCCGGCAATGTTGATTTGAGCGTTGGTGTTACTTTGAATGTTGAAGACGAAAATGCTTAGGGCCTTAGTTATTGCTACATTTATTTTTATCCCGTCTCTCATTCTTAGTCAAAGACCATTTGGTGTAGGTCCATTAACTTGTGTGAAAGCAGGCAGAGTTCATAGGATTAGTCTAGATGTTACATGACATATTTGTTCTCGATAGTGCTGCACGGAGTATGTTGCTGATTAAAACAAGGAAAAATAACGGCGAATGAATTTTACACCCCGCTGCAAATTTCGAGTTCATCTGATACCTTACCGTTACGTAGGACGCGTCGTGTCCATATGTAGCCTTAATTATAGCGGCAAGATTTTGTGGTGCGCAAAACATGCCATTGACACTAAGTGTAACGGTAATCTACATATACTCCACGCATTGTTTAATTATGATTTACAGTGTGTGGATGTGATCAATGCAGGTGGATCCGACCCGAAAGCCTGTTTGTTCATGGTCGAGTGTTAAATCGAGATTCGCTCTAACTCGTTCCAAAGTTACTCTAGCTATTAATTTGAGATGCTGGAAGAGTTTCGCTGGGATACCAAATGAGATTCAGTGTTACTGGAGGCAGAAGAGCATATTCGAGAATTTTTTTTAACGAAATACTCATCAGAATCTGGAACCGGTGCGTTAATTACTCAATGATTAAGAACAGCAGGAAAGTTATCCATCCACCTGATTAGCTGTTCTCTGTATGTTAAATGACACAGAATACTCACCATTCGTTCTCTTTCAGTCTTCGCAATTTCCGATGAAACCTTGTCCATTAGAAAGTCAGCCAATGAATGTGAATGGCTAAAGGTGCTGCTACGAGGCTCATTACGAAACATCTCGTCCCCCAATACAATCAGTGAAACAGCTTTGAATCATGTAGTATGTTTTAAGCAAACTTCGTTGGCTTTTGTTTTGTCTCTTTGGCATTCACGAGAATATTCTTTAAGAAGAATCACAACTTTTGCCGCCATAATTTTTAGGAGAACAAATGAGACAAAATAATAAAAGCAAGCTAAATTTTACATATCATTAGTATTACCGGGCTGCCAATGGAGAAAATTTGTCATTCGTGTTCTGGGGTATTTATAAAACCCAGAGTTTGTATCAAAGACTTTTTTTTTCTAAGAATTGTTTAAAATCCTGTCGGTAGTTCAAATGTTGACCCTTTTCCTTTATGAATTTTAACTAGGACATGGCAATAAACGAGCTCACAATTCGATGTTTGAAGAGTTCCGTTCTGGAGCAACCAGAGGTGCAGACCCAACGAAGTCGGTGCGGAACATTGCACAGAGTATGGGAGTATATCCCCCATGGCAATAAGTCGATATCTCTCTCTCATAGGAAAAGTAAAGAAACTCGACAAGTGGGTACCCCATGAACTCGAAAAGTCCCAAAAACTACACCGACTAGAAATCTGTGCATCGCTCATCTTGAGACAACAAAATGAGCAATTTTTCGCAATCTACAGTCATGTTGCGAGCAGAAAAATTTTCGAAACCAGGCAGAGGTCATAAAAGCTTTTAAGGATTTCATCATGTCAAAAAGTCAGGACTTTCACAAAACGAATATTTTGAAAATAAATTTTTTTAAACAAATTATACTGGCTTTTAAATTTTTACTAGAAAATCGATCATTCGTATATGTACGAGTATGTGTTACTCTTGAAACAATCTTTATTCAAGTTTCTTTATAATATTTCCATACTTTATAAAAATCTTTGCTATTATCTATGTTTTAGGGAGGCGTGTATCTAGTAAACTTCCTCAACGTATACGGGCCAGGCTTAGCTATCCTTTTTGTGGTTTTCGTCGAAGCGGCTGGTGTATTTTGGTTCTATGGTGTAGACAATTTCTCTTCCGATGTAGAACAGATGCTTGGTAAGAAACCTGGACTTTTTTGGCGGATTTGCTGGGCGTACATTAGCCCGATTTTCCTATTAGTAAGTGTTATTAAATCATCCACCATCGATGGACTAAACTAAATAATTTTTTCTACTTTTAGTGCATTTTTATCTTCTCATTCTTGGGGTACGAAGATATGTTGGGCGATGGATATAAATATCCTGAATGGAGTATCCCGGTTGGTTGGGCTTTAACTTCCTCATCCATCCTTTGTATTCCAGTATACATGATTTACAAATTCCTCAAAAGCAAAGGAAACTGTCAACAGCGTTTACATGAAACGTTTAAACCAGAAACTGGAGTAGTGTCAGCGTTGCCAGGCCAACAAGGTACTGCAGTGTGACATAATAATGTTAAAATGATTCCAAATTCTTCGAGTAGCATTCAACCACAATACGTTTCACCAACAACTACATCAACAACAACTACTACTACAACAACAATACCTATAACCGATAATCAAGTTAGAAATAGCTTACATACTCGTAGTTATGCTAACCTTAGTAATAATCATGAGCAACAAGCCTTTGCTAAGTTTATAGATCTAAGCGCTAGTAACTTAAATCAGAACACTAAAAGTAAGTTGAGATCTACTGCTAGAGCTGAGGACAATAATTATTTAATACTCAGCAGTTGTAAATCGTTTAAATTTTCATTTGCTAGTGAATGGCTCGTTTAGAGCGAATTTTGTTTTTACATATATAATGAGAATTTAATTTAGAAGCCTAAGAAGACCTTCCTCTTATGGCTTGGATCACTGTCATATATACACGAATCTCATGCTGAAGAATGTTACCCCTTTTAATTCTGGTCACAGTATTACAACATGACTAGAAAATATCTTTTCTCAAATTGAAGTTATAATTTTCAAATGTAGTGTAAATGTTTTAAATATACTAGGACCCTGTGATCATTTCCTTCAAGCACAAATTTAATTTTGCGACATACTCTTACTTGAAAAGCCGACTTTCTTTACATATCCAAGACCAGGCGGTTGCTGAGATTTATCATTAGAAAGACAAGTAGCAGCGGCCTTACTCGCTTTGACACCAGAAACATGCTATACAATCTCGGAAGTCAGCAGCAACTAATCTATTTCGAAGTCATTTTTTAACATTCAAGCCACGTTTACATGATGTCCAGCTTAGTTGCTGAAAGCGCAGCTTTCTCACCAAATCAATGCCGCTATAGAGTGTACATACACCACTAACGTATACGAGACGTAAAATCACATAGAGCATTTTTCACTTAAAACAACAAAAATAATTTTCATTCACCGATTATAAGAGGATAGAGATAATAAGCGTCTTCTTCGTTGTTCGAGATACTGTTTTGTTACTTAATTGCCTTATTAGCTCATAGTAACAGCTATTTTCAAAAGTCGTTTTTCATTTGATCGTTCCACTAATGTGTCTGCTGTACGCACTCCAGGAACTCAAGTACATCTACCACCTCAAAATAAGTGTCATCTGCGTATGCGATTGCACAGACTCTTAAAACCTTGTGCCTCTGGATGCTAAGAAGTCACACTATAACATGTCACCCTCTCTAACACCTTTTTGACTTCAAAAGACTTAGTGATGTTTCTTTCGTTTAAGTTTGTCTTGATAGGCTTGATATAAAGCTGATGCGGGTTGTCACCAGTTATTCGCCATGTGAACAAGACTCATGACTTTATCTTGAAGTTTTCTTGCAATGTTAAATTGACCATTATTTTTGTCATCTTTGCGGTGCTCGTTAGTAAAATTAATATTATTCGAAGCTGTTTCCTTTTCACATAGGGTTGTGAGACTTTGAACTGAAAAAAAAACACGTGCTTCACATGAACCTTAGTAATGTAAACTTTGCAGGCATTTTCAAAGTTATTTTCATTCAAACGGTTTTCTACCTTTACATTTTTTCTTCGTATCGGTAGGTGCTCTAAAACATCATACTTCGCATCTCAATTGCTTCGTAAAGTGCGTAATGTATCCGATTTTGCTACAGAGTTTTGTACTGTTGGTCTGTCCTCAAACTGTCTTTTCTATGCTCTCACTAATTCAATGTATCTAAACTATTATTTCGACAAGAGTAGAATCAAGCTTCACTTTCTCAAACTATTCAAAATAGATACATTTCTAGGCTTTTGAAATACTGTGAGGATTACGCTTAAAAACCTATCTATTAGTCTTAATTTCGGCCCCACGCTTACATCATTTGATGCCTACTTCTACATATGTATGTATGTGTCATTATTGTATTTGATTGTAATTTATTTGTAGTAGGTAGCTTGAATCCCTGTCCTTCTACGCTTCGGAGTGGAGCGATTTAACTACCCCTACCTAACAAAGCTTGTTTTTATTTTCTCGTATTGCATGCCTCAAATGAATGTATACGTACGTATTTCGGCGTTGATCGTTCCTCAAGCTTTTACTTGATACCATCATATTGGTTATTTGTTGCAATTAGTACATTTAGAGATTCAGGTTAATCAAGAGAGAAGTAATAGTAAAGCAATAACTTCCACAAACACTTAGCTGCAAAGAATTGGCGATTTTTTAAGTACTCGTACATCGGTTCCTGATTTGACAGCCTTTTGTTTTCAATCAATTTGATGCAAGTAAGCATTTTCTCTTCATTTAGGATTTTGGTGTGTCTTTGATTTACGAAGCCTGGACCAATTATACTTGAAAATAATTTTTTTATAGTAAATTGAAAACACCATGAACCAAATTTCATACCCAACTTTACAGTGCCATATCTTTTTTTTTTGTCAAACAAAATACTTTATCCTGACTGAACGTATCGTTCTAGCTAATTGTCTATGCTTTATGGTAATAATGCTTTTCAATAACATATTTATTAAGAATTATTATTAAGGTAAACTTTACAAAAAAAAAAAACTTTGTATTTGTACACTAAGTCATGTCTTGTTTGTAACGTACGGAGCTATATAAAAAAAAAACAGTTTGTAGTACTTTCTCATAAATAAAATCGAAAGTAAGTGCTTTAGATATATACGTAGGGAATAATATAATAAAGAAAAAGATACAAATTTGGTAAATTTATATATAATTGCATGTATAAAATACATATACATAAATAATATTTACAAGTTACGATGTTACACAAACTATTTTTGTTAAATTTGATATAACGTTAGATAAAATAAAAAAAAACATAAAAAACAATAAGACAAAGCAAAATATGTACACATAAATATAAAATAGAAAATACTCTTGTACAACGTTTTTTAAGGGAAAATTGTTAGCATTTAAAGATCTATTCATTTTTATGTAGTTGTATTTATATCGGTGAGATAAAGCTTAAATAATATTAAAGCCATACGTTTCTTTCAAGGATCTCTGCAAGCAGCCATTTGTAGATATTTTTGAATGAGATTGTTTTTCCCAACCGGTTTTGTAAACATAAAATTACAATCAGCCATTTGTAGTTTTATGTGAAATCTGTTATTTTTGTTTTCTTGTTACTTTACAATTTATACATAGATCACATATTAAGTTTGTTGTTAAATATATAATTTTTTTATTTAAAAGAAAGAAATTGATTTTATTTTGGTCTTTCATAACTCTAGTTATGCATTCGTATTCCGACAGGAAACATCTAATTTATTCTGGCGTAACAGAGGTAGAGCTCCGCGATGACGTCATCACTCTCACATCAAAAGTCGCAGATTTTTTTTTTATACATCAATAACGCGCGTTCGTGGGATTATTATACCCTTAAAATGTTTGCACATAACGCAGGACGTATTGTCACTTCGGAAAAGCGTTGTAAGCAGCCTGTGGCCTTTCCTATTGAGAACCAGCAAGAAAGTCGCTGACATCTTCGTGACGTCTCGGCTAGAATTCATTTGGTTGGAAAGTCATGCAGTTATGCTCATATGAAATAAAAGTGTCAATGGTAGCAATAACCGAGGAAGCAGAAAGTTTTAACTCCGCTTCTACCTCCTAGCTTTGATAAGTGAACATTTCTTACACATATAAAAACGAATGTTTGAAACTACCAACAATTTACAGTAAGGAGTAATTCAAGAGAATATGTCGATCTTAAAAGCATTCTGCAGTAAATATTTGGACGATTTTGAGAAAGTCTGTTGGCAGTTACCCATAGAAATCTACAAAATTAGAAAACAGATACAGGTGGGTTCGGAAAGCATAGCAATAATAAAAGTCATAAAGGCGATGAGGTTTTGGGCAGAAGCCAAGAAGTTTGATGATGTTCCTCCACTCCCTGCTCTACTATATGTCACTTTGTTTTATCAATAAGAAATTTTACATCTCGGCTTATTCCAAAAACGTAATGGTAACTGATTTAAGTGCTGTAGGGTGTACGAGGTGTAGTGGACGGTATAGCGGACATAGGAAAAGTAGAGAGCAATCTTAAGAAGAAGTTTGCTTTAGTTAGTCAAAGATAAGCTGGGCATGGGTTCATACTATCTATAATTCGTTTTGTGAGGAATGCGGAGTAGAAGAACAGATCTAAGATTTCGTGAGTTAATGTTCAATGAAATGAGTTTTAATAGAGTAGCGGAATCAATGTTACAGATTAAATACAAAGAGTATATAATCAACTTCACTACGATTTGTAAACGGTTGTAATTTTGTCGGTTCCAAGCGATGGAGATAAAGTGGTAAGCCCAGAGGAGACTCGGTAACACAAAAAGGATAAGCTTCGATGCCGACAGCGGAGTTGGCTTTTCTTGTAGTTATTGTCATAGATAACATGTAAGTCTCGCATTTTTATCACTATGGGAGTAGGTTCATTATAGAAATAAAGCTGTAAGATGTTTTCGAGTGAATGTTATTGTTGCCAAGAAAAATACAAAAACTAAGCTCGCAACGATTTTTGTTTTTTCCAGATTATTCCAAGAATGTACTTTTGCGAAATTATTAAGGGCTGAAAATTATTAATAATATCGGTTCTCTTTTAGGTTGGTTCTCTTCCTCTTTAAAATAAATCTTTCTTATCACGCCAATATACTTATGCACAATATTTCACCGCGTCTAACGAATTTCGAAATTACTATTGAATAATACATTTGGGCCCAAAATGCCTACATCTTTTGTCTTAATTGAAAAAATTTGTGGTGTTTATTTTTAAAAGATACCTCCATGAGGCTTACATTATCCTTCTATAAATGTGATTTTTTTTTGACGCCATGTCCATTTCTTTTTATCAACTCATGATTAAACTTGGAATGGAAGATTTACTGAATATGACAAAGTTAAAAAATATCTTCAAGAATAAAAGATATCATTGTTTGGATCAAAGGAATTGAAAAACACTCAAAAATGAAAATGTTAAAATAATAAATACTAGTCTAAAAGAATTAAAACGTTTCTATCTTAACGGATTGAAATGTTTGCATCATAACAAATATTGTACCCTGCAGAATGTTTATTTGTTAAATAAATTCTTAAACCAATCTATAATGTAAGTAACATTGTATTCTACGCTGTATAATATAAAAAGAGAAAACAAATAAAAAGAAAAGAGTTTACTTTACTTAATATTGGATTGTTCAATAAATTCTGCGGTTTTTTTTGGTTAAAGTTAAGTACACATTTTTTGTTTAAAACCATATATTTAATTAATCAAATATTGTCCATTCTGATCTATTACATTCTTCCAACGCTCTGGAAGAGACATCATTCCTCTTTTGTAAAAATCAGTAGACTTTTGGCCAAAAAAGTTTTCCAGGTGCGTTTTTACGTCCTCCTGGGAATTAAATTGCCTTCCGTTCAAATCGTTTTGGAGAGAGCGGAATAGGTGGTAGTCAGACGGCGCAAGGTCTGGAGAGTACGATGGGTGCTGTATTACTTCCCAGCTAAAGGCATTCAGCTTTTCTTTTGTCACAAAAGCTGTGTGTGGTCTGGCATTGTCATGTTCACTAACTATCACTAACTCTGGCCGTTTCCCTTCCACTGCCTGCTTCAAATTGTCCAGCTGAGAGCAATATTTGATAGCATTTATTGTTCCATTGCTTGGAAGCAAGTCGAAATATAGGACACCTCGCCAATCCCACCAAATGCTCAACATGACTTTTTGGGATGCAAATCTCGCTTACTAACCGATTTCGGTGTTTCAATAGGAGCGCACCATGACCTCTTACGTCGAAAGTTGTTGTAAAACACCCATTTCTCGTCTCCCGTTACCACTCTTTTCAAAAAAAGTATCCAGCGAGTTCCACCTCAACAAAGACTCACAGATCATTATGCGATCCATACGGTTTTTTTCACTGAGTTCGTGAGAAACCCAAACATACATTTTTTTCGACATTCCAAGCCTTTTCAGTCTCTGTGAAACGGTTGTATGAGCAATGCTAAACCTCTGACCGATCTCTCGTGTCGTCAAATGTCTGTCAACGCTAACTGCAGCTAAGATTTGATCGTCGTCTGTGGTGGATGGACGTCCAGAGCGAGCAGCATCAGCAAGGTCTGTATTGCCGGAACGAAAGCGTGTAAACCAGCGCTGATAAGTGTCAGCGCTAACTGCCGAATCTCCGTACACCCTACAAATCTCACGTTGCGCCTCTGTCGCTTTGACGCATTTTTTAAAGAAAAAAAGTAAAATATGCCTAAAATGCACTTTTTTATATTCAATTTTAAAAAAAATATAAGCACTTAAAACACGTCCGATCAAAACAAATTCTCGTAACAATGTAAAGAATAATCCTCTCTACTGGAAAAAAATAAGTTTTCATAACGGTTTTATACACAGAGATTTTCTGAAGCGATAAACGCCACTTCCAATAAAAAAAACCGCAGAACTTATTGAACAACCCAATATTTGACAGATTTATTTTACTTTTCACACACCCAGCAACTCATAATTTTTATGCCGTAACATGCTCAGTTTCACTATTGCTTAAAAGTCTCTCAGATTGATATTCATCATATTGTGATAACCACTTAAATGTGAGCAGCGACATCTAGATTCACAGAGCAGAAAATGTCGATACTCGAAGACCAGAAGATTTCGATACTGGAATAACAAAGTCTCGACTGGAGAGAGGAATCGAATTTTCTAGCAAATTGGAAATTGTATGGGACGCTGGATGGCGAGGATTGTTCTCGAAGAATGTCATTCGAGTATAAATACCAGCATCCCCAAGGTATGCAAATCAGTTCTAAAGTGAAATCTGAAGTGTTAATTAGGAGAAGTGATTAAGTGGTACTGAATAAAGGGATTTGTGTTGAAAAGAATAAGTTCTATCATTTGTACCCACATATACATTTTACATTGGTGTCAGAAGTGGGAGAGGACTTATTGTGTGTAAAAAAAAAAAAGTGTTTTCTGACTATTTGAAAAAGCTAGAATGGGTCGAAAACTATTGCAGTTGACCCTCGTCCAACTCAAATTCGAGTTGAACAAGAGAAGCCTCAGCGCCAGTGGAGGAAAAAGTGACCTGGTGCTCCGACTTCAGGAGGCTTTGAACAACGAGGGATATGATCCTGATGCATACTCCTTTGATGTTGACGAGGATGAACAGACAAGTACCGGCAGTGATATGGCTGCGGTGATGCAACTCCTCTTGTTAAAAATGGACGAACAGAAGGACAGTCTCGACCAACAAAAGAAAAATCTGGAAGAACAAAAGAATACCCTCGAACAAAAGCTGGATGAACAAAAGAAAAATCTGGAAAAACAAAAGAATAGTCTCGAACAAAAGCTGGATGAACAAAAGAAAAATCTAGACGAGCAGAAGAGCAGCATTGAACAAAAATTCAACGAACAAACCAACAATCTGCACGGTTTTCAACAGAAAATGGATGAACAAAAGAATAATCTGGAAGAACAAAAGAACATTCTCCAGCAAAAATTCGAAGAAATCGATGACAAATGTGAAAGAATAGAGTAGAACGTTGATGACAAATTTGATAGAATAGAGAAGAATGTTGGCGAAAAATTCGAAGAAATGGACAGCAAAGTTCAGCAACTGACAAAAGAGCTCGACACAGTGCGAAAACAGAAACTGCGAGAATGTTGTTTAAGCGGTCCAAAGAGAAAAGATTTGAAGCCTCCCTCATTCGATGGCCAGACCTCATGGTCTACTTATAAGAAGCAGTTTGAAATGGCTGCCTGTGCAAACGACTGGGACAATGAGGAAAAGTGCTTTGCCCTGGCGATGGCCTTACGTGGTCCTGCGGCAGAATTGTTACAAACAATCGATATCGAAAAGAATAGAGACTATATGGTTTTAGTGCAGGCTATCGAGACACGGTTTGGGGATAGCCACATGCGGGAAGTTTACAAGGTTCAATTGCAAGGCCGTATGCAGCAACGAGGAGAAACACTGCAACAGCTCCAAGCAGACGTGAGTAGACTGGCACATTTGTCATATCCCACCGCAGGCCAAGAAATAATCGACGAAATGGCAAAGGACGCATTCATCAGGGGAATTGCAGATTTGAAGCTACAATCAGCAGTAAGGATGGCCGGGAAAAGAACCCTTGCTGAAGCACTTGCCTTCGCTCTGGCGATGGAAGCATCCAATCAGGCTTCCAAAGGAATGCATTTCGTAAGGGAAATAGTATCTGGTGAATGCTCCTGCTCAAGACCAACTACCATGCAACGAAATATCCCGCGGGGGAGACGAAGGATGCGCTGCTGGAACTGCGATAAAGTAGGACATTTGCAAGGGCATTGTAAACAACCGGTACGACGAGAAGGCTGCCTGCACTGGGGTTACAGGCAAATAGAAAGAAAAACCGGCAGAAACGGCTACCAAGAAACCGGTAAAATTTCCAGAAGCCATCAGTTAGGAAATGCTTACTTCGCGGGGCAGAAGTCTGTAGCAGGCGTCGACTCCAGGGTAATTATCGCAGTCTCACAGGTAAAACAATGCAATGAAAGCCTCCCAGCAGAAGTAGTCAGTGGTAAAGAAGCGAGAGAACAGGCAACTATCCAAACGATCAGGACTGAGCCAATAGAGGGTTGGAGTATAGACGAAATCCGTTCCTCCCAACAGGCAGACAATGACTTCGAACCAATATTGGCCTGGAAGGAACACGAGGAAAGACCAAGCTGGCAGCAGATATCAGATCAGAGCCAAACTCTGAAGGCATACAGGGCATAGTGGGACTCGCTTTTTGTGCAAGATGGATTGCTGAAGAGAAAATGGGAAAGTGCAGATGGGACAACATCTCGTATGCAGCTAATTGTGCCACGGTCCATAGTCAACCAAGTACTCCATGAAATACATGACGGAATCTCAGGAGGCCATTTGGGAATAAACAAGACGTTGGAAAAGGTAAGGGAACGTTTCTATTGGCTAAGCGCTAAACAAGATGTTGAGAATTGGTGCAAAAAGTGCATAAGATGTGCGGCTACCAAGGGTCCAAAAGTAAAGCCACATGGACAAATGCAACAATACAATGTCGGAGCACCTTTCGAACGAATAGCCATCGACATCGCTGGGCCGTTTCCCGAAACCTTTAATGGAAACCGATATACCCTCGTAATCATGGATTACTTCAGTAAGTGGCCGGAAGTGTTTGCCATCCCAAATCAAGAGGCTAAGACAGATAGTCAACAACTGGGTGAGCAGATTTGGGGTCCCAATGGAGCTGCACTCTGATCAAGGGCGAAATTTTGAATCAAAAGTCTTCCAGGAAATATGTCAATATTTGGGAATAAGAAAGACAAGGACAACGCCACTACACCCTCAATTTGATGGAATGGTCGAGCGATTCAATCGGACCTTGAATAAGCATCTATCTAAGGTTGTCAGCAATTGCCAGCGGGATTGGGATCGACACATACCCCTCTTCTTAATGGCCTACCGAAACGCGGTCCATAGTTCAACAGGGCACACACCATCCGAGATCTTATTTGGTCAAACAATTCGGTTGCCAAGTGAAGCAAAATTCGGATTCGTAAATTGCATGAAGACACCAGAGAAAAGATGAAGCTAGCAAGCAGCCGCATGAAAACTAGGTACGATATCAAGGCGAAATCTTCCGGTTTCAACGAAGGAGATCTGGTTTGGCTGTATAATCCTCAGCGTAAGAAAGGCAAATCACTAAAATTGCAACAGGACTGGGAAGGTCCATATAGGGTGATAACCCGCATTAATGACGTTGTCTACCGGATCCAGCGTGGGGATCGAGGAAAATTGAAAGTGGTCCATCTGGATAGAATGTGTCATTTCAACGGGATGCTGAATGACGAAGTTGTTCGGGACGAACAACTGTAGGGAGGGAGCAATGTGATAACCACTTAAATGTGAGCAGCGACATCTAGATTCACAGAGCAGAAAATGTCGATACTCGAAGACCAGAAGATTTCGATACTGGAATAACAAAGTCTCGACTGGAGAGTGGAATCGAATTTTCTAGCAAATTGGAAATTGTATGGGACGCTGGATGGCGAGGATTGTTCTCGAAGAATGTCATTCGAGTATAAATACCAGCATCCCCAAGGTATGCAAATCAATTCTAAAGTGAAATCTGAAGTGTTAATTAGGAGAAGTGATTAAGTGGTTTAAGTAAAAGATAAGAAAAGTATAAGCGGTTGAGAAATTGGATTTAATTGAGAGAAACAATTAAATAGTGAATTGTAACTGTACTGAATAAAGGGATTTGTGTTGAAAAGAATAAGTTCTATCATTTATACCCACATAAACATTTTACAATATGTATATTTGAATAAATATCCTTTCAAAGTTACTATTGTAAGAGCAGTGAATTTTGAATTCTTTGAAACTCTTCTCTAAGCGATTACCCTAATTCCTTTTTTCATCTAATTTTCTAATCAAAATAAAACAACAAACTACTAGTGACACCTGCGAGGCTACCAAGACCATACACAAACAAAAAAAAAAAAAACACTGCACGACTATATCATGTACTGATGGGTGACCAATAGCTCATTAACCTAAAAATGTACATATGCTGCCTGTGACATAACTTCCACTGAATAATCCACCCCTAAAATACATATATGCCGATTTTAGGGATTCGAATACGTGCCTAATCGTCCAAAATACGAGTAGATACTAAAACTATATTTTTTTTTCCAATTACCAAATTAATTTATTTAAATTCAATTGTTCACATAAGAATATTACATCTTTTGGGAAGAGAACAAGCTTTACAGAATATCAACACAGTTCTGTGTTGTTTTCTTGATCCGAAAAAAAGAACGTCCTAGTAATCAACTTCTGTAAAAACTATGTGATTGGTAGTTTTTTTTTTTTTTAAAGAACTTAACATTTAAGTTGGTATAATGGTACAACTACACTTATGATGCCAAAGCATGTGTTAAGTTTTTCAGAAATGGGACAGAAAGAGAAAGAAAGATGCTTAGATGCTTGGGATCAGTGGCTATTTCACTATTGGACTTGTTGTTGTATTCTAGGCAACCACTCATCTTACATGATTTTTGTTGCCTGAAAAAAGAATGCTTTTGGGCGCGGTTGGGATTGAACCCCGAACATTCCGATTGGGAAGCTACCACTTGAGCCACGGCCACCCATCCGTCGAACAATCAATAAACTTCGTTAACTCACACTCCTTGTTCAGTAATATTAATCTTATACCCCTAAAACGAATTGAAGAATAGTATACGTAGTTTGAAAGCTAGGAAATCGCCCGGTTTTGAAGGGATACAAAATGTGTGTTTTAAAAACCTCCCAGATTCTGTTCCTAGGAAATTGATGGATCTATTCAACAACTGGATAATTGGGAAGCTGCTAAGATAATTCCAATTTTGAAACTTGGCAAAGCTCCCAATTTCCCTTGTAGTTATAAGCCAATTAGTCTACTAAAAACTCTTAGTAAAGTACATCGTATCACAAAAGATACTGTTTAACATAAGGGTTTGATACATAAGCTACTGAGTTTTAATTTTCCATTGTACGTATCTTGTTAGAATTATTCAGTCATTCCTATTTTTTCGAAGTTTTAATATATCCATCAATCAACGCCTCTCAGACAATCAGGAGTTCCACAAGGATCTGTTCTTGGTCCAGTCCTCCTTAATATATATATCTCCGATTTACCCGAATTGATAAACTATGATATTGCCCTATTTGCTGACGATACTTGTGTTTATTCTTCAGATTCAATTGGCTGAAACTAACCTGCAATCTGCCTCAAATATTTTCGAAATTGGAAATTTGAAATTAATACTTGTAGGACTCAAGCTATCTTCTTTACTTGTACAAGAAAAGCTTGTTTACTTCTGCTTATCAACGGTGCTCAAGTTGAGTGAAAATCAAATCGAAGTATCTTGGCATATACTTGGATAAACGGTTAGCATTCAATTTTCATTTTCAAGAAGTCATCAAAAAGTTAGTGCAACAATAAAGGTTCTCTACCCATTTATATGCAGGAATTTAAAGTTGGAAGACGGCAATAAGTTATTAATTTTTAAAGCTATGTTATTTTCCGAGCAACTATATTCTATGAATCTATTAGAGGGTATGTTTCCAAAAAGTCATCTACACAAACTTCAAATAACACAAAACAAATTGCTAAAAATGATATTAAATCTGCTCTGGTTTTTCTCAACAAAGGAACTACGTAAAATGGCTAACATAGAAATGGTTACAATTAGAAAAAACTATACCATCAATAATACATTTCTTGCTTATCATCCGACAATGGCTTTATTTCAAACTTAGATTCATAATGAGTGCAATACTTTCTCTTCACGTACCTGTATTATCATTTTGACTTATTTGTTTATTTATTTTTTTGTATAATACAATTAATTGATTTATTCATTTATTTATTTATTTATTTGTTTATTAATTTATATATTTGCTTATCCATTAATTTATTTCTTTATTTATATGAGTTGTTTATTGAGTTTTTCATTTGTTGTTATTTATTTATAAGTGTACGTTTATACATTTATTTATTATTTAAATTATCTGATAATCATTGTACATATTTGTTCATCTTGTTACTATTATTGCTTAAACCCTGAACTTTGAAATCAAGTTTTGAAACCACTTCTCTTTTCCCCTAGCGAAATTAGGTATTTTATTTTTAATGAAGGTTTTTTAATGGCTTTTCCTTCAAACCTATAATAAATCCAATAATATAGTACATATTTATAAATTTTATATTTATTTTAGCAATAAAGTGGAAAACCAACTCCGTAAAATGATAATTGTATCTTAAAGATTATAAATTTCTGTCACAATAAAATATTCAAATTCAATTCAAAATTCCTTTGTTGAACAGACGTTTGACGCGGTAAAAAAGGATCGATCATCCGATGGAACCTACTTCAGATGATGCAAATTAAGCTCACCGAAGATAAGGATATCGCCGATGGAATCACTTAGGCCTATTAATTGGTCAACACCTTTAATAGCGAATATGTAGGATTTGATAGGTTGGCCCAGAAGAATGTAACAACAGGCAACGTTCAGGACCACGAGCATTTAAAAGAAATTAAGCGAAAAGATTGTGAAAAATAAAAATGAACTAAAAACTTGAACTTCAAAACACCTGGAAGACAGTAACCTCAGATGTTCTAAAGAACTTGGTGGTCTCGAAGACTATGTAAAAGACTTCAAAGTGTTTTAGAAGTAAACGGGCACTACATGAAATATTTAGTTTGACCGGATCATTCTGAAAAGTGAGGTGTACAAGTTTTTTGCGCTATGTAAAAGAGCGTTTTTTGTTAAAAAAATGTATTTATTTTTAAATTTAAGACAAATCTAATTAAAAAGAGCAAAATAAAATATCGCCTGCAATTCATTTCACTTCGTTGGTATACTCCATTCTTTGTTTCCTTCATTGTACAATTTTTTGTTGTTGGTATGTAAGTTGTATGCACGTATATACATTTATAAACATAATATATTTTGTTTTATTTTATTTTACATAAACTATACTAAACGTTTCGTTGTTTAGTTTAATCATAGCACTTGCATCAGCTAACGCTGATAACCGTCAGTTACAGCAGATGCTGATCAATTGAAAGGGGTTGCCAGTTGTACCCTCAACTTCTAAACTGTTTCTGTAAACTTTTTTAAAAACGAGAGCCTACCCCAAATAAATTTATAAAAAAAACTCTGTGCAATGCATGCCGTGCATAAATTGACCAAACCCGAAGTACAATCAACTTCATCCCTTGGTGTTCTTTCATATTTTTCACATATTGTGAAGTAAAGACCCAGCCCAACATTGGACCAAAATGGGCATAATACAATATGAGTACTCTTCTCAGTAAATATCATTTCGATCCTTTCACGGGATTCCGTTTTTCAAAGAATCCATGGCCATGGCATAGCATAGAGCACAATGCATGCGTCGCATTGCACTATGAATTCGTCCCAACCGTACTGAGGTCATGAGAAAGTAACCCCGGCATAGGTAGCACCCCTTTTCCTTATTTTTGAAAACACAAACCACGAATTGAAACGTCTACCACGAAAACCTAGTCACGAGGTACTCGTATACATATGTGTATTGGTAAGAGATGAAGATTTGCTTTTGCCGCTAAGACTGCCGACTCTTTGAAGGTAGGCACAGGAAATGTGTTTCAAATCGTTACACTGAATTGTAACACCAAACTGCGAATATGAATAATTTTCACACAAGAATTACACACCAATTGTCCCAATATGAGTAAATCGACCGTAGAATGATACTCGATGACTGCGGAAATGTACTTAACAGGGATGAAATTCTATTGCCTGAGACTTGTGTATGTAGTTAGGTAGAGAGTGAACAAGAATAAAAGAAAGAGCAAAGGTCTCATATTTATTTGGCGGTACCCGCCTTTGCCTTTGTTTAAAAAGTCATTGAAGAATTTTTGTGTTAATCTGACGGTTTATGAAGAGTCTGTGTGTTCTTCCATTGAAAATTGCATTTCATCAATACACGCATTTGCAGATTTCAGTGCCATGGGACAAAGAACGAGTAATAATTTTAAATTTAAACGAATTTTGAGCGGCATAGGTCTTCTTTTGAAACATTTTTCAAATGATGCTCAAAAACAATTGAAGTGTTTTTAGCACGTGGCTAATAAATTAATGTTTTAGGTAATATACATATTCATATCTCTCTCTTTTTTATTTAATCCACATAACATAGATAATACTTATTCCAAAACTCGGATTTTCACAACAGTTCTGCAACAAATTTGCTTATCTTCTAGATATTTATAAAGTTTGGACAGGAGTAAATTAAATTTAACCCTACTTTTTTGACATATACGAGTATGTACATACATAATGTATCTTCTGCCATCTTCCTGGCAATTTCATGATTCCGTCCTCATAGAATATCAGGCCCACATTAGCACAAAACTGGACCAAGTTGGATTTCAGGTCATCATCATTGCTGAAAGATTTAACATTCAAAGAGTTTTGCATACTTCGAAACAAATGAAAATATGATGGTGCAAGGGCGGAACTGTATGGTGTATGTGACATGACTTTCCAATTATGGTGAACATACATTTGAGAAGAAGTTACATCCTAATAATGCGTTTTTATTCAAAACATACCTATAATAATTTATTTGAATATGTATGTACTTCTCTATGCATCTTCAGTTTTGCATGTAGCAAAATAGTGTTTGGTAAAAAAAATGTTGATTCCCGAAAAGTGCGCCGGATAATTGAGGTGCCGGTTAATCGGGTGCCGGATAATCGAGGTTCTGCTGATGTATTCAGTCTGTCAGTGCACAAGTAGTCAGGGGTCAGTGCAATGACGGATACAGCTTGGGCAGTTCTTATTCTCGCCTTGTCAATAAAAAAAAAAACATTTAAAAACAAAAAATACGAGGAATTTGGTGCAATTTTGGTGGAATTTTTAAATTTTCTCGCGGGTATGAGCTGAGTAAAAAGAAATATTTAGCTGGCTTGTTTGTTAACATTACCAAAGCCTTCGATATGGTCAATCTTGATATATTCGTAAGTAAAATTGAAAAGGCTTTATTTGGTAGTGGTTCAAAACGTACTTGAATAATATATCACAAAAAATTAAAATTGATGATACCAGAAGCGAAATTAAATTCAATAATCTAGGAGTGCCTCAGGGCTCTGTTCTGGGACCAATACTCTTCTTGATTACTGAGGGATTACTGACAGCATTTGCGGATGATATACGTTTTGTTCATGGTTCAGTCAGTGCTTTGAATCTTATTTCAGATATGAATTGGGATCTTCATCTACTAAGAATATGGTTCACGGAGCATAAATTGGTCATAAGCTCAGAAAATTTTTTAATTTGATAGCGCAAAACAGTTTTGATGCCCAGATCTTCTTTCATGCAAGTGACTGCCGAAGATTTTCACTCGAACACTGCACTTGCAATACAAGTTTGTCATCTTGCACTTTTTATAGTTGTGAAAGCTGCAGTGATAATTGTTTCCAAATTGAGACTGTTAATGAATTTAAATATTTGGGGCTTCTCATTGACTCAAAGATGAATTTTAAAACCCACATAGAAAATTTGAGAAACTATTTTCGTGGAAATCTCAGAAACGACTATTTTCTACGCAAGGTTTGCTCGATCCAATTGTTGATAAAAATCTATTATGGAACATTTTATTCTCGATTACAAAATGGTATCACCTGCTGGGGAGGAGCTAACTTCAATAGAATTCAGCCTCTCTTGTCACATCAAAAACACCTTTTGAAGAAAATTTGCCGTTTTACATTGTTCAGGGATTTGAAAATTCCTCCGGTCCGCCATTTATACTGTTATAAAGTGCTAAGAACTTTCTTTAATAGGTCAGGAAATCTTAATTTCAGACAAGTCTTCAATCACAATCAGGTACATATACCCGTTTTTTGTTCAACCGCGTTTCGTAATTTTTATTGCTTCATGTCGAGTATTCAACAAACTTCCTCATTCTATCAGAACGATTTCACATTATCCTGCGTTTGTGAAATATGTATGCTTTGATCTCAAAAGTGTTGAATCATTATTTGATGTTCTGCTCCGATATTCTGGTGTATTGCTTCGTTTGTAATTATCATTATCTTTTATTGCCAACTTGTTTAAAATGTTTTAATTCTTGCTTTTAATATGTAAGGTTTATTTTGAGGGTCACCCCACCCACTTTTTTTCTATTATTTTAAGTACTATTTGATAAAGTTTTGAACTGGCATTATCTCTATTTTTTTATTAAATACTTATGTCACTATTATTTCTCTTAGAGTTATTGTACTTGAATTTATTTGTAAAAATGAACAATGATGAAGAGAAAATAAATAAAACTAAAATAAATATATTCTCCACATACAATACATACAAGTTTGCACAAACAAAGAAATTTCAAAATATTTTGAATTTGCGCAGACCGTCAGTGCGTAACATATGTAACATACGACATGGTTATACACCCCACATAGATTTGTACAAACATGTGTGCAACAGCAAAATGTATACGTAGATAGCCCCATCCTTAGCTGAGTCCCTTCAGTTGCACACTCCAAGTCGGTTGAGGTCCCCTTCTATCTAAGATGAGACCTTTCTCTACTTTGTTGTGTTTCCGGGTAGATTCGGAGACTCTGCAGGCTGTAGCATTGGTGTCCGTCCGCTCTATATACACTAGGAATTTCAGTAGTATTTTTCTTCACAGAGCTCTAATATCAAACGCCGAACTGTTCGATTTGGAAGCGTACGAGTATATCTTACTATTTAGACGTCTAAAATGGTATGCGTTTACATCGCATGATATATCATGGTATGCGTTTGAGATGTATATCGTTAATATTGACTCGTTGTGCTAAATGAATCCTTTTCAATTCATGTAGCACCCAAATATTGAGCTTTTTACGAGTCCCAGACATTTTAAGTGATTTCGAATTATTGTATGTGATGCATTTAGCCTCTCTGTAATCTCCCGCACAGCCTTATGACGATCTGATTCATTTATGACTTTGATTTGGTCATCATCACCTTCAGATGTTCTATCTCTGAGATGGGATTGCTTAGACCAATTCTGGCACGTGCGCTCTGCTAGCTTCAGCAGCTTTCTTGCCTTTACGGAAATATAAAAGAAGAATTCTAAGCATTGAAATTTCAGTCAAACCTAAGATCTAGAATGGCAAATTTGTCGTACTTAAAACTTGTTGATGCTTTTATAAATATAGTAGTATTCATAGTATCAAAAAGGATAAAATGGGTGGCGTACATGATGAAATATTATGTATATAAGTAAAATTATGAGAACACTTGTGCTACGAAAGTAAAACTATTTATATTAAATGTTAAATTATGTTTCCGGTTGCAAACGATCCTTCAATCTTCCAAAATTCGCGTCGCTAAAAGAAATATTTCGTAGCCTTAAATATAACGACGCAATCAACCCTTATATTGTCAACGAAATTCCAGTGGCAGCCACATTAACATATTTGGAGACGAAAACAGCGAAGAGTTTATTCAAGAAGAATTCAATCCAGACGACACTGGAAAAATGAACCTTTAAGTGGAAGTGGGAGCAAGGTTTCAGAAAACGAAACTTTTTACTTTGCTTATTTTAACTTGAGAAGAAATGTGCTTTGTATTTTATTATTTATTATTTATTTTTTCAAGAAATGTATTCAAGTTATTTTAATATAACTTATTTAATATACAAAATAAAAATAAAAAATTAATAAACAGCAATATTCGGCTTATCCAAGATTAATCAACTCTCTCAAAATTTACGTTAAACAAGATTTTTATTTTCATAAAAGAAAACAATTTTTGCCTTAAAATCCAGTCCAGTACCTCACGAAATGCCAACTGTTTTGCAGACAGTTTTCGGGCTCTCGACCAATCAGAATCGTTTGACTAACTCTTGCTTAGAATTCGGAATGCGCTCATTGATAACTATCAGGTGGCAAATGAAAAAAAATCATAACATCGACAAAAGCGAGAATGAAACCTGAGTTCCCGAATTTCCAAACCTCCTTTCGAAGGACTCGATTTTTAAGTGGTGGTTTGGAAAAATACCATCATTCGCCTTTTTTACTTACTGATAAGTCACTTTTATGGAATCTGCTTCTGCTGAGGACCTTCTATGACAGAGAAATTCTCATCATTAATATAGATTCCAATATTGTTAGTAGTATTTGTGCCTGTTCACATTGGCGTGGGCATGAAGGTGCTGCCCATGAACGTCGAGTTCACATTTTCATGGGGATGAAAGATATTTTGACAAGCGGAACACTTTAATCGGACCATTTTTAATTTCTAAATTTGACCAATTAGCCTGAAATACACCTTTTTTTCTTTTGTTTACACTTCCTTGCTCTTCAACGATCAAAACTAAAATGAAAAAACATGTCAGAAATAGAACGATATGGGAAAAAACGTCATGCTTCACCCGAAAATCAAGTTCAGAAGTGCATTTTCTGTGCAAGTAACCGTTTTTCTTCCCAATTAAATAAAAAGCTTTCCCTCTCTTTCGGACAATCTTCCTGCCCACGCCAATGTGAACAGGTACTTTGACACATTCCTGTTAGACGATGGGCAGAGCAAATTTAAGGAGAGTGCTCAAGTCAATGTTCTGTACTCCCCTACAACTGTAGGAATACCTTTGAAAAAACTCCTCAATTCCCCAATTTAATCTACCATACTATTGTACTTTATGGATTTTTTTTAATAATTTACGCGCGCCTAAGGGGTTTTTACTGTTGCCCAGCGCGGGCGGAAAGGTAGAAGGAGGAGAAAAGAAAAATTGTTTTTGTAGTGGTTTGAAACTCAGGTGTGTTTGGTTTCGATATTCGCTCTCCAGGGGTGGGAGTCCGAATAGGACGGAGAATTTTTTCTTCACTCAGAGTGATTCGAAGTTTATAATTCGCAGAATTTTTTTGTGCTTGAAACTCTACAACAGCCAAATCTACGCGTCAGTGTTATGCCTTCACACGCAGAATTTTTCTGTCTGAGTTCCAATCACACAAATGAAAAACTTGAAAGACTTATCATGGGCAGGACTCGAGTGAGAAGCGATTGCTGTACCACTACACCACGGCCACCCGGATGCTAAGTATGGAGAAATTGTGCAATGTGCCATATTGAAAAAATTAGTCTTGACTAACCGTGGCTCGACTCGACTTTTAATGTCCAAAATATGTATAGCGAATGTTGAATTAAAAAATATTATAAGCAATTACATTGTAGATGGTGACTCTAAAACTTCATCAAAGCAGCTCCTTACGGTGATACAGTCTTCAATAAAAAAGACTGCAGATGACATCTTCAAAATAATAATAGAAAATTCAGCCAACTAGTGTGGAAAATAAGCCCTAAAACAGTCAGCAGTAGCTCTACTACTGTAGAGTCAGAAATAGACGAATCGTTCATCCGTTTATTTTGATACTCATCAAAATTCAAGAGTGAAACTAGATAAACCACTAAACTAATAAGTTTCGTTTTTGATTTTAGGTTGGTAGTAACCCCAACACACTTATTGTGAAACAGCATTCAATATCGAGCCTTGTGTAGTAAAATTATTATAAACATTAGTTTTTGTGTTCAGAATTAATTTTATTGAACAAAATATTTTATATTTCCATATATAAAATATATAAATATATTTTATTTTTCCATTTTCGAGCTATAACTATTATTCCATCAGTGTAGAATTGTTGGGGTTTCTTGTTGAAACTCTGAGTGACATAATTTTCACATGCCCTTGTGAAGCTAATTTTACGACAGCAAGAGCGTGTTGCAGAGTTCAAAACAAATAATAATCTGAATATCTGAGCTATATGCTAGATGCATCAAAGCTTCCCAGCCAAGCAAGGTCTTTAAATTGTGCCGAGTCACCAAACATGTGGGTTAATCAATTCTGGGCTCTTTCTTTCAATTGCTTGCAGTAGACATTTCATTTGACCAGGCTCATGATTGATGATACCCTTCCACTCCCCAAAACACATAGCATCTTCCACCAATGTGGAGCTTTATTATCTCTCTTCCTCCAATACAGCTTTCGCACAGCAGTATCGTGCGTGATCCAACAGTATTGGTCTTGCTCAACTTTTATCATGATTTCATTGATAAACTTATGAAATTACATAACGATTTCACATAAAAATTCCCAGAACGATAGCGACCGAACCATTTCTTGGCAGTATAGTTTTAGATAGAATACCTTTACCATAAATAGCACAAATTTAGCCACATGAAATTGAATTCCGGATTGGAACAGGGACTACATCGTGGTGGAGTTTGGTAAGCTACATCACTACGCACGTAAATGGCAAGACCGCGGTGAGAGAAGAATAAGGGCACTAGTTCGTAGCCAGGTAGTTTTAGATCAAAGTGATCTGAGAGGTGTGGGCGGAGATCTACGGGACATACGCAGAAAAGTGATTACTTTTTAGCCCGCATATATTGGCAAATATGCACTCTAAATTCCCGAGTAATTACAAAGAAAGACAAACACAAAAAACACAAAACTGACGTTACTAAGCACATCTGTGAAGTAAAAATTCATAGTTGGTTTATCGAATCAAATTGTAGGTGCCTTTACAACAATAGGAAACAGAACACCAACAAAATTCACATTCGGTTGTTACATACACCCAGTGATGATAGTGGAGGAAGTTCTTTCTGTAAAGCATCGGCCTAGCTAACGAGAAAATTCTCGCGTCATTAGATGCATAAATCTCAGGTTTTAACACCAGAACCTGGAAAGTCCTGCAAAGAGTGGAAGAGAGTAATCTCATGGTCTTTACTGTCAATTACAGTGCGGTGAAACGGCTAAGCGACCTAAAAGGTCAAGTCACGTACCATTTCGGTAAAGGATAATTATAGACAGCTCAGACAAAACTTTAGCTACCTCCAACTCAACCAACACCAGTAATCTGTCAAAGAGACTACTAAACAACAACGTTAATACGACCGCAGCTATGGATGATGAGCACGTGGGCTCCCCTAAAGGAGTCGATTAACACAAGAACCAGCTGCTGCAAAAAAAGTAGCGTCCCTGTACCTCTACCGAGGGCCCCCGCCCAATTATCAAGGCTTCGTCCTTCAATGACGTTGTCTAATAATAAACGGGGGCAGAGCAAAGTACTGGTCTTATCGTAAACATCTTCAGATGACTCTACCGAAGGTTGCTACGATACGATCAGTCACAAGTTGCCGGACATAGGTCTTGTTGGCGGCTGGACCACCGGTAGTCCCTACCAGGACTTAAATCACGATGCCATGGGAGTCAGGAGTCCCCGGATCTCGGTCCGGGCCTGACTTGAAGAGATAGGCCCCCTTGTGGGAGCGTCATGGTGGCTGTGGTGGCCCAAAGTCGCGGGAAGGGTCTTCCTTTGGTTGACCCAATGTAGAGTTACAATAAGTACTGGGTGCTGCGACCCTAAGAGCAGTAAAAGGTTTTAGGTCGGCCTCGACTCATACCAAGAGTGGAACTTGTGCCGGCAACACAATGCCGAATTGGTATCTCAGGAAGGCGGCAGAGCGATGGCAAAGCGTATCCTTGCCCTCATGGATGTATGGGCATCCCGTAAACATAAGTCTCCATGACAGGTGATTTACGTCAGACACTATGTACCTCTACCGAGGAGTCAAGCGGTAGAAAAAACGCAGCTCGTGCTGTGAGAGTGAAGTCAAAGGGCGAGGTTCCCATACGACGAAGAGACGATAACAAACCGAACCGGATACGGAATCCCGCATAGGTTACATACTCCAACAAGAACAAAAGTATTTTTTTCTCTTCATAACCAACTAGATTTTCCCACACCTCTTCAAGGTGAACGAACAAACGTGTAGAGACAATGTTGCAACAATATCTAATATCACACAGCAAATCGCCACGCGCATTTCCGAATTTGCTGAGTTAGCAAGATATGAATAGATATAAGGGAGTGACAGATTGTCACCCAGTTAGTTAGTAAGCTGTGTAATTGAAGTTCACTTGAAATAAAAATAAAAAATATTTTTTTTTTTCGCTCACGGCGAATTGAATTGTTTAATTGGCGCAGTCGGTAGGATTCAGATAAACTGTCTGAATCCATACGAGAACGAACGAAATAGAAAAAAAGCTCATATCCTTAAAGTGTGTAAATCTAACTGTGTACCAAGTGTAAGAAGTGTATCTTAAAATCAGATCAAAAGTCTTACTTTGGACCCTTTCAAATAAAAACCTTTTAAAAGAGTGTAAATAAAACTGTGTACCAAGTGTAAGAAGTGTCTCTAAAAATCAGAGCAGAAGTTCTACCCTGGACCCGTTTAAATAAAACCTTTTAAAAGTGCTCCACACTCATTAAGTTAACTCTATTCGACAAGTGAAACTAAAAATCAACTACAGGGACAGCTAAACGAAAAAAAAAGCTAGTTACTAACTCAAAAAACCAGTACTAACTCAAATAGACAAAAATAACTCAAAACGACCACCATTCAGTGAAAAGACAGAATCTCACAGTTCTTCGAAGGAGTCATCAGAAAGGAAATGGATACTGTACTAATGGAACGACTCACTGCAGCGCTAGAGGCACTGTCTAGCCGCAATCCCGCACAAAGTCGGGCTGTTACAATAATGAGGGAGATAGCGTACGTCAAGGAATTCGACGGCAACCGAGAACTGTTAACACAGTTCCTAAATGTGGTTCAAACACATCTAGATGCAGTAGATGACAATACAGCGCAGGAATTATGGCAAGCAATTTATAACAGCAAGATAAGTGGACCGGCAAAGGAATTACTGCTCAACAATCAACCAGCAGACTGGAATGAGGCGAAGCAGCTCTTACAACAACACTTCAGACAAACAGTGAATTACAAGGACATCTCGAAAAGTATCAGTCATTTAAGGGTGATGATATTAGTGTTTCTCATACTTGTAACGATGACGGGACAAACAATAGCAACACTAACGATTAATAAAATAGTAGCAGACAACGGATACATCAAAATTAACATGAGACAAACGGAAATAGTAAAGAACACGAGGACAGTATTACACATTATAAACACTTACGAACTAAGACAAACCGTTAACTTTATTAGAGATAATATACAAACCTTACAGGTAGGCAACGACCCAACGATAAGGAAAGAATTAGATACAATTTATGCGAAAATAACAGCAATAGAACCAAGCAAAAACTTAAAACAAAAGAGAGGCCTAATAAACATTATAGGTACAGCTCAAAAATGGCTATTCGGTAATATGGACGACAATGATCGACTACAAATTACAGACCATATGAAAGTTATTGAAGAAAATAATAACAACGCAATCAATAATTTAAATAAACAAATTGAAATCAACACGCATTTTAACGAAACAATAGTCAATCTAAAAAACATAATAGAAACAGATAGAATGCAATTAGGACAAACATACGAAGAATTAACAAATAACGAAAAACGACTAATAACGCAACAGCTCAAAACAGATCAGATACTAAAATTGAAGATATTAGAAGAAAATCTTGACCAAATTCTAGACAGTGTAGCATTAGTTAAACAAGGATTAGTACATCCAAGTATGTTAACAGCAGTGGAAATTAGAGAGACAGAACTAGACCTTTACAAACTAAAAACTTTAAAAGTAGGATTACTAAAGTACGACAAAGACAGACTGATTTTAGCTTTAAAAATTCCGAACTCCTATAAATTAGTTGACTACAAATTAATAACAGCCATTCCTAATGAAAATAATTTAGAAGTAATAATGAATGACCAATTTGTAATAGAATTTAACGGAACAAAATACGAATATGATAATAAGATCCGGTACATAGATGAACTAAAACCATTAAGTAATTGCATTACAGAAAATAATTGTAAGCTAAAAGAGAATCATGTAATAGAAGTTAAGAAATTAGATGATAGTACTCTAATATGTAAGAATATGCGAAATGTATCGATAATAAACCAATGTGACGATAGAAAAATAACACTAATTGGAAATTACTTGATTACAATAAATAACTGTACAATTGAAATATTAAATGAAAAATTTAGAAACAATAATTTTGAATTTACCGATAGATTCTTTTATACCGAAGACGTAATATATAATTTTACGAAACAATTAAATTTTGAGGATATTGCTATTAAAAATTTTGTAAACTTAGAACATATTAAGTCGCTTTTATTTCATAAGAATATTAATTACATTGCTAACTCAACTATGTTCATAATTGTAGTCGTCATATTCAGTTTAATAGTAACCCTAACCAGAGAAAACAGAAATCTTAAACTCTCAATAAAAAATTCCTAAATGTAGTAAAATTCAGGAGAATTTTAAATCTAACCGGGGAGAGGTTACATACTCCAACAAGATTTTCCCACACCTCTTCAAGGTGAACGAACAAACGTGTAGAGACAATGTTGCAACGATATCTATTATCACACAGCAAGTCGCCACGCGCATTTCCGAATTTGCTGAGTTAGCAAGATATGAATAGATATAAGGGAGTGACAGATTGTCACCCAGTTAGTTAGTAAGTTGTGTAATTTGAGTTCACTTGAAATAAAAATAAAAAATAATTTTTTTTTCGCGCACAGCGAATTGAATTGTTTAATTCGTATAACCGCAGACAATGATGGCTACATTAAAAATTTTGCAGAGAAACCTGCACCATGCTAAACGTGCCTAGTACACCTTCAACCAACGATGCGCAAGAGAAAACATCGCCCTATGACTAACTCAAGAACCTTGGACTATTGAGGGTAAGATATTTTGCCTCAACAATAATGGTTTTAGACCGAGGGCTGCTTTACTGATCAGTTCCAAAATTAAATATCTCTCATTCCAGGGTTTAAGACCAGAGATTTAGTGGCAGCGATAATCGAACTACCTCAGGGCATTGAAATGCAAGAATTTGTGTGTGCCTCAGCCTGCTTCCCCGGGGACATAGATGTGATTCCTTCTGTTCTTGTTCAGGACCTGACCGAACTGTGGCAACGTCGCAATCGGCATCCTATTCTTGGATGTTATGAAAGAGATGAGTTACTTTCAAATTATATTTTTTTTTTAAATCTGGTTTTAGGTAATGGGACTTGACCCCAATATCTCGTCTCCCTTTCTTCACACTCTTATCAAGAATTGGCATGTGTCAGATGAAGCATCCTTATCGAACATATGTACATATGATTCAATATAGGAATAGGACGCAATATCGAACAGGGTCAAATTATTTAGATACATGAAGAAACTCACAAACGAGTACTTTTCAAGAAAATCTCGCTATCAAAGCTGACTCACTGTACAGTCCATTGGAGACGTAAATGAGGCAGCGGATTAACTAAATTATTTTCATTATCTTATGATTTAAATGTAGCTGCAAGTTAAAACGCAATATGGTTAAAAGGTGTATACCATGGTGGAAGCCTTAACTTGATCAGATGATGAGAACAAATTTGAATAAATCCAAACACAACTGTAATTGTGACCTATACAAGTTCACTTTAACCAACTTCAATAAACAATTAAGAAAGTCCAAAAGAGCTTCCTGAAGGAAAACTGCCAGAAATTTCGCGTCTTTCAAAAGTTATCTCAAAAGACTCTTCAAATAGTCCTATTACAAAAAGAAAATGGTACTTTCACTGTTAGTAGAGAGGAAACTCTAAAAATGCTACTTAAGGTTCATTTCCCAGACTCGACCTCTTTAAACAACAAAACATATAAAGCACCTGGATCACCAGCACTGATTCAAAAAGTCTGATCCAGATTCATCCCACTTTAGCCGCCTTATTTAGGTATAGCTTCAACTGATTAACCTAGTGAAATACCTAAATCTTATTAACCCATAAGTCTCACATAATTTTTTCTGCAAACCATGGAGACTTATCGATTTACACATCAAATACCTTATCAACAGAAATTCAACTCTGCAACCTCACTAATATGCATACAGGAAAGAAAGATCTACAGAAGGCACTCTACTAAATTTAGTAACATAGATTAAAAAGGTCTACCTGAAAGAGGGGAATGCAATGTGTGCCTTCCTAGGTATTGAAGGTGCCTTTGATAATACCGGATATGAATCCATTTCGTAAGCCATGTACGAAAAGGGTATTGACAATCCCATTAACCGTTGAGTTAAACCGTGTCTCGTAAGCCGGAAAATCTCTCTAGCTGTGAGACTAAAATCTCTGTCTCAGCCGTCAAAGGTTGTCCTCAACGAGGTGTTCTCTCACCGCTCTTGTGGTCACCGGTCATTGATGGCCTACTAGTAAAGCTTAGTAATCTAGGCTATCATAGGATATGCCGACGACTTATTCATAATAGTGAAGAGTAAACACGTTTGCTGTAAGACGCAGACTGTTCTAAAGATAGTAAATGACTGGTGCGTTGAAGAAAATCTCTCAATCAATCCCAGTAAAACTATACTTGAGCCCTTCACTCGTAAAATAAATCTGAGTCTTGACCATATCTCACTTAAAAGTAGAGTAATTGTGTAGCTCAATGAAGTAAAATATCTTGGAATAGTTCTCGATAAAAAAAAAACTAAATTGGAATTCACATGTTAATAATAATACCAAAGCGACTAAAGCCATGAGGAATTGGCGTCGTATGTATGGTAACACCTGGGGATTAAACCATCATACAATGGTGATACGACCCAGCAGTATGGTGGAACAAAACAAAGGAGAAATCTGCCGTACAAAAGCTGCAACAGCGGAATGCACATATGTCCCACAGCAGCTATAGATGCCTTCATTGGTTTAACGCCACTCCATTTCTTTGTAAAAAAGATGGCAATTCGCAGCACAGTCAAGCTATTACAAACAGGAGAGATTAATCATTCAGATCACAAACATAAACGATCGGTTACCTAAGACACCAAACCGAGAAGCATGGACCTACAAAAACCCCATCTATAAACCTTACAGGTACCAAGTGCTCATATTTGGACCAAATACCATAATATCGCTACGCTACCAATGAAAAAAATTTCCGGGTATTTTAAGCGGAAATACATCCTATTCAGATGTGCACAAATCTCATCCTCGATAAGGGAATGAAGAGTGTCCCCGTATACTCACGGACAGTCGACCAGCCATTAAAGCATTAGGCCCTAATCTCATTGACTCCAAATCAGTCATGCAAATCAGTCAATGCTCTACAAGATATCTCCCATAAGAACAAAGTAAAACTTCATATAGGTCATATATTGAGCCCATTTGTAATATCTCGAATTCAGCAATTAACTCGGGAATAAAGAGTTGGGAGAATAAAGTGTGTATATCCTATTGGGAAACATCCCAAGGTTTCGCCAGACTAAAAGAGCCATCAAACCCTTTCGCAAAAAATCAAAAGAATCCCTACAATTCAAAAGGGATGGTATCAGAAGACTCGTTGGATTTCTAACCGGACACTGCCACCCTCGATATCACCTACACAAAGTGGGCCTTATTCAGGAAAACTGAATGTCGTCTTTGCATGGAAGATGACAAAACTGCGGAACACGTTTTATGTGAATGCATGGCTCTAAGTGCCTTAAGGAGACGTCTCTTCCTTAGAAAAAATTTTAATCCCTGGGGTATCCTCAATTTCATAATAAGAGTTGAGCCTCTCTTAGCTTCGTATTACTGATTTTGTGATACCTACAAATTGCCGGATCAGATATTTAGAAACACAAAAATAGATACAAACTTCTGTGAATTTTATGACTCGAAAAAAATCTATCTGCAACAACATATACAACATTATACACATATGTAACTTGATTTTCATGACTCTGCGTACTCAATTGAATGTATCAAATGAAACTTCATATTTAAATTTTATCATCACCCCAATTACCTTATACAATAGAAACAAAAAGTGCATCTCTTCCAAGAACCAAATCTTATCGCAATTCCCAACATATAAATAGAATCAAAAGCATACCCAGGTTTAGATACACTTACTTTAGGAACAAACTATCGAATTATCTAGAGAATTTAATTTTTCAAAATGCATTTCAAAAACTAACGGCCATCGGGGTACAACGCACAGAACTATACAAACATACCTTTGACGAACCACCGCAAATGTCATACAACTGCGCCGTTCCCAAAATCTATTTTCACCTCACCACGCCACCCATGGCAGTCGATGAAATTTTCGAAAATGCATTTCATCTCGAAAAAACCAAAAGAAAAACTTGTAGTACTTCCGTATTCTTAAATTCATCAAGATATGCAATTAATTTGTGAAAATAGAAAATATTCCCTAGAAAAGTAGATGCGTTCGGATGCGTTGTAGTATCTCAAGTCCCCATACAAAATGGCCAAGTCAATTGGTACGCATGTACTCACCATTGTAGTTCGGTTGGTACCAGGCAACGCCACGGCTTGGCAAATGGCATACATCCGCTTTGGATGGGCATTTTGCTTGCAAAGAGTTTCACGTACTCGCATGCGTCGCCAAGCGTTGCTTGTTACTGTATTCGTGCGTTGGCCAACGTCGATGCGCGTGAGTTTCTCTATCTGCTACGCTGTAGTAGGTACACAACTTGTACGGGTAGGTATCTCGTATCTACGTCAATTTTCGTTCTATGGAGAGCACGTTCGTTCTGTGGATGGATGGATTATTGGGTTGGTATATTGTGTAAGAAATGAGGAGAAGTGTGACGGGAGACTGGCTTTACACTCTGTAGGTATACTCAGCACAGCACTATACTTTGCATCTGTGAACGAAAACGGCTGCCTGATGGTTGGGATAGCAAATACGAGTAGAGTATATCGTGGACATATGCCTATGTGTGCCTGATATTGGACTGTGCGCTGAATTTGCCTTCGGATTAGGTCGTTAGACTTGGCTGTGTATGACGAAGGCAATTGAGAAACCTACCCAACAGTGTTGCTTGGTATCAAGTTTTTTCTCGATTTTTTTTTGTGCCTTCTATCCATCGTTGGTTATTCTACTCCGTACTGTGGCACAAAGGGGGTTGATTATGATTTGATAGGTGTTGACGGGGCTGATTTGTCATACAGGAATTTCGAATACTATTTTAAGAAATTTCCTTTTAATTTTGCTTCTTCTATGCATACACTTATGTTTCTTATTCTTTTTTTTTTGTGGATCAATAGTTTGTTTTATGGGTCTTAGCATAAGGCAACTGCTTTTTGTTAATTGTACATATGTACCTATTTAATCTCAAGCTATCAATACAATAGGTACAGTACGTGTATTCATATGTATGTTAATAGCTACCTACGTTATTTTTGGAAAAGGATTTTTAGTAATCTCTACTTTTTCTCTTCGACTAGTGATAAAATGTAGGTACCTACGAGTAGGTACCTACTTAATAGCTTTGTTTAGAAAATTTTTTTGATTGCCTGAAGTACATAGGTATAGATAACATTTGGGCACTAGGTGCCCTATATCAGCAGAATAGAATCCGTCTAACATCATTCGTGTCCAACGCTCCGTCGTATATTGTACAGGGTATCCGGGGGCAGATATTATATATATGTACATATGTATATATATGTATTTGTAAACGTGAACAAACGTGGGCCTCGTCACCCTCCGTCATTTTCATTATGTTCTTGCACCATTTGAATCTTAAAAACAGTCCATAAACTTGTCGGCACGCACTCATGTAAGATTCGCCTCTTTTACGCACACTTTATATGATTCAAATGAGCCCCCCCCCCCCCCCACAATAGTTTATAACTTCTTGAGACATTCACATTTTAAAACATACATAAATTTACCACCGGACACCCTGTGTCCGAGTCATGTACGACCACTTTCGTTTTTGACCTCATACTGCTGATTATTTTCTCTTAGGACTCTTAGTTCTAGTTGATAGGGTGCACTGAATCAAGCATAGACAGTTCCATTCTGAAAAATATCTACTCAACATAAGAAACGTCCTGAATTCTAATGTTCTTCATTTAATCCTGAAATGTAAAACAGCTCAAGATTTTCTTCATCAATACAAACGTGTTCACATATTTCATGAAGAACTTTACTTTCAGAGCAACTAAAGGTACTTTATCCAATAAGAGTTAGTGTTTCTGCTTCATGAAGCAAAACTAGGATGATAAGTCTCATATAAAGTTAACTTGGTAACTATTGATAGGGGCAATTGATTAGCGTTTTAAACCCAACAAAAAATCAGGTTTTCGTAGCAACAGGTCCACTGGTGATCTGATGGCATGTCTCTCCGAAAAGTGGAGCCAAAGCGTACATCAATCTGGCGAAACCAAGAAAGTTGCACTTGATATTTCTAAGGCATTTGACAGAGTTTGGCATTAGGCGCTTTTGTCGAAAATGCGTGCATCTGGGATCCATTACTCTATTTTTCAAAAGATTGGAAATTACTTTTCGGAAATTTCAATCCAAGTTGTCTTGGATGGTTTCAAGTCGGATATATACAAAATAAATGCTAGTGTGCCCCAGGGCTCCGTTCTGTCTCCGACAATCTTTTTAATGTTCATTAATGATCTCTTGTCTGCTACTTCTAATCCAATATCTTCCTTTGCTGATGACAGTACTTCCTGCTTTTCATATTCATTCCCGAAAGGGAACGGGAGCGTATGTTAAGCTCATTAAATTCCGATATTAACAGCATAACCAATTGGGGAACTATCAATAGAATGGAATTTAATGCTTTCATCCGCTCAAAACTGGAGTACAATACCCACATCTGGTCGAGTGGTCCTAAAATATCTCTGCACCTGCGAGATAGGATTCAAAACCGTGAGATAAAACTCATAGGTGATACTAATATCAGTCAATCAATTAATACCCTTGAATACCGACGTAATGTCTTCTGTCACACCACCAGTGCTCCATAGAAATCAACAATAGCATTACGCCTCTTCAAACCTTCAACCGTAATATCCGTCTAGCTATGAATGCTCACTAGTATTCCCTCAACCCCACTTTCGGACGAACTCTGAAATATCGTGATTCGTTCCTAAGCCGTACAACTCGCTTATGGAATGCCCTACCCAGCTCTCTATTTCTTAGTCATTGTAACATTCAGACATCGGTATTTGTTTTTTCTTCCTCCCCGATTTTCCTTCGCCTGTGCTTTGTACAAACATATTTAGGGTACTCAAATCCCTTGAGCGCGCAGTAATTATGAAAAAAAGCCTAAGTAATTTAAATATTTTACAACGTCAAACTTGAAACTAACTCGTATATTTACGGATGGTTGATAGCATTTATTGTACTTAGTATTGTCCCATTTTAGCAGTCCCTCACTTGATACTATCAAATGCTTCACTTACAACTTGATGTGTTGTAGTATTCTGGATAATTACCATATGTCACTGGACCCCCGATGCTCTTGAAATTCCGCGGATCGGGGCATTGGTGTCCATTCGCTCTACATATCCTAGCCATCTCAGACGGCTGATGTGCAATTTTCTGACTACCAAGATGTCGCTGTACAGCTCGTATAGTTCGTCATTGAATCTTCTCCTCCACGGGTTTTCAGCGCAAACGGGACCGAGGATTTCTTCATTCGCTTTTGATAGAATCCATGCTTTAGCGCCATAAAGTAGGACAGGAATGATCAAGGTCTTATATAGAGTCTCCTTTGTTTCTCGGAATGGTGCCCTACTACACAATTCCCTTCTTAACCCAAAGAAACAGCAATTGGTAAGAGTGGTTCTTCGTTTTATATCTGCTGAGGTGTTGTTGGCAGAATTTACAGCAGAATTATGGCTGTCGATTTTTGTCCAATTCGTCGATGTAGTGTGTCCTTTCCTGTTGACAGCATATACTTCATTTTGGCCTTATTTGCAGCTGAATTCATTCTGGTAGCTGGCGTTTCAATATTATCGAGCGCCCCGGTGACACCCCCCTCCGGATCCGACGGAGTGTGAAGATTTGGTCGATTGTGGACTGTTCTTGCCTGAAACCGCACTGATAGGGGCCAATCACATTGTCGGCGAAGGTTTTCAGAAGTTCACACAATATGGCAGATAAGATCTCGTATGTGTTGTTGAGGGGACTTATACGAGTACCTCTATAGTTGGAGCAGCTGAGGGGGTCAATTTTCTTACAGATCGAGCAAATAATACTGAGATTCCTTTTATCAGCATATTTTCTGACCAGATCTCAGAAATGAATTAGTGTAGGCTCTCCACAAAGTCATTTCCAGCAGCTTTGAATATCTCGCCGGTAATCTGTCAGCTGCTTTGTTGCTTTTCAGTTTATATATTGTTATCCTTACTTCGTTTTGGTCAGGTGGACGGAACTCTTGGCTATTAGTTCGTCAAGTAGACCAAGTATTAAAGTTTAGATATGGCTATCTTCACTTGGAATTGGGTGGGGAAAATTGTTGGCTGTCATCGTCTGTATGAGTGGACCATTCTGCCTGACAGCGGAAGTTATGTAAATGACTCCCAGCTCATACATCTTAAAATTATAGAAGAGTTAAAACAAATACCAGGACAAGATATGATAACCCCACTCCCAGATCCTCATTGTAAACTAGCCAATATACAGATACCAGCCGAAAAGGTACCAGCCTAAGGAAATTGGTAACGTGGATAAAATACAAAAACAAGAAATATTGACATGCCTCAATAGTACGGAAACCATACGTATTGTGTGTCCAATTACAGTTTTCGAAGTCATTCAAATCTTAATCTCAGCACGTTTTTACCATGCTTATGTCTTGTACACTTCTCTTATTTTTCAGTTCTTGGTTATCCATGATTTTTACATATCCTGAGTTCATTCATCGGGTTCAATTTAACATTCATTAAACATCGTTGTGAAGTATCCTATTGTTGTGAATACTAAATTAATGAATTGATGTCTATTCAGACATACTGGTACATCCATATACCTCACTTCAAAATACCGTTATCTATCATATTAACACAGTCGTCCAGGTAGTCCTGATGTTCTACTTATATATATCTATTCTAAACTGCTCACATAGATTAGAAATATTATATGTAGAACAATGTTGAACTCACACTCTAGTTTGCTCTTTCCGGAGCCTCGCAACACTTTGAACTTTTTCGATTATAATATAGACATATAGTATAATCGAATGCTTGGCTATTCATATCATTTCTAATACAGAGACAACGACAGTGGATCATACTATTAGTCTTATCGCTGATTTGCTGGGCCGCTCTATTTAGTACTTTTAATTTGTCTACTACTTTTTCATCTACTAATTTGTTATCACAGTATACTATTATCAGTGTTATTGCTAGAAACTGTTTTGTTACAGTTATTATAATATTCTAATATTCATATGGACTGGGGAAAAACTAAGCCATAACACTTTTGTATGAATTCATTAATTCTATTCTCTCCAAATATTTTGCAATTACCACCATTCCGATGCCATCCGCAAAATCTTTCATTTCTCATCCTTTATTATATCAATATTATATTTAACAAGATTGGTCTCAGTACATATCCCTTTCGAGTTCTACCTCTCACAAGATATTTTTAAATCTCTTGTTTTTTGCCGAATAGAGTTGTCTGTACCCAAGTGAAATTCCATCGTTGTAGAAGGCTAGATAGTGTGTTTCACAGTTTGCTGAGGGCGAATCCATATTGCTTCTCCTTATCTCTGGCGATATAGCGGTAGTTCATAGTTTTTGACCTAAAGATATTTTGTACGTGTTTTTAGCTTCGCTCATTACAAGGCTTATTTCTTTTCCTGCGGATATTATGAACGCCATTGCCACTTAATTCTACCTTCCAGATTACCTACTAAAATAAACAAGAATCCCCTCATTGCTGATTTCCAAATGAGAGATTTGGTAACATGTACACCTAGTAAGCCCGATCACAAAAGTGCATAGTGTGTTTTTTAGGACCTCCTCGCAGTTGAATACAACATACATAAATATCTATCACGTAAGTTGCTGAAGATAGATGCCGTTTCAGGTGAGGCGAACACAAAACATTAAGTAACACCTCGAAATATAAAGAAATGCTACAAAATAGAAGGAAAACTTCAAGCAGATTGGAATAAGAGACGATTATTTTAGGCGCCCCAACGCAAAACGAGGTACCTGAAGAACGAATTGCGAACACTAGGAGCAACTTGTAGGTTGTTTTTTGGATAATCACTCAAAATTGATGATATTTTCGCACCAAGCCTCGGAACAGTTTTGGTCCAGAAACAACATGTTACTGTCAAACAATAGAAAAAATAGTCTGTCTGGATATTTCCTTATTCAACTTAAACTCTAAAGGACCTATTGTTGATTTAACCTTTCCAAGGAAGCTTTACGGTAGAGCGAATTCGATTTATTAGGTGTCCTTAATTAATTGGAGATACATCTCATAAACATCTCACTGTTGAACAAATTTAAAGATCATGACCATCTTTCTAGTCCTTGTATTAGAATATCAGACAATACCTCCTCAATATGGGAGAATTTCAGTAAGGCAGTTTTAAGAAAGGGTGGAAACTGTGCAGTACTGCAGTACTGCCTAACAGTATTAATCTTAAATGACAATAATTTGATTTAAGCATAGTCACGATTGGAAGCTGACTTACATATAAATTACTTTGGCTAACACGCCATCACCTTAGCCCGACGAACCATAATGAAAATCTCGACGGAAAAATAACAAGAGACCCTAGGTAACAACCTGAAGACACTTCATAGATCGCGTTTGTTGAATTATAGACAACTGTCAGGCATATGTCCGACAAAATTTAAAAAAAAATCCAACCATTCTTTTTTTTTAACATTCAAAGCCATAGAACTATTGAAAATATACATTTTTCTTGTTTCTGTGATTTTTATCATTCATTTTTAGAAGTTGTTTTCGGATTTTTTATCAGATGACCGCGAATGTTAGTAATTATCCAAATTTGTTACAAATAATTTCCAGTGGTCAGGGTCACTCATAATTACATATTGAACAATAAAAACAGATTTTTGCTTTTCCAAAATAAAAATAAAAACATATAGTTTTACGAGTATGTCTCAAATTCACGTAAGCGACAAAGGCCATACTTCGAAATACGGTCTTATGTCACTTGAAAATAAGTCATGCCACCGATGTTAATATTTTGGAATATTAATACATAGTCGAAACACAAAAGACAATTGTCAAGAAAATCAGTCAGTTACTGAGTTTAGGTTTAAGATTTGGCCTTGGGGAAACTTCAGTTTGAAGTCGAGGCATCTTTAGTGCTAAAAGTATCTCACGGAAATTGAATAAATGCTGGAAGTCAAGGGTCTTTCAAAGGTCGCAGCTACATGATTTTTTTTTAAATAAAACATGTAAATACTTAGATTTTTTCTAGTGTTTTCATTTTTATAAAAATATTGCTATATGTCAGCCACGATCATACAATACAATAAAATTGTACACGTGTCTATTTCACAAATGTCAAAGATGACATGAAAAATGGTAGCTTTCAGAAATTATTCACTACTGACATCTAGGCGCGAATTTTGATAGGCCCTTTACTATCATTTGGGAATAATGGACTCTACCAATCCTGTCTAGAAGAAAATTTAAAATAGCCTGCTGAAAGCCAGCCGTAAGGCTGCCACAAAGCTTATGAGAAAGAAGAAAAGAAAGAACTATTTACAAACCGCAAAAACGGTGTTTAGGCTAAAAGACACCATCAAGAAATCCCTGCAATCATTTTGTAGGCATCATATTTACTCAGATTCAATCTGATAGACGAAGATTTGGAAAATAGCCGATTCATCCCACTAGAATGGGAAATCAGCAATTTAAGACGGCGTGCTCTGCGTGCAAAACCTTAAAGCAATTAAAAGGAATCAAAAACAGCAGTCTTCAAGATACGAGTATGATACAAAATTAATTTTTTCTGATAAATTTGCTGAATTTAAAAGCATTTTCACCGCATCTCCATAATTTATCTCATCGTCAGCGAAAGCTCAGAAACAATACATTTTACACATATTTTTCGTTAACTTTCAGCATCCTTCCTGAATTTAATTTCCCACCTTTCGATCTCATCCAAAGAATATATTTTTAATTACATTCAATGAGTTCTTGTGGAAGCACGAAATTTGACTTATTACACCACAGTATAGTGAAATGGTAGTGGACAACTTATTCGTATATAACAAAGCCCATCGTACAAAACCAAAAGTGAAAATGCTTCATGTTTTTTTTTCACTCATATAGTGAACTAGTCCCTTGTAATCTTCATTGAATTTTCAAATTTTTCTTCAAATAATTCAAATCATTTTAATTATATAGAGAAGCGGCATCCATTCTGTCCACGGTTAGTATGAATATGCAATGATTCCAATGTGAGCTCATGAGTTACAGATAAGATGTTCATGAGTATATTAAGCTGCTGAGCAAAAACAATGTTCCATTGAGACAACACTAAACAATCCAGAGTTTTTTCTGCTGAGAGACAGTAACCACCTCCAATCCAACCATCAATAGAGCCATTTACACAATAGCAGTCCTTACACATGTTTACACATGTTTAACTCTTTATAAAATCTCTCATTTCTCTTATATCATTTTCTATGACCCAATTGCGGTCAAGGATCTAGATCCCTGAACTGAATTTAAAGTGGTTAAAGGATAAAGTGATGCCTAAAGCGAAGCGAACCAGCTCCATAAGAAGGTCGTTGAGCAAGGTCATCGAATCTCAAAGTCCAGATATACCAATGGTTATACCTTCCCACGAGGCCTTAATAGCTTTTCTGATGAAAGTTGCAACTTAAAAAGTTATAAACAAATTGATATTAAACAATCTTAGTTTTGGATACCTACGAGTACATTAAAAAAAATAAAATCCTAAAGAAACTTTCAACTGATAAGTTTCCGATATTTTGTTAAAGGATCTTCGATAACCGTTCACAGAAAGAGCAGCAATATTGGCAGTGTTGCAAGAAAAAGTAAAAGCAAAAGGCCACCTATTCGACCGTTTTCTTACAGGTTATTCACCGAGTCTATGTGGAATGTCATACTCGTATATTCGTAAGAAACGTTCATTCCCTAAATTTGAATAATTGTTTATAGACTGTTTTTCTATTATTGTACATTATATTGCATTTTCAATCCTTTCTTTGCTTAAAATTAAGCTAGTCATAGAATGGAACGATATTTTCATACACCGTTCGAGCATTATTTATTCTGAAAACTCTAGAATGGCTGATCGATATCCATCTTTTCAGTGATACACAAATCTTTGATGCAAAGATAAATCGGTGAAGTATACAACGGTAGCATTTCTAGGCGTAATAACTGAGACCTTTTCCTCTTGAAACCAGGCTTAGTCTTTTTCCGCTGTGTTCTTGGGGTCGTTATCTTGTTGGAACTTCCAACGTCTTAAGCCCAAGGCAGCATGACATATTCTAGTATTTCTACATATTTTTCCTGAGTCACGATCTCTTTAATCCAAATAATGGTCCTACAGCAAACCGGGTGTACCTCGGTCGTCTTACATAATGCCTACTATCCGAACTAAACAAATTGACTTTTGTTTTGTCTTTCTAGAGAATATTTTTAAAGCTATTTTTACTCTGATGAAGTCACGATTGGGTCACCTTTAGCCATTCGCACTATTTGTCCGTCTAGAGTATCAGACGTTTTCTTCTTTCTTTGGACTTTTTTTTTGCTTAATGCATTCGTTGTCACACTCTCTGAGTAGGACATCGTTTCCACAATGATTTTATATGTTTATCAGTTAGAGCGAAGCTCCTGGATAAAACGTCTCTCTTTATCGGTGCAGTGCTTGACATGAACCATTATTTCGGAAAAATCTTAACAATTTATACTATAAAAATTCCTTTGTTTTTTAAGGAGTTTTGCTAATACACATTTTTTTTCCACCGCAAATCAATGTCAAGTGCAATCTTATCTCGTCCGGACTCACTAAGGAACACTTTTAAGAACCAATGATTTGCAATTTCTTTTTGAAATGCAGCTGCATAAAAAGCACCATCATACGAGTATGTTAAGATCGATTTAGGTAGTCTTGCTATAAATGACATTTTAAGCTGAAGATTCACTCACACCTATTATTTTTTCCACCACTGTATGTATAACCATCTCAATGACTTCAGCTATAGAGACCATATGTATAACTTTTTACTATTGTGACCTAAAGTGACCTTCGTTTGACCTTGAAAATGGGGCTCAAGGTCAAACTCGTGGTCACCATCTTATGTCCTCTTCAGAACCTTGTGACTTTTGTCTGAAACATTTTTCGCGATATCGCGTATTTTTCGAGTAATTTGAATGTCTCAAGTTAAAAAACTCACCCAGTATATTGATGAATCCACGTTTCAGCTACTGCGACGTAAAGACGTTTACAATAGACTTGACGATGACAATTCATCTTCCAATACTAAATACAATAGATATATCACGTACTTTATGTATTTTTTTTATCAGCGACTCAATCGGGCGCCTACGAAATCTGTATAACTCCTGCTGATACAACCAAAATGAAATTCAGTGAACCACTTATGAACTATTCCACGCGACGAAGCAAACTTCCTATAATACTTTTTAAGTTTTCTTTACCTTCTTCGATATTTTTTCCGCTAAAGACATAAGTCTTAATCAAAACACGAAATTCAGTTTCACATTAAAAACAACTATATAACCGGCCTTCGGATCTTCATAACATTTTAGTAGTAATACTAAAGGGTGAGCAGATAAGAACGAAAGAAAAAAAAATAAAATAAAACAAAAACGGTGTGAGATATAAAATTGATTCTGGCTTTATTTTGAAGCTACGTTCATGCCATTATGTGCGGAATAGCACATTATTGTGCCAAATGTTGGCCTCGAGCTCGTCCAAAGTCGTTGGATTGTTAGCGTAGACTAAGAAATAGACGTAGCCCCAGAGAAAATAATCGAGTTATGTCTAATCGCATGATCGCGGCAGCAAATTGATGAACGCTCTCCGTGAGATGACCCAGCCGTCAAATTTCTCCTTCACAACTTCGAGCGTTGTGTCACTTATATGGCATGTAGAGCCGTCTTGATATAACGTTATTGTAGAGCTCTGACTATAGAAAGTCGGTAAACATCGCTCTATACCTGAGACCATTGACGGTAACCGTGTCTCCTTCCCCATTTCGAAAGAAATATAGGTCAGATGATGCCGCCATGCCATAAACCGCACCAAACAGTCAACTTTTGTGGATGCATTGACGCTTGGCCGAACACTTGTGGATTGTGTTCGCTCGTTCGAGAAGATGATTTTTTGGCTAACATCCGGATCTCCGGCGCCCAATTAGCGACCTAACGGCATTGTCTATGGTCGTCTGGCTTCAATTCTTGCGGCATCATAGTCTTATACGGATCAATCCAACTCCAACTGCAAGATAAGCCGGGTTGACTTTCTGGCGATGCCCAATTCAGCTGATCGGCGCCGAATCGACATTTATCTTCGATACTGGCTGCTACAGCCGTTATGTTTTCTTCATTTCGCACCAATCTCTATCTGGTTGGTGGCTTAAGATTCAAAAGAGTGTACTCACGCGCAAACTTTTCCACGGTGCGAAGAATTGCGTGCACACTAAAGCCATGATTACGACCGACCTCACGTTGCGTATTTACAACCGAGCCGGAATTTTAATAACATTTTTAATAATTTTCCCACGTTCTCCAAGCGTAAAACGAGGCATGAGGAAATTGCAAACCTTATTGAATATTTTAACAGCTGGATGTCATTGGTAACTTTGACAGCTGATGAAACATAACATTTGGAAAAACAAAATCGCTATCTGGTCACCCGTTACAAAGAACGAAAAACCTAAAAAAAGTAGTTTAAAGCCGGATTGGTAGTAGAAGCCATTGAATTATCAGCCTAATACTTGACAAGAACCTCGAAGGTCTAAAAATAGTAAATTTCACATTTTAGCATAAACATCCACCCGAGAGCTTGATTCAAACTGAGTGAAAAAGACATTTCAGTGGTACAATCTAAAAGAATATATGTAGTATGTACTTGCCCTGCTATCTGCTTGGATACATAAACTCTAGTCGTACATGCTACATTGTGTCTTCCTCATTACAGCTTCCCTTTCTCATCACAAATCTATTTTCTCCAACTAACTTCTGTGGTACTAATTCGCCCTATTCTTTAGCTGAACCTCTCTGTTCTGTTATAAAAACCGCTCTCAATTCAATAACACTGTTTGCCCAACTGCCTATATACCAGTGTGATGTATTCTGAACGATAGGCAACAGTAGTCTAGGGTTACCAGATCACGTTCCTTAAAAATCCCTCATATAACACAAACAAAATATCCCTATCCCAAACTCATCAATCTGAATTCCATCCTACTAAAGAGCATGATAAAATATAATACAGTACAGGTGGATGTATCTGTCTTCAAAGAATAATATGTTTACATAGGGCCATTCCCGGTGAATCTTCCCTTGGTATTCATTTCATTTCATTTTCGTTTTAAATGCATTTTTATTTGAATTCATTAATTAACTCTCAAATGCTAGACAAAAAAAAAACTTAAAAATTAACTTAATTAACTTAAAATTTATCTTATTCTAACTTACTAGCCCCATGTGGGCACTCTAAGTTAAACCTAACGCTTAAACTATGTCTTTCAACGTTTCTTACAGTACAATTATTACTTGTGTATCTATTAGAATTAAAACTAAGAAAACGATTTTTGTTCTGAAAAAACTTAGTAACATGTATACGCGTATATGGTATGGACGATTTTTTTGTTTTATCATATTAAAAAACTTGAAACTAGAACTTACCATCTACCTATAAACTAAAATAAAACATATCCTACTTATCCTACTTAAACTAACTATGTATACATAATCCATATATATATATTTTTTATATATAGGTTACCCCTTAAATTATTAGAAGTAGCCATCTCTTTTGTTCTCATAATTTTTTTTTTGTTTATTTTTATTTATTAACTTTTTTGATGTTTGTGTTTTTATTTTCTTAAAACTACTCTAAACCGACCTAAAGCTATGTAAGCCGGCCACGGCTAAAAAACTATTAAAAAACTACCCTGTATTGGAGGAATTCGACAAAGAAGCTTGCTCTCCTTCAGCAAGCCACCAAAATTGTTGGCGCTGACAAGGAACATCCTTAATGTCGCGACTTCCTACCGTCCTACGTGTGCGACGTCTCTGTCCTAGTTAAGTCGCCTGTCCGCAACTGTTCGAGCGACGTGGAAGATTATCGGCATCGCTAATCTATGCTGAATTCATATCGAGGTAGAGGAACGCTTCTGGAGGAGTAAAGCCGTCAAAGCGTAGCGTACGCTCTCATGATATATATAATTGGGGTAGTACGCCGCGGAGATCAAGTTGTTCGATGAGGTCATTGCTCTTGCATGTGCCTTCGAGTCAACTTACTGACGAAATTCAACGTTTAACTTCTGCTGAGTTAGTTCGAAAGGCTACCTCGAACCCAATTGGAAAGATGAATACACTGAATCTTGTCCTATCCTATGTAAGGAAACAATGGACTTAAACAAAATAACATCTCCAACTAGGCGAGGCTCGAAGGAATGAGTGAAAGCTGTTCATTTTCCAGCACTGGGCTTTAAAAATTGTCACGACACGAAGTTGAAAGGTGACATTCTTGAGGAACTCCAGATGAAACCGTAATGTGTCCAGAAACAAAAGATCTAAGGACAATCTTATATTGCAGTTCTGTTAAACAAAATTCAAAATCCGGAGGATAAGCCCGATAAAAAGCAAGAGTTTTGAGCTTAAGAGGTTAGATTTCTTGCAAAATTTGCAAAAATTTTACCAAAATCGATGGTATTGCATCGATTTCTTTTCCACTGTCCGCAGATAATTAGAGTCTCTTCCATTTGTACGTGCCGCCTAAGGAAATGTTTTCCCTTAATGTGTTATTCCCCGGGTGGGAATCGAGGACCCTTCGGCTCGGAGTATTCATTTGTTCTATGTGTTTGTGACGTACAGGCGACCGCTCCTCACTTTTCTGATAAGGTCGATAAGGTAGAGTTTACCATAGTCCGTGCTATCTTGCCCTCAAATCAAAAGCTTTTAAATAATCTTGCGTTCGAAAGGATCAAGAAGATCAGTTTGTCTAACGCCATGTTTATGTGCCAGAACGCAGGATTGGCATGACAAGGGCTTTCTATATTCTCCTATTCTCCTTAGCATTGCCTTATTACTAAATTTCCTTCTTAGACCAAATAAACAGCTATTGGCAAGAGTAGCACTTCATTGGATTTCAGATGAGGTGTAAATATCAAAGTTAATACCGGAAATCCCTAACTACCACATAGTTATAACTACGACATTTGGTCCGATTAGTCAATGGTTTGCTTTCGTTCTGTGCGTCCGACAGTTATATACTATATAGTTTTGTTCTCTCAGTCACTAATAAACACACATTTTGCCACTCACTTTGCAATACTTGCAAACGAACAGTACTCACTTTGTTCTGTCAATAATTTCGATATCATCAGTATTTGTCAAGGCATGACAGCCCAACACTTTGTCTTAACCAATTTTTAACACCAAATATCTCGAAGATATTGCTTCTGACCTTTACGGAGCATATATAAACGTCATTCTGCACAATCTGACACGTTTTGCAGGGATGCCAAGACATAGCTCATTTCTATAATTTTTCTACAATAGGCTTGCCTGAAATAAAGATTTACTTATTATTATTTTATTTTATTATTATGCTTCATATGAGGCTTCAGCTTAGATTAAGGGGTGCTAAATAACGATCTGGATTTTTTAGGTTTTGTATACGATCTATCATAAAGGCTGTCGTAGCCGGTCTTATTGCTTTGTCATCTTCTTTTTATTTTTTGGTAAAACTTCCAAATAATTTTATTGATTGATAACTTATCCACTTCTCGGTCAAGCCTACCTTATGCTCCATGTTCTTCCCACCTTTTTTTTCTCGTAGAGCGCAAGAATCGCTTTCGTTGTCCTATTTTAAGACAGGTAAAGAGTAACACAAAAGTTGCGGTGTTTCTAGTGATGCCATTGTTCGTCAGTGCTCGATACAGGTTACAGGTACTAATCAAGATACTGGGAAATACCAGATTAGCGAATTTTTTTCCAGTACACTTGCACAAGGCATTTCTCGCCATGGGGTGATCGTAACATAATCAAGTTGATTGATGGCTTTATGATCAGGTAATTGCCGTTTTCCTTTGTCAATATTGAGGTGAGAAAACAGTGTAGTTATATCCCATATGTCGTTTAATATAATATTCTAAATACGTTTTCAGGCACGATATCTTGTAAATTATAATGTGCGGATTTTTATAGATGAGGAAAGTTAGGGAAGATGAGAGAAGTCTAAGAGTCACTTATGAAACCAATGGTGTCCCCAGTAAGCTGATAACTATAGATTGGTCGAAAACTGTAGACCTTTTAATAACAAAGTGGAAGCAGTATTATTAAGTTCCCGCAATTATGCTAGTTCCTACTAAAGGGTGTTTTTTTTCCTAATATGATATGTTAAATCTTCAAATGGGGTTAACTTTCAAACCGTGATGCCACTTTTAGTTTATTTTGAAAATAGAGAAGGGGTCGCTTTTCGTTGTACTGTGGATACGTACATTTCATTTCACATACCTATGTACATATACTCGGGTACATATACTCTATATGTCATTATTGTTTAAAAAATATAAGTTTATAAAACAACATACCTACCTACATTTTTAACTCAAAACTATCAATTATTGTTGGCTTCAATTTCGATCTTTGGGGGGATTTATATGTAGGTACAGCAGATGGAACAAGATTGCTGTTGTTGGAAAACCAAACCCTCAATTGTCGTGACCACCTCAATATCAAGAAGATACAACACTTCTGGCAACAGGGGATTAAAACAATCTGCAAATGTTCAAGATTGGACATTTATCCTCATTGGACCAACGGAGTGAAGCACCCTATTCCCACAATTCCTGTGATACATACGAGTATGTGAGGATGATGAAGATTGACAAAAGTACTTCATTTTATCACATATCAAAATAAATAAATATAAGAATTAATTAAATGAATTCATAAAAATAAGAATTATTAAAAGTTAATAGGTACATATATTTGAAATAAAATTTTACTAAATACAAAAAAAAAAAAAAAAAAATATGTGTACAACACAAGTTATAAAAAAAAATCCCTAACAAAAAAGGGAAAAATCCCTCGGAATAATATCACTAGGTAGGCATTCAGCATAGAGATACGAGATACATTCAATTTCACTGCCTTCCCTGGCTGTTGGCTTCGGTTGGCTTTCCCATACAATAAACTCCGTCGTCCATCGTCACAGTGTTAACCCCGCAACGCGTCGTCGCCCCTCCTATTTCTAACTTATACCCTGACTACCCATCTATGCTCTGTGTTCTGTGTTCTGTCTTATGTGTAGTGCCGTACTACAGCTCTCTACTTCGCTATGCTATGCTGCCTATGCCTGTGCCAATGTATGAAGAACGAACAAACTGACAAATATCGCCGTCGTTTGTCGACTCTTACATACATATATTCGTATGTACATATTCGGCCGTATTCAACGAAAGAAGAGCAAAAATCCAACAGCAGTACAATACGAAATTGTTCGTTCGCAAAGGTTTTCTACTGTGTGCGACTGAGGTGGAACTGTATAGAGGAGGAATATCTCGTACTCGTACTCGTAGTCGTTCGTCGTATTCGTCGTATTCGACGTAAGCCAAAGTATCTCTATACTCTCTACTATAATACTGGGTGGCTTTGCTTGTTGGTACTACTTGTACTGTGCTGTGGTTCAATATCTGTATCTGTATCTGTATCTCATTGCTTGGTCGTTCTCGTTTGTATTTCATTGCTACTTTGCTTGCTTCTACTGTGCGCTGTGTACTGTGTGTTCTCTATACTGTGTCGTGTGCTTGGGCTTGCTTCTGCTGTACTGTGCTGTGCTGTGCTGAACTGAATTGAACTGAACAAACTGCTTTCTGTCCACATATCTATCTGAGAGCAAGAAGAGTTTTATTCCAACACACATTTCTTCTTTGGTCAAAATAAATTTTTAGTGTCCATATTCAAATATAAATTACTAATTTAAATTATTCAGGTGAGTCGAAATTGTTCTTCTACAATCCATCAGTAATTGCATCAAGTATTTTATTTTCATAAATCCATAAAAATTAATGGCGTTTTATTATGTAAAAATTTGAAAAATCATCGACCCATTTTGGCGTGGGTTTTCTATGAAAATTTCTTTTCAACTAATTCATGGCGATTTCATACAAAATTGTACGACGGAAAGCAAAATGCTCTACGTCCATGTTGTTTCGCGTGGTTTTCGGTGGATTTTTCAAAATATCGCCGTAATGTTGAAACCTGGTGATTAGATATTTCCAAAATATGATTATTTAATAATTATTTGATAAAAAAACTACGTCTCAAAAACGTTTTCGTCATCATAAAAAAACGTTCTTAAAAAAAAACCATATATAAAAATGTCGGGCAAAAAAAAAAAAAACTTGTAGTCGTCGTCGTCGTAGCCGTCGTTGTCGATAGCAGTTGTTGTAGTTGTTGTTGTTGTTGTTGATGGGATACTCGCTCGTATCTGTGTATTTGTTCGTTTTTCATATTCAAGAGTTTTTGGTTTCGGGGTTTCGCCTTTGGCTGCTTGTTGGCGCTGCTGGTTGATGCTAGTGCTGGTGGTGTAGCGGCAGTTGCTCTTTACGAGCGTTCAGGGCGAGCGGTAAAATTATTGGAGGGGGGGTCGCATTGAGCAGGGGCGGATGACGACTTGTCGAATTGGTGAAGGCGACGGTGACGACGTCGACGACAAAGGCGAAGACGACTTCCAACTACCAACTAAAGCAACGATGATGTCGAATGCCAAGGGAAAGGAAAGAGGGCCGTACAAGTGTCGGGCGTGGAGTGGAGTGGAGCTATTTCATAAATGTACGTACCTACTCCATCAAGGGGGGTTGTTTGAGAGATTTTGATACATACGAATTACAGCGGCAAAGGGAGGCAACAAAAACTACTACTGCCAGTTGCAAGTACTCTTACATATTATACTCGAGAATAGATGTACTTCAGAAATCAAATTGAAGCAACTACAAAACGACGAATTCAAGTTTTATTTTTTACTTTTTTGAGGTTAAGAAAAATCTTTACGGATGCGTACCAATTCTTCATCATTTGTTTGCGCTAATTCTCTGTGTGATTTTTTCTTTCGATTTGGAACTCGCTTTTTAATATTTTCGCAACCTTAGCTGTTTCTAGAGTCGGTGTTTTCTAGTCTTGATTTGATTACAACCGACATGGCGGCTTGCTGTTGAAAAGAGCGCATTTTCACTTGTAAAACAGACAGAAAAGAGTAGTATAACCATAGTGTGGATATTTTTTGAAAATATTTCTTTTCATATCGACAGCGACATACTGACAGGCCAGCATGCACACTCTTATTACTAACATTAGTACGTATGGTTGTATGATTTTTAATATTTATTGAAAAAAAAATTTTTTTGGTCAGCACAACCATTTAATCGAACTGATAAAGTAATCAAAAAGTTAAAATAAATTAATGCTTTATGTAGGTACCTAGCTACAGCAGCAGCCATTATTACTGTGTGTTGATAGATACATTACAGGGGATAGTGCAAATATATAAATCGTATTCACATTGTATTGTTTTTTTTTTTATGCGTCAACTTTAATTTTTGTCAATGGCTGACTTTGACTTCCCCGCGCGCTTTTTGGTTTTTCTATTTTCCACTCACGTGGATGCACACTTCAGTTTTTTTTTTAACTTGTTCTTTCTCCTTATATTGTTTTCATGTTTGTCAACATTTTGCTTTTGTTTGATATACAATGGGTATATTATATATTTGATTCAATAAACCGATATTTTTTCATTTTATTCTCTAAAGTGGCGAATAATAGATTCGTTTTAAAATAGTTTCGTATTTTTGAAAGAGAAAAGATTCGTTAAAGGACGCCATTTTGTGAATGATTTGAAAATTTTTTTTCGTAATGGCGGTTGAATGAAGTAAAATATGGGAAAGTTGATGAATGAAGTCAAATTTTCTGTTGTTTTTTACCTCAAACCGGGAAGGGTTATTTTTGATTTTAAATTTAGTTTATTTTTCAATATTTGGTCCAAAAACCATGTTTTTATTGGAATGGAAACGAAAGAGAGTTTGTTAATTCAAAACGTCATAAACAGCCTTTTTCGAGGTAAACCGTTGTTATGTTATTTTCAATTTTAAGGTTCCCTTACAAGTTATCTATAGGGATCCAGTTGGGGGATTGTGAAAACAAATTTAAACCATTAACTTCCCGAAGCCTAAAAAACTTTAATGAACATTGGTGTGTGTTTCTAATCGTTCTCGTGTTGAAACGTCCACAACATCAGCATCTCTTCCTCAGCATATAGGCGTATGACTGTGTCAAACACAGGTTTTTCATAAGATGAGCCCCAATGTGCCTTTTTAATAAGAAGACGTGTGTTGAAGGTACGAGGGCGGGTCAATAAGTCCGTGACTTTTGGAATAAAACACAGATTTTTTGATAAAAAAATAATTTTATTTTTCAACGTAGTCTCCCTTGAGCTCTATACACTTTGTCCAACGCTTCTCCAATTTTTTTATCCCTTCCAAAAAAAATGATTTGTCGAGGTCCTCAAAATAGCGAGATGACTTCATCATTGGAGTCAAATCTTTTTCCACTAAGCCATTTCTTCAGGTTTGGGAACAAGAAGTAGTCGCTCGGAGCCAAATCTGGAGAATAGGGTGGATGAGGGAGCAATTCATAGCCCAATTCATGGATTTTTGCCATGGCAACTGCACATGTGTGCACCCTTGCATTGTCTTGGTGGAAAAGAACTTTTTTCTTGGCCAAATGAGGTCGGTTTTTTTTTTAAATCGTCATTGAATCGGTCCAATAAGTTGGCATAATATTCCCCATTGATTGTTCTTCCCTTTTGAAGGTAGTCAATGTGGATTATCCCGCGTGCATCCCAAAAAACAGTCGCCATAACTTTATTGGCTGACAAACCCACCTTGGCCTTCTTTGGCGCCGATTCACCCTTAGAAACCCACTGTTTGTTCTCTGGTGTGTTGTGATAGATCCATGTTTCGTCCACGGTTACAAAACGGCGCAAAAACTCCTCCATATTGCGATTAAACAACGCCAAACCTTCCTGTGAAGTTGTTACACGATTGCGTTTGTGGTCGACTGTGAGCAAACGCGGCACCCATCTTGCGGAAAGCTTTCTCATGCCCAAGTGATCATTCAAAATTGAAACCACTGAGCCATGCGAGATCCCTACGGCTTCCACAATCTCTCGCACTTTCAATCTTCGGTCGGCCAACACCATATCGTGAATTTTTTGATTGTTTCGGGTGTAGAGACCTCAACTGGGCGTCCAGGACGTTCGGCATCTTCAGTGCTTGTACGGCCACAACGAAATTCAGTAAACCACTTTTTTACCATTGAAATCGATGGTGCAGAGTCCCCATAGCATTTATCAAGCTTAGCCTTGGTCTCGGTAATGGTTTTTTTTCGCAAGAAATAATGCTAAATAAGCATACGAAATTCACTTTTTTCCATTTTCTCCTCAAATTAGTGAGTAGTCTGATAAAAATAGCTGTCAAACATAAACTAACTGACGCAGCAAGTTTAAATTTTGACAGGAGTCAACTGACAGATGCCTGTTGACAGGAGCAGTGTTGCTGTTTCAGTAAAGAGGTCAGAAATTCAAAAAATCACGGACTTATTGACCCGCCCTCGTATAACACTAGTTCTAAAATACATACTTATATATATGTATATACAGATATATTTTTTGTCCACCGAAGGAAAGAGGTAATTTTCCATAGACACTTTGAGTATGGCAAGCGCGTAGGCAACCTGGTCGTTTTTTTGTAAGCAAAGTTTACTTGAAAAAATTTGGTTGCATTGAGCGCAATCCGCAATACCTTTCTTCATTCATTTACCTATATCATTAAGAGTGCTTTGTATTTGAAGGGTTATTTGTTTGATCACTTTACGTATGTAAATATATCTAGTACACGTATATAATAACAGTGTCATGAACAAACGAAGCCAGAATGGTCCCCTCTTCTTTTGGTATATCACGGGTATGCAGCAGATATAGAAGCGGTTCGAGAACACTTCCTTACGGTTCGCTGACTAAAAGTCTTTAAATTGAATGCTTATTTCTGAAACCAAACTGATGAGCAGGGATAAGATTTTTATCACCAGCCGACTGTATACGACTGAGTAATATCGTCTCAATATAATATTAGGTATTTTCTGCTGTCAGGCTAGGTACACAACTTATTAAGTTTGTACCGCTCGGTTTTTAGTAATCTGTTTTAGCAGATTACACAGGTGATTACGTGAAATCATGGTTGTCTAGAATTCAACAAGTCAATAATTTAGTTTACCACGAATCTAACGAAATAACATCTGCGACCAAATATCTCTCTATCCAATTTTTCGAAAAACTTAACACGTAGTCCGGCATTCTAAAAGTAGTCTTGAGTGTTAAGCTCTTCAAAAAAAAATCAAACGTCCTCCAACCCGTCTTAAGTTGTTGCCTTGTTATCATAGACCAGATATTTGATATAACCCCGAAAAAAAGTTTAAAAGAGTATAATTATAATAATGTTTCAGAAAGTCGACCAATTGACAGCCATTTATGGCGGTAAGACGATTACCGAACTTTGTCTTCAATAAGTCGATCGTGGCGCTGTGTGTCAAGCGTAATTGTCCTGTTGAAACCACATTTTTCAAATTATTTAGTTAAAATTTTTCCTTAAAATAAATTGGTTAACATTGACCATAACCGATCCGCCGACATCATCTTTGAAGAAGTATGGCATGAAACCCACTCCAAACAGTCAACTTATTCGAATAAAATTGCTGCAGTTGAAACACCTCCGGCTGTTTGCTTGACCAAATGAGGAAATTTTGGTCTCTCTTAAACCGAAAATCTCACGGGTACGCTTTTTTGTTAAATGTGTGTAAACGTCAAAATTTAAAAAATAAATAAAAAAAAAGATTACAAAGCAGGAGGGAGATTTTTAGATTGGTTATTATTACTACTTTATTGATGTAATATGCGTTTGATGAGTTTTATTTTATTAGGCGAACAATTCACTTCAACCTGAAACTTTTTTACTCCTCTATCCAAGTGTTCTTTTCAGTTCATTTCCATGAAATCTTCGCAGTTCACACAAATTTAAACTTTTACAAGTTTGGCAGTTCTTTTAAAATTTAATTTATTTGAGTTTTTTTTTTACAATTCCTGACAAAGAAAAATCTCGTAAAAATTTTTAACAATTGGCTGGGTAAGGAAATTAGTTATCCCATCTTTTACAATATTTTTTTCGCGGAAACATGTTTTTGAACAACAGACCTGCTGTGACGATTTGAAAATTACCTAAAAATATGGGAAGAGTTGTACAATATTCAGAGACTAGTGTCTGGAGCTGTTTGTTTCGGATCATTGTTTTGTAAAAAAAAACAAAATCCCGTTTACTGGAGTCTAAAGACCCTGTTTAGACGGTGACTCATGAATCTGCAATGTCGATTTTTCGAATTTAGGTGAGAAGGGTGAGGAGTAAAAATCGAGTAAAATCACGTTCCACAGGCGAAAAGTTCTGTCCCTAATCCATTTTTTCATTGTTAGTTCAATCGTTGAGTAATGAACTTGGTTGGTTTCCGATACAGAAATGTTTCAATTCATTTAACCCTTCTTAAACTTTATCAAAGTAGTACAGGAGGGAGCACTACAGTATGTAGACACTAGACGACTTCCATCAATAAAGTGTAATGTACCAAAACCTATTACAACTTGTGCTGATTTCTCAAAGATTTTGATACGTCCGTCAGATATTGGTATACCATTCAAAAAAAAAACTACATATATCCTTTTTTGAGTTCTTGGCAAAAATAAAACCTTTTTTTATGTGGTTTCACAAATGACTTGAGATTGACTTCTTAATAACGATTCTGCTTCTAAAATCGAAATCTCGATTAAAGTTTCTTATCTTATCTTACAAAGATTTGCATTTATTTCCAAAACACACTCGGATTTTTGCGAATTTGGAAACTAAAAAAAATTAATATCTAAATCATATAAATTTCATCTGATTTTGTTTTTTCCCACTCGGCCACTGTTTTTATATGTATTTACGAGTACCACCACATACTGTATTGTGGATGTACTTCTTTCAAATATTTCTGCAATATCACGAATAAATGTAGCCGCTTAAATAAATGATAATGTTCCGTGTACAATACTATTGAAGATAAATTCTTTTGAAAGTAAAACTGTGAGTCGTTCGAATTATGTATACTATAAATTATATTGATCCCATTTTATTGACCTTAGAAATACAGTCTAGCATGAATTTTGCATACTGTATACTCGTACCCATGAGTTAAGTAAAAGCCAATGGACAATGTGATTTTTATACTTTTTTATGTTATACTTTATATTTTTGACTTAATGATGGCAGTAAGTCGTCCAGGGGTATTCTCCCAATTTTCGAGAGGCTTCTAAAGGAATGGATTCCTAAGTTTCTTGTAGGGCCGCAAAAAACTGTGTTTAATTGATCTTTTTGTTCTTGGGAACCCCCATGATCAAAATGCTCCACAGATTTTCAATTAGATTGATGTCAGGACTCTGTGAAGACCCACTAGTTGTACGGTGTTAAGATATAATCGTAACCTAAGCCTATTTTTTCATGTGATTCATCCAACTTTGTGTTCAAAAAGTCGATGTTCACACCTGCAGTCATTACTGGTTGTATTTGAGCAAGAATCGCTGGCACATGCTAAGAGGTGCATCTCAAATCATTATTTTGTTTGGTTTCTTGTTTGCTCCAAACAATTGAAATTTGCTCTTGTAACTCGAGATAACTTCTTTCTAAAAGGAAATTAGTTTGCTGACGAATTGTAAGTCATAGTCTATTATTATTTACCACAGATATGAACGGTTTTTTCATAGGTACTCTGCTGTATTGCTTGGTACTTTCCCGTAGAGTACTCGTTGACTTTTTTGACTTCTTAAAAGAGAACAAACGACCATCTAATAATCTCTTATTATTCAAATCAGATATCTCATTTGTCTTTTTAAAACAAAACTTTAATATTTAATGTCATGCCCACTGTTTAGTATGGTAAATCACTTAAGTGAGCTATTACCCATTCTGAGATATTTTTCTAGACAATTTAGGCTTGAATGAAATGGGACTCCTTACTTCGAAAGTTGTTCCATAGATTCTCTATAAAATTGTGTGAGATCAGGGAATTAACTAGTCAATTGAGCATTTCCAGTTTGTTAGACGCAAACCACTTTAGCCGTGTGCTTAGACAAATCCTCTTAGCAGCATATCTTCATCGGCATACGGCATCATCACATTCTGGAGTAAGTCCTTATAAACAAAACCGTCCATTATTCTGTGTGAATTGGCCCGATTCCTTGGATATGTGTTTCGGAAGCCTTTGTGTTGAATTTGGATTCATCTGAAAAAGTACTATATTCTTTTTACTTGTCTTCCAACTTATAGAACTGTGGTGTTTTCGAGATGAGGAATGATACTTCTGTTTACAACAGAATTTGCAGCTTTTTATACCAAAAAGTAAGCTTCGTAGAACTCTAAACTGTTGTTTTCCTGAATGACCTAGACATCACTCTCCACATAAGTAGTGATAGCTGTGGAGACTTATAACTAAATATTTTAATAGCCTCTCAGATGGTAGAATAAAAGGAACATACGAATCAGAGTCTATGCAATCGCTTACAATTTTTGAAATTGCGCTGCTTCGATATCGTTAATTACACGCTCCTGATCTGCGAATATCAACTGTTGCCTTGTTTTCTTTGTTATCCTGGTATTACGAGTATTTAATGTAGAGGTTCCAACGCTGGTTCATAATTGCCTGGAGTCTTGCAAATATCCTTTAAACTCGATGGTTTTATTTTATAACTTCCTATTTGCAATAACGTTACAGAAAGAAATCACGCCAAAGCCAGCTGGGAGCAATTGAATTTGAAGTTTCTTGCGGAAGTTGCACAATCTTGCTGAAACCATTTGGCGTTGAAAGGTATTCCCTCTCGGCGTAGCTCTGGAAATAAAAACAAGCAGAATCTTTAAGTAACGGCCAGCATTGACCGTTACGGTGCGATCATTTTATTACCATTATAAATGGTCCGCCATCTAACATTTTTTTTTTAAACAAGTGCTTATTTGAATGGTAACACTTAGCTCATGTCTGATTTGACAGATAATTAGTTCTATCCTTCCGCTGAACGAATATGGTTGTGTATACGCTTGAACAACGCTGGGAAATATTGCGACATTACTTTGAAAATCATGGTAATGTTGCAGAATGTGTGCGAAAATTGCGTACGGATTTTGGAAGAAGAGAAGCACCGTCAGCTCCGTATGTTCGTTATCTTGTGAAAAAAGTGAAAGACACTGGCATCCTCATCGATGAACCAGAGCGTGAAAAGCCAAAAACAGTGCGTACACCCGAGAATATTGCTGCTGTGGCAGAAAGTGTGCGTGAAGCACCATCAACATCAATTCATCAAAAGTATAAGACAGGAACATGCAAAACTGAGTACGTAGAATTTCATAAAATAAGTATTTTATATCCTTCTAAAAATAATATTTATAAAAAGGAAGTATCAATACTATACTTATTTCCATTAAATTTTGGATTTACTTTTCTTCTCTACGATAAATACGGAAAATAATTGATTTTTATTAATTTCTTGTTAATGGTTTTTAAAAAATAATTGAATCTTAATGACCTCCACGCTGGTTCATAATTGCCTGGAGTCTTGCAGCAGGAATTGCTTCAATTGTCATTTGAATCGATTGATTTATATCCTTTAAATTCGATGGTTTTATTTTATAACTTCCTATTTGCAATAACGTTACAGAAAAAAATCACGTGTAGTGAAACCAGCTGGGAGCAATTGAATTTGGAGTTTCTTGAAATAAGTTTCTTGCGGAATTCTGTCGTAACAGAGGGAAGTTGCACAATCTTGCTGAAACCATCGGCGTTGAAAGGTATACCCTCTCGGCGTAGCCCTGGAAAGAAAAACAAGCAGAATCTTTAAGTAACGGCCAGCATTGACCGTTACGGTGCGATCATTTTCTTCGTAAAAGTAGGGCTTGTTATGCAGCTTAATGAAACTGCATACCTCACGGTAAATTGAGCTGGATGCAACTACGTCTCATGGAGCATATCTGATATTACCATTATATTATATTCGAGCAATATGTGACTCGTCAGACATAAAAATGCTTTTATCCTCTTCCACCATTTGAAGTAAAATTCCAAGCGGATAGACAAGTCTTCCTGTGTTTACTTATTCTTTGAACTTTGTATATAAATACATAAATTCAAATTTGTCTGCAGTGATGGTCTGCTAATACTGACTTGAGCAGATAAGCTCATTGTCCTTGGAAGGATTGACTTTTACGGCAGCAACTCCACAAGCAATCGTTTCCTGCGTCCGAATTATAAAATCTCGATGGTACGTCGATATCTGCTTAATCTGTATTTGTACGGAAATTTCAGACTCCATGAGTGCTTACGGCAAGCGTAATCACTGAGAAACGTGAAAAACATAGTCTGCTGAACTTTAACTTTACTTCTGTCACTTTTTCTTTAATTAATTTGTTTTCAGAGCCTGGTGGGTTTTCTTTTGCTCCTTTTTCTTTCACCTCTTAAAACACACCGTTCTCAATGTTTCATTTCCAATTTCGAATTGTATGACAATGACGTTTAATAATTCTTTGCAAAAATCGAGTAGGGTTACAATTTGACCCTCAGTTTTGCCCCTTTTTTTGTCAAAGATAGGAAATCAAAAAAAAAAAGGTTTGGTAAAATAAATGATCTTGCAGTTCGTATTTTTCCTGCCTGTAATACATACGACTATTTATCTACTAGCTTAGATTTTTATAAACGTATCCTAGAGGACACTCTAAGTCGCATTGTCAGACCAACAGCATTTTTTGGAAAAGATGTTTAAATGGCCCTCTAAAACATGGGTTTCAATTAACAAACTTCTTTAGTTAGTCCGATCTTTAACTACCTGCCTTCAGTTGAGCACTTCTAGTCAGTTGAGGTCCCCTTCTAATTGTGCGCGCCACCTAAGGCGAGGTCTTCCTTAGGCCGGCGTGTTAGTGTAGATTCGCTCTACATGTCCCAGCCATCTCACGTGATTGATGCGCAGCTTTCTGACTAGATCGATGTCGTCGTACAGCTCGTATGGTTCGTCATTGAATCTTCTGCTAAGCCCGTTGACGCAAACTGGACCGAATACTTTACAAACAATTTTTCTCTTGAAACGACCAACAATTTCATCATCCGCTTTCGATAAAATCCATGCTTCAGCGCCATAAAGTAGGACTGGGATTATCAAACTCTTATACAGAGTCTCCTTACTTGTTCTTAGCCCAAAGAAACAGCGTTTGGTAAGAGTGATTCTTCGTTTTATTTTTTTTTTTTTGAGGGGTTGTTGGCAGAATTGCTCTACAAAGCAGTCGTAAAAATGAAGATTTTTCGTTCCCAGAGCGAAAGTTTTGTTCATTATGGTCAGATTGATGATGATACGACGAAACATTTTCAGTATAAGGAGGCGCGTATAATCTCATAAGAACCAATAAATCCTTCTATGTTTTACGTTTTCAAAATAGTATTGCCATACCGGACAGAACTCATTGAATCCGTAATTCGTTTGAAAAACCCACTGATATCGACCACTTAGTCACGATGTGCTCTTTTTTTGGCGGGATTTTCTCGTGCTTAGTGGTTACGGTGAATGTTTGAATAAAGCAGCCAACACACATTCGTGTTTAGAAAATCCAAATTCATTGGCCAGGTGAATTTAAGGGAGTCTAACAATTATCACTAGATGTGTACATGAGTAGATGGTTGTATTCACTGATTAGATTTAATTAGGTAAATGGACAGGTGGAAAACGAAGCTAATCGCGGATAGCATATCGCACATAATTTTTATTTTTTATTTTTTATAAACTGATGAATCAAAACTATGACAGAAATTCAAATGTATGTGGTGCTACTTCATAGAAATTAGCGAACTAAATCCAGTAAAATATACTTCATAAAAATCCATGTCAAACTTGTTTTGAACCGATCGATTGAATACAATGATCAGTTTGGTCAGTGGACAATGCAAAATTTTGTAAAAGTATGCGTAGTGCTTTCAAGAGGACCTGATATAATTATTTTGAAAAAAGTAGAAAACTGAAAAGTGTTTTACAGTGTGCTGTAAATTCAACTGATCTATTATATACAAAGTGGCCCATAATGTATGACCCTATCGGAAAGTGCCGTAGTTTTACAAATGGCGTCGAATGTCAATTCGGGGAATTAATGAATGCCCAAATAAACATTTTTTTTGTATTCTATTCCAAAGATATATAGTAGCCTAGGAAAATAGGGTCATGCATTATGACCCACCTTGTATTTGGTCTTTGGAGAAAAACAAATAAAGTTAAAAAATAGGCTATAGTCCGTCATGTTTGGACATATGGACATACTATCATTTTATGCAATACATTTTATACAATCAACGAAAACACTAAAGTTTCCTATAATCGATATACATACGTATACGAGTAGGTATCTAGAGAAGACTAAAAAAAAAAGTAGATAAAATTTAAGCTTTTTCCACACACCCAGTTACATAGAGTGATGCGGAGTCATATCGAAAATACTGTACGTGTATGCATTAACCAAGAGCTCCCTGGAAAAATTATATTCCACTCCATATACTCAGTCACCACCCACCTAGACCGTTACTATCAGGAATGCTACCCAGTACCCATAGAATACCTTTTCATCTCATCATAGCATTAATCCTTAGTGTTTCAGTTGCTCTTGATGTTGGTGCTGTTGACGCTGCTGTTAGTGTTAGTGTAGTTGGAGTCATGCTCTATTCGCAATGCTCGCGCTCTCTGGTCATTATGGCGGATGACTTTTGTATGTTATTCTCCAGCTACAGTTAGGGTTGTTTTCGTTCTGGATATACTGTTGCTACATTGGGGTTGTTACTGAGCAACAGTGCAGAGTATGAGTGCAAGTGGGCTTTAACCCTAGGCATTCAACTCCATTCCAATAAAAGATTGAAATGTATCTCTCACTCTATGACAAAGGAAAAGGTAAACAGATATTTAATGTGTATCGTATGTGCTATTAATAATACAAAATCCAGGGGTGGACGGACAAAACCGTATGGAGCTACGAGTATGAGTATACTGCAAGTATTTGTTCACTACCACCCACAAATGGGCTACGTGGGTAAATTATGCTTGGTTGCCATGTACAATATGTATAGCTACATTAAGAAAATATGCAATATAATTACGCATGTACAATTAAACAAGTGTTAATTATTAATTAATGCTGCAATACTCGACAACTACTCCACAAACGCATCAATGTATGTACATGGTTTTCACGTGGAACTTATCTATTTACTAAACCAAATCAATATTCATGGGAACATTAAGGCAAATTTCTTAAACAAAAAAAAAAGCACCAGATGTTAGTGGGAGTGGTAGTGGTCGAGAAATCACTTATCGAAAGTACAGTACCCTTTTCAATAGCTAAGTTAGCTTTTTCCCTATCATCTTACACAAAGACATCAACTTCAACCTATCTATAAATCGTTTACTGTCAGCTGGGCACTGACCTTTACCGTTTTCACCGTTCTAGGTATTGTATTTAAGGTACCGACATTTTATCTCTGGGTACTGTCATTGATCTTCTCTTTGAGATTCAAAAGCCCGAACAATTTAGCTAGAGAGTGGTACGCGTCAATGCTGATCCCCAGCCATTCATTGATTGGAGAGTGTAATAATGCGGTTCTGAGTTTAATGTGTTCGTTTGTCAAAAAACAGGGCGACTTGATATGGCCCTATCTATAATATATATGTGCGTGCTACAAGAAGGTTAGCCGCATCAACCACAGTTCATTTTCGAAGCCATGGCCGAAAATCGAAGTCCCTTATATTGTCCAGGACTTTGTCTTTCCGAAGAAATGTTTGCTTTTCTCAATTTCAGCGTTTTCTTTGTTCATTTTTTTATGCTGCGCTGTCTTTCATACGCTAAATATGTTCAAAAGTAGTACGAAACAATAGGAGTACTCTTGTCCCCATTCTTCATATAGCCCAAGTACTTTGCTCCGATGATTTTTTTTTATCCATCGTTGTCGTTGCCTAAAGTCACTATTAAATTCAGTCTTAAGATTTTAGATGTTCTTCCTTTACGTTTGGTGCAACGGTTATTCTTTATCCTGGAAATGTTCACTTGGCATTCCATTCGAGTATTCTTCTAACCACATGAAATATTTTATTTATGTGTCTTGTACATATGTATGTATTTTTGAAACGACCAGAAATTTTCGGCGATTTGCGATCTCGGCATCATATAATTTTGTTTTGGTTTCTTTTGAGTGTCGTTTCGACTTCAATTTAGTCGTCAAGCAAATTTCGATGGTCTTGTTAGTAAGTCTTTTTTTACTTATGTATATAACAAAAATACTTTTAAAAGTTTGGGGCCTTTGTATAAAAAGCTTACTGATTATCAAATGGCGCTGGCGCAAGTCGGAGACCATACATGATACCGATTTGATTTTAAAACGACTTATAATTTTGTTACGACTTAAAGTCGAAACACCACCCCACATGAATCGTTATCGCGAGTCCTTCAAAATAGATCCGGACTCTTTAATGTGCTGCTTCAATAGAAGATCTTGCACGAAATTAAAAAGCAACGGACTTTATACACTGTTTTGGTGTACTCCAACTTTAACTTTGAATTCTTCGATTATTGCCGCTTGTGCCATACATCACGTACATATCGTGCATCATTCTTTTATTCGTCCTGAATTCTGTCGAATGTTTTTTCCAAGGCGATGAAAACGGTATGCAGATCCTTCAGGACTTCGCTTCTAGTCTAAATACACAACACCAGTTCATTCTTTTTACTGATTCAATAAAATCGGTAGAATCATCTGTTTGATACTGCGCAGAAATTCTTTGTCTAGTAACGCATTAAAATATTCCTTCCATTTATTACAAATCTCGTGAGAAGGGTAAAAACATCGACTTAAATAAGTTAAATACGTTGAGCGTATTAGGTAGCACGCCCAAGTCCGAACAATTCCTAAGCAGCGTAGTATGTATAGTTACGAGTAGAAGCGATCACGGAAAGGTCGCGCTAAATGGAGAGAGCTATTGGTTAAAACCGAATAGGGAACAGCGAAAATATGTTTGGCTAAATAAAGATGTTCAGTTGTTCTATATAAAAGATAGACAAGTACTATGAAGTAGTACGCACTACCCGTATATGAGCGTAAAACACTTTGGGCAAGGTATTCTCCTCCTTTTCCTTCAGAATAAAAAAAAAGCATAAGTTCACATTTATTTTTTCGTATTTAAAAAAAAAATAAAATTGCTTGATGCAAAACGATGTCAACTTTTTTTTTATAAAAATTGTTAATTTTCTTACTCCGTTGATAGAGTTTTATACTAATTTATTTTATTTATTTTATAGGAATCGTAAAGGCAAAATCAAAAATACAACAATGACTACTGAGAGGCCAAAACGTCCACTTTCAGCGTACATGCTGTGGCTTAATGAAACTCGCGAACAAATCAAGAAAGACAATCCTGGAAGTAAAGTCACCGATATTGCAAAACGCGGTGGCGAACTATGGCGAGCAATGAAGGACAAATCTGTGAGTTTTTCTTATTAAAAAAAAAAAAAAAAAAAAAAAAAAAACGCCTATGTGGTTACTAATATGAATTATTATCAATATTATTTTTTTTTGTTTTAAATAGGAATGGGAAGCAAAAGCCATTGCGATGAAAGAGAAATACACAAAGGAATTGAAAGAATATGAGGCAAATGGTGGAACTGATACTGGTGCCAAAAAGCGAAAGACAAAGGCAGTGAAACCAGCCAAAAAGCAAAAAAAGAAAGAAACTTCCGAGGAAGAGAGCGGTGAGGATGAAAGCGATTAGATCGTTAGAACTGCCTTTTGTCCTACTTTTTTTTTAATTACATTTGTTTAACTATAATTTCATAATTTGTATGTAAACATTTTTATTATTTTCCTTCATTCTTTCTTTTTGTAATAAACAAAACAAAAACAAAAGATTATTGCAGAGTATCCATTATGTAGTATCTTGTATTAGCAAGATACCCGTGTAAAACCTGGGGTCTCTAACAAAATGTCGGGTAGAGAAAGTAATTTTAATGAATTTGATTTCAAAACAAGAAATAATAGTCCTTAAATGGTTTTTTCCCTTAGTTTATAAAGATAAATAAATATAAATATCTTATGTGTATTTAAACAAATAAACAACAACAAAAAAAGAACAAAAATGATACAAAAACCCTTTTTTATTCGTCATTCGTAGCAAAAACATTTGTAAGTGTAAAATATGATATAGCAAATAGCTTAAAACCTGTTCTCTTCTGTTGAGGTAGATTAAATTAAATAAATCGTAAATGTCCGTAGAAAGTTGGTACAATTAAATAAAATAAAATATAAGCATATTGCTTACAATTTAAAAAACAAAACAAAAAAAAGAATAATAAACACAAAAACAACTCTTCACTTTACATACTTACATAATTTTTAAGAAAATATATATATTTATATATATATATATAAATTAAAAATCGAATTATAATATATTCTACTATGATAAAAAAATATAAGAGAGAAAAAAGAAAACAATTTAAGGGAGAATTTTTAAACAAAGAATCATGGGGGCCTTTGCTTGCAAAAAAAAAAACGTAGTTTCAGAATATGTCAGGTTTATGTTTTGAGACCATAGCGAAACGAAAACTGAAAATTTAAACGAAAAAATATGCAAAAATATTAAATGAGAACAAAATTCAAAATCTATTTTACTAAAAGAACTTTTAAATTAAGTAAAGACCCGGAGAAAGTTCACCTTTTTGTTTTGTTTTTCATTTTTCTTAAACGTAGATTTGATTGTAGATGTGAAATTGTGTTTTTACCTTAAATGTCATCAAAAATTGCATAGTACGGTAAAATAAATGATATAAAAAACAAAATAGATATTCTGCCGATTAAATTATATCTTGTAGGTGTATGAATGTGTGGTTTTTGTCTCATTTGTTGTTTTTTTTTTTTCTTTTTTTTTCACACTTTGTCATTCAATTTAAATTCGAATTCTATGAGATGAGAATTGAAACAAATCTTAATATGTAAGTCTTTGTGTAAAAATGAAAAATAAAAAACATAAAATATATTGTCAGACAGAGAAAAAAACATTTTCTGTGTAATTAATAAAAAGAATTTAAATAAATTTAGCAGGTAATTTTTTTTAACCAGTACGATCTCACCTTAAGTATCTTATTCCATTGGAATATGCAATGGATACAATGAGATCTAATGCTGCACATTTCTTCCACGTGTCTGCATTGCTTCTCCACTACTAGGAGAGTTGGCTAGATTTGTGGACTTTAGAGCCATTCTCCAGATTTTTCCATTTTGGATCACCTCCTTTTTCCCGTCAGAGCAGAGTACTCAGACAAAGAAACGTACGGGTGGGTGATGAATTCACATCATTGAATCAACGGTGGCTTTAACGTATTTCGGAGCTGAGGTCAATAAGGCTTTTCAGTACTAGTCATTATTGGATGACTGGCTCCGAAATAGCGGGCACCTTTCGCCCAAGGGGTCATAAAAGGTCCTGGCCCTACAGTTTAGGAGTTGTCTGTGGAGTTTACTAAATGACCACTATAACGAAGCCTTGAACGAGCCTGCAAAACGAAAAAAAGGACAACAACGTTCGAATCTTAAACAGACCGCGTGCAGCCGAAGAACAAACGGATGCCTTCGACTCCTATAAAGCATTTGTCACGGGCATTTAGGAAGTGCGGTGGAATGGGCCGGACAAGATAGGGATGAAAAACTGTGAGATATGTTACGGTAATTGCTACAGAGAAAACAAACCGCGTCTATTTGGGTGCGGATTTTTTGTAAAGGCAGACTTAGGCAAGAAATCTTGGAGTTTTGACACGTAAGCGATCGTCTTATAACAATACGACATCAGCCTGCGAAAAACATCGGCTTCTACCACAGGGAAAATGGACGTTTTAGTAAAAGGTGTCAAGACAAGATTTTCATCACCTATTTTATGGTGCAGAAGCATGGACGTTAGCGAATGTGGACGAAGATATCCTTGGTCTTTCTGAACGCAAAATTCTTCGAGTGATTTTTGCTCCTGTTTGCTTTGACGAAGTTTGGAAGAGGAGATTTAACGACGAACTCTACGAGCTGTAGAATGACATTAACCTAGTCAGAAGAGTCAGAAAAATCTACATTAGTCGTCCAAGATCGGAGAGCCAACCAACGCTCCAGCCCGAAGAGTCTTATATTATAAGACGAAGGGACAACGCACTAGAGAAAGACCTCGCCTTAGGTGGCGCGTGTAAGTGAAGGGAGACCTCATATCATCACTTTCACAGGAAGCGTCACAGGATGTTGTATCTTTCTGATGGACACACTGATGGACGATGATCAAGGACTTTAGGTGAATTTTGGAATAAGCTATCTAGAGAAAAACGAATACAATTATCCTGGGACTTAAAGCTATGTAGTGAAGACCCCATTTTAAAATTCTACTGAACGAGACACAAGTACATATATCTGTGGCCAAAGTATGCAGCACCTTTTCTCGACTTGCCATTCACCACCGCAGAAGTCGGCGATGTCATCGAAAATTCAGAAAATAACAAAGCACCGGGAATTGATAGAATTCCGTTAGACTTTTACCAGAATTCACATTAGCTGTTACACAGGTATTCAACAGAATACCAGTCAGTGTTGCTGACGTGCATACATATTCTTAGGAAGCGATCATTTACCCTATTCACAAAAAAGCCAATTATAATAATCCAGTAAATTACAGATCCAGAAAGAAAACCTGCAATAAAATCTATAAACGGTTCTCAAATGAAGCGCAGTCAATACATATAGGGCCTACTATAGTCAACTGGAGCAAAACATACAAAATAGGATGCACTTCACTTCACAATACATATTAATGGAATTTGAACTCCAATTCTTTGGAGCGGGGACGAACTATACAATTTTACATTAAATGAACTGCGGTATAGGAAGTCCATAATTGAATAGAATTAAATGAAGAACCTACACATCAACTTGCATTACAACACAAATAAATTGTTTCTCTTTTAAATTTGTATTTAACTAACACTTAACATAGATGTTTAGCAAGGGTCAACCGTAAAGACCCAACTGTCAATGGAAGCATTAAACGGGGAATTAGGCAATCCTGACAAATTAATCGGCAAGAGCATTTCTTATGGCCTAGGATCCAAGTAAGAATTATTGAATCAGACCTTCCGACTGCGTTCAGAGAAGTTTTGCACTTTCGAATTAGCTTGGAAATGATGAAACAGCAACACAAGGCCTTAAGCGCAGCTTGGCTGTCGTAACAGAAACATGCTATGTATAACACATTGCCCCTCTAGCAATTCTTCACAATAAGGTTCATTGCCATCAGCATTGCATATACCTTCGTTGGTAGACATACGCAAGTTTTCCTAACGGGGACCAAAATCTAACGACGTTGTCCTCTAAAACGGCACCAGCGGTACACCCAAGATTGATTTTAGTGCCATATGTGCAATGTCATTAAAACTAGAGTATTGCCCCAAACAACACTCCTTTTTAAACGGGAGTGCAGTCTATGAATATCAAGTGGAGTGAGATTTACCAGTGCTTTTAGAGTATAATTAGGCGAGCTAGGAAGAGCCCCCATAAAATCGAGGCAGACCGTTTTTTAGAGTTCTGTTAGAGCCCTGCTTGTTCACGACAGAGGCAAGGAAACCAAACAACTTCGTTATAGGTCACTGATATCCTTGCAGATCGAAGCAAAAACAATATAAGAGGCTAATTCGGACTTCAAAGTACTTTTCCAAAACAAAGAGTCTGTGACACCAGTAGGGCGGACTCGAAATTTGATGTCACCTTCCAGTGAGTCATTAGTATCTTGCTCAATTCCTGGTAAGCAGATCAAAATTGGTTAACAAGCAACTCCTATCAGTGGAACTGCAAAAGAACTGAGTGATACAATTCGAGAAAAGTACAAGCTTTCCTGTTCAGTGAGAAAAATTTCTGTCTGAATCTGTTCTGCTCTGTGTTCAGTGAGGCTGTTCCAATCTGTTCGGAACAGAAAATCTTGCACTTACTTTCGAAGTAGAACACAATTGTGAAAACTGTCAAAATCAGCTGTGTTGTTCTCTTCTATTTTTTCCTCACTGAACAAAGAATAGATTAGCTGCTACCAACCTTCAAAAGAGTCTTCGCTGCTGGCCTTTTGCTGGCAGTAACAAACTACTTTCTTCCCAAGAGCGTCAGTTCCATCACACTGACTTCTTGCCTTCTCAAGAGCATGAAAATAATGATTAAGCCGACATAAGGAATAACGTTTCAGAAACGTAAATATTGTCGTCGTGTGCAACTCGGACAGACAGAACGATATAGTATACAAACAACTATTTTTATGCATTAAACCAATGCAACAACCTAGGTTGTTGGATGACTGCGATAAAAATGTGATAGCCGGATTAATAAGCGCACTGCCTCCCTTGCTAATGGTGCATGGTGGTCTGCTTAACGCTCTCAATAGCTTTACTGTTTGTTGCTATCATGTCTAGCATCTGTTTCCTCTAAAACAAAGCCAATCCAGACGTAATCAACGACTGGTGCACGAAGAGGGTCCTTTGGGTCTACAGCGCTATGAAAAGAATCTTTGGTTGTTAAGTGAATGAAAACTTTGATTGCAAAAAAGAAGAACGGCTTCAGTAACTACAGACCTAAATGTCTGCTAAATTTTGCTTATGAGATTCTGTCCAGTATATTTTGTGAACCCTATTTCTAAATCTTAACTAGCGCTGAAGGAGATAATATATATGAGGCACTATATTCAATATCATAGTTTGCAGCAATAGAAAAAGAGACGAGTAACGATTGGGTCTTATAGAAAACAAGTTAGGTTAAGGCCAAATGTATTTTAATAATAAATAAAACAGCCTCAATCGATAACACACGAAATAACATCATTCTTAATATGATTATACTAGTATTTAAGACCTTCATCTTTCGCGGAGTTAACAATAACTTTACAAACGACTCTTGTTAATAAAGGTTTGAAGATTGACCCTTGAGCCCTCTTTCGAGATAAAATTCTCCACAAAATTGTTGTTCATATGTGCATAGAGGAAAAGAATCACCAGTAACTGTATGAAGATATGGTGATATAAAGCCTAAACTCGAGCAAATTTTCTGGACCACCCACATCGAGCGAAAGAATAACAATGCTCCAAATAAGAGAATCTACGGATCCTAGCTCCCACTTTCGAGAAGGCTGATAAACGGACTAAAGTTTGTGAAATTAACTATTTGCTCAAACGTGGCTTGAAAATCTCAGCATTAATCGTAGTCATGTGAGGTAGATACAACTACACACTTTCGGTTCTTCTTCATATCAGGTCAGCAGCTTCTAAATCCAGGAGTACAACAAACTAATCACTCTTACTCTAAAAACTTTCGAATCAACGTCAAAGAAAAATGATAGACCAAAAAGACCACACAAATCAATCATCCATTATTAACAATGAGATCTGTTCTGTCAAGATACTCGTAACTCGATGCACAAAATAGACTTTACCTAGTTTATATGACATCTTAAAGCGCATTGCTTCAATACGTTCATATAAACACCACTTCAAACCGCATTTATATAGCTGTCATATAAACTACTCGTAGGTAATAAACCAAATGTTAATTACTCGTGCCTTCAAAAATCTTAAAAGAATACAAAAAGACACGAGTGCATTTAGAACTATGATAGGTAATGTATCTGCATGAAGAAGCAAATCCGATTTCTTCACTTGCATCAAATAGAAATGCGTAAATCACATCTAACGTGCAAGGCATGAACACATTTCTTCCACGTGCATCTGCAGCACAGAGGTATTCTTAGGCCAAAAGCAATGGATAGCCATTCGGCAACAGAGCGCAAGAATAGATAGCAGTGGCAACAGTAGTAGTAGTAGTAGTAGTAGTATCTTCTCTTTTGTTGTTTTCGTTTTGTGTTCTTCCATTCATGAATTCAATCGAATGTTTAACCATATGTCGGTTCGCTCGATGTCGTGGGTCTAAGGCATAACAATTTTGGCGGGAAAACTCACAGATGGTTTTATGGGACTATTTTGTGGGCAGGTAATGGAATGTACATAGAATTTTGCAGAGATGTTGGCTATAACATGAGCTCTTGGGAGAAATGGATATGATGAATGTATGAAACTCAATTTAACTTTTCTACTACAAATATTTTATGTCAAACGAAATCACTTTTCGGTTAACTGTTTTTTTTGTCGTTCGTCTAAAGGTAGGGTCTTTCTTTTTTAATGCAGTGGAGAATAAAGGTCATATTCAGAGGTCATCCACCGCTGGGATAATGGTATCCGTTGCAGAAGTTTCGGATGTAACTGAAACAATAATTGTTAGTTTCATATCGAATAAAACCTGCAGCCAGAAATTGGTATTGTGTGATCATGGAAATTGATCGTCATCGTTGCCGATGGTCATCCGTCACTCACGTTTTACACACATCTTGGGGGATGGTAACCCTGGGATACTTGCGTACATAACTACATACCTGACAGTAAGCTAACCTTTAGCGAGCATATACATAACTCGCACAGTAAAGAAAATTGCTGTTGCTATTAAAATGCTTTATCCAATCATCAATAGAAATTCGTTACTAACCACTGAAAACAAAACTATCATCCATTACGTAAGACTTACTCGTATTTCAGGCATTTTACTTTATTGGTGCCAAGTATAGGGAGACTGTGCAGTATGCCACAAATTACAGGTACATATGTACAGTATTGTGCAAAACATTTGCAAGTTTTTTACAATTTTGATTTCAGTGAATACTGTTCTCAAACTAAAGCAACACTATTAAACTTTTTTTATGATTTTGAAAGATTCATTTATTGCAAAAGTTTAAGTATATAAAATATTGAAAATATCATTCATTAATTAACTTTTGTTTTTAACAATATACGAAAGTATTATAAAATGATGTGCAAAACATTTGCAATTTTTCCTCTTTTTCAATATTTGGTCCAATAACCTTTGTTTTTTATTACTTCTCCACATCTTTTTGACATGGATTCAATTAGCGCGTTTATTGTGTCCATTGGAATACTCAGCCATTCAACTTTGAGTGGGCTTTTGACGACGAGAACCCCTGCCTTTGTTTTAAAATTCCCCACAGATTTTCTATGGGGTTCAGGTGGGGGGATTGTGCAGGCCAATCTAACATGTTCACATGTTGCATCTACAAGAACTCTTTAACATATTTTGACGTGTGTTTTGGGTCGTTATCATGTTGGAACCTCCACAACAACGGCATCTCTTCCTCAGCATATGGAAGCATGACTGTTTCCAAAATGTTTTTGTAGCCAAACGATCTATAATGCCTGTAATCTTATGTAGAGGACCACATCCTTGAGCCGAAAAACAACCTCACGCCATTGTAGAACCTCCTCCGTGCTTCAAAGTAGCTCGGACGTGTTGACGCTTGTATCGAGTACCTGGTTCTCGCCTTACGTAGCTAATGCCGTCCGAAGAAAGAACATTGAACTAACTCTCATCGCTAAATAATACGGTCTTCCATTGTTGCAAAGACCAGTTAGCATATTTATGCGCAAATTCCAACCTGAATTTTAGGAAATGAGCAACATTCACGAATACTGCACAAGCTTTACCTTTTCTGACGATTTTTAAAGTTAACAACGGCTTCTTCACTGGTCGATATGTCCTCAAATTTGCTTCTTTGGCACGTCTACGCACAGTGCTTGAATGAATTGTCAAATTGAGATCCTTAACGATGGATGTGGAGGAGCTAAATGGTTCCTGACGAATCAGATTCGCTATCCTTTAGTCCATGCGATGATCAGTTTTCCGTGGACGGCCACCAGAATGTACCGTTTCTAGGGGCAAATTATTTCGGTATTTCGAAATAAGCTTAGAAACTGTGGATTCGTGCAATTTAAATTGTTTTGCAATTTCTCTTTGCCTAATGCCACTCTTAAATGCCTCGATAATCAAATTTTTTTGTGGTTATTATACTTATTCCCAGCCATATAAAAAAAAGCAGTTCTTTTTTGCAAAAATATAAACTTAAAGTCGTAAAACTATTGAAAAATATTATTTTTATAAGTTTGGAATCTAAAAGTTCTGAACTACTCAAAGTTAAGCTGGGAATGAGCCGCTATTAAAAAACTTGCATATGTTTTGCACAGCTGCATATGCGAGTTCTCAATTTTCTTTCTTTCCCGCAATCACCTAACGGGACATACCGCGGATGTCTTTGTTTCCAAATAAAGAGTATACATTGAATAACAGAATTTTGTAAGACAAATGTAAAAAGTTACTTTTGTATACAGTGGATCACAAAAGTTTGGTAATGAAAAAAAATTTGCAAATGTTTTGCACAATACTGTATGTATCTCAAAACAAATCCTAAAAGTGATGCTAGATTTGCCTTAGTATTACTCAACTTGCGATTTACATCTTCAAGTGAATGTTGAATTGATTTCTAATAAAATTCTAGAACTTAGAGTGATATTTGTTGAGCGTTGCTGTTTTGCTGATAATCCTCTCATAAACGAATTAAATTAATATAAGTTAAAGTAGTTAACAACCATCTTAATTTATGCACTTTGTTTTTTTTTATTGTTTAAATACTATCAATCCTCATTGTACTTTCCGTTATTAGTTAATTTATTTACAGACATATTGTATAATATTTATTTATTTATTTTTGTTTGTTTTTTAAATTTATTTATTTATTTATCTATTTATTTATATACATGGATTTCAATATTTATTTGTTCGTATTAAAATAACTTATTCCTAGTTCCAATCTCTTTTTTTTTCAATTAAGTGGTTTTTTCAGTGTTTATTATTATTTTTTATTTATGTTATTATTTATTTAAACATAACTTACACAAAAGGACGCATTAGTGATCGAGGTGATCGACAGGAATGATACCGATTCGGTTCGGATTCGAGTCCATACATTTAAGGGTGTACAAAAAGGATGAGCTGGATGCTGATAAGCAACCTCCTCCTCCTTTAATACCTGATATCACAACCTCGGATTTTGGAGCGTCGATATCCTTTCCAGAATTGGATAGCGATGACTCCAATCTGTCCGAGGTGACTATCAAGCCGTCGGTCTCCTCTTCTGACACACTGTCGGAAATGGAAACCGATGACGAAGCAATTAGAGGTCCTACACGATCAGGGATAGAAATGAGCTCTTGGGCACATTTTCAGAATCGGAGGACATCGATAACACCGTGGTGGAGGCGACTCTGTAGCAATGATACGGTTTCTCCAGATTAATCACCACCACTCAAAAAAGGCTTCGGCCGCACTCATTCTGCGTGTTTCTAAAAACGCAGAAGACATAATCCTAATCCAGGAACCATGGATTGTAGAAGGCGTGGTTCGTGGACTTAGGACACCCACATACGCTCCGCTCTATACAAGAGATAAAGGTAAGATTAGAACTTGTATATTAGTGAAACGTAGCCTTAATGTATTTCTACTTCCCAACCTCAGTGACCCCGACTTAACCGTTGCCAGACTAGAGACTGCCAAAGGCTCCTACTGGCTGGCATCGGCTTACCTTGGCCACGACCAAGTGGGCCCTCTCCCTGGTGATAACCTAGAAAGTACCACCCTGGAAGCTGGAAGGCAAAAAACTGGCCTCATAATCGGATGCGACGCTAACGCACATCACACGGTATGGGCCAGTACCGACATCAATGATAGAGGTGAGTCACTTTTAGACTATGTTTTAAGTACTAACCTCTTAATTTGCAATATTGGCAATGAGCCCACTTTTATAACAAGAAACCGACAAGAAGTGTTAGATATTACTCTTGTCTCCGACAGCATCACCCAAAGGCTAACAAACTGGATGGTATCGTCTGAACACTCCTTTTTAGACCACAGATACATCCAATTCAGCCTGAGTGATGCTCCCCCCAGCCAACCAGCTTTCCGGAATTACCGGAAAACTGATTGGACAAAATACAGAGGAATGTCAAAAACGTCATCCTCTGAACTATCATGTCCCCCGCGTGACACCAATGAGCTTGACATGAAAGTCAGGGAATTTACTCTGGCTCTCAATCAGGCTATGGCCGCTTCCTGCCCTCTTATTCAACCAAGAGGCAAGAAAAAGCCACATTGGTGGACATCGGCATTGGGCTGCGCAGAAATACCTGTAGAAAACTTTTCAACGCAGCAAAAAGCACAAGAAAAGTGACCGTCTGGGACTCATCTAAAGAATCCCTCAAATTATACAAAAAAGAACTGAGGAAGGCAAAGCGACAATTCTGGAGGTCATTATGTGACAAAATTACAGAAACCTCTGAGGCATCGCGGCTAAGAAAAATCCTCTCTACAAATCCTATAATGCCTAGCTGTTTGAAAAAAAACCGATGGCTCTTGGACAACCTCAAGTGATGAATCACTCAACCTGCTTCTGGACACCCACTTTCCAGGTAGCTCCCAACTCGCGGCCAGTAGCAGCCCAAACAGGCCTACTGCAACCGTGACCAAAATTCATGGTCTGATAACGAGAGACAAACTGCTCCGGGCGCTGCATGGCTTCAAACCATACAAGTCTGCTGGTCCGGACGGTATTATACCTGCCGAGCTACCGAGGTCCTCAGATATTATTCTACCAGTGTTGGAAAATATTATGAGGAGCTGTGTAGAACTTATCCACATTCCACTGTTATGGATTCATTCCCAAAGCTGGAAAATGTTCTCATGTAGTCCCAAAAGACCTCAGACCTATAAGTCTATCATCATTCCTTCTGAAAACTTTAGAACGACTGATTGATATCCATATTCGAGCTATAGTTGATCCAAGAGTCTACGGCTCAACATGCCTACTGTAAAGGAAAGTCGGTGGAAACGGCTTTGCACTCTCTGACTAGCCACATCGAACGATCCCTACAATATAAGGAGTACACAATGGTTGCTTTCCTAGACATAGAGGGCGCCTTTAACAACGTCAACACATCCGCAATCACGACTGCGCTGTCAACTCTGCAGGTAGACGACTCACTTGGGGAGTTGATTGGTCTAATGCTAAAAAGCAAGATAATCAACTCCAAACTGAGTGAGACTTGTGCTAAAAGATATGTCAGCAGAGGTACGCCGCAAGGCGGTGTCCTCTCTCCCCTTCTCAGGAACTTAGTAGTTAACGAACTACTGATATACCTGGAAGCGGGTGGTAGCAGAGTGATTGCCTATGCGGATGACGTTGCCATAGCCGTCTCAGGAAAACATCTTAATACCATTAAAGAACTCCTCCAAGTAAATCTCAACAAATTAACCCGCTGGGCAGATCGCTGTGGATTGGGAATAAACCCTCATAAAACTGATCTTGTCCTCTTTTCTAGGAAATATAAAATTCCAATCATAGACCCTCCTTCAGTAAACGGTACCAGTTTAGTTTTCTCCGATACAGCAAAATATCTGGGTCTCATTTTTGACAGGAAACTAAACTGGAAACCTAACATTCAAGAAAGAGTCAATAAAGCTACGATAGCTTTATTCTATTGCAAGAAAGCCATTGGGAACAAATGGGGCCTTCAACCTCGCATAACCTACTGGCTATACATCTCGGTCATAAGACCGATACTTACTTACGGGGTGGTTGTCTGGTGGACGGCCTTGGAAAATGCAGTCAACCGCATTAAACTAAGCAGAGTCCAAAGAACAGCATGTCTATGCACAAGCGGAGCCTTGCGATCTACCCCACTCTGCGGCATTAAATATTCTGCTTCACTTGACACCCCTCGACATTTTTAGTAGGCAAGTAGCTGCGACTGCAGCTATTCGCCTTAAAGCGACTAAACAGTGGACAAATAATTCATTTGGCCACGCCAATATTCTTAATACATTAGGAATCCTCACAGAGAACATCGATTACACCATAACTGAACTTTGGTTTGACAAAAACTTCCATGTAAGGAGGATGCTTTCATGGAGGACAAGTCAATCCATCTCTACACAGATGGATCTAAAACCGATAACGGAGTTGGTGGCGGTGTTTTCTCAGATAAGCTAAATCTAAGCCTCTCTTTCCGTCTTCCAAATCACTGTAGCGTGTTCCAGGCGGAAATTTTGGCGATTAAAGAAGCTCTGTCCTGTCTGAAGAAAAATGTGATATCTGCAAAGGATATCCGCATATTTTCGGATACTCAGGCCGCCATCAAGTCCCTGGACTCGGTCTCATTATATTCTAAAACTGCCCTTGATAGCCGATCATCTCTCATGGAGATGGCAGAGCAGTTCAACATTCACCTTTGTTGGGTGCCGGGCCACAGAAACATTCCAGGGAACTGCAGAGCCGATGAACTCGCCAAAATTGGAACCACTCTACCTATCCTACCGGACAAAGGTAGTATAGGTATACCAATCGCTACGTGCAAACTAACACTAAAGCTAGATGCCAATAAAAGAACGGACCTTAGGTGGACTGCTGGACAAACATGTCTAGCGACCAAACAGATCTGGCCAAGGCTGGATCTGAGTCGCTCAAAGTGTCTGATCCTTTTAGATAGGAAACATCTCAGCGCCATAATAGGTGTCCGGACACTGCCTCATAGGCAAGCACGCAAGAAGGCTTGGCGCCTTTACTAACGATTTCTGTAGAAGCTGCATGGACGAGGAAGAGGAGGAGACAATCCCCCACCTACTCTGCACATGCCCAGCTCTCTCTCAGAGAAGGAAGCTTCATCTAGGAGCTTTCTTCTACAACGACCTAAACGATCAAGAAAAATTAGACGTTAACAGTCTTCTACGCTTTATTATAAGCTCAAACTGGTTCCAGTAGTAAGAAGATCATAGATCCACGTGGCATCACAATGGGCCAATAGGCCTAAGTGGGTTGGTATTTCCAACAGCCACTCTTACCTAACCTAACCTAGGAATCCTCACAGAGAACACCGATTACACCATATCTGAACTTTGGTTTGACAAAAACTTCCATGTAAGCTTCCCCTCTAGATCATTCTGGGAGGAGGATGCTTTCATGGAGGACAAGTCAATCCATCTCTACACAGATGGATCTAAAACCGATAACGGAGTTGGTGGCAGTGTTTTCTCAGATAAGCTAAATCTAAGCCTCTCTTTCCGCCTTCCAAATCACTGTAGCGTGTTCCAAGCGGAAATTTTGGCGATTAAACAAGCTCTGTCCTGGCTGAAGAAAAACGTGATATCTGCAAAGGATATCCGCATATTTTCGGATAGTCAGGCCGCCATCAAGTCCCGGAACTCGGTCCCATTATATTCTAAAACCGCCCTTGAATGCCGATCATCTCTTATGGAGATGGCAGAGCAGTTCAACATTCACCTTTGTTGGGTGCCGGGCCACAGAGACATTCCAGGGAACTGCAGAGCCGATGAACTCGCCAAAATTGGAACCACTCTACCTATCCTACCGGACAAAGGTAGTATAGGTATACCAATCGCTACGTGCAAACTAACACTAAAGCTAGATGCCAATAAAAGAACAGACCCTATGTGGACTGCTGGACAAACATGTCTAGCGACCAAACAGATCTGGCCAAGGCTGGATCTGAGTCGCTCTAAGTGTCTGATCCTTTTAGATAGGAAACATCTCAGCGCCATAATAGGTGTCATTACTGGACACTGCCTCATAGGCAAGCACGCAAGAAGGCTTGGCGCTTTTACTAATGACTTCTGTAGAAGCTGCATGGACGAGGAAGAGGAGAAAACAATCCTCCACATACTCTGCACATGCCCAGCTCTCTTCCAGAGAAGAAAGCTTCATCTAAGAGCTTTCTTCTACAACGACCTAAACGATCAAGAAAAATTAGACGTTAACAGTCTTCTACGCTTTATTATAAGCTCAAACTGGTTCCAGTAGTAAGAGGATGATAGATCCACGTGGCATCACAATGGGCCAATAGGCCTAAGTGGGTTGGTATTTCCAACAGCCACTCTTACCTAACCTAACCTACACAAAAAGAATGATTTCTTGTAAGTAGCGTAAGGCTTAAGAAAATTTCGAGAGAGTATTTAGAAGTAAAAGTGTACATGTACTCGTATTATAAATCTAAGATAAGAGGAAATTAAGAAAATGAGTTTATTATTCGTATGCTACGAGTATCAGAACTCTATTGATGTATATAAATTTAAAGCTAATTTTCAGAGGGAGCCTAGGATGATGAAAGGAATTTCAGGAGGGAGGTTCTAAAAGTGCGGTGATTTGCGATACTTCTTATTTCGATTGGTAGAGAATTCCACTGACGTGTGGTATAAACAAAGGAAGTGCGTTCGGATGCCGAGTAGAAGTATCTTGGTTGGATAATCACATGCGGTCGCTGCGAAACTGGAAAGTCCAATTTTCTATAGAGATAGTCTGGTTCTGGTTCTATAGAGATAGACAGTTCGCATGACTTGGTGGATGTAACACAAAGCATTGAATTTGAAAAAGTTAACAAAGGAACAGTCATTTAAAATTCTTAATGAGTTAGAGTTGGTGTTACAATAAACTTCGCAGCAGTACAGCAGAGTAGGTAGAAGAAGAGCTTTGGCCAGTAAAGTTTTGGTTTTGAGGCCCGTAAAACGCGAATGGCAGCATAAACTTTACCAATGGTAGTGTTTATGTGGTCGGACCAGGTAAGCGTGTCATTAAAGGTGATTCCAAGATTCCTTAATTTTTCAACGTAGGTGATCACGGAGTCACCTAGTTTGATGTGCGGAAGCAGCGACCTATCTAATTTGGTACGGTTTATGACAATCGATTTACATTTAGCTTGATTCAGACTCAGATTATTACTCTGTGCCGACTGCTGTATACAATACAAATCGTAGTTCATTGCTTCTGATGTCTGGGAAAGTTCACCTAGTGGGTTACTAATAAAGACCTGTACATCATCGGCGAACATGAGGACGGTGGAGTGTCTGACCGCCTGGGAAAGATAGTTAATGTAAAGTACGAAAAAAAGAGGACCTAAAATTGATCACTGTGGTACACCACTGCACACTGGGAGAAGACCTGACGTGTTATCTCCAACAACCATACAATGATGTCTCCCTGTACGGTATGATTGATAAAGATTAGTTGCGGTTGAAGAGAAGCAAAACAAGCTTTTTAGTTTAGAACAGAGGATCGCATGATCGACTGAGTCAAAAGCCTTGGGTAAGTCGAGAAGAGTAAGCAAACTTACGTCTTTCCTATCCATTGCTATGCGTATCTCATCAACAATATTAAGTAGTACGGTCTTACAGCTCCGATTAGCTCTGAACCCAGACTGAGCTCCATTAAGGAGATTATTGACATCGAGAAACCTTTGTATCTGTCTTGAGATCGCTTTTTCAAAGACCTTTGACAAAATGGGTAGAATGGAAATTGGCCTAAAATCCACTGAACCGCTGCCACCCTTCGGAATTGGAATAATCTTGGCTTTTTTCCAATCAACTGGGAACTCAGAGGTTGTTAAGATAGAGTTGTATAGATGTTTGAGGTAAGGCAAAATAAAGGGTAAAAGCAGTTTAACGAACCTGGGATCCATATTGTCCAAACCTATGGCATTTGATTTTACTGACAGTAATGCTCCAACAACATCAGTATCATCAAACAAGGTAGGGCTAAAAGTTATATCAGCTTCTTCGGGTAGATCAGGAAACAAATCTGCAGGTATATTTGAACTGGTTTTATTTAGGTCCAGAAATTTTGCATTCAAAATATTACAATCAATGTTCAGGGACCTTGCGGTTTGGTTTACCGATAATTAAATTTCTTAAGGTCTTCCAGATTTTTTTTTTCAGAACCCGTAGGGTTGAGGTGGCTTGCGTAGTAATTTTGTTTAGCCAATCTAATTTTATACACAACTTTATTCCGAAGGGTGGAATAGATTGCATGCAGCTCAGGAATTCTACACCGCTTCCATCTAGAGTACGCACGCTTCTCTTGACAATCAACTCAGTGATATCCCGATTTATCCATAAGTGAACTGTATGAGAAATTATTTTCATGCGTAAGGGAACATGAGCTTCGAATAACTGCCCGATATTGCTGTTCGAAAATGACAGTTGATCATTGACTGAGGTGAGCCTATAGATTCTACCCCAGTCGATTTCACAAACGTATTAAAAGACGATTTTGGTTAATCGATCTAGAATCCCTATATTGGAGATGTTTAACATGTATCTGTACTTCAAAATCGTAGATTAAGAAGATGAGGATGAACCCAGGTGCAAGAAGTTGATTATAAAGGAGCGCCTGGTCAGGATCATTAACAAAAAAAGACATCAAGTAAGGTGCTAGAATTACTGGTGAAATGAGTCGGTGCCGAGGAGTTGACAGGGGATAAGCCGATTATAGGTACAGAGGTGCTATTGTGCATAAGATTACAATTTAGGTCGCCGCAGAGTACGATCTGAGAGGTTATACAAGAAAGCTGTTCCAAGCTAACAAACAGTGGTGCAATATCGGCGTTTTTATGGTGTCTGTAGGCCGTGCAGAATAGTTTTTTTTTTTTTTATAATCAGCGCGCGCTCAAGGGGTTTGAGTACCCTTAAGGTACACGGATTGTACACAGTGCGGGAAAAGGCAATTTAGGGAGGAAGAAAAGAGAGATACCGATGTATTGTACATTGTTTTTAAATGTTTGCAAATTATAACGACTAGGAAATACAGAGATCGGCAGGGCATTCCATAAGCGAGTTGTACGGCTTAGGAACGAATCAATTTAGAGTACGTCCGAAAATGGGCTTGAGGGTATACTAATGAGCATTCACAGCGAGACGGGTGTTACGGTTGAAAGTTTGAATGGGCGGAATGCTACTGGCGATTTCAGTGGAGTACTGGTGGTGGAAATAGCGATAAAACAAAGTGTGACACGAGACACTTCGTCGGTGTTAGAGGGTGTCCATTGATTGACTGATATTAGTATCATCAATAAGTTTTATCCCACGGTTTTGAATCCTATCTAGCAGGTGCAGAGATGTTTTAGGAGCACCTGACCAGATGTAGGCGTTGTACTCCAATTTTGGGCGGATGAATGCCTTATATATATATTGAGGCCAGATCAAAGGGGGTAAAATATTTCTTACATCGCTTGAGGAAACCTAGACATTTCGCAACAGTTTTGGCGGCATCAAATATGTTGTCATTCCAACGTAAGTTGTCATTGACACACATACCGAGAATGGAAAGTTTTTCGGTTTCGACGATGCAAGTGCCATTCATAGATAATGGCTGGGTGTTTAAATTTCGCTTTAACGACAGCAAACAGCATTGTGTTTTGGAAGCATCCACTCTGTTGATAGTTCCCCAATTGGTTATGCTGTTGATATCGGAATTTAATGAGCTTATCATACGCTGCCGTTCTCGTTCTACAGACGAAGAGCAGGGCCGGGAACGAATATGAAAAGCAGAGAGTACTGTCATCAGCAAAGGAATATATTAGATTAGAAGTAGCAGTCAAGAGATCATTAATGAAAAAAGAGTGTCGGAGACAGAACAGAGCCCTGGGGCACACCAGCATTTATTTTGTGAATATCAGACTTGAAATCGTCCAAAACAACTTGAATTGAACGTTCCGAAAGGCAATTTCTAATCCATTGAAGAAGAGAGTCGTCGATCCCAAATGCACGCATTTTCGACAAAAGAGCCTGATGCCAAACTCTGTCAAATGCCTTAGAAATATCAAGTGCAACTATCTTGCTTTCGCCAGATTGATGTACGCTTTGGTTCCACTTTTCGGTGAGACATGCCATCAAATCACCAGTGGACCTGTTGCTACGAAAACCGTACTGCCGGTCATTGAGAAGTTTTCGTGTTTCGAGATATTTCATGAGCTGACGATTTATCAGTGTTTCCATGACCTTGGAAAGAAGGGACGTAAGTGCAATGGGTCTGTAGGAGGAGAGAGAAGATGATTCGCCTTTTTTAGGGACGGGCTGGACAAATGCTGTTTTCCATCTGCTCGGGAAGAGTCCTAAAGTGTAGGATTGATGAAAAAGCTTACGCAGTGGTTTTGCCAGCGAGGAAGAACACCTCTTCAGAAGAAGGGGAGATATACCATCTGGACCAGCGGATTTATGTATGTTGAGATTCTTAAGTACTCTTGCTACTACACGAGTGCGAAAGTAGATTCGTCCCATTGAAGATTCGACGCACTCAAGTGTAGGCGGAGACAAAGCACAATCTGGGAGTGTTGAGCTGGCCGCAAAGTGTGCAGCAAGCAGATTGGCCTTATCCAAAGAGCTGACAGCTGGAATGTCATTGTAAATGAGCGTTGGGATGGAGGATGAGGCGGAATTTCTAATGTTTTTGACGAACGACCAAAAATTTTTACTGCCTTTGGGACATTGCAGTATTTTTTGCCTCAGTTTTTGGTCGTATAGGAATTTCACACGCTTAAGAAAGGCGTTGCAGTCATTTCTGGTTCGTTTGAACTTTTTTCGGTTTTCTTCTGTCGGGTTGGTCTTGAAGGCCCGAAAAAATATTTCTCTAACCCTGACGGCCTCTTTACAGCTCGAGTCGTACCACGTCTTTTCTTTCGGTTTGATACTTTTTATCCGATGAGGGATAAAAATATCCGATAAAGAATCTCATTCCAAAGAGAATGGTGTCTGCAATCATATAGCAGCGGAAACTACGTCATTATCGAGGAAACATAACGACCAGTTAAAATTCCTAAAGAAACTGTTAAGTCCGCTCCAGTTGGCTTTCTCGTATTGGCATACGGTTCTTTTAGGAATCTTTTCTCTAACTGTGAGGTCAGTATACGAGAAATTAGCTGATATAACACACTGGTTCGACGAGCCTAGAGGGGAGAGGACATCAACGGTGTACTTATCAGGATGAGAAGTTAAAAACAAGTCCAGGGTGTTGGCGGTATGACTATCAACGTCTGGTATTCGCTGGTCTGTCCAGAATGTCGAAGCCACCCAGAATTGTGTATATTGAAGTCGCCCGTAATAACGATTTCAGTATGAAGATACAGGGATACAATTCTTTGAATGGAGTTAGACAGCGCATCAAACTCGTTAAAAGTCGAATTGCTGTCCAGTTTGGGGCTTCTGTAAATAAAGTAGTAGTGGATAATTTGCTTACGGAGATGGAATTTTAACCACATGAAGTTGAATTCCGGATTGGAACATGGATCACATTGTGGTGGAGTTTGTTAAGCTACATCACTACGCACGAAAATGGCGAGACCGCGGTGAGAGAAGAATAATGGCACTAGTTCGTAGCCAGGTAGCTTCAGATCAGAATGATCTGAGAGGTGTGGGCGGGGATCTTCCTGTGTTTCACTAAGTGCCAAAACAGCTGGTCTGTACTTACAGACGTGGACGTACGCAGAAAAGTTATTACTTTTTAGCCCGCGTATATTGGCTACGTCTACCCTGAATTCCCTAGTCATAATCACAGACAATCACAGAAAACACAAACACCCACGATATTAAGCAAGGCTGCGAAGTGAAAATTCTGACATTGATTTACCGGAACAAATTGCTGTAGGTGTTATGCCCTTACAACAATATGAAACAGTGCACCAACAAAATTTTCACTCACAATCCGCTATCCATCAGTTGTTACATACACTCAGCAACTGAGTACTTCGACCAGGAGCGGAAGAGGTGGGATACCCGCACTGTGTGATTTTTTTTTCACTGCACTGCAAATTTTTTGTTCTTTTTTTTATTTATTTATTTTTTTTGCACACGCGCGCGGTTTTTTTTTGCACAGCACACGATAATTAGCGAGGAGTGCACTGGTTGACTTGTGCACTCGTCGGTGGTCGACTCGGTACCACCGATGAACTTGCGATGAACTGCAAGTAATCTTCACGAAAAGATATTGCTCTAAAATAAAACTCTTTTCCTTTTCGTACAACTTACGACCATATTGTTACAATATAAATAATATTTCAGTAGAAAGATAAAAAAATATCAAATCTCTCTATGAAAACTAACGGGTGATCAGATAGCTTTTCCAATTTTTATGTTTCAGCAACTGTCAATAATGACATTCACCTGTCGAAATATTCAGTAAGGTTTGCATTTCATCCTGCATCGTTTTTACGCTAGGCGAAGGTGCTAAAATTGTTAAAAAATGTTATCGGAATTCCGGCTCAGTTTTAAAGACGCAACGTGAATTGGGCATGGCCAGAGAGTCAACTCGGCTTATGTTGCGGTTGGACTTGGGCCTACATCGGTATAAGACTGTGTTGCCGCAAAAATTGAAGCCGGACGGCCATAGACAACGCCGTGAGTTCGGAGATCCGGACTTTGGCCAAAAAATCATCTGGACGAGGTTCATTTTTGGCTCAACGGCTATGTCAACAACAAAAATTGCCATTATTTAAGCGAACACAATCCACAAGCGTTCGGCCAAACATCAATGCATTCACAAAGATTGACTGTTTGGTGCGGTTTATGGCATGGCGGCATTATCGGACTTTATTTCTTTCGAAGTGAGGAAAAAGACATCGTTACCGCCAATCGTCTCAGGTATAGAGCGATGTTAACCGACTTTCTGTGGTCAGAGCTCAACAACATCGATATAGCCGAGCTGTGGTTGGTTCCAACAAGACGGCGCTACATGCCATACAAGCGACGCAACGCTCCAAGTTGTGAAGGAGAAATTTGGCGATTGGGTCATCTCACGGGCTCATACGATTTCACTCGATTATTTCACTCGTAGTTCTTATACGAAATCAACTATCTATCTATCTAGCTTCGGCTTGAGATCTGTCTCCACGTTCTCGCTTAATTAAGTATGTAGTATTCACTTGAATATCTTATTAAAAAAGTAGAAAGGTTTAACAAGATCTTTACCTTTCCTCTTCGTTTCATTGATCTGCATTCACATAAGATTTCGCTTAATGGATGCTGGAGCGAAGCTACAATTTCCCATTAAAAGTGATATGTGATATGGCCGGAATAAAGTGTAATACAACGCGGATCGATATAATCAACCTACCTGAGATTTCAGTCAAATATTTAAGCCGTGAACAGAGTATTCAGGTACCTGGCGACCTCCAGATTAGTAAGCCTTACCTGTCTGCTAACCTCTATGCAGATGAACCACTTCTTCTAAGCTACCATAAGAACAGAAAACAAAACAAAAGAAGTAGGCTCTTTATAGAAGAAAACAACAGAGAGCACCGTCATCAAGCCTACTCAAGAGCTAGCCGCTATGACTTTAGACGCCAAACGTGACCCGAGCAACACCATAAACCACGCGAGGGTGAAAGTCCTTGTTCAGCAATCCTTTGAGTTCAAGCATACAGTGATCTGTTTCTCAAGTGTTAGTATATTGGCTTCCCAATCGGACGGTTCGGGGCTCAATACCATTCGTGCTCGAAAGACATTATTTTTTTTGAGGAAACTAAAATCTCGTGAGATGAATGGTTGCCCAAAGTACAACAACAAGTCAACTTACACTAATAATTTAGTCTCCCCATTAAATGTTATATGTTACCCACGAAGCGAAATAATCTCTCTCTATCTATCCAATTTTCCAAAAAAACTTAACATTTTTTTTTAATATAACATAAAATGAGGCTTACTCTTTAATTGTGGCAAAAATTATGTAGTAAGTACAGATAAACGTCCACCACTCTAAGCTGTTTCTGCTAGCCTATTTATCGGTAGAAAATATTTTTTTTGATTCAAGAACTTTAGATAGGTAGTGAAGATTCATATTCACACACCGAGTTTCGTTTTAACATATCTTAATAGAAATTTAAACATTTGCAATAAAAGGCGTGAGACGAATTTTTTTACTAAAAACTGATATATAAATAATTTCTTATTTTCTAAAACGTAAGATATACGAGTATGGTTAAAGACTGAAGATTGATGATTTCCCGAACATTTTTTTAGTCTAATTAGCAATCCAGACTGTCCTTGACATCGAAATACAGACTAGAACAAATATGGATATACCTTTGTGGGATACATATATTCCCTGAAAAAAAAAACAATTCTCTTTTCTTTGCAGGAAAGGATCTGCACCTGGTGTTCGACTTGTTGACTTTAGCTTTGCTACAGCTAGAATTGCTGAATGGCTGTCTGTACAGATCTGGTATAACCCACTCAATGGCTCACAACGTGCTTACTTACTCGTATAAATTTAAATTAAGTTTTTTTTTAAATTTTAAATTTGGTGGGGGCTGATTTATTTTCAATTTATTTTTTGTATTCTTTTTTTAATTTTTAATTTATTTATTGGCTTACAAGCTTAATCTAAAAACTTAAAAACTTGAACTAAAAACTAAAGACTTAAGAGCTAGAAATCAAGGGAATGATGGAGGAGTTTCTATTTGAGACCAGAAGTGCTCAGGTTGAAATCAAAAAGACAGAGGTTTGAGTTGACCTTTCGGAGCATACGGGTGTTCCTGACTGAGGTGCTGTCAGGAAGAATTTGTGGTTTGAAAAAAAATAAAAAGGCGTACAATGTTCAATCGTTATAATTAATTAATTTATTGGCCTGTCTCGGCTGATGTATATACAAGAATGAAGAACAGTCTGTTGGTCTTTAAGAGGAAACCTATCAGCTGTTCTTTTACATTGTTCATGGTCGATGACCTTACCACTTACACTAGTCTACTTTTTACATGCTGTTCTAATACATTTATACTCCTTAACAATTGACACAGAATACATTGATGTGTCTAATACTACTTTGATAATCACACATAGCACACATATGTTTGTTGGATGTGCTTATTAATGCCCCATGCTTCCACCTCAGAAGAGAGAAGGACAGCTCATCAATCTCATTGACATAGCCACCTTGACAGTTGACACTTGTTTTAATTATTTATTGTTGGCAAGGTGGCTGTGTTTTAAATCGTGTAGTTTCGTTTTTGAGTTGTTTATTTATTGTTGGCAAAGTGGCTGTGATTATTGTTTGGACTAGTTATCGGATAGCTAGTCCTGTTTGTTGGGAACCAACAACGGGAGATTGGTTGGTTGGAGCCATATAAGGTGCCGTGGACCGATAGATAAAAGAGAATTAGTATTAGTAGAAGTAGATTGCGTGTGTTGGTGTTGAAGGAAATAGAGTTGAAAAGGGTTGCGCAGCCGATGGAACCTGAGAGCAGTCAATCAATGAAAAGAAGGTCAGCAATATTCCTACGTTCTTCTAACGAATTCATATTGAAAAGTTTAAGGCGGTGCTGATAGGGATGTAAGATTAAATGATCGATAAGCTCACAGTCGAATAACATGCCAAGGTTTTGAAAAGACTGAACCAGGGGAATTGGTTGACCATAGAGAAAATAAAGTCAGGGAGGAGACGCAACCCGTCTCCTTTACGTGAGAAGGTTATAGATTTGCATTTGGCTATATTAGGTTCCAGGCAGTTTTTGAGGCACCAAATTGAAAACCGATCAAGGTCTTCTTGAAGAGGGGTAGAGTCATGGGAAGAAGAAATAGTTTTAAATAATTTTGTATCGTCAGCTTAAAGGGGGAGGGAGGAATATTTAATGACCCTCTCAAGATCGTTAATAGTAAAAATGAAGAGAAAAGGGCCAAGATGACTGCCTTGTGGAACTCTAGATGAGGCCAGGAATGGAACAGAAAGGGCGAATCTAAACCGAACACTATAATAAAGGTTTATCAAGTAAGGAGAAACCCATTTTAATAAAAGAGGCTCAAAGCCGGGAACAGACAATATGAGGAGGATCAATTGATGAGATATCTTATCATACGCTTTAGTCAAATCTTACTTGCCATTTTCTAAGGCTTCTATAGCAAAAAACACGAATTCAACTAGGTTTGTGGCAGTTGATCTACCCTTTAGAAAACCATGTTGTCTGGACAAGGTACAAATTCATCTTTTTCTTTAATAACTGCATAATGGAAATCTTGAGTGAGAAAGGAAACAACGGAGATATTTGGTAGGTCATTGACGTAAGACGGATCTGGTACGAAGGAGTTGTTCGAAAATGGTTTTTTGAAAAATTTAGTAAAAAAGTTTCCGATTGTAGGGGGATTACTTGAAGATTTGGTTTAGAAAGCGAAAGTGCGCTGTGCGCAATATTCAGATAGCGTTGATAGAGAGAGTTATAGAGTTGAATGAAATGAAGATACGAGTATGTACAATACCTAGATAATTTGAATAGTCGGAAGAAGAGTGTGTGCGAAGGAATACCGCCCATAACTTGTTTCTATTGTTTCGTAGATGTAGAAGATGTTTTATGGCGAGAATATGGCACAAAAAGGGAGATGGATTTGAATATTTCTGTGTAAAAAATGGAGAGGGCAGCGACCAGAGATAGATCAGTAAACTCGAAAGAAGCCCTGCTTACATAGGTATTGATTTTACGGAAATTGGCTTTGTGAAAATTGCAAGAAAATAGAACTGTTGGTGGGGGGGACTGGAGGGGAGAGTTGTGGAAAAAAGAAAGAAGAAGTGGAGGACGAAAGTTATCAATAGTTGAAAGAGATAGGGGACAACACGATATTGAGGAGTTGATGGGATCAGTTGTGAAGGTCTAATTGCCTTTCCATATAGTTGTAAACGCCATTGACTTGACATAGACTAGACTAGACTTGACATAGACTAGTTCAGCTGAGGCAGATTAAAATCGCAGAAGATATTGATATCATCAAGCGAGTCTGATAAGTCGATCAAATTGTCAATTGCTTCAATAGCAAGTTGGTAGGATTCGATAGGTTGGCCCGGAAAAATAATATATAACATACAAGCATCTACGAGTAAGTGCTATTTTAACTGACACAAAATCGAGCTAAGAAGAAGACGAAGTTGCAACGAGAAAGGAGTCAAAGCTGTTATGAATTGCCAACAGGACACCACGACAAGGAGAGTCAATTAATGGAGTGCATGTACTTCCCGAAAAACATACAAAGAAAGAGGGAATAACTCATGACTTTTTATGTTGGAGATATTATTACTATAGTTTAATTCAGAGCGTAGATATCAAATGGGAGAGCATGAGATTGACGCAAAATTTTAGAACGCAGTTCTCTTACGTTCCGGTAATAGAAGGTGAGAGGAAGTCGACTGCGTTGGAAGTGTGAGACTCTTTTAGAGTGTACATAGTGGCGAAGAGCGGCAAGATCGTCTGCAACTTTTTGGGGTGGCGTATTGAAAATCTCGTGATACCTTATATAAAGTTTTCTGAGACTGGTAATATCGATAATGGAGCCTACCTGCTGGCGAGATATAGACGTATATTCTTATATATCTTTTTATCTCTAAGCCTAGAGAGCCGACATTCGTTGGTATCGCTAATTTGCTGCGTTAATTTAACAGTGGGTGGCGAAAGGGGGTCAATAGAAGAAGGAGTGGTTAAGGAAGAGGGGTTTGATGTCGTAACAGATAGGATTTTGAAGTGGGGTTTAAAATGTGAGCATTGAATGAAGTTATAATACTTAGCTCTAGTTTTGAGGTCGAAATTAGGGAAAGGAGTGTGGGTTAGGGGTTGAGTGCTGGGAGTGTGAGTTGTAGGGGTTAAGTCGAAAGAGACATGTTGACGTTGGGGCTTGGTTTGGGGTGGAATAGAGGGAGTTGGAGTATGGCTGGAAAGCTTAAAATTAGGAAAAAAAAATTCAGTTTTAAAATATAGATGGGTTTGTTGTGGGAAGAGGAGGTGGGTCTTGGCAAATTGGATTTACTTGCTAATTTATTAGCTGGTATGGCGGACTGCTTGATTTTATCCTACTTCTTGGTCGTATTTTCCCACCATTTGCAGACACGTATCTTCCAAGATGCTGGCTGGATTATGGAATAACCATTCGTGTTTGGCCGGAAGATTGAGCTTGATACTGCGCTTGCTAATGGTGGTGCTGTATAGCTTTTCGAAGAAATTCGAAATCCAATCAACATTTGCGTTTGGGGGGGGGGGGCGCCTTTGATAAGACGCGTAGTGACCAATCTTCGAATTAAGCTTTTCAAGTCGGAAGGTGTCCAAGCAGAATTAAAGTGATTGATAATCTTCCGTCGGGCGGCGATTGGAGGAGCTGACATAGATGTGTTCCCTGTTGTCAAGTTGAAAGAAACTTCGCAAGAATCAGTAGGATGGACCGACCGCAGAAGACTTATATGTGGTGGTGAGCGTGAATCCACTTCAGCCACGAGTGATGTATTATAGTGAACATTCTGGTAAAGTGTGTCAACGATATTGCTACTTATGGTTGCGATGTGATGTTTAATATCACATACGAGGAATTGAGGCTCAGTAAGTTCATCACCGACATCGCTTACTTTATCGAAGATAACCTCGACCATAGGATCAGATTGTGTAGGAGAGAGTTGTATGTGTGACGAGGACTGGAAATTAATTTCAATGTCGTCAAGCAGGGAGCTTATCAACTCGCACGTTTTTTGGTTGGATATAACCTGCGCAGAACAGATAGCTTCTTTGATGTCACTCAACACTTTATCCACTTTATCAACTTTTACGTCATTCCTGGATCTCCCAGAGTCTAACTCGATTAGACCAGCAATTTGCTTATCCGTATACTTTATTTTGGATTTTGTAAGATCAGCAGAGATCTGGACTGATTTACGTAACTCTTCAACACTCAGATATTAATGACCTCTCCAAAGTTTGCACAAACGCTAGTCTTTACTTTTATGCGGATGCGAAAATATACTTATCTAGACCTATTGGTCTAGTTGTTGATGTTTGCAGGTTGAATGAGGATTTACCCGCAATATACCAATGGTCGCTACGTAATTGTTTGACCCTCAACCGAGCAAAGTCTCAGCTGATTTTAATATCTAAAAAACTTCACAACACGGAACTACTGCCGCCCATTTACTTCAACAACAAGCAATTGCAGTTCGCGGAGACTGTAACCAACCTGGGTTTTAAGATAAAACGCTCCATCTCCTGTGTAAGCCACATCAATTACACTGTGGGACGAATTTACGGAGGTCTACGCAAACTTTGGCTGCTCTCTAGTTTTAGTCTTGTTAATACGAGGCTGAGACTTGTTAAAACCTCCCTAGTTCCGTATATTGACTACTCATCAGCAGTGTACTGCAAACTCGACTCCCTATCTCAGCATAAACTTACTGTGGCATTCAATAGTATGGTAAGGTATGTGTATGGGCCTCGTCGACACGACCATATTCCCAATTATCATACAAATATCCTTGGTTGTACGCTTTCAACAGTTCTTGCATGTTAGATGCTATATCAAAATTATTCAGAACAAGTCGCCGCCATACCTTTTTGAAAAACTTCACTTCGCTCGTTCGCCTAGAACATGCAGCCTAATAACTCTCGAACTATTTGAACTGCTCGCGACTTTCCTTCGTCTTTGCCACTAGACTATGGAATTCTCTGTCCACTACAGCAAAACAAATAATTGGAGCCATACAATTTAAAAATGCTATTTTGGAGCACATTCTTTAAAAATGCAACAGCAGACTATTTCTTGTTCTTAACTATTCCCCTCCTCCACACTATCCCTCCTTTTGTATTCCTTTCCTGATTAATGTATCTCTTAATGTTAAATATATATATTAAACTAATCTTGTATATTATCCATAATTTTAAGTACTATAAAAGACAGTCTTATTTGTACATTTATTGAATAAATTGAAAAAAAAAACTTTTAACACTGTTTTCAATAACCGAAATTTTGTGCGTAATCTTTTTGGCGTGTGCATAGGAGCCATTTGAATCGCTTAGGCATTTTATGGTTTATTTTACTTTTTTTTTTTATTATTTATCACAGAAGAAAATGAGGTTGTCGGAGAATTATTTGATAAGCAATTCGCATTAGTTCAATACCCGTAGGAATGGTGGTGTTTATATGAAATTATCCAAAACCAAATCCAAAGCGAGAGAAAATTGAGAGTTTAACAAACAACTTGACACACACATTGTTACAAATTTTCAATGCGTTTTATAAACATGAATGAACGAATGCGTGTTAAATACTTAAATGCGGTTTGAAGTGGTGTTTATATGAGCGTATTTAACCAATGGGCATTGCTACAATGCATATTGAGCTGTTATATAAACTGGGTAACAGTCGCGTATATAAATTAGTTGTGTAGTTCAGTGAGGGTATAAATATAGGTGGAATTATTTTTTTTGTTGCAATTTACTATAGATAGCGGCTTTGCAATGAAATCTGCCAGCAGACAAAAAAATTAATGAATTCGAGCACTGGGGGTTAAGAACCGAAAAATGCAACTTGACGAAAATTAAACAGGTGAATGGGGAGAACAACGTCTGACTGGTTTGAGTAACTGTTTTGAATTGAATATAAGGAAGATCAGTGTGAACAACATTGCAGGGATCTACTGCAAGGAAGAGAGAGAAATGGTTTAAGGGAGTAGTCTCATGACTGAGGCTCTCACCTATTATTTGCTGTAACTCTAAAATGACTTGGTGTATCGGTCTAAAATTTTCACAGTATATTCTCAACTTATTAAACTTTGAAAATATGCAAAAAAATAACATCGATTTTTTGAACATCGAACATGAGACTACCCCCTTAATACGTAATTTTAGTACCTGAACCCGACTCAAAAATTCCTCTTAGGAACCCTTATTTTTAGGCCAAATGGTGGGACTGGGTGTCAAGAAATAAATATAAATATGTTCCTCAATAAAAAACAAGTACCACACCAAAAGCTGTGAGACTTTTCATAGTATGACAGTATGACAAGAGACTAATTCTGTCGGCAGCCAACGAGATAGCAGGTTATCGACTTAACCCTATCCAACAAGTATGCAAATGAAATTATCAGCATATCTGATGTAAAGTCTTGAGCTTGTTGAAGAGAAAGGAAAAGAACGGAACAAGAGGTAGAGCAACCTGATCATTAGCTAAACAGTTCTCTAACCAAATATTTTTTAACTAACGCGTCTGACAGAATGGAAACTACTGCAGATCGCCTGTTTTATGATGGTTTACAGATCTGCAGACAGAAAGCTTCAAAACAAGGCTTATTCTTTTTACAAAGAGACCCTCCCCTAAGGACTTTTGCGAAACTCGGAAATTGGGGAAGCCAGCAGGTTGGTTAAATCAGATCAGAACTCCAACAACCCGTTAAATATGCTGAAGCGTTCTTTGATAACTTGAAATCGCCTAACATCGACGGTATATTTCAGAATCCTTGGCAGACAATGAGATTAGCTTTTGTTTTGCTAATAAAAAATATAAAGGTTTGATTGAGAAAATCTAGTGAGCAGAGTTGAATGTGCACAAAAGAAGCACACATTGGGCAATCTGTGTGTAACTCAGCCAGACAATAAGTCGTAGAGGATTCACTACAGTTGTGGATTAAAGCAAAGCAGAACCTTGTTTACAGATGCTAGCTGTGGTCAAAATGTGCCCTTGGCCTCTCTGCTCAACGCTATCAATAGTTCCAACTTCTACACTTAGGCATATGCAGATGATTTAGTTGTACTGACTGTTGGACCATGTAGCGCCAAAAACTTCGAAATCGCTGCCGGCTTTATAGCGGTGTAAGGAAGATTCTTGCAAAACATAGGAATTACCACATAGAAGGGTTCCCTTCAATAGCATGCGAATCCGTCACTTCTGCTTTTATCAGACACCAAAGATCGGTTTGTTTCGGCTGCTTGGGAGTTTTTCTTACCACGGCAGACTCTGCTATATGCTAATGAAGTGGTCGTCTTTGAGGATGCGTATTTTCCACTAGAGTGTACGTGGTGCGAAAACGATTCATCCTGTTCCGAATAACGTGCTCCGATGGACAATTATGTCGACCGTAAAATGGACGTAGCGCACGATAAGTTAGGCAAACCGAACCATGGTTTTCAAAATAAGTTTACACAATTTGCACGCGTTGTTCTGACGTTAATCTATTTATTTAATCTATTTTCGAGACTTTAGTGAAATCTGACGTATTTCTTATATGTACATATATACACGTGTGTGCATCTGCTAAAGTTTTAACTTTAAAAAGCCGAAAGAAGACAAACTTAACGCTGATCAAATCAGCTGGTTGTGCCAGGTTCAACGAAGATCGTCGGAAATTCCGATTTGAAAAGATCAAGTTCCAGCTCTGCTTCAAAAAAGAACTCTAAAAAAGTAATGATGACAAAATGTCAACAAAATCTTCCTCTCAATAACAACAATAAAAGGTGATCAAAAATAGAGCGGCGTGTAGAATGGTTTTAGTCCTATGAACTAGGGTCGCGATCGCACCAATCGTGATAAGTAGCATTGCAGTGCCCTAAGTAAGATATTAGAATTTTTACTTTCTTGGTACGGAAATCATGTCCTATCTTTCATATCTTTTTAAAAAGTATAATTGTATAATATGCAGGTATTTATGAAAAAAAATTTAAACGTAATAAATGGCTTGAAAAAATCGTATTTATTTTGCATGAACAGCCCCGTTTAATGGATGGAATGAGAACGGACTTGCCCTTCCTACGGACAGTTGGCAGCCGAGCTTGTCATCAAAGAAGCACGCAATAAGTCAAACAAGGTTGCCAGTCTTTTTAAAGTACTTTGGTTTCTCTAGAAGAAGAAGAGAAGAGCACGAGAAGCGCGCAATCCAAGATATTGAGAGTTTGTTCTCCAGGAATAAGGTATGGACGTTTTACCAATAGGTAAAAATAACGTGTTAAGGCAAATAGACCCGTACAGAAACCTATAGAGATGAAGAAGGAAATCTTGTAGTAGGGCCACAGTCTGTTCTGAGAATACGGAAAAACGTTTTCTGTACAGTGTATACCGGCGATGAAGCCCAACATCCCGCCGTCAGATAGAATAGACATTCAACTTAGACAATGACCAACACGAATCAAGGAGAGCGATATCTAAGCTGAAATAGGTATAACAAAGTAGCTGGACCCAACGACTTATCGGCCGATGTATTCAAAGCTGTTGGAAATGACTTTGTGGAGAGCATACACCAGCATCTGGTCAGAAGAGTGTGTGCCTGGCGAATGCAATCTCAGCATTTGCCCGATCTACAAAAAAGAAGACGTCTTCAACGGCGCCATAAGTCTTCTCAACATGGCATACAAGATCTTATCTGCCATATTGTGTGAAGGTCTGAAACCCTTCGTCAATAACCTGATTGGGCCCTATCAGCGTGGTTTCAGACCAGAAAAATCCAAAATCGACCAAATCTTCACACTCCGCCAGATCCTGGAAAAAACTCAATAACTCCAAATCAATAACCACCATATTTTCATCGATTTTAAGGCCGAATATGACAGCATTTAGACAGACGAGCTATATAGAGCCATGCCTAGTTTTGGTATCTTTGCAAAACTCGTCAGATTGTGCAGAATGATGTTTACGAACGTCATGCTCCGGCCCGCAGTCTTTGAACCTAACCCAGAACTGGATTGGATCCCAGCAGGATCCCTTCACGGTTAGGCAGGCCGGGCTAAGATTTACTTTCTGGTTTGTTCAAAAGAGATACACGAGTAAATTCGTCGTCGTAGACATTTCGTTTGAATATTTCCAATTAGAAAAATTCCCAAAATGTCTAGGTAGAAAAAAAACACGATATCTTTGAGAAATACACAAATCCGTAAATGTTAATAATCATACCCATACAAATACGAGTAGGTACAAAAACATCCAGCGCTGTCTCCCTGAGAAAGCTAATCTACATAATTTCTTCACTCGCCTCTGGGAGAATTGCGTGAATCCTATTCAACGTACAGGAACACAATTGCTTACCTAAGAATTGTACATTGCACTCCGTTTGTGTATAAAGATAAATACCGTACTCAGATATTCTTCAATCCCAAAAGCAATAAATAACCATCCGTATTCAGGGCACAAGAGTATACAAAATATTTTCTGCCTTCTCTTTTGTTGTTTTCATTTCGTTTCCCTTCATTCACTTCTACCATCGAATCACGATGTCGATGTCGGGAAATATTTTTGGCGGGAAAACTCACAAATGGTTTGTCATACAAATTACGCATTTCGTTGGTAATCCATGATAGGTGCATAGAATTTCGGTTACAAATTGTATGTGAATGATGAATTTATTTTGCGTAATTCCACTTTACTATTTTTTGCATCTAGAAATCGATTGTTTCTTCCGTTAACGTATTGCTTGAATCTAAACCAAAAACAGCGGTTGCGGGCGGCTCATACTTGTTCAAACAAATAAACAATTTCAGCACGGAGAAGGGAATATTCAATAAAAATATTGAAAACCCTGTAGTTCTTTTTGGCGTTGGGTATCACTTGGACAAAAGCATCATATGGAGTGTGAATGGCATCATGGGAATGTTTGTTGGTTCTAAGAAACACTAAAAGCAGTTAATTTGATTCAAATCTTGAAAATATGTTCGTTGAACGTTCGGTGTTTGTTGATCATGGAAACTGATCGTCATCGGTTTTGAATGTCTTCACCATAGGTAGAGGTGGAAGTTCTTCCTCTTCTTTGAGAAAGTGGGACGCCATAGAATGATCTTCGCTGCTCACTACCAACTCCTAAGAAACAGAAGACGGAATACACATGTAACAAAGAGGATATCTGAAGGTCCTGCATAAACTCTTAAGCAGCTATCGTTGAACCTCTGACAACGTCTCATCGCATAACAATTATCAGATTTTTAGTACCACACCACAAAGATCTCACCATAGGTTCAGCGTCTCTGACGAAACGGTGTTAAATAATTTCTGAGGTGTAGAATGCGAGACCAGTAGACCACCAAACTCACACCTACTTTCAATACGATCAACATAACAGCTCAACGAAGGCAATAAAACCCACCCTCAAATGGTACCAGATACGAGAGAGCGCAAAAAGTAAAAATCTAAAAGGGAAAACAAACGAGACAGTATCGGAGCCAGAGGCAGCATAACAAGTTTTATTTCTTCTTTCCTTCACTGTATTCTACTCATTTAATCACTGAATATCCGACGCCCCTTGACGCATAGTGCACTTGCTAGGTACTACGCAGTCCATCGCATGCCGCATATTAATTCGTTGACAACAAACGAAGAGAGACCATTTCTTGGTCAATGCAAAGATTAAAGCAAAAAACCGCCGTACACGCCATGCAAGCAGTTAAACATTAAGTTTTCAGCACATAAAACAAGAAAAAAGAAGAACGAAATACATTGACATTGTCTCTCTCTCGGGGGTTATTTCCCCACTTACCAACACTAACGTTGATTCTGTTGTTCATCTTATTCTGGCCTAATATTCAAATGCGAAGCGGCAGTTTTGGTTACGCACAATGAGAAGCGTACTTATGCTCAAAATAGTAATTCTCTGCTTTGTTCGTAGTTTTCTAATTATATTACGCCGTTTTACGGTGATCTTGTTTTTGGTGAGAAAATGATATATAGGTGAAATGATATAAATGTCAAAAATATTTTTATTAAATAACAATTTGTCATGTGACTCAACAAAAAAACAGAAAAGACTACATTTTCAAAAGCGTTTAGTTCATATTTCACCACGATCCATTTGATCGATTTTAAATGTCAAAATGTACACATTCTCGTACACATGAACATACATGCATTGAAGCTAATGGTAGAAAAGTGAATTTCCGTCAAGATACCTATCGGGTGTTTTCAAAAGCATAATGTTAGTAACAAAGAACTGCATTAGTTGCATTTAATAATGCAGATTTACTGCAAAACTAACTTAATCAAACTGTATTACCCCTGTGTTTACATATCGTCATATCGGCGCAGATTAGTTAAGCATTTCAATTGTGGCTGCAGAAAAAGTTAGAAGATTTCTGTGTGAAATAGTTTTGTGTGTTTTGAAAAGGGAAAATGTAAGAATTATTGAAATAATATGTAATAAATATATATAAACTTTTAATTTTGAAAAAAGCAAATGTAAGATTTGACTGAATATTGTTTTTTTTTATGCAGTGAATGCGTTCAAAAACCCACGAGGAAAGATCTGCAATTGTACTAAAGTAGAAATGCTTCCGTTTATGAACTCACCCATCATCACAGCGTTAACACTTTTATGGGCAAAAGACAATAGCGCTCGGCTTAAGCTTTGTTCACGTTACGTTCCACTTTGGGTGGATTTTAAAATGACATTTCCGAAAGGAAAAAAAGAATGCTGTACATAGCTGACATATTTTTCGATCATATCTATTCTTTATTTTTAAAACTGTTGACTGTCAAAAGCGAGCAAAAATTCAGCACTTGTTAACTTTTGTTTTGAATTGAAGTCAATTTACATAGAATTACGTTCTTATTAGGAACGCCAAACGTAAGGGCGATGTGCTAGACGATATTGTAAATTACGCATTGATCTCCTATATATTTTTTTTAATATTCGTGCGCTCAAGGGATTCGTATACGGCGCGGGCGCAATTAAATTTTGGAGGAAAGATAGAAAGATATCGATTATGTACGTTGGTTTTAAATATTTGCAGGTTATAACCATTAGCAAATAAATAGCTCGGCAAGTCGTTCCATAAGGGAGTTGTACTTCTTAGGAAAGAATAACGATAATTCAGGGTACAAGTTTTCATAGCGAGACGTGTGTTACGATTGAAGATTTGAAGGGACGGAATGCTACTAACCGTTTCAATGGAGCACTGTGGGTGAAAGTAGCAATAGAACAAGGTGCGATAGAAGATATTACGTCGGGGTTAGGGAGTGTTAATTGACTGAGTAATATTAACATCATCCGATTTTTGGGCTGTAAATGCCTTATCTTATATATTAATTCCAGATCAGAGAGCGAAAGTATTTCTTACATCGCTTGAGTAAACCTAGACATTTCTCAGTATTTTTGAAGACATTGAGTATATGGTAATGAAAACCTCAATAACACACTACCGAGAATGGGAGGTTTTTTGGTTTCGGAGATGCAAGTGCCATTCATGGATAATGGCTGGGTATTTTAAGTTCGTTTTAACGATAGCAGACAGCATTGTCTTTCGGAAACATTACATTCTATTTTGTTCGTTTTTCCCCAATTAACTTGAAACGTCAGACGAAGCCAAAGCTAAGGGACTATTGTATTTTGTTCATTAATTCTCCGGGGGTAGATCTATTCACTTGAAATATGATGATGATGATCATTTACTCAGCCTAAAGTTTTTCCATTATGCGTTTTTTAATGTGGGGACTTCTACGAATGTCCATACTTCTACTTGTTTGTTTTATTACATACCGTAACATAAGTACATAAATGACATTAAATATATGTATGTACTCTAATCTACATTATGAATAAATTGAAATTGAAAGTAAAAAAATCTAATGCATGAAATTTAAGATTGTTGATCATATTTGTATACGAATAAATCTGGAGATTATTGAATATATGAATACTTAAGGATTATTCCTTTTCTTTAGGTTGCTACACTCGGGGATGGATCACAGCTCTTTCCACTAAGCTTGACCTTGCGCTGATCGCCTCCAGTAGCGCACACCAAGTTGATTAAGGGCTACTTCCACTTGAGCTTGCCACTTGAGGCCCCCATTATCCAATCAAGATGCATTCGAAAATCCGCGTTCCGCTCAATATGACCAATCCATCTGGGCCGATGGACTTTTGCCCTTCTGATAACGCCAACGTCGGTAAATAGCCCATACAGTTTGTCGTTGTATCTTCTCGAATTTCCCGTTATGCAAACGGGAGTAGAAATCACTCGAATAATTTTTCTCCCAAAACAACCAAGGGCATTTTCGACTGCCTTGATAAAGTCCATGCCGCTGCGCTTACAGTCAGACTAGGGTGGTAAGGGTCTTATACAGTGCTTTCATCGTTACTTGTAAAAAAAACTTGCTTTTCAATCGTCTTCTTAGTTAAAAAAAAACAGCAATTATCAAGAGTGGTTCTTCACTTGATCTCTGCGGGTAATAATAGATTCTAAGTTAAACTTTAAACATCATGCTGATTATATAAATACATACATAGGTAGTAAGAATGCGAAAAAGATTTTTTAATTTTTTTTTTTAAGAACTAGAAGGATATTCACCTATGAAGGCGCAATTTTAACATTTAATACCATTATTTCCCTATGCGTGTCAATTAGACATGTGATTTTAGAAGGCAATATGCTCATATATACACGGGTTAAAATGATGTTAGATGGATGATGATGATTTTTACATTGAAAATTAAAAATAAAATGGTGCAAGAGTATTTAAAACTTGCGAGATATTAAACTCAATAGATGTAACAATAATATTGCTTATTTACTTTTATTACTTTTCAATTCATTTCTATTTCTTTTATCCGTATAAAATTACGTACCTACTAGACAAAAATGCTTAATAAACTTTAACGATTTGCTAAATCTAACTTACTGGGTCTTCTCAAGAGCTCCAATTTTATCATAACCATAATAATAAAGATGTCGCCTTTCGATCTTATAACTATCTTATGACTGATCTTATTTAACATACATATCTATGTACAAAGAAAATATTTGAAGAAAACCCATTAGTTTTTTTTCAATAAAACTTAAAACTGGAAGAAAATCATTTTTGTTAACTAAAACTTAAAACTGTACGTAACTTACCTAAGCTACTTAATTAACTCGAATATAATCGGAGCGGCAAGCACTCATTGCATCTTGACCCGAGTGATTACCATACCGAAAGCACCACAACATATTGTCGAGCCGGTCTTTCCTCAAAAATTCCCTATCTAAATTTGACCTAACTTGTAACTATTAGAAGCAACGCACCAAATTAGGAAAGTATTCTATTCTGTAAGCTTCCAAGTAAGTAAGTGTATTGTTCTTCATCGTTCGATTCGATCCCTGTCCGAAATCGCGAGGCTAAAACGGAACAGCTCCAGCGCATTGACGTCGTATACGTTGTAAATGAGCCAGTTGTCCCTCACACCGCGTTGGCGATGGTATAATACTGGAATACTGTCCCTACCCTTTAACATTAGTATATAGAAATGCGCCCAACACGATAAAGCCACATCAAGCCACAATTGATGTAATGGAAGTCACATTGCAGAAGAGAATTGAAGATCTCGGTTTTTGGACCTACAAGTATCTGTAAGCGTGATTGAGGGAACCAACTAGATCACTCGTGTAAATATTAAACAGTATCGGAATAGATACAGGCCGTTTTTGTAAACCTTTTCGCCCTGAAACCAATGTGGTTTTCGTGTACATATTATTTTATTGCCCTCAACCAGCCTCAAGGGGTTAGGCCACACTAGGATTTTTAATTATTGCTTTCAATGGTTCCTATGGACCTCAAAAATGATATCCCACAAATTATGGCCGGGAAATATCTCGAAGTACTTGTTTTTCAAAGTATAGTACAAGGTAGGCAGCGAGCTTATTTAAAATTTTAAACGCGTTTCTCTCAAAACTACATTTTGCAAGTTGGTCCCACCCATAACTTGAACAATTTTCAAACAATTCACTTCAATTTTAACTAGGTTTTTAAAAATATATTGTCTAAATAAGTACATAGGATTTTTTTATGCCATAGTTCATTTGTTATTAACAATTTTCACGCGATTTTTCCGCGAATTTTGCAAGTTAGACTTTGGAGGTGCGCCATTCGGCCAAAAATCAATATAACAAAAAAATCCTACGTTTCTCTAGCTGTTGTTATGTACAATAAAAAACAAATTAGTGATTTATGATAGTTCAAAATTTACAAGAGCTGTTGGTACGCCCGTAGACCCTTCCAAAAAAGAGACGCAAAGCTACACAGTTGCTATATTTAAATAAGTTATTCTATAGAAATTATGTTTTACACTCAATCATATGTACAATAAACTTCTACTTTTGTAAACTCGATTTATTTTATATACAGGGTGTCCCCTAATTCGTTAACGATAATTTGGGAAATGATTCCTGGGTATATTCTAAGAAAAAAATCGTTCTACAGTAAGGGTCTATCTCCAATGCTGACATCACTTATCGTGGATTTAAAGAAAGGCTTACTTTGGTGTACCCTGACGCATGTAAACGGAAATTGCTCACTTCGTTGGTGACTTTGTTTTTAGAAGAAATACTACCCTTTGTAACTGCATTTAATTAAAGCTGATATCTTGTTAGTGTCTTCAGATATCCAATTGCTAAGCCTGTTCCAGTTTTTTCTAATTAACATACCGTTTTACTATTATTTTTTCTTATGAATAAAATATACAATAAAAAAAATCATCAATAAGTTTGCAGAAAAACCCACAAATTTTATTATACTTGGAAAAACCTGCAGCAGGTAAAATTTATAAAAAAAGGGCTTTAAGCTCCAAAGGCTATGAATAAAAAATGATTTTGTGTATTTTTAGATAATTTTTGTTTTATGTGTATTCTAAAACAGTTATAACAGATGCTCAAAGTGTCATCCGTGGTTTTGTATGCATGCTAGAGCCCGTTTTTGAATTTTACTACGAATGTTTATTGATGCTAACTGCTGCCTCACTTTTGATGACTCTTCGAGAATACGATCTTCCAATTCACTTAAAGCTGATATTTCGGTTGAATAAACTAGTTCTTTCATTCTTCCCCACACAAAAAAATCCCAACTTTTAACCTCAAGACTATAGTGTTGGAGCCCCGTCCAGTTGGAAAAATGATGAAGCTAGTTGAATTAGTGGAACGTCCTCCAATAGTTCTGGTAAATCATTTAGCAAAAACTCCAGATAGTTTGTAGAATTAACCCTAGGTGGTAGTTTGAAGTGGCCGATCAACTTGTTTCCAAGTACACCTGCCCACATATTGACTCTGAATTTGTGTTGAAATGATTTATATCTCCTTGTATGTGGATTTGTGATCCCATCGCTTGTAATTGAGATTCGTTCGTCCAAAGAATTCTGCTAATAAACTCGTTGTCATCCAAGCTCCGCTCCAGCAACCAGTTAGAAAACTCAAATCTCTTTTCCAAATCATTTGGAAGCATGGTGTATGGTGGTATGGATAAAGATTTTCTCCATGCAGTACATTAGAAATTTTACGTCTGCAAACAATGAATTGCAAAGCTAAGCGTATGATGCTGATTGATGGATCAGTTATAACAGCTTCCAGTATTCTGGAACTTTTAAGGAAAAAAGTAAGAAAATAAGGATTTTGACCGGTAGTCAAATAAACAAGCTCGCTTTAAAACTTTTTAATAGATATGCAATTTTAGAAAAATTAATGGAACATTAATAGTTCTTGTAAAACCACCCTTATTGTCAACTGTTGTTGGAAACGTGGGTAAAAAATCATAAATTCCTTTTTTTACCTGCTGCAGGTTTTCCTAAGTATTATAAAATCTATGGGTTTTTGTGGAAACTTGTTGATGATTTTTTTTATTATTATTGTTACGTTCATAAGAAAAAAATAGTTAACCGTTATGTTTATTACGCATTTTTTGGAGAAAAGCGACCTCAAAGTCAAAAATTAGCATATGCAAGAAAAATGGAACAGGCTTAAAATTTGGATATCTGAAGACTCTAAAAAGATATCAACTTTATTTAAATGCAGTTGCAAAGGGTAGTATTTCTTCTAAAAACAAAGTCATCAACGAATTTTCTGGTATACCAAAGTAAGGCTTTCCTAAATTCCTCTATAAGTGATGTCAGCATTGGAGATAGACCCTTACTGTAGAACAATATTTTTCTTAGAATATACCCAAGAATCATTTCCCAAATTATCGTCAACGAATTAGGGGACACCCTGTATAGTATATATTATCACAAAAAGCTTATTTTTACGGCCTCCAGAGTGGATAACTCCTAAACAACTACTTTCTCGAATAGCTTATTTATGTTCGGAAGTAAACTTGTTTGCCGAAGAATAGCAGGGTTAGTCTTAACTTTATCGGGATGGAGTGTACCATTGCTATTTTCCAATGCGTCAGATAATATGCATAATTCAGTGAATAATTCCACTGCTTCCGAGGGCAACGACTTTTTCTTTTTCAGTGAGTACAAAATGCACAGGAGCTGATATTTTCGCACGAAAAAGTGAGCAGCAGCTCGTCTATCGGCGAATATAACTCTGGCCGCGTTTACTTCATCAAATACGGTAAAACCGGGGATTTCGATTTTTTTTTTTGCATTACAGAATTTTCTAATAGCTACTACGCAAGGAATTAGGTTCTGCCATTTAAATAAGGAAGCCTGGCTTCTGCCAAAATAGTTTTTTGTGGACGTTTTCTAGAAGGGTTCGTTTGGGTTCGCTTGCTATTCCCCTGATCATTTTTGCCTGACTCGCACTGAGAAAATGGGAGAAGTGGGTTTATTTTAATTCTGCCCTTTTTGAAAGCTAGTTGATAATTGATTTCTGTCTCTAAGTTTCTTTGTTCCTATTAGCCGAAAAAGACGTTTAAAAATGGTTATATCCAAAATCTAGGAGGGAAATTGGTCGGTACCCTAATAGTGTTGAATAGTCATTGTTTAGTTTCGATATAGGTACAATAGTTACGACCTTACATGTTTAGGGGATCATACCTCTCTCGATGAAGTTGTTGTATAAGGAAAACAATTTCGTTTTATTGTTGTTAATCATTGAGTAAGAATTCATGTCAAAACCTGGAGTTTTACCCTTACCAGCTTCGTGGTCAACCAAGAAGTAGCCATCCTGATTCATGCTATGTTCACGCAGACCATTGCCCACATACGCTCAAATTCATTCATTTCAATCAATCGATTCTAGCGGGCCCAATGTCTGGTATCTGTGTAAATCGCTCTGCTACTTAGCTGGAGCATGTAACTATGTCTTGGAATTCCATTAAACCGGGCTCCTATACTGCCAAGTCTGCCACTGCCACTACCCAGATACTCGCGGAAATTTCCGATTTCTGGGAATTTCCTTTAATTTGAGTGAACGTTTCCCCTAAATAACTCTGGGTACAAACAACGCATTATTTCAACAAAATTGATCCCTGCAATAAATCAAAGTGACAGTGAATGCTGATTTGGATTTTAAATAAAGAAAAGAGGAGCAAAACAGGATCTAGGGGTCTCAAGTTGAAACTTTTTAAAAACCTCTTTGGCCTTTGTGACGAGGGAAAAATAAATCTTTTTTATTAAGAAAGTGCACCGTTAGCCTCTCTCAGGATGTTGGAAGAACTAGTTAAAAAAAGGAGTTCGAACGTTTGAAGGTGAGATTTACATTTGAAAAATAGTTCAATTTGATGCAGTCAATTTTACCGCAGAATCAAGAAGAAGTAGATTTATTAAAGCAAGCAGTTTTTTCCATCCTTGCAGTTTCTCAGAACTGTGCATTCGCCTAATGATGACATATTAATGACATATTAAGTTTGAATCGTTGATTCATGACATTTTGGCTTCTGTTTGGCGTGTGAATTGTCTTCCTCTCATGTTTTTTTTTATTAAGATATTTCTTGTCACATTTTCAACAAAAGTGTTTTCCAATATGATTTAAAGCTGACTGAAGTTATGCCTTTATTCAAAAAAGAAGATACTCGTAACAAGTTATTGAATAATTATAAACCAATCTCTTTACTCTCAGTTTTTCCAAAGATTTTTGAACTGCCCATAAAGAATAGAATGGTTACTTTCTTAGAAAAAAATAATTTTTTTAGTAAATGTCAGTTCGGTTTTCTCTCTGGTCGATTAACCAGGGCGCCGCTTTCTTTATTTTCTTTATTTATTTATTATGTTCTAATATTTATAACAGCTTTAATGACAGCATTTATTTGTGGCACTTTTTGTCTGCTGAATTCGATTTGATTTTGACAAAGTCAGCCAAACAATAATTTTAGATATGTCGGATTTAATATTACGGGTTTAGAGTTTTTATTTCTTTAACGCACTCCTTATTCTTTCCGTAATAAATTTTAGTATCGTTCCTCATCGTCGCCAGTACTTGAATTCCTCTCGCTTATTTTTCCTTCATGCTGTCAAATTAACACTCCCTCATAATTTAGTTTAAGTTAATTTATAAAATATATTTGTGTATCGTAGTTTTTAAGTTATTAATGTTTAATCACCTAATTTATAATATTGTATCTAAGTATTAGAAAAGATATCATTCTTATTGAACATACCATACATATTAATAAATGAAATCAAATCAAATCAAATGAATCGGAATCATATTCAGACAAATATTTTACTATTGTAGTGCCAAATCACATAAATATTTGTGTGTGTTAATTGATTTGAAGATGAATTGATTTGATCATACCAAATGATGGCCCTTAAAAACTATCTAGTGGTACATTTGCTATGTTTAAATTCACACTAAACGGGAATGTGGAATAGTTTGTTAGGGTGGCACATACAATAGCAAAATTAACCCGCTTCCATTATATTATTTGTTTAATTTGCAATAAATGTCATCGTCATAGAAGTTTGGTACTTTTTAAAAGCTTAAATATATCACCACTGAAACACTTACACTTTTTTAAGGTATTAAAAGTGTTTTTTGTAGATTGATGCTCCAGCAGATACCAACTTAAAACAAATAATCTTAATCCTGTTGTAATACATCCCCAAACTGCTCTGACTCTTCTAACAATAGGACTACTCGCACGCAAGCTGTTTCATTTAATAGTAAGCTGTCGTCGCTTCTTCCTATTTCTAATGGTGTTCCTCAAGGATATATTCTTGGTTCATTATTGTTTTCCTTGTTCATTAACGACTTACCTACTTTTATCTTACTACCAATTCCACATTTATATGTAGCTATATATGCAAATGATATTCAATTCTACGTTAGTTTTCCTATTGATGTGGTCGATAATGCGATAGCTAAAATTAACTTCGACCTAAGTTGTATATTCAATTGGAGCCATGGTCTTAAACTGAATCTCGACAAAATAAAACCCATATCCGTGTCTAAACATCAACCGCATTTCCCTAACTTTCCTCCCATATTTCTAAATTCTTGCCAAGTATACACAAGTTTACGTGGCACCCTTCATCCTTTTCGAGAGCTACATTTATTAATTTGAGTAATTAAAAAAATCGGTTATTATGAATAAAACGAGCAACTTTCAAAAATTAGCTCGGCACGAAATGTTAAAAAATAAGAAGTGAGTTTGAATTTTCATTAGATATAGGTTTTTAACAAAGGTTTCACCTTTCGGAAATGCCGGTTAATTCATAGTTATTTGATTAAAAAAAAAGAAAATAAATGGCTAACTCGGTAAGGAGGAGTTCAGTGGCAAATGCCGACCGTCCTTTTCAAAATCGAAACTCGGAGTGAAGTTTTGATAGACCATGATCCTGGAAAACGGAACGAAGTATCGACTGCCAACGATCATAAATATTTAAGTTCGTTTGGGCCATACCACCCGAAACTTGACATTTATCCAACCAATGCAGATACATATACCTTCTGAAAAACAATGCCGATTCAACCCAGCATGGTATTCCGAGTATTCATTTTTGGAATACAGTCCTTACAAAGATGCTGCATTTAGCTTTGCTTGCATTTTATTCTCAGAAGGAATTGAAAGACATTTCGCTGGCATAAAATGAAGAGTCGAGGTAAAAAAAAAGAATGAAAACTGATCCAATATTTTACTTCTCAATCTCGTCGATTAATGGAGGAGTTCATATCAACGTTTTGCTGGACAAATCTGTAGGGGAACAAAACATTCAAGAAGAACAAGAAAAGGCATACCATTTAAGAGTCTTGTAAGTTTAAATTGATGTCGCAAGAAGTTTGGGAAGGCCCCTTCGTGGTCAAGATGAATCACTAGAGGCCACCAATGGAAATTTCCGACAAAGTGTTCATTTGATTTCACGACATTGCCCTTTAATGAAAAAATGGTTGGATGAATCACCAAAAAGACCAGGTCATGTGACGAACCTTAGTGCGGCTACCCAAAATGAATTCGTTGATCTGTTGGGAACTAGAACTCAAAAAGCCAGTGTAAGTGAAATCAATAAAGCCGGTATTTTTTCTGTCATAGTTGACACAACCCCAGACTCATCACATCAAGATCGATTAAACTATCAACATTCGAAACTTAGTCCAAACAAACGAGAGGCATGTCCCTATTGAACGTCTTCTGAAAATGGATGTCATCCTAACGAAAAAAGCGGGAGAAGTGCTGACTGAAAAAATCGTAGTGACCCCTCAGTCACTAGGAATTTCTGTGAAAAACATCGTCTTTCAAACTTATGACTTTGCCAAAAACATGTCCGGAAGTATAACGGTACGCAGCAAAAACTGTCAGAAAAATCCGGTCAGAAATTCCTTTACATTCCATGCTAAGCGCATCGGATCAATATATTGGTTGAAACAGCATGCAATGAGAGTCTGTTGACTAAAGGGTTTTTCAATGTTTGGAAGCATTGTATGTTATCTTCTATGGCAGCACAAAACGCTTTCAACATATGCGTGAGGAATTCAAAAGCATTGAAAATTCAATGCAACTGAAAAATTAGTCAAAAACTCGATGGACGGCTAGAGCTGAAACAGTCAAGGCTGTGTGGATTTCTTTCAAAGGCATTGTGCATTCTTTGGAAGAAACAAAAATCGATGCAAGTTCTTTTGATAACAATACACGTACTTCCGCTTCTGGTCTGCTGAAAAAAATATTGGATATTGATTTTATCAGTTTTTTATACTTTTGTAAAAATGTCATGTTTAAAGTTAAAAATTTAACCGAAAATTTAGAAGCGAAAGGGTTAAACGTAATTGATGCTGTATTGTTGATTCGAATCACATCTGTATCATTTCAACAAATGCACGACGATGTTCACAAAATGTTCATCTTCATTCACTGCGAAATTAAAGATCCGTGTACCAAAGAGAATCGATAGAAATCCAGAAACCGCGTTCGATTTCGATTACCAACCATTTTCTAGGAAAGAATATAGAACGGTTTTGCAAGTTTTTACCAATTGTATAAACGATAACTTAAAAGATACCTTTTCAACGATTTTTGAAATTTCAGTTGACAGAGGCAATGCCACAATAGAATCAGTGGAAAGTGAGGGGGTAGTCTCATGTTCGATCTTCAAAAAATCGATTTATTTTTGCATATTTTCAAAGTTTAATAAGTTGAGAACACAATGTGAAAATTTTAGACCGACATACTAAGTCATTTCAAAGTTACAGCAAATACGAGTAATATGGGAGAGCGTACCCTGCAGCTGCGGGGATTATACCAAACTTTAAACGCGTTTTTTCTCGAAACTACTTTTTATCCGTGCGCCTAGATATTAAAAAAAAAACTATTGAACCGATTCGGCTGAAATTTTAACACAATATTCTACACATGAATGGTTCTGCCCGGTACCAGAATTCGATTTTTATCCACTTTTTTTATCTCGATTTTAAACCGAAAAAAAAACAGTCGATTTTTGAAAAGAAAATTTACAAGCCCACCATTTTGTTACTTTTCACTCAAATCTTTTAAATCTGCTACGGGGCGGAATGATAACCTTACCTAATAATAATCTTTTTGGGATTTTGATTTCAGATGATTACAAAAGGAGCAATCAGGGGGGCCAGCCACCTACTTGTTTTTGAATAGACCTACTTTACTTCACCAAAATGACGTTCACATTTTTTATTTCTTTTATTTAACAAAATTTTTTTTTGTATAATTCAATAGCTAAATAATAACATATAATTGTCATAAGAAGATTGTATTTCATTTTCCGCAAAAAGAAAAATTCTTAAAAACTTTCGAAATTTAACCTCGGACATGGGGGCAGTCCCTTAAGCTTACTTAGCAAAATTGTTAAATTACTCGCACGTCACCCACGCAAGAAATCTTGGAATAATACTTAATAATAGATTAACGTGGGATTCACACATAAATTCGGTTGTAAGTAAAATCTATTCGTCGCTTATAATTCACAAAAACAAAACAAAACAAAAACCTAACCAACTCAAGTCAAATTGATAAAGGCACTATAGTCCCCATATTCTCTTATGTATATGAGTTGTTTGCTGATGTCATAACGCTCATAACGCTCGAAAACTAAAGGTTGCTTTCAACTCAATTGCCCGATTTGTATTTAATCGTCGAAGATTTGATCACATTTTTTCTGAGGCTCGTCAAATTCTTAGTTGTAACTTGGAGGCTTTCTTCAGGTATTGGTGATCTGGCTTACTTTTCAAGATTTTGTAAATAAAGTAATAGCCAATCGCCATATAATATTGCTACCTGCTAAATCTTCCTATTTGACATCACGCGGGTAATTTTTCATTTACTCGTATGTTGTCAAACTATCCACTCCTGTGTGGTCTAAAACTGGACACGGGCAATTTCATATAGAACGCTTTAAATACGTTTCCAATTTAAACTGACTTAGGTCTTTATCATTATTTTTTTTAATTTTTAAGTACATCTAAATGTTTGTCTCTAATTTATACGTAATTTACGAGTCTTTTTTTTTGCTTTCATTTTTGTATATATTTTGTTTGTTCTTCTTGTTTAAATTATTTTTAATATATATATGCATATATTTCTGTATTATTTTAAACTTATCTTGCTCTTTATATGTAGGTATGTAATTTGTTGTTAGTTTCTATACTTCTTCTTTTTTAATTATCGCGCGCTCAAGGGGTTATTAGTACCCCTTGTTTGCACACAACGTGGGCGAAGGAAACTTAGGGAGGAAGAAAAGAGAGTTTTAAATATTTGGAGGATCACGATATTCTAGAGTACGTCCGAAAGTGGGGTTGTGAGTATACTGATGAGCATTCATAGTGAGACGGGTGTGAGGGTTAAAAGTTTGAAGGAGCGGAAATGCTCCTGAAAAGTTTTCTGTGCAGCACTGGTGGTGAAGATAGCGATCGATTAAGGTGATGCAAGAGACGTAACGTCCGTGTTCAAGCATGTCAATTGACTTTGCAATATTGGCGTTACCTATGAATTTTATCATACAGTTTTGAATCTTGTCTAGCAAGTGCAAAGTGATCTCAAGGACATCTGATTAGATGTGGGCTACTGTACTAATTTTATGTAACTACTTCTTCATGTACATCGTTCATACATACGAGTATATGTATATCAATAAATACCAAATATCAAATGCATAGCAGGCCATAAGTTTGAGGCCGCCCTCAGCGCTCGAAGGCAAAACAAAATGTAACATTGTATGGAGAAATATGTACATGAAACCAAAATAAGAAGAAACATATTTTCATTTTGCTCTAAATATAAAGGAATTTATTAAAAAGAAGAAAAAATTGCTTACACCGTTTTTCGTCGAGAAAGTCACGTTTATATTCGATTACTCTGTTTTACAATTCTTGGCATTCGAACTATCAGTTTTTGAATTGTTGCCTGTGGTATATTGCTCCAGTAGTATATTCCAAAACGCAGATTCTGATGATGGGTATCTATCTCGGACCCTTCTATTTAGCTCCTCCCACAACAGCTCTATAGAGTTTAAATCTCGTGATTAATATGACCATAATTTAAAAGATTTCTTCATTTTCCCTCTGTTTCAGGTAGTCTTATCAAAGTACTGACCGTGCGTTTAGAGTTGTTGTATTGCTGAAATACGAATCGTTCGCCAATTAATCTGAGTTCAGAGGTCACAGCGCTCTCTTCCACTATTGTTTTGTATGTCTCCCACTTCACTTGAACGCTTGAAGAGAAACATCCCCAGACCATAACAGAACTGCCTGCATGATCGACAGTAGGAACCACGCAGGCTGGTAGCAGTTTTGTTCAGCGCTGCGTCGAACGAAAACTATCTGTTTTATGCCAAATACATACCTCGAACTTAGATTCATCGCTCCATAAAACTCTGTTGAAATCTTCATTTGACCGTTGTCAAAGACAGTGGTTTATTCCATGTTTGATTTACTTCGGGTGCTGTTTTTAATCTACTTAGTATGATTGTTGTGACTATTAGCCGATCCTCGTGTTTAGTTGTAGCTCTAGGTCGTCCTGGCCGTGATTTATCATCAAGACTTACGGTTTGACCGTATCGTTTAATGATACCTTCAACTGCGAAGCAACTTCTCACTTTGATTTCAGTAATCTTAGAAGGGTGATGATAGCGTCGTTTCAAAGTGCGGCTTTTATGTAAGACCCTTGTAATCCAGCTCGTCCTATATTGGGGTTTTAAAACCACTTTGATATAATCAGCCATAAACAAGTGCTAAATAAACAACCAAAAGTTAAACAATAATAATATCACCTAAACACTTCTCAATAAACCACGAAAACGGTTTTTCCTACATTTGTAAACAAAACACCCATCGTTCAAAAACGTTATTGTATAATCTAACTTTCATTTTGTGAATGTGTTGTACAAAGTAATTCATAAAATTCAATATTCATACATATGTAAATGAAGCTACTTGTCTAGGGTGACCTGCAGTGTACATCCGTTGGCCCTAGGATATTCAATATTTTGCCACCGTAACAAAGCAAAAATCAGGAATAAGTATTTTTTTAAAAAAAAAACAAAGTATGGCTATTACACTTAAACTATAAAGATATTGTTGTGTCACTAGTTCGTTAGTTAGTGTGACAATTTTATTGGTGCACTGTTTTCTATTTTTGTAAGGGCATAATACCTACAACAATTTGATTTGGTAGCATCGCCGGTGTTTGGGTTTTTTGTGTTTGTTTTTTTTTATGACTCGGGAATTTAGGGTGGACATAACATACGCGGCTAAAAAGTAATCACTTTTCTGCGTACGTCCACGTCTGTCAAAACAGCTGGTCTGAAGTGAAAAACGGTTAGATCCCCGCCCACACCTCTCAGATCATGCTGATCTGAAGCTGGCTACGAACTAGTGCCATTATTCTTTTCCCACGCCATTTACGTGCGTAGTGACGTTCTTCACCAAACTCCACCACAATGCAATCCCTGTTCCAATCGGGAATTCAACTTCATGTGGTTAAAATTCGATCTCCGAAAGCAAATTATCCACTATTGCTTTATCTACTGAAGCCCCAAACTGCACAGCAATTCGACCTTTAATGAGTTTGATGCGCTGTCTAACTCGATACAAAGAATTGTATCCCTGTATACTCATACTGAAATCGTTATTACGGACGATTTCAATATATGTACACAAGTCTGAGTGGCTTCGACATTCTGACCAGACAACACCCGAAGGACGGTGAGTTAAGATCTTCACTGCAGAAAATAACTTGACCCAGCTTATAAATAAGCCCACATGAATAGTCACACCGCCAACACTCTGGACTTGTTTTTAACTTCTCACCCTGATAAGTACACTGTTGATGTGCTTTCCCCTTTAGGCTCGTTGGACCATTGTGTCATATGAGCTAATTTCTCGTACACCCACCACACAACCGCATGGCAATACGAGAAAACCAATTGGAGCGGACTTAACAGCTTCTTTACTTAATTTTAACTGGTCGTTATATTTCCTTGATAACGACGTGGTCGCCGATACTATTCTCTTTATTATTGAGATGCTTTATCCCTCATCGGAAAAAGAGTATCAAACTAAAAGAAAAGGCGTGGTACGATTCGAGCTGTAAAGAGGCTATCAGGGTTAGAGAAACGTTTTTTTCGGTCGTACAAAACCAAACCTATAGAGGAAAACCGAAAAAAGTTCAAACGAGCCAGGAATGACTGCAACGTTTTACTTAAAAGTGTGAAATTTTAATACGATAAATGAATCAAAATTGATTGATCCATGCAATCTGGCGGAAGCAAGATTGATATTTCTAAGGTATTTGACAGAGTTTGGCATCAGGCTCTTTTGTCGAAAATGCGTGCATCTGGGATCGACGACTCTTTTCTTCAATGGATTAGATACTATCTTTTGTAACGTTCAATTCAAGTTGTCTTGGATGGTTTCAAGTCTGATATTCACAATATAATTACTGGGGTACCCCAGGGCTCCATTTTGTGTCCGACACTCCTTTTAATTTTTATCAATGATCTCTTGTCTGCCACTTCTAATCCAATATATTCCTTTGTTGACGACTGTACTCTCGCAACTTACGTTGGAATGACCATATATTTATTCAATGTCGCTAAAAATGCTCCCAAATGTCTAGGTTTTTTCAAACGATGTAAGAAATACTTTTCCCCTTCTGATCTGGTCTCAACATATAAGGAATTTATCCGCGCAAAATTGGAGTTCAATGCACACATCTGGTCAGGAGCTCCTAAAGCATCTCTGCACCTGCTAGATAGGTTTCAAAACCGTGCGGTAAAACTCATAGGTGATGTTAATATCACTCGATCAATGGACACCCTCGAAAACCGAAGAAATTCCTCGTATCTTACTTTGTTCTATCGCTATTTTCACCACCAGTGCCCCATAGAAATCGCCAGTAGCATTTCACCCCTCAAACCTTCAACTGTAACACTCGTCTCGCTATGAATGCTCATCAGTATACCCTCAATCTCACTTTCGGACGTACTCTGAAATATCGTGATTCGTTCCCAAGCCGAACAACTTGCTTTTGAAATACCCTGCCGATCTTTCTATTTCCTAGTCATTGTAACATTCAAACATTTAAAACCAACGTATCTTTCTTTCCTGCCAAATTTTCCTTCGCTCACGCTGTGTGCACACATTTTAAGCGTACTACTTAAACTTACTAAAACTCTAGTTCCTCGAGAATTATAGATCCCAGTTTATTCAATAACATTACCAATAATTACACTGTGTAAGCCTTATTATACTGTACAAATGTAAATGATGAAAATTGAGGAAAACATGATCCCACATCTTTTTAGGTGTAGAGCCTTGGGATATTTCAGGAGTAAATTTATTAAAGCAAACAGTTTTTTTTTCAATCCTTGCCATTTTACGAATTATGCATTCGCCTAACAATAATATATAAGAATGTAGTCGTACATATATTATATTAAATTTGAGTCTTCGAGTCATGAAATTATGGCTACTGAAAATGTTTCCATAACGGAAAATAAAAACATTTTTTTTTCCCATTTTCAAAGTCAAACTGCTTCTCTGTACGGATTCTCACCACAGACGAAAACAACAGCGATAACGAAAGCGATCAAAACAAAAGACAAGAAAACAAATGTACCACACCATACAACAAATCAAACACAGCTCCGGGTAGAATTGACACAAGAAAAGCAACAAAAATCCAATTTCACCACACACCTTGCCCTGTATTGTGCATGACTACAGCACAGTGTACGAATTTCCGACGCACGATTTATCATAGCCATCGCAGCGCTTCACAACGCCAACCATAGGGAAAGCCAAAAAACGCAAACCCAACCAACTGGCCAACTAACCACACACAAGCAATGAAAAAGAGCGCCAAAGCGGAGAAAGGTAAATTTTAACTTTTACTCGCGCTAATGTCGCTATCCTCACACTAATGCAACAAGAGAGCCAGATTTCTCTCTCACCGGTAATTGCCGGCATTCAGCGCACTGCTGTAGTGGCGTTAGTGGCTGTAGTTGTGTGTGTGTGCATACACAATCACGACACTGCTTATGCAGCTGCCATAAACTAAGTGTTGAGTATAAGAAAAAGGAGAAAAACAAGGAACACGAACAACAACGAAACAAACAACAACTCCCTCCCCGCCAAAGAAGTTCGTTTTCGTTCGATCTATTCGTACTTCGCTCTTCATGCCAGCCAACAGTTATTCCATTTTATATTACTTGACTACAGTTCAGTTTTGTTCATCGCCGGTTACAGAAGTTCTTCTCTTGCTATTGACAACAAAGTTTAGAAAAAAAAACAAGTCAAAGATAGAATCCCAAAAAGTTTTTGCTGTTAATTTTCCACAATTTCAAGTCTCTGTTGTTTTTTTTTGTGTGAATTCTCCACCGAAAAAGGAAATACTGCATAAAATCGAAGTAAGAATATTTTTTAGTCATTCAATACAAATAGAACATAATGTTTTCCTCTTGCAAAATTTGTTTTGTTTTCACCACACCATATCGCTTGGCATGGCCATGATTATTTGAATTTTTTTCCGACTATTCACATCGAATATGTCGAAAAGTACGCCTCGAATTGCAGAAATATCAATGCAATTCGATAGATTTGGATGGAAAATGTTAAATTTTCCAAAATCCATAGAATTTAGAAAAAAAAATTCAAATCAAAATTGGCTTTGCTTTCTCTACTCGGCAATGTATGGATACTCGTAGCAAGCAAGCCAACGAGGAACCAAAATGGTCGAACAAACCGGAACGACGGACGCATCGCATACATATTTATTTTCGTAATTTCGAGATGATTTCCATTTGGAAATTCTCAGTGAATTCGTGGCATAATTAAATGGACAGAAACACCAATCGACGTGGAATTTTATGTAGAAATTATGTTTCGAACAGTCCGCAATGGGTTTTCATTGAATTTATCTGGTTTTTTCCGCAATTTTCATCAAGATGGCTATTTCTTGGGAATAAACTTTTTCCTTCCATATTTAAAATGTGCGCCCTCTATACACATAGTGTATAGGGAGTGAGTGACTCGCATTCGTCGTCCGTCGCTCTCCCTCTCTCTATCAGTCGTTTATATTGAGAGTTACGACAACGAATGCTTTGCCTGCCTGTACCTTGTACGGTGGCCATCATAAGCGCTTGGCTTCGTTCAATTTTGTAGGTACAGTACCAGAGATTTGGACAAAATGTGCAATTTTTTTCGATATTCACTTCGGCGAGTGGTGGCAATTACTGGAGATTTATTGAAATTAAATGATTTTCTAAAAATTTGCTCAAGAAATCGCCATTTGGTTGGTGGAGATTTATGGAGAAAATTGAAATTTTCGTAGAGGCCATACTTTGTAAATAGATGCATGAGAGTTAAATTTGGCGCCATTTTTGTATCTAGTACGGCGGCGGTAGTAATTTTTCTTTCTTTCTCCATTTTTTCACATCTATGCTGCCTCTTCTTTTCTCTTCTCTCTCTCACTCGCATAAATTTCGCTTTTCGATGTTTGTTTCGGTTTGGATTTGGAATTTGATGTTTTGCGTTTGGTATTGGTTACATGGAGCCAGATGTGCGCGCCCTCAATGCATAAAAGCTTGGTATAAAGACTCGCAGGCAAGCTAAGTAAGAGTATACTGTTGACGGTTAAGCAAACTTCGGGTAACCGAAATTAGTTTCATAAAAGCGGAGTTGTGTCAAAATAAAATTAATTTCACATAATGATTTTCAAACAATATGTATATATTTTCATAAATGTTATACAGAACAAGTACATATGTATGTACATAGCTGGTTAATGAAATAAGTGTGAGCAAAAATTCATAGGATTTTTTATTTTGTTTCGGTTTTTGTTATACATTTGTTTTAAATCCATTTTAATCTTACAAATTCAAAGGAAAACCAAGTTGATAAATATATATAAGCAAATAAAATTATGAAAATAATTTGGTTGTGGTTAATAAAGCAGGTGTGCTTCTTAATTATTATTTTACTTTACTTTTGTTAGTACCTATTTTAATCCGCTGAGGCATTGACTTGACTAATGTAAGGCATTTTGATACTGGTATAGAATACCATTATTTTTGGACGGGTTCTTTGGACAATTTTTCTTTTCCTCTTCAGCTTATTCCACAAGTTCTCAATTCAATTAAGATCTAAGGATTGACTTGGTCATGACATTATGGACACTTTCAGATCTCGAAACCAATCTTTTATAAGACCCGATGTGTGTTTCGGGTCATTATCTTGCTCTTAAGCCATGTGAAATGCAGGTTTTCCTCAGCATAAGGAAGCATGGCATTTTCTAGTATGTCACGGAATTCGAATCTTGTCATAGTAACGCGATTTCGAAAAATGAGGCCAAACCGTGCCTTACTGTTAAACATCGTCAAATACCTACTCGATTGAAACATCCTTTTTGTTCCAGTGTGAGCATACATGGCATCCAACTTGCGCATAGCTTTCGCATGTCCAAATTTTCACTCCAGTAATGCGACGTATAGCACTTGTTGAAATGTCTGCTAGATCGCGCACTTTCAGTTGATAGTTTTCCAATACCATTTTGATGTATTTCTTGGCAGCTCGTACGCCCTCGCTTAAACTCTGCCATCCAATATTTTATTGTAAACGAAGAAGCAGATTCCCCTAGAGTAAGACCCAGGCAAGATTTGGTATTGAGTGGACTGAGACTTCAAATGAAAGTATTGTCACATAACGATGACCCAATTGTTTACAAATTCATTGAGAATTCACATTCATTCGAACATCCACATATTTTCCATCGGCTGTTTCCTTTAACAACTCCTCTTCGGGAGGTTAACTAAGGGCACTGTCTAGTAGGAACAAAGCCTTGAAAAATCAAATTATGAAATCAGCAGCGCTGTAAGAAATGTTAGGGGTTCCTTGGAACCCAATGACCTCCTCGTTCGAAAAGACTTGTTAATGCAAAAGCCACGTTTTCATGTTGGAGAGCAAAAAACAAAGTCGGGCGAGTATAGGGTTTGGCCACAGCTATTCCGGATGAGCGAGTTGGTGCATTGTTGTGATAGAACAACATTTTTTTCTTTGTCAAATATCAAATCGATCCAATAATTCATTGTAGTGCTGTCTTTTGATTATGTGTTTCCATTCTTTATAAAGAAAACCAACAAATCACCTTGAGCTTTCCAGCCAATGGGACCGGACCGGCTTTGCCTTCTGCGGAGCAGATTTGGCTGGAAAAATTCATTATTTACATGTCGCTTGGTCGTGTAGGTAGTTATGGATCCAGGTTTCATCAACGGTGAAGGCTCAGCTCTGCCACTTCGTGTACTTCCTTCTAGCGATCAGCAAGAAACATGTCACGGATCTTTTCAGCGATTTCTTAGTAATCATGTCTACTGGACGGCAAAACAGGTGTACGCCCGTGTTTACGTTCGTTGCACCAATTTCTCGCGATGTCATAAACGGTGAGGGTGTCCTCTATTGCACCATAAAACACAAAATAAATTTAATACAAATGGCTGTCAAATCAATATTCCTTGGTCATCAATTTGAAAGCTATATGGCGTTGTTTAAGGTGGTAGATGGTAAAATCACTCTGACTTGTTGTTCTGAAACATTTCTGCCATATCCTCTATCGACCTCGCTAAGATTTTTGTAGCGGCGATTCGCCCTCAAACCTGTAAAATGTACCAAATTCAGTCGTATGAGATGAGATGTTACCGACCCGTAGCCACTTTCATGCTCCATATAACGTGATGTACAGATACCTATTCTGATAATCATGAGCTGGCCGAAATCACACTTTGTATTTCGTTTCCAGAATTTTTAAATTTGATGTTCGTGTGAAGTGATCGCTAGGAGATCTGTAGTTGAATTCAACATCTGATTTTGTATAACTGACTTAACTTATGCTGTAAGTTGTACCTACCCTATTTAATTCTCTTAGACTTTGCCAAATGGCATATCTCGAGCGGTAAGAAAATGTTTTTCTTTTTGCATGAAGCTTTAACGCAGTCTTGCCTTACCAAAATTAGTGTTTGTTTTTAAAAAAAAAATATTTCGCACACAATTTTTACAATATTTTTCATTTCGATTTCAGTTTCTAACGGAAGTTATAAAGAAAAGCATACAAACAAATAAAAATGGCAGACAAACCAAAACGTCCTCTATCCGCATACATGCTTTGGCTCAACAGTGCACGTGAACAGATCAAAAAAGAGAATCCAGGTATCAAAGTCACAGAAGTTGCAAAGAAGGGTGGTGAACTCTGGCGATCAATGAAGGATAAGTCTGTAAGTACAACAAACCAAACGATTTGAATTTAAAATTGTTTCTAATTTGTTTTTATTTCCTTTTTTCTCTAAAGGAATGGGAAGCCAAAGCAGCAAAATGCAAGGAAGACTACGAAGAAGCTGTCCGCGAATTTGAAGCAAATGGTGGCTCAACGGCAAATGGCGCTGGTAAGAAACGCGGCAAAACAAGTAAAAAGGCGCCGAAAAAGAATAAGAAGGATGCATCCGATGATGATGATGACGATGAGAGCGAATAAACTAATCACTCCCATTTGTTCATCACATCTCCGCCCCTTTATTCCTCCATCTTCATTAAACAAAAACAAAACACTCCAAAAAAAATAAAAAAATTAAATAATAAATAAAAAAGTTAAAAAAAATCAGAAAATACTTTTAAAAAAATTCTTTAAAATCTTAAATTTAATTTTAGTTTTTAAAGTTAAATTAATTTTATGATAATATTGATACCTAGGATAGTCATAAATACTGGTACACGGCTAAACAAAACACCTCATTGTTACACTCATGAGGCAAAGCCAACAGCGCGTAGTTTGCGTACAGAACAAACTCGTGGTGTAGTCAATTTGGAGCAACATTTTCCGTTACCCGTATACATATTTAGTAGCCTATAGTCAAAACTGCGCAGGCATTGCAAAAAGAACGCTCACCGACTTTTTATCTTTTTCTTTAAATCAGTATTTATGGCTAGACTAGGTAATTAATTATAAATTTAAAGAGAAAAAGAGAAGTGCAGGAAATTTTTACCAAAACATGAAAAACATTAACACCACCACCTACCCTTTTGTTTTGTCTATATAAAAAAAAAGTGCGAGACCAAGGAATGGTTATTTTTTTTTTTAGAAGACTTTGATATGATATAAAGTAATTAATATAACAAAATGACAACACACGAACGTTTTATTCCTTTTAATTATATACTCATACGTTCTAGAGTTTTCCTTAGTTTTATTTGTAAAGTTCAAAATCACCCAAATCAAGGAATAAGGGTTAGAGCCTTCAGCCAGTTGACTTTGCCTTTTCTTGTTCATGGGTTTGGTCTTTGTGTCTATATGTAAGCCATTTCAAGTTAATACCATCTCTGATAAAAATTACAACACAAAAATATGCATTATGAAATAAAAACGTTAGAGTAACATTCGAGAACTAAATAAAAAATAAAACGAAAACAAAATCCGAAGTACAAAACAACACTCAGGATTATTTAATCTTTATCTTTGTATTTCTAGTTAAAAAAAAATAAAACAAAAAGGAAACTTTAGAAAAGCAAAAAAAAAAGGTCAAGGACATGTTAAGTTACGTTTTTCTAGTTAGAGTATGTTAGACTTTTTTTAAGGCTACTTCGCGAAAAGTACTCGCGTTTGTTTATTTTATTTTTCTTTTTAATTATGAAACGAATTAAAAACTTATTTGTCAAAAGAAAAGAATTTCGAATGCGTTTTCTTTTTTTTATTGAGTCAATATTTGTAAAAAAAAATAAAATTGGGAAAAAGGCATTCGAACAAAGATAAAAAAAACATGTTTTCACAATTGAGACTTTTGGTGTATTATGTAAAATTTAAAACTGACGTATATGAGGGCCATTTCAAAAATAATGCTCGCTCCATTGGCAACACTGATTGGCCTCCGTCATACTTGGACACAGAGTGAGCACGCTTTTGCTTGATTGTATAGTTCTCGCAGTTTTGTTGGGCGATAGGTGGAAATGGTACTTCGGGTATCTGTGACAGTTGAACATAAAAAAAAAGTCGTCCATCAAAGGGAAATTTTACGAGCGCAACTTCTCATTGAAAGCACCTGTAATATAAGAGTTAGCACAGTTTCTGGACAAATGCCCAAAACGCTGGAACATTTACACAGCCCCGTTATTACCTGGGTTTGTTTTTTTCAAATAACCTAAGTGCTGAATAGGTAGCCTGCTTTCCAAAATGCAGTACTTACGCCTGCTTTTTTCATCAGCAACCATTCCGAAATACAAACCCAAACCGGTGATAGAACGCAGTATGTTTCTTCATTGTGAATGCATATACTGCGCAAATAAAAGCAACCAGCGCATTATGAACTAGCACCATGCAAATGACAGTTGTTTGTTTGGTTTATGCAATCTGAAGTATAAAGGTGAATTGCGAGAAGTAAGTTTTCTTTTAAATAAATAAAAGCATTCAATTATATTATTATAATTACTTATAATCTGAAATCAATGGACAAAGAGCTAGATTTTACACTAAATTAAAAAGAGGCTGCAGTTGAATTTTAGCTTTAAAATATATTTTGTGGATATTCGGTTGTCACAAGCACCACAATTATTTAGCAAATGATTTATATGAATTACAATCAATTTGTTACACATTGTTTTACGTTTAAAAAACCAGTAAACGCTGCGCATCGCATAACATTCCAAAACATGATTCGTACCGCAACGGGATACTCATCGCACCATAAAAGCATCGCATGCTTGCATGACAGATGCGAGGTGCAATCATAATGCGCATTTAGTTTGAATTTTGGAAAGCAGCCGTATCTAGTATCGATTCCAACGGAAAGATGTCCCGTCTGGAGCGTTCCGTAGTGAATTTATTAACTTTGTCAACACCAGAGGCGGGAGATCTATGCTCAAGTATTTCCTCGTCAGGGTAATCTAATATTAAACTGATAGTTTTGTCCTCCTTCGGATTGAATGAATAAACACCCACATCCTCGTTTCTTCTAGATCGAGCCACCCTAGTGCACTATCCCGAACAAAAATTGTACTGATAACTACTGCAGGTTATAACACGGAATTCTATGTTTTGTTCTCTTCTTTTAGGTGATGGGTTTACTCCCACTGTTGGACAGTTAATGTTAGCCAGAATAGCTTCAAGATCGACACTTGTTTTAACAGTTCCTGAGCAGCATTGAGTTTCAACGTTTAAAAGCGTTTGTTTTCCATCAGGGAGCGTAATGCGATCCAGCTGTCTAAGAAGTTCCAGGAAGTAAACTATCAAGCTCTGTTTAGCACAATTTGTCACATACCCAGTTTATCCGACAACTCAATTTGCTTTGAAGCAATCCGCATTGGTTCAATACCCGTAGAAATGCTGCTGTTTATATGAAATTATCCAAAATGAGCGAGAGAGAATTGAGAGAAGTTTAACAAACAGCTGGTTGAACTGACACTTCACCCTAACACTGATATATTGTTCTTATTTCTTTCTCTTACCAAATAATCCGTTTGCAATCCCACATTTTAAGTACACAACTGATTACCTGCCCGATGATGAAAGAATGATGGGAGCGTGAGAGAGTAAAATGTTTCAATGCGATATGAAAAGGTTTATACGATATTTCAAAGTGGTTACATATTTTAAATGCGTTTTATAAGCAGGAATTAACGTATGCGTGTTGAATATTTCAATGCGGTTTGAAATGGTGTTTAATCGAACGTATTGAACCAATGCGGATTGCATCAGCGCAAATTGAGCTGTCGAATAAACTGGGTAATAGTTGAACTTGAATGAATTAATGAAGATAATGTAGAATGTTGAAAATTTTGTAAGTTTTGAAAACTTTCGCCCGCAATCAAACCTTTCAAGACGTTATGATTCAGTGACTGAGAACAAAGGGCTGCAAAATAATACGATATACTATAAATGTTAACTTTGTTATAAAAAAATACGGTAAATTATTTTTTGAAATAAGCCTAGTATGCATAAGAACATCATGTCTATGCACAAGCGGAGCCTTGCGGTCTACCCCCTCTGCGGCATTAGATATTCTGCTTCACTTGAGATCCCTCGACATTTTTAGCAGGCAAGTAGCTGCGACTGCAGCTATTCGCCTTAAAGCAACTAAACAGTGGACAAATAATTCATTTGGCCACGCCAACATTCTTAATACATTAGGAATCCACATCGATTACACCATACCTGAACTTTGGTTTGACAAAAATTTCCATGTAAGCTTCCCCTCTAGATCATTCTAGGAGGAGGATGCTTTCATGGAGGACAAGTCAATCCATCTCTACACAGATGGATCTAAAACCGATAACGGAGTTGCTGGCGGTGTTTTCTCAGATAAGCTAAATCTAAGCCTCTCTTTCCGTCTTCCAAATCACTGTAGCGTGTTCCAGGCGGAAATTTTGGCGATTAAAGAAGCTCTGTCCTGGCTGAAGAAAAATGTGATATCTGCAAAGGATATCCGCATATTTTCGGATAGTCAGGCCGCCATCAAGTCCTTGGACTCGGTCTCATTATATTCTAAAACCGCCCGATCATCTCTCATGGAGATGGCAGAGCAGTTCAACATTCACCTTTGTTGGGTGCCGGGCCACAGAGACATTCCAGGGAACTGCAGAGCCGATGAACTCGCCAAAATTGGAACCACCCTACCTATCCTCCCGGACAAAGGTAGTATAGGTATACCAATCGCTACGTGCAAACTAACACTAAAGCTCGATGCCAATAAAAGAACAGACCTTAGGTGAACTGCTGGGTAAACATGTCTAGCGACCAAACAGATCTGGCCAAAGCTGGATCTGAGTCGCTCTAAGTGTCTGATCCTTTTAGATAGGAAACATCTCAGCGCCATAATAGGTGTCATTACTGGACTGGACTGCCTCATAGGCAAACACGCAAGAAGGCTTGGCGCTTTTACTAATGATTTCTGTAGAAGCTGCATGGACGAGGAAGAGGAGGAGACAATCCTCCACCTACTCTGCACATGCCCAGCTCTCTCCCAGAGAAGAAAGGTTCATCTAGAAAGCTTCATCTAGGAGCTTTCTTCTACAACGACCTAAACGATCTAGAAAACTTAGACGTTAACAGTCTCCTACGCTTTATTATAAGCTCAAACTGGTTCCAGTAGTAAGAGGATTATAGATCCACGTGACATCACAATGGGCCAATAGGCCTAAGTGGGTTGGTATTTCTAACAGCCATTCTTACCTAACCTAACCTAACCTAGTATGCAATATTTTCTGTACTGGGTGGGCCAAAAGTCTCTTTCCTATGTAAAAAAAATAATAACTTTATAGATATTTTTGAGTATTTTTTTGTTGCAGACATAAGACTTGGGAGATTTGACATGGAGCACTACGCAATAGCACAGCGAACACAAATCGTCGTATTATTTTTGGAAAACAGCCGGTCAATAATTTGCACTCAACGTGGCTACCGGCAATTTTATAGAATTCGAGATGCTCCAACAGCTCCCACTATTCGTGCAATAATGGCCGAATTTGAGCAATATGGGAACGTTGGCGATGTGAGGCGTATCTGTAGACCTCGTTATGGACGATCGACCGAAAACATTCAGGTCTTTAGTGAAAGTGTTGCAGCCGATCCTGAAACATCGACACGACGGCGTTCAACACAATTAGGCATAACAAAATTAAATAAATACAAAAAATTAATAGACTTTGAAATTTGTTCTCTTTTGGAAAAAAATCAGTTCAGCTTATTTCTGTTTTATTTTCTGCACTTCTCATTTTCTCTTCTCAATAAACTTTCGATTGAGTTTTAAGATCAATCGAGTTATTTGTTCTTTAAGCAAGTAGAGGCAGCGTACTACTCCGCGAATAAGCGAATGCTCTTTGCGAACTGTCAAATTTTAGTAGCATTCCACAAATGTAGATGAGTGTAGATTGGGTACACACAGGTCGCTGCGACTAAATGAAAAAGTATAATAGCTATGAATGAAATGTCAAAATTTGCGAACGAAAATTCACTCCTTCGTATGCGCTGTGCTGTGAATAGACCTTTAGTACGATCGTCATTTGTTTTGCATTCAAAAACGTCATGTCTGTGACAAAAAAAGTAATATTCAGTCATATCTAAGATTTGATTATTTCAAGGTAAAAAGGATATTTATTCTTATTACATATTATTTCAATAGTTCTTACATATTTACCTTCAAAAAATAAAAAACTCTCATACTAAAATCTTCTAACTTTTACTGCAGCCACAATTGAAATGCCTTAACTAATCTGCGCAAATATGACTATATGTTGACGTTTATGAACACAGGGGTAATAAAATTTGACTAAGTTAGTTCTGAAAATATGCACGTTTTGAAAACACACTTAGTGCAACCGCAGACCTTTCTTCATGTGTTTTTGAGCGTGATTTCGGGTTCTTTTTGTTATGAAAAATATTCCTAATGAGACCAATTCAAAGGTTATTAAAAAAAATTTCGGTAGACCAAAAAGTGGAAGTTCTTCACAGAACATTGCTACTGTAGCACAAATTGTAGCTGAAGAACCTTCAACATCAATATTACGACGTTCTCAGGCATTCATCCGTCGACTGTTTGGCGTATTTTAAATAAGGATTTGCATTTGTATCCTTACAACCAGTTAACATTAGAATTGAAGCCAACAGATTTTTAGAACATGATGCTGGTATTTCACGCAAAATCATCTTTAGTGGTGAAGCTATTCCACATTAAATGGATGCGTCAACAAACAAAATTGTGGCATCCGCGTAAAAGAAAATCTTCTAATAATTTCATAAAAATCATTGTATGAGTGTACAAAAATGTACTCTTTGGTATGGTTTTTTTGGCTGGTGGAATCATTGGTCCATCGAAGATGCAAATGTAACTGTCAGCAGAGAGCGCTATAGACAAATTATTGAATATTTTTTGTGGCCTCAAATTGAAAAAATAGACAAAGACGATATTTTTATCAACAGGATAGAGCAGAGCTACGAGTCACACAACATGTGCAAACATTGTGTGGGCTATTGCGGTCTTAGTTTTCAGGTCGATTAATTTCACGTAATGGTGACATAAAATGGCCACCTAGATCATGCAGTTTAATACCATTTGTTGCGGAGAACTGTCACTCGATTTTGAAGTGCCGCATGCTGCTCTGACAAACACAATACGATTGATAGTCAAATATCAACTGGGCAATAAACGAGCAAGTTTATTTCACATTTCCAAAATAGTTAAAGAATCATGGATACCGTAGCGATATTTTTGGAAGCAGATATGAACAGAGAACACTAAGCAAAGAAAAAAAAGATGACTCAATTATGATATGTAATAAGGTACGAAAGTGGTGGCGCAGAGTATGGAGGTGAAAAATCTAATATTTTTGCTTGAAAAATATTTTGAGAGGCTATAAAGTCTGATTTTCGAAGTACTCTGTAACATTGAAAGACATCCCTACTATCTTCTAGAATATTTTATACACGCGGAAATTTATTTTTCGTCCCAATTTTCAATTGGAAAGGTTAGGTTAGGTTAAACAATTGAATTTGTCTTCAAATGGCAAAAACCTAAACAATCACCCTGGTGAGACACCCAATTTTCTTGCAAAAGAGAAGATGGCCTTTGAAGTTCTTGCCGTAAATTTCCTCTAGGTTTTCGATAAAGTATTTCCCTAAAAATTTTCTTTGTTTCCGCGATATTTCCTCGCATTCACACAGTATGTGTGTTATGTCCTCAACAGCTTGCTGATCACCAAAGACTGAAAATATCCGTATCTGACAATTTGAGTCTCTTTCCGTGCTAGATTACCTAGATCCTTTGCCGTCAAAAAGCCGCCAAAGAACCTTGGATACCCTGTTAAAAATATTCGATTTTTCACCTCCACCCCCTGCGCCATTCCTTTCTGCCTTGTTTTCAGTGTTGTATAATCCCCACACCATTCCTACAAGGAACAGACCCCTCGTCTAGACATATACCGTTATCAAAATAGTAAACACAAATGCTTTCATGCAAACAAACTTTACGTTTATTATCCCTTTAAAATAACAATTGAACATATGAACATTCTAGTTTTCTTAGCGCTAAATTGTAAAATTCCACAAACACATGAAGAATCAGTAAACGTCAAATTTGCATCGCTTCAATTCAAAAAATTCAACTCTTTTCAACTTGAGCAGCAGCAACAGGCACAGATGCACATTGTAGGCATTCTTATGGGTTCACATATAAGCAAACAGTTCTCCGCAGCAGCAGTAGATGCAAACGCAGATACACGTTGTGTTTTTCGCTTAACTAATCTGCACAAATATGACGTTTATGGACACAAGGGAAACACCGTTTGGCCAAGTTAGTTATACAGAAAATCTGCATTATTGAATGTAACTATTACAGTTCTCCGTTAGAATGATATGACGATTTTGAAAAACTCACCCTATATTGGAATTCAAAGTCCCAACAGCATGCTGAAACACCCATCACCTAGGGAGTGTGGATAAATTCATAAATGTAAAAACATTGCTGTAAATTTACTGCAGCAAAGCTTGAAAGCGTTAATGAATACAACTTCTACAGTTATCAAAATTGTGTCCATAAATGTATTACACACATTTTAGATGTCAATGAATAAAATTAATTTCCTAAAAGTACAATGTAAAAAAGCTAGCTATCTAAGCTAGTTTAGATACTCTGCTTTTTTTCTCCTGTCCTAACATAATCCACTTTCATCGCTAAATGTATGGAAATTAATAGCTTAATTATTGCTGAAGTCCAAATCTTGAATTCGCAATATTCCCTAAAACAATATAAATTATGTTGATTTTTGTTTTTCTTTTCCTAAATTTCAAAACTGTTACTTATGCCGTTTTGAAATGAAAACTAGAGTCGAAATTTTGCTTCTGAAAAAGTAAGAAGAGTGCCGATGGAGCAGTTATATGTAATTTTTTTCTTTCCGGAGTGCAAAAAGAAGACTTCTTTTCGGCCAATCGAAAACGCCATTACATTTTTGTTGTCTCCGTAATGCAGTTTTGCAGCAGTTTTTATCTTGATGTGAAGTTTTGATTCAAGAGGATAGTAAAATGTAAGTAGCAATTTTAAAATCTAGAAAATGGAGAACAACAACTAATTAAGATTGTGAATTCAAGATTTTGACTTTAGCTGAAATTACACTATTCATTTCCATACGTTTACCAATTGTATTAGCGGCAAGATAAAAAAATACTGTTTATCTAAGTTAGCTTAGATAAGTTACACAAAATCGTCGCGTTAGGGCGCTTCGAGAAAAAAGTCCTTCATTTAATTTTCGGTCCTGTTTGCATCAATGGAGGATGGAGGAGACGTTTTAACGCAAACTGCGAAGGCTATACACGGATGCCGATCTCGCCAGAAAGGCTTGAACAACCCATGACTATCAGTATATTACCGTTTTTTATCTCTGCAGAAAGAGAGGGAATGGCTTTCAATCTTCAGGTCTTGTTTATGCTGGTAAACATCTGAATTTATTGGTCGAATATGAATGTGGAATATAACACTAAGGAAATCTTCATAATTCACAATGCTCACCGAGGAAAGTTTATTACTCATTTTTACTTATGCATTTGCTTTTACTTTTACATTTGCACAAGACGTTTTTAATTGATCATTGCTCTTAAGCTATGGACCTAATTCAGCACAAAATCAAATCAAAAATAAGCAAACACCTGCCGCCAACCAATCCAGAAGAAAATTTTTGTAGATGATCACTTCTTATCATCTATAGCTCCCAACGCTACTCCTTCATGCTTAAGCGACATTTTTCTATCAGAAATCACTACAATCTAAATACGTAAACATGCTCGTTCACCTTATCTCTCATGTCCACCGTGAGACTACGAGTACATTATGTTTCACAACAACTAAAAGACGGTTGCATAAATTTCTCTTTAGCTATTCTCGTTTATTGTGACTAAAATTCAAGACTTTTCATGGTAATTCTCGTTAAAAAATGATACAATCTATTCGTAAGGTTAACGTGTCAGCCGATAAACACAAAAAATTAACTTAATTTAAAAGTGTTTTCATTTTTTTTACAAACTCGCCTTTCTTTTACTAAAATAACAACAAACAGGTATGAGTTGTTCCTGGATATCTTCTCTTGTAAGTACGTCCAAACTTCTGTGGATGGTTTCTCTAGGAAAACTAATATCTAATGAAATGTTAAATGGTAAATAGTTCTCCTCTTTCTTCTCTCGCGTGTGGCATTTGCCGGCGCTGTCGTTGAACTGAATTGAGGTGATGCTTCGGTCGTCTTACTCGCTGACTGGTCTATCGCTTGCAATCATTTCGAATGAATGCCAACTTAAAACTTCAAAGTGGACATATGTGATAGCATAACAGTTTTGGAAAATAATTCTAATTCTAATTTTGTTAGAGTTGGATGAAGATGAGGTGGTGTAAGTTTTTGGCGTGTGTCTGACGCACATTAATGACGATTCAACCAAAAGATCGCCTTCAATAGGAAGTACGCTAGGCCCATGCAGTAGACGATTTTCTCCCGTTGTGACCTCTGCACATTGTCAATTTCAATCGAGAGGACACGACGATTTAATTTAGCTAATTGCCTGCGCAAATAGAGTATCTCTTCGGGTGGTGTCAAATCGCCAATAAGGGGTGTACCCTCCCTGTGACTAACCAATGTCGTATCGTTGTTGTAATTGCTTGCACCTTTCTTGCCGATACCTGATGTTGATGTGGTAACTGCTTCTGAGTCGGATTCACCTCCTCGAGAACTAGTTCCATTCGGATTGAAGCCAATTGTAGCGGCTGCTGCATCTGCTCTTACGTAAGGTGGCGGAGATTCTGTGTTATTCTGGAAATCACCATTATCCGGGGATGAGTTCTGATCCGAAGCAGATGGGAAATGATGATCGTTTAATGTGATGACGCGCGGTGGTGTAGCAACGCGTACAAATCCAGGATCTTTGGGTAAAATGGAGTTTTCTAAAAGAATCTCTCTTGGAGCAGATCGGGTGCCTAGATGCTCCTCATGACCAAGTACAACAATACGATCGGGCACATTCATATCGATTTTATCATGATAATTCCAAGAGTTCATCAGGCCATTCTGATTGGAAAGAAGTAAATCCTCGTCAGAGTATTCGCCGGTGGCTTTTATACGTTTGGGTACGCGCATTTTATCATTGATTTCGTGGGCATATTTTGCCTCTGAATAGAGAGCATCGTCCTCACTTAGTCCGTTAAACATTCTAGTTGGGCTTTGGGGTGTCGCCATCATTTGTGAGCACTGTGCGTATGAGGGTCCTCCTCCCGAATTTGATTTTTCCTTTGATTCCCGTTTTTCAAAGTCAAGCCAGATCGAAAAGAAACAAAATAAAGAAAATTCACTGTTTTGGTTTTGGAACAGGTTTTGTCGATAAAAATAAACTTACGGTTAATTTTCTTGGTGTAAAAATATCTTTTCCTTTTACTCCTTAACTACTTTTTCTTCTTCGTTTCTTTTTATGTTCTCCTTTTCGGGCCGTCAGAAGACAGTTGAAGTTCAGCTGATACTGCTGTGTGGTATTACTGCAGCCGTCACTTTATACAGGGTTGTCATTGTTTCGGCCTCTTAACACCGCTGTACGATAATGTCGGAATGTTGCGATGTTTTGTTTTTTTCTCTCTTGGATCGATTAATTTTCATTTTCAAAATAAAAAATCATTTCATTTTACAAAAATTTAGAATTGAAAAATATGAGAATTTGCTTTGTGTTTTACTGGCACTCTGTGATTTTAAAAATCCTTTCAAATTGACTAATATGAGAGAGGAAAGGTTCTTCTATGAATACTCTGGCAATGCCTTGGGCAATATGAAATGTCAGCTGTCAGTTTGTGTAAAGCGGCCTGTAAACGCTAAAACATGGTACTAGTAAGTAAACATGATACCACTAAGGCCCGCAGACGTTGAGACCAATTCACTCCAACATAATCGAACACATCTGTCCACAAAGATGGTAGGCTGTGAAAACACTCGAAAAATTATTTCCAAACATCAGTATTTGGAATGTTCTCCATTTTTTCCCGATTATTTTGTGAGTTCACACGACGAAATTCACTGATAAAATAGCTTGCTCGAGTAAATGTTGAGAGATGAGAGCGCAGACACTGAAACATAGTATCAGCAAAACAAAACTCCGCTCACAAACATCGACAAAAATCAAACCAGTTTTGATTTTAGTGAGACCAAATTCTGATGTTGGTGAAACCAAAAAATTGGTACGCGTACCAGCCCGCAGACTACAACATCAGCTAAAACTTGGTTAGTGGTACCATGTTTTAGCGTTCACAGGGCGCTTAATGCTAAACGAAAATGTTTGGCGGAGTTGTTATTGGGCTGCATTTGCGAAAATTAATTTTTCTCGCGCGGAAATTGATAAATTGGAAAAGTTTTTGTCGAAAAATTGAATCATAAGTGAGTAAACTCGATGCTTATTGTTTTGTGGCAGATCATTTGTGAGTAATTGCGATTGCAAAATTTAAAAATGTTGTCGTTTTTTTTTGGTGCGATGTCTAGACTTCTAGAGTATTTTGTTTGCTGAAGGGATTTTCTAGTTTTATTGCCGGAGTTGCCAACAAGATACGAGTATATGCAAGTGCACTGATCCAGGGTGGTTCCGGGTGATATCGCATTGCGTACCCACTGTCTTGTGGTTCATTTAATGAATTTTTTATTTTATGTGCCAGTAAATGGCAACAACTTTTTGTCTAAGGTGCATAAACTGAGGAATTGCTTCGAGTTGTTGTCGTCATTTCACAGGAAAGCGAAGCATTATAGGTTTAGGTATTTAGGAAAAATAGCTTCTTAAAAGCTACCGAAAATTCTGACTAATTTGAATGATCATGTTACATTCGGTTGTGTTCATAAGAGACAATGGAGGCCCTAATGCGTCCTGCATATAGTGCGAACGGATATTTGGGTTTTGAGAAGTCCTGCTCTGAGCCTTACGGAGGAAGTGATCGGTGTTCTAATTTCAAGTAATTAGGTTGTGAAGTGGGATTTGAACAGGAATTAGTGAACCACGTTCAGAAAATCTTTGTATTCTGGAACTAGTTTGGAGTGGTTGTCTGAAAGGTTTCCGAAGTTTTTCTTCAAGATAATTTTTATCTTTCTATAATACATAGTGTCTATGTAAATCTATAAACTTCTCAAAGCAATGCTCTCATCTGTTCAACCCGTCCAAATAATACTTAGCATCTTTTCCTGCAAAATATTTGTTTACAACAGAAAGTACTGTGATGAGGTTTAACGTTGAACGGATCCAATTGCAAAGAAACGATAGGGCCTTTGCCAATATTATATTCATCAACCTCTCGTTTATTATGTCCTTAAAACCTACATCTTTATCACTTAGATTAGGAAACGCAAGAAACAAAGAATTTATTAGAAGCTTTCGAGGATTGGCTAAGAAATCTGTGAAAAAAGTGTAAATGAATTGAGAAATATATGCAGCATAACAGAAAATTTTAAGGGCGAGTGCAACAACAATCAGCTAAAATAAAAAGCAACAACATTAATGTGTGCAATGAGGCAAAAAAATGATCAATAGTAAACAACTAAACTCTGCACAACAAAAATCTGCAGTGTAGGATTTATGGGATTTTCGAACACAGGATTGCTCAGTTTTCGGTTCAAAATACTATGACGCTAACTGGCACCATAGTGTCACTAGTAGAGTCCGGCCGAAGGTGAATTTTTTGGCCGAAGCCGAATCTAATGGAGATTGTATTTCAAAATGCTAGAGAGCCTAAAATATGTGATCAGTTTGATAAAATTGATCGGTAGATATTTTCTTTTTTATTAACTTATTTTACAAAGACACAAACAGCAAAATAGCCAGTAAATTATTGCGGTAGACTTTTAAATAACAATAAACGGAACAATCAAAATGAATGCTTAGCAAAGAAATAAAACTAAAAATAACCAGTAGAAAAATCCAAAACCCTAGGTACGTTCGATAACACGTAAATACAACAAACAAAGTTAATATGAGAAGACAAACGATGAAGTAGAATTAATAATCAAAATTAAATAACTTAATACTATATGCAAGAAACAAAAGTTTTTGTACATTTTCTCCCTGCAAATTAGCCCCGATCAGCATAAATTTGTCCAGCAGCACTGAACAATTGCTCACTCGCTACACTAGTAGGAGGAGCTGATAAATATTTGTCAGCTACTTCTTTCAAGTAAGTATAAGGACTTGAGGCCCAATAATTAAAAATATCAGCATTCCTTGTAGCTACCTGCTACAGAAACGAAACAAACATGAAATGAATTGCTCGGAATCTCCTCCCAAACACGGTGCGTATGATAGTTTAATTTTTGCGGAAAATGGTTCGGCTTCGGCAAAATCTTCGGCCTTTTCTTGCCGAAGCCGAATGTTTTGCGAAGGTGGAAATTTAAGCCGAATTTAACCGAAGCGGAAGCAGAAGCCGAATGTTCGGTCGGACTCTATTTCTTTGGAAGAAACTTTTTCCTTCCATATTTAAAATGTGCGCCCTCTGTACACATAGTGTATAGCACAGTTGAACTATGTATAATAGATGGAAAACAACTTTTCAGATGTTGGTCGTTTCAAAAAGCGCTTTCCAATGATTGCCTCTACATATTTGTGTGACCCTGTCTGTGAATACGTGTCAATTGTCAACAATTCTACATACATACATATTACACATACATAGATAACTTTTCTTATGTGTTGCTCTCATTCTAGCAGTTTAGATGTTTGCACAATTTAAGTGTATTTGTGATGGGTTTAAGGGATTGCAAAAGCATAAGTAGAGTTTGCCATATATATTAGCTCATCTATATTTGAGGCCCGGGTCAACCCCGGACAGTTTATTGGAATGTTTAATACAAACATATAACTTAACAAACTAAACTTAAAACTATGACTTATAAATACAACGTCTGCTTAAACTAAGGTCTAATGACGGGGAAAAATGATTATTCAGGGAATTTCGAAGTGCTGGACTGCTGCAGTGGAAATCGAATACTTGACGTATCCGATTTGTTTCACGTAGCATACGACACAGTGGCTCATTAAGACCAAAGTTGTCCTGTGATTATTCGGACGAAAAAGGTCGACAGATCTTAAATGACACGGTTTGGTGTTAAATGGGATTTGGGAGAGTATTGTGGGATAGTCTATGATGGCGGTTAAAAGTTTGTGGATGAAGAGAATATCGGCGAACACCCGACGTTTTTCCAAAGACAGGAGACCGAGTATTTGGAGTCGATTAACATAGGGGGTAGAACATTGTGGTAAGCCCATGGTAGCCCACGTAATGCGAATCGCATAAATCTACGTTGGACAGCTTCAATGCACAGAAGATGTGAATCGTAGTAAGGGGACCATATCTCGCTGGCGTACTCGAGAAGTGGACGAACAAAGGTTATTTACAGGGATTTGGTGACATAGGGGTCGGAGAATTCTTTTGACTATCGTTTGACAAATCCGAGATCGGAGTTAGCTTTGCTAATTACGGAATCAATATAGATGCGAAAATTGAGCTGTGTATCGCAAATGACAACCAAGTCCCGCATTGAAGTAACTGCAGCTAATCTTTGATTTCATAAATAGTAGATGCGGATTGGAAGTGTCAAACGCCTCCGGGAGTAAGAAATGGCTTGGCATTTTTCTATGTTGAGCTCGAGAAAGTTTTTGTGGCACCATATCGAGAATCTATTAAGATCATCTTGTAAGGGTTGAGAGTCAGAGAGGCTTGAGAGCTGTCTATAGATTTTCATACCATCGGCATAGATAGATATGTGGGAGTGCTTTATGACGTTAACAACATCGTTAATAGTCAAAATAAAAATAAATAACATTATAAATAATAAAAAGACCGAGATGGCTGCCTTGTAGAGCACCCGAAGTAGTGAGAATTGGGTCAGAAAAATGGGAACGAAAATAAACAAGATAGTAGCGTTTTTTAATGTAGGAATTAATCCAAGAGGTCAGTCTAGGTTGGAAACCAAAGCTTTGAGTTTGAATAGAATTAACTTGTGCGAGATTTTATCAAAGGCCTTACTGAAGTTCGAGGCGATTACATCAATTTCTTTTCCTTGCTCTAGGGCGCACAGTGTACTAGAAAGAAACTCAATGAGGTTGGTGATCGTTGATATGCCTTTGAGAAAACCATGTTAGTTGGTTGCAAATATAGATTTACATTGAAAATATAGTGCATCATAAACAATACTTTCAAAAACCTTGGGGATGCAGGATAGTTTAGCACTGAGGCGATAATTGGTGATATCGTGCTTTGGTCCTTTTTTGTGAATAGAGGTAATAAAAGTGAGCGGATTAATTAGAGTATCAGCACATTTTTTTAAGACAGCTGCGGACATTCCATCAGGACTTGGAGAAAAATCGTCTTTCAGTTTATGTATTTTGTATAGTAACTGCGCTGAAGTAATTTTAACTGACAAGGGACATATTTGACAACAGTTGTTCAGGTATGAAAAGTATTCAGGATCGGGGTCATCAGATTGGGCCGAAAACGATTGACTAAAGAAGTTCGCATATAGCGATGGTTGTTGAGTCATCTGAAGACATATTAGAAAATTTGAGAGTTGATGGATGGATCGGATTTTTTTTTTGTGTTAATAAATTGGTAGAATTTTTTAGGGTCTGAGACAATGGCTGCAATGCATTTGGCTGAGATATCTTTATCTATATCTAACGATGTTCAGCGAGTAGGGAGAAGCGATTGTAAGCTAGGAGGTAGTTTTATTGGTCAAAGTCAGAACCAACGAATTTAACGTATTGTTGCCATAACCTGTTTCTCTTATTACGAAGTTCTTTGTTATACCAGGGAGGAGATGACGAAGGATTTCTGCCCCGAATAAAAGGAGTAGTTTGCCTTATACAGTGGAAAATCTTATCGTTGTAGATAACTCCAGCAGAATCAGCGGTTGCGTTACTGTTTTGAAGAAAGATAAAGTAAACAATTTTAAGAAGATTGTTGAGCTTGGTGTAATTGGTTTTACGGAAATCGAAGTGGACGGAAGTTTCTGAAAGCCTCAAGGAATTATTGTTATCATACGAATAAATAACAACGAGAGTTGGGTGGAGACGGTCTAATTTCGAAAGAAGTTCACACTCGCGAGCAAGACAGTTCATGGTGTCGGATGTAAAGATCAGATCTAGTTTCCGACCCATGAAGTTAGAAATTGGGTTTATTTAAAAAAAGCCAGAGTTTGTGAGGCAATTTGTGAAGAGGATTTTTGTCAGAAGCTGCATTTGTGGCAACAAGGTAGGATTCTTCATCCGAGAGAGTATGATCTATAGTAGGTACGGTAATAGAGGTTTGGGAAAAATGTGCAATTTTCTTCGATATTCACTTTCGAGAGTGGTGATAATTAATGAACATTTATAGAAATTAAATGATTTTCTAAAAATTTGCCTAAGAAATCTCCATTTGGTTGGTGAAAATTGAATTTTTTTCAAAGGCCAAGTATGTAGATCCATGAGAATTCAATTTGGTGCCATTTTTGTATCTAATTATAATAATTAGTACGGCGGCTGTAGTAATTTTTCTTTCTTTCTTCATTTTTCACTTTTCACATCTCTGTTGCCTCTGCTCTTTTGTTCTCTCTCACTCGTATGAACTTCGTTTTTCGATATTGGTTTTGGTTTGCATTTGGAATTTTTGGGTTTGGTATTTGTTACGTAGTTTATATTTCAACTTAAAACGCATTGACTCAATGCGCATTGCTTCAATACTATTTATATGAGCGTATAAACATCACTTCAAACAGCATCGAACATTTCATTTATTTCGGTTTGAAGTGGTGTTTATATGAGCGTATTGAAGCAACGCGCATTGAGTCAATGCGTTTTAAGCTGTCATATAAACTAGGTAACAGATGTGCGTCCCCTCAACGTAGAAACGCTTGGTATCACGACTCGAAAGATTCACATGCAAGCTGCGAGTATACAGTTGACGGTTAAGCGATCTTCGGGTAACCGAAATTCGTTTCATAAAAGCGGAGTTGTGTCAAAATAGAATCAATTTCACTTAATCATTTCCAAATATATGTATATAGTATATATAAATATATATTAAATAGAGCATGTTTAGTAAAACATTATTAATTGTCTATTAGAGCCCCAACTATAAATTATGAAGACATCTTATCTCCATGATCATTTATTTTATCGGAAGCTTCCAAATTACCAGCAAAAAATTTGTTTTAAAGTGCGAAGAGAAGGATATAACTCTTTCACTATTACATCATCTGATTTGTCGATGCCTAACTAACTATCCTGTCCTAAGCTGCGAGAAAATCAATCTATTACCTTATAGCATTCGAAAATAAATTTGTTCCTTATAGTATTGTAAAATTTTTGTGTGGGTACAAATGATAGAACTTATTCTTTTCAATACAAATCGCTTTATTCAGTACAGTTCCAAATTTTTTTTTTGCACACACACACAATACAATCCAATTTCTCAACCGCTTATACTTTTCTTACCTTTTACTTAAACCACTTAATCACTTCTCCTAATTAACACTTCAAATTCAACTGATGAACTGACTTGCATACTAATTTTTTTTTTTTAATTTATACTAAAATGGCTGCAGATGCAGCTGAATTTTAGCCTCTGTAAGATCCGCTGAAATTTTTTCTGTAGAAAGGTGTTGCCTCGTTATGGATGATGTCTTCAAAGTCTAGATCTATGATGGCCTTGACGCTGAGGTATTTATGGTCGGGTTGCAACCCGGGTGATTATTTAGGTTTTGAATTAATTTAGTTGAGAGCTGCATCATGAACCTATCAATTGATGTTACTTTTGCTGCTTCGTACAGCCTCTTATTCCTCTGATGTTTTAGGGTAGTTGGATGACGACAGATTCCGGTACAGGAACGGAGAATCTTTCTTTCGAATATTCGAATTTTTTCCATGATGCTCGGGGAAACCGTAAACCAAATCGGACAGGCATATGTAATAAGCGGCCTAATGAGTTGCTTGTAGATAAGTAGCTTGGTAGACTGGCTAAGCCCACTCTTCCGTCTTAGAAGTGGGTTAACAAGGTGAAGTGCAAAGTTCGCCCGTTTAAGGATGGTTTTTGCGTGATCGTTGAATTTAAACTTCTCGCTCAAGTTCACGCCAAGGTACTTCGTTGTCTTCTTTGACAAGATCGTCTTACCGTTCGGAAGGCATATTTTTATGTTCTTGCTCCTCCGTACAAGGGTTAATTTTCTTCTTCCGCTGATAACCGTCATTGGATTACGGAAGCATATGAGCTCGGTCTTAATAGTGTTGATTTTCAGGCCCCATTTCAGGTAATATTCCCAGAGTCTTCTGATGTGTTCCTCCACACGTCGTGCTGCTATCTCCGGAGCTAGAGAGTGAGCATATGTTATGGAGTCGTCAGCGTACAGGAGTGTTTTGCTTCCTACTACATTTCTTGGCTGATCCGCTGTGTAGAGGTTAAAAAGGACTGGTCCCAGTCTCGAGCCCTGTGGCACCCCTGCTTTAATCCTTTTGTATCAGATTTTTTGTTGGAGACCTGTACAAAGAAAAACCTATTGGTTAAAAAACTGTAAATTAATCTTACCAGATGTCCTGGGAAACCAACTTGAAGAAGTTTAAATATAAGTCCCTTGACCCATACGCTGTCGAACGCCTTCTCGACGTCCAGGAGACAGGCCACTGTTACTTCTTTTTTGTTTAGACATCGGGTGCCATCATTATGGAGTTGGAGCAAAGGATGGATTGTTGAATTTTTTTTCCTAAATCCATACTGATGTGTTGGCAGAAGTTCCCTCTCTTCGCTTAGGATGTTGATCTTTCTTAGCATCACTGATTCCAATATTTTGCTTACGCAGCACAGTAAAGCAATGGGTCTATAACCCTCAACACTGCATCGACTCATTTTTTTGGAACTGGAACAGGAAGGAAAGTAGCTGTTGTTAATACAGTTATTGAAGATAATAGTCAGGAGAATCAATGTCAGACTTGGTAACTTTTTTAGCAAAAAGTTTGAAATCCGGTCATTACCAGCCGACTTTTTAGAGTTGCCGCTTTGGATTATATATATCTACTACTTCCTCAACTGTAGTGAATATTTCACCATTAGAGGGGCTGGTCGATGGATTAGTAGCACTGAATTCCGTGATCCGATTGCAACGGTTTGTAGATTCATCACGTCTCAACTTCAGTGATGAAATCTGGGAGATGAACTGGGGGGTGGTCCGTGAAACTAGCATCGAAATAATTTGCAAAGGCTTCTGCTTTTTCCTCTGGGGTGGTGAGTGTCTGTGATCCAATGGTAAGATTTTCTGGGATACAACTTGGTTTCCTAATTAGTCGGTTGATTTTTCGGAAAGCATCGGGTCCTGGCTTAATGTCTTCGAGCCTTTTTCGGAAGTCTTCTTCTCGGTGGTATTTTATCGCCCGCCGAAACATTATGTTTGTACAGATGAGTTGTGAGTTGACAGTTAAATAATCGTCGTTCGTTCTGTTCCAGGTCCGGTGGAAGATTCTCTGGAGGCGTTTCCGTAGCCATTGTCTGTGGTGATATATGGCTTGGATGTGTTGGGGAAGGTTCCCATATTTGTCTTTGCTTGTTAATGGCTTTTCCTATTTTTTAATAGCATTATTTATCACTGTCTGTAGATGGCCAATGTTGCTTTCAACTTCTTCATTTGTGAGGCAGCTTATCTGGGTTGGCATTTCAAGCTCCGCCTCGATGTCGTTCTGAAAACGGGACCAGTTGACTGCTCTAAAGTTGATGTGGTTCTCCTGAGGAGGCCTCTGCAGACGTATGTTTTGGTTTAGGCGGATTCTTAGCTCAACCGCCAAGTGATCAGAATCGCTTACATGGGAAGAACAAGTGTAGTTCCGGAAGTCCGGCAAGATGTTGATGAAGTTTGACGAGACCAAGAAGAAATCCAACAGTGATGGAGTCCTGGGAAACGTTTTTGTTGGCTGTGACACCACTACTAAAGAGTGTGCATGGTTGTTATCACTAAGCCAATGTTCGATGGCAACTCCTTGTGGAGATGATTCGTCGTCTTGCCAGAGCGGATGTCTTGCGTTAAAGTCTCCGCCAATAATGCAGTATGTGTGAAGGTTACATGCGTCGTTGATCTTTTGTTAATCGTTGTCAATGTTAGCCGGTGAGGCACCAACATGATTATATATCGAGATAACAAGTAGAGTATCCACTTCAGTTACATTTATGATGACGGCTGTCGCTTCCAGTGACCGTAATCCAGTGATTTTGAGTTGATTGTGCTTGACGGAATTTCTGAGAGCAATTCCTGTACCTCTTTTTCCGGGTCCTTTATCTTCTCGGATGACACTATAACCTACAGGTTTATATAGGTTCTTTCTGTTCAAGAGAGTTTCCTGTAGGAGTAAAATATCCGGGTTATGAGTCTTAATGAACATGCTCAGTGCGCTTCTTCTGGCTACAGAGTATATCGAATTAACATTGTAAGTAAAAATGCTAAGCCTATTTATTGCGAACATAATTCACAAATCAATTTAGCCAGGATAACTGTTTTTTGTTTGTCTTCGAGCGAACCGTAGTTGGGTGGCACCACTTTCCTTGCCTTCTGAAGAATGGTCAGCAGATCAGTACCGAATAACCTCTTGGTATCGTCGAAGATGTTAAAACTGTCTTCGGTTTTTTTTAGCAGGGATGCCCGGAAGGCTGGAATTTGAGTTGCTTTGGCGGCTGGTCGTATTGTTGGTTTGGCTGGATTTTTCACTGGGTTTGATGTTGCTCGTTGGATTGTTCGCTTGTTCACTGGTTGTGGGTTTGGTTTCCTTGTTGTTGTGGCCAGGGCAGCTGCTTCGGCAAAACTTAGTCCAGCTGTGATCTTCCTTGCTGCGGAAGAAACAGCAAACCGGTGTTGCTCCTTCTTTTTCTCCGTTTGCTTGTTCTTTTCAACAATCTTTTCCTTATATTTAGGGCACCCTTTGTAATTTGCTGGGTGTCCTACTTGTTTGCAGTTAATACAGTAAACTGCTTCGTCTTTTAAATTTGCTGCAGTCCATGGGCAGTTTCCTGGAGGGTGGTCATCTTGGCATTTGACACATCTATACCTCATGCCGCAGTTACTTGCCACATGTCCAAACTTCGGGCAATTACGGCATTGGGTAATGCCGTTTGCCTTGAATTTTTCCCAAAACACCTTTTGGTTGAGTAAAAGGGTCTTTGAATATATGACAGGTAGATCAGTGCCCTTAACAACTTCAATGACGAAGTTGTTGAAAATCTTGTCTGGTCTGTTTGTTTTGTAGGGGGTCACATTGATGACAGGTTTCCCCCTTCAGTAGTTCGTCCTTGACTTCTTGCACCTGAAAGGAGTGATGTACCCCCTTCAACACCAGTAAGGATTTTTTGTCTTCCTTTGCGGTATAAGTGTTGTATTCAGTTTTCCTGTTACGTAGGTACTCCTGTATTTTGATGTGCACGTCCTTGGTTGTGGTCGTCACCACAGATTTCGTGCTGTTTATGTTATGCACTTTGTATTGGAGTCCTGAGGGTTTTGCATAGCGTGCAAGGTCTGCTACGTTGAGCCGGAAGCATATTATTGGTGGCATGAAAACACTTTTGGCCTCAGATGTCTTCTCCGAGTTATTCTTCATCATCGCTGCTTTGGATGTTGAAGTTTGTGTAGTTGGTGCTGAAGGTGTTGTTGCTGGTGTTGATGCTGCAGGTGATGGGAATGGATATTTTAATTTTGTTGTTGCTGTTGGTGGTGGTACTGTTTTTGGTGGTGGACTTGGTAGTATTATTGTTGTCAATGGCGAGTTCTTTGTTGGTGGTGGTGAGGCCGACTTCTTCCGCTTCTTCGCCTGAATGGCCGGAAATTCCTCTTCAGAGGAAGACAAATCTTGTTGCTCTCCTTCATCGGAGAACTCCTCATCCTCGCTGTCTTCCACTTCTGATTCGTCTTCCATTGAGTCGTCATTGGCGGTGTCCTGCGTGATCTCATTCACATCGATGACCGGAGATTCACCATAGATCTCCTCTATATTAGTAGTTAATTTTTGGTGTATCTGAGCCGCAAAGCCCACACCAAAAACTTCCACTTGCTGGCGACAGGAAGCCACGAACTTGTCGTAGATTGCCTGTGCCGCTGCCTTCTCCTTCTCCTTCCGTCCCATCCGGAATGGTGTGCACAGGTAGTTGGCAGTTTTTTTGTTTCTCCTTTGGGTTTTTCTTTTTTGACGACGCTGCGGTAAGTAACAAATAGTGGAATTGTTTTCCCTGTTTCCTGCAAAAAGATAATATAAAAATATTAATGTTAGTGAATAGTTATTTCTCTGTATTGAATCTTCCTGTGGTGTCACGTCCTTTCACTTCGAAGTCGGTGTGAATAATGATGTACGATAATGAATGAGTACGAAATCAGTACGAACTGACTTGCATACCTTGGAGATGCTGGTATTTATACTCGACTGACAGACTTCGAGAACAATCCTCGCCATCCAGCGTCCCATACAATTTCCAATTTGCTAGAAAATTCGATTCCACTCTCTAGTCATCAATGGTCGAGACTTTGTTATTCAAGTATCGAAATCGTCTGCTCTTCGAGTATCGACATCTTCTGCTCTGAAAATATAGACGTCGCTGTTCACATTTAAGTGGTTATCACAGTATGTTCCTACTGCATATGTTTCTACGTAAAGAAATTCCGTTGAATGTAAAATATAACAAATTAACAATAAAAATTAAAAAAAAAAGAGTAAATATTTCTTAAATCAACTGGTAAACCGTATAAATGAATGTAAACAAACTTGACAACAAATTTTGCTGTCAACTTTGTTATTCTTTTAGTTATTGGAAAACTGGCATAATCTGTTATAAATCATAATTTCGATCGCAATTTTGTGGAAATTGCGTGATTTTGAGACAATTCTAAATTGCTATAATCATAATAAAATCATTTCAAATGTAATGTGAACACTTACCGTAATTCGCTTCGTAATTCGTAATTCACTATTAAGTGAATCCTGAAACGATTTCATGATCGACCGAGGGCACTGCTGGCAATCAGATTTTTTAAAGCTCTTCTGTATGATCGGTTATTCTCACCACCCTTTTATAATTTTTAATGCTTCAAGCAAATTATTATTATTTTTTTTTTTGAAAAATCTTTCAGCAGATGAACACTGTCTTAGTGAAGCTGTCGTCTTAAAAAACGGATAATTTTCTGGTCTAAGGTTTGAATAAGAGATTTGTTCCCAAGGTGAAACTCAATTTATCCCCTCTCCAAAATAGAAACTTTTTGTTGTTGACATGCAGCGTTATCCACAATTAGAAACAACTTCTGGAATTTTATAATATTGCGTTTTTGTTTTGTTTTGATTTCATCACTCAAACGCTTATTACTCATAATATTCGTTGTTGATTTTTTTTTCCTTTTTGAAGATAATCAATAAAAATTATTCCACCTACATCCTAAAAAACCTTTGGAGTGGATTCTTCTTCCCTTTCAGCCTATTGTTTTGACTGTTCCTTCCTCTCAGGTGTGATGTGATGGCCCCAAATTTCATCCATAGTTATGAATCGACGCAAAAACTCTGCTTCATTACTGTCACCCCTATTGCGAGTGTCAATTATCAACCAATTGACGATTGTCAAATTTACCAATCAAAGCAATTTTCGGTATTGTGTAAATCATTTGATGTAATTTGTGCCTATTGTGAATAAATTGACTATTGTGCTTGAGACAGGATATATTGGCCTATACCTTAGATAATTGCGATTAGTGTCAAAAAAAGATGTACTCCTTATATTTCATACCCTTTGCCATTTTTGCCATTCGCGCTGTGGAGGACCTAAGCTGTTCAGCTCCAATGAAACAAGTTCCCAGTTTTGTTACAAAATTCTTTTCGAGCAAATTCCTTTTGCAATATTCTAGTGTTCTGCCATCAACTGAACCAATTGATCCAACTGTCTTTTATTGCTTACTATTTTTGCCCTAAAATCATAAATATTTTTTATTACAAATACGTTAAAATATTACAATTTACATTTATCAAAAAATAGATTTGATTTGACAATCGCAATATCACTTTGGCTCCATTCAAAATGGAAATTTGCTACCAATTGGTGACAGTTATTCGTTTATTGATAGTTGACCAACTACTCAATTTTTTTGATAAGTATCGTTTATCGTGTTCGTTTTGATACTCGCAGTAGGGGTGTGTGAAACATCGCAAAATACTCGTTTGAAACATCCTTTTTGTTTCATGTGAACAAACGCGGCACCCACCTTGCGCATTGTTTTCTTTCTTCTTTGCCAAATAAGGCCGTGTCTCTGTCAAGGTTTTTGATCAAATCGATCCAATAATGCATTGAAAATAAAATACTTATTCCCTTCGAAACTCAAAAAATCGTAGCAATGAGAACTAGACGCTCTTCGTACGCCCACGTTTAAATTCGTTGAATGAATTTTTTCAATTGTCATAAATATTGAAGAGGTCCCCTTCTATTGCATCAAAAAAACCAAACAATTTTAATACATATGGCTGCCAAATCAAAATTCATTGGTTATCAATCTGGACGTTGTATGGCGTCGTTTAAAATAGTAGATAGTAAAATGACTTAGACTTATTGTTCTGTAACATATCAGCCATATCCTCTATCGATCTGGCTAAGGATAATAATTTTTTTGTAGCGGCAATTCGCCCTCAGACCTGTAAAATGTACCGAATTCAGTCGTATGAGATGAGAAGTTACCGACCCGTAGCCTCTTTCTTGTGCCAGCAGTTTTTGTTTTATTCTGATACTCATCAGCGAGCATCCACAATGTGTCACTATTTAGTGTGGATTTTGGGCTGGAAGCATAACCGGACCATTTTTTTTTTGATAATAATGCTGGTCAGGCAACAGCAGTTAATGGTGCTCGCTACTGCGACATGATAATCCAGTTTTTTGTGTCTAAATGGCAAGATATGGATGTGGTTTCAACAAGATGGTGCCACGCGCCGTACAGCCCAAGAAATTCATTTACTGCTTGAGTCATTTCCTGGTTGTGTAACTTCCAATTTTGGTGATCAGAATTGGCCATCCAGATCATGCGATTTGACACCTTTAGAGTTTTTTGAAGTTGAAAGCTTACGCCAAGAAACCCACGACTATACAGACCTTGGTCAAATTGATCAAATTGACAACGCTCGAAATTCAACGAAATGCAGCCACATTTATGCAAAACTATCATGGAAATTTTCGAAAAAAGAGTGCATATGTAAGCAAAGCCGTGGAGGCCATTTACTCTATATCCTATTCTAAACATAACCCTATACTGTATACTTTATCAATCAATAAGAAATGCAAATTGTTTAATTAAAAACGTGTGTTTTCTATTCAAATTAATTCTTGTATGAATTTTGGGACACCCTTTATTTTCTGACGAAGTTACAACTTCAAACTAAATTCAATTGTTCACATAAGAATATTACATCTTTTGAGAATAGAACAAGCTTTACAGAATTTTAATATTTTAACAATGCAATATAAATAAATTAATTATTATAAATAAAAAAAGAAATTCTTAGAAGGCTAAGTAAAAAGAAAGTATAGTTGAACAAGAAAACTGAAAATAGAAGACAAAAAGGAGAATGAGTTTAAGGATACAAGAGAAAATTCATTAAAAATTTTCGGAACAATATTTAAATACTTCTTTATAGAAATTATATTCTATTATTATTATTATACGTTTTATCCTTAAGGGCGACCGATTCCATAGCAGAATCCCATGTACGAAAAATTGTCAGTTGCAAAGTTCTTTGATTTGTCGGAAATTTTACTACCTTAAGTAAATATTCTGGTACTTTCTTGGTTAAAATTTTGTGAAAAAAACAGCATGGTTCGATATTTCATAAGAGCAATCAGAGAACAGCCGGCAATTTGTTTGGTATAGGCGGAAATGTGTCTTTTGATATTAAAAATGTATCTCGCGCAGGAATTGTATGCAACCGTTAAATTTCTGGCGGACTCTTGATCCATGTTTGCAAATATTTCACAACCATATAATATGATTGGAAGGATAAATGCATTAACAAGTTTTAATTTTGTTTTGGTTGGAAGGTAACTTGTAGTGGGGCAAAGTCCTCGGAGAGCTCCATAAATTTTAGATACAGTTTTGTTAACATGTACATTCTAATTTAAGTTACAATTAAAATAAACTCCAAGATTCTTTATGTTGACCACGTACTCTATAGGGGAGTCGTTAAGACTCAGTGGTGGAAAACATCTGTACTTCGTCCTGCATTTATAATCAGTGCCTTTGTTTTATTTGGATTAAGCTTTAGACCGTTATTTGATGACCACTTATGGATTTCGTTTAATTTTTAGTTTAAAATGTCAAGCGCTTGGTGTTTGTTTTGTGTTGTGTTATGTCAGTTATGAAACAAGTGAACAGGAGGGGTCCTAAAATGGATCCCTATGGTACACCTGCGGGGACGGGCAGGCAAGATAAGTGCTCATTCCTATAACAGACGTTCTGAGACCTATTGAAAAGATATGAAGACAACAACTTACATAAAGTGTCATCAAACACGAATTGATGTTTCAGTTTTTTTAAGTGAGAGCACATGATTAACGCAATCAAAAGCCTTCGAAAAATCTAAAAACAAAACAATTAATCCCATCATACCATTGTCACAACCGGCACGTAAATCTTCACTGATTTTTAAGAGAGCTGAGGTACAACTATAATTTTCACGAAAGCCAGACTGGTATTTTGATATCATATTCTTAGCGCTTAGATATTTTTTTATTTGACCACTTATTATAATTTCAAAGACTTTACTTAAAAACGGTAAAAACGCAATAGGCCGGTATTCTACGGAAGCTCCGTTAGGTGCTTTTAGTAGGGGTACAACCTTCGCAGTTTTACAGTTATCCGGAAAAACTGAAGTGTTCAGAACGTTTTGTCATACGAGTGCTATTTGCGTTTTCTACAAAGTCTTGAAAAATTCACCTCAGCCAACAAATGGAATTAAAGCGTGAACATTTTCGTGCATGATTTTTTATAATTTTCGATGTGGATTAACTCAGCAACAGTATGCCGATCAACTGGCTTCGAGTTTTGGTGATAAACCACCATCCCGGACCACTATGTTTCGCTGGTTTTCAGGACGAATTTCGTCCAAAATTAGTTGTTTTTCCAGAATACATCGATGCTGTGCGTTAACTGATATTGCGATTTATCGCGAAATTGAGGCTTGGGCATTAGTTCCACTCGCGTACATATAATATTGCATGAACAGACCGTCAAAAGGATTTCATCGAGTTCGATACCGCATACTTTGACAATCGCTCAAAAAAAGGCTCGTTTCGATTAGGTCAAAGAAATGTTGAAAAAATTCGACCGTGGAGCTTCAAAAGACATAAGATCGTTACAAGCGACGAATCATGGGTCTGTGAATATGAGTCTGAATATAAACAGCAGTGGACTGTATAGGTCTTTCAAGACGAGCCAAATCCAATAAAAGTTGTTCCTCGGAAAAACCCGACATTTCGCCACCGTACCATTAGAGCAACTAAGAACGGTCAATTCGAAATGGTACATCACCATCTGTTTGCCATAAGTTTTCGCGTAGATAAGAAAAACCAACCCCCGAACACCGGTCATTCTCCACCACGACAATGCGAGCTCTCACAGATCGACTCAAACAAGTGACTTCTTGAGTACTCACAACATCGAATTGATGATTCATCCGCCGTACAGCCCTGATTTGACACCAAATAAATTCTTTTTATTCCTGCACATAAAAAATAAATTTTTGCGTTTAAAATGCATGTTCTGGAGTTACCTAGAGGAAACAATGATTTGAAAACTGGTTCAAACGCATGCAGACGTGTATTGATCTTTATGGAGAGTATTTTGAAAAAAACAAAACAAAGCCAATTTTGATGATAAATAGTTTATTTTAGTTGTTTTTCTTACAACCTAAGTAGCAACCTTCGTATAAAGAGTACAAACAACCGAAACGTCATCTATTAGCATACATGCTTTGGCTCAACAGTGACCGTGAACAGATCAAAAGACTTCAAAGTCACAGAAGTCGCAAAGAAGGGTGGTGAACTTTGGCGATAAATGAATGATAAGTCTGTAAGTACAACAAACGAAACGAAGTGATTTTAAAATCGTTTCTAATTTGCTTTTATTTCTTTTCTTTTTTTCTCTAAAGGAATGCGAAGTCAAAGTAGCAAAATGCAACGAAGACTACGACGAAGCTGCCCGCGAATTTGAAGCAAATGGTGGCACGGCAGCAAATGGCGCTGGTAAGATACGCGGCAAAACAAGTAAAAAGGCACGGAAAAAGAATAAGAAGGATACATCCGATGATGATGATGACGATGATAGCGAATAAACTAATTACTCCCGTTTGTTCATCACATTTCCTCCCATTTATTCCTCCATCTCCATTAAATAAAAACAAAGTACTCAAAAAAAAAAAAAATACATAAAAAATAAAAAAGTTAAAAAAAATCAAAAAATACATTTCAAAAAAAATTCTTAAATAGAATTTTAGTTTTTAAAGTTAAAGTAATTTTATGATAGTAGTCATAAATTCTGGTACATGACTAAACACCTCACTGTTACACTATACCTGACTCTACAGCAATCATTTTTTTTTTGTCTAAAAATAAAAACCGTCGACTTCACGCTCGAACGTTGTCTTCCTTTTAAATTGTATACTCATACGTTGTAGAGTTCGTCTTAGTTTTCTTTATAAAGTTGTAAATCACCCAAATCAAGGAGGAAAATGTAGAGTCTTCGTCCAACTGACTACGTTTTTTTTTTATGGGTTTTCCCATTTTTTCTATCTATGATGTAAGTCATTTTAAGGTAATACCATCTCTGATAAAAATTACATAGCAAAAATATGCATTATAAAATAAAAACATTAAAGTAACATCCGAGAATTAAGCAAAAAATATAAATGAAAACAAAATCCGAAGTACGAAACGACGCTAAGGATTATTTTAATCTTTATGTTTGTATTTCAAACAAACAAAAGAAAAAATGAAACTTTAGAAAAACAAAAAAAAAAACAATTCTTCAACCTAATTCTAACAACAGGCATTTACCATCAATGGTAACTGCAAAAATAGTTCCTATACAAAAAAGTGCTAACAGTAAGGAATATTAGGCAATTAGGTCTATTTCAGGACTGCAAATTTGTATAAAATCCTGTTCCCGCGAGAAAAAATTTGTAAAAGAGCGCATTTGAGAGATTAAATCATTTCCCCACCCTGCCAATTCTTACAAATTTCTACACGAGATTTTTCTTTGGGCAGGAATTGTAAAAAAACTTCAAATCAATTAAATTTGAAAAGAACTGTCAAATTCGTAAATTTTAAAATTTTTGTGAAATGTGACAATTTTATGCAAATTATCTTCAAAGATGACTTGTACATACATGGACAAAGAGGAGAAAAAGAGCTTCATATTGAAATGAATTGTTCGCCTAATAAATTAGAACTCATTAAACGCATATTACATAAGTACAATAGTAATAATAACCAATCTAAAAGTCTTCCTCCTGCTTTGCAATTTCTTTTTTGTTTTGTTTTTACTTGTTACTTTTGACGCTTGAAACACATTTTAAAAAAACATGTTGGGTTTAAGAGAGAATTTATACCTACTCTTTAAATTTAAGCAACAAACTCTCTTACAAATTGTTACAAAAATCTCACGGAAACAGACCTATTACTTGTTTAAGGTATGTTATATATTTAAGAGGATACTTCAAAGGTAAATAAATATTCATTTAAGAACGTGCTTTCTCCAGTGCAATCTGGATTTAGGAAAGGCCATTGTTGTACAACGGTTTTAAACGATAGAAGACAAGGAGTTGTTGTAGATTAAAAACGAAGAATCATTCTTAGTACTTCTGGATTTCCCGAAAGTCTTCGACTCGGTCAACAACACTAACATCTGCAACAAGCTGCTGACATTGTTTGGCTTTTCGAGCTCAGCAAGAAATACCATTCCATCTTAGCTAAAGCTTCGAAAGCAATCTATCTCAGTGGGCCAATAATCATCTGACTAGAGAAGGTCCCCAGAACTCCATCCTGGGATCCCTTCTGTTCTCGCTTTACGTAAATTACGAGTAGATTCCCACTATTGTGACTTCATATATTCAAATGTATGCTGACGACGTCCAACTCTATCGAAGTTGCCCTCTTGGTATGATAAAGGACTGTGGAACCGCCTCTAACGCTGAACTGGATCCTATATCAAGCTGGTCAGAAGAAGCCGGACTTTTTTAAGTCATATATAAAAAACCACTTGATCGTTCCTACGCAAAGTAGGCATAGAATTAGATTTTGTGCTAAATTGCTCAAAAATCGAATGTGTTGATAGCGCAAAAAATCTAGGAGTTCTTTTTTAACAGAAAACTAAAGTGGGGTTGGCAAAGTATATGGAACGTTACGCTAACTCTGCATGTCACACTACTTTATGCTTTCAAAACCTGGCTCTTACTAACTATTGGGTGGGGAATTTTCTGATACTGTGAAGCTATGAGTAAGAGGTCGATTTTAACATTTAAAAATCCGCTGGTCCAGATGGTATATCTCCCCTTCTTCTGAAGAGGTGTTCTTCCTCGCTGGCAAAACCACTGCGTAAGCTTTTTCATCAACCCTACTCTTCTTTCCGAGTAGATGGAAAACAGTATTTGTCCAGCCCGTCCCTAAAAAAGGCGAATCTTCCTCTCTCTCTTCCTACAGACCCATTGCACTTACGTCCCTTCTTTTCAAGGTCATGGAAACGCTGATAAACCGCCAGCTCAGAAAATATCTCGAAACACGAAGACTTCTCAATGACCGGCAGTACGGTTTTCGTAGCAACAGGTTCACTGGTGATCTGATGGCATGTCTCACCGAAAAGTGGAACCAAAACGTACATCAATATGGTGAAAGCAAAATAGTTGCACTTAATATTTCTAAGGCATTTGACAGAGTTTGGCATCAGGCTCTTTTGTCGAAAATGCGTGCTTTTGGGATCGATGATTCTCTTCTTCAATGGATTAGAAATTACCTTTCCGAACGTTCAATTCAAGTTGTCTGGGATGGTTTCAAGTCTGATATTCACAAAATAAATGCTGGTGTGCCCTAGGGCTCTGTTCTGTCTCCGACACTCTTTTTAATTTTCATTAATGATCTCTTGTCTGCTACTTCTAATCCAATATATTCCGTTGCTAACGACAGTACTCTCTGCTTTTCATATTCGTACACGGACTCACATCCCTGCTCTTCGGCTGTAGAACGGGAACGCCAGCGTATGTTAAGCTCATTAAATTCTGATATTAACAGCGTAACTAATTGGGTAACCACTAAGAGTAGAATTTAATGTTTCCTAAACATAATGCTGTCTGCTGTCTTTATCGCTAGTTCCACCACCAGTGCTCCATACAAATCACCAGAAACATTGCACCCTTTCAAACTTTTAACCGTAACACCCGTCTCGCTGGGAATGCTCATCAGCAGGGATAGGATTTTGCTAACTTTGCCTCTTTTTTTTGCTTAATCGGAAGATAGTACCGACTTTACACAAACACGTTTCATGTCCTCCTGATTCCATATATATATATTTTATTTTGCCTTTTATGGCATACCATTATTGCCTTTTTTGCTCTTTTCTTTGTTTGTTCGCTATACATTTTTTTTAGAACAATGCACATATTTATATCTGCGCAAACATGCTTCTTATTCGCACTACGAAATACGCATACCTAAATTTCTAGACGGTTTGTATTTTATGTGACCACAGACGTTATTGTGCGTATAACTGTATTACAAAGTTCTTGTTTGTATACAAATGCTTTGTATACAAAGTCTTTACACATATTGTTTGCATTGTATGGGATAGTTATTTTTTTGGAAATATAATCCTTCGATACATATGGTGCGATACATTTCAGTGTGGTTGCATCTTCTCCGTTACTCCTTTAAAATGTAGAGAAAAAACGTCTGCGAATACAATAATCTTGATGGCCTAATACAAGCAATGAAACTCAGTAACTCGAAGTTCGTTTCTGTACGTGGACGTTACTTGTATCTCGGAGTGTTTTTTTTTTAACTGGAAGAAATCAATTAAAGTGCTAAAATGCCTAAAACGGCTTGTAAAGAGGAAACAAAATTGAAAAATTTTGTATTAAAATTTGGATCAGATTATTTTTCATCTGACGGAAAGGTCCTTTTGTGCAAATTGTGCGGTGTAAAAGTCCACCATGGAAAAAAGTATTATATTGAACAGCATATAAAAAGAGCAAAGCACCAGCAAGCAATGGCTTGAAAGACAAAACCAAACACTCAAACGATTTCATCTTTTGTTACTGGAACTGAAAAAAATTAATTTTACAGCGATATGACAAAAATGTTGTTAGTATGTGACATACCGTTGTATAAAATCAATCGTCCAGAGTTCCAGACTTTTATAGAGAGCTCACACAAAAAAAAAAATGTCAGACGAGTCTACACTAAGAAAAAATTACGTCGAAGATTGTTGCCTCGAAGTGCAATATTTTTGTATCCATCGAGGAAACGACTGACAAAGCAGGGCGATGTGTATCAAATGTGATTGTTGGGCGAGCATATGGTCGAGGGTACCTACTAACGTCCGTAGTTCTGGAGAAAGTAAACTCAACAACCATTGCCCAGCTTTTTGACGGTTCAATGCGGTTGCTGTGGCCAGATGAACTTAAGCGAGAGAAAGTTTTGTTGTTCGTAACAGACGCTGCATGGTATATGAAAAAGAGTGGCAAATCACTGCAAATATTATATTCCAAAATGGTTCGCGTAGCTTGCGTCGCTCACCGTGTACATAGAGTCTGTGAAAGCATACGCAGTCACCACTCAAAAGTTGACGCCTTTGTATCTAATATGAAGAAAATATTTTTAAAAAGTCCATATAACTAAATTTGCATTCCTTTTCTTATTTTCTAATAAATGCATTTTTTTTTTTGCCTTTTTAAGTGTTTTGTTTTGGCTTTTCTTACTTTTTAATGTCAACAAAATCTTAACCCTGCTCATCAGTATTGTAAAATGTTTGTGTGGGTACAAATGATAGAACTTATTCTTTTCAATACAATTTGCTTTATTCAATACAGTTACAATTCACAATTTATTCGCTTATCTCAATACAATCAAATTTCTCAACCGCTTATAATTTTCTTCTCTTTTACTTAAACCACGTAATCCCTTCCATTAATTCACACTTCAAATTCAACTGATCAACTCACTTGCATACCTTGGGGATGCTGATATTTATACTCGAATGGCATATTTCGACAACAATCCTCGCCATTCAGCGTCCCATACAATTTCCATTTTGCTAGCAAATTCGATTCCATTCTCCATTTACCAATGGTTGAGTCCTTACTATTCAAGTATCGAAATCTTTTGCTATTCAAGTATCGAAATCTTCTGCTATTGAAGTATCGAAATTTTCTGCTATGGAAATATAACATAGATGACGCTGCACACATTTAAATAACACTGCTCTCTCCCTAAAGTCGTTCGTCCCGAACATCGTTTCGTTGAAATGACACATTCTATCCAAATAGACTACATTAGATTTTCCTCGATCCCCACGCTGGATCCGGTAGACAACGTCTTGTATGGACCTTCCCAGTCCTGTCGCAATTTTGGTGATTTGCCTTTCTTACGCTGAGGATTATACAACCAGACCAGATCTCCTTCGTAGAAGCCGGAAGATTTCGCCCTAATGTCGTACCTAGTCTTCATGTGGCTGTTCGCTAGCTTCATCTTTTCTCTGGTGTCTTCATGCAATTTACGAATCCTGCTGTGCAAGTCATCCACGCAGTTTTTCACCTCTTTGGGCTCCGTAGGTGGGGATTCGAATTTTGCTTCACTTGGCAACTGAACTGTTTGACCAGATAAGATCTCGGATGGTGTGTGTCCCGTTGAACTATGGACCGCTTTTCGGTAGGCTATTAAGATCGATCCCAATCCGGCTAGCAGTTGCTGAAGATCTCGGAGAGATGCTCATTCAAGGTCCGATTGAATCGCTCGACCATTCCATCAGATTGAGGGTATAATGGCGTTGTCCTTGTCTTCCTTATTCCCAAATGTTGGCACACTTCCTGGAAGACTTTTGATTCAAAGTTTCGCCCTTGATCAGAGTGTAGCTCCATTGGGATCCCAAATCTGCTCACCCAGTTGTTGACTATCTGTTCCGCTACGGTCGTAGCGTCTTGATTTGGGATGGCAAACATTTCTGGCCACGACGGTATATCGGTTACCATTAAAGGTTTCGGGAACCGGCCCAGCGATGTCGGCGGCTATTCGTTTGAATGGTGCTCCGACATTGTATTGTTGCATTTGTCCATGTGGCTTTACTTTTGGACCCTTGGTAGCCGCACACCGTATGCACTTTTTGCACCAATTCTCGACATCTTGTTTAGCGCTTAGCAAATAGAAACGTTCCCTTACTTTTTGCTTACGAGATGTTGTCCCATTTGCACTTTCCCATTTTCTCTTTAGCAAACCATCTTGCACACAAACCGAGTCCAACTGTGCCCACTAATTCAAAACAAATTCGAACAAAATTGAGCAACTTTCAAAAGAGCTCGACACGGTGCGAAAGCAGAAACTCCGATAATGTTCCTTAAGCGGTCCAAAGAGAAAAGAGTTGAGCGCTCCCTCGATGGTCATACCTCATGGTCTAGTTATAAGAAGGAGTTTGGAATGGCTGCCTGTGCAAACGACAGGAACAATGAGAAAAAGTGCTTTGCCCTAAGAATAGCCTTGCACGGTCCTGCAGCAGAATTGTTGCAAACAATAGACATCGAAAAGCATAAAGATTATGTACTTTAGTACAGGCTATTGAAAAACGGTTTGGGGATAGCAACATGCAGGAAGTTTACGGCAAAACCGAATGCAGCAGCTGCAAGCACACGTGAGTAGACTGGCACATTCGTTATAACCCACCGCTGGCCAGGAAGTTATCGACGAAATGGCAAAGGGCACATTCATCAGAGGAATTGCAGATTCGAAGCTACAGTCAGCAGTACGGACGGCCGGGAAAAAAACCCTTGCTGAAGCACTTGCCTTCGCCCTGGCGATGGAAGCAGCCAATCAGGCTTCCAGGAGAACACATATCGTCAGGGAAGTAGTATCTATTGAATGCTTCTGCGTAAGACTCAGTGCTGAGGAACAAGATACTCGACGGGATATACGAAGAATGCGCTGCTGGAACTGTATTAAAATAGGACATTTACAAAGGCAGTGTACAGAACTAGTGCGACGAAAAGGCTGCCCTCATTGTGGTAATAAGCAAATGGAGGAAGAAACCGCAGAAAGGGCTATCAGGAAGCCGGTCTATCTTCCCGAAGCCATCAGTCGGGAAATGCTGAAGCACCAACTTCGCGGAGCAGAAGCTGGTAGCAGGAATCGACGGCCCCAGGAAAATCATCCAAGTCTCGGTAGCAAAACGATGCAATGAAAGCCTTCTAGTAGAAGTAGTCAGTGGAAAGGAAAAATGGATGGCAACTATAGACACCGGAGCCACGCCTCAATCATCAGAAGGGATTTGGTGCAGAAATTCTGGTTGCATAACACTAGCAGTTACAGCTTAAGAACAGCTATCGGAGAAACGACTAAGGTATATAATGAAGATCGCATAAAAATCCAACTTGCCGAAATAATATTCTCTCACGACTTTCTGGTGGCTGACATATGTGACGAGTGCATCATTGGTACAGACTTCATGAGAGAATATGGACTAGCAGTGGACTTTGGGGAACAAACCCTGAAATACGGAAACATGGAGATACTAATGGTAACGGAAACGCCAACACATCCATCTGAAAAGTCGTCACCTGCCGAAATCAGATTCTAGCGCCTTCGTCGGAAGCAGTTATTTGGGCAAAAGTGGAAGGTGGTCTTGGTACCCACCGATTCTATTTTATGGAGCCAGCAAATAGGAAAGACTTTAGTGGAACTAAAGAACAACATGGTTCCTGTAACGATTCTGAATCCAGAATTTCAGCATAAAGGTGAAAGACGGAGAGATAGTGGGAAAAGTTGCCCCTATTGAGGTCATATCGACCACAACGGAAACAAGTCATGTAACCCCGGTTGCGAGTGTCCAGAGTATGAAAATCAAAAACAAAATCCTCAGCCTCTGATTGGCTCGGACCGAAGCCAAACTCTGAAGCATACTGGGCACAGTGGGACTCGCTTTATGTGCAATATGGTTTGCTGAAGAGGAAATTGGAAAGTGCAGATGGAACAACGTCTCGTATGCACCTAATCCTGCCACGGTCCAGAATCAGTCCAATATTGCTAATTCTGAATTGGAGAGAATTGGTGCAAAAAGTGCATAAGGTGTGCGGCTACTAAGGGTCCAAAAGTAAAGCCACATGGATAAATGCAACAATACAATGTCGGAGCACCATCGACATCACTGGGCCGTTTCCCGAAACTTTTAATGGTAACCGATACACCCTCTTGGTCATAGATTACTTCAGTAAGTGGCCGACAGTGTTTGCCATCCCACATCAAAAGGCTAAGACCGTAGCCGAACAGATAGTCAACAACTGGGTGAGCAGATTTGGGGTCCCAATGGAGCTACACTCTGATCAAAGGCGAAACTTTGAATCAAAAGTCTCCCAGGAAGTGTGCCAACATTTGGGAATAAGGGAGACAAGGACAACGCCACTACACCCTCAATCTGATGGAATGGTCGAGCGATTAAATCGAACCTTGAATAAGTATCTATCTAAGGTCGTCAGCAACTGCCAGCGGGATTGGGATCGACACATACCCGTCCTCTTAATGGCCTACCGAAACGCGGTCCATAGTTTAATGGGACACACACCATCCGAGATCTTATTTGGTCAAACAGTTCGGTTGCCAAGTGAAGCAAAATTCGGAGCCCAAAGAGGTGAACGACTACGTGGATGACTTGCGCGGCAGGATTCGTAAATTGCGTGAAAACACCAGCGAAAAGATGAAGCTAGCGACCAGCCGCATGAAGACTAGGTACGAAATCAAGGCGAAATCTGCCGGCTTCAACGAAGGAGATCTGGTCTTGTTGTATAATCCTCAGCGTAAGGAAGGCAAATCACCAAAAATGCAACAGGATTGGGAAGGTCCATATAAGGTGATAACTCGCATTAATGACGTTGTCTACCGGATACAGCGGGGGGGTCGAGGAAAATTTAAGGTGGTCCATTTGGATAGAATGTATCATTTCAACGAAACGATGTTCGGGACGAACAACTTTAGGGAGAGAGCAGTGTTATTTAAATGTGTGCAGCGTCATTTATATTTCTATAGCAGAAGATTTCGATACTTGAATAGGAGAAGATTTCGATACTTGAATAACAAAAGATTTCGGTACTTGAATAGCAAAGACTCAACCATTGGTAAATGGAGAATGGAGAATCAAATTTTCTAGCAAAATGGAAATTGTATGGGACGCTGGATCTCGTTGTTCTCGAAATATGCCATTCGAGTATAAATATCAACATCCCCTAGGTATGCAAGTGAGTTGATCAGTTGAATTTGAAGTGTGAATTAATGGACTTGTGAAACACGAAGAAATAGTTTTTCTTGTTATTTCTTTATTCAATATTAAGTCCATAGTAAATAATATAAAGTTTTTATTTAACATATTCTTAAACAAGTCAATACAGACTGTGAAATGCAACTAAAACTGTTCATAGATGGAATCCTATTAATGTTACAGCAATATTATTTCAAGGGGAATATTTCAGTTGGCGAAAGTGAAAAGTTAGTCGAAATTGGCTTGGTTTTTAAGTTGTAATTGAAGCAGGATTAAGTGCAAGAGAGTAATTGCAACCAGCTCACAGTATTCTTTCACTTCCACCAAGCGGAATAATCCTTTTAAAATATTCTGCTAGGAGTAAGTAAAAGGTTTTCCAATAAGGACTTGACAACTTTGAATTTAATTTGTGAACGCACTCTTTCACTAATCATCAAACTGTCACTGTCAATTTATTCAGTAAACTCAACATTTTCATCATGGTGAAGTACACGAACGAGCAACGTCTGCAAATTATAAAAATTTTCTACCGAAATTCGGAGTCGGTGACTGCAACTTTAAGAGCGTTAACTCCAATTTTCGGTCGTAACAACTTTAACAACTTTAGTACAAAAATTTGAGCCTACAAATTCGTTTTGTGATGTTGCCGAGTCAGTGAGACAACGGGTTGGTAGAAGTGTCAAAAATATCGCTGCCGTTCAGGCGTCCGTAGCAAACGATCCAAATCAGTCAATTCCACGGCGTTCTCAAGAATTGGGCATCGCTCAGATCACATTATGGCGTATTTTGCGTAAGGATCTTGGTTTACACCCATACAAGATCAAGCTGACTCAAGAATTGAAGTTGATGGACCATTTGAAGCGACGTACGTTCTCAGATTGAGTTCTGGAGAAGATGCGCCAAGATGATGAATTTCATCGCAAAATCATCTTCAGTGATGAGCTCATTTTTGGCTCAATGGGTTCGTCAATAAGTAAAATATGCGTTATTGGTCGTGTGCAAATCCATATGTGCTTCATGAATCACTACTTCATCCACAAAAAATAACTGTTTGGTGCGGTTTGCATGCCGGCGGCGTTATTGGGCCATATTTTTTCGTCGACGTCACGTTACTGTGAACGGTCAGCGTTATCGCGCCATAATCACCATAATCAAAGATATGGACTTGGACGACATGTGGTTTCTACAGGATGATGCCACAAGCCACACAGCACACCTACAATCGATTTATTGAAGAGTAAGTATGGTGAGCGTGTTATCTCAAGAAATGCGCCAGTCGATTGGTTCGTGCGATTTAACGCCGCTTGACTATTTTCTGTGGGGCTACGTTGTCATTGGTTTATGCCAACACGCCGACGACGTTGGAAGAGCTCAGAGCCAGCATTGAACGCGAAATAGCGGCCGTTTCGGCCGAAATGTGTGGCCGAGTCGTTGAAAATTGGGTCAAATGAATCGACCGCTGCAAACGTGCCCGCGATGGCCATATGAACGAAGTCGAGTTCCATTCAAAAATGTTTTGATTGTACTTCAAGCCGATAATAAAGTTTTTGAAATATCTCGAATGGTTTGCATTTTATTTTAAAAAAAAGTTGTCAAGTCCTTATTAGAAAACCCTATATATGCATATACATACATACAGGTGTGTAGTATTCCAACTATGCGAATTGTCAGCTATATTTCACTATCTGTATATATTTGTTTAAACATATATTTACCAAAAAAGACACTATATTACACAGTATTCACTAAATATTTAAAGTAACAACACAACAATTTCTTCGTGTTTCACGAGTGCTTTGTTTACATTTTTTAAAGCACGATTCCATTTAAACTTATTCCGAAACTCGCGTATTTTTTTCGACATTTCACCTTTTTATCCGGCAAAAATAAATCCGTTTGCTAATTTATTTATTTTATTCCACACCGAAATTAAACTTTACATATGAATTTGCTCACGGCTACGAGTTGTTAAAAATCAGTCTAGCCGTGTGGGTAAAAAAAATGATACCAAGGGGCGCTGAAAGCACTTTACCGAGTGTCAATAGAATCGTGCTTTAAAAAATGTACACAAAGCACTTGAGGAACGCGAAGAAACAAACACTAATTTCGAAACTAGCGTATTTTTTCTCGATATTTTAACTGTATACTTATCAGACAACAATAAATTCTTTAACAAATTTATTTATTTTATTCCACACTGAAACAAAACTTTGCATATGAATTTGCTCCCGGCGACGAGTTGTCAAAAATCAGTTTAGCCGTGTAGTTAAAAAAAATGCCTAGAAGGGGCGCTGGATACACTTTATCGAAATAAAGGTTTGGGACTTTGCTGAGAAATGTTTTCCTTGCAATTAATCTTACCAACCGTCAAATGGCGCTATCTTAGGTCGAAAATAATACGTGACACCGATTTGATTTTGAAACGACTTGAAGTCGTTAAGTTGAGTTGGGTTATATACAAATTGACTGATTAGCAGGGAGAATTTTTCCATGCTCTCCAAAACAACAACTCAACACTGGAATCTGTCTTAAAAAGTGTATTGCACCCATTTTAATCTTTGGTTAAAAGTTGCTATACTTGCTGGCGCTGGAGTTCAATTATTGTAATTTCTTGTATTCTTTATCTATCACTTTATCCAGGGTTGTCATAGTCGTCCTCATAACACAGCTGTACGATGATGATGGAATGTTGCGATATTTTGTTTTTTTCTCTCTTAGACCGAATAATTATTTATTAAAAAAAAAATTATTATTTTTAAAAAAAAATGTTTTAATTGCCAAATACCAAAACTTTTTTTTGGGTTTTCCACTCTCTGAATTTAAAAATCCTTTCAAACTGACTGAAATGAGAAAGAAAAGTTTCTTCTAAGAACAGTCTGGCAATGCCTTGGGCAATATCAAATGCCAGCTGTCAGTTTGTGTAATGTTAAACGAAAATGTTTGCCGGAGTTGTTGGTCTGCATTTGCGAAAATTAGTTTTTCTTGCGTGAAATTTGATAAATTGGAAAAGTTTTTGTCGAAAAATTGAATCGTAAGTGAGTAAATTCGGTGCAGATTATTTTGTGGCAGATCATTCGTATTGGTACAAGTGAGTAAGTACGATTTAAAAATGTTGACGTTTAATTTGTCGATGCAATAATTCGATTTGCAAGCTTACATCACTTTTACCTTTTTTGTTTTTGTTGCGATGTCTAGAGTATTTTGTTTGCTGAGGGGGATTTTCTAGTTTTATTGCCGGAATTGAATGCTTAGCACGTGTGTAACTAATTGCTAACAAGATACGAGTATTTGCAAGTGCACTTGTTCAGAGTAGTTCCGGGTGATCTTTAGTTAGGATTGCGTGCAAAATGTCTTGTGGTTTATTTGATAAGTTATTTTGTTTTGTGTTGCTTCTTATCGAAGTTAGTCTACATCAGTGTTTCCTCATACTAGATGTGCAGTGAGGGCACTTGCAAATTGGTGTATTGAAAACAAAATCTAGGGCCTAACCATACGAATCGTGATGATCTCACCCCAATAAATATAACCACGACCAGCTAAGAGAAATTTTAATTGTGCTTTGCGATTTTTATTGCTTAATGTCTTTTTGGTGTCATATAAATCCAGGACCAGTAAAAAGCAACAACTTTGTGTACGTATATGTATCCATATGTTATTTAATGGAATGTTGCTATATAAAGGAATTGCTTTGCGATATTGTCATTCCACAGGTAGCTTTGTAGGAAAGCGAATCATTATGTAGGTTTAGGTATATTGGAAAAACTTAGTCCCCTTTTAAGAAGCTACACCAGGAATGCCGGTGAGTTTAAAATTAGAAAGCTTTTGTTTGGTCTTTCTGTAATTTTAATGGTTTGGTCACATAGAAAAGTTAGTTTAGAAAAGTTTTGTATTCTGGAAGTAGTTTGGGAGATCGAAAAAGTCGTAAGCGGATACGTAGATACAATGTCTCATACTGGGCATTTGTCTATATACCTACGACCTATGAGGTTGTCTGAAAAGTTTTCGACCTAACACAGAAACAAGACGCTTTTCTTCAAATTAGTTTTTATTTTTCTACGTAGTCAAATTTCAAATTCAAATACAAATGCTTATTTAAAAATATTAAGTACAAAAAAAGTTAGAGTAGGTACTAACAATATACGAAAATTGACTAAAATTAAACAATAAAGAAAACACAATATAAAATTATGATGTTAAAGCTAGAATTATAATTTTAAACATGTAGCAGATTTCAAGCTATATAAAAAAAATCAACCCGTCTAAATTGTACTTGGCGTCTTTCTCTGCAAAATATTTGTTTACGAAAGTAATGGACTCCTCATTCGACGAAAATCTCTACTCTCCGAGCGCAACTTTTAACGCCACGATAACCGCTGAGGTGTGAGTGGGCGCATTGCCTTGGTTAAAAGGTATGTTTTTCTGCAAATAGAGCAGTTTTTTCGCAATTTCTCTCTTTATCTTATCTAATGATGCATAGCATGCTCCTGTAATGGGTTTTTCTTTTTCAAAATAATCGATTAAGACAACTCCATGACTATCGCAGAAGATAGTCACCATCACTTTCGTAGATGCAGAAACACTCGGTTATCTAGAACCACTTGGTGTACTTGAACGATGTTATCGTCAGCAATTGCAGTTTCTACCGTCCTAAACGTTCATCTTGAACCACGCTAGTTCGGCCATGTCTAAATTCAGCTGCCCAAAATTTCACGGCGTGCAACTAGTCTCTAATTTGCGTAGGCGTATTGCGAGGCGGAATATTATTATTACTGGTTTCCTCACCTCAATATTCACTAAGAAACATGATCATCGACGGAAGTTACTCATCCAGTATTAAATACTGACCTCCGAAAATTCCGAGAAACAAATGTACGCTCGGACCAATATTTTTGTAACCAAGGTACATATTCGGATGCCTCGGGCTTAACGTTGAACGGCTGCAGTCGCAAAAAAATGGCAGGACATTTGCCGAATGCATATTCATCAAAGATTAGTACCATCGATGTAAACAGGTCGCGCATTTGATGAGCTGGGATTCCCATGACCACCCTCACGAAAACCTTGCTTTGATGAAGACTAGTGCGTAGGGAGAAGTGCTAAACTAGAAACAACCTTATGCAGCTTTACCGAAGGGCAGAAAAAAAAGTGAAGCAGAAACTTTAAGAGATGCGCGAGTTGCTAAGGTATGGGCCATGAAAACCAAGATTTATGCATATCCGAAGAAAATGGAGTAAATTTGGCAATATTTAACCTTAGGTAGAACAAGGCTGCCGGACCGGGCGGGTTATCAACCGATTTACATATTTAAGGCAGCAGGAGCTGAATTGGCAGAGAGCATACCAACTCTTTTCAAAGATTTGGTCGGAGAAAGTATACCTGTTGAACGGAACTGCAACATCGTTTCTCCGATGCACAAAAAACCTTTTTAAACCCTCTAAACTTCGCCAACTATGGAGTCACCAATCTCCTTAACATCGCTTACAATATCATGTCTGTATTAGGCCAAACAAACTGTGTTTTTGACACTACGGCAGATCATAGAGAAAATCCCAGAAATCCACCTCTACCTAACCTCACCACCTCTTTATCTATTTTAAGACCGCATATGACTGCATCTATAGAGAGAACCATGTCAAGTATTGGTTCCCTACCAAACTCGTCCCTTGTGTAGAGTAAATAACGCTCGCGGCTCTGTAAACGTCGGAATATCAATATCATCGAGAGCTTTGATGTCTGAAAGGGGTGAAAGGATACGAGGATGTCTTGTCGACATTGAGGAATCGAACAGAACGTCACAATAGCTATAACTTTGTGATAGTTTGGAATAATGCCTCTGATAGTGACCGCTCATCAAGCAGTTGCCGACAATGAGCTTGAGATATTGTATTACATACTCGTAGCTTCTATTTTGACATTGTTGAACATTGGACTTTGTTGTTTTGCTAGGGATTTATCAATCAATCAATCCTACCGACTATCGAGTGTAAAGCTATGACCGCAGAGAAAAGCTTACAGTAAATTGCTGGAAATTGCAGAGGGAGTTCACTTTTAAATTATTCCGAATATAATTGTAAATGAGTCTTTTAAAAGTATGACAAAGAGAAGAAGAAAAAAGTGATGTCCTCCAAAACTTGCAGATAATCCTGCAGTAACTTTACCATCAGATTCATCATTCAACAGTTTTTTTTTTGTTTTTATGCCAACCTGAAGTAGTAGTAGTTTTCTAGGATTTGCACTATTTGTTTGTTTTGAGCATCACATAATGTCAAACGAAGATGCAATCTATTTTATTTTCTCTGACATGGTTCTTCTTTACTATGCCCTTCGATTATCTTTATATCTCAAGTCAAAGAGCCTGTCATCATCGTTATTTTAATATTTTTAAATGAATTCGTAGTCTAATAGTTTCAACTGTGGATAAATTTTTAATATACTAACATTTCCAGCTCGTGAATTGAATTGAGCATTTCCACAACAATTACTACTTAAGTTGGGAACTGAAATTACAACACATATGTGTGTCTCCATCAAAGCTACAGTTAATGTCTGATGACAAATCAATCAATAAACTTGTTGAAATGTAAAACATATATATTCACTTAGGCAAGAAGTTGAGACAAATGGGAAAGGCAATTTGTAAATAATAGAGTACTATAGCAGTAGAGTAGTTAGACTTGTACCAAAAAGACGAAAAGAAAATGTTTTTGTTGTGTCGAAGTGAATAGTAAAAATACGAATTCAAAAGTAAAAAAACCGCAATCATTTTCAGTAAGTCTATTGATTAAGTTAACATTAAAAAAATGGAAACAAAAGGCAACTGTTTATAAAAACAATTTGAATGAGATTTAAAATATGTACTAGCGGTTCCTTAAAAACACATTCTTATGATACCTTTTCCCGGACACAATTTATTCGTGTAAGTAGAACTAAACAAAAATAAAATAAACTGTAGCTAAAAGGCCTTTTATTAGATGCGACCCATTTTGCAATAGGAATTTTCTGAATTCTGTCATAATTGTACCAGATTGTCTACCATTTAAGTATGAAAAAGTATGCGCTTCAACAACGTTTACAAATCATCGACTGCACAGATTCTGAAGTGAAATTAAATGTTTTTCAATAGATAATTTTCTTCCTTTTGACTTTTCATTGTACTTGGTTCTCCAGAAATTGCGATGCGTTATTAGTAGTGTAGTGTTCGGGATTCTGAAGCACAAGGGCAAGGTCTACAAGTTTTACTCGGGTTTTTCCTCATGTATTGAGTTGCACGTCGGCTAAGTTTAAGCACATATCCAATTGTTTTAAATATGTTTTAACACTATACAGGGTGTCCCTTAATTCGTCAACAATAATTTGGGAAATGATTCCTGGGTATATTCTATGAAAAAAATCGTTCTACAGTAAGGGTCTATCTCCAATGTTGACAGCATTTATCGAGGATTTAAGAAAAGGCAAAAAGATTGGGGACAATCCACAACAAGGAAATATAAATCATTTCAACACAAATTCTGCGTCAATATGTGGGCGGGCAGGTGTAATTGTAAACCAGTTAATCAGCCCAAAGGAGACAATAACTTCTGCAAACTCTAGAACAACTGATTGATATCCATATACGAGCTAAAATTGATCCAAGACTTCTGTCAACGGCTCAACATGCCTAATGTAAACGAAAGTCAGTGTAAATAACTCCTTCAAGTAAATCTCAATAGATTAAACCGCTGGGCAGATCGGTATGGATTGGGAATAAACCCCCATAAAACTGATCTTGTCCCCTTTTCCAGGAAATACAAAATTCCAACTATAGACCCTCCTTCAATAAACGGTACCAATTTAGTATTATCCGATACAGCAAAATATCTGGGTCGCATTTTTGACAGGAGACTAAACTGGAAACCTAACATCCAAAAAAGAATCAATAAAGCTACAATAGCTTTATTCTCTTGCAAAAAAGCCGTTGGGAATAAATGGGGCCTTCAATCTCGCATAACCCACTGGCTATACATCTCGGTCATAAGACCGATACTTACTTACGGGGACGGCCTTAGAAAACGCAGTCAACTGCATTAAACTAAGCAGAGTCCAAAGAACAGCATGTCTATGCATAAGCGGAGCCTTACGGTCTACCCCCTCTGCGGCATTAGACATTCTGTTTCATTTTACACCCCTCGATATCTTCAGCAGGCAAGTAGCTGCGACTGCAGCTATTCGCCTTAAAGCGAATCCTGGGAGGGAGATGCTTTGATCTCTACACAGATGGATCTAAAACCGATAGCGGATTTGTTGGCTGTGTTTTTTTCAGATAAGCCAAATCTAAGCCTCTCTTTCCGTCTTCCAAATCACTGTAGCGTGTTCCAGGTGGTAATTTTGGCGATTAAAGAAGCTCTGTCCTGGCTGAAGAAAAACGTGATATCTGCAAAGGATATCCGCATCTTTTCGGATAGTCAGGCCGCCATCAAGTCCCTGGACTCGGTCTCATTATATTCTAAAACCGCCCTTGAATGCCGATCATCTCTCATGGAGATGACAGAGCAGTTCAACATTCACCTTTGTTGGGTGTCGTTCCATAGAGACATTCCAGGGAACTGCAGAGCCGATGAACTTACCAAAATTGGAACCACTCCACCTATTTTACCGGAAAAGGGTAGTATAGGTATACCAATTGCAAACTAACATTAAAGCTGGATGCCAATAAAAGAACAGGCCTTAGGTGGACTGTTGGGCAAACATGCCTAGCGACCAAACAGATCAAAGCTGGATCTGAATCGTTATAAGTGGCTGATCCTTTTAAATAGGAAACATCTCAGCGCCATAATAGGTGTCATCACTAGACACTGCCTCATAGGCAAGCACGTAAGAAGGCTTGGCGCTTTTACAAATGATTTCTGTAGAAGCTGCATGGACGAGGAAGAGGAGGAGACAATCCTCCACCTACTCTGTACATGTCCAGCTCTCTCCCAGAGAAGAAAGTTTAATCTAGGAGCTTTCTTCTACAACGGAATAAACGATCTAGGAAATATAGACGTTAACAGTCTCCTACGCTTTATCATAAGCTCAAACTGGTTCCATTAGTAAGAGGATCATAGATCCACGTGGCATCATGATGGGCCAATAGGCCTAAATGGGTTGGTATTTCCACCAGCCACTCTTACCTACCTACCTGCCTACCTACTTTCATAAGAAAACAATTATAAAACGTTATGTTAATTAGGCATTTTCTGGAGAAAAGTGACCTCAAAGTTAAAAATTAGCGTGGGCAATGAAAATAGAACAGGCTTAGAAATTGGATATCTAAAGATTCAAATAAGATATCAACTTTATTTAAATGCCGTTATAAAGACTGCTATTTCTTCTAAAAACAAAGTCCTACACCAAGTTTCTACCATTAGTACAAACAGCAATTTCCATTAACATGGGTCAGGGTACACCAAAGTAAGCCTTTTCTTAAATCCTCGATAAATGCTGTCAACATTGGAGATAGACCCTTACTGTAGAACGATTTTTTTCATAGAATGTACCCAGGAATCATTTCCCAAATTATCGTTAACGAATTAGGGTACACCCTGTATATAGTTCAGTTTTTTCAGTTTAAATGCATTTTTATTTAACTAATTAATTTACTCTTACATGCTAGACAAAAAAATGCTTAAAATTAGCTTAAATAACTTACAAATAAACTTATTCTAACTTACTGGCCCCATGAGGGCGCTCTAAGCTAAACCTAGCACTTAAACTATGTCTTTCGACGAACATTACAGTCTAATTTTATATTCATTTTAACATTACTTAATACTAGAACTAAGAAAATAAATTTTAAGTAAAAACTTAGTAAATGGACTGTTTTTTTTATATTATAAAAACTTAAAACTAAAAACTTATAGACTACCTAAAAATAAATCTTAATCTACCTAACCTACTTACATCTAATACATTCACATACATATATATATATATATATATATCCATAATACCTATATACTTAATATATAATGCATATATATATATATATATTGTTTTTTTTTTAATTTTTTATTTTTATATATTTTTTTTTCTTAAAACTAACTTAATCCTACCTAAAACTATGTAAGCCGGCCAAGGCTAATAAAATAGTCAGACGACCGACTTTGCTTCCTATGGAGCTACCTAGTACTGGAGGAATTGGACGACGAAACTTCCGTCACTCAACCAGCCACCAAAATTGTTGGTGCTGCCGAGCGACATCCCTCATGTCGCGACTCCCTACCGCCCTACTGAACCGGAGACGCTCCGCACTGCCGTGTGCGACGTCTCTGTCGTAGTTGAGTCGCCTGTCCGCAGCTGTTCGAGCGACGTGGAAGATTAGCGGAACCGCCAATCTGTCCTGGACCAGACTTTTACTATCTAGATAGAGGAACGCTTCTGGAGCAATAACGCCGTCAAAGCGAACTTAATGACGAAGTTGTCCATTCTAATTAGGTTCGCCCTATTGTATAAGACCTCTTTAGGATAGAATTTTATGTACTCAGACTCTGGTGTTCTGTATAAGCGAAGACAAGTCCTAAGACAAGCCCTCTCAAACACTCGAATCTTTGCCAATAAACTTGCTCTCACGTTGAACCACACGGTACATCCAAATACAAGCATAGGCCGGATAAGGGCCATGTAGCAGATCACATTCACCCTCGCATCGAGTTGGCTGTTATAAAACAGTCTATTTGTAAGGGCAAAAGTACCTTTGGCTCTGGCCAGAGCAACATCTATATGTTTGTTAAAATACAGATATTGATCTAGCCAGATCCCGAGGTATCTGACTACATTTCGACAACCAAGTGGCTGTCAGTGTTATCCGACGATAGAAAACGTTCGCCAATTCTTTCTGGTATCCCTAGATGCCCCAGACAAAGGCGTCCTAAACAGAATAGTTTCCGACTTCTGAAAGTTGATTTTCAACTTCCAGTCATCGCAATATCGCTTAATTTTATGGAAGTCACGCTGCAAAAGCATATTAATGACCTCAATCTTTGGAACCGATCTGTACGCGATTAAGTCGTCTGCGTACGCTATGGCATGGTGAAGTGAACCTATCAGATCACTTGTGTAAATGTTAAACAGGATCGGCGAGTTTACCGCACCTTGTTGCAGACAGTTTTTAATGTTAAATGTTCCAGCAGAAGTCACATCGCCATCCTTCACGATGAACTGTCTACTGGAGAGCATATCAAAAAGAATATACAGCAGTGGTTTACTAATGCCCAACCTGTCCAGCTTGAAAAAGAGTCCCTCTAACCATACGGTATCGAAGGCTTTCGCCAAGTCAATCAGGCAGGCACCAGTGCACTGTTTCTTGCCTTTGTTCCATTGGATATCAGAAACCAGTTTAGACGCAGCATGAATGATATCATGCCCCGCCTTGAAACCGAATTGATTATCCGGAACTATATGTTTGTCCTACACCCACTTAGTCAGGACTCTATTGATCACCTTCTCGAAAACCTTACTGATGTTTGGAAGAAGACTAATCGAGCGGAGATTCGCCGGATTGGAAGTATCTTTATCCCTTTTGGGGATCGGATGTACCACCGCAGTTTTCCAATGCCCTGGATAATGTGCATTATTCATTGCATTATTAAACAGAATGGTATAAATGTCCACCGCTTCTAGTGGGAGATGTCGAATCACAATGTTCGGTATTTCATCGGTTCCCACTGATTTCTTACTTCTAAGTGATTCGAAGATCGTTTGGAGCTCTTCCTTCGAAATGAACGGGGGTAGTACCCTATCGTTGGTGATGACAATATTTGCCATATTCTCGTCACTGAACTGGGTGAAATCCGAGCTCTCGAATCGCCAATTCACAATTTCATTTCGAAGGTAGCAACTGTGCACAAGGACTCGATTCTCCAGATCGTGGTTTTCGCCAATGCTAACATTCGGCTTGTACACTTCCTGAAAAGTCGCTCCTATAGCCTCCACTTGCTCCTGCGGATCCTCGATCACCAAGAAGTTGTCATCATTAACAGCCTCACTTGGATCTATGCCTGCTGCTACAGGTATTTGTTCGTTGTTCGTCGTTCGGGCGATATTACGACATGGAAGGTCGTTCTGATTATTTCTCCGAAATATGTAGGTGCTGGGACTAATGACTTCAAGAGCTATATACATATATCAACTACATATTCCTTTTAGGGTTTCCCGAACTTGTCTAGAAAGTATGAGCCCAGAAAAATATTCCTAGTGTAAGGATGGGTCAGGGCAAGTGAAGAGGAGATGAAGAGTCGTTTCCTCTTCTTCCTGTGCAAAGATCTATTTTTTGTGAAATTTGCAGTGTTGTTCCATGCTTAATTCATTTGCTCAGTTTCCTGGAACGACAGTGGCCTTGCACCCAGTAGAGATGAATATTTAACTGATCAGCCATCTCGTTAAGAGACGTGCGGCAATTGAGGGCGATTAAAAGAGTCGCTGCCTGGCTGTCAGAGTACTCATAAATGTCGATATCGCATTCCGTTTCAGCAAGGAGTGAGCTTCCTTGATAGCTATAATCAAACTGATAGACACTGCAATGGTTTTGGAGGCGGAAGGATGGACTAAGGTTTAGTTTCTCAGAAAAGATACCACCCCACACTCCTTCTTCGGTTTTGGAGCCTTCCGTATAGATGTGGATGGATTTCTTATCAGTGTGCCATCCACCCAGTCTTGACTATTTAAAATAGTAGATTTGAAGTACTTATCGAAGCAGTATTTAATAATGGTATAGTCGGTATCTTCTGGGATCTGTCCTAGTCTATCTAAGATTGTGGATTGCACTGTGTGGATATAAGACACCACTGTGAAGAGGCTTTCAATTTTATGGCTGCGTTGGCAGTTAGGTGTCTGCCGAAGATGTCTAGGGGGTGAGATAGAGAATGGTGTCCAATGCAGCGGAGGGAATAATCCTAAGAGCGCCACTGATGCACATGCAGGCCAGACGCCGCACCTTCCTTAGATTGCGGAGGTGAGTTGCCTTATCGAAGGCAAATACACCACACAATAACACCATACATTAGTATGGGTTTTATGACAGTTAAGTACAGCCAGTGCGTACAGGGTTGCATACCCTATATCTTGCCAACTGCTCTTTTAAAGAGTAGAGGGCTTTTGACTTATGCAGAATAGCCTTCAGTAGTATACACCGACTGTTCACTGTGCACACAACTCTAGTGTAAGACAATCGATAGGAAATATCATCTCTCTAACCTGACTAATATCCCGTATATAAATCTTTGTTTAAACTGAGGGAAGTTGGATCGAGTTCACCCTTGCCATTAGAAAATGCCTCTATTCTATCCAGATGGAGGGCGGATAAAGCGATATTAAAAAGTTATCTGCCTTCAATCATTGGTTTTAATTACGAATTCATTATTCGAATTGTCGATAGAACTGAATGAAAAAGATAGAACTAGATTTGTATACTCAAGGCTTCAAGGTAGAGGTAGGAACAAGAGCCAGAATCAATGCGAAAGACTACGTTGTGTTCTCCATACTGAGATCACAGAAATAATTCAGGTTGCAAAAACAATTCCAGAAATTAATATTGGAGCGAATGATATGGCTCTGTCTTCGACAGCTTAGACAGTGGCAGTCGTTAAGGGTTTGGACTCTGCAGTAACAGTAAGCAAATGTAGAAGACATCTGAGTATAAGCTGGGTACCTGGATGCATGGATATGAAAGAGTGTATGAACTCACCCTCTCCTTCGTGAGTATACTGCTATATAAAAATTCATTATTGCTGAAGGTCATAATTTAGTTACTATGCTCTAGGCCAATATGGAAAAATGCGCAATGGGTTGAATCCTACAATAATAAACCTAAGAAGAAATTCAATATGTTCATCACCTGTTGCGTGACATGCTCTTGATAACATACAAATGAAAATTCTTTCTTTGAACTGCAAGAATTGAGCAAAATTAAACTTCTGCAACTTATATCTTTATCTAAATGTTTCTACATTTGCGTTCACTCTCTACAGATTCAGGGTATAAACCCAAAATTGGTATGATAAACAACTGTTGGTCTAAGTTACCAGTGGCAGATGTCCACAGGGCACCCATCTACCTGAACTAACCTAAAGATGAAGTTTCATTAAACAGTAATAACTTCATTACGCTTATTTAATGCAAAGTTTTTCCTTAAATAATTTTAATTTACAATATATTACCATTTATTTACCTCTAATTCAATACCTATTCTTTCTTTTCAGATGTGACTTCCCAAATCGCATATGTTCATTCAAGTTACACGGAAGCTTGGGCAAACAAATCACATAGTGAAACAAATTTTCATATGCGAAATTATTTGTATCCGTATAACTATAAAAAGACTCATCAGCCATAACGTCTGATAACATAAAATTTAAAAAAGAATACAAAAACGGAAAAAATCAAAAAGTAATTTTAATAGCCAACATTAAGCTATTAAACACGAATCATAAAGTGATAGCATTTTCTTTTTATTGAACCACATTGCATTTCAACTTTGATGACGCATAACCATTCAAGGAATGAGAGAATAAGAGAAAAACCAGCAGCAATATTTATTTTGCTTTTTAATTTTCTATTTACATTCTAATCTTATTCCAAGCACACATATGAATGACTTAGTATATTACAATAGAATAGTTTTTGCATTCTCTATACTACACCTGTGTCGGGCTGGCTATTTCTCTAATATCTTAAATCTTAAAAAAAATACAAAATATAGAACATAGAAATCTAACATTAACAGTGAACTAACCATTCGTTAGGATATCCGTAAAAATCAAATTCGTTCAACATAATCGTTGAGACTTTTTTTTATCGTGGATTAAGCGGTGAATAATTGTTAAATTGTGCTTTTCTAGTTATGCTTCTACCGCGTAGGCGAAAATTTATAAAAAGGTGATAATGACTGTTTTACTTTATACACATACATACTTACTTAAGTTTGTTTATCACTTAATTTTTGTTGTCTATAATTTTAGTTTTAATTTTTTTTTCTCCAAATTCAAATTCAAACAATTGACAAAACATTGAACTTTACGAGATACCAACACCACCAGATTCGTGAGGGTCATTGGTTCGCGGGGTGACACCAGTTGCATATGATATATAATCCAAAGAATTTGCTCACTTAATATAAAGCTGGTAATAACATAAATTACAACATGCAAGCCGGAGAAAAGTGTAAAAGTTTTGCACTTGCACTTAGAGTACATTTGTCGTGCTATATTATTTATTTTGTTTATTTTTTTATTATTATTTCTTTTTCAAATTTAATTGAGTTTTTCAGTTCTCAGTTGCTCAGTTTCTTAATTTCTCAGTATGTCAGTCTGTGTTTAGTAAGCTAGAGCTACTACAGGCTAGCTAATCAAACTGCAACTGCATTGCTACAAGTGTAAAGTAGTGCTGTACTGCTATTGGTACTGCCGCTACACTGCACTACCCACTATCCATATTAATCCATATTCATTCAGAAAAGATGAGGAATTGAGTAACAAAAGCATACAATAATACTAAACACAACAAAGAGAGCATTATCATATCAATTTTCATTTCGAGAGAGTAACAATAAAAAAAATAACGTTAATACTCGCAATTTGCTCCAATGTATGTAATCGGACAGTAGTAAGAAAACAACAATTTTAGTTAATCGCGTTTGATATGGTCTAAAGTGTGTATCGAGTGTGTTCTCTCGTGCATTTAATCGTTATTTCGCTATTTGTAGCGAAAGATTTATATCCACAGCCATACAGATTGATGGTGTTTATTAGAAACTTTTTTTTTTGTTTTTCGGTTTTCCTCCTATTTTGGGTTCATTTTGGTTTTGATTTTAGTTAAAAGTAGTTTTTTGTCTATACAAAGCAAATTCCTCTTTATGCTTCATATAAATTCGTTTTTGGAATTATCTTTAGCTTGGGGAGTGATTGAAAATTGTTTTCGATTGACAAAGAAAAGAAAATTGCAACCTATTGAATATTATCAAAAAGAAAAAATAGTGCAATTTGAAAAGAAATAAAGACAAAAAAAAAATGTTTGAAACGCACAAGTTTTTAAATTTGTTATTCCGTGCAACAATCATTCCTGGAGTATTAATAGTACCATGGCTAACTGGGTTGTAAGTATCGCTACATTATTTTCGTTTTTATTTTGGATTTTTGCTATTTTTCTATTTTTATTGTTTCTATTCTAATTCGTTAGTGTATTGTCGTGTCGTTATTGGAAAATCCTTTTTTATTTTTCGTTTTTGGTCTATTCTTTGTCGCACAGTGGCTTTGTTGTGTTTTGTATATAACAAATCTGTTTGTTTCGTTTTCATACGTACATATTTCGAGAATTTTTTAAAGAATTGTTTCTTATTGTCTTTATTTGATTGAGTAAGTAAATACTCATGTTTCAAGATTTGTATAATTTTACAGTAATTCTGGGTATGAATTCTAGATAGCGATGGTGATTTCTTGCCATGAATATGACCTAGCTGTGCTGAATTTAGTGACTTCTTAATGTATCTATACCCATCTTGCATCCCAAAATGGATCTTGAAGTCGGTGTTGGGTACATCACCTACACTTCATATTATTCCGTTTCTGATGTAATTCAAATTGGGAAGACTTCGCAATATTTGAGAGTACATTTGTAGATTGGCTTAAGGGCAAATTAATGAGCAATCATAGTGAAAGGAGTAATGTTACTTGAAGCACTTGAGAAGAAAGTAGCGATAAGGAGAATGAGGCATGATACACTACGTCGTTGTCAGTTTTATGAGCACTTGAACAGGTGGGATCATTGTACTGCACTTTTGAACGGATATATTGAGGCCAGATCGAATGGGTTGAATTATTTTTTACGTTGCTAGAGGAAACCTAGACTCTTTGAAACATTTTTGGCGACATCCAATATATGGTCATTGACACATATACTGGGAATGAAAAGTTTTTCGGTTTTAACAATATGTAGAAGTGCAATTTTAATTGTTGTGGCTTCGAGATTCGGTTTGACGAAAGAAGACACCATTACATTAAATTCTACTCTATTCTATATTTCCCAATCGGTTGTGATATCAATGTTATTATTATTATTATTATTATAACTTTATTAACAAGGAATAAATTACAATGCTAATATAAAAAGGTTAGCACTAGCTACCAGGGCTTTCAGCTAGAAGGATTAAGAAATCTAGATAATTTATATATCATTTACAATATTCGGTTCGGTTAGTAATTCGTAAACGTATTCAATATTTTTTTCTGAGGGAATTTTTAGAAGGTCTAATAAGGATCTATTTTGAATTATTTCGGATACTTTCTTGATTTGATTGCGTTTATACATGAGTTGTTTCATGGACATTGTTTCGTGCGTAAGATTTGAGTGCCCTAAGCGGAGTCGAAGGAATAGAATAGATAGTAGATGGCCTTTTTGGCGTCCACATTTATTGCCGCATAGTGGTGTGTGGACAGTTTCCAGCCTTCTATCCTTTTGTCCTCCCAGTGCCTTATAATTTGTCTTCTTATGTCCTTATTCGATTGGACGTTGCCGATTTTGCAACTTTATCAGCTGCTTCCTTTGATACCTACGTTTATCTATATACACATAAGCTTGATTTTGGTGTTGCTACCGATAAGTCGGTCACAGATGATTTCAGCTATTGGTGTTCTGTACTTAATGTTTTTAATGGCTTCGATTGTTGATAGACTGTCAGTACATATTATTATTTTATTGTTGTCTGCTAATTTTGAGGCCATGAGTATTCCCAGGGCTTCAGCTGATAGAACTGAGGAGAATTCTTTAAGCAGGCCTTTAGAGAGAGTTTTCCCATATTGATCAACAACTGCGAAGGCTACACCGACATTAGTTTTTGATCCATCAGTAAAAAGGAACTTCAAATTAGCTTGTTGTTCGCTGTCCATGATTTCGAGGAACATTTGCTGATATTCTTTATCTGTAGTAGATGTTTTCGGGAGCGCGTTGAGGTGGGTATTGAAGCAGTCGTGGTTAAGTGTCCACGATTATGAAGTGAAGTGGATTTTTGCATTTTCTCGTTAATGGAATGCCGATGTTTTTAGTGTGCATTACAGCGTAATTAGGTAATTTCTTGCGTCCCAGAGTTTTTATTGATGTCGGTGATGATAGGTATTCTGTAGGAGGGGCTTAACTTCTGTATTAGGAATGAGGTTAAGTAATCAAATGGGAATCCTTGCGGAATCCCATTATTAGGTTTACTGACAAGTGAATACAAATTGCCTGTTGGCTAAAAATGCTTTGACGTAGCTGTACAGTTCGGGACCTATTTTTTTTAATATTATATGAATTCCGATTCTATCAAAAGCTTTTTCAGCGATCGTTTTTTTGAGTATTTTCGCAGTGCACGGAAGAAGGGAGATAGGACGGTACCCATTGACTTCGTAGGGGTTTTTATTAGGCTTTGGTATAGGTACAATACTAGATATTTTCCATGTTTGTGGAATAACTCCTTTGGTTGAGATTTGGTTAAATAAGATAGAAGCCGTTTTTTTTAAATGTGTGGAGCATTCTTTAGCATTGCATATGACACTCTATCAAAGCCGGGAGTCTTCCCTTTGACTGATTGAAGGCAGCTTTCCAACTCGATTGAATTAATAGGTAGCTCAATAATCTTGGCTGACGGGTCAATATCATTTATTGGGACACTGTTCGATATTACTAGGACCTTTGAGTGGAGGAATTCAGAAGAAAAGTTGCTGTCGTCAGAGTATTGAGACCAGGTCTTTGCGAAGTATTGGACTATTTCGACTGGACAAGTTAGTTTTTCTGATTCAGATTTAATGACTTTGATTGGCCTGGGTATATATAGTTACCAGTAAGGGACTTAACATCAGCCCACAGCTTTTTAGAAATAGCTTTAGGGTTAATGTTTGCAGTAAATCTTTCGAAAGATGAGACTTTTGGTGCTTTCATGTTTTTCCTAAGCTGCTTTGCGGTAGCTGATGAAATTGGAGTTATTTGGGTACCTTTTGAAAATTTTCCAAGCATTTTGTTTATTCTGTCGCAGCTCTTCAATTTCTTTATGCCACCAAGGAACTCGTGATTTATTTGAGTTATTTTTTGATTGAGGGATTGCCAAGTTTGCTGCATAACGAATAGATTTTTGAATCGTGGTTGTTTCTTTGTTTATGTTTAAACATGGTTCCCTGTGTATAAGGAAATTGGCGATTTCGGTTTTAAACCTAGACCAATCTGCTCTATCAGTTTGATATTTTGGTGTGGTTTTAACGTGATTATGTGGCCTACCAAGATCTATTGTTGTTGTAATGGGGTAGTGGTCACTTCCGTGTAAGTCGTGAAGGATTATCCATGAAGTCTTAGGATATAGTTGGGCGGATACAAAGGTCAAGTCTACATGGGTGAAGGTCTTCTGAGTTGAAAAATGGGTTGACCGACCGTCGTTCAAAACTACCAAGCTTGAAGTGTTAAGAAATTGTTCGATTATTTTGCCGCGCGAATTGCTGGAGGGGGAGCCCCATTGCGGGCTCCAAGAGTTGAAGTCACCAGTCAAAAGAATCGGAGTTTGAAGGTTTCCGACAACATCTTCGAGATCTTTGAGGGTAAATTTTTATTCTGGTGGGATGTACAACGAAATGATTGTTAGGTTTGTTTTTAGTTCTATTTCGACAGCTATCGCCGATATATTGGAGGTAATGTTAAAAGAATGGTGGGGGATGGAATTGTGAACCAGAAGGCCGGTGCCTTGTTTACATGGCGTGTTCCAGCTTTGATTGTGGAAATAAGGTGAAAATTGTTTGAGGGAATGTAGCTGGAGGTTGTATTTGAGGTCGCTTATGAGCAATTGGAGCTCATGATAATTATTATAGAAACTATTGAGGTTCCATTGAAGAACCTTTAATACTGGTTTAACTAAAACAGAACACTTTTGTACAATATATTCTGAAGTATATTGTGAAAAATCCGAGTAATTCAAGTTTGAGTGGTAAATAGTCTGACTCCATAATCCAAATGTTGAACCATCCAAGCTCCTAGTGGAGCCCGGGTGATTCAATCCCTGAACTGCAGAGTCAAGATTATGAGTAAAAGTACTGTTTTTAGATGTTTTCATCATCGTGTTCGGATGGGTTTACAAAATACTCGTTGTTTTTTATGAGTATTTGGGTTACAGCAGATATGGGTGAGTTGGAGAGTGTTGCTGTAGAATAAGTGTTTGGGTGTGGGGGAGTTGTTGAGTTTGGTTTGTGTGTGGGTCTAATCAGATGGGGTGTGACATCTTTAGTGATGTCCGTAAAAGAGTTGTTGTCGGGTTTAAGTGATTTTGTAGTTGGATTTGAGGTTGGATTTGGAGTGTTTGTGGATGGTTGAGTTTTGATTTTGTGTATTTGAGCTGTTAGGTGCTGTAAGTTGCGTAGGTTCTACTTGCGTGTTGAATTAGGGTGACATAAAACAAGCAGCTTTTAGCTGCGAGGAGGGACAACTAGTTTGTTCTCATGGGTAGCTAGTTTGGTTTGGTGAGGATTTGGCAGGTTGATATTTGCAGAGTGGTTTTCGGTAGTGTTTTCATTCCTTTGGACGGTTTGCTTAATTTGTATCTGAGAAAAGCTGTGCAGTGCTGGTGTGAAGAATAGGATTTTGCTGTTTATACATTCGTTTAGCCTCGGCTAAACTTTTTTGCTTTTCGTTTTAATTTTCAGCGTTTCTTTGCTCTGTACGTATTTTGGACATGTTTGGGATGCGGAGGATTGGCGCACAGTGTGCGAGTACAATTGGTGTCGGCATGGGGTGGGGGAGTTACAGGTTTCGCAGCTTGTGTTCCCTTTGCATTTTTTGGTTGTATGCCCAAGAAGTTGGCAGTTTCGACACCGCATGGGGTTGGGAAAACATTCATTCACTCTAGCCTTGTACCAACCAATTTCAACGGAGTTAGGGGGTTGGAAAAGATCAACGGTCATTAGCATTAAACCAGTCGGTTTCCTTTGTCCATCTCGTTGTTTGGTGAATTTATAAATATCGGTAACACCTTGTGCCTTAATTTCTGAAATGATTTCCGATTCGGGGACATTGATAAGGCAAGGCGCATAGACTAGAAGTTTGCTAAAGTTTGGACTGTGAGAAATTTGTCAGCAATGTTTTGATTTTTTGCTAAAAGTAGGATGTTAACAATCTCTTTGCTTACACCTTCAATAGCTTTTTTCAACAAACACTGATTGCAGTTAAAGTTGTATCGGCACCCTTGGGAGAAATCAACACAAAACGTGGGTTCTTTGATGTTATTATTGATGGGAGGGTTGGGTATTCGTCAAGAGTTGATAAGTTCCTTTTGTAGCTTTTTGGACGAGGCTCGGAAATTGCCTCCCGGACCGGGGCCATGCTGTTTATGTGGACATCAGTACGCTGTCACTGAGAGTAGACCACTTGCGTAAATGTTAGGTTAAATCCGGGGAAGAGCGAGACTGAAGAAATGAAAAGAAGAGGATGAGTCGATCAGAATGTGAGAGTACATGACTGAAAGAAACCACGAACTGAACGGGTTGAGAGAAAGTCGATGACTGATATCAATGTCAGAATTTGATGAGTTTAGCATAAGTAAATGAATATATTATATTTGATTAGATAGGAGATTATTGATGCAGATTCTAGAGAGTATCAGCATCTTAAAGTCTTAAAAAGTAGTATCGGCTTACACAGTGCTTTTGCCTGCATGAAAGAATACCTATTCAAGACTAAAAAGGGAAAACATTTACCATCTAGACTAGGGCATTAGTGCATGTACATACAAGTCTAAGCAGAAACATAACAATTTGTAATGCCCTCCATCCTCCATCGAGTTGACAGTGGGTATTTTTTTTTTTTTTTTTTCCCGGCGAGGGCAGGTGAAAATCTTCCATCAGACACTATGAGGATCAGAAGCGCGTGCTCATAGTAGTGTGAGATTCTTACTCACTAAAAACACCTCCCTTCGTTGTTAATTTTAATACCGCAACTAAGTAGAACTTATCAAGCAGTTTTTATTTCATAAGTTAATCACGATTGGTAGGACACTTTCCAATGGAAGACCCTACATATTCCGCTTTCTTGATGCGGTTTCAATTTATCGCGCAAGGTCCAACGGTTTAGTTCGTTGAAGACGGCGTAGTATGTTTCGTTCGTCCAAGATTTCTAGGACTGTATTGTTGATATGGCCGCTTAACCGGACTTTATGTTTTCGTGCGCAGTTCCTGACTTCATCTTCCACGAAAGGAACTCCGAGGTCTCGATGCAGGTCAGTATTTCTTATAAACCATGGGGCACGCACAAATTGTCGTAGCACTTTATTTTCAAAAGTTTGTATCATATTTATATTTGATTTCTTAGTACAACCCCAGAGTTGTATACCATAGGTCCACACCGGCTTTAGCACTTGCTTATAAAGAAGCAGCTTGTTTCCTAAGCTTAGCTTGGAATATTTACCAAGTAGCCAGTACATTTCTTTGTATTTGGCCTCTAGTTCTTTTCGTTTCTTTTTAACATGCGTTTTCCATTTAAGCTTCGCGTCAAGTGTCATTCCCAAATACTTAGCTTCGTTTGCAAAGGGGATACACACCGAGTTTATAGAAATGGGCAAGTGATTTATCTTTCTGTAGGTGAAGTCAACATGTACAGATTTTGTACCATTAAGGGTAATTCGCCAGATCTTTGTCCACTCGTAGACTTTATTTAAAGCAGTCTGAAGTTTCGCCGTTGAGTCTTCTATTGATTCTCCAACCGCTAAGATAGCGGTGTCGTCAGCAAAAGTAGCGAGAACAGTATCCTCGACGTGTGGTATATCTCTTGTATATAAAAGGTACAATAGTGGGCCCAGTACGCTTCCCTGCGGTACTCCGGCTAGGATATCTTTAAATTTCGAAACATCATTTCCGTATCGAACGCGAAAAATTCTATTTTCAAAATAGCTTGTCAATATATTATAAAGCTTTAATAGCAAAATTCGTCGCAGTTTGAACTTCAAACCTTCATGTCATACTTTGTCAAAAGCTTGTGAGACGTCAAGAAATACGCTCGAACAAATCTTTTTTTCTTCCAGGGATTTTTCAATTACATCAGTAATTCTATGCACCTGATCAATTGTTGAATGCTTAGTCCGAAATCCAAATTGATGGTTGGGAATAAGATTTTGGTTTTCGATAATTGGGAGAAGACGTTTTAGCAAAATCCTCTCAAAGATTTTCGACAGGATCGGTAGAAGAGAAATGGGTCTGTATGATTTTTTATCGTTTGGAGGTTTTCCTGGTTTTAGTACCATAATGACTTCAGCAACTTTCCACTGACTTGGCACGTATTCAAGCCTCAGAGGCGCGTTAATAATGTGTAAGAGCTTTATAAGTGCTTTTTGAGGTAGCATTTTCAGAACTTCTCCGGTAATAAGGTCATACCCCGGAGCCTTCTTTGGTTTTAATTTCCTTATTACAGTTTTAATTTCAGCAAGAGTTGCATTTGTTATTACAAAATTACTATATGCTATTTCTAAAGAACTGGTGCCGGGTACCAGTGTTGGGCCGTCGGAGGGCTTGAAAATTTCTTCAAGATAGTCGGCAAAAACCTCCGCTTTTTCCTTATCCCCCTTAGCCCATTCGTTATTGCCGACCTTGATTGGTGGCGCGGGGATTTTGGGCCTTTTTAAGCATTTTAAAGCTTTCCAAAGCTTTATTTCGGAATTTCTGTAACTTTTAAGAGTCTCCTTGAGCAGATTACAGAGCCTGTTTAAGCGTGTTTTATCCTGCGGCGCTCGAGTTGTTTGCCATCTTTTGCGAGCTTTTCTTTTTTCTCTTATCATATCTTTTACCTCAGGCGGGTAGTTTAAGTTACGTTTAGCCGTGTTTTTTCGTTGACAAGGTGTATTGTTCCACGCAGCAAATTGGACTATTTCAACGAAAGAATCCACTTCGATTTCGAGTTCAAGTGCTGCCTTAAGTGAAACGTCTAGTTCTAGGTTATTATTAATCTCATTTCTGAATCCTTCCCAATTAGTATTTCGTCCAGTTAGTCTTAATGGTCCTTGTTTTTTAATAAACGTGTCGTTCATTGTCAGTATGACTGGAGAATGATCGGAGGAAAGATCGAAGCTTTCATCAACGTTTATATCCGAGTTACGAATTCCTTTAACAACGAAGAAATCGACAAGATCGGGTATTTTCGTTGTATCTGTTGGCCAATAAGTCGGCTTGCCCGTTGAATAGAAGTCACAATTGTGTTCCATACATGCTTTATAGAGTATTTTACCCTTTTGGGAGACGCATCTTGATCCCCAAAAAGTGTGTTTGGCATTGAAATTACCGCCAATCATAAAAGCCGATCCAAGAGAATTGAATATATGTATTTTTAAATATATGTTTTGAAGGCGTAAATCGTGGAGGACAGTAGATGGCTGAAATAGTAAAGGAGTTCCGTACCAATTTTACGCGCACCGCAATTAGTTGTACAGACTCGAGCTCTACTTTTATATCTTCGTTGTGCTCAAGAGACTCTTTAATGTATACAGAGGATCCGCCTCTCGCGTTTCCCGAAGGGTGATACGCGTAGTAATCTTTAAAACCTCTAATTTTTGCAGATGACCCATTTTGCAAGTGGGTTTCGGAAATCAAACAAACGTCAATGTCGTTTTTCCTTAGGAATAACTCAAGTTCATAAAGTTTTTCTAAGATTCCGTTTGCATTCCAGGTGAGTACGTTTAATCTTTCCCTTTTCATTTTTTAGGCGAAGGACGTTTTTTATTGAACCTATTTTCAAACTTCTTTAGCTTATCTAAAAGAAGTTCATTGATTTTGTTTTGCTGCTCAAGCTGCGCGAGAATAACGGAAAATACTTGGGAAGCAGGATCTCCGGAATCTTTTGCCTTTAGCTTGGTAGCTTCAGCGTATGTAAGTTTTTCCGATGCTTTCTTTTCAACACTGGAATCAATCACTTTCGCCTTGGCGTTTTTAACGATATTTTGAGCAGATCCCGATGTTTTTTCTTTAGTTTTGGGATTCTCTTTTTGTGGCTTAAACAACTTGTCACGTCTATTTTGCAACTCCTTTGCTACTTCACAGCCACGGAAATTTGCTACGTGTTTACCCCTGCAGTTAACACAAGTCGGAGGGGTTTGTTTGCTTACGTTGCATTCTTTGGATAGGTGTTTACCTGCGCATTTTACGCACCGAGGCTCTTTTTGGCAGTAAGCTTGCGTATGGTTAAATTCCTGGCATCGCTTACACTGCGGGATCAGTTTCGAGTTTTTGCGTCGAGGCTCAATTTTAACAATAATGTTCAGGATTGACTTAATATCGTATATTTTTTGGGTATTTTCAGTGTTCTCAAAGGTTAGCATAAAGAGGGGAAGGCTACGTTTAACTGTCATATCCTTTCCTTCAATTTTTTGTTTCTCTCGCTTTTCGATGTTGACGACATCAATGATTTTAAAACCCTTGTTTTTTAAATCACTTACGATATCTTCTTTTGGGCAAGACGGATGCAGTCCTCTGGCGACGACACGAATAGGTCTTTCGCACTTGTTCTCGTATGTGAACCATTGGATTTTTTCGACGCTTAACTTGCGAGAAAGAATGCGATAGTTGTCAGCGTCCTTGACGTTGACTTTCCATACATTATTATTGCGCGATGTTACTATATAGTCCGATCTCGGCAGGGTCATCAATATGTTTTGGAGTTTCTTGTAATCTGAAACTCCAGTGACATTGATTGGCGGGGGTGTTCGTTGTTTTTCCGCTTTGATTTTTTCAGGACTCATGTTATTGTTGCCATTTTTCTTCGATTCATCTCCCTTTGCTTCACGTTGAGAGACGATTTTGGGAGAAGACGCAGCTTTACGCTTTTTTCCGGGACGTTTTTGCAAGATCCAGTCGGTTTCTCGACCTAGCTCTTCTTCATCTGTTTCGTAGATATTTTTAACAGATTCAATAGACATAACGTCGCTGTTTGACTTTTCCTTGGTTTTCAGTTTTTCCAGTTCTTTTTTAAGATCTTCGCATATCGCTTCCATTTTGGTTAGCCTAGTACGAAGTTCGGTATTTTCGTCTTTCAGGCTATTTATTTTCGCTGAAGTCCATTCTTCGCAAGACGACGTTTTTGGTGTCGTTGGACTTCTTTTGTTATTTTCTTGTTTTGGAGATCTAGGTGGTGGAGATCTCGAAACCCGTGAACTTTTTCCGAACGGGTTGATAAGATGCAATAATTGGCTCGCCCCAGAATCCATCGAGCCGACCTCCGTAGAGGGTGGATTTTCCAGCATAGCTGGTCTGCCACCTGGGGTAATAATTCCATTTGTTTTACTCATTGCATAATTAGTATACACTTCGCGCTCGGTATACGGAGGGTGCATTTTAGTCGCCTCTTAGGACAGGCATGCATACCTCGGGTATATTCTAACCCCTACCCGAAGGGTAGACAGTGGGTATGACATTACAAATGAGCATTGTGATGGAGAATAAGGCAGCATTCCTTATGTTTTTAACGAACGACAAAATATATTTTTTCTTCTTTCTGGACGTTATAGTAATTTTTACTTCAATATTTAGTCGTATTGGAACTTATCATATTTAAGAAGGGCTTTAGAACTTTTTTTTTTTGATTTTCTTCTATTGGATTTGCCTTTTATGACCGATAAATTTGTTATGTAACCCGGATAGCCGCTATAGCTCCAGTCGAAACACACTTTTTTCCTTCATCGATATGAAACGAAGGATCTTATCTCATAAAGAACAACGCTTGTGATCAGCAGCGAACAGTTAAAATTCAAAGAAAGAATTATTAAATGACTCTCATTATGCCATATATGATTCTTTTAGTAATCTACCTATTTAAAAGCTGGGTTAAGTTGTTTCCTGCAGCAAAAACCTAAACACATCGCTCTTTGGGTGTTGTTTGTACAGAATATCGAATCCAATCCACGAATTATGTATATTGAAATCATCTGCAATAACGATTTCACTGTAAAGATACAGGGATAGAATTCTTTGTATGGAGTAATTAGAAATTGACAGTAATTGTTTCTTGTCACATATCTCTTGGTGGTTCATAGAATTCGCGACGAATCATTGTCATTATATATGACGCTTTGCTCGCGAGAACATGGTATAAACCCCGATATAATGAGTTGTATTGTCGTTCTTTGTATATGGGGTAGTTTGGGGAACTTGGCACTTATTTAATGTCTTATAAAACCGAAAAACATCAAACTTCATCGAATTGAGGGACGACACCTTATGTACAACAGAAATCCACATGTCATCATGTCCGAATAACATTCATCACTAATAACTAACGCACAACGATTAATTTCGATCGACCAGTCACGACGGCGCTAACCCAAAATCAACACCAAACAGTAAGGTTATGTGGATACAATCGAATTTTATATGGACAAATACAATAACATAGTTTACTGACATACGAAGCAATTGAAATATGTAACGCATAGTAGTACTCGTATCTCACGCTACACATTTTTTCTATGTATTTTAGCTTCAAATTCTCGGGTTATAGTCATTTTCGCTGTGCATTTTGCATTAGTTTTGAGTGTACATGTCGCATAGCATTCTTATATAATATATGTACGTCTTCATAGAAGATTGGAACCCTTTTTTTTGTTTGTGCTTAAAGAAAAAGCCTTGTCTTTTGTGGTTTTCCGACCTTTTCAACGTCTAATTTCTTTATTAATATGAATCCAGGACTTCGAAATATATACTGAACTGATGTTTGACATTATCCATTATTCATATATTTTGCTCGCCGTTATTCCGCATAACTTGAGTACCAAGTTCTTTCACTAGTACATACGTGGCATTTTGGAACCATGTTTATGTACGAATCAATTCGGTTGAAAGTGAATCTCACGTGCGAATGAAAGTATGTTCGGGAAATAGCCATGAGCTTGACAGTTCTTTAACATCCACAATCAATGAAGTCATGACGCCATTTATGGATGTAAATGTTGTTCTTTCTACTAGATCCTGTAGCAGTCATTTTCAACATTTATGTAAGTCATGGCTCAAATGGTAGTGTATTGGCTTCCGTGCCCGAAGGACATTCTTTATCTCGTGAGATGAATGGTTGCTTAAAATACATCAACAATTCAATATACATTAACAATTTAGTCTCCCCATTAACACGTTGACTGGTACGCGTGTTTACAGCGAAATCCCCGTCAGGCCACCAGTGCCACTGTAAGATGCATGCTCTGCTACCTCTGGTTGTTCTCGAATATAATAAGGGTAAATGTGGTATAGATTATTCAGACCAAATGGTTTCCTATTCCGCGACGATGAGGAAAGGAATCAAGTGGTGTAGAAAGCATGGTGTTGAACTTCTGCTGGGGACGTCAATTGTAAACGCTTTGGTCGTTTACAATATTGCGAGAACAAAAACTGTAAATATTAGACGATTCAGAGAACTGATTGCTGCAAAGTTACTAGGGCTGAGTGAAGATTTATTAACCTTGAAATAATTTGGGGAAAAGCCTTAGACGCGCATGCAAACGGTGTTACGCAAATAAAAGAGAAGAACCGGAACGATCAAAGGCACGAGCAAATCTCAGAAAACCTACTACTTTTTGTCCAAGCTGCCCTGGTCAACCGCAACTTTGCAGTGCTTCAATATTTTGCACTGTAAATAATTTTGTTAATAAACGATTTTTAAAAAAATTCAACAGTATTATTATCTCCTGTTAAATATTTACCTAAATATGTTCGGAAATCCTTTGGAAGTAGTCACGGAAATAAGAGGGAAACGGCCCGATGAGAACTCTTGCTGTCACCTGAATATGGGTGACGTGGCCTGATGAGAACTTTTGCTATCACCCGAATACGGGTGACACGGCAGTCAACGTGTTAAATCTAAATCCTATTAGATCTAAATCCACTATAATTCACAGCAAAATGCTACGTTTATGGTCACTTCTTTTTGCGTACTCGATCAACAGAATTAATTTCGAGACCCAAAACCGCTGTCATGAGTTTTCCGTCCGATAATGTGGGTTTCCTTGAAAAGTATGTATCCTTCTTATGCCACTGTATGTACTCTTTCCTTCTTAAGGGGGTAGTTTCAAGTCCGAGGCTAAATTTTGAGGGTTTTTAAGGATTTTTTTTTGCGGAAAATTAAATTCAATCTTCTTATGATATCATGTTATTATTTAGCTATTGAATAATACAAAAAAAAATTGTAAATTAAAAAAAAAATATTTTAACGTCATTTTGATGAGGTCAAGTAGGTCTCTTCAGAAAAAAGTACGTGGCTTGGCCCTCCTGATTGCTCCTTTTGTAATCATCTGAAATCAACATTCCAAAAAGATTATTATTCAGTAGTGTTGTCATTCTGTCCCATAGCAGATTTAAAAGATTTGAAAACTGAGTCTTCGCAAAAACTCTCGTAAACTTAATCGAGAACAGTTTGCCAATAATGACAACCAATATTTATTACCTATTTGAAGTTTTGTAATTTTGCTTGGACACTTACTCTGTCAGATGTTTTGCTGACATAATGAACGTTCCAAAATGTGTGTCCTCAACTACCTCACAATTTGCGAGTATGTTTTGAGAAGGTTTAAACAAAACCTAGTTTTGCTGAGAGGTTTCAATAACTAAAACTTGTATGGTAAAACTTGTGTTTTCGATTAAGGTTACGAAAGTTTTCGCGAAAATTCGGTTTTCGAAGCGGTGTAGAAAGGATATTACGCTGCCATGTTTTGACTGACTAGATTGAAAGTACCATCTTTCAAATTAATGCGTGTATGGTAAAAATTGTGTCAGAAGTTATTTAAGATCAAAGTTATTTTTTGTTTTTAAAATTTAAAATTTTGATTTTGTCATCATTTTTTTCCGAAAAATATTTTATTAACCCCCACTGTTTACAACTTTAAAACGTGTACCTAGTATTTACAAAAAAAAAAAATAATTACCAAGATTTTTGAAACATTTAATTAAAAAAAATACTTTTTATTATTATTATTATTTTATTAGCATAACAATAAATTTCAAAAAAGAAATGAATTAAGCGTCAATATCTCGGTTGAAAACCTACAAACTGGTTATGCACGTAATTTTGCATTCTTTTCATATTATTTCATAAGAGATCTGCATAATTTCTATTTTATAAAAGGACCTATATTTTTTTTTAACTGAAAAAATGGGCGTTACCTACCCGAGGTGGTCTTTTTTCTCCCTTTTAGGGATCGAAAAATGAACCTTTGTTACCTAACCTTTTATTGGATTTACATTGAGCAATAATAAAATTATTTTAGGGGGAAAACATTCCAAAGCAGGCGTTAAGTAATTAATTTTATAGGGCTGTTGTAAAAGAATTGATTAATGGATTGTTTTATTTCTTATACAATTCTTAAAGTAACATTTCTTTAGGTCAACAATTCATCAATTTAAAATTGATTGACTGCCGTAATATATGTATTCACATCCAAATATGAAATAAACATAAGTATATGTATAAAAATAATAATGACATTCTGTATTTGTCATACATAAGTATTAAAACCGTGTTTAATATCATTTAAATAACTCTCTTTTAATATCAAAATCTAATTTTGGGTTGGGTGACCCAATAAAAGCAATGCATATGTGAGTTAAAAGTATTTATTAAAACAAACAATTGATAGCATCAAATAAAAACTGTATGCAATTGCAACTAACAATTTATTTTAAAAGCAAATAAAAAATAAAGATAATATTTTTAAACGAACCAGGGGATAAAAATACACAAGATACAGCAAGAAATAAAGAAAAAACTAGACCAAAATATAAAAAAACTGGCTGGCATAACTGATATTGAGTAGCCACTATTTTACTTGCTTAGGAAACAATACCGGTAATGTTGTTGTCCTTATTGATTGTTGAAGCTTATCGAAGTTTGGATATCAATCGAAAATTGTAATATAAATGAAGGACTGGAAGGATTTTTAGGTTAAAGAACAATGGAAAACTAGGATTTCTAAAACGTTTACGACATATTTTTCTCAGAGCATATTTCTGTAAGGTTAAGGGTAGTTTAATTTTATTCGTATAAGCACTCCCCCAACATGTTATTCCATACTGGGGCTTGGAATGAAAGGTTCCGTAATTGATTATTTTTAACAGCTTTGTTGAACAGAAACAGTTGTTATACCTTTACGACTGAGTTTAAAAATGTAGTTTATGTAAATTGGAAACAAAATTGGTTCCAAAGTAGAGCCTTTGGGAACACCCAAATTGAGAAAATTTATTTTCATCTATTTTCAGTTGTTGTGATCTATTTTTTTTAGATACGACCTAAGCCAATTAAAAAAAATCCATGAAATTCAGGTTTCCTTAAAAAAAATAATGTAATTGACAATGTAAAATGCTTTGGTGATGTCAATAAACAAACCAGTCGTGTGCCTTTTTGTGTCGATGTTTGACATAATATGGCAACAAAACTGTAGAAGATGCTCTTCAGATGGTTTCCCTTTCCGTTTAAATTCCAATTGGAATTTAGAAAAAAGAAAGTAGTTTCGTTTAAAAAAACTTACCGTTAGATTTTTTATAAGTTTTTCGTAGATTTTACTTATAATCGGAAGAAGAGAGATATGCCTATAGTTATATACAGGTTTCATCATCAGAATATTTTTTTAATAATGGTATAACGTCGGCGCACTTAAGCTCGTCTGGAAATACACCTTTATCAACACAACAATTAAAAATATGGGCTAAAACATCCAGAACTAAGTATGCAATTTTTTTAAGAAGCGAATTTGAAATTTCGTGAAATTTTTTTCAAGCCATGTATGATCTCTTAATACCTCCAAAGTATTAATTGACTGGTAATCGACAAACAACGATTATTACAAGCCAATTGGGCAGGACATGGTTCACGACTGCTTGCAATATTAGTATAATATGTAGCAGTTAAATGTATCTGCAATAAGGTGCTTGTCAGAGACTACGTTGCCATTAATAAGAATTGCCGTGGGTTTTTCAGAAGCAGCTGATTTATTGATGATGTTGCTTACAATTTGCCATTCTCTTCTTAAGTTTCCCTCAGAAGCATTAAAATGGGGACGGTAATAATTGTCTAGAGAGTTTTGAGTCTCTATTTTAAGTTCAGCACACAATTTTTTATATTTTCTTCATAAGCTCTGATTATTTGGGAATTTAGGGCATTTAATTCTTAGTTTATTTTTGTTACTACTTTGTGCATAAATGCTTCGATATTCACGGTTTGAGTCCCTTTACTATTTTTTTCGAAACTTCAACCAGAAATGTGCTTTTTAGGGAACCCAGGAATATCGTATAAGAAGTCATAGCATCTCTACAAGAATAAACTTCTTCCCAGCTCTCATACATCGGTTATTTTTCAGCATATTGAAATTCATAATTTTTCCTTTGTTCGGAGATTTGCAATTACATATTATTATTATTATTTTGCTTTTGCTTTTTAGTGTTAATTAGGAACCCTATCGTGGATTGATCCATAATCATTAGATCAAGAACACACTTTTCGCAGTTACTGAACGAGATATTGCTTAAACATCCGTATATATGATCTAGGCATTTACTTGATACAGTCCTGGTGGACCCATTGATAATGCTTGCTAGACCATGTATTACTAATAAAGCAGTAACTAAAGTAACTGGAAATTGTCTCACTACATTCTAATACATTTATATTAAAGTGTCCAACGATAATTAAATTTCTACTCTACTTTTGCAAACCCTTAAACTTCGCACAGACCCACTGTAAGTAAACTACCAACACATTGTACAAGCCTGTAAGCTGCTTGAACTTGCTAAAATGAGAGCAATTTACACGTAAAGTTGCTAGAATGAGTTCAAATAGCGTGCATATTGTGGATGACGTTTTTTGAGTAAAATGGGCGGGTTTTACGTAAAATGGGAGAGAAATTGCATTGATGACATTCACATCCTCACACGGATAGAGGCGATCAGTGGAAAGCGGATTTGGATTTCTAATATCTGGAAAGTTTGCCATCTACGAGTATATTAGTACATACATTATGCACACACCGCATGCGGCAAAACAAAAAGATAAGAACCAGAAAAACATGTCTCGTTGATAGCTCGAAAGTTGTTTTTCAGAAACAAAGTTTCTTAGGTTTTTTTTATTTTATTTACTTATTTGAGAGTTTTCGTTGAGAATGTTTGACGAACTTCACAATAAATAAGTCGTAAATTCAGTTTTGTCTTTTCTTAACACAGAAAAACGAAATGATTTGTTTTGTTACATTGTGTGTCAGTTGGCGTGTGTTGAGATAAAAAAGGTTTTCTTGACTAAGAAATAAAAAACGTTTTGTTTGATCCGGTGAGTTTTCAGCCGTAAGCTTCTGAGATTTTGTTTAAGCAATAGGAACTATCTCTAAAAAGATTTTCATTTTCACAATTAGTATCAATAAGGTTAAGGGCAGAGAAGTCTTCATCTAAATTGAATTCAATTTCAATAGCTTATAAATAAGGCACTAAATAAGTGTGAGATCAGCAAAAGTTTTGATTGAAATTACTTTGCCCTTAACCTTTCTAACAAGATTTTGATTGTCTTAGCATGATACTCAGTTCCTTTTGTACTGATGTTTAATACAAGAGCCCACCGTATGATGTCTTAGGGCATCGAGTTGGATGAGTTGCATATAAAATGAAAGTTTAGTCGAGAAGTATGCAAAATTACCAAAGGTTGTCGGGAATTTTTGCCCATGACTTAAAAAACGAAGCTACTTCCGGTACGTTATTTTTTTAACTTTTTTTTAACCTTTTTATAGGGATAAAGGAAAAGAATAAATGAGTAACCATTGGAAAGACCACATTAAATAGTTCTTGAAGACATTGGGTTGGCAGTTCCAATCCGCCCATATACTCCTGACAACCCAACTTTTAACTACTCATATTTTTCGATTGACTATAGGCATAAAGACCAATGTTGGTATGAGTATCAAATTAAAGCTAAGATCTTACCATTTACAAATATATAGGGTTGTCTTTAATAATTTGGCCACATGTAAGATCTCAGCTTTAATTTGATACCCATACCAACATTGGTCTTTATGCCTATAGTTAATCGAAAAATATGCGTAATTAAAAGTTGGGTTGTCAGGGGTACATGAGCGGATGGGAACTGCCAACCCAATGTCTTCAAGAACTATTTAATGTGGTCTTTCGAATGGTTACGCACTTATTTTTTTCCTTTATCCCTATGAAAAGTTGAAAAAATAACGTACCGGAAGTACGACAACCTTTGGTAATTTTGCATACTTCCCGACTAAACTTTTATTTTATGTGTAACTCATCCTTATTTTCGATGCACATCATACGGTGTGCTCTTAGACTAGTTGTCTTTGTTGCTGTTGATGCTGTTGTTCTTGTTGTTGCTGCTACAATCGATCACGACATCAGTACCTGTCGTGCGTGCGATCAATTTATTTTATTCTTTGCCATTGCGCTCATTACCAGGTGCTTTGTTGGTAAATCGGAAAATCTAAGACATATTACCGATTTAGATTTATTTGTCTTGGTTTGCAAATTTTTGATAAAGTATTTCTCAATTTTATTATCGGGAATATCAACAGACAAAGCTTTGAAGAAGATTTGTTTTGCCTTGGGTGTTACGTTTTTGTTGTTCACATTAGGTACTCCCACAATTCAATACAATTGCTAAGGTGTTGTTGTTGATGCCTGTTAAGCTTGCTCTCCAAATTTTCAACTTTTAATTTTAGCAGATTGTTTGTCTTCTCCAGATCAGCTACGAGTAGCTTTAAGCATATCATTTGGAAGGTATATTTGTCCTCGCTATTTTCGATGCGAGTGGAAGATTCTGCCGCTGTTGGGTGTGTTTTGCTGCTTCCAGCTTGATGTGTATTTGCGATACTTGAAGGCACTGCGTTGTTGGTATTTTGCATGGGGCATGCAATGAACGGCGTCTTAGCACTGCATACTTATCACAGCGAAATAGATTACCACTGGATTTAAATAATCAGCATCTTGCACAGTGATATTTATACAGAATTAGTGGAAATAATGCATACAATCACTCATTTTTGAATTTTATAGTTTGAACAAGTTGGGTCGTATTTTGAAAACTACTAACTTCAGATGAAATGACTTGGCTTTTTTGTTTTTAAATATGTACGAGTATGTACAATACATGTTTCAAATTTGCAAAAACTATTGTTAATAAAGTATTTTTTCTATCTACTATTCAATTAGATCACGAGTACACCTTTGTGTCGCAGCTTATTAATCTTAATTGGTTTTATAAATTTTGCTTACTACAACAATGTTTTTGCTATTATATAGAAGCTGTACTAAAAGCGGTATCGTCAGATTTTGACTTCAATATACTCGTACTTACATGTTGTATTCAACCAATGTAAAATGAAATGTGAACCAATATTTTCACTTAATTTTTCTAATTTTCATTTGAACGGATATAACCGTTATTTGGCGATAAGATAAGCTGGAAGATATTTCGTTTTATTTAAATTTAGTTTAATTTAAATTGTAATTGCATTGCTAGTGGCCACAAAAATAGGTTTGGAATAAGTAAATTTATTGCAGTTAGCGTAGATTACTTTGAAGGTGACTTTTACATTAGACTTAGTAAATTAAAATTAACTTTTAATAACGGTACAGCTATCAGAATGGGTCGTAAAGTGCACTGTACACCAAAGGAACGTGATTTGGTTCAAAAGCTAAGGTCGTTGGGCAAGACTTACAAATTCATCATCGAGGCATTAAAACCTTCGGAAAATTGTTTGACAAATGCTCTAAAACCCGTCAACGCTGTGGAAATCACCCCCTCGCTTTTTGTTTCCTGCTCCGAGTCTGTCGCCTTTTCGTTCCTTAGCCATGTATCATTCAATCCGAGATGCCTCACCACGCGCGCTAGCTCCCGTCGTTTCCTGTCGCCTTTTCGTTTCATAAGAGTTTTAGCATTCTCAACGAGAAGGGTGCTGGAACCAAAAATATATAAAATTCGCTTAGACCGAATTTCATTATTAACGTTAACTTTAATGCAAAAAACACAACTACTGCGGCTGAAGATGCATATCACAGGAAAATAGAAAGTTGTATGTATCTGTCTAGACCTACTTTTACAACAGTATCATTAAAGCTTTAAAACTGAACGTAGACAGACATCAGCACAAACATTTTCATCGATGGTACCTATTTAGAAATAAAAAAAAAATTTGTTTGCTATTTAACTCTTTAGTACGCTATCGCGCCAATTGTCTTTGTGATTAAGCTAATGGGTTTATATCTATGTATTATAATATTTTCACCCTTCTCACAATCAGCAATCCTGGGCTTCCGGAGATGAACGTTATCATAGCATTCCGTACTCAAGCTGACTCTGCAGTACGGGGTAGACCTAGATCCAACCAAGAACTTGAGAGTGCCACATAAGATGAGATCTTCCTTTCCCGCCTTGTTAATCCGGCAGATACGAAGACTTTCCCAGCTGGAACGTTTTTGCTCGTTCTCTCAGCATACGAGTATTTTAGCACTAATGAATTCGCCAGATCATTCTGACCAGATCAATTCAAATTCTGTTTGAGCAATCGGGACTGAAATAATTTTTCTCTCAAAGTGTATTTTCATTCATTTTTGATAAAGTGAATGCTGGTTGGTACGGCAAGACTGGAAAAGAAGAAACCTTTGTTTGTTGTTCGTGAGAGGAACTTCCTTTTCAATTTCCTTCTTATTCTGAGAAAAAGTAATTCATCGCTTGATTTCTATGGTAGTGTTGTTTCTGTTTCAATAGCTGCAAATAGCTGCAAAAGATAGCTCTTTGATTGACGGATGTTAGATGACAACGTCATATGTAACTTTAAGAGTATCCGGTAGGATTTGTTGGTCGAAGTCAGTGATTATGTCACTAGGCTAGGTTAGGTAAGAGTGGCTGTTGGAAATAGCAACCCACTTAGGCCTATTGGCCCATTTTGATGCCACGTGGATCAATGATCTTCTTACTACTGGAACCAGTTTGAGCTTATAATAAAGCGTAGGAGACTGTTAACGTCTATTTTTTCTAGATCGTTTAGGTCGTTGTAGAAGAAAGCTCCTAGATGAAGCTTCCTTCTCTGGGAGAGAGCTGGGTATGTGCAGAGTAGGTGGGGGATTGTATCCTCCTCTTCCTCGTCCATGCAGCTTCTACAGAAATCATTAGTAAAAGCGCCAAGCCTTCTTGCGTGCTTGCCTATGAGGCAGTGTCCAGTAATAACACCTATTATGCCGCTGAGATGTTTCCTATCTAAAAGGATCAGACACTTAGAGCGACTAAGATCCAGCCTTGGCCAGATCTGTTTGGTCGCTAGACATGTTTGTCCAGCAGTCCACATAAGGTCTGTTCTTTTATTGGCATCTAGCTTTAGTGTTAGTTTGCACGTAGCGATTGGTATACCTATACTACTCGTACCTTTGTCCGGTAGGATAGGTAGAGTGGTTCCAATTTTGGCGAGTTCATCGGCTCTGCAGTTCCCTGGAATGTCTCTGTGGCCCGGCACCCCACAAAGGTGAATGTTGAACTGCTCTGCCATCTCCATGAGAGATGATCGGCATTCAAGGGCGGTTTTAGAATAAAATGAGACTGAGTCCAGGGACTTGATGGCTGCCTGACTATCCGAAAATATGCGGATATCGTTTGCAGATATCACGTTTTTCTTCAGCCAGGACAGAGCTTCTTTAATCGCCAAAATTTCGGCCTGGAACACGCTACAGTGATTTGGAAGGCGGAAAGAGAGGCTTAGATTTAGCTTATCTGAGAAAACACCGCCACCAACTCCGCTATCGGTTTTAGATCCATCTGTGTAGAGATGGATTGACTTGTCCTCCATGAAAGCATCCTCCTCCCAGAATGATCTAGAGGGGAAGCTTACATGGAGGTTTTTGTCAAACCAAAGTTCAGGTATGGTGTAACCGATGTTCTCTGTGAGGATTCCTAATGTATTAAGAATATTGGCGTGGCCAAATGAATTATTTGTCCACTGTTTAGTCGCTTTAAGGCGAATAGCTGCCGTCGCAGCTACTTGCTTGCTAAAAATGTCGAGGGGTGCCAAGAGAAGCAGAATATCTAATGCAGCAAAGGGGGTAGACCGCAAGGCTCCGCTTGTGCATAGACATGCTGTTCTTTGGACTCTGCTTAGTTTAATGCGGTTGACTGCATTTTCCAAGGCCGTCCACCAGACAACCACCCCGTAAGTAAGTATCGGTCTTATGACCGAGATGTATAGCCAGTGGATTATGCGAGGTTGAAGGCCCCATTTGTTCCCAATGGCTTTCTTGCAAGAGAATAAAGCATTTGTAGCTTTATTGGCTCTTTCTTGAATGTTAGGTTTCCAGTTTAGTTTCCTGTCAAAAATGAGACCCAGATATTTTGCTGTATCGGAGAAAGCTAAACTGATACCGTTTATTGAAGGAGGGTCTATGATTGGAATTTTATATTTCCTAGAAAAGAGGACAAGATCAGTTTTATGGGGGTTTATTCCCAATTCACAGCGATCTGCCCAGCGGGTTAATCTGTTGAGATTTACTTGGAAGAGTTCTTTAATGGTATTTAGATGCTTTCCTGAGACGGCTATGGCAACGTCATCCGCATAGGCAATCACTCTGCTACCACCCGCTTCCAGGTATATCAGTAGTTCGTTAACTACTAAGTTCCTGAGAAGGGGAGAGAGGACACCGCCTTGCGGCGTACCTCTACTGACATATCTTTTAGCAGAAGTCTCACCCCGTTTGGAGTTGACTATCCTGCTTTTTAGCATTAGACCGATCAACTCCCCAAGTGAGTCGTCTACCTGCAGAGTTGACAGCGCAGTCGTGATTGCGGATGTGTTTACGTTGTTAAAGGCGCCCTCTATGTCTAGGAAAGCAACCATTGTGTACTCCTTATATTGTAGGGATCGTTCGATGTGGCTAGTCAGAGAGTGCAAAGCCGTTTCCACCGACTTTCCTTTACAGTAGGCATGTTGAGCCGTAGACAGAAGTCTTGGATCAACTTTAGCTCGAATATGGATATCAATCAGTCGTTCTAAAGTTTTCAGAAGGAATGTTGATAGACTTATAGGTATGAGGTCCTTTGGGACTACATGCGAACATTTTCCAGCTTTGGGAATGAATACTACATTGACTTCTCTCCATAATAGTGGAATGTGGATAAGTTCTACACAGCTCCTCATAATATTTTCCAACACTGGTAGAACAATATCTGAGGACCTCTGTAGCTCGGCAGGTATAATATCGTCCGGACCAGCAGACTTGTATGGTTTGAAGCTATGCAGCACTCAGAGCAGTTTGTCTCTCGTAATCAGACCATGAATTTTGGTTACGGTTGGGCTGCTACTGGCCGCGAGTTGGGAGCTACCTGGAAAGTGGGTGTCCAGAAGCAGGTTGAGTGATTCATCACTTGAGGTTGTCCAAGAGCCATCGGTTTTTTTCAAACAGCTAGGCATCATAGGATTTGTGGAGAGGATTTTTCTTAGCCGCGATGCCTCAGAGGTTTCTGTAATTTTGTCACAGAATGACCTCCAGGATTGTCGCTTTGCCTTCCTCAGTTCTTTTTTGTATAATTTGAGGGATTCTTTATATGAGTTCAAGTCGGCCACTTTTCTTGTGCTTTTTGCTGCGTTGAAAAGTTTTCTGCAGGCGTTTCTGAGCAGTCCCAGTGCCGATGTCCACCAATGTGGCTTTTTCTTGCCTCTTGGTTGAATAAGAGGGCAGGAAGCGGCCATAACCTTATTGAGAGCCAGAGTAAATTCCCTGACTTTCATGTCAATCTCATTGGTGTCACGCGGGGGACTTGATAGTTCAGAGGATAACGTCTTTGACAGTATTCCTCTGTATTTTGACCAATCAGTTTTCCGGTAATTCCGGAAAGCTGGTTGGCTGGGGGGAGCATCACTCAGACTGAATTGGATGTATCTATGGTCTGAAAAAGAGTGTTCAGACGATACCATCGAGTTTGTCAGCCTTTGGGTGATGCTGTCGGAGACAAGAGTAATATCTAACACTTCTTGTCGGTTTCTAGTTATAAAAGTGGGCTCATTGCCAATATTGCAAATTATGAGGTTAGTACTTAAAATATAGTCTAAAAGTGACTCACCTCTATCATTGATGTCGGTACTGCCCCATACCGTGTGATGTGCGTTAGCGTCGCATCCGATTATGAGGCCAGTTTTTTGCCTTCAAGCTTCCAGTACCACCCTTTCTAGGTTATCACCAGGGAGAAGGCCCACTTGGTCGTGGCCAAGGTAAGCCGATGCCAGCCAGTAGGAGCCTTTGGCAGTCTCTAGTCTGGCAACGGTTAAGTTGGGGTTACTGAGGTTGGGAAGTAGAAATACATTAAGGCTACGTTTCACTAATATACAAGTTCTAATCTTACCTTTGTCTCTTGTATAGAGCGGAGCGTATGTGGGTGTCCTAAGTCCACGAACCACGCCTTCTGAAATCCATAGTTCCTGGATTAGGATTATGTCTTCTGCGTTTTTAAAAAATTATGAACATAATAAAAGGTGTCCAGCGGAAAATGTTCAAGTTTAAATTGCAATTGCTCGTAAACTAACAGGATGAGAGGGGTATAGTTCGACGGGTGTGATTTGCGGATTTGCCAATCGCTATGGGTCACTGGTTCGCGCGTTCGCGGTTGGGCAATATTTAAAATGCGAGTCGCGCGTTTTGTACTCACTTCAATATTCGACGAGTAAGTAATGGATCGATCACGCAGCTTATCTGGTCGTGGGTTCAAAGATTTAGACAAGGAGGGACGATAGTTAACCAAAATCAACGTAGCAGCGACGCCAGAACATGTTGCAAGTTCGACGCGAAATTATGCGCAATCCGCGTAAATCGATAAGGAAGATTTCGGCCTGTACTGGAATAACATGACACGTTATTTTGAAAAATGCCCTATGCTAAATGCAAATCACGCCGTTTGTCAACGAAAAGGACTTCAGCGAGAACGATACTGGAATGAAGCACCGAACACTTGGAAACATATCGTTTACTGTCGAAGCACATTTTAATATCGATGGATGTGTTAATAAACAGAACATGAGATACTGGTGCCCCGATAACCGTAGGGAACGCCTTCAATTGTATTGTCCAAAAACGACAGAGTTGTGTGCAATTTCTGCCTGAGGAAAAAAGGCCCATTTTTTGTTGGGCTGAAGTTAATTTTTCCCAATAAATTATTCAGTAAGTATGAAGACATACCCTGGGCACCTCGATCACCGAACCTAGCACCGGGCGGCTTTTTTTATGGGGACACTTTAAGTCGAGAGTTTACAGCAACAATCCCCGAACATTTCAGGGCCTACAGGAAATATCCGCCATGAAGTTGCTGCCTTTGAACTAACGTTTTGCTTTCGCGTGTTCACAAATTTAAGACTCCGATTGCAAAAGTATGTTGAGATGAATGGATGGCATTTAGACGATATTGTTTTTAAAACATAAAATCCGCATTGTCAAACTCCATTTTGCATTAATAAAATATAAGAATAACGCTGTAGTTTTTTTTTTATTTAATATTAAACTCGAACATTTTCCACTGGACAACCTTTATATTACTAGTGAAGCGACTAAAATTGTCATGGAAGGCTATCATAAGAGTTTTTGAAATCAGACAATAAATGGTTAAGGTTTGGTTATCTGTTGGTCCGAGAGCACACTTTTATTTCTGGGCAATACAAGGCGAGAAACTTTTATATCAGAAACCAGACTATATTTTTTAAAGAGTCCTAACCCAGTAGATAGCCTCAGAATTGTTCGATCACGTCAGATTTTCGCATGACCAAAATCTTCTTCATAATTTTGTGAAGTTTCTGGTTTAGTATATTATTTAAATTCTTGGTCTGCAATCCTTAATTCGGTTGATCATAAAAAGCCTTGATATATACAGATGTACCTATGTACACACATGTATTTGTCTGATTAATTTATACAATTGCTTAGTATGTATGTCTTATACCTAATAAATTCTGTTTTATTTCTTAACAATCAGTACAGTAACATTTACAAAACGCAATTGGTTGATTTATCCGGTGTTCCTGACTAATTGTTAGTGACAAAGTAATGCTTCCAGAATACAACAAGTGTGTTTTAAGGTAAGAATCATATTTAAGCCTTTATTGTTTCTTGAGTGCTGTGTAGATTTTTGCAATTATCGGTTGAACTAGGCTTAAGTAAATTTGTTAAATTTGCTAATGCTACATATTTTTAGAAACATCTGAAGCAACGTTGAAACAACCACCAAAATCTTACTTGAAATATAAATGTTACTATATCGATTGTTTTAGCATCAAAATATTTTTGCTATTCATAGCTGGATATATTGATTTTGATTAGTAGTAAAGATATATTTTGTCGTGTTTTCCGCGATGAAGCTTAAGCCGTTGTTTTCTCAGTAGAAGATTATGAAACCAATTATTGTAAGTAGCCCCTTCGCGAAGAAAACTGCCACAAATTAAAGGATTCCCAAGCTAGACCAATTTGCTCATTTTCCAAAGCCAAGCATATAAAAGCAAGAGATCTTAAAAATATGTATATTTTGCATTTCAATGGAATCACTGCGAAGTCACTCAATGCCTCCTCAAACAAATGGTTCGTGATTCTCCGTGTGCAATACAGGAACCTAACTGGAAATGACTGGGTCGCCGACGCGACAAATCACACCGTGATTTGGGTTCTCGGAAATGCATTCGTTCTCGGAGGTACTTGAATATTACTTTATACGAGCAGTATATCTATTTATGTACATTTGTATATATGTAACTGTTATATTCCACCTAGCGCTGCTATCGAAAGTTTCAAAATGATCTTACGAGTAGATAGATATGTAGTAATCGAAAGCGAATTCAATTTACGGTCCTCAGAATCGCAGAGCGAGGGTTCTACTTGAAACATTTTCTTGTTTAGCTAACATCGCACAACCATGTTTAGTAGAACTAGGTAAATTTCTGGATAACACTCAAGCCAGAACTGCAGGCGAATTCGTAACCTACGTATCGCAGCTAGTAGTCAATGCATGTAATGCATCAACTTCTGGGGCAGTCGCAACGCATCTTTTCACTCGTTGCATACGTGCGCATTTTCGTCGAATGCCATCATCAGGCCTCGTTTTCGTTCATGGCTGGTAGTCTACGGTGGTTTGGGAATGGTAAATCCATAGCTAAGAGTCTCTTGCTCAGATGCTCTCTTTAGAAACTGACTACCCCAGTCGTGCTAATACCGTCAACGTTGAATTTCTTTTTCTGAGCTCTGAATTTAATTGCAACAAGGAAATGATCAGACTCACCGTATGCCCCTCTGAACGTTTGCGAATTAAGAATACTGGATGCGTGTCTCGCATCTACAATATAAAAACGTGGTCGATTTGATTGTCGGTTCAACAATCTATCCAAATCTACGATAGACGCAATACCGCGTCTATATAGGGGTAGTACTGGAAAGGAAGGGGGCACAGAGAAATACTGCGCTATTATAACCCCGAACGTAAGAACTTCTTTCAACGGAATGGAATACAGGGCTATAACCGTAAAATAATAACAAGCTACATTTTAAATAGAATCGTAATTGGTGGTGTGCGGGAATTGATTTTAAGACTTAATTTACCCTATTTCATTCATTTTACCTACACATTTGCTATGAGTTGACGATCTAAATGCCTAAGTTGCCGAGAATATGCACTATAGTGACTAGTGAAGCAAGTAATTACGTTAAAATTTATAGACATACCCAAAAACCATTCCCCAAATTATCCTTGACGAATTAGGGGACACCATTTATATTGATCACTTCCTTTAAATGAAAAGTTCCATTTTTGTTTCTAGGTCGCGTTCTCTTTATTTGTCGTCTACCCGTTTATTTCGCGCTCGCTCGCTTTTAAGTCTTCCCATCTCTTCAGCAAGAATATCGATAGATTTCATTGAAGATACAACGAGTATGGCATCATGCAAAACAGTTTGAAATATACCAGCCACTCTTAGTGTGCTGAGATCGTGGGACATATACCCACACTTCCACTAAGTATATTAGTATGAAACTCACAGCCACAATTAGAAGTTTTCTATTCTGTTCTCGATCTTCGATATCATTTAACAGCCTGAACATTTCGAAGATTTTTCGCACAAATGCTTTAGGTTATATTTATAACTCAAGCGATCGTCAACAATAACTCCGAAGTACTTAAGAACCAGTTAAGAAACTGCTTCTTTTTTTTTAGATGCGAGTTCTAAACCAACGACGTACAGCTGCAATTGTCTCGTCGTTTAAGAGTTGAACTTTCTCTAGGAGATTTGCCACAACTAATTGCGGGGATACAAATCGATCTGCTCAGATGGAGGTGTTTTTAGCCGGTAATGATGTGCGTTGGCTCATTGGTGTCTTATCCGACCATTTCGATTCCAGGAAATCACAGAAGGGTTAATCTTTTTTATACCTATTCTGGTTTCATTATCCTAACTTGGTTGAAGTAAAAATGGAAGCAAGCGTTTAAACTTGATGGTTTACTCTATCCGATAGTGAAAACGTTATCTTGGCCACAGTCTGCAAATATGGTTTTCCATATTCACACCACATTTGGTAGCCAGGTGGAGTAATTTTTAACATTTGTTAAAATGTATGTGCATCTCATTTGTGAGTGGTCGTGGCTCAAGTGGTAGAGTATTGACTTCCAAATCGGACGGTTCGGGGGTCAATACCAGCCGCGGCCGAAAGACATTCTTTTTTTTCAGGCAAATAAAATTACGTAGGGTGTGTGATTGCCTAAAATAACACAAGTCCAATTACACTAACAATATAGTCTCCCCATTAAATGTTGGATGCCACCCATGGAGCGAAATAACCACTGAGCCTTAACACGTGCTCAGGCACTTTAAGTGTAGTAAATACCCACTTGAGTGTTAAGTTCTTTAAAAAAAAAATCTAGAATACTATCACCAGTACACTGGTAAAAATCGACACTTCTTTGACGATTTCCCTCTTGATATAAAATAATTTGGAAATCATTTCAAAATATTCGGAAATTTTGACGCAATAGATTTTTGTATTTCTTACGAAAATTAAAAAAAAATAATTTGCACATTTTGAGAATATGTCATATTTAAGAGGATTGGGCGTCAATTCAAAGAAATTTCTTTTCTATAAGAGATTTTTAGCTTCATATTAACGCATTGTCAACCCTGCAACCAAATTTCAGTTGTTCACTATGTGCCTGGTTGGATTGCACTTGAAATAAAAAATGAAGTCCCAATATATGTACTCGTACCCACATATTTTTTCCTTGTGAAGCGCTAAGTTAATTCTGGCGTTAAGCATCGCATAGATGTAATCGTAGCTACTACGCAAAACGAGTATGTGTTTAGTTCCCAGGGAAAAAAAATAAAAATCCGGAAAATAATGATTTGGGTTTCCGTCGTTTAGCAGCAAAGTTGGTGCCAAAAGATCTCAATTTCATGCAAAATATAGAGCGTGTTGAAGTCGCAAAAGAGATGATTTGCGACGCTGAATCCGATCCCACATTTATCAGAAGGATCATTACTGGAGACGAGGCGTGGGTTTATGAATACGACACGCAATCCAGAGTGCAAGTGAATGGCGTTCACCAAATGAGCCGAGAACAAAAAAACCACGTAGTCTTCAGTCAAAAAAGAAGGCAATGCTCACGGTTTTCATGGATTACAACGGTTTAGTGCATCATGATTTTTTGCCAGAAGGCCAGACAGTAAACAAAGAAAATTATTTGGGTGTTATGAGACGTTTGCGTGAGCAATTCGCCGAAACTCGTGGATTTTGCACCCTGATAACGTACCGTCGCACAGTGCCATCATTATTCGTAATTTTTTGACGAAAAATGCAGCAAATACCATTCAATAGCCACCGATTTGGGTCCCTGAGACTTCTTTCTGTTCAATCGAGTTAAAAAAACACTAGGGGGAACGCGTTTCAGCAGCCGAGACTAAGTAATGGAAAAATCACAGGAAGCACTGGCGGACATACCGAAAACGAATATAAAAAATGTTATGCGCTGGCATAAGTGTGTTGCAGTCGATGGGGATTACTTTGAAGGGGACAATATAGATTTAGGTGAATAAACTTGTATTTTTAATTTTCTGAATAAATTCCAGGAACTTTTTGATCAAGGTGGTATTGTTTTAAGCCTCAAAATACCTCATGGATAGATCCGAAAATCATTGTCTTCTCGCCCTTATTTGCACCTCCTGTTTACTATGTTACGTTCGTTTATAACTTGTGCGACCGAAACCATTGCTTTAGTATATTCCAAGAAATAGACCTGTCCACCTTTAAGACTATTGTTTCTTATATCAAAGCCAATTCATTTGTCAATGGAATCTAATTTTGTGTTCAATAAAATAAATGTATCTTGTTAGAAATTAAGACTGGCTTTTTATATTTTCCCTTTGAATTTTTTTTATTTGCTTTCATATTCGTGACTACATTTTGAAGAACGTTTTTCAGTTTTTCTTTTTGCTTTATACTTTTTGTTTTTGCATAAATATCGCAGATATCGTTCCGTTTTTAATTATTCATTCAAAAAACCCTTGTAAAATAATCGCGCTTTTTTTTTTCTTGCAAAATTGTACACGCAATTATTAGATGTTTCTACCACCGTGTATACATATGTACATCACTTTTGTAAGACAATGTTTAGTAAATTGGTTGATATTTTTGTTGTTTAAAAGCGTTTCTTTGTTTCTTATTTCATTTTTTATCAGTGAACTAAACTGATATGTTTATCATTATGTTTGTACTTTTAATAGACTTAAAAAATAGTACCACCAGAAATACCACATTATTAGTTTTCAAATTGATTGTGGTTGCAGATTTTTAAATTTTTATTGAACTCACAAATAAGAAAAGGCAACCATTATAACCAAAATGTCAGAGAACAAATAAAAAAATGTCTTGGTCATTGTTGACCTAAATATTTTTCCAACAATTTGTGAGAAAAATACTGGCCATTGTTTGCTATCGAGTAAACACCTCAATTCAAATTATGATAAGATATGTAGAATTGTATATAATATATTAAATTATGTAAACAAGCAGAAATTATGATGTTGATGAGGAATTTAAATCAGTTTAAGACAAAATAAACTATTGTAGTAATAATGATAATAAGGGTAAAAGTAAGTAGAGAGGTTAATTTTTAGGATAGGTTAGGCAATTTAAAACAAAATAGACGGCATTGGAAGCAGATAAGTTCATTTTGTTGTTAAATGTACCTCCGCTCATATATGTATTTTTAAAATAAAATTAATTTTTGTTTTTATAATAAGTGCGTGCTTAAGACATTTTTAGTACCATTAAATATGTTTCCACAAAGCGCGGGCGATTAAAAGTGAAAATTGCAATATTCAACTTGGGATCTAATATTAGACTTTAAGGGAGTTTGCCTCAGTGTAAAGGTTTGATCTGTTGTCGTTTTGCAGGGCTAGGTCACACAGATATGAGTCAATTGGAAGGTTGTAATCAACTGGAGGATCAAAATACTTAGGTTAGGGTTAGGTTAGGTAAGAGTGGCTGTTTGAAATACCAACCCACTTAGGTCTATTGGCCCATTGTGATGCCACGTGGATCTATGATCTTCTTACTACTGGAACCAGTTTGAGCTTATAATAAAGCGTAGGAGACTGTTAACGTCTATTTTTTCTAGATCGTTTAGGTCGTTGTAGAAGAAAGCTCCTAGATGAAGCTTCCTTCTCTGAGAGAGAGCTGGACATGTGCAGAGTAGGTGGGGGATTGTCTCCTCCTCTTCCTCGTCCATGCAGCTTCTACAGAAATAGTTAGTAAAAGCGCCAAGCCTTCTTGCGTGCTTGCCTATGAGGCAGTGTCCGGTAATGACACCTATTATGGCGCTGAGATGTTTCCTATCTAAAAGGATCAGACACTTAGATCGACTCAGATCCAGCCTTGCCCAGATCTGTTTGGTCGCTAGACATGTTTGTTCAGCAGTCCACCTAAGGTCCGTTCTTTTATAGGCATCTAGCTTTAGTGTTAGTTTGCACGTAGCGATTGGTATATCTATACTACCTTTGTCCGGTAGGATAGGTAGAGTGGTTCCAATTTTGGCGAGTTCATTGGCTCTGCAGTTCCCTGGAATGTCTCTGTGGCCCGGCACCCAACAGAGGTGAATGTTGAACTGATCTGCCATCTCCATGAGAGATGACCGGCATTCAAGGGCAGTTTTAGAACACAATGAGACCTAGTCCAGGGACTTGATGGCGGCCTGACTATCCGAAAATATGCGGATATCCTTTGCAGATATCACGTTTTTCTTCAGCCAGGACAGAGCTTCTTTAATCGCCAAAATTTCCGCCTGGAACACGCTACAGTGATTTAGAAGGCGGAAAGAGAGGCTTAGATTTAGCTTATCTGAGAAAACACCGCCACCAACTCCGCTGTCGGTTTTAGATCCATCTGTGTAGAGATGGATTGACTTGTCCTCCATGAAAGCATCCTCCTCCCAGAATGATCTAGAGGGGAAGCTTACATGGAAGTTTTTGTCAAACCAAAGTTCAGGTATGGTGTAATCGGTGTTCTCTGTGAGGATTCCTAATGTATTAAGAATGTTGGCGTGGCCAAATGAATTATTTGTCCACTGTTTAGTCGCTTTAAGGCGAATAGCTGCCGTCGCAGATTTACTTGGAGGAGTTTTTTAATGGTATTTAAATGTTTTCCTGAGACGGCTATGGCAACGTCATCCGCATAGGCAATCACTCTGCTACCACCCGCTTCCAGGTATATCAGTAGTTCGTTAACCACTAAGTTCCAGAGAAGGGGGGAGAGGACACCGCCTTGCGGCGTACCCCTACTGACATATCTTTTAGCAGAAGTCTCACCCAGTTTGGAGTTGATTATCCTGCTTGTTAGCATTAGATTAATCAGCTCCCCAAGTGAGGCGTCTACCTGCAGAGTTGACAGCGCAGTCGTGATTGCGGATGTGTTGACGTTGTTAAATCCTTATTTTGTAGGGATCGTTCGATGTGGCTAGTCAGAGAGTGCAAAGCCGTTTCCACCGACTTTCCTTTACAGTAGGCATGTTGAGCCGCAGACAGAAGTCTTGGATCAACTTTAGCTCGAATATGGATATCAATCAGTCGTTCTAAAGTTTTCAGAAGGAATGATGATAGACTTATAGGTCTGAGGTCCTTTGGGACTACATGAGAACATTTTTCAGCTTTGGGAATGAATACTACATTGACTTCTCTCCATAACAGTGGAATGTGGATAAGTTCTACACAGCTCCTCATAATATTTTCCAACACTGGTAGAATAATATCTGAGGATCTCTGTAGCTCGGCAGGTATAATACCGTCCGGACCAGCAGACTTGTATGGTTTGAAGCTATGCAGCGCCCAGAGCAGTTTGTCTCTCGTAATCAGACTATGAACTTTGGTCACGGTTGCAGTAGGCTTGTTTGGGCTGCTACTGGCCGCGAGTTGGGAGCTACCTGGAAAGTGGGTGTCCAGAAGCAGGTTGAGGGATTCATCACTTGAGGTTGTCCAAGAGCCATCGGTTTTTTTCAAACAGCTGGGCATCATAGGATTTGTGGAGAGGATTTTTCTTAGCCGCGAAGCCTCAGAGGTTTCTGTAATTTTGTCGCAGAATGACCTCCAGGATTGTCGCTTTGCCTTCCTCAGTTCTTTTTTGTATAATTTGAGGGATTCTTTATATGAGTCCCAGTCGGTCACTTTTCTTGTGCTTTTTGCTGCGTTGAAAAGTTTTCTGCAGGCGTTTCTGAGCAGTCCTAGTGCCGATGTCCACCAATGTGGCTTTTTCTTGCCTCTTGGTTGAATAAGAGGGCAGGAAGCGGCCATAGCCTTATTGAGAGTCAGAGTAAATTCCCTGACTTTCATGTCGAGCTCATTGGTGTCACGCGGGGGACTTGATAGTTTAGAGGATATCGTTTCCGACAGTATTCCTCTATATTTTGTCCAATCAGTTTTCCGGTAGTTCCGGCGGGGGGGAGCATCACTCAGACTGAATTGGATGTATGGTCTGAAAAGGAGTGTTCAGACGATACCATCCAGTTTGTTAGCCTTTGGGTGATGCTGTCGGAGACAAGAGTAATATCTAATACTTCTTGTCGGTTTTTTGTTATGAAAGTGGGCTCATTGCCAATATTGCAATCAAAATACTTCCTCCTTTAAGATTTATTTTGTGAAGGAGAAATCGGAAGTTCTTAGAGTTCTTCAGGTTTTTTTTTTTTTAAGCGAGGTTCAAGCAAAGACGGGAAATCGGGTGCGACTCCTGCATAGTGACAACGGCTCAGAATATATAATACATATAAATAAAAACGTTGAAGAGTTGTTAAATATGCAGTGTGTTTTTTGTGCCCCAAAAAACTGTGCCTTATACATCGGAACAGGAAAGTTCTGCTGAACGCGAGATGAGAACTATAATGGAATCAGCGCGATCGATGATACATGCCAAAAATGTAAAAGCAGTGAGTACTGCTACTCAAGTTTTAAATAAAACAGGTAAGAGCACAGTAGAAAGAAAGGCTCCATACGCGCTTTTGTTTGGCTCAAAGCCCAATATTGATTACGGATTTTTGGTACAGAAGTATATGAGCATGGTCCAGACCAGAAGACGAGAAAGTTGAATGCTAAGTCCAAAAATTTAATTTTCATTGGTTGTTAAGATTGTGTAATCTTTCTCGTCCATGTAGCTTCAGCAGAAATCATTTGTAAAGACGCCAAGTCTTTTTGCATGCTTGCCTATAAGGCAGTGTCCAATGATGACACCTATGATAGCGCTGAGATGTTTCCTATTTTGAAAGATGACAAAAAAATGAGATCCAGCTTTGGCCAGATCTGTTTGGTCACCTAAGTCCACCTAAAGTTCGTTCTTTTGTTTTCGATGCTGCCCTTTTCCGGTATAATAGGTAGAGTGGTTATAATTTTGGTGAGTTCGTCGGCCCTACAATTTCCTGGAATGTCTGTGTACCCCGGCACCCCACATAGGTATAGGTGAAGGTTGAACTGCTCTGCCATCACCGGCAGTCAAGAGCGGTTTTGAAATTTAGTGAGACTTGGTCCAAGGACTTGACAGCGGCCTGACTATCCGTAAAGATGCGGATATCCCTTGGACATTCCATGACAGAACTTCCTTAATCGCCAATATTCCCGCCTGGAACACTCTACACGTGATTTGGAAGGCGGAAGAAGAGGCTTAGATTAAGCTTATCTGATAGAATACTGCCACCAACCCGCTATCAGTCTTATATCCATCTGTATAGAAGTGGATTGATTTGCCATCCATGAAAGCATCTTCCTCCCAGAAGGATCTAGAGGGGATGCTTGCATGAAAGTATTTTTCAAACTCCTGTTGGGGTATAGTGTAATCGCTATTCGCTGGGTGGATTCCTAGTATATTAAGAATATTAGCGTGGCCAAATAATTTATTTATCCGCTGTGTAGTCGCTTTAAAGCGAATAACCGGATGAAAATATCGAGGCATGTTAACAGAATATCCAGTGCTTCGGAGGGAGTAGTGTGGAGGCAGTATGCCTGGACATGCTGTTCTTTGGAGGAGGAGGAGGTTACTTATCAGTGCATCCTTTTTAGAAAGCCTTGGCTGTATTGACTCGAAGCCGAATCGAATCATGCCTTTTTAAACTGCGCAAGAGGGCTAAGTCCTTATTGATCGCAATTAACGCGATTAGTTCTTCTAGTTTCGCGACTTTCAGTCATGAGTCGCAAGGTTTATTAATAATAAATTGAATTGAATTGAATTAAATCTTTGATCGGCATAAGCGATAAGTATGACGTGGCCTTGTTGCCAGCCAGCGTCGTTTGTGATGGGAGGTGGTCTTCCCGCATGATGGCCAAGAAGTTGGCCGAAAGCCACCGAAACTGCCACCGTCCAGGTGTTATCAACCCATCGGTGTCGTTTTTGTCGATTACCGCTATCGTTATTACGTTATTATATCCTTTAACAATTCGCTAAAAGACCTCAGAGATGTCATGTTGGAAGGCCAAGAAAGGTTATAGTGGGTTTTTTGTTTTTACTTTTTGGGAACTGGCACGGTGTACTCCAACGATTTCTGGCACTTTCATTAGTCCTAAAGCGTTTTGGGAGCGTTGGGGGGAGCATCCTTTAGTTTCAGGAGTCACCTGTAGAACTTCTCGTGATTCATTGACCTTACTCAACCTCTACAACTCGACAAGTTCGATGCTCAGGTAGAGTATTATTAGAATAGCAATCTCCATTTCTAGAAATGGGTTAATAATCAGTTCCAGCTCAGTGTTTATTAACATTTATAGATTCTAAAGCAATTTGTGTGTGCCACTGATGTCATAAAAAACAACGTGTAACCAATCCAAACAAAGTTCAATCAATACGTCGTAACAAATATTATCTTATCGTAACTAAAAATATAGATAAAAGATAAGTTTTCAGTTATTACAGACAAACAAAAAAATGATAAACAAATCATATGAATTGTCATACTTACATAAAAACAAAATAATTTACTCCTCATTAATCGCATTGAACATATTATTGATTATTTTTGTTTTCTTATATTTACAGGATATCCATTTTAACAGTACAATTATGTCTATTATCCTTTTTAATAATATTTGTAGTATTACCAATTATCTTCAGATACTCATACACACTACAGAGAGGAATACTCTTCTTAACGTTCAGTAAGTATATATAAGTATATTTCCATAATTATTAGTCTTAGAGAAAGATACAATTTTACAAAAGTGCATCAAGTAAATGCGGTTCATTTCGATTCAACCTTCAATCAAGAAGAGTTCTTATCAATTTTGAATATAATAGTCGGATGTTCCATTTTTGTTGTAGGTGAGCCAAATATTTCTGGAAATAGTCAATCATCAATTTTCTTCTAGAATTGCTCTTTGTGAGAAACTGCCAGGAGATTTAGTACATAAAGAGTCTCAGTGAAAAGACGAATGCCTCTGCAAGAGCAATGTCTATGCTGCGTCTCACTAGTTTGTAAGTTGTCTCTATGTTACCATTTTGTGTCTAAAAGTTTTGCTGCAAAGATGAAAGCTTTACATTAAGCTTACAGTTGATTTAATCTGAATACTAAAATTATGATATCATAAGTTCAGTTCTGCTTATATTTACAGCTCAGCTTCATCAGCGATTCCATTAATTACTGACCAAATTATCTATACGAGTATCTCTATCAATCTCTGATAGAATTGTATCGATAATGAAGGATTAAAGCAGATGGGAGAATTTACAAACTTGGTTAAGTGGTCATAATTAAAAAAGAAATGCATGGCCTCGTCTTTTAATTTTTGGTATAAATACAACTAACACTCTCTTAAAAGTTTGAGAGACATACTTGAACAGTAAGGAGATTCTTAAAATCAGTGTCAGTCAGTAAATTATTTTAATATATTTCTGAAGCATTACCGCTAAAATCCTGTCAAGGCCTAGTGATTTGTAGCGGGTACTTCTTCCAATGACCCATATAGTATTGTACATATATTCTTCCGTTATAGCTGATTTAATATTATCCATAGAATGGGTTAGCATAGCCTGCAGCTCGATAGTCTCTAAAGTCGTGGATATGGGTACTAATTAAAATAACTATCTAGTGATTTTTCATTTAAGTCTGTTCAGGCTTCTTCAATTAGTTTAACTATAGAGGGGTTGGAAAGTGATTCCGAAAGAATTTTTCTGGGTGTAGAAGAATTTTAAAGGTTTTCAATGGATTGTCAGTATTTTGTGCATCTTGCCCGAACTTGTATTTATTGTAAATATTGGAAATACCCGTATTAATTTTTTCCAGAGAAAATGGAGTTCATCATACGGAATAACTTTGCCGTATGACAGGACAGGGGGACTTAAAGTCAAAATTCATGACGTTGAGGATCTATTCCATTGCCTCTAAACCTCAAGTTGAGTGTGTGAGGAAGTTTGGCATTGATAATTTTTTAAAGTCGATTCATCTGTGCTTGTTTTAAGAGTGGAGGTCGCCAGTAGTAAATATGTGATAACCAAGCGTTTTTGGTGATCTTTAATAAAAATGCTTTTAATTTAAATAAATTTTATTAGATTTAGATTTATTAAATATTTTTGATTTAATCTCTTCGGAGTACAAGTGAATAATAAAAGAAAAACAGGAAATCGATCCTTTCGAATAATGTGCTTTTTTGACACATTACTTGACAATCAGAATTTCGAAGGAAAGAGGTAGTTATTAACAAGTTAACAAGTACATATTGGGCGAGTTCAGAGCTAGATATAATGTTTGATACAAGCAATAGTTTTTATAAATTTAATGATATTATTTGTGTGAAATATGTTGAACATTCTCCTCCTCTTGAAGAACTGGAGGTGCTTCAACTGGTAGCCGGCAGAGGTTTGCAATTGCTTGTTTGCAGGTTCCACCAGCAGTTTTTAAGGTAACCACTCGAACAATCCCATCGGAGCCAGGATGCGTTTCGATTATTCTCCCAAGCTTCCATTTCAAAGGAGGAGCATTGTCATCTTTGATAATTATGATGTCATTTAGCTGGAACCCGGCGCTATTATTTCGCCATTTGTTGCGTTGCTGCAAGTGGTGTAAGTACTCGTTTTTCCACCGATACCAAAAATGTTGCATGAGCCATTGAACTCGTTGCCACCGGCTCAGATAGGAGATATTTTTGTCACACAAATCTGGTTCTGCAAGTCCGACCAGTGAAGTACCTGTTAAAAAATGGCCCGGGGTTAAATGTTTAAGGTCATTGGGATCTTCGGAAAGAGGAGAAAGAGGACGGGATTTAAGAATGCATTCTATCTGGACAATAAGTGTGTTGAGCTCTTCATAAGTCAAAGCTGCTAGATGTAAAAGGCGTTTCATATGATGCTTCGCAGACTTCATGTCTGCTTCCCATATACCAACAAAATGTGGTGATCTGGGTGGTATATGTTTCCACTCAATGCCGTCATCCAAACAAGCCTTCATGATTTTCGGAAGGTTGTGGAACATTTCATAAAGTGCCTTTAACTCATTACGTGCTCCTATGTAGTTTGTAGCATTATCGCTATAAATTGTGCGACATAGTCCTCGTCGGCTGATGAAGCGACGCAAGGCACCCAAGAACGAAGCAGTAGTGAGGTCTCCAACTAATTCAAGGTGTACAGCTTTGGTGCTGAGGCATATGAATACAGCTATATATGCTTTCACAGCAGCAGTCCCACGACGTCTAGAGTGCACCATAAAGGGTCCACAAAAGTGGACGACAGTGAATGGACGAGATGGCAGTAATCGATAATATGGTAGATTCCCCATTTGTGGATATTCAAAGCGAGGAAGCGTTCTAGCACACAGAACGCAGCGGCTGATAACTCGCCGAATAAGAGGTTTCGCATGCACTGGCCAAAATTGTTCGCGAATTATTGAAAGCAGTCCTTGTACTCCCACGTGATGATGTTTTTTATGTTTGTCCATGATTAAAGCGATTGTAAATACGTGATCATTCGGCAGAAGTGCTGGATGTTTATAGTCATACTCTATATTTGCACTGCGTATGCGCCCACCAACTCTCAGTATTCCCTTCTCATCGAGGAATGGACTAAGGGAACAAATATGCGATCTAGGAAATATTGCCCCGTATTGTTCCAAGAGTGTTAATCGTTTGTGCATTTATTTCGTTGAACCATTTTTAAGATACAATCCAAGGCCTTATTGGTTTCAATTGGTGTTAATAGTCCACCAACTCTTGATTCACTTCTGTGTTTGGCTAATGCGTTTTTACAAAATCTGAGCATGTAAGCAATTGTTCTCAGTATTTTTTTGTAGTCGTTATTGTATTTCATGTTAGTTACGAAATCGTTTTCTGTTTGTATGGAAAAATTCTGTCTTGTAGGCCTACGCTCCAAAAGTCGTTCATTAATTTTATCCCAAGATCTGAACTTAGGCCAGTCTTCATGAGGAAGATACAAAAATTCTGGTCCGTAAAACCATAGCTTTGAGCCTTTCAATTCAGCTGGAAATGCTCCCCTGAACACAATATCCGCAGGATTATTTTTCGTGCCTATATGATGCCATTCCTTTAAAGATGACGGACTTTGTATTGTTGCTACTCGGTTGGCAACAAAAGTCTGCCAGTGATACGATTCCGAAGACAACCACGCGATAACGATACTAGAATCTGTCCAATAATATACATTTTTAAAGTTGTCTCCAAAAATCAGTCGAACCCTTCTCACTAATTGTACCATCATCAAAGCAGCACACAATTCAAGTCGTGGTAGGCAAACCTTCTTTATGGGAGCTACTTTAGACTTAGCGCACAACAGTCGCACAGAAATGCTTCCATCTAATAAAATAGATCGTATATAAATACACGTTCCGTAAGCTTTCTCAGAGCTGTCAGAAAAGGCATGTAACTGCACATCTTGAGCCTTACCCCACATGACCTGTCTTTTGAATGAGATTTTGTCCAAATTTGGTAGTTCCATTCGAAATTGCAACCACATTTGAAAATATGATCCCAATCACAATCGTGCTTCCAGAGTTCCTGTAAGAATATTTTTGCCAAGACAATAACAGGGTTGATAAGCCCTAATGGATCAAATAAACGCGCAATATCTGCTAAAACGGTTCGCTTTGTAATTTTCATGTTTTCTATGTTATTGGCTTGGTAATAAAATATATCAGCGTTTGGATCCACACCACACCGAGTGCTTTGACAACATTATTATTCTTGAGTTGAAAATATGGCTGTCTGTTCTCTGTTGAAATATCTTCTAATAAACGATCATTATTGGAGCACCACTTTTTCAATTCTAATCCATAGCTCTGCAATAAATTTTGTAATTCCGTTTTGATACACTTAAGTTCATCTAATATATTGGGACCAGTAAGAATGTCATCGACGTAAAAATCTGATTTTAGTGCTGCTGCTCCCATTGAAAATCTTTCTTTCTCTTTTTCGGCTAAGTAGGAGAGCGCTCTGGTAGCGAGAAAGGATGCTGAAGCCGTGCCATACGTCACCGTGCAGAGACTATAAATCTTTATCTCTTCATCTGGGCTGTCTCTCCACAAGATTAGGTGAAATGCACGATCGTGTTTGTTAAGAGAAAATTGGCGGTACATTATGGTGATGTCAGCAGTAAAAACATACTTGTATGACCTGAACTTGACGAGCAACGAGAATAAATCGGGCTGTACAACTGGTCCTAGGTATAATAAGTCATTTAAACTCACACCGTTGTTACACTTGGCACTGGCATCAAAAACCACTCTTAATTTGGTAGTAGAGCTCCCCGGCTTTGTAACACAGTGGTGCGGAATAAAGTAATGTAGACTGTTCGGATCATAGGATTTAACTTCCTCCATGTGCGCTAGTTGTTTGTATTATTTCATAAACGAAATATATTGCGCTGCAATGTCGGGATTACCTTTAAAAGGCGTAAAATCTTTTAAGTGCGGTTGCGTATGATTTACCCAGTGAACCTGGATCCTCTTTAAAAGGCAACCTTACCTCGATTCGACCATTATCAAGACGTTTTACATGTTTAAGGAAGTGCTCTTAACATAATTGTTCACTCCTTGTAAATGAGTATTGTTTTGGTTCATGGTTTTCTATTTCCCAGAATGACTTAAGTAATATGTCTATATTATTGTCTTCATTATTTTCGGAGAACACATGCGTGCAAAGCGCAATATTGTGACATTTTCTTTGTGCGACACTTCCAGACACCACCCAGCCGAATACAGTGTTTTGAAGAGTTGGAAGATGAAGTCCAAGCTTTATTTGCCCGATGGATAATAAGCCAAAGAAGTGTTCGGCCCCTATAAGAAGATCAACTCGATTTGGTGTTCCAAATAGTGAATCTGCCAGATTGATGTTTGACGGTATAGACCAATCACTTGAGTTAATAGGAGAATCGGGAAGGTAGTCCGATATCCTGGTAATAATAAAGGCCTCAATGCTTTCAACGTAATTATTATGGCGCGATTTGATGGTAAGATTTGCTTTCTGTTTACAAATTAATGCATTTTCTCCTATACCACAGATGCATGTTATTGTGTTCCGTCGCCTTAGTCCCAGTAAATTTGCGAATCGCTCAGTTAGTAGGCTGACATGAGAAGCAGAGTCAAGCAGAATACGACAAGGCACTGGGGGATTGTGTCTGTTTAGAACAAAGACAATAGCGGTGGCAAGAATTGCGGTTGTGGAAAATTTTTGCGTATCAGACGTACTCGTAGATGGAGACAAACACCTATGAAGATGGAAATTTTGATGGTGGTTTTGCAATGTCGGTAGAGGAGTGCCATTGGAGGAATATGCGGTGTTGTTCAATGTAGATGATTGGTTATTTGAGGCACATGGCATATTACAAGGAAGAGATGTTGGGAGTGTAACCTCCGGAGGGCTGTGCACTACGCTCTCGTCATGAAGCAAGGTATGATGCAAACTGTTGCACTTACGACATTTCGATGCTTGACAATTATTCGCATTATGATTTGGCTTAATGCAATTAAAGCATAACTGATTGGTGCTAACAAATATTTGTTTCTGCGCAATAGGCAAATTAAGAAATTTATAGCACGTGTAAATGTTATAGTGAGGTTTTTGGCAAAATAAACAATTTGATCTAGCTATGTTGTTGTTATTCGAACGTAGAATTGAAAAAGTTTTTGCGCGAAAGTTATTATGATTTTTAGCATGCATTTGATTACTTGCCTGTGAGTTGTCACCGCTGATAATTTGGCTGCGTTTTGTCAGGAATTTCAACAGCTCCTGGTAACTAGGCATTCTTTCTGTAGGTCCTTCTTCGCTCCATTTTCTGAGTGTCAGAGAGTCGAGTTTAAGCAAAAGTACTTGGATTAATAAGTCATCCCATTGGTTAACTGGACGTCCGAGAGTGGTGAGAGCACGAAGGTGACTGTTGATCTCATCACAAAAGTGGCGAAGAACTGTCGAGGAAGCTTTCCGAATCTTTTTAATTTGTTCGGTAGCAATCAATCGTTTGTTGTCGTAGTTTTCAATAAGAAGCTTAAGGGCCACTTCATAGTTATCGCCTGTGATCTCCAAAGATTGCACCGTGCGAGCGGCTTGACCAGATAAAGATGAGATGAGATAATGCAATTTTGAGACATTGGTTAATGATGGATTATTATGGATTAGGGAATTGAAGATTTCATGAAAGGACAGCCACTGGGTAAAACTTCACCTGAAAATATAGGAATATTAAGTTTCGGCTGTTTTAACTGATTAGACGACTTTGATTGGGTAGATACGACATTTTCGGTTTCAAACGTGGATTTCCGACATTGGATTTCATTTAGAAAACACAACAAGTGTTTCTGCAGAAATATCCGACAGAAAATCGTGTTGATGCGATCCATCGAGTTTTGAGGGCTTCTAATTTCTTCAAGTCTCTGGATGACGCAGAGTTATAGCCAGCAGTTTCTTCATCCCTTGTGTTTTCGTTCATCGTGATAATTCAGTTAAAATTTTGTATGAAAAAATCACGTCGGGGTCACCATGAATATGTGATAACCAAGCGTTTTTGATGATCTTTAATAAATATGCTTTTAATTTAAATTTCAATAAATTTTATTAGATTGAGATTTATTAAGTATTTTTGATTTAACCTCTTCGGAGTACAAGTGAATAATAAAAGAAACATAGGAAATCGATCCTTTCGAACAATGTGCTTTTTTGACACATTAATTGACAATCAGAATTTCGAAGGAAATAGGTAGTTATTAACAAGTTAACAAGTACATATTGGGCGAGTTCAGAGCTAGATATACGAGGGGGCGTTCAACATATTATCGGTATCGGGGTGAAGCTGTGGTTGTATATATAAATTGACTTATTTATCAAGTAATACTATTATTTTAGTGCATTCATGTAAAATTTCATATAAATGTGATTATCAATTCGCGTTTTATCTCTAGTTAAACAGAATCATAATGGCAACTGAGACGATGATGGTGAAAATTGAGCATCGCGCTGTAATTAAATTTCTCACTAAGCAAGGAAAAAGTCAAAAAACTATTCATGAAGAGATGGTGGCTGTTTACCAGGGTTCCGCACCTTTATTATCAACTGTGCAAAAGTGGTCAAGTGAGTTCAAGAGAGGCAGAGAGAGCATTGAAGACGACCCCCGCTCCGGCGCCCCGGCTACTGCTTGTACGAGAGAAAGCATCAAAGAAGTCGAAAAACTTGTTCTTGAGGATGTCCGAATAAAGGTGAAAATGATGGCAGAGATCACCAAGCTTTCAATTGGTACCATTCACACCATTCTTCATGACCATCTTAACCTTTCAAAGGTCAGTGCAAGGTGGGTGCCACGAATACAGCGCCTCAGAAAAAAGTGAGAATCGCATGCTGTAGAGAGCTTTTGGAGATGTGTAGTGAGAACGCGGACGGTGTTATGGATCGAATTGTTACTGGGGACGAAACATGGGTCCACCACTATGACCCTGAAAGCAAACAAGAGTCCATGCAGTGGCATAAAAAAGGAACCCCCCGAAGAAGTTCAAAGTCACTCCGTCTGCGGGAAGCTCATGGCCACAGTTTTTTGGGACTCAAAGGGAATCTTGCTCATTGAGTACAAAAAAAAAGGTGAAACCATCAACACCACATCCTACGCTTCCACTTTGCATAATTTGCGGGAGGAAATTAAAAAGAAAAGACGGGGTAAACTCGCAGCGGGTGTGTTGCTTCTTCATGACAACACTCCTGTTCACACGGCGCGAATTTCCAAGGCTGCTGCGCGAGATTGTGGTTTCGAAGAAATCCAACACCCACCCTATAGTCCAGAACTTGCCCCTAGTGATTATTTCCTGTTTCCGGATTTGAAAAAATTTCTTCGTGGAAAAAGATTTTCGGATGATGAAGAACTCAAGTCGGCAATAAATGTGTATTTTGCAGAGAAAGAGGAAATTTATTTTTTTGAGGGTTCAAAAAAGCTTATCTCAAGATGTAACAAATGCATTGATGTTAGGGGAGATTATATTGAAAAATAAAAACAATTTAAATTGAATTCGCATTTTCCTTCATATCGATACCGAGAATATATTGAACGCCCCTCGTAATGTTTGATACAAGCAATAATTTTTATAAATTTAATGATATTATTTGTGTGAAATATGTTGAACAAGTAGTTTGAGGTGTTAGTGAGTACACAATTCCAAAATGTTTCACAATGTATGCTTCCCAAATCGAAAAGATAAAAGTTGCTATGTTTCCACAGTTCACAAATACCCGGTATGTTGATATGACATTACGGATAGATATTTTTCTGTGTGTTGGATATCAACGTTTATTCCAGGGCCTATTTTAAAAATCCTACAAATGATCGTTATTTGATCGATTCGGTTGAATTTTCGCTTGCAGTCGGTGAAAACTCAATTATGGTTACACATTGCGTTTGAAATATTTTCTGCACACTTTTGTATAAGATGACTTTCTTTTTAAAAATATAGAAATTGGCCGCTCATCTCTATTATATATTTGCTTATCCTTGCATTCCAAGAGGTTTTTAAAAATAGTGATACCATGTTGAAACTGTTTTTATTTTCTTTATTTATTCTAACTTGAACGGAACCGCTTTAGTCAGTCATATAATTTAATTCTTTCTGCAAGTTTTGCTATTCACACTATATGTCGATATGTATAGCCCTTACACTCTAGGATAAAATCTTCCGCTTTACTAATGTCTAATGAAGACGAACATGCCTTGACTCAACTAAATGGACTTTTGGTGCAAAAATACATATGCAGTTAGCCGCCACTTCTCAATGTAGGATTTTTAATTTCCATATTTTCTTTTTTACAGTTACATACCCAAAGAACTTGATCTTGAAAGATCCAAGTAGTGTTAATCTCTACGCTACTAGAAATTTCTATTTAACTGTTAAAGACCCCGATGTTGACAAGGAAGATGGCGTTAAAATCGGCGTGTGGCATGTATTACCAATACATTTGGTTAAGCGATTTTCGAAAGAGTTGAACCTTAGCGGGGTAAAGCCAATAGTTATATTTTTTATGTTTTTAATTATTTTTCAAAATTTTGTCTTACAGCATTTCCTTGAGGAAGTTCAAAACTCTACAAATGATGAAGATCCACATTTGGATAAAATGGAACCAATTATCAAAGCTGAATTCCCACATGTGAACAAAGAGAATGAACAAATGTTCTATGAACAGATGCTTAAGCATCCGGGGACAATTATGCTTTACCTGCATGGAAATACAGCATCCCGTGGTTCTGGGCATCGCATTGATATGTACAAAGTTTTCCGAAAATTAGGTTATCACGTGTTGACATTGGATTATCGGGGCTATGGTGATTCGGATAATGTGGCTCCAACCGAAGAAGGTGTAATTCGTGATGCAATGACAGTATTTCATTATATTTCGAATCGAACGAATAACCCAATTATAATTTGGGGCCATTCTTTGGGCACAGGAGTTGGTACACATTTAATGGCGCAATTAAATTATATGAATATACCAGGACCAAGAGCATTGATTTTGGAGAGTCCATTCACAAACATTAAGGATGAGATTCGAAAGCATCCATTCGCTAGAGTGAGTATTGATTTTTACTTATTTTCTTTTAGATCACATTTATATATATATTATATATATCCACATTTCGAAACTATCTTAGGCAAGGGTTTTTCTTATGAAAATTGTACCATACCATCTTATCACTAAAAAAATTGATCTGTTCTTAATAAATGGTGAGAAAAAAACGGTCCCTCATGATATGCAATGAGAACACGATATTCTGAGAAGTGGTCTTGGCTAATTTCGCGGCTTGGTAAACTAATGGAGGTGACCGTGGCACAAGTGATAGTGTATTGGCTTCCAAATCGGAAGGTTCGGTGTTCGAATCCCAGCCTCTCCGAAAGACATTTTCAGGCAACTTAATTCGAATAAAAGTAAGTAAGACGAATGGTTGCGCATAATACAATAACAAGTCCAATTACACTAATAATTCAGTATCCCCATTAAATTTTGGATGACACCCATGGAGCGAAATAACCACTGAGTCCAAAAATTTCTTCCCTCTCTGTCCCATTTTTCTAAAAACTTAACACTTGTTCAGGCATTTTAAGTGTAATAATACCCACTTGAGTGTTAAGTTCTTTACAAAAAAAAAAAAAAAAAAAACAATGGTACTGGCAGCGTCTAAGGACACTGAGAAAACCTATTCATTTCGCCATATCCATTATGGTGATAAAATTGATAACTGAGCATAAAACTTGGAATATTGTTAGCGCTTACACACCGCAACAACAGGAATGTGGAACAAATTCGCTGAAAAATGTAAGAGTAATGCAAACCTTCTGCTTAGTATTTCAAAAGATCGGCTTCACGTAAATAAAAATGGAGGTGGGATGATGGGAAGCAAATGGCGGTAAGGTGCAAAAGCGTGCACCAAGTACAGCGGAAATTGTGAAACCGATAAAGTTCGTCTTGAGTTAGACTACAAGTTCTGTAAAAAAGATACGAAAAAAGCGGTAGCTAGAGCACGTGTCATAGCAGTAAAGGCTATAATAAAAAGATATTCGATCATAAGAAAAGCAGGCGACAAGCATTAAAAAAAGCCCAACGTCCAGAAAAACTTGTGACTGAACTACAGCTTAAAACAATGTATTTTGTGATTATCCGTTCAACAGATAACTCATTAGTTCTAGTTGTTGGTATTTAAGTAGGCTTAACACTTGTTTCCTTCGATGTTGAGACGATTTTGCTCGAACCGAGCTAAACGTCTCAGTTTAGGCTTGGTCAGACGCCTTTTAAACAATGGACTACTCTATCAAACACCTAACATAGCTCAACTTTTGCACGTACAATTGTACTAAATCTTTCCTAAACTATTGCAAGGCTATTGTAGAAACCGGCTCAAAATCCATGGAGTACAAATAATAAACGGACAGTGAGACGAATAAGCATTGTATTCTTTAAATAAATAAATAATGTGGCGGTAGACTCAAAATTGTCAATTCGGCGTCGATTGCAACATTTTTTATTTTGTCTGTTCATTTTGTGGAAAACTTTGCGAAAAGATCTCGGTCTACGCCCATATAAGATTCAGTTTGTGGTCGTCGATTCTTATTTATATCAAAAAATTACCATTAGTAATGAGGCTCACTTTTGGCTCAATGGCGAACACTGATTATTTATTCAAAAATATGGACGACGTTGATCCGGACGATATGTTATTCCAGAAGGATGGTGCTATGTGCCATGGTATGGCACACGTTGAAAAACTGCAAACTATTCAGGCCTTGGATGGCAATATTCAGCGCATTATTGTGGATACAGAGCCCCAAATGAAGGAGTGGCCCAAAATTGTAGCGGCAGGGTGTGATTTTTCAGAAACAGATGATGAAGCCATATGACTGAATTCGTTTAAAAACATCCGATTTTTGATTCAAACTCAATTGCTGTCGCTTTTGTCTAAAAAAAAATTCTTTATTAGAGTAAGAATATATTTTTCAAAACTGTATTAAGGACTGCTACTTTGGCCTATTTGATACTACAATATGCTTAGGCCGATGACCTGCGACGTGGTTTAAAATAATCGTCTTTTCTGTCAACTATTCTCCACTGTGGTGGTAGTGTTGTGTGGTAGAATTGCCTATTTTTAACTCAACTTTGTTCCGGGAACTAGAGGAAGGCATTTTAAAAAGTAGTCACATCGAAAAGGTTGTGAATAAGGCTGTGATATTTGGTGCACAGAGGTGGAGTCTTTTCAATTTGGCTGTATTAATAGAAAGTATGCTTCGCTTGCATTAGATTCCCTAATCTTATTCCGTTATAATTGGTTAATAAGAATGATTTCTCAGAAAAACAAAAGAAAATATTTCTAAACACTATCATACGTTGCACAATTTTCTAAATGGTTTTTTCTTTCCTGTTCTTTAGCCCTTCAAGGACCTACCTTGGTTTGACCTCACCATAGCCGAACCGATGTACTCAAATTCTCTACGTTTTGAATCTGATCAACACATTAGTGGATTCCGTCAACCAGTCATGATATTGCATGCCGAAGATGATTATGTGGTTCCGTTCCAATTGGGTTATAAATTATATCGCACTGCATTGGATACTCGTGGCAAATCATGGGGCCCAGTTGAATTTCATCGTTTCGATGGATCATTAAATTATGGTCACAAATATCTATGCAATGCTCCGAATCTACCAGAAATAGTTAAGAAATTTGTAGACACCTATAAAAATGAGATCTACTAAGAGGTTACGTATTAACATCTAAAGGAATAAAAAAGATCTCCGTTGTTACTCAACATGATAATCCGTATAGTGATAAAAATATTGTGAATGAAAAAACCAAAACGAAATAGAAATATTAATTGTCAAGCCGTTCAGTGTTGATAGTTACATACTTGTCGTAATTATAGTTCTAAGCTAGTATTGACTGTTCAAAACAACCAGCTAGATGAAATTGGCTATTTGAGTAAAGTAGTATTTTTTTATATAATTTTATTTTATTTTTAAATTTCTTTTATTGTAGAACAAACAAAAACATCCTGTAATTTATTTTATTTTATAATTTGATCTAACTCAGGACTTTTTAAAGAGAACAACTCCATGTGTATGTAGTTGTATAAGTGTTTCATTGTAATTTTTTGAAGTGTTATGATTGATCATATCGAATGTTAAGGCTGAAAAAAAGAAAAAAAGAAATGAATAAAACGAATCATTTCACAGCTGGTCACTACATAAAAAAAAAGTAAATACAATGAATCTAGTAGAACATATTTTTTTAATTATGTATGCACCAATATTGAAATAAAATTTGCTCTTAATATTCTACGAGTAAAATTAGGGTAAACTTGAATATTTTTACTTGGTTGTCATTGGTTTTGTTTGACCCTGTGGCATTTTCAAACTTTAAACATCTATCTCAAAAGACATGTTGAGAGTGACTCGCAGAAACATCAAATTGAACAAACTGATAGAAAAAAGTGGACGACGTAAAACCCCCCTGTGCAACTTCTACAGCAACACAAACAGAGAAAGTAATTTATTTTTCTGACGTCACCAGCCTTTCGGAACCTGTCACATCTACCTTCGGGATTGGTCAGCAAGAAAGATCCAATCGTACACAACAATGCTCGCCCACACGTTGCACAGTAAATACTCACTATACGTTTCTTACAGAAAAACTTCTTCAATAATCAAGTCAATATTTAGAATGCATTCGAAGAGTTTGTCGCCTGCCTTACGTCTGCTCCTCTTTCACAAAAAGTGATGATTGCAACTGTTTTTATTTCGACTTAGAAGGTTAATTCTTAGCTGGGATATGACATTTAAATTTTAAGGTAAAAAGCCGCGATAACTTTCTACATTACATATTGCTGAGGCTTATTCATCGAACGTACTGCGAAATTTGATGATCTTCTACGAGGCACATTTTGGTAAGCTAAGCTGAATGTGTGATTTCTGACAATATAATTTATAGACAAATCAAACATCAAATCGCTCCACAGATCTTTGCTTAACCTTATATCAATTAATATTGTATAAACATGTAATTTGAACTTGAAGAAGAACCATCTCTTTACACAAATTGCAAATATAGTAACACCACAGAAACTTCAGAAATAAAAAATCAGCTGCACTGTTCGAAGGAAAAATGCCTTACAAGTAGAGTCCGACCGAAGGTGAATTTTTTAGCCGAAGCCGAAGCCGAACTTCGGAGTCTGCATCATCTTCGGCCGAAACCGAATCTAATGGAGATTGTATTTCAAAATGCTAAAGAACCTAAAATATAATGATCAGTTTGATAAAATTGATCGGTAGATATTTTATTTTTTATTAATTTATTTTACAAAGGCATAAACAGTAAAATAGTCAGTAAAATATTGGAGTAGACTCTTTTAAATAACACATAAACGGAACAATCAAAATGAATGCTTAGCAAAGAAATAAAAACAAAAAATAACTAGTAAAAAAAATCCAAAAGCCAAAAGCAGCACTGAATAATTACACACTCGGTACACTAGTAGGAGGAGCTGATAAATATTTGTCAGCTACTTCTTTCAAGTAGGTACAAGGCCTTGAGGCCCAATAATTAAAAATATCAGCATTACTTGCTACAGAAACGAGACAAACATGAAATAACTTTCTCGAAATCTACTCCGAAACACGGTGCGTATGATAGTTTAATTTTTGCGGAAAAATGGTTCGGCTTCGGCAAGAAAAGAAAAGAAGGTGGAAATTTATGCCGAATGTTCGGTCGGACTCTACTTACAAGATCTACGAGCCAATACATTGACATTAGAAGTAAGTAATAACACGGCAATAATTTTTGTTATATTATTATTTTAAAATGCTTGTCTTCAGGATTTATGGTAAGTTTGGAAATCATTATTTGAAAATGAAGGCCTATATACTCCTAAATGGAAAAATATGCAGTTGCATCAATTGATTTCGAGGTGTTTTATTTTCTGTTTTTATTTATTTACAATTTATTTATATGTAAGTTTAATTACAATATGAATCTTAAATGTCTGGAACACTAGCTAACAGCACTTTCGGCTGTTTATAATATTACACTTTGTTAGCTAACTTAAGTTTCACTAAAAGCTTAAAAACTAGTTTTAAATTTATGTCAGAAGGAGATTTTAAAGCATCTGTAAAGATCTCTTTTGATCTTCTTGAATACAACTTCTTGGCACAAGTGACTTTATTGAAAAATTTAATTGGCTTAAATACTGATTTCTAAACTTAAATCGTGGGAATGGGACCGGAATTTGGCATAGGAGTTAGCATGGGAATCATATACTAGGTCTCCAGTTACGCACCTGTCTGGAATTGGCGTGTGTCATATTCGCTGATTCGGCGGAATAGAGTGTGGTGCTGACATGAATAATATGACGTGTGGGAAAAGGTATGGAGAATATTGAATTACACTTTATTACAGTAGGGCAGGAAAGAAAATGAATTATTTATACAATGTGTTAAACAAGAAAATAATTAAATCTATCTTAAAATACGTCTGGTGCTTTAAACAGCATCGCTTAAGGCTACCTCAAACAGAGCGCTGTTTAACCGCCACGTAGTATTCTATTGAAATCAGATAAACCGTCATCCATACAGAATGCGTTGGTGAATGCACTGCGCCAGTGAAACGTGGTGTTTTGTTAAAATACAAATCCTTCATTTCAACGCGGCCTTGATATTAGTTCTTTTTGTGAAACAATGCAAATATTAATCGAATTTGTGCGTAAATGCCCATGTTTATGCGACTAATACTACAAGTACATTGTTTTAAAGGCCGAAATATGGGAAACTATTGATAAAAATTGGAATGAAATGGCATTTTGTTAGGTAATGCAAAGCGACTGATTGTATGATCGCTCGCACGCGGCATTGAAAACGCGGTCTGGTTGCTTAAAAGTGGAAGCAATTGTTTCACATTTGAGGATCAGGTGTTTGATAAAGAGTATATATTATTATTGCAAGGCAGGCACCGTGGTGGTTGGTCCTTGGTGATAAGATGACTATGTATTATATTTGTGTGATAGAGCCGTAGTCTTGTGAATACCTATAGTACTTTAAGCGCAACGGTTGAAGCGAAGTTATTGGATAGAACGCTAGGGTTGATAGTGGAGTAATAGTATTTATAGTTGAACCAAGTCGTCATTTTTTTAACGAGCATTTCGTTGTTGAGTAGTTTTTTCATATCTACTTCGTTAAAAGAATGGAATAGCAGAAGTTGTTCACTAGACGCAGATTTTGCTACAGCGGCGTCGGCTATTTCTTTTCTCCGATATGCACTGGAATACAAACCAGCATCAACTTCTTATTTCAAGCGATTATTTTGTAGCCAATAAATTCGATGGATTCGGTAAAAGGCATTTGAAAACGATTTTACCACGTTCATTTACAACGGCAAACAAGAGTGTGAACAAGAGTTTCCACTTCTCTTGTTTTAGCCTCTTAGCTATTTCCCTGTATTTTGCGATATAAAGTTCTTATTTGTAGAAGCTCTTCTGTAGCTACAGAGGTCGGTATTTATGTTCTCACTTGGAAAGCAGCACGGGGGAAAGGACGGACCATACTTAGGCTTGATATGCAATGGGGCATCTTTTTGCTATTGTTGGTTGCTATTAAGTTTCCTGGCATAAATATAATAGAATATATCCAGTTATACTGCAATGAGGTCACTTCTACCAGTTTTGAAAAAAGGTCAACTTAGCACTGGTTCACATACATACATATGTGTCAATACAGTTGTTTCACTGAGGCTATACAGTTCCAAAGGTGGACATTTATTGTTTCTTTTTGCCGACCCATAATATTCCAATATGCAAAGGAAACTGGAGAACTTATAAAAAGTTCGTTCAACGATATCAAAGTCAAACTGCTAATCTTCACCCTACTGTATATAAAGTTGATGACGAAATTGGGAATCCTTCTTAACCATGATTTACAGAAAAGTTTTGAATGAAATAACAGATTCAAAGAGAACGTGGTCATGTCCCATATGCAAAGAACACAAAAAACTTCAACAATCGAGATGAATCAAATGATGACGAACATAATTACGAATATGGAATCTCTCCATTACATGCAAAAATTACATAGGTGTATGAAATTTATTTTGAAACGTGCATATGCACTTCGAAAAGAGGGGAAGAATATTGCTGAATCTATTGGAACCAAGGAGGCAGAAAAAAGAAGAAAACAAGAGGTCCAAAAGCATTTTCACAATGAGATTGCGCTCGATGTCGATAGACAAAAATAAAAAATTGTCACCAAGGGACTGGGCCATATCTTGGATGTAGGGTCGTCAGTTTGTGATAGTTCAACAAGGGCTTCATACAATTCTCCTAAGTATGGGTATAATGGGCTGATCGCACCTATTCTTCTCTCCCATCTGGTCATACATAAGGGTCTTAGCGTCAAACTTATAAGATGTTTTTTCAGAACCAACCATCTGTTTACAGAGCGAGAGAAAAAAACATATAAACTCTCAACCGTGTCAAAAAATGCCACAGCGTCAAAAGAACATTGAGCAGCATCAAGGATGGCTAGATTCAGCGAATGGGACGAACAAAACTTCCAGTTTGCACGAGTTGCAGAAAATTGCCGTTGTCTTGCTCGAATAAAACATCGGAGCTTCCTCTAAATGCTAAAGACTGTGTAACAAAGAATTGCACGAGAATTATAAGCCGTTTCAGGACATTTCTCCACTGCTCAGTTTCCTTGGCCATCTGGTTTTGCTTTCCAGAGTTATTTTTTTTTTGCCTTTTTGCGAACTTAAATCTAAATCTCTCCAAGCCCGAAAAGCTGCCATATGTAAGGGACTTGTCTCATGCTCTTGAATAGCCCTTGACAAGTGACTTCAGTCACTATAGCCTGTGCTGAACAAAGCGACACTCTGTTTCGCTATCAAAAATAAGAGACAGCAGAATCAAAAGACAGAGTCCGAAGATTTCGAGTAAACTAACCATGTCCTTGATGTTTTCTCACCATTTTTTAAATCTCTTTGGTAAAAACAGGTACTAAACTTCCTGCTTTTAGTTACAGGGAATACAAAATTTTCTACTTGAACAGGACCCTGCTCCACTAATAATTGAATAACTTGATCACTTAAAGTTGGCCATAATTTAGGCTCTTCAAATGCTGGTAAAACATTAATTGCACTACTTTTTTCAACATCATCTGACACATGTAAGGCTGATTCTGCCTGAACTGGCTCTGCAATATTTTCTGTAGACAATAAATTATTGCAACTTAGACTTACCGATGTTGAAGGACACACAGCAAGGTATTTGCTGAACTGCAGCGCCTGTTTTGTATTGCCTGCCTCAATCGCCTTCCGTTTGCTCCTACACTCACTACCTGATAGTTTTTTCTTTCCTGAATACATTTCTGAGTCCGACCACAAGGCAACGCTTTTTTTGAAAATACTTTTTAACCGACTTGACTCATGCCTAGTTTATAAGTCAGCTTAAAGTGCACTGACTCAATGCGCATTGCTCCAATACACTCATATAAACACCACCTCAAACCGCATTGAACATTTCATTGCGGTTTGAAGGACCTTTTTTTATGCTTTAGAAATAAACAATTACAAAAAAAGACAATCTATTCACATATTATTTTAACATTGACTGGGTTTTCTAAATTCTCAAAATTAAAGCACAATTCTAAAATTATCCAAAAACAAAACTGTGCAAAAAAAACACATACTCTGACATAAAATACATAATACAATCTTAACAGAACAAGGGCGTACCTACTGTGATATATACATACATACTCGTATATGTATACAACTCAATGCGATTGAAGGTAACAACACGTTCTTTTCTACCTTCTACATCGAACACGTCTGCCTTAGTTTGTTAGAACCAATTTTATTTGTTGTAGGTTAGGTTAGGTAAGAGTGGCTGTTGGAAATACCAACCCACTTAGGCCTATTGGCCCGTTGTGATGCCACGTGGATCTATGATCTTCTTACTACTGGAACCAGTTTGAGCTTATAATAAAGCGTAGGAGACTGTTAACGTCTAATTTTTCTAGATCGTTTAGGTGGTTGTAGAAGAAAGCTCCTAGATGAAGCTTCCTTCTCTGGGAGAGAGCTGGGGATGTGCAGAGTAGTAGGAGGATTGTCTCCTCCTCTTCCTCGTCCATGCAAGTTCTACAGAAATCATTAGTAAAAGCGCCAAGCCTTCTTGCGTTCTTGCCTATGAGGCAGTGTCCAGTAATGACACCTATTATGGCGCTGAGATGTTTCCTATCTAAAAGGATCAGACACTTAGAGCGACTCAGATCTAGCCTTGGCCAGATCTGTTTGGTCGCTAGACATGTTTGTCCAGCAGTCCACCTAAGGTCTGTTCTTTTATTGGCATCCAGCTTTAGTGTTAGTTTGCACGTAGCGATTGGTATACCTATACTACCTTTGTCCGGTGGGATAGGTAGAGTGGTTCCAATTTTGGCGAGTTCATCGGCTCTGCAGTTCCCTGGAATGTCTCTGTGGCCCGGCGCCCAACAAAGGTGAATGTTGAACTGCTCTGCCATCTCCATGAGAGATGATCGGCATTCAAGGGCGGTTTTAGAATATAATGAGACCGAGTACAGGGACTTGATGGCGGCCTGACTATCCGAAAATATGCGGATATCCTTTGCAGATATCACGATTTTCTTCAGCCAGGACAGAGCTTCTTTAGTCGACAAAATTTCCGCCTGGAACACGCTACAGTGATTTGGAAGACGGACAGAGAGGCTTAGATTTAGCTTATTTGAGAAAACACCGCCAACAACTACACTATCGGTTTTAGATCCATCTGTGTTGAGATTGACTTGTCCTCCATGAAAGCATCTTCCTCACAGAATGATCTAGAGGGGAAGCTTACATGGAAGTTTTTGTCAAACCAAAGTTCAGGTATGGTGTAATCGGTGTTCTCTGTGAGGATTCCTAATGTATTAAGAATGTTGGCGTGGCCAAATGAATTATTTGTCCACTGTTTAGTCGCTTTAAGGCGAATAGCTGCGGTCGCAGCTACTTGCTTGCTAAAAATGTCGAGGTGTGTCAAGTGAAGCAGAATATCTAATGCCGCAGAGGGGGTAGACCGCAAGGCTCCGCTTGTGCATAGACATGCTGTTCCTTGGACTCTGCTTAGTTTAATGCGGTTGACTGCATTTTCCAAGGCCGTCCACCAGACAACCAACCCGTAAGTAAGTATCGGTCTTATGACCGAGATGTATAGCCAGTGGGTTATGCGAGGTTGAAGGCCCCATTTGTTCCCAATGGCTTTTTTGCAAGAGAGTAAAGCTATTGCAGCTTTATTGACTCTTTCTTGGATGTTAGGTTTCCAGTTTAGTTTCCTGTCAAAAATGAGACTCAGATATTTTGCTGTATCGGAGAAAAGTAACTGGTACCGTTTATTGAAGGAGGGTCTATAATTGGAATTTTATATTTCCTAGAAAAGAGGACAAGATCAGTTTTATGGGGGTTTATTCCCAATTCACAGCGATCTGCCCAGCGGGTTAATCTGTTGAGATTTACTTGGAGGAGTTCTTTAATGGTATTTAGATGTTTTCCTGAGACGGCTATGGCAACGTCATCCGAATAGGCAATCACTCTGCTACCACCCGCTTCCAGGTATATCAGTAGTTCGTTAACTACTAAGTTCCAGAGAAAGGGAGAGAAGACACCGCCTTGCGGTGTACCTCTACTGACATATCTTTTAGCAGAAGTCTCACCCAGTTTATAGTTGATTATCCTGCTTTTTAGCATTAGACCGATCAACTCCCCAAGTGAGTCGTCTACCTGCAGAGTTGACAGCGAAGTCGTGATTGCGGATGTGTTAACGTTGTTAAAGGCGCCCTCTATGTCTAGGAAAGCAACCATTGTGTACTCCTTATATTGTAGGGATCGTTCGATGTGGCTAGTCAGAGAGTGCAAAGCCGTTTCCACCGACTTTCCTTTACAGTAGGCATGTTGAGCCGTAGACAGAAGTCTTGGGCTGCTACTGGCCGCGAGTTGGGAGCTACCTGGAAAGTGGGTATCCAGAAGCAGGTTGAGTGATTCATCACTTGAGGTTGTCCAAGAGCCATCGGTTTTTTTCAAACAACTAGGCATCATAGGATTTGTGGAGAGGATTTTTCTTAGCCGCGATGCCTCAGAGGTTTCTGTAATTTTGTCACAGAATGTCGCTTTGCCTTCCTCAGTTCTTTTTTGTATAATTTGAGGGATTCTTTATATGAGTCCCAGTCGGTCACTTTTCTTGTGCTTTTTGCTGCTTTGAAAAGTTTTCTGCAGGCGTGTCTGAGCAGTCCCAGTGCCGATGTCCACCAATGTGGCTTTTTCTTGCCTCTTGGTTGAATAAGAGGGCAGGAAGCGGCCATAGCCTTATTGAGAGCCAGAGTAAATTCCCTGACTTTCATGTCAAGCTCATTGGTGTCACGCGGGGGACTTGATAGTTCAGAGGATAACGTCTTTGACAGTATTCCTCTGTATGTTGACCAATCAGTTTTCCGGTAATTCCGGAAAGCTGGTTGGCTGGGGGGAGCATCATTCAGACTGAATTGGATGTATCTATGGTCTGAAAAAGAGTGTTCAGACGATACCATCCAGTTTGTTAGCCTTTGGGTGATGCTGTCGGAGACAAGAGTAATATCTAACACTTCTTGTCGGTTTCTTGTTATAAAAGTGGGCTCATTGCCAATATTGCAAATTAAGAAGTTAGTACTTAAAATATAGTCTAAAAGTGACTCACCTCTATCATTGATGTCGGTACTGCCCCATACCGTATGATGTGCGTTAGCGTCGCATTCGATTATGAGGCCAGTTTTTTGCCTTCCAGCTTCCAGTACCACCCTTTCTAGGTTATCACCAGGGAGAGGGCCCACTTGGTCGTGGCCAAGGTAAGCCGATGCCAGCCAGTAGGAGCCTTTGGCAGTCTCTAGTCTGGCAACGGTTAAGTTGGGGTTCACTGAAGTTGGGAAGTAGAAATACATTAAGGCTACGTTTCACTAATATACAAGTTCTAATCTTACCTTTATCTCTTGTATAGAGCGGAGCGTATGTGGGTGTCCTAAGTCCACGAACCACGCCTTCTACAATCCATGGTTCCTGGATTAGGATTATGTCGTCTGCGTTTTTAGAAAGACGCAGAATGAGTGCGGCCGAAGCCTTTTTTGAGTGGTGGAGATTAATCTGGAGAAACGGTATCATTGCTACAGTCTTCCAGAGTCGCCTCCACCACGGTGTTATTGAGGTCCTCCGATTCTGAAGATGTGCCCAAGAGCTCATCTTCTATCTCTGATCGTGTAGGACCTCTAATTGCTTCGTCATCGGTATCCATTTCCGACAGTGTGTCAGAAGAGGAGACCGACGGCTTGACAATCACCTCGGACAGATTGGAGTCGTTGCTATCCAATTCTGAAAAGGATATCGACGCTCCAAGATCCGAGGTTGTGATATCAGGTATTAAAGGAGGAGGAGATTGCTTATCAGCATCCAGCTCATCCTCTTTGTACACCCTTAAATGTATGGACTCGAATCCGAACCGAATCATGCCTTTCGTCTGCGCCAGAGGATTAAGGGATTCCTTATTGATCACAATTAACGCGCATCTATAAGAACCCCTTAGTTCCTCCAGTTTCGTGACTTTCCTGTCATGAGTCGGAAGAATCGGGTTACTCAGCCGGATGATTTCCAGAATACTTTCTGGAGAGGAGGGTTCGGCTGGAATCCAGGTACGAGTTCGAGGTCTACTAGGAATGTCTTCCTTAGACACGACCTCGAGTTTTGCACCTGGCCAAATCGCTCCTAAACCATCGATGGCCTTGGTGAAGAGATCGAGAGATCTCTGGTTGGAACATGCGATGAGCTTGACATGGCCTTGGTGCCAGCCAGCGTCGCTTGTGATAGGAGGTTGTCCGGGGTTTTCCCAGTCAAGCTTCAGCTTGACCAGCTGCCACCGTTCAGGTGTAATGGAACCGTCGGTATCTTTCCTGTCGATCACCGCGATCACCAATGCGTCCTTTAGGACTTCATTTTAAGACCTCAGAGATGTGCTGTTTGATGGCCCAGGGGTTGTAGAACCATATGTTTTGGGCCTCTTGGAAACCGGTACGGTTTCCTCCATCGAGAAGTCTTTTGACGTTTTGGGAGCAGTGGAAGCAGTGGGTAATCCGTCTTTTAGGATGTTTTTAGCCCACTCAACCTTGCTCTTTATTTCCGCACTTCTCTCAACCTCCGGAATGGATCCGAAGGTTTTGATGATGCGTGAAGCATTTCGGCGTCTTATATTCAGTTCAGTTCAGTTTATATGCATTTTTATTATGTTGAATTACTTAACACTTACAAGCTATACAAAAAAAATGCTTAAAAATTTGCTTAATTAACTTAAAATTATCTTATTCTAACTTACTGGCCACATGCGGGCACTCTAAGTTAAACCTAACACTTAAGACGTCTTGACAGGGTTTGTTCTTATTCTTATAGTTAGGACAATACAGCTTAAACTAAGAAAACATTTTTAAATAGGAAAAACTTAGTATACGGCCTATTTTGATTTTAATTTTATTATAAAACTTAAAACTAAAAACTTACAGACTACCTAAAAATAAATCTTAATCTACTTAACCTACTTTCATCTAACACAAACATAGCCATACATAGATATATATATACATAATATGTATATACATAATATATAAATACGTGTATATATATATATATTTTTTTTTGGTTTTTATATATCTTTTTTTCTTAAAATTAACTTAATCCTACCTAAAACTATGTAAGCCGGCCAAGGCTAATGAAATAGTCAGACGACCGACTTTGCTTCCTATGGAGCAAATTGGAGGAATTGGACGACGAAACTTCCCCTCCTTCAACCTGCCACCAAAATTGTTGATGCTGCCGAGCAACATCCTTCATGTCGCGACTCCCTACCGCCCTACTGAACCGGAGATGCTCCGCACTGAGACTCTGGTGTTCTGTATAACCGAATACAAGTCCTAAGACAAGCCCTCTCAAACACCGGAATCTTTTCCAATACAAGCATGGGCCTGATAAGGGCCATGTAGCAGATTACCTTCACCCTCGCATCGAGTTGACTGTTATAGAACAGTCTCTTTGTAAGGGCAAAAGCACCTCTGGCTCTGGCCAGAGCAACATCTATATGTTTGTTAAAATACAGATATTGATCTAGCCAGATCCCAAGGTATCTGACTACATTTCGACAAGCAAGTGGCTGTCCGTATTATCCGACGATAGAAAACTTTCGCCAATTCTTTCTGGTGTCCCTAGAGGCCCCAGACAAAGGCGTCCTAAACAGAATGGTTTCCGACTTCTGAAAGTTGATTTTCAACTTCCAGTCATCGTAATATCGCTTAATTTTGTCGAAGTCACGCTGCAAAAGTATATTAATGACCTCAATTTTAGGACCTGATCTGCACGCGATTATGTCGTCTGCATACGCTATGGCATGGTGAAGTGAACCTATCAGATCACTCGTGTGTTGAATAGGATCGGCGAATTTACCGCACCTTGTTGCAGACCGTTTTTAATGTTAAATGTTCCAGCAGAAGTCACATCGCCATTCTTTACGATGAACTGTCTACTGGAGAGCATATCAAAAAGAATATACAGCAGTGGTTTACTAATGCCCAACCTGTCCAGCTTGAAAAAGAGTCCCTCTAACCATACGGTATCGAAGGCTTTCGCCAAGTCAATCAGGCAGGCACCAGTGCACTGTTTCTTGCCTTTGTTCCATTGGATATCAGAAACCAGTTTAGACGCAGCATGAATGATATCATGCCCCGCTTTGAAACCGAATTGATTATTCGGAACTATATGTTTGTCCTCAACCCACTTAGTCAGGACTCTATTGATCACCTTCTCGAAAACCTTACTGATGTTTGGAAGAAGACTAATCGAGCGGAGATTCGCCGGATTGGAAGTGTCTTTATCCCTTTGGGGATGGGATGTACCACCGCAGTTTTCCAATGCGCTGGATAATGTGCATTATTCATTGCATTATTAAACAGGGTGGTATAAATGTTCACCGCTTCTAGAGGGAGATGTCGAAGCACAATGTTCGGTATTTCATCGTCTTATATAGAGCGCCTTAGATGGAGCTTGCCGATGCGGCTGAGTTCCAGATTCCTCCTTGGAGGGAGGAGTTTTGGTAGCAGCAACAAGTCCGTGGCCTACCACAAACTTGCTGCTACTAGGGGTGGAGGAAGTGATAGGACCATGGCTTGCCACAGTTTTAACACTTCCTGAATTCTTATTTTTAGGCTCGTTGCGTTTGCCTTTAAAGGATGGCGCACCATGGCCTGTCACAGTTTTGCCTCCTCTCGGCAATGCAGGAGCCTTGCCGGTAGTCGGTGTAGTCACCGTTCTACCGCCCGGTATTGAAGGAGTACCGGCCTTGGTTTTTGTTTTTTTGGTATTTTCCATGAATGGTGCAACGAGTAGCGCAGAAAGGGGTGTCCATCTATACAGAGATCCCGCTGTATACAGATAAGGCTCGCCAGGTATCCGGATACTCCGTTCGCGACTGAGCTCTGGGCCCTCAGCCAGGTTGATCTTCAGCACGGGTCGTATGACACCTTGATCCAGCCCAGGGGAAGAAGGGAGTGCTTTGGGAGTTGGGGAGGGGGGGGGGAGCATCCTTTGGTTTCAGGACTCGTCCGGAGAATTTCTTCTCGAGATTCATTGACCCTACTCAGCCTCTACAACTCGACAAGTGCGATGCTCGCGGTAGAAGTTTATTTGTTGTAAATAACTTGCATTTGGCGCAGATCCGAAACTCTGCTCCATAGGAAGTTTAATTTGTTAGTGTTTTCTGTGATTTCAGCTGGAAAAACTATGACGAGCGGCATGATACAACTGCTCCAGAAGCACATACAACAAAAAATCCGTTCGATGAAAGAGAGTATTTTTTTGGATGAACTGCAACTGTGTTACTATGCTGTTGAATTCGCATACAGAGTACAGACATACAGTTGTAGAGATCGGTACAATGTCAGGACCATAGTATATGGTACGTAGATTCATCAAAACTTTCCAGCCAAAGTAATTCAATTTCTGCCGAGTCATCGAACATGTGCATGGTCGTCAAACGTCAAACAGGCGCTGTCAAACGAAACAAGAAAAAAACGAGTTGAATGATGCAGTCGAATGATGCAATAGAAAAAGAACCGATATTTTTTCCCCAACCAAAAATTTGTTAGATCCCAGTCTTGTTATTTCGAATACGTAACTCCCCCATTGCAACAATTTTCCCATCGGACTGTACCTACCAATTTCGAAATTTTGACAGTTAGCTGGTTCTCATTTGGAATTTATTTTCCTCGCACACCCAATTGGTACGGGTTTCGAAATATATTTTACAAACAAAAAAATCGAGAAAACCATCCGCAAACACGAATGCCACTGCAGTCATCTCTGTCTACCGATAGTATAAACAAACAATTCTACTTGGCTTATTCTACACCTTACACCCAACCCACACACACCAATCAAAAAAATGAAAGAAACAAAAACACACTTACTCCAATACTAACATAACATTTCACCGGGTCGCTCTCTTCGAACTTCGAAAATCGAAATACCGAAATTCGCACTCGCTCTCAAATTTCGAATTACATTTCGTCTCCGACAAGTTCATCGACTAGCAAAAAATTCCACACAATCATTCGTTGTTCACTCTCCATAACGCGTTGTACCATCTATCTCGTGGAACCTACTCGGGGTTTCTGTCTCGAATCCGAAAACCAAAAAAAAAAATTAAACATCAGCCTCTCTTTTTTGAAAATAGTGAGAAAATCATCGCACACATACGTACGCACTCACGCAACACACACTACGAATCAAATATGGCTGACGACCGTGTATGTGGATAGTGTTGTGACTTGTGAATTCTCGGATCTCTTTCGCATTTTTTTTCACCGCTCGTGTTTTTTCGCTGCAAAAATAACAAAATTCAAAGAAAAAATTTCTACATTCCCATAAACGACGAAACAACAAAACGAAAATCAATTCAAAGCAAGTTCCTACACAAAAGTTCGCCTCCAAAAGAGTAAAAAGAAAAAGGAAACCCGAGAAAAGTTAAAAAAAAAGGAAACAAAATCAAGTCTCTTCCTTTTTCGTTTCCCTATTTTTATTTTATATTCTGTGATTCCCTTTAGTTCTCGTTTTTTCGTTATTTTTATTATTTTATTTTCTATTATTTGTTCCTACTCTCTGGGAAGATATCCCGAAAACCGAAGAAGGGTGTGCGCTGCTGCTGCTTTGTGCAACGAATAAGAAAAAAGAAAAGAAAAAAATCAAGAAAAGAAGTGTAAATGAAAAAATTGCATTTGTTTCCTTTTTCGCCGAGAAGAAAATAAGCAAAAATTTGTTATTTTGGTTTATTTTTATTTTCTGATTGAAAGAAAAGTGTGTGAAGAAATAGAAAAAAAATCAAAGGAAACGACATCGTGTGTAGGGAGGGAAGAAATTCACAAGTGTTGAGAATTTTCTGCAAATTTTGTTTGCCCCCACCTGGATTAACCCCGCAGAGGACGAAATCGGAACCGTAATCGAAACTGAAACGGAAGCCGAAACCGGAAAAGAGGAAGGTGCGGTATATCCTTTGAGGAAAAAGGTGAGTTTTGTGTGGAAGTGTTTTTTTTTTACTAATTAAAAGCATCACTGGGCGAATTTTCTTCCAAGGCACACGGGAACAACAGCTGTCCTAGAGAAATAGAAAGAGATAGATAGAGGAATTGATAAAAAGGGTTTTTCCTAGGTTTAATGCCTAGGAGCCCTACATCCCTGTCTTGTTCAAAACTCAATCGAATTCCGGTTCGAAGAGATGCACTTGGTTTGCGCAAAACAATTTCTGGAAAAACAAAAGAGTTTAAACTTGCAAGAAGAACAGGATGAGGCAAAGTAATCGTCATCCTCATTCTCTGACATCGTCGTCATCATCATCATTATCATTGTCATTATCATCATCAACATCATCATCGTCATTGCAATCATTGTCTTTGGCTATAAACATAATCAACATAACAAATTCTATGGAGACGGGTGGGGTTATTCGGCTCTATGTTCCTATGTGCTTCATGCTTCGTGCTCTCTGTGTACCATTGCCGCATCTGTGCGATACTCTGTGCTCTGTACTATCTCTTCTGCTCTCAGTGAGTTTATTCCTGCTGCGCGTTGATGCTACTGGTACCAATTTATTCAATTCTTCTTGTCTTTTTTTTGTGCCTTCATGTCTTTGTTTCCTCCTAGTTGTGTTTAGTGATGCGTACCAGTGTTTTCGTCGCTGCCGGTCGCAATCTCTTCCTTATTCGCAAACGCACATCTAAACAGAAACACAAATACACCCTCAACACCAACCCCAACCAACACCTAGTTGCAGACGCAACCCATGTATACTATGTCCCATCCATCGATCCCATTTTTGGCATGAGAGTTGAATGCAAAAAAGCAGCAGTTCCACTTTATTCCGCTATAGGATTCGCAGAGCGGGCGTGTGGAGACCATGGAGAAGTGGCAGAGAAACAAAAAAGTGCAGGAAACCATTCTCTTACTACGATTTGGAGTTTTTTTTCATTCTTTTTGCTGTTTAATTCTTTTTATTCTGTTTGCACGCCTTTTTTCTGTGCCTTTTGTGCCTTTTGAACCTGAGCCTTAGCCTGAGTCGTTTTTTCCTCCTTTTAGACTGTTTTGGCATTTTATGGGTTTCCTCCTGTTTTCTACTTTGTGTGTTTGTTTTATTTTCCTCTCTTGGCTTTAATTACTGTGTTTTCGCCGTTGTTGTCGACGGTGGGTACGAGTATCTAAAGACGATGACATGGGTGATGGTAAAGTCGTTGTGCCCATCTGGTGCTGGCCATGATGTGCTGGTGTCTTCTATATAAGAACGGGTATCTTATATTCCCGTCGAAAAAACAAAGGAACAATGAAGCACAAAAAACCCGTTTTCAAATTGCAGAGGGGGATCTGGCTTAGCCTAGCCAGCTAGCTACCATCTTACCACCACATTACCTCATAGCCATCTCCATCACTAGCCGTTGAGGTAGCTGGTAGATAAGGTTGGTCTCTTTTTTCATTGTTTTTGTATTGGAAAGGACGACATTTCTTGGAAATTTATACTATTTATATGTACAACCATATCGGACAAAAGGTTATTAAACAAAAAAAAAACAAGTTAATCTGGCATAGCAACACTTTCGTTTGCAAATTAAGGTACAACCTACAGCGGATATAAATCGATGACTGGGATTTCCTAAGCAAAAGATAAAAACTATGCTCTTGTTTATGTTTATGACTTGTGTTTTATACATGCAAATTCATACTTCCTACAACTATGCATTCAATTCTCTTTCTAGTCCAAGATCTTAAGACAAGTTTCCTGAATACGTTTAGTGGTAACGAAACCCTTTTAACTATTTTGGAGCTGTTGAAGCTAAATTTTATGGAGTTTCTTGTGTGTCTATGATTTGTCTCTTAAAATTGAGACTAAATACCATTTCTAAAATAAGTCGTACATATATCTATCATAACATACATATACATATCTATAAATCTGATCTATCGTGTAGTGTATTCCGAAACTCAAAGATGATAATGGCAGTGATTAATTTCTCCGGTTTTTAAAATTCACTTTCATTTATAATGAATAAAATAAAATTAGTTAAAGATATAACTGCTACAATTTACGATGTAGTATAAAACTAATTTAATTATACATATGTAATAGGAATTCTGTCGAAAATTACAAACCAGCTTATGATTTTATGAGTAGAGTTGAAAGCTTCTCGAAAATATGAATGTTTGTCTCCTCTTTGATGTTTGGCGGTAGAGAATTGAGTCATTTTATTCCTTCGTACAATATCGAATTTTGTGTGATTTTGTGTGATAAAATTTGTTGCTGCTCTTAAATTGTATGGTTGAACTTCCTGAAGGGATACTAAATGCTTTTGAAGATAACAGGAAAAGTGATTATGTTTTACATTAAAAACAAATATTAGGATATTTAACATGTATTTGTTGTGCTTTAATATTGCACGCATTGCCTTGTTTTGTGAAATTTAAAGTCTTTTTTTGTTTGATAATTGCACATGTTTAAAATTGTTGCAATTGTGGTGGAACAATAGAGTTAAAAATCATTAAAATTTAAAATATATTGCAACTCCTAAATATACAATTTTCATTGAATTTGTTCAATTTCTTCACTAGCAATGTTAAGATGCCTATATATTTTCGTTAGAGTTCAAATTCATTAATTTAGTTTTAGAGGTACATATTTAGTTTTAATTTATTCATACACAGTGGTACTTATAAGTTCCTTAAGTCATCCAACATCTTATTGTACATTTCACTTATATTCTTACATTCAATATTATGTACATATCATCAGTTAGCAAATAACACAATTTTACACTACATTAATACTGAGTGTATGTCATTTATATACAGTAAGGACAAGGTAACTCCCAGTGTAGATCCTTGTGGCTCACAAATATTAATCAGTTTTTCAGTTTAAAAGTTATCTTTAATTTTGGTCGCCTGCGAACGTCCACTAAGGTATGGTTTAAAAAATTTAAGATTAACACCTCTTACTCCATGTTCTTCCACCGTGTCAAATAGAATCTCCGTATTAATTGTCTCGAATGCACGTTTCAAATCTAGAAAAGTTGCAATCACTTTCTTGCCGACGTGAATAGCTTTTTTCCAATTGTGTATTTTCTATATGAAGGTTGTTTTACAAGAGTGACCTTTTCTAAAGCCAGATTGCTGTTTAATTGCAATGTTATGGGTTTGAGTGTAGTTTATAAGTTGTTGTTGTTTACTGTTTTTTTTTTTCAATATTTTCGCTAGTGTTGGTATCGTTATGGGTATAAAGTCAGTGGCAACTTTTGGATTTTCGATTTTTGCCACTGGAATTATAATTGATTTCTTCAACGAGTTCGGAAATACCCCATTAATAATGAGGTCTGTTCCAGAACTGAAAATTTGTACAAAATCCTGTTCCCGCGAGAAAAAATTTCTAAAAGAGAACTCATTTGAGAGAGTAATTCATTTCCCGCTGCAAATTCTTCAAAAACATTTTTTTTTCTTTGGGCAAAAATTGTAAAAATCGTCAAATCAATTAATTTGGAAGAAGAACTGTCAAATTCGTAAATGTTTAAATTTGTGTGAATTGCGACAATTTTATGCAAATTAACTCAAAAGATGACTTGGACGTGGACAAAGAAGTGAAAAAAGAGCTTCATAATAAAGCGAATTGTTCGCCTTATACAATAGAACTCATTAAACGCATATTATATCAATAAAAGAGCAATAATAACCAATCTAAAAGTCTTCCTCCTGCTTTGCAGTTTCTTTTTTGTTTTGTTTTTGCTTGTTACTTTTGACGTTTGAAACAAATTTTACAAAAACGTGTTCCCGCGAGGTATTGGGTTTAAGAGAGAATTTATTCCTACTCCTCAAACTTAAGCAAAAAATTCTCTTGTACACATTGTTACAAAAATCTCGCGGGAACAGACCTATTTACTAATTGACAATGGTGAGATTATCCTCTCCTACAATGTCAAGGTTGCCACTAACAATTTTGGGGTTTGTAATATCTACTATATTTCTTTTGTTGTTCATGTGAGAAAAAATATTTTTTAGTGCTACTAGTGTTACCAAACTGAACTCGAAATTGTTTTTAGCTGGACTAATACTAGACATACTCGAATAAGGCACACAGAAAATAGACCTATTTATTCTGACAATACTATCTACAAAGTCACTTAAAAAAATTCTTATTGGCTTCAGTTTCTTCTGTATTGCACCATTTATTTCTAAACTTGTATCGCTTATCTCACTGTGTTCTCTACCTAGCTTTTGACCATTGCTTTGTGATGCTGCTTTACATTGCACATTGTTGTTTTTAGCATTATTAATGGCTTGCTTATACCTATTTCTAATCAGTCTATATGTATTACAGTCTTCGCTTTTCTTTGTTATCACTGCTTTGTTAAATGCATTTATTTTTGTTTGGTTAATATTTTTTAGTTCTTGATTAAATCAAGGAGCAACATTTCTTGTTTTATCCGAAGCTCGTTTTACCGTCATTTCATTCAATATACCTTTTATTTTATTACCAAAAATATAAGTTTGTTCATTAACATATACTGGACATTCCGTCTGCTCATGATTGTTCCAAAACTGTCTCAATTCATTTCTATCATACACACATATTTTATAATTGCTTGCATGACGCTCGTTTTTAACATAACCATTGACTAGTATTTATATTGCTTGGTGGTCACTTATTTAATTTTGTTGTCTATACTAACTTTAACATTGTTACATTGTTGGAAAAATCAACCCACTTAGGCCCAAGAGCCGTCGGTTTTTTTTCAAACAGCTAGGCATCGAAGGATTTATAGAGAGGAGTTGCTGTTATCCTGTCACTTGTCGCTTTTCCTTCCTCAGTACTTTTTCTTGTGCTGTTGAAGAGTTTTTTGCAAGCGGTTCCAGTGCTGATGTCCCCCAGTGCGTCATTTTCTTGCCTCTAGGTTGAAGAAGAAGGCAGGAAGCGGGCATTGGCTGATTGAGAGCCAGAGTGAGAGCCTAAACTTTCATCATCAAATCGAATTGGATGTATCTGATCCGAAAAAGAGTGTTCAGACGATACCATCCAATTCGTTATTATTTGAGTCATGTCGGCGATAAGAGTGATTTCCAGCTCTTGTTGTAGATTTTTTTGTTATGAAAGTTGGTTCATTGCCAATGTTGCAAACAATGAGGTTAGTATTTATAATACAATCAAAAAGTGACTCTTCTTTATCGTTGGTGTCGGCACTGCCCCGTAACGTGTGATGTGCGTTAGCGTCGCACCCGATGATGAGGCCAGTTTTTGGTCTTACAGCTTCCAATACCACGCTTTCTAGATTGTCACCTTGTCACATCTGCCGATGCCAGCCAGTAAGAATCTTCGCCAGTTTCCGGGGTCGGGGTCGCTGAGCTTAGGAAGTAAGAACACATTAAGTCTACATTTTACTAATGTACAAGTTCTAGTCTTACCTTTCTCCCAAGTCCACGAATCATGCTTTCCTCAATCCATAGTTCCTGGATTAGGATGATGTCTTCTGCTGCGGCCGAGACATTTTTGGAGTGATGTAGGCTAATTTGGAGAAACCGTAGCATCATTGTCATAATCTACCAGAGAGGCCTCCATCGCGGTATTGTTCGAGTCCTCCGATTCTGAATATGTGCCCAAGACCTCATCTTCATCAACTGATCGTAAAGGGTCTCTATTAATTCGTTGTCGGTTTCCATTTCCGACATGGCGTCAGAGATGGAGACCGTCGACTAAGCTGTCACCTCGGATAGATTGGAGTCGGGTTACTGAGCCTGATGATGTCCAGAATATCTTCTAGAGGGGAGGTTTCGACTGTGATCCAGGTATGGGTCCTAGGATGTGTTAGCGATATCCTCCTCATCTAATCCACCTCTGACTTTTTGAGAGATTATCTTCCATTAGGGATCCCACGAGTATCGAAGAAAGGGAGGTTCATCTGTACAGAGATCCGCTGTATTGATAAGGCTAGCTAATCCGGAGGTCGCCAGGTATCCGGATACTCCGTTCACTACTGAGTTGTTTTTGGTGATACTGGGCCCTCAGCCAGGCTGATCCTCGGCATGACACCTTGATTCAGCTCAGGGGAGATAGCGAAGGACGACATGGGGAAGGGGGTGGGTGAGCATTCTTTAGTTTCAGGACTCATCTGGAGAACTTCTCGAGAGTCATTGACCTTACTAAACTTCTACAACTCGACAAGTGCGAATCAGAATCAAAGGCTAATCATACCAACTTCTTTCCCTTGCTCTAGGACACACAATGCAGTCGCATAAGAAACAAACTCAATACGGTTAGTAGCTGTTGATAAGTATTCAAGAAATCCATATTGGTTTGCTGGAAAAATAGATTTGCAATGAAAGATCATTACGTCATAAATGACGCTCTTAAAAATCTTGGGAATGTAGGATAACTTAGCAATGAGTCAATAGTTTATAATATCCTATTTATGAATAGGGATTATATAAGTGAATTTCGATGGCGAAGGGCAAAGTAGAGCAAAATTTTGCTAAGACTCTCAGGTAGCAATGAACAACCACGTTTGTTTCTTCTTTTTTTTTTTCATTGAAGCCAATATCTTTCGTAGACTTGTTATTTTGATGAGTATAAACTGTACATTTATGATTCCCACATGCCATTTGCTGGTCGTACATAAGTTGGGTTTTGTATTTGTTACATTGCCACCAGTCCAAACATTTTTTTTAAGATTATCTCTCCTGGAAAGTTCTTTAAATTATACATATTATGTATATTGCTTTTTTAATTGAGATCGAAAATCTTCACTTCGATGGTCGCACTTCTAAATGATGTTTCCCTCTGACTCACTCATGAACTACTTGCCTTCGAATTGTGCTACGTATGGGTTCCCTTCTCTGTTTTTCAATTTGCTGGTCCCGCGTCAATTCACTAAAGTATCTTTTGCTTTAGTTTCTTTTCCTACTTGGCTTCAAGACAATGCTAAACTGCTCATCAGCAATGTGTTTCTATATGTTACCAGCTTCGAAAAGGAACCAAGTTCTTCCCATTTCAACGAACTGCTATCAAGCGACCTAAATGGACGCAGCATCTTGATACATACATATGTACATATATCCGAATTACATATTGGCCTTAAGTGTTATGACTCATGGGATTCATGCTTTTTTTTTATTACATTCAGCTTTAGAGCCAGAGACAAATCCTTGCCTTCACTTCCTGGATGCTTTGGAAATTGCATTCCCAGAATGCATCCTACACAGAGTACCTTTAAGTATCATATCATTCTTCAAAGTAAAATTATTCACGGCGAAAATATTTATTCGCATTAATCCGCGGATTCACAGATCCGCCTCTGTTGATATTCAAAGTGAGACCAGATAGAACGATTGTTGCCCTCGAAGCCGTTTAATGCTGGCAATGGCGAGACAACTGCTTTTGCCTTCCTTTCTTCATAACTTAACCCAGATGACAATGATTTAATTACACGAGACTCATGAGCAAAGTGCAGGCTGAAACAGTTGCAATTGCAATTAAGCGAAAGTAAGATTGCTGGTGGTGATGTGGTGATGGTGGAAATCCGTCAACGGATACCCAGATGCACGTCTAGTTGCCCTCCCCCGTGTAAATGGTTGAACTGCGTATGTACGAGTATGTACGCTTAATCGTTTGGCGTGATTGGTCTTGATGTTGGTGTTGGTGTTGGTGTGCGCTGTTAAGTTACTTGTGAACATGTTTGGATTAATTTTTCTGTTTTATTGATATTTCTTTGCGATAGTGATTTTAATGTCTCAAACGACCTTGATGGGTATCTGATGGCGGTGGCGTTGTTGGCTATGAAATTACTTTTACCTCTGCGATTAATGGAAAGACCGGCGCGGCGGGAGAAATAGATGTGTTATTACCATGTCTGTTTGAGTGATCAAGTTGTCAGTAATGGCATGTGTTGACGATTTGCCGGACGATTAGAATGAAAGTTACTCTAATCCGCTTATGAATTTAAAATTAGGTTTGTCTACGAATAAAGGTATTTGAGTGGGAGTGAAATTTTTTTATACTGACTTCTATAATGGTGGATCAAATAACTCTTGAAAGTAGATAAACCTTTTAAGGTGCTCGTATTCAATCAATAACGGTGGCGTCAACAGTCGGCATAGCAAATATCATACATAATATGAGCTAGTTTAAGTTATTTGAAACTGCTTTGATTAGAATATAGTCAGTCTTGATGGAAAGTGTTTTTGTTGTATTTTTACCATACTTTCTTAGTTTTAGACTGTTGATATGGTGTTGTGGCTTTCATTATTCACTTTCCTATGTTTCTTAGCTGCTTGACTTATAGAGTGATTATTTTTTAGATACGAGTAGAGTGCTTATAAGCTGGCCACCCAGACCAAGTCATAGGTGCCGCTTTGTTCTAAGCTCATCACGTCTCGGTATTGATGTTAAATTAAAAAAAGTAATGAATTTGTACCGCTTCTGTCTGTCAAATTAAGTGTCCATTTATTGTGCAATGCAGTGTGCGATTAATTGGCTCACCTCTTTAGATATGTTATCATTTTGTGTTCTTAATGATTTCCCTTAAATGCGAAGTCCTGCAGATGTTTTAAGCTGCCCAATGTTCAGCTTCTAACATATTAAAAAACAATCAAAAACCAACAACACCTATGCAAATCGTTTTGTTTTAGTTTCTGAGTCATTGAACCGATGATTGCTAACTATACGCCGCCCGTAGAACTTACACTATTCAATCAATAGAATGTAGTGTTTGTCACAATTTCCTTTGAGAAATAGTTCTGAGAAAATGTTAACGGAAGTTGTAATACTTCTATTGAATATTATTCACTACCTGGACTATTAGAACAGCTCTAGAAAAATGTATATTTATCGTCGTCAGTTTGGTTTTATCAGAAACCACACAGATAAAGATTAGACATTGTTGACAAAATATAATTTTGAAATCCATTGTCGCAACGAAGCGTATTGAGTAAGCTGCCACAGTAAGTATTATATCTAAATGTTCCAATGGCTACGTGTTGTTTGACTCATGTACTCGTACGTCTTCAAGAATGTCTTATCTTATCAATACTTGAGTATTAGAAGAAAAAAAAAACGTTAACCCCAAAAAAAATATATGTGTGAACAAATGAAATCATTGTTCCGTTTGAATTTTTGAATATTTAAAGGTTTAAATTTTAAATGACAATTAGATGAGAAGTGACCATTGAGTTTGAGTTGGATCTACATACGTAACTACTGAATACAAGAGTAGTGTGTGGGATAGAAAACAAGTATCTCTTTGTTGTAGTCTTCACAACGGAGTTCGAGTGTTTTGTGGTGGTCTTCTTCAGACAATTAGATATTTTTATTGTATCTGATTTATCCCGCAGTTTAATGTGTTAACTGGTACTTTATTGTCGATGATGTTCTGTTAAAAAGGTATAAATTCTAAAATAAGTGATGTTGCCTGCGAATGTTTTAGTATGGTAAAATGATTGCAATCCGTTTTTATTAGCTAAGCGGTTGGCAACTTGATTTTGTTATTCTTTTTTATTGCCGATTCATCTAAGTTCCCTGTTGACTTACTTTTAAACTTTATGTCTGTTTTATCTAATGGATCACTTTTCAGTCTGTATACCTAACTCTGGTCAGGGAACCGTATTAGGGTTCAATGGATACTTACAGATTTTCATTACTATCATTATAGGTCTGTTATGTATTCTAAAAGGCGGTTTGACACTTGGAACTATTTCTGGTATCTGGTTTAAAACGGGTAAACTTTCGAAATGAAATCACAACCAGGTTAACAAAGCTTATCTCTTACGTGTTTTATGGAGATTTCCGCTGGAAGGTGTTTTTCCCTTTTTCTGTTCCCTTTTTGCTTTTGGAATTTCTTCTAGAAATAGAGCCAACTGAATCAAAGGTTATCTGCTATCTGACAATACCCACAACTGAGCGTGCAAAATATAATACAAAATTCTTGCTTCCCACATCGAGAGGATCCACTCGTAGTTTCTGCTCGTCGTAGACGCCACAAGCCTATGGGAAAGAGAAACCTATGCGATGAAAATAGCAACTGACTAGGAAACGATTGATGGAGTTGCGACGAACCATATAACCCTGACAAGAACAACCACGTTCAGTTATTTACTTGGAAAGAGGGGTGTATCCTGAACACAATCCGATGGAATAGACCGGCCAAGAAAACTATCATAAATTGCCACATCTATGTAGGAATCGTATCAGGATCTACTTCTACCAAGGGAGGCTACAACAAACTTATGTAGGGATTCTTTGAGCAGTGCTCCAAGTATGGCGCAAGAATCGTACTTAGGATCCACAAAGTCACATACTCGTAACACTGACAGTAACAAAGTTAAAACTCGACAAGCCAGTTTAATACTTTTCAACGGGCTAACATTGCGGGTATCAAGGGAAATCGTAAGATACTACCAAAACATTTGCATTTCCTTCTGCATTTCCATAAACCTCTCACAAAATCCAGATCATCAAAGGATGCCAGGAGGCCATTAAAAGTGCCGCTTCTGACGGATCGGGGTTTAATACCAGCCGTCCTCGAGCGAAATATTGGTTGAATCCCTTGGCAGCCCTGGTAAAAATATGCACACTTCGTCTTTTAAACAACATTAGTTATGTTGGGTTAAAGATTGATCGGAAATTACACTGAAATAGAAACTCTAACGAAGATGCTTTGTACTACAATTGAAGGGCTTACAAACAAGTATACATACATATCTGTGGGAATAAGACAGAGTAGGTTATGTTAAAAAAAGTGTTTTTGAGATATTGACGTTTTCGTCTAAATTTGTTGTATATGAACTTTTTAATTTTTTTTACTGTTCAAATATAGAGGACAGAATACACGTTATATTTTCTTCTAATTTGTAAAAATATATGAAGAACAAAGTATTCAAAACGTGATTTTAGCAATCAAGTTCTTTTGCTAAAATCAATTTGGTGATTATTAATGTCTTATGTAACATAAGTTCTTCTGTCATACCCTCAGAAATTATTATGATGTCCCTAATTTGATATAAGATTTTATGATAAATTGCAGATTACTAAAAAACAAAACATAAGGAAATTATTAGAAACTTTTTTTTAACTTATTTAATAATAAAAATGTAATTAAAGCGTACAAAATTCATTAGGTTTTTCAAAATAAACATAAGATTTCAATTAAAACAGTATTTTTTTTAAACGTTAGGTTGTTAATCTCCTTCATCACCTTCGGTGAAATCGGTATGAAAGCCAGCCACTTTAATGCCATAAACTTTTATAAAAGGGATGATAAATATTGTCAATCAATGGCAACTTATCCAACAAATCCAGCTTTTTATTTTCATTGATTTCAAGTGGTGAAAAATAACATTTGTGCAGATTCAGCTATTTTGATGGAATTGAGCCCACGCATTTTATATTAAGCGATTTGAATTCTTCGATTTCATTAAGTGATGTTTTGAAATATACTGTTCCAAAGTCTTTTGTGAACCTGATCCACTTTACCTTTTGCCAACAAAATTTCTCTCCGTCATTGTCCACCTTTCGCCACATAAATTTTCCTTTGGAAACATCTGAGAAATTAAAAATCTCATCCTGATTTATTTCCTTAACTTCAAATTAGTTTTTTCCGCCCACTGTTCTCACGAATTGATAAAAATTACGGGGATGATGTATGTACGAGGGGCGTTCAACATATTCTCGGTATCGGGGTGAAGCTGTGGTTGTATATATAAATTGACTTATTTATCAAGTAATACTATTAATTTAGTGCATTCATGTAAAATTTCATATAAATGTGATTATTAATTCGCGTTTTATCTCTAGTTAAACAGAATCATAATGGCAACTGAGACGATGATGGTGAAAATTGAGCATCGCGCTGTAATTAAATTTCTCACTAAGCAAGGAAAAAGTCAAAAAACTATTCATGAAGAGATAGTGGCTGTTTACCAGGGTTCCGCACCTTCATTATCAACTGTGCAAAAGTGGTCAAGTGAGTTCAAGAGAGGCAGAGAGAGCATTGAAGACGATCCCCGCACCGGCGCCCCGGCTACTGCTTGTACGTGAGAAAGCATCAAAGAAGTCGAAAAACTTGTTCTTGAGGATGCCCGAATAAAGGTGAAAATGATGGCAGAGATCACCAAGCTTTCAATTGGTACCATTCACACCATTCTTCATGACCATCTTAACCTTTCAAAGGTCAGTGCAAGGTGGGTGTCACGAATGCTCACAGCGCCTCAGAAAAAAGTGAGAATCGCATGCTGTACAGAGCTTTTGGAGATGTGTAGTGAGAACGCGGACGGTGTTATGGATCGAATTGTTACTGGGGACGAAACATGGGTCCACCACTATGACCCTGAAAACAAACAAGAGTCCATGCAGTGTCATAAAAAAGGAACAGAACCCCCGAAGAAGTTCAAAGTCACTCCGTCTGCCGGGAGGCACATGGCCACAGTTTTTTTGAGACTCAAAGGGAATCTTGCTCATTGAGTAAAAAAAAAAAAGGTGAAACCATCAACGCCACATTCTACGCTTCCACTTTGCATAATTTGCGGGAGGAAATTAAAAAGGAAAGACGGGGTAAACTCGCAGCGGGTGTGTTGCTTCTTCATGACAACGCTCCTGTTCACACGGCGCGAGTTTCCAAGGCTGCTGCGCGAGATTGTGGTTTCGAAGAAATCCAACACCCACCCTATAGTCCAGACCTTGCCCCTAGTGATTATTTCCTGTTTCCGGATTTGAAAAAATGTCTTCGTGGAAAAAGATTTTCGGATGATGAAGAACTCAAGTCGGCAATAAATGTGTATTTTGCAGAGAAAGAGGAAATTTATTTTTTTGAGGGTTTAAAAAAGCTTATCTCAAGATGTAACAAATGCATTGATGTTAGGGGAGATTATATTGAAAAATAAAAACAATTTAAATTGAATTCGCATTTTCCTTCATATCGATACCGAATATATTATAATATATTGAACGCCCCTCGTATGTATTTTAAAGGTTGTCAACTTTTTCTTTTTTTCAATTAGGGCATGGTCCACGTCACATTCCATGTGATTTCTGCAGTTGCAAAAAGGTCTCGAACATTGAAGCAATAAAATAATTTTTATTCCACATGTCACATCCACAATGGGCGTTAATAAAAAGTGACTGACGATCTCAAAAATGGCGTCGGCTGACATTGTTGTAAGTCAAACGTTAGAACTTTTACTGATGAAGAGTTTTCAGCTTTAGATTTGTCCATTGCTTTCGATTTATACGCAGAATTTGCTTCAAGATGGTGATCGTTTTGCTCCTTTTTAAGGTTCTCTCGTTCTTCCTCAGTTGCAACGTCAATTTTTAGAACTTCACACTTATGGCAAGTATCTAATTTTGGCTTTTTAAATTTCAAGTTCAGAGTGTTGAAAATTTTCTAAAACTTAGAAAGTGAAACTGGAACATACTTTTCTGAATAAAGCCGAAATAATTCTGCAATTGATAAATCATTCGACAAATATTTTTTCGAAGTATCGCGCCTTGTGTAATGCGATTCGTAGAATGGGAAACTTTTTATAAATTCAATAATTTCATTTTCTTTTTCAGGAGCGAATTTCTTAGGACCAGGATATTTTCCACGCAAATCATTTGTGAACGACAGAAAGCCTTCGAGTTTTTTTTAACGACTCTTTTGATGAATTGTTCCGATTCACAAAACGTATATCCAAAACATTTCTGGCGAACAGAAACCCTTTCTCCACATATCTCCAAGAAATACTTGTTGGTGTATGTCCTTTTTCTTGGATCGGTAGGGCTCTTTTCTTTTCTTATTTGGTATCGCTAACCAAAATCAAGCCGGCAACAAAAGCTTGTCTAAACTCATAAGAACCAAGTTCCCAGTACGATTTAAAAATAAGCTGTTGATTTGCAAACGTTATTTTTTCTCTACATTTGTTGCGACAATCATCCCATCTTCGTAAGGTTCGTTCTCTTACAACTTTTCCTGTTGTAGATATATAGCTTTTGCCGGAGTTTCATTTTGCTTTTTGCATTTTTCAGACGGGACAAAATCAGGATCACCAAGTGAATCGTAGTTATCAGTTATCAATCTTTTGAATCTTCTCCTTCTGCCTCCATATCTAAACTAGTATTTTGGGTTTCATCAGCATTGCCTCCGTTTTCTTTTACGTTCTGGAAATTTTGATTAACCGATATGTCTTGCAATTTATTATTTGTGTCTAAGAAATGTATGGTTCCATTTCCTATTTTATTTAAAACCTTATAATATGAACTTACCAGCTGGGTTATCTAAATTGTTTTCATTGCCTGTAGATGTAGACCGTTCCAAATTTCTATCGAATTGTTTTTTTTTTAATGCCATAGACAGCATTTTTCTTGCACGTTCCAGTTTTGAGACTAGGTAAGTAACCTAATGTAGAAAACTTAAGTACACTTTTTGAAAGAGCAATATGCATACGCAACACACTTCACCGCAAAAAACTTTGAATAAGAAACTCTTTTTGCTTAGACTGAAGAACACAACTTTTTTTCTTAAGTGAATGGAGCACACTGGTATGTATCCAACAAAACTAACTTATGTTGACATAAGTAAAGGGTATTTATATAATGAACAGAAAAGCTTTTGGTCACTTAAATTTTTCTGTCATATTAAAATTCCGGAAATAAAATTGTCTTAATATTGATAGAACAACTTATGTTAACATAAGTGCCCATGAAATCAAATAAAGAATTTACCAAAACATCTTAAGTGAACATAAGATTTAAAAAAAAAAACCAAAGAAATTAGAAATTTAGTCTACTTAAAACGACATAAATTTTTCTGTTAAAACTAAAAATTTGAAATAGTGTAACATAAGAGAACTGCTTAACATAAGCTGCTTTGTTAAAAGTACCGCATATTTGTTAAAACATAAGTCTTTAGGAAACGTACGATATGAGATAGAATAGTTGTTCTCAAACTGGAGATTAATCCTAATTGAAAGTCTGAAAAACCGCTTATGTCGACCTAGCTACTCTGTCTTATTGCCACAGATATGTATATGCTGTGACATGTCCAGGCAATCTGGCGCACTACGAATTTCTCCAACAACGGCTCAATAAACCATGCCTCTCAGCTTCTAAACGATATCGTCAGTAAACAACTGCATTTGGTAACTTGTAGTAAGTTGAGATATTCACCCCAACACTGCTTAGGTCTATGTATTCAGTGGAATTTTCCCAGGTTTACAGACATACAGATATTGATTTCGAGGTAGGCTTTGTAGGCTCGACACTAAAGTTATCTACAATAACAAATCTATGAATCGCATACACCTTCTGAAGGAGTTGCAGGGACTATGAAGTAGATGATACAATATTGGATTTACCTTAGGATTTATACCGCACCAACCAGTAGGTCTTCTCCATGATTAAAATGCTGGTCATCAGGGCCAGCAGAATAATCATCTTTGAGTTTTATTATTTTATCTCTAACTTGCTCTAAGGTTATAGACACCGATTCCAAAGTTGTTTGTGGGCTGCTGTTTAAGTAGGAAAAGTAAGAATGGTCTGGCTCTTGTGAATGGATGGCGAACGCTTGGCCAAAAAAGATTGCGAAGAGATTTGCAATAATTTGGGAATCGCCCGAGGACCTATCAAAAAAATTTAGGGATGATGGATAGTTATCCGATTTGCTTTTAGTTTTGATGAACTGAAAGAATCTTTTGGGGTCGGAAATGAGTGTGTGGTCCATTCGGTTTAAATAGTTGTTATAGAGAGTTTGGCAAAGTACAGAGAAATTAATTTGGGCAGACTGGTAGTAGAAGAAATCGGTGTCGGAACGCGATTTTAAGTAAGAATACCAGAGCTTATTTCTCTTGTTACGAAGAGATCGCAGCTCTTTATTATACCAGGGTGGTGACGATGAGGGATTCCTTTTGGGTAAAAAAGGCACAGATTGGGAGAGACATTTTAAAATTTCGGTATAAAAGGATGCAAGAGCATCGTTAACTGTAAGGTTAGGGTTATTGTAGAGAAAGTTAAAATTGACCATACTGAGGAGGTTGTTCAGCTTGGCGTAGTTAGCCCTATGGAAATTAAAACTGTAAGAATATTCATAGGAAACGGGATTAAGACCATTGTCATATGTCAGCGTAAGAGAAAGGGGAGGGTGGTAACTATCCAACTTAGAAAGCAGATGTTTACTTTCTAAAACGACGCAGTTATCTGTATCAGTGGCGAAGACTAGGTCGAGTTGTCTGCCGATGTTATTGGTGACACCACTTAATTGATATAGACCAGAGTCAGTTAGGCAGTCAATGAAAAGATTCTCTTTATCAGAGGTAGGATTTGTTGCAGTATAGTAGCACTGATCATTCTGAGTCCATAGAAGTTTAGGTAGATTAAAATCACCTAAAAAAATAACAACGTCATTGGGATCAGCAGCATTAAAAATGCAGTCGATTGCATCAACAGCTAGCTGGTAACCTTGAATTGGTTGAGAGGGGCGAATATAGCAGCAACAAATATATAGGTTGCGTTTGCAAATAGGAATTCTAGCGCAAACGAATTCGAAGAATGCAGTGGACGATTTTTTAAAGGGTCTAGACTCGAGACGAGAGTGTATAGCTAGAAGTACACCACGGCCATATAAATTCTCCTCTTTATCTAGACCATCGTCACGGTGTAAATCGAAGTCTTGGGAAAATAATTCATTATTCTTAATATCAGGGGTGAGATTGGTTTCTGTGAGGGCAAAGATGTCGTATGGCAGAATCTGCGAATTAAGATATATAGCAGAAATCTTAGTTCGTAATCCTCTTACGTTTTGATAATACAGGGACAGATATTTGGGAGGCTTCGGCAAAGAATTGAGTGGTGGGTTAGGAGCGATGGTAGTTTTTGAAACTAGACCGTGTTCTCTGGAGGTGTAGTATGCGTTTGGAGCTAACATGAGACGCAAAAGAAGAGAGATCATTAGCCACGTCATCAGGAGTCATATCTAATTGTTCATGAAAACGTATAAAAAGTTGCCGCAGATCATTATGATTAGTGGGGAGGCCTTCTTGCAGAATGGAAACCATTGCATTGGTTTTCGTTATACCGTCGATACAGACAGAGTCAGGCTTATCATGTAGGTAGGCGAGATATAAGCGAACATTATCATATAATCTGCGGTCTCTTAAACGAGAGAGAACATATCGGCCATCTTCCCCAGAATCGATAAGGTGCTTGGTTAACTTTGCCTTTGGAGGAAGAATGGGGTCTAAAAAAGAAGGTGGTGTGGTATTAGGGTGGGAGTCTAGCTTAGAACATGGGGAGGGATTTAAAATATGGGAGCGAATAAAGTTGGGGTATGCCGTTTTTGTATGAGGGGAATGAGAAGATGTTGGGTTTTGTAAATGACTGGGAGGAGGATCTAGACTGAAAGATACGCGCTTAGGAATTGAGTTCGATGCGGTGGAAGAACGTTTAGTATATACGCGATTGGCAGTATGAATTGAAGGAGGAGTGAAGATAGGAAATGTCCCAACTTTAAAACTCCAATTTGCATCAGGAGTTTGTTTGTTAGGAGTTGGGTTTTTTTTGGAAGAGTTAGGCTTCGGTATAGGATTAGACTTAAAATTAACATTATTCTGTTTTTTAGATTTAGTGGATTTTGAGGTAAAGGTAGTATCCTTGCGATGTTTGTTGTTTCCTCTATTCGGTTTAATTCTTTCCATAGTTAATCCACCCAGATTGATGACGTCGGAAGCAGGGTTGATAAACATCCATTCATATTTTGACGGGATGCTTACCTTGAAGGTGTTGGTGAAGATCTTACGGCAGTTGCTGACATCTATTTTAAATTTAGATTTGAAGAGACTAGTTAGCCTGTTTCGATCGAGGAGAGTACCTCTTATTAAAAAGGCAACTGTCTCAGCTTTATTGAAATTGTTCAACTTTTTTATTCTCGTGTTCCACTCCGAAAGTGTCCATAAGATTCCGAATCTTGAGATTGTGGGTTCAGGAGTTGGTGTAGTAGCATCGTTTACCGAAGAGGGTTGTGGTGGAGGAGAAGATGATCCAGGAGTTACTGGTGGTTCCATAATTGCAGATTCAAGCATCTCAGTGAGAAGCGAGGTGTTGTATGATGGAGTCGGTGGGGGCTGGGATTGCACCGGTATATCTTCGATTAATAGGTATACCAAATTCTTTTATTAAACATCCCTTTCTCCCTTGTGTTTATAAAATTAAAATAAAATCATAATAATATATAAAATAAGCAAACATGTATGTGTGCAGTCATTGTGGTGATAGTCTACCTTCAGAAGGTGATTTCGCTGTATGCATGCTGTGTAACCGAAAACTTCATTTCGAATGCACTACGGTTACGGAGAAATCGTGGAGAACCATGGGTGCGCGAAGAGAAACATGGAGATGTCAAATCTGTAGAAACAGGGGTTATGTCCAAAATGTGAATACATTAAGCAATACATTAGTGTCTCAAGGACAAGATCTCCCCTCGGCAAAGAGAGTGAGACCAGCTGGTAGTCCATGTCAAACCAACTCTAACGATGACGCTAATGCAGCTATTCTAGCTGAGATCAAACTTTTACGTAATGAAATAAAAGAAATAACCACTAGCTGCGAGTTTCTCAGCTCAAAATATGATGAACTCAACGCGAATATAATAAAAAAACAATAAGCTAGTCGAACAATTCACTACAGAAATAATTGAACTAAAGGAAAACAATAACAAAAAAGACGAAATAATACAAAACATGCAGTCACAAATTAACAACATGGAACAACAAATGATAAAAAATAACATAGAAATAAAAAATGTTAGGCCCACGGAACACGATAACCTTTTAGAAATAGTCAAAGAAATTGGTAAAACTATACATCTAGAAATAAATGACAATGACATAAGCGACATTTATAGGACTAAAACCAAAAATCCTGAAAAGTCGTCAAATATCGCAACATTTAACACGAAGGTTTGCAAAACTAAATTCATCCAACAGGCGCGCGCAACCCGACCTATCAAACTGCAAACAATATTGCAAAAAAATTGCAACAATAATGCTAATGCAAGTGCAAAGTTTCCCGATGCCACAATTTACATCAACAATCAGCTGACAAAACATAACAAACAGTTGCTCTGGTTAGCCAAAGAAAAGCAAAACAAGTAAACTGGAGATTTGTGTGGGAGAGCATGGGGAAAATACTGGCAAGAAAGAATGAGAACACACAAGCGGTATTGATAAGCACGGTTAATGATGTGGACAAAATGAAACACACATCATCATAGATGATGCACTGTGTTCGAATAACGAGAAATACAAATCAATATCAATGAAAATGATGAACACACAAGGAGACTATAACTTAGTTAATATTGAATGTAAGGAGTGGTTTTAGCGGCATCGATGCAAATGATTTAAATAAAAATATGGGTTGCTATTTAAGTTTCAATATAAGATCGCTTCGTTTGAATTGGGATAGTTTCTGCCTTAGTTTAAACCATTTTATAAACTCACTTAAAATAATTGTTCTTGTAGAAACGAATATTGAAGATGAAGAAATAGGATACTATAAACTGGATGGCTTTCATAAACCAGAATTTATAAATAGAACAAATCGTAGAGGAGGAGGTATTTTAATGTTTATCCGAAATAATATTGACTATATACGAGTACGTCTACCTTCAGAGAGTGTTGCTTATGAAAATATAAAAATTTCTATACCCAAAGAGAAAGAAATCCTTTTTGGTGTGTATAGACCACCTGGATTAAGCCAGAAAGCATTTCTTGAAGAATTCGAAAAAAAAAATTATCGTATTAAAAAACAAAGAAGAAATAACTGTTCTGGGGGATATCAATATTAATATTTGTAATACTAATTGTAGTCTTGTGAAAAACTACTTGGAAATATTGGCGTCATTAGGCCTTGTAAATGCAATTGATAAATATACAAGGATAGATCCAAAAAGAGGAACAAAGTCTATAATAGATCATATCTTAGTTAGCGCAGTAGACTATCGAATTAAGTCTTGTGTTAATGAAAGTGGTATAACGGATCATTACCATTACATAGAACAAATCATGTCTGCACCATACATAGGCACAAAAAAAGTAGACCGATTAATATCTGAAGCAAACTGGAACGAAGTATTAAATGAAGGTGTGTCAGTTACTCTCTATGAGAAGATGGCCCTCAAACTGCGAGATATATATACAAAATCCACGTGTGTGAGAATAATAAAAAGTAAATGAAAAAATAATGCCTGGATGTGTCCTGAGCTAAGAGAAAAATGCAATCCTGCCGATGGTATCCGAGTAGGAGATATTAAACAACACGCTGATATTTTTGCCCCCTTACTGTGCAAATTGATAAATTTAAGTCTGACAGAAGGAAAGATTCCCAAAACCTTTAAAACTGCAGTAGTAAGACCAATTTACAAAGGTGGTAGAAAATCTGAAATAAGTAACTATCGACCTATCAGTTGCCGAGTCGACCACCGTCGAGTGCACAGCTCCACCAGTGCACTCGCAATATTGTTGTGTGCTGTGCAGCAGCAAAAAAAAAAAAAAAAAAAAAGCGCGCGCGTGCAAAAAAAAAATATATACAAAAACAAAAAAAAAAGTGCAGTGACAGTGAATATCACACAGTGCGGGTATCCCACCTCACCCGCTCCTTGTCGAAGTACTGTTGCTTGCACTCAGTCACTGCCGTTACTGTATTTACCATACGGTACGGGCAGTGGCTGAGTGTATGTAACAACTGATGGATAGCGGGGTTGTGAGTGAAAATTTTGTTGGTGCACTGTTTCATATTGTTGTAAGGGCATAACACCTACAACAATTTGATTCGGTAAACCAACGTCAGAATTTACACTTCGCTGCCTTGCTTAGTATCGTCGGTGTTTGTGTTTTCTGTGTTTGTCTGTGATTATGACTAGGGAATTCAGGGTAGACGTAGCCAATATACGCGGGCTAAAAAGTAATCACTTTTCTGCGTACGTCCACGTCTGTAAGTACAGACCAGCTGTTTTGGCACTTAGTGAAACACAGGTAGATCCCCGCCCACACCTCTCAGATCATTCTGCTCTGAAGCTACCTGGCTACGAACTAGTGCCATTATTCTTCTCTCACCGCGGTCTCGCCATTTATGTGCGTAGTGATGTAGCTTACCAAACTCCACCACAATGTGATCCATGTTCCAATCCGGAATTCAACTTCATGTGGTTAAAATTCCATCTCCGTAAGCAAATTATACACTACTGCTTTATTTATAGAAGCCCCAAACTGGACAGCAATTCAACCTTTAACGAGTTTGATGCGCTGTCTGACTCCATTCAAAGAATTGTATCCCTGTATCCTCATACTGAAATCGTTATTACGGGCGACTTCAATATACACAATTCTGGGTGGCTTCGACATTCTGGACAGACAACACCCGAAGGACGGTGTGTTGAGATTTTCGCTGCGGAAAACAACCTAACGCAGCTTGTAAATGAGCCCACGCGAATACCAGACGTTGATAGTCATACCGCCAACACCCTGGACTTGTTTTTAACTTCTCACCCTGATAAGTACACCATTGATGTGCTCTCCCCTCTAGACTCGTCGGACCATTGTGTCATATCAGCTAATTTCTCGTACACCGACCACACAGTTAGAGAAAAAATTCCTAAAAAAACCGTATGGCAATACGAGAAAGCCAACTGGAGCGGTCTTAACAGCTTCTTTAGGAATTTTAACTGGTCGTTATGCTTCCTCGATAACGACGTGGATGCCGCTGCTGATATGATTACAGACACCATTCTCTTTGGAATGAGATCCTTTATTCCTCATCGGATGAAGAGTATCAAGCCAAAAGAGAAGGCATGGTACGACTCGAGCTGTAAAGAGGCCGTCAGGGTTAGAGAAAGGTTTTTTCGGTCCTACAAGACCAACCCGACAGAGGAAAACCGAAAAAAGTTCAAACGAGCCAGAAATGACTGCAACGCCTTTCTTAAGCGTGTGAAATTCCTATACGACCAAAAACTGAGGCAAAAAATACTGCAATGTCCCAAAGGCAGTAAAAATTTTTGGTCGTTCGTCAAAAACATTAGAAATTCCGCCTCATCCTCCATCCCAACGCTCATTTACAATGACATTCCAGCTGTCAGCTCTTTGGATAAGGCCAATCTGCTTGCTGCACACTTTGCGGCCAGCTCAACACTCCCAGATTGTGCTTTGTCTCCGCCTACACTTGAGTGCGTCGAATCTTCAATGGGACGAATCTACTTTCGCACTCGTGTAGTAGCAAGAGTACTTAAGAATCTCAACATACATAAATCCGCTGGTCCACATGGTATATCTCCCCTTCTTCTGAAGAGGTGTTCTTCCTCGCTGGCAAAACCACTGCGTAAGCTTTTTCATCAATCCTACACTTTAGGACTCTTCCCGAGCAGATGGAAAACAGCATTTGTCCAGCCCGTCCCTAAAAAAGGCGAATCATCTTCTCTCTCCTCCTACAGACCCATTCCACTTACGTCCCTTCTTTCCAAGGTCATGGAAACACTGATAAATCGTCAGCTCATGAAATATCTCGAAACACGAAAACTTCTCAATGACCGGCAGTACGGTTTTCGTAGCAACAGGTCCACTGGTGATTTGATGGCATGTCTCACCGAAAAGTGGAACCAAAGCGTACATCAATCTGGCGAAAGCAAGATAGTTGCACTTGATATTTCTAAGGCATTTGACAGAGTTTGGCATCAGGCTCTTTTGTCGAAAATGCGTGCATTTGGGATCGACGACTCTCTTCTTCAATGGATTAGAAATTACCTTTCGGAACGTTCAATTCAAGTTGTCTTGGACGGTTTCAAATCTGATATTCACAAAATAAATGCTGGTGTGCCCCAGGGCTCTGTTCTGTCACCGACACTCTTTTTAATTTTCATTAACGATCTCTTGTCTGCTACTTCTAATCCAATATATTCCTTTGCTGATGACAGTACTCTCTGCTTTTCATATTCGTTCCCGGACTCACGGCCCTGCTCTTCGGCTGTAGTACGAGAACGGCAGCGTATGCTAAGCTCATTAAATTCCGATATCAACAGCATAACCAATTGGGGAACTATCAATAGAGTGGAATTTAATGCTTCCAAAACACAATGCTGTCTGCTGTCTTTAAAGCGAAATTTAAACACCCAGCCATTATCTATGAATGGCACTTGCATCGTCGAAACCGAAAAACTTTCCATTCTCGGTATGTGTGTTAATGACAACTTACGTTGGAATGACCACATATTTGATGTCGCCAAAAATGCTGCGAAATGTCTAGGTTTCCTCAAGCGATGTAAGAAATATTTTACCCCCTCTGATCTGGCCTCAATATATAAGGCATTCATCCGCCCAAAATTGGAGTACAACTCCCACATCTGGTCAGGTGCTCCTAAAACATCTCTGCACCTGCTAGATAGGATTCAAAACCGTGCGATAAAACTTATTGACGATACTAATATCAGTCAATCAATGGACACCCTCGAACACCGACGAAATGTCTCGTGTCTCACTTTGTTTTATCGCTACTTCCACCACCAGTGCTCCACTGAAATCGCCAGTAGCATTCCGCCCATTCAAACTTTCAACCGTAACACCCGTCTCGCTATGAATGCTCATCAGTATACCCTCAAGCCCATTTTCGGACGTACTCTAAAATATCGTGATTCGTTCCTAAGCCGTACATCTCGCTTATGGAATGCCCTGCCGATCTCTGTATTTCCTGGTCGTTATAACTTGCAAACATTTAAAAACAATGTACATCGGTACCTCTCTTTTCTTCCTCCCTAAATTTCCCTTGCCCGCGCTGTGTACAATCACCTTAAGGGTACTCAAACCCCTTGAGCGCGCGCTCATTATAAAAAAAAAAAAAAAAATATCCATTTTGCCAGTGATGGACAAATGCATGGAAGAAATAATGGTTAATCGCCTTTATAGTTTTATTGATAAATATTCACTCATTCACCAACGTCAATACGGCTTCCAGAAAAGCAAAAGCACGGGAACACTGCTAGGGGAATACTCAAATTGTATCAATGAGAGCTTAAATAAAAGCCACCATATACTGGTACTGTTTATGGACTTTAGTAAGGCGTTTGATACCCTAAACCACACAAAACTCTTAGAAGCACTCGAACGTATAGGCAATATTCGGGGTGTAATGGCTGATTGGATTAGGGACTATTTAAACAACCGCCAGTTCTGCGTAAAAATCAAGAACGTGTATAGTTCTATGGAACAAGTGCATTACGGCGTCCCCCAAGGATCGAAATTAGGCCCTATTCTTTTCATTTTATATACAAATGAACTTCTACGTACTTTTAAAAGAAGTATACCATTTGCTTATGCAGATGACACGGCGATAGTAGTTCGTCACAGGTCTCTTCAAACACCGACTGAAATAATGCAGGAAGAGTTCAGTAATGCTGTAAGGTGGTGTCATGACAATGGCCTTGTAATCAACGCAGCAAAAACTAAAATGATACATATTCGAAGCCCACATCACAACGTTACACAGCAGAAAATACGGTTCGAAAATGACTCATGCGCTTCGACACCAAAACAGTTTATCGAAGTAGTAGAATCATATAAATATCTTGGAGTAATTATTGACAGCCATCTTACCTGGAGTAAACACATTGACAAAACCCGAACAGATATAAAGAAAGCTTTATTCGCACTTGTGCATTTGCGATACCTAGCAACACAGCAAATTCAGAAGCAAATTTATTATGCCCTGGTTGAGTCCAAGATAAGGTATGGCATACTTGCTTGGGGAAGCTCATCTTACTCGCATATAATGAAACTTCAAAAGCTGCAAAATATGGCGCTGAGGATAATCAACCAAAATGCGATCTCCGAAGAAAGACACTTCAAAGCGATGACAGTTCAACATATATACAAGATGGCCGTTATTCTTGAGTATTATGACGACCTACGTTTTAGAAAACCAATCGACCATGAAATTAACACTAGAAGACGTGCTCAAGGTATGTTCCAAGTGCCTCGAAATTATAACAATTATGGTAAAAGGCAACTTATATATACCGTTCCTTCAATTTTAAATGAATTACCTGAAAGTCTAAGGAATATAAAGAACCTATCCAGTAGAAATAAAGTGATTAAAAATTTCTTCCTAAATTTATAAATTTATAATATTTAATTTAAAATAAGTTTATTGAAATGTTTCCGATTTGTATTTTATATAGCAAAATGTAACCATGTTTAAATTGTAATTTTAACTCTAAAAACTTGAACACTTGTTTACGAGTACCTGAAAATAAACCTTTTTGATACGCAATCTTCTGCAGAAAAGCCATTGAGGCTTCGCGGAAAAGTATAAAAATTGTTAAGCCTTAAGAAATAAAAATAAATAAATAAATAGAAAATAGAAAATCGCATTGAAACATTTTACTTTCTCGCGTTCTCATCATTCTTTCATCATCGGGCAGGTATTAGTTGTGTATTTAAAATGTGGGATTGCAAACGAAATATTTGGATAGACAAAGAAATAAAAACAGTATATAATATAAAAATATAGAAGGAGCTTCACAAGAAATGCGCTCATCCAAATTAAATGTGTAAAATTTCCTACACATCTAAATATCAAATTGTGGTGCTTATCCATTTTATAACATAAAATTACCTTTCCTCCGATGTGCAAAGAAATTCATTCAGTCACACTCGGCTGTACAAGTTCTAGGTGTACGTGTACTCGTATATTAAATTCCTTATTCATTCATTTACTCTAAATGTGCAAATTACGTCGAATCCGTCTTTTCTAAATCGAAATCGAGGAGTGCATGGAAAAAAATTAGCGAAATCAACCCACAAACACGTCCATCCAAATGAAAAGAAAGTCAGTAAGCATAGATAGAGATACGAGTAATCTCATACAATTTATCATCTTACATTACAATTTTACGCTAAGTGAAAAAGAAAATTTATAAAGAAAAACGTCAGCAAGTACTCGTAATATTATAATCCACCACCACACCATGATCACTACACCCCACTCTAGATATGCTTTAGAGTCCATGGTTCCGATCTGAAATCCACACTAGCGCTTGGTTGCACAGCACTAATTTATGATCAAGTGCAAAACAAAACTCATGTAAATACGAGTATCTGTAACTAGAAATGAGAACTGGGTGCATCTTTATGAACTCAAAACCGTACTGGACTCGATCATGCAATAATCAAATGAAACGATCCTCCACAAGGGGGGGATGGATTGAAGAAGACTGGATGATGATGTTGAACTATTTTCTGCTGAGAGGGAAATGAACGATGTACGAGTACCTACTCAAGTTTTAGCTCCATTTAAAAATCATGCTGCCTTGGTTAGATCGCATAGAAAGAACTAGCGCCTGATGATCGTAGTGGTGATGGTGGTAACTGACTCGACTACGCCACTCTAAACCAGAAATCCATGCTTGGCCTCGCAAATAACTAGAGGCGTTGAGAAATATTTAGATTTTCGCGATCGCGATAAACAAATCGGTGAACGCATCTATGAACACCTCAAATGTATGCCGATCAGGTTAATTGTTTTGCTAATTGGTAAACAATTTCATTGATTTCTTATTTTTTAGAAGATTATTTATTTTTTAATCTTTTTAGTTTTTTTTTTTGTATTCAAGATCCACCTTGAAGTCGTTATGCAAGACCGGAGGTGGTGATTTAGTTTGAATGAAACAGAATAAGTAGAGCGTTTTTACGTTCTTGATAATTTTATTTGTGATGAATCATCAAAATGAGGTGAAAGACGCGAGTCATGAGAGTTGAACTTGTTCTTTGTTTATATGAGAGGGAAGATGACTCAGGTTATTGCTTGAGTCAAGTCAAGCAATTTGGACAAAGGATGCGATACAATCAGCAGTCGGAATTGGTTACACAAGAAAGAAAAAAGTCGGCTGGTAGCAAGTTTTGAGACTTTGGATGCGTTGGAAGCACTGGAAGGCATAGACCTTGCAAAACAACAATCATTTGACAGGGAATTTAAGAGATCTGTGAGGCTTTAGCGATAGAAAAGTACTACACAGCAAAATCTTGAAATGTTGATTGGTGTGCGCAGAAGTAAAATGAACTACGAATGTCAATAGTATCATACTAAGCAATCAGATTAAGAACCACCATTTGTCGAACAGGCGGTGAAACACAGCGGTTGTAAGTGTTATCAACTAACTAAACGCAGGATACACAGGTCTTCAGTCTCCAGTTGCAAACTCCAAGTTAATTAGGCCTAGTAGGAGTAGCGGTTTGATGCCCTTGGTCAAAAGTGCCCTTTTGACACAATAATCATGTAACCTGGTTCTTAGAATGCCTAGTTGGATTGCCTAAGTTTATGAGAAGATTGGTCTTTTTTTTTTGCAGAGGCAGTCGACAGTAGTCCGTGAACTTTTTTCTATGATGGTTCTTGGTTGTGTGCCATATAAACGAATGTTTGCATTCTCTATTTTGACGAATGTCACGGTAGACAAGGAGAATTTGGTATTTTGGTTGAAAAGTGAAAAGAAGTGTGGTCTCAATTTGCATGACTTCGAACAGTGTATTGGCGTCGCTCACTTTATTTACATCCTCGGTTGGATCTGGGGAACGAAGCAGTTTCACCTTGGTCTAAAAAGGAGTTCTCAGCCGGTCCAGACTACATTAGCTGTCCTTATTTGTTAGAAAAATAAAGGGTAGTATGTTGTTGTGGAGCTCGTCCGCATTAACGACTCCCAGTGGTAGAATAAATTGAAGCAGTGTAGTAGTTGATTAACTTGTTGCCGTCAAAGGTTATGTTAATAACCCATATGTGCATTCTGGGTCCCTTCTGGCTGTTGACAACACTGGTGGTTCAATCATGTAAATTTATACACCAGATGTTCTCCTTCTGAGGATCAATAATCTATCACAGGTTTTTTTTTTTATTACTAGCGCGCACTCAAAATGTACCCTTAAAATGAATGCTTGTTCACAGGCGCGGGCGAATTTCTAACTTTAGAATGTCAAGTCTGGTTCGAAGAGACGATTACCCAGTAATAACCATGGGCACCGAATAAAAAAGTGCACTGCATATGTCTGCTTTTGATGTCGGTCAATCACCAGCGAAGAGCTGGTCCCAGAGTCTGGTAAGTTAAGTTAGCTTTTGTGTGGGACTATTTCTGCCTTAGTATTAACTCTACAAATACGCATTCTACCAATTGGAAGCTTGTAAGAAGAATGTCTAGTGATATAAAACGATGCTCGTGTCTAGTGCTGCATGATAAGCAGGAAAACAAAGCAGATTACAATATACTTGGATCTGTGAACAAAGTCTAAATAATGCAAAGACTTGATCCCACTGAGATGTGGCCGGATTAAGATAGCTTTTGTATCCCAGTCCTAAGGTTTTAGATCGACAAGGATGGTGGAGACTTCACTCTGAAGATCATCTAGTTTTAAAAGGTAGGATTTTTGATCAGGTTAATTGAAAGCGTCTTCATCAGGATTGCGTAAAGCGGAAAAGAGCAACAGTTGAACCAAGAAATCGTCACTGCGTCTTGTGTCAGCTGTGTTTTTTTTTTTTCTTGTAAATGTTGTTTCTATTGTTATTGTCTAACTGTGAGATCGAGTTCTCATTACTACCACCTTGAAGCAATGCATAAAAGGAAAAACTTCGTTTTACACTTTGGCTTTCCCTCGGTGTTATATGTACATACCGCAAGAACATTTCTTTTCATGGAAATTTCCATAATCTAAAACAAATTAGAACTTAAACCTTTTCTTCTTTTTTCCTTGAGCCATTTCCTAAGAGGTATTTAAGTAATATTCATTGTTCAATCTTGCGAAACATTTACCTTCCTCACCTTAACTGAGTATGATCTAGATTTTATTTGATAACCTTATACTCATTGGTTTACATGTATAATATTTTTCACCTTTTCGTCAAACTAATAAATCGAAAATCGCCTTGTTTTCCCAGGCTCTGACAATACCCCGGGAGACCCCGACCGACACATGTTGTGTAAGAAACTAAAATCTGCTCTAATGCTTTTGTTCTCCAAGAAAACAAAGGTCGATTCGAACGCACAGGTCAAATGTATATGTATCTCAATTTGTGTATATTCTTGGAAGGAGTACGGGGATACCCTATCTGTAAGGTAAAATCTACCTCCTTTTTCTAAGTTAAGCGCCGCAAAAGTTGAAAAAGGTACACACGCACGAAAGAAGAAAAATACATGTCCACATATAAAATGGTAAAATGGATTATCATGGAAAAAATGTTGAAAGAAAAACGGATAAGAAGACTTTAGCGCAACATTAAAAGGCACAAATAGGAGATCAAAAGTAATTTGCAAACAAAAAATCTCTCAACTTGGAACTTGGATGGTGAGATGATGGTGTTGGTCTTAGAGTAAAGTCAGAATGTAAAAATCAAACCGACCAACGACCTGCATAAACAAAGAAAATTGCATATGCTCGTAGATGTACATAGAGATTCAAATTTGATTTAGAATTACCGGCGTGGTATAATGCCGGTACCATTAACGACAGAGGCAAATGTGGTAGACGGAGCTACATGAACAACAGCCTGATGGATTAAAAAATCTGTATATTTGTTTTCTCCCGACAACGAATGCAGTCAACAGCGACCAGCGTTGCCATAGAACCGTTATAGTTGTCATATGCATCATATGTAATACATACGAGTATGTCTTTGAAAGGATTTTCGAAACTGAACTTTTTCTGGTTAAGGCAGAATATTATAATTCAGATGCTTGTAATGAAAACTCTAGGTAAACTTACAGAAAATAAAGGGAACAAAACGCACGTTTCCCAGGTAGAATAGTTATGGACAAAGCATTTTATTGGAGTCCCATTTGGTATAGTCATTTAAAAAGGAAGGTATTAACCTAGTGTCCTTTTCATTGTCGATTGAGCAGTTCAACTGAGATTGGAGGTAGGTACTAATTAGCGATAAATGAAGGCAATATTTTTTTTTTATAATTTACGCGCGCATAAGGGGTTAGATACCCCTTTTGGTTTCGGTTTTCGCTCTCCAGGGTGTGGGAGTCTGAATAGGACGGAGAGTTTTTTCTTCACTCAGAGTGATTCGAAGGTTATAATTCGCACTAATTTTTTGTGCTTGAAACTCTACAACAGCCAAATCTACGTGTCAGTGTTATGCCTTCACACTCAGAATTTTTCTGTCTGAGTTTCAATTACACAAATGAAAAATTTGAAAGACTTGTCATGGGCCCATACTCATAAGTCTTAAAAAACAGCTACTTCAGTATTCTCAGCGATCCTTTGCGTTCGACATTGCTTTCCTCCAATCCATATGTTAGGGATTGGACACAATGAAAAGCTGGGTACGAGTACAAAATGTGTGAAAAATTGCATTACAGAGATGCCATCACTGGTCACACCGATTATGTTGGTAGCTAAACATCTTTTCGGCAGAAACGAACTAGTGTCCTCCGCGCGCTTAAATGGTGGTATTGAGAAGGGTCTTTCGCAAGCAGGTGTGATCGTCGAATAGGAAAGGTTTTAGCTATCAATTTTGATTACAGCTTTTGCTGTATCGGTTTTATAGCTTTGGTGGTAGAAGGTGAAGAATGAGATCCTTCCATTAAAAGTTGATCATTCTAGTTGCAGGTTCGTTGTCGCTTAATGTGTATTGAAATGTCGGTATCTAACGCTACTTATACGAGTAATTATGCTTCTTGCTGCGCAGTATCTTGCCAATTGAAATCCAATACCAGTGCGTGTCTATCCACATGACACGTACAGTGGATGTCATAGAATTCTCTGTCCCGTTCATTTTATCTTCTTCAGTAACATCAGTCTTACATATATTTTACGAGAGTCTATTTCTTACGGAGAGTCTTGATATTCTAGTTAAATATACTTAAATCGTTGTCCATTATTCGTATTCACTGAAAAATTTTCTTTATGTGGTGGTTTTCATGTTCGGCGATCTCATTATTAGCATAAATTCAGTATCTAACAGAGTTTTAAATCGCTCCGAGTGTGTTGGCTAGGTTTGAACAGTGACAAGAATTTTTTCGTGAAGCTACAATTTGCGAAAATTACAGTTTGCACAATTGGAGTATGTCACAACATTTCTATTTGATTTAATTATACAAACAATTTGTACATGTGTATGATATCTCTGATGATTTTCACAAACGCTTTTGAAAATAGGTAATATCCGGTAGGCCTGCCAGGTCAGCTCAGTAGTGCACTAACTGAATGAATGAACCGATATTTAAATTTTTGTTATATGTAGTTGCCACACGGACTTAATAGTAGCTATGACAATTTGAGCCTTCGGATCCGGCATTTGTCAGAAAGAAAGAACACGTCTTTTGTGTATCTAAGATTTATTTTTATTTTAATGTGTTCTTTTAGGAATATTAGAACACAAGCACAGTAGCTGGCTTTAAAAAAAAACATTGACCCATGCTTCCTAGCTGAAGGTATGACCTCAAATTATTAGCGCCTGAATCGTTCCTTTTATGTCCCTTACTTTTTTCTACTAAATAAGCATTATTAATACCCTGTTATGAAAAGTCTTGTATTAGTTGCATTTAGGAACTTTATATTTGAGAGAATCTTTATGAATTTTGTTATATTGATACGATTCTGATGAAGAAATTTATTCAAGAATTTCTCTTTTAATGTCACTTACGTACAGTAGAAATCGAAAGAATACTCGTACGTTACAAAGTGCTGTGTTTAGTGTCCCATGGAAAAAAACAGAAATTAATCAGCTGTTGAGGCGTGCTTCTATCGCCGGACTAGATCAAAAGAATCTCGCTTTTCTATACATAAAAAAAATAACGATTCCCAAATCACTTTGGCTTACGGCGAACCATATTTATTCACAATTTGTTGCAGTGGCAACTCTGGACTCAAAAAAAGTGAACCTGGAAAATTATTCAATCCGCATGAGGAAATGACTCAGTTCACAGTTTCCAGCGTGCACTTCTTTTTTCCGTTTCCAATGTGTATCCATGTGGTAGCAACATGCCTCCCGGCATTTGCATAAGGATGTATCTCTCTCACCTTTGGTCTAATTCAGGATCCGACTGCTGCAAACTCGTATCTACATATGATGTATACTGTCTCGTTGGTTTCTTTTTTATGTTTTATTTTTTATACTCGTAAGAACCCCAAGGCAGGCTTTTGTAATGATGACTCACTTTGGTAGAGTTTAAATCTTTGAGAGTCTTTGGGTCACAGGGTGAGTGAATTATGATTTCTGGAGATAGCCGGGAGATGGTTATGTTTCGAATTTGGTTTGAACTTTGCATGTCCAATTATAAAATTCGTTCCAATTCAAGTGTTTATTGCTAAGACCATTCAAAAAGGAAGACGAGAAGAAAGTACAAATAAATATAAACCAAAATAAGGCTTTAAGAGATTTAAGAAGGGAGATCCCGTAAATCGATTGATCTTGGAAAAAACCCAAGAGTTTCAAATCGATATACACCACTTCTTCATTGATTTCAAATCCACATACACATATGACAGTGTGTGCAGAGACAAACTATTCAGAGCTATGGCTAGGTTTGGCATCCCTGCCGAGCTCATTCGATAATGCCGATGACGATAGAGAATGGACGCTGGTCCGTCAAGATCGGTAATGGTAAATCCGAGACATTCAATATCATGTGGTTTCTTTAAAATCGTTCTTCAAAGAATTGTGCGAAACTCGCAAGTCAAATCCAGAGGCAACAAGGGGCGAACATAGGCAACTGTTAATGGATGGAGCGTTTGCGTCTATTCAAGCAGAAGCGGTAAGGATGGCCCTAGTGATTAACGAAGGAAAAAAAACTTTATGCTATCAACAAAGATGGGCACAGCATCGACGCCTAGGCAGCTACAACTTTGAGGTAGTAAGGAGCCGCTATCAACTCCAAAGTCTCATATCTTTTACGTAAATTCTGTAACCGGCCCCATATCAATAACAAGTTTTGTTTGTTCTACCAGAAGAAAGCAGACCCTTTAGCCTGCGTCAACTATATTGGCAGATTATTATTAGTTTCTTTAACATGGCCTACAACAGCTTTTTTCCTTATTATGTGAATAATATTTGTCAAAGATCAGATTGATCCCTATTAGTGCGGTGTTAGTGCGGGTTACTGCATAATTAACAACAACAACAACAGGTGCAAATCGGTAAACACCACCTCTTTGTTGATTTCAAGGTTGGATATGACGGCGTCTAAAGAGACGAGCTATACAGAGCCATATTTACTTTTGACATCACTTCCAAACTCAAACTGTTCAACTTGTGTAGAATGACCATAAAAAACGCTTGCTGCTCCGTAAATTTCGCAAGCAATGTAATCGAGACTTTTGAATTGTCAGCTTTAACTTTGAGTTAGTTAGGGGTTTCTTCTTCTTAGTTCCGCTCTTTACTCTAATAATAACACCTCGCCATAAATAAAGAAGAATTTAAGAAGCTGTTTCTTTATTCCAATTGAGTAATAGTACCGTGTAAAGAAATACTAAAGAGACCATATAAAAAACCCCATCGTCTTGCTTGCTCTATGGCACAGAATCATGGGGGTTAACAAAAGCGGATGAGATATGCGTTTTCAGCGCAAGGTGTCCAGTGCTCGTGGTCCGGTTTTGAAGGAAGAGATATAACAACGAACTCTACAAACCGTACCTATTGACCTAGGATGTCTGAGACATGTGAATAAATGTAGATTTACGTTCTATGCGGAAAGTCTTCAATTTATGTAATGCAACCTCTGGGCACAAATGGGTAGATATGCTAGCTCGCAAAAGTGGAAGAAGAGCCTTCACCAATACCTTGAATGCTCAACAGGGCCAAGATTTGAGCTGTGGTGTTATCTAAGTAATTAGGTAAATAATAGTCACTTAGTACCGTGTTGACCGGTTCTGTGTGCTCAGTTTTTTCCACTTTTTTTATTGGATTGCTTCTTTCACATTGCACAAAATTGTGGTTACGTTATTATCATGTGTTAATGGTTTTACCTCTTTCTGTGTACTCGATCAACAAAAATCCTGAAATACACTCCATGACTTCCCATCTTATGTCATTGCGCAGGCTCATGCATTTTTTCAGAAACATTGTGATAAACCCATCTTCATCTCCAATTAGGTTTTTTTTTTTTTTTTTTTTTTTTTTAATTTTTTACTACGGAGCCCAGTTTATCCGAGAGCTCAATTTGCGTTGAAGCAATCCGCATTGGTTCAATACGCTCGAATAAACACCACTTCAAACCGTATTGGCATATTCAACACGCATGCGTTCATTCCTGCTTATAAAACGCATTGAAAATTTGTAACCGCTTTGAAATATCATATAAACATTTTCAAATCGCATAGAAACATTTTACTCTCTCGCGCTCTCATCATTCTTTCATCATCGGGAAGGTTTGGTTGTGTATCTAAAATATGGGACTGCAAACGAAATATTTTGGAAGAGAAAGAAATAAGAACAATGTATCAGTGTTAGTGTGAAGTGTCAGTTCAACCAGCTGTTTGTTAAACTTTTCTCAATTTTCTCTCGCTCATTTTGGATAATTTCATATAAACACCAGAATTTCTAGGGGTATTGAACCAATGCGGATTGCTACAACGCACATTGAGCTGTCAGTGAAGGCTCTTGTTACATACCTGTTAGGTAGTAGTTACGTATGAAAGGTGTTAATAGAAAGGGTACGTAACAACCCATTGATATGTTCATACACTTGAAATGTAATTTAGGTGAGAAAAAATTTACAGACATCTAGATTCCTCATCGGAGCGAAAAGAATAAAATTCTGGTTTCTGCAATGACTTTAGCCTCCTGAATTTTCTTTATTTTTGAGAAAATTCGCTTACCAGTGTTTGCTTTTCTTCTTATTCTTATTGCTTTTTTTCTTCTTATTTTTAATTTTTTATTAATCTTGCACTCTAGAGTCCATCCTTAAAGTAAAAAAAAAAACACTCAATTAATGAGTGCGGAGCTTTTAAGAATATCCTGCTTGTTTTTGCAGTGCTCTGAGTCAAAAAAGCAAGTGGATTTTGTAGCCTGAATTTCAGATATTGTCGCATTATTTGAACGCCTCCGAGCTGGTAAAACTTGAGAGTATAGCATGTTTATCAGTTGCCACATCAATTTCCTTTCTACTTAGTATGACAATATCTTTTACTTCTGGGGTGATATTTTGGCCATTTTGCCATCTAACGGCGTCTAGTCCCATTACAAAGTGCAGAACGCTAAAGTTATGCAGAATGGTGGATTGATGAGAAATACTATCCGGTAAATAATTTTCCACCGCCTCTGGGTTGTTTATCGGTAATTTCGCTTCCCGCAAGGTATGGGAAAGCCTAATATTCATATGTTGAGTATTATGCAGCAGTTGTAAATCAGTTGTGGTTAACCGATGGATAATTCCAGCGGCATAAAGCGACCCCACTGTTTATATACGAGTATAATACATAACAATATCCTTTGAACGATCCTTTGGGATCTGATTCATCGGTTCATGTTTTGAAAAAAAATCGTATGGGAGGAAGGCTATATTTAACACCCACTGAGTTACAGGGTGTTTAAAAAAGTTTTTTTCAGAGAAGTAGGTATTTAGTTATAACTTCTAGTGTATTAAATCTAGAGCAACCAAGATGGACTCGTTTGATAGCTAATTAGTTAATGGTTAATTCTTATTTAAACACAATTACCATTCATGCTTTCATTTTCGAGATATTGGTCAAAATTTTTTAATTATTTTTAAATTTTTGTGAAAATCGCATTTATCTCGGAAAAGTATGTTAATAATTATTTTTCCTTTTTTATTATTTTGGTGCGCCGTAATGTTACCTACAAATTCAACTTACGAAGTTTTTACCTGGGGCTTACAGTTTTCCAGATATAAGATTAACTAAATTAATTTTTATTAATACTAAATATTACTATTATTATTACTCTTATACTCTAAAATAAGAGCACTTTCAGCCATCCATAAGAAATGCTATTTTTCTATACTATTTTCAGTCGGCACTTAGCAGTCAGTGTAATTGCCAGAGTCTCATGCCTGGTGTAACTCAAATTCTTCATTTAGACTCAAATGGATTTGGATTATACTAATCTGTATTTGATACTACGTACCATTGTCTAAAGGGAAAATGAAGAAAAAGAACCAATATTGGTCTTTCTTAGCAGTTAGCCGTTTCGTTTAACCTCGCAAACCTGTTGTTCTAAGAGACTGCTTTTTTGAACACACCTATCATTGTTAGCATCTTTCTGAACTGAGTGGTCCAAAATAGGAGAAATGTAGTTCAACTTAGCCGTCTATCGCTTCAGGTCCTTCCTAAATTCGACATATTAAGTTCTTTTATTTTTTGACAAAAACGCCTTGATCGAAAGTGGAGAAAAACAAACGAAGGGATGTCGTACATACATATATTCTCCGGAGCATCTTCTGTAAATTCAATCATTCAATCATATCGTCATTACGGATTTTAAGCGGTCTCCATGTGGATAACATCAACATATTTTGTCAGTTTCTTGAATAAAGTGAGTCCGAATCGTAATCTCAAATCGTTTAATACTATCTTGTTCAAAAAGTTCATAGAAAAGCTAACGTGTGGGGCTCTCGTCTGACTGATTTTCTTTTTGTTATGTTGGTCTGTCCCAGATATTTTCACAAAATTTTAGTGCATACTATGATACTCGTACTTATGAACGCTAGTGCACCGTTTTTTTTTCTTCTTGGCGATTTTTGAATAGGATATAAAAACTGAGCAACGAATTTGCAATATATTGTGCGTTAAAAATGAAATTAACGGCACAAAAATATTGGAAATGTTTAGAAAGTTTAGAATGGCAGCGATGCTTTTTAGAAAACTTTGATTTACGATTCTGAAGTGGTGGTGCTGCTGTCGGCAATGACGATCGAAGGTTCACTGGTCGGTGACCAATATTTCGATTATATTCGTTCACGTTATTCTAACTAATCAGTTGAGGTTGAAACGTGTCGCTGCGAAGCTAGTGTTAAAGGATCTAAATTTTCTAAAAAAAAAAATTGCAAAAGAAATGCTTTCTGAGGCTAATTTTGACTAAACCATTATTAAACGTATCATTATGCTAACCGATTACAATGGTTCTGTGCATCATGAATTTCTTCCTGAAAGCCGGACTATCAATAAACAGTTTTATTATGGACGTTATGAGACATTCGCAAAAAAATCCTCAATTGAGGAAAAACAGTTCGAGAATTTTTTATCAAGAAAATGCTCCATCTCACAATATGGATTATGCGTGCACTTCTGGCCAAAATAACACAACTATCATTACGGTGTGACTTTTCTCTGTTCTGTCGACTAAAAACACTGCTTCGAGGAATATCTCAGCCGAGAGCAGATAATGAAAAAAACGCTGCGCACATCGAGTACCCGAGATGTTGCGAGGGCTGTTTCAAACGCTGGTACAAGTGCGTGACAGTTAATGGCGATTATTTTCAAGGGCACATTACCGGTTTAAATGGATAAACTTGTATTTATCATCTTAGAAATAAATTTCATGAACTTTTTTTTTGCGAAACATTAACTTTTTACCTTTTATGTCCGTGGCGGATCAGAGCATTAACTTACCAAACTCTTCAACAAAATAAAGGACTAAGGTGATGGGGCTATTATACAAAATCACCTAGGTGATTTTAACCAAACGAAGCTAAAATTGGGAATGATAGCTCGTAATTCTTCGTTGGATTGCTGACGTTAAAATTTTTCAGAACTTTAAAGCCCTTGGTGATGGTGACGATGGTCGATGTTGTATGTTTTTTGTTCTTATAATGCTCCACTAACGAGGGGCTATATTGATGTGAAGAAGTTTGTGTCACTAGTTGACTTATAATGTTTCAGAGAATGATGTTAAAAAAATCGTATAACTGCACATAACGTTACGACTGTAGCAAAATATATGCAGGTGTAACTAATTTTAATGGAGCAGGAGCTGCACGAGTTTTGCCGGGATTCCTATACAGGCCGACTTTATTTACTCTGTCATAAGATAACTTTAAACCCCTTAAATAGCACTGACAGGGCTTTATCATGGTTGTAGACAAAACTTTCGCATAATATTGGAGACAGAATCTTACCAGCGATGATTAGGAGACTTATCTCTATGGTTCGTCTTTCCTTTTGGTCAGACGAATGATCATTGATGCACATATAAGTGGATGCCGGCTTTTCTATTAAATACTCATTTACTACTTCAAACTTTAAGCTTCAGTAGCTTTTTTATTTTTTAGTTAGGATATGGCTTGATCTATCGTCTTTTCGTGTAGTCCAAATTGATATTAGTCTACAACTATGCCTCCTTAGGTGTATCGGCAGGCTTCTATTGGGGTTCAAGGCCCGTTGCATTTCGTTTTCACCTTTTGGTAAATCTTCCTAATATCATTTCTGCTATAGGAACACTTACGATAATATTCTCGATCGCGCATTTCTCGTGCTCCTTTTTTTGTAGAGAAAACGGTGTTTGTCTTTTCTTTGAGCTCGCGAAATATTCTTGTTCACTTGTGTACAGCCGCTGTATCACTTTTTGGGCTGCTGGATTTGACAGGCGGTGGGCGTCGACATAATACATAGATGGACTGTTTTTGATAGACAGTGGGTATCATTGGTTTCCCATGCCTAGAAGAACATAAAGGATACACCTTAAGATCGTAGGTGTTCGACGTCGAATCTCCTTATTGTGTGTATTTGGCCATTGTTGTGGTGTCTTGGACATCGACATCCGTGTCAACAACAAAGTCGGCATTTGCCTCTCAGGGGCATTAATTAGACCAATCATATCCACATCCAGGACTGGTTATGGTTTTATCACAGGGCATTTGTCTCTGCGATGTACTATAGGGACTAATTTGCCGCTACACCCAAAGACGCACTTTGTCATTCTGATGAGAAAAAATAGACAAAGTACTAACTTGCATTGTAAATCTATATTCACAATGATTTGCACAAGCGGTTACTCGGCGATTACCACATTCATCCCGTTTAGAGAATCTGTCGATTTTAAACATGAAGATTTGTTCGAAATCATATTAAGACCCTACAGTGACTTTGAACTACCAAAGGATCTATTGATACATATATTCATTTCAGAGGTGAATTACGCACTACTACTCAGTTGTTCTCATTAATAATTCGTTGTCAGATCTTAAAAATGAAAAAAAAAATATACAGCATGAAATTTCTGAACTCAAGTCGCAACTCAATGAAATAAAACTTGTTCAAGAAGCAACCGAAAACAGAAGCGTCTCCCGTGATGCAGTGCTATTTGGCATAGCATACACTCCGAACGAAAATTTAAAATCTTACTTTAACGATTTGTGCCATGTTATTCAAATCTAACAGCCACAAATAAACGATATTTTCCGCACGCGCAATTCGACCACAATAATTGTTAAATTCCGATCAGCGTACGACAGGAACTATGTTCTAACTTCCGCAGCGAAATATCGTAAGGTAAACAAAAAACAACTTAATTTACATGACATCGGATTAAGTTCGGATTCTAATATTTACCTCCGTGAGTGTCTATCTAAATCAAACAATAGCATATTACATGCGGCACTAACACTCAAACAACAAAAACTCCTGCAGACTGTGTTTACAAAACGCGGTAATATGTATGTAAAAAATCATCTACATGATGAACCATCTGTCATCGAAAACATCGCCAAACTTTACGACATTGCCAGCCTCCAAGAAAATAACAACCACAATCAATAATAACACCAGCATCTTTTAAATTCTTTTTTATTTTTTTTTCTTCTTTCTTCTTCTTTTTATTATTTTCCTTAACATAATCTTGTTAATTTTGAATTTAAACTGCTAACTTAATTTTTTTTCTTCATTTCTGCTTCTTTTTTTTTAAATTATTTTTAAGCTTTTCATTATTCATCCAAACAAAACATCTCCATTTTTGCCTTAATTCGTCTATAATGAATACTAACAAGTTTATCACGACCAATAGGGTGCCGCCTGCTTTTAAAGTGCCGTTTCCTCTATTTTTGTTATTATACAACAATGCTTGCAACAACTAGTGGCATGAATTCCACGAATTCCATTAGTGATGAGAGTAAAGGGATCTGTCGCTCAATGTTGAATATTCTTTGCGAGCAGAAAACTGGTTTGAGGATATGCCATATTAATGCGCAGAGCCTCTTTCCAAAATTGGATGAGTTTAGAGATCTGTTCGAAGGTTCCAATATTGATGTTGTTTGCGTTAGCGAATCATGGTTTACAAATTATTGCAAAGATAAGGTTTATAAAGTTAATGGGTACAGGCTTTTTCGTGGGGATAGGATAGATAGAATAGGTGGTGGTGCTGCAATATACGTAAGAAGCGGCTTAAATAGTCACCCCAAATGTAAGTCTGACCTCGGAAGTGAGATCGACTATGTTTTCGTTGAACTGAAGTCTCCTTCGGGCGCCCTTTTAATTGGGTCTATTTACAGACCAAATAAATATACCGATCCCTCTCCTATTTTTGGTCTTTTAGAATCTATCTCGATAGCTTATCCAAAAATTATCATTGCTGGTGACCTAAATAGCAACCTTTTTGCTGAGCATATTGTGGTTGAAGGCATGAGATCCTTTAACTTATTCCCGGCTAACACTACTCATGCTACTCACTTCACTGAAGATGGTAGTACCCTCCTTGATGTTTTCTTTGTCACTGATGTAAGCGACATTCTCCTTTACGACCAGCTGTCAGCACCCGGTTTTTCAAAACATGACCTACTGTACTTAACTTTTAATTTTAACTTTACGTCCTCAGATCTAGTATATGAATGCCGCGACTTCAGAAGCATTAACTTAAATCAGCTGGAGGTAGATGCCGCTCTCATTGAGTGGAATCGAATATTTTACATATTCTAGTGACCAAGTGGACTATCTCTGCAATAATAAATGCTTGGTTTACTGGTGAAATTAGGGACCTAATCAAGCAACGTAATCGATGGTATGATGCATGGAAGCGTTACAGGTTAGACATCCATCTCCAGATGTATCGTTCCCTGCGCAACCGTGTAGTGGGAAAAATTAAAGCGGCAAAAAAAGAGCTCTACAAAAACAAACTAAATACACAGATTAGAGGAAAACAGCTTTGGAATAATCTCCGTGCAATTGGTATTGGCAAAAACAAAGAAGACGGCGATGTTAATTTTAACGTAAACGAGCTTAACAAAAGTTTTGTTAATCTTCCCCTCCCATCCTTAAATGTTGAACGTCCTACATCGTCAACTTCACATGAAGTAGGTAGCTTAGGTAGCTTAGATGTCGAATTAGTTTCATGTCTGTTATCAGTCAAATCTAATGCCGTTGGTTTTGGCGACATCCATCCCAAATTTATAAAAATCATCCTGCCAGTTATTCTTCCCTACTTAGTTTATTCCTTTAATTCTATTTTAACGACCGTTTGCTATCCCACACAATGGAAAATGTCAAAAATATCCCTATCCAAAAAAAGCCTAACAGTAACGACTTTCGTCCCATTTCAATTCTACCCTATTTGTCAAAAGTATTCGAGCGAGTACTACAAAGACAAATGAGCTCTCACATCCAAAAGTATAACTTGCTCTCTCCTTTACAGTCCGGTTTTAGGAAACACCATAGCTGTATCACTGCAACCATTAAAATTGTGAATGATATTAGAGAGAAGTTAGATTTTAATGAAGCGACGTTTTTGGTGCTCCTCGATTTTTCTAAGGCGTTCGACACCGTTGATCATGTACAACTGTGCCATAAATTGAAAACTTTTTTCCGCTTCTCTAGTTCATCTGTATCACTCATCTCCTCGTACCTGAAACTGAGAAAACAGGCTGTCGTAGTCGGACCTCAGACATCTGACTTTATTCTAAATAATAAAGGTGTCCCACAGGGCTCTATTATAAATGAGCTTCCTTCTATTGTTTCTTCTTCCATCCATATGTATGCCGATGATGTTCAACTCTACCGTAGTTGCCAACTAGGTATGATCGAAGACTGTTCGAGCGCAATTAATTCTGATTTAGATAATATATCCAACTCGGCAAAAAACAATGGCCTTTTTCTCAATCCCTTAAAAACCAAATGCATTGTTATAAGCAAAACATTACTGGATATTACTTACTTTCCCGATATTGTGCTTAATGGCCTTGAAATTGAATCTGTTGAAACTGTTAAAAACTTAGGAATCGTGTTCAACGGAACACTGACATGGAAGACCCATATCAATGCAACAGTTGGTAAGGTATATGGCATACTGCGACAGCTCTGGATGTTCCATCACTATGTCCCTCTAAAAACGAGTTTTTTGCTAGCCAAAACCTTAGTATTTCCTATACTTAGTTATGGCTGCGAAATATTTTCCAACTGTGATTCTGCGTGCCGGAGAAAGCTGAATGTTGCGTTTAACAATACTGCCCGCTATGTTTTTAACCTTAAACGTTTTGACAGAATATCCTTGTTTTCCAAATCTCTATACAACATGTCACTTGACCATCTTTTTCGCTATCGAACTCTTATACTGCTATCCAATGTCATTCAAACTCATCAGCCCTCTTATCTCTTCAACATACTGCGCCCTTGCACCTCAAACCGAACTCTCCAACTTATTCCCCCCAGATTTACTTGCCTATCTTCTGAGCGCCAGTTCCTCATTCACGTCGTCCGCCTGTGGAATTCTTTACCTAGGCATGTTAGAGAGCACGGCGGCACTAGACGTTTTAGTGTTAAACTTAAGTCCTTTTTTGTCAACGACCCAATTTAGCTTAAAGTCCTGTTTATTTTCTATTCTTTTTTTTTCTCTCTTTTCTTTTCTTTTATATCTATTAAATTTAATTTAATGGAGATGTTCTTGGTTTTGGTTTGTTTTATCCTAGTTCACTTAATTTCACAAGAATACTTAGTTTTTAGTTTTCTTATTGATATGTTTGTTTTACGTTTATTCAGTAGTGTTTAATATTTTAATTAATTCTAGGCGTCACTAACATATAAGATAATTATTTAATCTTAAAGTGTATGCTTCCAATTTACAAATAAATATAATATAAATACTGTACTTCGGACTCCCTCTTTTTCATATTTTATGTATTTATATTTATACATATCTGTATACATATTTTAATATCAGCTCCTTCTGTCCTATTTTTTTAACACGTTAAAACGTTAAACCCCCATAAAACTGATATTGTCCTCTTTTGCAGAATTATAGACCCTCCATACCTGAACTTTGGTTTGACAAAGACTTCCATGTAAGCTTCCCCTCAACGCCATCAAAGGTGTCATCACTGTAAGTAAGTAAGAGGAGACAATCCTCCACCTATTCGATACATGTCCAGTTCTCTCCCAGAGAAGAAAACTTCACTTAGGAGCTTTTTTCTAAAATTACCTAAACGATCGAAAAAAATATAGACGTAAACAGTCTCCTACGTTTCATCGTAAGCTCAATCTGGTTCCATTAGTAAGAGGATCATAGATCCACGTGGCATCACAATGGGCCAATAGGTCTAAGTGGGTTGGTGTTTCCAACAGCCACTCTTACCTACCTACCTACCTATGCCCTATTTTCAAATTAGGTGATTCTAGGCATATCCCTGTTAAATGCCACATAGGCAATACTAAGCATCGTTTTGCGTTAAAGTTTAAAACCCTTGTTCTGCGTACTTATGCTATGTTTGTACCAAACGAAATCGCAAGATTTCATCAAATTTCTCCAAAACTCCGAGGTTTCGCCATACATTTTCGGGGCTTCGAAATCTCGTTGAAATCCCTTGAGTTTATCCGTCCGTGAGAGGTTTTCAAACCAAACAAGCCAACAGCGTGAACTTCAGTTTATTTTGGTGTTCATTTTTAGATGTCAAAACAAGAAGAGGTAATATTTTCAATACAAATATTTCTAAATAATGATATTTGAAAACACTTCAACTCGGTGGGAACGGGCTATTGTATTAGCGATGAATTTCAATTTGGCAGTTTTCACTATAAGACAAATCTTGAAAAAGAGAAATGAATTTTAAGTTGAAGATGCAGAAACTTAACCGTTATCCAACCTGCCATATGTTGGGCTTTGGAAATAACCCTCAAGAATGACTTGAAAAGTGTTATAAACAATCTGTTCGCCCGAAAATAACATTTGCCGCTGAATTCAAACGCGGTCGTACGGACAGGAATAATGCTGAACGCTCTGGGCGCCCAAATGAGGCTGTTACACCGGAAAACATAAAAAATATTCGCAAAATCGTTTTGAAGAACCGTAAAGCAAAAGATAGCTGACATCGTAAAGATATCAATAGACCGTGTACATCATATTTTGTACGAGTATTTGAGTATGCGAAAACTCTGTTCAACGTGTTTATGTTTCAGAGCGCTGTTTTTAGGTGTTTAAGCCTAATAAAAATAATTTTTTCATGCGGTACGTGACAATGGATGAAACATGGTTCCTATTACCTGTTGGCAAGAAAATTCTCGCTGGGAAGAGATATGGCTCCAAACTGTAGGGTTGGACAAATCGTTCTATAAGAAACGCGTATATACGTTAGGCGACGCTGGAATAATTGTATCACTCTAGAAGGAGACAAGAATAAAGTCGTATTTTGCAAAAAAAAATTAGTTTTTATATATCGTGACCACCTGCTACGTTTACAGAAATTGTTTCAGGACTAAAAGCTTATAAGGACAAAACGACATTCATGATTAAAATCAAATGATCATGTGTGTCAGAGAGCTCGGCCTTTTAAACTTGATGCCAAATTTCTTAGGCACCTTGAGAGAGTTGGTGACTCATTAAGAAAATAACCAAAGCGGTCCAGTTATACAGGGTGTCCTAGTTTAGGTTTTCGTCATGATAGCTGAAGATGCCTGAAGTTATGGCAAACAAAAAATTTAATTGCAGTGGGGAGGGGGTATATTTTCACCCTCCTCCAAGTTATAGACCGTTAAAGTGAGGAACCTCTGATTTCGAGGTAAAACTTCTTAAAAGGCCGTAGCTTTCTAACGAATTCAGCTTAAGAAACCGTTGTGTACATTTTACAAAGAGAATTTCAGTGTCCATAAAATACTAAAATTTCGTCGAGTTCGATGAATGCCACCAAAATTATGGCATTTTAAAGCTAACATTTTGAAAAATCGTTGGACCAATTTCATCAAAACAATGCATTTATCTCGAAATTTTCAATTTTTAGTTTAACTTTTTTTCATCAAAACTTTTGTCTTCTCTTTATTATCTACGATTTTTATGTATGACGTTTCCACCTACGAACAACGAAAGTTATTGCAAACCACTATTTTATTCAGGCAACTGGGTCAGAAAATAAATGTAATATCCCTTTAAATAGTTGTTGTGGTCCTAAAAAAACCCGTTACGATTTAAGATTTCAAAACGCTTTTATAGTAAATTTTCCAAATGCTGCCAGTGCCTTTGGACTTGGATGCGTTTGATGATTTCAGACTGCAAATTAATGTTTGGTAAAATGCCTCTTAGCTCCTCTGCCACAGTATTTATTCTTTCTCGGAGCTCTTCCCGACTTGAAATCTCAGTCAAATAAACCTTTTCTTTTATGGCTCTCCAGAAAAAGAATATCCATTGGCGTTAGGTCAGGAGATCTAGGTGTCCAAGGAAAAGGACCAAATCGACCAATCCACCGTCCATTAAATTTTTGATTTAAAAACGAAGTTACATTACTGCTACAATGGTAAGGAGCTCCATCGTGTTGGAAAACCATTCTTTGCCTCTGAGCAAGAGGAACATTTTCCAGGAATTCCGGCAACTGGTCTCTCAAAAATTCTGAATAGAATTTAGGACATGAATGGAAAGTACTACCCAATATGCCGGCCCAGACATTCAAGCTAAACCTTCTGTAAAATGGTATACAATTAAGAAAAACATCTGCATTTCAACTGAATCTGTACCTTTGAGAAGATGTTGTTGGTGTTATGTGAGGATTACACACTGCCCAATAGTGGGAATTTCGTTGGTTGGTAATGCCCATTCTCGTAAACTGAGCTTCGTCAATCCGACAATCAAAAAGCCGACGGTTGAAATGCGGTGAAAAGCATTGATAAAAGTTGACCTAGAAGGGATCCTCCGTCTAGGATATCGCCATTGGTACTCTAATGTAGCTAACCCTGCATCCCCATTACAGAAACCGTAAACGAAAATTATATCGGCGTATTCGCGAATCGAAAACATTTTTCTTAAACATTTGCTAAACACTTTACTCGTACATTATTAATCAGTAAATAAAGTAAACATCGGCACATTTCAAAAGTTGTCACCGAATTAAACAAAAACATTCCACAAAATAACGGAAAATTTAGCGTTGGCTTAATTCTCCAACTTTGTTTTACTTGTTAACTGACAGCTTTTAGTCAATTTTGTTTTTATTTGAAAACACAATTTATTTTGTGACCCATTTGCCTGAATAAAATAGTGGTTTGCAATAACTTCCGTTATTCGTAGGTGGAAAAGTCATACATAAAAATCGTAGATAATGAGAGAAGACAGAAGTTTTGATAAATCCTAAAAGTTGAAAATTTCGAGATAAACGCATTTTTCTGATGAAATTGGTCCAACGATTTTTCAAAATGTTAGCTTTAAAATGCCATAATTTTGGCTGGCTCTAACGAAATTTTAGTATTTTATTTAAGCTGAGTGCGTTAGAAAGCTACGTCTTTTAACACTTTCGTGGACAGTCGCAGATCGGTGAAAGTTCGCATATCGACACATCGATTTTTTTCGACATTAAGATAGTTATGGTCATAAAGATTACAATACACTCGGTTTTGATTCAAAATTTAACTAAGTAGTTGTTTAATTATTGCACTGATCTGGCCGTCTGGTCACATTAGGTGGTGTAAACGTTATACATTGTGACACGACTGTTCTAACCGGCCGCAGTAAAAGCCGTCGTGTCACAACATATAGTGTTGAAAATATTAACTGTGACGACCAAACGGTTATAACCGTCATTGTCGAATTGGATCCTCTAGAATTTGACTATTTTTCTTCACGATATAACCTGAAATATATGTATATCATGACTACAAAATTGCTTAAATATTTTATTTATTTATGAACTTTTTATTACACTGTATTGCAAAAATAAAAATAAATTTCAAATTTCAAAAACAAAAAAAAAACATTTCAATAATAATAAACACCAACAACTCTTAAAAACACCTCAATAAAAATAATTCATTAATAAAAAAAAAATAGACATTCTTTGCTTAGTTATGGATTATTAAATCAAACTATTATGCCAGTCTTCGAAGCATTTACCTGTGTATAATGGGGTGGGAGTGTCACAACTTTTGCAGTAAAACAAATTTTCCTTTCTCTTCTTGCTGGATCAATATTTCAATATCGAGGTAATGAAAGATAAATTTTTTGTACCACCGATCGTTTTACGGGGGCAGGAATAATATGATATCATTTGATCGGTGCTATCAATTCCAGACATATATAAATTGTATTCCATAACTTCCTTAGGCTTCTGAAGATCAGCTCCAAGTCTGTTTGTGTTGCTTTCTAATTTATATTTTTAAGATAATAGTAGAATTTATCACATGTAAATAATCTTCATATTCAAGGACAACGGATTTTGTCCTGTAATGCACAGTCCGAAAAATTTCAGCATTTCAGCAGAGTTTGTTGGTTTAAATGGTTTTTTTTATCGAATTTCTGGTATGCGGACGTGCTTCTGTCGTTAATTTTTGACTATATTGATTAGTTGAATTAATCACAATGTCCATAACACTACTATCAAAAATTTTCGAAAATATATCTAACGGTGTCATTTGATCATTTACAAGAAACTGTACTCCACAATTCGAGTTGTCGAAATTAAAGTTTGATAAATGTCGAAGATCTTCTCGCCAAATATCGTCAGCAACCTGATTTACAACATCAGTCGGAAATTCATCAGCATGATCATCTTTAACTGTAAGAGAGACCTCTTCGCCACCATCACTGGTATCATAATTCTCTAACTCATCAGCTTCATCTGTTCCTAAACCATCACGAATGTCCTCTACATCATCATTTTCAGTATCGGATGAAATATCTGCATTTTCTGGTTCATAGTCACTGCCATTTGAATAATCTGGTGTAAGAGTATCTTCAAACAGTTTCCTTAAACTCTCGTTTTCTTTATCCATACATTACAAATTTACATTACAAATAATTTACTTATACTAAAGGCTAAAATACTTACGTAATTATATTCACTTAATCGTGATTTTCTTAAAACACAAACTTGGAATTGGAAAAATACAAACTGTTTACGTCTGAGACTCAAATAAGACTGAAATATATGTACTATCATTTTGTATCAATGTTCAAAGCGCAAACGTTGTCATGCCATCATATATGTTATGTTAAAAGACAGTTAGAAATGTGTTGTGAGACGATAGATTCAATTTAATGTATTTTGTATCAAAATCCGAATTGCTATGACCATTCAATCACCGTCCAGTTAAGATTATACGACGGCTACAGCCGCCCTGTCACCATTGACGGCTGGAACCGTTCTGTCCGCGAAAGTGTTAAGAAGTTTTACCTCGAAATCAGAGGTTCCTCACTTTAACGGCCTATAACTTGGAGGGGAGTGAAAATAGAACCCCTGAGATACAATTTTTGTTTGCCATAACTTCAGAAATCTTCAGCTACTCGTATCAGGACGAAAACCTAAACTGGGACACTCTGTATTGTAGAATATTTAATTAAAATGCAGGATTCACATTTCAAATGCGATTTTTTTTGTACACCACCAGCATACTATTAACTACCTGGGCTAGGCTTATCTCCAGCAGGTGTTTTTCGTCAAGTTGAACTTGTGATCAAAATCACTTAGATTCCATTGGAAGACAAGATTTATATAATCTTCGACTTTATACATATGCCTGATAAAGCAACAGATTTCCATCAGATTCCTAAAAGCATATTTGGGCCCTTTTCAACTAAAAACTCGTTTCTTGCGTTCTAGTGCAATGGTCGTATCCCCATTTTGAAAAATATGCTTTCAATAGGAGCAGAAACTGTAGTCCAGATTGGTTTTGAAATTGTGAAGATAATCACATACCAGCAGTTGATAGACATCTCTCCAACATATCCCCCAAGTCGAACAAATTGTTGTCTATCCTCTTTCGAAAAGATATTTTCCGACACATGCCAGCTGCTCTACTGAAACCAGATTAAATATATAAATAAAGAACAAGATTCAAAGTGACCATTGGAGATACTCATACTTCTTACAAATGACCTACTCTTGTCTTTTAATTAAAATAAATTGACAAATGACATGGCTCGTTGTTTTTGCCTAGGCTTACGAGCTACAAGTACATTTACGATTAATTCCGGAGCAATCTAACGATGGCATCCATTTCTTGAAACCTCGAAAACGAACAAAATTTGTCCAATGACCCCCCCAATCAAAGCTCTAAAACAAAAACAGCAGCTACCAGAGGCTTGAAACCACCACAATATGTATGTACATTCATACTCGTACATCCAAGGCGAAAAAAAAGTTTGATCGTTGCGGTGCGAATAATAATTTCCGGATCTTAATTCGTTTCACAAACGGCATCTTTCCTGGTATGCATGAAATGTTAAAACATTTTTTTTTCTGGAAGTGAGATTTTTTTTATAACTTCCACTTTATAGTCGTAAATGAAATTTGTTAGACTTGGACTTAATTTGGCGAATTTTTTTTTTTGAAACAATTAATTTTAACTTTTGCTTTGTTTTTGGTTGGATTCGTTCGTTTTGACCTTTGGTTTGTCGTTTTCGGAGGAGATTTGTAAAAGTTTTATTTTTGGGTTAGTAGTTGATATTTTTATTAAAATTTTAACAGCACTTCACACTTGATAGAAAGTGGAGAGGAAAGAGTTATAGTTTTGGTAGAAAGTGAAGGGAGGATTTAGTTTTATGGTCGTGAAACGATTGGACGAGCTCATCTTAATTAAGTTTACATTACGAGTGGTGTCAAATAGCACGATCTTAGTGGCCAGTTCACTGTTTCTTTTCGCCACATAACATTGACGTTGATTCGATTCGAGTCCTCAGTCAATATTTTCAGGATTGTTCGATCAAAATAAGGGTCGACTTCAAGCTGCTTAAGAACGCAATTGGCGAACTTCCGTTGCAGGTCACGGCCTCCTTCACTAACTGGATTTGAACGGGTGTAGGCCAAGATCTTTTAGCAAAATTTTCCACAAAATTGACAGACAAAGTCAAAATGTAGATAGCCGAATTGACAATTCAGAATCTTTTCCCACACTTTGTTTGTATTGTACGTTTTTTGTTAGCTTTTGCATATTTAGAGCGTATGTGGTGTGAAATTTATCTACAACTGAGGGTAAGGAACCGTAATTCTGCCATTTCCATTCAATGGTATCGATTGCTAAACGATCGTCAGAAAAGCAGATCATGATGATGACGTCGAACTTTATGAGCCGATATATAGACGTATCGGGGACCCGATTCCTTAAGCTAAGAGAGTTTTTTTATATCGCAGCCTGAAGCTTCGTAGCCTGGCGAATTTGTAGCAACTTTCACGGAAGCGGAGAATATGAAATATTGCAGTGGGTGGGACCTTTCAACAAGTGAAGCTGAGTAAATCCTCTAGTCCATGTTGATATTAATTTTAGTCGAAGATGTAGTTAACCTGTTTCTAAAGCTGAGATACTGCTACGATCTAATGGATGGTTGTAGGCGCGCGATGTTTATCAATCTTGGATTTTAGGATCAATCTGTTTCAGAAATTCTGTGTAGTTGTTATCGAGACTTGCGTCTCTTTGTCTAATATATTCATAGACCATGGAACTTTTCAAACAACATCCCAACGCAACAGGACCTACGAGATCCATCCATCCCAGCTGAAAAATATTGGATGCGTTCGTGCTTGGATGAGTTCGATGATCCTAGTACCAATGCATGTACATATACATAAATTTCTGCTTTCAAAAAATATGAACTAGTTTTTGCCAGCTCTAAAAAGGAACTTCAATGCTAACCTGGCACTGTCCTACGTGTTACTGACGGCAAGGTCTTGTGGTTTTTTATTTTTTCGGCGGGTCCATGAAATTTGTTTACTCTACATCAACTCATAGCACAAAGCTTAACATAAGATCATGAAAGGTTAGCGTTTCTCAAGACGTGTTACTTCGAACTTAGCTGTCAATTCAGTATTTAAGCTCTTGGCTTTCTGAGATCTAGAACCCCAATCTACGTTAATGATGAGTATAGGAGGAATAAGAACTACAAGTAATAAGGGTTGTAATACCCATCATGGGTTATGTCGAGAAATGATAAGTAAACAGGCGCTCATTGTCAAGTGAAAGTTTTGAGCCACGACTGAAACTGGCCAATGATTTAGAGAAGGTTAGTTTTGCTAGCGTATTATCTTTTCGATCTGTAAAGAAAACTTTGTTGCATGTCCTATATCGATAGTTTTCTCCTATTGCTCTCCAAAAAAAATGGAGAATTGTAATGTGTATCAGATCCGATAGCGGCGTCTGCTGCAATGACTCAATAATCTGATTATTCATTAGTTAATTCCTACATATGAAGTTTAGAGTTTTTGTGAACGTTAAAATTAAACGTTTGTGGCAACTTTGATTTAATTTTTTCAAATAAATCCTAAAAGCCTACCGATTTTTTTAAATGCTTCTAAGTCATCAATTTCCGTCCAGCAGTGATGAGTTATTTATTCCCTCGCCTTTAGCTTACTAGCATTTGTAATTATACTCTGAAAATTATCATGACCACAGATGAAACGAGTTATCCTCCTAAAAGACTCGTCTCTTGTTTATCATCTATTTATTTACCACTGAAATTGAAATGGATTCCAATTGGGAAGTTCGAACGAACTGAAATACTACCTCATAGTGACCCATTTTATATGTGTATGTCGTACTCGTTAACCACTTCAATTCCACTCAAATGTCAGCTAGAGGCCATAAATTGCCTTTCAAATGGATTCCATCCGAATTCGATATAACGATAGAATCAATCACAATTGGCCATGATACATACGGATACGTGTTGGTATAAGTACTCGTACTGGTGCTCGTATCTTTGCAATCCATTACTCGTTCGCTCTCCATTTTCAATTGAATTAATTATTTATGCAGGCAATAGGTAGAAGATATTTAAAAAAAAATTACAACAGAGACAAACATTTCAAGGTCTTCCATTAGCAAACCCACCGGCCGTAGACGAACTGTAGCTGCGTTGTTTGAAACCTGTTTACGATCTAAAAGATTGTTTTTATTCGTTGAACCGCACACACTTTCTCACGTGCATTCGTAATAGGTATCCGTATCCGTGGTTTTTCCTATTCGTATTCTTATTTCCATTTCTACTCTTATTCGTATACAATAACCTTTTGTTAGCGATATTTGCTCAAGCTAAAGGTTCATCGAACTATCAGCGTCTCTGCGGTTGATTTACTCGTAATTGGGTTCCTTTTTTTTGCATTGCTCTGGCTGTGAAATCTCTTTCCCCTTTTATAGTTGTGATCTTTTATCAGAATCAGAAACAGAATCAGTCAAAGTGGTTATCAATAGTCGAATCAATTCTAAAAAACAGTAATGTTTCTTACCACATCAGTTCGGGCTTTAGTTCATTTAGATGAATCAAAATCGTTTTGCTTATAACAAGGCCATTGACTTTTAGGAGGGGGTCTCAATAAAGATTTTGTTGAAATTTCATTATTAACTTCTACGCACACCTACAGACATACGCTCGTTAGAAGATAATTTCGCAATAACCTGTTCCACAGGTCAGTTACTCTTATTGATGATGTTTTTTTTGTGATTATTGAATGGGATAAAATATGAATTGAAGAAAAGATACTTAAGAATATAGGAAAACACTCACTAGAAAAGCGATTAAGATACGTTAGAACATAGCATACATACATAGGTATTGTAATATATGTATTGGGTTGGCAACTAAGTAATTGCCGATTTCACACATAGATGTCTTTGGCCATATATTTTTAATGGCTTCTGTCAACGACATATGTTTTTCTTTTGACATTTGTTAGCTGTCAACCTTACTTTGCTTTAGAAGTAAATTGCGCGTAGTTTTGTGAAAAGGTATTAGGTCTGTTCATGTACTTTTTGGACTAAATATGTAAAAACTGTCAATTCCAGAGGAGTGGGGATAAAATTCTCTCTCAGAGAAAATTTTTTTTAAAAAGTAAGCGAACGAATTTGAGACTGTTTTGTACAGACAAATGTCTACTGTCTTTATTTTGATTTTTTTTTTTCAAAAAAAACAATTAAAACAAGTTTTCATAAATTTAGCAGTTTTTTTATTCAAAATCTTGAACTTCAGGACGAAAACTTTAAACCTAGACACATCTGAATTAGTTCTTCCGATAATTTATCTTTGTATTGTCTATCTATATGCCATTTCATCTCATTTGCACTTTCATTTCATTTGTCTCAATATATTTTATCTGCTAACACTTTCAAAAAACATTTTTCCAAATTTTTAAACTTTAATTATTAATTGATCTTCTATTCAAATATAATTTATTTTTGCCAAAACGAAGTAAAGAAAATATTCCATTTCAAAGTAAAAACAAACCTAATGACAGTTTCAAATAAAACAAAAAACAGTTTGACAATTTTTACAAATTTGCCCGAACAAAGTTCTTGGACTAAAATGTACAAAAGAGGGGGAATGAATTGCTCTCTCATTTCGCTCTCTTCTGCGAAAAACTTCGAAAAATATGAGTACGCGAACGGATTTTGGACTGTTTTTCGTAGGTTTTCGTAGTTTTGGACAGTACGCGAACAGACCTATTAGTTTGGCGTCAGTTTTAATATGGAGTGCAAAAATGAGCATTTCCGTTATATTTAACTTTTTTATTTCTGTAAAGAAAAGAACGCAGGGTAACCTGCTAAAAAGTTACTTCATGTGTATGGTGAAGAAGCTTAAAAAGAAGACAGTGCAGGAATTGAGAAACAGCAAAAGAAAAAACTTGATATTTGGGTTCCACATGCTTTGAAAGAAATTCATTTAACGAAGTGCATCAACGCTTGCGATTTGCATCTTAGACGCAATGAACTTGACCCTTTTTTGAAACGTATCATCACTGGCGATAAAAAATGAATTGTTTACAGTAACGTCAATCGAAAACGATCATGGTCCAGGCTTGATGAGTCAGCACAATCCACTTCGAAAGCTGATATCCACCAAAAGAAGATATTGCTCTCAATTTGGTGGGATTTTAAAGTTGTGGTGTATTTTGAGCTGCTTCCAAGAAATCAAACGATCAATTCGGATATGTACTATCAAGAACTGGATAGATTATATACAGCGACCAACGAAAAACGATCAAAATTGGTCCATCGAAAAGGTATAATTTTTCAACAGGCCAACGTTAGGCCACATAGATCCTTTGTCACTAGCCAATTGGAGTTTGATTGGGAATTGATGTTACATCCACCATAATGCCCTGACCTTGCTCCTTCAGATTACCATTTATTTCGATCTTTGCAAAACTCGGATGATGATGACGCTGTGAAATCGCACTTGGTTCAGCTTTTAGCCGATAAAGATCAGAAGTTCTACGAACGTGGAATTATGAAGTAGCCAGAAAGATGGCAAAAGTTCATCGAACAAAATGGAAAGTATATCATTGATTAAAGTTTATTCGTTGTATTCAAAAAAATTTGTTTTATATGAAAAAATCGGCAATTACAATACTTAATTGCCAACCTGATAATATCGGCTGCTTTAGGACACATGACTCGCAGAACCTATAGGGAGTACATTTTTGGTATATTGGAGAGAACAGCTATCCTTGCTTAATATTTCGCTTTTTTCGTTTAAGTGATTTTATAGCACGTGAGCCTCTTATTTGAGAATAAAGCTTACCACTACGTTTAACGTTTATTTGTACGTTTTGTGTGTAACAAACGAAGACGATAGGACAAAAAGTTTTAAAAGTCTTGACGCTATTAATATTATCATAAAGAAGAAGCAACAATCGGAAGGAAATTGGAAAATATTTGTTAGGCGGAAATTTGGGCTTTAATCATACTTATTGTCATTGTGTTAGATACGGGGTTATATATGTGGCCATAGCAAGTTTTCCCAGCCACTTGCCAGCAAATGCACAAAAACAAGAGAAGAGGAATGACGAGAAGATCGTACTCGTTGAGCCCAAAAGTTGCTAAGGACTAACCCGAAATTCTAGCGCAAAAATCGTCATAAAAACGATCAAGGCCAATATCGAGAATTATTATTCATACAAAAATGGATATTCATCTGTATATAGCCCTCCGCAATGCAAGATAGGATACGAATATTGCATAAGTCTGTTTGACGCGTTCGAACCGAATTTTGATATCGGCGGCAATTTCAATTCGAAATATTGCTTAAAAAGTCATACCTGCTATTGCACCTGCAGTTTTAGCATTTTAAATATTTTCTTTGTCGTAAAAGGAATGAAAAAAAATTTCAGATGTTAAGGGAAACTTCGTAAGCAGGAATCCACCAGATAAGAAAAAAAAGAACAGTTTTACCAGAAAGCAATAGAGCACGTAAAAATTGGAACTATGTAAGGCTTCTCTGACAAAGAAAATTCAAATTACTCTCCCTAATAGTGACGCATCCGCTAGGGACCAATATACGAGCATGTCAAAGTATGTATTGATGCGTCTAAACCCGGTTACCTATTGAAAAAAGATGGTAATTTAATTTCAGAAGAAGTTCTTGGAATTATCTTTTTGCCTCTATATACTCAGTGACGGCTGCAGTCACGTGGTAACAGATAATTCAGTTGATACGGCAACCACAAAACTCCAAAAAGCTGAAATTTGGAAGTGCAAGATTGAGCAAGGCATTATTGATTGCAAAATACCGATGCAAGGATCATCAATTTTACATTACGATTTAGGACAATAATGAAATCTGTAACCAGAGACATCACCCAAAGTGGATACTGACCCGCTTTAATAGGTGCTGATAGTGGACAGAAGTTTTAAAGATATTTAAAGATTGGGAGTTCGTGTGACGTTATTATTATCGTTCCTGAATATTGTCATATTTTGGGAAATGCATTGCCCGTAGTTGCCTTAGTATAAGGAGACAAAGTTTTCAGACGAAACGAATCTGAATCCGATTTATAGATTTATTTTATATTATCAAATACCTGCAGTGTATGTTCTAATCCTGTTTTTGAAACTCCAGAACATCCTATAGTGATACAAGACGAGGATATTATTATCTACATAGATAGTTAATCAGCCCTTATGGCATTGGAGTTGGTTATAAGAAGATCATAACTGGTCTACACCTACCGCAGAGGCATTATGCACTAAGCAGCGCGTCGGGCTTTGTCGGTATGGAAAGAAACTAAATTGCCAATTTGAGGTGGGCATAGTGCGAAAATTTGTGGCACAAAGTCAGTTTAAGGGCCCAGATGAGGCTCGTCTTTCTTAATAAACTTGAGAATCACTCTGGTGGAGATAATTTACAGTTCTTGAGTGAGTAAGATTTCTTTGAGAACGTAATGCCTTTTTATGGCGCATAGATCCCCGCATTCACATAGTCTACTTCTGCGGTTTCGTTGCCTTCCATAAAAAGTTTTTTGACAATTTCAAGTTTATGTAAGTGACTAGTCTTCTGATATCATCCCTTTTGAAGTTGAAAGGTACTTTGGACTTATTTTGCAAGGGTTTCATAGCTCTATTAGCTTGTCGACGATCCCGTATACTAACCCAATAGGATAGACGCACTTTGTTCTCCTTTGATTATTGAATTTATTGCTGAATTAAGGATGCCACCGAAAGTCTCTGGGCCATTGAACGTATTAGCTGAATCTTTCCTAGCCCGTTCATAGGTTTTTACATTTCCTTCAATAACTTTGTGCCCTGATACCTCCCAGAGTCTGCCCTTGTTTCTTTTAGATAAGTCCTGAAGAATATTGAAGCAATGTACCACAAATTTGGAGTCAAACAGGTTTGAGATTAATGCTTTCAATGCTGATGACTGTCTGGATGTATATGGGTATCTCAAAATAATCAATAATATGTTATCTTAGAAAAGGTTTAAGGTCTGAACATTTGATAAAAATAAAGTTCCACAGGGATCAGATGAGTGTATTTGGGGAATAGTGTCTTGTGAAGCTGTGTAGCAACACTGTCCTGACTGCTTGTGGTCTTGGGTTCTCCCCTACGTAATATGTACTTCCATAATTTTTTTCTTCTACTCTCTACTTAAATATGCAAAAGTTTTGCAGATGTTGCTGGCGCTACATTTATTAACTCCGAAGGAGTTCGATTTGAACTTTATCCGGATAAAGAGGGTTCCATTTTGCATTGCTAACTTTTGGAGTTGCCTAATATACCAATATCTGTTGCGTGGAATTTTTGCTGGATTGATTTCAAGTGAGTCAACAGAACCGTCTGTGACATGAGCCATCTTCCATTTCTGTATATTTATAGGGGGTATGGTTATGAAGTGCTTAGTTGACAGGTATTTACCACGTTAATAAAGCCACTGATATTTTACAGCTTGCCGTCAGTAACTGCACAATTTGCCAATTAAGCTCATTTACCACCAAATTCTAATGCAGACAAGGCAGAACATTACCTTCAGGTGTCTCGCCAATGACAAATTACTGAGCTGAGGTGTTGCCCGGACTCGCTTATTCAGTTAGTTTATCGGTAATTACATGTGTATGTGCAGATAGTGTGGAGCAAAAGTGCAAATAAAAGTTGGTTAAAATACAACATCGGCATCAGTAGACAATACGAGTTTGTCTCATCAAAACAATGCGTGAACTGGTCATCATCCGTCATTGCGATGGCCAAAATCAATGCGCCTTACTAACAACGAATCATTAGTCGCAACTTAAAAAAGGTGTCGACTTGAATATTAATACACTCTCTCGGATTATTTTTTATTTCCGAATTTGAAAAAAATACTCGGTGGTAAAAGATTTGCCAACAGTAAGAAGGTGGAGTCTGCGGTTGATGGCAATTTTAAAGAGCTCGACGATTCTTACTATAAACAGGGTATCGAAGGTATTGAACATCGCTGAGAAAAAGGAGACTACTTAGAAAAATAAAGAAATTTTTTCCCAATTTTTTTTTGGTTTTCCTTGTTAGGTGCGGTACTTCTGGGACTTCGTAACAGTTGCTACAATAGCAAAGAGTAAACTACTACCTCACATGGATCACTTTCTTCTATAGAAGTCAAGTTTTTAAGAAAGATAAATGCCCACACAACTATTTTAAAGATTTACCAACTCGCTTTCATTGGTATGATAAATTTTCCTAATCTTTTTTGAGGCTTTTTGTAAACAAATCAAACGCCTTTACCGGCATCAATCTAAACAAAAGTTTTGCGTCAGCTTACTATTAATCAAAGCTCTTGAAAACATTCAACATGTAACATTTAAAAAAAAACTATTTTTCTCACAGTCTTATATTGTTGGACTTTCAAAATCACAATGCAGTCCATTAATTTTCGCCTGCTGTTGTTCAAGGCAAAATACCTTCATCCAAAAAAGACATACAAAACAATCTCACATTTATTAATCCAATTCCTGCTTACCCAAATGGCTCGAATTAATTTTTTAATTTTTTTTTCCACACACCCATTGATAAAAACGCTCGTCTCGAACGTGCTTAAAATTCAATTACCCGATCAATCAAAGTGTGTTGCAGAGATAGAGATTCCTCTATATGCTGGCAAGGGGACTGAAAACTGAGGACTGTCTGTCCGCGCTAACTCACGAGTTGTCTTCCCGCATGTAACGTATTTTGTGCGTATTAGCTGCGCTTGCACAATTATGAAACCTTATGCCTCCATGCTTTCCATAATGATTGGGCAGAGTCGTCGTCGATCAATGATATGAACGAAACCCTAGAGACACTTCAAACTTCACAACTTCCATCTTCAGCTTCAACCTCAAAGTTTTACCTCATCTACCATTCACATTTGGCCATTGTGTTCTACTGATAAAGGAAAATCCAAAATTGGGAATGATTTTCAGAGACCGGAAACACTTGAAAAGAGACGCAACCCACAACGCGCAACGACAACTTAGGTACATAAAAACAAAAATAAAAAATTATAATAGTCTCCGCCAGTAGAACTGTCGTCACAGTGATGTCGATGTTGGAGTCGCCCGTCTGCCCCGTCATCAAAGCAATCGAGTGCACAGAAACTTCTGATGTCTGATCAAATCATAAACTCAAAAATTATGCTCCTTTATAAGTATATATCGAATTCCACTCGAGTGGATTCTCCAGTCTCCTGAAATTCAAGAATTCAAATTGCGAAAATATTCCAAAAACTCAGCTCGCTTTTGTTCGATATCGGTTTAGTTGCATTGGGTTGGGAAAAGGTCAAGAAACGGAAATTACATTCATTCTAAGCAAAATGTTTGCGTTTTGGGTTTGGTTTTGGATATTTCTTATTTCCACGTGATTGCACCACCACCGGGCTGGTACGAGCATTTGAATCTTTTTGTTCTAATTCAGACCCAGATAAATGCATGTGAATCTATTTTTTTGTTTTCTTTCGCCTGATTCAAATGAAATAAATATTTAGGGCTCTATCATGTCGGAGAGATACAAACAAGAATTCATCGCTTCAAGTGGGTCAATTTGTATCTAGTCGGGCGTACGAGTTTACTGAGCTTAGAACGAAATAAAGGGAAATTTGGTTTCGGACAGAAATGTGGAAGTCAGAGGCTGGCATAACCTTGCTCCAGATAAGCCGTGCGTGGTAAATGCGATAACAATTCTCTGAAATTCGAAAATAAGTGGAATGTCGATGACTGGATGTTTATAGTCACAGTATCCGCTGTTATGGTTTTAATTAGCCTGAATAAGTTATAAGCGGATGATAAATTTAATTTGGATATACGAGTATACTCGTACATACATTTGGATGCAGTATAAAGAAAAATATATGGTTTTGCCTAATTTTAAGTTTAAGGAGGGAGCAGTTCCTTCAGCAGTTGAAATCGGAAACTATAAGGTTTGAGTTGACCTTCCACAGGATATGGGAGAGAGAGAACCATAAGATATTGATCGGTACATAGTACAGGCTAGGACATCGTAAATTACTAGATGGTGTTAAGGGAAATGAAGCTGTAAATAGATAAGCTACCGACAGAACCATTGAGGGGTCGATGATTGCAGGGTGTCTTGATAGATAAGTAAGATAAACGTGTCGTTTCAGGGTAGGTGTCGATGATCATGGAAAACAACTCTAAATCTGTTCTCAGTCTGACTCAAGCAAATAGGCGGACGAAGCCAGTGTGGATGGATCTGTTCTTCTTCTCAATTCTTTGGACTACTGTTCAATAAATCCAAGTCGTGAATTGGCTTTAAAGATTGTCTTGTCACTATATAGGTGGAAATTTACCTCTAATAGGCGGACACTCCTCTTAGACGGACATTTTCTCGTTAACCATTGTTTTTCAATTCTTTTTCGAACATTTTTACCTCTCTTAAACGGATCCTCTTTTAACCTAACGCGGACAACATATTTTTAAAAATTGTGAAAAGGAACCTCTCTTATCCGGACGCGGACCACTACGTGAAACACTAAAATACGTTATAAAATACATGTATGTACGTAGAAACAAAACAAATTAAATTGGGGATTTCCCCGAATGATATATTTGCGGTTTTGAAATGTGTTGACAAGAGGCTAAGTAATGTTGTCTTTTTATTTTGCGTTATTTTTATGTCCTATGTAAAATTTGCGTGTACATAACGGTTAACGAGAAAATACCGTCTAAGAGGAGTGTCCGCCTATTAGAGGTGTCCGTTAGGAGAGTTTTCATTGTATTTATGTACCAATCATGAAAAAAAAATTTCGTTTGTTAAATATATTTAAAAACTTTAATCAAATATAAAATCGTACTATTTACTAATTAATTGAATCTCTTAAATTAATAAATTAATTAGAAAAAAAATGGAGAAATGGAGCAGACAAAAAATACCCGATGGCCGCTGTCCGCCCGAGAGAGTTCTCACTGTATGAGTATATGTGAATCGTAGTGAAGTTAAAGTCGAGGTGAAGGTTGGTTGTACTAACATGATGAGATTGTAATTTTGCCATTTTAAACTCTAAAAAAATTGCTGAGCAATCAAACAGAGAGTAACGTCTAATGGGCAGTCAAAGAGGAAACGGAGACGTGGGGCAAACGCACGGCAAAGAGACGGTAAGTGCTGTTGGAAGCGCTAGTGCGAAAACTCCCACTCCCCCAGTGGCGACGGGGAAAAGAAACACGTTGGTGGAAGTGACACGCACTGAAACTAACCAACAGCTCGCTCGCGGCGCGCTCTTCTTCTGTCCCGACCAGGGTCACAAAAGAGAAAGAAAGTTTCGGGCACTCCTTCTGTCGCTGGATCTCTCCGCGCAATATGCCCAGATGAAACCGGTGATGCTAACAACAAAGGCTGCAGTTCCAGTGGACAGAAATTGCAAAAAGCGGTCCATGTCCGGTCTACAACCAGCAAAGGTAGCAGCTCTGGTCGACTGAAGCCGGCTAGTGCATTGAAATCTCAGCTGAGAAACAATTCAAATGGGGCTTTTCCAGCGCACAGAATCCGGTTGAAACCGGGGCTGCAACCAGCACAATTACAGTTACGTCAATATCTCCTCTCTCGGCCTTCGAATTGGTAAGGCTGGCAATGATAATAGAATGAACGACGCGGAGTTCAAACACTGTGCCGATCAGCTGTGGAAGCTACCCAAATCAGAGAACGTTTGCATTGAAATGGATATGGAAAACGGAATTCTTATAGTGAAGACGCAGAAAACTTTTGAATGATTCAACATATCTATGCCGAAAATTCCACCCGTGAAAACTCGTGGTCAAACAACCTAAATTGACGCGCGCCATCTTCTAGATTGCGTGGCAACTCAGGGAAACGGGGGATGTGCTGATGCGTCTTGATACCCAGAACCCTGGACTCGACACCGAAAAGAGGAAACTCAACTCTCACAAGGAGAGAATTCATCGGGACAACAAAGACGGCTCTTCTCTTTTCTTAGGCGAAACTTTTGTCGAGACCATCAATCTAGGTATGACTCACGTCCCTATCTATACCTTGGAAGTGTTAATTTCCACTTTGTTTCCAAATGAGTGCAGATAAGAGACGACCACCCCAGTACTCATCTATTTTGTGTACTCAGATCAACATTCCAAGTTTGCTATTGCATCTCTATGTAGGTCGCTTTCAGTGTTGAATACGCATCTGTGGTTTCAGATGTTTAAGGGATTTCACACCACTCTATGACGAGCGGTGGGAAAGACCGAGAACTTGTCTTTATGTGCCGAACTCACTCATCTACACAAGTAATCGACTTAATGTTATGCAACAACATATTACTGGCTGGAAAGTAATAAAGGTGATCTCCATGTCAGAATATAGGTACATCGAATTCAGAATCGAAAGTGAGGTCTCGATCTTGTTGAAGAGGAGGAATCCGCAGAAAACCAACTGGACACGATTTAAGAAGGAGCTCGACAAGGCCAACAGTGCTCCCCCTAAGTTCAGAACAAAAGTAATGCTAGAAGAAGCTGTTCAGATCGCCCGTCCCTTGCTGGATAGCAGGTTTGCAGTGTCTTCCTATAGAAACGAGAAGACTTCTAAACAGTCCACTTAAGACTAATTTTGAGGAAGACTGGAATGAGAATGAGAGAATCTGATGGAACCTGATAAAGCAAAGGCTCTCCGTCTTATGCTTGAGGCTCACTTCCCAGGTAACCTAATCAGAACCCTATCAGCGAAGCAGCTATGCTAGTGACCTGAATAACTGGTATATCTCATCGGTTGTGGTGACGGATGTTTTTTTTTTTTTTTTTTTTTATAAAAGGAACTTAACACTTAAGTGGGTATGAATACACTTAAAGTGCCCGAGCACGTGTTAAGTTTTTTTGGAAAATGGGATAGAGAGAGAAAGAAAGATGTTTGGGCTCAGTGCTTAATTCGCTCCATGGGTGGCATCCAACATTTAATGGGGAGACTAAATTCTTAGTGGAGGTTGGCTTGTTGTTGATTTCTAGTCAACTACTCATCTTACTTGATTTTCGTTAACTGCAAAAAAGGAATATATATTTCGGGCGAAGCTGGGATTCGAACACTTCCGATTTGGAAGCCAGTCCATGATGTAGCTCTACTGTCTGTTGGATCGTGTCTAGCGACTGTCTGTTCTAAAGCGCAGGCAGCCCTAGACGTGATCGACATTTAGTACACTAGAAATGGGCTTTCAGTCAATCCTATCAAAACTGAGGTTGTTCTCTTTACGAGAAGGAGGAAGCTCTCTGATCTGATTCATCTAGTGCTTAAAGTTATCACCAATTCTTCAAAGAAACTAAGTATTTGGGTGACATCCTTGATAACAAACTTCTATGGGCTAAACATGTTACGTCGGAGACCTCTAAGGCGCTATCTGTCACCAAGGATCAGGATCTACACAGCTATGATAAGGCCAATTATATCCTATGCGTCAGTTGTCTGGTGGATTACGAGTAAGCTCTCACGTAAATATGTTATTGCTGTTTTTACCAAACTCCAAAGAACGACCTATCTCGTCTGCATGAGGGCTTTCCCTAGCACAGCTGCCTCCGCTCTAGACGCATTGAGGAATCTACCTCCCCTTGATGGCATGGGCTGCACTTTCAAAGCCATCTTCCGTTTAAAAAGAAGTGGTTTTTGGTACAACACGCACTGGAGCTTTAATGACCTTACGCGCTGACTGCCCTATGACTCTTATAAAATAAGCTTATAAATAAGCTAAATCTAAGCCTCTCTGTCCGTCTTCCAAATCACTGTAGCATGTTCCAGGCGGAAATTTTGTCGATTAAAGAAGCTCTGTCCTGGCTGAAGAAAAACGTAATATCTGTAAAGGATATCCGCATATTTTCGGATAGTCAGGCCGCCATCAAGTCCCTGGACTCGGTCTCATTATATTCTAAAACTGCCCTTGAATGCCGATCTTCTCTCATGGAGATGGCAGAGCAGTTCAACATTAACCTTTGTTGGGTGCCGGGCCATAGAGACTGCAGAGCCGATGAATTCGCCAAAATTGGAACCAATCTATCTATTCTACGGAAAGAGGTAGTATAGGTATACCAATCGCTACGTGCAAGCAAATACTAAAGCTGGATGCCAATAAAAGAACAGACCTTAGGTGGACTGCTGGGCAAACATGTCTAGCGACCAAACAGATCTGGCCAAAGCTGGATCTGAATCGCTCTAAGTGTCTGATCCTTTTAAATAGGAAACATCTCAGCGGCATAATAGGTGTCATTATTGGACACTGCCTCATAGGCAAGCACGCAAGAAGACTTGGCGCTTTTACAAATGATTTCTGTAGAAGCTGCATGGACGAGGAAGAGGAGGAGACAATCCTCCACCTACTCTGCACATGTCCAGCTCTCTCCCAGAGAAGAAAGCTTCATCTAGGAGCTTTCTTCTACAACGTCCTAAACGATCTAGAAAACATAGACGTTAATAGTCTCCTACGCTTTATTATAAGCTCAAACTGGTTCCATTAGTTAGAGGATCATAGATCCACGTGGCATCACAATGCGCCAATAGGCCTAAGTGGGTTTGTATTTCCAACAGCCGCTCTTACCTCACCTAATCTAACCTAACCTGACGGTGTAAAGGAATTGCGCAATATTCATGCTGAAGAGATTACCTGCTCGACAGATTCTCACTTCACCCATTTAGCATGGATTAATACCCCACGTAAGGAAGGTGGTCTTGGATCCTTGGATATTCCCTTCCTCGCTGATAAGTCGATGAAAATTACCCGTGATTATGGTGTTTTGGACAAGGAGTCAGGAGTCAAGGAGTCGATGAAACTGTAGAGGTTTTCCAATTCACCGATGAGCATGGTGAAGTCTGTCCAGCCAAGTGGAAGCCAGGCAACAAGACAATGGTTGCTGATCCATTGAACTCAAAGGAATATTTCTATCCCGTCAACTAAGAGAACGCTTTACACAAAGAATCGCCGTTCACAAATTATAGTTTCCATGAAGGTGTCGAACGCAAGCATAGCTGGGCAATCGCGAGCTAAACTAAATGTAAACTCCAATTTATTTTATTAGTTTGTTCCATTTTTTTCTTTTTCTTTTTCTTTTTATTTATGAATAAAATGTAAACTGTACATCCGACATCTGAACTATGTATTGTTGCGGAAAAACTACGAAATCGACTTTCTCTGTGTCCAAGACTGATCTGAGCCAAGAAAGAAATGCAGGCGGGTCCTCACGATATAGGTTGCGGCGTTAGATTTCTCTCCTCGTTAGGTCCCAATGGGATCACGGGAAATTAAATCGCCGATGAACTTGCCAAGCAAGGCTCAGAGTTTGCAGGACCCGAACTCGATTAAGGCTTCCATTGACAGTTGTGTTTCATGTGAGCACAGCTGCAGATGGCATGACTCCGCAGGTTGCAGGCAGACCAAGCGAATGCCTCCCGACATCTCTAGGAAGTCAACCGCCTTCCTGTTGTCCCTCAGTAAGAAAGACTGCAGGCTACATACTGCGTCGAGACGGGGCACTACACTTTTGCTAAACATTTGAGCATAAGTGATACGACAGAAAAAAAAATGTTTAAAGACTCTTATGATCGTTTATAGTTAAGAGAAGAAGAAGAGGACTAGGTGGCTGGCTTGTCAAACTCCACACTTACCACCTGAGAGATCGAAGAACATGAATTAAACGAGGTTTGTAGTAATCAATCTACCTTGTAGAAAGTCTTGTTGACTAGGCAAAATAAGCTTAATCCTTCATCTAAAATACTTCCGAAAAGTTTGGGTATATAAGAAAACTCAGCAACATAATGATAATTGAATTATTTCAAACCTGAAAAATGTCTACTTGTCTGAAATATTTAGAAAAGAGTTAGATCAAGGTGGAGGTTTTTCTCTCTGTTTAAGGATTATGGTGGGACATCACCTGTGATCTGCATCAAAAGTTTGAAAAATGGCCAGCGAAGAAATTGAGTATGTAACTGAAGTATGAGGAATCTGGTCTGAATGATATACGATTGTTCAAAAAATGTTACAAAAGAAGTATGCAGAGTGGTTGATGTTTTGTTTTTTACACATGAATTGAAAGCAAGACTCAAGCTCGTTTACTCCGCAATTTATATAATAGCTATTGCTGGTAGAGAGAGAGAGAGAGATAAAGTATTGTGAAATGAAGGTAAATAGCAAGATGGTTAGAATAGTCACAAAAAGTATCTATCTGCAGATCAGCCACCCACCCTTTCTTTTATTTTGTGAGAAGCGAAGTCTTCGATTCCTTTCACGCGTTAACTGCCTGAAGTAAAACCTGTTTGCAAAATTTATTATTCGCTAGATCTCAAAGTTGATGTTACTGTCGTTGTTAATTATGGATCCAAGTTAGCTCACAGTAACGTATTGGCCTATACTAATTGTTTGTTGACACAAGGTTATTTCCCTACTAGAAACACTTGAGTTGATTTTTTTCTCAAGTTTCTAAAATCTGGCTGTATTGAAGCCGACAGTGTCAAAGTCATCGGGCCGCACGAGAAGCATGGCACATGAAATGGCGATGTCTGCATTACAGATTATGATTAAGTTACTAGTAAATACTCATAAGACGCATGATAAAGAATAATTTATGAAACTTTATTTCAAATAATACAAAACGATTTTAGGCAATTTTCACTGCGTTGGTGTAATTGCTTTGCAAGAAAACAGATTCCCTCTTATCGTTTATAGTCCTGTTGAATGAGACTTTACAATCGACTAATCTGTGGTGAATGACGACCTACTTTACTATTTTATTCTTCTCCAGGGTATGGCGCAATTTGAGTATCTGGTTAATGGTAGACTTACCAGATGTAAAGCCATACTGCTGACCTCGACCGCCTTCAGACATTCACAAAATGCACTAAGCTAGATTTGAACAGCTCGTTGGCAGGTTATAAGCGTCGACGGCTTTGCTGGTTTTCAGCTGGACAGTGGTTTTTAAGATCCTCCATAATAAGCTGGCGCAACATTAAAAAACTTATCGTCAGCTACTGGGATCATATTTTCTATCAGCGTAATTACAGCCGCCAATACCATTTAACAGTTTCGCAAAGTGGTTCTTCTATTTCGTCACTACTCTGTATTACAATAGTTTAAATAATTTTCTAGTTTCGTTCTCAGCAGCAAATATTTCGATTTCTTCGATTGTATTCTTTGTATTCTCAGTATATCGTTCATTAATAGCTCGTCCAACAACTGACCGTGTGGTGGTTTGCTATGCTGCATCTTTCAATGAAGTAACGTCGCAACATTCTTGGTGGTACCACGGTTTCTTTTTTTTTTTTTTTGAATGGGGCTAGAAGCAAATCAGTTCTTCGGCAGAAGTTCGAATAAGACATTAAATATGCGTCCACTTCGTGTATACCGTCAAGTGAAGGGAGCAGCGAAGTATATTGGGCTGTCTATTTTCAATACATTATCTGATGTTGTATATAACTATCCAGACACTGTACAATAAGGCTGTGTTTCGATTAAGTGAAAAGTGAAAAGGGTCGTTTTGAATTCAGCTTTTGGGCAACCACCGTATATTTCATGCTCGCAGCCTTAATATGAACATTCCTGATTTTCGACTGCTTTTGATTAGCATTCTTTGAGGGAACCGGTCCTATTTTTGATGACTCGGTCCAATATGTACGGTGTTACTCCGGCAATAGCGTGTCGAATGACAACCTCGAGCTCGTCCAAAGTGGTTGGCTTGTTAGCATAGACTAAGGCCTTGACGTAGCCTACTTGGTATTAGGCTCAAAGTTAGGATATTTTTGCACCCTTACGTAAGATGGTACAATTGTCCTCAGGGGTCTGCGAAAAAACCGTGCGCTGTGATTTTTCTAACTTTTGTTTCTACGTAGGTTGCTATTTAAGTTTTAAGAAAAAGAAGTAAGAACAAGTATTTATCATCGAAAACTGTTTACTCTCCATGAGCACGTTTGAACCAATTCGAAATACTTTTTCCTCTCCGAACGAAATGACACCAAAACGTGCGTTTTAAACGCATCAACCGCTTCTTAGACATCGAAAAACTTTGACCTCGCAATTTATTTTTGATGTGCGGGAATAAAAATAAGTCATTGGGTGCCAAATCAGAGCTGTACGGAGGATGACCCATCAATTCGTTGTTTTAAGCGCTCAATAAGTCTCTTGTTTGAGCTGCTCTCAATTTTTATTTACTTTGGGTCTTAGTGACGACAACATATGCAGAAGTAATGAAGGTGAAGACTCACGGAAGGATACCCTCCACTTTTTATGACATTGCTCCAGCCTTAGCAATCTGAGGAAGAGAAATTTGAAATGAACTTACCTTTTTATATTTTTTATAGAAAATATAAATTTATACACGAAAGACGAAGTGTCAAGTCAAGGGCCAATCGACTATAAGTGAAATAAACAAACAATAAAATAAACAATATTTAAATAACAACCAAATAAACAACAAATATAGTAGATGTCCGACCTGATCAGTTCTAGAAAGGATAAGGAAACATCTAGACTTAATGCTCGATGTTGAACAAACATGCTCTGGGGTTCATTACACGTATTACCATCTAGTGTTTATTAAGTCTCGCTCTGTCCCCTTTCACTATCGACAATTGATAACTTTCACCCACCACTTCTTCTTTCTATTTTCCACCACTCTCCTTTCCGCCCCACCCCATCTGCAGCTACCACTTCTTACGACTTTCATAAAGCGAATTTCCGCAAAATTAACACATATCTTAGTAAGTGTTCTTTTGATTTCGCCAATATGCCCCTAAAAAGTGCTCTCTCTATTTTCTACAGAGAATTACTTAATTCTATTTCTCTCTATGTCTCCCCTTTTCGCGTAATAGGACCTCTTCTACGAGCCCCCCGTGGTGTAATCGTAAACTTTGCTCTTTACGTAACAAAAGAAACAAATTATGGACAGTTTTCCTCCGGTCCAACTCTTTTGTTGACTATTCAAACTATCTCGGGTCATACCTTCAATTCGCCCAGCTCTATAAGTTTCTCTATCAGCGATACCTTGATAGTGCGCAATCAAGGCTTATAAATGATCCTAAGTCTTTCTGCCAATTCGTTAATTACAAAAAAAAATCCGACGGTTTTCCTCTATCCCTCTCATACGAAAATATATCATCAACTGATCCGCATACCATAGCTAACTTTTTTGCTACTTTTTTTAAGCAATCTTTTGCCGATAATTCCTTCGTACCGGATCCCTCTTATTTCAAATACCTACTTAACTTCCCTATTGGCCCCACTATTTCTCATAGCTTTGATCATACAGTAATAGAAAACAAATTACAACAACTTAATGATGAATACTTACCCGGCCCAGATGGCCTTCCATCCATATTTCTTAAAAAGTGTTCCTCAACTCTTTCACGCCCCCTTGCTAATCTCTTCCGATTATCGCTCTCTCAAGGTGAATTTCCACAGATATGGAAGTCCTCTTTCATAACACCCATACACAAAAAGGGATTAAAGAGCGAAGTCACTAAGTACCGCCCTATAGCTAAACTTTCCCATATACCCAAACTCCTCGAAAGTATTTTGCATGAAGCCTTAAGCTTCCAGTGTAAATCTTTTATTTCCCCCAATCAACACGGCTTTCTGAAGGGTAGATCAACTACCACTAACATCGTAGAATTCGTGTCCTCTGTTCTCTCAGCCTTAGAAAATGGTAAAGAAGTTGACGTTATAACAACTGATTTCAGTAAAGCTTTTGACAAGATACTCGTATCTCATAAACTAATCCTGTTCAAATTGTCCGTCCTGGGCTTTGAACCCATTTTGCTTAAATGGATATCTTCTTACCTGGATAATCGTTTTTATAATGTTCGTTTCAGATCTGTCCTATCGGCCCCTTTCTTGGCCACTTCAGGTGTTCCTCAAGGTAGTCACCTAGGTCCACTCCTCTTCATCCTAACTATTAACGACCTTCAAAGGCTCATTCAACACTCAACACTTTCTCTCTATGCTGACGATATCAATTTTTAAACCCATTTCCTCACAACAAGACTCCACCCTCCTTCAAATAGATCTAAATAGTTTTTCCACCTGGTGCATCAAGAACTGCTTAAAACTCAGTGTCTCCAAATCTCAATCGATTACTTTCTCACGTAAGTGCAAGAAGTCTCCTCAACGAATTTACCATCTCGACGGCCAACCTATACCCCTTGTTGAATCTATCCGCGACCTTGGTATATTATGCGACAGGCAGCTTAATTTCCGCTCGCATATTGATGAGATAATTTCTAAAGCAAACTCATCACTCGGCTTCGTTAAAAGATGGTCCAAAGAATTCTGCAACCCGTACGTGACTAGATCACTATACACAACTTACGTTCGCCCCCATCTCGAGTACGCTAGCCAAGCGTGGTGTCCCTTTCAACGAGTTCATGTATCTCGTATTGAGAGGATCCAGCGTCGTTTTCTTCGATTTGCTCTTCGAGGTCTACACTGGAACGATCCTCTAATCTTACCTCCCTATCGAGACCGTCTCAAACTCATTAACCTGAATACCCTTGAGGAACGAAGGGACGCAGCAGACATTTTGTTCATTCACCGACTCCTCTCAGGCTCCGTCGATTGCATGCCTCTTTGCAACTCCATTTTCTTTAACACTAACCCTCGTAATCTACGTTCCACCCGTCTCTTTTATCTACCTATCCACCTCACCACATATGGCTCTAACGAACCAATCTCCCGTATGCTGCGTAAGGTAAACTCCAACCTTTCCGTTTTCGATTTTAATCGCAGCACACTTTCCCTCAAATTCGATCTCCTTCACCATCCTTAGCTTTAAGCCCTAGTATTAGTTTAAGTCTTAGTTTTTAAGCTTGTATTAAGCATAATAAATGGGGGCGTTAGCCCCCACCAAAATTAAAAGTGTTTAAATGCCATCGATTATATGGACCGAGATTTTATTTGTGGAAAGCGACGTTTCGGGAGAAATCCAAAATAATCGGTATAATCTCAATTAAATTATTAATTATAGTGGATGGAATACTCTCCCACTCATTCTTCACAGCTACAAAAAGAGCGCTTATTGAAGTGTGCTTTTTTTGGCCAACCTTCCTTTTTAGAATGGCCCACAAATTCTCAATCGGGTTGAGGTCAGGCGATTGATACGGCCACTCTAACACACAAATGTTTTTTGCCGTAAACCACTCTTTAAGCAGATTCGAGGAATGTTTGGGGTCATTATCCTGCAGCATTACTGTTTCCAGAATATCTCTGTACTGGAAACGGTCCATTATTCCGTTGATCTTATGTACAGGGCCACAACCTGCACCAGAAAAACAGCCCCAAATCATCACGGAATCCCCACCATGCTTTAATGTAGTCAGAACGTTTTGTGGCTTAAAACGTGAACCCTTTTTGCGTCTTACTGTGGGTGCACCGTCGGAATAAAACAAATTAAATTTGCTCTCATCGCTGAAAAGCACTGTCTTCCATTTGTCAACTGACCGATTTAGATGATTTTGTGCAAATTCAACCCTAATAGAAAGGTTAATTTAAGTATTTGATAATCTTTCCCAAATGTAGTATTTGCATTACCTTTTAAGACGGTGCTTAGCAGAGAGGAGTGGCTTTTTTGCTGTCCGAAAAGAATGAAGACCGACTTCTTTTAAACGCTTTCTAACAGTACTTGCGTCAACAGGAAGATTAAGCTGGGTCATTAGAGACGCAGAGGACACAAAAGGATCTTTTAAAACCATACGCTGTATACGCCTGTCAGTTTTCGGTGTTGTTTTCCGTGGGCGTCCGCCACCATTTACGATTTCTATTGGTTTTCCATTTCTAAACTTTTTAACTAAATCGTTAATTGAGGTCGGAATTTTATATTTCGCAGCTATTGCTGTTTGCTTTAATCCGGCTTTAAAGTCCTCTACAATTTGATTTTTTTATAAAATTACTATATCGTGTTTTTGCCATTTTTAGTATATACGAATCGTTTGAAAATCGCGCGTAATCTTCTTTCTAGATCTTCTTCTGCAAAAATGTAACTCAAATGACAGCAGAAACCGTTATCAGAAAGACGAAATTTAGTGCTCTAAAAAAATCCGGTTAGTTTTGCACAAGCATGTTATTAAGATCTTTCTTATTTTTTAATATAACATTTGCATGTAAAGGTGCATTTAATTTTTTTATACGATTATTAAATTAAGATGGAAACTGTTTTTAAAAATACAAAAAAATATTACCAAAGTGCCATTTCCCATCACTTTTTAGCTAACGAACATATTTGAGAAAAAAATCCGGAATGTTTTGCACAACACTGTAAGTAACAAAGCTGATAAACTCCTTGTTCTGCATAATGGTATCGTAGGACTAACGAGAATGAGTTGGATTTAACCAGGTTATATCCAACGCGTAACATGTTTAGACCTGGCCAGATTTCCGACGAATCCGCAATGGGGCTATATATTGTAGATCACATTCTACAGCGGGAAAATGATTCCTTTATTAAATGCCCTATACAGTTAACCCACTCACCCAGTGAGACAGAAGAGTTTCCGATTAAAACAATCGTGTACAATAGTAAACACTCACATGGTATTTGGAAAGATCTTAAGATTCTCATAAGTACTATGTTTCAAAGATGTAAAAGTTTTAAATAACGTACAGGAAAGATGATTTACACTCTCGTCGCACGTTAAATTTAAGCTGCTTACATAATCATTGTTTTCTTAATTACACTAGAGTCCATAAATGAAAAATCTAACTACTATACGATTGCATAAGTCTTTACACTGTTTAGTAATGATCATATACACGGACTTAACCCCGCATAAATCAGATAAACTCGAAAAAATCTCTTCTCTTCAAAAGCATATTTCAGAAGAACATACTCTTGAGATACAAGTATTATATAAACAAACAGTGCGGCGCTTTAATTACGTGATTACAGTGGATCTTAACGATTCAATTGTATGTTAGTACACTCGGTACTATGCTCTTATAACTTACAACAACAATTATAATCAATTTCTTGCTCACGGTTTCAGTTTATTATTCTTCCCCAACCAATCTTGAGATTTTTTTTTATTTTTCTTTTTTGAATGTGTGGAATCACTTGAATCACTGTCATGCATTTTGCTTAATTAAATTAATGAACGCAGGAATGGAAGGCAATGACAACTAACCAACACAAGCAAATAGTAGTCGAAGAAAGGGTGAGGAGACAGACACTGTTCAGTCAGTTACTGAAGGATAGGTCAGAAGTCAAAGAACAGTCTCAGATTGATAAGAGCCCTTCGATTTAATTTAATTGAATTAAACACCAACTTTGAAAAATGCATGAGACTGACCCTTTGTTAAACGAATACGAATGTGAAGACATCTGAAATATTTTTGAATGGATGACTCTGGTTGAATATTTTTTAAAGGTCAAGACTCACAATAAATGAAGGTCATCAATTGGATTTCCTGCCTTTGAAAAAGCGAAACCCAGAAGAAGAGAAAAACACATTAAATAAATGCACCACAGTAGTCACAGCACATGCGAGTACTCATGAATATGCATGCTGTATTGGATTTCCCCTTAATTTTGGGAATTTTCGGACAACCGAGTAATACACCATTCCGGATGCAATACCGCCCACGATCATGACGGTATTTGTTCCCCAATTAAACGTGATTTAAATTTAAAAACAGGCACAAACAGCTGGAAGGCCGAATGCATTCGAATTCATGTTAAGATCAGTGTTTCGGGCCCAATATATCAGTTCAGTTCATTTCATTTACAAGTTACATTACCCTCTGTTTTGATAAGAAGTCTATGATTATTATTTGAGGGTAGAAGTAGACATAAATCTCCGATGCAAACGATGCAACAGATATGTAATCGTAAGATAATTTTTTTGTAAGTTGTCAATGTGACACCTGGGGCAACTATCTGATAATAAAACTTTTAATAGAGTGGGTCAATGTACTTAACTCAACAATAAATGGAGACATTTTACATTTTTTAATCAAAACTCTTCTTAATTATGAAGTTAAGGCTTAAGTCAAGCACCGTGAAGCATTCGATTGCTAACGCGAGCAAGGGACCGCTTTAGATCATAAGCGTAATCAGTGCACTATGAACTACCCTTATGATAATTTACCCAGTCTGTTCGCCACACTAAGTTTCACCTCTAATTGATGGTCAACACACTCACGTGCTTTAAAAAAAGCGTTGTTGCCTAAAAGTTGAATCTGGGATGCAGTAATATCTAATAAGACTACCCGAAATCTGTATGCATGATCGGATTCCGATGTCTGGAGCCTATTGGTAGGGCAAAATAAAAGTTCTAGATCTAGTTACATATTCATGTATACCAGCGCACTCCAATGAACAGAGCGGTGTTCATAGATGAACTGACATAAATGGATAACGTTCCAGGTTTTGGCCGTCCCCAAAATCGCTTTCCACTGATTGCCTGGATCCGTGTGACCCTGTCTGTGAATACATGTGAATTGTCAACAAATGTCGATCCCCACCCTCCCCCACATATTTTACACAAAAACGTCGTCCATATTACCCACGTATAGGAATCTTTCGTGTAAATTGCTGTTATTCTAGCGAATTCTAGAAGTTTACAGGGTTGAACGAGTGATGGTACTCGTGATTCGCTTACAGTGCATTTGTTTAAAGTATTGCCAAAGTATTAGTAGAGTTTTTCATCTATGGATATTAATTCATCTACGGAGTGTAATAGTATAATAGTATTGTATATTATACTCGTAGTATTGTGTAATGGAATAAAGCGTGCGTACATAGGAATAACTTAATCCGGCTGGGTCTTCTTTCGCAAGTGGGAGGAGTTATCCCGAGTAAAATCTAGTTAGAGCGTCATGATAACCGGAGGCGACCAAAATGATTTTTTAACAAATAGATTGCAAATTGCAAGCTGCAACGTCGTCGTAAGCACAATAGTAAGCAAAAGTTTTGAACTATTGTAGAAAACGTATTACAGCAACTTTAAATCGATGTGATATGCGTCGAAGAATTGATTGAGGTTAGTTAAGGAATGAGAAATTCAAAGGGAGAAGATATATAGTTTAGGTTATGAATAAGTCGTACTAAAACGAAATATCTGCATTGAATTTTTTTCAACCAAACCCAACTCCTGACTTCTATTTAGGAGTCATCGCGTGAAAGGTGCTGTTAACCACCAAGGAAATTGCTATGTCGATGCCGCACCTAGTGTCAGTGTGGGGTGATTTAAATGGTGTAAAAACTCAATGCCGCTTAAACTTAACGGTTTGTTTTGCACGGCTTTAACCTACATATCGCAGTGTTGGATGAGGTATGAGAAATATCAACTAAAAATAACTATGATGGAAATGAAAATGTTACGAATGCCAAAGGGTGAAACAAAACGTGATTTTATAAGATCACACGTATTCGCGGAAGTCTTCTCAATAAGAATCCTATGTTGGACAAACTTCAGGTTAAGCAAATCAGTTGGTTTTGCTATGTTCAACGAAGGCAGAAGAGCCCGGACGAAAAATAATTAGATCATGCAAATGCGAAAACAACAAACTCTTGGCCTCACTAATGAGGTGATAAAAAGATAAAAAGGATGAAAAAACCCTCGTTCTCAGAAACTTCTTTATATACTCTTTGTCGATGAGGCCTTGTATTTAGAACTTTAAATTATGGGGCACTATCGTCTGGATACGACTATAATTTCATTGTGTGCGAGTTTGTAACATCTCTTTAGCCCGTTGGTCATCACAAGACCGAAACCACCAAATTTATCCAAATACTTCAAAGTCATTTTTAGGTGTAAAAAACTTATAATTTATATGTGAAATTTGTTGTAGGCAATAGCAACCGACCTTACAGTCCATTTCAATCACTAACAATCATAATCATGATCGGTTCAGGGCGTTCTTTTCTATAGTGATCTGTTTATGCCAAAATTTGTACATTGGATAGAAAAGTATCCTCGTATTATATTTGGTTTTTGGTTTTGGAAACGAGTCCTCTTTTACTAGTGTCACGACCAGTCCACATTACTCATATTTTCGATTGGCGAATAGGCGATTGGAGGGGTGAAGCAAGCATATAACATAAGGCTCTGCTTTTTGTATGGGAACCAATTGATTCATTGTGAGCATTTTTAACTGAATTTTGAAATGAATATATCGGAAGAGCATACTCGGCATATTTTATTGTTTTTGTTCCGGAAAAGCCAAAATGTGTATGGAGAGGATGTTGGTTGGTTGTAAAGTTTAGAAATGGCAATTTTGACCTAAATAAACCTCGTTCCGGTAGGCTAGATTAGCTAGACGATATGATTAGGAAATCCACCGTCGAAACAAATCCCACTATTACGGTAAGGGAACTCAACGTAACTCATTGACCATCCATCGACACCTAACATATATTGGAGAAGTCATAAGGTTGGGAAAATGGGTACCACACCACCTATTGCAAAATAATCTTCGCTTCTGTCGCCTCACAATCAAGAGCCGTTTTGAACCGGAGATGAAAAATGATTTCTTTACAATAACAGCACAACATTCCGGAGATGGACTTCACCCGTTCAACGTGTTACTGTCTGTATGGTGGGGTGCTGAGATATTGAGCTGTTGCTTCGTAACCAGACTATCACCGCTGAAGTCTACTGTCAACATCTGTGCAGGTTAAAGTTGGCAATAGAGCAGAAACGGCCAGGTCTGGTTAAACGAAAGCGTGTTCTATTCCATCAGGAGAAGGCTCGCCCGCATCCAGGTAGGACCATTTGCACACGGTTACAGGAAAAATTATGTATTTGGCTTTATTCTCCAGATTTAGTACCTTCAGATTTCCACTTGTTCCGAAGTATGCAAAGCTTCCTTGATGGACAAAATTATAAATCTCGGGATAATGCCCAAGAGGGGAATTGGGGAATTTTCTTCGTCAAAGCTAAACAATTTTTTAGTGACGGCATTAAGAAGTTACCTGGGGGGTGGGCAGAAACGTTGTATAATGCTGCAAACTACTATCTGAGCAGCTTCACGAAGTAGAGTCAAATCTACTGCTTAAATTTAAATCGATGCTCCAAGAATTTGAATGCAATTTTAATGATAAACTTAGTGCTGCCATTTCCTCTCTTGAGTTCAAAGTTCAGAAATTTGAGAATGACTTGTGTGAACTTCGCAAGGAAAATAAATCAATTAGAGAAGAATTAGCCGATCTTAAGAGAAAAGAACGACTCAAGGACGTCATTGTTCGTGGAATACCACGAAAACCTGGGGAAAGCCCCACAAACGTGGTAAAAACCATTGCCACCAAACTATGACACCATCTTTCACCACATTTTGATTGAAGTCTAAAGCCGCTCTCTTCGCACACCGAGCAACGTGCATTGCTAGCTGCTTTCCGTGCCAATAAGGGATTAACACTGGCACAGCTTGACGGCCTCTCTTCGGATGGCAATAACAAAAACAATGATCGTGTCTTCATCAACGAGAGTTTGACGCCAGAGAATAGCTCTATTTTACGTTACGCTCTTCGGTTACGTAAAGAGGGTATTCTCTTTTCTGCTAGAACCCGTGATGGTTTGGTCTACGTAAGAAAGAGCAAGGACGACAGTGAGCTAAAAATCCTTTTGTTTTTCATTAAATTCTGATATTGTTCTTAGTTATTTGTTTGTTAGTGTCTTGTCTTCTTCAAAGATTGTTAATTGCTATGTTGGTAAATACACTGAGATTCTTGTTCTGGTAGTCGCCGTGTCATCGGAATCTTATGGGTGATAATACCATAGTTGATGACGTGAACAATTTTAACAGCGGCCAAGTCATGCTCAACATTTTTGCCAATCGATGCACTGGATTAAAAGTTTGCCATGTTAATGTGCAGAGTCTAAAATCAAGTATTGATGAATTTAGAGAACTGTTTTCTTCGCAACGAGTAGATGTTATATGTGTTTCTGAAACATGGTTGATCCCTTTCAGGGCAGATGGGAGTGGTGATGATGATAATTGCGTTGCCCTTTCCGGCTACAAAATACATCGTGGCGACAGATTGACAAGAGGAGGTGGGGTTGCAATTTATTATAGATCAGTGTTAAAATGCGAAGTTGTTAAAAGAAATGAAAATTCGACTGGTATTGATTTCTTGTTTGTCGAAATATCCGATAGTTATCAAAAGTGTCTTATTGGTTGTATTTACGTACCAAATCGAAACTTTGCTCTCACAGATGTTGAAACTGAATTATCCACCTATGTCTTCCAGTATCTAAATATAATTCTGTGCGGGGACTTCAATAAAGATATGTTGAGAAACGATGAAAAATCTAATTCCATTAAGAGTTTCGCTACCAATTGTGGCCTTAACATTATTCATAACTCCGTTCCCTCACATTTCCGAGTTGGTTGCCGACCTTCGCTTTTAGATTTTTTTTTAATATCGGACATGAAGTTAGTGCTATTTCATGATAAGGTGCCAGGTTTTAACTCTTCTCATGATCTTATATTTTTAACTTACGATCTTCAAATGAATGTGCAACCTTCCCTCAATAAAGTGCTTTTTAGAGACTTCACTAATATCAATTTAGTAAATCTGCATTTTGAATCCTCATTATACCCTTGGGATTTGTGTTGGAATCTCTCAGAAGCTGATGACAAAGTTGCTTTATTCGAGTCAATGGTGTTAGAACTCTTCAACAAATATGTACCAATAAAACAAGTGGTAGTTAAGAATCGGGGGCGCCCTTGGTTTACCTTAAGTATAAAAAAGCTCATGAGACTTCGAGACAAAGCCTACCGAAGATGGAAGAACTATCCTTCAACTGCGAATAGGACTGCATTTGTTAAGTTGAGAAACTTAACAACCCCTGAGACTCGCAAACAAAAACAGTTTTATTACAAATCTAAGCTTAATACCAACTCTAAGACTCGAGATCTTTGGAAAAATTTGCGCCAGTTGGGCGTTATTCCCACTAAAAATGGTTTCTCCAACTATGCGGACATCAATCCGGATCTTTTTAACAACTTTTTTGCGACAACATCTGTTTCAGACAGTTCTATTCCTTCCACTTAAGCTAATTTATACCGTAGTTCCTCAGACCTCTTTGGCCCAACATTTTCTTTCCAAACTATAAATAGCGTCGATGTAATTTTTGCCATTAAATCTATAAAGTCTAATGCTATAGGTCTAGATGGAATATCTCTAAGATTTATTAAAATAATTCGTTTACATGTAGTTGATACGCTTACTTATATTTATAACTGCTGCCTAATTAAATCCTGCTTTCCCTCCGCCTGGAAACTTGCAAAAGTAATCCCTATTCCGAAGAATTGCAATCCGTCTGGATACGCTGACTTTCGCCCAATAAGTTTCTCCCGAGTTTATCAAAAGTTCTGGAATTTATCATTAAGAAGCAACTTCAAACTCACGTTGACTCACTCAATTTGATAAGCCTGCATCAATCTGCCTATCGTGCAAGTCATAGTTGTACTACTGCACTTTTGAAAATAGTTGATCATATTCGTCTAAACTTTGACAAATCTTATATAACCCTACTATGTCTTTTAGATTTCTCAAAGGCATTTGATTAGTATATCATGAAAAATTGTATTGGAAACTCATTAATAGCTTTGGTTTGGGTAATAGAGCTGCTGAGCTTATTCTAAACTATCTTAGCGGTAGGTATCAGCAGGTTTCATTAAACGGAAAAATGTCAAGTAAGGTAAGACTATATAATGGTGTCCCTCAGGGGTCAATCCTAGGTCCATTGCTTTTTGTCCTATTCATTAATGACCTACCTCTTGTTTGTAAACATGCCAATGTACATCTATACGCTGACGATGCTCAACTATATGTTTCCTGCCCGCGAGCTAAAATTGATAGTTGTGTCAGTCAATTGAACGACGACTTAGAGGCAGTTCGACTTTGGGCTTCTTGTAATGGGCTTCAACTTAACGCCAAATAAACCTTATGTTTGCCTATTGGAAAGAACTTAGGGCATGTTGAAGAATATCCATATGTTTACCTATCTGGAGATAAGATTAGTTATTCTAATAGTGTCAAAAACCTTGGTGTCATCATTAATAACTCTCTTAATGCCAATGCTCATATTAACGCTTTAGTTAGAAAAATTTACATTGGCTTGCGGTTGATGTGGAAATCTGTCCGTTATACTCCAGTTGAAATCCGGCTAAAATTAGTTAGATCCTTACTTGTACCACACATAACTTACTCTAGCTTGGTTTACAGCTCACTGGACTCGGCATCATTCAGAAAATTGGAACTCGCTTTTAACTCCATGATAAGATTTGTGTTTCACTTGCGTAAATTCGATCACGCTTCTAGGTTTCGAATGTCAATATTAGGGTGTTCATTATTACAGTATTTGAACTATCGGAACTGCCTAATTCATTGCACGACTTATAAATTATAAGAAGCCACATTACTTATATTGCAAGATACAGTTTTCTAGATCATCTAGGACTTGTACTATTAATACTCCTAATTTCTTTTACTTAGAAAGTAGCCGTCTGTTTTTTGTTCACTCTGTTAGGCTGTGGAATTCGCTTCCATGGGAAATCCGGCGTTTGGCCGGAACAAGAAATTTCAGTGTGTATCTATTCGGTTTTTTTAGGGATCTTTGGGGCATACATGGCATTAGCATTAATCAATAGATATTTGGTATATATATACACAAATATGTAGCACCGCTTACTTTGTAAATTTTCTTTGACAGAATACGTTTTTTTTTCTTTTTACATTTCTTCAGTATTTACATTTCATTAATATCGTTGAAAAATTATTATTACGAGTATTATTGTTTTCTCCTGATTGGAATGAAATTATTTTTATTTTCTTTATTATTATTATAATAATGACTTTTTCTTTTCCCCTTTTTTTAAATTGAATTATTTATTCCTTATTCATTGTAAAAAAGCATGGCTCTTATTTGTACAAACCGCTGTAATTGTTAATTAAATAAATTAAATAAATAAAAATAAATAAAACCTTTGGAAACTACATTGACGATTAAGTTTTTGCATTGGGTGCAAATTAATTAATATTATATGTACTTATGTTACAACCTGATGTACTCTGTTCCACCTTGCTAGGGCTGGTTTCACCTCAAAGTGAGGCACAATTCAACCGGATAGAGGTTGCTAATTTCTAATTCGGCTACTGGAAGAGAATAGGATTGTTCAGGTGCCCTACAAATCCGGAGTCTTCCAAATTCACCAATACTCCTAAGTTTTCCACTTAACGGAGCTTCGTAAGTTGTGTGAATTTTCAGAATAGATACATACTCGTATGTGCGTGGTACGCAGTTGGACAGATATAAACGACTCTAGACAGACTTGAAATTTGATTTTTGTGTACACTTTGTAGACGTTTTTGGATTCACTTCATTAGTTGTTCTTTGGGATCCGCCTTAAAGATGGGTAAACCATTTAAAATAAATTCTCATTCTGTAGCAGATGTTTATAAACCGTTCGCCAAAGGTCTTGCTTGCCCATTAAATGCTTGGACCTTTCGTCTTCGACGACTACCTGAGCATTCACGTCTCAAATTCCAGGAATATTTTCGTTCGGTGCATCCGAATAAGCAAAATTTGTACCTGAAAAACTTATATTCCTTCTGTGAATTATGAATATGCGAATACCCGGCAATAAAATCCAAGCCGACGGAAAGCGCTAGTTTAGCTAAGTAAGAGAGCGAAAGGCCAGCTCAAAATTAAAGCCTAAATAGTCGCTGGTTGTAGAGTTGCTACAGGAATTATGTGCTTCTTCTGGTCTTCTTAGTGAGCATGACTTCTATTTTCCCGATTCTACCAACAACATGTGAAATAATTAAGGCTTCCTCTTAGGAATTGTTTTTTCAATAAGCGTATTCTGATAATGAGTTCGATGAGGTGATCAAAGATATGCGGATCTATGACTTTTCATGGTTTACGATCGTTTATAACTTCAATTGACCGATAGCATTTTTTCTTTCTACTTAAAATCATATTTTTTATAACGTCTAATTAAATTTTCTAATTTCCTTTTGTTCTCATTTTAGGTACGTTGTGACTACTCCGTCTGTTCCTGCTATTGGTAAGCGTTATTATGTTAGAATTAGCTAGTGCCGCCATCTCAACTTATTCTGTCTGGATAAATTTGTTTAAGAACACAAGTGTCGGAAGATAATATGTACTGTAAAAAAGATGTCCTCTCACTTGCCAAGTCCTGGCAACAAATACCGAATGTTTCTTATTCACTTAGTCATCATAAGCTCATTTACGTAATCCCTGGATATGAAATAACTCTCGTGGCGTGCCTTGTCTCCATCAGAATTGTCATTATCTCTCTCAAAAGCATTTCTCTTTTACTAAGGAGTTCAGCAGAGTTTCGTTATCTCCACAACACCGAGGACTTGTCTGCCTGTCTGTTATCTTTTTCGTCATTTCTGTCGGTTTCTGGGAGTTGAAGTATGTAGTTCATCTTACGTAATCAGTTTAAAAAAAATAAAAACCAACTACGGGTCGATCCACCTATCCAAGCCATGTTTCCTGTATCCCGTACCTCAATTCGTATCTATGATCTAGAAAATTGTCTCCTTATGTCGCGTACCCTCAAGGACGAAAGCTGAAGAATGTGGTTTGAGGATAGAGAGACGTATCCACCAGTAATGATGGTTGCGACAGATTTTCTCGTCATCACACACTGTGCTTTGTCTTCTCCTCTCCGTCATCTGCCTCATCGTTCTTGTCTTCATGTTCGTCTACATCTTCGTCATGTTGCTCCTGTGTGTTTTCGAGTTTAATGAGATTTTGTTGATGGCTTTTGTTTATTCAAAACTTTTTCTTAAGTTCTCGTATAATCATACATATGCATATGAGTGCGGATACAGGGATATTGGGTGTGTGTGCCTATTATGGCCTAGTTTTACGGCCGACAATTTTCTAGAGCTCTACGAACAAGGGAAACAACATTGAGCTATTCAGCACGTATGGTTACAGTTCTAGAAATTTCGTGTTTTAGGTATTTGGCAATAGGCCGGTCGGAGTATACAAATATTGTACATCTGATCTTCATATACTGGGGCGTAGTATGTAGTATGTATACATAGATTTTGTGTATGTACATAGCGAAACTGATACATTTAAAGTTTTTTTTTTAGAGGGAAAGTCCAATTCGTTTGGGAATTGGAGTTTTCAAAAATTGAGAACTGCTTTTTGGTAAACGCTTGTAAAGGGTGATTTCCACATTTTCTTTTTAATCGCTGTAGTACGTCTAGGGAATAATTTCATTCCTTTTATGCTTTTGATTCAGAGATGGTTGCCTTTCTGATTTGTTGATTTTTTTTTTTTATGTGGCAACAAACGTAAAATCAGACTCAATCACACGTCTTCATGGTAATGGTGTGGGGCTAATTGGCGGTCTTTCTTCTCCGATTTTGATAGGCAGATATGTATGTACATACATATATATATGCATAAGCAGCTTTTAGTTTGTAGAGGTTCCTATATACATATGTTGGTTTTGAATGTTTGCAGGTTTACTGGTTATACTGAGTAGAAAATAAAGAGATCGTCAGGGTATTTCATAACTGCGATGTATGTACGTCTCAGGACGAATCGCGATATTTCAACGTACGTCCGAAAGTGGACTGCAAGTGGGGGTAAACTGTTGGGTATTCATATGAGACGTATGTTACGGTTGAAAATTTGAAGGGGCGAACGCTACTGGAAATTTCGATGGAGTCTGATGGTGAAAATAGCGATAAGACAAGGTAAGGCTGGTGACATTTCACCTCACAGATGTCCACTGATTGTGCAATATTAGGAGCACCTGACCAGATGTGGGCATTACACTCGAATTTTTGGGCTGCCTTATATTATATATGTATTAAAGCCAGGTCAGAGAGGAAGTATTTCGTACATCGCTTGAGGCCACCTAGATATTTTTCAGTATATTTGACAACATTGAACATGGGGTTATTCCAACGTAGGTTGTTATTGGCAGACCACATCGGATTGAGATGCAAGTGTTATTCATGGATAAAATTTATTGACTTTAATACAGGCTCCCGTTTCCGTTCTACAGCCGAAGAGCGGGGACGTGATTCTGGGACGGAATATGAAAAACAAAACAAAAAACTATCGTCAGCAAAGAAATATGTTGATTTAGCAATAGCAGTCCAGAGATCTTTGATGAAATTAAAGCGAACAAGCCCTGGGGCACACTAGCAATTATTTTGTGGACATCGAACTTAAAACTATTCAACAAATTAATTTCTTGAAGAGGAGATTCGTCGATCAGAAATTTACGTATTTGGGAGAATAGAGTCTAATACTAAACTCCGTCAAATGCATTTGAAAATCAAATGCTACTGTCTAGCGCTCGCCTGATTGATGTAGATTTTGGTTCCACTTTTCGGTGAGATATACCATTAAATCAATAGTGGAAAACCGTACTTTCGGTCATTAACATGTTTTCGTGTCTCGAGATGGAGTATGAGACAGAGTTTCTAATGTTTTCAACGAATGTCCAAAACTTTAACTACCTTTGGAACACTGTAGTAAATCTGCCTCAGGATTTACTCGCATTGGAATTTCACATGTATGCGGGACTGGGTTCCCAAGTCTGGAGACTTCTAGTTGCGCGAGATAAAAGGCAGATTCGTAGATTCAGGTTTACTAGTGCTAGATGGATAAAAGGAGGTTTGTTATAAACAATAGTCACTTGTCCAGCTTTAACATACGCATCGATAGTAGATGAACTACAGGCTGAGTAAATCGGCTTGTTTTATCATATTCAACAAAGGTCGTAGTAAGATGTGGTTCCAATATATCAGCAAAATTTTGGCCAACACTAACGAGGGGATCCAAGATAGAGTGGCGTGTACAATGGATCTAAAGTCTGCAAATTTAGCCAACTTCCTAAGCGTTGTAAAACAATGCAGATACGTAGGAGAAATACATATCTAACCTTACTCGAAGAAAATAAGAACTCATCCTGAGCATGTGTGCGTTCTTATTTTACATATTATAGTCGTCCGAAAACGCTAACATCTGACCGCAGTAGTGCATTTACATCTGAAGACTGAAGCATTCTTGGAAGAGAGTAATGTTTGTCATATAAATGTTGCAACGGGATCTCCTCAAGCAAATTTCCAGATCGAAAGAGTGAACAGGTCTTTGGCGCCCATGATAGCCAAGATGACGAATACTGGCACGACCTCTTCCTTAGACCAGGTTTTACAACAAATAGAGTTTACGTTAAATAATACAGTAAATGCGATTAAAGGCTAACACCGAGTGAGTTGTTATTTGGAATTGGACAAAGACTTATAATCATTGACTTTTTGAAAGAAAATTTTGATGAGTATGACGAAAAAAACAATGAATGGAGATTTAAGGAAAATGAGAATTGAAGTTACGATAATAAAGTATTAAAAATTTCGTATAAAGAAAGTGATTATGTCGTGATTAAGAATTTTGAAAGAAAAGCTGGAGTATGTAAAAAGATAATTCCTAAATTTAAAGGACCGTTTAGAATAGCTAAAATTTTTTCGAATGATAGGTACTTAGTAAAAAGATGATTTCAACTTGGACAAATTCCATGTGACTGTATTTGGGAGGTGGTACCTTATATATTGGGTTGGCAACTAAGTTACTGCCGATTTCACAGATATATGTCTTTGACCATATTTTTTAATGGTTTCTGTCAATGACATATTTTTTCCTTTTAACATTTGTTAGCTAACAGTCTTATTTTGATTTAGAAGCGAATTGTGCGTAGTTTTGTGAAAAGGTAATAGTTTGACGTCAGTTTTAATATAGAGTGCAAAAACTAGCATTTTCGACATATTTAACTTTTTCATTTCACTAAAGGAAAGAACGCAGCGTAAGCTGCTAAAAAGTTACGTGATGTGTATGGTGAAGAAGCCTTAAAAGAAAGACAGTGCTGGGATTGGTTTGACAAATGTCGGTCCTTAGATTTGTCCCTGAAAGATGAACAATGATGATCAAATTAATGAGCTTCATGATGATCAAATTAAGGCCATAATCGAGTCGTATCATCATGTAACTGTACAAATGGCAAAAAAAAACTCTTGATATTTAGGTTCCATATGATTTGAAAGAAATTAATTTAACGAAGCGCATCAACGCTTGCAATTTGCATGTTAGACGCTATGAATCCGACCCTTTTTATATCAGTGGTATAATCAGTGGTGACGAAAATTGAAGACGATCATGGTCCAGGCTTGATGAGGCAGCTCAATCCACTTCGAAAGCTGATATTCACCAAAAGAAGATTTGGCTCTCAATTTGGTGAGATTGAATAGATGTGGTGTATTTTGAGCTGCTTCCATGTGCTGCGGATGTGTACTGTCAAAAACTGGACAGATTAAATAAAGCGATCAACGAAACAGGGCCAGAATTGGTCCATCGAAAAGGTGCCATTTTTACCCAGAACTACGCTAGGCCACATACATTTTTGGTCACTCGCAAAAAATTGTTGAAGCTTGGTTGGGAATCGATGTTACATCCATAATATAGCCCTAACCTTGCTCCATCAGATTACCATTTATTTTGATCTCGGCAAAACTCTTTGGATGGTAAAACTTTCAATGATGATGACGCTGTGAAATCGCACTTGGTTCAGTTTTTTGCCGATAAAGATCAGAGGTTCTATGAACGTGGAATTATGAAGTTTCCAGAAAGATGGCAAAAGGTCATCGAACAAAATGGAAAATATATCATTGATTAAAGTTTACTCGATGTATTTAAAAAAACGTGTTCTATGTATATGAAAAAATCGGCAATTACTTAGTTGGCAACAAGAAATTGCTTTCTCCTATCATCTCACACAATCGTCAAAAGACGAACTGAAAGTATACCACTTCCTCGACACTCATCCCTGCACAGCTACGAGTACATTCTGTTTTTCAGGATTGACACTCTGTTATGCATTCTTAAATTCAGAATAGGTACAATTCTGTGGTAACCAGAGTTTTGATCAGAGTCATAAGGATCTCGCACCGATAAGTCAGTCACCCTTCCTGATAAATAAACTTGGGAGAATCCCTTATCAAGCGCAGTTTTAATCATAACAAACTGTTGAACTGCCAGCAAGCCTACGAAAACGGAAAATCGGTTGAAGCCATACTAGATTTTTTTTTACCACCCATTGAAAAATCACTATCTCTTTCAAGGAGTATACAATGCTGGCATTTCTGTAAATCAAAGGAGCCTTCAATAACGTTGACGCCTCCTCGATCAGTCAAATGAAATTGGCAGCAACATTGATGTCAATCACTTGAATGTCCATCTTCACAGATACCCGTATACTGTGTTGTCTTTCACGCTGAAGTGTCAACTATTCATCAGGGTTCCGTTAGGCTCAAACTAAATCCGATATTGTCTGGTATTGCATTATACACAGACAGTATACTGCCCTTCGATGGATAATTGTTCCGGGATCAGGGAACTACGCCTCTGAACTCGCCAAATTCTGATTTCTAGAAAGAATAGCATTACAAGGTCAAGCCATAATTGTGTTACGCCAAACCAATGACACTTTCAATCGCTGTGTTTCAGATTTAGGCTTTTATAGTTCATACTCGAACGATCAAGAGAGATGATCAAACACAGGGGAAGAGATGTCTCCAAATTCACAAATACAGTTACGGTACACAATCACGAACAGGAATTTTAATCTGTGACGGGCTGCCCTTGCACTGGCATGCATCAGAATGTAATCCCCAGACAGTTACATTTTCTAAGATCTTAATGATCTCTACTCTGTATAGATCGCTGATTTTCGCAGACTCGTCAATAAATTCCTTTGCTAACAGAAGGAGCCAGGTCATCGCCTTCGTGTACAACTGGTCTAAGTGAACCTCAACCATGACCACTCTTACCTAATTTAGCCGTATTCGAATACTCGGTTGCAGAAAAGATCACAGTATATGTAAAAGATAAGTGATCAGTGAAGCTTACAGCTTACAGTACAATCAATCAGTAAATCAGGGCCTAGTACCAGGACAGTACAATTTACTTTGGAGGAACTAATTCAGTTCAATACAGCCGATGAAATAAAATGAATTTGTACATTGACTCCAGCTATTTATGATGGCTTGACTTATATATGCATGTGGTTATAAGTCCGTCCATTTAACTTCATTGCTACCTCCTCCTTTGACGCATTTTCTGTCTAACTGGAAATAGTCTAATCTTTAGTCTGGCCCTTTCCATCAATCGCGTTAGGAGATATTTGAAATTCCACTGGCGTGGCTGACTATTACCGAGTAAACACTCCTCAGTTTAAGGCATCGACATCCTGGGATTGATTCTCACACTGCATATTTTTTGGGCTTTACACCTTTAACATGGATTCTACTATCTTTATTAACTCAAAAAATATTGTGTGGGAATTTATTCGGTTATAATGGATCATAGTCTCACAATGTTATAACGGGTGACCAGATAGTAATGATAGTTTCCAATTGTTATGTTTCAGCAGCTGTCAAAATATTTTTGAATCTTAAGCCACCAACCAGAAAGAGATTTGTACGAAATGAAGAAAACATAACGGCCCAGCCGTAGCGACCAGTATCGAAGAAGACCCAGAAATTCGGCGCTGATCAGCTGAATTGGGCATCGCCAGAGAGTCAACTTGGCTTATTTTACAGTTGGAGTTGGATTGATCCGTATTAGAATGTGATGCTGCAAGAATTGAAGCCGGATGACCATAGACAATGTCGTGCGGTTGCTAATTGGGCGCCGGAGATCCGGATGTTGGCCAAAAAATCATCTTCTCGGACGAGTCCGATTTTTGGCTCAGTGGCTATGTCAACAAGCAAAATTTCCATTATTGGAGCGAACACAATCCACAAGCGTTCGGGAAGGAATTAATGCATCCACAAAAGTTGACTGTTTGGTGCGGTTTATGGCATGCCGGCATCATCGGACCTTATTTCTTTCGAAATGAGGAAGGAGAGTTTTTGTGGCCTGAGCTCGCCAACATCGACATATACGAGCTGTGGTTTCAACAAGACGGCGCTACATGCCATACAATCACGGCGAATGTTCATCGAAAAATCATCTGATTTTGTTCATAAGAATGTGTATGCCATTACTTGAACTGCTCACAGAGATAAACCTTATAGACTTTAAGACTATAAGATGTAGCAAGTAAAGATCAAAGTATGATCTTGTGACAAAGGCGATCCAAGTGCTTCATCTAAAGTGGTGTCCTTTGAGTGAAGTACATTGGTGGTTAATGTATTGGGCCTGATAAAGGGTCTTCAACTTTCGCTATTATTGAATAGCCTATTCTTTGGATTATTCGGACAATCTGCTGGGTTTTGTACTTTGTATTTAAATTGCTTCTGTAGACACCTGTAGTGCATGATAAGCAGACTGCAGTGTCTTTACTTCTAGCTTGTAAACTCGCAGAACCCCGTTGTTCATAGTGGATGAAGCTGAAGTCAGTCCTTCTTTACTCAATAACAGAACCTTTGTCATTCCAGGGAGCCACAGTTTTTTTCGCTTTCTGTTCTTAACTTAACGGCGAAACATGACCGTCCTGGCGTATTAGCTGCTCTTGTGTTCTCTGCCATCACAGAACTGGTACTAAGTTTCTGACTTTTATTGCGTCATAAAACGTTATTCTTAGCCCGGCCGGGTACATTATACATTCGTAACTTTTTACGAATAAGCAAGTTTGCAAAGATTCTGTACTACTGCATGGCTTTTTTCGAACGAATTTTTTACTACCCTTCTGACGGACCAGATAGCACTTTCTTAAAGTCACGTAATTTCAGCTTCCTTCAACAAAATTGATATCTAAATGAGAATCCAAAATTTTCATCCGAATTTCATTTGCTTTTCCTACAAGTTGTCCTTGCTTTCAGAAAACCCCCACAAAATCCATAATCTTTGCCCCTGACATGTGCGTCCAGTGTCCAATCTACAATCACAACTTTTCCTTGTTTTAATCAAAACTTTAAATGTCCACCTTTCATGGTGGGTTACCTTTTACATGACCAACCCCTGCAAAGTGGCATGTCAGTATCATTCTAGGGCATTCCAAGCCAAGCGAAACAAACATTTCTTTAAGTTCAGAAAATTGCTTGAAATCACCCTCGAATAAGCGAATGTTTTATTTTTTTTGTTCCTTTCCATTGCTTTATCCCTCTTGTATGTATTATATTATCTTTTCATTGTTCCCTTTCCCATTAAAAAAATTGTTTCAAAAATCACGTATGGTCTGGCCCGGCCCGGTTGACGGGAGGGGGTGAAATCTTTGAATATGTGGTAAATCGATGTATGGATTTCCTTGATTGCGCCTCGGCAGGACAATTGCTGTTAGTTAGTCATGGCACAGAGTGAACATAGTGAACATGATGAAGAGAAGCAATTATGTTTCTGGCGCAAGGATGTTTCCAACGTGCACGGCTATGACATTTCTGGAAGAATAATGGAAACCAATCAATAATAGTTTGGTTTCTATGTTTGACCCTCGTACAAGGTCATACCCTCACAGGGTGGAAATGTCGACTGGGATGTTTGTCAAGAATATGTGTTATGCAAGTTCACTTGTATTTAGCAACTGTTTTTCTTGGTTCCATTATTTTTTGTAAACGTAGATAGGAAACATTTCTGACAAAAGACGAGGACAAACGCCCGTATGGCACTGCTATTTGTTAGGGGAGACGCTAATGTCGGCACTATCAGGAGGTTATTTACGATGTGCTGTAGCATTGGAGTGACATTTCAGGCACCTGACATTGACAGTTCTATAGCGACAAGAACTAGTCCATTGTACATATAAGATATTACAATAGTTTAACATTCAATTAACTTGTCAACCAGAATACTTAAAATGCGAAGAGGAACACAACTATAAAGATTCAAACTACAACATACCCCGGAATGGCGACGCAAAACCAACACTGGACACTTATGTATTATAAATCGACTTCTGACTCGGCGTCGAGAATAAGCGTACTGAGATATTTGTCGGGGTGCCGGTCAACATTATTTTACGTATATAAAATTTAAACATTGAAGGTGAATACTTCAGACAAAAAAGACTAACCCTTGCGGAAACCTTGTCTATTACATAGACGTAAAAAGTCGTTAAAATGCGCTTTGCCAACCTGGTGAGCGCAGTATATTGGATATATTGAAGCGAACTTATACTTTTCGGATGTGAGGATCATTTAAGTATTCGTTGGAAGTTACAACGAAACTTAAGGAAGCAACGGAATCAGGCAATGTCAATGTCAGTATATCTATCATACAGGCATATAAACCTATCGACTTGTTTCTCCGGAGGTCATGTTTTATGGCGCTTATGTGGAATCCTATCTGTGGAAGTAAGTATGATAGTATGTATGTATTTAAGTGTAACGTATTTTAGGCGTATTCCAATTTTGACTAAAGATAACGGAACGTATTGGAGTTCTTGAAGAGTGGAAGTTGGCTCTAGTGATCAGGATTTAGAAAAAGATGAGGTTTGCAGGTACACACGACGATTCTTCGGAATTTTAAGCCATATTTGACCCGGAGTTGATTCTCGTCTTCTGCTTAGGATCGCAAAGTTCATACATATATTTATTACTACGACTACTACTACTTGATTCCTGTGATCCTTTGAAGGGGTTCATCAATACCAGCGCGCCATCTCGTTTGATTTTGTACGGAGCGCTTCAGCTACGCCTCTTCTGCCTGTCTGTTATCATGTTCAAACGCTAATGACATTGCTCCTTGATGTATTTATATATGTAAAAACATTCTCAATGCAGATCATATCGTTTATTATCTATATAAGAAAGTCAGGTAAATTGAAAGTAGAATTAAAATAAAATTATTTGTACGGCAGTACTAATATTATTTGAAGATTTGCTTTTACTAATCTGGCAATGCCGCGGAGTTTATTTGCCTTCATCTGGTTATGTTTTGTGACATTCGCAACCCTCTCGCTCCATGTTGCCTTTCTCATTCAGTTGTGTTTTGCTGACGGCTTCAGTTGTGGTGTCTTGTGCAAAAAAAAAAAATAAATAAAGATAAAAATAAAAATAAAATAAAATAAAATAATAAAAACACACATAGTAAGAAGGCAGACAGGAGTGTATTGAGAGGTGAGTTTGTCTCGCTGAATAGTCATCTAAATAATTAACTATAAAAAAACAATAGTTGAATTTGAAGTAGTGTAGCAGTTTTCTTTGGTGCAGTACGTAGATCTATTTTTTATTGAACATTGGTATAATACCCAACATACAACGATCGAGTAAGGAACTCGATCGTGTGTGTGTTGGTCTCCTGGTTCATAAGGTATATGTGCATTGGCATAACATCCACCAGTTCCCCTGCGAGAGCAATACTCAATGGTGTGTGAGGTGGTCGCCTGGCTTTCATACGTAGAATTGGCATTGGTATAACATCCATCGTCTGTCCTACGAGTGTGATACTCAATGGTGTATGCGATGGTCGCCTGGCTTTTGCATCTGTATCCTGCATTGACATAACATCCACCAGTTCCCCTGCGAGCAAGTTGTTCAACGGTGTGTGAGGTGGTCGCCTGGCGAAGGTATAGATCCTTATAAATGGTGTAAGTCCGTTGTGTGACGGCCGCCTGTTATAGTGGTAGTTGGATCCTTATAAATGGTTTAAGTCCGTTGTGTGACGGCCGCCTGTTATAGTGGTAGTTGGATCCTTATAAATGGTTTAAGTCCGTTGTGTGACGGCCGCCTGTTGTAGTGGTAGTTGGATCCTTATAAATGGTGTAAGTCCGTTGTGTGACGGCCGCCTGTTATAGTGGTAGTTGGATCCTTATAAATGGTATAAGTCCGTTGTGTGACGGCCGCCTGTTGTAGTGGTAATTGGATCCTTATAAATGGTGTAAGTCCGTTGTGTGACGGCCGCCTGTTATAGTGGTAGTTGGATCCTTATAAATGGTATAAGTCCGTTGTGTGACGGCCGCCTGTTGTAGTGGTAGTTGGCTATAGTGGTACCTTGGATTTGAGGATCATGTAATTTAAGAGAGTTAAAAATAAATCGTTGCCTGTGTTGATGATTATATCCATGGGCTATTATTTGTATCTTTTCAGGAGAGTTACAGTCAAAAGGAGAGTTGCCACACAGAGTTGCCGAAGTGAAAAGAATGTGTGAATTAGTTTTTATTAAAATAAAACACAAAAAAAAGGGGTTACCGCATGATAGTCGTTTTTTTGAAATTTTAGTTTTTTATTCTTTTTTTCCTTTTCTTATAATTTGGAAGTGGGATACAGACTCACAAGTGGTGGCAACTCTCAACTTTTGTTTTCTCATTTAGTTGTTTTATGATTGTTTAAATTTTATTTTCCCTTGTTTTTTTTTCTCTCCCTTCTCTCTTCGTAAATATAAATTTGAAAATGGGAAGAAATAGGAATAAAAGGCGCAGAGAAAGGACCTCAAGCAGAAGTTCCAATGAAAATGAGCATTACAGGTCAAAGCGAAAAAGAAGCAGAAAAGATAGGGAACGATCTTCGAGATCTTTAGGAACAGTGGATTCATTAGATAGGCTAACAGATGTACTTACGTCGGTAATGGAAAGAACAAGGGTTATGAATCAAGCCCCAAACCTTAAAGGTGATACAGTTCCAAATTTCAAACCGGAAGACAAAAATCAGTCAGCAATTAAATGGTGTCATAAGGTTGACGAATTAAAGGAAATATTTACTTTGCTTTAGGGAAATTAAAAGGCATTTCACAACTTTGGTACAAGGATCTTCCAAGTCTGAAATTTTCATGGATTGAGTGGAAGGTCAAGATTCAAGAAGCTTTTCCCTCAAAGAGAGACTGCTATGAACAATTGACGGATACTGAATTTAGTTTTCTGAAGTCCATGCAAAGCTTTTTTTTCCCCCATTCTTTTTAGGGACCAATAATACAGGAGACGCAAATTCAGAATTAGACTCTCGCACTATTTTATTGTCAAGTAATTGTGTCACAATATCTCTCACCGCTTATTGTTCGTTTAGAGCCATTCGATATGGACGAAACGAAAAAAAGTCTCTCGTCATTAAGTTGAATTTTCGTGTCCGTGCTCTTCGCACAACCAAGTTCGCTCACGTTTATTGAAATGCATTTTCGAAATTCGTTGAGAAGATTTAGAAGTTGTTCTTGCATGACTTCTCCGACGCGTCCAATTTTCAAGTCCGTTTAATTTGATTGGTTCATACTAATGATGTTGCATCTGTAAGACTTGTTCTACCACACCGTCAGTTTGTACACAGGTCCACCCTCTAGCTACGAATTTGTTTTCTTTAATAGTTATGTCGCGGTCGGATAAATTTATTAAAGGCGCATGAGTAATGCCCAGTTCATCAATATGTAGAATAGCTTTTGGTATGCAAGATTGTTCTCCTTTTTATTGCTCGTAGGCTGATATCTAGAAAAATGTCTTGATTTGACTTTCGTTTGTGTTTCAACGAGCTTTATATGATTTGGTAGTATAACCGTTCTTTCACTTAATCCTAAATTAACTTTTTCGGCATTTTGTCAAAAATTATGCACAAATAGTTAAACCCTTAACTAACTACTTCGAAAATCAAAAAAATTGGCAATGGACAGAAAAAGAGAATGAAGCTTTCAGTATGCTAAAGAAAGTGTTATGCGAAGGGCCGGTACTCCACCCAGTGCTTTACTATTGTAGGCAGACAAGGCATCCGGAAGACAAGTTTCACTCTTACGAGCTTGAAACACTTGCTGTGGTTGAGTCGTTAAAGAAATTTCGTTGCTACCTTCTAGGAATAAAATTTACAGTTGTGACTGACTGTAACTCACTTAAGACATCGAATTTAAAGAAACATCTTCTTCCCAGAATAGCTAGATTGTGGTTACGGTTAATGGAATTCAATATATTTCACGTGAAATACAGATCAGGCAACAGAATGTTACACGCTGATGCTCTCAGTAGAAATCCCTGACAAGAATTGATAATGCAAATTAAAAAAAGGTGATTGGGTACTATCAGCACAACTTACAGAAATTCATGAAATTTTAACGAGGAAACCTAAGACAGGACAAGAGCAAAAAAAATTTGCCAGGGTTATTCATTACGTGATGGCCGAGCTTACCGAAAAACCGAAAACGGTTTTCAATGGGTAGTTCCAAAGTAAATGCGACGACAAGTAGGGGCACTTTGCCATAGAGAAGACGCTCCAGAGACTGTGTGAACATTACTGGTTTCCACATATGCGCACCTACGTGGACAAGTATTTGACGTGTTGTGTACGGTGTTTGTTCAATAAACGTAATGCTGGTAAAGAAGAAGGATACCTTCACCCTATCCCAAAGATTTACCAACCAATGGGAATGCTACATGTGGATTATTTAGGTCCCTTTCCGAAATCTAAATTAGGAAGTTTGTACATCGTTGCTCTTATAGATGGGCTACCAATGTACGTCAAGTCCAGTTTGCGCTAAATAATGTCGTTAGTAAAAGTACGGGTAAGACACCAAGCTAATTGCTTTTCGGAATGCAACCGAGATCTGGCACGAACATGGCTTTGAAAGATGAAATCATGCACACCACTGCAATTTTGATTGGTGACCTTTGTGAAATTCGTGAAGAAGCCTCAGAACACATAAGAGAAGAGCAAGACAGACAGAAACAAGAATACGATAGACGTAGGAAGAATCCTAAACATTATAGAGAAGGGGTACTCATACTGGTACTCATTAAGAAACAAGAATTAAAAACCGATACGAGCAGGAAATTGGTTCCACCTTTTAAGGGGCCTTTTATAGTAAAAGCTGTGCTTCCAAATGATCGTTATGTTGTCAAGGATATAGAAGGTAGTAATCGCCGAACTCGTCGAACAAGTTATGAGGGGGTTATTGCAGTTGACAGCATAAGACCTTGGGTACCGCCGGGTGGTATATCTGATACTGATAGTGAAGGGAATGATGATGAAACTACCGAAGACGAAGGACTCGAGGCGAGTCAAAATCAGGATGGACGACTATAAGAAAGTCAGGTAAATTGAAAGTAGAATTAAAATAAAATTATTTGTACGGTAGTACTAATATTATTTGAAGATTTGCTTTTACTAATCTGGCAATGCCGCGGAGTTTATTTGCCTTCATCTGGTTATGTTTTGTGACATTCGCAACCCTCTCGCTCCATGTTGCCTTTCTCATTCAGTTGTGTTTTGCTGACGGCTTCAGTTGTGGTGTCTTGTGCAAAAAAAAAAATAAATAAAGATAAAAATAAAAATAAAATAAAATAAAATAATAAAAACACACATAGTAAGAAGGCAGACAGGAGTGTATTGAGAGGTGAGTTTGTCTCGCTGAATAGTCATCTAAATAATTAACTATAAAAAAACAATAGTTGAATTTGAAGTAGTGTAGCAGTTTTCTTTGGTGCAGTACGTAGATCTATTTTTTATTGAACATTGGTATAATACCCAACATACAACGATCGAGTAAGGAACTCGATCGTGTATGTGTTGGTCTCCTGGTTCATAAGGTATATGTGCATTGGCATAACATCCACCAGTTCCCCTGCGAGAGCAATACTCAATGGTGTGTGAGGTGGTCGCCTGGCTTACATATGTAGAACTGGCATTGGTATAACATCCATCGACTGTCCTACGAGTGTGATACTCAATGGTGTATGTGATGGTCGCCTGGCTTTTGTATCTGCATCCTGCATTGGCATAACATCCACCAGTTCCCCTGCGAGAGCAATACTCAATGGTGTGTGAGGTGGTCGCCTGGCTTTCATATGTAGAACTGGCATTGGTATAACATCCATCGACTGTCCTACGAGTGTGATACTCAATGGTGTATGTGATGGTCGCCTGGCTTTTGTATCTGCATCCTGCATTGGCATAACATCCACCAGTTCCCCTGCGAGAGCAATACTCAATGGTGTGTGAGGTGGTCGCCTGGCTTTCATACGTAGAATTGGCATTGGTATAACATCCATCGACTGTCCTACGAGTGTGATACTCAATGGTGTATGCGATGGTCGCCTGGCTTTTGCATCTGTATCCTGCATTGACATAACATCCACCAGTTCCCCTGCGAGCAAGTTGTTCAACGGTGTGTGAGGTGGTCGCCTGGCGAAGGTATAGATCCTTATAAATGGTGTAAGTCCGTTGTGTGACGTCCGCCTGTTATAGTGGTAGTTAGATCCTTATAAATGGTTTAAGTCCGTTGTGTGACGGCCGCCTGTTATAGTGGTAGTTGGATCCTTATAAATGGTTTAAGTCCGTTGTGTGACGGCCGCCTGTTGTAGTGGTAGTTGGATCCTTATAAATGGTGTAAGTCCGTTGTGTGACGGCCGCCTGTTATAGTGGTAGTTGGATCCTTATAAATGGTATAAGTCCGTTGTGTGACGGCCGCCTGTTGTAGTGGTAATTGGATCCTTATAAATGGTGTAAGTCCGTTGTGTGACGGCCGCCTGTTATAGTGGTAGTTGGATCCTTATAAATGGTATAAGTCCGTTGTGTGACGGCCGCCTGTTGTAGTGGTAGTTGGCTATAGTGGTACCTTGGATTTGAGGATCATGTAATTTAAGAGAGTTAAAAATAAATCGTTGCCTGTGTTGATAATTATATTCATGGGCTATTATTTGTATCTTTTCAGGAGAGTTACAGTCAAAAGGAGAGTTGACACACAGAGTTGCCGAAGTGAAAAGAATGTGTGAATTAGTTTTTATTAAAATAAAACACAAAAAAAAGGGGTTACCGCATGATAGTCGTTTTTTTGAAATTTTAGTTTTTTATTCTTTTTTTCCTTTTCTTATATCTATAAGAAAGAAGCGTTGATAAAATTCAGTACGACATCATGCATCTTCATGCGTACCCTTAGCAATATTGATTATTTTCTCAGGAATGTCTCTTCTGCGAAAGTAAAACTTTGACACCTTCACAGTGTTTATATATTTGGTGTAAAAATCCAAAGCTTAACGCTGGTAGTTCAACATTAGAACGTAGGTCTGTTAGTTCAAGACCGAGTTTTAAATGCAGGTGTTCTTTGATCTTTTTAGTGATTATTTTCGCTATTACGTTGACCAATGCGGAAGAACTCATTCTCCAGATTGCTCTTACTTGACGGTTTGGTGATCATTCCTCTGGGAAAATTCACAGACATCAACATCCATAGCCTTGTTTTTATTAAGGGTTTTAAACGCGGCTTCAATTTCAGTATTGCTATATGGCTGGCATGTATTCGGGAATATCCACCTTCGTAACTCTTATTGACATAAAAGTGCGTCGATTTGCTGTCCACATAGTTAAACACAGTCGCGAAATGTTACCTGCAAGAAAACAGTTTTCTGGTAAACTCCTTGCTACAATCATAAAAAAAGCCCTACCAACGCACATGTTTCCCCCATCCTTGGATTTGACCATAGACTTAATTTGTAGACATTAATCGTACTGGACTAGCAGTACAAATTTATCTACTGCTAAAGTTGCCGCAATTTAAACAACAATTGTCTCCATGTATTGTATCTTCTGATTAACATTGGAGACAGTTTCTCTGCCTCTCGTCGACATGCCATTGAATTCCGAATGTCAAAAAAATTATTCACAAGCCTGTAGAGTTTGTCCATATTGTGTACCCCGATTTGTCAGTTTTATAGTTTCGATCCATAATTGCTGGTTTTGTACTTAGGTGTAATAAGCACATTGCAATTGGTACTAATGATGCAGTGAAAAGATGTATTTAACCTATTATAAGATGGTGTTCGTGTTCCATTTTGAAATAACCAGTATCCGTTACGCTCTGGTTGATCTTTGCTACAAGATGTTAAAAATGTGTCTCTAATTGCTAGGCCACTCGCTTTGCAGAAATCGCTTAATCGCTCATAGTGGACTTCCATCACGTGTTTGAGCATGGGCTTGTTGTATCCTGCCCGTCCTTGTCATCCTCAGTCGAGGTATTCGTCGATACTTAACAATATATACTGCTAATTGTTCCTGTAAATTGTTGAGTCAATTTGGAGTCACTGCACTAGCCTTACGCTTTTACCTGGTTTGCCTGAGATTGTATGTCCACCATCTCATACCACATGAACTGTCTTCCAAATCGCTAGATCCAGCTTTCCGACTATTGTAAATTGAAATTGTAGCCCAAGTTCAATAATACATACATGTTAAGTCCGTATCCGTGATGTTCTGTCACATTTCGGAGCAGTTTTTCTTTTCATGCTGAAGCTAGCTGAGCTGCAGCCAACATAGGTTTATCTGGTTTTGTGACGTTTTTTTTAGCTAAACAGCATTTGTCGAAAAGTGCTACCGTCTACGAGGGCTTGTGCTAATTGCAGTCGCTTCTAGTTACAGTCGCTATTTGACAACTTGAACTTACAATGCTGCACTTACTAAATGCCATTTATTGTCAAACCAAGGATTTCGAGTATATTTTAGAGAGATTAAAGGAATGTATTGACAAATTTTTCTTTAACACCAGGAGAAAAGATTCAAAATACGAAAAAGTGCGAAGAATTCTGTCCTATAATTACACTAAGGACTTATGACAAAATTCCGGAAAGTATTCTTAAATGGCAATACCTTTTCATGTTATCAATCTGGATTTCGAAAACAAACGAGAGGGAAATAAGAAAAAAACATTGACACTATTCTTGGATTTCAAAAGAGCATTTGAAACAATAAGACGAAAGTTATGAAAGTAAACATAAATAGTGGTATACTAAAATAATTGAAATTAATAATAATGGAATTGGAAATGGAGCTTACATTTGAAGGAATACTAAGTTTAGAATGGTTTGGAAGGTGAAGACATTTAAGATAATGTCGTGTTTTTCGTCGATCGCAGAAAGCCGTATTTGAATTTGTCAGTCAATTGTTTTTGAAATTGGGGCGTTCGAACCACGTGTCAGCTATGGTAATATTTTGTCTCTCAGCAAATACGATCAACCTAAACCTGTTGCCTAGACGGTAAAGTATTGTAGCATTTATTGACGTTTTCGCTACTATAGATACCACCTTTTCCTATTTTTGCATTAAAATTATATAAAACGATATGAACGACGTGTTTAAAATGAGAAACTTGTACAAATAATCTATGGTGTCGTCGATTTTTTTTTTGTATGACAGCGTACGCGCACCAATAAACGTGATCCTTGATGCAAATGTAGTCAAATGTAGTTTTCGTTTAAGCTCAAGGCTTTGTGTGTTATTCTCCTTCTGGCAAGTAGTAATCCTCATCCCAATGTGCGCTTCTACTGCTCTCAGTATCAATCACCGTAATTCATGTTACAGTTTTGCAGCCTTTTCTCTTCCCGGCACAATTGGAGCGTGCTCCGCTTTATAGAGGGTCCTGTTACATAGGTTGCTACTTAAGTTTTGAGAAAAACAAGTAAAAGAGAATATTTATCATCGAAAATGGCTTTATTGCTTTTTAAAATATTCTCCATGAAGATCAATACATCAATCGAAGCCCTATGGAGTGGCAAAGGAGGTGACTCCAAAGCATGCGTTTTAAACGCATCAACTGTTTCTTCAGGCGTCGAAAAACGCTGACCTCGCAATTTATTTTTGATGTGTGGGAATAAAAAGAAGTCATTGGATGCCAAAACAGGACTGTACGGTAGATGACCTATCAATTCGATGTTTTGAGTGTTCAAAAAATCCCTTGTTTGAGTCGGCCTTTGGGAGCTCGCATTGACTTTGTGGAGAATGATCCGTGTTCGGTGTCAAATTATACGGTATCCAACGCGAAGAAATCTTTTTGATGGCCAAATATTCTTGCAATATTACTCGTAAATGTATCCGAGTGGAACTAATGCCCAAATATGTGTCAATTTCACGATGTCACATCACGATCTTGCAATACCAGTTCCCGCACAGCATCGTTATTTTCTGACGCAAAAACCAATTTTGGACGACCTTCACGACGTTCGCTCGTCCTGGAGCGAACGACGACCACGAAGTGAGTTGATCGGTACACTGTTGTTCTTCGAAAATAGAAAATCATCGCACGAAATTGTTCTCGATTTTATCCCACTTTAAAACGCAAGTAACACTAGTATGACAAAAAGTTCTGAGCACGTGTACCATTAAAAACGTCAAACTTTACGATGCACCGGTATTGTCATATCTTAAAACTTAAGTATAATAGCAAGCTTGTTTGGCTGCTCACGTCCTGTCCGAAAATCCGAAATTTCTTTTTCTCTGGGACCAGCTATAAAATTAAAAACGTCCACTTTTGTATTGGCTACCGGGCCTGGATGACTAATTAAAAAAAATGAAAGGGTTGACATTTGTCCTACACAACTTTCTTCACAAACTTACGCGTCGTCGCGTAAATTAAATGAACGCCTTGTTCTGATGAATAGAATACATGAGAAGTGATCAGGACTATTCGAACTAGCCGTAGCTTGATAACTTTAGTGAGCTGCATCAGTGGCTCGCATAAGTCCTTTGCAATTCTGTGAATGATCTGATCTGATTTTCGTCCATGCCAGAACAGCAATCTGAGACAAAATGTATGTATGGGCAGGTCTAAAGATCTCATGCTTTTTATTCAATCGACAGTAAATCGGTTGGCTAATTCCTATGTGTCTTATCCCAATATGAGTTAACCTTTGCTCGTAGCTATGTAAAGTGGTTCCGTTTACATTTTGTAGCTTGATATGTCGATCGGTAATAGCAGAATAAAAGAACTGTGAATGCATCTGCAAAAAAAACTTGTATAAATACGAAAAATATAAGCTGAACAGTCTTATAAGAGACTGTGCCGTCAATGCCACCAAATTGCTCGGGCTCCGTAGTTAGTTTATCATACCGACACAGAAACTGGACACAAAATAAGATAAGAAGAAACCAGAGAGGACCGTGACTGGTACTACATTTAGTTTAGAAGCGGATTCCAGTTGAATCAACATCATCTTCAGCGCCAGCGCATCAGGCGCAGCTGTTAAAATATGCACCTTTCCGACGCACTAATTTAGGGTTTTCCCTGGTATGAATACGAGTATAGTGTGGCTGCTCATTTGTGGTATTGATAGTGGTGGCGATGTTGTCATTGGTGTAATGGCTCTTCAGTTTCTGTAGCTTCTGCTATATCTGTAAGTGCAGTGGTAATTGTCGCACCTGGATAAATTTTCCAGTTTCTTCTCTCTGGTCTTTGCGATTTTTTTTTCGATTTTCTTCCACCGAAAGATGGTGTAGAGTGGAGGAGGAAGGTAGAGAAATCGTTCCCATACCAACCGTGACACACTACCATCACATCTTGGAATAAGAGATTGATTAATTATTTTATTCGTTGTCAGGAGGGAGGGAAGGAGGCAAAAAAAAGCCAACCCCTGAAGCAATTAGATAGGTAATTTTTTCTTTCTTTTATTTTAAGGCAATTTTCTCTCATGTAAACGAGGTCATGCAAGTTGACATTTTCTGTTTTAAAAAGGTCGAAAAGCAGTAGCAGCAGAAGAAGACTTGGATACATGGTCATATCCATAAGTGTGGCTGTATGCTATCTCGGTTTTGTTATTGAAGTTTATACCGGTGTTGCCGGTTACTGGTTTTTGCCTGATAGTTGCTGGTTGATGTGATATTTTAATTTTTCCTCTTCGTTGTATTCATGCATCGCATCAGTGAATCATTTCAATTTGCTGTTTTTTTTTTGTGTTTTTGTTTTTTCGTCTTCTTTGTCATGAATTTTTATGGCATGTGGCATGACATAGTAATTTTCATATTTTGTTTCATTTTACCTGATGACTTAGGAATTGTTTGGTTGTATTGTAGTTGGAAGAGACGACTGTTGTGAAAGATAATAATTCGTGCAATGGTAATTACTTTTGTTATGGTACATGATTGGTAAGCGCTGATTAATACGACCGAATTGAAGGAGTTGTTAATGACCAACAATCGAAAAATAGTTAAGGTTTCCTCTAGAACTTACGAATTCGGCGAAATTCAAATTTGTGTCAGTTAAATGAGTTGTTTAGAAACTCGTCGTGCAAATGTATATAATCATCTAGAATATCGCTTTCAATAACTCTCATTCTCATACATATATATTGTGACTGGCTGCAAAACTATAGACAGCGAAAACTTACATTTTAAAATAAGCCAGGATAAATAAGGTATCCCGAGCTCTAACCATGTTCTTTAGCAACACATCCAATCACGCTTTTCAATTGAACTCTTCTTGCGGGACTGACCTTTGGTATTATTTTACGGGCTGATCACAACTTATGATGTGCCATCTGTATCTCTCGCTTGAGCGTTCAACACGTCGTTATAAGAGAAAAATTCTGCAACCAGTCTTACTCGGAACTCGCTATATAGCTTATTGGAAACTGCGGACCAAGCAGGTTCACTTTTCCCTCTGTGAAGCGTTTGTGGTGAAACATTGCTTGCTTCTTCTCCTTTTGGCGCGAGCACAAGGGATTTTATGTACCCTTAAGATGTTTCCGCATAGCGCTATGGAAAAGGGATGGAAAAAATGAGAGATATCGATGTGCGTTAGTTTTAAATGTTTGCAAGTTATAGTGACTGGGGAATAAAGAGCTCGCCAGCGCATTCCATAAGCGAGATGTATGGCTTAGGAAGGAATCACGATATTTTAGAGTACGCCCGAAATTGGGCTTGAGAGTAAACTGAAGAGCATTCATAACGAGGCGGGTGTTACGATTAATGGTTTGAGGGGGCGGAATGCTTCTGGTAATTTTAATTAAGCACTGGATACCTATCGTCAGTGTTCGAGGTTGTCAATTGACTGGTTAGCATCACCTATGAGTCTTATCGCACGGTTTTTGAATCCTATCTTTTTTTTTTTTTTTTTTATAATGAGCGCGCGCTCAAGGGGTTTGAGTACCCTTAAGGTGATTGTACACAGCGCGGGCAAGTGCAGAGAGGGTTTAGGAGCACCTGATCAGATGCGGACATTGTACTCAAATTTTGGGCGAATGAATGCCTTATAAATATATTGAGGCCAGATCAGAATGGGAAAAGTATTTCTTACATCGCTTAAGGAAACCTAGACATTTCGCAGCATTGAGTTTTGGAAGCATTAAATTCCACTAAGGTTTGTTCGTTAATTAGTGATGCTGTTTATATAGGAATTTAATGAGCTTAGCATACATACATAATACGCCGTAACTTGCGCGTCGAAATTATAGGCAATGACTCTATTCGGAAAGAAGTTTGTTATAATTTTGCGGAGATAGTTTATAATTCAGTCCTATCTCGCCGAGTTCAGGGCATTTTAAACATTTATTGTTAAAATGGTGCCGTATTTTCAGAGTCTGTAATTTAAATCTGCTCTGCTACGCGTTTTTACCACGTTGGTTGATTCAATTGCAGATCGTTGTAGATGATCTATGAAAGTTGTATTGCTATTTTGTGGCGTCCTGCTGCCGTAGAAGCTTCCTTGGGTCAGAAAAAAACGTCCTTTAAAATATATACGTACAACTTTTTGGCAAATTGTCTTTGCCTATGCCTTTTCATCCCGTATTTTCTTCTTCTTTAAAGCATTTTTGGGTGTTATCATTCGCATGGTCGCACTCACCCATCTCACGTATCTGTTGTGAGATTCCGGGCATCTATTAAGCCATCATTGGTTACATTTTTTTAGCTTTATTCCAGACTTCATTATTGTTAATACGATACATGCGTTGACTATTGCTCGTATGGTATGGGTTTGGAATTTCCCTGCAGTTCTGGTTTCAATTATAATCTCACTAACAACGAAGTTTAGAAGATAAAGCTTAAAGTTATATTTTGACAGAATGAGTGTTGTCCTATTATCGTGGATTGCTGGTCAATTACATTAGATTACATTTTTAGGTTAAACACGAAGTTATTGCCAAAGATTTCACTGGAATAACGCCTGTTTTCTGCTTTTGAGTGCAGTCCTTATAGAAATAGAACGATTTGAGATACCCTCATGTTGTAGCAACGTACCAACTTCCCAATCCATGGAATCATCAAGTTGTGGATTACTTTTTTTTTATTATTGATACTATACACCGGATAATATGATCCCTATGGACATGTGAATGTCGACTGCGGTCCATTATAAGGAGTTCATCAGCTAAAAATTCTATCAATATTATTGCAGTCGAACTTTTCTCTGATTTGTATGCAACCTATCAAAAAATGGCATCTCATGTCAATTAAAGTTGATTATACATATTTGGTATACATATAATATTTAGCAGGTTGTTAGGGAAATTTAAAGAGAAAGTTGACAGATTTTCTCCTAGGAATATCATAGGTAATTCAAACTGGCTTAGAAGTAAAAATTACCATCTTCAAACCGGGAATTTGCGGGTAATCCAAATTTATCGCAACTTCGAAACTTCCCAGAAGGTTGTGAGTGAAGAAGAATAAGATAGCTAGCTTTACCAAATCGTTGGTCTGTATTAATCATTAGCTCTGCAGGTCTTAAATTATTCAAGTCTTATACACGGTGATCCGGTTTGGGATACAGATATTTTGGGATTTGATTCATTGAAGTGTGTTTAAAAAATTCCTTCAGAGAAGTAGATATCAATGATTATTTAGTTATAGCTTCTATAACTAAGCTGGGCTCGTTTGATAGCCGATTGATTATTGAAACTCATTACCATCCATGATTTCATTTTCGCGAAATTGGTCATCAAACACAACACTTTTTTAATTTTTTTTAATAAATTTTTGGGAAAATCGCTTTTATCTCGGAAAAGTGTGTTATGTTAATGTTAGCTACAAATTCACCATACAAAGTTTTTACCTGGGGCTTACAGTTTTCCAAGTATAAACTTAAATATATTAATCAACAGTATGACTATTTTTAGTATTACTAAAAAAAACTCTGAAATAAGTGCACTTTCATAGTCCTTCCGAAGACTTTTTGTGTCCGTTCTCGAAAACAAAGATTTTAGTGTGGAGATCGTGGAAAACCCAGAACATCTGTAACGTCATTCTTGACGGCTTGCTAGCATTGATCACGCAGGCTCTATATTTTTTTTTATAAGCAAAGAGAAGAATAGGGTTTTCAATACACACCTTTCAAATCCACACCTTTTCACTTTCAAAGTGTGGGAAGATTTAATAACCAGTCTGGTTAACAGAGGTGAGAGTTGAGATAGACCCATAAATAGTTTATGCGGTGGCATTTCTCTCTCAAAAGCAGCAATTTAGCACTGAAAATATCCCAGGGCCTCGGTGCGTTGAATGAGAATGGTGCGATTAGTATATAGATTGGATCTGTGTACCATCCCGCGTGTTGTTATCATAAGAACCTTATGAAGTTTGAGATAAATGAGATTTATATCGTACCTTACTTGGCTGGTTTTAAAATATGTAGGTAGTCTCTCTATAGGCGCCAGGGCGAAACACAAATAGGAAACAATGGACCCAAACAGTGGCTAGTTAGTCACAGGGCACCCCATATATTGTAATTTGGGAAAATCCTTAATGTCTTGACTTTCGTTCGTTGTAGATAAAGACTCAAAGACGTCACAGCTGATTTTTCGGCTTTGACAGCTTAGACAGCATGTTATTCTGGTTCTACCAAAGAGTTTCGTCATGTAAGGATTAGAAATTAGTTTATGCACTGTGAACAAATATTGCCCTTGTGTCCATGGTTGCACCGTCATTCTGCAAACGCGGGCATAAAAAATCATTTTGACATAAGTCAACTCACATACCACTGATTCAGTTCCTTAACTCTATTAGCCGGAAACATTGTTCATTAATATGATCCCGTTTTCAGCTAGAGTGGCATTTGCAAACGCCCACAAAAAGTTCCGTCAAGCGTTTATCTCACATTTCAATTTCAAATTCTGTCAACGCCGACAGCAACCTCGAAACTTTTAGTTTGCAATGTGGTACCTCGACAAAGCATGTCACTATCTCAAAACATACATATGTGTGTATGTATATTGTAGTTCCGATGGAATAATTCAACTTTTCTCGTGCTAATCTAGCAGACTCTTATCATCCCATGAGCACAAAAAACCGCACCACAGAATTCAGAGGTGGATAGAATTAGCCTAGACTCAGATTCCATATGAGCATGAGTATAGTGCAACATATTCGCAGATATGAATATGCTGCTGACCTATTTCGATATGTCTTCCGTCTATACTCAAGAGAAAACCCAGAGATTAGAGAAGCACATTTTCTGTTGCTCTGCGCATACTGTCAGGGCGAGGCGGAATTTTAAGACATCTCTAGCATTTCAGTATTTTCGTATTCTTCTTCTTCGCTCAACCAATTCGATGAAAAGGACTCGAACTGGTCCAATGCAAACGTAGGAAATACGAATACTTGAAATGGGAAAAGGCGATGACGAAGAGAAGGACGACAAATCCATCTATATATTCTCCTTTGTTCCCTCGTTGTAAGGACATTGAATGTATTCCACGTACGACACATTCAGTGGAAATTGGAATTTGCCCACATTCCATGGTGAATCACATAGTAGAGTACGCAAAATAAAAAGGACATGCACGTTCTCCATGCGACGCTCATACTCACGCCACATCGCTGTGTGTTAGTCACCTAGGCGTTTGTTTGCAGTTTAATGCGAGTCGCGTTCTCTTGTATGTAGCGGTGGGTATAGTGTTCCCAGAATTGTGTGAAGTTTTCAGAATTCACCCCATGCTCTGGGTAACGCCAAACACCGTACGTTATAAAGATTCACACTGTGTGGATGTGGTGGTATGGGCTGTGTCCTATTTGCCACCCCTGATGTTTGCAAAATATTTTAACACCATCCTTCTGCCCTGCCAGCAGGAGGTAGGTGAAGTGGTACCATGAAGGGTGGTGACGGCGTGCAATTCGCATTGAAAATCTTTCATCGGCTTAATGAGATTTGTTTTGTTCGCCGGCTAACAAGGATTTGGCTTATACTCGTATTACCCCCTGGTTGGAGTTGGTTGAGCCTTTTATAGAGTTTGTGGTGATTTTGACTCTGATTCTGATTCGAGTTCTGAGCGCCCACTCATTTCAAGGAAGCAGATTTAAATTGGAACACATTTTTATATGTGCCCTGACGTTGCTTAGGTCTTATTGTTTTTTAATCTACACTTTCAGGGAAATATTTTAATGAGTGGTAACTGCGGGGGTGAAAAAAAAAAACGTTTTTCCCTTAATAGGAACAACAAGCTTGAGGGCTTTTATCCTGGAGGGTGGTGAGTGTTTGAATCGAGTCAAGTAACCTGGTGTTTTGAGGAAACAGTCTTCGGTTCGGTGGTTGGTATAGAAAAAGGAAGCCGTATATTGATGTTCAAATGAATTTTTGTCAACACTGGGATAATTAACCCGAATGTTCGGGGAGAGCTAATATTTGTTTTTGGAAAAGTGATGACGGTAGTAAGCTGAACTATGTAGTAACTGGTGGTGGGAGAAGGTAGTTGTGCAATTTGTAGAGTGGACAGAAATCACCATGATGACTGTACGAGTACATATAATGCGAGATCTCTGTGATAGAATTTTTCAATCACATGATCTTGGACTACATGCTTGCCAGGGCTTAGACACACCCGAAATTCATGGTTGAAAGATTGTGAAAATTGTATCGATTTTGTCAGACATTTTACTGTGCCATAGATACATTGTCAATATTTTCTCTGTTTTGTTTCAATGTGTTTCACGCACAGGGAATCGAAAAGCGTTTCTCGAGAATGGGTCTCCTTTAGAGGTTATATCTCATTTGTGTTGTGAAAATTATTTCATATTTCCCCAAATGATATAGACTAGCTGAAGCATTATGAAATCAATCATCCCTTTTCTCCGAAAACCAATGATTCAGAAAATTTCCCATTAACAGGATATAAGAGAGGAAAGTATTGTATCGTCATTCGCTTAATGATGTCCCAAAGGGTTTGCAGAATATCAAGATACGAGTACACATCATCTTCAATGGAGCAACATGCGTCACCCTAGAGCTTAAAGTTAAAGCGACTACACTGATTAAGGAAGGGGTTTTATAGATTCATCCGTTCTTTTGTTTTACCTGTTTCAATTAGTTATGAGAGTAGAGGTAAACGGAATCCAAGTAATCATTTGAGATCAGATGACTGCAAGGTTTGATTGTACTATCACAAATTTACTGTCTGTTGGGCTCCAATAATAGATGATGTTCGATGACTCAGGAAGCAGCCAAATAGTGTCTTTTGATAATAATGAAATGAAATCTATAGCTATTTCTGGAAAAGAGTTTACCATAATCGTCAAGTCCAAATAAAAAAAAAAAATTGAAAATTTGAGCGAACGGCGGACTATTCAGACTTTTGTGTACATAATCCAAGCGAAGGCAGTAACAACATTTAAGCATAAACCTAAGGAGGCCATGACAGTTTTTCGGGATAAATATTCAAAGAAGCTAGAAACCGGCCCAGGTTGAGAAAGGAAGCCGAGCTAATGCCAATAAAATTTGATGTAGCAGCAAAGATAACTTCGGTGTATAAGCCTGGTTCAGACAAAGCACAATGCTTTCGAATTTTGCCAAGATGGAGTTCACGGCATTTTGTTGAGATATCAAGATGTAGAGATGTTGGCAGAACAGTTCCTTTGTCTCTATTTTCTATGGATTCGGTCGTCCGGTAAAAAAAATTTTTGGTGGCACAGTTGAAATATATAGTCATACCAAATTCGGTACATACTACCGTACCGAAAGCAGAGTCAACCTGATCGAAACTAGGGCCCGTATTTCACACACCTCAACATACACCAAAAGATCTGGTAATTCCTTGATCTATAACCCTTCAACCAGATTGTTCAAAATATGATGTTAGAACATCCCGAGAACCAACACTCGACTCGGACAACTTTCTATTATTAGCCAACGTGCGAATGCATGGACTCCAAAAAAGGAAATTCGACGTCGAACGGCTACAATCACTGCTAAAGCTTTCGCTGATCGATTGTCCCATATCCTCTCGAGAAGTTCTATGCTGCCTGGGTCTTGATTGAGAACGAGGTATACCTCAGATTGTATCGCCTATATAACTATAATAAAGAAACCACGCCCGAAAGACATTCTTTTTTCAGGCAACTAAAATTGTGTGAGATGAGTGGTTGCCTAGGATACAAAAACAAGTCCAATTACACTACTAATTTAGTCTCTCCATTAAATGGATGCAACCCATGGAGCGAAATAACTACTGAGGTCAAACATCTATCTTCTCTCTCTGTACATTTTTCCAGAAAACTTAACACGTACTCCGGCATTTTAAGAGTAGTCATACCCTGTTAAGTGTTAAGTTCTTTAAAAAGAAATAAAAATAAAACAGATTCAGTCAGATAAATGTAAGTTCATATTCGTCCGCCATTTTGTGTCAACTCCTTAATGGCTGAAATCTTTTTCTCGGTCCAGTAAATTTTCACTTTTCGCTCAGTCTAAACTGGTGTTTAGGGTGTTTAAAAAAGTTCCTTCAGAGAAGTAGGTACCAACAAATATTTAGTTATAAGTTTAATTTCAAATCAAAATTTCAAGGAATAACTACTATTATAAGGTCTGCCAAATTTAAAATTTTTTGAACACTTACGTTGGCTGGAATAAGAAATTGATTATTCAATGCCGAAAACCCCATGTTATCCTCATAAGAAACTTACATTGCAAAGCGGTATGGCATACAGGTCTCTGGGAGTATACAAATTTAAAAGTTGTCAAAATAAGGACCACCCTAATGTACATATTTTATACGTAGTATAGCAGCGTAGATGTTTGATGTACAATAACATTATTCTAAATATTTCATTGCTTTGGGGGAAGATCGCTTTCAACCACCAGGGACAGCAATCCTAAAATGTTCAGCCTTGTTGCACCCAATAAGCGCAGTCGAACTAAGACTTTCGAATAAATACGAGTATGATACACTTCCTCGGAAATTTGGCAGTAGTCGGCAGACTGTTTCTCCGGTTTTCTGATTACTATTCAACTAAGCTTATTAGTAAATATGTTTTATGTTCAAGCTTTGAATGGATAGAGCACATTTACGGTAATTGGTGGTTCAGCGAATAATTATAAATTAGTTTCATTCGTATGATGAAGTGCATTCTTGCGCAAAATCGGAGCCGTCTTTTCACATTTAGGGAACCCAACTCTGTCCAATTGAGTCTTTCAACAAAAGGTTTCTCAATTGCTGGGCTTACACTTGGGTTTTCAGAAGGTCGTGATTACGTGCCAAACCAGCAATGTTCTTTAATCGACTATTTGTTGGAATTGACTCATTATTGATGAACATTCATAAGTTCAAATAATGGAAATCGCTTAAAATCAGTTAAACTTAAACAAGGACACCTTAAAAAGTTAAGCTACTCGTATATTCCTTGTTTTTATGCTTTACTAACAGTCACTAAAATAAATTAAAACTGCCACAGTACGAGTACTTTTGAAGTGGTAGCGGGCAAATTATCATTTCTCCTTCAGTCGGTGAACCAGCATACCTAACCTCAACAAAAAGCAACGCCAATGGCAATTCACTTCTGAACAAGCACAAAGCTTAACTTCCAATTTACCTGGGGGTCCTTTTACCATTGTAATGGTTCACCTGCAGTAATAGAAGTTGATTTTTAAAGGGTGCACCAACTGCATCGACTGCACCAGCACCAGAACCACATACAGAGGCAAAAACCAGATGGGAAAGTTCTCCTTAGAAACTAGGAGTTTGAGGAATAATGACTTTTTGGGACTGACAAGGCTTGTGAAGCTGGCAGGGGTTCGCTAAATTGACTTAATGCATGGTATTCATTGAATAAGTGAAAAGTTCAAGTCAATAAAGTGTTACAGATGAGCTGGTTGGAGTGGCATTTTACAATTTCATTTTACCAACCTCTGCGGAGATGTTAATTTTTCAAAGAACAAACGAATGGTAAAATGGATTTGAGATAAATTTGTCGTGTTTGCGTTGTTCCCAATTTATGTATTTTCATGTGAACTGCAGTAAGCTTTAAATTGGGTCTGTAAAATGAGTTAGCTGAAACGAAAAGCAGCTAGTCGAAGTTTATGTCTCTGTTTGATTTTTGTTTTGTTTGGGACTTATTCTAGGACCTTGCTTTCTATTTGTACTTTTAATTTATGAAAGCGGGCAAGTTCTTCAAGTTGGCGCGGTGATTGCATTTAAAATGCCTACATTATTTTGTACAGTGTTGCACCAGGATGACGATGGAGAATGCAGTGGCGCTTTCGCAAGTATTGAGACGGAAGCGGCGAAAATGGGTTTAGCGTTCAACGGGGGCAAGACCAAGTATATGCTGTCAAGCAAAAAGGACAACCAACACCGACGTCAGAACGGGCAGAACGTCACCCTCGACAGATATAACTTTGAGGTAGTTTAGGATTTTGTCTACCTAGGCTCCGCTATAAATACAGACAACGACACCAGCGCTGAGATCAAACGAAGAATAACTCTTGCCAACCGCTGTTTCTTTGGGCTAAGTAGGCAATTGGGTAGCAAAGCCCTCTCTCGGACAACAAAAGTCACCCTTTGTAAGACCTTAATAATCCCAGTCCTGCTCTATGGCGCAGAGGCATAGACATTATCAAAAATGGATGAGGGTGTTCTTGGTTGCTTCGAGAGAGAAATTCTTCGGGCGATCTTCGGTGCCGTCTGCATTGACGGTGATTGGAGGAGGAGATACAGCAATGAACTCTACGGATTGTACAGCGACATCGACCTAACCAGAAGAGTAAAGATCCAAAGACTGAGATGGCTGGCTCCTGTAGAGCGTATGGACCAGCTGTTTTGGCACTTAGTGAAATACAAGTAGATAACCGCCCACACCTTTCAAATCACTCTGATCTAAAGCTAGATGGTTACGAACTAGTATTACTAGAACTAGTAGTCGGGCGGTGTCGCCATTTACGTGCGTAGTGATGTAGCTTACCAAACTCCACCACAATGTTGATCCATGTCCCAATTCGGAAATCAACTTCATGTGGTTAAAACCCCATCTCCGTAAGCTCTGTTTTAATTACAGAAGCCCCAAACTGGACCTTTTGTTGGTGTGCTTTCCTCTCTAGGCTCGTCGAAATGTCTAGGTTTCCTCAAGCGATGTAAGAAATATTTCACCCCCGCTGATCTGGCCTCAATATATAAGGTATTCATCCGCCTAAAATTGGAGTGCAATGCCCACTTCTGGTCAGGTGCTCCGGAAACATCTCTGCACCTGGTAAATAGGATTTGAAACCGTGCGATACGGTGTACTAATATCAGTAAGTCAATTGACACCCTCGAACACCGATGTAATGTCTCCTGTCTCACTTTGTTTTACCAGTGCTCCATTGAAATCGACAGTAGAATTCCGCCCCTTCAAACCTTCAAATCGTCTCGCTTATGAATGCTCATCAGTATACCCACTTTCGCTCCTAAGCCACACAACTCACTTATGGAATATAACTTGCAAACATTTAAGAATAATGTACATCCGTACCTCTCTTTTCTTCCTTCTTGAATTTCTTCCAACCGCGTTGCGTACAAACATTTTAAGGGAACGCAAATCCCGTGAGCAGCGCTAATTATATAAAAAAAAAAAAAAAAAAAAATACAAGAAACAAAGTAGCTGGTTTAAATTAGTTACCTGGGCACAGGAAGATAGGGGAGGAGTACAAAGACGATAAACTCGGAGGCTGTTTTTCAGGGCTTCGCATCTTCTAGAGTCAGATTGCCGCCAAATCTCTTCAATAGTAAAATAAGAACTTTCTTTAAAAATCTTTCTACAAATTAAAGATTTATAGAGTTTTGCAACTTTTGCATACTGTAATGGAAGGATTGTGTGTGTTAAAAAAATTAAAATGCACTTGTTTTTCCTTACGTTTGCAATCAAAACATTAGATATTATTTAATTTTTAATAAAAATATGTAATCTGTCAAATTGCATATGCAATGAGCGACTGAGTTCGCACTCTCTTATGTTTGCTTATGTTTGCAAACGCCGGGCTTATTATTTGTTGGCTAATAAGTGTCTGAACAGTCGTAAGTTTGCATGTCCGGGCGAATGTTGATTTTGTTTCCTACTTTGGCCATTCGACTCATAACAGTCTATTTCATTCAACAAATACTGCCACAGTTAGTTACTTATCTGCATATGTATGCCCTGGTTCTTCTTGTGGATTGTAAGTCATCTTGTCCTGCGTTTTGCAACGTACCAGATTTGTAGTACTCCTGAATTGTTTTTACGAGCAGTAATCGTGAATCCTAATCGACTGCGCCACTTGTTTCTCGGTTGACCTGCTCATCTTCCATTTTAGGTTAGCGATTTTCATTCAAGATAAGGTACCAAGTATCAAAACCGATGGCTCTAAGATGGACTGCGAATTACCTTTTCGATTAAACAAAGAATTTCAAAATATCAGATTCTTATGCTCTTTCTGGTTCGTCTAATGTCTTTCAAGTAGAAGTAGTAGCAATCGAGGCGTCACGAAGGCGTTCTATCCAAAACTTACCTCTCCAAAGGTTTTTGACGTTGAGCTAGACAGGCGAAATACCCTAACTCCGTTGTTCCTCTTGAAGAGGCAATTTATTTTCCATTTTGACCCGTCAATATTTTTCTGCATTTCCTTACCAATATATGGTGGATGGCCTAATCGACCTATTCACAAGCTTGGAATCGACTTCAACAAGCGCTCCGATAGTTGCACAAATAAAAACATTTCCTCTCGATATGTATGCCCAGCACTAGCTAAGGCAGGACCTTTTTTCGGCAATCATGAATATCAACAATTTTTAAAATAAAATTCTGTAATACACCACAGGGTGAGTCTGAGTTCTAGGATCGCAGTTGGGCTTTTTTTCAATTCTTCTTTTAACAGGCCTACCAGATCGTATTTTTTTGGAATACAATATAAGTTTTGCAGCACTCTAGGGAATTTGGTAATATTTCGGCTGGTTGTTTCTCGCATCACAACATGTTATGTCTTGAAAATGATGATGAGATTCTCAAAAGGGGGCTTTTAGGCACCGCTTCTTGTTCGACAACCTTGCTGCCTTACTTTCAACCCGATCGCAAACTTCGCCATTGACTCCATTTGGGAAATGCATTGGCCATCTCTTATCTAAACCGAGCCAGTGAACTGAACAGTTGCAAACGCAAGTTACACTTGCACAGGTTGGTAGGTTTCCATAGTAAAATATATTAATTGGCAGACAAGTACGGCTGGTGATCTAGCTAATATTATTCCTATATGAATGTGCCTCATACTCAAAGGTTTTACAATAGACACTTTGTCTCAAAAAACACGACTGAATAAGGCTTTTTTCTTAATTAGGTGTGCCTGGCGAAATTAATTAATAAAAACATTTTGACTTTTGGGTGCCACAATCGTGGGTACTGGCAAAATTGTTATCAACATACCCCAGCCAAATGTCCAAGTTCTTCATTACTCGAGAACATAAATCATATCCACCCTTCATTATGGCTACACACGTACGAATATGGATACCCCGATCCTATTCCTCCTCCCATCATCCTCGGCCAACTATCGATTTCCACGATACGGTTTCCATCGAAAGCGAGTGTGTGCAGAGTGTACGTAAACAAAGGCCATTGGAAAAAAAATTAAAGAAGAAAAAAAAAAAAAAACGAATTTGTTTGAAATCCAATATTGAAATGGAATCGCGCCAAATGGAAGCTACGCGCCTGAGTTGAAATGACCGGGGCAACGAGCTATTATCCTGCTCATTCGAGCCAGAGACAATCCGAAATGAAGCATTCGCCCTCGGTGTTGGAGAAGAAAAATCGATAGAGAATCGAGAAAATCGGAGAATAGGCGACTCTGTGCATATGTTGGCGTAACACTGAATCTATCCCCGTGATATGGATGGGGGATTCAATTTCACCCCCTAGTTCGCAAACACCCACTTACATCCATCCGCCTGTTAAAGTTGATTCCTTGCTTCGAAGTGTTGTTTAGGGCAACAACCTGATTTTAGTCTTTTCCAGAAAACAATATCCCAACCTCCCCTATTCTCTGTCTTGTGTTCTCTCTCCATCCCAATCCAATCGTTCAGGCATCCCCCAGGACGGGGTTTTATTATATAATTTGTTTGTCATTCGAGTGATGTTGTAGTTGAGTCACATTCGGATGTGCTTAAGTAGAATTGTGTGTAAGAAAAGGGCTGAGAGGGGCTGTGAAGGCGACAGAGTTGAAGTCAGTCTATTATCATGAGACATTAACCTCATTCGGGTAGTTTTGCTAGTTTGCTGTTTTGCGCAGTTGTTGCTGCTGCTGTTATGTTTTGGTTTCCAACAAAAGAGACAAAGTAGCCAAAAGAATAACGGATTGTAAAATAATGTGAATAAGGGTAAGAAAGAGATTATCGTAAGTAAGAAGGATTGAGGCTTTTTTGTCATAGAATTGTGGGGAGACAGTAAAATACAAGAAATTCAAGGCCAGTTGAACTTAACGAAAGTTTCATCATTATCTTGAAAGGGAAAAATTAATCCGAACTTCGAATTTTTTAAACCGTAGTTAAGCTCTCAAGGGCCGGTAGTTTTGATTTTGTTAAAGTCGATTCTCAGTCATATACTATAGAGACTTGAGTCTGGTTTAATTGACAAAGACTTAGAGGATTCAAATTGACTCCTAGTTTCGCTTGAAAAAACGACTCATTAAGGCTATAATTAAAACAAGAATCAAAAAGGCTACTGAATTATTTTCCAGCATTCCAATGCTCTATGTCTTATAATGCTCTACGGTATGCAGTTTTCTAGTTACAGAAAATGCTTGTTTGGTTCCTTTATCAGAGGGTGGCTTTCATATTTGAACAGGTCTGCATAATACCGTCAGCCACGGACTTGATATTCAAGATTTGGTCAAAGTATGGCCATTTTCTTCAATCTTTTTGGCCAAAAATAATGAACCCTCAATTCTTCTAGTAGCTGGCCATCGTAAACTATGTTCTAAACTTCTATAATGCATAAGTATGACGCTAGATTGCAAAAATAGGGCTTCTTTCGTAACACAGTCGGAACGAATAGGCTATACGACAGCATGTCTGTCTAATTGACTTTTCCGCGTGACGAAAATTCACTGTAGCTAGCACATTGGTTTCTTACCTCAATATTCAAAAGGAACATTGTCCTGACCAGATCATAAGACAGTAACGCATGGCACTCCTAGGATATTATATTTAGATGTTCGTAAGGATATGTCTACGGACATCTCAGACGCTACAAAAATGGGGAAATTCTATGAGGAGAGATGCCAGAGCTTTTGCCATTCGCATGTCCCTCAACCTTTCGTCAACATCCTTATAACCTGCATTAAGTGCTGAAGATCGATCGAAGAACTCATACCTAATATTTGAGTAAAGTATTCCTGACGAATGGAACCTTAGCATCGTGTCCACCAATTATAGAGGCTTCAGTCTCCGTAACATCGCGTATGGAAGATTTAGTCTGCCGTATTGTGTGATCGCCTGAAACTATTTGTGACGATCTGTTTGGCCACTATCAAAGCAGTTGCAGGTTTAGGCCATATCTAGTATAGGATATATTTTAATTTCAATTCAAATATTTATTTCAAATACTAATAAATAACATAACAATGACTATATTCAATATGTACAAAATCTCAATCTTGCAAGAAGTGCAAACCAAAACAAAATATTTAGCTATTAGATAACGGGATATAAAGATTTAATTTATTAGACTTGATTAGTAAGATACATTCATTAGTTTTAAATGATAAACATTAGTGCCGAATGCATCAACTAACAAACATTTATTTAATTCTCATTTTTATTAACTAAATGGTGTAATGGTGATTCCGCATTAAAAATAGAGGACCGAAATTAATTTATGATGTAGACATCTTGCTACACAAAATCAGACTGCAAAACTTATTAAATTGTTTATTTCATTGAATACAAAATTAAAAAGCCAATTTCTTAGTTCATTACAAAAACGAATAGGATTTCTATTTCTTTTTAGGTTAAGCGGCAATGGAAAAAGGTCAAAGTGACTAGTGTTTAACGATGGGATTACTGCTACTGAAATGTTCCTGCTCCGAAGTTCATGTACAGTTGGGTTTCTGTTGGCGGAACGGCTACTTCTAAAAAAAATTACTTAGGAACTTTGTAAAAGTACAAGCATTTGAGGGGTGGAATCTTTGGGATTGTAAAAAGCAAAAAACTATTTTCAAGGCCCATCTTTCTCCAAATCGTTTTTATGGCTTGCCTTTGGATCACAGGCAAAAGTTGGATTTTATTTTCATGTGTTCCTCCCCAACTTGGATTGCACAAGGACATAATAAACAGTTTATAATACCTTCCTAGAACAAAATTCCCTCAGATGGTACATTATGTTAGTTTGTGCAGCTGTTCTCTGCATTACTATTGCATGTATCAGAACTATTATACATAAAATATGCTGGCAATTGTTGCTATGTAATATCATAGAAGGAAATTAAAGAATAGATGGTGTTAAATTAAAGAACATAATTTTAGTCCTATCCCTTATAATTAATTTATGCATGGAGAACCAATGTTGTTTGGTTTTTGAGTATCCTATTTTTGAAAGCTCACGCGTCAAAAATGCTCAGCTAGCATTGCCATTTCATCATGGAAAAACTTACACCCGAACGACGCTTACAAATTCTTGAATTTTATTATCAAAATTCTCGGTCAGTGAAAAATGTTTTTCGCGCACTTCGACCATTTTACAGTCGTCATAATCAACCTACTGTGCAAGCAATTCAAGCCATAGAGACCAAAGTTACAGTCAATGGCACCCGCTATCGTTCAATGATTTCAAACTTTTTTTTGCACAAAATGCACGAGCTAAACCTGTTCGACTTGTGGTTTCAGCAAAACGGTGGTACATGCCACATAGCACGCGAATCGATGGACCAAGTGTGAAATGAGTGAAATGAGCAATTTATCTCTCGTTTTTGACCTGTGAATTGGCCGGCTAGATCATGTGATTTAGACTATCTTTTATGGGTATACGTCAAATCGCTTGTCTATGCCGATAAAACAGCGTCAACTGCAGTCTAGGTAGACAATATTACACGTGTTATTAGCGAGATGCCAGCCAATATGATCGAAAAAGTGATTCAAAATTGGACTCTGCACACCACCACTTAAAACGTAGTCATGGACAACATTTACTTGAAATAATCTTTAAAAAGTATTGATTTATCAACTCAAATAACAATTTTATACACTTTTGTAATTTTCCTGTGTTTTTGTTTTTTGACCATTAAAAACCAAACGCTTGAAAAATCACCCATCATTAAGTCTATAGCAAAGTTGAAAAAGAACAAGTTATATCATGAGCAAATCCTGTTTGCATGCCACATAGATTAAGGTTGAAAATAGAATTAATATAAACAAGAAAGAGCGTAGAGGTCCAAGGACTGAACCTTGTGGAATGTCAATTAGGATACCCACAGTTTCGCTGAAACAATTTTCTATCTTGACAACTTGTTTTCTATTGCTTAGATAGGAAAGAAACCAACTGAGCATACAGCCTCGAGAACCAGCTTTTTCTAATTTTCCCAGTAAAAGAGAATATGTCAAACGCCTTTGTTATGTCTATAAAAAATGCAGCTGTCAGTATTTTTATTTTTAAGACTTTTATAATTGAAACTGCTGAAGTTCAATAACGCATCCTCTCTGGATTTTCCAGATCGAAACCTGAATTGGCTCTCACACATTCTTTGTTTTATCTAGAAAATCCTTGGTTCTAGTTTTCACAAGTTTTTCAAAGATTTTAGAAAAGTCTGGGAGAGGAGAAATTGTTCTATATTAAGGTTTTTTATCATCTTTTTTAAAATATCGGTATGACTACTGCGGTTTTTAGATAATCTGGAAATGTGCCGTAATATATACTTTTATTAAATGTATGAGTTAAGATATCTGCAATATTTAGTGAAATTACTAGACCAACTATTTTTTATTGTCGAGCTAGTTTTCTTAAGAGAATTTTTAGCTCTAAACACCACAAGCGACGAAGTGTTAATAAAGAAAAAGCTAGTTTATTGACTACTTTCCCTGTTGAAGCCGTTAATAATTACAATAATTGGTAAAGTTACTGAAACCCGCATCAAATAAAGTAATCGAATTAGCACCTGTAAAGAACACATTGCACGCGTCAGATTTTTAAGTGGAATTTGTTAACTTAGAAGGAGGCCCACATTTATTTAGGAATTCATTTACTGTTTCCCATTTGTTATTTATATTATTCCTTGCCAGGTGAAATTTGTTAACACAATAACTTTGTTTGCGTATACGGGTTTCTCTGGCTACTTCTGTAGAATGTCTTTTATAAAGATCCAGAAAGTAGATGTTATTAGAACTCTTTTTACATTTAATTTGGAGTTTATTCTTTTTAACTATCTTTTTTAATAATGTCTACGGATCCAAGGTTTAAGCCTCTTATTTTTGGTATGTCTTTGAGTTTCGGTCTGGCATGAAGTGGCTTGTATATTCAAAGTTCTTGTAAAACTATCGAATGCCTTTGAGAGATTATCATCGATGTAAATATCAGTCCAGCTTTCATTCACTAGACAAGCATTAAGCTGCTCAAAATTAATATTATTACTTATATTCAGAGATATGGTTTTAGCAGTTGTTGTGCTTGTCAGTAGCACCTTGAGGACCTAGATCAGTCATACAATGATCAATGAATTTTATGAATATGTATAAATGGCAATCTGGTAGACGACCCTCAGTCAAACCAAACAGACCTAGAAATTATACAGCTGTACAAATCTTTTTATTATTGAAAAAAAAAGAAACAGTCTTATCTACATATCTAACCAGCTATGTATATTGAAATCTGAGATAGAACTGGTGAGAGCTAGATTTGAACTTCGATCAAGTCTTCCAAAGATATGATTAAGACGTGTATGTACTTGCTGATTCGGCTACCCTTGTGGGTTCATTTAGACAAAACAGAAGTATAATTAAAGATAGTACAAGATTCTGATAAAATATCAGAAATCACATAAAAATAAATTACTTGTTACCAATACTACACGATACTTTTATCATATGTGCACTTTCCATATTTAGGCTGCAATAATCTGATGATAATTCAAACTACCCTCCAGCTGCGTGTGAATTAGGGTGAAAGTAATATCACGGTATATTATAGGGCTCCTTCTCTTTTACCTAGTTTGTCATATAAACCAGGTATTTGGCAAATATCCATAATTCGGTTAGAGATATTAAATCCGGGATAAGAATAAATTAAAATTCTTCCGAAATTTTTTTCCACTTTAATTAATTTAGCTTTTTCAACAGCGCTCGATTAAAATTTGTGAGCCTCTTATTTATGAAAATATGGTTATTTTTATGTTTAAATTATTTTTCCTCTTTAGATATTATCAGCTGCTTCTCTTCAAACTTTTTGAATTTGATGCGAAGGACACGTAATGATTTTGTATGTAGATGTTGATTTAGAATTTGATTTTCTTACAATGTTCTTTACAAAACAATACTTGATGTCATCTGGTTTGATATTTTCACTTAAACCTTTTGATGATACAATATTGACAGCTGTATCCAAAGCAGTGCTATTATCAACATTGGAAACTCCGATGACATGGCCACATTTATTTAACGATTTTTGTTGTAAAAAATTCACAGTGCGTTGATCAATTTTTGAGTAAATATGTTTGTTTTCCTCCTGCAGACTGCCAATTTGAAGCAGTGCACTCTAATTTCTTTAAAGGAATTTATTTCCTCGTAAAGTATGTCAAAAGTAATGGGAGTCGGAGACGAATCAATAGTGGTTTTATTGAAATTATTATGAACTAGAAAGAGATAGAAGCACTTCTACATCAGGTATATTATAATGGGTGATTTTTTAAGCGTTTGGTTTTTAATTGTTAAAAAAACACACGGAAATTGTAAAAGTGTATACAATTTTAAATTTTTATTTGTGTTGATAAATCAATGCCTGCCATTTATTGTACATTTAAAGTTTGTTTCCATCTCCACACGGAGATTCCACTTTTGAATGACTTTTTCGAGCATATTGGCTGGTATCTCACTAATAACACGTGTAATAGTGTCTTCCAAGGCTGCAATTGAAACTGGTCTATCGGCATAGACGAGTGATTTGTGTTATCCTGTGTTTTTTTTTTGACAATTAAAAACCAAACGCTTCAAAAATCACCCATTATTGTTATTATGCTTTTGTTTCACTTTTATGTAAGAGGGGGCGGCTATCGTAACGAATGACGTTTTTTTACCATTACAAGAATCAAGTAATGAAGCCTTATCAAGAAACATTAAAAAGGCTCTATATAAAACCAGTTCTGCTCTATGGTGCAAAGGACACAGAAGTTAGCGGAGACTGATGAAAGTGTCCTAAGTCGTTTTGAACGCAGATTATTCGAAGGATTGCTGGTCCCATTTGCCTTGACGGGTGAACCCTACGAGCTGTACAGCAACAGAAATGTGCGCATCATTCGCCTGAGATGGCTAGAATATTTAAATTTTTATTAGGAGACCAGACTCCGTAGACCTTGATTTAATTTGCGTTCACAAATGGAAGGAAACCTCAAAGCCTGTGCATCATCGTAATGCTCGATATCTGTGAGTGGGTTAGTATCCAAAGATCCAGAATTGCAAAGTCTATGCCGTTTTTAACAATTTGGATCAACTACGGTTGACATTTGCATGCTGTGGACCGGCAGGAGTCAGGCCTGTTTATTTATTAATATTATTCTTTTTTAACGACAAAAGCCTCACTATAATTATGAATTCTCTGGGCTGAGTTGAAGTAATCTCCAACTGCCTGAGATTGAACACATTGATGTGATCGACATATTCCAAAGATGGGGCCTTTGCATAATATTCCCAAACTGGAATCTGTTGCTTCTTAATAACATCTATGAACGTATTGCCTTAATATAGCCAAATATATATTTGCAGAGGATCCTGCTTCGGCAATTTAATATCATATATCGCATGAGCTTTAATAATGTAAAATAAAACACATTTATTGATCATACTCGGTAGAGTTTAAAACAAGAACTGAAGCCAAGATACATAATTACTAGGAATTCAAAAACGATAATGAAGAAAAAAAATATATATATATAATCGTACATGTGAATATGTACGAGTTTACATATACTCGTATGAGTTGAAATATAATGTACATATGTATCTCGTATACAGGTACAGAGAACGCTAATTTTTTAACAAAATAGTCAATCAAGTCCAGTGGGTATAGGAGTTGTGCTGGCCTCCGAAATCGATTTCCATCAGCATAGCGTATGTCACACGCTCTTGTCTTTTCATCTCTTCCCAAGAAAACACGTTCAATGACGGCCAATAAAAGCATGATGTCACCTTCCTTTAAATTTGTTGAAGTTTTGGATTTGCTTTGGTGAGACGATCGCAAATGCTGCAGGTATTCTGTAAGCCATCGTCTTGCTATTCTATTGCTGTAATTCATTCGTTCTTTAAGCTCTCTGATTTGGAATTCTTTTTCGATAATATAAATTGAAGAGTAGCTTCCCATCAGAAATTTGACCGGAGTAAGCGGCGTCAAATCCAAAAGTTCTCTGGACACATATGTAGGTTAATGCCCGATCATTAGGAACAGCTTCCGCTTCGATAATTATTGTTCATAGCTCCTCAAATGTAAGCTTAGCTTTTCCAATGACGACCTTTAGGATGTTCTTAATAGTCCTGATTAATCTCTCCCAGAAGTCATCCGACCATGGTGCTCGCTCCACTCCCACGTTTTCAAAAGGCCTCAACAAAGTGATTCTTTGAATTGGGAGAGGAGCAAATGGTTGGGTGACCGGCTGACCAAATAACTTCTTGCAGACAATGCATTTTCGTATTATGTTTTTAATCAGCTCATATCCTCAAATAATCCAGAATCGTTCCCTCAATTTTGCAAAAACCAGACCTGTTCCACTATGACTTGTTAATAACAAATAACGTATTCAAGAACGATATGAGAACTTATACTATATAATGACTGGCCGGAAGTATAATGGGATGCTTCAGATCTAATGGCTCTTCCAGCGGTTGAAGTCTCTCACCCACTGTTAAGAGGACATACTGATCGAGAAATGGAGAAAGCTCAGCAATCTTTGACTGAACTGATGGCTGCGTCTTCATTTGCAAATATCTTAAATCGTAAGCAAAACTGAGTGATTGTAAATACTCTCTTTGAAATTGCCACGGTCAACAAATCTTAAGACCCAACAAATAACTCGCAAAATTCTGGACTAGGACAGCAAATAACCCTTCTCCTTCCCACTTAAATAAAAAGCTTTCCCTCTCTTTCGGGCAATCTTCCTGTCCACTCCAATGTGAAAAGGCACTTATATGAACTTCTTAGTCCAGCGACATCAGTCTTTGTTGATACGGGTCGTATGTTTATGAGTTTTTGTATGTAGCTGTTAACAAGTTTTTCTGTATTTCCGTACTGAGAAATGGCTGCGTCCCAACATGTCGCCGATGAGGTAAATCCAAATACTAGATGGGGTGAAAGGTAACCTCCTTGATCGCCAGAATGCGCTGCTGCTGCAAAAAAGGTTATGGTGCCTTGAAGTCCGTCCATATTTAGGCAGACCTGCCAAATTTCAGTGCGATACTCTCTTTAGTTTTGTTTTGACAGGTGATTGTTGTTGACGTGTTTGGCATCATGTTGAGTATGGACAAAACCGATTTTCGTTCTCTCATAAAACATTATTTTTTGAGAGGCAAAACGGCAAAGGAAACAAAAGAAAAGTTGGATAAATATTATGGGGCTAATGCTCCGTCAGATTACACCGTCAAATATTGGTTTCGAGAGTTTCCTGGTGGGCGCAACTCCACTACCGATCAAGTCCGCAGCGGCAGGGCCTCCGAATCGGTTACAGAGGACAATGTCAAAAAAATACATGAAATGGTGTTGGCTGACCGGAAAGTGAAGGTCTCGCGCACCACAAAGATTAGTACTGAGCTCACACGCCATATTTTGAGCAATATTCTGCATATGAAAAAGTTATCCTGCCGCTGGATGCCGCGCATGCTCACTCCTGACCAAAAACACGAACGCGAGAGCAGTTCGAAAGAGTGTTTGGACTTGCTTGGACTTTGGTAACTGTTGATGAAACTTGGATCCACTATTACACACCAGAGAATAGAATGAGTGCACGGCAATGGACTGAAGCCGGTACGAGTGCTCCGAAGCGGCCGAGGGAGGCTCGATGGTTCGGAAAGGTTGTGGCGTCGGTTTTCTGGGATTGTCATGGCATACTCTTCGTGGACTACCTCGAAATAGGAAAAACTATCAAAAGCTAGTATTACTGTGCTTTATTGGAGCGATTGGAGGCCGAAATCGATGCAAAACGGCCTCACATGAAGCAAAAAAAAATTTGGTTATTGCAAGACAATGCGCCGGCGCACAAGACCATCGCAACCACGGCTAAAATCAATGACTTACGGCTCCAATTGCTGTCACATCCACCGTATTCGCCCGATTGGGCTCCCTCGGACGATTATCTCTTCCCAAACCTCAAAAGATGGTTCATCAATAAAAAACTCAGCTCACTCGAGGAAATCATTGACGCCACAGAGGAGTATTTTGCAGACCTTCCGGAAAATTACTTTTCGGACGTGATCAAAAAGTTAGAAAATCGCTGGAATAAGTGCATCAAGCTAAAAGGAGACTATATTGAATAAAATAAAAAAAACATTTAAAAAAAAAGATTTTTTTCGTTCCCAGGGAGGTTACTTTTCGCCCCACCTAGTATAACCTTATTTGTGCGCTTTCAAGTATTGAAATTTGTCTGCAGCAGAAAGTTGATTATTTTGATGTATTATACGGTTGAATTAAATTGATAAAAAGGTAACCAATCTTTGAGCTCACCACAGAATTTCTTGAGTTCTCATTTAGGAATTTTAACGTTTGTTTTTACAGAGGAAACTAGTTAATCGTTCGGATTTTGTTTTAATTTAAACATTTCGCACACTTTTTCTAAATGAAACCTTAATCGCGATAGTGTAGGTACCGCTGCGTCTTTTCAAAATGCATCTTTCCGAAATCTTTACCGATGTTATCTTTTTTAATGAGTTCTTTGTTAGGAACTTATTGATCTGCGGCCTTTAAACTTTCAAATACTACTGTTAGTCGATCAATAAAAAAACACAATTCTCCTTCAATCACTTCAACTTTTTTAGCTATAATACGGGAATCTTCAGACTCGATGAAATCTGACGCAATCTGCGATATTTTTGTTAGCTGCGTTTTAAACGCAACACGAGCTGACACTTCCATTTATTTCGTACTTTCCTTTCTCTTTTTTCCTTTGTCCGGGGTTTCGGTACCAAATGTAAAATAAAACCTGCTTAAAAATTATGAGTATTGATCCTACTCGTTAAGAGTTTAAAACAAGAAATAAAGCAATGATAATTACTGAGAATTCATAAACGATAAAAGATAACACATAATATGGTATATGCTCGTACATGTGAATATGAACTAGTTTACATATATGTTATGAGTTGATATATAATGTACATATCTCGGATACAGGTATACGAGTGTCCATCCATGCATGCGTTTGCGAGAGAAGGCTAATTTTTTAACAATTAATAAGAAAAATAAAAAAAACTTTTAATACGATTGTAAAAAACTGAGTCAAAAAATCAATAATCCTTTATTTTCCCAAGTTTTGCCACGTCTTCAGATTTGAAGTTAATATATTTTTTTATTTTATTTTTCAGAAATTTTACTGCTTCCTGTGGAATCCTTAATTGCTGAACGGATGTAAAGGACTTCCGTAAAAGCAGTTTTTAACATATATAACGCATTTCTTCAAAAACATTCAACGAATATCATCGTATAGCATTTGATATTGTTTTCTTTTTTATATATACACAAAAATGACGTAAGTACATGATTTATAATTTCACTTTTTTTAAGTCATTATTTATTTATTTAGAATTTAATTCCTTTAGTTGTAGTTCTTCATCCAACAAGGTCCCTTATGATAAATTCTTTAAATCAATTATTTCTTGTAATTGATGATTTTAAGGAGCAGGGGATTTATTTACGAAAATGAATTTGTGTTTCTATTTTATGTATTTATATGTATACACACAACATATATAAAGTCATTAATCATTCAGGAAGTGAGTGTGAGATTATGAATAGTTACTCGTTCTGCCGACATCATTCATAGAACAAATGGAACAATTCGCAAGTTGCTTTCCACTTGTGTGTAGCAGAAATTTGGGTTTCTGGGTCAATTCAACATTTTGCTTGACTAAATCCTTTCATTCAATGCGAAACGACTTTGGTGGCAAGGTGCGGTCTATTAGACGATTAAATGAAAACATCAAGTGTCGGCATTATCAAAGTTATAATTACGAATATGTCCTTTATATGAGTATTACATTTTGAGAGAGCAAAGAAAAAATAGTGTAGTTCAAAAGTTGGACAATGATTATGTTATAGCGGTTTTCTATTCCTGCGAATGTTTTTTTCCAATAACAGAAATCTTATATTCCTACCTGTCTGTAGGGTAACCAAATCTGTAAAGAAGTTCTTCTTGGCAATATATTTTACTGATATCTGAATAACTGTCCATGTCGAGAGATTTTCCATTACACTTCCCTGACAAAGTTAGGAATATATCCCAAAACAACTGTTTTGGAATTTGCAGATCCAAGATCATTTTTAAGAATAAAATTTCAAAAGCGCACTGATATGGAATTATTCAAACATTTGCAGACCCCAGTTAGCATACCGAATGCAGCTTTTATTTTATTTTTCCGATACATCATTTTCGCGATTGGTAGTTATGTATAATATTAGCAGGGCTGGTACGTTCATATGTCAATATGGTCCTTCTGTGGGGCCGGTTTGATTTATCTTTGCCCTGTGTAGCTAAAGCGTTAGTGCCTTCACGCTGTTCACACTGCTGATAGACATATAATTGTTTCTCTGCATTTTCACAGATCTCCATATGTTGGTCAAAGTTATGTACTAACAGTTTTCGCTTCAGAAGTAAAATTGTCGCTGACTTTTTGGCGCCTTGCAGGTTCCTAAAGTCTGTTGGTATTATTGCATTTCTATGCAAATTGTCGGCTAATAGTAATGTTGTTTGTGTGGCTCAATTTTCCCTGCTTACGATCTTGTGAGCATTCCGTTGTTCAAACAATGTGCTTCCGATGACTAGGTGACTATCGTTGCAGAAAACGCATGCTTTTTTTATTTGGTCCCCTTGTCAGTTCTATGTTAGGATTAAAATCTCTCATTAGGACGATGTCGTTGCAAGGCGTTATTACGTATGTAGGGGGCACCAAGTTTACTGTTAAATTGTCAATTTTATCTCCAGCTTAGGTGTATAACACTATACTTGTATATTGATGATATTTTTTACTTTATCATCACGCACGGTTCTAACTGGTTTCTCAGAGTAGAGTAAAAAAGTAGTCCTGACTTATGCAAGATATTCACAAACATCCAGACATCCTCTTTTACGCAGCCCTAAGATATCCATTTTCTACCCCATGCACTCTATGTCAAGTTATAGAAACCTGCATTCCTTTTGGGAGGCGAGGAGAGTCTAAGCGTTCCAAAATTCTATCGTTGTTCGTATACAGGGTATCCCCTAATTCGCCAAGGATAATTTGGGAAATGATTCTTGGGTATATTCTAAGAAAAAAATCGTTCTACAGTAAGGGACTATCTCCAATGTTATGGGAGTATAATAGTTAAAGGTCATCTATAAATTTTTGGTTCGTCTCCGATGACTTTTGTTGAGTTTCAGAGTAGTTGTCTTGCGATGTGACGCGTTGAGACTTGTTGTGTATGTGGTAAAATAAAGAGTCAAGGATTTCAACAACTGTTTATTTCAATTAAACTTTTAATTTAATATTTTAGACTTAACATTTGATAATAAAAATTCGGGGATCGAAAGAAGTGTGCGTTCACATTGACAACCGGAAATAAAAAGAAAGAGTGAGCGAAAGGGTTTCACTCTAGGAAATGACATATAAATATTATTTTATCGCACTTTTGATGTGATGCCAAATTCACAATAAATGTATGTATATAACACTTCCTTCCTTCCCCGAAAAAAAAATCGCACCTTACGTTATTTTATAGGCATAAATATCTATACATATAAATATCTATCTATATAAAGATTGAAAATGATGTTATACATAATGTTTTTTTTTTTTTTTTTTTTTTAAAGTACAAGATATATTACAATTTTTTTATTGTCCTATTTACCATATCCAAACCTTTCTGGAGCTTTTCTAACTCTATTTGACCTACGCAATTCGGGGAGACTAGACTCTGAGATGTTTAAAGGTTCTAAGTTAGTGTTTTTTTTTTCATTTTCATGATTAACATTTTCATCTTCATATTTAGAGGTTGTTTCTGTGGAACTGTCATTACTAGGGGAAACCTCCATTTTGTTTTCTTCGGAAAAACTTTCTTTATTAAGGTCTCCCTCCCTCCGAGTGAACGGGCTAATCTCGTGAATTTGGTCAAAATGCCTCTTCCATTCTCTTCCGTCATCAAGCTGTATAAGATAATGAAGATCTCCCAGTATTTGACTGATCCTACCAAATTTCCATTTTTCATTTAAATAATCTCTAACTGAAACTCTAATACCGATAGGATAACGTTTACATTTCATATGATTGTGTAAGTTTCTTGTTGATTCCTTACAAGTCGGTTTCAATAAATCTAACTCAGTTCGAATATTTCGGCCGAGCATAAGCATAGCAGGGCTTTCATTGGTGCTTGTGTGGGGTATCTTTCGGTACTGTAGAAGAAATTTGCATAAATCTTCTTCGTTTCAATTGCTCTCACACCTCATCGCCTTTAAAGACCTTTTCAAAGTTTGAACACAACGTTCTGCCAGACCATTTGTAGCCGGGTGATACGGTGCAGTAAACTTGTGTTCAACTCCATGTTGCAAAAGAAATTGTTTAAATTTGTATGATGTAAATTGTCTTCCATTGTCTGAAACGAATATATATGGAAATCCAAAAGTGCAAAAAATTTTCCTACACACTGCTATTGTAGTTTCTGTTGTTATGTTTTTAAGAATACAAATTTCAGGCCAACGACTGTAAGCATCTACCAAAATAAAATAGTAAACTCCTCTAAAAGGACCAGCAAAATCAGCATGAACTTTCTCAAATGGTCTACTTGCTTCCTCCCATGGATGAAGCGGGGCTTTTGGTATATTGTTCTGCAATTTATTACATTCGAAACAAGACTTCACATACATCTCAATATCTTCATCGATTTTTGGCCACCAGCAATAGCGAGCGAAGTTCTTCATCCTAACAATGCCAAAATGTGCCGAGCGCAATTCAGAGAGGACTTTGCTACGAAGAGCTCTTGGTATAACAGTTCTATCCCCACGTAATATACAACCACTTTGTAAATTCGTGTTGATTAACGTTAAATCTGAATTACTTTGAAATTGTTTTCCCAAATTGTAAAGCTTTCAATAGCTTTAAAAGAGTTTCATCCTTTGATGTCTCTTCTGCAATTTTTTTGATAGAAACTGGCATCATTTGTATTTGTAATAATTCAACATAATCGGGTTCATCAAATAAGAATTTATCACTTAATTTTAGGGGTAAGCGGGATAATGCATCGGCGTTGGCATGTTTAGAGGACTTTTTATATTTTATACTGTAGTTAAAACTTTGAAGAAAAAGAGCATAATAATGCATACGAGTGGCAGATAATACTGGTAAACTCTTATTAGGTGAAAATATCTGAATTAAAGGTGCATGATCTGTATACAAGGTAAAAGTATTTCCGTAAAGGTATTGGTAAAATTTCATGACCCCTAAAATTATGGCGAAAGCTTCTTTGTCTATTTGGGAATAGCGTTTTTGAGTATTGTTTAAACTTTTTGATGCAAATTGAATAGGCCTCTCTGTCCCATCAGGGTACAAATGGCAAAGGACGGCTCCTACTCCGTAGGGCGATGCATCTGTAGCAAGAACTAAAGGCAGTTTTGGGTTATAGTGTACTAGTACCGTTTGATATTGAATTTCTCTATTGACTGCATTGAAAGCCACCTCGCAATCGGTGGTCCACAAAAATTTCGAATTTTTCTGTAAAAGTTGATTCCCTGGTAATAGTTAACTAGACCGATAAAAGCACGGACTTGTGTTTTGTCCTTCGGCCGTGGTGCATTTTGAATTGCATCTATTTTAGATTTAATTTTATGGATACCCTCTCTATCGATCAAATAGCCACAGTATTCAATTTGATCCTTCATACAAGTACTTTTTTCTAAATTAATTTTGAGATTAAATTTTTGTAAACGGCTTAAAACTTCTTCTAAATTTGAAAGGTGGTTTTCGTCACTAGATCCCGTAATTTTAATATCATCTAAAAATACTGTCACCCCAGGAATATCTTGGAGAACCTGCTCCATGCATCGTTGCCAAATAGCTGGTGCACTAGCTAGCCCGAACATTAATCTATTGCATCTAAAAAGACCTTTATGCGTATTAAGGGTTAAAATGTGTCGCATTTCGGGTTTAACTTCGTGATAGACTAAGATCGATTTTAGTTAACTTAATACCACCTGCCATTTTAGAAAACAGTTCATCAATTGTGGGCAATGGGTGTTCATCAATCTCAATATTTGGGTTTACAGTGCACTTAAAATCACCACAAATATGGATGCTGCCATTAGCTTTGACTACTGGAACAATAGGTGTAGCCCATTCCGAACTGTCAACCTTTTCTAAAATGCCTTGCTCGACTAAATTCTGTATTTCCTCTTCAACCCTTTTTTGGAGTGCAAATGAAACATGACGCGCTTCAAGGAAAATTGGTCTTATATTTGGTTTTAAGTGTATGGAAGCTTGCATTCCCGAGATTTTTCCTACACCCGGAGTAAAGATATCCTTATACCTCTGAATCAATTTTGCAATCGCGTCACTTTTAGAAACTTGTGAAATTTCACGAAAGTCATTAAATTGAATGTGTAATGCGCGAATCCACTCGCGACCCAACAATAAAGAGTTCCCACTAGCAACAACGTATAAATCATTCAGATTACTGAATGTCTGATTTTTAAATTGCACATCAACCGAAACAAAACCACAAACTTTCAATTGAGTTTGGCAGTATGGAACTAACTGTATTTGAGTATTTTTCAATTTAAGTAGAGGAAATGTATTCTTGAAATATACAAGTGACATTATAGTTACAGCAGAGCCCGTATCGATTTCAAATTTAATGGGTTTTCCCTCGACTGTTACTTGAAAATAAAATTTATCCCGACTTAATGAAGAGATATTCAAAATTTCTTCTATTTTATATGTATTTTGCTTATTATTATTATTAGCCTTTAAACCTACTCTGCGTAAGTGTCCCCGAATTTTACAAAAACTACAAATTTCATTTTTCTTTTTTACAAACGTTAGCCCAGTGGTCCGAATCACCACATCGATAACATTTAGTATTCCTATCTTTGTTTGTATTATTAGCACTCATTTCTTTATGTTTTATAAAATTATTTTTTTTGTAAGTATTATTAAAACTACCTGAACTAATCGGGGGTGATCTGTTCATCCTCTGATCCTGGAACTGTATTGTTGCTACCACGTGCCTTGAGTGTAATTGAGTCGCATCGTTCTCTGACAATTCCAGACTAAAGGCCGTAAGGTCTCTCGTTTCCAAAAGTCGACTTTGAACACGTTGGGAACTTAATCCATAAACAAATTGGTTGCGTATTGCTGTTTTGAGGAAACTGCCAAAGATGCAATTTATAGCACATTTCTGGAGCGCATGAAGAAAATCTTGAACGGATTCTCCATCCTGTTGTTTTCGGTGCTGGAATCGAAAAACCGACTATTTCCAACGGCGTAGGATCGTAGAACTCTTGCATCATTTTAACAACTTCACTGTAGAATTTATTCTCGGGAAATTCCGGAGCAAGTTTGTCGCATAAAAGGTCATATGACTCCTGGCCCATGTAGTGTAAAACATAGGGTAGTTTTTGGTCAGCACCCACTTTGAATAAAGAAAATGCCACCTCCAGCCGCTTAACCCATCGTGACCATCTGGCATTTGTGACACAAAATGTTTCCACGATAAATGTTGGTTGCATTATGATATGTCCGGTAGAGGGATTATCACCATCCAGTAGTAGGCATCTTAAAATAAAATTTTGTAATGCTTTAATATAAATCGTACGCACAAATCAGTCAGCAGTAATCAGCGTAATCCGCAATAAGAATAATCCACCATCAGCATAACCATCCGAATCCCATCCTCGTCGCCAATACTTTGTTGTGTATGTGGTAAAATAAAGAGTCAAGGATTTCAACGACTGTTTATTTCAATTAAACTTTTAATTTAATATTTTAGACTTAACATTTGATAATAAAAATTCGGGGATCGAAAAAAGTGTGCGTTCACATTGACAACCGGAAATAAAAAGAAAGAGTGAGCGATTATTTTATCGCACTTTTGATGTGATGCCAAATTCACAATAAATGTATGTACGAGTATATAACAAGACTGAGGAAGCTCCATTACTGAAATGCGATGTTGTTCTCGGATTGGGAGTGAAATCATATTTATATCTTTCTTAAAAGACTCCTGCATCTGTCATTCTTTCTACAAACTAGAACGGAGCGTTACGATAGAAACTGAAACACAGACTGTGGTTCAAATAGCCCCCCACAAGACACAAGACTCGTTGATAAAGACGGAGCAATTTTAAGCAGAAGTGCAACTAAATACGACTTTTGTTAGGGTCATATCTACATCAATTCATATTGAAGATATTGAACCACAAGAGACTAACTTAAAACTCGATCAAAATATCTCCAGAGCACTAAGGTGTGCAACAATCTCGTATTAAAAAGGCATAACGAATCAATATACTGCTTATATACTGGTGGTTAAGTAGATTTAAGCGATATCCATCAACATATTTTCTTCCCTATTGGCCTATTATCATCTCACGTCGTTGCAGTGCCATAGTTTTACAATCCATGATTCCATTGCGCGTGTCAAGCCTGAAACAAGTATTTCTACGAACGGCTCCAGCCAGAACCATTATAGTTACTTGACCATTGAACAGAATATTGACATATTGGTTTCTTGAAATCCACTACCGCTAAACGTCACCAAACCGAAGAGAATTCGCCCAATATATTAACACCATTCGCCCAATTTAAAATTCTTTGCCGCTTTATGCGTTTTACTACCAGAATAATTTTTACTGTCATTCCTTTTTATTTTACATATTTCATTTGATATTAGCATAAAATTAGAGCATAAACTCATCATGTCGGGGTAAAACGCTCTTTGCTGTACGTCACAGGGGCACCTGTGGAAACTTGTTAATGTTTGATGGCCATCCAAATTTTTAAGTTTAAAGCTCATACCACTACAAGGATGGCAGTGATAAGAGTGTGTTTTCCATTTTCACCGACTTAGCCTCATGATTACTCTTGCTTAAAGCACAGCAATAATCGCAAAGGCAAATAGACTTCACTAGAAAAGATGGCCTCTGGGAGGTGAATCTGTAATTGAAAAAAAAGATCAACTTTCCTTTTTTTCGGTCGTCTTGTCACATGTCTTAATGTTTAAACAATCAAGGTGAACTATATTCTGATGGTGCGGTAAAGAGGTTTAGCTCTAAATGGCAATGACAGGTACTATATACATGTCTGTAAAGTATGCATATGTCGAAGGCCAGATGCGCGACGTTTCTGCTCTTCTCTAGCACTCGAGATACTCGTATGTCCATGTCGAATTTTTCTGTCAGGAGATTGACCAAAACACAAAACTCTGATGATTTCCATCTTCTACTCGTACTTTCGGTACAAGGCTAAGTTTTTACCCAAAAGCAGTGGGGTTGCGCTATAATACACACTTCACTTTGTACATACGATTATGTAGGCAGGGGGTGGTAGATTCCCAAGGTATCTGTGCGAATAAATATAGGTCATGCAAAGGCCTCGAACACATAAACCGGTCCTCTTAGCATTCTTACCAATCCGAGGTTTGTATCTGTTGTACGTTGTCTGTCGTCGTATGTATCTCAAAGAGACTCTTCAAGGAGCGCAAACATAAACATGCATACACACATAGTCGTAATCCATGCATTTTGCAGCACATCTTTGAGCAATTCATTTTCTACTCGCTCGAGTGTTTTGAGACAACAAAACGTTAACCTCTCTCTTTCCGTATTCCTTTGACTTTTTTCGTACAAATTTGTCTGTTTATTCTGTTTTTCTCTTCAAAATGAAACAAAGAAACCTTTAACCGATTTATATTCCATTTGCAACACCCCAGTTACACCTTTGGGGGTCCGAAAAACTAAGAAAAAACCACAAGGTGCCACAAGAAGAATGAGTGAAATTTAAATGCATTAAGCTGTGTCACCTTGCGTGCGCTGACGTAACGGACAACGGGCCTGGCACCATCGACACAACAAGACAGGTTGATTCTCCCGAAGTAGGTGGATGTTTTTTTGTTTAGTTTTTAGGATGTAAATCGTCCCTTTAGGGGTGTTTTTTTTTTACTTTTTTTTATGGGCGTGGACTTCATTCGTATACTCGTACGTAAATATTTTGGTTTCATTTCCTTTTAGGGTGCGGTTCAGGTCGTTTTTTATCTCCTTTTTAGCGGATGATGGTTTTAATGAAATTAAAAGCGATTTCCCTCGAAAGGGAGAGCGTTAGCGCTAGGCTCTTTAGCATGCGGAAAGATGACGAATATGGGTCACCGGAAATGGGATTATAATGTGATTTGGTTTTGCACGCTCTTGCAAAATTGTTGTTTGTTGTTTGTTTTAAAAGGTAATATGAATACCAAAGTGATGAGGGTAGTGGTATGCTCTCCATCTCAATAGCATTATAAAATTGAATTTAAGGTAAATGGGCTGAAAACTTTTTTCGATTTAAAGTCACAGGTCTAAAGGACAATTAAGATTTTGCCTATAAAAAACGAGTTCTTGTTGTATGCACCTCAGAGGTTTCTTGTCAAATTTTGCGATCACCCGCAACTGAAATATAATTACGTACATATGAGTATTTAGGTCTGCGCTTCACTGACTTGCTCACTTATGAAGCGCAACAGTTCCAGGTGAACAAAAATCTGCAGTGCAGGGAAGACAGGAATATTGGCCTCTTACTCTGGTTGAAATGAAATGCATAAGCACTTCGCTCATGATACCATGATACGCACATTTGTCGACAGGAATTTCTGAAGATAATAACCATAGGCTTGCCACAGCTACCGGTTTTGGTGACATTATGGTTTTGAGAAAAAAAAATTGCAAAGATTAAATTTTTTATTTATTCTTATTGTACCAAACAGTGTAAAACGTTACAAATTAATATAATAAAAAGAAAATAATAAGTTGTAACAATTTCCTCTGCTGCTCTGGCGAAAATATCTATATCCCGCATCTTGGGCTCAACATTATTGTTAATGGTCTCAGATATAGAGCGATGTTAACCGATTTTCTGTGGTCAGGGCTCGATAACATCATAACATAACATAACTCATATATCCGAGTTGTAGTTCCAACATGACGGCGCTACATGCCGTACAAGCGACGCAACGCTTGAAGTTTTGCGACTGGGTCATCACACGGCGAACGTTCATCAATTGACCGCCGCGATCATGCGATTTGTCACCTTTTGATTATTTTCTCAAGTCCTTAGCCTACGCTAACAAGCCAACCCCATTCCACACATAATGGCATGAACGTAGCTTCAATTTTATATCTCACACCGCTGTTATTTTATTTAAATTTTGTTCATATCGTTCTTATCTGGTCACTCTTTAGTTCCCGGTGCTATGTTTGGATCCCGGCACCGATACGGCGATGCCCCGAACCAAACGATAACTTTACTCTCTGGGATCCTGCTATCCCAGCTGTGGGTTCCACCAGGTAGCGCTTTGACGGCAGCTAGACCTGGGTGAGCTTGAAAAAAAAGGGCGCCACGTGATTTTTCCACCCGGAATCACGAAACCTTTCCGAGAAAAAAAAGAAGAAAAAACTTCCCCTAAAAAAAAACCAAAACTCCACGGCGAAAATAAAAAACAGATTTTTTTCCAACACGTTATAAAGCTCCGTTGGAGCTCGACGATTTTTTTTTTTTTTTTGTGTAGCGGTACACTCGTCGATAGAGTGACCCGCTATCTAACAGTCCCGAAACAACAAAGAAAACGTTATCTACCGGGTCGCGTGTCCCATCTGTTCTCGTAAATATGCGCACGCGCGGCCCACCGGAGTCTCGATTTTGCAAAAAAAAAAATTTATATTTTTTTTTCTACACTGCACTGCACTACACTTCACTACACTATACTTAGCTTTTCCTCTTTGTGTCCTAGCGGATTGTGCCCCTTTTCTGGCACCGTTCCTGGATCCTTCCGGCCCGTTATCCAATCCTCGTTCCTGTCCTTTCTCCTTTTTTCCTTTTTCCTTTTTCTTGCTTTTATTTATTTATTTTTTTCCCCTAGGGCAGAACTCGCGCTTCTACTCTAACAACAAATTACTCGAATTTTTTTTTAACAAAAGAAAAAAAATTGCTTCTCGCACTTTAGAACTTCAATTTATTTATTTATTTTTTTTCTTTCATCTAAACTGACCCTTGCTAATCGCTGGTCGCCACAAAAGTGAGTTCCAGATCTTTTATGATCCACAACTCCCGCCAGACACACACACATTCACACGCACATTCTCACATATTTATTCAGCACTAGTGGACCCAACGACGGGATTGCTAGCTACAGCACTAGCAAGCTTTGCTAGTGTGTGCCCCCGTGTCCGACTAGACCTCTCACACATACCATTTTCCACATTCATACTAAACTCCTCAGTCTCGGAGTTCGCTCCCACTTCCAGTAATGACTGGGAACTCCGCTGAGCGAGTTTATGGAAGCTGTGGAATGTGGATCCTAACTATTTCCTACTCTTAGGTTCTACAAATAGGTTTGCGAAAAGCAATGTTTCTTTCCTTTCTGTTGCCCGGGTATTTTCCCCCCATCGAATTGAATTAACAACATTCTGCAAAAAAAATTAAAACGCCTGCGGAGGAGAAAGGAAAGGCGGTGGGACGGCAGCTGGAGTGTTGGGACGAAAGGAAAAAAGTGTAGATACAATCCAGAAGGGATAGTATCTTGATCCAACCATCCGTTGGATCGCCGCCCCTCACAAAAGCCAAGTATAGTGCTTGTGAAAATTATGATTTTTATATTTTTAATCGCGGATCCCTAACTACTCCGGTGGATCGGCGTTCAGATTTGGGAGGTGGGGACCGACCAATAGCGTGTCACTCTTACAATTATTTATTTTTTTTTTTTTTTGTAAATGGGCCCTTCTGCCCTCTGACCACACTGCCAGTTTGTACTTTTTTTTTCGTACAATTGTTGTGTGTTTGGTGATGGTTTGTTTTTCTGTTTGTGTATTGTCTCTTTGGTTGTTGTTGTATGTTCCCTCGGTGGAGGCGGTTTTAATACTTGGCCGTCCACCTACACGCCTCTGCTGCTCCTTCGGTGCTCCATCGGTGGGGTGCTGGCTTAAAAAGGGGTCGTCATCCCTTCACCCATCGAACCTAACTTTTACAGCTGGTGCGTCGTTGGGGTGTGCCCGATTATACTGGCCGTCCGCCTGCACACCACTGTTGCTCCTTTGTTGCTCCCTCGTTGGGGTGTTGCTATAAAAGAGATCGTCACCATTTTCCACATTCATACTAAACTCCTCAGTCTCGGAGTTCGCTCCCACTTCCAGTAATGACTGGGAACTCCGCTGAGCGAGTTTATGGAAGCTGTGGATCCTAACTATTTCCTACTCTTAGGTTCTACAAATAGGTTTGCGAAAAGCAATGTTTCTTTCCTTTCTGTTGCCCGGGTATTTTCCCCCCATCGAATTGAATTAACAACATTCTGCAAAAAAAATTAAAACGCCTGCGGAGGAGAAAGGAAAGGCGGTGGGACGGCAGCTGGAGTGTTGGGACGAAAGGAAAAAAGTGTAGATACAATCCAGAAGGGATAGTATCTTGATCCAACCATCCGTTGGATCGCCGCCCCTCACAAAAGCCAAGTATAGTGCTTGTGAAAATTATGATTTTTATATTTTTAATCGCGGATCCCTAACTACTCCGGTGGATCGGCGTTCAGATTTGGGAGGTGGGGACCGACCAATAGCGTGTCACTCTTACAATTATTTATTTATTTTTTTTTTTTGTAAATGGGCCCACACTGTAAATGACCACACTGCCAGTTTGTACTTTTTTTTTCGTACAATTGTTGTGTGTTTGGTGATGGTTTGTTTTTCTGTTTGTGTATTGTCTCTTTGGTTGTTGTTGTATGTTCCCTCGGTGGAGGCGGTTTTAATACTTGGCCGTCCACCTACACGCCTCTGCTGCTCCTTCGGTGCTCCATCGGTGGGGTGCTGGCTTAAAAAGGGGTCGTCATCCCTTCACCCATCGAACCTAACTTTTACAGCTGGTGCGTCGTTGGGGTGTGCCCGATTATACTGGCCGTCCGCCTGCACACCACTGTTGCTCCTTTGTTGCTCCCTCGTTGGGGTGTTGCTATAAAAGAGATCGTCACCATTTTCCACATTCATACTAAACTCCTCAGTCTCGGAGTTCGCTCCCACTTCCAGTAATGACTGGGAACTCCGCTGAGCGAGTTTATGGAAGCTGTGGATCCTAACTATTTCCTACTCTTAGGTTCTACAAATAGGTTTGCGAAAAGCAATGTTTCTTTCCTTTCTGTTGCCCGGGTATTTTCCCCCCATCGAATTGAATTAACAACATTCTGCAAAAAAAATTAAAACGCCTGCGGAGGAGAAAGGAAAGGCGGTGGGACGGCAGCTGGAGTGTTGGGACGAAAGGAAAAAAGTGTAGATACAATCCAGAAGGGATAGTATCTTGATCCAACCATCCGTTGGATCGCCGCCCCTCACAAAAGCCAAGTATAGTGCTTGTGAAAATTATGATTTTTATATTTTTAATCGCGGATCCCTAACTACTCCGGTGGATCGGCGTTCAGATTTGGGAGGTGGGGACCGACCAATAGCGTGTCACTCTTACAATTATTTATTTATTTTTTTTTTTTGTAAATGGGCCCTTCTGCCCTCTGACCACACTGCCAGTTTGTACTTTTTTTTTCGTACAATTGTTGTGTGTTTGGTGATGGTTTGTTTTTCTGTTTGTGTATTGTCTCTTTGGTTGTTGTTGTATGTTCCCTCGGTGGAGGCGGTTTTAATACTTGGCCGTCCACCTACACGCCTCTGCTGCTCCTTCGGTGCTCCATCGGTGGGGTGCTGGCTTAAAAAGGGGTCGTCATCCCTTCACCCATCGAACCTAACTTTTACAGCTGGTGCGTCGTTGGGGTGTGCCCGATTATACTGGCCGTCCGCCTGCACACCACTGTTGCTCCTTTGTTGCTCCCTCGTTGGGGTGTTGCTATAAAAGAGATCGTCACCATTTTCCACATTCATACTAAACTCCTCAGTCTCGGAGTTCGCTCCCACTTCCAGTAATGACTGGGAACTCCGCTGAGCGAGTTTATGGAAGCTGTGGATCCTAACTATTTCCTACTCTTAGGTTCTACAAATAGGTTTGCGAAAAGCAATGTTTCTTTCCTTTCTGTTGCCCGGGTATTTTCCCCCCATCGAATTGAATTAACAACATTCTGCAAAAAAAATTAAAACGCCTGCGGAGGAGAAAGGAAAGGCGGTGGGACGGCAGCTGGAGTGTTGGGACGAAAGGAAAAAAGTGTAGATACAATCCAGAAGGGATAGTATCTTGATCCAACCATCCGTTGGATCGCCGCCCCTCACAAAAGCCAAGTATAGTGCTTGTGAAAATTATGATTTTTATATTTTTAATCGCGGATCCCTAACTACTCCGGTGGATCGGCGTTCAGATTTGGGAGGTGGGGACCGACCAATAGCGTGTCACTCTTACAATTATTTATTTATTTTTTTTTTTTGTAAATGGGCCCTTCTGCCCTCTGACCACACTGCCAGTTTGTACTTTTTTTTTCGTACAATTGTTGTGTGTTTGGTGATGGTTTGTTTTTCTGTTTGTGTATTGTCTCTTTGGTTGTTGTTGTATGTTCCCTCGGTGGAGGCGGTTTTAATACTTGGCCGTCCACCTACACGCCTCTGCTGCTCCTTCGGTGCTCCATAGGTGGGGTGCTGGCTTAAAAAGGGGTCGTCATCCCTTCACCCATCGAACCTAACTTTTACAGCTGGTGCGTCGTTGGGGTGTGCCCGATTATACTGGCCGTCCGCCTGCACACCACTGTTGCTCCTTTGTTGCTCCCTCGTTGGGGTGTTGCTATAAAAGAGATCGTCGCCTCTTCACCCATCGATCCAATGGCTTGGTGCTAGCTCCAGCTAGCTGCATCCACATCAGTTGTGTGATGTGATGCCGGTATCCACACCCACATCGGTAGCAGGATGGGGTGTTATTCAAGCTTCGTGTTGTTGGTGTTGTTGGCGTTCGTTGGGGTGTTTGTTCCAGTGATTGTCTTCCCCCACCCGTCATCATCGTGTTGGGGTGTCTGGATTGAAAGGACCGTCCGTCCCCACCCGTCGGCGACTTTCAGACGTCCTGTCTGATGCTGCCCGTTGCGAGTCTCCCGTCTATCTATGGGGTCCGACAACGGTGTTCCTGGTGGACCTCCTGTCGCACCCTGGGATTCCTCCCGTGAACCTATGTGGGTTGTTTTCCGAGGTCTGGGGTTGGTGGGCCACTGGCTGATGGGACCATGACTGCCCTCCACCTCCGCCAGAGCTCGGTGTTCCCACTCAAAGAAAAGAGGGACCGAAGGGACTTATTCGGGAAAAGAGAGCCAAACTTGTTGCGGGAAAATTTACCGAAACACCGAAACATTTCAATTTAACTTTGTTAAAAAAAAACTTTATTTGTCTATTTAAAAAAATACTTTACAACGATTAAACTGTATGATGAAAATAAACTGCTGTGATGACGGAGATAAACTGCCATTAGGTCTTCTTGGCCATACTTTATATAGGGTTGTTGTGTGCTGTTCTTTTTAGATATTCTTAAGGTAGAAACACACTATTGTGTCGTGACGCGCCATAGCATATCGGTTTTACGCATTTAGTATAGTTAGAGACACATTATTACAGTGTGTTGTGTCGCAACCCTATGTATTGTGTCGTGGCTCGGTCGGAACTGATCGCGTCAGAGAGCTCGTGGGGGGTTCTGAAGCGTTACAACACAACACACAAGTATATTTCCAGTTGTGTCGTGGATGTGTACTCTTCAAAACAAAGTTAAAAGTAAAAAACTTTTGTTTTGATACTAATTCGATTGATACTGTTCAAAATAACGTCAGAGTGCGTCCCGACACGACACATTAGTCTGCACACACGGCATCACGACACAATGCGCCACGACACAACACGAAAGAGTAGTGTATTTCTACCTTTAGAAGGGTCGTGTGAATAGTGAGATAAGGATTCTGGAATCTCATGAAGGATCGTGTAAACAGTTCGATAAGGATTGCTTGTAATGTTTTTTTCTGAATCTGTTAATACTGTGGTTTATTTGTTATCTTAAAACAAAGGGTTGTGTGAATAGTGAGATAAGCATTCTGGAATCTCATGAAGGATCGTGTGAACAATTCGATAAGAATTTCTTTTAACACTAGTCTATATTTAGTTTTCCGATGCTAATCTGACGTTAGATGTCAATTTATAGATTTTATAAAGAATAACAGTTCAACTACAAATATAATAAGAAGGAAAAAAAATGGCAGGTCGAATCGAATGGAGAATGCTGAAATTTCATTTGCGTTGAAGTACTTCACATTTCTCGCAAAGAATAAAACGATATTCCGTACAAGAGTTGGTCTCACACACATGTCACAGCGAACACTGTGAACAATTGCGTTCGGAGTTCGAGGGCACATGTGACATCTAGCACGTTTTTTGTGGTTGGCTGATGAATCAATATGTTGACCGCTAGCATTTCGACCGATGCTGATGCTTGTGATAATGTTGATGGACAATTCGAGGAAGAGGAGTACGGTGAAATCGACGAACTTGTATTTCGCATACGATGAACAACTTCTGCCGCATGTATACCATGTGGTGTTCGTGCCCTAGCTTTGATATTGTCTTCACATAAGGCCTCGCCCAAGTTCAACAAAAACAATCGTCGGCCGAAACTTTTCTTACTCTTGTTCCATTCCGGGAACAATTGAATGAAGATCCAGAAGGCATTAAAAGCTGAAAAATCAAGAATGTTGTAGAACAACGTTAGTGGCCATCGGTTAGTCCTGCGTTTACACCGATAAGTGCCAACCATCTGGTCGAGAGTGTCGACACCAGCTTTCATTTTATTGTAAAAGTGAATTTTGTGGGGTTTTTTTGCCTGGTCAGCTGGATCGAAGTGGACGGCCGCATGATACGTCGAAAGTAAAGTTACGAAGCGATTTTTCTTGGCACGTATGACACCATCGTGATACGATCTGCATGGTTGTAGACGATTTCGGTATGCAGCACTGGTTTTCATTTCATGTCAATTAGCGCTGACGGTATCTCCTTGCGATTTTTCCTTATGGTGCCGACAATCGTCATTTGCTGCTTCTTCAGCTCGAGTGCCAAACTGTAACATGTAAAAAAATTGTCACAAGTGACATTGCGTCCGTTCATTCCTAAAAATGGAAGAGAATCACAGATCAGAGAAAAATAAAGGCATGTACACGAAGAAATAATACCTTGGCACAAATCCAGAACAACACGCTGACCTTGATTGATTTCTTCTGAACAGTTTCTGTCATGGTCAAAACGTAGACTTGAATATTTTAGGCATACGACTACAACGGTGGCCGTAGTGTAGTGGTACTAGCAATCGCTTCTCACTCGGAGGGTCCAGGTTCGAATCCTGCCCATGGCAAGTCAGCTTTTCATTTGTGTAATTGGAACTCAAACAGAAAAATTCTGCGTGTGAATGCATAACACTGAGATTTGGCTGTTGTAGAGTTTCAAGCACAGAAAAAAAATACTGTGAATTATACCTCGAATCCTTCTGAGTGAAGAAAAAACTCTCCTTCCTATTCGGACTCCCACCCCTGGAGAGCGAATATCGAAAGCAAACACACCTGAGTTTCAAACCACTACAAAACAATTTTCCTTTCTCTTCCTTCTACCTTTCCGCCCGCACCCTGGCGGAGTGTCTAACCCCTTAGGCGCACGTAAATTATAAAAAAAAAATCTTGCGTCGGCCAGAATCCAAAGTTTGATGCCATACTTTGCAGGCTTAGACGAAAACTGCATATTCCACGAAATGGCAGCAGTGGCTTATCGACGGTCAGAAATTTGCCAGGAACATACACAACTTTCAAGCGCTGGACCCACAGATCGAACAAATCGCGAATAGGCACCAGTTTATCGCGTACACTCTGATGCCGAGTGTCTCGGTTAACGAATCGTATCGATTGGCTAATGGCTCGAAAGCGAATAAGTGACGTTGTGGCTGCGAAAATCGGTGGCCCATGCTTAGCAGTCCAAAGCTCCTTAGCTGTCTCGCTTTTCGACCGATCTGTGCAAGCCAACAACAAAAATCCATAAAAGGCGCGCATGTCAGAGATATCAACTGACGTGACGCCATGCTTGTGAACACCGTATAAATTGGTCATTTGTACAATATTCTCGACTGGCTCGATAAAAAGCAAAAACGCAGTCACTGGACTGCTGATGCGAGATTTCGCAAATGATGTTGGCCCTGCAAAAATTTCAAATGAAAGCGCCTAAACAAAAAACTCAAAACAAACCTTGGCGAGAAGCGAAATCTATTGTCGAGACTGATTTTCTGAATTTTCTTGTCTTTCGACTTGAAAGCTTTGTCCGGTTCAGTAGCGATTTCCAAACGCATTTCTTGTCCGATAAAATCAGCATCACTCTTGTCACTGTTATAATCTTCGGAATCACTTTCAGTCTCGCTTGGTGAATAATATGTATCATCTTTCGAGAATTCGGGCAGATCATCGCTGTCTTCTGTTTGCCGTACAAACTGTTCGCAGAATCGCTCATAGTCAGACATTTAGCAGTAACTGTTTGAAAAAAAAAAATCTAAAATAATTTATGCAAATAATGCAAAAGGTTGCACAATCGAATAATAAGAAATAACGGACGAAGCACTGGTGATATCAAATTGACACCAAACATCAGATATGTAATAACTCTTCTACAAGTCTTCAGAGCCCTCTGGCGACAACAATTTTTTTTTACGGAAACTAGACGAGAAAGTAGCCCGCGAGCAATCGCGAGCGTTTTGGTAACAGCACTACAATTATTAGGAGTTTTGGTTATTTGAAAAAAAAAGTGTGTCAAATTGAAATATAGAATAGTGTTAACGTTTTTCCTGAATCTGTTAATGCTGTGGTTTATTTGTTATCTTAAAACAAAGGGTGTGTGAATAGTGAGATAAGAATTCTGGAATCTCATGAAGGATCGTGTGGTCCGACGGAGTGTAACGTGTTAACTCCCCCCTTTCTTTAGTAAGTAGCCTCCGGAACTTCTTTTACTCTCATTCTATTAATGCGTTGCATCATTAGATCGATTGTTTCTTCCTGAGTCCTTTGAGGTGTTGGCATTGTTATTTGAATTCTGTTCCTTTTGTTATTGATATATATGGTATGATTAGTGGAATTAGTATTATAATGATTATCATTATGGACATGATTTGGCTCTTAATGACTTCATATGTGTGTAATTCAGTAATATGCTTCCGTCTTTGATGTTTTCTAATTCTAAGTTTATTTCTCTTATTTTATTGCATTTAGTTTTTTGATTATTTAAAAGTTTTGATAAGCAAGTTCGTTTTATTTACATTTTAATACGTTTTTGCCAAGTATTAATTTTCCATTTTCATAACTTATCGAAAAGTTTACATGATTCTTTTAATACTGGATACTTAACATGTATCAATTAGTATTACATTGTATTAGCCTCTACACGCCAACTAACGTAGGATGTTTGTTCTCCACTGAATTCTGGTAAACTTTTTATTATGTTCAGTGTTTCGTTACAAACAATTGTCGGGTCAATAGTCTCTGTTTTGTATTCAGTAGCCTCGGCACATGTAGTTAACTTGGATAGCATTTGCTCTAGACCACTTATTCTTTTATCGCTAAGTATTTTTTTGTTCTAGGAATGTTGCCACAATACGCGTGGCTTGTTGTTGGAGTGCTCTGGCAATAGCTTCCTCCATAAAAGTAGTATTTCAATAAGCCATATCTAGTTTTATATTTTCTGACGCGAATTTTTTATCTACAGGTTTTAATTTGTGAGGTTTATTTTTGTTTTTACTATATATATATTTTTTTCTTTCTACCAATTATTATATCCATTAATTTTAACACATTTTCTATAATACTCGTAACTCCTTAAAGATAATTTCTTATAATTCATTTCTTACGATAATTTTTTCTCCTGGTCTGGATACTTGTTGAGTCTTTCAAAGCTAGTGTTCTCGATACTGGATCAGATAAACTGTATGTGCTTTAATTTATTTATACTCGTAATGAACTTTCTCTAATCTTTGGTAATTTTAATGGCGGGAATGCTTTCACTTATTTTACTTTTTATTTTCGAATATTACTAGTGAAGCATCCCGGTTGAACCCCCAATTAATAAATCGGTTTTTAAACTTTGTTTAAGAAAAAAAAAACTTTATTTGTCTCTTTAAAAAATGCTTAAACTTCTTAAGACGATTAAACTGTATGACGAAAATAAACCGCCGTGATGACGGAGATAAACTGCCACTAGGTCTCCTTGGCCATGCTTTACATAGGGTTGCTGTGTGCTGTTCTTTTTAGGTAGGGTTTTAGAAGGGTTGTGTGAATAGTTTTTTTTTTTTTTTTTCCCCGGCGAGGGCAGGTGAAAATCTTCCATCAGACACTATGAGGATCAGAAACGCGTGCTCATAGTAGTGTGAGATTCTTACTCACTAAAAACACCTCCCTTCGTTGTTAATTTTAATATCGCAACTAAGTAGAACTTATCAAGCAGTTTTTATTTCATAAGTTAATCACGATTGGTAGGACACTTTCCAATGGAAGACACTACATATTCCGCTTTCTTAATGCGGTTTCAATTTATTGCGCAAGGTCCAACGGTTTAGTTCGTTGAAGACGGCGTAGTATGTTTCGTTCGTCCAAGATTTCGAGGACTGTATTGTTGATATGGCCGCTTAACCGGACTTTATGTTTTCGTGCGCAGTTCCTGACTTCATCTTCCACGAAAGGAACTCCGAGGTCTCGATGCAGGTCATTATTTCTTATAAACCATGGGGCACGCACAAATTGTCGTAGCACTTTATTTTCAAAAGTTTTTATTATATTTATATTTGATTTCTTAGTACAACCCCAGAGTTGTATACCATAGGTCCACACCGGCTTTAGCACTTGCTTATAAAGAAGCAGCTTGTTTTCTAAGCTTAGCTTGGAATATTTACCAAGTAGCCAGTACATTTCTTTGTATTTGGCCTCTAGTTCTTTTCGTTTCTTTTTAACATGCGTTTTCCATTTAAGCTTCGCGTCAAGTGTCATTCCCAAATACTTAGCTTCGTTTGCAAAGGGGATACACACCGAGTTTATAGAAATGGGCAAGTGATTTATCTTTCTGTAGGTGAAGTCAACATGTAGAGATTTTGTCTCATTAAGGGTAATTCGCCAGATCTTTGTCCACTCGTAGACTTTATTTAAAGCAGTTTGAAGTTTCGCCGTTGAGTCTTCTATTGATTCTCCAACCGCTAAGATAGCGGTGTCGTCAGCAAAAGTAGCGAGAACAGTATCCTCGACGTGTGGTATATCTCTTGTATATAAAAGGTACAAAAGTGGGCCCAGTACGCTTCCCTGCGGTACTCCGGCTAGGATATCTTTAAATTTTGAAACATCATTTCCGTATCGAACGCGAAAAATTCTATTTTCAAAATAGCTTGTCAATATATTATAAAGCTTTAATGGCAAAATTCGTCGCAGTTTGAACTTCCAGCCTTCATGCCATACTTTGTCAAAAGCTTGTGAGACGTCAAGAAATACGCTCGAACAAATCTTTTTTTCTTCCAGGGATTTTTCAATTACATCAGTAATTCTATGCACCTGATCAATTGTTGAATGCTTAGTCCGAAATCCAAATTGATGGTTGGGAATAAGATTTTGGTTTTCGATAATTGGGAGAAGACGTTTTAGCAAAATCCTCTCAAAGATTTTCGACAGGATCGGTAGAGAGAAATGGGTCTGTATGATTTTTTATCGTTTGGAGGTTTTCCTGGTTTTAGTACCATAATGACTTCAGCAACTTTCCACTGACTTGGCACGTATTCAAGCCTCAGAGCCGCGTTAATAATGTGTAAGAGCTTTATAAGTGCATTTTCAGAACTTCTCCGGTAATAAGGTCATACCCCGGAGCCTTCTTTGGTTTTAATTTCCTTATTACAGTTTTAATTTCAGCAAGAGTTGCATTTGTCATTACAAAATTACTATATGCTATTTCTAAAGAACTGGTGCCGGGTACCAGTGTTGGGCCGTCGGAGGGCTTGAAAATTTCTTCAAGATAGTCGGCAAAAACCTCCGCTTTTTCCTTATCCCCCTTAGCCCATTCGTTATTGCCGACCTTGATTGGTGGCGCGGGGATTTTGGGCCTTTTTAAGCATTTTAAAGCTTTCCAAAGCGAGTAATTTGTTTCTTTTCCTGCCGTCAGGTTTTGAACATATGTATTTACTTCGGAATTTCTGTAACTTTTAAGAGTCTCCTTGAGCAGATTACAGAGCCTGTTTAAGCGTGTTTTATCCTGCGGCGCTCGAGTTGTTTGCCATCTTTTGAGAGCATTAGTTTAATGCGGTTGACTGCATATTCTAAGGCCGTCCAACAGATGACCACCCCGCAAGTAAGTATCGGTCTTATGACCGAGATGTATAGCCAGTGGGTTATGCGAGGTTGAAGCCCCATTTATTCCCAATGGCTTTTTTGCAAGAGAATAAAGCTATTGTAGTTTTATTGACTCTTTCTTGAATATTAGGTTTCCAGTTTAGTTTCCTCTCAAAAATGAGACCCAGATATTTTGCTGCATCGGAAAATTCTAAACTGGTACCGTTTATTGAAGGAGGGTCTATAATTGGAATTTTGTATGTCCTGAAAAAGAGGACAAGATCAGTTTTATGGAGGTTTATTCCATATCCACAGCGATCTGCCCCGCGGGTTAATCTATTGAGATTTACTTGGAGAAGTTCTTTAATGGTATTGAGATTCTTACCTTAGACGGCTACAGCAACGTCATCCGCATAGGCAATCACCCTGCTACCCCCCCCCCCCCCCTCCCTTTCCAGGTATATCAGTAGTTCATTAACTACTAAGTTCCAAAGAAGGGGAGAGAGGATACTGCCTTGCGGCGTAGGTTGAGCTCCATCTTTTAATTTCAAGGCTTCAAATTCTGTTTTAATATTCATTGCTGTTGTTGTTGCTGCTCGTGTCTGCAACAATTTACGGCCATTATTAGAAGTTTAATGATCTTGAACAAAAGATTGTGTTTCAATTTTAGATGAACGTTGAGCAATACGACGTTTCAAAAGTCGGCAATAAACAAGGACTTTAGAAAGACTCACATTTTTTTCTGTTACTTGCAATATAGGACCCACTCTCTATCACAATCCAATCTTCATTCGCTAAAGACAAGTCATTTTGTGATAATGCCAGTGTAGCAATTATAGCGTTGTTTTAGTTTTAAAATTCTATCTGGCTTGTCATAGGTTGAATTTTCATTGGGAGGTCTTGTCTTGTCTCTTTGTTTTTGCATTTCTTCTAACTTATATAAATGTTGAGAAGTTTTGTTCTTTTCCACAATGTTTTTTACTTTTATGGACAATTTACGAAATCTGCTCAATTCCAGCTTGTACGGTTAAATCCATTAATTGTGCGAAGCAGCCTATAGAGCGCCGTTCTCCTACCTATAGGGCCGAAAGAATATTAGCAGCGTTATTGCTAACAATAGCCACAACTTTGTTTCTAATTTTCCGTTTAGACATTTGGTCTTTTAATAATGGGCATAGATTTCCACTCATATACCGTATTCTATACAGCCAAATAAATTCGAATACAAGTCTTCTAGTGGTCTCTCGCAATATTGTCGGCTTTGATCAAATCTTTTGCGGAGGAGCTCAGAGAAAGCTTCCTCTACAAGAGTGTAAACAGGTTTTGAACTTTTATTGACGAAAATATCGTTGAAGCGGTTTCCACTTGACCTCCACTTGTAATGTGTCAGTTAAAAATTAGCACTGCTATATTAACACTGCTATATTAGTCCTTTTACCAGAAAATACAAAATTTAACCTTTATCTCCACTCACTATATCAAGAATATAACAATAATTTGTTAAGTAGGTTTCTAGAAATGATTATGGATAGTATATTAAATTGGAAGCCAAATATTCTGCAACAGATTAGCAAAGCCTGGGTAGCTCTATTCGGATGCCGAAGAGCCACTTTATTAAAGTGAGGACTACAACCTTAAATTACCGATTAACTTCACACTTCGGTCACCAGATCTATGTTACATATATAGGGTTTTACAATAAGGACTTGATAACTTTTTTTTTAAATAAAACGCAAACCATTTGAGATATTTCAAAACTTTATTATCGGCTTGAAGTACAATGAAAACATTTATGAATGGAACTCGACTTCGTTCATATGGCCACCGCGGGCACGTTTGCAGCGTTGGACCCAATTTTCAACGACTCGGCCACATATTTCGGCCGAAACGGCTCTGGGCTCTTCCAACGTCGTCGGCGTGTTGGCATTAACCAATGACTTAACGTAGCCCCACAGAAAATAGTCAAGCGGCGTTAAATCGCACGAACAAAGCGGCCAATCGACTGGCCCATGTCTTGAAATAACACGCTCACCATACTTATTCTTCAATAAATCGATTGTAGCGTGTGCTGTGTAGCTTGTATCACCATCCTGTTCAAACCACATGTCGTCCAAGTCCATATCTTCCAATTCGGGCCAAAAATAATCGGTGATCATGGCGCGATAAGCTGACCATTCACAGTAACGTGACGATCGTTATCGTCGACGAAAAAATATGGCCCAATAACGCCGCCGGCATGCAAACCGCACCAAACAGTTATCTTTATGGATGAAGAGATTCATGAAGCACATGTGGATTTTCACCCGACCAATAACGCATATTTTGCTTATTGACGAACCCATTGAGCCAAAAATGAGCTTCGTCACTGAAGATGATTTTGCGATGAAATTCATCATCTTGGCGCATCTTCTCCAGAACCCAATCGGAGAACGTTCAGTTTTAGTTTTAAATGCATTTTATTTTCTTAACACTAACTCTTACATTCTAACAAAAAATGCTTAAATGCTAGCTTACAATTACTTAACAAACTTATATTAACTTACTGGCCCCACACAGGCACTCTAAGCTACTCTGAATACTTATATCTATGTCTTTCGACTGCAGTAATCGGAGAACGTACGTCGCTTCAAATGGTCCATCGGCTTCAATTCTTGAGTCAGCTTAATCTTGTATGGGTGTAAACCTAGATCCTTATGCAAAATACGCCATAATGTGGTCTGAGCGATGCCCAATTCTTGAGAACGCCGTGGAATTGACTGATTTGGATCGTTTGCTACGGACGATATTTTCGACACATCGACCAACCCGTTGTCTCACTGACACGGCAACATCACACAACGAATATGTAGACTCAAATTTTTGCACTAAACTAGTTATTGCCTGTCTACTAGGGCGAGAATTACGACCGAAAATTGGAGTTAACGCTCTTAAAGTTGCAGTCACCGATTCCGAATTTCGGCAGAAAATTTTTATAATTTGCACACGTTGCTCGTTCGTGTTCTTTACCATGATGAAAATGTTGAGTTTACTGAATAAATTGACAGTGACAGTTTGATGATTAGTGAAAGAGTGCGTTCACAAATTAAATTCAAAGTTGTCAAGTCCCTATTGGAAAATCCTTTATTAATGTATGTCGTAACAATATGGTATTCATCCCTGGACCATATACCCCCACTGCTACGCTTGATATACTTTTTCACTTCCTTCCTCTGGACAACCATCTATTGACACTTGGGTCTCCTTACAACTTGAATACTTTGATGGCAGATTTACAAATTTTACTTAATCCTTTATGACTTATTTTTCTGAGCCTCCTGCTGGGTTTTATTGCCGCAAACTGGCCAAAAGTCAGTTCTTCGCTATTGAAATATGTATATGACGCTTATCTAATGATCTGAGTTGATACGGCGCCGCTTGTATTGTTGATTAAATTTTCGCACCTAAGAATAATTCTACAGGAAAATCTATTTTGGATCACTATTAGTTTGACCAAGATGTTGCTGTTCTTTGCATTTAGGTGGTCCAATTATTTTTCGGTCGGCCTCTTCTTCGAACATACAAAAATACTCGTATGCTAGAGCTATTTCGTAGAGCTTATGTCTTATGTTCTTTGGTGTGCTCTTTTTTGATCAGTTGTTTGCAATTTGCTATCGGAACAAAGAACTAGCCATCGTACTCATTTTATGTTCTTTAAATTGAAATCCTTCAGCCTTTCGTAGAAATATGAAAGAATGCCTCAGCGACAAAGGACCGCTGGTGCTATGCAGTGTGGTCATCGCTCTCATAGCAAGCGTCGCAGGATGTTATGTCACATATGCCCAGCACATTCGATGGGTAGCTATAGCGTAGTGCCCAGGCATGACGCCAGTGAGCAGTCTCCAGTCTTTTCTTTTGAAGGACGACTGGAAAATCGTTGAACTCGTACAGGCTTCATTCTAGCAAATTGTAGCAGTTTACAGACTTGGATGTAACTCACTTTGTACTCGTAACTAACTTACAATGCATTTGCGAGGAGTTTAAGGGATTGCAAAAATATTGGTAGAGTTTGCCATTTACGTTACTCGTAGTTGCTCTATGGCCATGGCATCTACAGTGATGCTCATATGAAACCCACCTTATCGAGAATGTAAGCTGTTCTAACGCAGGTTTGCAATATCATCGGCGATTTATTTTCCCGTCATCCTATTTTATTGTTTGTTTCACGGTTTGCCACTTCGCAAGGTAGTTTCCAGTGGAAATTTTAGTCTGGTGTCTAATGAACCAAGGTTACAGGTTAAAGGAAACAGTTTAATTCTCATTTAGTCTGGTTACTGACTTTTGTCAGTTATTTCACTCAGGTGAAATAATTGGTTTTCCTTCGATATAATGATTGGGGATTGGTACACATGACTTCTACGTAGATCAAAAGTTTGACTCGGGACATTACCTGAATTAAGTGATAGAATTTGAAGAACGAGTCTTCAGCCTACACCCGAAAATCAAGTCTACTTAATTTCCTTGTTTCTAAGCAATCACAATGGCACTTCCTTCCTTCTGTAAGAAGTAGATTCTTACTTTGGCTTATTCTGCGTTTTTGTTTTTCATTTTTTTTTTCATTCATTTTTCAAACCAACAACAAATTATTCGCACCCGTTTCGTCTGTGTAGTCTGTATAGTCTGTATAGTCCGTCGTCCGTTGGATGTTGACTATTGGCTGTTGGCCGTGTCCGTTTGTCGGTATGTCGGTATGGTGCGGTAAAGAGTTTCAGATTTATATTCTCAGTGAAACTCAACCGGGTAATGTGCATTATATGCATTTTTATACGACCCATCTAGCGATGGTTTGACCGTCTGTACGGCGACTATATGCCGCATGATAAATATGCTAATTTGCCGGCCTTAATTGAGTGAACGCAGTAGAAGCTATACGAGTATGACTACTGACTGTGACTGTGAGTTTGAGACACCAGTTCGGGAAAGAGTACGAGTACTCATTGCATTGTATTGCTGCAACTGCATTCCACGATATCATGGTAATCAAATGCGGCGATGAAAAACGATAAAGTGAAAATGAACGGCCACCAACAAATGATGAACTTAATAGACACAACTGCATGCAGAACACTGGATACTTGTATACTTAAACTTAAACAGCTGGATAGCCTGTGAGAAAGCGGTGATACGAGTATGTTCATTTTACACCCTGTTTAAAATTCACCAACAAAAATTGGAGCATGGCTTGAAAAAAAAGCGGTAGATACCTACCTATTTTTATATTTGTATACATGCACATAAGCCCTCCCTACTGATTATACTCCTACCATCTTATCTTATCTATTCTTCCCACTGATTCAGTAGAGTGGGAAATTAGGTGCAGATGGGCTCAATTCTCGTGGTTGGGAGACTTAATGTTCTAATTTTAAAAATACGTGTAGTATTTTTAAAGCAATATTCAAGAGCAGACTATGAAAGGCAGATATCATTCCAATTTATGCCGCGACAGATCTTGCCAATTGCACTCTATGTCCAGCAGCTTCATAATTGTTGTGAATTGGGACATTAACAGCAGAAAACCTTTACTCGAACATACATATGTACAATTGTCCAGGTGATCGAAATGACAAGAACGAACGTTTTTGTTTGCTTTTATAATACAATATTAATCACCTTGTTTAAGTACATTGCTCGAGCCATAATATTACTTGACGTGAAATGCACATCTCACCTGATGATAAGAAACAGGCTTTTAAACCCCATTCGGAATACTCCCATAAGAAATTTTGACGATCTACGCATTCTTTTTGTGTTCGAGGAAAGCACTAAAGGTCTGTATTATTCTGGATCAGAACAAAGAATGGGTGGTCCTTTACATTGGCGGCCGATAACACTCATATTAGTAATGAAAGTAGATGAGCAAGAGCACTAAAGAAAAACGCAGTTCTCGATACATACTCGTATATGTATGCATGTAAATGTCTTCTCTGCAAAATTTTGCTAAGTAGCGGAAAAAATTAATTAATTATTTATTAGTTTATTATTAAATTTAAATTAGTTTATTCATTTCGTTTGTACAATTTTATGGAGAAATATTGAACGACTAATTTTCAGGGATTTTGTATCATTTCTTGTTTTTTTTTTTCATTACTCACTTCTGCAAGGTTTCCGAACGGGATTTGTTTCTATTAAACGACCACTTTGCATTCTATTATAATTTCCTTAGCATCTCTCAATAAGTGTTATCGCATGTTTCATGTGTTCATTCTTCTTCTTGTTCTCTTTCTACCTATTTTCTTGTGCACTTGATTTTGTTTTACAGCGCTTTTGGTTGGCGTTGTGGTTAAGTCCGTCAACTGCTATGCCGGAGCTCTGTGTTCAGATCATACGAAAAAAACAAAAAAAAAGTAATATAAAGGAGCACCTGACCAGATGCGGGCATTGTACCCTAATTTTGCGCGAATAAATGCCTTATATACATATTGTGGTCTGATCAGAGGGGGTGAAGTATTTTTTATATCGCGTCAGGAAACCTGGACATTTCGTAGCTAACCTACGTTGTCATACCGAGAATGGAAAGTTTTTCGGCTTCTACCTAATGGCTAGGTATTTAGATTTCGCTTTAACGACAACAGACGGCATTGTGTTTTGGAAGCATTGAATTCCACTCTGCCGTTCCCGTTCTACAGCCGAAGAGAAGTTAGCGTAAGTCCGGGAACGATATGAAAAGCAGGGAGTACTCACATCAGCGAAGCAATATATTGGATTAGAAGTAGCAGACAACAGATCATTGATGAATATAAAAAAGAGTGTCGGAGACAGAACAGAGCCCTGAGCCACACCTGCATTTATTTTGTCAATATGAAACTTGAAACCCTCCAAGACAACTTGAATTGAATGTTCCGGAAGGTAATTTCTAATCTAGTAAGGAAGAGAGTCATCGATCCCAAATGCACGCATTTTCGACAAAAGAGCCTGATGCCAAACTCTGTCAAATGCTTTTGCCAGATTGACGTAGGCTTTGGTTCTACTTTTCAGGGAGACATGCCATGTAATCACCAGTGGAATTGTTGCTACGAAAACCGTTTTCGTGATTCGAGATATTTGACGGTTTATGAGCGTTTCCCTGACCTTGGAAGGAAGGGACGTAAGTTCAATGGGTCTTCAAAAGAAAGTGAGATATACCATCTGGACCAGCGGATTTGTGAATGTTTAGATCTCTAAGTACTATTGTTACTTCACAAGTGCGAAAGTGAATTCGTCCCATTGAAGATTCGACGTAACTCAAAAGTGTGCAGCAAGCAAGTGTGACAGCTGGACTGTCATTATAAATGAGCGTTGTTTAAGTTGCAGGTTGTTCCGACCTAGTCTCATGTACAGCATTTAGGTAGAGCAAGAGTTTATATGTACCTAGGAATGGTCCGCTGTGATATAGCTTTCAGGTGAACGGCAGTATAGCGCTATAAGATCCGAAGGTAAATGCAAATAGCATCTACTGTAGCAGTGGGGAGAGACCTCAACATTTTTTACATTTTCTTTTAAGAATATGCAATTGGTCTGTTTGTTAAACGGTGACCATAAACTTGCTATATCTGAATTAATAAGGAATCAGTAAGGCCTCGTCCGTATTTGTCCCGTTGGCCTTTTTTTGTATGCTAAGGAAACCATTCACACTGTGTTCACATGCTCTGGTATAGTTCAGTTCAATTAGCTGTATAGAATCGTTCCTAAAAATTTGCTTGTTTAATAAAAACTTGTTTCATTTCGGAGAGATTATGTGGAGTTATAGACAGGATTCTACGAGTGTTCGTATACCTGATAGTTAGGCATTCCATTGGCAGTTGGTCTTTTAATGAAAACAACCATACGAGACATACTCGTACATCTCCAGGTTGGTGGTAATCCAAACGATTACTTTCCGACATCTTTTAAAGGTCAGATTTTTCTTGCGAGAAGCTGATTTTAGAATACGAAAATGAAAATGACGTATACTCTCATATCTGATAGAGTTGCTATTGCCTCCGCTTTTGTGCTCTCAGAATCGATGATGGCGACTAAAAGTTCTTTCTTCATTTTAATGAACTTTGTGGTGTGCATGCTGCAATTTGAAATCTAGGAAGAAAGAGATAAGACAAAAGGTTAATGTCGTCATGCGGGAATACCGAAACGGGCCATTAGTCAGCCAGAAAATTTATTAAAATACATTTTGTAATAGGTTCTGCATCTTTTATCTTAACTAGGCACAAATTAGAGCAAACAAACATATGGGAAAATAAGAACGCTCCGGGTCTTAAGAGTAGAACAAGACGTCGCTGATGACACGAGTAGGAAGGTATGCTGCAAGGCAGTTACGGAGTAAGAGAATGTAAAAAAATAAAAATAAAAATAAAAATGCTTCTAAGGTACTAGAATACTCGTATATAACCGGAATTAGCTACTTGCTTACTGAGGCCGCTGAAAGCCTTAGGAGTAAGCTCTAGTAGGCGGGCCCTGCGGACCTGGTGGTGGCATTTGACCATCGGATGGAGGCATTTGTGCCCCTGGTCTGTAGCTTTGGTATCCTTGCGATGGAGGATATTGTCCTTGAGGAATTATTGGATATCCTTGCTGATGGTATCCATAACCACCTGGACCAGATGGTGCATACGGTTGCCCTGCGGGCGGAGCAACATAAGTCTGATCGTCAGGTGGTGGCTGATATTGAGTTGGTACAGCAACTGATATTGAGTTGGAATTTGGCGGTGGAGGCTGTTGTGGTGGCGGTTGATGCTGAGTGTAAGGAGTTGGTGGTCCTGTCGGACAGGCGGACGGTGACGATGAGTACATCGGTTGTTGTTGTGTTGGTGGTCCACTTGTGGTCGATTGAGGATGGTCATTCGAAGTGGGTAGGTGGGAAGGGGGAGGTTGCGAAACTGGAAGCTGTGACGGAGCATTTGAGGGTGCATTCGGATCGATATTGGCTGTGACAACTTAATTGGGTGGTGGTGTCTGGCCTGGACTGGGCGTTCATATATGAACCGTTCCACTGGGCGGTGTGCCAGTGGTTGCTGGTGGTTGTGGTGCTACTTGATTTGATTGTGATGATGGTGGATGTCCCATTGCATTTGGTTGCTGTTGTTGCTGCTGGGCAGATGGCGGATATCCGTCAGGACCTTGTTGATACGGTTGTTGTTGGCGCTGCGGTGGATATGATGGTTGAGTCCCGGCTCCTGCTTGTTGGTAACCAGGATGCCCTTGTGGCTGGATCTGAGGCTGAGCAGTTTGACCGTAGTTCGGACCAGCATTTGGGCACCATACCCATAGCCCATGGGTGGCGGTGGACCGCCGGCATTCTGCGGAGGATATTGACCTGGTGGCGCCTGCACTCCATACATCCGTAGTGTTGGTTTCGATAGGTATGATTTGGTGGAGGCGACCCACCGGTCGAAGATGTTGGCAGCATCTTTTCTTACTGCTTTTTTTTACTCTTCGGTTTCTCGTTTTTTTCTCACAATTTTAACTGTGCAGTTTTAACTGCAGTCTCAAAAATATATTTTCTTAAGAATTTGTTTTGGTATGCAGATATATTCGATAATTGTTTATTAATTACGCAAGTTCAGCTAGAACCACATTTGATCGGTATTTATTGCAATTTTCTATGTCTATTTCCCTTAAAAAATTTACGTTAAAATCTACCGGAGAAAGGAACTCTGATAAAAGGGAGTGTTAAATAAAAGAGATTCAAACGAATCAAAGTTATTTATAGTCCAACTGATACTGGTGTCCGTTGATTGATTAAGATTGAAGTGCAATGTCTCAGAGTGATTCCATCTATAGTGTTTTCCATTAAGAATTATGCATTTTTTTAATGTGAACGCACCCTTAATGTTTTTTTGTGAAATTCCATTACTATTTTGCTTATCAATGTCTACCATTTAGTCATGGTTTAATCGAACTTTCTCACATTAGTCTCTGGAAAAGGTTACAGCAGATTCGCAATTTCACCGCAAAATCATATTCAGGGGTGAAGCTGGTTTCTAGCTAAATGGCTTTGTCAACAAGCAAAATATGAGCTACATATGGTTACAGACGTCTGCAAGCCCACATGTCCTTCATGAAACGCCACTACACCCACAAAAATTTACTGTTTGATATGGCGACGTCATTAGGCCATATTTTTTCGTTAGTGACAATGGCCGCAACGTTACAGTTAATGGAAATCACTATCGGGACATTTTGGAATGTTATTTTTAGCTGCAATTGAGTACATTCAACATTTGTGAGATGTGGTTCCTACAGGACGGTGCCACTTGCCACACAGCGGGCCAAACAATCGAGCTAAAAATGTATAGTTGTTAATGAAAAATCCGATAATTGGTAATGGCTATGGAGAGCACCCCAGAAAAAGAAATTCTAGTAGAAGGTCTTTCGTGTCTTCTTTAGAGCCATCTTGCTCAACTAGAAACTCGTACCTAGGACTGGCTATTATTATTTTTTTTAAATTAGGGCACGCTAGCGAACATCGAGATAATTGCACAGCTATGCTGTTGAATGTAATCAGCTCATTTTAAGTTACCATTTATAAAAATTTCAAAGTCAATGAACTCCCAGTTGTCAAATTAAGATCCCATCCCGTAACGACGTTTTGCAAAAAATCTGGACTAGTTTTCATAGTAATGTTGACAAAAAAAGTAGGTCCAACGTTGGCATTCGTAAATATCTTTCGATAATTTCATCATGTTCTGCCATTACCCAAGAACTGTTTCTTTGTTTTGAAATTATTGAAAAAACTACTTCATGTCAAGCGTACTCGTAGTGCACACATAATTTCATCATTCAAAAGGGAGAAATGTGTAAAACAAAACAATTGCCGGAGTGTTTTGTTTAATGGATTTCCGATAAGAGTCAAAGATATTTCCACACCATAGTTGGCGAAATACAGAAAAAATATTTTCTTATCAAAGCAACGCTCCACAGCCCAAGAGCAGCCCCAACCCCAAGCTCGACCAGCTCCAGATTACGTTTTGAACATAACTTACATCGAAAAACAATTACGGCGCAATGTTATTCGTAAATGTGTTGACATTCATCTCAAGGTCTTTGGCAAAATCGAACTGGATTCCTCTTCCTCCAGGAAGTTGATTCCGTGTGCTTATGCCTTGGGGAGCTGATGGTGAACTTAAAAGGGGAACTGCACGGAATTGGGAAGTTGCAATTCATTCGGAATCATCGACTTCTATTGAATTACAAGTTAATTACTGTGGAATGTAATTATCGTAACCGTTATTCGTGCGTTTTTGCTTATCGGGTGTGTGAGGAAATTGAACCATGTAACTGGGTTAATTGATTTTTCAAAAAAAAAACTTCTAACCGAATTCTTTTTAGAGATGTTAGGGGTTAACAACAGGTTTCTTCTGGGTGCGTGGGATCTATTAGTTTTCCGTTTGTTATACACTCGTAGGTGGGATATTGTCGTCATATCAAAGTTGAAGGCAGCAGTAGTAAATCAGTAAATTCGGTTTTAATTAATTAGAATTTTCTTAATGAGGTATATCATGTGGGATGGGCATGAATTATAAGGTTTTACACTTTCACGTTTAAGTGGTTTACCGTTTGTATGATTGAAGGAGAGGCTCTAATGAAAATCAATAAAAAACACGTGCTATTTGGAAAAGAATTAATGAACGAAATTCTTCTTAATTGGCTGGCATAACGAATAGATAGATTATTGCGTGCTAAATCATCGTATTCCAAAGGATTAAAGATTTTACAATTTTAACGCAGAGTATCAAAAAATGGCAGTGCAAAACATTAACGCTGTAATGGAGGCAAGTCATCTGCGAAACTATCTTAACAATCCGATGTTAATCTAACAACTTTAGTTAGTTTAGTTCCTTTCATGCCAAAGGAATTGTCGAACGTTTGCTGAATGCAAACAATTTACCGATATGACACTAAACCAAAAATGAGCTCGGTAAAAGACTTTAATGTATGCCGCACATGTTATAGAAAAAAGATGTGGTCAAGATGGCTATCCATACAAACGTCATCGCTTTCTTCACAAGTATAACATTCAAAAACCAAATCTTCTGCCCGAGAATAAGAGCTCATTTAATTGTAATTTACATAGTTCATAAAATGTTTTCAAGTTGGTCCCGATTAAAATACAGGGAAACAATCTAACTTGTAATACGGGTTTTCGGTAACTTTGTTGGATGCTAATTTAGCGGATTATCTTCAGCTAAAAGGAAACTTAGATCCACTGTGCTTAAAATGGGCCTTCAATATGCATAGATTTGACAACACACCAAGACGTGTAACTGCAGAGATCTCAGCTACTGGCAACGACAATTGGTACGACGTTTGCAATATCCGCACAATGAAGGCTTTGAATCTACCCACTTAAAGCCTGCACGTTGAACTGTGCCGAAACTATCACCACCTAAAAGAAATACCATTAAAGTAGTTTAAAATGTAAAACCAAAAAATATACTTATCGGCTTAGAACACTGGAATTTGGCCATGCCGCGACGTGTAAGAGAAGTCTTGCCGCTCCAACCCATTGCAACTAAAACACTTTTGGGCTGGTCCCAAACAAGTTGCACAATTTTCACGTTTGTGAGTGTCAACAGGATATTGAAAGTAAATTGCATGAATTCGTAGAGGAATATTTTTCTATCGAGGCGGTAAATATCAAACTCAGAAAAGCACTTCTATCTAGCGAAGACGAATATTAAATAAAAAATGCTAGAGAGCTGTACAGTTTACGAAAATAGCAAATACACAGTACCGTTGCTATGAAAATATAAACAAGTATCTATGCCGTGTAGTCTATCAACAGGAGCAGAGGCAAAAGTAGCTCCGCTCAAAAGAATTTCTATCCCACGACTAGAGCTTGAGGCAGCGCTTTGAGTTGTAAGATTGGCCAAATAAGCGGTTCGATGGACATTTGATACACATTTCTATTGTAGTAAAACCTATTGGACAGACTCAAAAACGGTGTTGTCATTATGGAATTTGGAAAATATAAGCAGTTTATGGATTATGGAAAATATAAGCAGTTTGTGGTGGCAAGAGTATGTGAAATACTGGAGGAAACAGATAAAAAGGATTGGGGATGGTGTCCCAGCAAAGAAAAGATAGCAGGCTAGGGCTAACTTTAAATCTTGCTCATCCTGGTTTGTGGTCAAACCTCCTAACTCTTCCACAGAGCAAATGGCCGTTATTAAATGAACCTGATATCTACACAAAGGAAGAAGCTAAAACCAGAGAGTGTTTAATAGAATTTGATCGATTTTCAAGATGGAATAAGTTAGTCCGAGTGGTAGCCTAGTTAAGAGCAAGAGAACTTAACTTTAATTTTGGACCATCTTGAGTTATCTAAGACAACAATATCTATATAACATGAAACTTTTCCAACTGAGTCGGCTCTTTTCAGAGCCACAAAGCAAAATTTGAAGTGTCCTTAGACCAAAGTAGTCCCTTGTTTAAACTTACTCCCTCTATGGACGAAGATAAGGTCATTCGCATACGTGGACGTGTAGATGCAGCAGTAGGCGTCTCAGTTGGTACAAAGAGGTCCATAATTCTCCCAAAATGCCATGCAGTTACCGTGTTGATAATAAAAGAGTACCACATACGATATCGATACCAATACAATGAAACAGTGGTTAATGAACTGCGTCAAAAATATTATATTCCATCGCTAAGAATCCTCCTAAAAAAAATAAAAGGGATATGTCAATCCTGTAAAAATTTAAATGCGAAACCAATCTGTGCATTAATGGGTGAGCTCCCAGATATAAGGTTAAAGGCATTTACAAAACCATTCGGGCCTATGAACGTTGTTGTTGGCCGTCATACTGAAAAACGTTGGAGCGTACTAATAACATGTATGAATATGCGTGCAATTCACATCGAAGTCGCTCATAGTCTTAGTTCTGACTCTTGCATATTAAGTTTGAAAAGATCTATCGCAACGCGTGGAACTCTCGTAGAAATAAGAACGGACAATGGGACAAATTTTAGACGTGTTTCGGAAGAACTGGAAGTGGAATATGTGATAAATTCGAGGCCTCTTGACAGTGACAGCGAGGAGGCCCTTACTCCAAACAACTTTTTGCTGGGTTTGTCGAATGGTAGAAAATCGTATGGTTATTTTTCCGATAGTTGTGCTACGATCAAAAGAAACCGGATGATTGCAGAGCAGTTCTCCAACCACTTCTGGAAGACATGGATTCAAGACTACCTTCCATCATTAACCAGGCGTACGAAATGGTTTGCGCCTACGAAAAGCCTTGCAGTAGGTGCCGTGGTGATCGTTGTGGACGAAAATCAACTCAAGATATGTATGGCCAAAGGCAAGAATCGTAAAAGTTGTTCACCTTTCTACTACGTTTATGTAAATGGGACAGATCTACTAATGTATAGAATCATGTGTAGGAAGATTAAACACGGCCTAAAGGTAGTGTTCTGATTGATTACTACCCATTTTGTTGAAGTGTCTGATGTGTTACTGAACTCTGAATAACTTGCAATGATAACGAAATGAAATCGACATTCTTTTATGAGGCTAACTGCTCACAACCGATACCTTAAACTGGGTGTTGGTTTGAGCCTTAACGTTCGGTCTATCAGCTGAAAATGATGATGTGTCTGCTGGGTGACAGTACTTGCCGTTCCTGTATTCAATAAAATCAGTTTCGAATCGCTCGAATAATTAGTTAGGGTGTCAATTAATTGTCTGTACACTGAAGACTGCGAATAGAAATCTCTTGTCGTTCCTTGGAATGGAAACCGACCGGGTTTTGCCAGCTCAAGGTATAGTTCAGATGTGGATCCAGCCTGGAGGGAATTTGCTGTGAGGGTTTTGATTTTGCATTACTTATTGTTTGATCAATTGTTGTTATAGAGTTGCCGCTGATTTGCTGCTTGTTGTTGTGCATCATTACCTCGAATAACTTCGCTGCCCGATGTTCTCCTTGTCGATGTTGAATATGATCGCTTAGTGAGCGCTGTGCGAATATTGTTTATTGAGCCGGGCCTGTGCGTTGGGACTTCCAATAATAACCAATCGGTGTTTTTCCCGCCCGTCAGATGCTCAGATGGTTCGGTGCTCAACACTTTCGCGTATCCTTCTGATACTTGTCATCAGCCATACCTACTGCCAAAGTACGTAGAGCTCCTTATTAATTTCGGTGACATCTCTCATCGGCCGGTAGATGAAGCGCCTCCTACCGTTAACTAATATTTCTGGCAGAAATATTAACAAATACTAAATATTAATATTAAAGGGTTAACTTAATTTTTTCTGCTTGCTTCTTGGGTTTTAATATTTTTGACCGTGTTCATTTCTGCTAGGTATTCTCGATGTCTAGATGTGTAGTTACACATGATTGCCCATACAGACAGTGGGTCCATGCCAGGTTGGCCGTGGCTCATGTGGTAGTATGCTATCTTTGCGGAGTGGGGTTATACCGCAGCTTCTTTGCCTGGTATCCTCTTACGATTCGCGTACTCACAATAAAAACGATAAAAAGTTATATGCATTTTATATGCGGCCATAATCCTCTTTTTTAAGGTGGACCTTTAGACCTGGATAAGAGTAAACCACATGTCGGAGTCAATATTGGGAACGACTCTATAAATCCGTCCATTAGTTGGATTAACTTTTGAAAAACCGTCTCTTAAGACCCTTGCTCAGTTAGTTCCTATATGTCATTTGTGTGAAATGTTTCCGACAATTCCATTAGATCATAAGTTTGTGACTTCGAAAAATTCTGTCCTAGAAATACAACCCTTATTGAAGTCCATTCTAATAGCAACTTAAATTGTTTGCCCTTTTTGGATAAAATAGTTCGTTCCTTTTTATTATAAACTGCTTACAAAATGAGCAACAAATTTTCATTTTCTCATCTCCCACTCTTGGATAAGTAAGTCGCTCTGAAATAAGTTTATCCAATTTAATTAGCGTTTATGTTCTCATAATAGAACTCTTACCCCCGTTTAATTGGATATCAATAGCTTCGAGTGGTGCTCTCTAGTATTATCGATAGTATTCGTATCCATTCAAATCATACTCCGCTCCACTTATTGGGTGCGTATCCGTATATCTGCAGTTAAACTATAAATAGCGTAGCTAGGCAGAGCTATACTCGTACCATACCTCTGTTGGAACTCTGGTAGGATTCTCCGTGGTCTATCATCGTCATCGAATCGAATCTGCTCCAAAAGAAATCAAATTCGAAGTCTAGCTCTTTCAATTCAATTGAATTGAATGGAAAGCACGGGGCTGTTCTTTTTTTAAATTGCCGAGTGTATGCGTGTATTGAGTATCCTGTTGGCGCAATTATATTTGTACGCCACAACGATTGCTTTCAGGACTTGGACAGCGAGATACAAAATAAAAATAAAAGCATTTATGGCATATTATTCTATAAAAGAAAGTGCTCCCTGACCATTTATCCCATTTATGCTGGGCTTATTTTGTTACTCCGAAACAGCGAGGGTTGGAGTGACCTATATACATATGTACATACAATTGATCCTGAGTTATGTTTCTGAATTATAATACATATTCCGGTGCCCTAAAGGAATACAAAAGCACTCGAACAAAGTTGCGTGAATGGCTGGGTTTTTATACATACATGTATATATGTGAAATGAGAAACTCATAACAATTGAATTTTCAGTCACCCCGTAATTCGGAGTTTTGAACATTTAGGAGCAGCGTGAACTAGTCAATATGACAGACAGAAGACATTGTTAAATGAAAACACTTAGTTTCGCTCCAAAAGGTTTTATACCATGCTATGCAAATGTTGGAAATGATGGCGAATTGAGTTTTTGAGTTCGATCAAGAAAATGTGATGTGATGTACAGACATATGTACATATAGTATTGTGCAAAACCTAAGCAACCATCTGAAATCCACATTTCACAGTAAATTTTTTAAACTGAATGAAATGATTTATATAAAAGTATAGGCAAATTCAGCTGTGCAAAACCTAAGCAACTTTTTTAATATTTGGTGTAATATACGTTATTTTGAATAACTTCGGCGCAACGACGAGGCATAGAAAGCAATTAGTTTTGAAATTGTATCCTGGGATATATCTTCCCACTCACTTTTCAAAGCGTTGTATGGCTCTATCTTTTTGGAAAAACGTTGTCCAGCGAACCAGCTTTTAAGACCCAAACAGTCGAGTGACTGGGCCGGCCAATCAATTGCTTGAATCCCACTATCCTTTATCCACGCCTGTACCAACTACGATGTGTGTTTCGGATCGTTATCCTGCCCAACGAAGTGGCATTTCCCACTGTGCATGTGATAGCATTACTGATTCTAGAATCGATTTGTATTGGAATCGGTCCATAATTCTTTGGATTTCGTTTTCTGCCGAAAAACACGTCCATACCATCAAACTACCCCCACCATGCTTAACAGTGGGTGTGTAGAATCTAGTATTAAGTCGTCTGACACCTCTACACCGTCTGACATGACAAACCCCATCAGAATTAAATATATTAAACTTAGACTCATCGCTGAAAAGAATTGTTTTCTATTTTTCAGGGGTCCGGTGTTGGTATTTTCAAGCAAAATTTAGCCTAAGATGAAAATACGAGTAGAGTTAAGTTTGAATTATATTTAAATGATTTAATTACACAACCTGTTATTTAAATGTCTTTTTGTGAGCATCGGTTTCTTGCACGGCCTATAACTTCGAAGATTATTCTCAATATTATAAATAGTTGTTTTTTAATTACACTGCAAATGTGTCTAACTGTTTGACTTGTTGTCTTACGCGGCCTACCACCGAAATTTAAATTCTTAACGATTCCCGTTGCATGATATGTAGACGTGAAATAAAGGATTTACTAATTTTATATTTTTTAGCTAATGTTGCTTGAGAGTCCCCAGACTTTAGTAATCCTTAGTTTAAAGCAGGTGGAGTATCTTTGTCGCGACATTATTTTTATGTGTGACCTCTATCTTTCCTTTTGCATTGGATTACAAAGTTGCTTAGGTTTTGCACAGCTAAATTTGGCTATTTTTTTACATCATTCCATACTCATTTGTTTTTATTTTGTGTGGTAGAAAGTTTAAAAAATTTACTGTGAAATGTCGATTTTGGATTGTTGCTTAGTTTTTGCACAGTACTGTAGTCGATATTTTTATTATCTTAACAGAATAACGTAATCAACGCAGTCGTCGAATTTTCACTCGTTTAACCATGTCCTTATGGTTCGTGATTTCGTCCAATACGAAAATTTTGCGAAAAATGTTCCTCTCAAAAGCTCCCAACACCCTGATCCTCCTATAGTCTCATATAAATAAAAATCTCAAAGTAAAAACAAAAATTAGATAAAGAGAATAGTGCTAATAGTAAAATAAAAATTGCACTCCCCAGTTCAAAACAAACCAAAAAAATCTTTGGGTCGGACGGAACATCTTAACTGAATATTCTGCCCTCAATAAAGTGGCTTCACTTATTCAAATTTTGTAAAGACACTAACTCTGAAAAAATGGCATCCCAGTAGTTCAAATACAAAGTTGACTAAATTATGAATGCATCTGTGTGGCCTTTCTATGTTCAAGTTAAACGTCCAAAAAGCGATTAATCATAAATCACACAATTTAAATCTATTTAATCAATGTTCATTCTCTTCGCGCCTCTTGGATTTTCTCATTTAAATTAAAACACCAGTGGACTTCGCACTAAACTGCAACAAGTGGTTCTCTTTCCCTCATCAGCTCAGTACAATGTCGATGCTTTCGCGGAGGCATGGTTAAACATCACCGTTTCACCGATCGGGAATATGAAAAGCTTGATTGTGAGAGAGGAAGTGGAGTGGTGGCACTTCACTCCATTCTACTCAGTTGATTGCATTCACCATCTGATGCTGATACAGTGTTGCCAAATGTAGAATGGGTTTATGACCCTGATGAGAAGTGCTACTTCGGTTTAATGTAATATCTTATCATGATCGTGAATTTGTTGATACTTTTGCATAATATGAAGAATTGGTCTAACAATGTGGTTCTTTTAATATTCGCTGATTCAGAATTGATTGTCAGTATCAGGAACTCAATGATTCCGCACTTTCCAAATATAATCCATCATGTTGCATTTAGTTTGCGCTTATAATTTTTTGATTATTTTACATCTCCACCATCAGAATCCAATTTTAAATACAATTTTGCTAAGGCTAATTTTAAAACAATCATTAACCATCTGGATAGAACTAATTGGAAAGCATCCTTTGTAAATAGAAATTTATGTTAATATTATGATCTGTTTTGTTTTTAAATCATTAAATTATACACTCCTAAAATAAAAATAATTAATAGAATTATTAATCTCAATAACAGGAAAAACAAGGTTTATAAGCAATTTCGAAGATCTAACAATGATCCAAACCTCTATTAACTATACATGGTTATACAAAACCAATTTGAAACATTAAATAAATTCTTTTATAACCAATATTTATATTGTGTTGAATCTGAATTGAAGACTAATCGTGTTTTTGGAAATAGCAAAAAATAATCGAATGGTATTCCTAAATTAATGCGTTATGATGATGTAATATCATCCGATCTTTAACTTATTTGTAACTTGTTTCTGTTTATTCTGATAATATTTCCTCTTTCCAAAATACAATGGGTGAATGCCTCTTGTATAATTTATTAAACATTGGTAACATTGCTAAGGTTTTCAAAATTAGAAATAGATTTAGCTTTATCTAAGCTTAAATCTGATAAATGTCCAGATAGGGAAGGTATTCCCCAAATTGTATTTCAAAAGTTTTCTAAATCATTTTCTGAAGCTTTGCATCTTATTTATAGTCTCTTATTGGAAAAAAGGTGAGTTCTTAAATACGTGGAAGCGTTGTACAATATCACCAACACATAAATCACCATATCAATATGCTTTCGCTCCCGGTAGATCTAAACTATATGTACATGTACACTGACTATTCAAAGGCGTCTAACCGAACTAATCACAATGCTCTACTAATAAAATTACGCAAAGTAGGTTTTCAAAAAATTTTCCTTAAATGGATAGATTCATATTTAAGAGACCATACACAATAGGTTCGTATTAACAATGCTTTTTCTTCTACGATTTCTGTTACATCGGGTGTTCTACTGGAAGTCATGACGGTCCGTTACTTTATATATATTATATTAATTATATTCCTTGCATATTCTTAAATTCACAATGCCTGATGTATAACTTACAAATTTTTCATTGCATAAGATCTGAATAAGAGTACATGCTTTTACACTAGGATCTCGAAGAATTATTGATTTGCTGCAAAAATAATGTCTTACATGTAAGCATTTCCAAATGTCAAAAACTTACATTTTGTCACAATCGTTTGACTTTTGACTTTAAAATTGAAAAAAGATTTATTTTTGACAAAAAAAAATCTTTCTAAATCATATTGATTTTATAGTAGCTCAATGCTAGGTTTTATTGTGCATAGTTCGAAGGATCCACTCACATAAATCTTTTTAGATCCACTTACTGTGAAATGCATTTGCTTTGCCTGTGTAAGATCTATTATATTTTTTAGTACTTTTTGTACGCTCTTTAAGAGTTGTTTTTTAACATTTCTTACCATACGATAAATTATGCTGCCAATGAGCCTTTGCCGAGGTGTTTAAATGAAACAAATTCTTAGTAAATCTATTACATTTAAAAGAAATTTATTAATTAATTTAGATTCAGTGCCACCTCAATAAAAGCAACTAATAGAAATTTGGGCTTTTTTGAGTCTGTTGCAATAAGCGAGTCAACGAATTGTAGGTGCCAAAAATGAGACAAATACTTCAGAATAGTAAAAATTGATTAACAAACCAAAACTGATAATTTAATTCATGTGTATTAAACATATAAAAAAAATCTAATTTTAATTGGTTTTTTAAAGAATCGATCAATTTTTGATTGGATCTTTTTGGACACAAAATTCTTTTCTACAGCTGACTCTCTCAAGTGTTGTAGGTCTGAAATGTTACTCAGTGAAGCACCATTTTCTTCAGCCCATTGAAGGCAAATGTTTAGTGCTTGAATTGCGGCCTCTGCTTTAATTTTGAGCAGCGGGGATTCTTCAACTGCATTTTCCTCATCACTTTCGATATCTTCTGCTCCCGGATTGGTACATGTCGGTTCCAGATCGGTCTCATTTTCGGCGATCCAATCGCTTATGTCCTGAGAACTATCAATAGGGGATAGCTCTTGAAACAATTCATTAATCGACGATATTATATCGCGGTCTTTTAGAAGTTGGTCTCTTATGACACTCAAAGGTAGCATATCATCTTCATCGTAATAATTGCTTGGTTTCATCAAAGGGTTCCAGCACTTCTGTATTACGGTAGACTGCACTTTGTCCCATGCATTAGCCAAGAGTGCGTGCCTCAAATTAAATGCTTTTAATTTAGACTGTAGATCTGACCCTTGGCTTCCGACCAAATGTGCCAATAGACCTTTTTTGTAATAGAGTCAAATTGTTCACATTTTGATCTATTGGTTGGAGGATATCGGTGCAGTTTGGTGGTAAACACATGGTGACTATCATTCCATCGTCACTTTTCAGCTCGCCGTCCTTTGGATGACAAGTTGCGTTGTCCAACAGCAAAAGAGCCCTTTTTGGAAGATTCTTAGACCCAAGAAACGATCTTACCTAAATAAAGAAACAAGTAAAAAAAAAAAGAAGAGGTTATAAAAGTGTATCAACTTTATTAAACACGTTACCTCTGGCACGAACGTTGAGTGAAACCTTTCTTCAAAAAACGAAAATGTCATCCATGCATTTTTGTTGCCCTTATAAACGACAGGTTTATTTTCGAAGTTTTAAAATGCTCTAGGATTTAGAGCTTTCCCGATGACGTATAATTTTATTTTGTGAATCCCAGATGCATTCGTGCAAACAAGAAACGCTATCCTTGCTTGTCTTCGACCTGGAGCGGTTGCTTCTTTAAAGCTCACACAGGTTTTATTTGGCATAGGCTTAATAAATAGGCCGGACTCGTCCGCGTTGTAAATTTGATCTTGTGAAAGACCGAGCTCTTTAATTTTATTTTTGGACTTAACCAAAAACGGTTCAACGAGTTGCGGTTTATTTTACAGTGTTTCTCAACAAATTTTAAGCCTGCAAACTCCATTTCGTTTTTTAAAATTTGGAAACCAGCCATTACTGGCATTAAATGATCCTGGTTTTTCTCTAATCCTTTTGTGCAGTTTACATGCCTGTGCTTTTAGAACTTCTATGGAAATTGGCACATTTCGATGTCGATTTTCCATAAACCATTTGTACAAGGCTTCCTCCATACATGGAAACTCACACGCTCTTAAAGTTACTCGTTTTCCCAGTCCACTTTCAGAATTTGCAACAAATTTTGTCAGCGCTCCTTCTCTCCTTCTAATTCTACTTATGCTAGACTTGTTCAACTTATATTTCTCAGAAAGTGATTTAGCACTTACACCCTTGTTTATTTGATCTAAAATTTCTTTATTTTTGTTTTATAGATAGCTTAGGAACACTTTTTAACGACTACGGAGGAAAGTGCACGAATAACTACGTCTCCTATACAAAACGCACACACTCATTTGTATAAAAAGTACAACAAATAGCGGTAAAATAACTGCCCAGATATAGAAAAATAAGAAGGAAGATATACAAATAGAGAACGAAATAAAAGTTCATGAACCAATAGTTGCTTTTATCGAGTCACCTTTTTTTTAGAAGTTGCAATTACTGAATCAACAATGGTAAGATTTAAGGTGAGGAGTTGCACGTATCGAGGGTTGCTGTTATTGAGGTCGCACTGTATATGTAACTGACTTTGTTGGAAATTAATATAATTTATGAACATACAATATAAACTATTGTTATCAAATAATCACTACATTGTAAGTTTGTTTAACGAAAAACTAAACTAAACTAAATTTATAGAGCCTTGATCGGTTTAGTTTGTTGGAGTTTTAACTATTGCCTTCAATCTTTCACGTAATACGCTTCAAAGAACCTAATATTTGATACTCGAATTGCTCGTCCATCAGTAGTGGGATCTGTGTGGGATCACCGTTTCTGTGGCAAGCTAGACCGATATTTCCATCGCTAGACATATTTTTTTTCGGCTAAATTTTACCTTGGAGCTTGAAAAGCGCATATGTTCCCCGACTCCCGTCTAAAATAGTTGACACACCATGACACACCTACACAAATGGGTGGCCGTGGCTCAAGTGGTAGTGTGTTGGCTTAGAAACCGGAAGGTTCGGTGTTCGAATCCCAGCCTCGTCCGAAAGACATTCTTTTTTTCAGGCAACTTAATTCACGTAAGACGAATGGTTGCCTCTAAAACAACAACAAGTCCAATTACACTAATAATCTAGTCTCCCCATTAAATGTTGGATGCCACCCATGGAGCTTTCTTTCTTTCTCTCCCTGTCCCATTTTCCTTAAAAACTTAACACGTGCTCAGGCATTTTAAATGTATTAATACCCACTTGAGTGTTAAGTTCTTTAAAAAAAAATAAAAAAAATTAGCGCCTGCGATTTTGCTGGAAGCATCATATTATATATGTATGACATCAGCAGATACATATATGTTCACTAAGCACATACATATGTATATTGCCGAGTTGAGGAGGGTTATATGCAAGTAAGTGTTAGGTCGAGTAGCAAAGGGATGGGCTGCCGATCTTGAATTCAGTCGAGTTTTCTTTGTATAAAGTTTAATATTTTAAGTTTATCTATAATATAAACGTGTGCGGAGCTTGGCTGAAACATGCTAGTTATCTGTATCAATCTTGGTATTTATATTGTGCTGGACGAAATCACTGAAGTGTGAAAGTGTTCGTTGATTGGGAAATAGCCTGTTGGTCCTCAGTCCAAAACTTACGATGAGCTTGTCACCGTGGTAAAGGATCACTTACATCTAGCAGCCAGTGTAATCACGGACCAAAATCGGTTTAAATCGCAAAATCGCATTCAACACTTAGGAGCAGCCATATCATATTTTGTTGCAGACTTGAAAAAAATGAACATATTTCCAACGACAGCCGATGCATGTTTGAGACAAAAATTCATAAGTAGTCTCCGGAATGACCATTGGGTCGAAAAACTAATTCAACTCAAGGAACCGAATAACAAATTCACCTATTGCATCACTGCTATACTATAGTTTATCCAAGAATATATGTGAGTACAGGGAAGATAGGACATTTGCCTCTTAGTCTGGTTGCAATAACATGCATAAATGTGTCCCTCTTTAAAGCTCTCATAGGGTTGCCATGCTGTATATGATGAATCACCACAAAGAGAAAGAGCATTTCGCTTAGGGTTACCATCTCCCCATTTAAAATAAACAAATAAAAATATTGCTGAACGAAATAAATTTCATTTATCTTTTTCCTCGCCATCCAGCGTCCCATATGATTTCCATTTTGCTAGAAAATTCGATTCTACTCTCCAGTCATCAATGGTTGAGACTTTGCTATTCAAGTGTCGAAATCTTCTGCTCTGTAAATCTAGATGTCGCTGCTCACATTTAAGTGGTTATCACAATATGATCACTAATTGCACAGTCAATGAATTCTAGTTTCGAAACACCGCGAAAATAATCCTTTTTTTCTTAAACACAACATTAACACCGACACAACAGAGTAATTTGAACCACTATTATTTAACACAATATCACTAAAACGCACATAGTCCAACAATAATATGGTCACTTATTGTACTGCTTTGTTGCAATGCATTAAAATAGCGCGTGAATAAAATTTAAAATACAAAGTCGAAAAAAATGGTTTGACTACATTTTAACGGTTTCTCAAAAAGAGGAGAAAAAAACGCAAATGACAACACCACCACACATATTATTACACACAAATTCATTTTTGTGTTCTCAAAAGCTTCAAATCTGTAACAATAACACTGAGAAATCAGTAACGATGTGCTAACATTTAACAATGGTAACACTGCTTTGATGAGATTATTTTCAATGCACAGCCATCAGTAGTGGCGAATGGTGATTTTATGATCATTCTGCCCACTGCTCTCGGGCAAGCAAGTCATAGGGTGGCTGTGGTTAAATCTGAAAATAATTACAACAACAATTGTACACAAAGTTCAGTGGCTTCCTTTGTGTTTCAGTGGTAATGTGCCATTGAGTCCACCTACAGGCACCACTGTTAGAAAAAAAGCTTTCCCATAAGCCCTGTACTGACATGTTTTGTTGGATAAGGTATAGCAATGGAGTCAGCACAAAAAGATTCCAAAGAAGTTCATCATATACAAGCCACGACTTAAACTAACTACCAAAATAAAATAACAAGTGCACGTGCACGAAAATTAAACCTCCACCCAAGAAAAAATTGTGTTTTAACAACGGCAACAATCCGCAGGGAAAGAATCGAACCCGAGTCAAATAGGTTGTTATCGGTGTGGAGAACAAGAGCATCTTTGAAACGAATGTCGTCACATTCAAACAATTTATTCAAAATGTGGAAAAATTTGACATTTGGCACGCGTGTGTATGAGTGTTTCGCGGCCACTGAAGCGCACATACAAAAAATGTAGAAACAAAACAACTTTTCAAAACCAACTGCAATCAATAGATTTGCAAGCACAAAATCAAGATCTTTTTTTATAGTAAATCATGCGAGTGAACGAGTTCTTACGGAAGAGAAAACCAAGTTGGAAATGATTTAAGTAAACACATTTGACCCAATGTTTTTGACCCTTTTATTATCAACGTATAGTATAAAAATTTAAGGTTTAGCCTCTCACCAGTCTTTGACAGGCAGGCGCCTATGTCTTACATGTACCTGCGTACATTTCACCTCCCTTTCCACAGAATTTTGTCGCTCCGCTGAGGGTATGTCAACAACTATGTCTTACATATACTTTTGTGGCCCGCTTCGCGGACAAAAGAGATTTCAACTCCCTTTCCTCGGGGTTTAGCCGCTCACGCGACTTGGCCGCTCCACCAAGGGTATTGCAACAACGGCCAGGCATTTATATGTATATATAGCCTATACCCCTTGTACACTCATGCGGGTGCAATTGTAACGGGGAAACTTTTATTTGTACAAATGTGGCTCTCAGTGCTCGCTCCCACAGTGAATGAATAGCACTTCTAGAGAAATAAACCGTTTGTATTAAGTAACGTGTTGCAGAAAGTATTGCGTGTTTAATACCGTTGGAAAAGTGAAGAAATGAAATACGGTAAAAAAAAACGTAACCTTGGTACAATACAAATCCTTTTCGATAAATAAACATTTTGATGATTAGGCCTTATTTCACTTTGAATTAGTGATTCGTTTGGCCTTATTTCACTGCACCGAACTAGACATGGGAGCAGCACTGTTATCAATATCTCATGAGGAATTCATAAGTGTGTGCTTTGAAAAACATATTAGCAAATCCTCTATCCCGTTTCAGGAGTACACAGGTGAAATTATTAATCCGCTGGAGTATGCAACAATGCAGATGTTTACATTATGTCCGTGTAGATGGTTGCAATTTTTAGGGGAGAGTGGCTACCACTTTTCCACGTTGAATTGCCAGAACTACACCAGTTGAAAGAATTGATTTTACCAGAGTTAAAAGAAAACAATATGCGGGGCTTATAAAGGATGTTATCAAGCTGGAAGTTGGCAAAATTAACTATTACGAAGCCAAGTTATATTTGCGACACAATGCAAAACCTATTTACATTGCCGCTCTTAAGCTCCCGCATGCTTTGCAAGGAAAAATGGAGCAAGAGATCGATCGCCTAGAGAAGGTAGAAATAATTACAATGATGCATCTCACCGAATGGGGCAGACCAGTTGCAGTGGTGCCAATTCTGAAAAAGGACGGGTCAATCAGATTACTTGTATGTGCAGATTACAAAATTACTTTTAACAAAGTAATTAAAAGTGACAATTTTCCGATTCCACCCATCGAAGTCATTTTTGCTAAGTCAATAGAAGGGAGGAAAATTTTCATGACGCTAGACATAACAGAAACTTATCAACACATGCAAATGGACAAATGAAGTGCGCAATTGCAGGAAATCTCGACTATGTACATATGCAGGGGGACTACCAGGTAAATAGACGGATGTACGGTATCAAAGTGGCGCGGGCTATTTGACAGAGAAACATCCAACAGGAGCTAAAAGCATCAAAAAGGTATGTGTATTCAATGGAAATTGTTTGAAGAACGCAGTTGGACTGCGAGTCAATTCTAATAAATGTAAGTTTTTTGAAAATTCTTTTGGCTATCTAGATGACGTGATTAGAGAAGATTAGAGAGGATTAGAAAAAACCAAAAGCAAAGTCAAGGCAATTTTGGATGCACCAGCACCGAAGAACATCACCGAAGTGAGAAGCTAATTAGGTCTGGTAAACTATTATGGAAGGTTTCTGAAAAATCGATCAGCCAAACTGCGCCCACTCCACTATCTTCTATAGAAGGATATTGTATTCCACTGGAATAAATAATGCGAGAAAGCACTTAATATCATTAAATATGAGGTTACTTCTTACATCGTGCTTAATTCACAGGATTCGGCCTTACCGTTATCGTTGGCAACTGATACAAGCCCATACGGACTAGGAACAATGCCACACATTCTTCCTAGCCGACAGGAACAGCGGATCGCTTATGCCTCTCGAACTTTATCAGCGTCTGATAGGAACTACAGTCAGATTGATAAAGAAGCCACGTTGATTTTTTGGGCACTGAAACGATTTTTCCAATACTGCTATGGACGTAAGTTTACCTTAATCACAGATCATAAACCTTTGGTTGCTACAATATTTTCAGTGCAGACAAAAATATCCCGAGTATGGTGGCAACTGGTGGTGCTTCACTATTCTATATTTCTTAAAGATTTTAACTATAAAATCATTTTCTGTCCGACATATGCGCTTTCGCGGTTACAGTCGAGAGGTTTTGATAAAATGGATGGCTTAACATATAGCCAAGAAAGATGTAACACTTCATTAGGCTTCCACAGCCGGATTTCGACGGTAAAGATGAACAATTTTCCTTATCAAGTGGTTTAATCCTTAAAAATAGCCGATTGAATATGCTTAAAAGTATCTCTGTATCTCTGTATGCAGAAATAGAGAATACGACTGGCGAATGTTTGTCATGCAGGAGTGTAATGAAGAAGAAAGAAAGAAAGCAGAACATCCCTGGGAGTACCCAGCTAATGCATGGCAGAGGGTCCATATCGATTTCGCTGGACCATTTATGAAGAAGTACCTTCTTATTGTGGCTGAGGCTTAATCAAAGTAGCCGGAGATTGTCCCATTGACATATGTGACAGCGTCGTAAACAACAGCCGTTTTGCGGGATGTACTCGTATTTGCCCGGTTAGGGCTAACAGTAACATTAGTCATCGACAACGGATCTACTTTTACTTCGGGGGAGTTCAAGGAGTTTATCAGAGCAAACGGAATCCATCACAAGCTCTCCGCTCCGCTCCATATCACCCCGCCACTAACGGTCAGGCAGAAAGATTCGTGCAAAATATGAAGGTGGCGCTTCGTTAGATGGTAAAGGATTCTGGATATTTAAATATCAAGCTTTCCACTATCTAATGCGGTACCGGAAAACACGAAACTCTACTACCGGAGTAGCTCCATGTATTTTGTTATTGCAATGGGTCCAGTTTGTTCTGAAACCAGCGATTTCATTCAAACGACACTAGGTTAAACATATCAAAATGGAATACAATACTATCCTGGGGATACTGTGCAAGTGAGAAATTATACTTCTAAGGATAAGAAATGGGAATTCGGTAAGATATGTAGTGCGCAGAAACGGATTACTTCTCTACTCTGTAAATGTTAAGGGGAAGCTTTGGGGAAGACATGTATATCAAATAATGAAGTGCAGCATCGATCTATCGAGAATATCCGAGAATATGGATTTCGAGGTAACACCACTGATTCCATCTTTTAAAATTCCATCTACTTCCCCAGAGGCAAACATTAAAGCCTCTTTTGGGAAACCAGAGACAAGCACTCGAAACAAGAAGTCTGTGGATCATTTGGGACATGATTCATTTCAGTGGTGAGGCCTTTTGCGTATTTGTGAACGCGGCATTGAACGAAAATTAACAGCGCACCTGACGGATTTATATCTAATCCTAAAACCTTCACTAAGATGTCAAATCTAAATGCTCAATCATAATAAGCCAAAGCAAACTGAAGCTGATATCAGAACTGGACGAAAAGTTGTCTTAAGTTACCCCAACTGGACAAGTTGCCTATACTAGGATATTGGAAACGTATCCACCTCTCAAGTCAAGTTTTCATTTATTTTGTGTTTTGTGTATGTGCATTTGTTTGCGAAAATTATTTTCAATCGTCTATGCAAAATAAATGAAAATAATCATTACAAAGTCCTCCGCGTTTGCTACGTTTGCCATTTCTGTGTTTTTTTTTTGCTGTTTCTAATCCGTAATTAAAATTGTAATCAAATAAGCTGTGTTTCTTTCCAATAATAATTTTTGCTAACGAAATAAATTTACTTCTCTTAAGGAAAGCCAGAGCTTTTTGTAATTGCAAATAGCAATCAATTGGATAGCTGTCAAATTTATTTTCGTACAAAATGTGATCCCGGTTGAACGAAAACTCGTCGAAACGAGCATCATGGGTGCAGGATACAAATTGCTTGTATTCGCACATTTACGTACGTAAGTGTACAGATCCTTTCGCCTATTATGGGTCTGGATGTCTTACATCGTGTTTTTTTCTTTCTTCTTATCTCAACTTTCGACCCATCTGGTCACAATTTGTAGGTTTTCTATTTAATAAAAGAATTATTGGAATTTGTATGAGTTTTCTTTTTTACTGAGAAATCACAACCTGGCAGAACACACAAAACATTTATTCACCTTCGTAAAACTATGTCTATGGATCAGGGTGCTTGAAAGCATTTTCATAACTACTCTGATCCTACCATCGTCGGTTCTCAGGTAAAGACCAAATAATTCTTGCTCAAGGTTTCTTCTACTTTATTTCTCTTGCTGGTTCAATTCTATTCAATATTTCACCATGTCCATGGCTCTCTTATTTTGTAATTTATTAACTGTCACTATAATTTATACTGGTCACCTTAGACCTAATAAGGTGTGGCCTATACATAATTTCAAATTACGATTGCCCCCTGGATAGAGGTCGGCAACACGTCTGTTTGAAAGATCTAAATTTGTTTCTAATATATTTGGCAAGCAATAATCAAAACAAGTAACAGTTCAGTTCAGCCCAAGAAGAAGAAAGTTTTGGTGCCTTAAAACTTGCAAACGGCATTATATTTGTTTTTTTTTCTGTTTTTTTTTTCATATGATTAAGTCGCTGTTTAAAGTTATTGGAGGCACCGAAAAAGCCCAGTTCTGTCCGAGTATTATCGGCATTTTTTCTGAGATCAGTCAAAACTATAGTATCTCTTAGACCTACGAGTATCTCTAGCAGGTGCATCAGATCAGATCTCAAATTTCTTGATCTAGTGTGGAATAGAATGTAATCATCGTACCGGAATTTTGTAACTTATATTCTGAGGTTAGGGTCCAGATATTTTCTTCGCAGTCCACGTATTATCAAAACGATTCGCCTTAAGTATCATTAAGCGAATGTACCTGGCTCCTCGGAAATATAGGGTGTCTGCCACCTTCAAATTGAAGATTGAAAAAATTCTTATGTATAGTGCAAAAAAGATTCACTTAATAATCTCTTTCTTTTCCTATTTGAAAACTTCATGCCTTAAGTATGCACTCAAACATTTTTGATTAATACTCTAGACAACTGTACCACAAGCGACAAACACAACCACCCCATCTACCCCAATATTAACGTCATATGTTCAAGTATGTGTGTGTATTCTGAATGTGCATATCCATAAATGAGGAGAGAATGCAATCTTTCGTTGATTCAATTCGAAAGCGATACACGCAGTATGTCATGTGCCATATGGGCTGTATCCCGTTGGCTCCCTCGAATCTCATCCGCCCAATTCGATAACAAAACAAACAAAAGACTCAAGACCAAGATTGTATACCACAAGTATAGTCGGACTCACATTCCTATTTAATGAGAAAGATCATGACCAGCATAAGCAAAAGCTAGAATCTAAAGAAATTCCTCAATTCAGTTTAATTTAATACGTCGCGTCGCGTACAATCTTCTACAATCGTTTTGGATGTGATATTTACCTTCCTCTAAAGTATCCTTGTTCCAGGTCTTAGATTGATTCTCTCATTAGTGATAACGTGTTTAAAAACCCAAATGTGACAAGGAATAGTCTTACAATGCCGTACAATGGTTGATACATTTTCGCTTTCGTAAGTGGGATTATTGGAGGCAGAGAAAATCTTTTGCTATCCTTGACAAATTTTTCATTCGCTGACACAGACAGTAGAGAGAAAACGGGAATAACGATGAACAAAATGATGAAAAAATTTACCAATAAAAAATCCAAGGAATCGAAAAACAAAGAGAATACATCATCAGCATCATCATCATCATCATCATCATCATCAGCATCATCATCATCATCACCATCATCATCAAACCGAATAGATACGACCGCAGCTAGAGTTTTAGAAACCAAAGATGTGACAACGGTCGAGAATACAAATACTCCTTCGCCAACATTGTCGTCGTCGTCATTCGTATCCTGCCCATCGCTATCTAGTACCAACAAAAATGAAACAAATGCAATAACTAATTGCGAAAATAGTTCAGATAAAATAATGGAATCAATAGCCAATGGAACAAGTACGGATAGAGATAGAGGAGCTCCAACTGTTACCGATGACTACAAATGCCACATGGAGGAGCACCATTACTATTCCATTTCAGAACTAAGAGCTAGCATGGCAAATGCGACATCTCCGAGTGAGTCATTGGCCGAAAAGAAGAACAATGATGTTTGGTCAACGACCGTTGTAAATAGTGTCGCTGAAGATAGCGGTAGTACGGATACGGGTGCTGATGGTGTCGATGGGTCATCGATAAAGATGACCCCAGAAGAAATCGCTGCACTATATGCAATGCCTGTCAAAATATCTGTTCGTAAAAATACAAGCACAACAATACTCCGTAGCTGCAGCACGGGTGGCATGGTGGTTAAACAACAGGAGAGCATTTATCGTTGTAATCCATCAAATGTTAATAATGGTGGACGTAGGCTTATGGGGGCTTTCAGACCGCAATCGACGTTTTTTAGTAAAGCACGACCGAATGCTGCCGAACTTGAGAATCTAAGTGGAGATGGAGTAACGTTAAAGTGGTATGAGTACATTTTCCAATTTTTTGTATGTGGGGTATGAAAGGGGTTTGTTTAAGTGGGTCATTTCTATATTGCTCCATAGACTTCCGATGATCGCTCTTTCTAATCATATTTTGGTCAGCTATGTATATACAAGTGTGCCTTGTGAACATTTGATAATATTTTTTCATAGGGTAAGTTCCTCCAAGTACTTAACGTACTTAACGAATTTTTGCGAGCATGAGGTTTTTATGAGCAATTACTTTGTTTTAGAAAATATAAAAAATGAAATTTGATTTTAATAATTACTTCCGACTTTATATGTAACTCATAGCTTTATCGGTTTCTCATTGTTTTGCCTTCCTGTTCATACTACTTTTTTGAACTTGAGTCATTCGATAAGAAGAGTGGTTGTGCAGGCTTTAACAAGCCCGTAGTCACTCATATACATTGGTTGCATTTCTTGTACATTTCGGGCAGTAGTTGTTCTATGGACTTAATTTCATCTTTAGAACTTCAATGCTATGAACTCTTTAGTGTATCATAAAGGCATACTCCCCTAATCTTTTCATCAGTCACAAAAACGCCTTTAGAAGAAATATTGTAATCGGACAATAATGTGAATACCCCAACTATTAACTTGCACGTTAGTGCCTGATCGCTAAATTACCAGCTTTAAATTGAAAAAATCACATATCTTATACATATATTTGCCAAATACTACTCACTGATGTCAGGTCTATGAAGCTAAAACGTTGCATGGTGGTTCCCATCCTTCTGTAGATGTGACATAAGATTGGGTTTAAAAATAATGGGAATATTCCAGAAGAAAACGGCAAAGTCAATATAACAAAAGACTTATGCGAACAAATTTACTCAGATTTAACGGATTCATACTTAAAAGATTCATCTTGGCTGAAAGAAAGAGCCATCCTTACTCCAAAAGCTGACACTGCGGCCAATATCATTGGCAAATTATTGGAAAAACTACCAACTAGGATTGTTAGGTACCAAATCGTGGACTCTGTGGTAGAAGTAAAGGAGGCAGTCCATTGCACAGTGGAGTTCCTGCATACGCTCAATCTACCAGTAATTCCACCAAACAATATGTATCTAAAAGCTAGAGCTCCAATAATGCGTTTCTAGACTACTGATTAAATCTTTGTACTAAAAGGTTATAGAAACAACAATATTCACTGGATGTGTTCAGGGGAAGCAGTTTTCATTCCCCGAATTTCGTTAATTGCATCGGATTACCACTTTCAATTTAAAAGTCTCCAATATGGGAATGAATAAATCGCAAGGTCTGTTATTGAAAATGCATTGTTGATCTCAGAGAAGACGGCTTCTCCCATAGCCTGTTGTATTCTGCTTGCTCAAGTATGAGCTATCAATTTAACAATCCTTCAGCCACAGGGTCAAGCGAAGAACGTTATCTACAAGAAAGTTTTATAAAGCCACTTACTATAAGTATTAAATTTGGTTTCCCAGAACAATTTCCGTTGTCCGAATATTATTAACAGAATTTTATAGTTTTTTTTATCGTTTTTCTTTTATATATTAAGATTATCAAATAATTGTATGTATGTTTTTAGTTTTTTTTTAAGTTTTTTAATTTATTTCTAAAATATAACAGAATTATCTTAAGTTACGTATGAATATACAAATCCGACAATAAAAAGACTGAGAAACAATTAGTAACAATCGGTATTTTAAAATAAAAATATTATTGAATGCCACTTCACAAAGGCGGGCTTTTTAATTCAAAAAAAATATAAAAAGATCCACCAAACAGCTGGATATTAGCGTTTCTTGTATACGCAATTATATCTTTTATATTTTAATTATTTAGGACTAAACAATCAAAAGAATTTCTACCTCGTCAAAAACAATACTGTACAGCCAATTCTTTAATTGTGCCTATGTTATTAGGCTGTATATTATTAACATCCGTAGCGAAGCATAAATAATCAGCTTCCATCAAACTACGGACGTATAGCAGATATAATCATTGCCATGTGTTTCGGTGACAAGCCCTATGTCTTACTGAGAACTTCTTCACACTCCCAGACAGCCGACAACGCCTTAGAATTTTTCGAGTTGACATGTTTAGTCTAAAGAAATTTACTATCCAGGCTGACATGCAATTTATTAAGTAGCTGCGTTGGGAAAACAAATGGAGATAACTTTTGACATTAGATTGGTCTGACAACTCAATCAGATGAGCCAGACCAGCTTCTTCTTATGGTGAGACCAATGTCCAGTTTTGAGGGAATTGATTGAAAGCGTTCTCAAGACCTGATCCAGCAGAAATTCTCGGTAAGTGCGCCTTTAAATTTGTCCACCAGATTTTGAAGCGCACCTCACAGGATCTTCGGCTTTCGTAGGTAAATATGTAGCATTTTTGTAGTAGTTTTGCGCACATGAAGCTCAACTTATTCAACATGGAGGAAGTGAGACTCATTGGTCTTAAGCTTTTGGTGAGCGTTTAGTCATCTTTGTCTTTCTGTACGCCCTTATCATAATAGCGGGATTCTCGCCTTAAACTTGTAGATAAGTTTAGGTATATATATCGCTCTGACAACAATTTCGCTTTTTCTGTATATACTCGTACATATACGAGTATGTTTGCATATCTGAAATTTATCTAAACTTAGTCGAAATTTACTAGAAGTTATCATTTTGACAAAGTAACAAGTGAAACCATCAGTTAAATATCAACCAAGTTGACGACTTTTCCTGTTCCGCTAGAAAAGGTTCACTCTTATTCACTACTCTATACGCCATTAGAATGTATCTAAACCAAACAATCTGAACAGTAAGACAGTTTCAAAGTATTCATATCTATGTTATGGAAACTTTATGACAAACCCAATTAAACTGCTCTTCATTTATTCGTACTAAGTAGCCTCAAAGACAACTTAGTCCCCACTTGGAAGAGTATCTCAAATTGTAGTCGTGGTTCCGGTAAGTTTTACTTTCCTTTGAGCGAATAAAAAGTGCGAGTGCATGCACAACCGGTTGTTTTTCAAGCGCCTAAAGCTACTCGTATCTCACGAAAGGCTATGCCACTTTAGTCTTAACAACAAAACCGCTCACGTACGCGTACTGATACTCGTAGCAATACATGCGTTCTTAATAATTGCCTTAGTTGCATTTAATTCGTTGTTCATAATGACTTTCCATGGCACTAATTAGAATTCTTTTGAAAGCATGGTTTTTATTTTAATTTCCCAAGGCGCTTTAATCTCCTTTTCTTCCCGTTTTCCTTCCCCATCTCTTGCAGAATATAAAATATAGAAAATATAGGGCAAATGATGTCCTCATAAGAGAAGAAATTAAATGTTAAATTAAGCCACCCTGTTGTTGTTTGTATATTTGCAGTGAACAAAGTATTATTGGGGCTCGTGCCTCGGTCATGATGTACGATGATACCCAAAAGAAATGGGTACCATCGGGCTCATCATCTGGTCTCAGTAAAGTTCAAATCTATCATCATCAACAGAATAATACATTTCGTGTGGTCGGACGTAAGCTACAGGATCACGAAGTAGTCATTAACTGTTCCATACTAAAGGGATTGAAATATAATCAAGCCACAGCTACATTTCATCAGTGGAGAGATTCAAAATCTGTTTATGGACTAAACTTTTCCAGTCAACAGGATGCGGAAGCATTTGCACGAGCTATGATGCATTCGCTTGAGGTATTTTATTAGATTTGAATATCATAAAAAAAAATTTGGTTATATGGTATATTGACATTTTACAGGTGCTAAGTGGACGTGTTGCAGTAAATACACCCGGCCAGCCCACCAATGGGAACGGTTATGAGGAGGATATGGGTTATCGAACGATGACACGTGAGGATGCAGCAATTTTACAGCAGCAACAGCAATTGTCGGGTAATGTTACGCCCTCGGCACAAACTCCAACACAGACGAATCAAAATAACATACCACAAAGCCCACCGACGACACAGGGCCATCATCGCACAAGCAGGTTAGTTGCCTACAAATTAGAAATTGGTTGCAAGTTTAAAATTGGAGAGTACTCGTAGTGAAATCTGTTTAGGGGCTTAATCAATTGGAAGTGAATTTAAATTTGATTTTATGTTATGGTTTTTGGTTTACCTCAATTTTCAGTTACTTCGCCTTCGTACCTATTTGAGCTTTAGGGATTTATGTTGTGACTTGGTTTAGTTCTCATTTAAAATTGGTGCAGTATTAATTTGTAATTTTAGAATGAGTTTCCAATATTGCTTTGTCACGTAATAAACTTCACAGATATGCTGAAGCTTTAATTGATTTTAATATTCTCACACGAGTAATAAACTCTGAATTTTAACAAGACATCTGTTACTTCATACCTGTTTTATTGAGAAATCATTAAGTTGTTAATGTCAACTACTTTGCTAGTTAAGAGTTCGTCAGTGTTGCTCTGAAAGGTCGTACTATTATTGTATTAAAGCTGAACAGAAAAGAGCTCTGGCAGTCGAAGTTCTGCTACATGCATTTATATTGGGCAAAAGCTAGTTTGGCCTTGCCCTATTGCTTGTTTTTATTACAAAATAGTTTTTTTCTTTCTGAATAGGAGTACTTTGAATAAGAACTAGAAAAATATCGGAAAAGATACAAAAATTCCGAAATACATGTATTTAATTTGTCTTTCTCCAAATAAATGTTGTTCTCCCTATCAAACATGTTACAACGATTCTATTTATCCTGCTGATTGAATTCAAAGATTCCTTTAATCTCAAACTATCGTGAAAGTGGTTAAAGATTGAGGGAGGCGCAGACACTTTAAAGTGAAAAACCATATGCCTAGGCATTTCTATTGGAATTGTTTGAAGCATTAAATAAGAAAATCGTCCATACTAAACTTCCCACCAGAAGTAAACTATAATCCTTGTAGCTAACAGGACGTTTTTCTTCTTTTTTTTCATTTCCTACGTCTGGTAGAAGTGAATACATTCGATCCATTCGGTTAGCACTTTTCGAAATCACATTCTGTCGTAAAAGCTCTCTTATCCAGATCGAAAATCTTTCTGAGAAACCATTGAATTCAACAGAGCTGTGCTTAGCAAATGTCCTCTGTTGGTACCGATAAAACCATCTTTACCGACAAAATTCAACCATTGTTGTTTCAAATTTTGGTTTGAATCAGAGCGATGTTGCAATTTTTGTTACAGGGAAGTACAAATTGTCAGGGCATATAACATGAAATGCAGTAGTTCCCGGGCTTAAACGAAAAACCGACTTAAGATTCATAAGCATAAGGCAGCATAGAGTAACTACAACACTAGTTACTTGTTATCATCGCAAAACTTGTATCTTCTGTACACGAAAGGTTTTCTTACAGTTAATTTTTAGCTTTCGCGGCTCATGAAAAATAGTCTACTTTTTCCTGATTTTTTTCAAAACGTTCACCCATGATCGGCTGGCTTGAGTTTTGGGTCAGGGTACATTTCATATGAATGCGAATCAAAACCTTTACACTAGAGGTCACATATATTTTTGATAAAATCTTTATGAGGAAATGGTCATCGAACAGAAAACCTTTTGTGTTTTCATAAATAGGACGCAAATATATAAACATTTATTTCAAATACCTTTTAAAAGAGGTTTTTACCCATTGTTCCGGATGCTACGTTCTTCTTAACTGCCGACGGCCTCAAAATTTCGAGTGTCATTACGACAAATTTTACACATGTGACATCAGCAATAAAAATGTGATTTTTCATCAGAATTTTGAACAAAATCACAGTTGCAATCAGCCTGCATTCCATTTCTGTGTCACAATAGGTTATGCAACTTTTCCGTAATAATTTAAACTAATTTTGTCTTGTTTATCACAACCATTAACGTGATCTATAATAACACACAAAGTTGAGCTTAGCGCTAGTAATTTATAAGAAGAAAACACATTTGATCATTAGTCCTATATTACGAGTAAATAGTTTCATAACGATGGAAATATACTCGTAGCCATTGCTTTTAAATCACTACCTACGCAAATATACGACTATGTTGGATTATGCAAGTTTGTTAAGTGCGGTTCTCTTACTGATGGAAGTTTTGGAAAAGGTATCGCTAATTTTTGTTATATAAATTACCTGCAAATTACACCGCATATGTACGAACCTATTAGGTGTAACTGCATGGTATTTCCAAACGCACTTAATAAAGCAAATTCTATGAATCGGATGCATAGACACAGTTGATTCGGGATTTTATTCCTACAATACAGATTGTACACAACCAAGTGTTACATCCACCATCTCGACTATGCCGCCAGTTACATTCAATTAAGCAATAAATTGATTAAGATCTCTTCTACCTGTGCGCAACAAAATAAAAGTTAAATATGTAGCTATACTACGCATATTGACTTATTTGTCTTGGCTTTGAAGGTTAATTCTAATCCCTTATCGTTTAACCTTCTCATCTAACGACGTACGAAGTAAGTCGAATTTTTCATTTAAAACGGAGCGATCACACCTTTACTGCAGCTGCTACAGTTTAATACAATTTTATTAAATATTTCCTTGTGTATGGCAGACAACTGCTATTTTTCGCAGACCTTCTTAATTAATAAATAAGTGAGAACCAAAAATCATGCTTCTTAAGCTGTTAGGAACAAACCAGACTACCAAAATAGATTATGCTGTTTTAGATGTTTTCCGTCTGTATTTTTTTGACACAACGTATTGAGCCAACATAGATTTGTTTTAATCGTGGCCTTATCTCTAATTTTCTTTTCCGAATTACATTTTTTATTGTGGAGTGTAAGACGTAAATATTTCTACTCCTACAAATAAAATGATCGGTGGGAACTCACCCTGACTTTGATCTTACGCTTATACTTACTCTCTGCTAAAAGATCAGTGAAAGAAGGAATAAAATAAAGGAATGAAAGAGAAATAAATCTTAGTTATTACGAAAGGGCCATGACAAATGTAGATTCATCAACAGAACATTCGTATCATTCAATGGTTAGTGAAAAAGTTTATTTAGTCCTCAAACTAATCTTTTCAACATCTCATCTCTGTGAGAAAGTTATCTCTGTGCGAAAGTTTTGCTCTGATGTTAGCTCGTGATGTGTACAAATATTTTAAGCGTGTTCTGAAAATCGTTGTGAACATTGCGATCGTCTTTGCGGTGTGTCGTCGTTTTTATGTGAGCATTTTCGATTCCCAGTTCTTTATATTAGTATCACACAACTGCTACGCTGTTCAATTTGTAATTCCAGGTCTTAATGCAATGCGGCTCAATTGCTAACTAATTCCATGGAACTTAACCCAAGTAATTAAGGTCAGAGTATCAAAACAGTAGACTCTCGTAAATCAATTTTCTACCAAAGGCTGCGTAATTTACGTGACCTGAATGTTGCTAGAATACCCGGTGCTTGCTTAATTATACTCGTAAGTAGTCACCCACAGGAGTCCATCAAAATGTGTTAGTTGCGGCACTTTGTTTACATCCGTTGGTATAAACGCAGCTCAGTATTACTAGCAACACCGTCACTGATGTGCTTTCTAAACTTTCCTTGTTGCGTTCCTTGACTTGTTAAAAGTGTTACTGCTGAAATAGCTTAGTCTCTTTTAAAGGATATGAAAACTATGACTTACTAATAATTTCTTTCCCGATTTGTCCTATGCAAAATATGAACAACCAACTCGATATCTCTTGTATATACCATTGTGCCTTTCCATGATATGATTTTATTTTCCTTTCGAAAACTCTGCCCGAAGTGAAGATTGTGCCAAAAGCAATAGTGGTTCATTGATTGCATTTACGGCCTATCTGTGCATCTGTACTATTTATGTCTGCACTGAAACAGCTTTAGAAAGATAATTGTAAACGAATCGGTTTCCGTTTGTTGAATTTATTTAAGTTTTCAAGTGTATTCGTTTCTACAAGTACTTGAGTTTTGGTTTTATGGAAATCATTTTTTATTTTAATTATTTGATCACATCATTCATCACAGTAACAATCTACACACTCTAGAATGTAAGCAAATTTGTATGAGATCGTTTTATTTATTAAGAAACACACCAACACTTGCGTACATGATTTTTGATTTTTGATTTTAAATGATTTGTTTTGTTGTTCTTGTTCTCTTTCTCTCAATTCCTTGCACATACCCTTGTTCCTTTCCAATCTGTTCGCCACCTTGACTGACCTGAATTTGTTAAAAAAAAAAATTAAACATAACGAATTAAAGAAATTCCCTTAGTGCACCACCGGCTCCACAACCACCCCCAATGTCGATGCCACAACAGATCTATGGTCAAAATCAAGTGACTGGCAATGGTATACTTCAACAAAATGGTGTTATCGGTGGCGGCGGTGGTGGAGGTGGTGGTGGTGGTGTTAATGTGGGTATGATGCAACCGCCACAAGCGCCACCAGCTCCACAAGGAACACAACAGCAACAACAGCAGCAGCAGCAACAACAACAGAATCAATATCATGCCCCACAACAGCTCGCACAACAGCATCCCGTGTACTCATCACAACAAATGATTAACAATTCATACCAACAGCAACAACAAAATCAGGTAAGCTTTAGCGACTTTTTCTAACAAGAAGGTGCTTGGGGCCAGTCACAAAAATGGTCATACTAAGCTCCTTTTTCAATTTCTGTTCAGATGTAATCATTGCAAAGCTTTTGAATGCATTTCCTTGTTTCTTTTTGCTATTTTCCACTTACCCTACGCTTATTTGCAACGCCATGGCCACTTATCTTCTATAATATGTGTACAGTATCAGCAACCCATCTATGTGTCATCTAGTTCTAATCCAAATCTTAATCATCATCAATACCCACAGCAGAGTATCGGGGGTGGTGGTGGAGGAAGTTTAGCCTCAATACCACCCCAACAGCAACAACAGTCACAACAATCAATGCAAAACGGCCCCATATACGTATCGTCACAAAGTCAAGGCATTCCATCATCAGCGAGTTCCAATAGTGTAGTCTATGCTAGCCAACAACAACCACAGCGGCCAGCACAGCAACCACAGCAGCAGCAACTGCAACCGGCACCACAACCACCGCAGCAAGCACAGCCTCCACAACTAGCGCAGATGCAGCCATCTAGCGGTGGGCAATATGGCCAGACGAATGGTCCAAGTATCGCAGCAACAGAAAATCTTTACAGTCAAATTCCAGTGGCACCACCAATGATGTCGTCTATGGCTGGTCCAAACAATGGTATTCCTATGCCACCACCGATGATGAATCGAGCTGTTGCACCTGGCGGGGGAGCACCAGTAGCCCCACCTCCTCCGCCGGCATTTGGTGGCGGTCCATCAATGTTTAATGGTGGCGCGGTCACCAACACAATAGGAGCACCAACTGCAGGAGGTGGTGTACCACCACCACCCCAACCTCCAGCTGCACCACCTGCACCACCAATGATGGGTGGCGGCGGCGGAAGTGGCGGACCAGCAGCTCCACCCCCACCGCCACCACCGCCAATGGGTGGTCTAATGCAGAAGAAAGATGATCCAGCCAGCGATTTGATGGGTTCCTTGGCAGCACAATTACAACAGGCTCGACTTAAGAAAAATAAGGTAAACGGATAATTAGGTTAGGATAATTCATTAGAAACAGTGGTTAATTTTGTGAAATATTTTCATGGAAAGACTGCACCCCCACCGGCTGAGAATAGTGGAAGTAGCACGTCAAGTGGTGGAAGCGGAAACTATGGAACAATCGGTCGCAGTTCAAAGGGTATGGCTTCCATGATGGACGAAATGGCCAAGACATTGGCGCGTCGAAGAGCTCAAGCTGAGAAAAAGGATGTAAGTTTAAAAAAAACCATAGTTCTTTCTGATAACAGTAGTTGCTAAGGTTTTGTTCGTTTTTTTCTTAATTTTTTCTGTAGCCCGATCCAATGGACGAAGTTCAACAGAATTCCAAGCAAAGACCGTGGGAAAAATCAAATACTTTGCCACATAAACTTGGAGGAAGTTCCAATTCAAATGGTAATTCCAATTCGGGTAACAATAACTCTTCCAACAGTGGTGGTGAATCACCCCGACCAATGAGGAAACGATTTGGTAGTGCCAGTGAAGAAACGATACTTAAGGTGAGTTTTTGCTTTGAACTACTCGCATCCTTCTTTATTTTCTTTCAAAATAATATCTGCCGTCGGTTTTGGGAGGTTGGTTGTGTTATTTTTCCTGTAGTCACCACAGAACTGGCGTCAGGTTATGCGGCTTTAAAAGTAATCTCTTTACGTTTTCTTCAGTTCCCTAGCTTTCTACTTCCTTGTTGTTGTTGTTTTGTTTAATTTGGCTAAAAAATATTGCCCTGGTGGCTTCCAAATTTACATTACTTGATTTTCCTCCGGCAACACTGCGCCGATCGCGATTATAAGTTCTGAATGCGGATATATTGCACCATTACTCTCTATTACTGAGTTGAGCTTGATCAGGAATTCATTGTCAAATTAAAATTTTCTAATGATGTCATCTTTAGAGATTGCTAGAGGCAACCATCTTTTGGATTCGTTACATAGGACAAGCCACATGGTGTAGGTTCAAAAGTATGTTAAAAAACATTTCCATAATTGCGTGCGATGTTCACATAGCTCCAGTAATCCAATGGCCCCCCACATGAACATCTGCCACATAGTTGCTTATGATAGCGCTATGATCGGTGAAAATAAGAGAAGTCGTTCCAAATTCATCAATGTTCTGCTTCAATAGAAAATCTTGGACGACGTTGAAAATCAACGGAGTTTATATACTGCCGTGTATTGAACATATTAAAGCTCCACTAGTTTATAAGATAATTTATGTCTTACAATCACAAAATAAAACTAAACTAAAACGAAAACAAAAAAAAAAGTAAACCATGACGAAACCAGCGTTAACTTCGAATTATCCGGTTGTTACCGCTGAGCATTTATTTTACTTACATATTTACATATCGATTATTAGCGCCGTTCAAACAATATATTGTGATAACCACTTAAATGTGAGCAGCGACATCTAGATTCACAGAGCAGAAACTGTCAATACTCGAAGACCAGAAGATTTCGATACTTGAATAACAAAGTCTCGACTGGAGAGTGGAATCGAATTTTCTAGCAAATTGGAAATTGTATGGGACGCTGGATGGCGAGGATTGTTCTCGAAGTATGTCATTCGAGTATAAATACCAGCATCCCCAAGGTATGCAAATCAGTTCTAAAGTGAAATTTGAAGTGTTAATTAGGAGAAGTAATTAAGTGGTTTAAGCAAAAGATAAGAAAAGTATAAGCGGTTGAGAAATTGGATTGTATTGAGAGAAAAAATTAAATAGTGAATTGTAACTGTACTGAATAAAGGGATTTGTATTGAAAAGAATAAGTTCTATCATTTGTACCCACACAAGCATTTTACAATATCTTTGAATTCCGTCGAATGCTCGCTTCGAAGGTTCACTATGTTTTTTCATTATTACGGATAAATAAACGAAAGAGAGTTTTTGCAATTTTACGTGGAAGAAGAAAGGTCTCACTTCACTTTACTGAACAAAATCACGAGCAATCTGACGTTCTTTTTGACCATAAAATCTTCAAAGTGCGCGTAACAACGAATTTGAAAAGTGAGTTAGCTAGTAAGGGAAACAGTCCGACACCAGTGATCTTTTCTTTAATAAAACACAAATAAGCGAAATTAAAAATTAAACTCTAGTGCTTTTAAAGTAGTTTGTATTTCACTTGCAAGATTTAAGAAGTCATAATGGCGGGAAAAACGCGATCGGCTTCCACTACCATCATAGCCAAAGAGTCACATTCGACACCTACGTCCAACTTTACACCAGCCTGGAAAACAGTCAATGCTGGCGCCAACTCCACAGCAACGTCAAATATCATTGCCCACCTGGGAGAAGCGATTAAGTGATTTGGCTGAGAATATTGTAAATCGTATTTCCGCCGAAATTAACGATCTCCGAAGCGATCTTCTTCAGCGTATTGCTCACATTGAAGACAACTTCGAAGTTGAAAACTTAAACTAATCGCTTTCTGATCTGCAAAACCGAGTCGAGAAAATTGAAGCAGCACACTCTGTTGAATCACAAACAATAAAAGAAGAAATGACCAAATTACAAAAACTATGCGACGCTTACGAGAGGAGAGAGTTAGCAGCTGATGCCGTGCTTTTTGGAGTCCCCCACTTAATCGTCGAGAACCTAAAATCAATTTTCAACCAGGACTACAGGGTCCCGACATTACAAGCGATTTTCCGTTCTCAAAAACAAAATGAATACGAAACCAAAGCCTCGCCTATTATAATTAAATTTGGGCCTTCCTATGAAGAAACACCGTTTTTAAGCACACAGCTCTTCACTGCAAACAAGGGAAGAAACAAATGTAGATATCTTGGAGGATCAAAGTTCGAATTCTACCCATGACAAGTTTTTCAAGTTTCTCATTTGTGTAATTGGAGCTCAGTCAGAAAAATTCTGCGTGTGATGGCATAACACTGAGACGCAGATTTGGCTGTTGTAGAGTTTCAAGCACTAAACTAAAACAAGTGTGAATTATAACCTTCGAATCACTCTGAGTGAAGAAAAAACTCCGTCCTATTCGGACTCCCCCCCCCCCCCCCCCCTGGAGAGCGAATATCAAAACCAAATACACCTGAGTTTCAAACCGCTACAAAAAAAGTTTTCCTTTCTCCTCCTTCTACCTAAAGGTATCCAACCCCTTAGGCGCGTGTGAATTATAAAGATAAAAAAATATATATATATATATATAAACACCCTCTTCAACCACCACGTTCCAATCAAAACAAGAAAGGTAATTAATGTATCACAACCCTAGTTCTCAGCAGAATTACAACTCATAGATCAACGTGGTCGGGCCTATCAGAATTGGAAACGCTTTCGGATTGAGATACTCCATAATTTCTACAAATCTCTTAGGAACAAGGTCGTTCTCAAAATTAGGCAGGCCAAAATTCGGTTCTTTTCTAGCCGTTTAGAAGCAAAATCAGATTGACGCAAGCTCTGGAAGAATATAAGAGAGTTAGGGATTGGTAAGCAGCGATTAACCTGTCCACATTCCGTAAATGATAGTGATCTCAACCGCAAATTTGTCTCTCTCCCCCTCTCTAAGGTCGTATGTGAACAAAGTTATCACACTTCCATTACGGTTCACTCCACAGATATGCCTTTTGAGTTCATCGGGGTAAATACCTTGGAAGCTCTTGAAAATTTTCTCTCCATTAAATCGAATGCAGTTGCTGCTGATGAAGTCCATCTAACTTTTGTTAAGGCCATTCTTCCTTACTTATTTCCTCATCAATTTCCTTATTAATATTTCCTCATTAATGGAAAATGGCAAAAATTCTACCAATTCCCAAAAATGGGGCTATCGATAAGTTCAGGCCTTTTCTCTCAAAAGTTTGTGAACATCTTATGCAAAAACAATTAAGTGTATGTCTGTGCCGATATAACTTGTTGGATCAATTTCAATCTGGCATTCGTCCCATGCACAATTGTACTACCGCATTAACTAGAGTGGTAGAGGACATAAGATTTAGGCTAGATGCAGACAATGTCACCTTCTTGACCCTATTGGACTTTTTCAAAGCCTTCGACAAGGTAAACCATACAGTACTCTGCAAAAAACTACGAGCTTCATGCAACTTTTCTCGGTTTGCAACGAAGGGGTTCCCCAAGTGTCAATTTTGAGCCCACTTCTTTTCAAGCTGTACATTAACGAGGTTCCAAATAAAATACTACACTCATCAATACACATTTATGCTGACGACGTTCAAGTCTACCAGAGCTGTCCTCTTGGTTTGATTGAAAATTGTGTCTGAAATATTAACCAGGACCTTGAGAGTAAACTGAGCTGTTCGGTTAATAACGGTTTAACTCTAAATCCAAATAAATGCAAATGCTTGGTGATTTCCAAAAAAGTTTTGGACCTGTCGTGCTTCCTGCCTATCTATTTAGGCAACGCAGCTTTGAAGATTGTGTCTTGAGTTAAACATTTAGTGATCGTGTTCAACAGAACTTTGACATGGAACGACTATGGACAGCTCAACAATTTACACCGTTAATAACGAAAATAATACTTGCAAAATCTTTAGCCATTCCTGTACTCACACACGGATGTGAAATCGTTGGAAATTGTGACACTGTTATCAATAGAAAGTTCCAAGTCGCTTTTATGAGTATTATTCGATATGTGTACACCTTGCGTAAGTATGACCATGTTTCACATCTGCCTAAATACCTTCTTGGGATGACTTTTGAAAATTTCATTAAGTTTCGTACATTAACATTTGTATCTAATATCTTAAAAACACGTCAACCATAGTACCTATATGAAAAATTCCAGTTTCCGGCATTAACTAGATCAGCTTGTTTAATACTTCCGCGTTTTTCTTGTTTAACGTCGGAAAGACAGTTTTTCATCGCTGCTATTCGACTATGGAATTCACTACCACTTTTTTAAAGAGAAATCAGTGATATCGGAAAATTTAAAAAAGAATTGCAACTTTTCGTATCTCGCTAGTTCTGTTTTTCATAGCAACGCCGTATCTGGTCTTTAATTTTTTTTTCTATTCTTTTCTTTTCTTCTCTCATTCCTTCCTTATATTTTTAATTTTGAATTGTTAAATATATATCTTTTTTCTTTCATCTTTTTCGCATACTAGTATATAAATGTATCTACATATACCAAATTTAAGATTTGCGCGTATACTATTTATTTTATTTTATTATATATACGAGTATTGTTACTTTTATTTAATATTGTCACAACCTTGTATAAGCTTTACAATTCATAAGATTACTTTGTATCTTAAGTGTAAGTTCTAAATATGAAATAAACTAAACTAAAACTAATTTCGGTTTCCGTAAAATATACCGTATCCTACTCGTGCGCGGCAGCCGAGGAGTAACGAATAACGCTTTAATATACTCACTCCGTTTATTGCAAATTTCATTGTGTTCCGTTAGCAGGTATCCCAGCTTGTTTCAATATATTTCAACTATTGTACCTCTTCGGAGTTTTTTCTTCGTTGTACCTCAATCTTAATCACATTAGTTCACCTGATCGTGTTTCGACGTTTCACTTCTTCTTTTACTTGACCACTGCTTAGATCAACACCGGACAGATTTATTATTGCTTAATACAAGTCAAACAATTTTAATTCTGAACGTAATACTAAAACAAAAAAAAAACACAGGAGCTGATGAACAAATAGTACGACAGCAACTTCTCCACGTTTTTGTAGAAGTTGAAGATTTATTAGTTTTAGGCGATCTACAGAATGAGGCAAGTTTCTGCCCAAAGGAAACCATGAATATATGTTTAACTGCTTCGACTCGCAAAGAAGAGCTATTGAAATGAGGAGAATAAGCCTGGCTTGTATACTCCAGTAAAGGCCTAACGAAGATAGTGTAAAGGGAGCTCTAATAATTATGTGTACGAAAATTAAGTTCCATGTCATATAAAAAAAACCCAAGTCAGGTAACTACGTGACAAATGGAATCAATTCATTGCCAATGAGGTACTTCCTAGAAGTTGATGGAAAATAAAAGATTTTGAAAAATTTAGTAGCAAGCTATTTGCTACTTACTGACTAAATCATCGTTAATAAGCTCATTAAGGTTTGAAGTATGTTACCCCAGGTGTAGTTGAACGTTACTGCGTATATGTAGATGTACTGAAGCATGTCTGCACACTAACATCAGGTCATTTATGATTTTGATTAAGGATGACTGCTCTTTCAGCAAAACCAAAATTCTTCATAAGCTCCAAACACAGAATTTAATGATTTACTTTATCAGAAGTCTTCAATAAATGAAATGAAATGACAAAATTTTGTCTTATTTCTTTAAGTAAATTGACTATGATTGTTTAACAGCTATAACTCTGAAACCTGATTGCTAAGAACTTGGCAACCCATTTTGCTATTATTCTCTCGAAATCCTTAGCAAGATACAATTCTTATTGGTTTAAAATTAGTAGGAGATGTTGGATTAGTTTTGTTTGCGATAGGCAAAACTCTACAATTGACGGAACTTGAAGGTTAATGTACTCGTAGTTATGCACGAGTTGATTACATGGGTGAAATGGGATAAAATAAGTTTGATAAATACGTCGTTGATGTAAGAATGCATAACAGCGCCCCGTTTATAATCCTCATTTATTTAAACGTTAGTCAAACAGTTGACAAGATAAAGAACTCATACAGAATTTAAGAAAAACAAATTTGATGCTTATCGGTGATTTTAAAGCCGACTAGGACTCTCTCAAAATGCTCGTTTTTTAATGGTTCTTGTAATATTAATTGTCGGTAAAGTCTGTTTGATATGTTGTGCCGCTGCTGCTATCCATTCGTGCAATTCAGCCAATGCTGTTTTCATTTCATCGTAGAACTCCATACGTAGAACTCCAAAACTGTCAAATCTGGTAATCATGCAGGCTAATGTATTCGACCATTCCTTCCAATACATCGATCTCGGAATTTTTCATCCAAGTTGTCCTTAACTACGAGTATTCTGCCATAGTGACTTGGAACACCATCATGTTCCTTGTTCAAATTGATTATCACCTTACCACTGGTGGGGGGATAATAATCAATAAAAGAGAAAAAAATTTACGAGAATTTAACTTATTCTGATTAATTTTCAGATTCTTAGGTCTATTTATACAGTTTATTTGCTTGCTATACAATTACAATAAGTGCTTAATACTAAATTGCCAATGAAAGATGCTTAGTCAGTATTTTAGAGTCTGTGCATACGGAAATAAATATAATTCAAAGTTGTACATTACCAATCATTGACCGCAAGTTGCCTAGTGACATAATATTTTAAGTTAAAAGTAGGTCAATCGATTGAAGGTGAAAGCATAATAAATGCTTGTGTCTTACACATTGGTAAAAAATGAGTTCTTCTTTTAGCAAGCGAATCATCTTCTAGCAACCCTGGCAGTTCATTTTGCAAAAATTGTAAATAGATTTCACTGTTTAGTGTTTCTAAAGGGTCCACCATCTAACGTTTTTTTTCAACTAGTGCTTATTTCGTGAATGGTAACACTTAGCTGCTCATGTCTGATTTGACAGATAATTAGTTTTATCCTTCCGCTGAACGAATATGGTTGTGTATACGCTTGGCTAAGTGGGCCTGCGATCGACTTAGAGAAGATTCCGATTTTGCCAAAAAAATCATCTTTTCAGATGAAGCTCATTTTGATCTTGGCGGGTATGTAAACAAGCAAAATTGTCGCATTTGGGGCACAGAAAACCCGCACGCATACATTGAAAAGCCGATACACCCAAAACGAGTCACTGTTTGGTGCGGATTTTGGTCCAGAGGCATAATTGGGCCATTTTTCTAAACTAATTATCTGTCAAATCAGACATGAGCTAAGTGTTACCATTCACGAAATAAGCACTTATTGAAAAAAAAACGTTAGATGGCGGACCCTTTAGAAGTATGAAAGGCCCAATTGACTTATTCTCAATTACACCTGCCCACACACATTTACGCTGAATCGATGTTGAAATTATGTTATTCTTGTTGTATGCGTATTTTCATTCGCCAATTGTGTTGGTTATGGAAGTTGGTAATGCCATCTCAAGTGAATTGCGACTCAACTGTCCCGTTCCAGCAACCAATTGAAAATTTCAATCGTCGAAGCAGATCTGCTGGTCTGGTATTGCATGATAAGGATGGAGGTTCTCTCTATCCAAAACTGGCAAAATTCGTTGGCGGGACACATTTTTTTTTATTTAATCTTTGAGGATGATGCCTTACAATATAAGCAATTGAGGAATAAAAAAAAAGAAAAGGTTCATTCTTTAATCGATTAAAGATGACCCGCATATATACAAAACACAATGTTGTGGGGTTTTTTTAAGTTATTAAGGAAAAAATAAAAAATAAATAAAATAATATTATAAAATAGATTCAATATAATAAATTCAATTTCAAACAATAGAAACAATTGAACTTAAACTATGCTCATAAACAAATTTTTGACTTGGGAAATATCCAATGAAAATAGCCAGATTTTTATTTTATTAAGAAAAGAATACCGCTTCTAACCGATCTTATTTCGTAAGGTAATCTATTAAATAGCGTAGGTGCCGAAACAGTGTAAAAGTTAGTAAAATGTGTTCTTTGGGAAACTGGAACTTTCAAAAGTTGTTGAGAATTAACTCTTAATCCATTTAGGCGTGAAGACATCGAACGTGTACTAATTGTTGACTCTGTTGCTAACATATTCAGGATTCTTTCCACTAATTCTGCATCTCTCACGCTGTGATACCGATCGATTGTAAGTAGTTGCTCCAGTTTCTCGGAATCTTCTATGAGTATTTGTAAACACGCTTTGATTAGGGACACGTCGTGTAGGAAATCTTCTCTGTTAGCGTCGTCTTAGCACTGCCATTACAAAATCCATAGACAAAATGGATGTCTGCGTATTTTTCACTTGAATACTCTGACATTTACAGAAATACTTATAACACTTAAATTTCAATGTGATTCTATCGAAATGCAATAAACAACTGATAACGGTAAAAGAAAGTGCACTAATTTTAGAGTAATTGTTTAGTAATAATAACAGTCTTATCGAGGATTAATTAATTTAACCTTATACCTGGAAAACTGTAAGCCCCAGACAAAAACATTGTATGATGAATTTTTCAGTAACATGACGCACCAAAATAATAGAAACAAACAAATTATAAGCACACTTTCCGAGATAAATGCGATTTTTCCTAAAATTTATAAAAAAAAAATTGTATTTGAAGACCAATATCTCGATAATGAAAGCATGGATGGTGATAGTATTTGAATGTGAATTAACCATTAATCAACTGGTTACCAAACGCGCCCAGCCTGGTTCAGTATTTCAGTATTTTTATTACAGTATAACAAGGACATTTATAATAGACCATTCAGATCTTTAAGCTATAAATGTGATACAATTAATAAGTGATTTAAGATTAAACTAAAATTATAATTCTTTCTCAATAAGGTAAACTTTAAAAATATTAACATCTGATTGAAATAAATTTGAGTACAAAGAGGGAGAGAAAAAAAAATTATAAACTTTCTTGAACAATTAAAATAAAATATTTGTATGGTGTGAAATTTATGTTCAGTATTCCTGCTAGTTGTCTGCTATATGTCGAAAGAGAGTTTCACTAAAGCTATTTGTATTATAGAGTCGTCTTATATTAAGGGGGAGTGAATTCCAAAGGCGAATGGCGTGAACGAAAAACTGTCGTTCGGTAACTTGATAAGCAACACGAGGTACAATTAAACTTAAAGATCTACTTGAATGCGAAAACCTTAGTTTATCATATAAGTATTGGGGCTGTTGGTTGATTATAATCCTGTGTAGATATTTGATTGTGCAGTAGTCAAAATATCGGTCAAGTGTGCAACCAAGAATATTTTTGGTATAAGCCGACACATGAGCAAAACGATTTAGACCGTATACGTATCGCACAACATTGTTAAAAGCAATGTTGAGCTTACGTCTGGCAAAGGCGCCGGTGGAACAAAAAACTTCGCAGCCATATGTTATTAGAGGAATGAGCACGGCCTTGACCAACATGAGCTTCGTATTTACAGGTGTAAAGCTTTGAGTTTGGGAGAGATTTCTAAGACATCCGTATATTTTTCCCACAACTGAGCAAACGTGGTCGTCCCAGGTTAATTTTGTATTGAACCAAATACCAAGATTTTTGGCTTTGTTTACAAATTCGATAGGTTCATTACCAAGGTATACTGAAGGAACGTTGATAAAAGATAAACGGTTTCTATTTATGAGAAGACACTTTGTTTTTCTTGGGTTAAGCTGCAGAAGGTTTTCATCTGTCCAGCAATGGATACGTTTTAGGTCATCATTAAATTTCAAAGCAGCATGATCAATAAGATCATTCTCAAAGCTTAAATAGAGCTGGATATCGTCAGCAAACATGTGAAAATTAGAATTTTGAATGCTTTTAGGAAGATCGTTAATAAAAATTGCGAAAAGTAGGGGACCCAAAATGGATCCTTATGGAACACCAACTGAAATTGCAATATAATCTGACACAGCATTGCTTACATGAACTGCTTGTTTTCTTTCAACCAGATAGGACCGTATGAGAATAGCGGCTGATGCAGAGAAGTTATAGAAGTTCATCAATTTTGATACAAGTAGTTCATGATCAACGGTGTCAAAGGCCTTAGAAAAATCTAGGAGAGCGATAATGGTGATTTGTTTTTTGGCTATTGCAAATCTCATGTCGTCAGATACTTTTAGAAGCGCTGATGTGCAGCTGTGGTGTTTCCGAAATCCAGACTGGTAGGCGCAAAGAACTTGTTCTTGTTGAAGAAAACTTGATATTTCATGGTGTATAAATTTTTCAAATACTTTTGACAAATATGGAAGTATAGCGATAGGTCTATATTCAGTTGACGAGTTGCCTACTGCTTTCCTTTTTGGGATTGGTATAATCTTGGCTTGCTTCCAAGCACACGGAAAAGTGGATCTTGTTATTATATTATTGAAAATATATGTTAAAGCTGGAAGTATATAGGATAATATTAATTTAATAAAAGTTGGATGGATGTTATCGACACCAACAGCGTTAGATTTAATTTTTAGCACAGCTCTAACAACGTCGATTTGTTCCACTCGGCCAAATTCGAATAAGCCAGCGTGTGGCGTTTGGATATTGTTTCCATTTGGGCGCAACTTCGATTGAACTTTAGCGAATTCTTTGTTTAGTTCGTTAGGATCGACCTGGTCTACCATGGACTTCAAGTTACTACCTACACCTAATTCAAGTAAGTTTGTCCAAAGTGTTATGGTTGGAAGTTTATGATCGAAGTGCTTAGCATAATAGCGACGTTTGGCTTTTTTAATCTTCGAGTTGACTACTCGTATGTTACGTAACAACCGATAGCTGTCATAGTATTCGGGAATTCGAAGTCGTTTCCATTTTTTGAATTCAGCATCACGCTGGTTTCTTAGCTCAACAATTTCAGAGGTAAACCACTTGATGTTATTATATTTGACAAGCTTTCCTTTTTAGAGGAACATGTTTATAGAAGAGCTGTAAAACTACGTGATGGAGAAATTCAACTTGGGCATCGACCTATGTTTCAAAAAATACGTTATGCCAATCAAGGCAAATAAGGTCTTGTTCAAGTTGCTCCACATTAAGATTTTTAAAGTCCCTGAATATATAGACCGATTGTTTGTTACTGGTGACTAGATTAAAAGTGGCAAAGATGAGGTCATGTTTAGAAAAAACAGGAGCGGAAACCTGAGTAAGAACACTTCTTGACAGTCACTGGTAATAAAGATGTCCAAGAGTGTGCTGTTGGAACCAGTAAAGTGCGTTGGAATGGTCGAATTTACAACATCAAGACCAAGCATTTTAATGGAATCAATAAAAAGTGACGATCTCATATTTTCAAGAATATTACAATTAAAATCACCACACACAATAGTTCGCAAGTATAACGACGAATAATTTTCTAATAAGTCAAAGAGGGATGACAGGTCAATATTATTGTAGGGTGTATAAACGACACCAAACAGGCATTTCCTTTTTTCAATTTCTATAAAATAATACTGAAAATCACTATCGGGCGGTGACTCAAACAGAGGATTTACAGTTAAACTATCACGAACATAAATAGCAACGCCACCACCGATTCTATTTTTCCTGTCAGCGCGAAAGATCTTATAACCGCACATGGAGTATGGCTCGTCACTTATCCTCGGATCAAACCACGTCTCAGATACACACACACCATCAACGCAGGAACCAACAAACAGATATCTAAATTCGTCAATTTTCCCCGATAAACTTTGTGCATTAATGTGGCATACCCTAAGGCCTTCTTGATGTTCACAAAAGATTTTAAGAAGAACGCGCCGGTTATCATTTGAGCCATTGCCTACGGATAGATTTCCGCCGATATCACCCATTAATGGTACCAACGGAAAATTGCCCTCTCAATAAGAGACTCAAACACAAACAGAATAGTGAAAAGTGAATAGTGACATATAGAAAGGAATACTGAAATTGTAGTTTATAAGTGAAATTGATATTAATCATATTATTCGATGGCGGCAAATGAATCCAATTTGTGTATAGAAAAGCTTTTTCGTTTGGTTTCACACGCACATAAATACGCCCACCTCGGGTGAATACAGATGTCAGCTGCTTTTGATGTTTTAATTGGAATGCTTTCCGATAGATTGCATGATTGGCTGCAGAAAGACTTTCATTGAGGTAGATTGACACGTCAGATTGCATGCCAACATTATGTAAACAAAGCGACTTTTTTGTTTTCTTGTATGCACAGTTTATAGATTTCAGCAATTTAATTTTATCAGCTGTTGAAGAAAATTTTATTATAATTGCTGGGCAATCTGAATTTGTTTTGGTTTTAGTGCGAAAAATTTCCTTTGGCACTGGTGTTGGTGTGCAATCGACCGAGGTACACAATGCAGTGAAAACACCAACGAGATCTTCGTTTTCGTTTACTGGAACACCACTTAAAATAGCAGCAGTAGACAACTTTTCGCGTTCCAAATCATCAATTTTCCCTTGTAGAGAACGACCATCAATCACTTTGTAGCTGGTTACAATAAATAGACTCTGATGTCTGTTCGAGTACTTCGATGCGTACTGTGAGGGCTGCAACGGATCGGTTTACATCCTCAAAGCGAGGAAAGAGCGAGCTCTAGGTTTTAATACATTAGAACTTATAACTAAATAACTCTTGGCACCTACTTTTCTGAAGGAACTTTTTAAACACCCTGTAAATCAGTGGGTATTCTAGATGGGGGGTCTATCTATTCCATACGATTTTTTTCATAACATGAACCAATGAATTAGATCCCAAAATATATAAGCAGAAACGTAGTAAACTATACGCCTTTTATTTAAATTTTTGGACTTTGGGCACCGTAGCACGCGCAAGGCTCTGTTTTACAAATTGTTCAATGTCGGTTTTTAAACGAAAGTAATTAACATTATAAGAGAAATGTATGTAAATAATGTGGCGTATGTATGTTTCTGGAGAATTTTCAACTACGATGAAGCAAGGATGTATCCTGAGTGTGTTACTGTTCATTCTGTTGATCAGACATCAGACAATGTAAACGGTGGAATCGAACTAAGTAGTAAGAAAATTCCCACTCTAATGTATGCGGGATACGATTGATGGTTTCCAACTTACGATGAATATGCTCAGCATTTTCTGTAAATGCCGGAACCTGAGCGTAAATCTGAATAAGTCGAAGGTTATGGTGTTCAGTGATGGTGGCGGCAGATACACTCAAAAAGCAAAGGGGGACGTATCAAGAAGAAATGGTTGAATATATCAGTGAGTGCAAATACCTAGGGATATTGATCTCTTCGAAATTAAATACGAAGAAGCCTCTGGAAGCCCTGCCATACCGTTCCTCAGTATGTAAACGGTGCATAAATAATAAGTATATATCACATAACTGAAACGTTTCCTACAAAAAAAAAAACTACAGTTTCAGTACTTTTATATGGATCATAAGTGTGGGGATACAGCTCCTTTGCTCAAGTTGAGAAGTTTCTGGGGTATTTTTAAAGCGATTATTCCGCTTACCAAGACTCAAGGGTGTTATAAGAAATAGGGCAAGTTTCATTCTAGAATGAGAACATCTTGCGTCAGAATGTGGAAAGATTACGCATATGATCTACACGTGATGAGCAATATGAATGTCTAAAAACAAAACTCAATATATTATTAACAAAAGTAGGTCAAAGTATGTATGATTTGTAATTGAAGCAAAGTCCTCTTACATCTAGCCGAAAAAATATACTTTTTTAATTTCAATTCAACAGAGAAGATACTCGTACATTTAATATTTAAAATCAGAGGAGAGTTACTGAATTTCAATGAGATCTGCCTATCTTGTGCAATCTTTGAAACATGAAGATTCGCGAGGATATAATTCACTTTCTTGCAATATGTCCAGTTTAAAAGAAATTCGAATGAGATTTTGAATGCCCATACTACAGGACCAGATGAAGCAATTACAATTTTAAATGAAGGTCGTGGGTTTGATCTACTTTACTTACTACACTTTGTTGTAGAAATTGTATAGTTGTAGAAGATTTTTAAAATTTAAAAAATACCTATGTACTTTCTTTTGTATACATTTGTACATATATAAATTATTTTCAGTCTGGTAGATGGCCATAGGCCAAACCACAATAGACTTAAAACATATTTAAAGAATGTATATGAAGTAATAATGGAAATAAAGGTCATTTAAAACTAAAACCAAACAACTAACTAAATTTAATAAATCGTTTTGGTAAACCAAGTTTGCCTATGCAATCAGATTTGATTGCTGCTATGCATTCGATAATTTCGTAGCGAAGACGAGTCTTGGAATCTAATTAAAATTAAATTCTTAATAGAATATTGTATTGCTATGCTCTTTACGAGTATCTATTTCAGTACTTCCGCTGTTATACTCGTAAGTCCACTATAAAAAGATTTGGTTTTATTTAACGAGCACTATTCTCATGTTATTACCCTAATTGTCTTCCATAATATTCAAGATCTGTAATGTAAAAAATGATTGCAAATCCTACTGTAAATGTACATAAATTCGAAATAGATATTCTTTATAATAGTAATATCCTAATATTTTCATTTGTATTTTTGTTTTGGAATATTTTAGCAGGTGAATGGGGAAGGACTCTCTTTAGCGTTGTCAGCTGATTTAGACAGTTTAAAAGCTGAATTGGTTCGAGAAATGCGATTAGAAATTCAAAAGGCAAAACAAGAAATAATAGACGGTAAGATTTCGTAAACCTTTTATTAAAATTAAAAAAATAAAAACCAAAATATTCTCTGATTGTTTTAGCAATAAAATCGGAATTTAATCGAAGGTAAAAAGAGTGTCCAAAAAAAGCTGAAAACAAAAACCAACTCCCCCTCACACACACACACACACAACACACAAAAACACACACGCATACACTAAAGAAACCTATAAATTACAATTTTTTTATATATACATATATAAATAGAAATTTTAAGTTATACATATTATTATTAAAAATTTTAATAAAAAAAAAACAAAAACAAAAAAAACACGAAAACAATGAACTGAAATTATATTAATTCGCTAAAAAAAAATAAATTTTAAAAAAGTAAAAACAACACAACAACAACAAATTCTGTATGTTATAATTAAATAAACAAAAATCTAAATATTATTGTAAGGAATACGAATATGTCTCTAAAAGGAAAACCGTAAAAAATGCAAACAAAAAAATAAAATATTACCTACTACATATTTAAGTTTAATGATAAATGGTTTAAAAAAAACAGCAACAACTCAATAAGAAGAAGAAGATAATGATGATTATGACGATGATAAAGAGAAGATGATGATGCAGATGAAAAAGGTGTTTATTATTAAATTTTTAGATTCAAAAGACATCGGTAGTGTCAAAAATTAGTAATTTATATCCCATATGATAATATATAATATACTTCTATGTATAAAAAGCAAAACAACAACATAATTAGTGTAGAAAAAGAAAAGAAAAAAAAACCAACGTATGTATTTATATATATATATAACTGTTTCCTTGTTTTACTTGTGTACAATTTTTTATTTCCTATTATTTCTATATTGAATTTTATTTGAGAAATTATTATTGTTTATTTTCTTCTTTTTATTATTATTATTATGAGTTTATATTTTATAAGACACAGATTTTTAAATTTCTTTGCCGTTAATATGTTGCTCTCATTAGAATGAAAACGACTTAATTCATGTGCTGGCGAAATTTAAATCAAATCCTTAACTCCACAAATAAAACACATGATGCAATTTTTACTAAAATAAAAAGAAAACAAAACATAATAAAAAAAGGAGAAAAAATTGACTACGAAATTGAATAAAGGTAAAATATAAAACACACAATTTTTTATATAAAATAAATAAATAAACAATTATAAAATATTATAAAAAATAAAATAACAAAACAAAAAAAAATGCTTTCTAAATGTTACTATACACAAGTACGATATTTAAGGGAAAATAAACAAAACAACAAAACAAAAAAGTTAAGTATATTAATTATAATACTATGTAAAATGGAGTGGAATCTCCCTCTCTTCTGTGTGAACACCAAACTGCTGTTCATATTTATTGTTCCAATCGTTAGAATGAATTTATGAGTATATTCGTACATACTGCAAATTTGATTTGAAATCTACACATTTGTACATTCAAGACTCCTTCCCCGTTTATCAATTTGTTGACGACAGAACTAAGAGTTCGCAAGAGTTCCTTTTTATATCGTTTAATTATGTCCATTATATCTTCGTCTACTCATTGAATTTGTTCGTTGAGTTCTTTATTGATTGTAGACCTGTTCATTTTAAAGAAAGGATTCCACTGACTATAAATACAAATATGTATGTATATCTTCGAAAAAATAAAGTAAAATTTCCCGACGTTCTTTTTTTTATTTATATGAATAAGTATATTATATATCGTATATATATAAATAAAAGCAAATTTACAATTTTTTTGACAAGAATAAACAAACAAAAAATATTAAAAAAAACTAATACAAAATAGACAGGTGGTTTTTAATGCTTTTAGATAAACCGTGGACTTAGCAATAGTTTAAATGTACGAAATGAAGTCTTAGAAACAATAATACAACAAACTGCCACTACTGGGGCTATTCAAAAATTTAACCATTTTCAAGCTTATACTGTGACCACCAAGGATGTATCATTGCCGTACCTGAAATTAAAATTATCACAGTTATCTTTTTGGAAGTAGTTTCATTTTGAATTATGCCGCAAATATAACCGACTGCAATGTATCACCACATGCCACTGCCATCACAGCATAAATTCCTGTGCGCTGCAATCAATGTTTGCTGGATAAGATAATTTATTTCGACATATTCTCGCTTTTGATGTTATTCTTACTTTCTTTCTAAATACGAATTGATTAACTGCTTAACAGGAACTTTTTTCGTTATCATGGCCGGCTCGCCGTTACGTGCGTAGTGATGTTACTTACCAAACTTCATAAAAAATGATTTCTGCTCCAAACCGGAATTCGACTTGTGTGATTAAAATTCTAACTCCCTTAGTTAATTATCCACTATTGCTTATTTTTTACAGAAGCTGCAAACTAAATAGCAATTCAAAATCGCGATTTCAATATACTCGTACATATAACATAAAATTCAGAGTGGCTTCGATATCCAGGATAGACAATTCCCGAAAGCCTGTGTATTGTGATTTTCGCTACGGGAAACAATCTTACCTATCTTGTAAATAAGCCCACACAAATACCAGGAGGTGATAGTCATTCCGCCAACACCCAAGACTTGTTTTTAACTTCTCTTAACTTTATCCTATTCTCTATTCTCTATTTTACGTGCGTAAGTTTTTCACCTACGAGCAACGGAAGTTGTTGTAAAAGCCCATTGTATTCAGGCAAAAGGTCCCGATGATAGCGCTATTTTAAGCAACTATGTGTCATCCCTATAGATATTTCTTAATAATTGGATAAAGGCGGTAGAAGATATCAGTCCTACTATATCCGAATATCTGCATTGCCGTTTTTCCAAAACTGCAAACCCACCTCCTGTCATCGTGCCAAAGTACGAAAGGTGTAAATATTGAGGGTTTGTCGTTAATCACCAAGAAAATTGCGATGAATATGTCGGACATACCCTCGATGTATAAAAGGCTTCATAAAAATTCCGTAGTATTTTGCAACTTAAAAATTTTCTTTAAACTTAAAGGTTTCTTATATACGACAGTCGTTTGTCAAAGTTTAACATAGGCAACGCAATGTTGACGATGTTCACCCGTTGACATCGCGAATCTTATAAATAGTACATGCATTCGCTGAAGTCTCCATGTTAATAAATCGTTAGAAGACAAATTCAGTCTAAATAAATCCGCTGGTTTTGTCAAGCCTAATGAAGATCGTCGGGAAATCCGGTCCAAAATGCAATAGAAGATCAATTTCCACTCCAAATTCGAAGATAAATTTTTTTTTCTGGTTTTCTGTTGGAACAGCACTCTAACAGACGAAGAAGAGATCGAAAGAAAAATAGTTCGATCACTCAAATGCCAAAACATCAACGACGAAGTATGAGTACATAAACGTCAACATTTCTAACTTAGTACAATTGCTGATCTTTCCTCATGTGTTGTCACTGTGCAGACGTATGTACATATCTTAGTTCATTTATTTGTATTATATATATACGAGGGGCGTTCAACATATTCTCGGTATCGGGGTGAAGCTGTGGTTGTATATATAAATTGACTTATTTATCAAGTAATACTATTATTTTAGTGCATTCATGTAAAATTTCATATAAATGTGATTATTAATTTGCGTTTTATCTCTAGTTAAACAGAATCATAATGGCAACTGAGACGATGATGGTGAATATTGAGCATGGCGCTGTAATTAAATTTCTCACTAAGCAAGGAAAAAGTCAAAAAACTATTCATGAAGAGATGGTGGCTGTTTACCAGGGTTCCGCACCTTCATTATCAACTGTGCAAAAGTGGTCAAGTGAGTTCAAGAGAGGCAGAGAGAGCATTGAAGACGACCCCCGCTCCAGCGCCCCGGCTACTGCTTGTACGGGAGAAAGCATCAAAGAAGTCGAAAAACTTGTTCTTGAGGATGCCCGAATAAAGGTGAAAATGATGGCAGAGATCACCAAGCTTTCAATTGGTACCATTCACACCATTCTTCATGACCATATTAACCTTTCAAAGGTCAGTGCAAGGTGGGTGCCACGAATGCTCACAGCGCCTCAGAAAAAAGTGAGAATCGCATGCTGTAGAGAGCTTTTGGAGATGTGTAGTGAGAACGCGGACGGTGTTATGGATCGAATTGTTACTGGGGACGAAACATGGGTCCACCACTATGTCCCTGAAAGCAAACAAGAGTTCATGCAGTGGCATAAAAAAGGAACAGACCCCCCAAAGAAGTTCAAAGTCACTCCGTCTGCCGGGAAGCTCATGGCCACAGTTTTTTGGAACTCAAAGGGAATCTTGCTCATTGAGTACAAAAAAAAAGGTGAAACCATCAACGCAACATCCTACGCTTCCACTTTGCATAATTTGCGGGAGGAAATTAAAAAGAAAAGACGGGTAAACTCGCAGCGGGTGTGTTGCTTCTTCATGACAACGCTCCTTTTCACACGGCGCGAGTTTCCAAGGCTGCTGCGCGAGATTGTGGTTTTGAAGAAATCCAACACCCACCCTATAGTCCAGACCTTGCCCCTGGTGATTATTTCCTGTTTCCGGATTTGAAAAAATGTCTTCGTGGAAAAAGATTTTCAGATGATGAAGAACTCAAGTCGGCAATAAATGAGTATTTTGCAGAGAAAGAGGAAATTTATTTTTTTGAGGGTTTAAAAAAGCTTATCTCAAGATGTAACAAATTCATTGATGTTAGGGGAGATTATATTGAAAAATAAAAACAATTTAAATCGAATTCGCATTTTCCTTCATATCGATACCGAGAATATATTGAACGCCCCTCGTATTATTTCAATAGTTCTTACATCTCTCCTCTTCAAAAAAAAAAAACACAAAACTATTCCGCATTAAAATTTTCTAACTCTAATTGAAATGCCTTCCAATTTGCGCAAGTATGACGATATGTTGACGTTTATGAATACAAGAGTAATACTAATACCGGACGCAAGCAGTGTCTTCCAATCAGAGGTTCTGGCTGTCCTCAGGGCATTTCATGCAGATCAAATCGGTATCCGAAAGAGATATCGCTATCTACATCGATAGCCAGTCCGAACTCAAGGCAATGGAATCAACCAACGTCAACCCTAATTCAATCAAGGGCTGTCGCACAGTGCTCAAGGCACTATGCAGTCAGAACTGGGTAATACTGTGCTGGGTGCCAGAACACTGCGGTATTAAAGGAAATGAACAAGCGGACGAGCTTGCAAGAAAAGGAGGGCTACTCGACAATAATGAGATTGCCAAGTGAAGGCACTATCGAGGAAAATATCACAAAGACTGCCAACCTAAGATGGTCAAGTCTTGAAGGACTCAAGGTATCCAAGGCTCTTTGGACGCTTTTTGGCGGCAAAAGATCTAGGAAGTTAATAAACTTAGGACAGTAATAGGAATCCTGACAGAACACTGTATCCTGCGGCAGCACGCAAAGAGACTCAAATTGTCAGGATATCTGCAGATTCTGCGGTGATCTGCAAGCTGTTGAGGACATAACACACATATTGTGTGAATGCGAGACAATATCGCTTAGTCGAAGAAAATTTTTAGGGAAATACTTTTCCGAAAACTTAGAGCAAATAGACGGCACGAACTTCAAAGGCCTTCAGGGCTTTTGCAAGAAAATTTGGTGTTTTACCAGGGCGATTGTTTAGGTTGTTGCCATTTGAAGACAAATTCAATTGATTCCACAGGGACCGCGATGGGCCCATTTTGGTGCCTAGTGTCTGTGTGATGGCATATACACATATCCATCACACCCCTGTTTAAACTAACCTAACCTATCCCACTACCACACAGTAGCAATGCATATAAGTTAGAAAAATGTGAAGCTTTAGATGTAACTACCCGCGTTACATACATCAACACTTATAAAAAAAGGAGAGTAGAAGGCCAATTGCAAGCGATATACAATAATACGAGTAGCTTCTTAAAGCAGTTTAACTTTTGTTTCTAAAAACGTCGTGAAGCCTGATCCACCATTAATTCATCCATTATGAGATGAAGAGTATCAAACCAAAAGTAAAGATAAATTATAAATTAAGCTGTAAAAAAGCTTTCAAGGTGGGGCATTTTTTCGGTCTAGCATGGCAAAACCAAGAGTGTAAAACCCTTGTCACAAATAAATTTTTGAATAAACATGAAATTTTAAATAGATTACTTAATTTCAACTTAACGAATATAACAACTCTGCCTGCTGTGCCGTCCCTGTTCTATACCTATGAATTAAAGTGACGGATGAGCACCCGGCCACTTTTGAATTAACTGCCGAAAGGGAACGACACAGTAAGTAGAGGTTAAGCAATTTTAAAAATGTACAAAGGGTTAACAATGAATATTTTAGATAATAAAACACAAACGAGTTGTATTATTTTCCCAACAAAAAACATTTTTTATTATTGTGTCTTGTGCGTCGACACAATTGTTTGCCAAGCCAAAAGGGGTTACTAATGCCACGTCCCAAAACCCGAAGCCAAAAAGCCGCCGAAGGAACGCCATCAACCCCTGAAATGGAAGAAAGTGATCTCGATGAATCCGAACATCAAAAAATTGCCGATACAACCCTTTCAGCATTGATGGAAGAAATTAAACAACTCAGGACATCATTTGCACAAGTAGAAGCGGAGAAATGCAGCCTACAACGGGAACTTTTAGCCATGCAAACAGCTATGCCGACTGTAGTGAGTCATCAGAGCATATCGTCTGCACCACTAACTGCACAACCAACTAATTTTTCGCTTCCATCTCCGAACGCCGTTACAACTAAACTTCCATCTCAGAATTGGAATCCACATATCACAGGTAGGTGCCAAAATAATTTTATAAATGTTACTGCTAGCCAAGTGTCTGAAGCGACTGCTCCATTCGCTAGCCCAAATTTCCCCCCGATAAGTACTACAGCGCCCACATTTATACCATCTATTAGCAATTCCACACCATCATTCCCAGCCGTCCAGCAATTGAGTCACCCCACTCACAAATTATATGATTTGCCACAATTCTCAGGATCGCCAGAACGATGGCCTATGTTCTCGGTAGCATTCAACGAAACAACAAGCACATATAAGTATACCGATTTGCAAAATCTGTCTCGCTTACAAAAGGCTCTCAGTTGTGAAGCTGAGCGCCTCGTGGAATCATTGCTCATACATCCGAGTAGCGTCAAAGATGTAATGAGCACATTAGAGTTTCATTACGGACGTCCCGAAGTATTAATTAGAAGCCAATTATCAAAAATTAAAGCTTATCCTATTATAAAAGAAACGCAGACCAGCGAAATAATAAATTTCAGTACCGTTGTATCCAATCTGACTGTTCATTTGGAAAATGCATCTGCGACGCCTCATCTGAACAATCATTTTTTGATAGACCAGCGGTTACATCACAGGACAAAAAATCAAAGGGTAATTCTGTTTACACCATTTCAGAAGAAACAAAAGGAAAATATCTTGCGTGCCAAGGAGAACATCCGCTGTACAAATGTTCACATTTTAAAGGTGTCACGGTTGCTGAAAGATGGAACATCGTCAAATCAAATCATGCATGATTTTCGTGTTTACGTTCCGGGCACTCAGTCTCAAAATGCCCACTTTGTCGGGAATGTGGTATTGCATATTGTCGTAAATATCATAATCGACTACTGCATGACTCCAGCAGAGATAATTCTTCACACCACCGTCCGTCCGTCAAACAATCTAGTACGACCAGCATACCCAATACGGTTGCAATTACCCGTAATCAGCCAACGAGCCAAGCACCACCGCAGCAGAATGTAAGCATTCATGCAATAGTTCATGGAAAATCTCATAAGCAAACACTATTCAAATTCATTCCTGTGAGACTGACAGGGCCAAAGGGAACGTGCACTGTTATAGCATTTGTTGATGATGGTGCAAAGATTACACTGATCGAGGAGGATATAACAGATACCATTGGCATAGCGGGTAACTCAGAACTCTTATAGTGAAATGTCCCAACATGTTGATTTAGAGGTGTCGGGTGTAAATGAAGGTGCATCTAATCATCAAATGAAGAACGTGCGTACTACAAAGATATTATTGCTACCTGCCCAGAGTTTAAACTTGCTTGAATTTAAGAAACAGTTTTCGAAATTGAAAGACATTCCTATTGACGACTATACGGATGCTGTCCCTAAAATTTTAATTGGCATGCTACACATAAATTTAGTACGTCCAATGAAAGTGGTTAACCTTGAAGAGAGTTTCTCTGCACATAGTACGAAATTGGGATGGATTTTTAAGGGTCCAACGAAAATGATAACACGGAGGCAATTGTCAACTATGTAGAGCAGAAAGATCCGTTATCCAGTTTACATAAACAGGTGGCCGAGTATTTGTCCATTGAGAATTTTGCAATGAAGCCATACAAAACGATATCATCGGAGGCAGATAAGCGAGCTGAATTTATATTACGCGACACAACGAGAGAGGTTGGTGGCCGATATGAAACTGGGCTCTTGTGGACAGCTGATAACATCGTGTTGACAGAAAGTTATACAACTGCAGTGCAGCGATTAGAAACTGTAGAAAGGAAGATGTCAAACAATAATGAATTTGCCGAATGGTATAAAGGTAAGATTAATGAATACTTACAAAAAAATTACGCCCGAAAGCTGCTACCTCAAGAATTATTAAGCAATGTAAACGAGCGTGTTTGGTATTTGCCTCATTTTGCTACTGCCAACGTTAATAAAGGGAATAAGCTTCGTCTTGTTTTTGACGCAGCCGCTGAGTCTGGTGGCATGTCACTCAATACAGTACTAATGAAGGGACCTGCTTCTTATCAACCACAGCCGCTTTTATCAATTTTATTTCAATTTCGCCAAGGAAAGGTAGGCATATGCGCTGACATTCGCGAAATGTTCTTACGAATAAAAATAAGGAAAGAAGACCAAAATGCTCAACGTTTTCTATGGAGGGACGGTAACCAGGGGATACAGCCTGAAGTGTAAGTGATGACATCGATGATATTCGGATCGAAAAGCTAAGAACCTTAACGCCATAACATCTGAAGAGTTAAACTCGCGGGCTTTATCGGCTATTGTGGATCGCCACTACGTCGATGATTATGTCGATAGTTTCGACACAGATGAAGAAGCCATCGCTGCAGCTAGGGCCGTAGTAAGTGCACACAGTAAGGCCGGTTTTGAGTTACGTGGCTTTGTATCGAACTCAATGAAATTTTGCAATGCGTTTTATAGTGAGGGATCTGACTCGAATCTTACAAATACTATCTCTAATAATCTCACAACTGAGAAGATACTTGGAATGCAGTGGGATTCAAAGAACGATAAATACATATTCATGATCAAATTCGAGAGAGTGCCCCAAGCGGTATTACAAGGGAAAAGACGTCCAACAAAAAGCCAGATGTTAGGATTTGCCATGTCTATATTTGACCCCTTTGGGTTCTTAGCAAATATTATGATATTCTCAAAGGTTCTCTTACAGAAGTTGTGGAAGACAAAAACAGATTGGCATGATCCAGTGCCAACGGAAATATATGAAAAATGGTTCAAGTGGTTCAAGCAATTGGACAAAATTAAAGAGCTCAAGATTCCAAGGTGCTACCATTCTCACTTCACAAATGCCTGTACCGATATTCAGCTTCACATATTCGTGGATGCAAGCGAAGTCGCAATGTCAGCCGTTGCTTACTGGCGGATATCATATGAGGGCGAAGTCAAAATAGTATTTGTTATGGGAAAAACAAAATGTAGCCCTATCAAGGCATTGTCTATACCCAGGCTGGAGCTACAGGCAGCGGTTCTGGGCATAAGATTAAAAGATGCAATAATAAAGGGGCATAATGTGAACATAAATTCATTAACACTCTGGTCGGACTCGAAGACAGTCATTCATTGGATTCAATCAGATAGTCGCTGTTATAAGCAGTTCGTTGCACATCGGATATCTGAAATATTGGACTCATCAGATGTACATAATTGGAAGTGGGTACCGGGCGCTCAGAATCCAGCGGATGAATGTACAAGACCACATTTAATAACGAAGTCCGCAAACGACTCGATATGGTTAAGTGGTCCATCTTATTTATCGCGGCCTATCGAGGAATGGCCCGAAATGCCTACTGACACCAAGGTACTTGACCAGATGGCTGAGAGGAAGTCAACGTTTATATTAACCGTAGCTGAGGATACATCATTAATCCCATTCGCCAATTACTCCAACTATTATAAGCTGCTACGTACCATGTGTTGGGTACAGCGTGCTGTATTGAGGTTTAAATATCAGGATAAAAATAAATACATACCAAAATTGCCACCCGAAGATAGACTTACACCCTACGTCCGCCCCTTCACATTCACGGGGTTGGATTATTTCGGGCCCATGCAAGTATCCATTGGTCGTCGCCATGAAAAACGATGGGTAGCCATATTTACTTGCCTAACCATTCGTGCAATTCATTTAGAATTAGCCAAGGACTTATCAACAGACGCCGTGATTATTTGTTTACGAAATTTTGTGAATAGACGAGGAGTACCAGTTCGACTAAGAAGTGATCGCGGTACTGCCCCGAGCAGACAAAGAGAAATGGATAATAATTGAAAGTGCCATCGAGAACGAAGGTACACGTCGTGGCATTGAGCGGGTTTTCAACACGCCGGGAAATCCAAATGCTGGTGGGGCTTGGGAGCGTTAAGCGTGTTCTGGCAGTGACATTAAAAGAAAATGCACCACAGGTACAAACTTTACATAGTCTGCTGATTGAGGCTGAAAATTTGGTTAACTCGAGACCTCTTACTCATGTGCCACTCGAGAGCGAAAGCGCTGAGCCTCTCACGCCCAACCATTTCTTGCTAGGTTGTCCAAACTATGTGCAAACACCAGCGGTAAGTGAGGCCGTGTGTTTACGCAAACAGTGGCATATACTACAACAACTAAAACAAACATTCTGGAAAAGATGGGTTCTAGAGTACCTGCCTATACTAACACGTCGCACAAAATGGCACAAGCAAGTGGTGCCATTAAAAGTGGGAGATATCGTTCTTATATGTGACGAGAATGAGAATGGAAGCATGGAAGGATATCGGAGGTATTTCCAGCTTTAGATGGACAGGTGCGCTCAGCAGTAGTCAAAACATCATCAGGATTTCTAAAAAGACCAGCTTCTAAACTTGCGAAGCTAGATATTGGTGAATTTGGTGTATAGATTCACGGGCGGGGGATGTCACAAATAAATTTTTGAATAAACATGAAATGTAAAATAGATTATTTGAATTAACTGCCGAAAGGGAACGACACAGTAAGTAGAGGTTAAGCAATTTTAAAAATGTACAAAGGGTTAACAGTGAATATTTTAGATAATAAAACTCACAAAAACACAAACGAGTTGTATTATTTTCCCAACAAAAAACAACCCTAATAAGTCTAATGAAGCAAGGGATGGCTCTAACGCTGCTGTTAAATCTGTAGAGTTCGAATATGACTAAAAATATTGTAATATGTTTGTGTGGGTACAAATGATAGAACTTATTCTTTTCAATACAAATCCCTTTATTCAGTACAGTTACAATTCACTATTTAATTCTTTTTCTCAGTACAATTCAATTTCTCAACCACTTATACTTTTCTTATCTTTTACTTAAACCACTTAATCACTTCTTCTAATTAACACTTCAAATTCAACTTTGGAACTGATTTGCATACCTTTGGGATGCTGGTATTTATACTCGAATGACATACTTCGAGAACAATCCTCGCCATCCAGCGTCCCATACAATTTCCAATTTGCTAGAAAATTCGATTCTACTCTCCAGTTGCTAATCCAATATCGAAACCTTCGAGTTTCGACATTTTCTGCTAGATGTCGCTGCTCACATTTGAGTGGTTATCACATTGCTCCCTCCCTACAGTTGTTCGTCCCGAACAACTTCGTCATTCAGCATCCCGTTGAAATGACACATTCTATCCAAATGGACCACTTTCAATTTTCCTCGATCCCCACGCTGGATCCGGTAGACAACGTCATTAATGCGGGTTATCACCTTGTATGGACCTTCCCAGTCCTGTTGCAATTTTGGTGATTTGCCTTTCTTACGCTGAGGATTATACAGCCAAACCAAATCTCCTTCGTTGAAACCGGAAGATTTCGCCTTGATATCGTACCTAGTTTTCATGCGGCTGCTTGCTAGCTTCATCTTTTCTCTGGTGTCTTCATGCAATTTACTAATCCTGCTGCGTAAGTCATTCACGTACTCGTTCACCTCTTTGGGCTCCGTCGGTGGGGATCCGAATTTTGCTTCACTTGGCAACCGAATTGTTTGACCAAATAAGATCTCGGATGGTGTGTGCCCTGTTGAGCTATGGACCGCGTTTCGGTAGGCCATTAAGAAGAGGGGTATGTGTCGATCCCAATCCCGCTGGCAGTTGCTGACAACCTTAGATAGATGCTCATTCAAGGTCCGATTGAATCGCTCGACCATTCCATCAGATTGAGGGTGTAGTGGCGTTGTCCTTGTCTTTCTTATTCCCAAATATTGGCATATTTCCTGGAAGACTTTTGATTCAAAGTTTCGCCCTTGATCAGAGTGCAGCTCCATTGGGACCCCAAATCTGCTCACCCAGTTGTTGACTATCTGTTCGGCTACGGTCTTAGCCTCTTGATTTGGGATGGCAAACACTTCCGGCCACTTACTGAAGTAATCCATGACTACGAGAGTATATCGGTTTCCATTAAAGGTTTCGGGAAACGGCCCAGCGATGTCGATGGCTATTCGTTCGAAAGGTGCTCCGACATTGTATTGTTGCATTTGTCCATGTGGCTTTACTTTTGGGCCCTTGGTAGCCGCACATCTTATGCACTTTTTGCACCAATTCTCGACATCTTGTTTAGCGCTTAGCCAATAGAAACGTTCCCTTACCTTTTCCAACGTCTTATTTATTCCCAAATGGCCTCCTGAGATTCCGTCATGTATTTCATGGAGCACTTGGTTGACTCTGGACCGTGGCACAATTAGCTGCATACGAGATGTTGTTCCATCTGCACTTTCCCATTTTCTCTTCAGCAATCCATCTTGCACAAAAAGCGAGTCCCACTGTGCCCAGTATGCCTTCAGAGTTTGGCTCCGATCTGATATCTGCTGCCAGCTTGGTCTTTCCTCGTGCTCTTTCCAGGCCAATATTGGTTCGATGTCATTGTCTGCCTGTTGGGAGGAACGGATTTCGTCTATACTCCAACCCTCTATTGGCTCAGTCCTGATCATTTGGATAGCTGCCTGTTCTTTTGCTTCTTTACGATTGCAGTGTTCGCATTTTACTCCGCATGGTCGACGAGAGAGAGCATCAGCATTTGAGTGGAGTGTTCCCTTGCGGTGTTGCACTTCAAAGTCGTAACCCTGCAACTGCTCGATCCATCTTGCAACTTGGCCTTCAGGGTTCTTAAATTGGAGTAGCCATTTCAGAGCTGCGTGGTCTGTCCGGAGAATGAACTTTTGTCCGTAGAGGTACTTATGGAAATGCTTCGTAGCCAGAATTAAAGCCAGAAGCTCGCGCCGGGTTACACAGTAGTTCCGTTCAGGTCTGGAGAGTACTTTGCTGTAATATGCGACCACTTTCTCTTGACCGTCATGAACTTGGGAGATCACAGCTCCGACCCCAACATTGCTGGCGTCTGCGTCCACGATGAACATTTTTCCGGGCGTCGGGTAACCCAAGATGGGGGCATTGCACAGCTGTCGCTTCAGTTCTTGAAATGCTTTTTCGCATTCTCCAGACCACCTGAACTGTCGGCCTTTTTCCGTAAGTTGATGCAGGCTCTTTGCAATGCCAGCAAAATCCTTTACGAACCTTCTGTAATACGTGGCGAGGCCCAAGAAGCTTCTCAGTTGGTGTTTATCTTTTGGAGAAGGCCAACTTTTCACGGCTTCGACTTTGTCAGGATCCGTTCTTACTCCTTCCGCTGATATAATGTGACCCAGATATTTTACTTCCGGACGAAACAAGGCACACTTTTCTGGGTTGAGCTTTAAATGAGCACTTCGTAGCCTCTCAAACACTTCTTTTAGATTTTCGCGGTGCTCCTCGTACGTCTTACCTATGACGATAACGTCGTCCAAATATACTAGGCAGGTTTTCCAGGTGAGTCCTTGCAATGTTCGTTCCATTAGTCGCTCGAAGGTGGCCGGAGCGTTGCACAGTCCAAACGGCATCACTGCAAACTGCTAAAGACCGCTTCCTGTAGTGAAGGCAGTTTTCTCACGGTCCGTACGATTTATCTCTACCTGCCAGTAACCGCTCTTCAAGTCAAGTGTTGAAAACCATTTCGCTCCAGAAAGCATATCCAACGTGTCATCGATTCTCGGAAGTGGGTAGCTGTCCTTTTTAGTGACATCATTGAGACGTCGGTAGTCTACACAAAATCTCGTGCTGCCATCTTTCTTCTTCACGAGGACCACTGGAGATGCCCACGGACTTTGCGATTCTTCAATCACTCCCTCAGCTTTCATCTTTGACATCATTTCGGCAACTTCTGTTTGCTTTGCCAATGGAAGACGCCTTGCAGGTTGACGGATTGGTCGAGCGTCTCCGGTGTCAATGTGGTGTTGAACAATATGCGTACGTCCATATTCTCCGTCTTGTGTAGCAAATATATCAGCGTACTCACCGATTAGTTTTTCTGCCAGGATTCGCTGATCTTCGTCCAGATTACAGAGGCTGAGAATTTTGTTCTTGATTTTTATGCTCTGAACTGTTGTGACCGGTTTTGCACACTTTTTTTCCGTTGTGGTCGATATAGCCTCAACAGGTACGCATTTTCCCACTATCTCCCCCTTTTTCACCTTTACACTGAATGTCTTTGGATTTAGAATCCTTACAGGGACCATGTTGTTCTTTGGCTCCACTAAGGTCTTTCCCACCATGAAGTCTCTTTTCTTTTCTGGCTCCATCAAATAGAATCGGTGGCTACCAGGACCACCTTCCACTTTTGCCCACAAAATTGCTTCTGACGAAGGCTCTAGACTCTGATTGCTGCAGATGACGACATTTGAGACTGTGGTATTGGCGTTTCCGTATATCATTGGTATCTCCATGTTTCCGTATTTCAGGGTTTGTGCCCCCAAGTCGACTACAAGTCCATGTTCTCTCATGAAGTCTGTACCAATGATGCACTCGTCACATATGTCAGCTACCAGAAACGCGTGAGTGAATGTTATTCCGGCCAGTTGGATTTTTATGCGGACTTCACCATATACCTTAATCGTTGCTCCTGTAGCTGTTCGCAAGCTGCAACTGCTAGTGTTATGCAGCCAAGACTTCTGCACAAGATTCCTCCTGATGATTGAGGCCGTGGCACTGGTGTCTATTGTTGCCATCCATTTTTCTTTTCCACTGACTACTTCTACTAGAAGGCTTTCGCTGCATCGTTTTGCCAGCGAGACTTGGGTGATGGTCCTGGGGCCGTCGACTCCTGCTACCAACTTCTGCCCCGCGAAGTTGGTGCTTAAGCATTTCCCGACTGATGATTTCGGGAAGGTTGACCGGCTTCTTGATAGCTGTTTCTGCGGGTTTCTGCCTCTATTTGCTTGTCACCACAGTGAGGGCAGTCTTTTCGTCGCACCGGTTCTTTACACTGCCTTTGAAGGTGTCCTATTTTATTGCAATTCCAGCAGCGCATTATTCGTCTATCCCGTCGAGTATCTCGTTCCTCGGCACTAATTCTTGTGCAGGAGCATTCGACAGATGCTACTTCCCTGACGAAATGTGTTCCCCTGGAAGCCTGATTGGCTGCTTCCATCGCCAGAGCGAAGGCAAGTGCTTCAGCAAGGGTTCTTTTCCCGGCCATCCTTACTGCTGACTGTAGCTTCGAATCTGCAATTCCCCTGATAAATGCATCTTTTGCCATTTCGTCGATAATTTCCTGGCCTGCGGTGGGGTATGACAGATGTGCCAGTCTACTCACGTCGGCTTGGAGCTGCTGAAGTGTTTCTCCTCGTTGCTGCGTTCGGCTTTGCAATTGGACCTTGTAGACCTCCTGCATGTGGCTATCCCCAAACCGTTTCTCGATAGCCTGTACTAAAGTCACATAATCTTTGTGCTTTTCGATATCTACTGTTTGCAACAATTCTGCTGCAGGACCGTGCAAGGCCATTGTTAGGGCAAAGCACTTTTCCTCATTGTCCCAGTCGTTTGCACAGGCAGCCATTTCAAACTGCTTCTTATAAGTAGACCATGAGGTCTGGCCATCGAATGAGGGAGGCTTCAAATCTTTTCTCCTTGGACCGCTTAAAGAACATTCTCGCAGTTTCTGTTTTCGCACTGTGTCGAGCTCTTTTGCCAGTTGCTGAACTTTGCTGTCCATTTCCTCGAATTTTTCGCCAACATTCTTCTCTATTCTATCAAATTTGTCATCAACGTTCTTCTCTATTCTTTCAAATTTGTCATCGATTTCTTCGAATTTTTGCTGGAGAATGTTCTTTTGTTCTTCCAGATTATTCTTTTGTTCATCCATTTTCTGTTGAAGACCGTGCAGATTGTTGGTTTGTTCGTTGAATTTTTGTTCAATGCTGCTCTTCTGCTCGTCCAATTTTTGTTCCAGACTGTTCTGGAGAATGTTCTTCTGTTCTTCCATATTTTTCTTTTGTTCGTCCAGCTTTTGTTCGAGGCTATTCTTTTGTTCTTCCAGATTTTTCTTTTGTTGGTCGAGACTGTTCTTCTGTTCGTCCATTTTTTTGTTTTGTTCGTCCATTTTTAATAAGAGGAGTTGCATCATTGCAGCCATGTCATTGCCGGTACTTGTCTGTTCATCCTCGTCAACATCAAAGGAATATGCATCAGGATCATGTCCCTCGTTGTTCAAAGCCTCCTGAAGTCGGAGCACCAGGTCACTTTTTCCTCCACTGGCGCTGAGGCTTCTCTTGTTCAACTCGGATTTGAGTTGGACGAGGGTCAACTGCAATAGTTTTCGACCCAGTAGAGTAGAATCGAATTTTCTAGCAAATTGGAAATTGTATGGGACGCTGGGTGGCGAGGATTGTTCTCGAAGTATGTCATTCGAGTATAAATACCAGCATCCCAAAGGTATGCAAATCAGTTCCAAAGTTGAATTTGAAGTGTTAATTAGAAGAAGTGATTAAGTGGTTTAAGTAAAAGATAAGAAAAGTATATGTGGTTGAGAAATTGAATTGTACTGAGAGAAAGAATTAAATAGTGAATTGTAACTGTACTGAATAAAGGGATTTGTATTGAAAAGAATAAGTTCTATCATTTGTACCCACACAAACATTTTACATTGGTGTCAGAAGTGGGATAGGACTTATTGTGTGTAAAAAAAAAAAAAAAAAGTGTTTTCTGACTATTTGAAAAAGCTAGAATGGGTCGAAAACTATTGCAGTTGACCCTCGTCCAACTCAAATCCGAGTTGAACAAGAGAAGCCTCAGCGCCAGTGGAGGAAAAAGTGACCTGGTGCTCCGACTTCAGGAGGCTTTGAACAACGAGGGACATGATCCTGATGCATATTCCTTTGATGTTGACGAGGATGAACAGACAAGTACCGGCAATGACATGGCTGCAATGATGCAACTCCTCTTATTAAATCTGGAAGAACAGAAGAACAGTCTGGAACAAAAAATGGACGAACAGAAGTGCAGCATTGAACAAAAATTCGACGACCAAAAGAATAGTCTAGAACAAAAACTGGAAGAACAAAATAACGTTCTACACCAAAAGTTCGAAGAAATAGATAACAAATTTGAAAGAATAGAGAAGAATGTTGGCGAAAAATTCGAACAAATGGACAACAAAGTTGAGCAACTGGCGAAAGAGCTCGACACAGTGCGAAAACAGAAACTGCGAGAATGTTCTTTAAGCGGTCCAAGGAGAAAAGATTTGAAGCCTCCCTCATTCGATGGCCAGACCTCATGGTCTACCTATAAGAAGCAGTTTGAAATGGCTGCCTGTGCAAACGACTGGGACAATGAGGAAAAGTGCTTTGCCCTAACAATGGCCTTGCACGGTCCTGCAGCAGAATTGTTGCAAACAGTAGACATCGAAAAGCATAAAGATTATGTGACTTTAGTGCAGGCTATCGAGAAACGGTTTGGGGACAGCCACATGCAGGAGGTCTACAAGGTCCAATTGCAAAGCCGAACGCAGCAAAGAGGAGAAACACTGCAGCAGCTCCAAGCAGACGTGAGTAGACTGGCACATCTGTCATACCCCACCGCAGGACAGGAAATTATCGACGAAATGGCAAAAGATGCATTTATCAGGGGAATTGCAGATTCGAAGCTACAGTCCGCAGTAAGGATGGCCGGGAAAAGAACCCTTGCTGAAGCACTTGCCTTCGCTCTGGCGATGGAAGCAGCCAATCAGGCTTCCAGGGGAACACATTTCGTCAGGGAAGTAGCATCTGTCGAATGCTCCTGCACAAGAATTAGTGCCGAGGAACGAGATACTCGACGGGATAGACGAATAATGCGCTGCTGGAATTGCAATAAAATAGGACACCTTCAAAGGCAGTGTAAAGAACCGGTGCGACGAAAAGACTGCCCTCACTGTGGTGACAAGCAAATAGAGGAAGAAACCCGCAGAAACAGCTATCAAGAAGCCGGTCAACCTTCCCGAAGCCATCAGTCGGGAAATGCTTAAGCACCAACTTCGCGGGGCAGAAGTTGGTAGCAGGAGTCGACGGCCCCAGGACCATCATCCAAGTCTCGCTGGCAAAACGACGCAGCGAAAGCCTTCTAGTAGAAGTAGTCAGTGGAAAAGAAAAATGGATGGCAACAATAGACACCGGTGCCACGGCCTCAATCATCAGAGGAATCTTGTGCAGAAGTCTTGGCTGCATAACACTAGCAGTTGCAGCTTGCAAACAGCTACAGGAGCAACGATTAAGGTATATGGTGAAGTCCGCATAAAAATCCAACTGGCCGGAATAACATTCACTCACGCGTTTCTGGTAGCTGACATATGTGACGAGTGCATCATTGGTACAGACTTCATGAGAGAACATGGACTTGTAGTCGACTTGGGGGCACAAACCCTGAAATACGGAAACATGGAGATACCAATGATATACGGAAACGCCAATACCACAGTCTCAAATGTCGTCATCTGCAGCAATCAGAGTCTAGAGCCTTCGTCAGAAGCAATTTTGTGGGCAGAAGTGGAAGGTGGTCCTGGTAGCCACCGATTCTATTTGATGGAGCCGGAAAAGAAAAGAGACTTCATGGTGGGAAAGACCTTAGTGGAGCCAAAGAACAACATGGTCCCTGTAAGGATTCTAAATCCAAAGACATTCAGTGTAAAGGTGAAAAAGGGGGAGATAGTGGGAAAATGCGTACCTGTTGAGGCTATATCGACCACAACGGAAAAAAAGTGTGCAAAACCGGTTACAACAGTTCAGAGCATAAAAATCAAGAACAAAATTCTCAGCCTCTGTAATCTGGATGAAGATCAGCGAATCCTGGCAGAAAAACTAATCGGTGAGTACGCTGATATATTTGCTACACAAGACGGAGAATATGGACGTACGCATATTGTTCAACACCACATTGACACCGGAGACGCTCGACCAATCCCGTCAACCTGCAAGGCGTCTTCCATTGGCAAAGCAAACAGAAGTTGCCGAAATGATGTCGAAGATGAAAGCTGAGGGAGTGATTGAAGAATCGCAAAGTCCGTGGGCATCTCCAGTGGTCCTCGTGAAGAAGAAAGATGGCAGCACGAGATTTTGTGTAGACTACCGACGTCTCAATGATGTCACTAAAAAGGACAGCTACCCACTTCCGAGAATCGATGACACTTTGGATATGCTTTCTGGAGCGAAATGCTTTTCAACACTTGACTTGAAGAGCGGTTACTGGCAGGTAGAGATAAATCGTACGGACCGAGAGAAAACTGCCTTCACTACAGGAAGCGGTCTTTGGCAGTTTGCAGTGATGCCGTTTGGACTGTGCAACGCTCCGGCCACCTTCGAGCGACTAATGGAAGGAACATTGCAAGGACTCACCTGGAAAACCTGCCTAGTATATTTGGACGACGTTATCGTCATAGGTAAGACGTACGAGGAGCACCGCGAAAATCTAAAAGAAGTGTTTGAGAGGCTACGAAGTGCTCATTTAAAGCTCAACCCGGAAAAGTGCGCCTTGTTTCGTCCGGAAGTAAAATATCTGGGTCACATTATATCAGCGGAAGGAGTAAGAACGGATCCTGACAAAATCGAAGCCGTGAAAAGTTGGCCTTCTCCAAAAGATAAACACCAACTGAGAAGCTTCTTGGGACTCGCCACGTATTACAGAAGGTTCGTAAAGGATTTTGCTGGCATTGCGAAGAGCCTGCATCAACTTACAGAAAAAGGCCGACAGTTCAGATGGTCTGGAGAATGCGAAAAAGCATTTCAAGAACTGAAGCGACAGCTGTGCAATGCCCCCATCTTGGGTTACCCGACGCCCGGAAAAATGTTCATCGTGGACGCAGACGCTAGCAATGTTGGGGTCGGAGCTGTGATTTCCCAGGTTCATGATGGTCAAGAGAAAGTGGTCGCATATTACAGTAAAGTACTCTCCAGACCTGAACGGAACTACTGTGTAATCCGGCGCTAGCTTCTGGCTTTAATCCTGGCTACGAAGCATTTCCATAAGTACCTCTACGGACAAAAGTTCATTCTCCGGACAGACCACGCAGCTCTGAAATGGCTACTCCAATTTAAGAACCCTGAAGGCCAAGTTGCAAGATGGATCGAGCAGTTGCAGGGATACGACTTTGAAGTGCAACACCGCAAGGGAACACTCCACTCAAATGCTGATGCTCTCTCTCGTCGACCGTGCGGAGTAAAATGCGAACACTGCAATCGTAAAGAAGCAAAAGAACAGGCAACTATCCAAATGATCAGGACTGAGCCAATAGAGGGTTGGAGTATAGACGAAATCCGTTCCTCCCAACAGGCAGACAATGACATCGAACCAATATTGGCCTGGAAGGAACACGAGGAAAGACCAAGCTGGCAGCAGATATCAGATCGGAGCCAAACTCTGAAGGCATACTGGGCACAGTGGGACTCGCTTTTTGTGCAAGATGGATTGCTGAAGAGAAAATGGGAAAGTGCAGATGGGACAACATCTCGTATGCAGCTAATTGTGCCACGATCCAGAGTCAACCAAGTGCTCCATGAAATACATGACGGAATCTCAGGAGGCCATTTGGGAATAAACAAGACGTTGGAAAAGGTAAGGGAACGTTTCTATTGGCTAAGCGCTAAACAAGATGTCGAGAATTGATGCAAAAAGTGCATAAGGTGTGCGGCTACCAAGGGTCCAAAAGTAAAGCCACATGGACAAATGCAACAATACAATGTCGGAGCACCTTTCGAACGAATAGCCATCGACATCGCTGGGCCGTTTCCCGAAACCTTTAATGGAAACCGATATACTCTCGTAGTCATGGATTACTTCAGTAAGTGGCCGGAAGTGTTTGCCATCCCAAATCAAGAGGCTAAGACCGTAGCCGAACAGATAGTCAACAACTGGGTGAGCAGATTTGGGGTCCCAATGGAGCTGCACTCTGATCAAGGGCGAAACTTTGAATCAAAAGTCTTCCAGGAAATATGCCAATATTTGGGAATAAGAAAGACAAGGACAACGCCACTACACCCTCAATCTGATGGAATGGTCGAGCGATTCAATCGGACCTTGAATGAGCATCTATCTAAGGTTGTCAGCAACTGCCAGCGGGATTGGGATCGACACATACCCCTCTTCTTAATGGCCTACCGAAACGCGATCCATAGCTCAACAGGGCACACACCATCCGAGATCTTATTTGGTCAAACAATTCGGTTGCCAAGTGAAGCAAAATTCGGATCCCCACCGACGGAGCCCAAAGAGGTGAACGAGTACGTGAATGACTTACGCAGCAGGATTCGTAAATTGCATGAAGACCCCAGAGAAAAGATGAAGCTAGCAAGCAGCCGCATGAAAACTAGGTACGATATCAAGGCGAAATCTTCCGGTTTCAACGAAGGAGATCTGGTTTGGCTGTATAATCCTCAGCGTAAGAAAGGCAAATCACCAAAATTGCAACAGGACTGGGAAGGTCCATACAAGGTGATAACCCGCATTAATGACGTTGTCTACCGGACCCAGCGTGGGGATCGAGGAAAATTTAAAGTGGTCCATTTGGATAGAATGTGTCATTTCAACGGGATGCTGAATGACGAAGTTGTTCGGGACGAACAACTGTAGGGAGGGAGCAATGTGATAACCACTCAAATGTGAGCAGCGACATCTAGCAGAAAATGTCGAAACTCGAAGACTCGAAGGTTTCGATACTGGATTAGCAAAGTCATTGACTGGAGAGTAGAATCGAATTTTCTAGCAAATTGGAAATTGTATGGGACGCTGGGTGGCGAGGATTGTTCTCGAAGTATGTCATTCGAGTATAAATACCAGCATCCCAAAGGTATGCAAATCAGTTCCAAAGTTGAATTTGAAGTGTTAATTCGAAGAAGTGATTAAGTGGTTTAAGTAAAAGATAAGAAAAGTATATGTGGTTGAGAAATTGAATTGTACTGAGAGAAAGAATTAAATAGTGAATTGTAACTGTACTGAATAAAGGGATTTGTATTGAAAAGAATAAGTTCTATCATTTGTACCCACACAAACATTTTACAATATGTTGAAGAAATTCTTCCGTTTCAAAAAAAAAAAAAAAACGGCTGAACGGCCAGCCTCCATCCTCCTACATTCACAAACAATAACATTCCAACTTTCAACTGTTTGGATATGCAGCGAGAGTACAAAACAAACTCAAACTGTTAAGCTAGATTTAATATCTCCGTTTCTTTTGAAAAGCTTTTATCCACGCTAGCAAAACCACTGTGTAAGTTTTTTTTTATCAAATCGAACGCCCCTAAAGAATTCGAAGACCATTGTACTCATGGAACATCTCCAGAAAGAAAACCTTTTTTTGCGGCCAAAATACCTACATATTTATGTAGAAACGGATCACTACCTAGTGACGGCAACCGTAAGAATATTTGAGAAAACACTGTGAAGGCCTTCTAAACTGTGCCAACTATAGAGGTTTCAGTCTCTTTAGCATCGCGTACACGATTTCGTCTGCCGTATTATCTAAAAGTCTGAGACCTTCTGTCAATAATCTGATACGCCCCACAAGTTCACAATTGATTAAATATACATACATATATAGACATTACGATAGTTCCTCTAGACTCCAAGAACTCTAGATCGATTCCGAACAGCTAGCTCTTTATCGATTTCATCAGAAACGTCGTTGGAAAGCGCCATAATAGCCGGCCAACAGAGGACACTTCAAAATAGAAAGCAGCTGTCATTTGAACATCTTAAAGTAAGTGAGAATTGTTCGCAAAGAATTCTAGATTATACTGTACTGCTGTCACTGATCTGATCACATATAAGTATTAATTCGCTGCATACTTTACCATGTGTTTACAAATTCCCTTCGTCAGCTTTGACATAAACCATAATGAACCATATTGTTCAGAAAATTTCTTACATATTCTGAGATTGAATGAAATAATGCTTCTGTGTTCTACTAAGTGGTGACACTTTATTTACTGAAGGTTTGTACAATACTGTACAAGTTCATGACCAACCGAATAGTGGCGTGAAGAAAACTTTTAGCTGCAATGTTATCTTAAATAATTTTGGTAGCTGATTTTTAACATTTGGCCTGTTTCTCATATACTACATTCTATATGATAGACACTGACAGTGATGTAACATCATTTGTCTTTCACAAAAACACTGTAGATATTGTTGTACTACATCAATATCGTAGACTGGAAATACTGGAAGAATGTATGATCCTATTCTGTTTCTCGTAATTCTGAACTACTGCAGCAGAATATTTTAATGTAAAAATACATGCATACTTGTATGAACAAATCAAAAAGCAAATACACAAATGTAAGTGTGGTAGTTAATACACAACATTACCGACGCTGACATACCCGTACCATATATCACAACCTAATTGTAATCAGCGCCCCTACTGCAAAATATGTAATTAGATAGCATTGAAAATTAAAAAAATTATTGCCATTACCAAAGATAAAATAAAGATTATTCTATTCATTCTGGAAAATAAATCGTGTAGTCGACAAGCCATCCACATAAGTTATTTTATTCATATGAAACAAATTTCATAATTGATTTGTATTTGTTTTAGACATTAAAAGGCCAACAAATGTTGGTTATAAAAGAGATCTGCGAGTCCAAGGCTTTGCTGTTTGGGAAATTCACCAGCAGTATCACGAAGCAAGATATTTTAGTAGTAGTATAATACATGTACAGTGTAGTACAAAACATACCTACCGGGTTTTTATCCCGGTTTTTCTTTAGTGAATTTTAGGGAACAGAAAGAACCTAAGTAAAATCTGTTGCCAATTTAAGAAAACTTATTGTATAAGTTTAAAAATAACAGAATAAAAAGGTTTTGCGATAATATGTTTTATTATGCAAAAAAAAGACCGGTAACGGCCTGTGCAAGACATACCGGATTTTTGTAATACTTAATATTTTGTCCAGTAACCGTTGTTTTTTAAGACCTCCTCGCATCTTTTAGCCATGGACGATGCTAGATTCTCAAAAAAAATCTTTTGGAATGTTCTCTCATTCATTCTTAAGTGACCTCATAAATGCGTCTTCTTAAAATGGCTAACAAGTTCTCGATAGGATTCAGATCGGACGATTGAGAGAACCATTCCAACACAACAACATTTTTCTGCGCAAAAGAAGAATGTCCATGCTTTACGGATGGTCGACAATGTCGTGGCTGAGGACGTGTCTCCTTCTTTCGTCTAACATGAATACTTCCACCGGAAGCAATCAATTTGAACTTACTCTCGTCGCTAAAGAGTACAGTTTTCCACTTCATTGCTAACAAATTGAAATGGTTTCTTGCGAATTCCAGTCTAGGAAACGATTAGCGTTAGCAAAGTATTTAACCTTCATTGATACTTTGTGTAAATTTTACACACTTTTGAAATTCAAATTGATATTTTTCAATACCATTTGATTAAATCGAACAATAACTTCAGCTCAAAGTAAAAATCATATAAGAAATTTATGTTGTTAGTAAATTTTTTTTGAACAGATGTCGCTAAAAGGCTGTACAAATAATTTCCTTAAATGGTAACTTTGTGTAAAATTTACACAACAGTACTTGTGTGAATTTTTTTTGTTAGATCTTTAGTTTTTTATTGCGGTTTTTTTTATAATTGTCGTTGGCCGTCATTATTGTTAATTGGTTGGATGTCTAGAGTTTTCAACTCTAAGTACATTTGGAAATTCCCGGTAAGTAAAGCAGTAAAAAGTATCGGTACAAGTCATAAAACCTAATAAAAGGGATAAGTATAATAAAACGAACGCTAAAACGAGGAAATTTTTGATTGAATTATAAAAACCCTTTTTTGCGAAAAAAAAACAGAAAACAGGGGTAATTAGCCTTCCATTGGCGTCCCATTACAAGTCTTTGAAGTAAAGAGAATATAAATTGCTTTTGAAATAAAGAAGAGTTATTTTAGAAAAAAACGCGGAGTGATTCAAATCGAAAGTCAGATTATTTATAATAAAGTTTTACTAGAAATTCAAAAAATATTGAAAAAAATGGAATTTTCTTATTTTGATCAGTACGGAAGTGATAGTGAGCCATATGCATCAGATGACGGCAATGACTATATTCCAAGTGAGAGTGAAGCTAACAGTGAAGATAATTATGAAAGTGATAGTTCCGACATTGAGTATGTCGAACCTGAGATTAGAGAAGCCGCCCTTGAAGAGCCAAATATATTGCTACTTTCTAAAGATAAACGCATTCAGTATTCTAAGGATGCAATGCCGCTTTCTCGTTTAAATAGATCTTCCAGCATATCACTTTCTAGCAGACAAGGTAAGGCTTGTTTTTGGTTAACAACTTTGAAATTGACAACTTTTCACAACTCACCAACTTGCTGCTAAATTGAAAAAACGTCAAATGACTTTAGTGGGTACCTTTCGAAAGAACCGGAAGGAGATACTAGTTGATATGAAGAAAAAAACCTTTGCATTATACAGGGTATGTTTTTGACCATAATCTTCGTGCTTGTATGTTCTCTTATGTTCCCAAAAAACGCCGATTTGTCACGCTTCTATCAACTTATCATTCATCTGCCGACATCGCCGATAATGACCCTAAAAAAACCGGAAATAATTAAGTTTTACAACCGAACAAAAGGTGGAGTCGATGTTTTGGACAAGTTGGTTTTGACATATCGATGCAAGAGAAAGGTCAATAGATGGCCTGTTGCTCTTTTTTGCAACATGATAGATATATCAGCTTGCAACGCGTTAATTATATGCTTGAAATTAAATCCAGAGTGCAGTCGTTATCTGGCAAACGCCGCGTACAGACGTGTGAAGAGTGCAACTGATACCGATCGATTGGTCCGAACTGTCAAATTTTTCCGCCACGTGGCATTCAAAAATTATTTATTTATTAATTTTTTGTTTTTCTTCCCCTTGCTGTTTGAATAAAAAAAACTCCTTTGGTGTATTAAAAAACATAAAAACAATGCCGGGGACTAACGACCCCCCCAAAAAGGGATGGTTTAGCGGTCTCGATCCCGATACTCCCCTAAACCAGCGCCCCAAAGCCAAACGCAAATCTACCGAACCTCACTACCCACCACTTCCAACCATCTCTACCAATGATGACAATATACCGCGCTACTTAGTGATTTCAAGTTTAGGGAAATTTTATAAGCAAGATAAACTACGTCCACTATCATCATATAACCTCTTTCAAATCAATCGCGGATTAGAATTCATTTCTAAGGAAATTTTAGAGGTCAAAGCCATGCACTCCGGTGATCTTCTAGTGAAAGTGACCAATCTTCAAACTGCAAACAAATTCCTAAAAGTAAAACATATTGACACCATCCCAGTGAAAATTTCGTCCCACACCACTCTCAACTCAGTCCAAGGAAGAATTTACTCCCCCCATATCCGAGACATTCCAGAAGATGAACTATTAAGCGAACTCAAAGCACAAAAGATAATACAAATTAAAAAGTTGTTCAAAAATATTAATAACGAATTGGTTCCAACTGGAGCTGCCATTCTAACCTTCGATCTGATACGTCGTCCCAGTCAAGTAAAATTAGGCTGGCTAATCTGCAAAGTGGAAGAATATATCCAAAACCCAATGAAATGCCTTATTTGTCAAAAATTAGGGCACACGAAAAATCACTGCAACAACGCTAAAACTTGCAAAGAATGCTGTCTGCCACCACCACATGAGCGATGCTCTCGCATATACTGCATTAATTGCAATGAAGATAACCATACCGCTTATGATTCTTCATGTCCAACTTTCCTACGACACAAGTCAGTCTACAAAATAAAATCTGACCGGCGGTGCACACTTCCGGAAGCCTGGCAGATCTATAGAGATGACCCCGTATTACACCAGCTACCAACTCCAAAGAAACATCCTGGGACCTAACCATCTATAGCAGAAATAATAAAAAATAGAATACTAACAAAAACCATCACTCCAGCACAACACAAAGATATCGCCACCGATAAGCCAACATTTTCTTCAATCTCAATTTCACCCCCTATCCCCGCTCCACAACATCCCAATCAAACATCAACAAAATATAACTCCAACAACCCGACAACAACGACTCAAACAACCACCAAAACACAAATTAACCTCCAAAGCACCCCTTCACCCACAAGCAACAGCGTTTTACCACCTCCTTCCTCGATATCTAAAGTTACAAACTCACTTCTTAAAGAACACAATTACTACGCTAAGATAATGGATACCGATGATGACCAATAACGTCCCTATTAACTCCGAAAACAGCAACTCCCCTGCCAGGGGATTGAATCCTCCAAGCACACTTGGGAGCTTGGGAGACTCAACATCGCAGCGGAGTCACAAAATAAACACAACTTCACATCCCACAAAACCCCTATTCAAAAGATCATCATTAAAAGTCCTTCAATGGAACATGGATGGTTATTCAAATAACTACCATGAACTCCAAATCTTGTTAAAAGAATTCCAACCTTCCGTGATTGCTATTCAAGAAACACACGTTCCTATCGGTTCAAGTCCTCATCATCCGAAACAATATGCACCCCATTTTGTTAACAACAACTCCGCCGTTAAGGAAGGAATTGGGCTACTTTTTCACCGATCCATTCCACACAAGTTTATTAACATTCCATCAAATATTTCCGCTGTTGGTGTAGTAATAGAACTTAACATCAAATTAACTATAATCTGTACATACATTCATTCAAAACAAACCTTTACCAGTCATGACTTAGAAAATATTGTTAACAGATTTAACACACCAATATTAATAACTGGCGACTTCAATGCCTGGAACCCTATTTGGGGTTCCCATAGTCTTAATACCCGTGGGAAAACTGTTGAACAATTTTATATTAACTCCAACCTTGCAATTTTGAATAATGGCTCCCCTACTCATTTTTCCACTCATAAGAGCTTCACTCACTTAGACTTAACCTTTTCCTCCCCTTCCCTCGTTCCAAACACAAAGTGGAATATTTTATCTGATATCTATGGAAGCGACCATTTTCCTATCATCACTGAAATAGCATTCGATAACCATACAAATCATGACAATGTCGTACATAAGTTTCAATTAGATAAAGCAGATTGGCCCTTATTTCAATCCAAAACATTAGACTTTTTGGCCAACAAAGACATCTCTGCTAATATCAACAAAGAGGCTGCCCTTATTCAAAAATCCATTCGATTTGCAGCTAATGTAGCCATTCCACAAACAAAAAACTTACCATATAAACGTATTGTGCCCTGGTGGAGTAATGATTTGGGCAAAATCCGCCAAACGAAACACGCAGCCTTTAAAACATTCAAAAAGTACCCCACTACGACCAATCTAATTGTTTTTAAAAAAGCCAATGCTGTTTTCAGGAGGGCGGCAAAAGAAGCAAGAACGAGGAGCTTTGAAAAATTCACTTCCAATATTAATCCCAACTCCCCCCCTAAGAAACTTTGGTCTGATATTAATTCTCTCACCGGCAACTACAAACCATTTTCCATTAAAACCATAAAAGATCACTCCCAACAAATTATATCAGATCCCATAGAAATAGCTGAATGTTTCGCTTCCACATGGTCGACTGCTTCTAATGATACTAATTTCCATTCCGAATTTGTGAATCAAAAAAACTCTTTTCCCAATCTTCAAGTTAGATTAGATCCCGTTAGTGATTTAGCAAAACAAATAGAAGAAAACATTAGTCTAATCGAGTTTGAAAGTTGCATTAATTCATGCAAAGGGCATACACCTGGGTATGACAGAATATCGTATGCTATTTTAAACAACAGTCCCCCCCTTTTGAAACAGCGCATATTAAACCTGTACAACCAGATTTTAACCCATGGAGTTATACCACAAACATGGAAAATTGCCACAGTGGTCCCTATACCCAAACCAAATAAAGTCATCGCCAACATATCCAGCTACCGACCAATATCCCTACTACCATGCCCAAGTAAAGTAGTTGAAAAGATTATTTCCCGTAGGCTATCTTGGTTCCTGGATAGGTATAACCTTCTGGACATTAACCAAGCAGCTTTCAGAAAAGATAGAAGTACGATGGATGCATTATTGTATATTGATGAATATATTGATTCAGGTCTTTCATCAAAAAATCACATATCGATCCTTTCGATCGATTTCGAAAGAGCTTTCGATCGAATTGGTATCCACGTTATTTTAAATCAATTGATAGAATGGAAAATCGGCCATAGAATAATGACTTTCATAAAAGCTTTTTTATCAAACAGGAAATTCCGAATAAAAGTTAAGAACACCTTCTCCTCAGTCCATAACCTCGAAAACGGTATTCCCCAAGGATCTCCACTTTCCGTTATCCTCTTTTGTATAGCCTTTGAGGTCTTTTTGATTCTTTAATTCACTGTTTTATTACAATCGGAAAATTAATACAATATGTACGTGCCTTTGACAGCTCGGTTGAATGGAGAGAGAGAGAGGGACGTAGCAACGTTTGCATTTATATATGTTGCGCTAACTTGGTCAGTGACGACATCTATGCCTTTATCTTCGAAACTCTTTATTTACATCAAATTAGCATATTTAAATATTTCGCGGCTAAGACGTCGCTACATCACTCCCCTCCGAATGACTTACTTTTATAATAAAAAAATAATATTTTACAAGTCACGAAACAAGTTATAAAACACCTTACCCACACCTGGCTGTGTGAGCTATGTATCTATCTGGAATGACAACTCGTCTTCCCGAGCGTGTCTTTGTAGGGATGGTTGTTGATTTAGGTGGTGGAGCTGATGATGATGCGCTGATATCTGGCTGTTGTATTGGGTGGTCTGTTGATAAGAGATAGGCCGGTTTTAGCCGATCAATGGAAACCGTTTGAGTTTTGCCCCTGATTTGAACGGCGAAGTATTTGTCGGTTCGTTTCAAAACGGGAAAAGGTCCTTCATACGGCTGCTGTAATGCGCTCCTTAGTGAATCTCGCCTGATGAATACGTGTGATGCTGAATTCAAATTCTTGAAAATAAATGTTGACTTTGATCTGTGACGAGAAGCTGGTACAGGTTGCAGAGTTTCAAAATGACGTCGAAGCTGGCTGACAAAACTTTCGGGATCTGTGTTGTTTGGTCGTGGACACAAAAATTCTCCAGGTACACGAATGGTCTCTCCATACACCATTTCAGCTGCCGTTGCTTTTATATCTTCCTTGAAAGAAGTTCTGAGCCCTAGGAGAACGATTGGAAGTTCGTCGACCCAGGAAGGGGATTCGTGGCACTCAATACCGGCTTTTAGTTGCCGATGCAGCCTCTCAACCATGCCATTAGCTGCAGGGTGGTACGCAGTGGTCGTCAAGTGGTTGATTGCGAACAATTTTGCTAGCGCCTGGAACAAATCGGAGAGAAATTGTCTACCTCGATCTGATGTTATCTTTAGTGGCACACCGAAGCGAGCTATCCAATTACTAAAGAGCGTCCTTGCTAGGCTATCAGCTGTTGAGTCTTCGAGGGGATAAGCTTCAGGCCAACGAGAGAATCGATCTACGATGGTGAGACAAAATCTTGAACCTCTTGAATACGGAAGCGGTCCTACGAAATCCACATGGATGTGTTCGAATCTTGAACTTGGCAATGCAAAAATTCCTACGGGTGATGATATATGACGGGTGATCTTTGATTTTTGGCATGGTACACATGCTCGTGCCCAGGCTTTGCAATCCTTTTGTAGTGATGAGCGAATTAAAGACTTGGTATAGCAGGTGCTCAGAAACGAATGGTCGGGCTGTGTTTTGAGATACGTCACAGTAGAGTTGTAATGGTGAATTCGGCAGTTGAACTTTTATAAGCTGTAATACAGAATTGGAAGTTAAAAGGTTATTCAATTCTATGTCACCTGATTGCGCTGCTGCTAAGTCGTTGACATCGATTGGCTTGCTAATAGCTTCGATTCTAGACAGTGTGTCTGCGATGACATTATCGACGCCCGAGATGTGTTTGATATCTGTTGAAAATTGCCCAATGAAATCGAGACATCTGAATTGCCTCGGAGAAGATTTTTCGGGTTTTTGATTGAAAGCAAAGACCAATGGCTTGTGGTCGGTGTAGATCGTAAAATTTCTGGCTTCAAGCATGAATCGAAAATGCTTGATTGAAGAGTAGACTGCCAGAAGCTCCCTGTCGTAGGTGCTGTATTTTTGTTGTGCTGAGCTGAACCCTTTTGCAAAATAAGACAGCGGTTACCATCCGAGATTAGTTTTTTGTTGTAGGACTGCACCCATCGCTTTGTCTGAGGCATCAGTGAATAATCCCCATGGCAGAGTCGGATCGGGGTGTGCCAACAGGGCAGCGTTTATGAGACCTTCTTTGCACAAAGTAAATGATTGTTGAAGCGATTGTGTCCATACGACAGGTTTATTTCCTTTAGTGTTTTCTCCTTTTAGGCATTCGTTGAGCGGTGCTTGAAGTCCTGCAGCATTCTTGATGAAACGTCTGTAGAAATTGACTGATCCTAAGAATCTTCGCAATTGTTTTACTGTTTCTGGTGGTTTAAAATTTATAATTGCTTTAACACGCTCTTCAAGTGGTTTTGTGCCATCTGCCGAGATAGAAAATCCTAGAAATGTCGTCGTCTGCGTGCCAAATTCACTTTTTGCCAAATTTATCACTACACCATATTCACTGAGGCGTTTGAAAAGCCTTCGAAGATGTTGTAGATGTTGTTCTTCATCTTCGGACGCTACCAAAATATCGTCGATGTATGGAAAACAGAATGCGAGTCCAGCCGTCACTTCGTCGATGAATCGTTGGAATGTTTGGCAAGCGTTCCTTAGACCAAAAGTCATAAAAGGAAATTCGAAGAGACCGAATGGTGTGATTATAGCTGTTTTCTCAATATCATCAGTAGCCACTGGTATCTGATTAAAGGCCCTGACGAGATCAATTTTGGAGAAAATTTTTTTACCTGCAAGGTTCGCTGCATAGTCCTGTATATTACGTGGTGGATAGTTATCCGGAATCGTGCGAGCATTCAACAGCCTGTAGTCGCCACATGGACGCCAATCGCCAGATTTTTTGGTGCTAGGTGGAGTGGTGAGGACCAGCAACCTTTTGAGCGACGAGCGATACCCATTTTAATCATAGTCTCGAACTCGTTTTTAGCAATTATCATTTTATCAGGAGCCAAACGACGAGCTTTACAAGAAACTGGAGGTCCGAGCGTTGTCTTGATATGGTGGACAGTAGTGTGAAGGATATCCTTAAAGGTACCATCTGGTCTTGTTAAGTTGGGGAATTCCTTGAGGAGTTGAATGTATGGGGATTCACCAGACACTGATTTTACTTGAACACATTTTGTATATGCACTTAAACCTCGTGTCGATAGGCCGGTAATCCCATCAATTAGTCTGCTATGGGCTACATCTACAATAAGTCGGTAAAATGCGAGGAAATCGGCTCCGATGATTGGCTTACCAACGTTGGCAACGACAAAGCGCCAGGTGAAATCCCGCCGGAGTCCAAGGTCAACTGGGACAGTGAGGCATCCATACGTTGGTATTGTTGTTCCATTCGCAGCAAAAAGAGTGTTTTCAGAAGCTTTGCTTCGATGCCGCAAACGTAAAGGTGGAAACACTGACACGTCCGAGCCTGTGTCTATGAGAAACTGGACTTTTGTCTTCTTATCGGTAACAAATAGGCGGCTGGAGAGTTGGTTGCCATTTACCGCCATTAATGACACCCCTCGTCGTTTCCCTGCATGAAGTTACATGGTGGTAGGCATTTGATAGCTTTGGTGCCAAACCGACGGTGGTAATAACACATACTGTTTTTATTCTGCGAATGCGAATTATTGTCGGTCTGCTGAGGGTGAGGACTATTGACTTGGCGCCGTTGTTTGCTCCTATGTCGTGAGCGGGAGCGTGAGCGATTGCGTATGAAACTGTTTCGTCCTATGGATAGCGTTTGTACCTGCCTGCTTAATTCCTCGACTTGTTGTGCCAAACGGGAAATTGAAGAGTTTTCAGCTGGAGAGATGTAATTTATTTGATGTTGTGGGATGACTTCATTTATTTTGTCCGCAATAGCGCCTAACTCGTTGAGTGTTGTTGTTGTATGTGCTGCAAGGATTGACTGAGCGCTAGTAGGAAATCTATCCATCCAAATGGCTTTTAAAGCGTCGTCTTTCATTGTTGTGCCGCTCAGGTTCCTTAAATGGAAATTGCGAGGGCTTCTGTCGCCGAGTTGTTTTTTGTCCAGCATTTGTCTAATCTGTTGCTCTCTAGATGGGGCCAAGCGCAAGATAAGTTCTTCTTTTAATGTGTCAAAAGCGTTACCTTGTGGTGGGTTTACAATTATGTCCTGGACTTCTGTTGCTGTCACATGGTCGAGGTGTGCCACGACGACATTAAATTTCCTGCTATCAGAACGTAGATTTATAAGTGCAAATTGGGCCTCCAGTTGTGAAAACCACAGCCTGACGTTTTCTCTCCAGAATGGTGGTGGTCTGACCTGCGTGTGATTTGCCTCTACTTCGGTGGGTCTGATTGCTTGCATTTGTTGCATCAATTGAAATTGAAGTTCCTGGATCGTGTTATTTGTGCAGGATCGTACTGCTGTTCCGTATTTCGCGTTGTATTGTCTGTCGCGTAGTTATTCTTTTCGTTTTCGCGTTGACTGGTTTGCGCTTGTTCGCCGGAATTTTCATTTTTGTCCATTGTGCGACGTCGGGGTCACCAATGAGGTCTTTTTGAATCTTTAATTCACTGTTTTATTACAATCGGAAAATTAATACAATATGTACGTACATTTGACAGCTCGGCTGAATGGAGAGAGAGAGAGGGACATAGCAACGTTTGCATTTATATATGTTGCGCTAACTTGGTCACTGACGACATCTATGCCTTTATCTTCGACACTCTTTATTTACATCAAATTAGCATATTTAAATATTTCGCGGCTAAGACGTCGCTACACCTTTAATAAGCATATTAGCAAAGTACAGTAGAATTAACTATTCTTTATACGCTGATGATCTTGTAATCCTATCTAAATGCAAAGACTTGAATGATGTTGAAGCTGACTTTTCAAATCTTCTTAGGGACCTAGAAAAATGGGGTGATTACTCTGGAACAAAAATATCTGCAGAAAAAGTCAAATACTGCATAACTGTGAAAAACACAGCTGTTCTAAAAGTATTTCAGTTAATTTAAATAATACATATATTGTAAATGTAAATAACCTAAAAATATTAGGAATTATATTTGATAATAAGTTTAATTTTAAGTCCCATTGTTTATATATTAAGAAAAGCCTCGCTACCAGGGTAAATATGATAAGGTACCTAGCCTCTAAGCACAGTTTATGCAATGTTAATTCTCTTATTAATTGTATCAAATTAGTGTTGCTTTCCAAAATTGATTACGGACTCGCAATTTACAGCAAGTGCTCCAATTCGTCATTGAAGTTAATAACTCCTTCCTACCATAGTGCAGTAAGAACAGCCTTGAGAGCATTCCGAACAACACCGATCAAAAACATTCTAACTGAATCGGGGCTTCCTTCAATGACAGAGCGGATAGAATACCTCACCGCCTCTATTCTTCTCAAAATCAACTCCTGTAACAATTCGCCCATTCAAACAGTCACAAGAAAACTTCTGCGAAGATCCAAACACCAGAAATACCCATCCTCACTAATCAACTCTGTAAATTTATCCAACAAATGGGATACACCGGTCTGCCTAAAGTCGAAAAAACACTCATTATTCCCACCATGGAAAATGCCGATACACTCTATAAACATCGACCTGCATAAGCTTCCAAAAGCTAATACTAGCGATCTAAAAATCACTGGTTGGAAAATCCTTTACACCGACGCCTCTAAGAACGAACTTGGCACTTCCTTTTCAGTGGTTGAAGAAAACGGAAACATAGTTTCAAAGGGACTTCTACGTAAATCAACCTCTATCTTCACTGCCGAGGCTTTCGCCATTCTTAATGCCACAACGGCTACAAAAAGCAAAAAAACTGCAATTTTTTCCGATAGCCTATCAACAATAACTGCTCTAAGTAATTTAAATAACAAAACCGGTATAATCGAGTGCCTACGCGATAAAATTATTGGTAACAAAAATTTAAAAATAATTTGGGTACCAGGTCATGTTGGTATAACTGGCAACGAAATGGCAGATAAAGCAGCAAAAGCAGCCCTAAATGAACCACTTATTCAATTCCACATATACAATAAAAAAGATACAAAAAAAAACCTAATGCGCGTATATTGGAACTCCTAGAGAAGCTGTTGGGATGGATACCTTCATCACTACTCCAGAATCAACCCCCAAGCAAAAAAATCTACCTACCCGAATAATATACCTCCTAGTATGCTAAAATGTTATACAAGACTACGGCTAGGCCATACCTATGTACATCACTCACAGCCATATTCTAACAAAACAAGAACAACCGCTCTGTCACTTGTGCAATATTAATGTTAATCTTAATATAAAACACCTTACTAATGACAGTGAAAACATCAAACTAGCGTCCAAAAAAGTCAATAGATCAAGCAGCCTGATAGACCTTTTAACTGTTCCCTCAGAACAAAACATTAAAGACGTTTTTAAGATACTAACTTTATTACAATTGGAAAATAAGATCTAATTTGTGTATTTATATTATGTATAAGTTTATCTAATAACTCTTATTTTATGTAACTACTCGTATAATAGGCCGAAGCCCTGGTAGCTGGTGCCATAATTTAAGATTAATCATGTAATTTATTTCTGATTAATAAAGTTATAATAATAATAATAATAATAAAATCCTGAGTGAGAAATTGCTAGAAAAAAACATTAGAAGAAGATTGTTTTTGATTGAACTTGGCCAACAGCTGTGTTTTCCACATATAAAACAACGGAAGTCGATGCCACGAGGTGCAAACGCTATAGCTGTCGTTAACAGAGCCCGAAATTCAGATATGCCATCAACATCAAGTTCGGACCAGATTGAACAAGCGCAAAGAGCAACAGATCCACCACTTATTGGATTACTACCACTGAGTCATCAAACTGTAACCAAAAAAAGGGCTCGATGTCATATGTGCCCATTGCTAAAAAATTCTAACAATCATGCCACACGATGTGATAAATGTGTTAAATATGTATGTCCAAAGCACTATTTTAAAGTTTGTGAAAAATGTGCTCTTTGATTCACCTTCTTCAAACATAGATATCTAACATTTTAATGTAAATATTTTTTTTTGTACTATTTTAGTTTGAAATTGCATTTTATAATAAGCCAATAAACGAAATAATGTTGAAATAAACAAAAAGTACTCCTGTTTGGTTTTTATGCATAACAAAAAAAAATATTCAAGGAATGTGTAAATTTTACACACAAGGAACTCATACGTTGCTTTAAATGAGGTACCGATGAGGGTTAAAGACTTATTAGAAGAACAAAATGGTACCTCTTTTGTCTAGGCTTAGCAGTAAGTAGAGGCTTTTCCGTTAGTCGAAAAGAACAAAAGTCATCTTCTCTTAAACGTCTGCGTACGGTGCTTGCTTCAATTGAAAGATTGAGCTCATTAACAATCTTTCTTGAAGGCAAGAAAGGATCGTTAAAAATCATTTTCTTAATTTGCCGATCGGTTCGGAATGTAGTTTTTCTGGAGGCCCAGTGAATTGTTTCGACTGGTTTTCCATTCCGAAACTTTTTTATATAATATCACACACTGTCGGTAATGGCATTTTATAATTTTTGGCTATAGATTTTTGTTTTTTAGATTGATTATTTATTTTTAGCCATTTCATTAGTAAACAAATTGGAGACAGGACCTTTTAAGTTTTGTAAAGTGTATAAATTATCATTGTATTCAAATGACAGCCAAAACCATTATCAGCAAGTGAAAGAGCAAGAAAATGGGATGCTTTTGAAAATCCAGTATATTTTGCACAGGCATGGCATTAAGTTTAGCTACAGTTTTTGATAAAACTCTAAAATTAATGATAGCAATGCCTTTTTTTACTATCCGTTTCGAATCACCAGGCGATTTCTTGCGCATGTGCCCTCTTTTCCAGTCTATTCCAGTAATCCTGGAAGTTATCCAGACGGAATTCGAGCGTAATCATACTTTGATGTTGATTGCACTGTGTCCATAGATCAACTATAGATACTCGTAAACTAACCTAGATGCCAAACTCTACTAATCCTTTTGCAAACCCTTAACTTTCGCACAGACACACTGTAAGTGGATTCCAACAATTTTGCATCTCTATAACTTTGTCAAAATTTACTAGAATGAGAGCAATTTACAAGTAAAATTGCTAGAATGAAAGCGATTTGCACGAGTGTGTGTAATGTGGATGACATTTTGTCGTTAAAATGGGCGTGGTTTGTATAAAAAAGGAGGGAAATTGCCATTGATCACAATTCACACGTATTCACAGACAGAGTCAGACGGTTAGGGGCGATCAGTAGAAAACCAGTTTTGATTTTCCAATATCTGGAAAGTTTGCATTCTAGGTTAGTTCATCTATGACATGGAATAGGAGAAAATCATCTAGAAAAAGCCACTAATGAGCCTGTCAATCATGCGCAACAGCCTAAATGGTAAAAGGAAACAGAATCACTAAACCAAAAGCAAAACACACACTTGCATTTTTGTTGCATTGCATATTGTAATATGATACGTTCATATGTATGTAAAATACCTACATATATTAGAATAGTACGAATATGATACTAAGTATCATAAACTAACTATACCTAGATATCAAACTTTCCAGTTATTGGAAAATGAAAACCGGTTTTCTACTGATCGTCACTATCCGTGAGACTCTGTCTGTGAATACGTATGAATTGTGATCAATGGCAATTTATCTCCTTTTTTATACAAACCACGCATTTGAAACAAAAAACGTCATCCACATTACACACACTCGTGCAAATCGCTCTCATTCTAGCAATTTTACTTGTAAATTGCTCTCATTCTAGCAAATTTTGACAAAGTTATAGAGATGCAAAAGTGTTGGAATTCACTTACAGCGTGACTGTGCGAAAGTTAATGGTTTGCAAAATATTAGTAGAGTTTGACATCTAGTTTACTTTATCTATGCTAAGTATCATCGTCAAACATGATTTTGTTGCAATCAAGGAATTTCGAAACCACCCTCCCATATGCATATGTATATATTTTAGCATATGCATATGTACATAGTTCCTAGGTAAACGACACGTTACTGGTTTCTGGTTTTATCGTCTTATCCCGACTGTACATCAGGAACATATTTATGTTATGTTAGAAAATGGAAGTTAGAAAATTGCATGATCGTATCCGACAGGTAGACGAGTTCGACGAATACTCATATAGATCATACGATGAAGATGATAAGACGAGCACGAAAGTAACAAACAAACCAAAACATGAGAAGAGATAGTTGGTTACGTCCAAACGTCTGATGCAAATTAAGGACAAGAACAAGGAAACAAAGGTGGAAAATTTAAAGGGGTAGTTTTGCTCTCCTTTCGGTTGACAAAAAGAAATCAAAAAGGGAAGAGCAGATCATTATTCAGTTGTGCGTTATAGTTGATTGGCGTTGTAGTTCGTGTAACCTGAAAGTGATGTTAATAAATAATCAGATTTAAAAAAGTAGAAGTTGCTTGAACAAAATATTAATGAAATTACACCAAGTTAATGTATTTGATTTGTTGTTAAACTTCGTGTTTGTTGTCCCGAGACTACTGTATAGTTCTTAAAATTCATCTAAACATTCAGTTCAGTAAGATGCTCTTCAAACTTCAAAACAAACCGGATAACATTGGCTGCATATAAACAGGCAATAAAACGGAGCACGTAAGACCAACTTCTCGTCCTTCGCCGTATTTGGAAAAGAAAATGCGCGAGATGACGGTTTAGCCAACAAATAAGCTCCAAAATCTCCAGAATATTCGTGACCGATGTCTGTTAAAGTCAGTTGCCAACAACACGCGGTGTTCCCAAGCGATCCACCATTTTCAGCATAATATGATAGTTGGCGTCGTTCTTATTAGCAAACTTCAATGTTCCCTTCATTTTAGTGCGCTTCGGAATAAAATTATGGTGAGTCGCGATAAGACAACCGCTGCATATCGGGTGTAGGATGATTTTTCCTAAAAAGGAACTGAAAGGACTCGATTTGCATTTGGCTTCAACATAGGAAAGGATCTCGGATTTAAAAGTTGGGAAAGGTAATACTTTTCCTCTACACCATCGTTGATATTAGAGTTCAACAAACATTTAACTAGTGGATCAGGATGACCACGTATACGTTCCAGTTTTTTTTTTACAAATAGTTCGGTTCGTCCGTATGGGTGTAATCTTAGTTTCGGAATATAAGGTTTTATTGAAGATTTACCACAGCAGAATCTTAAAATTTTTCTTTTAAAAATCTGGAGCTCTTCGACCACAGTGGGCGATATTGTAAACCAAGTACAAAACCCATACGTTACTCGTATTATTGGTTTTATTAAAGTCATGTACATTAGCAACTTGGTATTCTGCGACACTTTTTTATAGTTGAGCAGTGGCTTAAGCATTGCTGTGACCATTTTTGCTTTATTTATGTACTACTTTTCGGGGACGATATCTAAAAACTGATATCTGGTATCAGTTGTGGTGAGAGTAGTTTTGTACAGAAAATTTTCTATAATGCCTGTGTTAAGAATTATATAATTTTATATTTGAATTGTAACGACCCTGGCGGCAGTGTGTAGCTCATGAAATGTCAAATACGACAAGCCTAAGTAAACTGTTAGATTGAAAGAAGTGACGGCATTTTCATTTATTATTTCCGATTTTCATTCTTTGTGCTGAAGCCCACGCTGCCGCCACGAGTCTGCCAAAAATAGTAAGCATATACATTATATTTATGAATTAATCTTTTGTAAATAGTAGAGTTGTCGAGGCAGGTTAATCTTACAGTCTCCCCGGGGTTTCAGGCAGTCCAGCCAGGACACCTTTGCTCCACCGCGCACATCTGGCTGCTCACTCACTAAGAGCTTTAGACCTTTAAGTCTGATTTCCGGAAGGTCTAACTGACCACAAAGCAAGAAGTGGACAAATCACTATATCTTAAGCCCGACCTTTGTAGACTTTTATTTAGTGTTGACTTAAGACTTATTCATTTAGTGTTGGTGCTTTCCCTTATTTCGATTCCTATCAAATTTGAAGTATCTTCATGCTTTGAATGCAAGTAAATAAGCAAATATCATAGAAAGTAAAGTTTACAGTCATTCGTTTGAGTATATACTTTAATAGACTCCGAGTACTCTCTGAAGTAAATACTCGTACATAGCGCCGACAAATGTTCTTGCGTCTTATGTGAATCTTTTCATTTTCAGACAAAAAAGCCTGACCAGGGTTTTGTTCATGCAGACTAGGAGAAATTGGCGCCATGGCATGACATATTGAGGCGCGTTAAAATTAACGGAACTTTGAAGTTTGCTAATAAGAAAGGCGCCAACGACCATACTACGCTGAAAGTATCGGTTCTCGTCCGATCACCGAAATCAAGCAGCGTCGGGCGCGGTTAGTACTTAGATGGGCGACCGCTTGGGAACACCGCGTGTTGTTGGCAACAGCTTTCCTTTTTCCATATTTTAGTAGGAATCGTCTTCAGTTGTTCTGCGAGCATGTGTTGCGTATAAAACTGTATCGTACGCTCTGTACTCTGTATCAGAGTGTATTTTAATGTTCGCTCATGTTCAGGTTATTCACATAAGTATCTTATCCATATTCATTTTTATTCCTCTTTGTACCCTCTTTGTCTTATCATGCAATGCAACATGCAATTATCATGCACAAAAAAAAGAGTATTGTCAGGCTTAGTTGGACAGTAGAAATAAACGATTGAGTTTTTAACCCCTTTTTCCAATCACAGAAAAGCTATTGTTTTTATTTCGTGTGTGTGTGAGTGTATAGGTTTCTTTTGGAGCAGCTTCCAGGATCATCCCTTGGAGGATTGAACAAAAACATTAGATTTAATTCGATTATATTTCTCTAATTATTTTCAGTTGACCTTTGATTTATGCAATAGGCCTATGTCATGAGTACTAGTGAGATGTCGTCTCACGGCATAGAATGCCTATGTTCCAAATACGGTGGAAAGACTATACTACGGTGAAACTCACTTCGTGCAACGCCAATGCAGTCAATGTTGAGAATAATACGATAATGAGATGCTCCATGAAGAAGGCAACAAGGCCAATCTACTAGCTCCACACTTTGCAGTTCGTAGCAAGAGTACTTAAAGGTCTTACTGTATAAAATACCGTTGGTTCAGATGAATATCACCCCTTCTTCCGAAGAGGTGGGGTATTTTCAAAAACGTCATACTAACAAAGAAGGATTCTTTTTGTACTAGTGAAGTACCCTCCCCTCATTTTTCAGGATCAAAATTTTGCTTCTGCTTTTCATTTCACAATCAAAATTTCTCTCCTGTCCTAACACCTATAAATATGTATAAACGTCAAATTGTGTGTCAAACTAGATTTCTATTTTCGTGCAATCGACTGTGTTTGCGCAATTTATTATTCTGTGTGTTCAAATTGATTCACAAGCATATTTAAAAAAAAAAATTTCAGAAAAGTTTTTAGTGTTCCATTGGAATCAAAACCGGGGTACACAAAAAAAAGACTTCTGCCTGAACAAAGACCCTGTTCACATACGACTCACGGATTGGATATTTTTTGACGTTTCCGTGTTCAGACTTCTGTCTGAACACTTCCGCGGACTCATTTTAACATATCAGTTGTTAGTAGTGATTGGTTTGGGTGTTTCTATATTTTATTGTTCGTGAATTTGTTAAAAAAATTAAGCAATGAGTTCTGACAGTGATAGTGAAGAAGTAAATATGCATTTATTTGCATATCTAAATGTATTAAATGTTGCAGCTTGTGCATATTTACAAAAAAAAAGTCAAAAACTTTGAAAAAGAAGCGCGAGTGGGTAAAGAAGTGGATGTTGTGAAACGTATTGTAACATTGCTTCGTTCTTTGCCATTGTTTTCACCACAGCAAGTACATTGGTGAGAGCAGCGGCAAAAGGCCAGGCAAGTGCTGTGGGAAAAAATAATTGTTCCTTCTTTCTCTTTGCTGTTGATCGTGAACCCGAACAGACGTCTTCCAAGCTGAGCTGAAGTAATTTAGATATTTGTATAATAAAAAGGATATTTTGCATAATAAAAAATATTTTATAACGTGGTACAAATTTCGTGTTCTTTAACAACTAAAATCAGCCGTATCGTATCAAAACATTAACTGGTCCTTCGCATCCGGATTAAGTACATTGATTCGTTCATTGGGACAATTTAATTGTGCGAACAGTGTGTGGTAAGGCAATTGAGAAAGACACGTTATATCAATTTGATATTAAAAGCGCCAGAGAAGTGCATATGGTAGCAAAATTCGGTGTATACTACGGTGGGAACATTTTATATTTTGTTGAGAATCATTATTCTGAATTATTGACTCATAATAATTTTTATTTTTTCGTGTAACTTGCATGCGCTCAATCAGATTGTGGATGGTCTTTAGAATTTGCATATTTTGTCAGTTTTGTTTTCGGTTTAAACATGAATACGATTAAAGCAAAGCGAGGTCATGCTAAGGGCAGTTTAACACGTGCAGAGACATTTGCCGCATCGATAGATGAAAATACTCCGCTCTCATTAATTGAAATTCGGTTCGCAAAATTAAACGAAGCGTGGTCAGAGTTTGTCACCCTTAATAAACAACTTTGCGATTTTTGTGAAAACCCTGATTTTGTTGACCGAGAGTCAGAGTTTGGGGAATACGAAAACAAATTTTTCTTTACACACTCCAACTTTACAAATGAAATACAAAAAAGAAAGTCACCTGATCCACATAATTCTCAAAACTCGCTGGTGGAAAAATTAGTTAATCAGCAAACCTCGTTTCTACAAACCCTCAATTCGTCGACCTCCTCAACCTCAACGCCAAAAATTGTTATCGCTCCATTTTCCGGTGACTACAAAGATTGGCCTGAATTTGAGGACCTTTTCACGGGATCGGTTGATTCCAACAAATCGCTTACCAGGTCGCAAAAACTTCAATATTTGAAATCGTTTTTACGCGGAGATGCCGCCAATGTGGTCAAACATATCACCGTTTCCGATGATAATTACATGGAATCTTGGGACAGGTTAGAGTCGCGCTTTGATAAAACTCACCTGATCATCCAAATAAAATGTAAATGAAGTCGAAAGACATAGATATAAGAATTTAGATTAGCTTAGAGTGCCTGTGTGGGGCCAGTAAGTTAGTATAAGATTGTTAAGTAATTGTAACCTAGCATTTAAGCATTTTTTGTTAGTATGTAAGAGTTAGTGATTAAGTAAATAAAATGCATTCAAAACTGAAACTCGTTTGTTCGGTCGTTTCTCGCGCTACCTACAACTTCGGGAAATGTTCAAATGCTTCGGAAAATCACCGACGGAGCTGATGAGATTCTTCGAGGACTCAATGCGTTGAATATAAACAGTCGCGATCCATGGCTCATACACCTTTTACTTCAAAAGGTTGATCAGGATACAAAAGAAGCATGGGTAAAAGAAGTAGGGTCGCGTGAAAGTCCAACAATATATGAACTCCTTGACTTTTTAGAGTTCCGCTGCAATTGTTTAGAATCGTGTAGTTCACTCTCTCGAAATTCGCAAGCTCGAAGCAAAGTGCAACATCGTGCTAACATCGCAGAATCAACGCAAGGATGTCCAAAGTGTCAGGAAAATCATACTTTAGCTCACTGTAAAAATTTTGCCGGTCTTGATATTGATTCTCGTCGCCAGTTCGTAAAACAACATTCATTATGTTTTAATTGTTTGCACCAAAGACACAACGCGAATAAATGTCGGTCAAACTTTCGGTGTAGATTGTGCAACGCTCGACCCCATTCCATGGTACATTCAACACAACCCTCAGCAAATGAACCTTCAACGTCAAACAATACTCCATCAATTACCAACTTCTCGTCTAATCCTCCAATCCTTTCGCATCACTCACTTGAATCTTCCCGTCACATTCAAACGTTGCTTCCAACAGCAACCGTTCAGGTTCAAGATAAGCGAGGGTCCTTTCAAAATCTGCGGTTATTATTTGACACAGGATCTCAGGTTTCGTTTATAACTGAACGCGCTATTCAACGCCTAGGTCTGAAACGAAAACCATCGCGGATTCCCATCACTGCAATAGCTTCAACTCCTGCAGGGGTAGCTAATGGTATGGTTACACTTAAACTACACTCTTTATACAATGTTGAGTTTATTGACATTGATTGTCATGTCATTCCAAAGCTCACTTCATTGCTGCTTTCGTCTTCAATCACCAGTCTTAAGACCGATAAGATAATGTCAATACAACTAGCTGATCCCCACTTCAATGAACCTGGCCATATTGATATTTTGGTGGGCTCAGACAAGGTGTTTAGCGCAATAACAGGTCCTATGCAACCAGCCCAAAACGGGATTCCTGAAACTATTCCAACCATTTTTGGACTTGTTATAGCTGGCCGCTTTTCACCGGATGCTCACAACCGTGACCGAGGGCTCAAATCTTTTTGCACCCAGTTAGACTACGCACAAGACTTCGACCTCGAACGATTTTGGTCCTTGGAGGAAGTATCTAATCGACCCATCTTGTCTCTCGAAGAGAAACAAGCTGAAGACCATTTTATCAACACACACACTCGTCATTCTGATGGTCGGTTTATGGTTGAACTGCCTTTCAAACAGAATGAAAAACTCAACTTCGGAAATTCATTCATTGTCGCGTTTAATCGAATGCAATCTATCGAATGGCGATTCGCCTTAAAGCCTGAGTTCAAAACTCAATACTCTCAATTCATTAAAGAGTATTTATCGTTAGGTCACATGGAAGAAATACCTCCACATGATGTTCCGAATGCGCAATGCTATTATCTACTTCACCATGCCGTTTTCAAGGCTAATAGTAGTACAACAAAAATAAGAGTGGTATTTGATGCATCGGCCAAAAGCAATACCACAAAATCTTTAAATGACTGTCTTCTCGTCGGCCCTACAATTCAACGTGACATATTTTCGATATGTTTGCGATTTCGTCGACACGTATATACCATTTCGGGGGACATCGAGAAGATGTACAGGCAGATTTGGGTTTCTCCAAAGCACACGGATTATCAAAGGATAGTTTGGAGAGAAGGTCCGACAGATCCTCTGAAACATTATCGACTTTTGACGGTCACCTACGGAACCGCGTCAGCACCATTTTTAGCAGTTCGTGCATTAAAGCAAATAGCTCTCGACTCCATCGAAACTCATCCCGTAGGATCATCAGTTGTCCTCAATGATTTCTACGTCGACGACGTAATAACTGGAGCAGACACAATCGACGAGGTCAGTACACTTAGAACGGAATTGGTGGATTTGCTGAAATCTGCTGGTTTTCATTTGAGAAAATGGACTACCAATTGCTGGCCCCTGCTATTGTCGTTACCAGAGGCACAACGAGAAATTTCCCCAATTGAGTTCGAGGAATCCAATGTAGTCAAAGTCCTTGGCCTACTATGGTGCCCATCGAAAGATTGCTTCTCATTCAGTGTTCGTTTAGATCCACCTGGTGTTATCACTAAACGTCGAATTCTATCCGAAGCATCACGGATATTTGACCCTATCGGCTTTTTGGCACCTGTAGTAGTATCGGTCAAAATCATTCTACAAGATCTGTGGAAGGAAAAACTGAATTGGAACGAACAACTCCCTGAGGACCTCGCATATCGTTGGAGCTCAATTCATCAGGAACTTCCCTGCCTCGAATCCCTTCGCATTCCCAGACTAATGTGGTCCAACAAAAAGTGCTGGGAGTTTTTTTGCATTTTGCGATGCACCGTAACATTGGTAGCAGCCAAAAGTAAAGTTGCTCCAATTAAAATTCTATCCCTTCCTCGTTTGGAACTCTGTGGAGCTCTACTACTAACCCGTCTAGTAAACAAAATCAAGGTTTCTTTGCAGATAAATGATGTACAAATTTACGCCTGGACAGACTCATCCATCGTACTCCACTGGCTGGCAGCACCTCCAAAAAAGTGGTCAGTTTTTGTTGGCAACAGGACATCGGAAATACTTTCATCGCTACCGCGTAAGTTGTGGAACCATGTGCGATCACCCAGTAATCCAGCCGATGTTGCTTCTCGCGGTATTGCTCCATCACAATTACCATCACATGAAATATGGTGGAGGGGACCCCACTGGCTTGGGCTTGAGAGGGTTCAATGGCCTGCTTCAAATTTTATTGCTGAAAACATCTCTGAGGAACAATTGGAAGAGAGATGCACAACTAAGCCGAACGTATTTTTTTCTAACATTGAATATATTAGCATATTAGACACGCTTCTGTACAATGTCCCTAGTTAGTCTAGGTGTGTTCGAATCGTTGCTTATATCCATCGTTTTATAGCAAAATGTCGTGGGTCGGTATATTGTACTCGAAGTTTACAAGCATTGACTACGCAAGAACTTTCGAATTCAAAGACTATGCTTATTAAAACAGCCCAATGTTCGTTGTTTGCCACTGAAATCGAGTGTCTCCAAAAAGGAAAAAATTTTCCTAAAAGAAATAAACTTATGTCTTTAAGTCCATTTCTTGATGCTTTCGGTGTGCTTCGCGTCGGTGGTCGGTTACAAGAATCCGAATTGACTTATAACGAAAAACATCCCATCATTTTGTGCAAATCACATCCAATATCTAATCTCATAGCCCTATACACCCACAAATATCATCTACATGCTGGTGTGACACTAACGTTTTCGCTTATAAAACAAAACTTTTATATTCTCGGTTCGCGAAATCTTATCCGCAAGATAGTACACGATTGTGTGGTGTGCTTTCGGCAACGTATGGCAACCACCACGCAGTTAATGGGCAACTTGCCAACCGAACGAATTAGATTTTCGGGACCCTTTAGTAAGGTCGGTTGCAACTATGCCGGCCCTATAATATTGAGACTATGTCGCGGTAAAAATCCGAAATTCGTTAAAGCATACATAGCCCTGTTTGTCTGTTTTGTGACGAAAGGCATCCACCTGGAACTGGTCGGTGATTTATCATCGGACGCCTTTTTGTTAGCTCTCGACCGTTTTGTGTCGCGTCGAGGAAAACCACAAGAAATTTGGAGCGACAACGGCACCAACTTCCATGGTGCAAAACGCATGCTTGGCGAAATGTTCAATCTCCTGCGTAGTCAGCAGCACAATAATATGGTTTCGGATCATCTTTCAAAGGATAACATAATTTGGAAATTTATACCCACTTCCGCACCTCACTTCGGAGGCCTGTGGGAGGCGGGTGTAAAGTCCGTTAAGATGCACCTGAAACGCGTCATTGGGGACAATAAGCTGACGTACGAGGAGATGTACACTCTTCTTGCAAAAATTGAAGGACTGTTAAATTCGCGCCCAATGTGGCAAACTACAGATGAGGAGCCATGCGCCTTAACTCCATCCCATTTTATGATTGGTGAACCGTACATTTCAGTTCCTCAACCAGATATTATAAACTCAAATTTTTCAATTAAAACTAATTGGTATGCGTTACAGATACTTCTTCAAGGCTTCTGGAAACGATGGCATCAGGAGTACTTAACATCCCTCCAGCATCGACCTAAGTGGCAGAACTCTCAACCCAATCTGAAGGTGGACAACGTAGTCCTCATCAAGGAACCAAACTTACCACCGGCTAAATGGATTCTTGGACGAATCGCAGAAATACATCCCGGGAGAGACTGTAACGTCAGAGTTGTCACCATCCGTACCAAATTTGGCAACTACGTGCGACCCATTACCAAAATTGCACCACTTCCAATTGCTGAAAGACCGGAGCCTTTCAGGGGGGGCTGAATGTTGTGAAACGTATTGTAACATTGCTTCGTTCTTTGCCATTGTTTTCACCACAGCAAGTACATTGGTGAGAGCAGCGGCAAAAGGCCAGGCAAGTGCTGTGGGAAAAAATAATTTTTCCTTCTTTCTCTTTGCTTTTGATCGTGAAACCGAACAAACGTCTTCCAAGCTGAGCTGAAGTAATTTAGATATTTGTATAATAAAAAGGATATTTTGCATAATAAAAAATATTTTATAATGTGGTACAAATTTCGTGTTCTTTAACAACTAAAATCAGACTTGTCCTATCAAAACAGTGGAAGTTAAGAGGGCGTCCAAACGTTCTTTCCATTTGCTCTAACAGGAGCTGCGATTAGAAGATATTCATTCGTTTAGGAGATATTTACGAATGAACGAAGATTGTTTCAATGAATTATTGGAATACATAATTCAGCTTTTGAAACAGGATACCTATATGAGACCAGCTATTAGTCCAGCGGGGGCATTATCATGCGTGCCGAGATTTTTGTCTTTTGGAGAATCGTACAGAAGTATGGAATTCCAAACAAGAATTTCGCTGGCATATCTTTCCGAGAGAGTCTGCGAGTTATACAGTTCCGGACATTGCTCATAAAGAGTTATAAGCTCCTGTGTTTGCTCCTTGTTGCAATTCATTTTATATATGAAAATGAAAGCAAAAGTACAAACAAATAAAATGTATTAAAAAGATAAATAAAATAACCAAATACAAACCTAATACGCAACAAGTTTTCTTTCACACACAATATCTTTCCACCCTTATGTCGAGTGACACTGATTGACATTTCCAAATGTCAAAAAGAATCCAAGAATTTCAAAAATTCTGAAAATCTGGATTCACGATTCAACGAAAACGCCGTTAGACAGATAAATCATTTCCCCTCCAGCAAGAAGGGGAGAATTCCTCCTGGCTCGATTTCTTGCTCGCCCAAGCTGTCAAAAAATTAAGACATCTGATTTGAAATTGAAAGATTTAAGCATTTCGATTTTTTTTCTGAATAAATTCAAAGTGCATTAGGTAGCGTTTATAAAAAAAAATGTAATCCTTATAATTTGCTATTTTTAAATTCAAGTGCTATTTGCAAACCTTCAATGTTTTTTTTTCCAAAATATCCTGGTTGGGATAATAGGTTTGTTCCAGGACTGCAAGTTTGTATAAATTTATACAAAACCCTATCCCCGCAAGAGAAAATTTTTAAAAGAAAACGCATTTAAGAATGTAATTCATTGCCCCAGCCCGCCAATTCTTACAAATTTCAACAAGAGATTTTTTTTGGGTAGGTATTGTAAAAATAAAAAACGTCGAATCAATTAAATTTGAAAAAAACTGTCAAATCTTTAAATTTATGTGAATTCAGTTTTATGCAAATTAACTCAAAAGATGACTTGGACATGGACAAAGAAGGGAAAAAAGAGCTTCACAGTGAAGCGAATTGTTCGCCTAATACAATAGAACTCATTAACGCATATTAAATCAATAAAATAATAATACTAACCAATCTAAGTCTTCCTCCCGCTTTGCAATTTCATTTTTGTTTTGTTTTTACTTGTTACTCCTGACGTTTGAAACACTTTTTACTGAAAATATGTTGCCGAGAGATGTTGGGTTTTGAGAATTAAATCAAAATTAAGCAAAAAATTCTCTTTTACAAATTGATACAAAAATCTCGAGGGAACAGACTTTATATATTTGTCATGGGTTACATCGTGTGTACTCGTAGAATTAAATTTTTTGATAAAACTGATATCAACTAGAGACGACAAGTATAAAATAAAGATATTTCATTTCTAAAAACACCCGTGAAACTCTTATCTCTGACAAAAAATCAATTTGATTTCAAAGCATGCTGCACGCTGTTCAGTTTTTTCACTTTCAGTGAAGTTGAGTTCATCGGGCTTTACGAATTCCACGCAAGCGCCACAAATCAAAGAAAGCACACAACTGAATGCATAGATAAACTAAACTAGATGTCAAACTCTACTAATACGTTTGCAAACCCTTAACTTTCGCACAGACACACTGTAAGTGAATTCCAACACTTTTGCATCTCTATAACTTTGTCAAAATTTGCTAGAATGAGAGCAATTTACAAGTAAAATTGCTAGAATGAGAGCTATTTGCACGAGTGTGTGTAATGTCGATAACGTTTTTTTAGTTAAAATGAGCGTGGTTTGTATAAAAAAGGAGGGAAATTGCCATTGAGCACAATTCACACGTATTCACAGACGTATTCACGTATTCACACGGTTAGGGGCGATCAGTAGATAACCGGTTTTTGTTTTCCAATATCTGGAAAGTTTGATATCTAGGTATAGTTAGTCTATGCACACAACTGAATGCATAGATAATCTAACCTAGATGTCAAACTCTACTAATTCTTTTGCAAACCCTTAACTTTTGCACAGACACACAGTAAGTGAATTAAAGAACTTTTACATCTCAATAGCTTTGTCAAAATTTGCTACAATGAAAGCGATTTGCACGAGTGTGTGTAATGTGGATGACATTTTGTCGTTAAAATGGGCGTGGTTTGTATAAATAAGGAGGGAAATTGCCATTGATCACAATTCACACGTATTCACTGACAGAGTCACAGTTAGGGGCGATCAGTAGAAAACCAGTTTTGATTTTCCAATATCTGGAAAGTTTGCATTTTAGATTAGTTCATCTATGACATGGAATAGGAGAAAATCATCTAGAAAAAGCCACTCATGTGACAGGCTCATGCGCAACAGCCTAAATGGTAAAAAGAAACAGAAACACTAAACCAAAAGCAAAACACACACTTGCATTTTTGTTACATTGCATATTATAATATGATACGTTCATATGTATGTAATATACCTACATATATTAGAATAGTGCGAATATGATACTAAGTATCATCGTCAAACATGATTTTGTTGCAATCAAGGAATTTCGAAAATACCCTCCCATATGCATATATATATATTTTAGCATATGCATATGTACATAGTTCCTAGGTAAATGACACGTTACTGGTTTCTGGTTTTATCGTCTTATCCCGACTGTACATCAGGAACATATTTAAGTTATGTTAGAAAATGGAAGTTAGAAAATTGCATGATCGTATCCGACAGGTAGACGAGTTCGACGAATACTCATATATGTAGATCATACAAACCAAAACATGAGAAGAGATAGTTGGTTACGTCCAAACGTCTGCTGCAAATTAAGGACAAGAACAAGGAAACAAAGGTGGAAAATTTAAAGGGGTAGTTTTGCTCTCCTTTCGGTTGACAAAAAGAAATCAAAAAGGGAAGAGCAGATCATTATTCAGTTGTGCGTTATAGTTGATTGGCGTTGTAGTTCGTGTAACCTGAAAGTGATGTTAATAAATAATCAGATTTAAAAAAGTAGAAGTTGCTTGAACAAAATATTAATGAAATTACACCAAGTTAATGTATTTGATTTGTTGTTAAACTTCGTGTTTGTTGTCCCGGGACTACTGTATAGTTCTTAAATTTCATCTAAACATTCAGTTCAGTAAGATGCTCTTCAAACTTCAAAACAAACCGGATAACATTGGCTGCATATAAACAGGCAATAAAACGGAGCACGTAAGACCAACTTCTCGTCCTTCGCCGTATTTGGAAAAGAAAATGCGCGAGATGACGGTTTAGCCAACAAATAAGCTCCAAAATCTCCAGAATATTCGTGACCGATGTCTGTTAAAGTCAGTTGCCAACAACACGCGGTGTTCCCAAGCGATCCACCATTTTCAGCATAATATGATAGTTGGCGTCGTTCTTATTAGCAAACTTCAATGTTCCCTTCATTTTAGTGCGCTTCGGAATAAAATTATGGTGAGTCGCGATAAGACAACCGCTGCATATCGGGTGTAGGATGATTTTTCCTAAAAAGGAACTGAAAGGACTCGATTTGCATTTGGCTTCAACATAGGAAAGGATCTCGGATTTAAAAGTTGGGAAAGGTAATACTTTTCCTCTACACCATCGTTGATATTAGAGTTCAACAAACATTTAACTAGTGGATCAGGATGACCACGTATACGCTCCAGTTTTTTTTTTACAAATAGTTCGGTTCGTCCGTATGGGTGTAATCTTAGTTTCGGAATATAAGGTTTTATTGAAGATTTACCACAGCAGAATCTTAAAATTTTTCTTTTAAAAATCTGGAGCTCTTCGACCACAGTGGGCGATATTGTAAACCAAGTACAAAACCCATACGTTACTCGTATTATTGGTTTTATTAAAGTCATGTACATTAGCAACTTGGTATTCTGCGACACTTTTTTATAGTTGAGCAGTGGCTTAAGCATTGCTGTGACCATTTTTGCTTTATTTATGTACTACTTTTCGGGGACGATATCTAAAAACTGATATCTGGTATCAGTTGTGGTGAGAGTAGTTTTGTACAGAAAATTTTCTATAATGCCTGTGTTAAGAATTATATAATTTTATATTTGAATTGTAACGACCCTGGCGGCAGTGTGTAGCTCATGAAATGTCAAATACGACAAGCCTAAGTAAACTGTTAGATTGAAAGAAGTGACGGCATTTTCATTTATTATTTCCGATTTTCATTCTTTGTGCTGAAGCCCACGCTGCCGCCACGAGTCTGCCAAAAATAGTAAGCATATACATTATATTTATGAATTAATCTTTTGTAAATAGTAGAGTTGTCGAGGCAGGTTAATCTTACAGTTTCCCCGGGGTTTCAGGCAGTCCAGCCAGGACACCTTTGCTCCACCGCGCACATCTGGCTACTCACTCACTAAGAGCTTTAGACCTTTAAGTCTGATTTCCGGAAGGTCTAACTGACCACAAAGCAAGAAGTGGACAAATCACTATATCTTAAGCCCGACCTTTGTAGACTTTTATTTAGTGTTGACTTAAGACTTATTCATTTAGTGTTGGTGCTTTCCCTTACTTCGATTCCTATCAAATTTGAAGTATCTTCATGCTTTGAATGCAAGTAAATAAGCAAATATCATAGAAAGTAAAGTGTACAGTCATTCGTTTGAGTATATACTTTAATAGACTCCGAGTACTCTCTGAAGTAAATACTCGTACATAGCGCCGACAAATGTTCTTGCGTCTTATGTGAATCTTTTCATTTTCAGACAAAAAAGCCTGACCAGGGTTTTGTTCATGCAGACTAGGAGAAATTGGCGCCATGGCATGACATATTGAGGCGCGTTAAAATTAACGGAACTTTGAAGTTTGCTAATAAGAAAGGCGCCAACGACCATACTACGCTGAAAGTATCGGTTCTCGTCCGATCACCGAAATCAAGCAGCGTCGGGCGCGGTTAGTACTTAGATGGGGGACCGCTTGGGAACACCGCGTGTTGTTGGCAACAGCTTTCCTTTTTCCATATTTTAGTAGCAATCGTCTTCAGTTGTTCTGCGAGCATGTGTTGCGTATAAAACTGTATCGTACGCTCTGTACTCTGTATCAGAGTGTATTTTAATGTTCGCTCATGTTCAGGTTATTCACATAAGTATCTTATCCATATTCATTTTTATTCCTCTTTGTACCCTCTTTGTCTTATCATGCAATGCAACATGCAATTATCATGCACAAAAAAAAGAGTATTGTCAGGCTTAGTTGGACAGTAGAAATAAACGATTGAGTTTTTAACCCCTTTTTCCAATCACAGAAAAGCTATTGTTTTTATTTCGTGTGTGTGTGAGTGTATAGGTTTCTTTTGGAGCAGCTTCCAGGATCATCCCTTGGAGGATTGAACAAAAACATTAGATTTAATTCGATTATATTTCTCTAATTATTTTCAGTTGACCTTTGATTTATGCAATAGGCCTATGTCATGAGTACTAGTGAGATGTCGTCTCACGGCATAGAATGCCTATGTTCCAAATACGGTGGAAAGACTATACTACGGTGAAACTCACTTCGTGCAACGCCAATGCAGTCAATGTTGAGAATAATACGATGATGAGATGCTCCATGAAGAAGGCAACAAGGCCAATCTACTAGCTCCACACTTTGCAGTTCGTAGCAAGAGTACTTAAAGGTCTTACTGTATAAAATACCGTTGGTTCAGATGAATATCACCCCTTCTTCCGAAGAGGTGGGGTATTTTCAAAAGCGTCATACTAACAAAGAAGGATTCTTTTTGTACTAGTGAAGTACCCTCCCCTCATTTTTCAGGATCAAAATTTTGCTTCTGCTTTTCATTTCACAATCAAAATTTCTCTCCTGTCCTAACACCTATAAATATGTATAAACGTCAAATTGTGTGTCAAACTAGATTTCTATTTTCCTGCAATCGACTGTGTTTGCGCAATTTATTATTCTGAGTGTTCAAATTGATTCACAAGCATATTTAAAAAAAAACATTTCAGAAAAGTTTTTAGTGTTCCATTGGAATCAAAACCGGGGTACACAAAAAAAAGACTTCTGCCTGAGCAAAGACCCTGTTCACATACGACTCACGGATTGGATTTTTTTTGACGTTTCCGTGTTCAGACTTCTGTCTGAACACTTCCGCGGACTCATTAGCTCATATGAATAAAAAGTAGTAAACGCAAAAATTTGTAGCATCTACTGAAAAGTAAACTCTGCCCCAAAACTCTTCATTTGGTATGAATAAAAAAAAATTTCGAACATGAAGTAGGTACTACTTTCGAAATTGGCAAATGTAGCATATGCTACAATTTAACATCTGTCAAAATGAATTGTTGTGGTTGCCTTTGAGTTTTTGATTTTGTTTGTTACTTATAAATAAAAAGATGGATATAATTGTATCGCAAGAGTCTGACATGGAAACGCAATATTTTGGTTTGGTTAAGAAGAATACTTTTAGTTTAGTAATTTAAATGAAATTTCAAATAAGGCACTTGATGAAAACGTTTTTTTTACGAGGATTACCCTCAATCTAACCTGACAAAAACGCAGCAATTGCATCACGGCGCTGAATACCTCTTGATTTTTCGTTATTATTGCCTGTGTTTTCCCGTAAAGGCATGTTAACTACTTCTATTTCATGCTCAAAATATTCAAAATCTTCATCATGCAAAGTTTTTGCGATATTAAGTAAATCAAAGCAAGCCAAAATCATTGATGGCACTCGGCTTGTTGTCATTCGTATTTTAGACTGCAATATGGGAAACCTGTTTTTCACCTGGCTGAATACACATTCAACTGCAACACGCTCCTTAGCATGAATTTTGTTGAACAAAAGTTGGGCCGGTGTTGCTGTTTCGCGATATGGCGTAATTAGCCATGGTGCGATTCCGTAATCATCATCAGCCAAAAGTAAAGTACCGGTAGCATTCTCGTACATACTTTGCATTACGTTTGTGTTACGCCAGATTCGCGCATCATGAATCGAACCAGGCCAAGAACAATCAACACTTGTAAACATATACTTCCATCGCAGGTCGCCTGTACATTAAACGACTTCAATCCTTTGCGGTTAACGAATTCATTGCCGTGTTCATGAGGACGAATTATTAAAATATGTGTACAGTCGACCGCTCCTATTGCATTTGGAATTAAGTTATTGATCAGCCATACATTTTTGGCTTCATTCATTTCATTCTCACTGGAGGGAAAACGAATCCATTCGCCAGCTCTAGCAACAATTTTTTGGCATACAAACCAAATGATTTTGTTGGCTGTAGTTTGATGTATCCCGATATCCTCTCCCACGCCAACCTGAAGGAATTTGAAACCAAATTAATTACTATCATGTCATGAAAAATACACAGATTTTTTTACCTGGAAACCTGGATCACCAACATACCGCAAAAACGTTCACATTTTCTGCGAATACGTAAGCGCGCTACCTCTTGTTTCCCCACTGTCCGGGCCTAAAAAATGTTGTGCCAACCAATCGACGTTTTCTTCCGTAAATCTATACATCGCTTTAAAATTATCGATGTTAGCGTCACGTCTTCATTTATATGATTTATGTTGCCGTTCAGTAATATTCATAAACATAGCCATGATCACGCAAACCATTTCAATTCCTAAAACCTCAAACTGATTCTACCAATGTTTACGCAAATAAGACATTTTTCTTGTAGTAAACTTGTTTGTAGTCTGCTTTTCACTTTACTACATCAAAAGTGTAGTACATGCTACTTTTATTCATACGAAGTGGCTCTAAGCTAGCATGTTCGAAAACAATTGACAACTGTAGTGTAGTAAAGACGTCTTTATTCATACCAACATACTACAAATGTAGTATTTACTACAAAAATTGTAGTAAACTTAGCTTTACTACTTTTTATTCATATGAGCTATTTTAACATATCAGTTGTTAGTAGTGATTGGTTTTGGTGTTTCTATATTTTATTGTTCGTGAATTTGTTTAAAAAATTAAGCAATGAGTTCTGACAGTGATAGTGAAGAAGTAAATATGCATTTATTTGCATATCTAAATGTATTAAAAGTTGCAGCATGTGCATATTTACAAAAAAAAGTCACAAACTTTGAAAAAGAAGCGCGAGTGGGTAAAGAAGTGGATGTTGTGAAACGTATTGTAACATTGCTTCGTTCTTTGCCATTGTTTTCACCACAGCAAGTACATTGGTGAGAGCAGCGGCAAAAGGCCAGGCAAGTGCTGTGGGAAAAAATAATTGTTCCTTCTTTCTCTTTGCTGTTGATCGTGAACCCGAACAGACGTCTTCCAAGCTGAGCTGAAGTAATTTAGATATTTGTATAATAAAAAGGATATTTTGCATAATAAAGAATATTTTATAACGTGGTACAAATTTCGTGTTCTTTAACAACTAAAATCAGCCGTATCGTATCAAAACATTAACTGGTCCTTCGCATCCGGATGAAGTACATTGATTCTTTCATTGGGACAATTTAATTGTGCGAACAGTGTGTGGTAAGGCAATTGAGAAAGACACGTTATATCAATTTGATATTAAAAGCGCCAGAGAAGTGCATATGGTAGCAAAATTCGGTGTATACTACGGTGGGAACATTTTATATTTTGTTGAGAATCATTATTCTGAATTATTGACTCATAATAATTTTTATTTTTTCGTGTAACTTGCATGCGCTCAATCAGATTGTGGATGGTCTTTAGAATTTGCATATTTTGTCAGTTTTGTTTTCGGTTTAAACATGAATACGATTAAAGCAAAGCGAGGTCATGCTAAGGGCAGTTTAACACGTGCAGAGACATTTGCCGCATCGATAGATGAAAATACTCCGCTCTCATTAATTGAAATTCGGTTCGCAAAATTAAACGAAGCGTGGTCAGAGTTTGTCACCCTTAATAAACAACTTTGCGATTTTTGTGAAAACCCTGATTTTGTTGACCGAGAGTCAGAGTTTGGGGAATACGAAAACAAATTTTTCTTTACACACTCCACCTTTACAAATGAAATACAAAAAAGAAAGTCACCTGATCCACATAATTCTCAAAACTCGCTGGTGGAAAAATTAGTTAATCAGCAAACCTCGTTTCTACAAACCCTCAATTCGTCGACCTCCTCAACCTCAACGTCAGTCAATCTGCCCAAAATTGTTATCGCTCCATTTTCCGGTGACTACAAAGATTGGCCTGAATTTGAGGACCTTTTCACGGGATCGGTTGATTCCAACAAATCGCTTACCAGGTCGCAAAAACTTCAATATTTGAAATCGTTTTTACGCGGAGATGCCGCCAATGTGGTCAAACATATCACCGTTTCCGATGATAATTACATGGAATCTTGGGACAGGTTAGAGTCGCGCTTTGATAAAACTCACCTGATCATCCAAATAAAATGTAAATGAAGTCGAAAGACATAGATATAAGAATTTAGATTAGCTTAGAGTGCCTGTGTGGGGCCAGTAAGTTAGTATAAGATTGTTAAGTAATTGTAACCTAGCATTTAAGCATTTTTTGTTAGTATGTAAGAGTTAGTGATTAAGTAAATAAAATGCATTCAAAACTGAAACTCGTTTGTTCGGTCGTTTCTCGCGCTACCTACAACTTCGGGAAATGTTCAAATGCTTCGGAAAATCACCGACGGAGCTGATGAGATTCTTCGAGGACTCAATGCGTTGAATATAAACAGTCGCGATCCATGGCTCATACACCTTTTACTTCAAAAGGTTGATCAGGATACAAAAGAAGCATGGGTAAAAGAAGTAGGGTCGCGTGAAAGTCCAACAATATATGAACTCCTTGACTTTTTAGAGTTCCGCTGCAATTGTTTAGAATCGTGTAGTTCACTCTCTCGAAATTCGCAAGCTCGAAGCAAAGTGCAACATCGTGCTAACATCGCAGAATCAACGCAAGGATGTCCAAAGTGTCAGGAAAATCATACTTTAGCTCACTGTAAAAATTTTGCCGGTCTTGATATTGATTCTCGTCGCCAGTTCGTAAAACAACACGGCGGTGGCCGTGGTGTAGTGGTAGTAGCAAACGCTTCTCACTCGGAGGGTCCAGGTTCGAATCCTGCCCATGGCAAAATCAGTTTTTCATTGTATAATTGGAACTCAGGCAAAAAAATTCTGCGTGTGAAGGCATAACACTGACACGTAGATTTGGCTGTTATAAGAGTTTCAAGCAATGAAAAAAATACTGGGAATTATATCTCGAATCACTCTGAGTGAAGAAAAACTCTCCGTCCTATTCGGACTCCCACCCCTGGAGAGCAAACATAGAAACCAAACACACCTGAGTTTCAAACCACTACAAAAACAATTTTCCTTTCTCCTCCTTCTATCTTTCCGCCCGCGCCCTGGCAACAGTAAAAGGGTATCAACCCCTTAGGCGCGCGTAAATTATAAAAAAAAAAAAAAAATTATGTTTTAATTGTTTGCACCAAAGACACAACGCGAATAAATGTCGGTCAAACTTTCGGTGTAGATTGTGCAACGCTCGACCCCATTCCATGGTACATTCAACACAACCCTCAGCAAATGAACCTTCAACGTCAAACAATACTCCATCAATTACCAACTTCTCGTCTAATCCTCCAATCCTTTCGCATCACTCACTTGAATCTTCCCGTCACATTCAAACGTTGCTTCCAACAGCAACCGTTCAGGTTCAAGATAAGCGAGGGTCCTTTCAAAATCTGCGGTTATTATTTGACACAGGATCTCAGGTTTCGTTTATAACTGAACGCGCTATTCAACGCCTAGGTCTGAAACGAAAACCATCGCGGATTCCCATCACTGCAATAGCTTCAACTCCTGCAGGGGTAGCTAATGGTATGGTTACACTTAAACTACACTCTTTATACAATGTTGAGTTTATTGACATTGATTGTCATGTCATTCCAAAGCTCACTTCATTGCTGCCTTCGTCTTCAATCACCAGTCTTAAGACCGATAAGATAATGTCAATACAACTAGCTGATCCCCACTTCAATGAACCTGGCCATATTGATATTTTGGTGGGCTCAGACAAGGTGTTTAGCGCAATAACAGGTCCTATGCAACCAGCCCAAAACGGGATTCCTGAAACTATTCCAACCATTTTTGGACTTGTTATAGCTGGCCGCTTTTCACCGGATGCTCACAACCGTGACCGAGGGCTCAAATCTTTTTGCACCCAGTTAGACTACGCACAAGACTTCGACCTCGAACGATTTTGGTCCTTGGAGGAAGTATCTAATCGACCCATCTTGTCTCTCGAAGAGAAACAAGCTGAAGACCATTTTATCAACACACACACTCGTCATTCTGATGGTCGGTTTATGGTTGAACTGCCTTTCAAACAGAATGAAAAACTCAACTTCGGAAATTCATTCATTGTCGCGTTTAATCGAATGCAATCTATCGAATGGCGATTCGCCTTAAAGCCTGAGTTCAAAACTCAATACTCTCAATTCATTAAAGAGTATTTATCGTTAGGTCACATGGAAGAAATACCTCCACATGATGTTCCGAATGCGCAATGCTATTATCTACCTCACCATGCCGTTTTCAAGGCTAATAGTAGTACAACAAAAATAAGAGTGGTATTTGATGCATCGGCCAAAAGCAATACCACAAAATCTTTAAATGACTGTCTTCTCGTCGGCCCTACAATTCAACGTGACATATTTTCGATATGTTTGCGATTTTGTCGACACGTATATACCATTTCGGGGGACATCGAGAAGATGTACAGGCAGATTTGGGTTTCTCCAAAGCACACGGATTATCAAAGGATAGTTTGGAGAGAAGGTCCGACAGATCCTCTGAAACATTATCGACTTTTGACGGTCACCTACGGAACCGCGTCAGCACCATTTTTAGCAGTTCGTGCATTAAAGCAAATAGCTCTCGACTCCATCGAAACTCATCCCGTAGGATCATCAGTTGTCCTCAATGATTTCTACGTCGACGACGTAATAACTGGAGCAGACACAATCGACGAGGTCAGTACACTTAGAACGGAATTGGTGGATTTGCTGAAATCTGCTGGTTTTCATTTGAGAAAATGGACTACCAATTGCTGGCCCCTGCTATTGTCGTTACCAGAGGCACAACGAGAAATTTCCCCAATTGAGTTCGAGAAATCCAATGTAGTCAAAGTTCTTGGTCTACTATGGTGCCCATCGAAAGATTGCTTCTCATTCAGTGTTCGTTTAGATCCACCTGGTGTTATCACTAAACGTCGAATTCTATCCGAAGCATCACGGATATTTGACCCTATCGGCTTTTTGGCACCTGTAGTAGTATCGGTCAAAATCATTCTACAAGATCTGTGGAAGGAAAAACTGAATTGGAACGAACAACTCCCTGAGGACCTCGCATATCGTTGGAGCTCAATTCATCAGGAACTTCCCTGCCTCGAATCCCTTCGCATTCCCAGACTAATGTGGTCCAACAAAAAGTGCTGGGAGTTTTTTTGCATTTTGCGATGCATCATTGGACGCGTATGCAGCAGCGGTTTATTGCAGGAGCATCAATTCAGATAATTCAGTATCCGTAACATTGGTAGCAGCCAAAAGTAAAGTTGCTCCAATTAAAATTCTATCCCTTCCTCGTTTGGAACTCTGTGGAGCTCTACTACTAACCCGTCTAGTAAACAAAATCAAGGTTTCTTTGCAGATAAATGATGTACAAATTTACGCCTGGACAGACTCATCCATCGTACTCCACTGGCTGGCAGCACCTCCAAAACAGTGGTCAGTTTTTGTTGGCAACAGGACATCGGAAATACTTTCATCGCTACCGCGTAAGTTGTGGAACCATGTGCGATCACCCAGTAATCCAGCCGATGTTGCTTCTCGCGGTATTGCTCCATCACAATTACCATCACATGAAATATGGTGGAGGGGACCCCACTGGCTTGGGCTTGAGAGGGTTCAATGGCCTGCTTCAAATTTTATTGCTGAAAACATCTCTGAGGAACAATTGGAAGAGAGATGCACAACTAAGCCGAACGTATTTTTTTCTAACATTGAATATATTAGCATATTAGACACGCTTCTGTACAATGTCCCTAGTTAGTCTAGGTGTGTTCGAATCGTTGCTTATATCCATCGTTTTATAGCAAAATGTCGTGGGTCGGTATATTGTACTCGAAGTTTACAAGCATTGACTACTCAAGAACTTTCGAATTCAAAGACTATGCTTATTAAAACAGCCCAATGTTCGTTGTTTGCCACTGAAATCGAGTGTCTCCAAAAAGGAAAAAATTTTCCTAAAAGAAATAAACTTATGTCTTTAAGTCCATTTCTTGATGCTTTCGGTGTGCTTCGCGTCGGTGGTCGGTTACAAGAATCCGAATTGACTTATAACGAAAAACATCCCATCATTTTGTGCAAATCACATCCAATATCTAATCTCATAGCCCTATACACCCACAAATATCATCTACATGCTGGTGTGACACTAACGTTTTCGCTTATAAAACAAAACTTTTATATTCTCGGTTCGCGAAATCTTATCCGCAAGATAGTACACGATTGTGTGGTGTGCTTTCGGCAACGTATGGCAACCACCACGCAGTTAATGGGCAACTTGCCAACCGAACGAATTAGATTTTCGGGACCCTTTAGTAAGGTCGGTTGCGACTATGCCGGCCCTATAATATTGAGACTATGTCGCGGTAAAAATCCGAAATTCGTTAAAGCATACATAGCCCTGTTTGTCTGTTTTGTGACGAAAGGCATCCACCTGGAACTGGTCGGTGATTTATCATCGGACGCCTTTTTGTTAGCTCTCGACCGTTTTGTGTCGCGTCGAGGAAAACCACAAGAAATTTGGAGCGACAACGGCACCAACTTCCATGGTGCAAAACGCATGCTTGGCGAAATGTTCAATCTCCTGCGTAGTCAGCAGCACAATAATATGGTTTCGGATCATCTTTCAAAGGATAACATAATTTGGAAATTTATACCCACTTCCGCACCTCACTTCGGAGGCCTGTGGGAGGCGGGTGTAAAGTCCGTTAAGATGCACCTGAAACGCGTCATTGGGGACAATAAGCTGACGTACGAGGAGATGTACACTCTTCTTGCAAAAATTGAAGGACTGTTAAATTCGCGCCCAATGTGGCAAACTACAGATGAGGAGCCATGCGCCTTAACTCCATCCCATTTTATGATTGGTGAACCGTACATTTCAGTTCCTCAACCAGATATTATAAACTCAAATTTTTCAATTAAAACTAATTGGTATGCGTTACAGATACTTCTTCAAGGCTTCTGGAAACGATGGCATCAGGAGTACTTAACATCCCTCCAGCATCGACCTAAGTGGCAGAACTCTCAACCCAATCTGAAGGTGGACGACGTAGTCCTCATCAAGGAACCAAACTTACCACCGGCTAAATGGATTCTTGGACGAATCGCAGAAATACATCCCGGGAGAGACTGTAACGTCAGAGTTGTCACCATCCGTACCAAATTTGGCAACTACGTGCGACCCATTACCAAAATTGCACCACTTCCAATTGCTGAAAGACCGGAGCTTTTCAGGGGGGCTGAATGTTGTGAAACGTATTGTAACATTGCTTCGTTCTTTGCCATTGTTTTCACCACAGCAAGTACATTGGTGAGAGCAGCGGCAAAAGGCCAGGCAAGTGCTGTGGGAAAAAATAATTTTTCCTTCTTTCTCTTTGCTTTTGATCGTGAAACCGAACAGACGTCTTCCAAGCTGAGCTGAAGTAATTTAGATATTTGTATAATAAAAAGGATATTTTGCATAATAAAAAATATTTTATAATGTGGTACAAATTTCGTGTTCTTTAACAACTAAAATCAGACTTGTCCTATCAAAACAGTGGAAGTTAAGAGGGCGTCCAAACGTTCTTTCCATTTGCTCTAACAGGAGCTGCGATTAGAAGATATTCATTCGTTTAGGAGATATTTACGAATGAACGAAGATTGTTTCAATGAATTATTGGAATACATAATTCAGCTTTTGAAACAGGATACCTATATGAGACCAGCTATTAGTCCAGCGGGGGCATTATCATGCGTGCCGAGATTTTTGTCTTTTGGAGAATCGTACAGAAGTATGGAATTCCAAACAAGAATTTCGCTGGCATATCTTTCCGAGAGAGTCTGCGAGTTATACAGTTCCGGACATTGCTCATAAAGAGTTATAAGCTCCTGTGTTTGCTCCTTGTTGCAATTCATTTTATATATGAAAATGAAAGCAAAAGTACAAACAAATAAAATGTATTAAAAAGATAAATAAAATAACCAAATACAAACCTAATACGCAACAAGTTTTCTTTCACACACAATATCTTTCCACCCTTATGTCGAGTGACACTGATTGACATTTCCAAATGTCAAAAAGAATCCAAGAATTTCAAAAATTCTGAAAATCTGGATTCACGATTCAACGAAAACGCCGTTAGACAGATAAATCATTTCCCCTCCAGCAAGAAGGGGAGAATTCCTCCTGGCTCGATTTCTTGCTCGCCCAAGCTGTCAAAAAATTAAGACATCTGATTTGAAATTGAAAGATTTAAGCATTTCGATTTTTTTTTCTGAATAAATTCAAAGTGCATTAGGTAGCGTTTATAAAAAAAAATGTAATCCTTATAATTTGCTATTTTTAAATTCAAGTGCTATTTGCAAACCTTCAATGTTTTTTTTTCCAAAATATCCTGGTTGGGATAATAGGTTTGTTCCAGGACTGCAAGTTTGTATAAATTTATACAAAACCCTATCCCCGCAAGAGAAAATTTTTAAAAGAAAACGCATTTAAGAATGTAATTCATTGCCCCAGCCCGCCAATTCTTACAAATTTCAACAAGAGATTTTTTTTGGGTAGGTATTGTAAAAATAAAAAACGTCGAATCAATTAAATTTGAAAAAAACTGTCAAATCTTTAAATTTATGTGAATTCAGTTTTATGCAAATTAACTCAAAAGATGACTTGGACATGGACAAAGAAGGGAAAAAAGAGCTTCACAGTGAAGCGAATTGTTCGCCTAATACAATAGAACTCATTAACGCATATTAAATCAATAAAATAATAATACTAACCAATCTAAGTCTTCCTCCCGCTTTGCAATTTCATTTTTGTTTTGTTTTTACTTGTTACTCCTGACGTTTGAAACACTTTTTACTGAAAATATGTTGCCGAGAGATGTTGGGTTTTGAGAATTAAATCAAAATTAAGCAAAAAATTCTCTTTTACAAATTGATACAAAAATCTCGAGGGAACAGACTTTATATATTTGTCATGGGTTACATCGTGTGTACTCGTAGAATTAAATTTTTTGATAAAACTAATATCAACTAGAGACGACAAGTATAAAATAAAGATATTTCATTTCTAAAAACACCCGTGAAACTCTTATCTCTGACAAAAAATCAATTTGATTTCAAAGCATGCTGCACGCTGTTCAGTTTTTTCACTTTCAGTGAAGTTGAGTTCATCGGGCTTTACGAATTCCACGCAAGCGCCACAAATCAAAGAAAGCACACAACTGAATGCATAGATAAACTAAACTAGATGTCAAACTCTACTAATACGTTTGCAAACCCTTAACTTTCGCACAGACACACTGTAAGTGAATTCCAACACTTTTGCATCTCTATAACTTTGTCAAAATTTGCTAGAATGAGAGCAATTTACAAGTAAAATTGCTAGAATGAGAGCTATTTGCACGAGTGTGTGTAATGTCCATAACGTTTTTTTAGTTAAAATGAGCGTGGTTTGTATAAAAAAGGAGGGAAATTGCCATTGAGCACAATTCACACGTATTCACAGACAGAGTCACACGGTTAGGGGCGATCAGTAGATAACCGGTTTTTATTTTCCAATATCTGGAAAGTTTGATATCTAGGTATAGTTAGTCTATGCACACAACTGAATGCATAGATAATCTAACCTAGATGTCAAACTCTACTAATTCTTTTGCAAACCCTTAACTTTTGCACAGACACACAGTAAGTGAATTAAAGAACTTTTACATCTCAATAGCTTTGTCAAAATTTGCTAGAATGAGAGCAATTTACAAGTAAAATTGCTAGAATGAAAGCGATTTGCATGAGTGTGTGTAATGTGGATGACATTTTGTCGTTAAAATGGGCGTGGTTTGTATAAATAAGGAGGGAAATTGCCATTGATCACAATTCACACGTATTCACTGACAGAGTCACAGTTAGGGGCGATCAGTAGAAAACCAGTTTTGATTTTCCAATATCTGGAAAGTTTGCATTTTAGATTAGTTCATCTATGACATGGAATAGGAGAAAATCATCTAGAAAAAGCCACTCATGTGACAGGCTCATGCGCAACAGCCTAAATGGTAAAAAGAAACAGAAACACTAAACCAAAAGCAAAACACACACTTGCATTTTTGTTACATTGCATATTATAATATGATACGTTCATATGTATGTAATATACCTACATATATTAGAATAGTGCGAATATGATACTAAGTATCATCGTCAAACATGATTTTGTTGCAATCAAGGAATTTCGAAAATACCCTCCCATATGCATATATATATATTTTAGCATATGCATATGTACATAGTTCCTAGGTAAATGACACGTTACTGGTTTCTGGTTTTATCGTCTTATCCCGACTGTACATCAGGAACATATTTATGTTATGTTAGAAAATGGAAGTTAGAAAATTGCATGATCGTATCCGACAGGTAGACGAGTTCGACGAATACTCATATATGTAGATCATACAAACCAAAACATGAGAAGAGATAGTTGGTTACGTCCAAACGTCTGCTCCAAATTAAGGACAAGAACAAGGAAACAAAGGTGGAAAATTTAAAGGCGTAGTTTTGCTCTCCTTTCGGTTGACAAAAAGAAATCAAAAAGGGAAGAGCAGATCATTATTCAGTTGTGCGTTATAGTTGATTGGCGTTGTAGTTCGTGTAACCTGAAAGTGATGTTAATAAATAATCAGATTTAAAAAAGTAGAAGTTGCTTGAACAAAATATTAATGAAATTACACCAAGTTAATGTATTTGATTTGTTGTTAAACTTCGTGTTTGTTGTCCCGGGACTACTGTATAGTTCTTAAAATTCATCTAAACATTCAGTTCAGTAAGATGCTCTTCAAACTTCAAAACAAACCGGATAACATTGGCTGCATATAAACAGGCAATAAAACGGAGCACGTAAGACCAACTTCTCGTCCTTCGCCGTATTTGGAAAAGAAAATGCGCGAGATGACGGTTTAGCCAACAAATAAGCTCCAAAATCTCCAGAATATTCGTGACCGATGTCTGTTAAAGTCAGTTGCCAACAACACGCGGTGTTCCCAAGCGATCCACCATTTTCAGCATAATATGATAGTTGGCGTCGTTCTTATTAGCAAACTTCAATGTTCCCTTCATTTTAGTGCGCTTCGGAATAAAATTATGGTGAGTTGCGATAAGACAACCGCTGCATATCGGGTGTAGGATGATTTTTCCTAAAAAGGAACTGAAAGGACTCGATTTGCATTTGGCTTCAACATAGAAAAGAATCTCGGATTTAAAAGTTGGGAAAGGTAATACTTTTCCTCTACACCATCGTTGATATTAGAGTTCAACAAAGATTTAACTAGAGGATCAGAATGATCACGTATACGCTCCAGTTTTTTTTTACAAATAGTTCGGTTCGTCCGTATGGGTGTAATCTTAGTTTCGGAATATAAGGTTTTATTGAAGATTTACCACAGCAGAATCTTAAAATTTTTCTTTTAAAAATCTGGAGCTCTTCGACCACAGTGGGCGATATTGTAAACCAAGTACAAAACCCATACGTTACTCGTATTATTGGTTTTATTAAAGTCATGTACATTAGCAACTTGGTATTCTGCGACACTTTTTTATAGTTGAGCAGTGGCTTAAGCATTGCTGTGACCATTTTTGCTTTATTTATGTACTACTTTTCGGGGACGATATCTAAAAACTGATATCTGGTATCAGTTGTGGTGAGAGTAGTTTTGTACAGAAAATTTTCTTAATGCCTGTGTTAAGAATTATATAATTTTATATTTGAATTGTAACGACCCTGGCGGCAGTGTGTAGCTCATGAAATGTCAAATACGACAAGCCTAAGTAAACTGTTAGATTGCAAGAAGTGACGGCATTTTCATTTATTATTTCCGATTTTCATTCTTTGTGCTGAAGCCCACATTGCCGCCACGAGTCTGCCAAAAATAGTAAGCATATACATTATATTTGTGAATTAATCTTTTGTAAATAGTAGAGTTGTCGAGGCAGGTTAATCTTACAGACTTCCCGGGGTTTCAGGCAGTCCAGCCAGGACAACTTTGCTCCACCGCGCACATCTGGCTGCTCACTCACTAAGAGCTTTAGACCTTTAAGTCTGATTTCCGGAAGGTCTAACTGACCACAAAGCAAGAAGTGGACAAATCACTATATCTTAAGCCCAACCTTTTTAGACTTTTACTTTGTTCTAGCCTAACAAATGGGTGAGACATATCTAGGTTGTAATAGGTCTAGCAATCGCTGTGCATATCCATCCACAGTGCCATTTTAGGCAATCATCTTGATGTAGGTGTTCAGGGAGGTTCGTGATCCAGGGTTGTAGTGCAGGTGTACCCAAAATCGTGGTATACTTTCAGGAGCTATGTAAACCATTTCGGTTTTCCATTTCCATTATTTTCTATACACTTAGTGAGTCTCTAGATTATAGTATTTCAATCAAGACTTATTCATTTAGTGTTGGTGCTTTCCCTTATTTCGATTCCTATCAAATTTGAAGTATCTTCATGCTTTGAATGCAAGTAAATAAGCAAATATCATAGAAAGTAAAGTGTACAGTCATTCGTTTGAGTATATACTTTAATAGACTCCGAGTACTCTCTGAAGTAAATACTCGTACATAGCGCCGACAAATGTTCTTGCGTCTTATGTGAATCTTTTCATTTTCAGACAAAAAAGCCTGACCAGGGTTTTGTTCATGCAGACTAGGAGAAATTGGCGCCATGGCATGACATATTGAGGCGCGTTAAAATTAACGGAACTTTGAAGTTTGCTAATAAGAAAGGCGCCAACGACCATACTACGCTGAAAGTATCGGTTCTCGTCCGATCACCGAAATCAAGCAGCGTCGGGCGCGGTTAGTACTTAGATGGGGGACCGCTTGGGAAACACCGCGTGTTGTTGGCAACAGCTTTCCTTTTTCCATATTTTAGTAGGAATCGTCTTCAGTTGTTCTGCGAGCATGTGTTGCGTATAAAACTGTATCGTACGCTCTGTACTCTGTATCAGAGTGTATTTTAATGTTCGCTCATGTTCAGGTTATTCACATAAGTATCTTATCCATATTCATTTTTATTCCTCTTTGTACCCTCTTTGTCTTATCATGCAATGCAACATGCAATTATCATGCACAAAAAAAAGAGTATTGTCAGGCTTAGTTGGACAGTAGAAATAAACGATTGAGTTTTTAACCCCTTTTTCCAATCACAGAAAATTGTTTTTTATTGTTTTTATTTCGTGTCTGTGTGAGTGTATAGGTTTCTTTTGGAGCAGCTTCCAGGATCATCCCTTGGAGGATTGAACAAAAACATTAGATTTAATTCGATTATATTTCTCTAATTATTTTCAGTTGACCTTTGATTTATGCAATAGGCCTATGTCATGAGTACTAGTGAGATGTCGTCTCACGGCATAGAATGCCTATGTTCCAAATACGGTGGAAAGACTATACTACGGTGAAACTCACTTCGTGCAACGCCAATGCAGTCAATGTTGAGAATAATACGATGATTAGATGCTCCATGAAGAAGGCAACAAGGCCAATCTACTAGCTCCACACTTTGCAGTTCGTAGCAAGAGTACTTAAAGGTCTTACTGTATAAAATACCGTTGGTTCAGATGAATATCACCCCTTCTTCCGAAGAGGTGGGGTATTTTCAAAAGCGTCATACTAACAAAGAAGGATTCTTTTTGTACTAGTGAAGTACCCTCCCCTCATTTTTCAGGATCAAAATTTTGCTTCTGCTTTTCATTTCACAATCAAAATTTCTCTCCTGTCCTAACACCTATAAATATGTATAAACGTCAAATTGTGTGTCAAACTAGATTTCTATTTTCCTGCAATCGACTGTGTTTGCGCAATTTATTATTCTGAGTGTTCAAATTGATTCACAAGCATATTTAAAAAAAAACATTTCAGAAAAGTTTTTAGTGTTCCATTGGAATCAAAACCGGGGTACACAAAAAAAAGACTTCTGCCTGAGCAAAGACCCTGTTCACATACGACTCACGGATTGGATTTTTTTTGACGTTTCCGTGTTCAGACTTCTGTCTGAACACTTCCGCGGACTCATTAGCTCATATGAATAAAAAGTAGTAAACGCAAAAATTTGTAGCATCTACTGAAAAGTAAACTCTGCCCCAAAACTCTTCATTTGGTATGAATAAAAAAAAATTTCGAACATGAAGTAGGTACTACTTTTAACATATGCTACAATTTAACATCTGTCAAAATGAATTGTTGTGGTTGCCTTTGAGTTTTTGATTTTGTTTGTTACTTATAAATAAAAAGATGGATATAATTGTATCGCAAGAGTCTGACATGGAAACGCAATATTTTGGTTTGGTTAAGAAGAATACTTTTAGTTTAGTAATTTAAATGAAATTTCAAATAAGGCACTTGATGAAAACGTTTTTTTTACGAGGATTACCCTCAATCTAACCTGACAAAAACGCAGCAATTGCATCACGGCGCTGAATACCTCTTGATTTTTCGTTATTATTGCCTGTGTTTTCCCGTAAAGGCATGTTAACTACTTCTATTTCATGCTCAAAATATTCAAAATCTTCATCATGCAAAGTTTTTGCGATATTAAGTAAATCAAAGCAAGCCAAAATCATTGATGGCACTCGGCTTGTTGTCATTCGTATTTTAGACTGCAATATGGGAAACCTGTTTTTCACCTGGCTGAATACACATTCAACTGCAACACGCTCCTTAGCATGAATTTTGTTGAACAAAAGTTGGGCCGGTGTTGCTGTTTCGCGATATGGCGTAATTAGCCATGGTGCGATTCCGTAATCATCATCAGCCAAAAGTAAAGTACCGGTAGCATTCTCGTACATACTTTGCATTACGTTTGTGTTACGCCAGATTCGCGCATCATGAATCGAACCAGGCCAAGAACAATCAACACTTGTAAACATATACTTCCATCGCAGGTCGCCTGTACATTAAACGACTTCAATCCTTTGCGGTTAACGAATTCATTGCCGTGTTCATGAGGACGAATTATTAAAATATGTGTACAGTCGACCGCTCCTATTGCATTTGGAATTAAGTTATTGATCAGCCATACATTTTTGGCTTCATTCATTTCATTCTCACTGGAGGGAAAACGAATCCATTCGCCAGCTCTAGCAACAATTTTTTGGCATACAAACCAAATGATTTTGTTGGCTGTAGTTTGATGTATCCCGATATCCTCTCCCACGCCAACCTGAAGGAATTTGAAACCAAATTAATTACTATCATGTCATGAAAAATACACAGATTTTTTTACCTGGAAACCTGGATCACCAACATACCGCAAAAACGTTCACATTTTCTGCGAATACGTAAGCGCGCTACCTCTTGTTTCCCCACTGTCCGGGCCTAAAAAATGTTGTGCCAACCAATCGACGTTTTCTTCCGTAAATCTATACATCGCTTTAAAATTATCGATGTCAGCGTCACGTCTTCATTTATATGATTTATGTTGCCGTTCAGTAATATTCATAAACATAGCCATGATCACGCAAACCATTTCAATTCCTAAAACCTCAAACTGATTCTACCAATGTTTACGCAAATAAGACATTTTTCTTGTAGTAAACTTGTTTGTAGTCTGCTTTTCACTTTACTACATCAAAAGTGTAGTACATGCTACTTTTATTCATACGAAGTGGCTCTAAGCTAGCATGTTCGAAAACAATTGACAACTGTAGTGTAGTAAAGACGTCTTTATTCATACCAACATACTACAAATGTAGTATTTACTACAAAAATTGTAGTAAACTTAGCTTTACTACTTTTTATTCATATGAGCTATTTTAACATATCAGTTGTTAGTAGTGATTGGTTTTGGTGTTTCTATATTTTATTGTTCGTGAATTTGTTTAAAAAATTAAGCAATGAGTTCTGACAGTGATAGTGAAGAAGTAAATATGCATTTATTTGCATATCTAAATGTATTAAAAGTTGCAGCATGTGCATATTTACAAAAAAAAGTCACAAACTTTGAAAAAGAAGCGCGAGTGGGTAAAGAAGTGGATGTTGTGAAACGTATTGTAACATTGCTTCGTTCTTTGCCATTGTTTTCACCACAGCAAGTACATTGGTGAGAGCAGCGGCAAAAGGCCAGGCAAGTGCTGTGGGAAAAAATAATTGTTCCTTCTTTCTCTTTGCTGTTGATCGTGAACCCGAACAGACGTCTTCCAAGCTGAGCTGAAGTAATTTAGATATTTGTATAATAAAAAGGATATTTTGCATAATAAAAAATATTTTATAACGTGGTACAAATTTCGTGTTCTTTAACAACTAAAATCAGCCGTATCGTATCAAAACATTAACTGGTCCTTCGCATCCGGATTAAGTACATTGATTCGTTCATTGGGACAATTTAATTGTGCGAACAGTGTGTGGTAAGGCAATTGAGAAAGACACGTTATATCAATTTGATATTAAAAGCGCCAGAGAAGTGCATATGGTAGCAAAATTCGGTGTATACTACGGTGGGAACATTTTATATTTTGTTGAGAATCATTATTCTGAATTATTGACTCATAATAATTTTTATTTTTTCGTGTAACTTGCATGCGCTCAATCAGATTGTGGATGGTCTTTAGAATTTGCATATTTTGTCAGTTTTGTTTTCGGTTTAAACATGAATACGATTAAAGCAAAGCGAGGTCATGCTAAGGGCAGTTTAACACGTGCAGAGACATTTGCCGCATCGATAGATGAAAATACTCCGCTCTCATTAATTGAAATTCGGTTCGCAAAATTAAACGAAGCGTGGTCAGAGTTTGTCACCCTTAATAAACAACTTTGCGATTTTTGTGAAAACCCTGATTTTGTTGACCGAGAGTCAGAGTTTGGGGAATACGAAAACAAATTTTTCTTTACACACTCCAACTTTACAAATGAAATACAAAAAAGAAAGTCACCTGATCCACATAATTCTCAAAACTCGCTGGTGGAAAAATTAGTTAATCAGCAAACCTCGTTTCTACAAACCCTCAATTCGTCGACCTCCTCAACCTCAACGCCAAAAATTGTTATCGCTCCATTTTCCGGTGACTACAAAGATTGGCCTGAATTTGAGGACCTTTTCACGGGATCGGTTGATTCCAACAAATCGCTTACCAGGTCGCAAAAACTTCAATATTTGAAATCGTTTTTACGCGGAGATGCCGCCAATGTGGTCAAACATATCACCGTTTCCGATGATAATTACATGGAATCTTGGGACAGGTTAGAGTCGCGCTTTGATAAAACTCACCTGATCATCCAAATAAAATGTAAATGAAGTCGAAAGACATAGATATAAGAATTTAGATTAGCTTAGAGTGCCTGTGTGGGGCCAGTAAGTTAGTATAAGATTGTTAAGTAATTGTAACCTAGCATTTAAGCATTTTTTGTTAGTATGTAAGAGTTAGTGATTAAGTAAATAAAATGCATTCAAAACTGAAACTCGTTTGTTCGGTCGTTTCTCGCGCTACCTACAACTTCGGGAAATGTTCAAATGCTTCGGAAAATCACCGACGGAGCTGATGAGATTCTTCGAGGACTCAATGCGTTGAATATAAACAGTCGCGATCCATGGCTCATACACCTTTTACTTCAAAAGGTTGATCAGGATACAAAAGAAGCATGGGTAAAAGAAGTAGGGTCGCGTGAAAGTCCAACAATATATGAACTCCTTGACTTTTTAGAGTTCCGCTGCAATTGTTTAGAATCGTGTAGTTCACTCTCTCGAAATTCGCAAGCTCGAAGCAAAGTGCAACATCGTGCTAACATCGCAGAATCAACGCAAGGATGTCCAAAGTGTCAGGAAAATCATACTTTAGCTCACTGTAAAAATTTTGCCGGTCTTGATATTGATTCTCGTCGCCAGTTCGTAAAACAACATTCATTATGTTTTAATTGTTTGCACCAAAGACACAACGCGAATAAATGTCGGTCAAACTTTCGGTGTAGATTGTGCAACGCTCGACCCCATTCCATGGTACATTCAACACAACCCTCAGCAAATGAACCTTCAACGTCAAACAATACTCCATCAATTACCAACTTCTCGTCTAATCCTCCAATCCTTTCGCATCACTCACTTGAATCTTCCCGTCACATTCAAACGTTGCTTCCAACAGCAACCGTTCAGGTTCAAGATAAGCGAGGGTCCTTTCAAAATCTGCGGTTATTATTTGACACAGGATCTCAGGTTTCGTTTATAACTGAACGCGCTATTCAACGCCTAGGTCTGAAACGAAAACCATCGCGGATTCCCATCACTGCAATAGCTTCAACTCCTGCAGGGGTAGCTAATGGTATGGTTACACTTAAACTACACTCTTTATACAATGTTGAGTTTATTGACATTGATTGTCATGTCATTCCAAAGCTCACTTCATTGCTGCTTTCGTCTTCAATCACCAGTCTTAAGACCGATAAGATAATGTCAATACAACTAGCTGATCCCCACTTCAATGAACCTGGCCATATTGATATTTTGGTGGGCTCAGACAAGGTGTTTAGCGCAATAACAGGTCCTATGCAACCAGCCCAAAACGGGATTCCTGAAACTATTCCAACCATTTTTGGACTTGTTATAGCTGGCCGCTTTTCACCGGATGCTCACAACCGTGACCGAGGGCTCAAATCTTTTTGCACCCAGTTAGACTACGCACAAGACTTCGACCTCGAACGATTTTGGTCCTTGGAGGAAGTATCTAATCGACCCATCTTGTCTCTCGAAGAGAAACAAGCTGAAGACCATTTTATCAACACACACACTCGTCATTCTGATGGTCGGTTTCAAACAGAATGAAAAACTCAACTTCGGAAATTCATTCATTGTCGCGTTTAATCGAATGCAATCTATCGAATGGCGATTCGCCTTAAAGCCTGAGTTCAAAACTCAATACTCTCAATTCATTAAAGAGTATTTATCGTTAGGTCACATGGAAGAAATACCTCCACATGATGTTCCGAATGCGCAATGCTATTATCTACCTCACCATGCCGTTCTCAAGGCTGATAGTAGTACAACAAAAATAAGAGTGGTATTTGATGCATCGGCCAAAAGCAATACCACAAAATCTTTAAATGACTGTCTTCTCGTCGGCCCTACAATTCAACGTGACATATTTTCGATATGTTTGCGATTTCGTCGACACGTATATACCATTTCGGGGGACATCGAGAAGATGTACAGGCAGATTTGGGTTTCTCCAAAGCACACGGATTATCAAAGGATAGTTTGGAGAGAAGGTCCGACAGATCCTCTGAAACATTATCGACTTTTGACGGTCACCTACGGAACCGCGTCAGCACCATTTTTAGCAGTTCGTGCATTAAAGCAAATAGCTCTCGACTCCATCGAAACTCATCCCGTAGGATCATCAGTTGTCCTCAATGATTTCTACGTCGACGACGTAATAACTGGAGCAGACACAATCGACGAGGTCAGTACACTTAGAACGGAATTGGTGGATTTGCTGAAATCTGCTGGTTTTCATTTGAGAAAATGGACTACCAATTGCTGGCCCCTGCTATTGTCGTTACCAGAGGCACAACGAGAAATTTCCCCAATTGAGTTCGAGGAATCCAATGTAGTCAAAGTTCTTGGTCTACTATGGTGCCCATCGAAAGATTGCTTCTCATTCAGTGTTCGTTTAGATCCACCTGGTGTTATCACTAAACGTCGAATTCTATCCGAAGCATCACGGATATTTGACCCTATCGGCTTTTTGGCACCTGTAGTAGTATCGGTCAAAATCATTCTACAAGATCTGTGGAAGGAAAAACTGAATTGGAACGAACAACTCCCTGAGGACCTCGCATATCGTTGGAGCTCAATTCATCAGGAACTTCCCTGCCTCGAATCCCTTCGCATTCCCAGACTAATGTGGTCCAACAAAAAGTGCTGGGAGTTTTTTTGCATTTTGCGATGCACCGTAACATTGGTAGCAGCCAAAAGTAAAGTTGCTCCAATTAAAATTCTATCCCTTCCTCGTTTGGAACTCTGTGGAGCTCTACTACTAACCCGTCTAGTAAACAAAATCAAGGTTTCTTTGCAGATAAATGATGTACAAATTTACGCCTGGACAGACTCATCCATCGTACTCCACTGGCTGGCAGCACCTCCAAAAAAGTGGTCAGTTTTTGTTGGCAACAGGACATCGGAAATACTTTCATCGCTACCGCGTAAGTTGTGGAACCATGTGCGATCACCCAGTAATCCAGCCGATGTTGCTTCTCGCGGTATTGCTCCATCACAATTACCATCACATGAAATATGGTGGAGGGGACCCCACTGGCTTGGGCTTGAGAGGGTTCAATGGCCTGCTTCAAATTTTATTGCTGAAAACATCTCTGAGGAACAATTGGAAGAAGTTTGATAGTTTTAAAAGTACTTAACAATTTTTATAATTTCTGCGAAGCTATAAGCTTATCTGCAGAAGATTGTGTTTTTAAAGTTTTATAATTGAAGTAAGCTTAAAGAGATGATTTGAATATTAAAAAAAAAAAATTGAGATGATTTCATGAACAAAATAAAAAAATAATAAAAAATAAAGAAAAAAAAATAAACAATAAGTTGACTACTTTAGTTTAATAAGTACAATTTTATGTGTTTTTTTCTAGTTTTGAAATTTTCTATGTTTACTATTTCTCGGTGTAATTGGTTGATTGTTGAAGGAACGCTGTATTGTAGTTGTCGTCTACCATATGTGTTGCAATTTCTGGGCAATTGAAGTATACTTTGGGCACGTCTTCTAGTGTTGATTGCGTGATCAATTGGTCGAATGAAACGGTTATCGTTAAAGTACTCCAGTAATAGTGTCATCTTGAAGATTTTGTCCACGTGAAGAACTTTGAATGTTCTTTCATCGTTCCGTGAGTAACTCTGATATATTTGTTTCAGTGCTGAATTTTGCAGCCTTTGTAGCTTATTAATGTGGGTTGTTGATGCGTAGCCCCAAGCAAGTATACCATATCGTAACTTTGACTCAACTAACGAATAGTATACTTGTTTTAAAACAGGAGCCGTGGTATGGTATCGCAAATGGGCTAGTGCGTATAAAGCTTTCTTCAGATCATTGCGTAGCTTGTCAATGTGCTTGTTCCATAGAAAATGACAGTCAATGATAACTCCAAGATATTTATAGCTTTCAACTAATTCAATAGCGTTGTTTGCAGTGTTCGGACAGGCCTGGTTCCTTAAATATATTTTACTCTGCGTTGGTTTGAATTGTGGATTCCTGATGTGCATCATCTTGGTTTTTGCAGCATTGATAATCAAGCCGTTGTCGTGGCACCATTTTACTGCAGCATCAAACTCCTCCTGCATTATCTTCGTCGCCGTATCTAATGACCTGTGACTGACCACAATCGCCATATCGTCTGCAAAGGCAAAATAGATGCTCTGCTTGAAGACGCGAAGAAGCTCATTCGTGTATAGGATGAAAAGAATCGGCCCTAGTTTTTATCCCTGAGGGACTCCAAACTGCAGCTTCTTTTTAATACTCATTGCGTCCTTAATCTTGACGCAAAACTGCCTGCTGTGTAAGTAATCCTTAAACCAGTCAGCCATTACTCCACGTATACCAATTCGTTCCAGCGCTTCTAATAGCTTCCCGTGGTTAAGAGTGTCGAAAGCTTTACTGAAGTCCATGAACATGACTAGAATATGATGGCTTTTATTTAAACTTTCATTAACACAATTAGCGAATTCGCCTAGCAGCTTTCCTGTACTTTAGTTTTTTTGGAATCCGTATTGATTTTTGTGTATAAGGGAGTGTTTGTCAATAAAACTTTGCAACCTTTGCGAAATTACACCTTCTAAACACTTTTCTACTACTGGAAGTATAGATATCGGTCTAAAGTTGCTTAGCTGATATTTAATACCACTCTTATAAATCGGCCTTACAACAGCGGTCTTCAGCGTTCTCCGAGAGAGTTAATTATTCCACGCACCTCATGAACATTTGTAGCATTAGCAAATACCGTGTTTTCAACTCGTGCATTTATGTGAATCGATGTGATAGAATTACAGTGATGCATAATTTGTGATGTCTGTGAAGGGAAAAGTTCTGCACATTCATTGGATAATTTTTTAATGTCATTAGTAAAATGCTTGGTCATCGTTTCGTCGAGATTTGCCCTTTTCCTTCCTAATATTTCATTTATTACTCCCCATGTTTTTCGTGGATCGCCCTTCAATTGGGTGAACTTATTCTTATAATATTTTGATTTGTGAGCTAATATCATTTTATTAGTTTTGTTCCGGAACCTTTTATACTCCGTTTCGAAACCATTATTACCTCTATTATTTTTCCACCTTCTGTAGAGTTGATCTCTTTTCTTACATTCGTCGATGATGAATGGGGTTGTCCAAGGGCTATTTTTTCTTTTGTTCTGTTTCTTTTTTGTGTAAGTTGATTTTTTATATATATCATCCAGTTTGCAGACAAGTTTTTTATATAGCGTCTCAGCATCTTCTTCGCAGACGATTTGTTCCCAGTTATATTCGCAAATGAGCTCACTTACTCTGGCATTACATATGTACGAAGTATTTACTATACGGTAATCTGTTGTTGCTGACGAATCTGTGTAGTGCGAGTATAGTGTTGGATAGTGATCGGTGATACCACTCTCGATGACAGCAGACTTAATTTGTCTGTCTATTCTGTTTATAAGAATGTGATCAATTGTTGATTTCGTACCATTCTTAGGATCTACCCTTGTAAATTCAGTAATGATATTTATCAGTCTCAATGATGCCAACATTTCCAGATAATCTTTTACATAATTTGAGTTTGTATCACGAATATTAATATTCAGATCCCCCATCACTACAATTTCTTCATTTCTTCCTATTGGTCCTAAATTATTTCCAATTTCATCGATAAATGCTTTTTTTACTAAAACCTGGTGGTCTATATACTCCAACAACGTCCTGTGTAATATTTCTCTCATTAAAGCAAATTTTTATATTTTCATACGATTTAGTCTCCGAAGGTAATCGTTTGTGGTCTAGATTGCTCCGGACAAACATCATAATTCCTCCACCTCTCTGATTGTTTCTGTTTAAAACTTCCTGCTCGAAGCCATCTATTTGATAGAAACCCTTTTCTTCATCTATTATATTTGTTTCTACTAGAACAATAATTTTTAATGCACTTAACAGGTGACTAATACTTAAACAAAAGTTGGTCCAGTGTAAACGGAGCGATCTTATATTAAAACATAAGTAACAGCAATTATTATTTTTGAATTCATAAACATTTATGCCGTTAAAACCTTGTATTACCCTACAATCTAAGTTGACTAATAATTCATCATTGTTTCCATTTGTCTTATTCATTTTTTATAGAACAGTTTTGCTTTTCTCATTTTTCACACACAATACATAATTATATGAATGCGATTTTGTTCAAGTCATTAGTGGTGGTTATAATTATCGGTAGTGTACTCTCATTTCTACGTGCCAATATTTTGCTGGCGCTCTCCCACACAAATCGCCAGTTTTCTCGTTTTGCCTTCTCCTTTGTCAACCACAGTAGTTGTTTGTTTTGCCTTGACAGCTGATTGTTTACGTACACAGTGGTATCAAGCAAAGGTGGTGCGCCTGGACTTATGTTATCTTTGTTGGTGTTTTGCATTATTGCACTCAGTGAGATGATGGGACGAGTTGCGCGCGCTTGTTTCACGAATTGGGTTTTACATATATTGGAAGCGAATGATGCAATTACCATTGACTTTTCGGGGTTTTTAGTTTTTGTTCTATATATGTCAGTAAGATCATTGTCTTTTATTTCACACTTAATGGCTTTACTTATTCCTTTCACAATTTCTACTAGGTTTTCTTGAGCAGTAGGTGGAACGTTTTTGATTTCGATATTGTTTTTTAGCATTTGTTGTTCCATAGTGTTTATTTGTGATTGCATATTTTCTATGATTTCATCTTTCTTTTTGTTGTTTTCCTTCAGTTCGTTTATTTCTTTTGTGAATTTTTCTATGAGATTATTGTTTTTTACCATATTTGAATTTATTTCATCATACTTGGCCCCTAGAAATTCGCAGCTTGCAGTAATTTCCTTCATTTGCTCTCTCAATAGACGAATCTCTGCTAGAACCACTGAGTTGTCATTAGCGTTGTTCTGTATGTGTTCTGGGCTGCTTGGTGACCGTACTCTTTTCGGCGCTTGTATATCAGGTGCTTGTGGTTGTGAAACAGACATTCCGATATTGCCGTAAGCAGTCGGACCTGGAACATCTTGAGCGTTTCTGCAGAACTGACACTTCCACACGTCTTTCCTAGCGTTGCCCATGTTTCTCCAGGTTCTTTCGGAGATCGTGGTGCACTCAAAGTGGAGCTTACGGGTGCACGTCGTACATACCGCAAAGTCGCCCTCAGATGGGAGTTTATCACTACAGTGGCCACACACATTCATATTAATGGGTATATGTATGTACAAAATATTTGGGGTATAGGCAAAAGGGATTTTCAATGGAATAATAAATAAACTGTAATAGTAATTAATTTTCTTACACTTTGGTGTTTATTTTAAAAAAGTCACTGTCTTATTAATTTTTTTTCACTCGCACTCGGAAAAATCTATTTTGTAAACTGGACAAAATAATGCAGTAAATTGCGGATCGCTTGCAAAACACGTCTAAGCCGAAGAGAGATGCACAACTAAGCCGAACGTATTTTTTTCTAACATTGAATATATTAGCATTTTAGACACGCTTCTGTACAATGTCTCTAGTTGGTCTAGGTGTGTTCGAATCGTTGCTTATATCCATCGTTTTATAGCAAAATGTCGTGGGTCGGTATATTGTACTCGAAGTTTACAAGCATTGACTACGCAAGAACTTTCGAATTCAAAGACTATGCTTATTAAAACAGCCCAATGTTCGTTGTTTGCCACTGAAATCGAGTGTCTCCAAAAAGGAAAAAATTTGCCTAAAAGAAATAAACTTATGTCTTTAAGTCCATTTCTTGATGCTTTCGGTGTGCTTCGCGCCGGTGGTCGGTTACAAGAATCCGAATTGACTTATAACGAAAAACATCCCATCATTTTGTGCAAATCACATCCAATATCTAATCTCATAGCCCTATACACCCACAAATATCATCTACATGCTGGTGTGACACTAACGATTTCGCTTATAAAACAAAACTTTTATATTCTCGGTTCGCGAAATCTTATCCGCAAGATAGTACACGATTGTGTGGTGTGCTTTCGGCAACGTATGGCAACCACCACGCAGTTAATGGGTAACTTGCCAACCGAACGAATTAGATTTTCGAGACCCTTTAGTAAGGTCGGTTGCGACTATGCCGGACCTATAATATTGAGACTATGTCGCGGTAAAAATCCGAAATTCGTTAAAGCATAGATAGCCCTCTTTGTCTGTTTTGTGACGAAAGGCATCCACCTGGAACTGGTCGGTGATTTATCATCGGACGCCTTTTTGTTAGCTCTCGACCGTTTTGTGTCGCGTCGAGGAAAACCACAAGAAATTTGGAGCGACAACGGCACCAACTTCCATGGTGCAAAACGCATGCTTGGCGAAATGTTCAATCTCCTGCGTAGTCAGCATCACAATAATATGGTTTCGGATCATCTTTCAAAGGATAACATAATTTGGAAATTTATACCCACTTCCGCACCTCACTTCGGAGGCCTGTGGGAGGCGGGTGTAAAGTCCGTTAAGATGCACCTGAAACGCGTCATTGGGGACAATAAGCTGACGTACGAGGAGATGTACACTCTTCTTGCAAAAATTGAAGGACTGTAAAATTCGCTCCCAATGTGGCAAACTACAGATGAGGAGCCATGCGCCTTAACTCCATCCCATTTTATGATTGGTGAACCGTACACTTCAGTTCTTCAACCAGATATTATAAACTCAAATTTTTCAATTAAAACTAATTGGTATGCGTTACAGATACTTCTTCAAGGCTTCTGGATGGCATCAGGAGTACTTAACATCCCTCCAGCATCGACCTAAGTGGCAGAACTCTCAACCCAATCTGAAGGTGGACGACATAATCCTCATCAAGGAACCAAACTTACCACCGGCTAAATAGATTCTTGGACGAATCGCAGAAATACATCCCGGGAGAGACTGTAACGTCAGAGTTGTCACCATCCGTACCAAATTTGGCAACTACGTGCGACCCATTACCAAAATTGCACCACTTCCAATTGCTGAAAGACCGGAGCTTTTCAGGGGGGCTGAATGTTGTGAAACGTATTGTAACATTGCTTCGTTCTTTGCCATTGTTTTCACCACAGCAAGTACATTGGTGAGAGCAGCGGCAAAAGGCCAGGCAAGTGCTGTGGGAAAAAATAATTTTTCCTTCTTTCTCTTTGCTTTTGATCGTGAAACCGAACAGACGTCTTCCAAGCTGAGCTGAAGTAATTTAGATATTTGTATAATAAAAAGGATATTTTGCATAATAAAAAATATTTTATAATGTGGTACAAATTTCGTGTTCTTTAACAACTAAAATCAGACTTGTCCTATCAAAACAGTGGAAGTTAAGAGGGCGTCCAAACGTTCTTTCCATTTGCTCCAACAGGAGCTGCGATTAGAAGATATTCATTCGTTTAGGAGATATTTACGAATGAACGAAGATTGTTTCAATGAATTATTGGAATACATAATTCAGCTTTTGAAACAGGATACCTATATGAGACCAGCTATTAGTCCAGCGGGGGCATTATCATGCGTGCCGAGATTTTTGTCTTTTGGAGAATCGTACAGAAGTATGGAATTCCAAACAAGAATTTCGCTGGCATATCTTTCCGAGAGAGTCTGCGAGTTATACAGTTCCGGACATTGCTCATAAAGAGTTATAAGCTCCTGTGTTTGCTCCTTGTTGCAATTCATTTTATATATGAAAATGAAAGCAAAAGTACAAACAAATAAAATGTATTAAAAGGATAAATAAAATAACCAAATACAAACCTAATACGCAACAAGTTTTCTTTCACACACAATATCTTTCCACCCTTATGTCGAGTGACACTGATTGACATTTCCAAATGTCAAAAAGAATCCAAGAATTTCAAAAATTCTGAAAATCTGGATTCACGATTCAACGAAAACGCCGTTAGACAGATAAATCATTTCCCCTCCAGCAAGAAGGGGAGAATTCCTCCTGGCTCGATTTCTTGCTCGCCCAAGCTGTCAAAAAATTAAGACATCTGATTTGAAATTGAAAGATTTAAGCATTTCGATTTTTTTTTCTGAATAAATTCAAAGTGCATTAGGTAGCGTTTATAAAAAAAAATGTAATCCTTATAATTTGCTATTTTTAAATTCAAGTGCTATTTGCAAACCTTCAATGTTTTTTTTTCCAAAATATCCTGGTTGGGATAATAGGTTTGTTCCAGGACTGCAAGTTTGTATAAATTTATACAAAACCCTATCCCCGCAAGAGAAAATTTTTAAAAGAAAACGCATTTAAGAATGTAATTCATTGCCCCAGCCCGCCAATTCTTACAAATTTCAACAAGAGATTTTTTTTGGGCAGGTATTGTAAAAATAAAAAACGTCGAATCAATTAAATTTGAAAAAAACTGTCAAATCTTTAAATTTATGTGAATTCAGTTTTATGCAAATTAACTCAAAAGATGACTTGGACATGGACAAAGAAGGGAAAAAAGAGCTTCACAGTGAAGCGAATTGTTCGCCTAATACAATAGAACTCATTAACGCATATTAAATCAATAAAATAATAATACTAACCAATCTAAGTCTTCCTCCCGCTTTGCAATTTCATTTTTGTTTTGTTTTTACTTGTTACTCCTGACGTTTGAAACACTTTTTACTGAAAATATGTTGCCGAGAGATGTTGGGTTTTGAGAATTAAATCAAAATTAAGCAAAAAATTCTCTTTTACAAATTGTTACAAAAATCTCGAGGGAACAGACTTTATATATTTGTCATGGGTTACATCATGTGTTCTCGTAGAATGAAACTTTTTTGATAAAACTGATATCAACTAGAGACGACAAGTATAAAATAAAGATATTTCATTTCTAAAAACACCCGTGAAACTCTTATCTCTGACAAAAAATCAATTTGATTTCAAAGCATGCTGTTTTTTCACTTTCAGTGAAGTTGAGCTCATCAGGCTTTACGAATTCCACGCAAGCGCCACAAATCAAAGAAAGCGCACAACTGAATGCATAGATAAACTAACCTATGTAGATGTCAAACTCTACTAATTCTTTTGCAAACCCTTAACTTTTGCACAGACACACAGTAAGTGAATTAACGAACTTTTACATCTCTATAGCTTTGTCAAAATTTGCTAGAATGAGAGCAATTTACAAGTAAAATTGCTAGAATGAAAGCGATTTGCACGAGTGTGTGTAATGTGGATGACATTTTGTCGTTAAAATGCGCGTGGTTTGTATAAATAAGGAGGGAAATTGCCATTGATCAAAAGCAAAACACACACTTGCATTTTTGTAGCATTGCATATTGTAATATGATACGTTCATATGTATGTAATATACCTACATATATTAGAATAGTGCGAATATGATACTAAGTATCATCGTCAAACATGATTTTGTTGCAATCAAGGAATTTCGAAACCACCCTCCCATATGCATATATATATATTTTAGCATATGCATATGTACATAGTTCCTAGGTAAACGACACGTTACTGGTTTCTGGTTTTATCGTCTTATCCCGACTGTACATCAGGAATATATTTATGTTATGTTAGAAAATGGAAGTTAGAAAATTGCATGACCGTATCCGACAGGTAGACGAGTTCGACGAATACTCATATAGATCATACGATGAAGATGATAAGACGAGCACGAAAGTAACAAACAAACCAAAACATGAGAAGAGATAGTTGGTTACGTCCAAACGTCTGATGCAAATTAAGGACAAGAACAAGGAAACAAAGGTGGAAAATTTAAAGGGGTAGTTTTGCTCTCCTTTCGGTTGACAAAAAGAAATCAAAAAGGGAAGAGCAGATCATTATTCAGTTGTGCGTTATAGTTGATTGGCGTTGTAGTTCGTGTAACCTGAAAGTGATGTTAATAAATAATCAGATTTAAAAAAGTAGAAGTTGCTTGAACAAAATATTAATGAAATTACACCAAGTTAATGTATTTGATTTGTTGTTAAACTTCGTGTTTGTTGTCCCGGGACTACTGTATAGTTCTTAAATTTCATCTAAACATTCAGTTCAGTAAGATGCTCTTCAAACTTCAAAACAAACCGGATAACATTGGCTGCATATAAACAGGCAATAAAACGGAGCACGTAAGACCAACTTCTCGTCCTTCGCCGTATTTGGAAAAGAAAATGCGCGAGATGACGGTTTAGCCAACAAATAAGCTCCAAAATCTCCAGAATATTCGTGACCGATGTCTGTTAAAGTCAGTTGCCAACAACACGCGGTGTTCCCAAGCGATCCACCATTTTCAGCATAATATGATAGTTGGCGTCGTTCTTATTAGCAAACTTCAATGTTCCCTTCATTTTAGTGCGCTTCGGAATAAAATTATGGTGAGTTGCGATAAGACAACCGCTGCATATCGGGTGTAGGATGATTTTTCCTAAAAAGGAACTGAAAGGACTCGATTTGCATTTGGCTTCAACATAGAAAAGAATCTCGGATTTAAAAGTTGGGAAAGGTAATACTTTTCCTCTACACCATCGTTGATATTAGAGTTCAACAAAGATTTAACTAGAGGATCAGAATGATCACGTATACGCTCCAGTTTTTTTTTACAAATAGTTCGGTTCGTCCGTATGGGTGTAATCTTAGTTTCGGAATATAAGGTTTTATTGAAGATTTACCACAGCAGAATCTTAAAATTTTTCTTTTAAAAATCTGGAGCTCTTCGACCACAGTGGGCGATATTGTAAACCAAGTACAAAACCCATACGTTACTCGTATTATTGGTTTTATTAAAGTCATGTACATTAGCAACTTGGTATTCTGCGACACTTTTTTATAGTTGAGCAGTGGCTTAAGCATTGCTGTGACCATTTTTGCTTTATTTATGTACTACTTTTCGGGGACGATATCTAAAAACTGATATCTGGTATCAGTTGTGGTGAGAGTAGTTTTGTACAGAAAATTTTCTTAATGCCTGTGTTAAGAATTATATAATTTTATATTTGAATTGTAACGACCCTGGCGGCAGTGTGTAGCTCATGAAATGTCAAATACGACAAGCCTAAGTAAACTGTTAGATTGCAAGAAGTGACGGCATTTTCATTTATTATTTCCGATTTTCATTCTTTGTGCTGAAGCCCACATTGCCGCCACGAGTCTGCCAAAAATAGTAAGCATATACATTATATTTGTGAATTAATCTTTTGTAAATAGTAGAGTTGTCGAGGCAGGTTAATCTTACAGACTTCCCGGGGTTTCAGGCAGTCCAGCCAGGACAACTTTGCTCCACCGCGCACATCTGGCTGCTCACTCACTAAGAGCTTTAGACCTTTAAGTCTGATTTCCGGAAGGTCTAACTGACCACAAAGCAAGAAGTGGACAAATCACTATATCTTAAGCCCAACCTTTTTAGACTTTTACTTTGTTCTAGCCTAACAAATGGGTGAGACATATCTAGGTTGTAATAGGTCTAGCAATCGCTGTGCATATCCATCCACAGTGCCATTTTAGGCAATCATCTTGATGTAGGTGTTCAGGGAGGTTCGTGATCCAGGGTTGTAGTGCAGGTGTACCCAAAATCGTGGTATACTTTCAGGAGCTATGTAAACCATTTCGGTTTTCCATTTCCATTATTTTCTATACACTTAGTGAGTCTCTAGATTATAGTATTTCAATCAAGACTTATTCATTTAGTGTTGGTGCTTTCCCTTATTTCGATTCCTATCAAATTTGAAGTATCTTCATGCTTTGAATGCAAGTAAATAAGCAAATATCATAGAAAGTAAAGTGTACAGTCATTCGTTTGAGTATATACTTTAATAGACTCCGAGTACTCTCTGAAGTAAATACTCGTACATAGCGCCGACAAATGTTCTTGCGTCTTATGTGAATCTTTTCATTTTCAGACAAAAAAGCCTGACCAGGGTTTTGTTCATGCAGACTAGGAGAAATTGGCGCCATGGCATGACATATTGAGGCGCGTTAAAATTAACGGAACTTTGAAGTTTGCTAATAAGAAAGGCGCCAACGACCATACTACGCTGAAAGTATCGGTTCTCGTCCGATCACCGAAATCAAGCAGCGTCGGGCGCGGTTAGTACTTAGATGGGGGACCGCTTGGGAACACCGCGTGTTGTTGGCAACAGCTTTCCTTTTTCCATATTTTAGTAGCAATCGTCTTCAGTTGTTCTGCGAGCATGTGTTGCGTATAAAACTGTATCGTACGCTCTGTACTCTGTATCAGAGTGTATTTTAATGTTCGCTCATGTTCAGGTTATTCACATAAGTATCTTATCCATATTCATTTTTATTCCTCTTTGTACCCTCTTTGTCTTATCATGCAATGCAACATGCAATTATCATGCACAAAAAAAAGAGTATTGTCAGGCTTAGTTGGACAGTAGAAATAAACGATTGAGTTTTTAACCCCTTTTTCCAATCACAGAAAATTGTTTTTTATTGTTTTTATTTCGTGTCTGTGTGAGTGTATAGGTTTCTTTTGGAGCAGCTTCCAGGATCATCCCTTGGAGGATTGAACAAAAACATTAGATTTAATTCGATTATATTTCTCTAATTATTTTCAGTTGACCTTTGATTTATGCAATAGGCCTATGTCATGAGTACTAGTGAGATGTCGTCTCACGGCATAGAATGCCTATGTTCCAAATACGGTGGAAAGACTATACTACGGTGAAACTCACTTCGTGCAACGCCAATGCAGTCAATGTTGAGAATAATACGATGATGAGATGCTCCATGAAGAAGGCAACAAGGCCAATCTACTAGCTCCACACTTTGCAGTTCGTAGCAAGAGTACTTAAAGGTCTTACTGTATAAAATACCGTTGGTTCAGATGAATATCACCCCTTCTTCCGAAGAGGTGGGGTATTTTCAAAAACGTCATACTAACAAAGAAGGATTCTTTTTGTACTAGTGAAGTACCCTCCCCTCATTTTTCAGGATCAAAATTTTGCTTCTGCTTTTCATTTCACAATCAAAATTTCTCTCCTGTCCTAACACCTATAAATATTGTAAAATGTTTGTGTGGGTACAAATGATAGAACTTATTCTTTTCAATTCAAATCCCTTTATTCAGTACAGTTACAATTCACTAATTAATTCTTTCTCTCAGTACAATTCAATTTCTCAACCACTTATACTTTTCTTATCTTTTACTTAAACCACTTAATCACTTCTTCTAATCAACACTTCAAATTCAACTTTGGAACTGATTTGCATACCTTGGGGATGCTGGTATTTATACTCGAATGACATACTTCGAGAACAATCCTCGCCATCCAGCGTCCCATACAATTTCCAATTTGCTAGAAAATTCGATTCTACTCTCCAGTTGCTAATCCAGTATCGAAACCTTCTAGTCTTCGAGTTTCCTGCTAGATGTCGCTGCTCACATTTGATTGGTTATCACATTGCTCCCTCCCTACAGTTGTTCGTCCCGAACAACTTCGTCATTCAGCATCCCGTTGAAATGACACATTCTATCCAAATGGACCACTTTCATTTTTCCTCGATCCCCACGCTGGATCCGGTAGACAACGTCATTAATGCGGGTTATCACCTTGTATGGACCTTCCCAGTCCTGTTGCAATTTTGGTGATTTGCCTTTCTTACGCTGAGGATTATACAGCCAAACCAGATCTCCTTCGTTGAAACCGGAAGATTTTGCCTTGATATCGTACCTAGTTTTCATGCGGCTGCTTGCTAGCTTCATCTTTTCTCTGGTGTCTTCATGCAATTTACGAATCCTGCTGCGTAAGTCATTCACGTACTCGTTCACCTCTTTGGGCTCCGTCGGTGGGGATCCGAATTTTGCTTCACTTGGCAACCGAATTGTTTGACCAAATAAGATCTCGGATGGTGTGTGCCCTGTTGAGCTATGGACCGCGTTTCGGTAGGCCATTAAGAAGAGGGGTATGTGTCGATCCCAATCCCGCTGGCAGTTGCTGACAACCTTAGATAGATGCTCATTCAAGGTCCGATTGAATCGCTCGACCATTCCATCAGATTGAGGGTGTAGTGGCGTTGTCCTTGTCTTTCTTATTCCCAAATATTGGCATATTTCCTGGAAGACTTTTGATTCAAAGTTTCGCCCTTGATCAGAGTGCAGCTCCATTGGGACCCCAAATCTGCTCACCCAGTTGTTGACTATCTGTTCGGCTACGGTCTTAGCCTCTTGATTTGGGATGGCAAACACTTCCGGCCACTTACTGAAGTAATCCATGACTACGAGAGTATATCGGTTTCCATTAAAGGTTTCGGGAAACGGCCCAGCGATGTCGATGGCTATTCGTTCGAAAGGTGCTCCGACATTGTATTGTTGCATTTGTCCATGTGGCTTTACTTTTGGGCCCTTGGTAGCCGCACATCTTATGCACTTTTTGCACCAATTCTCAACATCTTGTTTAGCGCTTAGCCAATAGAAACGTTCCCTTACCTTTTCCAACGTCTTATTTATTCCCAAATGGCCTCCTGAGATTCCGTCATGTATTTCATGGAGCACTTGGTTGACTCTGGACCGTGGCACAATTAGCTGCATACGAGATGTTGTCCCATCCGCACTTTCCCATTTTCTCTTCAGCAATCCATCTTGCACAAAAAGCGAGTCCCACTGTGCCCAGTATGCCTTCAGAGTTTGGCTCCGATCTGATATCTGCTGCCAGCTTGGTCTTTCCTCGTGTTCTTTCCAGGCCAATATTGGTTCGATGTCATTGTCTGCCAGTTGGGAGGAACGGATTTCGTCTATACTCCAACCCTCTATTGGCTCAGTCCTGATCATTTGGATAGCTGCCTGTTCTTTTGCTTCTTTACGATTGCAGTGTTCGCATTTTACTCCGCATGGTCGACGAGAGAGAGCATCAGCATTTGAGTGGAGTGTTCCCTTGCGGTGTTGCACTTCAAAGTCGTAACCCTGCAGCTGCTCGATCCATCTTGCAACTTGGCCTTCAGGGTTCTTAAATTGGAGTAGCCATTTCAGAGCTGCGTGGTCTGTCCGGAGAATGAACTTTTGTCCGTAGAGGTACTTATGGAAATGCTTCGTAGCCAGAATTAAAGCCAGAAGCTCGCGCCGGGTTACACAGTAGTTCCGTTCAGGTCTGGAGAGTACTTTGCTGTAATATGCGACCACTTTCTCTTGACCGTCATGAACTTGGGAGATCACAGCTCCGACCCCAACATTGCTAGCGTCTGCGTCCACGATGAACATTTTTCCGGGCGTCGGGTAACCCAAGATGGGGGCATTGCACAGCTGTCGCTTCAGTTCTTGAAATGCTTTTTCGCATTCTCCAGACCACCTGAACTGTCGGCCTTTTTCCGTAAGTTGATGCAGGCTCTTTGCAATGCCAGCAAAATCCTTTACGAACCTTCTGTAATACGTGGCGAGGCCCAAGAAGCTTCTCAGTTGGTGTTTATCTTTTGGAGAAGGCCAACTTTTCACGGCTTCGATTTTGTCAGGATCCGTTCTTACTCCTTCCGCTGATATAATGTGACCCAGATATTTTACTTCCGGACGAAACAAGGCACACTTTTCTGGGTTGAGCTTTAAATGAGCACTTCGTAGCCTCTCAAACACTTCTTTTAGATTTTCGCGGTGCTCCTCGTACGTCTTACCTATGACGATAACGTCGTCCAAATATACTAGGCAGGTTTTCCAGGTGAGTCCTTGCAATGTTCGTTCCATTAGTCGCTCGAAGGTGGCCGGAGCGTTGCACAGTCCAAACGGCATCACTGCAAACTGCCAAAGACCGCTTCCTGTAGTGAAGGCAGTTTTCTCACGATCCGCACGATTTATCTCAACCTGCCAGTAACCGCTCTTCAAGTCAAGTGTTGAAAACCATTTCGCTCCAGAAAGCATATCCAAAGTGTCATCGATTCTCGGAAGTGGGTAGCTGTCCTTTTTAGTGACATCATTGAGACGTCGGTAGTCTACACAAAATCTCGTGCTGCCATCTTTCTTCTTCACGAGGACCACTGGAGATGCCCACGGACTTTGCGATTCTTCAATCACTCCCTCAGCTTTCATCTTCGACATCATTTCGGCAACTTCTGTTTGCTTTGCCAATGGAAGACGCCTTGCAGGTTGACGGATTGGTCGAGCGTCTCCGGTGTCAATGTGGTGTTGAACAATATGCGTACGTCCATATTCTCCGTCTTGTGTAGCAAATATATCAGCGTACTCACCGATTAGTTTTTCTGCCAGGATTCGCTGATCTTCATCCAGATTACAGAGGCTGAGAATTTTGTTCTTGATTTTTATGCTCTGAACTGTTGTAACCGGTTTTGCACACTTTTTTTCCGTTGTGGTCGATATAGCCTCAACAGGTACGCATTTTCCCACTATCTCCCCCTTTTTCACCTTTACACTGAATGTCTTTGGATTTAGAATCCTTACAGGGACCATGTTGTTCTTTGGCTCCACTAAGGTCTTTCCCACCATGAAGTCTCTTTTCTTTTCCGGCTCCATCAAATAGAATCGGTGGCTACCAGGACCACCTTCCACTTTTGCCCACAAAATTGCTTCTGACGAAGGCTCTAGACTCTGATTGCTGCAGATGACGACATTTGAGACTGTGGTATTGGCGTTTCCGTATATCATTGGTATCTCCATGTTTCCGTATTTCAGGGTTTGTGCCCCCAAGTCGACTACAAGTCCATGTTCTCTCATGAAGTCTGTACCAATGATGCACTCGTCACATATGTCAGCTACCAGAAACGCGTGAGTGAATGTTATTCCGGCCAGTTGGATTTTTATGCGGACTTCGCCATATACCTTAATCGTTGCTCCTGTAGCTGTTCGCAAGCTGCAGCTGCTGGTGTTATGCAGCCAAGACTTCTGCACAAGATTCCTGTTGATGATTGAGGCCGTGGCACCGGTGTCTATTGTTGCCATCCATTTTTCTTTTCCACTGACTACTTCTACTAGAAGGCTTTCGCTGCGTCGTTTTGCCAGCGAGACTTGGATGATGGTCCTGGGGCCGTCGACTCCTGCTACCAACTTCTGCCCCGCGAAGTTGGTGCTTAAGCATTTCCCGACTGATGACTTCGGGAAGGTTGACCGGCTTCTTGATAGCTGTTTCTGCGGGTTTCTTCCTCTATTTGCTTGTCACCACAGTGAGGGCAGTCTTTTCGTCGCACCGGTTCTTTACACTGCCTTTGAAGGTGTCCTATTTTATTGCAATTCCAGCAGCGCATTATTCGTCTATCCCGTCGAGTATCTCGTTCCTCGGCACTAATTCTTGTGCAGGAACATTCGACAGATGCTACTTCCCTGACGAAATGTGTTCCCCTGGAAGCCTGATTGGCTGCTTCCATCGCCAGAGCGAAGGCAAGTGCTTCAGCAAGGGTTCTTTTCCCGGCCATCCTTACTGCTGACTGTAGCTTCGAGTCTGCAATTCCCCTGATAAATGCATCTTTTGCCATTTCGTCGATAATTTCCTGGCCTGCGGTGGGGTATGACAGATGTGCCAGTCTACACACGTCTGCTTGGAGCTGCTGCAGTGTTTCTCCTCGTTGCTGCGTTCGGCTTTGCAATTGGACCTTGTAGACCTCCTGCATGTGGCTATCCCCAAACCGTTTCTCGATAGCCTGTACTAAAGTCACATAATCTTTATGCTTTTCGATGTCTACTGTTTGCAGCAATTCTGCTGCAGGACCGTGCAAGGCCATTGTTAGGGCAAAGCACTTTTCCTCATTGTCCCAGTCGTTTGCACAGGCAGCCATTTCAAACTGCTTCTTATAAGTAGACCATGAGGTCTGACCATCGAATGAGGGAGGTTTCAAATCTTTTCTCCTTGGACCACTTAAAGAACATTCTCGCTGTTTCTGTTTTCGCACTGTGTCGAGCTCTTTTGCCAGTTGCTCAACTTTGTTGTCCATTTGTTCCAATTTTTCGCCAACATTCTTCTCTATTCTTTCAAATTTGTTATCTATTTCTTCGAACTTTTGGTGTAGAACGTTATTTTGTTCTTCCAGTTTTTGTTCTAGACTATTCTTTTGGTCGTCGAATTTTTGTTCAATGCTGCTCTTCTGTTCGTCCATTTTTTGTTCCAGACTGTTCTTCTGTTCTTCCAGATTTTTCTTTTGTTGGTCGAGACTGTTCTTCTGTTCGTCCATTTTTTGTTCCAGACTGTTCTTCTGTTCTTCCAGATTTTTCTTTTGTTGGTCGAGACTGTTCTTCTGTTCGTCCATTTTTTTGTTTTGTTCGTCCATTTTTAATAAGAGGAGTTGCATCATTGCAGCCATGTCATTGCCGGTACTTGTCTGTTCATCCTCGTCAACATCAAAGGAATATGCATCAGGATCATGTCCCTCGTTGTTCAAAGCCTCCTGAAGACGGAGCACCAAGTCACTTTTTCCTCCACTGGCGCTGAGGCTTCTCTTGTTCAACTCGGATTTGAGTTGGACGAGGGTCAACTGCAATAGTTTTCGACCCATTCTAGCTTTTTCAAATAGTCAGAAAACACTTTTTTTTTTTTTTTTTTTTTTTTTACACACAATAAGTCCTATCCCACTTCTGACACCAATGTAAAATGTTTGTGTGGGTACAAATGATAGAACTTATTCTTTTCAATTCAAATCCCTTTATTCAGTACAGTTACAATTCACTATTTAATTCTTTCTCTCAGTACAATTCAATTTCTCAACCACTTATACTTTTCTTATCTTTTACTTAAACCACTTAATCACTTCTTCTAATCAACACTTCAAATTCAACTTTGGAACTGATTTGCATACCTTGGGGATGCTGGTATTTATACTCGAATGACATACTTCGAGAACAATCCTCGCCATCCAGCGTCCCATACAATTTCCAATTTGCTAGAAAATTCGATTCTACTCTCCAGTTGCTAATCCAGTATCGAAACCTTCTAGTCTTCGAGTTTCCTGCTAGATGTCGCTGCTCACATTTGATTGGTTATCACAATATTGTGATAACCACTCAAATGTGAGCAGCGACATCTAGCAGAAAATGTCGAAACTCGAAGATTAGAAGGTTTCGATACTGGATTAGCAACTGGAGAGTAGAATCGAATTTTCTAGTAAATTGGAAATTGTATGGGACGCTGGATGGCGAGGATTGTTCTCGAAGTATGTCATTCGAGTATAAATACCAGCATCCCAAAGGTATGCAAATCAGTTCTAAAGTGAAATTTGAAGTGTTAATTAGGAGAGGTGATTAAGTGGTTTAAGTAAAAGATAAGAAACGTATAAGTGGTTGAGAAATTGAATTGTACTGAGAAAAAGAATTAAATAGTGAATTGTAACTGTACTGAATAAAGAGATTTGTATTGAAAAGAATAAGTTCTATCATTTGTACCCACACAAACATATTACATTGGTGTCAGAAGTGGGATAGGACTTATTGTGTGTGTGTAGAAAAAAAAAAAAAAAAAAAAAAAAGTGTTTTCTGACTATTTGAAAAGGCTAGAATGGGTCGAAAACTATTGCAGTTGACCCTCGTCCAACTCGAATCCGAGTTGAACAAGAGAAGCCTCAGCGCCAGTGGAGGAAAAAGTGACCTGGTGCTCCGACTTCAGGAGGCTTTGAACAACGAGGGACATGATCCTGATGCATATTCCTTTGATGTTGACGAGGATGAACAGACAAGTACCGGCAATGACATGGCTGCAATGATGCAACTCCTCTTATTAAAAATGGACGAACAAAAGAAAAATATGGAAGAACAGAAGAACATTCTCCAGAACAGTCTGGAACAAAAATTGGACGAGCAGAAGAGCAGCATTGAACAAAAATTCAACGAACAAACCAACAATCTGCACGGTCTTCAACAGAAAATGGATGAACAAAAGAATAATCTGGAAGAACAAAAGAACATTCTCCAGCAAAAATTCGAAGAAATCGATGACAAATTTGAAAGAATAGAGAAAAACGTTGATGACAAATTTGATAGAATAGAGAAGAATGTTGGCGAAAAATTCGAGGAAATGGACAGCAAAGTTCAGCAACTGGCAAACGAGCTCGACACAGTGCGAAAACAGAAACTGCGAGAATGTTCTTTAAGCGGTCTAAGGAGAAAAGATTTGAAGCCTCCTTCATTCGATGGCCAGACCTCATGGTCTACTTATAAGAAGCAGTTTGAAATGGCTGCCTATGCAAACGACTGGGACAATAAGGAGAAGTGCTTTGCCCTAGCGATGGCCTTACGTGGTCCTGCGGCAGAATTGTTACAAACAATCGATATCGAAAAGAATAGAGACTATATGGTTTTAGTGCAGGCTATCGAGAAACGGTTTGGGGATAGCCACATGCGGGAAGTTTACAAGGTTCAATTGCAAGGCCGTATGCAGCAACGAGGAGAAACACTGCAACAGCTCCAAGCAGACGTGAGTAGACTGGCACATTTGTCATATCCCACCGCAGGCCAAGAAATAATCGACGAAATGGCAAAGGACGCATTCATCAGGGGAATTGCAGATTTGAAGCTACAATCAGCAGTAAGGATGGCCGGGAAAAGAACCCTTGCTGAATCACTTGCCTTCGCTCTGGCGATGGAAGCATCCAATCAGGCTTCCAAAGGAATGCATTTCGTAAGGGAAATAGTATCTGGTGAATGCTCCTGCTCAAGACCAACTACTATGCAACGAAATATCCCGCGGGAGAGCCGAAGAATGCGCTGCTGGAACTGCGATAAAATAGGACATTTGCAAGGGCATTGTAAAGAACCGGTACGACGAGAAGGCTGTCTGCACTGGGGTTACAGGCAAATAGAAAGAAAAACCGGCAGAAACGGCTACCAAGAAATCGGTCAAATTTCCAGAAGCCATCAGTTAGGAAATGTTTACTTCGCGGGGCAGAAGTCTGTAGCAGAAGTTGACTCCAGGGTAATTATCCCAGTCTCACAGGTAAAACAATGCAACGAAAGCCTCCCAGCAGAAGTAGTCAGTGGTAAAGAAGCGAAAGAACAGGCAACTATCCAAACGATCAGGACTGAGCCAATAGAGGGTTGGAGTATAGACGAAATCCGTTCCTCCCAACAGGCAGACAATGACATCGAACCAATATTGGCCTGGAAAGAGCACGAGGAAAGACCAAGCTGGCAGCAGATATCAGATCGGAGCCAAACTCTGAAGGCATACTGGGCACAGTGGGACTCGCTTTTTGTGCAAGATGGATTGCTGAAGAGAAAATGGGAAAGTGCAGATGGGACAACATCTCGTATGCAGCTAATTGTGCCACGGTCCAGAGTCAACCAAGTGCTCCATGAAATACATGACGGAATCTCAGGAGGCCATTTGGGAATAAATAAGACGTTGGAAAAGGTAAGGGAACGTTTCTATTGGCTAAGCGCTAAACAAGATGTCGAGAATTGGTGCAAAAAGTGCATAAGATGTGCGGCTACCAAGGGCCCAAAAGTAAAGCCACATGGACAAATGCAACAATACAATGTCGGAGCACCTTTCGAACGAATAGCCATCGACATCGCTGGGCCGTTTCCCGAAACCTTTAATGGAAACCGATATACTCTCGTAGTCATGGATTACTTCAGTAAGTGGCCGGAAGTGTTTGCCATCCCAAATCAAGAGGCTAAGACCGTAGCCGAACAGATAGTCAACAACTGGGTGAGCAGATTTGGGGTCCCAATGGAGCTGCACTCTGATCAAGGGCGAAACTTTGAATCAAAAGTCTTCCAGGAAATATGCCAATATTTGGGAATAAGAAAGACAAGGACAACGCCACTACACCCTCAATCTGATGGAATGGTCGAGCGATTCAATCGGACCTTGAATGAGCATCTATCTAAGGTTGTCAGCAACTGCCAGCGGGATTGGGATCGACACATACCCCTCTTCTTAATGGCCTACCGAAACGCGGTCCATAGCTCAACAGGGCACACACCATCCGAGATCTTATTTGGTCAAACAATTCGGTTGCCAAGTGAAGCAAAATTCGGATCCCCACCGACGGAGCCCAAAGAGGTGAACGAGTACGTGAATGACTTACGCAGCAGGATTCGTAAATTGCATGAAGACACCAGAGAAAAGATGAAGCTAGCAAGCAGCCGCATGAAAACTAGGTACGATATCAAGGCGAAATCTTCCGGTTTCAACGAAGGAGATCTGGTCTGGCTGTATAATCCTCAGCGTAAGAAAGGCAAGTCACCAAAATTGCAACAGGACTGGGAAGGTCCATACAAGGTGATAACCCGCATTAATGACGTTGTCTACCGGATCCAGCGTGGGGATCGAGGAAAATTGAAAGTGGTCCATTTGGATAGAATGTGTCATTTCAACGGGATGCTGAATGACGAAGTTGTTCGGGACGAACAACTGTAGGGAGGGAGCAATGTGATAACCACTCAAATGTGAGCAGCGACATCTAGCAGAAAATGTCGAAACTCGAAGATTATAAGGTTTCGATACTGGATTAGCAACTGGAGAGTAGAATCGAATTTTCTAGCAAATTGGAAATTGTATGGGACGCTGGATGGCGAGGATTGTTCTCGAAGTATGTCATTCGAGTATAAATACCAGCATCCCAAAGGTATGCAAATCAGTTCTAAAGTGAAATTTGAAGTGTTAATTAGGAGAGGTGATTAAGTGGTTTAAGTAAAAGATAAGAAACGTATAAGTGGTTGAGAAATTGAATTGTACTGAGAAAAAGAATTAAATAGTGAATTGTAACTGTACTGAATAAAGAGATTTGTATTGAAAAGAATAAGTTCTATCATTTGTACCCACACAAACATATTACAATATGTATAAACGTCAAATTGTGTGTCAAACTAGATTTCTATTTTCCTGCAATCGACTGTGTTTGCGCAATTTATTATTCTGAGTGTTCAAATTGATTCACAAGCATATTTAAAAAATAAAAGTTCAGAAAAGTTTTTAGTGTTCCATTGGAATCAAAACCGGGGTACACAAAAAAAAAAGACTTCTGCCTGAACAAACGAAAAAGCCGTTAGACAGATAAATCATTTCCCCTCCAGCAAGAAGGGGAGAATTCTTCCTGGCTCGATTTCTTTCTCGTCCAAGCTGTCAAAAAATTAAAACATCTGATTTCAAATTGAAAAATTTAAGCATTTCGCTTTTTTTTCCGAATAAATTCAAAGCGCATTAGGTAGCGTTTATAAAAAACAAAATGTAATCCTTATAATTTGCTATTTTTAAATTCAAGTGCTATTTGCAAACCTTCAATGTTTTTTTTTTCCAAAATAGCCTGGTTGGGATAATAGGTTTGTTCCAGGACTGCCAGTTTGTATAAATTTGTACAAAACCCTATCCCCGCAAGAGAAAATTTTTAAAAGAAAACGCATTTAAGAATGTAATTCATTGCCCCAGCCCGCCAATTCTTACAAATTTCAACAAGAGATTTTTTTTGGGCAGGTATTGTAAAAATAAAAAACGTCGAATCAATTAAATTTGAAAAAAACTGTCAAATCTTTAAATTTATGTGAATTCAGTTTTATGCAAATTAACTCAAAAGATGACTTGGACATGGACAAAGAAGGGAAAAAAGAGCTTCACAGTGAAGCGAATTGTTCGCCTAATACAATAGAACTCATTAACGCATATTAAATCAATAAAATAATAATACTAACCAATCTAAGTCTTCCTCCCGCTTTGCAATTTCATTTTTGTTTTGTTTTTACTTGTTACTCCTGACGTTTGAAACACTTTTTACTGAAAATATGTTGCCGAGAGATGTTGGGTTTTGAGAATTAAATCAAAATTAAGCAAAAAATTCTCTTTTACAAATTGATACAAAAATCTCGAGGGAACAGACTTTATATATTTGTCATGGGTTACATCGTGTGTACTCGTAGAATGAAACTATTTTGATAAAACTGATATCAACTAGAGACGACAAGTATAAAATAAAGAAATTTCCTTTCTAAAGTTACCCGTGAAATTCTTATCTCTGACAAAAAATCAATCTGATTTCAAAACGTCACATGCACCACATGCTGCACGCTGTTCAGTTTTTTTCACTTTCAGTGAAGTTGAGTTCAGCAGGCTTTACCAATTCCACGCAAGCACCGCAAATCAATGAAAGCACACAACTGAATGCATAGATAAACTAACCTAGATGTCAAACTCTACTAATGCTTTTGCAAACCTTTAACTTTTGCACAGACACACAGTAAGTGAATTCCAGAACTTTTACATCTCCATAACTTTGTCAAAATTTGCTAGAACGAGAGCGATTTGCACGAGTATGTGTACTGTGGATGACTTTTTTTTGACTAAAAAGGGTGTAGTTTATATAAAATGGGAGGGAAATTGCCATTGATGACAATTTACACGTATTCACAGACAGGGCCACACGGTAGGGGCGATCAGTAGAAAACCGGTTTTGATTTTCCAATCTCTGGAAAGTTTGACATCTAGGTTAGTTTGTCTATGACTGAGTCTCAGCGCGTACTGATTATCTCCTTGAATGGCATTGGATAATGTATTGTGGAAAAAATAAGAAACCGGTATTGACAGATGCGAAACCACAGTGTAGAGAAAATGCATGGCCGTGTCCATTGTATATTTTTTCAGTGGAGTTGGCAATGACGATTTTATGGAAAGAACTCTCTTCACAATTATTGTGTTGAAAAGTAGAAATAATGTTTTGCTAATATGAATTTGACTTAAAATATGAATATAAAAGTTGAATAAATTGAATTTAAGCGTTTTTTTTATGGTGTGTTGTGTGATCCAACACTTATTTTTTAATCGTCATCAGTGGTATCATCATCCTCGTCGTCGCTTTCAATTTCAGTTGATGAATCTTCGCCGGGTCTAATAACAGTTCTCTCGGTGAAGGAATCCCAACTCAGTTCATAGTTTAAATAACTTTCTTCTGTCCTTATGGCCGTATCGCATGTCTTTTTCCATTCCTTGACAGTAATTTTTGCAAACTTGGTTTTCGGTATGTCCATCAGAGCTTCCTGCGAATTTTCCATTACTTCCTCTCGGCTGCTGAAACGCGTTCCCCGTAGTGGTTTTTTAACTCGATTGAACAGAAAGAAGTCACAGGGAGCCAAATCAAGTGAATGCGGTGGCTGTTGGATGGTATTTGTTGCATTTTTCGTCAAAAAATTACGAATAATGATGGTCAACACGGTCTTTTTTTTGCATGAAATTGAGGCCTTTTGGCACCAACTTTGCTGCCACACGACGGAAACCCAAATTATTAACCAAAATGTCTTTGACGGATCCATAGGCAATGTTCGACTCCTCCGCTATCTCTCTAATGGTTAATTTGCGGTTATTGACCAACATTTCTTTTACTCCATCAATGTTTTTCTCGGTTTTCGACGTCAATGGCCTGCCACTGCGTTCATCATCTTCGATTGACTCACGACCACTTTTGAACCGCTCGTGCCACTGCTAAACGACCGTTTTCTTTAGAGAATCGTTGCCGAAACACTTTTCCAACATTTCCAACGTTTGCGCACCATTAAATCCGTTTTTTACGCATAACTTAATACAAGTTCGTTGTTGGAAATTTAAATCCATTTCTAAAATTGTAAAAAATCGCCAATAGATTTTTTTTTATATAATCAGCGCGCGCTTAAGGGGGTTATGTACCCTTAAGGTGATTGTACACAGCGCGGACAAAGGAAATTTAGGGAGGAATAAAAGAGAGGTACCGACTTACATTGCTTTTACGAGTAAACGTTTGCAAGTTATAACGACCAGGAAATACAGAGATCGGCAGGGTATTCCATAAGCGAGTTGGACGGCTTAGGAACGAATCATGATATTTTAGAGTACGTCCGAAAGCATTCATAGCGAGACGGGTGTTACGGTTGAAAGTTTGAATGGGCGGAATGCTACTGGCGATTTCAGTGGATCACTGGTGGTGGAAATAGCGATAAAACAAAGTGAGACAGGAGACATTACGTCCGTGTTCGAGCCTGTCAATTGATTGACTGGTATTAGTATCGTCAATAAGTTTTATCGCACGGTTTTGAATCTTATCTAGCAGGTGCAGAGATGTTTTAGAAGCACCTGACCAGATGTGGGCATTGTACTCCAATTTTGGGCGGATGAATGCCTCATATATTGAGGCCAGATAAGAGGGGGTAAAATATTTCTTACATCGCTTGACGAAACCTAGACATTTCGCAGCATTTTTGGCGACATCAAATATGTGGTCATTCCAACGTAAGTTGTCATTGACACACATACCGAGAATGAGAAGTTTTTCGGTTTCGACGATGCAAGTGCCATTCATAGATAATGGCTGGGTGTTTAAATTTCGCTTTAAAGACAGCAGACAGCATTGTGTTTTGGAAGCATTAAATTCCACTCTGTTGATAGTTCCCCAATTGGTTATGCTGTTGATATCGGAATTTAATGAGCTTAGCATACGCTGCCGTTCTTGTTCTACAGCCAAAGAGCAGGGCCGTGAGTCCGGGAACGAATATGGAAAGCAGAGAGTACTGTCATCAGCAAAGGAATATATTGGATTCGAAGTAGCAGTCAAGAGATCATTAATGAAAATTAAAAAGAGTGTCTGAGACAGAACAGAGCCCTGGGGCACACCAGCATTTATTTTGTGAATATCAGACTTGAAACCGTCCAAAACAACTTGTGAATTGAACGTTCCGAAAGGTAATTTCTAATCCATTGAAAAAGAGAGTCGTCGATCCCAAATGCATGCATTTTCGACAAAAGAGCCTGATGCCAAACTCTGTCAAATGCCTTAGAAATATCAAGTGCAACTGTCTTGCTTTCGCCAGATTGATGTACGCTTTAGTTCCACTTTTCGGTGAGACATGCCTGATGGCATCACCAGTGGACCTGTTGCTACGAAAACCGTACTGCCGGTCATTGAGAAGGTTTCGTGTTTCGAGATATTTCATGAGCTGACGATTTATCAGTGTTTCCATGACCTTGGAAAGAAGGGACGTAGGCGCAATGGGTCTGTAGGAGGAGAGAGAAGATGATTTGCCTTTTTTAGGGACGGGCTGGACAAATGCTGTTTTCCATCTGCTCGGGAAAAGTCCTAAAGAGTAGGACTGATGAAAAAGCTTACGCAGTGGTTTTGCCAGTGTGGAAGAACAGCTCTTCAGAAGAAGGGGATATATACCATCTGGACCAGCGGATTTATGTATGTTGAGATCTTTAAGTACTCTTGCTACTACACGAGTGCGAAAGTAGATTCGTCCCATTGAAGATTCGACGCACAGAAGTGTAGGCAGAGACAAAGCACAATCTGGGAGTGTTGAGCTGGCCGCAAAGTATGCAGCAAGCAGATTGGCTTTGTCCAAAAAGCTGACAGCTGGAATGTCATTGTAAATGAGCGTTGGGATGGAGGATGAGGCGGAATTTCTAATGTTTTTGACGAACGACCAAGAATTGTTACTGCCTTTGAGACATTGCAGTATTTTTTGCCTCAGTTTTTGGTCGTATTGGAATTTCACACGCTTAAGAAAGGTGTTGCAGTCATTTCTGGTTCGTTTGAACTTTTTCCGGTTTTCCTCTGTCGGGTTGGTCTTGAAGGACCGAAAAAACATTTCTCTGACGGCCTCTTTACAGCTCGAGTCATACCATGCCCTTTCTCTTGGTTTGATACTCTTCATCCGATGAGGAATAACGACCAGTTAAAATTCCTAAAGAAGCTGTTAAGACCGCTCCAGATGGCTTTCTTGAATTGCCATACGTTTCTTTGAGGAATTTTTTCTGTAACTGTGTGGTCGGTGTACGAGAAATTAGCTGATATGACACAATGGTCCGACGAGCCTAGAGGGGAGTGCACATCAATGGTGTATTTATCAGGGTGAGAAGTTAAAAACAAGTCCAGGGTGTTGGCGGTATGACTATCAACGCCTGTTATTCGCGTGGGCTCATTTACAAGCTGCGTTAGGTTATTTTCCGCAGCGAAGATCTCAACACACCGTCCTACGGGTTTTGTCTGTCCAGAATGCCGAAGCCACCCAGAATTGTGTATATTGAAATCGCCCGTAATAACGATTTAAGTATGAGGATACAGGGATACAATTCTTTGAATGGAGTCAGACAGCGCATCAAACTCGTTAAAAGTCAAATTGCTGTCCAGTTTGGAGCTTCTGTAAATAAAGCAGTAGTGGATGATTTGCTTATGGAGATGGAATTTTAACCACATGAAGTTGAATTCCAGATTGGAACATGGAGAACATTGTGGTGGAGTTTGGTAAGCTACATCACTACGCACGTAAATGGCGTGACCGCGGTGATAGAAGAATAATGGCACTAGTTCGTAGCCAGGTAGCTTCAGATCAGAATGATCTGAGAGGTGTGGGCGGGGATCTACCTGTGTTACACTAAGTGCCAAAACAGCTGGTCTGTACTTACAGACGTGGACGTAGGCAGAAAAGTGATTACTTTTTAGCCTGCGTATATTAGCTACGTCTACCCTGAATTCCCTAGTCATAATCACAAGCAAACACAGAAAACACAAACACCGACGATACTAAACAAGGCTGCGAAGTGAAAAATTCAACATTGATTTAATTTACCGAATCAAATTTTTGTAGGTGTTATGCCCTTACAACAATATGAAACGGTGCACCAACAAAATTTTCATTGACAACCCGCTATCCATCAGTTGTTACATACACTCAACCACTGCCCGTACCGTATGATAATACAGTAATGGCAGTGATTGAGTGCCAGCAACAGTACTTCGACCAAGAGCGGGATAGGTGGGATACCCACACTGTGTGATATTTTTTTTTTCCACTGCACTGCACTTTTTTTTATTTATTTTTTTTTTTTGAACACGCGCGCGGTGTTTTTTTTCTCTTTTTTTTTGTACAGCACACGATCATTTGTGAGTGCACTGGTCGACTTGTGCACTCGTCGGTGGTCGACTCGGTACTGATGTATGTACTCTTGGCTACGTAAATTTTGCAAATGTCAAGCTATGACGCTAAAATTTAGAGGGAATGTCAACAATAGATTTACCAACTTCACAAAAAAAAACAGAACTCAAATCGGAACAATGGGAGCGCCACACGGTGGAACTTTTTGATCAAGGTGGTATTCTCAATTGGGTTCAAGTACGGATGGTATGGTGTAGCCTGAATACCTCATGGCTTGCTGATCTAATCAAGTCGTCTATTTGATGCTGCGGGGATATCTTGTTTTGTCGAACTAAATCATACAGTTCAATCTTCAGCATTGAAAAGTTATGCGGAACACTATTTTCTACTAGCCAATTAACTAACTCCAATTTCGTTGCTGATGAAGTTGGGGCTCGGTTTTTTCATTTATTGTGATAGGGGGCGTTGCCCATTACAATAACCAACGCGACGGTTCCTCCAGCTTGTCCAGTACCTGATCTCTTAACCATTTAGAGAAATTGTCAAAGTTCATCTCATCATGAGAATCACCCGACTTCGATCCAGATTTAAAGATTAGGAGACATTTGAACCTTTGGCTTTCAGATACCTCCTAAGAGATGTTTTGCTTATCCTAATTTCCAGTTCTTGACGGATTTGTTCCCTAAATGCGCTCAATGTTACGACTTTCTTGTCAAATTGATGGAAGGAGTAGATCATCCTTTTAATGGATTCAAAGTCGAAGTTATCTAATCCATTGGTCCAGTGCCGTTGAGGAATTTTCTTGTTGAGTGATTGTACTGTTCCAATTTGTTCTTGTTCTTTTAATATTTTGTATATGGTCCTATGCGAAATTCCAACAAATTTAGCAGTAAGGAATTTACTGCTGCTCTTGTAGGAGCCCCAGTTTCATGGTTGTTTTCATAATACAAGTTTTTGTGGTAAATTTTCAGCGTAAACACTTTTGCTGGGCGTGTTAAAGGCTTTTCTGGCTTAAAGCCAGTGTCCAGTGTATATAAATTGTTTCTTACTTCTATTCCTTGTCTTTGAAAACTAGATTAAAAATTCCATTTTTGTGCATTTATATTCGCAGAATATATATTTTTTACCTAACCCCTTTCAAAGAAAATGTGTGTTCGAATTGAATCCTTTTTTACTACATATACATTTATTGCAGGAAGTATTGAATTTTGTCACAAAATCTAGTGGCCAGGCAAAACACGCGAATATATGCACTTATGATGCAAATGGGTTAAATATGAAAAGAAGTGGAGAAAGTTCAGCCGTTTCGTAAATATCATTCATTCCAGTGAGCAGATGAGTAGCATGCGCTTCCAGGCTCTCATTGCGCAGCTTTCCAATTACACGGTGATTACAACACTTTCTTACAACACCGTGTTTTGCGCGAAACGAAAAGTTGCACTGAAACTAGTAAAGACATCAAAGCTAATTCTACAAGATGCAGTATCCAGAACTAGTTCCAGTCTTGAAATTCTGAAAAATATCCTGATAAATCATCAAACAAGAATATATTTGTAAGCAAATTTAAGAATTTGACAATTTAAGAAATTATTTAAGTAAATCTGTTTAATCAAATACCAAATACTATTGTATACATACAATCATTGTTGTGATGTGAATGGTTCAATTTTTGTCGGCTAGCCGACACTCGTCCAGCCGACACTCGTCCAGCCGACACTCGTCCAGCCGACACTCGTCCAGCCGACACGAGCTTTCGGAATAATGTAAAGCTTTTTTATTTTCGCTCTTTCTTTCTTTGTTTACTGAGAGATTTTTTTTTTCTCTCACCACAAGTTGACGGCAGTGGCAAAAAGAATATGAAAAACAATTGCAAGGGGTTTTGCGGGAAGGGGTATGAAGACTTGGTTGTTTGTTTTCATTCGACTGCAATAGGAAATTCTGTAATTTTTTTTGAATTGGTATTTTGTTTGAGCGTATGGGTGTGTATGTAAGAAAGAACAATTCAAAGGCGGGAAAAGTCGAATATTTCTTACATTTTGTAATTGAAGTTTGACGAGCAAAATATTATTCGTATTATTAATATGCAGTGCAGATACACCTGTGTGCAAAATAATAGCAGTGTTAGATACTTAGCTTTTTATTTTACAATAAAACAAATTTTATAGCACCTGTATTTTAATTATTTATTTTTTCTTTCTCTAATGTTCTAAAGACTTCGTATTGAATTTGAAATTAAGTAACTAACCATTCGTATAGAAAACCTAATATACCACCTTGATGAAAAGGAATTTATTGAGAAAATTACAAATACAAGTTTATTCATCTAAATCTATCCCCTTCAAAGTAATCTCTTATCGACTGCAACACACTTATGCCAGCGCTTGATCCAATCCTCGAAACATTTTATATATTCGGTTTTCGGTATGTCCATTAGTGCATCCTGCGATTTTCCATTACTTCCTCTCGGCTGCTGAAACGCGTTCCCCGTAGTGGTTTTTTAACTCGATTGAACAGAAAGAAGTCACAAGGAGCCAAATCAGGTGAATTCGGTGGCTGGTAGATGGTATTTGTTGCATTTTTCGTCAAAAAATTACGAATAATGATGGCACTGTGCGACGGTGAGTTATCATGGTGCAAAATCCACTAGTTTTCTGCCTATAATTCTGGTCTCTTTCGGCGAATTGCTTCACGCAAACGTCTCATAACGCCCAAATAATACTTTTGTAGTATGGTGAACGTTCTCCGATACTTCCAGGCTCGTAGGTTCCTCAATCGATTGTGTTGTGAGCGAAGGACATGACTTTGGAAAGCGCTGCTTTGCTACCCTCTCTGCCGCGTTTTGTACTGTCCGAAGACCGCAGCATACGCTGAACAGGCAGTTAAGCAAATGAATAGGTGTAATTTAATAGACAAAATTTGGACAATTAAATGGAAGAATTTTTATTAAAAAGAAAGAAAAAGAAGTACAATTCCATTCAAAATAATAATTACAATAATTCAAAAAAAATGCAAAAGAAAAGGTAATATAAAAATTAAAAAAAAAATATAAAAGTAAAAGAAAAAAGAGAAAATTAAAAAAAAACAAAAAAAAGGTCTTTGAGTGTGCGTGCTTAAAGCAGTGGAAATGACCCGACTGTCTGAGCACTCAAACTCAAAATTGCAGTTTTATAATCACCGCAGGATTTTCTCACGCAAGTGTGGCACCTTTCAAGACTAGTGGACAAACCCGACCTGACGTTTGTGAGATGCCAAACCTGAGTGGAGTCTGCAACGTCATCCATTTCGGTTTTATGTTTATCCCACGCAATACTTGGGTGTGAATTATAAACTAAGTAAAAGCTTTTAGTTGCAATATGAGCTTTTGTTAGTATGAGCTTTCGTATGCAAGTATGATCTTGAACTTTTTTTTTTTATAGCGTTGCCAAATTCCCTTTTCAATTACTACAAAATTATTTATTATTATTTTTACTACAAAGTTATTTATTTATTTTTTGTTAGAATAAACGAATTTCTACACTTTTTGTTTACTGGCTGGCCTTCTGGCAAAAATTCATGATGCACCACACCGTTTAATCCATGAAAACCGTGAGCATTGCCTTCTTTTTTGACTGAAAACGACGTGGTCTTTTTGGTCTCGGCTCATTTGGTGAACGCCAAATCACCTTCGTTAACAATTATTTTGCTTGTTTACATACCCGCCAAGATCAAAATGAGCTTCTGAAAAGATGATTTTTTTGGCAAAATCGGCATCTTCTCTAAGTCGATCGCAGGCCCACTTAGCGAAGCGTAGTTCAAGCGTATACACAACCATATTCGTTCAGCGGAAGGATAAAACTAATTATCTGTCAAATCAGACATGAGTAGCTAAGTGTTACCATTCACAAAATAAGCACTAGTTGAAAAAAAAACGTTAGATGGCGGACCTTATATATTAATTTCAACCATGATGACTCGATAACAATTTAAAGATCCTGACTGGGAAGTTGTGATGCATCCACAGTATAGTCTTGGCATTACGCAGTCAGATTATCATTTGTTCCGACCCCTGCGACACTCTCTTGCTGGCATTAAATTGGCTTCAAAAGAGGCATGGGAAAGCAAGAGGAATGGTTACGAAATATTTTTTGTAAAAATTGTTATTTGAGAAGGAGAAGGACCGTAAAAGGAAAGATTCGTCCGGGTATTCTTTGCGCTGTAACTCTTGAAGAGACAAGTAAATAAAAAGAAGCAAAGATGCAAGGATCAGTTGCATTCTAATAAATCGCTTCTCAATACGCTTGAGTGTTAAACGACAATTATAATATTTATTTTCACTTTTCTTTTCTTCAATTTTCACCACATCAACTTGCCTATTTGTTTATTTACTCTTCCGGCCTGGAAAATCTTGCAAAGAACTAACCAGTTCCAAGTCAATACTTACCACCTATGCTTATGACAGCCTCCATTGTACTAGGTTTCATAATGCGATGGCCTAATTCGGGGTCCTAAAAAAACTTATCCGGTTGTGTCGCATCATACTAGAAAATTTGCGATGCGTCTTACAGCTTGGAAACAAAACCTCAGAATTTTTCCAAACCTCCACCGGATTCCGGCAAATAGATACGCTTTCATAATATGTTTTTTTCAATCTCATATTAAAATACTCGTATTATGTAACCGCAGGCAGGTATAAGCACAATAAAGATCTGCCCAGCTGTTGGGACACGTCATTGATATAGACTCTTCAAGGTGGCCAAAATCTGCTGCCATTGTAAAGTATATTTTATCGAGCAAAGATAACCCCGCCATTTACCAAATCGTACAATTTGTCACTGTAAATGCTCATTACTTTAGAGGAGTTCCTCTTCCTCTGGGTTAATGTAAACTGAACAAATGACACCTTGTCGAAGATTACCACCAGAATAAGCCTAGGTAACCGGTGCTACTTCAGTCCGGTTTAACAAATTGGATCCAAAGTCTCTACTCCAAGGAACATTGATTTTGCTAGTTAAAATATGGCTCATTCATGGCTGTCGGAAAAATATTTCCAACATTTTCCTTACTTACTTAGGTGGCGTTACAGTCCAGGGTGGACCAGGACTTGAACCAACAAGCCTTTCCACCTGGCGCGATCTTTCGCCAGCTGTTTCCAGCGGTGCTGCACTCCAAGTTGGTTGAGACCCCATTCCACTTGTTCGAACTCCCATATATTCGGCCGTACATTACTGCGTTGTCCCCGAGTCTCGGAATTGAAGATTTTCGATCTTTACATACAAATATTTTGCGTACAGTTTTAAAAACTCCCTTTTACATAACTTGAAAGAAAAGGGAGCAAATATGTACTCGTAAATAACATATGCATACATTTTCCGAATAAGTTCGATGTTGCTCAATGCTTGGAAATTTATCAAATTTTGTAGGTACTTAATGTCCTGAGCACAAAATTAAAATCGGGAAATTGGTCTAGCGCTCATGTACATATGTACGTATATCTTCAACCCCATAACATGTATTAGCCCTTAACACCTCGTGCTTCAAATATCAACCACTTTTATAGTGTGGTGCAACGTCATACCCACCCCCTCCAGCATGTCCACATCAAGGACCATCGATCTCATGATCTTCAAAATTATATTCCTATCCCCATTTAATTTACATTGCATAACAAGTTACAAACAAAATAACAAGCACCCGTACATAAACCCAAGTAAACCGGTTATGCTGGGCAACGTCAACGTATGTTTTTTTTTTTTTTATTTCTTTCGTTCACGTATTGTTTTTGCATGATAAACGACTTTGCATGTGTGAGTGACAAGTGGCAAGAGCAAAAAGCGAAAAGAAATAAAATGATTTTTCTGCTCTTTGCAGCTTTTTAAAAAAGCTATTTTTTTAGTTCGATTTCATTTTCATAGGACAAAACTTCCCATATGAATGAGACATCTGTATAGATTTATTATCTGTGCTGATACCTAACATCAGCTTACAGCTTTTCCAGTGCCTGTGGCTGTCCTCTGTACGCAACCTTAACAGCTAACGCAGTTGCAGTTCATCCAAAAAAATACCCTCTTTCATCGAACATATAACTTAATATCCACGGCTGTTTTTGTTGTATGTGATTCTGGAGCAGTTGTATCATGCCGCGCGATACGTCACAAATTCTGCTCCATAACGCCATACTTTTTCGATCTGAAATCACAGAAAACACTAAAAAATTAGATTAAAAACTAAAAATTAAGAACAGAGTTTCGGATCTGCGCCAAATGCAAGATATTTAAAACAAATAAAATTGGTTCCAACAAACTAAGGCATGTAGAACAACTCGCATTGAGTTGTATATTATATGTATGAATATTTCACAGTAGATACGCGCTTGTTATGTTAAGATTATATTATATGTTATGTCATAGCATGTTTTTTTTGCACAGATTTGTTTCTGGATAATTTTAGAATTGTGCTTTAATTTTGAGAATTTGGAAAACCGAGTCGTGTTAAAATAATATGTAAATAGATTGTCTCTTTTTTGTAATTGTTTATTTCTAAAGTAATAAAAAGTTCCTGGACGCAACTGTGTCAAAAAAAGTGTTGCATTGTGGTCGGAACTCAGAAATGTATTCAGGAAAGAAAAAACTATCAGGTAGTGAGTGTAGGAGCAAACGGTAGACAATACAAAACAGGCGCTGCAGTTCAGGAAATATCTAGCTGTGTGTCCCTCAACATCGTTAAGTCTATGTTGCAATAATTTATTGCCTACAGATAATATTGCAGAGCCAGTTCAGGCAGAATATTATCGAGAAATCATCATGTTGTCAACTTTGATTAATGAAAATGATTCCGCCATAGACATTTTTAATTTTATTCAAAACAGAAATATGAAGATTATTTTTCCAAATTCTGTTATAGCCCTAAGAATGGTTTTCACTTTACCAGTTACTGCAGCATCAGGAGAACGTTCATTTTCCAAACTTAAGATTATAAAAAATTTCTTACGTTCTTCAATGTCCCAGGAACGATTGGTATCTTTGGGAACCATATCAATTGAAAAAGAAATTATGTCGAAGCTATTAAGTAATCTTCTACTGAAAGGTTTTGCCAAAATAAAGGCCCGTAATATCATTTTCATGGTGCCTTGAATTATTAAATTAAAAATTAAAAGGCATCACTCTTTTTAATTTAAAACTTTCTTTCCTATGGAAATACCTAACTTTAGTTCTTTAGTTTATATTTTTTTGTGACTTCTTTAAAGAAACCTTATTCTTGTAAAATTTAAGTAATTTAATAACTTCTTACCAAAAAAACACGCAAGTGCAATAATATGTGTGTATGGTTTAGTATTTATTCAATAGTTGCGTGAACGTATTTAATTTATTTATATTTATATTTATTAGTTCCTAAAAATATTTTTCGTTATTTTTAATGCATGAAATGCTTAACAAGTAAACCTTATCTGAACCTTTTTAATTTGTATTTATATGTATAGAGGAATAGTCCTACTGGGAAAATTTGACAAAAAAACGCATTGGTATTCTACATCCTTTGGTGATGTGGAAATGTATAAATACATAATTAAATATTTTCTATTTTGCGATCGTTTTCAGATTTACTCATATTGTTTAAATCTACATTCTTAAGAGACGCTATTATTATTCTGCGGCGGGCGCCAAAACTCATCGAACCGGCCCTGAGTACAGTTATTGAATTCAAAACACAGATAAAATAGATCCATCAATTACTTGCTCAGAAGCACTAGAAGTGATAAAATCCCTTCCCGAATTCAATGGTGAACAAACAGCATACGCCATTTGGCGTGAAGCTGCACTGAATTCAATGGTCCTATACACCATCGGAAGCTCCAAATATTTTGCAGCTCTGATTATATTCAGGAACAAGACCACAAAGAGTGCTAATGATATACTCAGTAATAATGGTATTGTTCTCAATTTCGAGGCAATCATTGCGTAGGCCGATAAACGGCCTGTACATATCATAAGCAGGAATTGAGCGGATTGTGAAGGGCCAAACTAATAACTTTTTTTTTCTCCTCAAATTGTGTGATTTTAAAACAAAACCAACAAATAAAAGAAAAAAAAATCACGTGATGGATGGTGGAGAGCGTTCCGCTCTTCCCATAGCGGGAGTTACAAAAGACAACAACAGTGTTGCCGGTGCCGTGGCGAAAGCCATTAAAAGGAGGAGGAGTTTGAAATTCCCTCCTAAAGTAACAAAAAAAAGAATAAATGCCGTTCTATCAGAGGATGATGAACATTATGTAGGGGGCAATAACAACTTTGCTTCTCTAGCGGCATCCGAATCGAAAGATGAGGATAAAATGTTAAAAGACATTAGCAGCAGCATAGAAAAGCTGCAAGAAAAAATGCTTGCTGTTAAGCTAAAACAAACTGCACGCAGGCAGAGGGAGAAACTAGAGGCAGAAAGCGCCCAACAAAAAAAGCAACACGAGCAGAAACAACAACTGCAGCAACAACAAAACCAGCAGCAGCAGAAACAACCACTGCAGCACACAAAATAGCAGCAGCAGAAACAACAGCAGCCGCAGAAACAACAACAGATGAGAATATACAGCAGTTGAAAAAACAACAGCAGCAGCACCAAAGTGTGAAAAGCGGTAATCGATGCTGCTGAAGGGGTTGGAACCGTCTTCTGATCCTGAGGAGATCCTTGCACTGCTCAAAGAGAAGGAGTGCGAAGGACTCAAGTTTGTGGGGGTAAAGCCATTTACCACAGCTAGAGCCAGGCGGGAGAAACGGAGTCTGCCGTTCTTCCTGGTGCAGCTCAATCCCGAAAGTCGTCTGGATAGTCTAAGGAGAAATAATGTCCTAGACTACCAGGTGATTCACTGGACAAATTAAAAAGGAGCGAAGGCGTTATACAATGCGTTCGCTGCCAGAGGTTCGGGCACGCCGCGTCGAACTGCCAAATGCAGCCTCTATGCGTGAAGTGAGCAAAGAACCACAGTTCCGAGGAGAGTGCGCTTGGTAGGGACGGAACATCTGATAGGACGCAGCTCTCGTGCGTGTTATGTGGGAACGTGGGACACACCGCAAACTATCGGGGTTGTCCTAAGTTCGCTGACATTAAAAGAGCAAAACTGGCTCGGCAGCAGAAGGTGGGGGTCAAACGTTCACCTGTTAGGTTTCAAATACAAGCCGTCAGGCCCCAAATTTCCTACGCCCAAATGGCGTCAGGTAGGGGGACTACGGTACAGCAAGCAACTGTTGCTTCTCCGGCGCCAATTTCGAGAACAACGGAAGCTGCACCTAACATGCTGGCCATCTTGCTCGCAATCCAAGGGCAGATGGCTCAGCTGCAAAAGCAGGTGCAAAAACAGATCAAGCGGGTGGACCAGATCTACGCGCTGCTGCCGGGCCTAACGCAACACGTGTCATAATGGGTACGCACATGGTGGAGCAAACTTTGAAGGTTCTTGCGGTGAATGTTAATTCTCTGATTAGGATCGAACGAAGAGCCGCGATGTTTAAATTGCTACAAGACCAAACTCCTGATGTGCTTTTCCCTAGCGAAACCAAGCTAACCGATAAGCACAAACTGGAGTACAATAATTATATTGTTAGAAGAAGAAATCGGCCCAGATCCAAACGTGGAGGCGGTGTCGCGATCTTCATTAAAGAAGGTATAAAATTTCACGGAGTGTACAAGGGAGTGTTGCGCAGGTTTCGGGTGTTGGAGGCAGTCGTCATTTACATACCGCTCCGCAGTGGAAAGCGGCTGTACTTGGCCTCTGTTGATGCACCTGAGACTTCACAATCCACCCTATTCATTACAGAGCTCGACACGCTTTTTCGACTTCTAAGGCTGGAATCGGGGGAGAATTATTTTAAAATCGGCGGGGATTTCAACGCTAGACACAGAGATTGGGGAAATAATTTGCCAAATACTAGAGGGAACCTACTACTCGATTGGTGGGGTCAGCACGATGTCATGTACAGACTCGGTCTTAAAGCGACGGATAATCCGTCGTTTCCCAGATTCGGGTCTTATTTGGATCTACTGCTGTACGACGAACGCATACGACTGACAGGTACGAATTTACATATGTTAAACTGTCTGCGCACGTTCGTGTATGACAGTGACCATTGCGGTTTTAGCACCGAAATTACAGTTCCCAACGAAATTGCGGAATTGTTTGTCCAAAGATATTCTTACAACTACAGTAAAACTCGATGGACACGCTTCTCCGCAACCTTGAAAAGAGCGCTCTCCTCGAACACGCTCCACCCACCGTCCAATAGAAATTTGTCAAACGAGGAGATCGACAATTACCTAAAACAAATGGACGAGACAATTGAACAAACTATAGACACTACAATACCGGGGTATCGACGTACGACTAACGAAGACCTGTTCCGCAATCCTACTATTGACGCACTGCACCGACAGAAAAGTACAGACAGTTAACTGACCTACAGGACCCGGAGATTAGGACACTGAAGTCGTCGATTAAAAACATTCAAACGCTAATAAAAGAAAATTACAGAATTTCTGTAAGTTTGTATTGGTTCGGGCTGTAAACACCAGCAACCCGAATATGTTTCCGCAAATAAATCAACTATTTCGGATAAAAAATCAAAACGACCTTCAGTGTCTTAAAATAGCCCGGACAACAGACAACGAACGGTTACTGACAATAGCAGGTATTGATCCAAATGAGGCCGCTGATGATGACGCCTTCTTTGTGATCGAGGATCCACAGGAGAAGGTTGAGACCATAGGGGCAACTTTCCAGGAAGTATACAAGGCCATTGATATCACTGGCCCTAATTATGACCTGGACAATCGCGTCTTGGGGCACGACTTCTGCATTCGAAATGAAATAGGGAACTGGCGATCCGAAGGCTCTGGTTTCACCCGGTTGAGCGACGTAAATATGGCAAATAATGTCATTACTATAGTGGGTGACCTACCCCCGTTCATTTCGAAGGAAGAACTCCGTGAGATCTTCGACACAATCAGGGCTAAGAAATCAGTGGGGACCGATGGTATTCCGAACATCGTGCTTCGACATCTTCCACTAGAAGCGGTGGACATTTACACCACCCTGGTTAATAATGCAATGAATAATGCACATTATCCAGCGCATTGGAAAACGGCGGTAGTTCAACCTGTCCCCAAAAAGGGAAAGGATATATCCAATCCGGCGAATCTCCGGTCGATAAGTCTCCTTCCGAATATCAGTAAGGTTTTTGAAAAGGTAATCAATAGAGGTCTGTCTAGGTGGGTTGAGGACAAACATATAGTTCCGGATAATCAATTCGGTTTTAAGGCGGGACATGATGCCGCGTCTAAACTGGACTAGCTATCCCGGGGTACAAACCGGTTTAATTGGTTTTGTAGATTTTACATCAATCGTACACTGGATGAGCAACCCTGGGGTTAAATTATGTATACGCGAACCGATTTTTACTGTAGTTGTTTTTCTAATAATTTAACAGATGACAAAATATTTTTTTGTTGTTTACTCTTCGGCTGCCAAACTACGAATGAAATGCGCATAACAAAATTAAGTGTGTATTTAAATTTAGGCAATTTTCATCCACTCGATCATACTTTACACTTCATCTCCCTCTTCTACAAAACCAGTTAAACCGGTTTGTACCCCGGGGTAACTAATCCAGTGTACACTGGCCCAATGAGGAGCCAGTTTCCAGTTTCCTTCTTGGAAACTGAGCGCACTGATGTATATAATTGTGTATATCCAGTTTTCCAAAAAATTATTACACCCCTGGTGGGAGAGGACATGTGGATCCTTATTTGCCAAACTTACTTCGAGAAAAAAGTATTCTGATAAAATATAAAAAAAAAAGTTCTGTATATCTGTTGGTACTGTATGGGTTTTGCGTATGATGGCGATTGGATAAATGAAGCAAAAGTTCTCGCATGAATTGATTGTTGCACTGCACATGCCGTTATCAGACACCTAGTATTATCGCACAGAATATTTCCCAATCTGCACCTGAGCAAACATCATTTTGCACTTTATAAATAAGAGTCCTTATAAATATGTAGTGGCGAGCTAATTTAGTCTACACGTAGTGTTAAGCTACATTATAATAAATTTATCATAATAAAGTTGGCATGTAGCCGTAAAATAAAAAAAAATGATTTTTTTTTATGACAAATAAATAAATAAAAATTTGAATAAAAGGTCCTCAAGTAGCACCAAGTTCGCGTTAGTTTTCGTAAAAAAGTCATCAAGTAGCACGTACAGAAATTTGGCGTGTGTTCTAGGTAAATACTAAAATACCCCGTGGCTCCCCCGCGTGTGTGGTGAAAGTGACATTCACAAGGTCCCCTGAGTAATCGCCGGCAGCTGAACACTCGACCGACGAGGGAAAAGGAAGCGTTGACCGCTAGCCGCACCACGACATCGCAAAAGTCAGGACTAATGTATTACCTGCAGATTGTAGCACTGTAAGTTTAGTTTTAAGAAACAATTCAAATAAATTGAAACATTAATGAACACCAAATGGTTTAATGAGCACCAAACAAGTTAAAAATAATTAAAGAAATTATAAAAGAAATTTACCATTACACAAAAACCATCTTTCCTAAATTTCTATATAAAAATCAAATAAATTGTATACAAATAAGTCTAGATAATAAGTAAGTGTTTTATAACGTAGAAGAAAACCCTAATTAATTAAATTTAAGAATTGTTCTTTATTGTTCCTTTCCTTTCTTTTTCGAATCAAATTTATTTAAACATGGCAAATCCCAAAAATGTAATCATACCTCCTGTTCTTAATGTTCCACGACCATCTATGGCTAATATCGGTGGAGTTGTCACAAATGAGGCTCTGGAATCCCTCATTACAGGTGTGGTTGGAACTCGCGTTCTTCAAAACGAGGGACGTCACCTTATCCAATCTTTTGTAAACCCCTACTCTGATCATTTCTCTGGCGTAGACCAAACCATTAATCCAAAATTTAGTCAGGATATTTATGATTTAGATAAAATACCCGATGTTGTTCGTTGTCTTAAAGAGTTCAACAGTCAACCAGGAGAATTCAACTCCTGGAAGAAAAGCGTAGACCTAAATCTGCAAATCTATTGTATATTCACACTTATCTCTAATTTTGAATAAGATAGGATGTATGGGAATAGGAAACGAATCGCTTAACGTTCTCACTCAAACTTACCGAGACAAGGCATTAGACACCTTTGTCAGAGGCTTGAGAGGTGATTTCCCAAGACTTATTGGCATAAGAGAACCGACTGACCTTACCCAAGCTTTACATCTCTGCCTAAAGCTTGAGAACCAAAATTTTAGGACTTAGCACGCGATAACCCACGCTGGACCATCCCGTGGATCTCAGCAACCTCCTATCCTTCCACAAAAACAGTTTTCTTCTAAAAACTCTCTAGGTAATAAACCTCCTTTTTATCCCCAGGTAGTATATATCCCGCAACAATTCAACCAAAACCATTTCGAACACCGACAAGGACCTCACCTCAATCAATTTAATTATAACTTTCAGTAACCAATACCACCGCGTCCAATGGCACTTAAGCCACAACCACGACCAGTTCCAATGGATGTCAGCGTGCAAACAGGAGCGGTTAACTACATGAATAGGCCCCAGCAAGACCGTAACGTTACAGAGAAAAGGTATGCACCCTCAACACAACAAGTCCAGGCCCCCAACAAACTCCAGAGAAACTTCCATATCCAACTCCAGGAGAATGAAGTTCAACAACCCCAAAGCCAATAACCACAAACGCTCAACACATATCAACAAGGACAAGCAAACTTCCATATCGAACCGGAAAGAAGCGATACCGTAAATTATGAACAACTTACCAACAACACCGAAAATCAATACAACCAGACACTAACGCAGTACACGGAGTCATATGGAAATCCAAATGACACTCAAGAACAATACAGACATCCATTTTTTAGACTGAATCGCTCTTCACTGCCCTACTTCGAGTGCAGGACGAAGAGTGGAGAAATTTTGAAAATCTTAGTAGACACTGCTCCAACAAAAACTAATTCAACACCAGGATGGCCAATCAAATCAGAGATTTTCGTATAAGATTCCCAAATAAAATCAAACTGATGTGGGTCCCTGGGTATGTAGGAATCCAAGGCAACGAGCACGCAGACAAAAAAACAAGTCTTGCTCACAATATGCAGCTTATTAAGTTCAAAGCCGTTAGCAAGGTAGATCTTATTAAAACTTCTCAGACTATTATTCGCAATAGCCAACTTATCCACTGGAACTCTTACCAACACCACTACAAAATTATAAACATAAACAGATCCCACCCAATATACCCCACTTAGTAAGGTTTAGCTTGGGACACACAGCCACAACGCATCAACAACTTCTTCAAAAAGAAATCGCGGAACATGCCACTCTACTATAGACATAAACCACATTCTGGTGCTAGGCAACTGCTCTCTCCCGTCCTCTATCCTAACCGATATTTTCAAGGACTCTACTGTCCTTGAAATTTTAAAAGACCCTAACATTAATAATATTTCCGAATTAAGTTCTTTTTAAAAAAAATGTTATAAGGTAACAAGGTATAAGATAATATGCACTCCATATTTATAAGATCCGTATGCCCCTGTAGTTAGTGCTCACTAGAAATTAAGTTAGCATAGGCTTCCTAACACTCCTACCAATCCTAATCACCTTCACACTGACTGATGCCGAAATTATTGATTATATTGTACTAGAGACAACTATGTGCTCATTGAAACAGGAGATACACTGATCTATGAAAATATTGACTATTGAAAATAAAATAAAATTCATTAAAAATAATAACAGACAGTTTGTAACTAACTCAAAATATTCGATTCTATTAAATCTGTGAAGCATACCGTTAAAGACGAGCTTATTGCTGAGAAATGTTAACTCATAATGAATTACATAATGTGATCAATACACTCACTTTAGCTAAATTTAATATCCTAAATACTGCAATATTGAACATTAAAATAATATCGTAAAGGAAGAACTATTTAAAACATTTACCATATCGGATTTAATCGATGTTTCGGAATTTAAAGTACTACAGAAAGATGGTATCATTATAATCTTCATTAAATATCCTGCTATATATGAAAAAGGAGCCATAACCCAAAATGATGGTAAATTAATTTTAAGCAAAGAAATTATAAAATGTAGATTTAAGTTTGTAAACTTTAACACTTGCAAAAAAGAACTTAAGTAGGGGAGACCGGGGTTGTAACAATTTTTAGAACATTTGCTGTGAGCCTTTAACAGAGGCAGATTATTCAAATGAGAACTGATTACTGAAAAGATTAATAGTTTTAGACACTATCTGTTTAAAAATAAAAAAAAAACAATTTCCTTCTTTTTTAAACCGATGTTCTTTATTGAGTTTATCTTTAAACTTTACATGTTCGAATCTATCTTAAGACTGAATTATCGTTTGTATGGTTACCTTTATGTAACCTATGCAATAAAACATAAGTTGCAGTGGTTGCATAGGTGATCGTCCGGTAGTTCTTAGAACTGACACGAGCGGATACTTTGTAGATATTGTGTCATCATTTTTATTATGATTCAATGATCACGCGGGTATCGTGTGTCGTTCGTTTTGGTGGGAACTCGGACGGTCGGCTTTGCATTACAATTTTGCTTTTGTTTTAGATTATGTTCTTGTTTTTCGTGGAAGTGTCACCTGCAACTGTAACAATTAATCCTTTGGCTATAAACTGCTTTTAGAATATTAGCAGATCTCCACTTTGAACTCCTAAAAATATGGTATTTTAAAAAATTTCATAGCTGTTACATTCAACCCTGTGTCTGGGGTTGGTTGTAACACTATCAGGGGTAAAAAGTAACAAAAATCCGTTTTTTTATTTTTTTATTGTATTTATACATATGTACCTTTTATTTAATAAAAAAAACAACTCATGTGCGAGATATACAGTAGATCTCGTAGATAGAGTAATAATTTAAAAAAATAGTGTTGGCAATTCGAAAACGAAAGCAAGTTCAAAATAAACATAACAGCTAATTTCTACAATTTTAAGAAATACAAAAATAATAAACAGAATAAACTTAAAAAGAGACTTCATACTTTAGAAAATTTCGGAAAGAATAGTCGATTAATCTGAATCACAATTAATGCAAACATAATAAGAAATGTTGCCCTTAGTGCACCTAGTGTGAGCCCATTTCTTACAGGTTATGCACTGAATCCAGTGTTCACCGGGCAAACTTTCTCCGAAAGGTTCGCAGCAAATTAAGCAATGTTCTTCATCTTCGTCATCTGAAGAATCAATCAATATTTTTTTTCACTTTTTTTTGCTTTAAGTTGTCAATTTTGTTCTTGAAGCTTTTTGGCCTGTTCTTCTGCAAGTGCTTGCTTTTCTGGGCTGTCCGTTAAAATAGCGATTTTCCTAGATTTGCGTTTACATTTTGCCGTTCTTGGCGCTGCTTTTGGGTAGGTTCGAACAGCTTCTGGAGAAAAGGTTAAATTGGTTTGACATAGTTTTGATGGACCTGGTTCTGATGGCAAGGTGGATCTCAATTCAGAAACACCTGGGGTATGGGAGCTGCCACAAGTGGTGTTGCCGCCACCTAAGACTACAATACGACAGCGAGGACATCTGTTGCCTCGATAGTACGAAATGCAGAAATGTCATATCTCGGCGACTTTGCCGGGAAAAAGGAAGACAGATCGATGGTTTTGGCGGTTCTTTTTCTTTTGGAGATTGGCGTTTCAACCACGTTTTGTTTTTATACTGCGCAATAAACTTAATTTTTTAAAGTATACACGACACAGTGTTACTGTTGAAATAAGTTTCTTTTTGTTTTCTTTTTTATTTCTTGTTCTTTGTGCGAACAGTTCTTTAAAAAATTAATAAATTTAGTTGCAAGTCAACTATTCGAGAATTTCTTCGAACGCCATTATGCCGCAAAATCCTGCTACTTCAACGCCAAATCAAAATTGTCAGCTTTGCAATGAACCCGACATTCCCGAAATGGTCCAATGCGATAAGTGTGATCTCTGGTATCACTTTGCATGTGTGGGAGTCAGTTCAGCAGTGGAAGACGTGAGCTTTAAGTGTGAGGGATGTTCAGCGAATGTTCTCGGCCAGCAGCAAGTGAATCCACCAGTAGCCTCGAATAATCAAGACAATGTTTCCAATGACAAGTCCTCAATATCAAGTCAGTCCGCAGGAAAGAAGAAGCAGTTGCTTTTACAACGCTTGGAGGAGGAGAAATTATTGCGAGATAAAAGCAACCAACTCTACCTTCAACAGAAGTATGAAGGACTCGGATGACGAGGAAGAGTATGACGGTCCCAGATGTCATTAGAACGCTCCGAATGCTGTTCGGACGACCAGAGCACATAATTCACGCTCTGATTACCAAGGCCAAGAACATGACCCCTCCAAAGGCTGAAAAGCTAGAATCTTTCATCGAGTTTGCCACGGCAATCAAAAACGTATGTGCGACAATGGAAGCCAAGAACTTAACAGAACATCTTAACAACCCAATGCTTCTGAAAGAATTCGTCGACAAGCTATCACCACATCTTCTATTGACTTGGGCAGTATTTTCCAAGAAATTACAGCCTGCCACACTGGCTGATTTTAGTAATTGGCTGTACGATATAGCAGAGGCCGCATGTTCAGTAACAACGCTACCTGTTACACCAGTTTATGAGAAATATCCATCTTCGTCTACCGAAAAACGTACACTAAAATCACGTGGTTTTCTTAACACACATGGTGTGGCAAATAGAACCAACAACAGCGCACAGCCAGTTAGAAACCACAAAGAGTGTGGCGTATGCCAAAGCGATCATTTAGTTTCCAAATGCCCCACATTTACGAAACGCAAGTCTCTCAGAAAGATGGGAAATGTTACGCCGATACAATTTGTGTCGCTCATGTTTGGGAAGACATCCATATTCGCGCTGTAGAGCATCAAAAATATGTGAAATTAGTGGATGTCAAGCTAAACACCATCCCCTCCTGCACAATTATACAAAGTTTATCGCAGCCAGCAGCGACGGTCCGACAAATGCAGCTGTATTTACCCATGAAGCACAAACCACGTTCATCAAAGTGCTTTTCCGAATATTGCCAGTGACGCTGTATGGCAATGGGAAATCGGTTGATACCTTTGCGTTGTTAGACGGAAGATCGTCCTTAACACTGTTGGATGAAGAATTGGTTGGCAAATTAGGACTTTCGGGAAGAACGGAGGAATTGTGCTTGAGGTGGGCATCTGACACCACACGTATCGAGTGCAGTTCCCAAATCGTTTCTCTTGGAATTGCAGGAAAAAGCGATGGCAGTCGTAAGTATCAGCTTGACAATGTGCTTACTGTGCGCAGCCTGGATTTACCAACGCAAACAGTTTCTACTCAGATGCTAGCGAAGCAATACCCGTATTTAGCTAATCTACCTATTCCATCATATCAACAAGCGCAGCCAAGAATTCTGATTGGAATGGACAATTGGAAGCTGGGTGTTCCTTTGAAGGTCTTCGAGGGCAGCTGGTCACAGCCAATCGTCACCAAAACCAGACTTGGATGGTCAGTCCATGGCCCTGATACATGCAACAAAAATGAAGATACTACAGATTCATCTCGAATTCTTGTGTGTGAGTGCAATGCCGACAGAGAACTTCACCAACTTGTGAGCGATTTCTTCTCAATAGAGAACGTCGGCATTCGCATTCCTACCCAGCAAAAAAATCTTGGAAGATACTTGCGTACGTATCGATAGACACTTTGAGGTAGGACGTGAAGAACCGGAACACTATAAGCTTCGTAGCCGGCAAACCAAGGGCAGTGGAGGCCGTACTGGAACACCACTATGTTGATGCGGAAGACGTCAAATATATCCATAAAAATGCTGGCTTTCACATTAGAAACTGGATGTCGAATTCGGTAGCTGAACGTGCAGCACTTGAGGAAGACAGCGATGGACCACATAACAAAGCGTTTGGTGTTGACGAAACAACTTCAACGGAAAAGGTCTTGGGGCTTTATTGGTGTACATCGACTGATGCTTTCACTTTCGTTCTAAAGTTTAACCGACTCAAACGGGATGTTCTCTCCGAAGGAATAGTGCCGACTAAGAGGGAGATTCTTCAAATTCTCATGTCGGTTTTTGATCCCATGGGCTTTATATCGCACTTCCTCATTTGCATCAAACTATTACTGCAGGAGATTTGGAGAGAAGCAATTAGTTGGGACGAGGAGTTGCCTGCAAGCATGGTGGAAAGATGGCTGCAGTGGAGAACGCTACTGCAAAACGTGACGGAGGTAAGAGTTCCAAGGTGCTACTCTAAACTACTGAATCAAGGAAATGTGTGCGTGCAATTGCACACCTTCGTGGACGCAAGCGAAAATGCATACGCAGCTGTATCTTACTTCCGGATAGTGTGCCACGACAACATCGATGTGGTGATTGTATGTGCGAAAGTCAAAGTTGCTCCTCAACGTCCAATATCAGTTCCTCGTTTAGAACTTCAAGCAGCGGTTCTGGGTGTACGACTAACATCTTTTATCTGCAACTCACACAAGTTTGCGATAACGCAAAGGTTCTTCTGGACTGATTCCAAAACTGTACTCGCATGGCTACGAGGAGACCCGCGTAAGTTCCAGCAATTCGTCACGTTCAGAGTCGGCGAAATCCTAGAAGCATCGCAGATTTCAGAATGGAGATGTGTTCCCAGCAAGTTCAATTTAGCTGACAAGGCTATGAAATTGAAATCACCACCAGAATTCCACGCCACCAGTGAATGGTTTAGCGGTCCGGTTTTTTTGCGGTACTCGCATAGTGAGTGGCCTCAGTCACCCACAATAGACAGCACCCGCGAAGAAGCACGACCGTCCATTCTGCATATTACCGAAGCATTAACAAGCAGCATTATTGACGATTCCTGCTTCAGTAAATGGTCAGGTATGTATCGTTCCTTGGCTTATGCGATCACATTTATAGAAGTCTTAAGATTTAGGGTGAAGGGGGAGCACGCTGTTGGCACCAGACTGACCTCGGAGATGACCAAGCGATCCCAAGCGACACTTTATCGTCAAGCCCAATTGGCAACTTACTCGGATGAAATTACCTTACTGCAGAGAAGACAATCGGTAGAGAAAACAGTTCGTCTATCAAAAGGTAGCCCACTAGTTAAACTCTCACCGTTTCTGGATACAGTTGGTGTACTGAAGATGCGTGGTCGCATTGCACTGGCACACTGTGTGCATGAAAGCTGTAAAACTCTAGTTATTCTGCCGAAGCTCCATCGCATTACCTTCTTGATTGTCGACTCTTACCATCGAAAATACCACCACTGCAATCATGAGGACTGTTCTTAATGAAATCAGACAGAAATTCTACATCGCTAACTTAAGAACTGTGCTGAAGTCGGTCCGCCAACGCTGTCAGTTGTGTAAAATCCAAATGACTCATCGAACAAGTGGTTATTGTCTTTCCAGGTCCTATTTTTTCAGTAGTACCAGGTTTAGATAAAGATAGTGGTATGTGAAGTGAAGGTATCACTCCGGGCTGTACATCTCCATAGTTTGGGACTCCTTCATCTAAAGTTAATGAATTTGGGTCAGCTAGTGGTCTATCAGTGACAAAAGATGATAAAAAATCGAAGTCTTGGAAGATGTCTCTGTTAAAAGGAACAATGCCAGTTTTTTTGAATCCATTTTTTTTAGCTTTATGAATAACACCTACATATACCTAAATGGGAGCTATGGCTGTCAAGCAACAAAAGCACCGGCTCCGAAGCAGATGGTTTTACATGCATTATAAAGTGGTCCATATATCTTGTAAACTCCGTGCTTGTCATCCAACCGGAAGCATTACCGGCTCCTATGCACTCTGGGGGTCCATCACGAATCGAGGCAAGGCAAGATAAACATGCAGGGAATCTAGATTCCAGAACCGCTCACCGCTGCACAGACTGTAACTAATGTGCCTCTTTCACCAGACGTTACGGATCCAACCTGCTTAGAGCCTTTCTTGGCTAGAAATTTTCTTGGCTTTTGTACTGTAGTAACACCCGCTTCATCGCAGTTCCAGATGCAGGATGGGCACAAACTATGCTTTTGCATTAGCGAAGACAATTGGTCGAAGAAAAGATTTACGTTCGACTGGTTAAAGGAAGTAGCTCATGTTTCAATCTGCCCCACGCACATTTTAATTTTTGCCCCTACATAGAAGTTGAACGAAGTTGATTGTGCTCTATCATAAAAATCCCTGAACTTCTACAACTTCTAAAGTTACTTACCCGGTGCTTTTCACAGCTAAACTTACAAGGTTTTCCAACGACTGCCAAACGAAAACTGACTTGCATGTTGCGGTAGCTATGGTCAACGCAAACATTATTCTCTTTCAGACATTTTTATATCTCTACCATTACACCTTTTTTCGTGGTTGTTACAGCCTGACCCTGTTACAACCAGCCCCTATTACAAACAACCCCATCCTCCCCTACACGTTCAGTAAAATAAATGGTAACCAAACCTGTTTGTCTGGATTGCTTAACAACCAGAAGGTCAAGGAAAAGAATCACGACATAGAAATAATTAAAGACGAAGCAATACTGGTATCAGGACAACACACCGTCAAGTCCCATTTACAATACTGCGAGATGCGATACGTTGTTCGAAAACGAGAGCGCATGAACTGTCAAAAATATTTCCGTAACATGTAAGTTAATGTGTTCGTTTACAATAATGCGAGTCTCGCAGCGAGCATCGCAGTCAATTTCGAAAATCTGGAAAACTCTCGCATCTCGTAAATTTATTCGTAAATTGTTGTTGTTTTCATTTTGAGCTTATTATTTGTGAGTGGTGTTTTGACGCATCATTGTAAACAGACGTCCGATGTCTGAATGTGAAAGCCCTCGCATTCGATTTCGAATGCGACTCTCGTATCGCATCTCGCAGTATTGTAAATGAGGCTTCAATAACGAAAAATGAAACGGATCTATCTAATTAACTTCGAGAACGCAACGATTATAGATGGAAGGTCACATGAAAATTCAACTAACATAAACCAGAATTATCTGAAGACTTATGCTAATGATAAATATGAAGTTGGAACCTTCTTTGAATCCTTCGACGAGAAATTGAGATTCATTTTATCGAAAACCTAATAGAATTCCTGCAATTGGAAGCAAGCAACAGTTTCTATCACATCGACTATAGAATTATTATCGATAACAGGACTTATTCTAGCATTTGTTGTAATCTATTATATTTCAGAAGACATAGAACACTTTAACTCACTTCTGAACAACTCCCAGATTAGCTAGTTGAAAGAATACAAATACTAGTAAGGGCCTACGAAGATGCGAAGCGGTCTTCTTAAACGAAGGAGCGAGTTAACACCAAGTAGTTATCAACAAACGCACATCCTTCGAAAATATTTACATGCAAAGATCACGTAGTCACGTTCCCAATAACGATGCGGTGCGATCAGAACAACAAACAACCCAATCCGAAAGTGATATCATCCTTCGACCACCTAACCACTTAACCTCCTTGTTAAGTTTTTTAATAAATCGCTTATTAGTTAATTTAAAAAAAAAAAACCGAAAGGTGTAGGAAAGGTCCACGCCATAGATTTTTCGTGAAAACGTCGGCATAAAATTATAACAAGTATTTTGTATTAATATGTATTTTAATTATCAATCTCTCTAATATAATGATTATACAGAGTAGTATGGTTACTGCATGTAGTGAGGGTCTGTGGTAACTGAAGTAACAGACGTACACCTCACACTATATCGAATTCAAGTGTCTTGAAAAAGTCAGATCGATGTTATTTTTGCCAATCGTTGTAGGGGCAGGAATCGTCACGGGCATCATACTCATACCAGTCTCCGAGAGCGCGAGATAGCCCGAATGGCACATTATTTGGTCCGCAGCTATATCTGTCGAATGAGCAGCTAATCTCTGACATTTGTGAGCAGCCACTATTATACGTACACATCCATCATTCACCTCACAATTGTTGCTTGGCGCCGCAACAAGAAATTTGCGCAGCTGTAAAGATATTGTTGGCAGACGATGTCGATCTAAACGAGTATGTTCTTGTTTCGTTTCACGAGATATTGGATTGTCCTCCTTTGAGCCATGATAATACCAATGTTAACCACGTTTGTTCAGTAAGTATAACTCTTCTATTGAGGTAACACGACTCAGCGCTACGTATACTAGTTGAGTTTCTTGTTTTGAATCGTACTCTACCACTACTTTATCAAATGTCGCTCCTTCAGATTTATGAATAGTGAGAGCACAGGCTGGAGAAACTGGAAACTGCGTTCGCTTACACTTCGGTTTGCCATGCCCAGCAGATATGTTTGCGGAGCGTTTTTCAATTGGAGTCCAGCAGAGCTGTAACACATTGAGCCTTGATTGCACGTACGGTTTCGCTTCCAAACGCGCCAGTCGTCCTATATTTTTGTTATCAAATTCTAACCAGAACCGATCTTCCCCTAGCTGTATAAATTAAATATTTTTAAATTAAAATATTTAAAAAAATTATTTTATTACGATCAGTGGAAGACTGACCGCAATTCTTTATTGTCAAATCCAAACTTAGGATTGTTCCTAGTTCTCCACATCTATTTATAATATTTTATTCAAGTCATTGCTCAGGTGCAGACGCATTGTCAGCAGTTTCGTATTCGAATGTTTCCCATGGATCTGCTATCGGCATGTGTAAGGTGTTGGGTGACGACTAACGTAGGAAAATGATGATAATGCATAATTTGGAGTGTTTTAAGGTTTGCAGCGTTAACTTACAACACTGTCGTCTCTCTGCACGCTGGTGCCTTCACTTAAGTCCTGTTCTATGTACCGAAGTATTCCTATGGCGCCATTTACTAATCCATCTTCAACGTTTAGATTGATTGTAATCATGTAAGGATGATCAATCCCTAATCGCAGCACATACGGCATACCTCCACTCGTACCTCCGTCATGTTCATCTTCTACATAGCGAGGCGTGCGTTGCACAATTGCGTGGCATTCCGATAACCGCTGTACACATCCACGGCCGTACTCTCGATATCCGTCTGTATAGCCTGACCTTTGAATGAGTCTCTCAGCCGTTCGGAATCGACCCTCTTTCTTCAACATATAGACGCGACTTATATACCCAAATTAAAAAAAACAACTTGTTCTTTTAAACGTTGAAACTTTATTGACAAAAAGGAACTCGTGTGTCTGAATTATATTGGTATTTATACACATTTTATGCTGACTGTTCTTACAAAAACGTGTGAAAGAAAATGAATTTTGATACTAGATACATTATTGTGAGACAAAATGCAATGTGAGCCAAACAAAAATTAGATAAGCAAAATAAGTATTATGCGAACAGTTTAACCGTGTGAAAGGAAATGAATTTTGATACTAGATACATTGTTGCAAATAATAAATAAACAAAATAAGTATTATGCGAGCAGTTTGTTGATATGTGACTCTTGGTTGGGTTGTACGGGTATGTAACTCCTCCCCTCTTAGTGGAGCGACTGCCACAGGAAATGTTTCCTAGTAGGAGCGACTGGCGTAGCATCGTTTATTCTTGAATCTGCAGAATCTCGATTGCTGATAGTAGTTGTGTCGGTGTTAACAGTTTCCTTGTTGTATGATATACGAGTACGATTTACATGGATGATTAAAATTAGTATCACCGTAAATAGGATGAAGACGATTAACCATGATAAGTTGAAAGTTCGGATTGATTTGCTAGAAAATGTTGCTATTTCCTCTTGAATTTGAATCTGATGTGTATGAAGCTTCTCCAGGGATAAGTGATTTAAGGTTAAAGATGAATTGATGAAATTCTGTGTAGGTGGATGTATAATAATACCGTCCCAGAAAGTATTGGATCTGGAATCATAGGTTAAATTATTAATTTCAATACAACAATTAAAATAGTGAATGAGATTAGTTCCGTAAAGCTGGTAATGCTCTATTCCACAGGTGGTTCGCATTTTGATGTTATGAACGTTGATCGTTAGAATGTAGTTGGGTTCCGGTTGATACACTGTTGAAATTTCGGTTTCATTTTGCATGTCACAGATGGCTGGCTGATTCTTTATAATGTTAGGAATACAATTCGGATGATTTAAGGGTTGCTTTTCAAATCGTCTTTTACAGTAATAGACACTTCCGGACAATGGACATATGTTGTCGAAATATGATGTATTATTTTCATTAATAGTCAAATAAGAATGAGTTCGGACCGTTAGTGTTTTGTTAATAGGGAGAGGGATTAAATGGAAAAAGGAATATGTTTGGTTAGAAATTACTGGTATACCGATGCTAAATATTATCTTGGATTCATTATAATATGCTTGTAAAGTGAGAAAATCGTAAACCTGTTGATTGGAGGTGGGTTCAATTGATTCAGAACGCAAATAGTCCTTAATTTCATCTATTTCTTTATGGTTTAATACCTGTTTTGAAATAATGTTTAATCGAGCTAGTGTGATAGCTTCAGCAATATTGTTTAAGTGATTATAAAGTAAGTCAATGTTAAAGATAATTTTATTGATATATTGTAGGTGCTTAACTGATGCCTCATCTGATCTTATTGTATTGCCGATTTTTTCATTGTAATAGTTAAGAAATTTTTCTATGGTTTCTTGCTGTTTATTTATATGAAGAGTTATGTTATTGAACCTCTCTATCATTTGATTATTTATGCTTATTTGTTTAGCAGATTTTATTTTCAAAACCTCTTGAATATTCTCTATTGCTTCTAATTCATTGTTTATTGCAAGGGCGTCATTGGCGTCCATATTGCCAGTGATGGTTTTTATAAGTGTACCTACTCCATTAATTATACCCCTTTTTATTCTATTATTTGGTAAAAGGCTTAAGAATTTTTGTTCTAGTTCTTGAAATTTTAGTTTAGCAATAGCTGTCATTTCAGTATTTGTGTCGTCTTTTTCTAATGTGGTCAAGGAATTTTTGATTTTGTCAATACTAATTTGGTAGTTTAGGAAATCTACTATATGTATCATCCGCTTTTCATGTTCGATTATCCGTGCTTGTCCGATTAGTAATGGCAGTATTCCGTGATTATTAGTCAGATTGTGAATTTCTATGTTATGTCCGTCAACTGTCAGAATTGTCAGTAGTGACCTGGAATTTTCGGTTTTTCTTTATTCTACTTTTATGTAATTTTTTATTATCTTTTGTTAAAATGGTTATTTTCTTATTATTTTTAATTCTATGCTTAGTGAATCTAGGAGTCAATTTGTTCCTCCTACATTCTTTCCTAAATATAATGTCTCCTTCTGTCAATTTTGTGGGGGGTTCCCTATTTTTGTTTAACTTGTCTATATTCCTATCTCTTTTCCTCTCTAAATAACTAATAATGGATTGAAATAAATTCTCTTGAAAAGCATTAAGTTTCTGAAGGTAATCGTGGGTATTATTGAATTTAAGATCTTTAGTAAATTTATATGGTCTGCCATAAAATAATTCGAAAGGTGTGTACTTGGTAGATGAATGAATAGCATTATTGTATGTTGTAATTGTTTCGTTGAGAATATCTTCAAGGTCTTTGTCTTTGTATTTGTCGTAAATAATTCTGTAAATTTCTGTTAAAGTGGAATGCATGCGTTCCACCGGAGAATTACTTGTTGTCTGTTGAAATGATGTTGTGTGTAAGTAAATGTCAAACTGTTTGCAAAAATCTTTAAAAAGATTTGCAGTGAATTCTGATCCTTGATCAGTAATCAGTTTCCCAGGAATCCCATGTAGACTTATGAAATGATTTATTGATTTGACTATGTTAAGACTATTTCGAATGGGTAGGGTATATGCGGCCGCAACTTTGGAGAATTTATCTATTATTATTAAGATGTGTTTTCCATTGATGGTGTAAACATCAACATGTATAATATCTAGCGGTTTAATGGGCATTTCAGGTTTTTCATACATCAATTTAGGTGGGTTCCTGTCATATTTTAACGTTTGACATTTTCCACAGTTATTTATGGTTTGTGTAATTTTGCTAGACATAAAGGGAAAATAGTATTTCCTCTTTAAGTGAAGCAAAGTTTCATTAATGCCTCTGTGGTTCGAATTAATGTGGTAATCATAAATTAGTTGGTCTTGTTGGTCATTTTCAGTTATGTCTGTCAATATTTCTGTGCAACGTAATAATTTGAAAGGTTTACTCTGAGAAAAGTATTTTGAATAGACGTTCTGAACAGTCCTGAAAGTATTGTCGTCAGGAAATATTGCCGTGAGTTTATTAGGTGGTAGATGATTTTTTAATATTTGTATAATTTCTTCTTCGGAAAATGCTGTTCTTTGGATAGTGCGCCTTTGTTTATTTTTAAACACTATTTTAAGAGAATTTGTTGGTGGTCCACTTGAAATTTCCAGAATCATTTGCAGGTTAAATTCATTTAACGACTTTTCTGCAATCGGAATTCCGTCATCAAGATTTTCATCTGCGGAATAAATTGCAGAGCTACTTGTTTCGTTGGCATTAAGTTCGACTTTGACGCTGATTTTAATGCGACTGAGTGCATCAGCATTTGTATTCGCCTTACCTTTTTTGTACACGATTTCGTAGTTGTACTCCTCTAATTTAAGCCTCCAACGAACCAACTTTGAGTTAGGTTCTTTTAAGATCATTAACCATTGGAGAGGTTTGTGATCGGTAAGTATTTTGAATTTGTTGCCGAACAGGTAGGGCCGAAAATATTTCGTTGCCCAAACTATCGCCAAAAGCTCCTTTTCAATCGTGGAGTAATTAATTTCTGTTGTGGTAAGTGTTCTGCTTGCAAAACAAATAGGTCTATCACTACCGATAGGTCCTTGCGATAGTACTGCACCTATCGCGAAATTACTGGCGTCAGTTGTTAATACGAATGGTTTTGAGAAGTCGGGATACTGCAATATAGGATCATTTGTTAAAATATCCTTACACATTTCGAAACATTGTACATACTTTTCGTCTAATTTGATTTCAACTCCTTTTTTCAAGCATGCCGTTAAGGGCTTGGTAAGTTTCGCAAAATCTTTTATAAATTTGCGTAATAACCAATTAATCCTAAAAAGGATTTAATTTCTTTTGGAGTTTTTGGAACGGGGAATTCTTTTATTGCCCTGATCTTATCAGGATTTGGCTTAACTCCGTCTGGGGTGATGATGTGTCCCAGAAATGCGGTTTCCTTACGGAGGAACTCGGATTTATCTAACTGTACTTTAAGGTTTGCCTGCCTTAATCGTCCAAAAACTTTTTTGAGATTTTCTATGTGTTCTTGAAGGGAAGTGGAGAACACAACGATGTATCAATATACACAAGGCAAATTGTGCCGACCAAATCGCTGAGGACGTTGTCCATTACCCTCTGGAATGTGGAGGGTGCGTTTTTTAGCCCAAAGGGCATTCTTATGAACTCATAATGGCCATTTTCTACCGTGAAGGCAGTTTTAGGTATATCTTGAGTATGCATTTCGATTTGGTGAAAGCCATTCGCCAAATCTAGAGTTGAAAAGTAGAGGCATTTGCCCAATTTATCCAATATCTCGTTTATATTTGGAAGAGGATATTTATCATTTATAGTTTTTTCGTTTAACTTGCGATAGTCAATGACTAATCGCCATTTTTTTGTGCCAGAGTTATCCATCTTCTTGGGCACTATCCATATAGGTGAACTCCAGGGGGAGTAACTAGGTCGAATAATTCCATGGGCCAGCATGTCTTTTACTTGTTGTTGGACCTCATTTTTGTGAACATAAGGGTATCTGTATGATTTTGTGTATATAGGTATGTCGTCCGAAGTTTTAATTTGATGTTTAATGGCATTAGTGAAGGTAAGAGTTTGGCCTTTCTTGTGAAATATATCTTCATAGTTCCTACATAAATTAATTATTAACTTTCGTTCCTCGGAATTAAGATGTTCTAGCCGTAATAAATCAGTAATGTTATTGGCAACTGGGTCTTCTAAGTTGTTTCCGTATGTCTTGTCAAAGTTATTTAATTCACAAATTTCAAAATTTAAGAGTGTGTTTACTTGTAGGGGGTGTTCTATAAGGATTGTTTGGTTACTACTTGACTTATTGCTTACTTCAACTAGGCTGTACCAGTTATTGGCATTGTAGATTCCTTCTGAAACAAAAACTCCGGGTTTGATTTCAATACTTCTGATAAAAATGTCACCATTGCGAATATCTACAGGTAGCCATAATAATGCGTTAGAATAGGGGGGAATACTATATTTCTTGGACATGAGATTAGGTTTGAAAAGCAAGGGAATTTTAGTAAACGGGGTAATAAGTGTTTTAGTTTCTAGATCGACTTTAGCTTTGAGGGAACTCAATGTGTCTAGACCTAATAATCCGTCAAAGTATCCATGGAATTTGAATACTAGGAATCTCATTTCTCCGGGACAATTAAATTCGAAAAAATTGGGTAAACATACTTGTTTATCAATTTTATGTTGGTTAAGAATAGTTTTTATGATTACAGGTGGGACAATTTCTTGATCTTGAGGAAGAATGTGTTCAGGGTTTATAAAAGAGGATGAAGCCCCTGTATCTATTAGGAATTTCAAGGGTCTTCCGAAAGGTGATGAGATATGAATATAGGGTAAAGAGTGTCCATGTTTGTTAATATCTATGTATTTAATGCATTGCCCGAGGCTGAGTTCTGAAAATTTAAATCTTGTTCTGTTCCTGTGGACTCGGTTTCAGGTGGATTTTGGAAAAAAACAAATTCATCTAGATTTGGATAGTAACTATTTCCGTCCGTAGTTGTTTCTTCTGATGGAGGATGGGGATTTTCTTGTGTAGAATGCATAATGTTGTCAGTTACTGGTTCTAACGTCTGCTCGTTTATATTATGTACTTCCTTAATAGTGTAGTGTGACGTTCTGAAGTTATTATTTTGAGGCTGCCCATTAAAATGTTGACGAGGATTGGATGGTTGTTTGAGACGACTTTGTGCAGAAAGGGTGTCCATAGGTTCTGGTGGAGGTACCTTTGGTATCGGTCGGGGTATGAAAGGCGTTTTGTATGCAATATTTGGGAAATTTAGGTTAGTGTTCGGTTGCAAGGGAAATCGAAAAGATTGTGCGGGATACATATTTTGTAGCTGTTGTGGATTGAATTTAGCTTGTTGTTGGTTAAGGTTAGGAATTTGGGGGAATTTAAAATGAGGCTGTGGATGTCTGTGTTCTATCTTAATTAAAGGTTTAGAAAGAGATTGCTTTGTTTCTGTTCGGCCGTAATATGTATTTTGTTCTTTGATACAAAATGAAAAGGCCTCTGCCAGGGTTGTTGGTTTCATTGCTCGAACAGTAGGTCCCAATGGGTCTCTTAATCCAATCATGAATACGTTTAGACACATTTCCTCATACAATTCTCGTTTTGCTTTTACGACTTTAGAATCTGTGGAGTGGATCTGCACATGATTATTCATGGCGGATAGCACTTCTATTACTTCGCTGTAAAACTGTTCTATTGTTTTATGATTTTGCCTCAACCCATGCAAATCTCTTATTAGAGAGGTTTCGTTACGCTTGTCGGCGTAGTGAATTATGAGGTTCGATTTTATACTGTCCCAGTTCAGCGGGGTACCATATATATTAAGAACCTCATTTGCAGGTCCCTCTATTTTGTTGCGTATAGCACGGAGCAGAAGTTTACCATAACTAGTTCCATCTGCAGATCTAATCAGGGAAAGAATTTCCTCTACGTTCGCCTGGGATTGCCATCGAATTTTGGCAAATCCTTTATAGCATCCGGAATACGAAGAGAGTTAAACAAATCTGCCATATTTAATTGACTATTATTTGTGGTCATATTGGAGAGATTAATAACACTGTCTTCTGAATTTGAAAAATTTAAGATAAGATGATCACTTAAGCTAGTACTAAAATTATCTTTACTATCTTCTACCTCGTTATTAAAACTATTAAGGCTATAGGGATTACTTCTTGTCTTAACCTTATTGTTAATATTTGGCATTGAATATACAGTATTTCAATGATAAAGGTCGGTTAGTATGTAAGGGATGGGTTATTATGAGAACTCGACTTACAGTACTATTAATGATGTTTCCTTCATTGGTCCTTTGAACTTTCGAGGTTGAGACCTCTCGAATTGATTGTTGATTGTTGATTGCGATAATCCTTCGCTGATCCAATATTCCGTTGAATCACTTCACTTTTCACACAATTCAAAACGAGTTCTTTTACATTCACGAGTACGTCACTACTATCGATTAACCGTCGATATTGAAACTTATTACTGATAAACCATCAAAAACAGATTCACGACGTACTGGATGTACTTTTATCCTACCGACTGCGCCACTTATATTTGGGAGCGATACCCAAATTAAAAAAAACAACTTGTTCTTTTAAACGTTGAAACTTTATTGACAAAAAGGAACTCGTGTGTCTGAATTATATTGGTATTTATACACATTTTATGCTGACTGTTCTTACAAAAACGTGTGAAAGAAAATGAATTTTGATACTAGATACATTGTTGTGAGACAAAATGCAATGTGAACCAAATAAAAATTAAATAAACAAAATAAGTATTATGCGAACAGTTTAACCGTGTGAAAGGAAATGAATTGTGATACTAGATACATTGTTGCAAATATTAAATAAACAAAGTAAGTATTATGGCCATTTTCGAAAACGTCATCTGCATCAAATTGCTTTTACAAAATGTTCTTAAACGCAAGCTGCAAAAGTCATTTGTTCGAAAACGACATTAGAAATCAAACTGCCTTTGTAGCATGTTCGATAATGCAGTGTTTGCAGGACAGATGTTCATAAACGTCATATGCGCTGCAAAAAAGCAGCCAGAAATTTGCACTGCGTAATAACATGCATTCAAGGATGATTGCTCTGTTCGAAAATGTCAAATGCTCTTGCAAGAAAAAAATCATGCAGATGACACAGATCAACGATACCAAATGACGTTTGCAGTTTGATGTTGGCAACCCTTAAGTGTTGCAAATGACGATCAATTTGACGATCAAATGAGGTTTTCGAAAACGGCCTATGTTAACATTTTATTGATATGTGACTCTTGGTTGGGTTGTACGTGAATGTAAGTCGCGCCATCGCCGATTTTTGTAAGTATTCTGGAAAAAACTATGTCTACTTGCCGCATAACTTGATCAAGGCCGAAGAACTCAAGCGACTGCCACAAAAAGGGTCCGCCTATCGTGTTGCGGTTGGATTTGAAGATAGGTGTTGCATAAACGGGCGGTAGTAATGGAGTTTGCCATCTATTGTAAGTTAGTTCATCTATGAGTGGTTCACTGATGTGGTTCGGCTTTTCTCTTTCGACAAATGAAAAATTTTGAGACAAATTGTGTTGGGAACCGGGGCCTGTTTCTTATTTACTACATTGATGTACTCGCATCTAATGAAGCAATTCTGTTTCATCATATCTTTCCATATTTTGCTTCGAGTCTGGTGAAGCGCCCTTCTCTATCAAAACCCACCGAAAAGCTGCCAGGTGGATTAAGGGAGGCGGCGCCTTCAACTCCAACAACAACAGCAGTAAACGCAATGAGTCAGGAGTCGGTCAATGACGAATACCCATATGGTGGTGAAAGTTATTACATGGGAGGCGACAACAGCTTCGCATTTTTGACTGCCTCAGGGTCGCACGACGAAGAGGATTAAGCTCTGAATAGTAGCAACAGGTAGCTATAGGAAAAAGTGATTGCCATTAAGGCGAAACAAACATCGAGGAGAAAAAAGGAGCAACAACAATAGCAAGAACAACAACAACAGCAAAAGGTTGTAACTATAACAAACGGACAACGCAAAACAGAAACGGCAGTCGAAACAAGAAACGAACTTAGTGAAACACAGGTAGATCGCCGCCCACACTCCTCAGATGACCCTGATCAGAAGCTACCTGCCTACGAACTAGTGCAATTATTCTTCTCTCACTACGGTATCGCCATTTACGTGCGTATCTTACCAAACTCCACCACAATGTAGTTCCTTTTCCAAGCCGGAATTCAATTTCATGTGGTTAAAATTCCATCATAAAATTGCTAAAAGAACCGTATGGTAATACGAGAAAGCCAATTGGAGCGGACTTAACAGCTTCTTTAGGAATCTTAATTGGTCGTTATATTTTCTCGACAATGACGTTAATGTCGCTGCGGATACGATCACAGACACTATTCCCTTTAGAATGAGATGCTCATCGCATAAAGATATCCAGGATTGACTACTACGCTGTCAGCTCATGAAATATCTCGAAACACGAAAACTTCTCAATGACCGGCAGTACAGTTTTAGTAGCAACAGGTCCACTGGTGATCTGATGGCATGTCTCACCGAAAACTGAAGCTAAAGCTAACATTAATCTGGCGAAAGCAACATAGTTACACTTGATATTTCTAAGGCATTTGACAGAGTTTATGAGGCTCTTTTATCGACAATGCGTGCTTTTGGGTTTTTAGCAATTACATTTCGAAGCGGTCAATTCAAGTTAGGTTAGGCAAGGTAAAAGTGGCTGTTGGAAAGACCAACCCACTTAGGCCTACTGGCCCATTGTTATGTCACGTGAATCTGTGATCCTCCTGCTCATGGAACCAAGTTGAGCTTATGATGAAGAGTAGGAGACTGTTAACGTCTATATTCTTTAGATCGCTTAAGTCGTTGTTGGTTTTCTTCTTTGGGAGAGAGCTGGGCATGTACAGAGTAGGTGGAGGATTGTCGCTTCTTCTTCCTCGTCCATTCAGACTTCTTTCGTGCTTGCCTATAAGACAATCCTTTGCAGATATCATGTTTTCCTTCAGCCAGCTTATTTAATCGCCAAAATTTGCGCCTGCAAGTTGCTTTGGATGGTTCCAAACATCCAAGTCTGATATTCACAAAATAAATGCTTGTGTGCCCCAGGGCTCCTTTCTGTCTCCGACACTCTTTTTAATTTGCATCAACGGTCTTTGCTACTTCTAATCCAATATATTCCTTTGCTTACGACAGTTCTGCTTTTCATTTTCGTTCCCGAACTCACGTTTCTGCTCTTCGGCCGTAGAACGTGCACGCCAGCGTATGTTAAGCTCATTAGATTCTGATATTAATAGCATAACTAATTGGGAACCACTCACAGAGTTGAATTTAATACTTCCAAAACACAATGCTGTCTGCAGTCGTTAAAGCGAAATTTAAACAACCAGCCATTGTCCATGAATGGCACTTGCATCGTCGAAACCGAAAAACTTTCCATTCTCGGTATGTCTATCAATGACAACTTACGTTGGAATGACCACATATTAGTTGTCGTGAAAAATGCGGCGAAATGTCTAGGTCTCCTCAAGCGATGTAAAAAATACTTCAGCCTCTCTGATCTGGACTCAATGTATAAGGCATTTATCCGCTGGAAATTGGAGTAAAATCCCCACTTCTGGTCGGGTGCGCTCAAAACATATCTGCACCTGCCAGATAGGATTCAAAACCGTGCGATAAAACTTATAGGTGATACTACGAGTAATATCTCTCAAACAATGGACACCAACAAACACCGACGTAATGTCTTGCGTCCCACTTTGTGTGTCTCACCAACAGTACTCCATAGAAATCGCAAGTAGCATTCCGACCCTTCAAACTTTTAACCGTAACATCCATCTCGCTATGACTGCTCATCAGTATACCATCAAGCCCACTTTCGGACGTAATCTAAAATATCGTGATTCATTCCTAAGCCGTACAACTTGCTTATAGAATTCCCCGCCTAGCTCTTTATTTCGTAGTCATTATAACCTTCAAACATTTAAATCCAACGTTAATCCGAATCTCTCTTTCTTTCCTCCTCGATTTTCATTCGCCCGCGTTTTAAGGGTGCTTAATTCCATTGAGCGGGCGCAAATTATAAAAAAAAATCTTGAATTTTATTACTCACATAGGTTAAGAAAAATTAATTAAAAGTGTATGAATTTAGTGACTTTACTGTAAAGAGCTTAAAATATGAATTAGAATCACAAAGCAGCCAAACATGCAAAAGCTTTTCTAATAACCAAACCACTCCATGTACAAACAAACAAACATATAGTCGGCAAAAGCTTTATATAATAGCTTACACAAATTTTGGTATAACAGGAAGCAGCACTGGTAGTGGTGGGAATTAAGGAATGTATTCGACTGTAGATAGTGTTTTTTTTTTTTTAAGAACTTAACATTCAAGCTGGTATAAATACACTCATAATGTCTCAGCATATGTTAAATGTTTGGGAAAATGGGATAGAGAGCGAAAGAAAAATGTTTGGGTTCAGTGGCTATTTCGCTCCATGGGTGGCAACTGGGAACCAACGTTTAATGGGGAGACTAAATTCTTAGTGGAAGTTGGCTAGTTGCTGATTTCTAGTCAACTACTCATTTTACTTGATTTTCGTTAACTGAAAAAATGAATTTCTTTCGAGCGTGGTTGGGATTCGATCACCGAACCGATTTGGAAGCCAGTCCATTACCACTTGTGCCACTGCCACACACAATTGAATGATTCATTCATTCATTCATACATCCCACAACATATTGAAACCCTTTATTTATTTGAGAGTTCCCAATACTATTATCCTTATACACATTAATACAAATTTCATACCCCAACAATTAACAATAAAAAAATACCTTTCACCTGGCTTGAAAAACAAAATAGTCGCGAAAAATAAAGTACAATCGGAAAAATTTCAATTTAGGAACGACAAATTCAATCCACGATTTTAAACAATATTGGTCGACCAATAAACAACAGAGCGTTTTCTGTTGCAACTAAAATCTCATTCACTCCAATATAAACACATTCAATTCAAATAGTCCGATAGTCCAAACGCCAACCGAGCGAATAAATCATAAATTCAAATGTAAAAACAATTGAATATTTTTGCCAACCCCGATGGTACAAATTCCAAACGAATGAAAAATATCACTTGTCAATATCATTGTCATTCGATTGTTTTGAATGAATAATTTCTGAAAAGAAGTACCTGAATAATTTTTCGATAACTATCGAACAATTGAACATCTAGCAAGTAGCAACCATCGAATAAGTCGATTGTTTTTGTTCGATAGTTCTTAACACTACTTCTGAATTGAATTCGCTATATACCTTATTGTGTCCTTCGTTCACCGTGTACTGCGGTTACAAAACAGCATAAAGACCACCAAAACTTTTTTTTTATTATATTCAAAGAAGCTACAAGGTTACCAATGCTCTTTCAGGATATGATGTATAATTAATTTTGTTTAATAAAAATTTTTATAATAATATCGAAGCAACTTCTTTGAATTGGAACCCCAATTTTCCTCCTACTGAGATCCGGTACAAAATTTACTGTTACAAAATTTATTTAAATTAATGAAAAGGACAATTCATATATGAATATAGGTATATGTATGTATAGATATATGAAGGTTGTCAACTACGTGTATAGTTTCAATCGAATACATCGATACAAGCGATTACAGATGCAGATGATGTGAGCACAAAACCTATTAACAGTTGTTGATGGATTAATTGTAGTACATTATTTCGTTTACAAAATTACATATACCAAGTACACTATTAAAAGCCTTATTAAGTGTAAAATTTACAAATTTTTGAACATATCATACATATGTATGTACATATTTACAAATAAATTCGTTGGCTACAAATGTATTTATTGTAGTTGAGAACTAGGTGTGATGTTATATAGAAAGGTACAAATTAACTGTGACCCGAATCTAATTCTGCAATGATAGACATTATGTGGTATAAAAAAAACCGTCCAATCAATTAATGATCGTGGCGATGAGCATCGAATTAAATTTGAAAGCATCAGTAATGCGTGCGATTATAAGATTGCTGAGAATTGCTGATAAGCACGATAACCTGCCACGTGATGTTTTGTTCAAAATGCTTTGCTGCAAGGGGAATCGATAAAAAGTACGCATGCTGTATTTATGTACATATTTGCAAAAAGTCACTGGCCCACATTTTGAGAGTAAATTTGCATATGGTGCGTTTCGATGTTTAAGTATTGCTCGAGTATTGCACTTTACGTGTTACTTTACAAATAACTAAATCATCAATTTCGACGATTCGATTTCTCGAGCTCAATATCGAGACAAGTTGATATTCACATAAAATTTCGTACAAGTTCCCTTTTTATAGACCCTACTGTATTTCGTCTTTTAACATAAGAGACCTGCACGCACAATTTAAGAGACACACTTGAGAAAGCTTTCTAACGACTCTTCCAGCAAAACAAGTGAATTGTCTACGGTTTCAGCTGATGTGGTGGCATTTGATATGCCATGAACACAAGCCGGTCGGGCCAACTTTAACCACACCAAATGGTAACATTTCTGCAGCAACTTACCATACGTACCACCACCACAATCATCACAATTCACAGTATCTAACACTGGCTGAGTCTCTTCAATTTGAGAGAATGCTGGGGGAGAATTACGAGTGCGAAAAGGAATAATCAACTTCAGCTATAGCTACAATGACACAGCTTTGTCGCAAGAAACTTTCGTTATATCTCTCAGTCTTGCTTTTATTTTGATTCGAGTGAGATACGTGGCGGATACGCAACAACGACGCAAAGTTTGCGAATTTAATTATTTTTTTTCCCCCCATTTTTCTTCGACGGTTAAACTGGATATTTTCTGAATATCTAATCGAAACAATTTTTCAAAAACAAAACGTAAAGGAAATAATATAATAGAAAAGTTTTAGAAAGAGAGAAAAATCAAGCGAATAGAGGGAAGAATCGAAATCTGCGTGACCCTTTGGCTAAATAATTCAGACACCCTTGATTAGATTATTTTGGCCTAATGGGTGGCAAATTCAAACAAAAGGCGAATATTAAATTTTAACATACGCATATTGATATTGCACCGCACCTTCCAACACTCGAATTGGACTTTTTGAATACTCGTACTCGCCTTCGTACTCATACCTCGGATCGACCAAAACAAAAAATTGTCAGCCGTATCCGTCAAAGGAGCTGCGGTAGTCGCTCTGTCGGTGTTGCCTCTGTCTTTGTTGTTGGTTGTGTTTCTCGTCATCTAAATCAAGTGAGAGTGTAACTTAAAAAGTGCTCTGAATTGTATAAAAATTATTGATTACGATTTTTATTTATTTGGTATTTATCCGGAATAGTTGAATGCCCTTTTGGTCGTAGGAATCGTTGCAAATACAAAGTCCTCTCCAGTCTTCAAGGACGTGATTTTGTAAATTTTGATCGTGTGCGTAGTTTTGACAATTTTAAGCTTTTTTCCAAAATTGTCATTCTCTTATCTTTTCTGTTTATTTTTTTTTTTCAAAGATATTTACATTAGTTCGAGTGTAAATATTTAGATTCAAATCGTACTCGCACCCGTTGTCGGTTGGCCTTCGACAAAAACAAAACACAAAACTCTTGGTCCTCAGCGAATAACTCACCAAAACAAAAACAACCACAGGCAACGTGAGAGAGTAAAAACAGAAAATCGAAAATCAAAGAAAATTGTTTTCTTCTAAAATTTCTCAGGGAAATTAAAAAATTCTATAAGAAAGTAGAACAATTTTTATTTTTGAAAGAAGAGAGGGAATTTTCATATTTTTTCGAGTGAGTTTTTGTGAATAGAAAAACCAAATTTCTAAATTCCCGCACAAATGATTTCTTTTTTTTTATTTTTCTCTATTTTGTTTAAATTTATTCTTCTTCTTTTTCGCCTTTTTCACATTTTCACCTTGTATCTTTGAAAAAATCTGTTTATTGTAATTTTTTTTGAAAAAAATACAATTTATTTGCTTGATTTTTTTCTCACATAAAAAAAAACCAAACAGAAAATATTATTTTTAAATTTATTTGTGTTGCCCATTATTTGTTGAAAGCAAAAAAAAAACAACAAATATAACCGAAATACAACAGAAAATTCTAAAAAAATGTTATTATTTAATTATGGTGCTTTTCTATATGCTTTGTGTTTTCAGTTTCAAGAAAAAAGTTTTTTTTTAAACAAAACTCGCAGCAGAAGAAATTATATACACCCATCTGTTTGTCTATACAAAAAAATTAAAATTGTGTGTGCGAAATTGTTATGTTTAAGCAAAAAAAAAATTTTTTTAAATTTCTTTTTCTTTCTCTTTCCCTTTTTTCTTAATAATAAATATATAAAATTAAAACATAAAACATAAAACAATTGTGTTCCCATCATAAAATAAACAATAAACGCATTTAATTACATTTTGTGGATTTAAATCAACAAACCAACGGATATCGGCTGGCTGCACTTGGATCACGTGTGTAAATAAATTTTTAAATATATTTTTTTTCAATTTTCGTCTTTATCGTTTATAAATTTTTAATGTTAAGTATTATGTTTGCAAAATTTAAATTTGTTTAAAGGGTGTGAAGATGCAAATGTCAGGTTGGTTACAAAATGAATCCTTAAGAGAAACAACAAGATTTACTGCCCTGTTTGCGTTTTTTCTTTAAGGTCTTTAAGGCAACCTGACATTTGTTTGTTTTTCCTTATTCTTTTCACACCACAATAATTTTTCTGTGTTTTTGAAACTGATTCAGGGGGATATTTCGTTATTTTCTAAAATCTTTGCCATCGTACAGAAAGCTACTTTAGGCCAAACGCTTGTTAAAAAAGCCATAAACTCACCATTGGTGTAGCACCGTATTAGGAACTGTTGACTTTCATTGAGGAAAAAATCCATCTCCAAGCATTTCTACATATATACAGATACTGCAAGAAATTCTTATCTATCTCATACCATTGTACTTTTAATCGATTCTAGGATTAGTTTTTTCCATGACTTTGTCAATATTCTCGTTTTAAGTCGTTGCAATTTAAAGTCAACGTTTAAGTTTGAAAAAATTATAAATCTGCAGACAAATTTCTTTGAATCTTCGACCTATAGCTACGAACTGTGAGTTGAAGAACGTACCTATTCTTACAGTACGGGGTATATCATGCCGGACTCAAGTTACCGCTCTTCGGCTGTAGATCGGGAATGGCAGCGTATGTTAAGTTCATTAAATTCCGATATTAACAGCATTACTAATTGTAGAACCACCAACAGAGTAGACTTTAATGCTTCCAAAACACAATGCTGTCGTTAAATCGAAATTTAAACCTCAAGCCAGTATACATGAATGGGACTTGCATCATCGAAAAACGTCAAAACTTTCCATTCCCGGTATGTATGTCAATGACAACCTACTTTGGAATGACCACATATTCGATGTCGCCAAAAATGTTGCGAAATATTTCAAGCGATGTAAGACATATTTTCCGCCTTTTGATCTGGCCGCAATACATAGGGTATTTATCAATTGGGGTACAATAAATACATCTGCTCAGAATTTCCTAGAAGATCCTGCATTTGCTTGATAAGATTCAAAACCATGCGATAAAACTCATAGGCGAAGCTAATACTACACAGCCAATTGACACCCTCGTACACTAACGCAGTGCCTCTTGCCTAACCTTATTCTATCGCTATTATTACCACCGTTACAAATTGCTAGTAGCATTCCCACCTTTAACCGTCGGAACCTTCAAAGTTAACTTTCAAACCCACTTTCGGGGGTACTCTGAAATATCTTGATTCGTTCGTACCCCGTACAACTCGCTTATTAAATACCCAGCAGAGCTGTTAATTGTATATCGGTACCTCTCTTTCTTACCTCCTTAATTGCCCCACCTCCACACTGTGGCCAAACATTTTAGGGGTGGCTAATTTAAAAAAAGAAAACCTCTTCAATTAACACGCTCTTCGATCGACTGCCTCCAGATGCGCTCATTAAGATTGTTGAGGTCCGTCAACGCAAACATTGCCACAGTTCGCTCACAGCATGTCGCGTTCAAAACGAACAAGGATATCTTAATCGGTTCTCGGTAACGTCCATGTTTCTGTGATGTAAACAAAGACTGGGATGAATGTGGTTTTATACAGTCTCCTAAGTGTTTCTTGACAATGCCTTTTTACTCAGTTTCTTTCTTATGCCAAAGAAACAACGACTGGCAAGTGCAACTTTTCGTTTGATTTCTGACAAGATGTCATTACAGAGTTACATTACAGAGAGACACCAAAGAGACATCATAACTGTCTATTGTGACGTTCTGTTCAATTCGTCGATGTATCCTCCGTATCCACAGCTAAACTTAATACTTTCAAATGAGCCCGCTGCATTCTGTCAGTGATGTTAATGCTATCAATGCAAGTAAATGTACAGAAAATTGTCCCTTCTTACGTTACCTTGGAAGTTTCTCACAATTTTCTCAATCATGATGCTAAGAAAGAAACTCATTTTGGACGTCCATCGACACTGCTTCCGACCTTTGCTCAGCACCGAGCGTGCTCAATTGTCATTCTGTACAACCTGACGAGGTATTGATGTGGACTCCTTTGTTTTCTCTAACATCTGCGGCAGTTAAAATCCCACTAAAAGTTCAATCAGATCTTTGAGAAATGGTTTCAGGAGTTCACACAATTCTATAGTTGGCGCAGCTTAGAGGATCGTTTAAATATCGCTATCTTTACTTTTACGTCAGATTGGCAGAAATTTTGGTTTTCTTTGCTGAAACAATCTGCCGTAGTGGATTTTCCTTACCCTCAGGACTGACTGTGTCTCTACTATTCCTCATCTATAAAGGTTTCTGTTCGGGTCTTGTTGGCTTTGACTTTCCTTTTACCATTTGGTAAAACCCTAATGTTGTTTTTAAAGTAGCACTTCCCATTTCTTCGGTCGGATGAAACCAGCACATCACTTCCGGCATTTCCGACAACTTCTTGGTGTCACTGCTACATATCTCCAAGGACTTAATTCAGGCGTTTACGAAATGTTGAGGGATATCGAGTTGGCAAAAGTGCTGGCCTTTGTGAAAGCAGTCATTCAACGATAAATCAACGAGCATTTTTCCGTTGTTGTAGCGTCTGAGATATCCGTAGACGCACCTTTGCTACAACTAGTGGGGAAGTGCTTTATGTTAATCCCAGCATGATCAATTTGGTTGGCTGTTGTATGATTTGGTAACCGTCCTGTATCAAAGTTAATTAGCCTTAATGTGTTTCTAGACATTGTGTCGTGTAGGCTATGGTGTCAAAGATGTTTTATTTCCTTACTTTGGGCTTAAAATCCATTAAAACTAATTTAACATCATGTAACAGATCTGCCATGCTGAATGTTGACGGCACAGTTGATTAAGACAAGTGAATTCATCCACTATAAGACGTCTTTTTGAGGTTAAGTCATGTTTAACCGGACATTACGGTGTTTCTGTTTTTCTTACTCAACATTTACGGTTATAAGTTTAAGCCCGGTTGGACAAGATCACTACCCGGTGGAACCAACGAAGAAGTTTAAATGTTGAGAACACTCATAAACGTACAATACCCAACTACTATCTATTTAGGGATAAACGTCTACAATAGTTCATCGCATGGTGTATACATATGCATTAAGAGAATACAAATATATTAAGTGTTAAGCAGCTTTCGACTTTATACTCGTATGTAGAATCCTTTGTTTCATTTCCTAATGTGTTTATTAAATTATGTTCCCTACTAGTCTGGATGAAACCAGGAATTTTAATTTTTAGTAGGCTTATACCGCCCTAAAATTCCGTTGAGTCTTTTATTTTGATGTTCTATGTCTGTGTTTTCTTCATGTGGCCTCTAATTGCATAGCAATGTATATCATAGAATAAAAGTGATTTTTTTTCGAAAAAGCGTGAATCATGGATCTCAATATTAAATATACTTTTAAAAATTGGAATTTTATACTAATCTGTAGCAAAGAATTTGGTATAACACCGTAAGGGATAGTTTTATATAACCATGAATTAGTGGGTATATTTGCCGAAGTCAAGTCGTCTGCTTATAATTTTACTTCTGTTTTGTCTTACGAACACTTTGAAAAACATTACTGTCAATTAAAAAATCCATTAAATTTGTTAAAGCGTCATGCAATAAGTGGACGCACTTACTTTAGGAAGTTGCAAATGACGTAACAGAATCTACTAGCATGGTACAAGTTCGTTACATTAAACGTTCAATTTAGCAAGCATATTATAATTTTGAAATGTTAGCAATAAAAAAAGTTATGAGCCGCAAAATAGTCATCAACATTAGAGAAAGTTTTTTTTTTTTTTGTATTAAATATTCAGCGGCTTATGCGAACGGAGTACGGATATAACAAATTTTATCTGCAATACTTTTATTCATGAGATTTCTTGTGAATTCGTGGGTATTTGCGATAGCGAAATTATGTAAACCAAAAATAAAAGAAAAAACAATAGGAGCAGAAGATGGAAAATTGGAAAAAAAAACTATGCCTTTCGGAACTTGCTGAATGTATAATACTAGTACTGGCTCTTATCGCTGTTCTTCGAGTACATTAGGCCAAGGCCTTTACTAGATCTTGAACTTGTTAATCGAAAAACTAAGTAATAAATATATTTAGACGATATTATTCGATAGAGTAGGTATTAAATAGTTGTTTATTATTGAAAAAAGTTTGATGGATGAGAATATTAACCTTTACCAAAATTTAATGTTGTCATCATCAGATACAATTTGACATCTTTGATTATTTTTTAATATTTCTTTTTCGGAACTAGTGCATTTCGAAATCTTCTCCGAACAATGGATCAAGGCGTTTCGTAGACTGTTGGAAAGAGATATACTCATGGGACGATGCCAAGAAAGTACATTACATGCCTTCTATTAATGGAGCGCTAATCATTGACAATTCATGAAATTTACTGATCATAGTACCTTAAGTACTGGATTGGAAACGGGAAATCAGTTTAATATAAATAATATCTTGCATATTCATCCAAGTATGTACCATTATCTTTATCTTTGGAAACTCCATTTGATACATTTTTGGCTTATCTGAACGCTAATATAGATACAATTTTGCATCATATAGTTCATCAATGATCTGCTCCGAGTTCTGATGGTGTACAACAACGATTTCGCTTTAAATAAGTAGAAAACAACATGCATCTGCGTTTGCTTCTGTTGCTGAAGCGGAGAACTGTCAAAGATATTCACTTACCAATATTAACCCATAAGAATATTAACCTGCGTCTGCATCTGCTCCTCAAGTATTGAAATGAGTTGAACTTTTTGAAGCGATGCAAATTTGACGTTCATCGATTCTTCACGTGTTTGTGGAACTTTACAATTTAGCATTAAGAAAACTTGAGGAGTTTGGGCAGAGAGGTGGTGGCACAGGAGCTGGGGTGAAAAATAGTATATTTTTCCAATTGAAAATATTGAAAATATATTAAAAGATAGTAGGGATGACTTCCAATGTTACAGAGTTACATAGTATATCTTTTAAGCCTTGCAATTTAATTAAACATGTAAATATGAATCTCTTGTATCCTGAAACCATAAGAAATAATAAAAATAAAAATAAAACAATCCGATTTTTGCTTCAAAACGCTCATGCATATTCACCACACTCGAACTTCGGCCAAGTTGGGTTCACATTGTAGCTAATTGAACCCTCCATATCCTTAAATGTCAGTAAAGGCTTTGTAAGTCGTTGTTTTGAGTTAATTTGTTTAGTATTGTCAAATATCTCTCTCCCATGATGTATCGGCAGTTAGAATTAGACACACTCGTTGATCCGTCTTGAGGTGTCTGCTGATGCATGTGCTGTGTTTCTCTGCCTTTCATCGATATGGCTCCGGTTTTCGCCTAAGGAAACATTTTTCACTGGTCTTCAAATCTCCTCAGCTATATAATTAGATCTGCTGATGGATCCGATGTTCCTGGATAGTATATAGATGATTTGCATTGATAAGATTGAGTTGTTGGATTGGCGGATGAAGTGCGAAGATAGTGACCACATTCCATTTCGAAATTGGCTCTCCGCCCACTTTTTTAGATCGTCAACTTATCGCATTGCGGTAAATTTGATTCTATGTTCTCTGCTTGCGGTCCAGCTGATATTATTGTGACTACAATGCCTACATGATCGACCTTTTGCCCTTTTGAACTCCAAGGGCGTGCACACCCACTAACTGCTTAAGCGCGATGTTGCTGATTCCTATCTTAGCGTTAAAATCTTCCAGCGTTAGGTGTTAGGTTGTTGATGTAGGTGACATCTAGTTGACTGTACAAGTTGCCTTTTTTTGACATTCCTAGTACGTTTTTCTTTTGAGTCGGGGAGAATCTAATCGTTCTCAGTATTCGATAATCCAACGTCGTCACCAAAATACCATTCCAATGTATGTATGTACTTAGTGGTCCCACTCGCCGACAGTTCAAAGCTTGACAATCAGTATAGACACCGACCTTGTCTAAAGCCATAAATTGGGTCCATTTTCATACCTTATCACCAGTAGTGGCTTACAAATGTAATTAAAATTCTAATCAATTTTGATTGCTAGAATACTTACTGATATAGATGGCGCTACAGTCTGCGGTTGAGCAGTGCATCATTTAATATGCCTCTCCAGCTAACGTGGTCTTTTGCTAGCTGCTTCCAGTTGCGCGCACAAAGATGAGTTCCCGTTCCACTTACATATGTGAAAAACATTTGGTTTTATAAAAAAGGTTCATTTCCACTCTTTTGCATATTCTTTTGCATTTTTTTGTGGCACATATGTTCAGAATCAGCACAAACCTTTTCTTATGTGCGATTTGACATTCTATGCCATGTTCTTCACGTTTGTTTTTAATCCTATTTCAGGTGTCAAAGTGACAATGTTCACAATCACCTGTCTTTTCAACAACTTTTCATTTTTGTACAATAATGCCGACATAATGCATGTACACACAAATATCCTGTACATACTGAATATCCGGAGGTCGATACAACTTGCACCTTGCCGCATCCCTTTTTATTCATCCGTGCTACTACCCAATGTCATAGGATTGTTAACAAGAATACCCCTCGTAATATTGCAGCATATTTGCCATCAGAACTTGAGCTTTATGTGGGAAAAAATCCCTTGGTACTATATGTATGATATGTTAAGTTATTAAAGAAATACCCATTTATACATACATACTTGTGTACTACTGTATACGAGTATATTGCATTCTGTCGTATATACGGCTAGTAATACTATAACTCCTAGGATATGTTCCTTCTATGCAAATGTAATACTGCAGGCACTTTATAAGTTTTTTTTGCATTTTACCCTTTTCTAAAAAATAATTGTCCTGTTAGTTTAGAAACTGTCATCGGAAAGTCTGGGGATTAAACAAAATCCCTTCGAATACATACATATGTATGTACATTTACATATTCATGGCCCGAGAGCTGCTGAGTTGAAGAGTGCAGACATCTCTGTTCATGAGATAAGAGAAACTATAATAACATAAGGTTAATACAATTTTGACAAATGTCAAAATATTTTCATGTCCCAATGAAATGTTATACAAATACCTAAAAAAGATTTTCTAGAATTCACTGAAAGAAAAGGAAATGCTGCAATGTTGGGAGGCAGTAGAAAAGGGGTCAAAGTCCGGATGTGGTTTTAAACCCCCCATTTTAGCATACATACGGGTACTTGCAAATGACTGTCGCATCTGAATAACTCAATAAATTGAGAAGTTGAACAAAAATTTCGAACATATGAGCAGTTATGTATATACGATTTGTATGTATGTACGAGTATATATACACTCGTATGCGTTTAAATTTAAAAGTATAAAAATGCTTCAACTGATTATAGCGGTCATTTTGTTCTAACGAGTATATGCTTTAGCCATTTTCGTTTAACCGGGTAATCTATAATATTAGGGCTGGATTTTCTAAAAAATTCGTCTGACTTACGAGTATGTTCGCCAGTCATGCAATATCAAATGTGAAAATTATACGTGATTAACTAAATACCTAAATACAAACACATTCATATGTTACAATGTAACGAACTAAGAGAATGAATAGTCAACTAAGAGATAAAGCTGCCATTGTCCTGCGCACAAGACAATTTGTTTTCTATTTACAACTAAAACGTGAAAATGGATGGCAGTAGGTTAGGAAAGGATAATTGTCAAGCAAAAGGAAAACGCAAAAAAAAAAACACCCAAACAAAACATCAAAAAAAGTTACGCGCATCACAGTCGTTCTGGTATTATCCTCGTGTACTTTTTTAGGCGTGAACATTTTCCAAAGTGATTCATCACGATTTATGAATGTTTTTACGTTTGCCTTTGAATGGAGAAAAAGCTTTGCTTCTCTTGTTGTGTTCGAGTTTATTTAGGTTTTCGTTACCTTTTTTTTACAAGTACGAGCATCTTGACTTGTGGAGGATAATTGAAACACCCACGTGATTCGTTTGTTTCCTTGCACTCCTTAAATTTTTTAAAAGAGACGAGCATTACATGACACTTGCGTGAATACATGATTGCTTCATTTAAGGCTCTAAGCATTATTATGTTAAGTAGTTAGGCATTTAAGTCCTGATGTACTGCGTGGAATGGGCGTTTATGTGTTTATTAAGTAAATGGAGCCATAAGCAGGATCAACATTTGTCAGCGGAATTCGGAAACCTGTTAATGCTTACCACGGTTGGGTGGATTTGATAATAGAGCGTCAATTAGGACCATAAGAAGAGCGTGTTGGTCCGTAAGTAGAATTGTGTCATCTGGAAAAAAATTTGTTAGACCCACACTAAAATATTTGGCAAACATAAGGATTTCTTTCCATCTGAAGTGGCAATAATAAACTTCCCATAGCAACTCAAGGGCTTAGGCTAATTAACAATTAGTGGCACCACTAAGACAATTTAATGTATTGCAGTGTATATATTAGCTTTAGAGTCTGGAATAGATAGCAACGGACCGAAAGCTTATCCTAATTGATTAGCGCCTGATAAGGCATTGTGCCTTATCTATCTAACCTAGTTATAGACGCAAACTAACACATTAAAAGACAACCTGTACTGCTACCTGTATCAGAGTAACCACTTTTAATAAGTCAGGCAAAGAGATGATCCCCTAAGTCTTTCCACACCCTATTTCAAGCTTCTCGAAAGAATTCACAGCAAATGCCTTTAATCAAGATATTGCTTTTTTAACTTCATTTTGGTCGGGTGGGTAAAAATCTTGGCCTTAATCGCCAAGTTTGTAAAAGTAGTTTTTTCAAATATTCACGGTCGATTATAACTCTACTAAATTTTCTTGGTCATTTTTTACAAATTTCTGTGCGGTTTTTGTTGTATAGACACATTCCTTTTGGTTAAACTTTCGGACATTGCTCTTGGAGAAGTACCTCTCCACCTCCTCGACCAATACCACTGATCTTTAGCTTATAATGAAGTTGAAAATAGAGGTAACTAAAAGATGAGATAATCATGCTAATAATGTCGAGTACTGCTGTATAAGTGTAGTTGCAGTATATCTGTGGTTAGATTTCACATTTTTTCAGTTATTGACTTAAATCTACAACCTTTACCTAACATATATCTAATTCATGCTTTTCTATGATAGCTACGTTGTATTCTTTCTATGGTTGTTTTTGCGCAACTTTTAGTAACCACAGCTACTTTTTCGTTGTCCCGAAGTTAATGAAAATATTGGCAATTTCATTTTTTGGGGGCACTGCGAATAGCGAGAACCTTATGGACAGTAAATCAGAATAGGTCTTTAGGATGTTTAATCCTTTCTCCCAACTGCGCGTGACTCGTTAAAGGCAACACGTTTGCACGTAGGTGAATTATACAGTAGACATTTCCTTAGCTTTGTAAGTCAAATTTCTTTAAGGCAAGATCTTTAAGGAGTCTTGTGACTGATCAGTACTTACTTTATTTAGACCACTAATTGAGATTATTGTTTCCCACTTCTAGTCTTGTTCTGTGGAGAGACTGCCAAGTCTATCTATCTAAGAACTAACCGCTACTAACGTTACCTGATATCAGTGACTGGGTGGACACCGATGCCTCAGCGTAAAGCCATACTTATACCATACTTATACCATAAGTATGGCTTTAATAATTTGAGCTAAAGTACAGTTATCAAAATTATTTCTCCTGCAAATTGTAGATTTAATTGCTTAGGGAAGAATTTATCTTGATAAAGTCGGTAAAATTGCCGATGATCCCCGGTTTGGTAATTCTGTCTGATTTACAACTGGATAGGATACTTTTATTCTCCCTATGGTTTGGGTTTCAGCACCAAAAAAAAGGAATTATTCTCGTTCAGCGATTCATGACGCCCTGACTACCATGATATTTACCAGAATAGAATAGCTTAAGAAACGCAGTGGACTGCGCGAGTCAACAGGCAAAATGAATTTGGCTATTAGTCTCTCATATGAAATGGGATCATCAACTCAAAAGACTTAATCTTGGCAAGGAGTGGTTGTGTGATTAGGATAGTTGTCAGGGCTTTTAGATTGTGTTTGGACAAAAGGAAAACTCCTTACATAACTAACATAGGTCAATTAGATCATTTAGATCTCAAGAAGTATGTATAAGTTTTAGCTCTAAAAATAGTTGGTACTGCCCTATTTTTAATTGTTTTGGAACAGAAGAGCAAAACAGACCTCTTACTGATTTGGTAAGGCCTTTCGATGTCAGAGTAACCAATTATGGCTTAATTTGATTAAATTTGTATTAGAACTTGAAGTTCCTTTAAACGATATTATAAATGTACCAAAGAAAGGTTCCGGTTGGGATAAGACACTGAATAAAAGCGAACTTGCTAATTGCATGACCATAGGTTAGATTACGTTACCATGAAAGCCACTTAGGGTCACTTAGGCCAGAGAAGCCATTTGTGGTGTCACAGTATTACAATGTTCTCACTCCTAATGTAGTTACTTGAAATTAATGGGGATCTGTTTGGAGCAGGATTTCGTCTGAAATTTTATTTAAAACTGTCTTTTTATATTTCGTTGCAGGATGGGCGAACTTTGATTTTGTCAGAAGTGAGTTCAACGATGTTGTACTCCTGCTTGGCTATCAGAGTAAATGCAGACATATAATACATACATTCCTAACAGATATCAAATTCCACTTATGCCAAGAGGGATCTTCTCTAATTGCTAAATATATGATTAAGTTTTTATCGAATCGCTACAGCTGCTATTGTATTTCCTTTTGGAAATGGATGATATGTATTGAAGAAGTTCTAGAGAAAGATATAAGCGTTCGTCACGATTTTTTTTATCCAAATGCTAAATTTTCACTTTTCAAAAACTCACTTATAGCTCAAAATGTAACCCAATAAACCTCATTTCCTTTAATTACGCCCATCCTGAATACTACATATGTATTCGTATGTATGTACGTAGTTCACCTTCAACCAACAGATCATCCACCCACCCGTAGCTAATAATATTACACCACTAATTGTCAAAAAGGCAGCAGTTTCGATTTCGTTTCAAATTACCATAGTCAGCCTTCGAAAAGCCGAATTTAAAATTCACTGCAGTACACAACTTCTCTTTTTCGTCGTCTCTGTGGGTGTCCTGGTGGCACTAGTAGAAAACATTCCCTCACTCTCCCCGATGTCTTTAGAAAATATCGATCAACCCTTGGAAAAACAACATTTTAGGTCGACCTACATATTTTACCTTCAGTACGAGTTTTCGTATACCCCAAGCATAATCTACTTAAAAAACTTAGACTTTGAATATAAACATCGTTTCGTGGTTTCGGGCTACCAAAGAAAAACTTGTACTATTGTATAATTATATATGTATATTGTATGTACATACTCACCACCCCGAATTTCCTCATCTCTCTCGCCTAAGCCATGTACATACATGTACATATGGATGTGAAGTTTAGTCCTTGTTTGGCTGTGTATGAGTGGATGACGTATAACGACAGAGGGTAAACAGATAAAGCAGTAGAATTACCTCATTCACAGGCTTGCGAATATTCCTGTTTTCGCTTTCAGAAAATTTCGTCGCAACGTTGCGTGTTTCACGTCGGGAAAAATGTTTCCAAATGACGTAATCCTTAGAAAACAAAACACAGAAGAGGAATGGAACAATTTATGATGTAATGGAGAGGGAAGGCGCAATGTGACGCCGAGTATGTCAGCACATTTTCAAGCCTTTTAATAATTTTTGAGTTGAAATTCTGTAGTGTTGATGTTTTGATGTTTGTGTTGAAGTCTAGCGGAGTGGAATTTGTTTGAAGGAATAATTAACAGTATTCCATTCAAGCCCCACTCCACGTATATTGACAAACATGAGTATTCGCAAGGTCGGCTCAATTAGGCTACTGCTGCTAAGTATTGTACATAGCTCTAGCCTTCACGCAGAACCTAGGTACTGACGTAAAAAAAAGTATTAAAACGGAAAGATGCTGTGGGACAATGGGACTGCTGGAAGCGCCATTGAGGCTAGAGAAACAAAGGCAATGTAATTGTTGTCTGGGAACCGGGGATGAATACACTTTAATCTTCGCATACAAACTTTGACTATAAACTTGTTTGTGTATCAGTCGTTGGCTGTTATGAGGTACTTTATCTGTTTGACTGTCGTCTATTTGTCTATTCATTTAGTAATTTTTCTTCACTAGTTAAGTGTGAGGATTTATCGCCACGACGACGAGAGAAAAATCCAAAATCAATGTTGGACGAGGGTTTTGGATGGGAAAATTGGTAAGCCCACCCATTCTCCCATTTGGAAAGTATGTAATTACATATGAATGTGTTGAATTTCCAACTTTATCCTCGAGAAATGATAAGTGTAGTGGTAATCGCTTCTCACTTGGAGAGTCCAGGTTCGAATCGCCCATGACAAGTCAGTTTTTCATTTGTGTAATTGGAACTTAGTCAGAAAAATTCTGCGTGTAAAGGCAATAACGCTGACACGTAGATTTGGCTGTTGTAGAGTTTCAACCACAAAAAACCAGTGCGAATTATAACTTCGAATCACTCTGAATGAAGAAAAAACTCTCCGTCCTATTCGGACTCCCACCCCTGGAGAGCGAATATCGAAACCAAATACACCTGAGTACAAAACCAATTTTTCCTTTCTCCTCCTTCTACCTTTCCACCCGCGTACAGGCAACACTAAAAGTGTAACTAACTAAAAATTTTCAATTTCCCCCAGTTTTGAATTATTATACAATTTCTGGATTGACTTCAATTAGGTACGTGGCTCCATCAACTTATGTTCCCATTGCTTTAAAGAGTACTGATGACAGAACGTGGTTATGTTTAATTGTAAGATTTCCTCAGTTCGGCTATGAAATGTTTCGAAAATTTAATCGTTTATTTCAGTTGGTTGGTAAAGGGTTTTCCAATAGGGACTTGACAACTTTGAATTTAATTTGTGAACGCACTCTTTCACTCGCTCTCAAACTGTCACTGTCAATTTATTCAGTAAACTCAACATTTTCATGTCTGCAATTATAAAAATTTTCTACCGAAATTCGGAGTCGGCGGCTGCAACTTTAAGAGCGTTAACTCCAATTGTCGGTCGTAATTCTCGCCCTAGTAGACAGACAATAACAAGTTTAGTGCAAAAATTTGAGTCTACATATTCGTTGTGTGATGTTACCTTATCAGTGAGACAACGTCGAAGTGTCGAAAATATCGCTGGCGTTCAGGCGTCCGTAGCAAACGATTCAAAACAGTCAATTCCACGGCGTTCTCAAGAATTGGGCATCGCTCAGACCACATTATGGCGTATTTTGCGTAAGGATCTTGGTTTACACCCATACAAGATCAAGCTGACTCAAGAATTGAAGCCTATGGACCATTTGAAGCGACGTACGTTCTCCGATTGGGTTCTGGAGAAGATGCGCCAAGATGATGAATTTCATCGCAAAATCATCTTCAGTGACGAAGCTCATTTTTGGCTCAATGGGTTCGTCAATAAGCAAAATATGCGTTATTGTTCGGGTGAAAATCCACATGTGCTTCATGAATCACCACTTCATCCACAAAAAATAACTGTTTGGTGCGGTTTGCCGGCGGCGTTATTGGGCCATATTTTTTTCGTCGACGATAACGATCATCACGTTACTGTGAATGGTCAGCGTTATCGCGCCATGATCACCGATTATTTTTGGCCCGAATTGGAAGATATGGACTTGGACGACTTGTGGTTTTAACAGGATGATGCCACAAGCCACACAGCAAATGCTAAATCGATTTATTGAAGAGTAAGTATGGTGAGCGTGTTATCTCAAGAAATGGGCCAGTCGATTGGCCGCCTCGTTCGTGCGATTTAACGCCGCTTGACTAAGTCACGGTTAAGTCATTGCGCTACGTTAAGTCATTGGTTCATGCCAACACGCCGACGAAGAGCTCAGAGCCAACATTGAACGCGAAATAGCGGCCGTTTCGGCCGAAATGTGTGGCCGAGTCGTTGAAAATTGGGTCAAACGAATTGACCGCTGCAAACGTGCCCGCGGTGGCCATATGAACGAAGTCGAGTTCCATTCATAAATGTTTTGATTGTACTTCAAGCCGATAATAAAGTTTTGGAAATATCTCAAATGGTTTGCGGTGTATTTAAAAAAAAAGTTGTCAAGCCCTTATTGGAAAACCCTCTATTTCTCAAATCTCTAAACTCTGACGATTGGAAATTTTGATGTTTTCTTCATGAGCTCCGAAGATGAGAGGTATAACGATTTTTTGCAAAAAGAATAAGGAGAATTAATTGATGTAGCTGTTGAGATTTCTTTTCATTAATTGCTGACAATTTGATAATTTAATACTCGTATTTGAAATCGAACTGAGTATGATTTGACAACAAACTAACTACGTGAGTCCTGCTACTTTCCTACCTCACATCTAATAATCCGTAGATCGTTCGGGGCAATGGTAGAAATCATACATTGTCACAAGCACAAAATTTGTCCTCAGAATTGTATGTCTGATCTACAATAGGAGATAGGAGATGCTCTAAATTAAGCTAACTAACCACAGAGATTACAGTGTTCTGTCGCGTTCAATCGTAGATAAGTTTTTTGGTTGTACCCGTGTGGCTTTAGAGAAAGTCGACAATCAACCTGATGTTCACATGTCAATACATCATGCAGATGATCTTGAGGCATATGTATTGCCTATACATACATATAAATACAGGTATATATAAATACATATATATATACTATACATACCTACTTCTCGTCTATAGCATAATCAATTTTAAAGTGAAGCTCGCACAGTGTAGTTTAAGAGTTCTAAACGTTGTCCTTTTTCTCATTGTTTTTAAATTTTAGTAAGGACTGACGACTCCATTTATTTGACTTAATATAAGTTTAATCTAACCTAAAAACTAGTACTTAAAAACTAACAAAAATTAAGGGTTAGGAAATAAGAGAATATAGGAGGAGATCAAGTTTGAGATGAGAAGCGCTCAGGTTAAATTCAAAAACGGGGAGGTTTGAGATAACCTTGGCATGCGGAAGATTGTTGTTTTGAACGATAAGAGCTGCGATGGGTTGGAATATACAAGAGGCGAGGACAGTGTAAATTACGTGATATTACGGGGGTTAGTGCTGAAGGAAATAGAATTGGAAAGGAAGGCGCAATCCACAGAACCAGAGAGCAGTCGATGAATGAAGAATGAAGTTACGTCTCTGCGTTTTTTGAGAGTATTCAGGTTAAGAATATTGTGGCGGTCACGATAGAGAGGTAAGATAAAAGGGTCATCCGAGGGTAGTCTTCGAAGGAAAGGGGGACCACACACCACATCGTGGCCTTGTCACATAGGGGTGCAAAATTATTTAGACCATCGTTTGGTAAAACCAAGTGATGAGTTGGCTTTAAGGATTATCTCATCAATATGCGAAAGGAATGTTAACTCTCTATCGTGTAATATTCCAAGGATGATATATTATCGAACGCGAGAGAGGAGGGATAACCGTCTGATTTTCTTTTGTAATTTACGAATTGAAAAAAAAAAGACTTAGGATCGTTGATAAGGTTGGTCTGCGCAATGTCAAGAAAGTTCTGATAGAGGCAGTTATAGAGCTGAGAAATTGGAGGTAGGTTCTAAGATAGTTAGAGTAGTCAGAGTAAGAATTGGTGCGAAGATAATTTGTTTCTTTTGCGAAGTTTTCTGTTACATGAAGGACGGGAAGTAGAGGATGTTTTATGCATTAGTTAAATATAGGGTGGTAATATCAAAAGAAGACTTGCCGAGATAGATATTAATTTTTTGAAAATTTGCTTTATGGAAGTTGTAAGAAGAGAGAGTAGAGAGTTAGGGAAAAATGAGAGATGAAGTAGTATCATCATAAAAAAAGTAGCCGTGTCATATACCGCTTCCGATATTATTGTAGAAGTGTGAGACAGCTTTTCGTTGTGTAGAACACGATATTTTGCATCTACGTATACAACATTAAAAACAGCAATGATATTGTCAAGAATGGCCCATTATATAAACAAACTTTTCATAAATTTATGTCTACATCTGTCAACATTTTTTATAGGTATGTACTTATCGATTTTATCGTACTAACCCTAGCTGCATTCGTGTTTTCAACGACCAAAAAATATACATAGATAAAACATTAAAACCTTTGCGTGAAGCGTGGTGAAAAAGGTTGTATAGGTATAATCTACACTTTAATCTTTTAGTTCGGAATTTCGATAAGCGATAGTGGGACTAAGAGAGGAAGGGATACACTCTCTTTCTCTCAAAGGCCAACCAGTCGACTATTTATCAAGTAAAAATCATTGTGCTCCTAACTTGGCTTAGCGCTTTATTTTAATACAAAAACACTCCAGTGGTCGGTGGTCCTAATCACATTTTATTCACGAAACGGAGTCAGGGTTAAGGTGATTCAAATTAACGACAACAAAGTCTGTCGAAACTTCGAACTTTTACGGTCAGTTGATTTTCAAAACCGGTTTTGGACGAGCATTCATTGCCTTTTGGCACTTAACTCATACTCTCAAAATGAAACCCCAGACTCAAGACTCAGCCTCGAATCAAGAGGTGACGTAATTTTTTGAAGTCGACACCGGTAGAGTATGTACGAACATGTGTATGTTTGTATATTGGCGGCTGATTTAAAGATCATACCGTCATCGCTTTTCCAACGCCATCTGTCATCGGATTTGGTGTGTCATACTCAATACGGTTTTGAATATCTTTTATAAATCGACTTCATTTGTATTTTTACGTCTGACACGAGCTGTTAGTTTGAGTTTGTGATGGCATCGCTCAAATCGAGTGCCAATTGGATGAGGTAATATCACCTTATAATGCTATGGTTGCTTTTCTCCGTGATTCACACGCATTACTGATTTTTGTACGAGTATGTTTTGTATCCTATAGACGAGACGTTTATGTGTTAGATACTTGAAAAGTTAAATATGCAATTAACTTATCGTTTAATTTGCGTTTCTTTGGAAATTGCTATGCTTATTATTACGAGTAGTGGTGCCTAGTTTGCAAGATTAATTGAAAACATTTCGTAGGCTATCTATTTTGAGAGTTTTATCTGATGTTTGTTATTTATTTCGGTTGGAGAAAAAGGTAACTTGCACTGGTTGAAATTAATATACATATATGTATATATGTACATATGTAGGTTGGTTGAGTTCTAAACATGCACCGTAGTTCATTTATCGAGTTGTTTACAAACGTGTGAGTTGAGTAAAATGCAATTTATTATTATGTAAACTTTGCAAAAAATGCACTCTCGGGGTGTAAGACAACATGTAAGCTTTTTAGGCGGAATTATATCATGCAAGGGTTACACAGGGAAGGTCTGTATTGAGATTTCAGTCGAATGGATATTACCCGGTATCCGATTCAAGGCATAAAGTATGCACGACTCCGAAATTTCAGGCTTTCCACTCCATATGACATTCATTGACAACTTAGATTTGCAATCTTAGTGTCTGATCGTAACAAATTCTGAAGGAGGTCAACAAACTTATCACTCGCAAATTCTCAAAGGATGTCCCGTTTCTCGTCTAAGGTTTCATAACCAGAATGAACCTAGTGGTTCAATTATGCTTATATTGTATTTTAGGTTTAGCTTCTACTAAGTCGTTGACCGTTCTCAGTGAGCCTTTGAAATTAAAGAAAAGACCAATCTGTGGGTATTCAATTTAATAAGAGTAAAACAAAATATCAGTTTTGGACAAACAAACGTAACAATCGGCAGGTATTTCTAGGTAATCAATGTAATCAAGGAATTTACCCATCTTGAAGTAAATATCTACCACAGAAATATTATAGATTCGAGGCTTGTAAACCTTGGAAGTTAAGGAAGTAAGGGACGCATTGAGGAAAAATGACCATGGTACTTCTTTATAGTCCGGAATGTACCAAGTCCTCAAAAAACTACATTCTCCACTCAACGCGATCCATAACTAACTGCTTTCTGTTTTGCTACCAAGCTTCTTTCTCACTTTTCAACTGTGTGAGTCAATTATTGTGGAGAAGTGGTCTTTGGTGCAACACGCACTAGAGCTTTGATGACTTTCTGGGCCGACTATCTTTTATATCTGGTCTTGTGGCACGCCCACGTCTGATGCAATAACACCAGAATTCAAATTGTGTAAAAAATTTAGTCGCGTTTTCACTGGTGATTTCAAACCAGATTTATGGTGCTGCTCTGAAATCGCCGATTAACTTACAGGGCAAGGCTCAGAGGAGAGTCTTTCAGGGCCCGAACATGTGTTAGGTCTACTTGCGTCCTCAGTTAGGGTTTCCATCGACAGTTGGGTTTCATATGAGCATAACTGCAGACTCTCGAGGTTGTCTGCAGACCAAACGGATACAGCTCGACCTCTCTAAGAGGTCAGCGGCTTTCCTGCTGTCCCTCAGTCGGAAAGACTGGAGTCTACTTACTGATGTCATGACGGGACACTACAGTTTTACTAAGCCCTTACGTGTGCTGGACATTTGTAATATAAAATCTTGCGATGCTTGCTGTGAAAGTAATAACCACACCGCTATGCCCGCATCAGGTTACAGGTACTCCGTGCTGAAGTTGTAGGTGCTGGTACCATAGGCACTATTTCACTGAAGCGTTTATTTATCTTTCTTCGAAGGACTGGAAAATTTCAGTAAAAGAAACACACAGGACTACTACTACACAAACAAATGGTAGAGTCTACCCTTGCTGTGTTGTTCCTGCAAATTTTGCTGACCAATTACACGTCTCTGGCTATAAGTCGTTTTGAAGAAAAATTCTTTAATTATGTGTTGTCACAATCAACGAAATTTTTAACAACCCCAAAGCATTACTGTTTAGCCAGATGTTTTGTATAAGATAGCGTCTCGCATTACTAAGCCTTATCCGTGTACATGTGGACAAATTTGGCAATCAAGGGTTGACATACATGCTGTCGTAAGCGACACCTAAACTGGTTGTTTTCAAAACATGCATTGACTTTGAGACTTCGCATATTTCTGTGCTCACCTTTGCAGGCTTGTTTTCGGGCTTCATAGCCTTATCTCTAGTGTACCACCTCTAAATTAATTAAGCTTTTCATTCTCCTTCTTAGTAAGAACGCTTTATATGCAACCTGTTTTGCAGCGCCCGCCTGCCGGCACTCCTCATTTAATGAGGGGTTTCGCCTGGAAATGTTTGTGGTTCGTTTTCGATACATTATATTCGTGATTTGAACATAATGACTGGTTAGGGAAAGCGTCTAAAGCAAAATTTACGGTAGTGTCTTGCAATACTATGTCAATATTTCTTAAATGTATGGTTATCCAGAATATTGGAAGAATATACATTTTATTGATGGTGAATCTTCCCTTGTAAATCGAAAATATATGCTGGAAATGGAATGAAAATTGATTACTATGAGTATTTTTGAAGAAGTGTTGGCATGTATGTATACTTTACTTTCCGGACGATGAACTAAAGATGATCGTCATTCCGCGTCGAAGCATTGCAGAAAACACTTAAAGCATTATTTGATCGTGGTATCTTTTCTCTCCGAATTTCATTTTACATTGGCATAAATAAATTCGGGATAAATTTGGCATAAAATTGGCCTAAAAATGTTGGACCATATGCCTAAACTCTTTGTGCAAGTTCTGCTTTGATTACAAAACCGCCAGGGCCAAATGTTTTATAGGGTAGAATATTGGGTTCTAACCATATAAGGAAAATTTACCCTATAGCAGCGGACTTTGTAGTCTTTGACACCGTAAACAAACATATAACCGCTATAAATTTTTTGAGTTAATAATAGCGGATACCTCAAGTATTTCGGAATCGTGACAAATGAAAGAATGATTGTATTGAGAAGAAAGATTTCAACTGAATGTAGCCTTTTTAAGTACAACAGAACGATTCTTAAAATTTATAAAAAAATGTTAATCAACCTAATTTAGTGAACGTAAACAAGACATTATTAAGACTTCAACTCGTGTGTATTCAAGTCTATGAACAGGACTTTAAACAGAGCGTATCTCTTGGTGCATTGTATATCCGCTCAAGTGTATCTGCAGGTTTTATGAATAGGCAAAATCAGTTGAATGCACTAGCATTCATCAAACCGTAAATGATCTACTTTGTTTCTAACTTAATGGTGGAAGTTTTATTTGTATATACATACACTTTCTTACAGATATTGGAATATTAAGTGACATAAATCGATTTGCGGTCAGAGCGACAAAGAAGAAAGTTACTACATTTGTTCACTGCCTTGAACTTGAATGTGCTGATTTAAAACAGATAGAAAACAACAACAGAGAGATACTCGCATAATAACAATCAAGTTTTGATATAAAACGATGACGTAACCTTGCGGATACATTGCTACGAGATGAATACATTTATATGTTAGTTGTATGTGAAGATGCGATGGAATTATCACAGATAGAAAGAAAAACAAGTTTACATGGCAGCAATTAGAAGTCTTAACAGTGGAGCTCAGTAGCGCTTACACCGTCTTTTTTTCTAGCAATTACTATGTAATGCACGGATGAGAATAGAGATGTGTAATTTGCGTTAATAACATTTACAATCCACTAGAGATTTGTACTCCAATCTGAGTATGGGTTGTGGTTAACTAATTACCAATTGGGTACTGGTTAACTCTAGAAAAAGAATGAAATACTGGCTCACTGAGCCAACTGTGATTGTGATAAACAATACAAGCGTGTGCTTGCTTGCATGTCATGTATACTAACGAGAAGTTCCAAAAGACAAACGCTAAAATAAGAGGAACATCTTCCATCCCGTACCCCAGAGCTGACCATTGTGGCTTTTATAGTGACGTGCTCCCGTAACCCGATGGCGAATAATAGGTGCACACGTTTGAGTCGATTAAATTTTAAATTGCTGTGCAACGGGAAGTATGAATTTGTTGGTGCACTGTTAGAACATCCGTTAAGTAGCCGGTGTAATGGACGTTCTCTGTATTTTACATTCTTTTATTCATGTGGAAGAACATACGGATAGTATATTCGTAGCATGCATCTAGGTCAAATGCGAGAACACGCCTCGCTGTGTGGTATATACAAAAATGGTTGAACCATTTCATTCTAATTTTGCTAATGGATGTTGTGTAATGTGGAGGGACAGACACAGATAAATTAGCGCCCTTTATGAGTGACAGCTACACCCTAAGCTTAACTAATTAGTGATTAGCCACCATTTACGGAATATGGGTCAGCCGAATGAAGATGGATGCATCTACTCACACATTGCTCATAAATGTAGTCGAATGGAGGAGTGAGAACCGAATAGAGAATTTTGTTCGAAAGTCTGCATGATCTTTAAATTTAAGAAATCTGAAGAAAGGTTTTCCGTATGAATCGGTCTAGTATAGAATACATATTTTTAAGAAGGTACCACTTAGAGATTAACAATTCCAAAGCCAGAAAAATCAGAAAAATATACAACATACCAGCTTCCTAAGTTGGGTTATCTCCCCTGGATGGATTTTACGGATTGGAACAAGATTTTTCGGTATGCCATTGGGATATTCGGTTTAACTTCAGTTGATCATTAGCAGAATGATTCATTTCTAATTCAATCCTTGTGAGAAAGGTCTTTCTGTAAGGTCGCAAATATTAACTGATTAACTGATTGATATGTGTATTGCGATTTTTGTAGTTCTTTTATTTTATTTTGTGACTTTTACTTATCAAATATTAATTATTTCGTTTTATTTGTCCTGAAAATCGACCTCTGGCGTAAAAGTAAACGAAAATAGCCAATATGGCACGCAGCTCATTCCTAGGAGATATTCCAATGGATGCTGAGATCTTCTTCACTGACTTTTCAATTTTTGCAAAAAAATTTAAAAAATTAGCTCCTGCGCTATGGTTATGTCTGTGATGTTGATCATCAAAGGGCTTGTTTTTGTTGCTTGTCATTGGGATGTAACTCCGTAACTACGAACAGCTAGATCTGATGCAGTAACATCCTCGGAAATTCTTATGTTTTATTTTTTATTTTTATTCATTGCTTGGTCTATTTTAAATAAGCATCGCAATGCTTTAGGTACCCTAAATAAGAGGGGTGACAGCTCTGGGTTTGTTTCTTATCAATCAACATGCGACAGAGAAAACCCTATCAGCTTCATGAATGTTTAAAAGATAAGCCGTCGTACACCGCCATGGTATGTAGCTGCCACACAGATCTAGTATATTAGTATACAGATGAGCCAGAGATCTTGGTTTTCAAGTATTGTATTAGTCTTGATCCTCGTATAGCGTTTAAATACTCTGTAGTTGTTTGCAGCAGATGCTGTTTCTCTTCGTATGAAGTTACGTACGAAGTTCTCTTCGTATCAATCTACTTCAGTTTGTAGTTGTTGTTGATACTGTTTTCAGTATCGTGCCAGGTGACGATTGGTCTTGATATCGGTCCTTGAATGGATCATCTTCATCTTGTTGCACTCTTGAATCTGAAACAGCAGACAATTTTACGTCATATAATTAATATCTTCCTGATATTCTCAGTCCCAGATAGTTGAGGCTCGGATAATGACATAAAAAGTGAAGGGTATCGTTCCGAGCGCCACCTACCTTCACAGCCTCTGCAGAGGTCATCATCATTAAGATACAGCTTCATTACATGCGCTTTAAGAATAGGCTAAGAATAAGCCAAGCAATGGCTGTCAATAAATATTCTATGGAAGTAGTCTGTGAACTTCAGCACATTGTTATTATTGTCGCTTTTTGGCCGCTTCTTATCTCAGCATGGGAGGCATTACTAATGGTTGAATTGAAAATTTTAGATTTCTATGACGTCCGTGAAGATAGACATCAAATCGTCCGCCAACTGGTTTTGGTTCGACGCCTCTCTGCTGGAGAAAGATTCTTTTCTATGTCTGGAAAAGTGTACATTGTTGTTATAGTAATATAAGTTGAAGAAGTCTCTTGATAGGGAATCACGTAGTTTGAGAGATTTTTTTCGCTTTAAGTGTTTTTGAAAGTTCGTTTCCAATTTTTACTGCATTGCATTCAAGTGATCCTTTTCGTACTGTCAAACGTCAAAAGCCACAATAATAAATACCAATTGACGATGGGCAGTTCAATCATATTTGTATATGTAATATGTCTGAGCATGATAGAACGTTATATGAGATACGAGGGGCGTTCAATATATTCTCGGTCTTTTCTTTTTAATTTCCTTCCGCAAATTATGCAAAGTGGAAGCGTGGGATGTGGCGTTGATGGTTTCACCTTTTTTTTGTACTCAATGAGCAAGATTCCCTTTGAGTCCCAAAAAACTGTGGCCATGAGCTTCCCGGCAGACGGAGTGACTTTGAACTTCTTCGGGGGGTCTGTTCCTTTTTTATGCCACTGCATGGACTCTTGTTTGCTTTCAGGGTCATAGTGGTGGACCCATGTTTCATCCCCAGTAACAATTCGATCCATAACACCATCCGCGTTCTCACTACACATCTCCAAAAGCTCTCTACAGCATGCGATTCTCACTTTTTTCTGAGGCGCTGTGAGCATTCGTGGCACCCACCTTGCACTGACCTTTGAAAGGTTAAGATGGTCATGAAGAATGGTGTGAATGGTGTGAATGGTACCAATTGAAAGTTTGGTGATCTCTGCCATCATTTTCACCTTTATTCGGGTATCCTCAAGAACAAGTTTTTCGACTTCTTTGATGCTTTCTCCCGTACAAGCAGTAGCCGGGGCGCTGGAGCGGGGTCGTCTTCAATGCTGTCTCTGCCTCTCTTGAACTCACTTGACCACTTTTGCACAGTTGATAATGAAGGTGCGGAACCCTGGTAAACAGCCACCATCTCTTCATGAATAGTGTTTTGACTTTTTCCTTGCTTAGTGAGAAATTTAATTACAGCGCGATGCTCAATTTTCACCATCATCGTCTCAGTTGCCATTATGATTCTGTTTAACTAGAGATAAAACGCGAATTAATAATCACATTTATATGAAATTTTACATGAATGCACTAAAATAATAGTACGAGTATTACTTGATAAATAAGTCAATTTATATATGCAACCATAGCTTCACCCCGATACCGAGAATATATTGAACGCCCCTCGTATATGAGATTAGGTGTCAGTCGTATTAGTTTTCAGTCTCTGAAAACGCTTCAAACTATCAACATTCTATCTTACACCATATTTGTTGTTTCTTAACCAAGCAACGCCTCTTAAGTTATCGGTGGCTAGATTGTCCGGTATTGTTATCGTTACCACCGTTTAATTGTTTCGAGAAGTGTTCGCTCCATACCATCCCCATGTTCTGGACTTGTGCCCAGCGGTTTCCGTTTTCATGTGAACAAGAAGATCATTGGTTTCCGAGCCTATCCTTCCTTAAATTTTTTAGTACAGATTTGTTAAAAATTTAAATTTCTAATTAAAGCTCACTATATTGCAACCTGTATACGAATAAAAAACCATCTTAAGTTAAATGTGGCTGCTGTTATTTGCACATGGTTGAGCAAATAGTTATAAATGATTTTCATTAACATGTATCATCTTTTTTGTTAAAAAAATACTGAAATGTCTCTAGATATAAAACCCGTTGCTCATAAAAGAATGGAGCTTCGAACCCACCTACTTGTGAAAAATTATTTTTGGCGAAATGAGTTTTTGTGTCAACGGCTTCTTTTTCTTCTAAGAGTTTTTTCTGAAATCGCAAAAACCTGATATCACCATCGTCAAAATTAGCAATACAGAAACCAATCTGATATCTGTACTGACTCTCCCATTCGAATGCGAAGAAAAAGCTGTACACTCATTCTCGCATACTCGTTCGAAGTTATTGCTATTTTCGATTACCCCTCATGACATCATTGTATGAGCCACACCATTGTATTCCATGACCCACAATTTGCGGGCAACACACAGATACATGCTCTGTTTGTAAATATGTAGTGCCCGCGTTCCAAAACAATAAAACCGATGACACAATTCTGCTTCGACTCTGAACCGATTGGACTCTTTGAACTCCTTGATTGCTGCCGTAGTGGCATAGTGTTGGTCAATAATTCAATAAACGATACCAAAGAAGAAGAAGAGAAAAATGGTCGGTAGTCCAACTATGCAGCCAATTACTGGCTACAGTCACCGTGTTATGACCTCAGGCATTAATTCACGTTCTCAGAAGTGTAATAACTCCGTAAAGCTACACTAGTGTACACTAAATGGCGATAATTGCTTTCCGGTCTTATACGGGGCCGATGGAGAGTTTTCTACTCGTTCGTACACCTTTGAGTTGAATATTAATCAGTAGGTAGGTAATTAAAAATAAAAGAAGAAAATTATTGAAAACAAACAAACTCCAAAGGTCCTGGGGTTTAATTTTAGTTCACGGAAGTTAATTAGATATTCAGAACTTTCCCAATACCAAGGGGCAAATGACCAGCAAATAAAAATTGACTCACCTGTCAGAGAGCATAATATTCATATTATATATTATCTGAAGCAATAAATGCTTCTACTTATATCGACGCCACTTAATCTGAATGAATAAGAACGACGGGGATACCAATTAAAGTGTCATTATCTAATCGATACGCTTTTCTGGTAATCAATGAGTTAACAACGAAATTCGATTTGAAAAAAAGTAATTAATACGCGATGTCAATTAGAGCTTAACACTATCGAAATAATATCAATCGGAAAAGTTCAATCTATCAGTTTCTGCAAGTGATATGGGTATGAGTGAACGATTATTTACATTCGAGCATCTTAAGCGGCTGATCGTTATCTGCTTTTGTGGATAAACTAATTTTAAAACCTCTCAGATAAGTTTAGGTTCTACGGTAAATGACTCAGTCAAAAGTAAACATAACCACTTGATTCAATATCATTAATACGGGCATTGTTCAACTAAACACAATAAAGAAACTTACTAATTGAATGCCCAATTTTGTTATTTTTGCCGACTTTTCACAATTGAGATGTATTTAAATATCTACTTTGGTCGTAGCTAAGATGTGGCATTTAGCCGTTTAGCTTCTGGATACTTGTTGTTGATTTCTAATCAACTACTCACGTTACTTGATTTTTGTTAACTGGAAAAATGAATGTCTTTTGGGCGCGGTTGGGATTCGAACACCGAACCTTCCGATTTTAAAACTAATCCAGTACCACTTGAGCCACGGCTACCCACTAGTTCTGAATCATCAGATGATGAAAAGGAAGAGATGTTATCTGTAGTAAGAAGTTTAGGCACTTCGAGCAAGAAAGGATTGTCTATTGGATTCCTCTAATTCTTTCAGGCAACGCTGCGCAAATGACATTGCTGTTAATCAATAGAAAAAGAAGTGGTAATAAAATGCGGCTCTGTTGTACCTGTTCCTGAACTTTGACCGCTTTGTAATATTCTAAATTTTGCTACTTCATACTTAGCTTTTATCATCTCTTTATATAAACAAGCATATGATTTACGATTTCGAAAACATTCTTGAAATCCGTAAAAAGTAGTTTGAGCGTAAAGCTACTAGCTCTTATTTCCTTCTTGTAGGAACAACCACAGTTCATGCCTACTTATTTGATATTGAAAGTTCAATAGAAGTTCATAGTCGGTGCAGTCATGCTGTCGTCCAAAAGTCACGAAGTGCTCTCGTCCCAACTTCTGAGCTCATCCTCATCCAATATTAGAAAATAACCTACTAATGTGTTCATTGAATCTTGTTTTCACCTGATGTAATTTGAAATTGAATGGCGTGTGCTATTTGTTGCGGTTCCTGTGCTCCTTATCGATATACCTCAAACCTCTGAATTATCGGCGAAATTAGTTGGTATTGCACTTTAGCAAGGTAAGCATGTTCGTGAGGTTGCTATAGGTACTAAAAGATGCAGTACAAAGTCATAAGTGAGCTACCATGTTACCATGGCCGAGTTCAATTGTGATGTCGACTACTCGCATGCGGCCTAACTGGTTTGCTGCTTATCAGATGAGACCCAGTTGATCCGCTAGCAGGTCCGGTATAAGCCGTTCGCCGGTTCCATTTCAATAGCTTTGTTCAATGAGGTTGTTTCAAGTAGTTCAGAACAGATAAGTCGAAGTTTTTGCGTTCAATGAGAACAATTTCAGTCCGAAACTTATCTGCTTTGTGTTCAATGAGTGTGTTCCAAGCAGATTGCACCAGGATTTTCTGCACCTACACTTAAGGTAGAATAGGTTTTGAATTGATTTGATTCCAGCAATTTGTGGTCGTGGAATTAAATATGTTTTACGTTAATTTTCATTATTCCTTGCAATGATAATCTTTGCATGCAAATTTTCGAGCAATCGTTTGACACTGATCTAAATGGCAATCAATAATGATTTTGAACCGCTAGAACTGAAAAATATGGAATGTTTAAATTTTTGACAGCTAACATAGGGCTGTATTTTTCTGTTCTAACTCGATCTGGCATTTTTCACAAGTTTGTGCTGTTCTGTTGTCAAAGTCCGACGAGCAGCCGACTGGGTTCAACGTAAAGCCTTTTATTATGTCTATTCTGCAGCGTCTTGTCGTTGGACGGTCGAGCTCAGAAATAGGCGGGTGAACTTTGTACCTTTGAAAGTATGCACGTTATATATGTTAGGTACCTGTATATTTTGAGGTATAATTTCTATTTCTATCTGTCGGTAGATTTAGCAGTTAATCACAACAGATGAGATCTTCAATCAAATTTCTAGATAGGACTCATCGAAAAATTGTTGGCGAGTTGAATCTACACCATGTATTCAGTTTTTTTATGAGAGTATTCGTATAAGTGACACTCCCTACTGTATACTTGCGGTTTACTAACTTTCTATTACAAAAAGACCTATGTAGTATAGAACTTAAGGAAGCACAAGATTTGAATGAAACCCACGAGAAAAAGCGTGAGTCTGAAAACATCTTATGATGAACACCACCTCCAACCTACGAAGATAACTTCCCAAAACATCTAATTTTGTGCAACGCGAATACGTGTTTAGAGTTTCCTAACACATAATTGCAAATAAGTGCTTGAGCCTACGTGCCTACCTACGTACACGGGCATAAAGCACACTTCACATTGGATAAATAGGTCGTTCCCATAATTATAGCAACAACGTGAGTATCCACCATTCTTCTCTGCGTTAAGTATTCCTAGCACTTTTTCATGCCTCCACAATCCACCGCTAGTGTCCAGTAGTACCAAGCTGAGGCTATCAAGAAATTTGCGTGGCCACATAGTAGCCATAGACTAAGGTTCATAGCCATACATATGGATAGATACCGTACAGTTCATTCCCCTTTTTACGTAGTTCAACGGATATAAACAAGACTGCCATGACATTAGTATAATTGACACGTGAGAACCACTTTTACACGTCGTCATGTGTGAGACTCTAAATCTAGAATTGCAGCATAGCAAGAGTTTAGCTCTAGAGCGACACAAAATGCAGATCTAAGCTAATACGGGTAGGTATCGCCAGCAGCGCAGCCGACGACACGACGTCGGTCGGCTACAACATTCGTTTCCATTCATTTGGATACGGCTGATGTGTGTTTATACCTGGGGGAGAGGTGAAAGGAAGTTTTTGAGTTGTTCCATTGGAGATGGCCATATCTGGGTTGCATATCGTATTCATGTGTGTCTGATGTATCTTTGTAAATTGCACGCAAGCCAATATAGACGAAGGAGAGACCGAGGGACGGGGTGTTATTTTTACGTCAAACCACAATGAACTTGCGAGTAAAACTTGCAAGACGGGGATGGAATATCCGTATATGTGTCGTTTTGGTTAGGCGGAAAACCACCAGCCAGATGTTGCTGTTGCATGATTGTGTCGAATGTTGCTCACTGAAGCTTGTTTCTTATATTTCTATCAAATTTCGTACAAATTTGAGGTGTGAAATTGGAGAGAGGCAAACAATTTCACACAATCACTTGGTGGAACTGGGGTTGTGGTGTGCTTTATCGAAATCTTGTCTTCCATCTTCAATTGGAAGTTTGCTGTCAAATAGCCTGGGGAGGTAAGCAAAGGAATAGCCAAATATATTTCCGGAGTATTCTAGACTCAAGAAAATAAAGTTCTAAATGACTATGTCTAGGTAGATATTGAAACCAATTAGAAATTTTGCATGCCAACATATGGTAATAATAGTCTGAGTCAACTAAATCGACCACTAACTGATGACACTTGTTAAATATATACCTACGGCACGAATATTTGGAGTATAAACCATTACAAATGCTCAGTGAAATTGGTCAAGGGCTGCAGAAAGCACAATTCTAATTCTTATGAGGATATGATGTAATAGAGGTTGGAAATCAGGAGTATATAACGAAAAGTTGGTGATTTTACTAGTACAGACTCTCAAATGACATCTGTATAGATATATGACTCGGATCTCTTAACTTAACCTATAAAAAATTAAACTATATTTGGGAAGAGATTCAGATTCAAAACACATCTTAACAAACACCAGTTCCATAGCCATCCATGTCACAGAAAATAAAACTTTTACTGCACACGCTCATCAAGCGATGATATATTTATTTCAAAAACAATAAAGAATATGAAGAAAACACTGGAAAGGCGTATTTTTGACCTTAATTGCATGCATATACAATAAGATCATAGACTTATTATGGGATTCTAAATTATCCCCTAGTCTATTTCTGTCTACTGTGAATGCCTGTACTCTGAAAATATTAACCATGTATGTACATATATACATACATACGAGTAGGCATATACGAGGAGCGTTCAATATATTCTCGGTATCGCTATGAAGGAAAATGCGCATTCAATTTAAATTGTTTTTATTTTTCAATATAATCTCCCCTAACATCAATGCATTTGTTACATCTTGAGATAAGCTTTTTTAAACCCTCAAAAAAATAAATTTCCTCTTTCTCTGCAAAATACCCATTTATTGCCGACTTGAGTTCTTCATCATACGAAAATCTTTTTCCACGAAGACATTTTTTCAAATCCGGAAACAGGAAATAATCACTAGGGACAAGGTCTGGACTATAGGGTGGGTGTTGGATTTCTTCGAAACCACAATCTCGCGCAGCAGCCTTGGAAACTCGCGCCGTGTGAACAGGAGCGTTGTCATGAAGAAGCAACACACCCGCTGCGAGTTTACCCCGTCTTTTCTTTTTAATTTCCTCCCGCAAATTATGCAAAGTGGAAGCGTAGGATGTGGCGTTGATGGTTTCACCTTTTTTTTTTGTACTCAATGAGCAAGATTCCCTTTGAGTCCCAAAAAACTGTGGCCATGAGCTTCCCGGCAGACGGAGTGACTTTGAACTTCTTCGGGGGGTCTGTTCCTTTTTTATGCCACTGCATGGACTATTGTTTGCTTTCAGGGTCATAGTGGTGGACCCATGTTTCGTCCCCAGTAACAATTCGATCCATAACACCGTCCGCGTTCTCACTACACATCTCCAAAAGCTCTCTACAGCATGCGATTCTCACTTTTTTCTGAGGCGCTGTGAGCATTCGTGGCACCCACCTTGCACTGACCTTTGAAAGGCTAAGATGGTCATGAAGAATGGTGTGAATGGTACCAATTGAAAGCTTGGTGATCTTTGCCATCATTTTCACCTTTATTCGGGCATCCCCAAGAACAAGTTTTTCGACTTCTTTGATGCTTTCTCCCGTACAAGCAGTAGCCGGGGCGCCGGAGCGGGGATCGTCTTCAATGCTCTCTCTGCCTCTCTTGAACTCACTTGACCACTTTTGCACATTTGATAATGAAGGTGCGGAACCCTGGTAAACAGCCACCATCTCTTCATGAATAGTTTTTTGACTTTTTCCTTGCTTAGTTAGAAATTTAATTACAGCGCGATGCTCAATTTTCACCATCATCGTCTCAGTTGCCATTATGATTCTGTTTAACTAGAGATAAAACGCGAATTAATAATCACATTTATATGAAATTTTACATGAATGCACTAAAATAATAGTACGAGTATTACTTGATAAATAAGTCAATTTATATATACAACCAACGCCCCTCGTATATGCAACTCGATTTCATGTCTAATCTGAAGCGATTTTTCATTCTGCACTCCTAACTGCTATGCAAGAGTGAGATCTGTCGTGCTAAGCTGTCATTTATACTCAAGATACTATTTAGTTTTTTTAATGGATTTATGTTCTTCTAATGTAAGTCAACCTTGCCTTTAAAGACTGTAGGTTGACCTTTTTTTTTGTTTGAGCACACTGAATTTGACAAATTTTATTTTGGAACTATGATTCTGAAATTTAATAACCTTTGTTTATTTTATGAATCAAGTCTTACGAAGTAGGTCTGATGTAGTAGATCTTTTCTTGGATATCCATTTAACCCAAGTTTGAAAAAATGCTGAACGACATAATGCCCAAGTTGAGAAACGAACTCATGATCCTTAAAGAGCATGTAACAACATTTACAAATCCCCAGGCAATATTTGCAGGAAGCTCTGAAGTATTGTACTCAGGTAGATGACCTGAATCGCTGTTTGGAAGGAGCTGATGGGAAAACGAAGATGTCCAATAATTGTTGCAATTCAGACTTGGTGTTTAGCAGAAATTGGAGCTAACACAAAGTTAACTCATCAATGCAGCTGCAGAGTGGCGCAAGTGGCCAACCACCCTTTTTTGGACCCTTGTCATTGCAAATAATCAAAATCATTTCTAAACCAAATTAAATTGAACTGGATCGCACACCCTCCGAAGCATAAATTAAATAGGAAATCTTGGAAATCAGTCGTACTAAAACCGAATATCTGCTCGGTCGTTTTTCCAAAGCCGCAAATCCGCAAACCCAACTCCCAATATTTACATATTTAGAAGGAGTCATCCTGACAAGTGCAATAAAATTAATTTCTTCGGCTGTGTCGTAAACCACTAAAGAAATTGCTATGATTACGAGTGTGTGGTGACTAAATGGCGCGAAAACTCTGCAGTGTTTGTAACAGAAAAATGTCGCTTCAAACTAAACGTTTGTTATTTTGGACGATGTACAGGAAAGCGACAGCGACGGAAAAATGTTACGAATGTTATCGAGTGTAATAAAACATGATCTAATAAGAAGTACGCGGATTCCCGGAAGTGTCCACATTATGAAACTAATAGTGAACAAACTTCAGGCTGAGCATTCCACCTAGTTTTGTCATGCTCAAGTTCAAGTGAGGCTAAAAATCGGGCCACTGGATCACTTAAATGAAAAACAACATCAGCAAATTTTAGTAAGGATGTGATTCAAAAATTTTTTTAATTCATGTACATACACTCAAAAAATCATTATTTGCAAACATTAAATTAGTGTGAAGTCAATCAATTTGAAAATGAAGAGATGTGTTCATACTCTTTGGTACAACGTTAAATAAAACAATATCAAACACAAGCAAAATGGAAAATGCGCTATATGACAAAGTAGCGTATAATATCTTAACTGCTTACTGTTTTCTGCATACTCTTCCGCCTAACTTGACGCAGTACAGTTAATATTGATCCATCAGCTTTTGACTTAGCATTTCTATTCTTAGTGATACCAAGTACCTATCCCGAGAAATGCCATGACTCTCAGAACCGTTGGTCCTTTAATATACATACTACGAGTACCATACTAAATGGTGGTAGTATTGAAATCGATTCCCTGTGTTCGATTTGATGACTATAGCCTTCCAAGCAGGCTGCCATGTTAATCTTGAGATGAGAAAAATTTCTTGTTAATTCAATAATATTTTTTTCCGCCTTGAAAGTCGATAGTTCCCATTCGTTATCGAAGACGTAGGGTCATGCTTAGCACATTTGATATAGTATTTTTCCCTAAGAATTAATAGACGATACTAGGATCTTTTCTTCTTTCTCTTCCATTGAGGTGTAAATGCATTGAAATTTAAGCTGACATATTTTAAGTTTTGATTGAAGCTCAAGACCATTCGTCTAAGTCTTCTTTGAACAATGAATTGGCATCTAAACATGGAAGCTTATGGAGAAACAAAGTGTATGGATTTGATACACTTATATGTGGAAAAAGGATGAGTGAGTTATTTTTGTTTTTGATTTCAAACTTGTTCCAATATTTCGGTGTTTTATTAAGGTCGCATGAGCACATACTCGTAAAACTGCCATGTGGTTTATCGAACCGATGTTTGTTCGGTTTTCAACATGTGTCTGGGAAGCATATTTAGCAAATATTCGTTTGTACATCATGACGTAATGCCATCTAAATCTAATAGAAATCATTACCAAGTTTCTCTTGGTTGGTTTTCTTTCTCATTGAATAGAAATGAAAACTTTTCCAACTTTGTGTGCTTAAATCATCTCTCCTACATTTTCACCACCACAATCCTACCATCAATAGTAGATGGTTGCTCAGAACGAGATGATTCAGAATTTAAAACAAAACGGAAAAAACGGCAAACATGCGAAAGTGAACAAGTAATAATTTTAGACCTTTTCATGTAATTCTACTCGTGTATGTGTGCCATCTTTTTTTCCTTTCCAAAAATAATTTCAATTTTCATCTCCGAGAGAATCTAACCCAAGTCTAACCCATGAGAAGGGTAAAACTCAGAGATACAAAATAAAAAAAAACTAAACGGAAAAACTTGTCTCCTCTCACTCGGACTATGACTATCTCTTTACCATTCTATTTTAAAAAGCCGCGAAATGATTGCCGTGTTGTTGTTGGGATTTTGGCTTTTTATGGAGAAAGAAGAAAAGGAAAAAAAAACAAGAAAACATTAAAGAAAAAGACAGAAAAGATACGCAGGGAATAGTATTCGTATGAAAAGCTACATAAACTACGACTAACATGAAAGTTAAACGACCTCACGATTTCGTAAAAAGACTTCGTGCCATATAAGACTAGTGTTTGCCAGTTACTGTGGATATACATTTTGACTATAAATCCTATACAAAACGTATCTACGCTTACAATACAATGGTAGCCAAGGCTTATCCATAGATACAGAGATACAGAGGTACATATAGGGCGCATCTAATATAGTGAATCCAGGTTAGGCGAGCGGAAGTTGGTCTTTCTTTTTGTCGAAATGAAGTGAAATGGTTTTATTTTTACTTCAAATTTCATCAAAAAATGTTCAACTTTTTCAAATTAGTGGAAACTATAATATTGGCTATTGCTCAAAAATGCGCTCGATTTTCAGATTTATGGTTGGCAATGATTAGGGTGGATTGAGTGATTGCTTATTTGTTGCTGGGACTTTGTGTCTGATTTGTTCATACTCATGATATCATTCGATTGGTGGAAGATTCTCCAAACGTGTGCACAATCATTTTGACTATGAGGCAAACTTCCCAATTCTGATGATGTTTATGGTTGAGAGTCGTCTGTATTCTTCTTCGTCTTTCACCTAAAGCCTCTGCAAGTGCCATTCAAGGAAAAGATCAATTTGTCAACGATGGATTCCTGCCATTCACATAGTATGATAGATATGACCTAACTGAGACTGAGACTAGAAAGTACTATAGGGAGTTTCCATATCGGACCATATATACACTGAATTCCGACTTAGTTAGAAACAATAATTCGATGAATTTCTGCCTTTATTCAAAACGAAAGAATGTAAGGAAAACTGTGCAGAATTAAAACCGAGCCGTCATAAAATGTTTGGAACTAACGTGTCCTAAGAAAAAAAAATACTTTGCGATTTCCTACAGAAACCAGTGATAAAGGTCAACCAAAATTGATTTTGAACAAGGTTGGTTTCTCTACAGATCGAAACAAAATGAATGTAAGAGGCTTATTCGGATTTCGAAGAGCTGCTCTTGTAAAGACTTCGAGATCGATAAACTCGACGAAGCAAGCAGAGTCGTCAAAGACCTTAAACAAATCAAATAAGCCAGAGTTTGAACACGCAGAAAGTTTGATGGCACCTACATAGAGTCGAAGACGCTCAGTCAAAACGCACTTCTCACGCCACCACATCATAACCTACACAGAACTAGCCACCATCACTGGAACTCCAAGTTAGCTATTAATTAACCCGTTGTAGTTGTTAACTGTCATCGAGTGTGGTAACCAATGGGGTCATTAAATATTCTATTACGTCATCAATTGACTTCAAATTGCCTGAAACTCCAAGTTAGCTATTAATTAACCCGTTGTTGTTGGTAACTGTCATCGAGTGTGGTAACCAATGGGGTCATTAAATATTCTATTACGTCATCAATTGACTTCAAATTGCCTGAAAGCATATATTCAAACCTTACAAAAAAACTTGATTAGCCAGCCCAACACCGCGTACATGCGAACCTCTGACGATCTGCGAGAGTAGTTTCAACATCGAAAATCGGCTAGCCAGTCAAGTCAAATCAAGTAAGTCAGCCTGTCTTAATTATTGCTAAAGGAAATTAAGAGAGTGGTTGAGGTCAATGCGCTCTAGCATGCGTTGTGAATGGTTCCTATACCTTGATTAAGGACGCTGATTGCGGTAAATGTTTCGTTGGATTATTCATAGGGCATTGCACTATTTATGGTACATGTTGGCTGACTCCTCGCTTAAAGTTCTCAACAGCAATAATGTATAACGTCTACGCTCAGGAATATGCAGGTGATGCCGTTGTGCAGCTGTGTTTGCGCAGATCCGACTGTTAAGTTGCACTCGTACGATTGGATTTAGCAAGGTGAAAAGCGCAATATGGCGTATGCTACGGACATCATACATACAGCTTACAAACGTGATAAGTTCGGCATTTTTCCACGGATGTCTGAAATAACCCTGCGAAACTGTTTCCAGTTCTCCGGCACTGCTCATTCCTTCAAAATTGCAGGAGCACCATCGAGCAATAAATGTTCAATTTTATTAGAACTTCTAGAGGATCTCATCGTTAGCAGCAGACGGAAATTAAATTCCAATTTTGGAATTATGTCTCACGGTATTAATTTCATTTTATTGTTATTTAACGTCAATTTTTCGGTGTCCCAATTTGTAGCTGTGCGTATCTTCATGAATTTTGGTAATGACGGGTGAAAGCCAGGTGCTTCTTGAACCACAATTAGACATAACTCATTAAAATCCATTGATTTCTTTTATAGGACCGCGACGTAAATTTATCAAGAACCATGTCTGAAAAACAAAAATAGAAGTACTCCCAAATATCCAAGAAATTTGAAGAGTTGTCAACTCTGTTTTATGATTAAGTAAAATCACTTTTGCTGGTATTACTTTCTTGTAAAATGACCCGTCACATTCGATTGACTAAATTCAATCAATTACAAGATTCCCAATCACTATCCCGATGATCCACTACCTTAAATAGAATTCCCCGCATAAAACAACGGATACAAAGTTCTGAGTGTTTTCATTAATTTAAAACAGAAAAGTACTTTGCATGAATTTATTTCTGTTCGATTTGTCTTAAGAAAGAAAGAAAACGAAAAATAGAAAAACACAAAAATAAAATGGAAAACCTAGTATAAAATCCCAACGTTTTGTTCATTTGGCAGACTCTCAAATTGAATAGAATTTTTCCCCAATGTCCCCGTTTCCAACATGAAATTGTTGCAAGTACGAGTATGCCCTGTGCTTGCCACGACCCAAACGACCAAAATTTTGCGATTTTCCGACAGAAGATGCGACAGATTTTACTCTTGAAGATGAAAAATCACATTCGTCTAGCGTGTAAATTCCAATCTCGTTCTCATCGGGATGGCTACAGACATGGATACCAGTGCGGATTACTATTGCGCATTGACACAGAAAAGAGGAAATTTAATTTCCCGAACCCCTCGTCCCCACCCCGATATGGTGAGCTGTGCTCCACTGCGTACTTCAATTACGTCATTTGGGTACCGAGTATTGATATCTATGAACACATATATAGCTAGGAGGAGCAAGCATCATCGGTTGCAGCACCGATGATGTCATAGTTATAGACGAAACTATACTTGACACGAGTATATTTTGCCTTGCTTTTCAAATGTATTCGTATCTTCACATTTTATAACATATCACACCTATGTATGTACGAGATGGTTTTTCTATTTTCGTCTAGCTTTGGTCGTCTTTTTCATTTAAGAAAAGTATAAAAAATAAAACAATATAGAAAAATAAGAAACCAAAAATTTTTCGAGAGAATTTTCTCAAAATTTTATCCGAAAATAAATTTCAACTCAAACCGCACCATGGGATATTCATTGGTATGTAGGTGTAGCGCAATTATATTCGTATCTTCCTGATCTTCATTCGATTTGAAACGAATTCTTACATTTTCACCCTCGATATGTGAAGTTTTTCCTCTGCCGATTAGAATTAATTTTTTTTTATTTAAATTTTTTTCAAATTAATACATTTTTATACGAATTCACTCTCGAAAATATATATAAATTGTGTTTGATTTATGTTTCGAAAATAAAATTTACCTGTTGTGTTGTGTTTATAACAAATTATAGAGAAAAATTGAAAAAGAAAAACAAATCGAAAAACATTCTAAAATTAGTGAACAAAGTGAAAAGCGAGTCCCAGATGTTTTTTGTCAATCAATGAGACAAAAAACCCCATAAATATATTGAAGAAAAGTATTATTACTAAATTTGAACTTGAAGAAAATTTTTCCTAAATTTCCTAGTATTTGGTGTTAAATTTAAATAACAAAAAATGTTAAACTTTGCGGATGTGGGAAAAGAAACCCATTGTATTTGCACGGTAATTTAATAGTTGGAAGTTCAGTTTTTTTTAAATAGCTGGATAGTTTATTTTCTTAATTTTTTTGTTCTGAAAAGGCAGAAATTAAAAAAAAACTATGAAGTAACAGAGTGCGCATGTCTAACAAGTGTTTATGTACACTATTTTCTCTCAAACCGGAAAGTGATTAAAAAGAAATTTGCGATTGCTTTTTAGTTTAGTTTCCACTTTGAGTTCCCTCTTTGAGTGCTTTAAAATAAGACGCTTTAGTATGTGTACAAACAAATGTTTTTTGTTTTATTAAAGTGTACCTGTTCTGATGCATATTCCAAGTATGTCTTTGTTATGCGGAAAGATTCAAATTTGCAGGAATAAGAACCGTAAAATAAAAAACGAAATACACTTTATTTTTTATAACATCATATTCATTTCTCTTCTTTAAACGTGACACTATGTTTCCGATCAATTTCTCGGAATATATTTTTCTCATCTAAGTTCTCCAACGAGGCTTAATAAACTCGTATGTCTTTAAGCTGCACCATATTGAAATGTACGATTGCAAATATCTCAGGATAGACTGCAGCATCTAGCAAAAATATATTTGAAGTAATCATATACGAGAAGTATTGGTCAGATAACATATGTACAACACTTATTTTATCTAACAGACTTGTTCTAAAAGAATTGACTAAATTGATGTCCTTTTAAAGTAACTTTCTAGTCCACACTATTCCAGCTTCGCCAATTACTATTGTTTGTTCTTGACAGAACTACAATACAATACATCTGAGCTATATAGAGGTCTATCCGTTATATTAATTTCTATATGGGAACCTAATCCAATGAAGGTCTCTGCTAGAGATATACTCGCCTTCTTCATGTCCTTTCCTGTTTGTCACACTAAGCAACCGCTTAGTCCTTTAACCAAAGATTCGGTCCTTCTTACATGGCCTGGGGCAGAGGTTTGAAGGGTTGAATTCGAAGACTGTATTTTTCTTTTGAAGGACCACAATATCCACTCGCCCTTCTTTCTTTTCTCTAAAAATCTGGCGCCTTAGGGAAGTGTTGCGGTTGCGAGGATCAGGGCCTAGGTTTCAGTTGTGTAGGAAAACTCCTTACCTACTGCAAAGCCATAGCTGTAAAAAGCAACGTTTTGTATAAACTATGCCCTTATTTATTTTTAGATCGCTTCTTAATGAAACTTTGGGTGCGACCGATAACGCCCGTGTAGTTAGCATGCACACTTATTGAAGATATTACCCGTTTTGTTAACATGGTAATGGTTGTGCTTTAAGTGTTGCTGCTGGCCATATTTTTTTATATAATACAAATACATTTTACTCATATGAATAGCTCCGTCGATTAAAATATCGTCATTAAATGTTGGGTGCTCTTCGTTATTTTTCCAATTTCTTAAATTAACACTTACTTAGGCAATTATATTCGTATTGTGTGACTATCTAGAGACCGGTTGAACACATAGATGAGACATCTCTTGTTACCCTTAATGGTTGAAAGATGCATTCCGTAGTATAGCGAGTATTCCGTAGATGGAAAATGTTTGGTGGAAGAATTCCCTCGATTGACTAAGGGTTGACGTGTATAGTCAAAATGCCGCATGTTTTATAGCGCTGCTTCTAATGATCGCAATTTGGGAATTCATTATCAAGCTTTTGAAAAATAGATGATAATGCAGTCAACTCTTAAATAATCTCCACATTTTCCAAAAAAAGTGTAGAATTCCTAGATAATTAATTATGATAAAGTGAATTCACATTGCGACTCGAAATTGATACGGAGAATATTTTGGAACAGGCTCTTAAAATGTACGTACTCAAGAAAAAAAATTATATGTATATAATCGTCTGAGATTGAAGGTCGGTTTTAAGCGGAAAGGCAATCACTTAGTTGCAATTTCTATTAGAGCCAAATTGTTTAAAATAGCTTGTTCTACGAAGCCTGTCCAGTATACAACATTAGTATTCTACTCAACGTTAAAGTCTCCGATTAAGGAAAACATCTATTGCGGGCTAGTTGGTAAGTAAATCCGATAAATCGAAAATCGGTCTAACAAAACAACAATAGTATTTATAAGGCTTTCGGCTATTCAGCTGCATGAAACAAGGTGATAAGATTTACCTTGAATAAGAAAGATAGATCCCTATGAACAATGTTTTTAATATATGCTTAATGGATATGAAGTAGGAAGAGTGAAAGTGTACGAAGAAACGTCAGATTCGTACAATAATCACAGTCATTCTGCCTATTTAAGAAGGTGATCATAGAAATTACAGGCTAAAAAACAAAACAACTGAAGTGCATTCAGCAAATCATCTCAGTTATACTACCATAGCTGGTTATACCATACTCTAGCCTGTATGGTGAATCAAAAACCGCCTTTGCTGGACCATTGCTGTCTATTCGCTCGATATGTCTAAGTTACTATATGTAGACGACAGATTTGTTGCTTTCTGACTATTGTATATCCACACCTTTGTATAGCTCATAAAGTTTTCGGTTGAGTCTTCACATCCATGCACCGACGGGCGCTATAAGACTTTATATAATTGGAGCAAAAATCTGGGGTGCAGCAAGGCCAAGTTTCTGTATTGTTGACATTGTTATTTTGTGAACATTAAGAGAAAATCAACAGATTTTGCCGACTACGAATGACGAAAAAGTGATTAGACTTTTTCATCAGCAGAATATTTAATTTGGGAGATTTCTCATTGCTCGTCGAAAGAGTGGTTTGGACCTCAGACCCTCTTGCGCAGTAGTCGGCTAACTGCACTAAGCCGCCACCACATGTAAAACTTTTACGCCAAGACAATTAGGGCAAAATTTTGAATGAAACGAAACGGGAAACGAAACTTGCTTCCAATGAAAGAACATGGTCGAGAACAATCGCATGATTAACAATCTAGGATCAAGACTGAGGACTTGAGCTACCGATGAAAAAAAAAGCACCAATAACAAGACCTGAGTTAAAAATACAAGATTAAGTTCGGGAACAACAATTGGGTTGCGATTTGCAACACAAGACCGGTGTTGAGAACGAGAGTTCAACGATCATCAATGTTCATGCGATATTCCTTTCTCAATATTTTTATTTACAATAGATATTTAACTTATTTCCTTGTTTTCCTGATTCGGCTAGAAAAACATATAAAAATGTTTATTTTTCATTATTTTGAGTCATAGATCATAGATTAAAATATAGTTCTAGTAATGTTCTTATTTGCTTTTTATTAGTATTAAACAATTTGTTGACAAATTATGGGCAATGAAAGCTATTTTCCGTGAGTTAATAATGTCATTGTATGATTGTGCTATTTTTTCTTTTATTTACGTGCTCGTATGGAGTTTCCACACAATTAGATAAGTAACAATTTTCTTAAATTTTTTTCAGTAATGATGTCCTCTGGTCTCCATTATGGACTTAGCTGATCAAATCGATGATTATATTTGTTCATTTGAAGGAATCGGTGACTTATCCATGGACTCGTTAGCAATGTTCATATTTATTTGGGCCGTATTGGCCCTATTCTTAGTGTGGCTGTGTAAATTTTTATATAACAAATATATGAATAAGAATACACCAACATCAAATAGTAACAGTCGTAACAATAGTATTACAACAACTGGTGCTAAAGTAAACGGTGATAAATTGCGGCTATCTGAACCAAAAGAGGTTCTATCAAGTAAAGATGTTAAGGTGAGTTCAGAGTTCTCATAACAATGAAAAAGTCTCTAAATTTTCTGTATTCTAAGGATTTAAAACCCCTAAGTGCTGGAGCTGTGGGACGTGGCCGATCGGGTGTGATTGGTGGACCTAATGCTCCGCTCCGAAAACGTGTCGTTCGTCAAAGTTCGACCGGACCTGAAACAAGAAAAAAGCGAATTGTTCCACCACCGGCGAATGTTGTTGGACCAGAAACGGTTTGTAAATTTAACAATTAAATATAATTTACATAGTTTATGCTAATTTCTGAAAAACAAAAATTAAATTTTCTATTATAATTTTATAGACTTCCGTAACGTGGACGAGTCAAGTATTTCGTTGGCTCTACAGTGACTTGGTGATTGTAAATGAACTTCTAAACTCGTGGGTGATTGCCCTCAACGATAGCATGAGAAAATCTGTTGAAGATGTAAGTGTTTTGTTGTTGTTTCTTTTATTTTTTAGATTTTACCTTGAGTTAGAATTTCTGTTTCAATATTGCTTCCAATTACCATGTAGGTATCGATGGAATAGCTAATTAGCTACGGCATACAACTACAAAATGAGGTGTCCTTGGGTTGAATCTTATGGTCAATTATCGATTGACATCTGCATAACGAAATGGGGTAGTCATCATTTTAAAACTTACCGCAACAGTAATTGTTGTTGGTTTCTTTATTCGTAGATAGTCGTATTTATTAGTGGTGAACTTTTTTGGAATATAATTAACTTGTTGCCTTGCTTATTAGCGTATCGTCAATTTCATTATTTGAATGCTGAGGGTGTGGCAGTATTGTTACGCATACGTCAGAGAATACATATTGTAGAAACATTTAAATTACTTTTGACTAAAGATGAATAGAGAATGACGGGAGTAGAAGTTGCGATTTTATTTTTAAGAGAATTTTTTCGATTTGTTTAAATAGCGATATAGGAAATAGGACTAAGGCTTTATCAATTAGATAGAACATTTTTAAGTGATTGAACACTACTACTCCAATTACTCCATTCGGTAGTTAAAACAAACACGACGAAGTTCTATGTACGATTAATAGGTCATATTCTGAAAAACATGAAAAATATTTGTTGACGTCATCACTACGTCAGCAGACAATAGCAAACTTTCGATAGTAAAAACTTGTTCCCCTTGAAAAGCTCTCATTCTCTCGTCATTCAGATCCAATAGAAAATCGTAAATACGACTCCTTGTGCATAAAAATGTCAAGACAATATCTATATAAATAAGTACATCAAATGGAAAAACTTGTCTCCTTTTTGTTTTTATTGTATTTACACTTTCTGTGAAGAAAATTTGAAGAAAGTTCAATGATTCCCTTTATAGGATATTAGGTAAATGAGTTAGCATTACAGGAAAGTTTTGCACCATCACACTTGGACCAATGTGGACTTATTTTAATGCCCAAACTCTACAACCTATGGAAAACTATGGATTTTTAACGCAATCACTAGACGTTTACGAATTCGTTCAATACATTTAAAGATTTGTCTGACAGTTATTCTAAGACCTTGGAAAAGGAAAAGGAAAGAGTGATAGAGAGCACAGGTCCCTTGTTTAAAGTTTCATTTTCTGTGGATAATATCTCATTATGTTATTTCCGAGAATATAAAGATTGTTTGTTCATTTGGATATTTCAGTTTTTGTTTGTGGCCTGAGTTGTCAGATGATCCTATTTATAAGAGAGACGATCTCTGATTTGGAGCTTATAGTATTTTGGTTAAGTTCAAACTGCAATACGATACCTTAGTTTAGTTTTTCTATCAGCCCTTTAATTTTCCGGCATATCAGTATGCCAAAAACCCAGCAGTTGACTTAACGTATCTCTTCGAGACAGTGATTAAAAAATAAAATCTATGCTTGGATTTCATTTAAAAGGATAATATCAACGAGGCAGTAGTTATGAAATCTGATATAATTGAATAGTTCGAAACATTCAGGGTAGAATATCGCATGTTGACGGATAATATTGATCTTATGATATCTTATTGCGCATATATTTTTGTAGATCCTGCGCCAGACCCATCAGGCTGGATTCTAGTTTCCAGTTTCCAGCTTAGTCGAAAAGCACTAGATAACTCAGATTCTTGGCTGAAAAGTTTTAAATCAAGCATGGCCCTCAGCCCAGCTTTAGGGGTCGTTTTCATTGTCCCTGTGCTGGCAATGCATGTCAGATATTCTCTGAATATGTTAGGGTTTACTTTACAGCTAGGACCTACGATTTTTCTAAATATTCTGCTGTTGGCATATGGTACACAAAGATTCATTGACTTCTTTATTTTTCTTCTATGATGCAACTCCAGTTTAATTTCCCATCTACGTTGAAGATACGTAGTTCAGTTGGGAATTCTTAGTGGAGTCTCCTTACTTCCCATTTGAAGTTTGCAGTTTAAATATTAACCATACATGCTGCTCTCATTTTGGTTGATAGGAATTTTCTCGCCAACTATAGAAGAATTAGTTTTATTGACGTCGTGTACAAGATTTCGTCTATCGTATTATTTGAAGGCCTGAAACAAATTAACAGCGATTTGATTGACCGATTTTAGTTAGTCAACAATTCAACAAATATTATATCATATCACATTTTCGATTTCAAGGCCAATTGAACAAAAGTTGGCAGGGGTATTGTCTACCTCAGCTCCCCTTTCATCAGAAATTAAACGAAGAGTTACGACCGTAAGATTTTTCGAATTACTTTTGGTTTCGTTTACGTTGATTTAACAGCAAACGCAAAGAACTGTGCAACAACATCAACCTGATGCAAAAGGTTTCCATTGGTGTACCTAAGATGGCAATGGACGCTGAGGTCCCAGCCCGTAGATTCTTCAATTTCGGCCCACATAGTAGAAAAAGACCACATCTTAGATCGGGTGCACAGACGGATGGGGATGTAAATAAACTGAAGGCAGCTAGTTTCCGATCGCAAATGGATAGAGAGGCTTTGCGACCCAAGTCTACCCTAGACTTTAGTCAAGTTTGCAACAGAAATGAATAGGAAAAAAGTTTATGACTTATAATTCTTGTAATCACATGAATAGTAGCAGTATTGATTTCTCTACAGTTAATTAGATCATTTTTGAGTGGGATCAACCTCCATTGTCATATTATTTTAACTTCATTATATCAATATTTTCAAATTCACTTAAATCAACATATTTATATGTTTAATTTAAATGTACATACTATTTACCGGAAGTTACAACTACTAATAAGGCATGCTGCTTGCCCTCCAAATCGTGTAATACCTTGACTTCTTCACAGCCGAATGATTTTCTGAAAAAATAATTACCCACAGACGCAGTGTGCGTATTCTCTCAAGGTCAAAACTGTGTGAGTATTGTTTCTAGAACCATTTCGCTCCACAGATACATAATTCAAACGATGTTCTCGTAAACTGCTCTCATGTTTACCTTGATAACGCACAATCTTTTAAATTGATTTATTTTAATGTCAGTCCCGATGCCGTGTTTACATATTTTCATCGAATGTCACGCTGTCATATATTCTGAAATCTACTCGCACAATTACACGCATCATTTGTTGTTAAAAATCACCTCAAAAGTCGCTTGTAATGGGATTCGAAAACACTTTATTTGGTAGCAAAGTGGCAGACGAATGGATTTATTTTGTTTCTTGAAAAACCAGGGCGAACTAAAAAAAAACAGTTTCAAGCGACCCTAGAGGCCAAGGTCAGCGTAAATGTGAGTTCATTTATGGTTTTATTTCATTTCCATTTCGAAGAATTACGTAACCAGACCTCAGACCAACAAATAATGTGCTTTAAATTTTCTCTCTTTATATTTGCGTTTTGTAGTTTGATGTTTTCCAGCTCTTTTTGAGTGGCTTATGGTTGAGATACGAATATCCACAAGTAATTTCCATAACTTGTGTATCGCGATGCTTTAATTTAATTTCGTTTGTGTTGATTGAAATGCGTCCAATTAAATCGTTTGCTGGGATGAAAATTTGTATCCCTAGGTTAGTTCCTTAGATCGTAGCTCACAGCCACTATAAATGTCAAACAGTGAGGCACACCCCATGGAATTAAAAACGTAAAGATTCACTCACCACCACAAAGTTTCAGGGTCGACTTACGAAGAGAAAACAGAAAAACCTTTTTTTTATGGCTTGTGATTAATTTTCAACGAAGGCCATATGTTGGTCTATGTACTAAAATATGTTGAAACTCCTGGAGGAGAACAGGAGAAGATTGATGGGCAGAGAACATTGAATGTTCCTAAAATACACTACACAATTAATATCAGCTCTTGGTTGCTTTAGATACCACTAAGCACTATTACATGGTATAAAATGCCGCGGTCATAGGTGTGATACGAGTAGGTATGTATCTGTATCTGGAGACTTAATTGGGCATTAATGGGTTGATTTGCTAGTTAAAATCGAGCGTTCAAAGGTCTGTGATTTTGTAATTACATGAGAGTGCAAAAAATGCCACAACATGTTTTTCTACAAATGGTAGTGTGTCTTTGGACTCATTACCTACAGAATAGATTTGATTCAGATGCTTTTGAAGCTAAAATAGAAATAGTGCATTGTTCACAAACTGTTTCTTGTTGCGATTTTGGATGAACAAAACTAGTATTGAGTGATTCATCTTTGGTCAACAATCTATTACCATCTATCTATTATAATGCGGATTGCTTCAATGCACATTGAGCTGTCGGATAAACTAGGTATATTAGTAATATTTGAAATGTGTATAAAATCATCCTATAGAACGATTCTCGTACCACTTTGCTAGCATTGTCCTCTACAACAGAGAGATTATTAAGAATCACTATTCCCGACAGTATGGGTTCTTAGTCTCATATAAGAAACTTACTAAAAACTTATTGACTTCTTTAGGTTCTATTAATGAACTTGTAAATAATCTGAGTAACACTAGTAAAGTCTACTTTGCACTAGCTATCCAATAGCGAATAATAAGTGAGTCTTTCAAACCAAAAGATAATAGCTACTACTACACCTACACGTTAAGAGTTTCAAACTCTTCAGCCTGTTTTCCTTACTGCTGAATATCATGGGAAGAATAATTGAGCTTCATGTGTTCAAAACTACAATATTTTGGGAATACTTTCCATGTCTAAAATTCAGCATGCCTTTCTCGTGGAAAAACTTGTTGGGCACCATTCTAAATTTAATAGATTAGATATAGCAACTCCACTCGATGATGCAACAGATATATGCAGGTAATGTAGCTGGTCAAACCTAGACAGATTGTAATAGACTCTTTGTGCACTAGTAATGCGATCTCAGTTAATTATCTTCATTGCCAAGGAATTATAGATGACTTTCCTGTTACGAATGGCTCCAAAACCGATCAGAGTTGAGTTACTTATAACCAGTAATTACTGGCTGAAATAACTCTTAAAGATTAAGGCAGACCAAACAAATGTTTTTCGGTATCTCTAAAAAACTATTGGCATTCTTTCTTTTTCTACCACAGAATGTAGATTGCTTACTGGCGTCCTACCAGAGGACGCGCTTTTGGTAAATATGAATGGCATCTCCAATACGAAAACTGATTCAAGCTTGTCGATTTTAGTATATGTGATAACGTTGTGATACTCACCACGCTTTTCCTCTATCTAAAGATTTACAAGAGGAATTTAAAATCTTCTAACTAATATCACTAGAGTGTACTCGTATTTCTACTGTAAATCGCTCAGCTTGGCAACATCGGCTCGAATCACCAAACTCTTGGAGACAAGAGCTGAATTGTGGAAATACTCTAAAATATTTTGGCAATGACTCACTGCACTCGCAAGAAATCCTGGTACCTACGCCAATCGATTCTCCCTGTAAGTTGGCAGGAGTATTACATTTGCTGTTTTGAGTTTTCACAACTCGTAGTTTCCTTTTCAGCTGACGCATGCAATGTAGCATGCAAATATGTTGCAAAGAACGACTAGGGAGCTCGTGATATTTACAAATTAAACTGAAGAAGTAAAGTAAATGAGCTACCGGCGAGATCGAAGTAGGTTTTTGCAAATGATTTTGGTATCTTACTCAAACGAGCCCTCTGAACTTAATCGTAAATTTGGCAGCTATTTACCAAGATTCTGGTTTGCTTCACACAGTTAAGTTAAAGTGAGGACACCAAATTAATATTTTCAAACCTGGATTCGCTAGGGCCACACGATTTTTATATTGTAATTTAATCTTGGGAAACAGTCCCAAATTATTATTTAATTGTGGTTTTACTCCAGAAGTGTCCATTATGTTTAATAAAAATGTTACACGCGAATAAAATTGTTTTCAGGTTTTCGGTAGAAACGTATATTCAATTGTATTTTGCAAACTTTTTGATCAATTTACGATGAATATAAAACTCAAAATTTGTAATTACTGTATTTACAAACTTTAGCTTCTTAATGTGGGTGGCCGTGGCTCAAGTGGTAGTGTATTGGTTTCTTCCAATTTAAATACGAGCCGCGGCCGAAAGACATTCTTTTTTTCAGACAAATAAAATCACGGTAGATGAGTGGTTGCCTAAAATACAACAATATACGAAAATCTGACAAAAACTCGTGTAGTTGTTGTTGTTTTTCGTAGTTTTGACCAGTACGCGAGTAGATGTACTAACTCACTGACAAATTAGCAGCTGACTCAGCTATTGAACTTATTTGTGCTAAAAGCGATACCGAGATACCATAGATAGATAGTATTTATAAGTATAATTTTGTTTGAAAAAAAGAACTGGGCTTATAAATAGTCGTTAATATCGGTCAGACTAAACAATGTAGCTAAGTTAGTGAATGATGTACAATAATATGTATGTAGCAATGCACTTCAAAAAAGTAATTACATATGTACATAGATATGTAGTAAAAGCGGTCATGCTGCTCCGAATCAACAGTAATAGTATAATAATAAATCTTTAATTTTCAAGTTATCTCTTATATTAATATTTGTCACAAGTAGATGTGAAGTATAACAATGAATTTATATTTTTAAAGGACTTAACACTTAAGAGGGTATGACTACTCTTAAAATGCCGAACCACGTGTTAGGCAACCATTCATCTCACGAGATTTTAGTTGGCTGAAAAAACAATGTCTTTCGGACGCGGTTGGGATTGAACGCCGAACCGTCCGATTGGGAAATCAATACGCTCCCACTTGAGCCAGGCCACCCACAAATGACAAAAGGACAGGACAAAGCAAAAAAAAACTTTCACAACTTTAAATGTATTGAAGTTCAACATCCACTTTAAAGCTTTCTGCGAGCTTTATTCGTGTGAAGGGTATGGATCCTTTTTTCTAGTTGCAATATTGTTTTCTTTTTCAAAAAAATTAATAATTTTGGTTTCAGCCATAAAAGTTTGCCCGAATAGATTCGATACTTCCTGTATTTCAAAAATCAAAAATCGTAGTTAGGACTGCATTGCAATTTTGACTATTCCTTGAATAACTCAAATGATTCTGGTCTGATTTTTTTTTCGATTCAAATTCTCGGTAATTGTGTGCTAATCTTACTTCGCATTTATCGAAATAAATTTTGTTTGTCTCGCAATAATTGTTTCGCAAAATTTTCATTCGGTCTTTGATTTATATCGCAGCGGTTTCATTCCGCAATTCTTTTTCAGCGCTTTTCCATTTCGTGTAAACCCTGAGAAGAGGGAGTGGAAATCCCTTTTGCTCGCGAAGGTACTTAAGAATATAGAGTTCGTCTTTTTATTACATACTTTCAAGATAAAATTAGCTAAATGACAAATGTGATGATACTTCTGCGATACGATAACATAGCCAACATGCATGACAACAAATTGCGAAATAAATATTGCAAAATGATAAATTGCCAAAAAAAAAATCTGCGAGTAGACCCTTAGCCGTGTGCTATATTTCGATTAGTGCTGCGAAAATATCCAAAGAGTCCTCTATTTCTAAGAAAAAAATTATTGTATTTTGTATATGTTTCCTTTTAATACTCGTATCTTTCACTTCAGCCTGAGTGATGCTCCTCCCAATCAACCAGCATTCCGAAGCTTGACATGAAAGTCAAGGAATTCGCCCTGGTTCTCAATCAGTCTATGGCTACTTCCTGCACATTTATTCAACCTAGATGCAAGAAAAAGCCGCACTAGTAGACATCAGCATTGGGACCGCTTAGAAACATTTGCAGAAAACTTTTCAACCTAGCAAAAAGCACAAGAAAATTGTCTGACTGCGACTCATACAAAGAATCAAAATATATAAAAAAAGAATTGAGGAAGGCAATGCGACAATCCTCGAGGTCATTCTGTGACAAAATAACAGAAACCTCAGAGGCATCGCGGCTAAGAAAAATCCTCTCTATAAATCCTATGATGCCTAGCTGTCTGGAAAAAACCAATGGCTCTTGGATAACCTCAAGTGATGGATCACTTAACCTACTACTGGACATCCACTTTCCAGTTAGCTCCTTATTCGTGGCCAGCAGCAGCAGACTACTGCAACCGTGATCAAAATTCATAGTCTGGTTACAAAAGAAAAACTGCTTTGGACGCTGCATAGCTTCAAACCATACAAGTCTGCTGGTCCGGACGGTATAATACCAGACGAACTACAAGATATTATCAAAATTGATATCTACGAGTATATACAAGCTAAAATTCATCCACGACTTTTGTCAACGGCTCAACATGCCTACTGTAAAGGAAAGTCAGTGGAAACGATTGTGCATTCACTGGCTAGCCACATCGAACAATCCCTACAATTCAGAGAGTACAGAATGGTTCTCATTTTTGACAGCAAACTAAACTGGAAACATAACATTCAAGAAAGAGCCAAGAAAGCAACAGTAGCTTTATTCTCTTTGAACGAGGCCATTGGAACAAATGGGGCCTTCAACCTCCCATAACCCACTGGCTATACATCTTGGTCATAAGACCGATAATCACCTATGGTGGACGGCCTTAGAAAATGCACCTGACACCCCTCGATAACTTCAGCAGGCAAGTAGCTGAGACTTCAGCTTTTCGTCTTAAAGCGACTACACAGTGGATAAATAATTTATTTGGCCACACTAAAATTCTTAATACATTAGGAATTCTCACAGAGAACATCGATTACACCACACCTTAACTTTAGTTTGACAAAGACTTCCATGTAGTCTTCCCCTCTAGATCCTTCTGGAAGGAAGATGCTTTCATGGAGGACAAGTCAATCCACTTCTACACAGATGGATCTAAAACCGATAGCGGGGTTGGTGGCGGTGTTTTCTCAGATAAGTTAAATCTAAGCCTCTTTTTTCGCCAAATCACTGTAGCGTGTTCCAGGCGGAAATTTTGGCGATTAAAGAATCTCTGTCCTGGCTGAAGAAAAACGTGATATCTGCAAAGAATATTTCCATCTTCTCGGATATTCAGGCCGCTATCAAGTCCCTGTACTAAGTCTCATTAAATTCTAGATCCTCCTTTGAATGCCGATCATTTTAGTTCAACCTTCACCCATGTTGGGTGCTGGGCCACAGAGACATTCCAGAGAATTGTAGGACCGACGAACTCGTTAAAATTGGAACCACTCTACCTACTCTACCGGAAAAGGGTATACCAATCAGTATACCAATCGCCACGTGTAAATTAATATTAAAGCTATATGCTAACAAAAGAACAGATCTTAGGTGGACTGTGGTGGTGTGATTAGATGGATCAACATGTTTAGCGACCAAACAGATCTGCCCAAAGCTGGATCTGAACCGCTCTGAGTTTGATCTCTCTAAATAGGAAACATCTCAGCGCCATCATAGGTGTGATCATCTGGCCTTATAGGCAAGCATTCAAGAAGGCTTGGCGCCTTTACAAATGATTTCTGTAGAAGCTGCATGGATGAGGAGGAAGAAAAGACAATCCTTCACCAACTCTGTACATGTCCAGCTCTCTCCCAAAGAAGAAAACTTCACCTATGAGCTGTCGGATAAACTAGGTATGTGTCCGTGTCCCCATTAAGCTCACACAGTTCGGTTTTCAATCGAACATGGTCATAGATATTGCGAAAGATTTTGCTCTCATGATACTTTTTCATTTGCATTCGACGTCCAAGATTCTGCGTCACATATTAGGACGGATATAAGAGGACCTTATAGAGCCTCAGCTTTCTTTGTATAGAGAGGGCTCTACTTTTTAATTACCGAGTCTAATTACTGAGCCTAAACGCTATTATCATTTGTTAGCCTTCGTTTGATCTCCAGGGTGATTGTTGTTTTTGTTAATAATACGTATGACCAAGGTAGACAATGTCTTGTTCTACCGCAAAATTGTAGTTATTGACATATTGACGTGTTATTCAAAATGCAAAGGTTTTTTGTTTGATAAAAGCAAGTATTTTGGTTTCGCTCAATGAAAGACCCACCCTCTTTGCCCCATTTTCAAGGCTGGGTGTATTTCAGGCACACTGGGTGTTAAAGACGACAAAGCATATGACAGCAGCCACAGATTGCGGTTCAGATTGTCTGAAGGCCTTTTCTTGAGCTAATGGTAGTGCTTAGCGTAATTTCGCATAGCCATAGCAGTTTTTCAGAGGTATAAAATTTAGAATTTGCATCATATAGACAATTCTAACCTGTGTTGTTAAAAGCGGCCTTGAAACCAACTAGAAGATTGTGAGTGTTGGTTTTCCTCTTATAGATCTGATTGATAGTAAATTTACCAGGCCCAAAGCCAAACTGACAAGGTCCAATCAGCTCGTCGCACTTGGGCCTTTGTGGTGCACGTGGTCTTTCTTATATCTGCGAGGTTCGTTAACTTCATATGGAAGACATGTCTAATAGTCTAAGAGCCCGCAGTAACTTTTGGCTATGAAAGGTAACCAAACGATATGCACATTAATATTAAGCCTTGATGAAAGTGATTTTAAATCTTTCCGTCTGGCGGCATATCGTGGTAGCTTAAGAGAGTAACAATATATCAAAAACGCGTTATTTTCCAAAAACGGAATAACCACTTGATTAAAGACATAAATAACAGTACAGAATCGCTTAAATAGGGATATATACGTCCAAGACGTTTTAAGTGTAGCCAAGGGCTTGCCAGACGTACTCGAAGTTTGTACGAAATCCCAATTTTGAATAATTTATGTTACCACACAATTTTCTAGTATGACATAGCTGAATAAACATACAACACAAATTTGAGGGTGCAAGACGTTTTCCTTGTCACCAAGTTCTTGCCAGACGTATTGAAAGGAAAAAAATACACGCCGGAATAAATATTAATAAAACTGAATTTCATATTTATGTATTTTTATTTAATTAAAAAACATGCGACTCATTGTCACCCGTATCAGGATTATAACCATTGGAAAACTCCTTCCGGTAGAAGACATATGTAGATGATTCATAAGGGTTTGCAGGTTGCGCCTTCTCTTAAAATTCAGAGCAGTTGCTGAAGTGTTTGACTCTATCTTTATCAGAAACGACACTGTAGTTTAGGGATTTTAGGTGGATTTTCTGTACTTAGCATGGTATTTGACTCTATAATTTTGTTTCTAAATATATTTTTGTGGATTATTTCTCACAAATCTGTTTCCGTTATTTCAGCATGGAGTCGCTGTCGAAATAGTCCGTGTTCTTCCAGACAGTCCTCCACCAGGATTGTCCAATATATTTTGTAATTGTGATGAAAATAATCCATCCGATATGGTAAGTACTAAGTAACTTGTTTCGACTCTTTTCAATGTTTTTTTTTTTTTTTTGTTAAATTTCACATCTGACTCTTTTCAAGGTAACCACATTCGACGTTGACGCTATGCCAGTACTACAGGTCAAAACTTTTCGGCAAAAATCGGGCAAAGTCGATACGTCTCACTACAAAGTGACAGTATCACGTTTCCGTGCCCGAATGTCGGCTGCTATGAACTACAACACGCTTAAGGGTGACATGCGTGTTGAAGGATATCCCGATGTAAGCATTGAACGCTTCTCGAATATAATGAAATATAAATCGGTTTCCTTTCAGATTAAAATTGCAATGAACAGCGTAGGCGCTATCAAAGCAATTGATCAGGATGAACAACAACTACAGGATGTCTTGAGGTATTCTCGATTAATGGTTTTTTTTTTTTTTTTCTTAATTTTATTATTAACGTGACAATTTGTTTTTAGTGAAATTCTGACAACAGCTTTCCGTGAAACAGTGTATCCTTGTGATTTTTCAATTTACTCAACCTGCCCTCGGGCTGAAGTCGAAACACCAGATCTTCCTGTAATGTTACCCATTCATTATGACTCCTTAGCGGTGAGATGATATGAGAAAATGAGAATGACGTACATTGAAATCCTTCGAAAAACTGTTTCAATAATTTGACATGTTATGCATGACCATTGTGCTTGTAATTTTTTTTTCGAAAACAGTTGGCTCCTCAAAATTAATTCACATCTGCATAACCTTGAGATACTTTATGTTGGTTGTTTTTTTTTTTTTTCTAAATCTCTGCCATAACTCTCATGTCTCTCTTTCTCTCACCTCTTTATTCGGAGCTTTAAATATTGTAAATTTGTAAAAGAAAAGTCAATTGCAAAGTAGACGAAAGGACATTTGTTTTCAAAAATCGTCAAGGACAGGAGTCTTACGATTATCGAATATTTTATAGCGTAAATAATCTCATATCACCTCCCTATCACTATCATTTGGCGAAATGCATATCCTTGCCTCCTCAACAGATGAAAATTGAGTGAGAAGTAGAAGTATATCTTTTGACGGCATATCCACATTTTCTCTTTTTTTCATTTCAGAGAATGCGAAAATATGCTTATTATCAATGAAACTACAGGCACCCTGCCCGTTTTTGAATCGCTTTAAATTTACCTTCATACGAGTACTTGTTGTCCTTCATGAAATCACGTACCCTAGTACTGAGTTAATGATTACACTCATCTGAATGCAATATTTCTGACTAAATTGCAGCATTTTCACTTGAATACATTTCCGAAAAGAATCCTTATTAAAGCGAGCATAAAAAAATAAAGCCTTTAGTGTTTTATCTCTTCATATAGTATACATATATTCGCATTTGAGTAATTGAAAAACTTTAACAAATTGTTATGTAAGCGTTATATTATAATTTTAAATTTTAAGGTTTTATTTAACAACTGCAAAGAAATTCGACTTTCTAAAAAAAAAAGGACGTACCTATGCACCAAATACACCAAATCAAAACGGTTCCAAGGAAAATCCACTTTTCGAAAAACGATCTTGCTAATTTAAATTTCAAAAACCGAAGCAGCCGATGTAACCAGCAGGCTGATCGAAAAAGGAGAAAATTATACGGACCCAGAGAACCGTTAAAAAGAATTTGATTCTACCTTCATTGAGTCGAAATTAAAGATTCGCAGCCTCATTCTCGTAACTTAATTCCCAAAAGCAAGGTCAGGACAGGTCCATAACCAGCTCATAACAATAGAACTGCACGTGAGCTAAGTAATACAAATCGGTGTATCTATTATTGTAATCTGTCATCTGTATCTGTATATGTCATCGGTTGTGGTGGTAGATAAGGCCATATAAATTGCGGCTTCAAGCTGCGAAATCTAAAGCTATGAATTTGACTTCCTTTCTGCTGATGATTATGAAGAGAGCTTTGAATGCGCACAACTCGCAGGGAATAAACCTTGTGTCTTAGAGGCTACATACAACCAATGCGGAAGATCTTGTTAGACTGCTCTTCAAAATATATGCAGTGAACTGAATTGAGTGCACTCCACGACTTGAGGGTACAATCGATAACGCAACCTTTGGCGGTATCTGTAACTCGTCGTAAACAATTCGTTGGATAGGGATTGCCGAAACAATTTACATTGCTATGGTGCATATTCTGTGAAAAGAAGAATGTTGACTATTCTGACTCACTATCAGTTTTTCCAACGATGCTATCTATATCTGTATCTTTCTATCAGTGTAAGATAGCTTTCGGTAAGTCATGGGGCTTACCATCGAGGACGATACTCGGATATGATATGAACAATTCTTTCCCTTCTGTCTGCTGATTGGCAGTTCTCCTTTTATTAGACCAAATAACCTTTCATAAGAAATGTCTTAGGGCACAACTTCCAACTTGGAAGGTCAGAAGCAAAAGGCGAGAGAAATGGTATAAGTTTAATTACTATATGAGTTCTGGCGAGGGTTCTTCCACTACACGCCATCTCTAATCAAAACCCTAGTGGAGTCTCAGGAATCATTGTAGATATTTGCTTCCAATATGTTGAGGTATCTTCTAATAGAAGATGGATCCAGAGGAATCAAATGTTGATCTAATGTGATGACTTAACTTCATGATAATGATAAAGTTACCTGAAAGGTTTGCAGCGTGTTTTTCCCTTTCTGTGTCTGAAATCCAGACCAGTGTCATACAATTGCGTCGCATACGTGCCAATTTCCTTTTCAACAAACGTTCAATAAAGCCTACTACGTGAACTGCCTCATTCATTGATTCATTACTGTAAAGGTTTTACTTTATTTTAAAAAAGCTTTATACTGTGGAACCGCTGAAGCACAGATATCCGTCTACAAGGCATTTTTGTAAAACGTAGCTCAGAAGATAGATTGCTGCATCTCTGTGATCTTTAAATTTCTAGATACTAAATATCGATATCCATTGATCAGGAAGGAGAAGGAACTTCCTTGAAAACAATCAACTTGTCATTTATCTAAACCGAGTGTTTCGGAACAGAATCATAAAAACTGAGCCTGAAAATATTTTTTTTCGAGACAACCAGTGTTGAAGCTGGATGCTAATTATACTGGAATCCAGTAACATATTTGTTTCCTTCAACTCTGCAAATTTGCTGTTGTATAATAATTAAGTGGTGTGATCAACGTTTAAACTGTTAAACTGTTCTTTTGATGAATCAAAAAAAATTATAATCATAACACCTTAATAAGTAAGAAGTTCCCGTGCTTAAAATACTCCCGTTTTGGATCGTTGCATCATCAGACTGATTGTTGTTGCCTCGTTGAACTCGAAATATTCTTCTTTCTAAATTGCAGTCTCAGATCAAATTAATGAAGTAAAAAAAGTCAAATAAAATTGAGAAGATCACATCGGAGAGTTATTTTTACTTTCATTCAAACTAACCAATCCGTGTCCTGGTATAACTATAGTTCACCACACCAAAATTGTTTACTCATCGAAATCCTTTCGTCTACTTACAATCGGCATTTTGGTTTTTATTATCAATTTCCTAACATAACCTTACAAAAATTTATCACCGTTAAACAACAACAAAAACAACAGCATAATATGGAAAACCTTAATTCGGCTTTCCAAAATCCAATGGGCAACTCTGCTCAAGCCATGGCTTCCGGGCGACGTCTACTTGTCAAGATTGTTAAAGGTGATGGCCTTGTTGGTGCTCAGGATCCCTATGTTGTCGTTGAAATGGATGAACCGGCCCAGAAGAATCAGACCGGAGCACGTCAGGGAACAAATCCATATTGGGATGAGCATTTCCTATTGTAATACAGTCAGATATACACACAGGTGTAGATACTAAAGTTGTTTTTATTGTTTTTTTCAGTGAACTATCACCTCAATCTGCAGAGATTCTGTTCGAAGTCTATGACCGTCCAACGAATGCTAATGATCAGCCGAAATTCCTTGGCCTTGGTCTGGTTGGCATTGATGAGTTGGCCGTTGGTCCAGCTTCATCACAAACACTCGCCTTACAGCCTCGACCTTATGAGACCCAGAGGGTTGCTGGAGCAATTATGGTCGATTTTGTATTTATAGAGGGCGCTGAAATACCAATCGGACCGAGGCCCTATAAGTTGAAGGAGGCTTTGAGAATTAGTACACCAATGATTAATGAACATATAAAGAATGGATCTGACTTGGCTGATGCTGCGGTAAGAGCTTTACAGGATGGTGTCTTGCAAGCAAATGGAAATCCAAGCAAGAGTACGCTGATTATACACAGCGTACAGAGGGTGAGTTTTGTTTTTTATTTTGTAGAAAATGTGGTCAGTGGTTTTAACAGATTGTTGTGGGTTTATAAAGGTTTCCAATTCAAAGGATAAATTTTGCTGTCTATAAAATGTTGCGGACAAGATCCATTGAATTTTATTCCATGAGATTCAAGACTGATAATTCTTTGGCATTTGCCATAATTTAAATTAAGAGCTATTGAAGTAAGTTTGTGAACTTACGGCTAGATACGGCTAGTGAGCATAGGAGGCTTTATGTAAAATCCGTGAGCAATCATAAGCCATCTACGATTATGTCCTTGGGTTCATCAATGGAACAGCTAGTCCAAAAAATGCCCAAAAATATATTCGTAGATGTGATAATCATACAATACACCTTTTGCTAATTCTTTGGCAGAATGCTGTTTGAAGTGATATTCATACGATATATTACATCCGATATGGAAGCGAAAAATACATAGTTAGTAGCGCACAGTTGTCTCAGCTGCTGTTTTCATGTTCATTTGGTACTAGATCCACTGTTCGTTGGCATTTGTGGTGATCGTAAAGTTTAGGGCTCAGGCGCTCATTATAAGCCTTAGCTAGGTGTACTGAGGCATTAAGCGTTAAGATTTTCAAGATTTTCCATGCCCCAGCGAATAAATTTTCACCTTTAAAATGCGTATATTCAGTATATTTGGTACCATATAGTCGGTTTACTTAGTGGTTTGATTATATAGAGCATACCAGGTCACTAATTGGATCCGTTTATAGGAGAAATGTTCACTGCACCAGAATCCCTGCAACTATTCTATTCCCTTAATAAAAAGCCAATATCTCCCCAACTATCCCGTTGCTTTTTCGTATTTTGTACATATGTACCTCGTAAGCCCCAGCCGTGAATTTGTTAAGGTTCAGTTTCCTTGAGCTAGGCAGGTGCATACATGCTTACGAAAAGGACTCTGATGCGGTTTAAAGACAGGCGGGCTTCGATCGCATGCAAGCATATGAACCCCTTCATAACGGCTGTAGTAACCATAGCATTATTGTCCTTTTAGCACGGCTATTGCTATTGTGTAGAATCGTAGCTATGCATTGTGAACTGCGATATGACAATTAGGAGTTTGGCAATAGGTTTTGTGTGAGCTCGTATAGTGTACATATGGCATTCCAATATCAAACTTTCAAATGGGGTCGGATTGAAGATCACGACGATTCGTTGATGCTCTTTAACCTGTGGTTAAGATTTCTTATCTTCCAAATATTTCAAAAGAATGTGTTCTGTATATTCCTCCCAATTTTTTTTTTTTTATAAAACCTAATTATTTTTCTTGTCTTGTAGTTGACTAAAATAAATAAAGTTTTTGAAATCTTCTAAGTTCAGGGTCATACTATATATTCTGAATAATTTCCTTCTATTTTGCAAAAGATTTTCAATTTGAGGGTTCCACCAAGGAACAGTTTTCTTCTCAATGGCAATAGGGGATTTCGGACTCGATTTCTCTGCTGCCTTAATAGTAGTTTCATAAAAAGCTTTCATGTTAGTCAATGTTTTCAAATTCCATCTTCTGGGACTCTACTGATATATTTTTCCTAAATACTTCCCAATTTGATTTTTTACCTAAAAATTGTTTATGCGGGTTATTTTCATTTTATATACAATAGGAAAATTATAACTAATATGTACCAAAATACTCGTAGGTGATGCAAGTATGCGCTTTGCTTTTATTAATATTTGTTCGGATACCCATAAATAGTTGTGAGAATTGAAGCCTCCTAAAAGCAAAAACGGGCATTCAAATTGACAAATAAGATCGTCAATATTAACCTTAGAAATGGTTTCAGAACCGGGCATATATTCTACATATTACATATATATTGTAGTGGAAAATGCATACGTATTGCTACTGCCTGAAGACTGGTTTCCAGATCAATTTCATCGCAATGAAAGGAATCATTACCTAAAACGGCAACACTACCGTGAAAAATTGTATTTGAAGAGACGCTTTTTTAAAAAAGTATTAAAGTTTTTGATTTTAAGGACATGGTGGAATTTTAATTTATTTTCCTGAATACATACAACAAAGTAAGAGCTTAAACCTACTTATTGGAAATCGTTAGAAGCTATCGCAATTCCACTGAATAATATTTAAGTCTTATTTGCTCATAATAGCTCTCATTCTGAATGTAAGTCACTGGGCAAACTATACGTTGGGTAGTTAATAGTTATCTTGCTTGTTGTTAATATATATGTTTAACTTAGAAGAAAGTCTTTACTATTACTAGTTGTGGAATCTCTCGATACAATTTGTTAGCTTCTCTTATATCGACTTTTTCGATTACTTTGATCTTCAATATTTATTTTTATTTTATGAAAATTGGGCATATAGCTCAGACAGCTACTGTGTCTATTCTCTTTTTAACATTTTCTCGGTTTTTGCTGAAATGGAATTTTTCACCACAGTTAGGACAGGTATTGGTACATTTGCATAAAGCAGCGATATGCTCAAAGTGCAGGCAGTTGATGCACCTTAGTGGCGGGGGTGTATACTGGTTTACACCAACTTTAATGCAACCTAGGTCTATAGTGTCTGGTATGTGGGAGGTAGAAAAAATGATTGTGCATAGGTTAATATCTTCAATCGCACTGGTATTTTTATTTTTTGTCGTCATACGTTTGATATCGATAACGTGTTGATCTCTCAGCTTTTGGAGAATGTGGTATTTTCCCATGATAATTGAATTCGGGAGAATATACAACTCCTTTCACATTATTTAATGTTGGGTGTTTATAAATTTTCACATTAATATTCGAATCGAGATTCTTTAACTCAATTAACTCCTTTGCCTGTTCACAAGTGTGTTAATATTAAGAAGCACTGTTCCGGTTTTAACTTTTATGCATTTTTGGATATCACCACACACTGTTGGAATTAGCCTTTTTAATAGAAAAGGGAACACTTGCTCCATGTTCCTGGGCTGGTTACAACTTTCCATAATCCAAAACGTTTGACCTGGTGAATTAATTTTTAATATTTTCGACTTATTATTATATTATGCATTCTTTTGAAATTATATTATTTTGAGCAAAAAAAGAAAAACATAAGAATACTGTTTAAAGAACACTTGATTAGTAGGTGTTTACTGTCCAAAAGCGAAACTGAACTGTCAGAAAAGAATATGTCTGATTTGAGTTCCAAAGTTATTTCCAATATATCCTTACTCTGGAACCAAAATCCGTTCTGGCTATTATGTAGTTTTTTATTTTTTTCAAAAAATTGGACCCACAACATTCTACTGAAACCACTGCAATAACCTCCTTATAATTATGTTTTTCCATAAAAAAACATCCTCTGCTTATAAAAATTATTTATAATTTTTTTTTCCCGAAAGACAATAATTAAATATTTACACAAAAAGTCATTACAATTGCATCCTTCATTGTTCTATTGTTTATTTTTATTTTCTTTTCATGTTTCTGTATCCCCTTTTATCCATCGTATCATTTTGTTTAGAATAATAACAACCCGAACACATTCAAGGTAATTAGTCATTTAATCGATTATCCTTTCAGTTGGTTAGATTTTTCGTTTTGTTTTATTAATTTGCGTATCATAAACTGTTTTATTATTTTTGTTTTGTTATTTTTTTCTCTCCTTTTGTTTATAAATAATCCATTTGTTATCTATTTTTTTGATGCTGCCAAACTAACTCAATCCAACGCCTTTAACACGAATTCCGCTCTCAAAAATAAAAACCCTTGTACTGCATAACTTCAAAAATATTAAAATAAAAGGTTGAACTTAATAAAGAAGGAAAAATTGAAGTTAAAGAATCCCCACAAATAAGTGAAAATCAGATTCAAAATGATGAAAATTCTGAACAGACACAATCGACACCAACTGGACAATCAGAGGATCCACAAACGAATCAGGATATTTCAGTGACGACTGATATTACGGCAAGTCCCACTGATAGTTATCCACCAAATGAACCTGCCTTTTATACCGATGGATCAGGTAATGACCGGGAAGTGAATGGATCATTAGATGAGGTAAGTACTAGTTTTTATCTTTTTTTTTGAATTTTGATTTTATTGTTTGGAAATTTGTGTACTTTTTGGAAATTTGTTTGAGTGCGGCTTACGCGCTTTCGCCAACTGTAGATAATATCAAACGTTAAGCGCAGCGAAATAATACTGAAAATTTGCTAAGCATATCTACGTACTGCTGAAAGTTGTTAATAATTTTCAACTATTACAAAATCTTTTACTGCTTGGATCACACAGATATAGATACCTTGTCATGGCAACCATGACAATTGAAATATAACTATTTTAAGGCAGAACTGGTGATATTTTCAAAATGCATATGTATCATATAAGCCTCCTTCTGAGCTTAAATATTTTTTACAACCTGATCAAATTTCCTACCTCAGTTAAACATCTCTTCCGTTGGATTAGCTGATTGAAAGACCTATATTCCGACACAAGCTTGGGTAACAACAGACCACATTATGCTCTTCCAAGTTGAGATCTCCGAAACAACACAGGATTAGGAGTAATATGGTTAATACTTTGCTATTCTTTGTAGCTCTTTAAGCATTTAATTCCTAATACCGAACCCGTTTTTTTAACTCTGATTTTATTCAGTATGATAAAACATTCCACTTACACCACCTTTAGCCTTGTCTTACATATTGTACATCACTTAGTGGTTTTGCTATGTGCCCCAAAGTTCCAGTATTATTAATCCATGCTTGCAAAGGCGTTGACTTATACTTAACTTTTGGACAAAGTTATCTCTGTCCTCACATCCTTACGAACTGACAATCCATGAAGGGTTAAAGAGAAGATTCATTAGTTGTTCTAAGATCGCAATTGGTATGCTTTCAGTGCCCCAGTTCGTCAGACGCAGTTCCAGTATCTGAGGTTAAGAGGTTCTTTCTCCTCTTCATGTAGAGAATTGGACTGCGTGTCTGCCTCGTAGATGGCAAATGGTTTCACTCTGGTAATATTCTTATATCTACAATATCTGAGAATATTTGGTTGGTAGATGTTATGATACAATTATGCCCAATTTTTTTGTTTTTGCTATCCATGTATGTTACTTTAACTTTTTGACTACCATAACTGAAGGTATTGTTAGGCCATATTGTTTTTGATAACTTAGTTGAACCTCACTAGGTTGTACCCATTGTTCTCCTTTTAGAGTATTCGCTCCATAAATACTATATCATCTGCTTATGCCTGAGCATGTCAGCGAATCAACACCCAAACCGGGTAACCTGTCCACTAATTTATCACTTGCTTTGCCTGATAATAGCGGAGACATATTGCTGTTAATTTTATTTTTAATGATATTATTCATTGTAGTGGCTCTCAAAAACCTCATCCTTACCCTGTCTTCTTTAGATGTATTAGGTTGTTCAAAGATGGCTTTGCCCGCGTTTATTTGTATCTGACTGTGCCATGCATGTCAAATGTTTAGGCGCGTCTTGTTGTTGACATTTAATCTAAAAACAAAAACAAAAGTTGGCGCGATTCGCGAGTTATGTGCATGAACATGGCGAATTTTAAAGGGATATTCGCCATATTTTACTTTATTGCTTCAAAAAGGGAAGAATGCAACTGAGGCAAGAGAAAAGATGCATAAAGTTTACGGCAGAAATGTTATCGCAAAATGACAGTGCCAGAACTGGTTTGCCTGATTCCGTAATTGTGATTTTTCCGGTAGGTCTTCAAAGATTGACGACGATAAAATCAAAGCATTTGTGCAAGCAAATAAGCATTCAACGGTTCTAGAGCGGTTGCGACCGCTCTAAAAATGTCCATTGTAAGCGCAAGAGTTAAAAGAAATTCATCTGACGAAGCGCAAATACATCTGCGATAAACGTAATAAACGCGAATCGTTTTTCATTCTTGAAGCGTATGATCACGGGCGGCGAAAAATGGATTGTCTATAACAATGTCAGCCGAAAAAAAAGTTGAAGTACGCGAGATGAAGCACCGGAAAGCCAAGCAAGCAAAGGCGGACATCCACCAAAAGAAGGTGATGCAGAAACGATTAATTCCAATGTCTACTGCGATCAGCTACAGAAATTAAGTGATGCGATCTCACAGAAACCTCCCGTAAGGGTATGGTGTTTTACTACGACAATGCGACTCGGCAAAATTGCAGCTTTGTTGGGTTATGTTGCCACATCCACCGTATAGCTCAGAACTTCCGCCATCAGACTTCCACTTAATTACAAAACTCCTTGAGTGGTAGAGCGTTTGCTTCTGAAGACCTCATCAAACAACATGTTTACATACATATAGTACATTAAATAAATACACCTGAAAACCAAATGAAAAAACGCAATGACTGAACAACCCAGTATAATCAAACAAATTTATTTCTACGAGTAGTAGTCTACGGATCCATAAATTTGAAATGGTAGCACAGAAGTCTTTCGAAACGGATTCTATGTTTTTCAAAGAAATAGCGGTTAACAAACAAAACCATTGGATTACTTTGAAAGTTTTAGCAATTAAGGCTGGCCATATATGAGTTGCACGATGGATTTAAAATTTCATCTGGACTGCTATCAGATACATTTTATGTTGATCTAGATAAGTAGCAAAACCTAGTGACAATGAAAATAGCAGCTTGATTTCACGCAAAAGTTCATCTTGGTAACCATTTCTAAGTTAATTGCTGAATTCGTGATATTACAGAACGGCTCAGGGCCGATGAAATCAACCGAACCGTTTCTAGCTAGTTCGTCGATTATTTCATTTCCGTCAATACATACATGATCAGGTATCCACCAAAGTTTTACTTTGTTCTTATCGGAGATACCTAGTGTATTGAAGCAGTGCATGACAGATTTTGAGTCAATGAGATTAGAGCCTAATGCTTTAATGGCTGATTGACTGTCCGTTAGTATAAGGATGCGGTTGACCTTTATTACCTTATCGAGGATGATTTTCGCGTACACCTGAATGACATGTATTTCCGCTTGAAATACACTGGACTTTTTCCCATCGGTTGTAAAAATTTGATGTTTGGACCAAATATACCAGCACCCACCCCGATGTCCATCTTCGATTCGGTTCTTGTAGTTCGGTTTGGGATCACTATGTTACACATTCTGCCAAAGCACAAAGTCTTAAGAAGGTCATTTACCGCGTAGATCATGTCAAGCTTGGGGAATTCGGAGAGAAGATTCATTTGATCCATGTGATATGGTTGATTAATCTTTCCTGTTTGTAGTAGTCTAACCATGCTGCGAATTAGCATCTTTTTTATAAACAGATCGAGTGGCGTTAAAGCAATGAAGGCTTCTATAGATGCTGTGAAGCATGTGTGCATTCCGCCGGTGATGCCGTGACATACAAGTTTTTCAAGTTTTTGTTGCAACTTTTGTATGGCAGATTTCTTTTTTGTTTTGTTTCACCATACTACTGATAAGTAGGTGATGATGTAGGTCGTATCACCATCGTATATATTCAATGGGTGACTTTTGAGGTTAATACCCAGGTCTTATAATACATACGATGGCAATCCAATATGGCTTTAGTCGCTTTGGTAATTTTATTATTAATATGTAAATTCAATTTAGTTTTTTAACAAGAACCATTGGAAGATATTTTATTTCGTTGGAATACACAGTTACTGCAGCGTTAAGTGAAATCTAATCAAGGCTCAGATTTCTTTTACCATTGAAGCAAACAAGTATAGTTTTACTGGGGTTGATTGAGAGATTTTCTAAAACAGATCAGCCATTTACTATATTTAGATCAGTCTGCATCTTATAGTAAACGTCTTTAGGCTGTTTACTCTTCACTATTATGACTAAGTCGTCGGCTTATCCTATTATTTGAAAGCCCAGATTACAAAGTTTTCTAGTAGGTCATTAATGACCAGTGACAACAAGAGCGATGAGAGAACACCTCCTTCTGAACTACCTTTGACGGCTGAGACAGAGATTTTATTCTAGCCGGAAGAAGTATAGATTTTCCGGCTTACGATCATCGATCCCACTAAAAAAACGGTTAGTGGGATGGTCAATACACTTTTTGGACATAGATTCATATCCTTTATTATCAAAGGCACTTTCAATATCTAGGAAGGCACATATTGCATTCTCCCTTTTTCGGAAAGCCTCCTTAATCTGTGTTACCAGACTTAGTATAGTACTTTCCATGGATCTTTCTTTCCCGTATGCATATTGGTGAGAATACAGAGCTGAATTTCTGTTGAGAAGGTCTTTGATGTGTAAATCGAAGTCTTTCCATAATATTCAGAAAAAAATTATGTTAGATTTGTGGGTCGATAAGATTTAGGTAGTTCACTAGGTTTATCTGGTTAGGGAGTGAAAAATGAGAGCTACCGACTTATTGTGTGTTGATTAAAGGAGTCGAGTCTGGGAAATGAACCTTAAGTAGCATCTGTTCAATTTGGGGGTTCCACCATGGTGCATACCTTTTAACCATATACCTCTTCTTTTACAGAATTGAGAAAAGTGGGTTTATAACCCCTATTACATAGAAACAGATTTTTACTAAAAATATAATTTCAAAGTAACTCACCCCTTCTGTTGTTGTCGTAGCTACCACAGATGCTATTGTGGGCGTTGGCATCACATCCAAGAACGAGATGCCAATTGCGATGGTGGAACAATTCTATCAGCTCCTGTACCAGAATAGCTCCTGTAGCAGAACGTATTTATGTTTTCGGGGAAATAAGTTGAGGCGCACACGAACTCTTGAAATGCATTCTCCTGAGGTAGTTCGATGATCGCTGCCACTAGATATCTGGTGTTAAAACCTAGAGTGAGAAGATATTTATAATAATTTTGGAACTGATCAGCAAAAGCAGACCTCTGTCTAAAATCTCCTCGGGGAAGTTTCTTTTATTCGCTCATTATTGTTGAGACCAAATATCTTACCCTCATAGATCACGCTGATCTGCAGTTGCCTGGTTACGAACTAGTTTAACTTTTTAACATCCTGATAAGTACATCGTTGATGTGTTCTCCCTTTGGGCTCGCCGGACCATTATGTCATATCAGCTAATTTCTCGTATACTAACCACACAGTTAGAGCAAAAATTCCTAAAAGAACCGTATGGCAATACGAGAAAACCAATTGGAGCGGACTTAACACTTTAACACCTTCTTTAGGAATTTTTGCTGGCCGTTATGTTTGCTGGATAACGACGTGGATGCCGCTGCTGATATTGATTACTGACACTATTCTCTTTGGAATGAGATGCTTTATCTCTCATCGGATGAAGAGTATCAAACCAAAAGAAAAGACATGGTACGACTCGAGCTGTAAAAAGTCTGTCAGGGTTAAAGAAGTGTTTTTTCGGTCCTACAAGACCAACCTGAGAGAGGAAAACCGAAAAAAATTCAAACGAGCCAGGGATGACTGCAATGCCTTTCTTAAGCATGTGAAACTCCAATACCACCAAAAACTGAGGTAGTAGTAGCAAGAATTCTTAAAAATCTTAACATTCATAAATTCCACAAAAGAGTGGAAGCACTCTAAAAAAAACCATTGCGTAAGCTTTTCCATCAATCCTACTCCTTAGGACTCTTTCCCAGGAGATGGAAAACAACATTTGTTCGGCCCGTCCCTGCCCCTCATACTCACCGCTCAACCACCCACACCCCCTCTCATGAATACTAACAACTCCTTTCCCAATTTCGACCTTATAACAGGAGCCAAATACCCAAACTTTATCAGCTCGCATATCTTAAATCCCGCTTCTACCTCGCCTTCTCCCTATTGACCCAAACGTTAAATTGACCCAAAAGAATATAGACAAGACGGAATGCCATTACGCGCTCTCTAGGCTAAGAGATAAAAAGATATACGAAAATATACATCTCTTTCTCGCATATCTTTACTTCGAGGGAAAAACGAAAACAAGTGTCATGGTCTCCATCCAACAGGAAGGTCTTCCTACGGTTATAACTAGTCTCAGGAAACTTTACAACAGGTACCACGAAATCTTCGACACACCTCCCCAAAAGGTTGCGGATGACCTCGTTGCTTTTCGCAGCTATGTACACTCTAAAAGAGTTTCCCACCTTCAGCGCAGCCAAGCTGCAAGATGATACATTTTTTCGTTCCTAACTTGCCTTCTTTGCCTGCATCGCATCTATACTCCCCTACTCCTCCACGCAACAAACTACCTCTTACATTTTACTACCAAAACGTAAGAGGCTTGCGCTCTTAAACTCATGCTGTCTTGTCGACATCAAATGGCTTTTCTTTCGACATCTATGCTCTTACAGAAACCAATCTGATCCCCGACATAAATTGCCAGTAGCATTCCGCCCCTTCAAACTTTTAACCGTAACACCCGTCTCAGTACATCATCAAGCCCAGCTTCGGACGTACTCTGAAATGAAAAGTGATTACTTCCTAAGCCGTACAACTCGCTTCTGGAATGCCCTGCCGAAATCTTTATTTCCTAGACTGTATGACATGCAAACATTTAAAACCAATGCACATTGGTATCTCTCTTTTTTACCCTCCCTAACTTCCTATCTCCCACGCTATGTGCAAACATCTTAAGGGTACATAAAATCCCTTGTTCGCGCGCGCGCCAAGTATAAAGTTGGTTCTTGTGTTAGTCGGCTAGTTGAGCGGAGTTAATGTGCTCTGTCACCCTCAGCTGCAGCCGTATTAAGGTGTTGTCTTGTATCCTCTTTGACAGACTATTGGTGTTGATCGTAGTGTAGGTAGCTGAAGTTTTATCTTAGCTCTTTTTAATAAGTCTCAGCTTAACAAAACGCTACGCGACATGACCTTTTAGGTCGTGGTGGAAAAGGTCTTTCTGTGTTTTGTGTATCCAAGACTCGAGAATTTTCTCCCTAGCTAGTCTGATGCTTTGCGAAAAGAACCCTCTTATGATGTGTGGTTTCGAAAATGAATCCTCCTCGACTAACATCACGTTCACACCGCATTTCTTCTAGATTTTGGAGAAATTACTCGCCAGCCTACAGCCCTGATTGTAGAGCTGTCAAAAGACGGCTTCATCTCTTTATCTCGGAGCTCAATCGAAACATCGATGACTCCCTCTTGTATTTGAACCATTTTCTCAACGCTAAGAGGGTTGAGATTAAGTTCTTCCGGGATTACACTCAACCTGACACGGTGCAGTATTTTGATTGCCACGAGTAATCGGGATATGAAAGTCACCTAACAGCAGAGCAAACTATAGAATAAGCACTCTATTAGCCGTGCATCCCTTGGACAACGACATTTTCTTATCGTTTAGTGGGCTGATGATTTTTGACTTCAGAGTATTTTTCTTCAGTTCAATGGGGTTTGATTCCTCTCACTATCAGCTATTATTTGGTAGAAGTCCATCATCCTATGTGAATATACTATATGCTTACTTTATAAGCGTTGTCTAGGGTCTAGTCCACTCTGGATTTAGAATTCCTTCTCTTCTCTATGCAGAACGTCCTCATTCATTCTGGATGCCCTAGTGATACTTATATTTTTATATTACACCCTCAGGGCCTTTCTAAAATAAATCATCACCATGGAGTGGCTGGGTCAAAAATGATTCGGAAGATGATAATATGGTCAACACATCTGGAGCGAAAATTTGCTTTCTTCTAATTTTTGTCGATTTTTCCACTTTTCCGGAAAAGTTTCACAGTCTAAGGTTATATTTAATAACGGCTGCAAGAATTTTACAAGGTATCGTTCGCGCTAGGAATGCATTAATGTCAGCGGTTATCTTCCCTTTGCTGAGAATCGATATACTAATATGCGTAATTTATATCATAAACTGGCTGCTATTCGAGGACATAGAGTCTGTCGTGTCTCAAAGAGTGTCCATGTGTTCTGCCTTCATTGCTTTCATCTGAAAATATATTTCGCTTTGATGGAAACCACTAACTGCTAATTTACAGTTTTTTTCCTTTTTTGTTAGTTAAGTCCAGCTGCCATGACACAGTTTCTCGGTTCATTTGCTAATAAATATCTTTTGACAAACCGAAAAAAAATATTTTTGGTGTCAGTGGGAAACTTCCAAGGGCAAAACTCTCATTCCTGCGCTGTTCGAAGTCGACAAGTAACGATAAATTCCTCTCTCTGATTTTAATGGAGTGCAGCGCAATGAGTTGAGGAACTTACATAACTTTTATTTATTTTTTTCAAGAGGTTTTATTGAGCCAAATTTTTTTAAGGTCGAAATGCTTACCTGAGGTCGTTATTATGGGGACGGAATCTCAATTGGGCCCTGTCATTGTAATCGTTCCTAGGAAGTACTATCCCTAATTCGGGAAACGCTTTTAGGTTTTAAAAATTGACAAAAATGTGTTGTAGATCAATCATGTCAGTATTTAAACCGATGGCGGTTTCACTAGCATGTAAAATTCATACGCGCAGAGTGCTGACCGATGCTACCTAACCAATCGTATGCAATGCAAGCCACCAAAAATGAGGTGCATTTCGTTTACATCTCTTCCAAAGTAACCTCAAATAGGTTTTGGATTACCTGCTTGGAAGTGTTCTTAATACTGCATGGGAACTTATTTCCCGAAACTGTTTTGCTCGTGCATTCTATTTGTAAATCTCCATTGTCGTAACACCTGATATGTGTTTTCATAAGTGGCTACCATTGGTTAACCTAATGGAGAATCTGATGGCATTAAGTCTATTAGAACAAAAATAAATAAATACGGAAGCTTGATGGCCAATAGGATGCCTCTCTCTCTTTAATAAGGAACGTCTTTGAAATTGTTCTGCAACATATCTAGCACCAGAGCCACAATACATTTATCTATTTTCGAGTCTTAAATTCTTTAAAATTCATTTTCTTTTACATTAAAAACTTTTTCAAACTTCATCAAATTATACAAAATCATAAAAAAAATTGTTTCTTATTGTTTTCCTAAACTTTCAGTTTGGCCGCCCCATTGCTGCTTCATCGCCCAATCAAGGACTTCGCCAATTGAATGGCAACAATGCCTACAACACGAGCACGAATGGCTACAACACCAACAGTCTACCTAGAAGCCATACCAATCAAGGTATGCCCTTAGGAGATGATTTAGACGAACGTGGACGAAGTAAACGACGTACATTCTTTGGAACGCTGAAAAAACGCTTGGGACGATCGAAAACTCGCACAAGATCAGCTGATCGGGCTGGAATGATACCCTTTGATGCAAACAATCTAAATGGTGATTCTCGATCATTGTCTGTTGATCGTGGTGTACTGTCGAAAAGCAATTCGCTTGGTAAATGCACTTTAGTAAATCATTTTGACTAATACATTTGTTTCGTTACATTGTTGTCTGCACTTTTAATTTTTTTTTTTCACACTGGGTAGAGTCTGCTGGTTCTATTGTATATCTTCTCCTTTTCTCTATATGATACCCCGAGGATCCCATCATCTTCTGAAACTGTTTCAGAATAGCCGTGAACCTATAGTACACACAATTGGACAGAATTTAACCTATAGGAATAAAGCATTTGAAATATAGATGGTGTCTTAAAGGATAGAATGCAGTGAGTTCCCAAAGTAAGCCCTTGTCGGATCTCTATCAGATATCTGAGCTATTGATCTACATGCATAATCGTTTACAACTGCAATACATAAGCTCTTTATATCTTATAGATATTTATTAAGCACTTCCTAAATGCAATGGCTAGTTGTTTGTATCATACTATAATCCAAGTGGAACTATTTACTATTAATAATTTCATCAGAGAAATTCATGAAAAGACACCATGCTCCCTCCGCTTTACTGTGTCCCGTGTTCTTCCTGGGGCATATGACATTAATACAGTTTCTGAAGTTAAAATTCGATTTCTGTTCAATGAAGAAGATGCCTAGAAGAGCTTAAGAAAGCTGCCCTTTAGATTCACTTCTTCACAAATTTCTATGATATTAATGTATTATCGCTTTCGAGGACCATGTGCTAGTTCGTCAGAAAGAAACTTTTCTTAAACGATTTCATTCCTGCTTGATAGTTCTGTGACCAGATTAGGTTGCCTAAATGTCATGTTTTTGAAATGGAGTTGCATTAACGTTTAGCTGTGGCTGATCTGTTTCAGTAATTTCTTACCCATCCTGAATTTGCCAACAGAAATTTTAAATCTAGCCAAGGTTTATCATATCGAATTTAACTGTGTAACTGTGTAGGAACGAAATACTTCTTATATGTATGCAACTTCCTCGAATTTTCCACCTACATTTAGTCCTACGTTTTCATCAGACTAGATCCGGTCCTTAACTTATAGAATTTGAAAACTGAAGTTTTTTTTAGTCTTCTTAATCAGACCCAGTTGACACGCTTTCAAATCCAAATTGCTTGTTGCCATCAGGAGTACTTAGGCTTATTGTCTTTATGAGGGGTTCTGAGAAGGAGATTCAATAATATTTCAAAGATCCCTACATCGCCATCGACCTAGTAAAAAGATCCGCTGTGGAATTTTAAATATAGAGTGGATGGCCTGGACTGTGTTCGATTTCAACCGCCTCGTTTAGCCGGTGCTCATCAGATGTAAGTAAATCCAAATAATTAGGAAAGCCTTATCATGTGGGGTACAAGTTGTGATTTTCCACCAACCCGATGTACATACATACGAACATATGTATATCATTGGCGACAAATAAAAGCATCAGTAGAGGTAATATGCAATGCAGCCGTTTCAGGCTTTCGGATTTGATGTCCCTCAACTGTTTATCACTATGTTAGATAAAAGACTTAGCCGAATGGAACAGCAGTGACTGATTCCGGGATAGCTTTACTATGTAGCAATCAGATAGCATCTCTGCACATATAAGGTGTCTAATGCACATCAAAGTATAAGTTAATATGGTCTATAAAAAATTACATGCCCATCTTGACATACCGATGTCAGGAAGGAGAATTATCTCCAGAATTATACCTATCTCTATTTCATTCATTCGGAAAAATCTTACTTTTACACGATGAGTGATGACGCTCAAAAAGAGTTCCCAACAATACATGTTATTACGGTATGTTTGCCGCGGAAGGTTCATATAATATGCGATTAGCGTCTATTATGGCATCCTACAGTCTCATGCATTTTCTGAAATTCTCAGAGGTAAATTCGTGGATTCGTTAACTCTTTGTACAGCAGATCCACATTTTTTATGTGATATTGCTCTCGGAACTAGGGTCTGGTCTCAAGCGACATGTGCCTGGTCCAACTGATGCTATGTTGATTAAATTTTTTCTGTTGTATTCTAATGATACATATCTCTATCTCTAGGGTACAATTGACCCTGAAGTATTGGCGATTTTGAAAGATTAATAGCTTCGCACTATACATACAATACATAATATGTATATCTGAATCTAAGATAGTGATCGCGATGTATTTTGTAAGGTGCTATATACATGTTTAGACCGTCTTAAACGCAGTTTCTGAAACGTTGGCTAACAGAAATGTGATTGACCTAAGCAGACGTTATTCTCAAATAATGTATCTTGTCTGGCTATGCGATGTCGTAATTGCCACCTTTGGAAAGGACCTTAGTAAATAGTTTCTAAAATCCCAAAATCGAATCAATATCCTTTTTTGGCAGCCACAGTTCGCCAATCCATATCCAAAGAACTCGATTTCGCTTCAGAGGCTGTTTATCAGGCATAGAGAGTCTTGACACACAAAAGCAATCATTCTCCCTTTTGTCTATTTGTTTAATCGTGTTAAGTTGTATAATTGCTTTCAAATTCATAATGCCGATTGTTCAGAATCAGGGGTGGTATACGGTTCTTCATTCATAGCACGACGTTAATTCTGATTTTCAAAGTCACTAGCTCCTTCCCTAAGCTGCATTGAAAACTCTGCTTTCTGAATTTCTACTCAATTGATTAGTCTACCTTCAGTTGCTTTTGAGTTGCTTTTCTAAATTTAAAATTCCAAAGCTACCAACACATATTCTTGAACAATTTGAACATCTAATATAGTAAAGCGCCGAGTATTGCCTTTGCTCAAAATAACTCCTCACTACAGAGCATCATTTTGAGAGTTTGGGGTTGACTTTAGAAGATTTCCATTTCTCGGTTGATTCGAAATCAGAGAGATTTTTTCTCTGAGAAAATAACCTACCCACTCGTTTCTATCCTTCATTTGACTATTTTTGAAACTGTATTCAACCTGCGTACCTTTGAATTTTTTCCCACTGAATTCACTTTTGTTCAAGTAGATATTTTGTCCTAATATTGTTTACCGCATTTTCGAAATCACCATTTTTCATTTATTTTTTTATTTACTCGTATTTTGTTTTATTTTTTGGGTTTTGAAATTGGGTTTCATTTCACCAACCATATCCCGTTATTTTGTACATAAATGTTAATTTACCCGTAAATATATGTGTTCTTTCTTTTCTTTTTCTTTCTTCTATCCTCTTTACATGTCGTACGATGTTAAAAAAAAAACTATCTCGACTCGTCCGGTAACACTCACCTACATATATATAAACAAACCAAAAACACATAAAACGGCTTATCCACGTGACAAAACTATTTTAATTTTTTTTTGTAACCACCATATACAACAACAAATATTTAACAATTATTTTTTTATTTTAATTTTTTATAAATTTTTTTTTCTTTTATTTTTATGCTTTCTTTTTTTAATCTATGGTGAACGTGTATGTGTATTACAAACTTTTTGGGAAAACAAAAAAAAACTTATTCTTTGGCTTCAACATACACACAAAATAAAATAAAATATAAAAAAATAAACATAATAACAAATATGCAATTAAACTGGGTTAATGTTGCACGTGATTATAAAACACATTTAAACTTATACAAAAATAATTTCTAAAAAAACATACATTGCTATAACGCTGCATATATTTGTGCGCGACATACCACATGTATTTGGTTAATAATTAATTAAAAAAAAAAACAAAAAAAACAAATATAGGTCCGAGAGTTGTTGTTCCAACACTTGACCACTCAAGACGATCCTCAATTTCAGAATCTTCTGCTCTCTCAGGTTTTTCATCGGCTAGCAATAAGACTTATGTGCATGAGGCATCCACCTTGGTACTGGAGACCATCGAAAATGGTGTTAAAAGGTGAGTTTTTTATCGTTACCGTGGCCATACTTAAATTGGCATATTTCAGAATTTTACATTTTGTAAATATTGAAAAAGATTTTGTTAACCAGTTGAGGGTTTCCAATATTTTCTATCTTATTAAAAACATAGCGGGAATTCTAATTTCGTGCGATTATTTAAATTTTTTTGTTTTCCTTTTCAAGACCAATCTCGGCAAAGCTTAGGCTTAGGTTTAGACTAAAGCTCATGGTCGATTAGGCTCGATTGACAATTTAAACAGCGCTGAGCTGCTTTAATTCGCAACCATACGAAAATTACACTTTCGAATGTACTGATAGCAGGTTTACTCGTTTATAGATACTATTCGCTGGGCGCCTTTAGTCAGCGATTCGAAAAAATATCACATGTTCTTTATAACGATCTTAAAGTAAAAATTAGAAGAACTTACGAGTACGAATTCGCATAGTTTTCCAGGCATTTTATGAGGTTGTCCAATGTTACTGAAAACAACGCAACATCTTGAGACTAGACCACATTTTACATAATAATCCTTATAGCGAATAAAAGATCGGAAATGGATAGAAAATCATCCATACATGTAATACTAGTCGCGTTTTATTGGCAGGTCAGTAACCAGATCAGTAAAATTTAACATTGCAAACAACAACAAGTCGAATGCTGGCGATAAATAAGCCAGCATTTATTGCTGCCGATAAAGTTTTAAAAACTTTGAAATGAAGATGGCGCAAAGTATATAAAAGTGATCATAGAACTTAGGTATTCTGAAATCCAGGGAGCGCTGACAGGGGTTGTAAAAAATGTTATTTCATGATTGTTGTCGACTTCGTTTATTTAAGGTTGTTTTCGTTGACTGTTATTTTATATAATGCATTTGAGTTGCAAAAAGAAAAGAAAAAAAAAATCTGGGTGAAGTCGTGGAGAAAAGTCAGGGATGAACGTGGTTCATTTTCCTTTATTGCAAGAGCTGCAAATTGGTGACGAGAAATCTTTCTTCAGTTATTTAAGGATGAATAAGGAAGCTTTTCAGTAGATCCTTTTACTAATAAAAGACGATCTGCGGAAGAAAAAAAAAGCAGTAAACTGCTGAAAGTATCTACACGACATGCAGATACATTGGTACATGGATATGTCTTATAGGCATACGACGAAAAAACCATAATTGTTTTACGAGTGAAAATAAATAAATAGAATATAGGGTGGTTGTGCAAAAAAGAGATGGTTTAAGGTTTTACCCCGGTGTAAAAAAAGAAACACAAGTTAAAAAATTATGTATATATATACTTATGGTATTACCTGTAAAAAAAAATCAAAAATCAAATGCTAAGCACTATACCAAAAAAGGAAAACAAATATGCACAAAGGATGAAACGTATATTTGTAACACACTCAAAACGTCGAGAAACAGAGCGACGACGATTCATATGTCCATGTACAGATTGTTCTCCTATCATTCCTTTGCACAGTTGATTCGTTGTAGAAGGAAAACAAAAAATGGGACACTTTTTTGACGGACACATTTTTCAGAAAGACAAGCGGTTAGACATATCCGTGTAAAAACACCATTATGAGATCCGTAATTACACCTGTTGCGCGTAGCTAATGTAAACTCGCCCTTAGCTAGTTAACGTAGATGCGCCCCCTGCATTCCACCACTACGAAATCCCATCTTGTGAAGCTACCATCTTTATTTGCGTCGGCCATATTTTTTTTATTTGAAATTTTTGGGCACAACCCGACATATTTTTTTCTTTGTTTTTTCTTGAATTTGACTTGTAAGATAGTAGTCGCTAAATATTAAAAATCTTTTGATCACTTGAAGAGATTTAAAAGACATCCGAGACAGTAAGTTGTAATTACACAAATGTAAATAATTTATAAATTTTTAAATAAAGGAATTTTGAAACTTTACCTAAATTCGAAGATTTTATCAAATTGTCTCACGCCGCCAACCACGCAGCATGTCGATAGTTGCCGCCAACCCTTGCGACAACAACACCAGAGCAAAAACTGTCAGCAGCTTTGAGATTCCTCGCAACTTGGTGATTCTTAATTTTGACATACTTTTCGGACAAACTTTCGGATAAGCATATTCAAATGTCAACAACTGGTTTTTTAGATTGATTTTGACATCTACTAATGGCACTGGTACCCACTTTGAAATATAGATGGAAAGTGACTGTTTGAGTGAGTAAAACGTTTTATTGGGGTTTGTTGCTGAGCTGCGTACCCAGCTACCAATAAAACACGGCTACTAATGTAGCAATTAATTTCCGATATCATTATCATTTTAGTGAACGAATCTTTAACCCCAATCAGGATGTCATTTAGTTGGCCGTAAAATGTGTACTTTTTATATTCAGTAAAGATTTTGGTCGGTGCGTGACACGAAAAAGATGATCTTTCTAACCCCACTCTGGAATCTTGTCTTCAATTACTCCATGGTTACCACGATGTGATACTCTTTCATGTTGATGATGTTTTCATTAGCTCTGCGCCAGACTCACGCACACTTCAGCTCATTTGCTAGAGTAGACTTCTTTAGCTTTTACACTCAGTCACTCAGCTCTGCCAACTTTTCCTCCAGCTCTAGGTACTCGTATCTGGTAGCCCGGGACGGTTCTTTTCGTAAATCAAGAGGGTTTTCATGTTTCAGAATTAAGTTGTTATCAATCAGTTTCCTATAGCTAAAGGTCATGAACAAATTATCGGCCGATAAATAAAGCATTTTATTTCGATTCAGTATATCAGTATTTTACGATGCGGTCACACGCCAACCGATACTTATCCTAGTTTGTGATGCAAGGACTCACCAAAGGGTGACACAAACTTTTTTGACGGCCGCTTATGTTTCTCAGAATCTGTCGCAGTTTGGTAGATTACTGGTTTAATTTATGTTATACTTATTTCTCATGTATTGCCTAAAATCTTTTTTGTGTTCGTGCCAAATTATCAAAGATATGTAAATCAGCACAAAATTGGAAAAAAAAAGTATTTAGAATTCTCCGAGACAACACGCCAACAACTTTTACGTAACTAGAAAGCGAATTATTTTCTTTTTAACGAAGAGACTCTGTCTTCCTTTTTATCTCAAACTAAAGACACGAGATTTGAAAATCCTCTTAACTGATGTGTTATCGTTTCAATATAACTATATACAGTATATCACTGTTGTCTTCGTATGTTAGCTTTCTGGACTGCATCTGAACTGGACTGTGTTGTTCATAGATAAAAGATTTGTTTTTCTTATGTCAGTCCGCTTTTCTACTGATCGCCCCACAATGTATAGACGAACTGTCAGTATCAGGTTTTCTTAGAACATCATATGCTCCGGAACTTTCTCCCATAATTATACGAATTAACACTTAGTTGAAAATACTGTTTAGGTGTATGTACGATTCCTTGTAATACGGTTCGCTATCCGAGGCTTATATCTCTTCGGTAACAGCTGTTTTGTATTCACAATCCAAACTGTAAGAACAGATTATTTTTGTTCTACATACACATAGATACTATCAAGATGGATATCAATAATTCCATTGAAAATGATACTTCATCCTCATTGAAATTGAACATTGATCTTGCGCCAAGATCTACACATGAAGTATCATATATCAGGGTTTTTCACTAGGTCAGAATGTTAATTTTCTTTAGAAGAAAGGAGCCTTTATGATTTGTCGCTAATTTCCATCTTCCATCGTTCATTTTCCTTTTATTTCAGGCATTTCATAGTTCCCCTTGCAATAGCCCAAAGGCCTAAATGGCGTCGTAAGGGTACAAAACTTCACATATACAATGATCACACATTTGTTGCCAAACACTTAAGCGGGTAAGTATCTCCAAAACCTATCCACTGTTATTTTGATAATTTTTTTTTCAAATAATTTGCTTTTTATAGAAGCCGACTCGTCTGTGCAATTTGTACAAAATCAATCCCACGACGGCCCGGCAAGCAGGGCTACGAATGTCGTGACTGCCAAATGATCTGTCACAAGCAGTGTCATGTGCGTACACCACAAGCCTGTACGAATCCAACAGTTCTGTCTATGGAATTGTAAGTATCGTCAACACAATGTTTTGTTTTTACAAATTTCATCAAGTTTCCCTTTTTTGAAAATTTGAGAGTAATACATGTTTTTTTCTTTTTATTCTTTTTCTCCTTCTGACACATCAACGCAAACATCATTTAATTAAAAAAAAAATAACAAAACACTCCCACACTAGGTCCACATTACCGGTACTCTCAGAAAAAGATTTATTATAAGTAGCAAACCTATGCTATGCTAATATAACCTATATAAACAGAACCATTTTTTTTTTGTTTAAAATTTTGCTTAAATCGAACCACAATATCGACAATTGAAACAGTTGTCATAGAAATTTAAAATAATATCATTTTAACAAATTCCTTATATGATTTCGTACAGCGTGTACTCGTAAATCGTACCGTTTATATGATTTTTACAAAATTGTTTTCTTAATTCTTTTTTTTTAATTTAATTCCCTTTCTTTTTTATTTCCTATTAGTGACACGTTTTTTACTTTATAAATTTTATTTGCATTGCCTATATGTAATTTTTATAGAAAATTCTTACATTTTTTCTCAAACACTTTTACAACATTTTCTTTAACATTTCTCTATTCCATGACAATTTTTTACCACAAAAAAAAACAAACAATTAAACGATATACAGGATGCATAAGTCCATATAATGGTGTCATCTACAAAATGTTCATTCTTTCGTCCATTGTAAAAGTTAAAAAAAAAAACAAACAATTTTGTAAATAATTTAAAAAAAATACCGGCAATTAAATAAAACGCGTCCTTATTCAAGTGCTCTAAAAAGGTTTAAAAATACTATATACTATATATTTGAGTATTTTAAAAAAAAATATGAAAAAATCAAAGTTTACTTCGAAAAAAAAAGGATATTTACTTGTGACTAGATAAATCTTATTCTATATACTGCATCTGACTTTTGCTAAGTATTTTTCGAGACTTAGAATAATCCATTACATGTTGAATTTTTTAAATAGAAAAAAAGTTAAAAATAAAAAAACGGGTAAGCGCCTAAAGTCTTCGTCCAAGTTGTGTGATAAGTTTTGTTTTTGTTTTGAAGAAATACCATTTCCTTCTGTATCTACTGTTTTTATTTTACATAAAAAGAAACGAATTAAATTCAAAATATTTGGAATATTTTTACTATTCTTCTTCATGCTTAAATTTAAATAAAAAATTAGAAAAATATTCTATTGCTTTTGGCTCCTTTAAAAAAAAAATATTTCAATAAAAGTGCTAATGCTTAAATGTTGCTTGAAATTGCTGAGGCTGCGTCCTTTTACAAACTAAAACATTTGGCTTGGAAAATTCATTTACTAAATTTCCGTTTTTAGTGTTAAATAATACCTGAGAAACGATATAACTTCTTTTTTATAAATTTTGAATTTGTAATGCTTTTAATATGTTTGACTAAAATTTAGCTAGGACTACATTTTAGAAGTATCTTCAATATTTTTTCTTGGCTTTTGTAGATGAACAACTATTCAAAATATTGTTTGTAAAGATTTTAGAAATCGCTTTCGACTTTTGGAATATTCTTTATTAGTATTTCTATACATAGCATCTTACACTAATACACGCACAAGCTGAATTTTGTTACTTTTCATAAGACATGTAAATCTCTGTTTCTTTAAATTTATAAATATAAGAACGAGTTAAACAGAGTACAAGGATGTGTATAGCCGCTACCCCAGGCCTTTTCCGACATCGAAGAAGTCCAAATTTGACCTAAAGCTGGACTCATTCAACAGATATACCATGTGTTGGCATTATATTGAATAGCTCGTCCCTTTACACGCTATTTAGAAATGGGTGGTGTATATCGATCTGGAATTTCTTTCGCGATAATCTGACAGATGATATACGAGTACTTTCTCGGTCTGAAACTGCTTTGACAAGGGCAAATTATAATAGGTACATACTAATACGTAAATATACGTGAATGGGTCTTTGTAGACCTTTACAGTATTTTAGCGATATTAAAAGACCAATGCCTCCAAATTTGGCTCATTTAGGCTTTCTTTAAATGACCCACAACGCTAAGATTAAGTAGCATAATTGGGAATATTTTCTTTCAAATGAGCAGACTGGAAAGCTTTGTTGAATTGTACGAGTACTACAGATATGGTTATCATTACTTCGTATTGCTTGGTTGAATGAATTCTGCTTTACAGTGAACTTCAACTTCCTCAGCATCGACCGTGACTCTACTACAATATTTTGGTGCTTTCATGATTCAATCAATTATATTTCGGACTTTCCGCGCTCTTTCTTATTTTTTCGCAGAACTCCTTAACTATCATTCTTCGGAGCTCACATTTTTACGAGCATTTTTTCTCACCCTCAGCAGTAATGCTGTATATATAATATATTTGACCGAAGGCACCAGCCGTTACTACTGTCAAACGAGATGTTTCCTTGCGATCATCTGGTGAAGCTCACTGTACATAACAGGTGGCTCCGTCCCGAGACAGACACATAGATGGCAACTATAATAACACATTCATACGATTTTTAGTTAGTACCAATCTTCAAAAGATACATCTCGAAATTTGAAGACTTTCGCCCATTAGTCTTTTGAAGTTTTAATGACCATTTGAAGTTTTATAGTGACTAACCTTCTGATATTTTCAAAACCATGGAAAAGACCAGTTTCGTACGTTGATAAAACATTGTTATTTAATGGAAACAAATACCGTTAAACCCCAGAAATGGCTTGGAAAGTGTTATAAGGAATCTGCTCCGTTGAAAGCAACCATTTGTCGCTGATATGCTAAATTCAAACGCGGTGGTACAGATGCAAATGATATGAACGCTCTGAGTGCCCAAATGAGGCTGTTACACCAGATAACACAAAAAAAATCTACAAAATCGTTTTGAACAACCGTAGCGAAAGTATTTACCTCAGATAGCTGGCATCATAAAGATATCAATAGCCCGTGTACATCATATTTTGCATGGGTATTTGGTATGGGTACCGCGTTTGCTCGTAATTGACCAAAAAACAACCACCTACCAAGGTTGGCATTTTAATGGCTTGTTCGTTGCACTGCGACTGATCTTTAGTGGTTGATGTTCTGCCTTTAAACCTTATCACAGTATGTATACGTTTGAATTGATTCTGTCATCGATGTGTGATCCGAATTTATACTGTCATCTCGAAATGTGTGGGACTTTTCTGTTTAGTTTTAAGTTTCTAGGATTTAACTCTGGTACATTTCTAATAGCTAGAAATTTTGGAGTTTACTTCCATTCCTCTAGATCCTGAACATGTTGTTTTAAATAAATTTTACTTGCTGCTACGGCAATGTGTTCCAACTCTAGAAAACTTATACATAATAAACGTAACTCCTAGTTTAGTCTTCTTCCGTCCTAGACCGACCAACAGTTCTGTATGATCCTGACTAGCCCTCTCATGGAGCTCCATGTTGAAAATACGATAGACTTGAAATGTATTTTTTATTGACATGAAATTCAAACTGTTTCCAGCGTTGTAGTGTCAGCACGGACTAAATATTGAATTAAAACAGTCGTAGTTCGATTTTTAATCTCATATTATTGCTTGTCTCAGTTTCGTAGGCTCTAGATACCAGGGAATGCTAGAAATCTGCAGATGGTGGCTCGGTGATACAATATATTTAATAAGAAAATTATCCTAAACGCTACTATCTTAGAGTGCTTTATCATATATGTATTTTAATCCGTCTGGGTTATTGCTACTTATAAATTTTTTCAACTTCAAACAAATTATTTCGTTCATTTCCTTAATTTGCTCTAACATGATGAAAGAGCCGTCTGAGAATATCTAAGTGTGTTGAAACTTTTTAACAGCATTCCATCGTTCTGGATCGTTGAAAGTGTTTAGGCATTTATATCGAGAGATTTTTAGTTTTGCAACTAGGTATAGTCAACTCAGGCCTTTACATGGGCTAAAATCGGCTTGTCTGGTCATGCCGTGGGGACTTGTTTGACCATTCATGTTTGAAACGTATGTTGTTATTGTCTACCTCAGCGTTTTGGTCTGACATCATCAACTGGTACATGATTTTTGCGTCTCTAAGGCCGACGGCGTTATAGTTGTTTTAGTAGATACCGCTCTTGCAGACCTCCGTCTGCACTATGTCGCCTTGATACGTGCTTTTAGCTTTCTAGTAAAATTGCTGAGCTTCAATCGTCGGTAGTATCGATCGTGTTAGCCTCGAATTTTTCGAACTCTTGTTTTTTTCTTTTTCTTTAAATAAGTTTGTGTTAGTTAGTCTTCGTTTTCAGCTTTGCATGGTATGCCTCTTACTTAGCTACAAGCGCCCGGCGGCATTCATTGTTGGTCCATTAGTATTTTATTTGTAGTCGCTTTGTCAACCCAAGCACATCGGTGGCTTGATTCTGAACATCTGGCGTACTGGGAATATCGTCACTGATCTTTTACACTTGACTCTGATGACTCAGAATTTCAAGAGTACTTGATTATAATCCTACGATTATATCCATTCTCCGTCAAATCTTCTTACAATTTTGTTTTGTATTCTTTAGCTGATTACTACTATGTAGTGGTCTGAGTCAATATTGACTCCTGGGAATAATACCAATGCGCGCCTCCCATCTATAGTAACGTGATCAATCTGGCTTGTCGAGTTTTGATAAGGATTTTAAGATACGGTAAACTCATACTTGCTTCGACGATATTTGTGTCTAAGAGGTAGTCCCCAAGAGCTCGCAGATACCTGTTCAATAGTAGCGTCGCTCTTCTCCTCCATTAGGACATGTCGTAATCGTATATAAATTGTCACCACTCGCCTGATTATGTATAAGTTTAAACCACATGCTTTTAGCCTTAAATCTCCTTCCAATGACAAATCTACATCTAAATATGAGTTCAACGCAAATGCAATCTCAGATGTAAATGGCGCAGTTTAAATCGCCTTCTTGTCCGGCGTATTCAATTGAGTTTATAGGATGACAGTGTTATCAGCCTGAGAAGCATCCAGTATCTTGGATTTCTTTGTTAAGAGCCCTCACATTTCAAGTATCATACCGATAAATGCTACAATCTAGTTGCCTTTGTCACGTCACGCTTTTCAAAAGTGATATCTTATCTGAGATGGCTCTTGTCTTCATCACAAATGTTTCTCTTTTATATAAGCTGATGAGGCGAAGGTCTTCTGGATATGAATTCTGAGATGTATACGAGTATTACCGTCAGCACCGTCAGGTGCAGACACCTTACATTTTGTTTTATACGAGTATAGCTAAGTTTACAGCGACTTTACAGGCTCAATCGTTGACCAGATTCTCATGACACGTGTGTAATTTTAACTATGAGTATATCTTCACAAATTATTAGGTATGCATAATATGTATCATGATTGAATCGTTTTAAATTGAAGGTCAAAATTAGCCTTTGTGTAGAAGTCTCTAGCGTTTAATGATGTATCTATAACTTAAAATGCAATAAATGTAGATCGCAGTGCAGCCCAACCTGCCGTTATAATGTTGCATTTTCATATTCCAATACACTCGATAAATGTATATGACACATTCAGAATCTCCGCTTGTGTCAATCTATACGTGGTCTATTCTGCTGTTCTATGATTTTAAAGGACAAGGATCCCGCGCTTGGATCGTCCATCATAAGTACGAGTATGTATCGGTATAGGGATCATATGTTTTTGTTTTTGACTTCAATAGCTCGATGGTTTGGCCCGCTGTGTGACAATTGGCGCCTTTCTGTTGAAACCACATCTCACCAATATTGAATGCACGCAATTGCGGCCAAAGATAATGTTCCAACATATCCCGATAGCGATTTCCATTAATTGTAACGTGGCGGTTGTCATCACCAATGAAAAAATACTCCCCAATGACACCGTCGTCATGAGAACCACATCAAACAGTAAATTTTTATAGATCTAGTGGCATTTCGTGATTTCAAATTTCGAATTGGGTGTCGGGTGGGGCAATTTTACGACCGAAAATTGGCGTTAGCGCTCTTCAAGTAGAGGCCACCGACCCCGAATTTTGCCAATAAATTTTAATAGTTTAGAAACGTTGCTCGTTCGAGTACTGAACCATGACTAAATGGTAGACATTGACAAGCAAAATAATAATGACAGTTTACAAAAAAAAATAAAGGGTCGGTTCAATTTTAAAAAAAATATATAGTTCTTAATGCAAAACCCTATACAAGAACAATTTTATAATTTCACTGCAAGGATACCAGTCAGATTCTCCCAAAATTTCTGTTTTCGATGTTTGGTAATGAAAAAAGACAGAATACTTTTACACAAGAAATTCGCACTTGCGAACAAGGATCCAACACCTCTGAATAGTTTTTTTTTCTTTTAAAATAGCTTAAATCTGAATTTAGCTCCTTTTTGGAAAATGTGTATACAAAAATGTTGTTTCTGTTCAACTATCTGCTCTTTTCTGTCAAGAATGCATAAAATTACCGCTTTTGCTTTAACAATAAATTCTATTTCACTCAATAAACTGGGTGTTCCGATGCTTCAAAACGTTTGTTTGCTTGAAAATAAATCTTTGCCACCACTTTGCTTTATGATCGTGCAAATGTTTTTACCCAATTGCTTGAAAGTGTGTTTTCAATTTTCTCAAAACGAAAAAAAAATAAAAATTGTTTCGTCCTAGTTTGTACTAACTTCGTTTCTTTTTTCCAACATTCTAATTACAGATCGAAGATAAACTCGGCAACGGCGGACGGAAGCATACGAAAACTGTGAAAAAATGACAAATATAAGAAAAAGTGAATATATTTATAAAAAAAAAAAACAATTTATGAACAGAATTTTACAGAAAATCAAAAAAAATATTTATTTTATTTAAAAAAATCAAAGAAATAGTTTAAAAATTTTCACATTTTTATGAAAAATAAAAACAAAATGAAACGAAAAGCCTTGCAACAAATTAAACTATAATAAAAACAAAGAAGAAGAAAATAATTTAGAGTTTCTAACAAATGTTGAAACAAAGAAGTTTAAAAAATCTCTCGCACATTTACAATGAAATAGTCTTAACAATATAATTTGTTTTTTTTATATTTTTTTTATGTACAATTAAATGTCTTCTGTTTATAAAAAAGTGTCTTTTCTATCAAAACAATTAATTAAAAATGAATCTGTTAATATATATATTTTATGTTTACTTGTTTTTGTTTATATACTTTTTTTAATTGAAAAACTGATTTTTTTTTTAAATTGTTAGTAATTTATGTTGTAATATATGGGTGTTATAAATAAAAAAAAACTACAAATAAAAAAATTATTTTACTTTGCAATTTAACATATATATAACAGGTTTTCTTACTTGCAAAATAAATAAAAAAAACACATATATTTAAATTAACTTTAAGAAAAATTAATATTTAACAAGGAAAGAAAAATATAATAAAAAAAAATTGTTGAAAAATGTCTGGAAAACCTTTATACCATTTTGCGGTATGAAGTTATTCCTAAACAGGCTTACATTTTTTTACTAAATTCTAAAGTTTATTGCAATAAAAATTGTTATTAAAACTTAACAACAAAATATAATAGTTACGCGAAAAAAAAACCTTAAAAAACTAAAAAAAATTGTATACACAAACCGAATAAAATGTTTATGGGGGTTAAGAGATGAAATTTGTTATTTCTATTTACCTACTTCGAACACCCACAGACTCAAGATTGTAATACCTTTTTAATATGACTTTCCTTATGGCGCTTTCGTTTGTTCAGGCAGAATCCTTTTTTTTTTGCTGTACTCCGATTTTGACTCCACACACAGAATAATTAGTTGGACAAACACAGCCGATTGCACGAAAACAGAAATGTAGTTTGACACACAATAATATTTGACGTCAAATATGATTGACGTATGACGCCATTTGTAAAAATTATACCATCTTCCGATAGGGTAATTAATTTTGCGCGACCTTTGTAATTAACCTACAATAGAAGCAAAATTTTGTTTCTGAAAAAATGAGAGGAAAAAGTTTTATATTAATTTTGTGCTTTGGAGCACAAAAAAAACCCCAAACGAAAACGCCATTAGCCCTGCTTCCGTTTGTGCTTCTTCTTCTCAGCAGGTAGGTCGACCGACGGTTGCCTAAAAAAAGGACCATCAAACGAATTAATAATTGATACTGAAAGCATGTGAAGGGAAGTAGGGCTCTCGATTTAAAGCGTGTATGTAATTACACGTGTATTCGCGTCACGTGTACACGGTTAGTAAGAAACTTTTACACGTGAACATTTAAATACACGTGTTCTTTTTTAATATGCGTGTAAATAAAATAACACATGTAATTACAACACAACGTTTTTTCGATTATTGGATGTTACGAGTACTTGCCGAAACAGTTATTTCTATCCAAGAAATAGTTTATTTTTCTATGTTTTATAGAGATTAAAGTTTAATCATTAAACCGGTTTATGAATTGATGACGAAGATTGGAGTACCGAGTCGACCACCGTCGAGTGCACAGCTCCACCAGTGCACTCGCAATATTGTTGTGTGCTGTGCAGCAAAAAAAAAAAAAAAAAAAAAACGCGCGCGTGCAAAAATAAAATATACAAAAACAAAAAAAAGGGCAGTGCAGTGACTGATAAGCAAAATATCACACAGTGCGGGTATCCCACCTCACCCGCTCCTAGTCGAAGTACTGTTGCTTGCACTCAGTCACTGCTGTTACTGTATTTACCATACGGTACGGGCAGTGGCTGAGTGTATGTAACAACTGATGGATAGCGGGGTTGTGAGTGAAAATTTTGTTGGTGCACTGTTTCATATTGTTGTAAGGGCATAACACCTACAACAATTTGATTCGGTAAACCAACGTCAGAATTTCCACTTCGCAGCCTTGCTTAGTATCGTCGGTGTTTGTGTTTTCTGTGTTTGTCTGTGATTATGACTAGGGAATTCAGGGTAGACGTAACCAATATACGCGGGCTAAAAATAATCGCTTTTCTGCGTACGTCCACGTCTGTAAGTACAGACCAGCTGTTTTGGAACTTAGTGAAACACAGGTAGATCCCCGCCTGGCTACGAACTAGTGCCATTATTCTTCTCTCACCGCGGTCTCGCCATTTATGTGCGTAGTGATGTAGCTTACCAAACTCCACCACAATGTGATCCATGTTCCAATCCGGAATTCAACTTCATGCGGTTAAAATTCCATCTCCGTAAGCAAATTATCCACTAATGATTTATTTATAGAAGCCCCAAACTGGATAGCAATTCAACTTTTAACGAGTTTGATGCGCTGTCTGACTCCATTCAAAGAATTGTATCCCTGTATCCTCTTACTGAAATCGTTATTACGGGCGACTTCAATATACACAATTCTGGGTGGCTTCGACATTCTGGACAGACAACACCCGAAGGACGGTGTGTTGAGATCTACGCTGCGGAAAACAACCTAACGCAGCTTGTAAATGAGCCCACGCGAATACCAGACGTTGATAGTCATACCGCCAACACCCTGGACTTGTTTTTAACTTCTCACCCTGATAAGTACACCATTGATGTGCTCTCCCTTCTACGCTCGTCGGACCATTGTGTCATATCAGCTAATTTCTCGTACACCGACCACACAGTTAGAGAAAAAATTCCTAAAAGAACCGTATGGCAATACGAGAAAGCCAACTGGAGCGGTCTTAACAGCTTCTTTAGGAATTTTAACTGGTCGTTATACTTCCTCGATAGCGACGTGGATGCCGCTGCTGATATGATTACAGACACCATTCTCTTTGGAATGAGATCCTTTATTCCTCATCGGATGAAGAGTATCAAACCAAAAGAAAAGGCATGGTACGACTCGAGCTGTAAAGAGGCCGTCAGGGTTAGAGAAATGTTTTTTCGGTCCTACAAGACCAACCCGACAGAGGAAAACCGAAAAAAGTTCAAACGAGCCAGAAATGACTGCAACGCCTTTCTTAAGCGTGTGAAATTCCTATACGACCAAAAACTGAGGCAAATAATACTGCAATGTCCCAAAGGCAGTAAAAGTTTTTGGTCGTTCGTCAAAAACATTAGAAATTCCGCCTCATCCTCCATCCCAACGCTCATTTACAATGACATTCCAGCTGTCAGCTCTTTGGATAAGGCCAATCTGCTTGCTGCATACTTTGCGGCCAGCTCAACACTCCCAGATTGTGCTTTGTCTCCGCCTACACTTGAGTGCGTCGAATCTTCAATGGGGCGAATCTACTTTCGCACTCGTGTAGTAGCAAGAGTACTTAAAGATCTCAACATACATAAATCCGCTGGTCCAGATGGTATATCTCCCCTTCTTCTGAAGAGGTGTTCTTCCTCGCTGGCAAAACCACTGCGTAAGCTTTTTCATCAATCCTACACTTTAGGACTCTTCCCGAGCAGATGGAAAACAGCATTTGTCCAGCCCGTCCCTAAAAAAGGCGAATCATCTTCTCTCTCCTCCTACAGACCCATTGCACTTACGTCCCTTCTTTCCAAGGTCATGGAAACACTGATAAATCGTCAGCTCATGAAATATCTCGAAACACGAAAACTTCTCAATGACCGGCAGTACGGTTTTCGTAGCAACAGGTCCACTGGTGATTTGATGGCATGTCTCACCGAAAAGTGGAACCAAAGCGTACATCAATCCAGCGAAAGCAAGATAGTTGCACTTGATATTTCTAAGGTATTTAACAGAGTTTGGCATCAGGCTCTTTTGTCGAAAATGCATGCATTTGGGATCGGCGACTCTCTTCTTCAATGGATTAGAAATTACCTTTCGGAACGTTAAATTCAAGTTGTCTTGGACGGTTTCAAGTCTGATGTTCACAAAATAAATGCTGGTGTGCCCCAGGGCTCTGTTCTGTCACCGACACTCTTTTTAATTTTCATTAACGATCTCTTGTCTGCTACTTCTAATCCAATATATTCCTTTGCTGATGACAGTACTCTCTGCTTTTCATATTCGTTCCCGGACTCACGGCCCTGCTCTTCGGCTGTAGTACGAGAATGGCAGCGTATGCTAAGCTCATTAAATTCCGATATCAATAGCATAACCAATTGGGGAACTATCAATAGAGTGGAATTTAATGCTTCCAAAACACAATGCTGTCTGCTGTCTTTAAAGCGAAATCTAAACACCCAGCCATTATCTATGAATGGCACTTGCATTGTCGAAACCGAAAAACTTTCCATTCTCGGTATGTGTGTCAATGACAACTTACGTTGGAATGACCACATATTTGATGTCGCCAAAAATGCTGCGAAATGTCTAGGTTTCCTCAAGCGATGTAAGAAATATTTTACCCCTCTGATCTGGCCTCAATATATAAGGCATTCATCCGCCCAAAATTGGAGTACAACTCCCACATCTGATCAGGTGCTCCTAAAACATCTCTGCACCTGGTAGATAGGATTCAAAACCGTGCGATAAAACTTATTGACGATACTAATATCAGTCAATCAATGGACACCCTCGAACACCGACGAAATGTCTCGTGTCTCACTTTGTTTTATCGCTATTTCCACCACCAGTGCTCCACTGAAATCGCCAGTAGCATTCCGCCCATTCAAACTTTCAACCGTAACACCCGCCTCGCTATGAATGCTCATCAGTATACCCTCAAGCCCATTTTCGGACGTACTCTAAAATATCGTGATTCGTTCCTAAGCCGTATAACTCGCTTATGGAATGCCCTGCCGATCTCTGTATTTCCTGGTCGTTATAACTTGCAAACATTTAAAAACAATGTACATCGGTACCTCTCTTTTCTTCCTCCCTAAATTTCCTTTGCCCGCGCTGTGTACAATCACCTTAAGGGTACTCAAACCCCTTGAGCGCGCGCTCATTATAAAAAAAAAGAGCTTCTTATCAGTTTTAGTTGAGTGTTGATCTCGAAAGGCTGATAAGTATACCGTTTGCTAATTCAAATTGTTAAAGTGATAAAATGAAACCAAAGAGTTGGGTATGGAAATATGCACATCGAGAAGGTGATATAGCCTTCTGTGATTTGTGCAGTGAGGACAGGAACAATTCTTTCTCCTGTCGTGGTGGTACGACAGGGTCATTAGGACGGCATTTGCAAGGAATTCATGCAATTCAAACAAACATAAATAGAGAAAATCCGGTTTCTACTCAAATCAAGTGAATAAAAATAGATTAACACTTTAACGTATAAAAATACTTTTTGTGATTCAAATTACAGCATGATTGATAGAGATTCGTCAAGAACTGAAACCCAGCAGTCCCGGACCGTCCTCTTTCAAAAAACGCAGAATACACAAAAGTAAAGCCCAAGAAGTTAGCATGTTCGCCGGATAAGATGGAAGAGATCCATCAGGCCCTAGCTAAAATGTTGCGTTAAACCAAATTCCAATTTCTTTCTGTTCAAGCCCGGGTTTTCTCCAATTCATGACTGTTGTTGAACCGAACTATAAACCGTTGAGAGAAGAGGAAGTAAAAAAACGACTGCAATCACTTAAACAGGAAGTTGAAACAGTAATAAAGGACAAAATTAATAAAGTTTCTTGCACGTCTGATTGTTGGACGTCTGCCGCGCAAGAATCATATATGACAATGACGGCACATTTCATAGATGACGATTGGGTACCTCAATCTTTTACACTTGAGACCAGTGAAATTGATACACGTCACAATGCAGAAAATCTCATGAACTAGATGGAAGGCATTTTTCTCGATTGGGGACTTAATGAAAAAGTCACAGCAGTAGTCTGTCTGTCTGTCAACGCTGCAAATGTGGTTAAAACTGTGGAATCTATGAGGCAAGTAGAGCAGAATGTCGGTTTGACATGCGCAGTACACAGTCTTCAGTTGGCAGTAAGGACATCCATGTCTTCTGAAAATATAAAAAAAATAATTGAGAAAGCCAGTAAACTAGTTTGCCATTTTAAACATTTCAACGTTGCGAAATATGCTTCGCAACAAAAGCAGAAACAATTGGGTCTACCAGCACAATCCCTTTTACAATCATGCAACACTCGGTGGAACTCAATCTTTTTTATGCTTCAGCGTCTAACACAAAACCGGAGTCCAGTGATAAATGTATTGACAGATCGTACAGTCACTTCCTCAGCTATCGCTACAAAGTTGGAAATTTTAGAACAAGAATGGGCATTGATGGAAGAATTTGGAAAAATTTTGCGGCCTATTCAAGCGCTTACAAAGATTGTCAGCAATGAAAACTTGTCTACATCCATGGTGCGACCTCTTATGCTAAAAATGTTTGAGCAACATATGAATTTTTCCACAAGCGACTCAGACATGATTACATCGTTCAAAATCAGTTTACGTAATGATATACGAAATAGATTTGATTTCAATCAGAGTAACATAACTGATGTTTCTGCAAGGCAATTCGCATATTTTCTTGACCCACGATATAAAGACCTAGAGCATGAGAGTGTTGTTGAAAAAATGTCTATAAGAAATAAAGTCAAGCAGCTCATGACAGCATATTTACCTTCCGAGAATAATTCGGAAACAGAAACTGGGTCCACTATGAATTTTACAAGTGACTTAGAATTTCTTTATAACACACATGGAACTAAGCGAAAGACTATCCAAGCCAATCCGGCTATCACAATTTTAGCGAGAAAATATTTGTCTATACCAGTTACATCTGTTAGCTCAGAACGCTGTTTTTCCACGGCTGGAAATATTGTCACATCTAAAAGATCTTCATTGCTCCCTGATAATGTAGATTTGTTGATATTTCTTTATCAAAATAGAAAGTGTTTCTAAAATAAGACCATGCACATACTTTACCTAAGAATGAATTTAATTTTTTGTTTGATTTATAAAATAAAATAATTTGTCACAAACTACTAAATAAAATGAACTTTGTGTTTTATTTCTAAATAATCAAAATTGGTATCAAAAAAATATCATAAAAATTAAAAATGTAATTACATACATATACACGTGTATATATATATATATATATATATATATATATATATATATACGTGTGCTCATAAATACACGTGATATACCAAATAAACGTGTTTACACACGTGAAGATAATTACACGTATACTCGTAACACGTGCATAAGTGTACCCGTGTAATAAGGACCTCTTTAGGGAAGTCACCAGATTGGAATCATTCAGATAGTGATGTTTATCTCAGGTTTAAAAAAAAAAAAAAACTAATCGTTGGCACATCAATTGTTGGTGTAGCCTCTCTAACTCACTGGTTTTTCGCTTTGCCATTTTTTCACAGTGAAAGGGAACCTACAAATCTTTACCGAATTCGAATGCCGGGAGAGAGGGACTCATTACAAAGCGTGACAAGGTTTTGGTAATATGAGTGATAATATGTGTAACTATTTCTTTATAGTTACGAGTACTTAAAATAATAATGGAAAGCAAAACTGTCCCATCTCGTCAACTTCTCGTGTTATTGACGCATTTCTGAAAGCTACCTTAATATGTTAATTCAATTTAGTTGTCTCGCTCGGTCGGTTGCGAATCGGAATAATTTAAAAAAGTGATTTAAGTTGTATTGAGATAGTTTTAAGTGAAAGCACAATACAATCTATAAATTAAATATACACTGGCGATCACTAGGATGAGGCCATATATTTTGCAATAGATTTTCACTCGTTATACCTGTTGGAAGTTTTGTACCTTGGAACTTTTACTACCTGTGAACAAGTACATATTTTCTCAACAGGAATTTATAAAATTAAAGGGTGAATAAGAAACAACCGTTGGAATTTCCCAAGATCAAGCTATGAACTTCTTGAAAAGCGTATAAAAACATGCGCCACTAGGATAAGGTCACATGCAAAATCTTCGAGAGAAAGGAAAAAATTAATAAAATGTTTACATTTTATGGTTTTAAAACATTTATTCATCACGTTTTTCTCGAAATTCTCGGCTCTAGACTACAAGAATGGAATCTATTATCACCAGAATTCAATATATCTTTGCCAAGGAAAAGGAACAAACAGAACGAATCCATATGCTACTGTAACGATATTAACGGATTGATGAATGAATTACGGATCACTTATAGAACAAATGAATGGCGTCTCATTATTAATGGATCTAAAACCAGTTTAAAAGCAGTTCCTCTAAATAATGGTAGCAAATATCCCTTCATACCCGTAGCATATTCAATCATTTTAAAAGAAACGTACGATACTATGCAATTTATATTAAATTAATATAGTATAGAGACTCAAGTTGGAATGTTTGAGCTGGTTTAATAGTGATAGTCTTGTTACACCAGTATTACATGGTGGCTTTGCAAAGTACTGCTGCTTTTTGTGTATGTGGGACAATCGAGGTACAGAGAAACACAACTTGGTTAAAGATTGTCCGATGAGATCGGAATTTGTTGCTGGACAATCAAATGTCAAATGCTCACCTCTGATTGAGCCACAAAATTCTCTTCTTCCACCTTAACACATAAAGCTAGGTTTAATGGAGAATTTCGTAAAATCTATGAACAAAATTGGTGAAGGCTTTTTTACATTTAAAATCTGTATTCTCTAAATTAAGTGATGCCAAACTTAAAGAAGCTATATTTGTTCGACCGCAAATACGAAAACTTATGAACGATGTCAATTTTGTCCTTAAAATAAATACAAAGGAACTATCAGTTTGGACATCATTGAAAGCTGTAATAAACGGGTTTTTAGGAAATCATCGAGCAGACAAAGTTGTTAAAAACTTATAAGGATTTAGATTACAGAATGTCATTGAAAATACATTTCTTGCATTCACATTTTGATTTTTTTTACAATAAACCTTGAAGCGGTGAGTGATGAACAAGGAGAACGCTTTCACCAGGATCTAAAGAAGATCGAAGAACATTATCGAGGTCGGTGGGATGCAGCCATGTTAGGGGATTACTGTTGGCCGGCCTTTAATGCGAAAAGATTCAACAAGTCACAAACGTAAAAGTTGGATCATAGAATACATGTTTTATAATAAATAAGATTACAATACTAATATTTGTGATTTAGTATGAATTAAATAAGTTTATCCTTTTGAATTTTTAAGTTTCAATGCCAATAAACCTTTTGTCACTTATTTTCACTAGTTTTGTATGTATTTTGATATTAATTCTCATATCCCTATACATGGAAACGGTACGTGTTATAAGATAATCATTGCTATATCCTTAAATAGAATTCCCAATTGATAAAGGAATGCCTTATTTTACTAATGTTACACTAAAAAATTGAAGCTTGTCACCCAGCGTTATCATTATCAGAAGATTTCACTTTCGCAGTTTGTCATCATCCGCCGAAAGGGTGTTGACCTTAGAAAAGTACTATAGATTACAAATTTTGAAGCACAAAGAAAAACTACGAGACAGCAATAACAGTGGTAATAAGCAAATAAAATAGTGGCGGTAAGTCTAACAACAAAATCAACAACTGTAAATTTTGCAAATCTAAGCAAGAAAGTTATGGTTTCGCGTCATATGCGGACCAAAAAAAAACACAACTATTCCGCTTGTTGTCGAACACTGCACAACGAACTTTATTTGTTACCTGCCTTTATAAGTTTATTTTGCTTACACGCTAGTTTAACAAAAATGATTTATTTTGCTTACACACTAGTTTGGCAAAAATGATTGATTTCTATGGGTTAATACGATATTCTATTTCCTGCAAACGCGAGTCTGCAGTACAATATTTCTTAAAACTAAGTCGACTCGCGTCTGTTTAGGCTTGCAAAATGTGTGGGACAGTGAGTGGGAAAGGAAATGGGGTTCATGTAGGCTATGGGAATTACTGTGGGAATTATGTGTTAACTTGAATATGGCAAGTGTCTCGCCTTGGTCAAAAATGCAATAACTGTTGGCGTTTTAATCATTTTTCAGTTGCTTATACCACCCGAAAACTCCGTGAAAGTAAGAAAAGTGAAGCTTATGTATTTTAGTTCAGACGAAGAAGAAACCCAAACAAATATGGGGTCATAGTCTACTACAATAAATTAAGAAAAAAAATCAAATGGTACGAAAAAGTGCGTTTAAGTGATTGCATTATTGATTTTAAGTTGGATGCTGGTGCCGATGTGAATGTTTTACCATATCGATATCTAAATCGAATGAAAAATGTCAAATTAGGAGAATACGGTGGACAAGTTTTTGCATATGATGGAAATGAATTAAATATTATGTAAACAGTAAATTTAGTAGTCATGTGTTGTAAAGAAATCCTAACGCAAAATATTTTAATTAACTGCAGAAAATGTACCATTTGGATCCAAGGTATGTATTTCAAAAATTTTGCCGAGAGAACGGTATAAAACTTACAAGAACAAGTCCACTGTATGTACAAGGGAATGGTTTCGAAAAAAAGCAGTAGATATTGCAGTAGATTTTATCAAAAAATCTCACGATATGAACACGGAATTGTGGAAGGCTCTGCTGGAATATTAGAATATTCCACTTAAAAAAATAAACGCTTCACCAGCAGAATTACTGAGAAAAGCAAACGGCGCAAAATCCATTATGATCGAACTATCAAGTCCGAAAAGAAATTTCAAAAAGGAGATGACATCTGGTGTCATGAAATAAGAAATAGTTGGATCGAAGTAAGCATTGAAGACAAACACTCCAGCCCAAGATCCTATTGGGTTCGTTTGAATGATGACACAATTTTGAGAAGAAATTCGAAATGGTTAAGACTACGTTAAATATAATTTTTTTTTAGCAACATTATTATTTGATTATGTACGCGAAAGAACAATTTCACTTAATTTTAAAAATGTAACTACTTGAACTGAATCTCTAAATAACGTTAATAAAATTTATTAAACTTAAGCATTATAAAACAAAATTCCCCCTGTAAAAGGGGAAGGTGTGTTATACATAAAAAGAGATTTATGTATAGAGAGCATGGCATCGCTCTCACATAACCTATGGTCAGTGCTATGCATAAAATCTATATAACGTCAACCACACCGGTGGACATTTAGCCTCCTAACAAAATAACAATAAATATTACATACGTTTGTTCCATTAAATATTAAATCAACCGTTGAGTAGTTAAAAGCTTACTTTCCAATTAAAACTCAGGAGGGTAAGAAAACTGGGGTAAGTTATAAAGATTAAAACAGACTTGTTCGCATTTCGAAGAGGACCTCCTATATATATAGTCTCATTCTCGAGCTTCTACAACCGGAACTACAACACGTCAAATAATATCCGCCATAGCATGGTTGTACTAAGGAATGAGACTAATAGGTACGGTGTTGCGTCCTTTGAAGGCTTATCGCGCAAACAGTTGTAGGCCAGCTGCTACCAACTCTGAAGAGAATCTTCACTCTTAGCCTGTAACTGGCCTACATATCGAAAACTTTTTGAACAGTGAGAGCAGGATTTATATCACTAGTTTGATACCTGCCATTCTGAATTTTCTTTAGGATGATTGAGCTGACGATTTTGATGCTTCAAAATCTAGCCGGCAAAATTGAATAATCACTCGATAAGAAGGATTACGCTTCGGACATTATACGTCATAACACCTCGTCTCCATAGGGCATGAACGATGCCTGGATTATAAGCATGCCATGAACATGTTTAGTGGAGAGACAAAAATCCATGTCCAAACTAAGGTCAGGTCATGGACATTCACTTTTATGTCAAACCATGAGGGCGGTTGAAAATCTTGCAACTTTTTTCAAAATACCGAGTTAAAAGTGTAATAATTGCTGCTGTTTTTACATGTTGTTGCATGAACATCTGCTCCAAAATTGAAAAGATTTGATATAATTCGACAGTCTACAGAAAAAAATATGGCCGTCTAGATGTCTGACACAATTTTGTCTCGTAGAAACGGGCTGAAACGAATTACTCGTACTTATCCTGTGGATTAAAGTTTTGCTGTTGAATAGAACCTTAATGGCGGCCAATATGCGATGGTGGGAGTAAGTAGTTGCCATCAGGCTTTAAGTCTTCATTGCATTATTGTATGTTGTTATCAGCTTAACGCTCTCAATATTTCTAACTTCTACGCTCATGTATATGCATATAATGTAGATGGGCTGTCTGCATAATCTTTTCAAAACAAACGCAGCCATAGAAGTAATCGATGATTGGTTCACTGGAAATGAGCTTTCAGTCGTTCCCCTTTTCTCGAGAATGAAGAAACTGACTAATCTCGCTCCATCAGTATCTCCAATGAGTTTCATCTGACACATGTCGTGTCAAAGACAAAAGCTTCTATGCAAGTACTTCACTGCTTCACATCATTAGCTGCGCTCCAAAAATCGTATCCCGCTTAAAAGGAAGAGCTCTTTGGTATATTTGCCGATTGCTGACCGTCCAAACGAATGCTCACATTTTGTTGCAGTGCGCTTAGTCTGAGTGGAAAGTGCGATCTATTTTTGTCGTATTTTAATTAAAAAATACTATTGAGCACTTGTCCAGCTGGAGTTAGTGTCCATTTGCTCCACCGCTCACATAACCCTTGATGCCTCCTTTGATCGTGGTCATTGAAACTTTGACGGAAAAAAGAGCCCTTTCCTGGCCAAGACATCAGATCTCTGATAGATTTGGACAACCAATTGCCCTAATTATAATGTTTTTAATTAGCTGGGCTACTACTGCTCTCGTCGGCCAAAACAAAGGACTTTGTGCCGTGCTTAGCTATCACTATTCTCAGATTTTGTTGGTCTCATTGCATACCTGGATTGTTTTCTCCATAGAGCATTGGCCTAGACATTCTATTCTACAATTAAACAACTCACTCGAGTTTTTGAATTTTTTTTTGTATAGCTGTTCCTTGTGAATCATTTAATGTAACTCCGGATGAAGCTACTTTCCGTCTCCAGCCAAAATGCTTGCAGCATCTTGTTCTGGCAAATGCCCAACACAATGAAGGAATACATAGCTTAAAGATCACCCATTTAAGAATCTCGAAAGCACCCATCATTTTGCATCATCTACGAGTATCTTCAAATATATTTCCTTTTTACGCTCTTTAGCGATGCCTTCTCGGAGTTGAGATCATATCTTCTGAAGGACATGTTGACATTTAAGGACATCTTAAGGGTCTCATTCATTTGATGTGTACCCCAAACTGGTTGCCTGCCTAAGGTATGGAAATGTATGTAGACCTCAGACCAATTAAAACGCTTGAATTTGAGCCATCATAGGAACATTGGGAGATAAACTTCGCTTTGATACTTCGACATATTTCAGAAATGCCAGAAATCTAAAAACGAACCTTTCGTAGTTCGGCAGGCTTAATGTCGATGTGTCTTCTATACCCATAGCACTCAACTCTACATCTCAAAAATTATAGGATTCAATTCCTACTCTTACTTTGTTTAATAAAATATGCGTGGTCCTCGCCAGAGTCAGACATTCTTCATTCTTCATTTTATGAAGAATAGGTGGGAGTTGGTTTGCTTCAATAAAACTGTTGTTTTCTTGACATACTCGCCAAAGTCGACAGTTTTAATCGTTTCCCTTCAATACCAAACTTTAAGTATTACTTCAAGCCTCGTTATTACCTCTCTATTGATCTCAGTTATACGAGCTGTTGATTCTTGAAAAAATCGACTTGTAGTATTTCAAAATCTTTGTTTTCTCTTCGCCAATCTCTTGTTTTCTTCTTTTTTCTGCCTCCTTAATTCTAATAGACTCATCAATATCCTCTCTCTCTTGTCGAAGTGTATACGCAAATTTCAAAATTTTTGTCAATCATAGTAAAAAGAACTCAGCATTGACAGATATCCCTATTTCGTCATAAACTTTATATAAATTAGGGATCGTTGACTGTACTTTTTATGAGTTCTCCCGTTTGCTATGCATACAAGGTCGGCAAAAATAGTCCGCTCTGTTAGAAACTTTGGAATCTTGCTAAAGAAGTTGCACTCAAAATGATTCACCCAAATAGACACTAGACAGCCTTATAAACAGTAATTTTTCAACTATTGGGAGAACACCGACGACATGGAGGCGGCATAGTATACAATATAATTTATAGAATTTTAAAAACTAACAAATCTATAAGTCCATCGTATATTCAACTATAGATTTTGGACCGGAAAGTAGGTGTGTACGTAACAGATGTGATTGCCGTCTTCAATCTTCCAAGTTGTTTCTTCATTGTGCTACAATCTTTAAAAAAAAATAGCTCGTTTGCCTGTGCTTCGAAATTGCACTTTTTCTTTGCTTTTTATCTGCTTATAGATTATGAGCGTACTTCCTATCATTCCTGAAACAATGCTCTTACTGCAATGGCACATGCTCTAGCTTCCGTTTTCTTCGCCTCTTTCTTGCAAACGTGTTAGACGAACTCAAGACGCACTTTATTGGTTTCGTTATTTCCTTCATACTTAGTCCATGTTTAAAAGGCTTGGCTTTTATATCTCACATCCATTTTCGTCTAAACGTTAAACCACAACTTTATTGATATGGAGCCGATCTTTCCAAACACCGAGCAGTGTTTTTGAGCAACTTATATTTTTCTTTGAAGTTGTTGCACATACTTAGCATCTGGCTGGTCTCTTTTTTATTTAAAATGCGCCTTTTTATGTTCTCGACTGAAGCCGGTTTTTGTCTGTTTTTCTTCGATTTATTCACGAAAAATTCCGTCAGCAAAAGACAAAAAAGTGTTTAAGCCAAAATTACTTTAGAATCTTTTACTCACTGCTTAGCGTTATTGCGCCAAAGATGTTAATTTATCTGGGTTTGGTTCCACCGCTGTAATACGAGTACATGTATAATCAAGTGCAGTTCTTGCTGAATTAATAGTGTATTGACACCCGGAACGAAAATTCTGGCGGATATTAAAATGCATATAAAACTAAACTAAACTAACTTCTGGCGGATATTTTTTGTACTTCAACCCCTATGTCAATTTCTAACAATTCGTTGGCTGGAATAAATTCGTATGGGAAGCTAAAATTATATTTATGATTTTATTTATTTTTATTTTTATTCACTTTCTTATTTTGAACACACCTGCTAACACAAACACAATTATAAGCCCTGATAATAGTTTAACAGTTTCAATGCTCATGGTAAGTTTTTCACTCTATTTAAACTCATTCTTAACTAGTCACTTAAAGGCTTCTGATTTTCCTACAAAAAATATATTCATAGCCACCCATCATGAATATGGGTAGTATATCAGGTACTGAGGAAAACGCAGTTGCTGGAGCTAACGGATATATTGTTGGTATGATTCGTGCTCTCCAGATACAACACAAGAGCATTCATATCTGCCATATTAACGCTCAAAGTTTGTACCCGAAAATAGATGAATTTAGGCATATTTTCGTTGACTCTAAAATTGACGTCATATGTGTTGCTGAAACATGGTTTCATGCTGACGTACCAAATGAAATTTATAAAGTAAAAGGGTTTGAGCTTCTTCGGTCTGATAGGGTCGGTCGCGTCGGAGGCGGAGCTGCATTGTATGTTCGGAATACTCTCAATTTTGAATTTGTATGCAAATCAAGCCAGGACTGTCCTCTCGAATACTATTTCATAAACATCAAATGTAGTCATGAGAAAATATTGATTGGTGTAGTCTACAGACCAAATAACTCCATCTCTTTTGCTCCACTCTTTACCACCCTTGAAGAGAAAGGCTACATTGCCACTAACATCATTATATGCGGCGACTTTAATTGTAATCTGTTAGATACATCCGGCTCCATAGGCTTTTTGGAACAAATGAAATCGCTTGATCTAAACCCAGTTAACACGTCTACCCCTACCCATTTTACGACCACTGCTTCAACTCTGATCGATTCAATTTTTGTATCCGATATGGGTAAAGTCCTGTTATATAGCCAACTCTCAGAACCTGCATTCTCTAAACATGACTTGATATATATAACTTACCAAGCTAAAAATGACTTTGTTGAATCTAAAGTCATGTTTAGAGATTTCCATAACTTAAATTATGCTCAATTGCAAGCTGATACTATAGGCACAAGTTGGGAGCGTATTTATCGGATGCCCCTTGTCAATGATCAAACTAACTTTCTGCAGGAAAAAATTGCTTTCCTCTTTAACAAACATGTGCCGTTAAAAACAAAACCTGCTAGGCCCCCTCACCTTCAATGGTTTACCCCTAATATCCTACAGCTTATGAAAAAGCGTGATGATGCCTATAAAAGCTGGAAAAAATACAGAATGCCTGAGTTCTTAAATATATATCGCAAATTACGTAATGCAGCGGTTTCTAAAATAAGAAATGCCAAGCGTGTCTTCTACTATCGGAAGTTCGGTAGCTGCTGCTCAGGCAGAGAGGTTTGGAAACGAATCCGTGAACTTGGGTTAGGAAAACAAAGGCCTAAAACTCCCGATGATATAGACTGCAACCACCTTAATGTGATCCACCCTCAGTAAGCTTAACTACTTTCGACCAGCCACCGGATGATTGTAGAGAATCATACTTTGAATTCTCCAGATTACGCGAAGAAGACGTTGCAGAAGCGGTACTATCGATCAAATCAAATGCTATGGGGATCGATGAAATTCATCCAAAATTTGTTAAGCTTCTGCTTCCATATTTACTGCCTTTTATAACACATATCTTCAACTCAATTTTAAAGACGTCAGTCTTTCCCACTCATTGGAAAGACGCTAAAATCATTCCTATTCCAAAGAAATCGAATGGAAATGCAGTGGAATTCAGACCTATCTCAATTCTGCCATTCCTTTCAAAAGTTTTTGAGAAATGTATTCTCAAACAGATTCAAATCTATCTACAGTGTTAAGAACTGCTTTGTGAGAATCAATCTGGCTTCCGTCAAAAACGAAGTTGCAAGACTGCGTTATTATTGGTAATTGACGAAATTAGGAAAGCTATTGATGACAACCATGCTACAATACTAACGTTACTTGACTTTTCGAAAGCATTCGACACCGTTAATCACACTATACTTTGCTTAAGGCTCAGAAAAGAGTTTAAATTTTCATTGCCCTCTACAAAACTTATATTTTCTTACTTAGAAGGAAGACGACAACAGGTTGTAGCGGGAAACCGATGTTCATGCTATTTGCCTATAAAGAGGGGAGTACCGCAAGGCTCCATTCTTGGACCATTGCTTTTTTCGCTCTACGTAAATGAACTGCCAAAGGTTGTCGTGCATTGTGCAATTCATATATTCGCCGATGATGCCCAGATCCACTTAAGTTCTCCCATGAATTTGGTTCACGAAGCCACTGCGCAGGTGAATGAAGATCTCCAGCGTATACTTGGTTGGTCAGCTAAGAACGAACTGCGTCTTAATGCCCAGAAAACAAAAGCACTTGTGATCCATAAAAGAAAACTAGACCTTAATCACTTTCCACCAATCCAACTAGCCCAAAGTCCAATAGAGTACGTCGACCGCGCCAACAACCTGGGCCTGATATTTAACCGGACCCTTACTTGTTCTACCCACATAAACGCCACTATAGGTAAGATATATGGTGGATTACGTGCTCTCTGGACTGCACATCGCTTTGTTCCTACACGGACAAAGCTCTTATTAGCGAAAACCCTCCTAATACCGATTCTGCTATATTGTTCTGAAATCTTTTGCTGCCCCGACTACGACTCTAGACGAAAGCTCAATGTCGTATATAATAATATTGCCCGATTTGTATTTCACCTAAAACGATATGACCATATTTCCTTTTACTCAAAGCAAATCAGCGGATGTACATTTGATAGTGTGCTCAAATACAGAACGCTAAGTTTCTTACATGGCATAATTCAAACTAAGCAACCAGTATACCTATTCAATAGGCTACGCTTCCTTCAGTCAGGTAGATCATGTATGCTTTTTCAAACGAGCTATGCCTGCTTGACGTCTGAACGCCAATTCTTCGTAAACTCCGTACGGCTGTGGAATTCTTTGCCATAAATATTAAGAAAATTAGAAGCACAAAACAATTTAAAACCTCTCTCTTAAAATACCTGGCCAATGAAACTAATTAGATTTAGAATTTTAAACGCTTAAAATGTTCAATTTGTTTGTAAAGCAAATTGTCCTTTTCTATTCTTTTCTCTCTTTTACTTTATCTTACTTACCTTATTTTATTTTATTTTATTATCACTTCCTGAATCCTTATTGTTATATATACTTGCACATACTTGTATCTGATGTTTGAAAAATTTAAGGCTTCCACATTTAAAAGATTCCATTATCTTACCGTGTAAGCAATACTTACTTAGTAAATAAATAAATAAATAAATAAATAAAATGAAATAAATAAATAAAATTCGGTACGGAACAAGATTAATAAATTTGTTATAGAAATGTTTATATCCTGCTTATAATTGACTTAAGAACCAAGCCAATTTGCACCAACTTTTCAGTTTCACCAACTGAGGTATTCCCCTTGAAATAATATTGCTGTAACATTAATAGGATTCCATCTATGAAAATTGTAAGTTGCATTTCACTGTATTTATTGACTTGTTGAACAATATATTAATTAAACACTTTATATTATTCACTACGAAGTTACTAATATTGAATAAAGAAATAACAAGAAAAACAATTTATTCGCGTTTAACAAGTGCTTTGTTTACATTTTTTAAAGCACGATTCTATTTAAACTATCCCATCTAAACATTTCACAAGCACTTATTTCGAAACTCGCTTTATTCTTATCAGGCAAGAATAAATTCTTTAACTAATTTATTTATTTTGTTCCACACCGATATTAAACTTTACATATGAATTTTGCTCCCGGCTAAAATCTGTCTAGCCGTGGAGGTAAAAAAAATGCCACCAAGGGGCGCTGAAAGCACTTTACCGGGTGCCAATTTAGTAAAGTTAAGGCTGGTCTACATTCGGCAAAAAGTAAAGTGTGTGCCCGAAAATGTTTTGTCTCTTTTTTCACCATTGTAGTTTTCACATCTGTAGTTTTCTCTCAACTTTTCAAAAAGTAATTTACTTGAAAGTTGGAGTACCCCTTAAGGCTGAACTACATTCGGCAAAAAGTAAAGTGTGTGCACGAAAATGTTTTGTCTCTTTTTTCACAATTACAAATCTGTAGTTTTCTCTCAACTTTTCAAAAAGTAATTTACTTGAAAGTTGGAGTACCCCTTAACTTTCAAGTATTTTACTTTTTGAAAGTTCAGAATGAACTAATACATTCACAAAAAAAAAAGTATTAGTTCCTGATTTCATACTGAGATGGCTGTGATGTGCGCAGATTTTAAGCAAACAACACTAATTTCTGTCAGATTTTCAAAGTGTTGTTGTCATTGCACGTCACATCAAAGCAAATAAAATTCTTTTTGTTTATGATTTCTAAAAGCTTTCAAATGTAAAAAAATAGCTTTTTAGGTCAGTTTTTTACTACCAGGAGGCAGATGCGTATGTGTGTGAGCTTTCACTTTTTCACTTTTTGACTTTTTTGCCGAATGTAGTTCATACTTTAACTTTCAAGTAATTTACTTTTTGAAAGCTCAGAATGAACTAATACATTCACAAAAAAAAAATGTATTAGTTCCTGATTTCATACTGAGATGGCTGTGATGCACGCAGATTTTAAACAAATGACCCTAATCTTTGTCAGATTTTCAAAGTTTTGTTGTCATACTTGATTAGAACACATTTTTATTGTTCACAAAACATTTTCCTGTTTTTTGCAAATAAAATTCTTGTTTTTATGCTTTCTAAAAGCTTTCAAATAAAAAAAAAAAATTGCTTTTTGGGTCAGGTTTTGACTACCAGGAGGCAGATGCGTATGTGTGTGAGCTTTCACTTTTTCACTTTTTGACTTTTTGCCGAATGTAGTTCATACATAATGCACGATTGTTACAAATTTCTACACGAGTTTTTTCTTTGGGCAGGAATTGTAAGAAACGTCAAATCAATTAAATAATTTTAAAAGAACTGTCAAATTCGTAAAAATTTAAATTTGTGTGAATTGCAACAATTTTTCTTAAAACTAATTCAAAAGATGACTTCGACATGGACAAAGAGGAGAAAAATGAGCTACACATGGAAGCAAATTGTTCGCTTAACACAATAGAACTTATTAAACGCAAATTAAAATCAAGTATAATCGTAATAATAACCAATCTAAAAATCTTCCTCCTGTTTTAGGTACAATTTATTTTTTGTTTTGTTTTTTCTTGAATTTAAGAGAGAATTTATTCCTACTCCGAAAATGTAAGCAAAAATTCTCTTTTACATGTTGTCACACAAATCTCGCGAGCACAGACCTATTATATCTATGACGTTTAATGGCAGTTCATCTGCCGATTGATGAACAATCGGCGGAATATGTCAGTTGTTGACGGAATATGTCAAATATTTGACATTTCTGAAAATTTGGAAGTAATATCCATTAAGTAGGTATTATATATAACGTATATAAATTGGCTTAGCGTACATAACTATGTTATTGTGCAGGTGCAAAAAAGCACCACCAGCATTGTTCACTTCCAACTTTTCATACTTTGGGTGTATGGGCGCTAACAGTATTTCAATTTTCTGTTCAATTATCGGTTTTATTGACATTGTTTTATAAAGATCACCGATCTTGACAAATTCATAAAGAAAACTTCATGATTCCAGAAGTAGGCAGTGTAGACACAATGGATTTAGGGCTGGTTTAAGTGCACCTCAAAAAGATCCACCCTAACTTAACCTAATCTAATTTTAACTATTTTTCAAATAGTTTCAGAAGCAACTAGAGCTTTCTACATGCATACCGCCGCTGGTTCGGCTTCTCATTTAAACTTACATACATATATTTATTTTATGATATATTCAAGCTGATTACCTAGCTACATACATATGAGTGGCTTAAAAATATGACGTTGAAGTTTTGTGTTAGCAGAAAATACAATTCTCAATTAAACAATTAACTTTCAATTTGTTTGACCAACATCTTTGTTTAAGTACGATAACAGTCAATTTGATTAATTGGTTAAGTAAATATCCTGTTAACTAACATAAAGAACACAATATGGAATTGGTTTACTTTATTTCTGTACCACTCATATACATATGTAGTGTCTACCGTCTGGTCACATTGTTCTCACCGAACAGGAATTACAACTACGTTACTTAAACTGGATGGTGTATTATATTTAACTGTTGATTTGTGTCTCCATTCAACGGTCAAGCAGATCAACCGTGTTAATTGTTTTCAATTTATTAATTATTAATGTATTTTAACTTGAATTTATTATTAAACCAATTTGAATTTAAAGCAGTTTAATTCAAACTTTTAGTAATATTAGCACATTCATTATTCCCGAACACACCCACTCTCCTATGCTGTCATATGTAGACATAAATTCGCCCATCTAACTTGTAAACAACATGTCAAAACTTCAATCCCAAGCGTTCCTGCCCACTTCCAACTGGAATGAGATAAATGGCGTTTTCCAAAACTTCACCGCAGTGACAGAAACCGAAACTGAAACCAAAACCGAAATCGAAACCGAATACATCTTGGTAACCAGCCGCAACGGAACGAACTACAGAACGTTCGAAACTGTCAAAAATCGAAGTCGTGTCGTCGCGTGAAGGCTTGCAATCTTCTTCGTCGTCGTTCGGTTTAATTATTTCCTCCACATTCGCAGTTCGCTCATTGCTCTAAACTGTTAAATACTCAATCCAAATTATCGGTTAAATCACAGGTGTGAAGAAAAATCTTTGAAATCCACTCGAACGCTGTGGATTTGTAGAGAAGAAAAATATTTTTCTTTTCTTTCGCCAGCGCCCAATTTCTTTTTCTCTCTTCTCATTCGGTCCGTTGACGGAGAGTTGATCGAGTTTGTGTTGGTGTATGTTTTCTATATAGTTGAAGTGCGTTCGTGTTCCATTTAGATCGCAAACAGCTGTCTCTTTTACGCTGGCTCCGACTGCGTGTGTTGGAAGGGTTTTGTGTACTTCATGCGATAACGTCGACGAAAATGTAGAATAACAAAAAAAAATGAGATCCCTCTTTCCGGTGGAAGAAACTTGCGATAATCCGACAAATAATCGCGACAAATGTTAAAATTTTGTGAAAATTTTGAAAGAATTTCGTGTGGAGAACAATTTTGTGAATTGCCGAATGTGAATTTGGCCGTGTTTCAGTTAAATAAGTGAGAGAAAGAGTAAGAGAGAGAGTGTGTGGGAAGGGTTCTTCCAAGTGGCATATTTCAATTTCAATTCCATTCGATTCTCTGGTCGTGCATCTTTGGTGTGTGCAGGAGTTTATGAGAAGCGTATTCACCGCAGCACCTTTTCGACGATTTGGTTCGACTGCAGAGGGATTAATTAATTCAAATTTTCTACACAATAACAGTGGCAATGGCGCACCATAACGCAAATTTGCTTAGCTCGGATATATCCAGACGCAATCCACAGGACGAGTATGCCTTGATTCAGAAAATCGGATCCGGAACATACGGTGATGTTTACAAGGTAAGTGGCAGAGAAATTTCCCTTTAATTCTTGTTTTTCTGTTCTCCATCTCCAGTTCTTTGTTGCTGTGGATTATTGTTCTTTTGCATTTCCAACCATACTCATACACATCCCTATACGTACGAACATAATGGTCAAAAGAGAAGCGCATACTCCTTTTGCCATTCCGTACTTGCTTTCCCAACTCAAGCCAACTTGGGCCGCTGAGTTGAGTTACTCGTAACTTAAACTCAAACCGAACTCGAATTACGATTCAGAGTGTAATCTGCGGAGTGTGCAGCCAAAAGTTAGGGAAGGGTGAAAGAGTGAGTGGTTATTTTGACCTAATTTTCCCGTTCTTTGATAACGATGACTCCTGCCAGTTGCCGAAAATTGGAAGAGCGAAAGGACGAAAAAGGAATAACAAAACAAACGAGAACAAGGCGGTGGTTCTTTCTACAAACGAATACAAACAACAACAACTGCAAAGACAACAACGAGGACGTGGAGGTTTTTTCGGGTGCATGAGCACTCGAAAAGGTAAAGTCCTTGAAAAAAAGGAGAATGGAAAATTGTTTGCAGGTGCTGTCACTCTATCCATGTGTGGGTGGATTTGTGTGTTTGCCCCTCAATAGGAAGCACGAGTCTAACTGATTTAAGGTAGTTTGAGGTGTTGGATAAGGGTCGTTCTGTAAGTTTCTACTTTTTCTCGCTCTTCAGAAGTGTAGATTAGCATAAAAGGATTATTAGGATATAAGTTAGATTAAGGACGGTGCAAGAGGGATAGTGCTGATTTTTTTTTTAATTTTATGTATTTTTATTCGCATTAATGGAATGAGGGCTTACACTTAGTTTTTCTAGGCACCGAGTGGGGCCTAAGCAGCAAGGAAGCGAGTAATTTTCTTGAGATTTTGATAAAATTTTGCATTAGAATATTGACGCGTACATATTTACAATTGTTCTTATTGTAGAACGTGGAAGAATTATTATATTTTGTTAATATTTAAGTGCGACTAAACTCGGTAGATAGAAAGAAAGTTTGCACATGTCTGCCTGCGGCAAGAATTGAATAAATCTGATAGTAAATGCTTGAAGAAGTTCAAAATATCAACAAAGATAATATTTTCTTTCTCTACCCTTGTACATAGGTTTCTTACCATAAATCAGCCTTTGGAGCTAGCTCGCGGCAATTAAACAGTAGCGACCATAAGCAATTAATGAGCTCTATTGCTGCCCAGTTGCTTTGGGGTTTGCTTTTTTCATTGAATTGAATTGGCTTTCACTTTCATAAAATGCGCACGTAATTACACAAACACAGGAAAATTATTGATTTGGTTTTTGGCAGGTGCATGAATTGGTTCATCTGATAAACGGACACCAAAATTCCTTCTTGTCAACACAGACGAGGAAAGGGAATTTTTGTCTTATTATAGATGTCTTGTTTTATGCGACTGATGCGAGCGTGAGCAAATCACAGAAGAAGTGCTCTGTGTGATATTGTGGTGATTAAACCATTTAGCATATATATTTAGTATACGTTCAAGAAGCCCAACCATATAATTTATTAACAGCAACAAATTATAGATTACCAACATTTCACAAAAGCATCACACAAAATTCGCCGAAGGACTAATATCATTAAAGTATATACCGCCAAATATCAAAAAGGAGATAAGCATTCATATTTTCAAGAAACTTTCAACTGTATTCATAAAATCAAATATGTTCAAAGCTAGATTATAATTTTCGACAGAATTGCTATTGTAGTTATGGGTCATTTCACGAAAGATCGCCCGACGTTCTGAAAGAATTGGTAGAATACCACTCATTAGAGTGGTGCGAATCATAAGGCAAATTTTTTTTTTGTAGAATTCGATAAGGATTGCGGGCAATAGAACTTAAAAAATTTAACAAAAAAATCAAAATTAAAGGTTTTTTCTATACATATTTCCAAAAATCATAACTTTGGCTCTGCTCATCAGAATTTCTGAGATTTTTATAATTGTTTTAGTCTTCATTACCGATCGTTATAAGAAACTATTTAATACCATTCATTTCGGCGATTTCTCAACTATATGTACATACATACATATGTATATATACATATGTATATAAATTAGTTGATGACACAAATCATTATTATTTATGTAAGTTAAAATGCTGAGGTTAGATTAGATTATGGGAGGGAGGAACATGCCATGTAAGTGACGATGACGAATTTTGTTTAAACAGTTACAGTGACACAAAATGTGTTTTACTGATTCTTGGTCCTTGTGGCAAATTCTGCAAGTGTTATCTTGGGTAATTCCCATATTTATGAGATGTTTTTTGACTTGAGAGTGTCCAGTGAGGAATCCTGTAACTATACGAATCTGATTTCTAGTTAGAATTATTTCGTTCTGCTATTGAAAATGTTTGTCATGAACATTTTGGCTTGGCTGTTGCCTTCAGTTTTTCAGTTTTAGTCCAGCAATGGTGAGCTTGGTTTTTCACTCAGCTTTTAATAGAGCACTTCGCAGTGCTGATAGGTAATCCTCAGAATGGTTTTGGCATCATAAAGATGCTGATCATTTTCTGGCTAGTGTGTCTACCATTTCATTGCCTATTTATCCGCTGTGCCCTGGCACTCAAATAAGATGAACTCTGTTTGTGGTGGCTAATGATGTGAGCAGTTTAAGGCTGTGACTGACTAGTTTTGATATCATTTATCTGTTTATATTTTCTCTTAAGCGGCATATATACTGGTCATAAACTCATCAAGCATATTAGAGTGGGTTAGTAAATTCTTGTTGACGTTGCATATACACACATCAAGCATGAGTCTTCAATCATTCATTTTTTGTAAATGTTGAGGTGAAATGACGTGCAGTGTCTTGTGCGCTCTGAATTTAAATCGGTTTTTAGAGTGACACGGACGATTGCTGCATCGCTATGGGACTAGCGCCTTCGTTGAGGAAGAAAAGTAAAAAGATTCGCAATAAACGGGTGTGGATGAAAGAATGGCTGAAAAAACGAAATATGATTAACTTCTTCAAATGATAACACAATTGCGAGATGCTATAAACTAAATAACTTTAATGTTATTTATTTAAAAAAATATATATTCTTTGTTTTATTTGGGCATACGTTCCCCTTGATATGCAAATTGCAACTCAAATATTATACAATATTTTCTTACTCTACCTTAAATACTAATCCACTTGCCCCAAAGATTCATCGCAACGAAATGTTCCCACAGGTGTCATCAGGTTACCGTTGCCGTACGTCATGGAATGTGCATGTTTGCATAGGTTTCGCATGATCCGGATGCTCGTGTCGTCGGTCGGATCTTTCAGTACAGTGCAATTTGTCATTTGAGCAGAATGAAAACTTCTGATGTTGGAAGTTGAATTTTTTGTGTTAACTCATCCACCCTTAATTTCGAACGCCCTCGTTCGAGGCCACCACTCTCACATGATGTGGGATGTCTTGCACACCTATTGTTATGGATGCTGGAGATAGTTCTGCACTTGTCTCCATGGTCCTCCGAGCTTTCGCTTTTTAAAGTTTTTGATAACATAAGAAAGCTATTACTAAACTGACCCATTAAATTGGCTTAGGAACAGTATACCAGGAAAAACTTCTTCGACAGTTGGGATATGCTGGTTGTTGACGATGGTGCATATTGGAGGTTTGCTCCTGAGAAGGTTTTGAATGCATGTGGAATTGCTTATGTCTATAATATTATTCCTATTACAAATTATATTCTTATTTAAGGTCTTACAATTATCATTTATTCCATACATTGTAAGGAAACAATCTAAAAATTTTGAAAAATTTATATTATTTATTTTGTTCCCAAATTTGACGGCTTTTAAAAGATAGACATTACAAGTTTCAAAACTAATAGCTTATAATATAGGCAATGTTTTTGCCGTCTGCTGCTATTTTGACATCAGCTAAATCCAAGGCTTCGTCTATATTGATGAAAGGAACATTTCCTGTTCCAAACCATTTCTCAATAAGATTAGTCATTACTTAATATATAAGAGTTAACAATGTTTGCTTTCGCCAAATGGATCGAATACGCAATATTTATAATTTCTTCTTTTATTAATATAAGCTTATACATTATTTTTAGTATAAGCACAGGCTGTAATTAGGAATAAAAAATATATCGCTATCTTATCCAGCGACTCCATGGCAGTTCGGGTTGGTAAACTGGGTTGATCGGGTAGTTCGGCTAGCCCATAACGAGCTTCCGTTTTGTCAAATACTCCTTCACACTGCACTCGCGAATGTTCAACTATGGGCTACTCCGGGGCCCTAAAATCGTTCACCACTACGCGATCGCGATGGTTTGAGGGACCGATAGGCACGAAGTATCCGAGAGGTACGACGGCTACTAAAGGCGACTGCCTTCGAAGCGGAAAAGAAATATATTCTTCTTTTTATTTAGCTTTACTTTAGGCGACTGACACTTACTGTACGAAAACACACCGAAAGCTTGAGGCGACTGGCTTTTAAAAACACTTCAACTCCGCGACAATATCAGTCCCTGCTCGGGCGCCAAATAACCTTTAGTTATTTATTAAAAAAAAAATATTTTTATTTTATTTGGGCATACGTTCCTTGATTCCTTGATATGCAAATTACAACTAAAATGCTCGTACAATATTTTCTTACACCACCTTAAACACTAATCCACTTGCTCCAAACATTCATCCAGCGACGAAGTGTTCCCACCGGTGTCATCAGGTTACCGTTGCCGTACGTGATGGAATGTGCATGTTTGCATAGGTTTCGCATGATACGGATGCTCGTGTCGTCGGTCGGATCTTGCAGTGCAGTGGAATTTGTCATTTGAGGAGAATGAAAACTTCTGATGTTGGAAGTTGAATTTTTTTGTGTGTTAAATTATACCTATCAGTATACATATATATACGATAAACTTCTAGAAATTTCAAAATAAAATGTTTATCCTCCATCTTCGATAAAATTAAGCAGTTTAAAAAAATTTCCACTGCTCACCAATATACACTATACCAAGCCTGTCTACATGTTTGAGCGAAAATTTGAAAATTACATTTTTATTTTGCTTCAAGCACTAAACACTCTCACATGCTTGATGAGTTTTTGACGAGTGTAAAGCGGCATACTTTAGACATAGTTCTATAGCAAAGATTTCCGCTTGAAATATTTAGTTACACTTGTCCGTGTGGCCTGTGTAGATCAATGTTTTTGTATTTAAATCATATACGGCAGCCCCGCTTGCTTCATCTGTTAATTTGAAGGGATTAATATAATTCTCTAAACTTTTTTTTTTGTCCTTTCACTTTTTTGTTTGAAACTGGTGGAGAGTTTTTTGTTAGAATTTCCGCATACAATTTTCTACTATCAAACTAATTAGCAGCATCTTTTGTCTCTTTCTCACACAACTTTTTAACACATTTTAATATATCCTTTATTTTTTATTTTTGTTTATTAAGTGCTAGTTGATTCTCGTTTACAACTTCCAGAACTTCGTCCATTCATATAGCTAAGTCTTTCATATACACTTTGCAATCATCGCATAGAAATATGATGTTTTGGGTTTTTTTTTTAAATATTGTTCTCCCACTTTCAAATAACTATACATTCCTTGCAAAAAAAAAAATACTTTATGGCAAAAAGCTTACAACTCATATTACAATTCACCACACTCATTTTTACTATCACCTACATACGGTAGTGGACACAAAAAGGTTACCACCCTGATATTTCACAAATCCTGAAAGTAGAAGACCTGATTTGTACTTTCAATGGTTCCATCTGCATAAATGCCCATGGAAATTTTAAAATTCCTAAAAAAAAATACATGTAACGTTAGCCAGGAAGTTAAGAAAAAAACCATCCTTGACATCGGAAATGACAGCCGCAAAGTTGGAATATGCCAGAACTAGAGTCCGACCGAACATTCGGCTTCTGCTTCGGCTTCGGCCACATTCGACTTAAATTTCCACCTTCGGCAAAACATTCGGCTTCGGCAAGAAAAGGCCGAAGATTTTGCCGAAGCCGAACCATCTTTCCGCAAAAATTAAACTATCATACGCACCGTGTTTTGAATTAGATTTCGAGCAAGTCAATTCATGTTTGTTTCGTTTCTGTAGCAGGTAGCTACAAGGAATGCTGATATTTTTAATTATTCGGCCTCAAGTCCTTATACCTACTTGAAAGAAGTAGCTAACAAATATTTATCAGCTCCTCCTACTAGTGTAGCGAGTGAGCAATTATTCAGTGCTGCTGGACAAATTTATGCTGATCGGAGGGCTAATTTGCAGGGAGAAAATGTACAAAAACTTTTGTTTTTTGCATATAATATTAAGTTATTTAATTTTGATTATTAATTCTACTTTATCTTTTTTTTTCTCATATTAACTTTGTTTGTTGCATTTACGTGTTATCGAATGTACCTAAGCTTTTGGATTTTTTTAGAGTTTATTTTTTGTTTTTATTTCTTTGCTAAGCATTCATTTTGATTGTTCCGTGTATGTGTTATTTAAAAGAGTCTACTGCAATATTTTACTAGCTATTTTGCTGTTTGTGTCTTTGTAAAATAAATTAATAGAAAAGAAAATATCTACCGATCAATTTTATCAAACTGATCATTATATTTTAGGTTCTTTAGCATTTTGAAATACAATCTCCATTAGATTCGAAAATGAAAACAGATATGAAAACAGATCTCACATTTGGGAACTCATTTAACATAGCGAGATCTCTTATTTCGTCAGCAAAATGTCTCAAAACCTAAATGAGGAAACGATTTTTAATTAAGAAAAAGGTAAAAAAACACAATTTGTGTACGGTCAAGTTCAGCTTGTTGATTATATGCCTTCATTTTCTGATTCGCTTCCGAAATCAAAATCGTCGCAATCATCTTTTGATGTGGTAACAATGCCTAATTCTTCTGATAATCCTTTATTGCGCAGCTCAGCAGTAACAGCTTTTGTGAGTTTATTGCGGAATAATAGTGGATCAAGTCCTGTTCATCCTGCCCAACTATTTTTAAAATGCATAATCATAATGCTCAGATGCGTCGAAGTTTAATATAATATGACTTTGAACCTTACATCTAAACATGCTGGAACAACTGGAGAGCAGAATCTTATATTTTCTTCTGATAGGATTTTTTGCATTTTTAACTTTAAGTTCAGTAGGTATGGTATAATATAACCATAATACATATTTTTCTCACCTTGCAGTCTATCAAGTGGATCAGCGAGGGGTGCGATACACATTATGTTCTCTTCCACGTATGAAAATTTAATTTCTGTGATGGGATCTAAGACTAATTTCTCATATAGAGTCATCATTTTATTTTTGTTAAGGAAGATTTTTGTTAAAGCATCAAACATTACGTATTAAAGGGAGCTACAAAAATTTATAGAAATGTATAAGATATAATATAGTATGATAAATACTTAAGTTAAACAAAAAAGGATATAAATAACATAAATAATTTAGTAACATGAATTTAATTCTCACAATTCAATTCTCAAAATAAATTTGGAAGTTTAACGATATTCGAAGCTATTTTCTGAGTTTATTTCATTCGACAAAGTGTTGAAAAGTCGGAGTCCTTTGTAGAATAAAGTGTTTTGAGCTGTATTTGCTCTTACAATAGGAAGGCGGAAGTCTTGATTATTTCTCAACGTAAATGGTTGAACATTTCCTACATAGTTTATTAAATGTGGCAGATAATGAGGTGTTAGATTATTTGTATTTGTATTTATAAAGTACGTATCGCTTACACGTTAAGATAATGGAATCTCTTTAATTGTGAAAGCCTCAATTATTTTTTTTTCCTAATATTTATGGGCAAGGAATTCCACAGCCGTACAGAATTTACGAAAAATTGGCGTTCAGAAGTCAAGCAGGCATAGCTCGTTTTAAATAGCATACATGATCTACCTGATTGAAGGAAGCCGTAGCTTATTGTATAGGTATGCCGGTTGCTTAGTTTGAATTATATCATGCAAGAGACTCAGCGTTCTATATTGGAGCAAGTTATCAAATGTACATTTGATGCTGATTTGCTTTGAGTAAGAGGAAACATGGTCATATCGTTTTAGGTTAAATACAAAGTGGGCAATATTATTATATACGACATTGAGCTTTTTTTTGGAGTTGTAGTCAGGGCAGCAAAAGATCTCAGAACAATATAACAGAATCGTCATTAGTAGGGTTTTTACTAACAAAAGCTTTGTCCGTGTAGGGATAAAGCGATGTGCAGTCCAGAGAGCACATAGCCCACCGTATACCTTACCTATAATGACGTTTATGTGGGTAGACCAAGTAAGGGTCCGGTTAAATATCAGACCAACTTTGTTGGCGGAGTCAACGTACTCTGTTGGACTTTGAGGTAGTTGGATTGATGGAAAGTGTGTAAGATCCAATTTTCTTTTATGGATCACAAGTGCTTTTCTCTTTTGCGCATTAAGGCGCAGTTCATTCTTAGCCGACCAAAAAAGTATACGCTGGAGATCTTCATTTACCCACGCAGTGGCTTCGTGAATTAAATTCATTGGTAAGCTTAAGTGGATCTGGGCATCATCAGCGAACATGTGGATTGCGCTATGTTCAACGATAGAGCATTAATAACGCAGCCTTACAGCCTCGTTTTTGACGGAAACCAGATTGGTTCTCACAGAGCAGTTTTTTAGTCCAAAGGTAGTTTTGTATCTGAATTTGAATACATTTCTCAAAAACTTTTGAAAGGAATGGCAAAATTGAGATTGGTCTGAATTTCACCGTATTTCCAATCGATTTTTTAGGAATAGGAATAATTTTTGCGTCTTTCCAATGAGCGGGGAAGACTGATGTCCTTAAAATTGAGGTGAAAACATTTTTTTTTTTTTTTTTTTTTTTTTATAATGAGCGCGCACTCAAGGGGTTTGAGTACCCTTACAGTGATTGTACACAGCGCGGGCAAAGGAAATTTAGGGAGGAAGAAAAGAGAGGTACCGATGTACATTGTTTTTAAATGTTTGCAAGTTATAACGACCAGGAAATACAAAGATCGGCAGGGCATTCCATAAGCGAGTTGTACGGCTTAGGAACGAATCACGATATTTTAGAGTACGTCCGAAAATGGGCTTGAGGGTATACTGATGAGCATTCATAGCAAGACGGGTGTTACGGTTGAAAGTTTGAATGGGCGGAATGCTACTGGCGATTTCAGTGGAGCACTGGTGGTGGAAATAGCGATAAAACAAAGTGAGACACGAGACATTTCGTCGGTGTTCGAGGGTGTCCATTGATTGATATTAGTATCGCCAATAAGTTTTATCGCACGGTTTTGAATCCTATCTAGCAGGTGCAGAGATGTTTTAGGAGCACCTGACCATGTGTTATAAAAGGAAGTAAATATGGAAGCAGAAGCCTAACAAATTTTGGGTGGATTTCGTCGAGTCCCATAGCGTTTGATTTGATCGATAGTACCGCTTCTGCAACGTCTTCCTCGCGTAGCATGTAGAAATCGAAGTATGATTCTCTACAATCGTCTGGTGACTGGTCGAACGTGGTTAGGCTTACTGAGGAAGGATCACTCGACTCTAAGAATATTATTATTATTTATTTCAAAAATGAGCAGTAAAACATTCATCAAAATTCGTTGTTTAACACTAAGCCACATCAACACATTTAACATGAAACAGATAGGTGTATAAATATTGCACTTTAAAATTGTTCGCATTGCCTTATTCTGAAGGAGTTGAAGCTTGTTAATCATGTCTTGATTGCCAAAATTAGGATTGAGGAGCAGTATTCAAAATGTGGCTTTATGTTTCTTTTATATTTCTTTTATGCTTAGGGAGATAAACATATTCTGTTAATATATCACCATGTGGCTCTAGGTCTTCACTGTCTCTAAAATCAGCATGTTGTGGCCCATACTCTTGAAAAGCCTTGACAAAATTTGAGTCTTTATCAGTGATAGCAGCGGCAATTTTGTTAACTTTTAGCCCATATTCCCTATTGATGCTATCTAGTAAACTGGCAGTTCTATCATACGAATGAGTTCGTTCCAATCTCCGACAAGCAAGGCAGCACATTTTCTTTCAAAAAATTTTGTTTCAATCCAGTGAACTGTCTTACTACCCATAAATTGTTAACTGACTATTAAACCAAACGTCAGCTGTAGTACAAACCACGACTGCTTTACTTAATTCGATTTTAATCTTTTCTTTATATGTCTCGTAGTTCATGACTATTTTTCTAGATAAAGAACGGCGACTCATATGTTTCAAATTTTAGAATGGAAAGATTATTAAATATTGCTCTAAAATACTCATCCTCAACTATACTCAATGGATTTTGGCTATGTAATATGTAACCTATAACACCTTCTTCAAATTCGTCTTGTATAATTTTTTTTTTGTTTGCGTTCAACTTTACATTCCAAAATTGTGTTTTCCGAACTTAAGGCTCTTGATTGACGAAGAGTTTAGTTTAGTGTCATCTTGAATTCTTTGTTTAAATTTCATGAAGTTATTAACTGCATCTTGTCCATGTTTTCTTTTTAAATGTGATAAATAATTAGATGTGGATGCAAATGAGCCTTTGATTTGTGTGGTGCACTGCTTACATTCCGCTACAACCGGACAAGTTTGATTTCTTAGGAATCACTCGAAAAAATGTTCCGTTAAGTGTTAGTATTTTATTAGCGATGTGTCGTATTGTATTTGTATTCATCAACTTACGAGTATGATTTCATGCTGCTAAGTTTGCTACCTGCAAGCTACCAGGAAAAACAAGTAAGTTTCCTGATCGAGATCCACATTCAGATTCAGAACTACTTTCTTTTGAAATAGCTGACATCTTATATCAACTATACCAATGTTAACCGCAGTGAAGTATACACGAATGATTAATACTAACTAAAGTAGAAACAAAACTAATTCCTAAATTGAAGCCTCTTATCACATATGTATATATAACTGTATGATCTATAAGATAAGTCTCTTCACTACTAATTGTTCAGTGTTTACAAACTCATGTTTTCCTATCCTAATATGGCTTGCAATCCAAAGCAATCACAAACGGTTTCCTTAACTTTTATATCTACGGTTAATGTTACCATTAATTAATACATAAGGTTTGTCAATAAAGAGTTGCACGTACGTATGGTATTATGTAAACTTTAATTAAGCACCTTCATATCTTCCCATATCAGAATAATATACAGCAATACAATACTTTCGAATTCATTATTTTAAATTGATTCAATTAATTTATTTCATAATAAAGAAATTTGCAAATACATCATATATTTTCAAATAAACAAAAAAAAAATCATTTGAAAAGTTTTTTACAATAAAATTATTTGCAACAGTATTTGCTTAAATCTTTATTTGAATAATTTTTTACTTGAATACTGATCATCTTTGGGCTGTATTTAATTTTACGGCCAATGGGAGTTAGTTTTTTGCTCCAGTTCAATGAACGCACACAGCTACGTAACCATCATTTTTTGTAACAATTGATGCTACTCGTATCTTTTAAAATGTCTCTGCACCTTATCATCGAGCTAAAATTGTAAGTTCCTTCTGTACAAAAATGTATGGAACATTAGAAACTAAATGGCGTAATTTATCCATAATTCTGTATCTTGTGTGCTATTAGGGGAAGGATTTTGTAACAAGTATCGCTGAAAAACACTACGCTCAGCTGGTAGCAGATCCAATTTGAACCCGACTGAGAACTGCTTTGATGATGCTACTCGTATCTTTTAAAATGTCTCTGCACCTTATCATCGAGCTAAAATTGTAAGTTCCTTCTGTACAAAAATGTATGGAACATTAGAAACTAAATGGCGTAATTTATCCATAATTCTGTATCTTGTGTGCTATTAGGGGAAGGATTTTGTAACAAGTATCGCTGAAAAACACTACGCTCAGCTGGTAGCAGATCCAATTTGAACCCGACTGAGAACTGCTGGCCACTTTTAAAGACCAAAATAGTATCGAGGAACTCAAAGAGCAAAGGAAAGTTTAAGACAGCAATTAGGGAAGTTGGAATATTTGTCAAGTGAATATTGTAAAAGTTAAATCAATTCTATGCCACACAGAATTCAAGCGGTAATCTAGTTTCCCTAGTCATACAAAGTAGTAATCACTTTTTTATTCTCCGCTTAGATATTTCAAATAAAAAAAACTCAAGCGAAAGTTAATAAGTTTTTTCGGAATATACTTAAATTTGTTTAAATTGTTTATTTTTAAACTTAACCTTTTACATTATACTAACACATTGTTGTACTACGTTAAATACTCGTATATTACTGTAGGTAGGGGGTAGGCAGAGCTGTATACTTTGAAGTACCAGTGCGAGTCCAGTACCCAATACCCTGTACTTGTACTTACAAATTTCAAGTACAATGTACTCCGTACTTAAAAATAAATAAGTACCAGTTATTAATTTAATATTCTATTCCAAGTACATTTACTAGGTACTTGAATGCACCCCAGTACATTTGTAAGTACTTACCTTTTACAAGTTTATACTCAATTTGTAATTTTTGAATCAAGTTTTGCTAAAAAATTACGGTTCCTTTTGCAAGAAAAACTAATTTATTGTTTTTTTTTTTATTTTTTTTTTCGAAAGACTTCAGAAAATTAGAGTTTGCTTTCAATAAAACTAGTTCCTCGAAATGCTGGTCAGACAGCACGCTGCGTTTTGGAGTGTTAATTAGGCCAGCAAAGGAAACCAACCTTTCCACAGGGCCCGATGATGTCGATGGAGTATTAAGTTTGATTGAAAGGTTTTTAAATATCGGATATTTGTCAAATATTTTCATTCCACTTCCTAAATGAGTATCAGTTATGTATAGTAAATATCCTTTTCCAATAAAAGCAGAATGAGAGTATTGACGAAGAACATATGTAGGTATGAAGGATTTGTATGTACTTGAAAAGTACTTGAAAATGTACTTGGGTGTATTCAAGTACCTAGTAAATGTACTTGGAATAGAGTACTTAGGCAAATACTGGTACTTATTTATTTTGAAGTAGGGAGTACATTGTACTTGAAATTTTTAAGTACAAGTACAATTACAGGCTACTTAGTACTTTCACCGTACTGCAGTACAAATGTATTTCATTACTTTACAGGTCTGGGGGTAGGTAGGTAAGAGTGGCTGTTGGAAATACCAACTCACTTAGGCCTATTGACCCATTGTGATGCCACGTGGTTCTATGATCCTCTTACTAATGGAACCAGTTTGAGCTTATTATGAAGCGTAGGAGACTGTTTACGTCTATATTTTTTAGATCGTTAAGTCGTTGTAGAAGGAAGCTCCTAAGTTAAGTTTTCTTCTCTGGGAGAGAGCTGGACATGTACAGAGTAGGTGGAGGATTGTCTCCTCCTCTTCCTCGTCCATGCAGCTTTTACAGAAATCGTTTGTAAAAGCTCCAAGTCTTCTTGCGTGGTTGCTTATGTAGCATTGTTCAGTGATGACACCTATGATGGTGAGATGTTTCCTATTTAGAGGGATCAGACTCTTAGAACGATTCAGATCCAGCTTTAGCCAGATCAACAGTTCACCTAAAGTATGTTTTTTTATTGGCATCCAGCCACTTCGCATTCGGACGATTCGGGGTTCAATACCAGCCGTGACCGAAAGACATTTTTTCAGGCAACTGAAATCTTGTGTGGTGAATGGTTGCCTAAATACAACACCAAGTCAATTTACGGTAATAATTTATTCTCCCCATTAAATGTTGGATGCCACCCATGGAGCGAAATAACCACTGAGCCCAAATGTCTTTCTCTCTGTCTCTCTATCCAATTTTCCGAAAAACTTAACAAAAAAAAGCTTTAATTTTAGTTTGCACGTAGCGATTGGTATAGCTATGCTACCCTTTTCCGGTAGATAGGTAGAGTGCTTCCAATTTTGGCAAGTTCATCGTCTCTACAGTTCCCTGCAATGTCTCTGTGGCCCGACATCTAACAAAGGTGAAGGTGGAACTGCTCTGTAATAAAAAAATTTTCTAACAGTGGATTATTTATTAATAATTTATGAAAGTAATTTCTAGCATAGCTATAATGAAGTGTTTTTAAAAATTCGGATTTCATTTGTCCAGTACGGTATACACTTTACTTAATTTAGTAACAATTGATATGCAGCCGCTTTTCTAATTTGAATTTAAGAAATGTATTTTAATAGATTATTTAAATTGCATCCTTCTGGTACCAAGTCTCTAAAGCCTCGATCGAGCGCTTCGCGTTCTCCTTTTTTTTCGTTTGAGAAGCCTATGTTCTTCCCTGCTTTTTTGCTCGCAGAGCTCGTAAGCTTCTCTCGTTCTTTTTGCAGGGTCGCTCTGTGAATTCCCTGTATTTATAGATTTGCCTGCATTCGTCATCGAAACAGAGTTTTTTTTTGTTTGGGTGATTTAAAAACCAGTATATCTGATTGCCGTTTAGCAGTGATTTTCTTCGTTGAAAGCCTCATTTCCTCATTTTCGCATTCGTATCTTAACTTCACCAAGGTAGTGGCCCGAGTCAATATTGTCTCCTTGGTGTGTGATGGTTTGATAAGCCGCATCCGGTTATCAATATTGAATTGAACAATGCGTTCTGGGCTAAGTTTGCTTTTGGAGGTGATATCTTGCCTAAGCCTTCCGCTGACAATTACTCCGCAGCCTAATATATTGCAATCGCTACAGTTTTCCATTCTTCTTTTGATCGATCCATCCAATTGAATTTCTGGACAGTTTTGATTGTTACTTTGAGAAATTGTGGGGCTTTGTAATTCAGTGGTTCTGCATGCGGTGTTTTAATGGCCCGAACATTCCATGTGCGTAACCGAAAGTCATTTGTTCGTTCTTAAACAGTAAAATTATCCATATCCCATATAAGTGAACGAACTCTTACTTATAAATTAAAGAGTATAATTAATTGCTCATTTAAGTCATATAAAACGAAATTATATACGTAGATTTATGTAAGTAGCACGATTGGTATTAGAATGGCTTAGCTAAACTCCCTAACATCGTTAATGGGCACTTGTTCTTGTTTAAATCGCTGTTCTTTATATGAAAGACATCGCCCACTCCAGCAAAACCTTTTTAGAGTAAAACCTGTTCCCAACGAACTCATTTAAGTTTCCTAATGCAAAAGTAATTAATTCTCAAACTGCTCCGCCTATATAGAGATCCATTCTTCTCGCTCTTCAAAAACAGGCAAAAAATTGTTTTCCAAATTCCTGCCACCCGTCCTACATCTGGCGATAATGAAAAGCCTGATAATCGAAGGGATGGCTATAAAAAAAGCCTCTTAGCCATTTCAATTCTTCATCTGGTTGCGTTCTGGGTGCTTTGGAATGATTCTCTGTTCTACTCCGCTCTATCCTCTTTACCAGGTAACTGCAACAAACCTCAAAGCATACAAAGCTAAAAAGAAAGAAAATATAAATTTATTTGCAGAGGTAGGGTGGAACTGGAAAGAAGCTACCTCCGCTGTTGCACTGAGCCGCCGCAAAATGTGATTAAAATGGAGAATTGCAGGAGACTCCGGCAACAGAAACATACTGCCACAGAGGTGGGCTATAACGCCAACGACAACATCACCAACAGCGATAGCAATTACGGCGATGACGACGACGAAGACGACGACAGGAAGAAGAATAGAAACAAATCGATAAACTGAATTCTATAGGGAGGGTTGCGGATTGTAATTTTTCACTCCCATCGTTTCCTATTTTTCTTCGCCCCCTTTTCTACTTTTATTTTATTTTTATTATTTTTTTTTTCGTTTTTTTTTTGCAAATTGAAGATGAATACGAAGGGGGATAGTAGAGCGCAATTGAAATTGGAAAATAAACCCTTTTGTCTTGTTCTTCTTTGGTTTTTATGGTCTCGTCCATTGCAGAGGTTTATGCCAATAGAAAAATGAGGAATCCACTTACTTCGTACCGTTTGAATTTTATGGTCACTTTTATGGCCCTGAAAGTAGGTTTTTTCTTTGTGCTATATTTTTTGATGTTTTCAAAATGGGAACCCTACCCTTACCGATTGACCCGATTGTATGAGCACGAATCTATGTTTTAGTCCATAGTCCATTGTACTCGTAGTGAGCGGAAGCCAAGGGGCAAATATTTGCATATTTACTTTTTAGTCTAATGCGCAATCTAATTTCACTCAATAAATAAAGGGGTTTGAGTTATATTGCTCAGAATAAGAAATTGATTCAGACAAGATAAATGGACTATACATGGAAGTGTGCAGTTTGGGCGGTACACAGAACATATTTGTTGGATCTCTGGGACAATACTCACGAATCTATTCTACAAACGCTTCCTTATTTCTTACTACAATGTCGATGCGCCCTGTTTTACGACTGCTTCCGATGATTTACAGCCCCTTAAGGACTTCTGTTGTACAGTGCTTTAGCGCATTTATCAACAGAAAGAATTTAGCGCTAGAAAATACGATTGAAACCTGATACAGCACGATTTCTGTAAAATAAGGCGTAATCAAAAATATGAGAGTTCAGGACACGTCAGGATTTTTTGAACATGAAATGGTAGTTGGCGAATCTTGATCCTATTTTACCGGCGCAAAAACGGAACGCCAAAAACACATTATCGCACATTCGGCTGGTTTGTAATTCTACTTCTTTACATCTCAAGACTTTCATCGACTTACCGTCTTATTTGAGTGGCGGTACAATCTAGGTGGACCTGGTCCTTCAATCAATAAGCCTTAATATTGGTTATCTTTGTCCAACTACCTCCAGTTGCGCACTTTAAGGTTCCCTTCCACTTACACTACGTCTTCTTCTATTGCGTTGTTTCTCCGAGTTGAAATTGAAGACTTTTCGGGCCGTATTTTTGGCATTTATTCACTCTACTTATTTTTGACATTTTACCCTTTCTGGTGGTTGACAGAATATACATACATGTTTGCTGTTGAAATCATTTAGAGCTAAACCATTTTTTGTGGCTTCTGGTGCAATACTTGCAAGTATCAATGACAGTTATCATCATATGCACATACTTTTGCTACATTGTTCCTCATTGTTCCTCTAGTGTTGGCTTGCAAGTTTCGTACAATTTTCACAAGTGCGATGTAGAAGAAGTCACCTGACAGCGCATCAACTTTTCTGAAATGAACTGAAGTTCAATTTTGATACCCTTACATCATTTTGTCTTCAGTTGAATCGTTCATTCTGCATGAGAGAGGAGTTTAGGTCGTCCCCGACGTTTAACATAATCAACTTTAAGTTTATTACTTAGTTTCCTTGCTTATCCCTATGCTCTGTTCGAGTTTTGTTGCTTTGCCACATTCATTTTATCTTTTGTTAAAACTTCTGAACATTATTCCTAACGAAGCATCCCTCAATTTCGTTGACAGTGCACTTCTCATTCTCTTTCTTTGCCTAACGATGTTGTTTCTTCTTCTTTTGCTCGTAGACGAATCACTCTTTTTATTCCAACCAGCTCTACTTCTTAGGCGATTTTCGTAGGTATGATCGGTTGTAATTCATCGCATCTTTGATGACAGCTTCTTGGCATCAATATCAGTTCATCAGTCATCAGTCAAGATGTCAATATGATGTTCATAAGACTTGTCAAGACGCTGAGGGATACGCGTTCTCGTACGTTTCTGCTAATTTCAAAGTTCAAAGTTTAGTCAGAATTTCCACTTCGCAGCCTTGCTTAGTATCGTCGGTGTTTGTGTTTTCTGTGTTTGTCTGTGATTATGACTAGGGAATTCAGGGTAGACGTAGCCAATATACTCGGGCTAAAAAGTAATCACTTTTCTGCGTACGCCCACGTCTGTAAGTACAGACCAGCTGTTTTGGCACTTAGTGAAACACAGGTAGATCCCCGCCCACACCTCTCAGATCATTCTGATCTGAAGCTACCTGGCTACGAACAAGTGCCATTATTCTTCTCTCACCGCGGTCTCACCATTTATGTGCGTAGTGATGTAGCTTACCAAACTCCACCACAATGTGATCCATGTTCCAATCCGGAATTCAACTTCATGTGGTTAAAATTCCATCTCCGTAAGCAAATTATACACTACTGCTTTATTTATAGAAGCCCCAAACTGGACAGCAATTCAACCTTTAACGAGTTTGATGCGCTGTCTGACTCCATTCAAGGAATTGTATCCCTGTATCCTCATACTGAAATCGTTATTACGGGCGACTTCAATATACACAATTCTGGGTGGCTTCGACATTCTGGACAGACAACACCCGAAGGACGGTGTGTTGAGATCTTCGCTGCGGAAAACAACCTAACGCAGCTTGTAAATGAGCCCACGCGAATACCAGACGTTGATAGTCATACCGCCAACACCCTGGACTTGTTTTTAACTTCTCACCCTGATAAGTACACCATTGATGTGCTCTCCCCTCTAGGCTCGTCGGACCATTGTGTCATATCAGCTAATTTCTCGTACACCGACCGCACAGTTAGAGAAAAAATTTCTAAAAGAACCGTATGGCAATACGAGAAAGCCAACTGGAGCGGTCTTAACAGCTTCTTTAGGAATTTTAACTGGTCGTTATGCTTCCTCGATAACGACGTGGATGCCGCTGCTGATATGATTACAGACACCATTCTCTTTAGAATGAGATCCTTTATTCCTCATCGGATGAAGAGTATCAAACCAAAAGAAAAGGCATGGTACGACTCGAGCTGTAAAGAGGCCGTCAGGGTTAGAGAAATGTTTTTTCGGTCCTACAAGACCAACCCGACAGAGGAAAACCGAAAAAAGTTCAAACGAGCCAGAAATGACTGCAACGCCTTTCTTAAGCGTGTGAAATTCCTATACGACCAAAAACTGAGGCAAAAAATACTGCAATGTCTCAAAGGCAGTAACAATTTTTGGTCGTTCGTCAAAAACATTAGAAATTCCGCCTCATCCTCCATCCCAACGCTCATTTACAATGACATTCCAGCTGTCAGCTCTTTGGATCAGGCCAATCTGCTTGCTGCACACTTTGCGGCCAGCTCAACACTCCCAGATTGTGCTTTGTCTCCGCCTACACTTGAGTGCGTCGAATCTTCAATGGGACGAATCTACTTTCGCACTCGTGTAGTAGCAAGAGTACTTAAAGATCTCAACATACATAAATCCGCTGGTCCAGATGGTATATCTCCACTTCTTCTGAAGAGGTGTTCTTCCTCGCTGGCAAAACCACTGCGTAAGCTTTTTCATCAATTTCCAGCCCGTCCCTAAAAAAGGCGAATCATCTTCTCTCTCCTCCTACAGACCCATTGCACTTACGTCCCTTCTTTCCAAGGTCATGGAAACACTGATAAATCGTCAGCTCATGAAATATCTCGAAACATGAAAACTTCTCAATGACCGGCAGTACGGTTTTCGTAGCAACAGGTCCACTGGTGATTTGATGGCATGTCTCACCGAAAAGTGGAACCAAAGCGTACATCAATCTGGCGAAAGCAAGATAGTTGCACTTGATATTTCTAAGGCATTTGACAGAGTTTGGCATCAGGCTCTTTTGTCGAAAATGCGTGCATTTGGGATCGACGACTCTCTTCTTCAATGGATTAGAAATTACCTTTCGGAACGTTCAATTCACAAGTTGTTTTGGACGGTTTCAAGTCTGATATTCATAAAATAAATGCTGGTGTGCCCCAGGGCTCTGTTCTGTCACCGACACTCTTTTTAATTTTCATTAACGATCTCTTGTCTGCTACTTCTAATCCAATATATTCCTTTGCTGATGACAGTACTCTCTGCTTTTCATATTCGTTCCCGGACTCACGGCCCTGCTCTTCGGCTGTAGTACGAGAACGGCAGCGTATGCTAAGCTCATTAAATTCCGATATCAACAGCATAACCAATTGGGGAACTATCAATAGAGTGGAATTTAATGCTTCCAAAACACAATGCTGTCTGCTGTCTTTAAAGCGAAATCTAAACATCCAGCCATTATCTATGAATGGCACTTGCATCGTCGAAACCGAAAAACTTTCCATTCTCGGTATGTGTGTCAATGACAACTTACGTTGGAATGACCACATATTTGATGTCGCCAAAAATGCTGCGAAATGTCTAGGTTTCCTCAAGCGATGTAAGAAATATTTTACCCCTCTGATCTGGCCTCAATATATAAGGCATTCATCCGCCCAAAATTGGAGTACAACTCCCACATCTGGTCAGGTGCTCCTAAAACATCTCTGCACCTGCTAGATAGGATTCAAAACCGTGCGATAAAACTTATTGACGATACTAATATCAGTCAATCAATGGACACCCTCGAACACCGACGAAATGTCTCGTGTCTCACTTTGTTTTATCGCTACTTCCACCACCAGTGCTCCACTGAAATCGCCAGTAGCATTCCGCCCATTCAAACTTTCAACCGTAACACCCGTCTCGCTATGAATGCTCATCAGTATACCCTCAAGCCCATTTTCGGACGTACTCTAAAATATCATGATTCGTTCCAAAGCCGTACAACTCGCTTATGGAATGCCCTGCGAACTCTGTATTTCCTGGTCGTTATAACTTGCAAACATTTAAAAACAATGTACATCGGTACCTCTCTTTTCTTCCTCCCTAAATTTCCTTTGCCCGCGCTGTGTACAATCACCTTAAGGGTACTCAAACCCCTTGAGCGCGCGCTCATTATAAAAAAAAAAAAAGTCTGTTTTTGTGGCATTTGAGGTTTCCATAGGCATAGTTTGTCTCCAACTAGGTACTGGTTAAAATCTACACTGACAGCTCGGAGACTTCCGATATCTATAGTAATTAAGGGGTACCTTGCGTTGGACGTAACATAGTCAGTTTGGTTGACGGTTCCATGGATCAGTTGACCGTCATGTAAAAATCAATAATCTACTTCCTAATGGCGATGGTGGAGTTTATCACCAACGATAGACAAATTTAATAATATGTAATTATAAATTAGAATATTCCAATTGTAATAAAGAAAAAAAAAACAAATGAGAGACTCATTTAAATTTGGTCGTAGATTTAGATTTGAGCGAGAGATTTAAAGTGTCCAGTATACATGAGACGATTTCAAAAAGAAAAGAAAAAGGTGAACTATTAACAATTAGCTAAAATAATGTGTGTCTATTTAAACATACAAGGCCTCACCAATAATTGGAATAAATTAGAAATATTGGCGCTTGAAGGACTGTACGAAATGATATTTGTCGTTGGAAAGCCAATAACGAGACTGCGCCCAAAACCCTAATCACCAAAACAAATATCTCCAAATTCAAATGGGATTTTATTTTCTGCAAAAGGGTATAAATTAAATCACAAATTATAAAAAAAAAGAGAAATGATTAATCTTACAAAGGTGTGCTTCTGGGGTCACTGGACACAACCGACTTCTTCTATCAACGAACCTTTTTAACTTATCGTCGCAACCGAATGTCAGATTTTGAAGTTCATACAAAGGAAATTATATCACGAGATTTTACCGAATAGGGAATTTACTGTTCGCCCAAATCAGATCATAAGAAAACGGTTGTGTCTCAGGAGCAAAAAGGAAAACAAACCAAAAGGTAAAAACACTACAAATGTAGATTGGTATGTATGTACACTAATGATAGAAAATAAATTCAGTTTAAATAAACATCGGTAATGTAACATCTCAAAATTATTTAAAACAAAAAATAAAATAAAAGAGTAAAATTATAACAAAAAAAAAGAAGGCTTGATGACAATATTCGTTACCAAAATTCATCTAACGAGAAATGTTAAAAATACTGAAGTAAAACTTAAGAACAATTATATCATATAATAAGATGTAATGGCACATCGACATACACCAGTGGTGTTGCTATTTACTTTTCAAGGTATAGCTTTTTCATTGTTAAATATTAACAAATTATATGAATGTATGGTTATTTGTGTTTGAAGTTAGTCAAATGCAGCAATTTATAGATCACCCAGTTCATCTGAAAGTTCATTTTGTGATTTTTTTAATGAATTTATGGATGATATTTCGGGGAATAATTCAGTTATAAAGCGTTTTCCAATAGGGACTTGACAAATTTGAATTTAATTTGTGAACGCACTCTTTCACTAATCATCAAACTGTCACTGTCAATTTATTCAGTAAACACAACATTTTCATCACGGTAAGGTACACGGATGAGCAACGTCTGCAACTCATAACACTTTTCTACCGAAATTCGGAGACTGAAACTTTAAGAGCGTTAACTCCAATTTTCGGTCGTAATTCTCGCCCTAGTAGACAGGCAATAAGAAGTTTAGTGCAACAATTTGAGTCTACATATTCGTTGTGTGATGTTACCGTGTCAGTGAGACAAGGGGTTGGTCGAAGTGTCGAAAATATCGCTGCCGTTCAGGCGTCCGTAGCAAACTATCCAAATCAATCAATTCCACGTCGTTCTTAAGAATTGGACATCGCTCAGACCACATTATTGCGTATTTTGCGTAAGGATCTTGGTTTACACCCATACAAGATCAGGCTGACTCAAGAATTGAAGCCGATGGACCATTTGAAGCGATGTACGTTCTCCGGTTCTGGAGAAGATGCGCCAAGATGATGAATTTCATCGCAAAATCATCTTCAGTGACGAAGCTCATTCTTGGCTCAATGGGTTCGTCAATAAGCAAAATATGCGTTACTGGTTGGGTGAAAATTCACGTGTGCTTCATGAATTATCACTTCATTCACAAAAAATAACTGTTTGGTGCGATTACAATCGATTTATTGAAGAGTAAGTATGGTGAGCGTGTTATATCAAGAAATGGGCCAGTCAATTGGCCGCCTCGTTCGTGCGATTTAACGCCGCTTGACTATTTTATGTGGGGCTACGTTAAGTCATTGGTTAATGCCAACACGCCCTCAGAGCCAACATTGAACGCGAAATAGCGGCCGTTTCGGCGGAAATGTGTGGCCGAGTCGTTCAAAATTGGGTCTAACGAATCAACCGCTGCAAACGTGCCCGCGGTGGCCATATGAACGAAATCGAGTTCCATTCATAAATGTTTTGATTGTACTTCAAGCCGATAATAAAATTTTTGAAATATCTCAATTGGTTTGCGTTTTATTTAAAAAAAAAAGTTGTCAAGTCCTTATTGGAAAACCCTATAGTAGGTGATTTTAACATTAACTGGTTGAATAATAGTACGAGGTGGCGCAAAATTAATCACCCTATCGGAAGATGGTATAATTTTTGTAAATGGCGTCGTACGTCAATCATATTTGACATTTGTGAACTAGACAGCTGCAGTATATAAGCAATTGTGAATAATTGGTTCGATTTTTTTGACTAATAATCGGTCGGTGGTGTTAGCGCAGCATGAATTTCGACGTTGATTTCCTAATCGTGTCGCACCAACTGGGCCAACATTCCGGCGCTTAGTCACTCGAATGGAACAGAGTGGAACCACAACCAGACCGTCGTCTGGCCACGCAATTGGGCATCACCAGACGGACCCTATTGCGAATTTTAGTGAAAGACTTACACATGTTCCCGTACAAAGTGCAAACAGTGCATCAGTTAGTGCCTCCTGACTGTCAGTCGCGTGTGAATTATTGTAAATCCATCCTAAATCTCAACAACGAAGACGACGATTTTGTGTCGAAAATCATCATGAGCGACGAGACGCATTACCACTTAAGCGGTTACGTCAATAAGCAAAAAAGCAAAATCTTCGTTTCTGGGGCACTGAATATCCGCGTGTGATGCACGAAGAGCCATTACATCCACTCAAAGCCACTGTGCGGTGCGATGTTCACGCGGGAGGAGTGATTGGGCCGGATTTTGTTCAGGACGCCATCGGCAATACGGTCACTGTTACTGGCGAAGGCTACAGGGCCATGATAATCGACTTCTTACCGCCGGAATTGGATGATTCAACAAGACGGTGCAACCGCACACACAGCACGAGCCACAATGGATGATTTGACATGGCCAGCAAGATCGTCCGATTTAACCATTCTAGACTCCTTTCCTTGGGGCTACTTGAAGTCGCGGGTTTATGCCAACAAACCTTAGACAGTCGCAGCCCTTAAGGAGAATATCCGACAGGAACGCGAACAGTTATCACCGGAATTCTTGCGGAAAGTCATGGAAAATGCGATAAAACGGTCATAAATGTGTATCAACGGTCACAAATGTGGCGGCAGCCACTTGGCGGATATCATCTTTTCCACTTAACATAAACAATTGTAAAGGTCCAAATAAAGATTTCCATCACTCAAAATAATTTTTTTTATTTAGTAAAAAGGTAATTCAAAAACAAAATTGGAAGATTAATTTTGCGCCACCTTGTATATATAAAAAGGAGAATGATCTTTAAAGGAGGTTATTGCAGTTAGTTAAACAACCAACAAGAATTGTGCCCTCTAGTAAAACAATAATACATTGCTGCATTTCAAATATTAAAGACTGTATTGTGAATGTGGATAATTCTCTGAAAATAGGTGATCATGAAACTATACTGATAACAATAAAAGCATATTTAAATCAAACCACAGAAAACGTTAACATATTCTTGAATATAATAAAGCAAAAGATCTTGTACGTTACAAAATGAAAAGGAGATAAATCGCATTATGAACGCATTTGTGATTTTTAAAAGTATAAAATTGAATGATAGGAAACAGTGGCCTACAAACGGTTATGGATATTTAAGACTTATTCATGCGGACATGAGAAAGATTGGATCCTACAATATTTAGAAGTTCTGGGAATATATACAAAGAAGCTTTAATCGATTTTTTTCATATTTTCAAAGTATATACTTTTAAGAAAATACCCTCCAAAGGAAGTTTTAAGATTCCAATTATTTACGGAGGTATAGCTGCTTAAGTGCGGGTGGGAATTTCCCCCATGAAAACCCTTTGTACTCCATATTGATTTAGAAATCTATTAAGCAAAGGTTATTGTAACGTATTTTGTTGAAAAAAATAGGAATTTCCGATTAACGAAATGCAAGTAAAAGGCAACATTAAATGACTGCTTCAAACTATGCTCAAATCTTTAAACGCGTTTTTCTTGAAACTACTTTTTTCAACTCTATTGACACGATATCTCAAGATCTAATAAACTGATTACTTAACCAATTTTTGGTTACAATTTTTTGTAAACGGTCGCCATTTTGCGAAAACAATTTTCGTTTGTTTCTCTGAGGTAGGGGATATTACAACATCTTTACTAACTAATGATATATATATTTTTTTGTTTCCGATGACTAGAAGAGTTTTTTTTTGTAAAATTGTTTTGTATATTCTTATATTATTAATAAATATTTAGCAAAAATACGTTAGTAAACAATTTTTTTTTGTGATGAATTGTGATGAACAATTGAAATAAATTCTTTATTAAAAGTGTAAAAGACATAAATAACTCCATTGCTAATATTACCTTTTCTTAATAACCTAGGAAACCAAATACTTTTAAATTTATGAGAATTGGGTTAGTGAATTGTTGAAAATAGTGGAAACGTTGCCTTCGAAAAAAGATTTTTATGGCATTAGTAAAATTCTTTCTACTAATGATAAAGTCAAAAAATATGAGATTAGTATGAAGCATCTTTTAGAATTAATTATAAATACATAACTGATAAATAGGATAATTCATGAAAACTGGAAACTTTTTGCAGTGCCAACAGTTACGAATTCTGTCAAATATGAAGACTTAAAACCTGTCAATAGCTTCCGATATATGAAAAAAAATTTAAAAAAAAAAACGGTGCAAATAAAGCCTGTATTTTTAGAAGAAAATAATAAAATAAATAAATAAATCGTAGACAGAGATATATTGCTGCAAAAACTATCAATATATAGTGTGAGTAAAAATTTAAAGTGTATTATTAAAATTATTAAAATTTAACAATGTATTATCGAAACCATTAAATATCGAGTTTATCGTAGGTGTGTCGTCCATTGCTATTTTCGTTATATATGTTAACGGCATGCAGAAAATAGTTAAGAACGGGGAATTAATTTTATTTGCCGATGATGGTCAACTATTTATAGCTGAGAACACACTTACAGAATGTACACTGTAAATGAAAGAAAATTTATATACTAAACAGACTACTTTACAACTCGTATGAGTAAAATCAAATTGGATGTAGATAAAACTAAAATTGTGTTTTTGATTTTGAATGTGTAAAACAAATTAAATACTTGGGTGTGATCATTGATTATAGGTTAAATTTTAAGGCTCACATTGAATTTGTATATAATATTCGTAAAATTGCAAATAAATTAGGATTCTTTAGAAGCAAACTAACGTCTGTTAAAATTTAAAACACAATAATAAAGCCCCATTTTGAATATTATCCAACTGTATTGTTTTTTAGGATCAGAAGAAGAATTATTTAAAAAGATGCAAAAATGACAACACAAGGCCATGCATGCGATACATACTAAGATACTCGTACAGTAGATAAGCTATATGCTGGAAGCTTTAAAATGGTTAAGTGTTAAGAAAACATTAATAATAAGTGTGTTTATTGTTTATATTTGCATTTAAAATAAAACATAATTGGTTGGCAATTTTTTTAAGTAGAAAATTGTCAATGAGAACGAATGTTCAACAATATAATTTAAGGAACAATTATGATTTCAATGTACAAGTATTCAAAAATAAACAAATGTGTTATTTTATGTACTAGAATTTAATATGTTGTTATAAAAAAGAGAAGCATGGTATCAGCTTAAACACGAAGCTGCATCTATCCCGTTCAAACGTACATTTGATTATAGCAACTATATATGCAGTATCTGTAAAAAGTTTGTCTACGTTACAAATAAGTTACAGTCTTTTTCCTAAATCTTTGTCTGAAACTGTATCCTACGATTCAAACAACCTTCTGATATATATTGTACTTAAGGAAAAAAATTGCATTCCATTTAATTATATCCATTGACTCAAGAAGAGCAAAGGCAGGGAGCTATCAAGGAGCTGGATGTAGTGAACCCTCTACTGCATGAATTAAATCCTGAGAAAAAAAAAGCCATTTAAAATGGTTTTGTTTAAGGGTTTTTAACCAACTTTTATTAAAATAAATTAAAAAATTGTATTGCTTTAAAAAAAAAAAAAAATAAGGGCTTTGTATGCGTTAAGGGTTACGAGAACTGTGTAAAGTGTATGTTATACATCAAATCCAGCTTAAAAAAGTAATAACTAATTATAAACAAATAAAAATAGAAAAGAAAAATTATTTAATCTGACTTAACGTTCTTTACACAGTTTTTTAGTTACATACCTGTTTTTTTCATGGTAGCATAAATAAAATGTTTTGACATTTCTCACGTTTTTCTTTCTATTTTGGGAAGTGGATGTCTTTCAGGACGCTTTCGCTTAGAGTTGTGGTAACTTGTTGTAGGAGTTCCTTGTATTGTTGGACCTCCGGCCGATCTTGGCGTCCCTGGAGCTGATCCGCTTTTTTTCAAATATTATATTATTAGATATAATATAATATAATATAATATAATATAATATAATAACAGGTGGAACAGGGATTCTGTATAACCCAAGCATGGAAACCAGGAAATCAACGCCACCAATATATTTGTTATAAGCTTCAACAGCTTGGAAGGAGCAGGAACATCATTGTACAGTTTTTCTTTTCTGAAATAACGTCGCTTGATAATTGGCTTGCTTCTAACATACGGTGACAGCATACTTAATGGCTTGTTATCAAACCATGATACCAGTTCCAATTTCTCTTCATCAAGTGTAGTAACTTTTTCAATCATGCTTTCACAACCTTGTTTCTTCAGTTTTTCTCAGTTGATATTTTTGAATTGGGGACTCGGTTTAGTCTGACTGTGCACAAAGGTAGTAATTTTTTGGACATGTTTAACCACTGTAGATGTAAGCCTCGTCACTACGTTTTCATTGATTCCTAAATCAGGTGCATTGCTCTCCAGCAAAAACTTCGAAGTCGTAACTGAATCTAGAAACTCCCTTAAAACTTGGTTCATGTAACCCCACTTCTGAGGCTTGGCTGGGGTATTATTTGCTCATCCACCGCAATAAACACTTCTTTTGGAATAAGTAACAGCCGTTGTATTATTTTTTCCAGAAATGGTCTTATTTTAAAAAGCTTGTCTTATCCGTCTGTTCCAAATGGCTTAAAATCGGCGTTATCACTGAAGTGTAGAAACCTTTTTATTGTTTCCAACCTGTTGTCATCGTCTCAAAAATATTTTGCTAGCCAACATCAAATATTGCAGTTGAACCCAAGCCATGTTGTTATGTTTGCTGGCGTAGGTATGATGTGTTCAACTCAATGAACGATTCTGATAGTTCAGTAGCACGTAAATTCAAATTAATTTTCTCTAATACATGTTGTTTTTCTTCTGTCCTCCTGCCCTTTTTATTTTGTAGTTGAGGCAACTGGTTCAATTTCAGCCTAAAATTCGGTGTTAGTTTTAGGTACTGAAAGGTAGTCGCTCTTGTGTAGTGCGGACTTCTTCACTTTTAGATCAATCTGCAGGGATACATTTAACATTTGATTTTCGTCAATAAAACCTTTTAAATTACCATAGAAAATATGAGAACAAAACTTTTCAAAACCTATTGTTAATGCATACGAAGCCATATATGGCTCCGCGTATAAAATCACTCGTATTGGAAAACTAATACTATTTTTGTACTCAAAATTTATTTATAATATTTAAAACAATGTATTTTTAATTACAGATGGTAATTAGCACTTAAAATCGCATTTTTTTTACTACCGTTTTGAATGCGCGCTCGTTTTGAAATGACCTACATATATAAATTAGTATTAGTTATAATTGCCGGGTAGAAACAAAAAGTACAATTTTTGGTGTGAAAGGATACACACTAATAGAAAAAAATAATTTCAGGTCACTTCAAAAAGGATTTTTTGGAAAAATATGCATCATAAAATGCAAAACCATATTTGGCTTCGTATGCGATAGAGGGTTTAACCCTCACATTGCCAGGAATGGAACACGATGGAAGGCATTCATGATTGAGTTCCTAAGACCGACAATTGGGCAAAGGATATACGAATAATATGAAGAATGAAGTTCAGGCCGTCAATATCTGATAGGATGTATCCAACTTAAATACGTTGGGTTCAAGTCGGATGTCATAAATCTTTTCTATGAGATAGACAATAACCAAACAAATCTAACCTTCGGTTTTCGAGCGATTTGTCTGAAGCTCGAAACAGTAGAAGGTTCCGTTCTACTATACTGTTCGGTTCCAATTTTACAGTTCTACTAAGACAACATCTGATTTTGTATCTAATAAGTGCAATATCATTCTAAATCCAGTACTAAATACCTCTAAAATGAAGGTGTCTAATTCAAAATAAAACAAAATCAAAAGTAAAGGATCATGATTTGTATGTGTTCCTTCGGGTCAAGGTGAAACATATTTCATTTTCCAAAAGTTTCAACTCCTCCAGTTTACCTTCATACTGTTGTAGATTCATTTTTTTCTATTCGAATGTTACAAGAACTACTCGTTGTCTAACGAAAACACCTTCAAAAGTTCATTGCTTTGGCACTAAATTTTAAATGAAAAACTCACACAGAGAAACTTTTTGCTTATTAATCCTGCCCCAAGAAGGAAGAAAATCGAAAATATTGTATATTCTCATTCTCCACTGCATCTCCCTATTAGGAGAAATAATTTTCTTTTGTTCTAACCACATTAAATCACTATAAAATATTCGTATCCCCGAGTAAAGCAGTTCTACATAGATGGAAGTCAGAGTCGAAGTGGAGCTGTGCAAAATAATGAAATACAAAAATGTACTACATACATATGTAGAGTAGAAAGAAGTAGAAAAATAAAGAGAGAAATAATGAGGAGGCATATAGAACACACTTGCTAGTGTTGGTATAAATTATGGAAGTGGAAATAGTTCCCCAAGCCACCATACTCTTTACAGTATAGATACTAAATACGCATAACAACATTTTCATCGTTCAGTCGGGGTGAGTACGGTATTCGTTCGCATGAGTTCTCGGGTATGGCAAAATTCAAGGTCGTTTTCTTGATGATGTTCTTTCAGAGCAAAGATTTGAAATGGTGTTAAATAATTTTGTTTCTTCCTTTTTCTCTTATGTTTTTCTGTACCGATAAATGGTTTGTTGTTGTTTTCGTTTCGGAACGACTCATAAATTAGCAAAATAGACAACAAGATTCGGCAGATGGGAATAGTTTAGCGTCCGCTATGGCAAATATGAGTTTTGCATTTGGTTGTGACGGGAAGTTATGAGGGATTATAATGTTGTCTATGGTTGAGCCATAGCTTTGTTAGGATGTATGATTCCTTTGCCTGCTTGAAAAGATGTTAAGATGTCATAACAAAATCCGAATAGTCTCTGGAGGGCATATTTCGCCAGCCATGCATACAGTATGATATTCTGGATTATTATTTTAAAACAAGTCAACTGCTGCCACGTGTTTCTAAACTCTAAAGTGATACACTTACCCGCAGCTTTAGAAAGCATAACACGCCACGCAGTGGTCTTGTCTTCTCATTACAATGTGCAACCCATTTTCTGGTGCTTTCTTCTTTGTATTATAGTTTTACGAGTATGTTCACGAGATTCTTACCGTCGTGCGGTTTACTCTGATGCTGTGAATACTCACAGAGGAAGTACTCTGGTGTTGTCATTAACCTTGTAGGAAAGAAACAGACCTTTTAGAGATGTCAGGTAGCATTCGCTTGGTTTGGTGTTCGTCGATCACGGTTAAGGGTGCTTTCGCTTTAGAGTAATCGGTCGCAAGCCGTGATCCGGCAGAAAGTACAACTATAATACATCATCTGCACCATAGCAGTGACTAGAGTACGCATCCCTATTAGCAACCCTGCTCCATAACATGTTGTCCGCTATCAGGAATTTATTTATCAGCACATAATACACAGAATTAATGATTTGGCTACGCCGTGTTGTTTGGCCAAGCATAAGCTTCACTTATTTACTGTTCGCCAGGCATTTGGAATGCATGGCAGGGAAGATTCTCTTCAGAGTTACCACCAGCTTCCCTATACATTTTTTGCAACAAAACTGGATATATGCAATCGGTCCCAAGCAACTTGAAGCGATCAAGGGATGGAAGCAAGGAAGGGGTATTTTATGGCATCATCAGTCTGCTTGTTACCCGCTGCAGTGGTATGATCTAGATCTGAGCCGGTTTTGATCATGTAACCTAGGAAGTATCTCTCGAGTGTAGGACTAAGAAAATATGACAACTGGGGTTACAACTGTGTTTTATTAATTTTCGAGCGGCTCCTTATATAAGCCGTAGATGATACATAAAAGCGGTAATACATAATTTGGTAGTGAGAGTAGCGAGAGTTACAACAGTTTTTATTTCTCTTTTAATTATTAATGCACACACACATTTATAAATATAAAGCCTACAGATCGGTCTATCCTGACAACAAAATCGACCGCGATTTTAGATATGACGACTCAACAAAAAAAAAGACATCAAAATAAGGATAAACAACATAGCTAACATCGAACAATAAAGTTGATTAGCGAATACATAATATTTATATTACGATTGATGTTGAATTGATTCGTGCTTATCAGAAAGGCTATAAGGTTTCATATTTTCAGGACTGCAAATTCCTCTGTATGGAATTCTAGAAAGCTGCAGATTGTCTATGTTTTTTATTCGATACCTATCATTAGGCAAAACTCCGATTATTACATAGGGGCCCTTATATTTAGCCAAAAGTTTCTGTTTATACCGACTGTACTCACAATATTTTTAATAAGAACGTAATCACCGATTTTTTATTTATTTGGTTTTTTACGATTTTTATCAAAATACGCTTTATTTGTGTTTTGATTACGCGCAATGTTCTCACTTGCCTTCATCATCATCGTTACTAGAATTATTTTGCAAGTAGTCTCGTATCTTATCATTGAACTCGCCCTTTTGAGGAATACCGAAGAGTAAAACACTAGGGCTGAACCCAGTACTTCGGTTGAAAGTGTTATTGATGAAGAATTCTACTTTACTAAGGTGTTTAGTCCACCCACCTGGCTCGGCATCGCTTTCTGTCGATAACATTGCGCTCAACCACCTATTCACCCTTTCCACCTGTCTATTTGATTGGGGAGAGTTCACAACAATTTTTATATGTATGTTTGATATTTGATTCTAAACAAAAAGTTGAAAATTCTTTTCATGTTAAACATGAAACTCGATCAGAAACTATTCGGTTCGGCCTACTGTAATTGATGAAATACAAATTTAAAGACTGTATAACTTCATTTTTAGTCGTGATTTTAACCAGATATAATTTTCTAAACTTAGTAAAAGCATCGATGACGAGAAATATGTGTTTCTTTAAGTTCCTTACGCCTGTTGGTAGGGGGCCGTAATGGTCTATATGAAGTGTGTCGAAGGGAACAATAATATGTAACTCACCTTCCTTTTTCCCAGACTGTAAGGAAAAATAAATACATTTCAGGCAAGTTTTTACGTAATCTCTAATTTTTTGCTTCATAGAAGGAAACCAATAAGTCTTCCTTAAATGCTCGTGTAATTTATCCACCCCCGCATGGCATAATCCGTCATGATGTGTTTGTATTATACTTTGTTCCATCTTCTTAGGTACATAGAACAAGACTGTATTATTGAGTTTTCGATAAATGTTAACCATTTCGTACATTTAGAGATATTTCTGATGGTTTCATCCTGGTTTTGAGCTGAGGCTAAAGCATATTCAAAAGAGTCAGATTCTATTAATAAAATGTTATGACCACGGCTGAGCGCATCTACGTGATTCATCCTGCTGGAGTCCCTATGTTCAACTGTGTAATCATATTCCTGTAGCTCTAACGCCCATCTCCATATTCTGGGATTTAGCATCTTTTTATTCAGAGTGAGTGTCAATGCCTTACAATTCGTGACTATCTGAAACTTAATTCCAGTAACATAAATATGAAACCGTCGTAAAGCATAGATTATGGCGAGGGTTTTAAGCTCAAATGAATGATAATGTGATTCAGCATGAGAGGCTCTTTTTGAAAAGAAGAAAATTGGATGCCATTTGTCATCTGTTTGTTTTTGCGACAAAACAGCACCAAATTCTAAAGCACTAGCGTCACAATGAAGCTCAGTTTCTGCATGTGGGGAATAAATACTTCGGACAGGCGCGTGTAGCACTTTTTTCTTAAGATACTCAAAGGTTCGCAGTTCATTCATTTCAAACTTCAAATCTGTATTCTGTTCCAATAAATCATATAAGGTCTTGGATATTAGTGAAAAATCTTTAATAAATTTTCTAAAGTAAGAGCATAACCCGAGAAACGAATGGAGCTCTATAACGTTTTTTGGTATTGGGAAGTTTTTTACTGCTGCAAGACCATCTGCGTTAGGATTTATGCCACTTGCACTTACCTCATAACCTAAATAAGCTATTTTTTCTTGCATTACCTATCGAACATTTATCGAATCTAAGCTTGTGGTTGTAATCGCGTATAATTTTTGAAACTTTTTGTAAAATTTTGAAATGTTCTTCCTTAGTTTCCGTTGCAACAAGTAAATCGTCGAAATATACTAATAATTTGTGGTTGACAATTAAATCTTTAATTATGGAGTTAATGTAACGTTGGAAGGTGCAAGGTGCGTTGCATGTACATGCCGAAAGGCATGCATAAATATCCGAATTGTCCCAGGGGTGTCACAAATAATGTATATTTGAGGGATTCATCATCCATTTTTACATGGTGTAATCCATTCTTAAGGTCTAATAGAGAAAAGTACTTCTTTCCCCGCAATCTATCGAGGTGATCCTCTATTAAAGGAATAGGATAATTATCCTTTTGAGTGAATATATTAAGTTGTCGATAATCGACACATAATCGGAACTCTCCATTCTTCTTTTTTTTTTTTTGTTAGAACTATTGGTGATGCAAAAGGTGAACTACTCTCTCCAATTACTTTACGTGACAAGAAGTCATCTAAAATTTGCTTAAGTTCAGCTTTGTGTGAGTAAGGGAATCGTCGGGGTGTACAACTAAAAGAAACATTTGAACTAATTAAATTAATTTTCATTTTATACGGGTGCTTTTTATAGGAACTTTCGTCAGTGCAAACGGACTCTTTAATAATAGCTTCAGCACGTTCTTTTTCCGAGAATGTCAGGTTATTGTTAATTTTTAAATTATTATCTTTAGTTACGCAGCATATACGAGTATAAACTTCAATCTTCGAGATGATTACTGTCTTTCACGTAAGCAGTGTCACTTTTTTTGTTAGAATTATCATTTACAAGAGAATCAAGAGGTATGACGGTTAAGTTAGAGTTAGATTTTTGAATCTTATCATTATCAGTGCAATCATGTTTATTGTAAGTATTACTATCTTTAACATATAGATCATAATTATTACAGTTACTTCTTTCATTAATATTTTTAATATCTAAATTCTGTTCATTACTACTGTGAGATATCTTATAATTGTGATTAAAATCGGCAAACGTTAACTTAATATTGCATTTTTTAATAAAATCTCTACCTAAAACAACTGATTTATTCATCGTATTATCTTTTACCACGTGCAAATAAAAACTAACATGCTTTTTATAAAAATTCACGGATACAAGACATCGAGTTCTCCCCACAATGTTTACTTTGATGTTGTTTATGCCAAAATATTTAGTGCTTCTGGTTCGAAGAGGTGAAAAAGTGGAAAGGGGTACACAGTGCTCCTGAATAAAGCTTATTGGGCTTCCTGTATCCAGTAAAGTTGTTGCTTTAAATTTAAGAATATGGTTACTGACATTATTTAAAAATTGATACTCAACGTCAAAAGAGAAGTCGTCTTCGCAATCATTTGTATTTTCTTCCAGATCAGGTTCCTCGCCCTTCTCTTGCAGTACGAGTACATCTTTCGAAGTTGATGGTCCTTTCCCTGGCGCAATATTTCGACAATTGGTGGCTAAATGTCTTGGCCTTCCGCATTTGTAGCAGGTTCCTCTCGTCCGACGAGGTTTTGTGCAGCTGGCGGCAATATGACCGCTTTTGTTGCAATTATAGCATCTGATGTTGTTTGTATGTTGTTTCTTGACTCCCATAGGAGATGAGTGTGAAATTGCTTGTTGCATACTACTCAAATGCGTATATGACTTAAGCTTTTCGTATTTTCGCAAGATCTTCTTTAGATCATCCAGGCTGTTTGCCGCGAATAGAAGTTGTTTATTGTACAACGAGTCTGGAATTCCACTAATAACATAGTTGATAAGATCATCTTCATCGATCTCGCTAAGGGAAGCAATTTCTTGCATAATCAACGTGTATTGATGAACGGTTTCATCACTTAGTTTTTTTCGTTTTCTTAATTTATTATGAACGTCAGCTGAAGTGACAGCGTCAACAATGATCTCAATTCTATCCAAGATGTACTGTTGATTGATCGCAGAAACAATTTAGCGGTGTCTTTAAGAAATCTTTTCGCAAATATCAACGCCTGCTGTTCATCCCACTTTTGTAAAACCTGCGTTTCTTCGAAATTCTTTATCCACTGCTTTACGGAATAATTGTCATCGCCTGAGAACGTTGGTACAGCTTCTTCAATATCTTTGTAACTCAAACTGTACGTCTGACATTCAGTCACACGGCATAACGACACTAGTTTCTGTCTTAACCTCGTAATTTCTTCCTGTTGTCTAATTTGTTCGTGATGGTCATCTATTTGGCGTTGGAGGTCATTAGGTACAGACAGGTTCGTAGCGGTTGATTCCCGTTCTGACGTCGACTCACCGCTTGGTAACACTTGTTGACTAGCGGCGCTCTCCATAACAGGAACTTCACTGTCACCACACGGATGGAAAACTTCCAACAGATTTAGCGTCTTGGAGACGAAGTCTCAGCTCCAACTTGCTACCACCCGATTCGAGACCAAATGCAGACAATTTTTCTTTTAAAAGAATCACTGCTGCATTCTGAATAAATTTGTTTGCGCACGCTTTAGTCATAGCTCACATGCATATACATACACATAACATAAAACAATAAAACTTTCAGGTGGCTTAGACCCCACTTCTGAAATTCATGTAGGACTAAGATAAAAGCATAGATTATGACAACTGGGTTACAACTGTGTTTTATTAATTTTTGAGCGGGTCCTTATGTAAGCCATAGATGATACATAAAAGTGGTAATACATAATTTGGTAATGAGAGTAGCGAGAGTTACAACAGTTTTTATTTCTTCTTTCTCTTTTAATTATTAATGTATGTGTGTCTTTATAAATATAAAACCTTCACGACTAATCTGCTTTCGTCTTACCGTAGGTGACATCAGATATCGCAAGTATTTTCAGTACCCGTTGCCCCTTTTGAAGTTTTTAACTAGTCTGCTGGTTTCATCGAATTTCTTTAGATTTTTTTTGCATTAGAAACAGCAAATCTATGTTCTTCCATGGAACGGGCGATATGATGACACTGTTCAGTTTCTGAACAGCTTCTTTTACTTTTTGCCTCGTTCTATGTGCTGCAAGGACATTTTATGGTAGGTTGATCTCATTTTACTAGTTCTACTTCGGCATTAAATCCGAACAGTCTCAGCATGATCTTCATACTGAAAACATTGTTTAACCATTTTCCATATCATTGACAGCATATAAATCGTGAATTGCATTATCACTGGGCATTGTGTCATTGATATTCATGCGAATTACATATTTCTTACAGAAGTTTCAGGAATATTCAATAAAAGTATGTATAATCTATTTGTCACATTTTGTATGATTGTCCTGTCCTTGAGAATTGATAAAACATTGAGAACTTTTGTTAATAACTTCTTCGACAAGCTTAAGAACTTCAGTCGAAATCGACTTTGGTATCTTTGTCTAAATGGTTCCAAAGTACCTAAAATGCTAAATTCTAAAATGCAACTTCAGTGGACTTCAGTATTTGATACGTTATTCCCTTTTCATCGTCATATTGAAAAATAAAGATGCAGACCCGATGATCAATGATCAGTCAAATATCAATTACAAAATTGCCTTTTTTAAGTCGAAGCTGGAAAAGGGTCATACACTTAAGATGGAATAACTCCTTTCGTTCCTTGGAAAGCGTGCAGCTTTTATCGTAAAATATAATAAATTGTCCTTCAAGCATTAGCATTTGCTCCTTAGGTAATCGAAAATTACCTACTTGATGTTGTTTTTTTTTAAATCTAGCGTTACATTAAAATCATTTACCGATTTATAAGTCTCTTTAGCCATTATTATCAACATGTAAGGAAAAGAAACGAGTGCACCTTCTTTGCAGAGTGCTTCTTTCCAAGGAAACATGCCTTAAGGAGTACAGCCACCTGAAAAACTATGCTTGATTGTACCGTAATTTTTTACTATAGAATTGTTTTCCAAACTCCTTGTATTCTTACATATTATCTAAAACAAGGCAATTGAGCAAATTATATAAGTCAGGTTTATAATGGGTGATTTTTTAAGCGTTTGGTTTTTAATTGTCAAAAAAACACAGGAAAATTGCAAAAGTGTATACAATTTTTATTTGAGTTGATAAATCAATGCTCGCAATTTACTTTTTAAAGATTATTTCATGCAAATGGTTCCAAGCGGCCCATGCGGAGAGTCCAATTTTGACCACTTGAGCTGGTATCTCGCAAATAACACGTGTAATGTTATCTTCCAAGGCTGCAATTGACGCTGGTTTATAGACATAGACTAGTGATTTGAGGTATCCCCATAAAAAAATAGTCTAAAGGCGTCAAATCCCACGATCTAGCCGGCTAATTCACCGGTCCAAAACGAGAGATGAATTCCTCACCGAACTCAGTTCTCAATTCGTCCATCGATTTGCATGTCGTGTGGCATGAAGCGCCGTCTTGCTGGAACCACATGTCGACCAGGTTCAGCTTGTGCATTTTGATCAAAAAATAGTTTGAAATCATGGAACAATAGCGGGCGCCATTGACGGTAACGCTGTTCTCATGGTCATCTTTGAAAAAATACGGGCCAATGATTCCGCTGCACCAAACAGTGCATTTTTCCGAGTGCTTTTCCAACTCTTGTGTTGCTGAGGTTCGTCATCGGACCAAATACGGGAGTTTTGTTTGATACCGTATGGTTAGAGGGACTCTTTTTCAAGCTGGACAAGTTGGACATTAGTAAACCACTGCTGTATATTCTTTTTGATATGCTCTCCAGTAGACAGTTCATCGTGAAGAATGGCGATGTGACTTCTGCTGGAACTTATAACATTAAAAACGGTCTGCAACAAGGTGCGGTAAATTCGCCGATCCTATTCAACATTTACACGAGTGATCTGATAGGTTCACTTCACCATGCCATAGCGTACGCAGACGACATAATCGCGTACAGATCAGGTCTAAAGATTGAGGTCATTAATATACTTTTGCAGCGTGACTTCGACAAAATTAAGCAATATTGCGAAGACTGGAAGTTGAAAATCAACTTTCAGAAGTCGGAAACCATTCTGTTTAGGACGCCTTTGTCTGGGGCCTCTAGGGATACCAGAAAGAATTGGCGAAAGTTCTCGATCATGGGGCAGCACGGGCAGCCACTTGCTTGTCGAAATGTAGTCAGATACCTTGGGATCTGGCTAGATCAATTTCTGTATTTTAACAAACATATAGATGTTGCTCTGGCCAGAGCCAAAGGTGCTTTTCCCCTTACAAAGAGACTGTTTTATAACAACCAACTAGATGCGAGGGTGAAGGTGATCTGCTACATGGCCCTTATCAGGCCCATGCTTGTATTTGAGGTCTTATACAATAGGGCAAACCTAATAAGAGTGGACAATTTCGCCATTAAGTTGACTCGAAGGCACGTTGCAAGAGCAATGGCCTCATCGAACAACCTGATCTCCGGGGCTTACTACCCCAATTATATGTATCACGAGAGAGTTCGCTTTGACGGCTTTATTCCAGAAGCGTTCCTCTATTTAGATAGCAAAGGTCTGATCCAGGACAGATTGGCGGTGCCGCTAATCTTCCACGTCGCTCGAACAGCTGCGGACAGGCGACTCAACTAAGACAGAGACGTCGCACATGGCAGTGCGGAGCGTATCCGGTTCAGTAGGTCGGTAGGGAGTCGCGACATGAGGGATGTTGCTCAGCAGCACCAACACTTTTGGTGGCTTGTTGAAGGGGAGGATGCTTCGTCGTCGAACTCCTTCAGTGATATGTAGCTTCAAGTGAAGCAAAGTGGGCCAGCCTAATTTTTTTAGCCATGGCCGGCTTACATACTTTTAGGTAGGTTTAAGTTAGATTTTAAGAAAAAAAAAATATATATATATACATATATTTATATATGAAGTATATATATATTATGTGTATATATATATATGCATGTAGATGTAAGTAGGTTAAGTAGATTAAGATTTAGTTTTAGGTAGTATGTAGGCTTTTAGTTTTAAGTTTTATAATAAAATTAAAATAGTCCATGTAGTAAGTTTTTGAACATGTTTTCTTAGTTTAAGCTATAGTTAAGTCACTAAGTTATAAAACCCGTCATAAACGTCGAAAGACATAATTTTTAAGTATTATGTTTAACTTAGAGTGCCCGCATGGGGCCAGTAAGTTAGTATAAGATAATTTTAAGTTATTTAAGCTAATTTTTAAGGGTTTTTTTGTCTAGCATGTAAGAGTAAATTAAGTAATATAATAAAAATGCATATAAACTGAACTGGGAGTTTTGTTTATTAATATACCCATTCAACCTGAAATGAGCTTCGTCACTGAAGACAATTTGTCAATAAAAAAGCCGATCTTCCTCCAGCTTTTCTAAGACCCACTCACCGCAAATTCGACGCAGGTGGCAAATCGCTCGGCTTCAATTCTTGCACGTGCAAAATAGAACACTGAAAAACCAAGCAACAAAAAAATCACCCTTTACTTGTTTTGCTATATATAAAGTCATAGGTCCTTAGAAATAACAAAAACTAAGGTCGACTCTAATGTCCACTTTAGTTAGTTGACTCTAAACCTAAATTTAGTGATTCGTAGAAATAAACCAACTTTATCTAAATTCGACTTTAGCTATCTATTGTGACCTACACCTACAATTATGAATGACAGTTCGGAAATAAAAATGACACTTTCTTTTTGAATTTGATTTTTCCGGATAGTCTTTTGTATGTGAAATAATTTAAACGAATTAAAAAAGGACTCAGTACAATAAAATGGAAAAAGTAAGTATATTCGGTTTGAGTGTACATTCAAAGAACTTTTTTGGCGTATATCAACGGTTTAACCGAAATGCAGTATTCTCCGCTTAATTACATTGACCATTGTCAGATTATCGGTCAAGATGGTGCAATTACCGGAAAAAAGTGTGTTTATTGTTTGTTACCAGCATTTTGCTTTAAATCAATTACCAATTAACAAATTAGAAAGTAATTTCTTAATTTTCTAGAGACGGGAAAGAGATCGGAACTGGACGCTGGAGGAAAAGGAGATTTTAAAGGACACTGTGAAGCAATATATAATAACATAGTGGACTGCAAGATGAACAACCAATCAATGATTGTTAAGAAGTTGGAGGTATGGAAAAAAATCTGCGAGGAGCTTAAGTCGTATGGAATAAATTTTCCGTTACAGAAGATAAAAGCGCAGTGGGAACGGATGAAAAATAATGCCCGCTCACATATTTCTTCCTTCCGAAGAGAGCAATACGCAACTGGTGGTGGAAATGAACCCAAAGAACCTGATGAGCTTGACTTCGCGATTCAGGAACTGATTCCAGAAGACTACGGATGATGTAGCGGAATTTGACAGCGATGCACATTTTATCGACCAAAAACTTCATAAAGAAAATCTAAATCCTGAACCGAGCACTTCAGCTAAAATAAGAAAAGCTTTAGATACACCAAAAAATAAAAGGCAAAAACTAAGCCTTAGTGAGCAAGTGCTTCAAAAGAGGATTGAACAAATTCAGTTGGAAATACAACACGAAAATGAACTGTTCAACATAAAAAAAGAAATTGAAGAAAAGAAACTAATACTCATTAATTTAAAAATAAAAAAAGAGGAATGTTGTAATTCAACAAATTGAATTAAATTCGGTTTCACAACATGACCGTTACTTCCTTTATTTCAATTTCTTCACTTGCTCACTAAAGCTTAACTGTTGCCTTTTATTATGTTTTGTTTCCTTTTATTTTTAAAAGATATATTTATTGAATGAATTAGGTAACACGTTTTTAAGTGAACTATTCAAGTATTGTTGTACAAGTTTATTTAAAATTTTATAAAATGTAGCATAGTTCATACTATAAATATTTTAAATATTAACTGTAATTAAATATGTGAACTGTGAAAAAATTAATAAAGCATATGATTTCTGTTTCAAAAGTAGCTTGAAATAAAATTATTTCTAAATTGTCTGACTGCGTTCACATTCGTCTCTACAGCTTCATGGTCTTCATTTGAATTATCTTCGGAATCTGAAAAAAGTAAATAATATAAGTTAGTCACTGGATGTTATATTCCCTTTACTTAAAGATATTAGATGAATCTTCTATGATGGGACAATTTCTTAGCTTTGCGATGTTCCACAACACTGCAAGGGTTGCAATTGCATTTTTTGCCACGACCAAATCGCAATGAAACCCATTAAAGCAGGATCGAAAGCAGTTTTTCAGCTGACCGAAAGTTCGCTCAACGACACCCCTTGCTAATATGTGATGGCGCTGATAACGTTGCTCTTCAGGGTTAAGCTGCGATCCTATTCGGAAGGGAGTCATTATTATACTTGTTTGCTTATAGCCACCATCTCGAAGTATGTCTCTCCCCATGCGGTTTAGTTGTTGCAATCTGGTTTTAATTGAAGATGAGTTGAATATCTTTGAATCGTGAGCACTTCCTCTCCAGCGTGCAACGATATCTAGGATATTGCTGTCCGCATCAACAATAACCTGCACATTAAGTGAGTAGAATCCCTTCCTGCATCGATATCGGGATCCAACCTCACCTCCTGGGTTCTTTATCTTAATATGCGTGCAGTCTATGGCACCCAAGCATTGAGGAAATCCAAATTTATCAAAAAATGTCCTCTTGGTTCTCCTTATTTCTTCTGGCGTTTCTGGAAAATGAACGAATTGGGGAAGTTTAGCGGCTAATGCAGTTACGACCTTTTTTATTACAGTGCTTACTGTTCTTTGAATTACGCCATGTACGTCCGCTAAGGATTTATTGTTTAGTTTAAAAATTTCCGGTGTAAATGAGATTCGATAACTCACCCGTATCTAGTTGATAACCGCCTTTGGCTAGATGGCGTAAAGTTATCAGTACCATGATGTGAGTTGGAACAGGACAACCTTGGGTGCATTTTGGTCTGATGTCACTCTCAATCAAGTCGCAAATAAACATAACAGTGTCTTTATTAAATCTATAAAAGAAAAAAAATTTTATTTTTGAGCACTTTATTTTGTAACTTCTGTTGAATTGCTTCGTACATTCTTACCTATAATTTCTTTTGAATTCCGCATCTGTGTATTCTTCAAATGGATTAAATCCTTTCTTATACACTTTTCTTTTTCTAATTTGCTCCACATTCCTTAAAATATTTAAGTCACGAAAAATACGTTCGTCTGACATTTTTTTTCCAAATAAGTTTTCTTGAACTGTCACTTTAGATTCGATTTAGATAGCGGTGAGTCGAATCTTAACTTTTTCCTAAGATAAGGTCGACTTTAGTGAAAATTGCCTGTTATTTCTACGAGTTTAGAGTTAAGGTCGACATTAACACTAAAGACGACTCTAAATTTTGTTATTTCTAAGGGCCATACAGTTTAATAATGCTTAGACGCATTAACTATGTTACCCTAACGAAAATTCTGTTCGGATCTGAAGGCCCAAATAATGACCCTCAGAAAGGATAAATCATGCCTTTTACCACATCATAGAGAATAAATTTCTTCTTGCACAAGATTAATGCTTAAAGAAATTATGTTCTGTGTACATACAAATGCTTCTTAGTGGTACCCAACCCTCTTGCTCCTAAATTAGCCCGCTAAGTGACAGCAAGGATTTCCCAGACCACAATTTCATACAAAGCAAAGCAGATATACACTAAAGGATACAATGTCACCTAACATCACCTGGAGCTTAATAAACTCATTTATATGCGTCTTTGCTTAGCTAATTCTTCCGCTTTATGGTGAATTTCATTTGTTATTTCCTCTACCTCGATTCACATACTTGTGGATACATATGGACATGTGTGGAGTATGTACATATGTGGGAAATGTGCGACTAAATGTGCAAATACGGATACATGCCTGTGATGGTGGAGTTTGTGTCTGGTTGGTGGTTTAGTATTCGGCAACGAGGTTCCACGGGATTAAAACATAACAATAGACGAGAAGTGCTTGACTTATCGATCGAAATGCCTATTTGAAACGGATGAACAGTCTGTTTTGAAAGAAAACTTTTCAAACTTGCAATTTAGACTGAACACTTTACATACATTTACACGTCTTCGCATCTCAAATAGACCCTAAATATGTTCTAGACCCATAAACGCTTTTCCGTAGAAGGGCTAAACTTGTGGGCACGTTTGTAACGAAATTGAACAATAGAGTTATTATACACAAAATTGAATTATATATAGCTTTCGATTTATGTACTACCAGTACCGAGGGTTTTTTTTTAAATCTTCTGCGTGTTCCGTTCTATAGTTAGGTCTATCGACTTCTAACCTCTTCTTGAATTACTGCTTGAGGTATGTTTTGATCGAAAAAGGGGACGGCTATTTACAAAGGTCTGCAGTTTTCGAATGGTTTTGGGGGTTATTAAATAAAGCTCTTTCGTATTCACATTTAACTTCAAAATCATCTGATAAGTCAGTTGTGTAGATAGTTACAAGATGTATTTCGTAATGATATATAAGGTTCTGTTTGAAACTCTGCTGCTATTATAAAAAAAAATTTACGCGGTTTCAAACTTTAGCATTCTCAAACCTACCAGAGAAAAAGATTTTATTTACAAATCCGTTGTGGCCAAGCGACTCCCTGTTACAAAGATATAAACTGCACCAAAATTATTTACACTACTAAGTTTACCAGTGAAAGTTGACCAGTGAAACGTGCGACAAATTTGGATGTTTATATGCGGCGTGATTGGGAAAACTGATGACATTCACCGGGAATTCTGATGCTTACAGAATGATCCAATTGTACCAAAAAAATTGTTTGTATCCTTTGAAATGCGGTTCGGACGAGGAAACGATGATTGGCTCCTAGAAGGGAACAACGATTGGAAACATCCTAGACGGGTTTGTTAGGGCTTCAAAGAGGAAAATTACATCAATTACAGATCCAATTAACTCCTCAGTCTCACTTTGTCCCCTATCTCTCTCAACAATCGATAACTACCATCCCCCCCTTCTACTTTCATTTTTTCATAACTCTTCATTCCAGTCCACTCCCCCCACAACTCTCTCATCCCACGACTTTCATAAAGCAAATTTTCACAAAATCAGTGAATATCTCAGCAGATCTCACTTTAACTTTCACAACTTAAGTATAAATGATGCCTTATCCATTTTTTATAAAGAAATATTTAATTCTTTTTCCCTTTACGTTCCTTATTCCCGCCTTAAAACATCATCTACTAGTCCTCCCTGGTATAATCGCAAGCTTCGTTCCTTACGAAGTAAGAGAAATAAGTTATGGGCTGTTTTCCTGCGTACCAGATCCTTTACCGACTATTCCAACTATCTTGGTGCTTATCTTCATTTCACCTAACTTTACGATTCCCTTTACCAGCGCTACCTTAACAATGCGCAAGTCAACCTTATAAACCACCCTAAGTCCTTTTTCCAATTTGTTAACTACAAAAAAAAAAGTCCGATGGTTACCCTCCTTCCCTCTCTCAACAACAGGTCATCAACCGATCCACTCACCATTGCCAACCTATTTGCCACATTTTTTAAACAATCCTTCACCAACGACTCCTTTGTACCAGATCCATCCTATTTTAGTTACCTACTGAACTTCTCCAATGGCCCACTTCTTTCTCATATTTTGGACCCGTCTTATATCGAATATAAATTACACCAACTCAATGACGAATTCACACCCGGCCCAGATGGCCTCCCTGCCATATTTCTTAAAAAATGTTCTTCCTCTCTTTCCCTTGCCCTTTCTAATCTCTTCCGTCTATCCCTTTCACAAGGAGAATTTCCTCAGGTTTGGCAAACCTCCTTCATAACCCCGATCCATAAGAAAGGATCAAAGAATGAAATAACCAACTATCGTCCCATCGCTAAACTCTCCCATATACCCAAACTCTTCGAAAGTATTTTGTATGAAGCTCTAAGCTTCCAATGCAAATCACTTATTTCCCCTAGACAACATGGCTTCTTAAAGGGTAGGTCAACCACCACAAATCTCGTTGCCCTCTCTGCCCTAGAGAATGGCAATGAAGTCGATGTAGTTGCAACCGATTTTAGCAAAGCCTTCGATAAAATCTCTCATCGGTTAATTATCTTTAAACTGTCTGCCCTCGGCTTTGAACCCATATTATTAAAATGGATATCCTCTTACCTCGAAAACCGTTTTTACACTGTTCGTTTTAGGTCAGCCCAGTCCGCTCCATTTTGGCCACCTCTGGAGTTCCACAAGGCAGCCATCTCGGTCCCCTTCTTTTTATATTAACCATAAATGATCTCGATATGATCATCAAACACTCGTCTGTCTCCCTTTACGCCGACGATACCAAATTTTTCAAAACCATTTCCTCTCCCCATGACTCTTTCCTCCTTCAACAAGATCTTGATAGTTTCTCGATCTGGTGCCTCAAAAATTCTTTGGAACTTAACATCGCCAAATGCCAATCCATCACCTTCTCACATAAGCGGAACCAATCTCCTCCCCAACTCTATCTTCTCCATAACCAACCTATCTCCTCCGTACAGTCTCTTCGCTACCTCGGCATTTTGTGTGACAGCGAGCTCAACTTCCGTTTACATATGGATGAGATAATCCTCAAAGCCAACTCTGCACTAGGTTTTGTAAAACGGTGGTCCAAAGAATTCACCAACCCATACGTGACCAGGTCCCTCTATATTACCTTTGTTCGCCCCCTCCTAGAGTACGCCAGTCAAGTATGGTCCCCATATCATCGTGTTCATATCTCGAGAATTGAAAGCATTCAGCGTCGTTTTCTTCGATTTGCTCTTCGAGGTATGCCCTGGGACGATCCTTTTAATCTGCCCCCCTATCAAAATCGTCTCAACCTTATCAACTTAAACACCCTCGAAGATCGCAGAGATGCAGCAGACTTTCTCTTCATTCATCGACTCCTTTCAGGTCACGTTGAATGCGCGTCCCTTCACAACTCCATTTTCCTCAACACTAACCCTCGTAATCTACGTACCCCTCGACTCTTCTATCTACCAACCCACCACACCTCCTATGGCGCGAACGAACCAATCTCCCGTATGCTACGTCAAATCAACTCAAACCCTACCGTCTTTGACTTTCACCGCACCACTTCCTACTTCAAATCTGTTCTCCTTCACCACTCCAACCAACCTTAGTTTTAAGTTTTAGTTTAAGTTTATTTTTTAAGTTATAGCTTGTATTAAGCCGAATAAATGGGGGCATTCGCCCCCACCAAAATTAAAATTAAAAATTAATCAATGTTGCCAGCTAAAATCGGATGAACGAATAATATATCGGCAACTTTTCGGTGTACAGAGAGAGGCTGTAAGTCACTCTTAGTCGATCAATGGAAGGTGGTACGTTCATATCATCAGTCCAGAGAAGTCCTTGTAAAGTCAATTGGAGAAACTTCCAAAACGAAAAATGTGCGTGGGGCAATAAGGTGAGCAATTCAATTCAAGAAAAGGGTCTACAAATGTTAAGTAAAAGTATTTAAAGAGTTAAGTGTTAGACCAGTCTTTGATAAATCTAAGAGCGGAGTTGGTTTTTTTTTAATGACATTTTATTATGTTTATTTCAATTAGATCACCCAATTCAGTTACCAAAAAACTGTAATTGGAAGACGATTACGAGTGCATATTATTGATTGGACTTATTAAAATTGAACTCAAGGAAATACATTTTGCACCAAATAGAAAATCCGTCCTGATAATCCCATGTATGTCTGAAGATTTTCATGTCGTCAGCGTAAACGGATATACATATGTATATGAACTTTTAATAATAGAGCCGACATCATTAATTGTTCGAATGAATAATATGGGGCAGAAATGACTATCTTGAGGTACTCGATAATAGACTTCATTGGGGTTGGAAACCATTGTGATGCCGGCCTTCCAAGCAGGATTTAGTACATATTATAAAATTTGGCTAAAAGCCTAAAGCCGTTGGTGTGGTATGTAGATCTATCAGCTGTTTATGTTGTGAACGAGGAAGGTCTGGATGGGATCCTACGTGGATGAGAAGTAAATAAAATTTCTGTTTAATTTTGAATTTTTTTTTTTTTTTTGGCAAATTAACGAACATTCTACCTTTCACGATGAGTCCGATTTTCCCATGCGTTTTAAATTTGCAGTTTTGATATATGTATAATCCTCTCTTCGTTTACCCCGAAAGAATGATAGAGGAGAACTCCTGCTTTGCTGGCTCATAGCCCGGCGTCCAAGAGTGTCAGGAAGTATCTTTTTACAACATCCGAGAAGAATTTGCAAAAATTGATCTTGGGTAATTCTGGTCTACGACGAGTTACTACGAATATAATAACAACTTTGCTAAATTGACTCTACTTTTTGTGATACAGAAAATCTATTGAAAATGGGTAAAAAATGGTGAATATATTCAAAAACCTTTATTTTCAAATGCAAACATGTTTTAAACTATACATCTTATTATATTAATTAAAATAAACTTAAATACATATAAATAAATAAGGAAAAACGTTTTGTATGTGACTTTCTGCTGTATTTTTTATCAAGACAGTCCGTTAGTAAGGTCCAAAAGTAGTATGTCATCATATTGTGATCCCAGCCAGCCTTGATATCTTTCTTTCATGGTCTTTAAATCCTGGCGGAACGGTTTCCCCTGTTCTTCAATGTTGTCTGGAAATCTATCCAAATGGCTTTGCAAATAATGTATTTTTATACTCGTATTAACTGCTAATTTTTCAAAATTCACAAGCAATTTGGCAACTATTTCGGAATGATTTGCAGCTTTGTGGTTCCCCAAAAAGTTGTTGACATCTGATATGAAATTTGTCCAAACTGCCGATTCAACCTGCGTTTTGTTTTTGTTTATAAGACTATGGGTTTATGGTTCATCAAAGATGCATGCTTTTAATTTTCCGTACGATTGACAAATATATTTAAAGCAATCACCATTCTTGTCTAAAGCTTTCACGAACTCTTTAATAACCCAAGTATAATATGGGGAGGCAAAATACACCGACCTCTCGATCGTATGGCAAATGTCAAGCTTAATTTGAACCTAGTATAATAAAGCCCTGTTTTGATTTAAGCAATATATTTGGTCGATAGACATTCTCTTTGTGAATTTTTCTTTTTAAGCACACTGTAACAGTGAGCATGTGTCTAGGTTAACCACATCCTGTGATTATAGGATAAAACTTTAAATTTAATTACTCAATCGAAATATCTCATAATATCCGATTGAAATGTAGGTCAAGTGAGGTTAATTTTGTTTTCTGATTTTATCTGCGTGTATAAGCTGAATGGGGTGGGTAATTATGCAATTTCACTCACATACGAGTAGAAGCTCTCGTAGTGACAGCAAAAAAAAAGAGGGAAATAATTAAATAGTTCCACTGAATGGATAATGCCGCCCTGCCGCTTGTACATTTTTGTAATGAAATCCAATCCTTTTTTTGCACACTAGGCTGATTACTTACTATGAAGTGCCGTGCCGTCCGCCTCAGACAGAACCACTGAAATTGTTAAATGAAATGAAGCACCACAAGGGTGCTTTTGAAAAAAGAGAAATACTAATAATAATAATAAGTAAAAAAAAAAAACAATCAGGGATGAAAATTCACGTCGAGCTATAAGTGCATACGAGTATGTGTAATAGATTTGCTTCAACGAGGTCATCTTGCAATTGTATGGTACAAAACAGAAAGAGTGATATATATGGGGGGGAACTTTGCCTCAGATAAGGTGTTTTTGGTGGCATATAGTCTGGGACATACTCGTACAGTCTAAATGAAAATTGAAATGGGTCTTATTGTGGGTGAATTTTTTTCCCCTAATATAACTGTACTCGTGCGTATGTGAAGTGTGTTAAGAGACGCAACTCTACGTTGTTTTTTTTTTAAGATTTGATTTTGTAAAGTAAAGAACCATGTCGTGGATTTTCCATAGCATAATTGAAATCGAAATGGGAAATAATAGAAATGGTGTCGAGGAATCGCATTTCAAAACAAATAAATTGAATGAAATGTCAGACACATCTCAATCTGAAATAACAGCGATATTTACAGTCATTGAGTAGACAAACCAAACTACTTAATATATCATCTACTGGTAAAATCGCAATTGTAAGGATCATACCTGTGCTATATACAGCCCAGAATTACTTTCCCATTTAAAAGTATCTGTAAAATGCGTGTTCGTTACTCACTTTGTAGCATTTCAAGCAAAGGATTCAAACTGGATTTTGTGGACAGCATGACGACATATGTATGTATTAACTTCAATTTTTCTTATAAGATCTCAAATCATCTCGTTCAGTTACTTACAGCTCTACACAGCAAGTTGCTTGACATATAATTCTACGTCTATGCGTAATTTTAATTTAAATCCTTTCCTGAGGTAGGTTCAAAATTTCTCCAAGCTGGATTTATATTTATACACCGACGAACCAGACGGGATCGAACATATACGACACCGGGAGATTTTTTTTTATCTATTCGAGCAGGAAGACATGGATTGGGTCGCTTGGCCTTGGTTAAACCTGCGTTCCTACAACGAAAAGGACTTAGCTCCTCTTAAATATTGTTCAAAAAAACTTGGCAGTTGCCTCGTTACCCACAATTTAAATTTGAGTTTCTTATGCTCTACAGTTTTGTAGAAAATTTGACACAAAATCTAGATTCCCAAGATTTGTCAGGGTTTAGCACCAGGGGTAAAGATTCCTGTGTTTGAAATGCCCTTTTTTAGAATGTTCAAGTAGATGCAAATTTTGTATACTTTTTGTTTTCAGGCCTAGTAATTTTTCGGCGCATAGGTTTTCCTTGTCGGTTCCTCTAGAAGCCGGCCTTAAATGCCCATGTATCCCCTACTAAAAATTTGACTCCCCGTCCTGTCGCTTTTATTTTCAGTTTGTCTGCTTTACCTTGCGTCCGATATAAAATAAAACTGTTAAGCTTAATACTCGTATATATGTATTTAGATAAATAAAGCCTTAAAGTTATAAGTTTAACTCATTTTAATCGCTTCTTCCATGTCTGAGAGCTTTTGTGCTCACATCGACAAATCATCTGCTAGATGAATCGATTCCAATGCAGAATTTAAACACCTGCTACCAGTCAGATAAGAGTTGATATATCTACAAACAACCATTTAATACTTACGAACTGTCCTAAAATACAAAAAAGTATTTGGAGTAAGCCTCTTCTTGGTAAATCTGGACATACGCCTCTTTTGCAGCCAGTCGATTAATTGCAGCTTCTTTCAAGCCGAATATACTGCTGTTCGACAATCTGCTTACCGTTTGGTGGTATTTCGTATAGATATCGTCATATAGCTTGATTTCCCATCCCAGCTCATTGCGAAACCCCATTGAATTACCACGCTCTTCCGAGATGGAAACGCGAATTTCACTTGTTAAGTATATTACTCAGGACGATGCGTTGAACAAAGTAATTCTCAGTAGGAATCAGTTTATGTTAATGCAGCACGACATTATGGGCGAAGCTGGACGAGAGAAGGTTTAATTGTAACACACTAAGAAATGTAAAAACCGAACATTCTGCGATAGGTGCGGCAGAAGTGATGCCATAATGTGAATGTGCCATAATTGTTGCAAATGGCGTCAAGTGTCATTGTGCTTTGACATTTGTGATGTAAATTAAAAATTAGTTGATAAGGAGTAATGCAGCGAAACACACATGAAGAACGCGGAATTATTGTTACTGCTTCTTTGACCAATTTCCGGTCTGTTGTTTTGACGCAGCGTGAATTTCGTCGTCGTTTTCCTCATCTTCCTGCACCATGGCTGATCGTCTCGTGCAAACTGAGTCCACTAGGGATGTCGCCAGAAGTGACCGGCTCCGTATTGCTTGTTCGACCGAGAATATCACCGCTGTGGCCGAAAGAGTCCACAAACATCGGCGAGACAACGATGCACACAATTTGAAATCAGCAGACGCTCGTTGCGTCGAATTTTGGTGAACTATCTGGAGGTGTTCCCTTATATTGTCAGTTCTTGTCGTTTTTCTGGCGAAAAATTCCCTGTATGATTTGAAGTCTTTATTGTGGCCATCTTGGGCTTCTTCACTTAGCATGCCGATAGGTAATAAGACCTCTCGTACTATAACAGATCCACGAATAAGTATCTTATGAAGAGTTGGTGTCATTGGCATCCAAAGCTATAGCTTCACCTACAAGCAAGCCCTCTCAAAACAATACTGTTCAAGTTTTTCTGAATTTATCTTATATCCGCTTGAAATGGTTTGAAGGATTATGTAAATTCTTCTAATGAGTTCTGGATCGATATTTGTTATATGAGAAGAAACAATGTGGTTTTGGAAAAATGTTCGAGCTACATTGCCGTCATTAGAGTTTCCAAAGCCCGGCTTTGGTTTGTCTATAATTGGTGAAAGTTGGTTCTTAAATTGTTCTTGAATATTCTTCTTTGTTTTGTCAACTAAGTCTTTATTTTCTTTTGATAAGCGCCAAGTGAGTGTTGGTAATTTACAGCTCAAGTCTTATCCAGGCTAATAACGGGTAATACAGAAATACCAAATTGAACATAATTGGTTTTGATAGGTCTCTGACAAATGCTTTCGAGATCATTAAAATCTTTGGATGTGGCGTCGCATAAGTACTCGTAACATTTCATACAAGATTTTTTTTGGGAAAGTGTGTTACATATCTTTCCATCTACCATAGTAAATATTGTTTGATGTGTAACAAAAAAAACGTTTGACCATCTACAGTTATTTCTATTAGTGTCAGCGACAAAATCTTGGGGAAAACGGTTTGGGGTTTTGCCACAAACTAAATTTTCTCCATTTGTTAGACGTAATGGAATAAGACAAGCCAAAAATATATACTTATCATCTGTCACTTCAGACAAGAATTTCTGTTTATCTTGAGTATGACTCGAAATGCCATCAAATCCCCATTTAGAAAATAAGACCATCTTATTAGACCTATCGGCGAGTTTAGACTGAATCACTGTTTTTAGGCTTTGCAACAAGCGCGTACCTGTGTGGTCTAAAAGTGATTGCAGAGGTATTTCGGCCTTTGATTCTGTGTCATGAATATCTTTAGAATACGAGTTCCGTTTTTTTTCTTGTACCAATTTATAAGATGGAAAAATATCTTTGGTGTAATTCCTGATTATATTATATTGATTTCTACTCAGTTTAGCTTCGATTATAATTGAAAGTGCGTCACGGGGTAAAATTTTCCCTACTTTGGCAGAAGAGCTTAAATCCATGCAGTCTTTAGCATATGTTGAAACATTCATGGCTTTTTTAACAGCATTTGCTGCAGCTATCGTATCTTCAGCCCTTAAATTCATTTGCGCTGCATATGCCAAAACATCGGCATTGAGCTCGAAGGCATACCGCCTTTCTTAACCGCGTGGATTATTAATTCACAATTTTCGCCTAGCCATGAATTTTCATTTGATAAAAGTCTCTCATGATGCCTTCCATGCTTGAGCCATTTCGATTTTAATTGGCCTTTTAGGTTTCGCAACTCCTTTGATAAAATGTTCCTCTTTGCTGCTGAACAATTCGTTTTTTCGGCCAAAAACTCAATTGTACGAGTATCATTGAACTTACCCTGAAAGTCTTTTTATTTCTCTTGCAGAACACTTCAAATAGTGTTTTTGTATTAATTTTCAATATTGCGTCAGATTCTGGAACAAAATCCGAAAATTTACGTAATACATGTACGAGAAAAAAATTGTTTAAAAAAATTCTCGCAACATGCTTTTACTTTTGACTTCATATCAGTATAGAGGATATACTTTTGCATCAATTACCATAAAAAGTTTCAAAAGCCTATTGCGCAATTTTAAAATAAACTGCTTTGTATTAAAATTGACTACTGTTTACTTCAATCTCAATATATCCCGTTTTAGGTCCAACATATTTTCTAAAAACTGTATAAAACATTCCTCTTTTTTTGTAAATAAAACTACACTCAAAATAATTATTAGAATAACTTCAATATCATACCACTTTCTCTTCACAGTACCTAAGTTGACAACTTTGAACACGTTGATTGCGCACAGTAGTTAATATAAAAATACTTACCAAATGAAGTAAGAGAACCTATAATAGCGGAAAAAAAAATTTATAACAGTTTTCATTTTAAATTTTGAGTTTTGGGCACTCTTCCCATACAGGCGGGCCCAATGTGCATCCGCACCACTGTAACCGTAACTGGTGAGAGCTACAGTCAGATGTGAAACGAGTTTTTTTTTGCCGCAAGTTGCTTAGTTGGAAATTTAGCATTGTTGGTTCCAGTAGGAAGGAGCAATCGGTCACACAGTTCGGGCAACGATGGAGACTTTGGAATCACAAATTTCCACTCCATGCGATCTAAAGTTTTAGCGATTTGAACTGGCCGACGAGATCGCCACGTCTGACGGCGGCAGACTTTCTCCTTTGGGGCTTTTTGAAATTTCACTTACCATAACAAACCATAAACCTTGCAAGTCTTGAAAGCCAACATTGAAAGAGAAATCACTAATTTGGAGCAAGATGTTTTGCGAGCAATAATTCGAAATGCCGTAAAAGGAGCACAAACGTTCATCAACTCAGGAGGTGGCCCTTTGACCTATATCATTATTTCAATTTAATGTCGTCAAGTTTACGCCTTCAAATAAACTTTTCGTTAAAACAGAACCCATTTTTTTTCCATTTCTAACAAAATGGCAGCCAACTCACATTATGACTTTACATTTGCACCCCCGTCTATAACATATGCTATAAAATTGGACATCCCCTATAACGAATTTTGCAGCACCTACAGACGAGGAAAATAAGAAGATAGTCTTGCATAATAGAAAACTTACACTGAATCGCTCCTTTTTCTATGAATTAAAGGATCTTATTGGATATGTTCGGCAGCGTGATACACCAGCTACATCCCAGCGACAGTACAAGGGACCTATATTTATTGTATCAAAAGTCATTTCAAGTAAACCAAAACAACAGCGCAGCTTCGAATCACTCTGAGTGAAGAAAAAACTCTCCGTCCTATTCGGACTCCCACCCATGGAATATCGAATATCGAAACCAAATACACCTGAGTTTCAAACCACCACGATCGTAGTTCCGGGCTCATTGCACATTGCCAAGTTAATTTTTTCTATGCAATTATCTCTACAAAACGCCATCAGAAAAAGCTTTTGAGCAGCTCACAGTATTTTGAACTAAATGAATCTTATCGTTATGTACTCGGATATGATTTTATGGACCATTATTTCAGAAATTTTTTAACCGATCTTACCCAAACTTTGCATACACATATTTTAGTCCATTTTACAAATTGAATACGCTGTGCAGAAGGTTCTAAGGTTTTTTTTCTTTGTTTCAACATTTTTCACCATAAAGTACAAAGTGCGTTGCATTTTAAAATTCCTTCTACCCCTTTTTCCCAGCTACCAACACAATAAGACAAAAATCATTGTAGCATTTGCAGTTTTAAAGATAAAGGGACAAATGTGCAGTAAAAGCATACTTTTCAGGAAACACAAACAACTAAAAGCGTACTTTTAATGTATTCAATGAACAAAGATAGCCATATCTTGAAGGGGAACTAAAAAGATTGGAGGCAGTGGGATCCGTGATCTTCGAGGTAGTGTGGTGTCATGCGTTGCTGCCTCATTTTGACTCAAATTTTAAACCACTTCAAGAGGTTGTAAAAACATGCGGTTTGTTACATAAAGTTCCATATTGAGTCTATATTAAAAAAGTTAAATAAAAAAAAAAAAAAAAACATGTGGGTCAATTCTGATGTCCCCACCCTCTTAAAGTAGACTTAACTTATTGCGCCAGCAATGTCAGACCAATATCTGGACCTATATAGGAGCAATCCCGGTCATGAATTAACTTATTCTATCGATAGTTGGTGATATTATCGTAGCTAGCTGTAAATAACATATGTGTATGTTCGTACGAGGTCTTCCCTGTCTTGGACACGCTTGTAAGGTGATTGACGAACTTAACTACTCCCCCACGTAGCCACAATTTTTTTCTGCTAAATTATTAAACTTTTACTGAAGTTACACATATGGTAGTCCTCTGTGTAGGTTTTCTCATACTTTTTTGTGTTCACTATTACGTGCCATGGTTCGTAATTTGCCGCAAAACTACAGAAAAGATTAGTAGTGGAGCCAGGTTTTGATAATATAGCCCTTATGCGTGACATTAATTAATGTGTTAATACCAGTAACACTTATACGGGCTACCATAGTTACTCCGAAGCCTTCTGAATGACTGTCTCTCAGCTTCAAATTTTCCAAGCCAAACTTTCTTACATTTGTGTGGACGTTAGATCCTTGAATAGATAATTCTTTCTTTATTTATTTCTGGAATTTGATTTGATTTGATTGCTCTTTTAGCTAGCCCACGGTTTTCTATTCTCTAGATGCCAATAAAATCTTAGTACAGCCTTAAGATCTCGTGGGTTTTCCATTCTTCCATTCGCCCTTCTAGCATACACAGTCGTTCGCAGATCTCCGAGGAGAATAGATGTGTCTCGGCTTTTCCTAAAGTGAAAAAAGTGAAAAAGTTATCTTTTTAAAAATAATAACAAACTTATTAGTTGACTCGGTAGCCAAGCGGTTAGCGGCGTCGGTCATCAAATCGTGGGACGTGAGTTCGATCCCGGGCCAGACTTGGAACTTTTTTTTTTTTTGTTTTTGTTTTTTTCTTTGGCTCAAATCGTGAAAACAAATTGCTTCAAAACAAAAAAAAAATACAATCACGCGATGGATGGTGGAGAGCACTCCGCTCTTCCCATATCGGGAGTTGGAAAAGGCAGTAATAGTGTTGCCAGTGCCGTTAAAGCTATTAAAAGGAGGGGGAGTTTGAAAACCCCTCCTAACCTAAGAAAAAAAAGGATAAATACCGTCGAAACAGCAGATGAGGTCCGTTATGAGGGGGGCAATAACAACTTTGCCTCTCTAGCGTCATCCGAATCGGAAGATGAGGAGGAGCAAATAAATGAAATCAACATCAGCATACAAAAGCTGACAGAGAGAAAGCTTGCTATGAAGCAAAGGCAAACTGCACACAGGCAGAGGGAGCAACTTGAAACAGAGAGCTCCCAACATCAAAAGCCACAAGAGCAGAAACAACAACTACAGCAACAACAAAACCAGCTGAAGCAGAAACATCAACAGCTGCAAAAACAACAAAAGCTGAAACCACAGCAGCTGAAAAAACAGCAGCAGCAGCAGCAGCAACAACAACAACATAAGCAGCAGCAGCAACAACAACAACAACAACAGAAGCAGCAGCAGCAGCAACAGAAGAAGAAGGAGAAGGTGCCTCCTATCAACACCTATAAATTAGAGGTAAATGAAACCAAGGACCTGTGTAAGTTGGTCATTGGCAATAATTTCAATATAAAGAGATTGGGGAACGATCGCCATGCCATCCACTGTAATACAGTGGAGGGCTACGCGAAAGTGAAAGAGCTCCTAAGGGAAACGACGACGGAGCACTTCTCATTCACACCGAAGTGTGAAAAGCGGCAATCTATGCTGCTGAAGGGGTTGGAACCGTCTTCTGATCCTGAGGAGATCCTGGCACTGCTCAAAGAGAAGGAGTGCGAAGGACTCAAGTTTGTAGGGGTAAAGCCATTTACCACAGCTAGAGCTAGGCGGGAGAAACGGAGTCTGCCGTTCTTCCTGGTGCAACTCAGTCCCGAAAGCCGTCTGGATAGTCTAAGGAGTATCAATGTCCTAGACTACCAGGTGGTTCACTGGGAAAAACTAAAAAGGAGCGAAGGCGTTATACAATGCGTTCGCTGCCAGAGGTTCGGGCACGCCGCGTCGAACTGCCAAATGCAGCCTCGATGCGTGAAGTGCGCTAAGAACCACAGTTCCGAAGAATGTCCTCTGGGTGTTGACGGAGCATCCGATAGGTCGCAGCTCTCGTGCGTGTTATGTGGAAATGTGGGACACACCGCAAACTATCGGGGTTGTCCTAAGTTCGCTGACATTAAGAAAGCAAAACTGGCTCGGCAGCAGAAGGTGGAGGTCAAACGTTCACCTGTGAGGTTTCAAACACCAGCCGTCACGTTCCAAATTTCCTACGCCCAAATGGCGTCAGGTGGGGGGGCTACGGTACAGCAAGCGACTGTTGCTTCTCCGGCGCCAACGCCGAGAACAACGGAAGCTGCACCTAACATGCTGGCCATCTTGCTCGCAATCCAAGGGCAGATGGCTCAGCTGCAAAAGCAGGTTCAAGAACAGGCCAAGCGGGTGGACCAGATCTACGCGCTGCTGCCGGGCCTAACGCAACACATGTCGTAATGGGTACGCACATGGTGGAGCAAACTTTGAAGGTCCTTGCGGTGAATGTTAATTCACTGATTAGGATTGAACGAAGAGCCGCAATGTTTAAATTGCTACAAGACCAAACTCCTGATGTGCTTTTCGCTAGCGAAACTAAGCTAACCGATAAGCACAAACTGGAGTACAATAATTATATCGTTAGAAGAAGAAACCGGCCCAGATCCAAACGTGGAGGCGGTGTCGCGATCTTCATTAAAGAAGGTATAAAATTTCACAGAGTGTACAAGGGCGTGTTGCGCAGGTTCCGGCTGTTGGAGGCAGTCGTCGTGTACATCCCGCTCCGCAGTGGAAAGCGGCTGTACTTGGCCTCTGTTTATGCACCTGATACTTCACAATCCACCCTATTCATTACAGAGCTCGACACGCTTTTTCGACTTCTGAGGCTGGAATCGGGGGAGAATTATTTTATAATCGGCGGGGATTTCAACGCTAGACACAGCGATTGGGGAAATAATTTGCCAAATACTAGAGGGAACCTACTACTCGATTGGTGGGGTCAGCACGATGTCATATACAGACTCGGTCTTAAAGCGACGGATAACCCGTCGTTTCCCAGAGGCGGGTCTTATTTGGATCTACTGCTGTACGACGAACGTATACGACTGACAGGTACGAATTTACAAACGCTAAACTGTCTGCGCACATTCGTGTATGACAGCGACCATTGCGGTTTTAGCACCGAAATTACAGTTCCTAACGAAATTGCGGAATTGGAGGAGTTTGTCCAAAAATATTCTTACAACTACAGTAAGACTCGATGGACACGCTTCTCCGCAACCTTGACAAGAGCACTCTCCTCGAACACGCTCCGCCCACTGTCCAATAGGAATTTGTCAAACGAGGAGATCGACAATTACCTAAAACAAATGGACGAGACAATTAAACAAACTATGGACACTACAATACCGCGGTATCGACGTACGACTAACGAAGACCTGTTCCGCAATCCTACTATTGACGCACTGCACCGACAGAAAAGTAGACTTCTGACAAGACTTAAAAATTTGTACAGACAGTTAACTGACCGACGAGACCCGGAGATTAGGACACTGAAGTCGTCGATTAAAAATATTCAAACGCTAATAAAAGAAAATTACAGAATTTCTGTAACTTTGTATTGGAACAACAAGGTTCGGGCTGTAAACACCAGCAACCCGAATATGTTTCCGCAAATAAATAAACTATTTCGGAGAAAAAATCAAAACGACCTTCAGTGTCTTAAAATAGCCCGGACAACAGACAACGAACGGTTACTGACAATAGCAGGTATTGATCCAAATGAGGCCGCTGATGATGACGACTTCTTTGTGATCGAGGATCCACAGGAGAAGGTTGAGGCCATAGGGGCGACTTTCCAGGAAGTATACAAGGCCATTGATATCATTGGCCCTAATTATGACCTGGACAGTCGCGTCTTGCTGCACGACTTCGGCATTCGAAATGAAATAGGGAACTGGCGATCCGAGGGCTCTGGTTTCACTCGGTTCAGCGACGAAAATATGGCAAATAATGTCATGACCAGAGAGAGTGACCTACCCCCGTTCATTTCGAAGGAGGAACTCCGTGAGATCTTCGACACAATCAGGGCTAAGAAATCAGTGGGGACCGATGGTATTCCGAACATCGTGCTTCGACATCTTCCTCTAGAAGCGGTGGACATTTACACCTCCCTGTTTAATAATGCAATGAATAATGCACATTATCCAGCGCATTGGAAAACGGCGGTGGTTCAACCGATCCCCAAAAAGGGGAAGGATATATCCAATCCGGCGAATCTCCGGTCGATAAGTCTCCTTCCGAATATCAGTAAGGTTTTTGAAAAGGTAATCAATAGAGCTCTGTCTAGGTGGGCTGAGGACAAACATATAGTTCCGGATAATCAATTCGGTTTTAAGGCGGGACATGATATCTCACATATCGCGTCTAAACTGGTTTCTGATATCCAATGGAACTGCCTTGTTGACTTGGAGAAGGCCTTCGACACCGTATGGTTAGAGGGTCTTTTCTATAAGCTGACTAGGCTGGGGATCAGTAAACCACTCTTGTACATTCTCTATAATATGCTAACCAACAGACAGTTCATCGTGAAAAATGGCGATGTGACTTCTGTTGGAATATTTCAAATTAAAAATGGTCTTCAGCAAGGCGCGGTCAATTCGCCGATCTTATTTAACATTTATACAAGCGACTTGATAGGTTCACTTCCCCATACTATTGCGTACGCAGACGATGTGGTAGCGTACAGAAGAGGTCCAAAAATCGAGGTCATTAATACTCTCTTGCAGCGTGACTTCGATAAGATAAGACGATTTTGCGATGACTGGAAGTTGAAAATCAACTTTCAGAATACCAGAAAAAATTGGAGAAAGTTCTCGATTATTGGACAACACGGACAGCCTCTTGCCTGTCGAAATGTAGTCAGATACCTTGGAATCTGGCTAGATCAGTTTCTGTATTTTGGCAAAAATGTAGATGCTGCTCTGGCCAGAGCTAAAGGTGCTTTTGCCCTTACAAAGAGACTGTTTTATAGCAGGGAACTCGATGCGAGGGTAAAGGTAATCTGCTACATGGCCCTTATCAGGCCCATGCTGGTATTTGGTTGTCCCGTGTGGTTCAATGTACGAGCAAGCTTAATGGAAAAGATTCGGGTGTTTGAGAGGGCTTGTCTTAGGGCTTGTCTTCGCTTGTACAGAACACCAGAATCGGAGTACAAGAAATTTTATCCTAATGAGGTCCTTTATAACAGGGCGAACCTAATACGAGTGGACAACTTCGTAATTAAGCTGACTCGAAGGCACATTGCAAGAGCAATTACCTCGACGAATAACCTGATATCTGGGGCTTACTACCCCAATTACCTTTACCACGAGAGTGTGCGCCTTGACGGCTTCGTTCCACCGGAAGCATTCCTCTACCTTGATCAGATAGGGTTGATCCAGGATAGATCAGCGGTGCCGTTAATCTTCCATGTCGCTCGGACAGCTGGGGACAGGCGACTCAACTACGACAGAGACGTCGCACACGGCAGTGTGGATCGCCTCAGGTTCAGTAGGGCGGTGGGGAATCGCGATAAGAGGGATGTCGTTCGGCAGCACCAGCATTTCTGGTGGTTGAATGATGGAGAAGATGTTTCGTCGTCGTTTCCGTCAATTACGGACCAGCCTCACTAATGAGGCAGGGCTGACCAATGTATTTGCTTTGTAAATAGCGATGGCCAGCTTACATAGGTTTAGGTTAGCATTTAAGAAACATATACATATATCAGTGTATACAAAGGTGTATACTGATATATGTATATGATCGTGTATAATGTCTATGTGTGTTTATGTGTGTATTGTGCATTTAGGTTAGGTAGGCTAAGGTTTATTTTAAGTTAGATACTAAGCTTTTATAAAAAATAATAAAATGTCCATATGCTAAGTTTTTTGTTATAAATTTTTTCTTAGCCCTAAGTACACAAAATAAACATTTATAAATAAAATGTAAATGAAGTCGAAAGACATAGATATAAGAATTTAGATTAGCTTAGAGTGCCTGTGTGGGGCCAGTAAGTTAGTATAAGATTGTTAAGTAATTGTAAGCTAGCATTTAAGCATTTTTTGTTAGTATGTAAGAGTTAGTGATTAAGTAAATAAAATGCATTCAAAACTAAAACTAACCTTCTAGCATACGGGCCTAATATGTAATAGGGTATTTTTTGTGTAAAGCATCTCAATATCAGCCTTTCTTCTTATCGTCCAAGATTCGGTGCTGCTAAAGTAGCAGGTTTTGGATTTTCTAGAGCATAATCTTGGTCTATTAAGGTACTCGTACTAGTTTAATTATTTGGCAATTTCATTCAATGATTCGTCTAGTAACTAAGTACTGATTTGTCGGAAATACCTGTAGTGCCTTCGTTTTCGCTACTACAGTATATGTGTACTATAGGTTTCATGGCTTTCCTCTGAAGGCATTTGATGCTGATTGCATAATGTTTCCTTTTTTTGTTTAGTGATACATAGATTTGCCTTCCCTGGTTCGTACTAGCTCCTTTTATTATTTTCTTTCGGGTTGAACTCAATCCAATAATGCTTAACATACGAGACGTATGTCTCTTTTTTTCGTTTTGAAGCACATGACCACTATGTTTACCGGGATAATTCGAACCACTTATTTCGCTCGATAAGTCGAACGATTTCTATCGATAATTCTAACCACTTTTTTCTTCATATTAATCCCATATTCTACGTTTGAAAAAGAAGACGTTACATGAATATCATTTATTTTATCTTTTAGTTAAACAACATGACTGATTTTTATGACAAATCAAAATAAAATCTGTAGCGGGATTATCAATAAATACACAACACGCGTTTGTTTGTCCATGTTGAAAATATCTTGTACTGAATATACATGTATCGGAGCTGCTGAATTTACGGACAGAAATTTTTGACGCGGCAAAACAAAAACCAAAAAAACAATCACACATTGGCGACTATTTTGTAAAGCCAACGTAGAATTATTTCAAAATACGAGTAGTATACATTTTCTTATTTATTATTTTGCACTGCCAAATGAAGTCATTTTCACACATTTATTTATTTACTTAGTTACCAATTATGGATAAGATTTTCAGTTTTTTTAATTCTCGATAAATAAAAACTGAGAACTAAAAATCCGACTAAATTATTTTTTCTATCGCTTCAAAGAAAAGTCTGGAAGTTGTTTGTATAATACTAATTTTGCCTGTAAGTGGTTGGTATGGTAAGTCTATGCAGACTTTATGAAAACTTCGAATTTGCAACGACTTAGAACATTTCGAAAGCATTATCGATAATTCGAATTTTCGATTATTCAAACAGGTCGAGGTCCCGACGGATGTACACGTAAAAGATAGATATTATAATTATATAAAGTCAATATAAAACAATATTCTACAAGTAAGACTCGATTTTATGACTCATATTTATGTCCTTGTCAAAAATCCTGAATTATAAGTTCAGACCAAAAATTGTCGTCGTTTTTAAATCAAGACCACCAAAGTGAATTTTTTTGCGCTTTTATACTCCATTGCACAATTGTTGTGGCGCCAAAACAAAAGAAAGTATAAAAGTTCCATTGTCGCGAAACCTATCAAAACATGGTTAGTGCTCATAAAGCGCTGCAAAACTCTGCAATGGAAATTATAATCCTTCCGCACCTTCACAATACGATTCAGATACAGAGATACACGTACAAAGCTACAAACACGATACATGCTTGAATGAATGTGAATCATTCATTGCCAACGGCTCGATTCGAATGTCATCATTACAAAGGAAAGTCAGTTTTTTTGTTGGTTTCTTTTCTTTCCTCTCTTTTGTGTATCTTCCAGTGAATTAACTCGGTTTCTGGTAAGGAAGAACCTTTAAAGCAGAAACAAAGCCTAATGTCATCTAATAAAGAGGAATGAACGAATTAGCTTTGTAAAAACGACAAAAACAATAACAAAGAGGCGACGAACAGGAGTACGTTGAATAGAAGGGGCATTTTATTATCCATAACAAGTCAAGATTGAAGACTAAAGCCTCAGAGAAGACGCCGGCAGCAACGGCGAAGACGAAGTGGAAGAGGTTGTTAATGATAATGGTAATGATGCCAATGTTTATAACAACGACGGCGATGACGATGACGATGACGAAAAGAGATGATCATGAAAAAATCAGCTGAGTTAATTTTGCAAGAAATTCTTTCATGTGTGCCTTTTGCTTCTGTTTCCTCCCTTCCAGTGCCTGTTCCTTTTCCCGTATCCTATGTCCCATGTCCCGTGGCCATGGCTATGGTAACGTTTTGTCCTCCATATACACATGTTCTGACGAGATACCCATCGGCAGGATGGTGAACTGGAGCTGGAGCAAAATCTGGATCCTTAAGTAAGCCGTTGTCTTTGGTGATTTTATCGAAGATAGAAGCAACATCAGAATCAGAAATAAAAAACCGAAGAAGAAGAAGCAGCAAGCAAAGCAGCCGAAGTATAATGAACTTTTGTTGTATGGAATTACTCGTATGTGGAAGTTATTTGTTTGTTTGTGTACTACACTTACGCATATGGCTATTGAATGAAATTAGTTTGTGCTTTGGATTCGGCCAAGCGTAGCGCTTCTCATCTAAGGTAATCACCACTTTGGAATGTGAAGAATGATGGGATGTGATGGCGCGTCATGTAATTTATTTTTATTTTCGGTGATTTTGGATAGCTTAGAAATGTTTAGAAATGCAAGCTAAAGTTGTTCAAACGGAAATTGGGAAAACGGGAGACTGAGTGTGAGAGTGATTTTCGATTGAAAAAATTCTTTTCATATAAAAATGACGATATTCCGAAAGAAAAACCTTTTGAAGTGCGTAGTTTCTGTGTCTTCTATCCTCAATCATCATTGTGATTATTTCTTGTTCAGATTTAGTCGAAATTCAACAAAGTCAAGTTACATTTTGTATAGCTACAACCTGCAGCAAATTTCAGTTTCGAAGTTTTTCGAAGGATTTCCAGTACAGTCCTAAATTGATTTGAAATTTAGCCAATTCAACAGGAAATGGGAGGAAGCTACCCCTGGTGTCATATTTGATTTGATGTGATAAGTAGTGGCTTACCCACATTTCGAAATTATCAAACTTATAATATAAATTACAAATTATTTTATAAATTGGAAAGAGTCATTGTTCCCTTGTGTAAGTATCATGTTCACAACCTAGTAGGATATACATACATACATATATGGAAAACATCATCAACAACAACAGTGCAAATCAGCAAATGCAAGATCATGTCCAAGATCTTCCTGCATTGGTATTCCTTTGTCGTGAAAGTTGTTCAGGATCTAAGTTCTAAATGTCAACAACCCTTTCCGGCCATCTGTTACCAGATAGAAATTAATTGACTTAATATACCAACATGTAATATGGTAAGGAGATTATGTGCTGATAAGTATAATACTATCGGATGCTTCCATGGCAGACAACGGTGCCCTCACCAAATGGCTTGAGTTGACGTGTCCAACCTGAAAGACTTATGCAGATCGCCCATTTCATGGTGGAACACAGAGTTTCAGCGGCCACGTAATGAATACCGAAAACAAGACGCAACGAGCAAGCATTGCCAAGGTCTTACTATCAGAGCTACAAGGTATTCAACTGCAGAGGCTCTTTCTCGTTATTTAGTGAACTTGTCCCGGTTGAAAGAAGTTGAAGTCACGAACCTTTTTCACAAATTACAAAAGCCGCACCAAAACTAATTTTACTCGTCATTTCGTCAAATTTCGATTAATTGTTGTTTGTTTCTTATCAAAAATATCGATATTCGATTGTTTGTTTGAAAAATATTGACCAACGTCTTTTACATTTGTCAACTTTTTTTTTAAACAGGGGTAGAACTAATATCCTCCTTTAAAATGATTCATTAAAGTAGAACAATTTTACGTAATATGAAATTATTTATGATAACGCAATATCTTGAGAGCTTTAAACTCCAGTAGTGCTTAAACTTTTCTTTATTACACAGCTTAGGGGACGCATTCTCTAAAAAAAGATAAAATCTATTGTATTTGAAAATTCCCATAGGCAATCCATCAAATTGTTCCTCCACCCTACCCTCCAAAAAGCAGTAATTCCTGAACTTTAACTGGCATTCCCCAGCTTAATTAAGGGTCCAAAATGACGCAGATTATAGCTTACGTATCAAACAATATCAAATATAACCATCATCAGTCTAAAAACACCCTCGACCCCATTACACTCTATGTATATAATTTGCCCAGCAATTTAACAAAATTAAATCTCCACAAAACCCACAAACCCGCAGAACCTATAAAAAAGAAGTAATTGCCCTACGAAGGATACTGCTCCAACTCTGAAGATACCCTTGGAACAGTATCTTTTCGTCCTACGAGTTTGGCGTCCATAAAACTAATAAAATGCCGATATCCATTAAATAAATTAGAGTCCCGACCATTTAATGGCGATTATCTGTTACGAAATTTTGTTTTTGCTTTTGCCTCTAGCCATTAACTCTTAGTTTCATACCTGGTGCACTATAACGTCTAAAGTCTTGTTGTATACGAATATCAAACTTCTCAATTTTCAGTTACATTTCGGCCTGGATCGGGGGCCTCATTAGGTAGGGTTCAAAATACCTGAAAACAGCAGGGTGCATTGTAAACAAGCAGCGGACACGCAATAGACATAATTTGTGCTAATAATCACACAAAGACGTGCTAAAATCAGCGGCCCGCGAACAAACTATATGTAGTCGCCGTAATTAACATATGATTTGCAGATTCATGGATTCACGGATACGAGTACTCGTACTCGTACTCGTACGTCACACAATAATTTCGTATTCACAATAAACATCAATATGTGTGAGAGAAGTCATAGTAGTGGCTAAAAGCGTGTCGCTGTTGTCAGATAAACAACCAGACAAACAGACTCACTGTCAGATACTCACAAAAAATTCTCAGATACCCGTAATTGTTTTTGTATTCATTTTTCATAGATACAATAAGTAATTGCGAGAACGCATCGCCATCAGTAAAATATATGACGGGTGTTCGTTGACTCGAAGGAATTGCCTTTGCATTTTCACATTTGCATTATGCAACTGTCATCTGCAATTTGTCACTGATGACATGCTGTTTATATGGGCGGTTGTCTTTTGTTGGCCAGTTTCTTGAGATGTCATGTTCACAAAACGAATTCGATTCGTACAAGTTTGATATTTGGCGCAATTTGACTTAGAAATTCAGAAGTGACAGGGAGGGTGGCTCTAGCTGTCAGAGTCTGACCTATTGAAGCGCACCACAATTAATGTCACTCACAAAAAGGCGGAACAATGGAATCTATCCACATTTGCACTAGATATACGTGGATATACAAATATAATATATGTATATGTATATGTAAATAGTTATAAGAATAAAAGTGACTGAATGAAGTGTTGGTTGTTCTGTAGACGACCCATTAATCTCGTTTATAGAATTAGTGAATTCTATTAGAATTTGGTTTGAAATTCTTCTGAATGTTTCTCTGACTGTCAGCTTTGCTAATTTCGTCAGAAGGTAAATTTATTTTTACTTTATATCAACCCATATCAACATCGAACAAGGAACCTTAAAGATAAACCAAATTAAGAAGTGAACTTTGGGCCTTATGAAACATAGGCACCTAATGAATCAACGTTCGCTGTGGCTATTGTGTTTGTTCAGGTAATTGTAGACTTTGACTCCTGTTATCGTTTTAATATTCATTGTTGTAATGTTTTACTCTGTGACGACGTTTGACTATAATTCAAATTTCGACGTTAAAATTCCAAGACGAAGAATATTCGGTGAATAAGTAGCGTGTGCATGATTTAGGTGTATTACTGAATTATCAATCAGCAAAAAAATTGGAAGCTACGAGTAGTTTGAAAGAACAAAAATAAATGCAGTGTGTATACTTCTATCGCTGTCCATATATCCATATGAGAATGTTTTTTATTGTTTTCGGAGATGTTATTATGATCAGAATTTCCTTTAATTAAGGCAATAATTTACTTTTACAGTCACGCATAGGACTAGCAAGGATGACTGTTTTTTTATTAAATGTTATAAAAAAGCTTAATTCCTGAGATAATATCTTCCTCTGCTGGACTCCCCTTTTGAAAATTCAAATGTTCTTTACATTTGTTATGTACGAGTACTAGTATACGAGTGTAATCATTTTGGTCAAATAATTCCATTTTCACTCGGGCTTACCAAAGTTCGACGCCTGAATCATAGCCAGTTTTATTTTAAGTAAAAGGCTTGGAAAGTCTGCAGCTTTCCATTAAATCTGGTGGATGAGTAAATGTACCCGATACTCAGACTGAGACACTACAGAGGGTGTTCAAAATATTTGGGGTGGCCGTGGTGTAGTGGTACTAGCAATCGCTTCTCACTCGGAGGGTCCAGGTTCGATTCCTGCCCATGGCAAGTCAATTTTTCATTTGTGTAATTTGGAACTCAGACAGAAAAATTCTGCGTGTGAAGGCATAACACTGACACGTAGATTTGGCTGTTGTAGAGTTTCAAGCACAGAAAAAAATACTGTGAATTATACTTCGAATCACTCTGAGTGAAGAAAAAACTCTCCGTCCTACTCGGAATATCGCGAATACCCCGCGAATATCGAAACCAAACACACCAGAGTTTCAAACCACTCCTAAACAATTTTCCTTTCTCCTCCTTCTACCTTTCCGCCCGCGCCCTGGCAACAGTAAAAGGGTATCTAACCCCTTAGGTGCGCATAAATTATAAAAAAAAAGGAACACTGCATTTTTTTCACATATGTTTTATTTATTGCTGTGGATTTTGATTTTGGAGCATGAAAAAAAAAAAAAAACTTTATAGTTTTAAGATTTATCATATTTATTCATTGTTTATAGAGGAACCATTTTTTTTCTTTTAATATTTTGTCACGCCTCCCTTAATTTTTTTTAAGACACGAATTCGTTCTGGCATTGTTTTCATATTTTTAATGAAATTTTTGCAGTGTTCCTAATATTTTGAACACCCTCTGTATGTACTCATATTTGTCAGACACGGGGTGGCCGTGGTGTAGTGGTACTAGCAATCGTTGCTCACTCGGAGGGTCCAGGTTCGAATCCTTCTCATAACAAGTTTTTCATTTGTGTAATTTGGAACTCAGTCAGAAAAATCTGCGTGTGAAGGCATAATACTGACATGTAGATTTGGCTGTTGTAGAGTTTTCAAGCACAAAACAAGCGAATCATTCCGAGTCAAGAAAAAACTCTCCATCCTATTCGGACTCCACCCCCCGGAGAGTCAATATCGAAACCAAATATATCTGAGTTTCAAACCACTACATCACAGCAATGTTTTCCTTTCTCCTCTTTCTATCTTTCCGCCCGCGCCTAGGCAACAGTAAAAGTGTATCATAACCCCTTAGGCGGGCGTAAATTATAAAAAAAAACTTTAATTCGTTCCAGAAAGCACCGTCCTTCGGATTCCAATTAAGGGTATACGTAGCTTTTTTTCTAGTTGATCTAACAACAAAATCATTTATCGGTGCATTTGGGCAAATTATTGTAAGTCCAGATTGTCAGACACGGACTAGAAGTATGTATTTAAATCTAAAGAAATTTGTAACAATTACCTGATGCGGTGGTGGAATAATTTAAAAATTGAACTTGGGAAATTAAGTTCAATTTAATTATCGCAATTTCCATTGCAAGTGAAAGAAAAAGAGGAAATATGAAATAAAAATTTTTCTACGAGTATCTCAAGCGTAATAGATGTTCTATTATTATTATTTTTTTTGGTAGAGTTACTCAATTCATCCCAGAAGGGACTCACCTATACTTGGTAAACCAAGAGATTAGGTCTGTGGGAGCTAAGACAGTTGCTTAGAAACGCTACTTGAAATGTCTGCATTTATAAACCACAGACATTATTTACGTTTATGGGCTGTGCAATGGAAATTCAACTAGTGCGTGACAAAGATACCATGAAGTTTATCCTAGCTGACGACTTCCTAGTAAAGGAGTGTTTGGAAATTTGTATCGAAGGCTTCGAGAAACGGGATCAGTTTCAAATACATGACTGAATGCGGGAGCTCCACAAGTAAGAAGGATTTCGGCTGATGAAAGAATACTGGAAGCTGTTACAACTGATCCATCAATCAGCATTAATCAGCATCAGATGCTTGGCTTTGCAATTCAATATTTCCAGATATCTACTGCAATGTACTGCATGGAGAAAATCTTTATTTACACCACCATACACCTGTACAAGAACTGCTTCCCAATGATTTGGAAAAGAGACTTCAGTTTTCTAACTTGTTGCTGGAGCGGAGTTTGGATGACGAGTTTATTGGCAGAATTCTTTTGACTGACGAATCTCAATTTACAAGATATTGAATCATAAATTTGCATAATCTTCATACGTGGGCTGCGGATAATCCACATACAAGGAGACATAAATTATTTCAACAAATTCAGCGTCAATATGTGTGATTAGGTGTACTTAGAAAAAAGCTAATCATACCCCTTCAAACTACCACCAAGACTGAATTCTACAAACAATCTGAAGTTTTTGCGAAATGATCTACCAGAACTATTGGTGGACATTTCACTGATTCAACTAGCTTCATCATATTTTCAACAGGACGGTGCTCCAACGCACTATAGTCGTGAGGTTAAGAATTAGTTAAATGAAGAGTACGGTAACCTTTATAGGAAGAAATGGACCAATTGGACCAGACCTGCAAGATCTCCTGACCTTACAGTATTGGATTTTTTTTGTATGGGGAAGAATGAAAGAAGTTGTTTATAGCAACTTTAATTGAAATAGCAACTTTAATTGAATTGGAAGAGCGTATTCTGTTGAGGCAGCAATTAGCATCAATAAACATTTGCAGTGAAATCCAAAAACGGGCTGTAGCATGCATACAAAACCAAGGAGGACACTTTGAGCACCTGTTATAACTGTTTTAGTACACACATAAAATAAAAATTACCTATGACCACACAAAATCAGTTTTTGTTCATAGCCTTTGGAGCTTAAAGCAAATTTTTTTTTCTAATTTTACCTTCTGCAGATTTTCCCAAACATCATAAAATCTGTGCGTTTTTCTGCAACCTTGCTGATGATTTTTTTTTATTATTGTTACTTTCATAAGAAACAAAAAATAGTAAATATTATTAATTAGACATTTTCTGGAGAAAAGTGACCTCAAAATCAAAAATTAGCATGGGCAATGAAAATGGAACAGTCTTACAAATTGGATATCTAAAGACTCAAACAAGATATCAACTTTATTTAAATGCCGTTACAAAGTATTTCTTATAAAAATAGAGTCCTACATGAAGTTTCTACTATTAGTAATAACAGAGCAATTTCCGTTAACATGGGTCAGGGTACACTAAAGTAAGCCCTTTCTTAAATCCTCTATGCTGACAATATTGGAGATAGATCTGTACTGTAGAATGATTTTTTTCATAGAATATACTCAGGAATCATTTCAAAAAAGATCGTTGACGAATTAGGGGACACCCTGTATAATCAACATGCTCCTTAAAGTTCAAACAGTCTAACACCACACCAAGTTTTTAATACTTGTCACGTACTAACGTAACCGAAGGATCAACAATTTCAAATTGTACACATTTTGTCTTTTTTCATTCGATTTCAACTTATTCATTTTACGCCACGGACTTACATTTTTCAAGTCCACATTCAGCTTCTTATACATACTCTTACCACTTATGTAAATCAAAGTATAATCAGCAAACAAAATTATCTTACAAAATTGAAAACAATATTTAATGTCATTATTGTATAGAATAACTCCCAATACCGAACCTTGCGGTTCTACATTCAATAAACTCGATAACGCCCCATTCACTTTGGTTCTTTAAGACCTTTCCAATAAGTAAGTAAAAAACCATCTAAGTTCTGTACTCTTCACACCATACATTTCTAGTTTTTGTATCAAAATAACCTGATCACTTGTTTCAAATGTCCTTTTTAATTCCAAAAACACCGCGATCACTGAATTTCCAGAATAATTTTCTTTCTTCCACTCACAAATTAACCAATTTAAAATGAGGCCAATTAATTCTATTGAATTTAAAATCATATTCTTATTAATCCTTTTAAGATCTTTTTTATTGTTGGACTTTTTAATTATATCAAATAATGGTCTTTCATTACAATATTGGAATTTAATAATACTATTCACAGTAATATTGGAAGAAATGTATTCTATAATTGGAATCGACATATTTATTGAATTTGAAATAGTGTGAATTTAGCCGGTTTGCTATTAGCTTTACACTTAATAAGTTTTTGTTCTTATTATTTTTTAATATGAAACATTTTAGCGTAGACCAAACCTTTTTTTTCATCGCCATCACGTTCTCGAATTCGTGAAATTAAATAGTTATTTTTAATTTTTTATCGAATAGTGAATAGAACTTAAAAAGTTCATTAAAATTGTCTACATGGTATATAAACTTATAAAATGTTTATCTAGTTGATGTTTTGAGTATTTTAACATTTTAAATCGCTTAGCATCCTTTATGTGATTTTTACACTTAATCTCTACTTTTATCCTTTCATGGTCCGTTAGTTTATCTAATTCGCTTATCGTTGCACAAAATAGTTCACGCATATTTGTGTTTACTATAGGGTCCGCCATCTAACGTTTTTTTTCAACTAGTGCTTATTTCGTGAATGGTAACACTTTTTTTTTTTTTTATAATGAGCGCGCGCTCAAGGGGTTTGAGTACCCTTAAGGTGATTGTACACAGCGCGGGCAAAGGAAATTTAGGGAGGAAGAAAAGAGAGGCACCGATGTACATTGTTTTTAAATGTTTGCAAGTTATAACGACCAGGAAATACAGAGATCGGCAGGGCATTCCATAAGCGAGTTGTACGGCTTAGGAACGAATCACGATATTTTAGAGTACATCCGAAAATGGGCTTGAGGGTATACTGATGAGCATTCATAGCGAGACGGGTGTTACGGTTGAAAGTTTGAATGGGCGGAATGCTACTGGCGATTTCAGTGGAGCACTGGTGGTGGAAATAGCGATAAAACAAAGTGAGACACGAGACATTTCGTCGGTGTTCGAGGGTGTCCATTGATTGACTGATATTAGTATCGTCAATAAGTTTTATTGCACGGTTTTGAATCCTATCTAGCAGGTGCAGAGATGTTTTAGGAGCACCTGACCAGATGTGGGAGTTGTACTAAAATTTTGGGCGGATGAATGCCTTATATATTGAGGCCAGATCAGAGGGGGTAAAATATTTCTTACATCGCTTGAGGAAACCTAGACATTTCGCAGCATTTTTGGCGATATCAAATAAGTGGTCATTCCAACGTAAGTTGTCATTGTCACATATACCGAGAATGGAAAGTTTTTCGGTTTCGACGATGCAAGTGCCATTCATAGATAATGGTTGGGTGTTTAAATTTCGCTTTAAAGACAGCAGACAGCATTGTGTTTTGGAAGCATTAAATTCCACTCTATTGATAGTTCCCCAATTGGTTATGCTGTTGATATCGGAATTTAATGAGCTTAGCATACGCTATCGTTCTCGTACTACAGCCGAAGAGCAGGGCCGTGAGTCCGGGAACGAATATGAAAAGCAGAGAGTACTGTCATCAGCAAAGGAATATATTGGATTAGAAGTAGCAGACAAGAGATCATTAATGAAAATTAAAAAGAGTGTCGGTGGCAGAACAGAGCCCTGGGGCACACCAGTCTGATTTGACAGATAATTAGTTTTATCCTTCCGGTTAATAATGGAAAATAATTTCATTCAAATGGCTGCCTCGGCTGGCCATGCAGTAGCCTACACGATCGGTCCAATTTTTAAGCACATTATCGATTGTGTGCAGCTGTATTTTACCAATGGCTTCACGAATATTGTCCTTTAAAGCGTCAATTGTCTCTGGCTTGTCGGCGTAACACTTATCTTTTACGGCACCCCACAAATATAAGTCCAACGGTGTCAAATCGCAGCTCTGAGGTGGCAAACGACACCAGCTCTGCGGCTGATAATGCGATCTTCAAAAACAGGGCGCAAAACATCGAGTGTAGCTTCGGCTGTGTGGCACGTAGCGCCGTCCTCTTGAAACCAAATGTTGCCAATATCCTCCTCTTCAATTTTTGTGAACAAAAATTCGTTCAACATGGCCCGATAACGATCGCCATTGACTGTAACGGCCACTCCTTTCTCATCTTCGAAGAAAAATGGCCCAATTATGCCTTTGGACCAAATTCCGCACCAAACGCACAAACTCGTTTTGGGTGTATCGGCTTTTCAATGTATGCGTGCGGGTTTTCTGTGCCCCAAATGCGACAATTTTGCTTGTTTACATACCCGCCAAGATCAAAATGAGCTTCATCTGAAAAGATGATTTTTTTTGGCAAAATCGGCATCTTCTCTACTCGTAAGTCGATCGTAGGCCCACTTAGCGAAGCGAAAACGCATTGGATGGTCAATTGGCTTCAACTCCTGAACCAATTGGACTTTGTATGGCGTCATACCAAGGTCTTTATGCAAAATTCGTCTCAATGATGTCTCCGAAATATTCCATTGTTGAGAACGACGGTGAATTGATGTTGATGGCGCTTCACGCACACTTTCTGCCACAGCAGCAATATTCTCGGGTGTACGCACTGTTTTTGGCTTTTCACGCTTTGGTTTATCGATGAGGATGCCAGTTTCTTTCACTTTTTTCACAAGATAACGAACACAAGATGACGGTGCTTCTCTTCCAAAATCCGTACGCAATTTTCGCACACATTCTGCAACATTACCATGATTTTCAAAGTAATGTCGCAATATTTCCCAGCGTTGTTCAAGCGTATACACAACCAGCGGAAGGATAAAACTAATTATCTGTCAAATCAGACATGAGCTAAGTGTTACCATTCACGAAATAAGCACTAGTTGAAAAAAAAACGTTAGATGGCGGACCCTTTAGTAAATAGTGAATTATTTTCCAAGCTGAACCGACAATCTAAACAACGTTTTTTTCTTTTATTGACAGTTGAAACATTAACCGCACAAAAATACGTGTGCACATACGAGGGGCGTTCAATATATTCTCGGTATCGATATGAATGAAAATGCGAATTGAATTTAAATTGTTTTTATTTTTCAATATAATCTCCCCTAACATCAATGCATTTGTTACATCTTGTGATAAGCTTTCTTAAACCCTCAAAAAAATAAATTTCCTCTTTCTCTGCAAAATACCCATTTATTGCCGACTTGAAATATAAATACATATTTCTGCCGGGAAACTGCATTAGTAATGCTGCGTTGTTGCGATTAGATTAATTTGCGGGGCTTAGAACTCTGTCATCAAAACAACATATGTAGAAAATTTACGGAAAACAAATTTTGTGATTTTCTTTGTGGTGTAGTGATAAAGTTCGTCCGCCTTAAGTCTGGGTTCGATTCACAGGCCGATCATCTTTGTGCAAGTTAACGCCACTGAAATTGAGCACGCAGCCCATGCGTGCAATTGTTTTCACAGTTGCAAAAACTTGAACATACAAGCAACTTGTGTCGCTATTCCCACGATCAAAATGCAAATTCCAGTGTGACTCCTGGGATCGAAGTAAACACCCGCTGCTGACAGTGCAACGTCGATGTATCTGGGAACACTTCGAGTTAGGTATTGTTAAAATGTTAAGTTAGTTCTAAGTTAGATCAGTAAGAGTGAACTTTAAATAAACAATTTTTTTTATAAACTTAAATAAATAAAAATTTCATTTGTACAAGGCGAGATGCAAATAGATAACGTTTTTGAGAAAAAGCAGTCATATGTAGTTGAGAGGTGGGAATGGAATAATTATCGCAACTAATATCCCTGCAATAAAGAGATTGTTTTCGCCATGGCTCGCATCTAATATTTGTACGGATTATACGGCTCTAATATTTATACGGTTAGAACGAATTGCTTGTTGTGTTTTTCTTCAGCGTATCACCGAAGACAATCTTATCGGAATACATATCCCCAGAAAAGACGCAGTCTCTTGATGAAGATACAAAATGAAAGGAGGACAACTACTTTCGGCCCTGCATATGGACGAACAACTAACGGCGGACTAAGTATGTTTTAAGGATATCATTCCGACGGGATTAGTCAGTCAGAAACAGGATGAAGCACAAGGACAGACACGAGTAAGTACGTATAACACCCCTCGTTCATATAACGACAATTGCTACAGAGAGAAAAAAACATCGTATGATTGGATATGGATTTTTTTTTGTTCAACAAATGAGAATGTTCGAAAATGAGACAAATGACTGTCTTACAGGCGTTCTTGTTACCATGAAAACAAAAGCAGACTTAGCCAAAAACAATTAGACCAAGAGCACACCGCAATTTTTGGACGGGAAAATATAATCGAAAGATTTATACACAAATATGATGCAAAATGTGTTTTTTCTATAATCGGGATTTCTGTTATATCCACTTGAATATAGTATTAAACGAAAGATCAGAATGACATGATCACAAAAATATAGGTCCCAGCCATTTCACGTGCAACTCTACCCTTGCCAGACGAACTAAAAATATGCTGAAAATCACTTTTAAAATCATTTTATTTGTATGTATTATTATTAGAACAGTTACTGTAAATATAGATGCCTTGGGGGCACGTGAAACGAAGATAGAGATAACTACGAGTTGATCGATTTGAATTGGTTTTTTTTTGTTATGCTGCTCCAAGCTGGTCATAATATGATATTTGTAAAAGGAACAGAGTTGTGTTTACATCAACTTTCTTCTTGTGAGAGATTTTTAGGATGAATGCAAAACCTGAGCAACGAATTTGCATTAAATTTTGTGCTAAATATCAATATTTAGTGTTTTAAAAGTATTTTGGCAATGATGCTCTGAAGAAAACAGTGGTTTACGCATGTCAATAAACTTCAAAAGAGGTCGTTGAACCGCCGACGATGATGGCCGTTCTGTCAGCCCATCGATATTAATAAATGAAGAATAGGTTTTGCTGGTCGTAAACTGTGAATTTACCATCATAGTGTTAGCACAGATGATCAACATCTCGGTTGGATCCGTACACGACATTTAAACTGTTAGAAAGAAACACGTCTATACATCGTGATTGCTTTATTCAGAGTGAGAGAATGAATATACAATGACAATGTGGTTAAAGTAAAGTAAGCAGTTGTAGCATTTAATGCAATATAGAGATTATTATTCTGACCAACTCCGCCTCAACTCAAATGTATTTAAAATTAAACTATTTTTGTTCATATACATTAATTCAAATATTCGAAAAAAAAAAATTTGGAAACTGATTCCTGGGCAATTTCTAAGAAAAAAATCGTTCCACAATAAGGGTTTATCTCCAATGTTGACCGCATTTACCGAGGATTTAAGAAAAGGCTTACTTTGGTGTACCTTGACCCATGTTAACGAAAATTACTCTGTTAGTGCTAATGATAGAAACCTCGTGTAGGTCTTTATTTTTAAAACAAATACTAGCCTTTATAACGGCGTTTAAATAAAGTTGATAGCATGTTTGAGTCTTTAGATATCCAATTTCTAAGCCTGTTCCATATTCATAGCCCATGCTAATTTTTGACTTTGAGGTCACTTTATCAGAATCGATCTGGTCTCTGGATTGTATAACCTGTAACCCTTTGTTTGATCTCATTTCTAGAATAGATTTATATACGTATATACATACAATTAATAAGGAATAATAATTCAGGTATACAATTATTTAAAAGGCATAATTGTTCCGTAATACAATACATATATTAAAAGAAATTACAATTTAGTGTAAGAAGACAAACCAAAATTAACAATTTTGAAAAATGAAATCAATTTTGATTTGTATGATATTAGAAGAAATAGTGTTGGGAGAGTTGAATTGGTGTGAATTGGGTTTCAACCGTTTAACGACGTTGCGATGGTTTGATCAGTTTACCCTGGGGTGGGAGAGGTTTTTTTTTATTGTTGCAACTATAAAAGCTCCACATGACATCCAAATCCCATATTCTAGAGATAAAATTAAATTAACTAACCTCAAAGCCGGCGTTCGATTGGATTGCGTAGAGTAGCTTTTCACGGATTTGTTCTACATTTTTGAATGGTTGCAACTTTAGCAGATTAGTGTAGGTGCTGGCCGTTGGATATGGAAATATCACCGGCGCTTTGTATTAAAAACGGCTGATTAAAGATCTTTAAGATCAGTGATGGACTCGAACAGCTTGTAACGAATTTATGTAGCTGTCTCTTTCGTTTATCCGAAAAGCCTTCCACCACCGACCAGGAGCAGATAATACTCGGGTGATCTGAGCTGTAGCCATCGCCGTAGTAGCAGTGTTTTTTCAAATCATCTAAATCGATTGGAATTTCCACGCCAGATATTAGAATCTGTAGTTCTTTATCACTAAACATGTACAACCATTCCACGGGTAAAACATTCGATAGGCCTTTTCTAAGCGCAACACAATGTTGGCGAATTTGTTTGTTCAATTTGTAGTCGGCTATTAATTGAATATAATCGATGCGGTTTGAAGATGTTACCGGAATACTCTGACCATTCTGTTTAAGTTCCTGAACTATTGTTTGTCCCAGTGAACTTGTGACAACTATAAAGTCTAAATTAAGTTCGGATACATCTCCTTCGTACTCTTTGAGGCAGAGCAGATTTTTGTACATCTCTGGATCGGGAGAGGCGAGCGGATGTACATCAACTTCAGAGCATTTACCAGCAAACTTGGTAAGAAAGAATTCAGCTAATGGGAGTATTGTTTTGCCAAGTATATGCCCAATGAAGTAGTAATGCTTCTCAAAGTCGGGCATTAAATTGCCGACATCCGGATTGGGGTAGAGCTTGTTGTCACTGGTGACCATGAAAAATCATCTATTCGGATCAAAAGCGGTCTTGATCAGTTCCGAAAAGAACTCGCGGAAAACTCCTTCGCCATCGATGCTAGCTTCGTCTAGACCAACGGCACTTACGAATCGTATACAACTTAAGCCTTAGGTCTGGTTCATTTTCAGATCTCAGCTTATCAAAGTCATCCTCATACAAATGCGATCTGCGTACAGTTAACATCGCTGGTCCTTGAAGAAATGCTTGTAAATTACCCTGAACTCTCATTTTATCTGCTGCCACTAAACCCTGTAGCATTCCAAATCTCTTGCTAAATGGCACAACACTTCGTAATCGATCGAACTTGATTCGTCGATATTGGTCTATTTTCAAAGTCTTCTCGGGTAAAATCACGAATCGGTTGAAATGTGCGTATACCCCTGGTGCCATTACCTCTGGTCAGCAGTAAATCACTTGGTCGATCAAGTGGAAAATACAATTTACATACTGACCATTGGGCTTTTGCGCAAAAACCAAGACGTAGATTTCGTGTGTGTATTTTATTAAGCATCGAGACAGTGATTTTGAGAAGAATTGCGCAGATTTACTTTTGTTGTTTGATTTTTTTGTCTTCCGACTCACTGCGACCCAGAATCCAACGGTTGAGGTTTGGTCTAGTCTCATGAAAAGCCAATTCGACTAGACCGAGAGAAATTTCCTTTAAAGGCTTACTCAATTGAACGATTTCTTCAATGGAAAAAGTTTGATTTTTCGCAATCATTGATTCTTCACAGAACTCCGTGTCGTGTAAGGTCGGAACTAGACGGTCGAAGAGAGAACAGAATGTGGCGAGCAAGGGAATTGTTTGTTTCATTCCGTTTTGTTTTGGAACGACGCCCTTTGATATGAGATTGGGGCGCTTTAAGCTGTCATATAAACTAGGTAATAAACGCCAGTATGTACAGCAGTTTGTAGTCAAAGATCGTATTTTTGTTGTAGATCATCTGATTGTGGCAGGTTTTATGGAGTGCGTACAGTACCTCTGCATCCGTACTGTTCCACATTATTGATAATGACCTTCACCCCCTTGGAATCATTCAGCAATTCGATCGTTTTTAAAAGACAGTATCGATTTGTCACAGTTAAACCAACGTGCGGTTCCTTGTCTTGATCCGTATTCATGCGTACATTTCCCACTTTAGCATCGCCACCGTCGTTTTCATCGTCCTCATCGTACGCATTGTGGATTGACATATGTGTGGGTTTAATAGACGATTTCCACAAAGCCAAAACCTTGGGCAAAACTCCTGAGATCACCTTAATAGCCACTAAGAACATTTTTCTGCTTAAGGACATCGAATTGACTTCGGTCCAATATCAAGATCGAGTTCAGTAGAAAATTACTGAATATTGGATTATTTTCCGGCTTCACATCTTCTCCATCTACTTGCACTTCATCGGCGCCATCTGATACTAAATGAATCGATACAAGTCATTCCAACGATCGTAGAATATCGCGAAACGGAACCTCTGGTTGTTCAACAAAACATGGCAAATAAAAGTCCTACTGACATATGGCCTTCCCCCCAGTGAAATCCACGATCAGCACCAATGGGCGCATAATCATCTGAAACAGAGCATCCGACACTTGGTTTGGTACATGCAATATCTCTGTGCACCTTTGTGTACCTTTAGGTTGAAACTTGGACCTATTTGGCTTTTTATTAAGAGCAACCACTCTACACCCAAATATTTTAAAATGAGAAACTGAAGCTGTCCTATCATACCAACACGTAGGCGAATGATTTCTAATATAAGAGGCTGTATTTATAGCTCCGGACCAAAAATATTGACGGAGTTTGGTGTATAATTCCATTTTGCTCCTATCCAATATTTGCCCCTTAAGAACTTTAATTTGCACCCGTTATGCTTTTCTGCCTTCAACACAAACCTTTTGAATGCCACGAAACCTTCAGGTTTGTGCTTTAAAAAATAAATATCCGCAAATCTTGAATAATCATCGATAAACGTTAAAAAATAATATTATAGACCTTGACATGACACGTGCATGGGGCCACAGACTTCAGTGTGAACTAGTTGAAAGACAGCTGTAGTACACGCTTCCGAAACAATTGGAAAAGTCCTTCTATCTATCTTGCACATAGCACAGATTGTACAATTAAAATCCAATGGCGCTTTTACCTTTATACGCCACGAATCATATCCATTTTAGACAATATAAAAAGATCTTTAGAATTTACTCTTAAATGTCCAAATCATGGGATCACAATTGTTGAAATCCGCGTTTGTTTTATTAAAAATAGAGTTCTCATATTCATATCCGATTTTGAAAAATATATCAAAATAGGTTAGGTTAGGTTAGGTAAGAGTGGCTGTTGGAAATACCAACCCACTTAGTCCTATTGGCCCATTGTGATGCCACGTGGATCTGTGATCTTCTTACTACTGGAACCAGTTTGAGCTTTTAATAAAGCGTAGGAGACTGTTAACGTCTATTTTTTCTAGATCGTTTAGGTCGTTGTAGAAGAAAGCTCCTAGGTGAAGCTTCCTTCTCTGAGAGAGAGCTGGGCATGTGCAGAGTAAGTGGGGGATTGTCTCCTCCTCTTCCTCGTCCATGCAGCTTCTACAGAAATCGTTAGTAAAAGCGCCAAGCCTTCTTGCGCGCTTGCCTATGAGGCAGTGTCCGGTAATGACAGCTATTATGGCGCTGAGATGTTTCCTATCTAAAAGGATCAGACACTTAGATCGACTCAGATCCAGCCTTGGCCAGATCTGTTTGGTCGCTAGACATGTTTGTCCAGCAGTCCACCTAAGGTCCGTTCTTTTGTTGGCATCTAGCTTTAGTGTTAGTTTGCACGTAGCGATTGGTATACCTATACTACCTTTGTCCGGTAGGATAGGTAGAGTGGTTCCAATTTTGGCGAGTTCATCGGCTCTGCAGTTCCCTGGAATGTCTCTGTGGCCCGGCACCCAACAGAGGTGAATGTTGAACTGCTCTGCCATCTCCATGAGAGATGATCGGCATTCAAGGGCAGTTTTAGAACACAATGAGACCGAGTCCAGGGACTTGATGGCGGCCTGACTATCCGAAAATATGCGGATATCTTTTGCAGATATCACGTTTTTCTTCAGCCAGGACAGAGCTCCTTTAATCGCCAAGATTTCCGCCTGGAACACGCTACAGTGATTTGGAAGGCGGAAAGAGAGGCTTAGATTTAGCTTATCTGAGAAAACACCGCCACCAACTCCGCTGTCGGTTTTAGATCCATCTGTGTAGAGATGGATTGACTTGTCCTCCATGAAAGCATCCTCCTCCCAGAATGATCTAGAGGGGAAGCTTACATGGAAGTTTTTGTCAAACCAAAGTTCAGGTATGGTGTAATCGATGTTCTCTGTGAGGATTCCTAATGTATTAAGAATGCTGGCGTGGCCAAATGAATTATTTGTCCACTGTTTAGTCGCTTTAAGGCGAATAGCTGCAGTCGCAGCTACTTGCTTGCTAAAAATGTCGAGGGGTGTCAAGTGAAGCAGAATATCTAATGCCGCAGAGGGCAAGCTCCGCTTGTGCATAGACATGCTGTTCTTTGGACTCTGCTTAATTTAATGCGGTTGACTGCATTTTCCAAGGCCGTCCACCAGACAACCACCCCGTAAGTAAGTATCGGTCTTATGACCGAGATGTATAGCCAGTGGGTTATGCGAGGTTGAAGGCCCCATTTGTTCCCAATGGCTTTCTTGCAAGAGAATAAAGCTATTGTAGCTTTATTGACTCTTTCTTGAATGTTAGGTTTCCAGTTTAGTTTCCTGTCAAAAATGAGACCCAGATATTTTGCTGTATCGGAGAAAGCTAAACTGGTACCGTTTATTGAAGGAGGGTCTATGATTGGAATTTTATATTTCCTAGAAAAGAGGACAAGATCAGTTTTATGGGGGTTTATTCCCAATCCACAGCGATCTGCCCAGCAGGTTAATCTGTTAAGATTTACTTGGAGGAGTTCTTTAATGGTATTTAAATGTTTTCCTGAGACGGCTATGGCAACGTCATCCGCATAGGTAATCACTCTGCTACCACCCGCTTCCAGGTATATCAGTAGTTCGTTAACCACTACGTTCCAGAGAAGGGGGGAGAGGACACCGCCTTGCGGCGTACCCCTACTGACATGTCTTTTAGCAGAAGTCTCACCCAGTTTGGAGTTGATTATCCTGCTTGTTAGCATTAGATTAATCAGCTCCCCAAGTGAGCCGTCTACCTGCAGAGTTGACAGCGCAGTCGTGATTGCGGATGTGTTGACGTTGTTAAAGGCGCCCTCTATGTCTAGGAAAGCAACCATTGTGTACTCCTTATATTGTAGGGATCGTTCGATGTGGCTAGTCAGAGAGTGCAAAGCCGTTTCCACCGACTTCCCTTTACAGTAGGCATGTTGAGCCGCAGACAGAAGTCTTGGATCAACTTTAGCTCGAATATGGATATCAATCAGTCGTTCTAAAGTTTTCAGAAGGAATGATGATAGACTTATAGGTCTGAGGTCCTTTGGGACCACATGAGAACATTTTCCAGCTTTGGGAATGAATACTACATTGACTTCTCTCCATAACAGTGGAATGTGGATAAGTTCTACACAGCTCCTCATAATATTTTCCAACACTGGTAGAATAATATCTGAGGATCTCTGTAGCTCGGCAGGTATAATACCGTCCGGACCAGCAGACTTGTATGGTTTGAAGCTATGCAGCGCCCAGAGCAGTTTGTCTCTCGTAATCAGACTATGAATTTTGGTCACGGTTGCAGTAGGCTTGTTTGGGCTGCTACTAGCCGCGAGATGGGAGCTACCTGGAAAGTGGGTGTCCAGAAGCAGGTTGAGTGATTCATCACTTGAGGTTGTCTAAGAGCCATCGGTTTTTTTCAAACAGCTGGGCATCATAGGATTTGTGGAGAGGATATATCAAAAAGTCCCCCAGTAAAAATTAGAAGAAAACACTACTTTATTTTTGCTGGTTTTTAGAATAACACTACTCTTATTAAATTGTATACTATTCCAATTTTTAATGATTTTGCTTATAGATAAAAAGTTAGAACTAAGAGGGGTACAAACAGTTATTTGATTTAATGCACACGTCTCCTATACCCCCAGAGACAACAGTATCTACGGAAGCAAGTACTATATTTGTTTTATACGCAAATAGAGATGAAAACATTTATTTGCCATTGCACATAACATATGTATGTGAAGATGATCCGCTGTCCAAAATCCAGGTGTGAATGTTTCCTCTTTTATCAACCATATAATTTCCCATGCGTTTTGCATTGTGATTGTATAGGTCCTTTTTTGCCACAACCATAACGCTTTATGTTTTTCCTTCCATGGTTTTGTTGACTTCTGTAATTTTCATTTCATTGATATTCGTGCGTAATTCTCTGATCTTTTTATCCTTTTCTCTTCCATTTATTTCACCTGGCGGCAAACACTAACATTACTACAATTCATTTTTTCATTTCACCTTCGCCTTTCAAAACTTTGACCTTCAACTACTCCAAGGTTGGCAAATTATCTCTGCTCTCGTTGGCTACTACAAACTCGGAAATATCGATATTTATTTGCTTTAGGTCTTCAATGATTGTGCAGAAATCATTTATTTGCGTTTAAATTTTTTGCGCTTGGCCTAAAACGAAAGCGAAAAAGTTTCTTAATTTTTTTTTTCTTAAATAAATTTACCTTTCGTCCGTGACCATCAACAAGATATATGCCGCTTAACAACGCCATGTTTCTTTCGCTGGCTTGCAGTTTTTGATACATATGTATAAATTCCCTGCGTTTTATAAGTAGGTACATAATGATATTGTAGCAATGCCTTTTATTCAAAATTTTCCAATTTTTGTAATTTTGAATTAATTACATCCCAGTAATCCAAACTTCTGATATAAAGCAATCAATTGGGCTTTAGACGTGTCGCTGTCAAACTGGTCCCGAGGACTTGAATTTCATGCAAAAAAAAAGCAATGTGTGGACATTGAAAAAGACATGGTTCCCAAGGCTGATTCCGACCAAACATTCCTCAAACGTATCATTGCTGGCGATAAAATTTATGAGTACGACACCGAAACCAGACACCAATCGACTGAATGGCATATCGAAGAAACTACGTCGTATAAGGCGTTGCTTGCTGTTTTTATGGATCATAAATTTATTCCTGGAGACCAGACTGTCAATAAGGAGTTTTATTTGGGCATTATGAAACGCAAAAAAAAAGGCCTACAATGTGGAAAGACAGTTCGTGGATTTTGCATCACAAAGCTACCATCCAATAGCCACCAAATTCACCTTACATGCACCGTGGTTGCTTTTTCCTGTTTAGCCGACTCAAAACACCTATTTGAAGAACGCGTTTTAACAACTGGGAAGATGTAATGGACAATCACTGAGTGCACTGACAGCCATATTGAACATCGAGTACCAGAGACATTTCGAACGTTCGCACGAGTGGGGTTTACTTTGAAGATGAAAATATTGATTTAAATAAATAAGCTTGTATTTATCATTTTAAAAATAATTTCCGGGAACTCTTAGAACAGGGTGGTATGTTTGACTTGAGGTTACTCGATTCTGGCAGTCCATATTTGCATTTGCACCGTCATCAGGAACGAAGTGACTCTTATTGCTAAGCTTCTCTGCTTCTCCTAAATCTACATAAAATCAACTGTATTTATTTTACAGACTCCAGATTTAAAACTGTCCAAAATTGCTTGACGGTGGACAGAGTCTGCTTAGGCTCCATGAAAATGATACGACCCTATTTGGGGGGGGAGGGGGGGGGGGGGGCTAGTATCAGGCGAACATGCATGATGTTTCGTACCAGCAAAATGTGTCTACATAATATGTATGTATATTGCCACAGATATGGTGATGCATCAAATATTTTATATTCTTTGTGTATTAGATTTTACCTTACATAAGCTTGACTTAATTAAAAACAACAGTTTAGATCCAGCTGGATTATAAAAGCTGTAGTACGAGTTATTAAATAATTAACGTCTTTTAATATAGTATTCTTCCTTCCTTCCTTCTATTGTACTCTACTCGTATTTTTAACAGAATGAACTAATTATTTCCCTTTTTCTATTTTCAGGTATGTTGAATCAGCTTGTTCGTAGGTACAACTTTTTAACAATAGATTACGAATATATATTGTACAATAGTATAGAAACAAAAAGAAAAAAATATTACAGCTCAAGTTTACATTAGTACATAAGAGCTACCGTTGAGTTTCCTGCAGAACATAGTACATCCAACAAACCCTTTGTTTTTGATGGTCTCATTCAGGGTTAACTTTTTAATTGGCGCGAAGTTTCATTATAGTCTCAGCAATGAGTTGCTGCCCAAGTGATTTTTTTATTTTATTTTATTTTAAACTGCAGTGCATTCAATGCAGGGGTTTGTTTTTACTGTCTAGTGTTTTTATTTTCTTAGCCCTGAATCATTCCATTCATCAGCCTTTTGTGTAATGTACCATTCAGACAAACACTCTATGACTGGTAAGGTTGGTTAATTCCATTGAATGGCTTTCCTGAATTTCCACCAACAAACATTCGATAATAATCCTTCCGACAGACAAGAGATGGTTTTCCTTTTATTTTTTTTAATTTCCTGGCTCTTGGCAATGAAGAGATGGAGATGGAGATGGAATGACGATAGTCTACATCATTTAAGAAGGCTGCTGTTGTCGGAACTGTTCCCTTTGTCTGGGATATTATCTGATGTGAGAATGTGGATATTTCGACGGTCTTTGGCTTTGTTCTAGAGCAAGGGATGTTTTTATATTCGATCCGTGAGAGGAAGTTGTCGTGACTCTCCAAGTCATTCTGCGATTAGAGTTCAATAAACCTGAATTGGAAATTTATTATTTATTTTTTTGTTAACTCCTTGTCTTTGTCTAAAATTAACGCGATTAAGTCATCAAAAATTACGATTTAAATAAAATAGTGAGTCATCTTGGAGGGTTTCTATTTCTATTCGAACGATTTCAGGTTTATTTAACTGCCATGTGGTGCCGGAGCGATAATTGAAACATGTTTTTCATTTTGTGTCTACATTTTGTAGTGATAGTGATGATGTGATGTTATAATACTAAGAAATTTTTCTGTTTTTGCTATGAAAAACGGGTGACTGGAGAAATACTCAAAACTCTATTTGCTCCACCATTCGTCTAAAAATGACGTACAAGGCAGTGAAGTGCGTGCTAAAAACATGCATGAGCTGTAAAGAGGCTGTGAGGGTTAGAGACAAGTTTTTTCGGTCTTGAAATGTGTAAGGCGTATAATTACAATACATCGAATGCTACGAGTATATATGGTATTTCTTCAACGTATCTGCATTTTTACATCCCCCCTCACGGGGTTAGCTAAATTTACTGACCTTAGTATCATTCTCCAGACCGCTTTATTTTGAATCACTTCGTCAGTGAAACCAAGAGTTTCGCTTCTTCGAACCTCCGCTTTGCACTTGAGCCTCTATTGCTTTTTAGACCAGCATTTTCACCGCCTGAAATTTGTCTTATATCGATATCTTAATGATTTCCGCGGTTGCGCGTATACCTTATTATTGTACTTCACGTTTTGTCACACCCGTTGACATCTATTGCATCTATTGCTGTCATAGTCTAGCATTGCGAATTGTATGTTAAAGCTAGAAGAACAGCTGTCGTATATAACAAACCTTTCAGTTAAAAGGTCACAGAATACTTCGGAGGTCTCGCACCATTAAAGCCGCCCAACGCTTACTCTGTGTAACATCGTCATCGCAATTTCGCTGATAGCTACGATACAGTCTAAATATTTACATTTGTACAGCCCGATGACTCCTTCTAAATTGATTTAGATTTACAGATGCGGAAATATGGTAATGCATATATTCGGTTTAAGTACGGCTGATTCGTAACCCGCTGTCTTCTCACCCTATATCAATTATTAAGTGTTCCTTGAAGAGCAATGTAGATATCATCGGTGACTTGAAGAGAAACCGTACATATCACGTACCATAATATATATAAGTCTCATGTACCTTTTCAGATCACAGCGCCATCCATATATGTTAATATATCATGGAACTCCATCGAACGCTTTTTCCAGCCAAGGTTTCCGAGTTTTAACATTCAAAAATCCAGACCACTGGATGTTATATCTCTATTGCTTCTGAAATGGTGTTCTTCCACGCTAAGAAAACTAAATTGTATGCTTTCCCTTCAATCCTACTTTGTAGGAAAATACTATTTTCTGGGAGCTTTTCTTACATTTAAGTCCCTTCTTTCTATGGTCATTGAAACGTTGATAAATTGACAGTCATTAAATATCTTGAGACAGGAACATCTCCAGTTTTGTAGGAACAGCACCACTGGTGATATCGTGCCATGTCCCATCGGAAAGTAGAATCCAAGCGTACTGCAAACTAGCGAAAGCAAGATAATTGCCATTGATATTTCCAAGGTTTCAAGTCTGATACTCACAGTGTAAATAAAGTATCTCTAAAGGTTTGCTTCTGTCCTCGGAATTTTTATTTATTTTTTATTAAACTTATCTTATATACAATATTTCTTTGCTCACGTTAACAATCCCTGTTTGTTCCCTTCCGGACTTAAACCCATGCTCTTGATTGTAGAACGAGGACGGCAGTGTATGTTAAGCTCATTCAATCATCTCAACTTCGGCCTTCTGTCGCTAAAGCGTGTTTTCAAAAATCAGTCAGTCGTCGTAAACAATTCGTACATTTGAACGTTCTTTAGATAGTTAGATCGTCTTGAACACCAAATTCCGAAATAAATTGATGAATATTTTTATTGCAATAAAATTAACACCCAAGTGGGTATAACTAAACCTATGATGCCAAAGCAGGTGTTAGGTTTTTCGGAAAATGGTAAAGAAAGAGAAAAGAAGATGTTTAGGCCCAGTGGCTATTTCGCCCCATAGGTGGAACAAACATTTAATGAGGAGACTAGATTATTAGTGTAATTGGAATTGTCTTTGTATTCTACATAAGCACTCATCTTACATGGTTTTAGTTGCTTGAAAAAATAAATATTTTCGGACGCGATTGGGATTCGTCCGATTTGAGAGCCGATACAGATAAAAGATTAAGTTGAGTCGGTAAGTTCACGGTAAAGTTTCTGACAGCTTTTACGAGTAACTCCTTTCGGTACTTCATCATCAGATCTCAGATTTAAAATGCTGTTATGCTTTAGTCTGTAATGACTATCAACCATGAATCTTGGCTTTATTGTCTATTTGGATTTTTGTTTTTTGGATATTTGTCTAGATTAAAATTTCTTTGGATAGGTTACGAGTAGCACGAACAATTTTTAAAAATAAATTCTATATCCGCATGATAAGTAACGTAAAATTTAGTTACATGTTGACATCATCTTTGACACCAGTAAGTTGGAAATAACCAGCCCAGTGGTGGTTTTAAATTAAATTTTTTTTAAATTTAAATTCTTCTCATTTTTTTGAATGAATTTGGAATACTAATTCCATTATGACCAGATACATATTTCTTTCGGGACAATATGCTACCTCTTAACCGTATCTCCTCACCACTATAAACTATCACCTACAACCATAACCATATTTCTTTAGTTTTCAAACAAGTGTCCCCCAATTTCACCAATTACAGAACTTTTGCCCGAAATGTAACAAATTGAAATAGCTTGCATCTGCTGCTTGTGTCGTATACTGTGGATATTACCGTCAGTATGAGGGAATAAACGACATAAAATGAAAACTTCTTTACCGTATGTAAGCAAGCTTAGTGTAACAATGTTACCCAAAAATATTATGAACATCAGGGTCACCATGCTCCATGAATATGAATTAGGCACAAGAATCCAACTTGGATTTACCTGTAAGCTTGTGTCCAACAAGAAAAAACAAAAATAAATAAAAATAAATAAATGCCCGTACCCGTGCCCATATTCTTAGTCGTAACCCAGTGAATTAGATGCGAATTTTATTTGACTTTCGTTCCGGTGGGTTAGCGAGAAGAGAGCTGGAATTATTCCCATTTGTCTACCTAGGGCTTGCGGCCTAAATTATGAAATCATAATAAATTTGCCAACTTACACGAGTTAGTGTAATGAAATTTTGACCTTCAAGACAGTGCCAAGTTCAGTGGCATATAAACTCAAAGGCTGTCGTACGAGTAATGAGAAACTAAAGTCCCACGGTGCCACTAAAAGTACGAATAACTTCCTTCACTTACAACCAAGAAATATGACCACTCGTGATTTATTTTGGAGGCATTATTGGAGAAAAGCTATAAATTTTGTTATGACAACCCGAGGGGAGATTATTTCCAATCAAGAGAACCCCCTGTCGTAATCGGCTTACGCGACTGTTCGTTGGGAAGGTAAATAAAAAAAAAACTAATTAATTGAGAAAATTGAGTTGAAAGTCATTTGAACAAATGAGGACCAATCAGGTTGTTTAAAGGATCTGATGTTACTGAAGTTGGTGAAGAGCATCTTCCTTTTTCAGATTTGCAGCATCAACTAAGATATGATATTTTCTTGCTCATCTTTACAAACTTCTGTTTAGCATTTTAGCAGAATTTTCAAGCTACTATCAGTAAGTAGATTCAACCGAACATCTGCTATCCTTTGCATTCATATTTGGCCTTATACACCTGCCGGAAATTTTTGATGGTATTATACGATACGAGTAGATGGTCGCCATCTGAAAGCCAGAATATTGAAATATGGACCTCAAATGTCTTATTGACAATGATGATCTTCATTGGTGCGAACCTATGTTGACCTCTTGGGACGTGCTGATATCCTGTTTTTGATTTGATTTGAAGAGATCAAAAGATGTAAATTTTTAAGTTATCGGAAGGATGGGCTATTAACGAAAATTCTTCAACCCGCTACATAGTCGATACAATCGATGTCCATTTTCATCCTGCAGACTGCACTTTTAGACCGTTCAACGTAAGCACTCTTTTTCAACTTTGACGATGAAGTGGCTAACTAACATATGTACTCGTATATGTTAATTTCGAAGTCATAATTCAAACGCTCCTCTTAAGTACTCTGAAGGATTGTATGAGAATTGTATCTTGTAATAAAGATTTTAAGACGAATTTTACACTATTAAGAAGTCATCAATCAATCCATGTTCTTTGATGAAGTCCATTCATTTGTCACCTATTGTGGCCACTAGGTATCATGTGAAGTGATGATTCCAAGTGAGTACTGTGGCGAACGTCAACGTTTCTCCAGCCGTTGTGCGTAAGTTGCAAGTGTTGGTGATGTACATAATTTCCACACGAGATTCCTTTGGTCACAGCCATTTTTTACTTAATGGCAGAGGGGGCTTGAAATACGTCCGCGATATCCGAAAAAATCCAGATTGGTCCTTCGGGAGGCATTAAACGTGGCTTTCTAATTAAGCTATGAATTGTTCATCTGTAGAGATTTTCTTAGCCTCTTAAAAAAAAGTCAGTAGCTCTGCTGTCTTAATTAATTTTTAATTTAGTTTTTTATCGATTTTTTATGTCTTTGTATAATACGCCTAACATTATTTTCCTTCCACTTTCTGTGAAAAGCCTTGTGCAGAGACTTTTCCGTCTCTTACAAACAAAGGCAAGGTGACTGCTCTGTCTGATAACATATTGAACATCTTTTGATTATCTACATATGTATCTATACTCTTGCATTTAGCTGCTTGTTGTCTCTTCTTCATGACAGGACGATCTAAGAAAAGGTCTTTAGAAGGTATGTACTCGTATGTTACTCGTAGCTGTTGATATACATATGCGAGTACATTTTTTCCTATATCAGAGTTTTCATATTTCACTGTTTGGGAAATTATTTTGATGTGTGTCCGTATACACTTACATCATTGTGTGGCAATTAATTAGTTGCTATTTGCTAAAATGTATAAATGCGAAACGAAGTAGAAGATTAACGTGCAATATAAAAATTACAATCCAAACCTAGCTCGGAGCAATAGTAAAACACCGACCAAAATCTTTTAATGCAAATCCAAGGATCATCAGTTCTTGAAAAGCACAAGACATTATGGTCTGCAGATCTACTATAAATGAAGGATATTTACATCATGTCATTTGTTATACGCTGTGTGCTTGTGCTCTGGGGTTTAGTGGTTTTTTACCCAACGATCAGCATTTTTTTTCACCTCTTATTCTACTAGAATTCTTTTTTGGGTCGCAGTACCCATTCTGTTATTACAGCATGGCAAGTGGAACTGTGATGGAAGGAGGACTTGATTAAAAGTGACCAAAGTATTTTGCTGCGCATGAAAAAATAAAGGCCGAAGATATTAGATTCCAATGTTTTTTGATAGCGTCGTCTTCTTTGCAGCCTCACAGTCACTCCATAGTCTGTCACACGAGTATCCACCACAAATCCATCAGGTACCCACAAAATCGACCATAAACAAACTTTATACTCTAAATACATCCTGTAGCCCTTCCCTATTTGATATCCGAAGAGGATGGGAATAACCGCCGCCTACGGTGAAAAAACAAAAGAAAAACTCAAATAGCAAACATTGTAGCAAATGGAAATGGAAAACACATCCACTCATGCATAGCAGAACAATTCCATGTGTTGGCAATGTTGCTGGTGATGCCGATGGCAATGGCGAATTATTACGCAATACCATGTCTCGTTTTTCCATTTCGATCGACGCGTTGTCCCACCCCACTCCACCCTACCATTCTATCCATCACCTTCGAACAAATACTGATGAATGTATTTTATTGATGTGAATTTTTAAATTAGCTACCAAAAATTTGTTCTCCTATTTTTCTCTTATAATAACTCAATAAAATTTATCGGCATGGGTTTTCCATTGAGCCACTGGGAGGGAGCTAAAGAGCGGCAGCACGGCAGGAGAAAAAAAAAGTTCAAAGGTTCCCAGTCATAAACGAGTGTAATAAAATGGAAATTAGATTCTTTGGCAATGTTGATTTTTTTTTTTGGTGATAGAAGTTTTTATCATCTCTTTTAGGCAAGGGTGGACTTATCAGGGGAACATTAAAGAAACAATAGCTGTGATAATGACAAACACGAGACCTTGGTTATGAAATTTTTGTATAAGCTAAAACCCCCACTGAGAGTAATGTAATTTAATTCGATTACATATTTGTAACTCATGTTCGAGGTTCACTTTCCATTGAGAGACATTTGAGTAGAAGCTTTTGGCTGAGTAGGAATGTGCTTGGTCAGCTAAATAGCCATATAGGGGATTGACTAAAGAGACACGTTGTAAAAACGTTGGCGCCACGCATGTTAACCTGGAATAAACTTGTTTTAACTATACCATCTTGTCCTGATGCATTTTTCTTGGTTATGGAACTTATCTATATATGCACGAGTAGTTAGCAAAGAATCTAAGCCCTAACCAAGTTTGCTAAAGTTTGCACATAAACGCTTGTCTTATACTGCTCCTTATAATTTTTTATATGAATTTAAGCAGCTGCCAAACGTTCAGTAACAATTCCATTCAAATTCGACTGGGGTAAACTGGGGTGTCATCAGATTATTAAGTGAGCCTTTCAACAATTAACTTGGCTCGCTAATTGTTTCGAGTTTTTGACAGAAATATTGTACTCATTTTTCGATTTTTAACTTAACGTTTTACTTATAAAGGGTGACCAGATAAGAACGATAGGAATACAAATTGAAATAAAACAAAAACGGTGCGAGATATGAAATTGATTCTGGCTTTATTTTGGCATGATCCATTATGTGTGGAATAGCACATCATTCAAATGGCCTCCTTGGCTTCACTGGCAGAGCTTCAATTTGTCGGACCAATTTTTGATGACTGTCCAATATGTGCGGCGTTATTACGGCAACAGCGTGTCGAATATTGGCCTCGAGCTCGTCCAAAGTGATGGGGTTGTTAGCATAGACTAAGGACTTGACGTAGCCCCAGAAAACAATCGAGTGGCGTCAAATCTCATGATAGCTTGCCGTGAGATGTCCCCGTCGCCAAATTTCTCCTTCACAACTTCGAGCGTTGCGTCGCTTGTATGGCATGTAGCGCCGTGTTCTAGGAACCACAGCTTGGATATATGCATGTTGACGGGCTCTGATCACAGAAAGTCGGTTAACATCGCTCTATACCTGAGACCATTGGCGGTAACGTTGTCTCCTTCCTCATTTCGAAAGAATTAAGTTCCGATAATGCAGCCATGCCATAAACCGCACCAAAGAGTCAATCTTTGTGGATGCTTGATCGAACACTTGTGGGTTTTGTTCGCTCCAATAATGGCAATTTTGCTTGTTGACATGGCCGCTGAGACAAAAATGGGCCTCGTCCGAGAAGATTATTTTTGGCCAAAATCTGGGTCTCCGGCCAACATTTCTAGCCGTCAATTAGCGAACTCACAGCGATGTCTATTGTCGTTCGTCTCCAATTCTTGCGTCAGCACAATACGGATTAAGGCCCAAATAAAACCGCAAAATAAGCCGAGTTGACTCTGGCGATGCCCAATTTAGCTAATCGGCACCGAATCTCTGTCTGGTTGGTGGCTTAAGATCCAAAAGAGTTTAGTCACGGTCAAACTTTGCCTGCACACTTTCTTTTTTTTTTAAGAACTTAACACTCAAGTGGGTATGAATACACTTACAATGCCTCAGCATATGTTAAGTTTTTGGGAAATGGGATTGAGAGAGAAAGAAAGATGTTGGGGCTCAGTGGTTATTTCGCTCCATGGGTGGCATCCAACATTTAATGTTTTCTAGTCAACTACACATCTTACTTAATTTTTGTTAACTGAAAAAAATTAATGTCTTTCGAGCGATGTTGGGATTCGAACACCGAACCTTCCGATTAGGAAGCCAGTCCACTACCACTTGAGCTACGGTCATCCACACTAAAGCCATGATTACGACCTCACGTCGAAACTCTAGCTGCGTATTTACAACTGAGCCGGAATTTCCATAATATTTTTTAATAATTTCCGCACGTTCGGCAAACATAAAAACGATGCATGATGGAATGGCCAACCTTACTGAATATTTTGACAGCTGGATGTCATAGGTATCTTTGACAGCGGCTGAAACATTACAATTGGAAAAACTAACATTGCAATCTGGTCACCCTATATAAGTATGTCTCCACCTTTATGTATCTTCTGCTGCCCCGAAGGGTGGTCTGAGAATTAGCATTGCGTCATATAACAAGATTCACATTCCTTGCCTCATAGAATTCAACAGCCTCAATAGAAACGAGAACAATTATCATATTCAAGAACAATTGACATAATATTATAGTCAGTCTATTGTTGCAGCAATTAATCACTGAACTCCTTGACTTCAAAGAGCGGTTTTTTCAGGAGCTTCTTCCTTCCTAGCTCTTATGGGTCTGTTAGACGCTCTGATGAATCACTCTGGTCGCAATTGTAATACCATTTTTTGTTTATAATGAAATAGTTTAGAGTTGTACTAAAACTCGACCTCTTATTTCGTCAATTTCCGCACTAACTGTCCTTTTATTCCGATCTTATGATGCAAGACCGGACTCCTGGTAGCTGCGGTCGACGAGGTCGATTTTCTTCAAGCTGAATTCACTGAGTCTTAGGTCATAACCAGATCGCGGGAAATATAATCGCCAAGGAAGGCTTCTTAAGATCTGAACTCAATTTGGGGCTACCTGCGTTTTCGTTTAAGATTTTCATTTACAGTTAAGTCTCTTATGAGGCCAACAAAACCAAATGCTTCGGAACGTCTGTGAAAATTAAGCAGTCTTTGCTATCTTTCGACAAGGAAGTCTTATGGAGTGCTAACTGCCGTTTTAACTAGCCCACTACGATTTTGTATGCTGTGCATAAGTAACTCCATTTCCTGCGACATTTAGTGTGGGAGTGATGACGACACCGCGAAGCACTTCCTTTGTGAATGTCCGGCTCATGTAAATACTCAATACTCATATTAGACTGAAGCTATTAGATGTTGGTGTGATGGGTGCTGGTCTGTAGTTAATTTATTACTGAAGCGATTCTTCATCTCTTTTCGAAAGAAATTTCATTGAAGAAATCCAAAACGAACTATGTTTTGTCCATTGTCTAAGAGCTAGAGAAAGTTGTTCGGAACCTGAGAAGTACCTTCACGAAGTGTTTTGAACTGACATGTCCAGCTAGAAACCTATCCTGCACATCAGGCGTTCCTTTGTGAAACGTAGCGGCTACGTAAAGAAAGCAGACAAATTCTAAACCACTTAAAAATAATTTGGGAAAGACTGGAGTCTTTACAGATCGGAGCAAAAAGAATACGAGGAGCTTATTTTGGAAGAGTTCTTTTTTTTTAATTTTTTATAATTAACACGCGCTCAAGGGGTTATTATACCTTTAAAATGTTTGCACTCAGCGCGGGCCAAGAAAAGTTACGGAGGAAGAATAGCATGGTACCGATATACATTGGTCTTAAACGCTTGCAAGTTATAGCAACTAGGTAATAAAGAGCTCGGCAGGGCATTCCATAAGCTAGTTGTACGGTTTATAAACGAATCACAATATTTCAGATTACGTCCGAAAGTGGGTATACTGGTGAGCATTCATAGCGAGACGGATATTACGGCTGAAGGTTTGAAGGGGCGGAATGCTACTGTTGATTTCAATGGAGCACTAATAAAGCGATAAACCAATGTGAGGCACGAGACATTTCGTTGGTGTTCGAGGGTATCCATTGACTGTGTGATATTAGCATCACCTATGAATTTTATCGCACTGTTTTGAATCGTATCTAGCAGGTGCAGAGAAGTTTTAGGAGCACCTGGCCAGATGTGGGCATTGTAGTCCAATTTTGTGCGCAGGAATGCCTTATATATTGAGGCCAGATCAGAGGGGGTGAAATATTTCTTACATCCCTTGAGGAAACCTAGACATTTCGCAGCATTTTTGACAACATCGAATATGTGGTCATTCCAACGTAAGTGTTTTTTTTTGTTTTTTTTTTTATAATTTACGCGCGCCTAAGGGGTTAGATACCCTTTTACTGTTGCCAGGGCGCGGACGGAAAGGTAGAAGGAGGAGAAAGGACAATTGTTTTTGTAGTGGTTTAAAACTCAGGTGTGTTTGGTTTCGATATTCACTCTCCAGGGGGTGGGAGTCCGAATAGGACGGAGAGATTTTTCTTCACTCAGAGTGATTCGAGGTATAATTCACAGTATTTTTTTCTGTGCTTGAAACTCTACAACAGCCAAATCTACGTGTCAGTGTTATGCCTTCACACGCAGAATTTTTCTGTCTGAGTTCCAATTACACAAATGAAAAACTGACTTGCCATGGGCAGGATTCGAACCTGGACCCTCTGAGTGAGAAGCGATTGCTAGTGCCACTACACCACGGCCACCCGGTTGCTGCCACATACGGAGAATGGAAAGTTCTTAGGTTTCAACGATGCAAGTACCACTCATAGATAGTGGCTGGGTATTTAAATTTCGCTTTAACGACAGCAGACAGCATTGTTGATAGTTCCCCAATTGGTTATGCTATTAATATCGGAATTCAATGATCTTAATATACCCTGCCGTTCCTGTTCTACAGCCGAAGAGCAGGGACGTGAGTCCTGCAATGAATATGAAAAGCAGAGAGTACTGTCGTCAGCAAAGGAATTGGATTAGAAGTAGCAGACAAGAGATTATTGATGAAAATTAAAAAGAGTTTCGGAGACAGAAAGGAGCCCTGAGGCACACCAGCATTTAATTTGTGAATATTAGAGTTGAAACCATCCAAGACAACTTGAATTGAACTTTCCGAAAGGCAGTTTCTAATCGATTGGTCGTCGAACCCAAAAGCACACATTTTCTACAAAAGACTCTGCTGCCAAACGCTGTCAAATGCATTAGAAATATCAAGTGCAACTATCTTACTTTCGCCAGATTGGTGTAAACTGTAGTTCCACTTTTCGGTGAGGCAGGCCATCAAATTACCGTGGACCTCTTGCTACGAAAACCGTACGGTTATTGAGGAGTTCTCGTGTTTCGAGATATTTCATGAGCTTACGGCTTATCAGCGTTTCCATGTTCTTGGAAAGAAGGGACGTAAGTGCAATGGGTCTGTAGGAGGAGAGAGAAGAATATTCGCCCTTTTTAGGGACGGTCTGAACAAATGCTATTTTCCATCTGCTAGGAAAGAGTCCTAAAGAGTAGGATTGAAGAAAAAGCTTACGCAGTGGTTTTGACAGTGTGGAAGAAGAACTCTTCAGAAGAAGGGGAGATATACCATCTGGACCAGAGGATTTGTGAATGTTAAGATCTTTAAGAACTCTTGCTATTACGAGTGCGAAAGTGTAGACGGAGACAAAACACAATTTGGAAATGTTGAGCTGGCCGCAAAGTGTGCAGCAAGCAGATTGGACAATGCCAGCTGACATCTGGAATGCCATTATAAATTAACGTTGTGATGGAGGATGAGGCAGAATTTCTAATGTTTTTGAAAAACGAACAAAAGTATTTTTTACCTCAACTTTTGGTCGTATTGAAATTTCACACGCTTAAGAAAGACGTTTCAGTTATACCTGGCGCATTTAAATTTTTTTCAGTTTTCTTCTGTCGGGTTGGTCTTAAAGGATCGAAAAAACTTTTCTCTAACCTTGGTAGTCTCTACAGCTCGAGTCGTACTATGCCTTTTCTTTTGGTTTGATACTCTTCATCCGATGAGGGATAAACGATCTCATGCCAAATAGAATAGTCTGTGATCATATCAGCAGCGGCAACCACGTCGTTATCTAGGAGATATAACAACCATTTAAAATTCTTAAAGAAGCTGTTAAGTAAACACCAATTGGCTTTTCTTTAACTGCGAGGTCAGTGTACGAGAAATTAGCTGATATGACACAGTGGTCCGGCGAGCCTGCTTTGACGTTGTATTTGTCGGGTTGAGAAGTTAAAAACAAGCCCAGGGTGTTGGAGTTATGACTATCAACGTCTGGTATTGTGGGCGCATTTATAAGCTGGGTCAAGTTATTTTCCGCAGCGAAGGTCTCAGCACACCGTCCTTCGTGTGTTGTCTGCCAAGAATGTCAAAGCCACCCAGAATTGTGTATATTGAAATCGCCCGTGAAACGATTTCAGTATGAGGATACAGATATACAATTCTTTGTATGGAGTCAGACAGCGCATCAAACCCCGATAAAGGTTGAATTGCTATCCCGTTTGGCGCGTCTATTAATGAAGCAATAGTGGGTAATTTGCTTACCGAGATGGAATTTAAACCACATGAAATTGAATTCCAGAAACAGTGATTGGAACAGGGATTACATTGTGGAGGGGCTTATTAAGCTATATTAGTACGCACGTAAATTGCGGTACCGCGATGAGAAAAGAATAATGGGACTAGTTCGTAGCCAGGTAGCTTCAGATGTGGGCGGGGTTCTACCTGTGTTCACATAAGTGCCAGAACAGCTGGCCTGTATTTACAGACGTACGCAGAAAAGTTATTACTCTTTAGCCAGCGTATTTGTTATTATGACGTTGACTTACAGAATCAAATTGTTGCTGGTGTTATGCCCTTACAACAAAATGAAACAGTGCACCAACAAAACTCACACTCACAATCCACTATCCATCGGTTGTTACATGCACATCATACGGCAACAGTACTATGACCTTGGGAGAGTTGGGATACTTTTTTTTTGCTTTTATACAGACAATACACGTGCAAAAGTCAGACTTTTGCGAAAAGATCAAAACTGTCGGCGAAACCAGTAGGCCTCTAGAGGGGAAACTCAACTATGCTAGAAACACTCAGAAAATCTGATGACACCTAAACTGAGTTGAAAGAAGAGACTTTTCATCTCACGCTTGAGGCTCATTTCCCAGGTAACCTAATCATGCTAGTGATCTGAATAACACAACACGCCGTAGCTGGGATACATATCTCATCGGTTGTACTGGCAGATGAGGCCATCAAACCTGCTGTTATTTCCTTTAATACTTCACTGGCACTGGCATGTATACCGAAACCCTTGCGAACAGTGAGAGTAGCCTTTACACCGAAAATCGGAAAAGATGACTACACGCTCGCCAAGAATTTTAAACCTATAAGTCTATTGAAGAGCATGGAGAGAAAGGTCGAGCTTCATGTGCGTAAAACCGCTTTGCGAATGCATCCGCTGTCTAAGATGCAACATGCTTACGAACGCGGAAAATGCTTCAAGACTGCGCTTCAAAATCTAGTGTGCACAATTGAAGGCGCACTCTACAAGAAGAAATACACGCTCGACATTTTAACTGAATGTGTAACTCGGGTAGATAACACGGCGTAGACGAATCACAGCAATGTTGTTGAATAGGACTCTGATTGCGGATGCTAGCTGTAGCCAATATGTGATAGCGGGGCTAAACTTCTATGCACAAGCATACGCGAATGATGTATCCGTACTGTATCGTGTCTAACGAGTGTCTTTTCGAAAGCCTAGCCGGCCATAGACGTGAACCACGATGAAGTGGTGATTCATGAAGCACATGTGGATTTTCACCCGACCAATAACGCATATTTTGCTTATTACGAACCCATTGAGCCAAAAATGAGCTTCGTCACTGAAGATGATTTTGCGATGAAATTCATCATCTTGGTGCATCTTCTCCAGAACCCAATCGGAGAACATACGTCACTTCAAATGGTCCATCGGCTTAAATTCTTGAGTCAGCTTGATCTTGTATGGGTGTAAACCCAGATCCTTACGCAATATACGCCATAATGTGGTCTGAGCGATGCCCAATTCTTGAGAACGCCGTGAAATTGACTGATTTAGATCGTTTACTACGGACGCCTGAACGGCAGCGATATTTTCGACACTTCGAGTCACTGACACGGCAACATCACACAACGAATATGTAGACTCAAATTTTTGCTCTAAACTTGTTATTGCCTGTCTTCTAGGGCGAGAATTACGACCGAAAATTGGAGTTAACGCTCTTAAAGTTGCAGTCACCGACTCCGAATTTCGGTAGAAAATTTTTATAATTTGCAGACGTTGCTCGTTAGTGTACTTTACCATGATGACAATGTTGAGTTTACTGAATAAATTGACAGTGACAGTTTGATGATTAGTGAAAGAGTGCATTCACAAATTAAATTCAAACTTGTCAAGTCCCTATTGGAAAAGACTTTCTACCGCGAGATATATTGTATTTTGTGATGGATAATAAAGCCAAAATAATTGGTACTTATTTTTCTTTTTTTTCGTTCTTTATCACAAGATACGATCACGGTTCACAAGAAATATGTAGATATACAATACTAAGGGAAAATTACTCTCCTTCTTTTTTTTCTATTGAATGAATGAATGGGGGCATAAAATAGAAGACACTTTTTTGTATTACCGCAACTGGTGCTCTGCATTTGCACGATTCTGAGTGGTGGCAGCTCCAGGTTTTCAGATTAGCTGGTGTTTTGCCAGTCTCTCGTTCAAGAAATTGTGCTTACTGACGCTTGTTTCTGATCTTATCAGATGTTTTGTCAAGGATGTCGGCGCTCTTCTCTGATGCAAGAATCAGCCGTTCAGTGCTGAGCAATAGAAATTTTGTGTTATTAAGAAAAGGTTGTCAAAATCAATTAAGTAAGATAGACAAAAATCAAAAAAGTTGACCTTGTAAATAATTAGTGCGCCCCCTTAATATATAGGTATTAACTAAATACGTTTTTCCCTTTCATTCACTTGAGAAATGTGTAGATGTGCATAGTTTTGAGCCTACACTACACCTTGTTGCTCAACGTCAACTTAAGGCTGAGCTTGAATCTTACATGTATATTGACAACTTAAGGCTCAGTCAAACAGAACGCGTTTTTAACACCGCCGTAAGATTATTTAACGCTGCGGTGAAATTATTTTACGTCGCGTTATATCCGCCGCATTAGAAGACCTCAAACAAAGAGCGATCATCGCCGTACAACATTTTGTTTCAGTAGCTTTGCATTAGCTGTCAAAATGTCATTTCGTTGGAATGCGACGGTGAAGCGCTGCGCGGCGTTAAAACGTGCTGTGTTTGACCTAGCCTTTATTCAGCAAGAGACACAAAATGCAGAAAGTGCACATAATTTAATTCTTCTGAAAGTTAACGATTTTATCAGATTTTTTGTTGAAAATTTCTGAGAATGTTGTTCTTCTAATGAATAAATGACAACGATAGAATATAGTACACCGTAACTAGTTTACTAATACTTTCGGTCATTTCAGGAACACCTGCGCAAAAAGAAGGAGCGCCAGATCCCAATCATCAAATCTGATTTCCCATCGCACCCTGTTTCTTCGAATCCTCATGGCACAAACTCCCAGTGTCACAAGTCATATTACAGTTCGCTGGTAATGGGATTCTTTGTTTATCTGTCGTCTGTCTGACTGCATTCTCTAGCCCAAAAGAAATAGGAAAGGCGGTTTGGGTTGCAGGGACAGAAGCACAACAGAAACGTACAATGTTCTCCCCGGCCACATTATTCCATTGCAGACGACTTAAGTTCATGATAGGGATGGGATGCTATTTTAGAAACTACAGTCAGAGGGAGAGCAGGATTTTGCCAAGAGATAGAAAAATACACACTCCAACAGCAACAATCCTATGTGGACGGTAAACAGCAGTCGCATCGGCATGTGGTGTCGGTTCTGTTTGTCATATCATCGCTGCCATTATTTTCGTTTTAAGTTTGCTCCGCTATATCGTACATCATATACCATATGCGGTACCCGCACTCGTATCCATACCGTACTAGTGCCCCGGAATTCGCTCTCGAATTTATATTAAGCATCTGCAGTTTATTTAATGCGAAATGGTTTATGCACATGGGAATCTACATACGAGTAGATACAACTGAATGCTGCCATTGTTTGCAAAAGTCTCCCTCTCTTTGTGAGCTACCCCCACACCCAAGCCCCTCTCTGCTGTTATCCGTTAATGTATTTGTGTAAGTTTTGATCGTTGTCTTTATGATTTTTAATTTGTAAATTTGCACGTTCCTGGGGCACAGTCGGAACAAACGGAATAGTCGAAACATCCTCGGGACAGGGTGAAGAGGAAATTAGAAGCAGACCTTTGTTTATGCATCAATGTCAATGACCTATAGATACGAGTAGTCTGGTATCTGGGGGAAAGTTGTACGAATGTACCACCTCCGACTTAGTTGGACCACAATTGGATCTTTCAAATTTAGCAAATCCTGTAAATCTGTAAATAAAGCAATATAAGGCGGGCGTGTTATTTAATTGATATAACTGTGTGCCCAATACTAAGAAGGCATGCGCATGTAATATATGGCCAATCAAGGTCACAACAAATAACAAAACCCGAAGCTTGCCTAACCGGAACGTATTATTTTGTGATTGTTTTTTGTTTTTACTCATTACCAAAGCTGTGAGTTGAATGCTAATTTTTAAAATTAAAATTCCGCCAATTTGAATATTAAATCAATGAAAGATAAAAAGAAAGAAAAAAACTTGAATTTGCGTACGAGTACGAGTATGTAACATCCACTTGATTGTGCGCAAACAGCCCGAAATCAGGTTGAATTTTTCACAAATTAAAAAATGTTAACCTTGCCTCCTTAAAACGGTAAGAAGTAGCGTAATTAAATCAACAGTAACAGAAACAAAAGAAGTTTAAAATATTTATTGACAGAAAAATAAAATTAAAACAGAAGTACCAATATTTGAGAAAAATATCGGTGAAGTACTGGCCCTCACATGGGTAAGCAGGTTTTCAAACATAAAAAAGTATAGCAAATGACGACTGCTCCACAAACAAGTGCAACATTTGAAGAAGGGCGAACTTTAATTAAACATCTGCCATCCATAGACTCTCTCACCCTTAGAGTCAATTCACAATGGAACCATAATACAAGAACTACTCCAATTAACAATGCTAAAAAGTTGTTTTTGTTGTATTGACTGGATATTGGACCTATACTCCAGGCGTTTTAGCCGGCCAACATAATCAATTGAATCAATTTCTTTCTTTCAGAGAAAATGAGATTTCTGCTTCACTGGCAATATCGACACTGGTCTTCTGCGCACATGACTTCTCGAGTTTGAGACTCAGCTTCCCTTTTTGATTGTAGCCGTCCGACAGTGCTTCTTTCGTAGTACTTTTCCAACTATGCCGCCAAATATACACTACATGCTTGCCCTAACTTGGTTTTAAAACGCTTAACTTCGTACAGAATCGTGCACGCGTTTTTCATTGTTGGTAGAATAGATTTGACTTCTGAGAGCTCCCGCTCTCTATATGCTTCATAGTAAAATGATGTAATGCTAATAATCCATGCTACGAGTATATGTTGATGACGAAAGCTAATTGTTTGGCTTTATATAAACTGCATATATCAAGTCTGTACACATAACGTGTCTAATCGAAGGTCGTTGTTCTCGTTTCGCTTGCTGGGTCGATGGCGTTTGTTAAAGCGAAACTGGTGCCACAATACCAAGCTGAAGTATCAGATTTTGATAGTGCTTGTATAGGGTTTTCCAATAAGGACTTGACAACTTTTTTTTTAAATAAAACGCAAACAATTTGAGATATTTCAAAAACTTTATTATCGGCTTAAAGTACAATCAAAACATTTATGAATGGAACTCGACATCGTTCAGGCCACCGCGGTCAGGTTTGCAGCGGTCGATTCGTTGGACCCAATTTTCAACGACTCGGCCACACATTTCGGCCGAAACGGCCGCTATTTCGCGTTCAATGTTGGCTCTGAGCTCTTCCAACATCGTCGGCGTGTTGGCGTAAACCAATGACTTAACGTAGCCCCTCAGAAAATAGTCAAGCGGCGTTAAATCGCACGAACGAGGAGGCCAATCAACTGGCCCATTTCTTGAGATAACACGCTCACCATACTTACTCTTCAATAAATCGATTGTATCGTGTGCTGTGTGGTTTGTGGCATCATCCTGTTGAAACCACATGTCGCCCAAGTCCATATCTTCCAATTCGGGCCAAAAATAATCGGTGATCATGATCATGGCGCGATAACGCTGACCATTCACACAGTAACGTGACGATCGTTATCGTCGACGAAAAAATATGGCCCAATAACGCCGCCGTATGCAAACCGCACCGAACTGTTATTTTTTGTGGATGAAGTGGTGATTCATGAAGCACATGTGGATTTTCACTCGACCAATAACGCATATTTTGCTTATTGACGAACCCATTGAGCCAAAAATGAGCTTCGTCACTGAAGATGATTTTGCGATGAAATTCATCATCTTGGCGCATTTTCTCCAGAACCCAATCGGAGAACGTACGTTGCTTCAAATGGTCCATCGACTTGATTTCTTGAGATTGATCTTGTATGGGTGTAAACCAAGATCCTTACGCAAAATACGCCATAATGTGGTCTGAGCGATGCCCAATTCTTGAGAACGCCGTGGAATTGACTGATTTGGATCGTTTGCTACGGCCGCCTGAACGGCAGCGATATTTTCGACACTTCGACCAACGCGTTGTCTCACTGACACAACGAATATATAGACTCAAATTTTTGCACTAAACTTGTTATTGCCTGTCTACTAGGGCGAGAATTACAACCGAAAATTGGAGTTAACGCTCTTAAAGTTGCAGTCACCGACTCTGAATTTCGGTAGAAAATTTTTATAATTTGCAGACGTAGCTCGTTCGTGTACTTTACCATGATGAAAATGTTGAGTTTACTGAATAAATTGACAGTGACAGTTTGATGATTAGGCGAAAGAGTGCGTTCACAAATTAAATTCAAAGTTGTCAAGTCCCTATTGGAAAACCCTTTAGCTTTAAACGGGGTATAAATTATATCGTTCTTTGGGCATTCCCAACAGTCCACTCTTTATATTGAGTGTTTCTTAGTCTGAGGGGCGAGTGGCAAGCCGTATGCCGAAAATGTATATGCGTATGAAATAGTGCAGAGTTTGGAAGGGCTGCCGTTGGAAGTTTGCTCGAAGAGCTAGAAACGTTCCGCTTTTTTTTTTTGATTTTTTAAAAAGTCACATGTCTTTTTTTTTTTAATTTCTATTTTGAACAGACTGACACTATTGACATTACTGCGTGTTTAAGAGTGGCTTCGTTTGCGTAAATTATCCTTTGAGGATTAGAGCCATTGCTTACTTCTTGTGAAAGTCAATTTTCAATTTCAAACTACAGTGTGCAGTGTAGACTCAATTGAAGGCATGTTGAAAGTTGGATATCCTTCTGCGGTTGATTCCGAACTTAATATGATGATGAAAAATTCATTTGAGGGTGTTTAAAAAATGGGAGATTTTACTTACGTTGGATAAGAAAACTACTCGTACTTTCACTTGGCAGTCAAGGAATTGAATATAGCACCGAGAGCTAAACAGGCTTGAAACATGTGTAACAAGATGTCTCCGGCAGATACTATCGGATCCTGATGTGTCTGACTTCATCTTCAGGTGGGAAGATTTTGTTCAAATAGGTTTAAGGTGGATTGCTTGAGTGCAACTCGGTTGTTGAAGCATATACAAGGATACCTTCTCAGAGTCAACGTTGAGTTCATCTAGATGCTTAAGTAGATGTTTGGTCTGTCACTGCAAGTGTTCACCCTCTAGATAAAGTTTTGATTAAGAAAGTATTAGACTTTAGGTATCGGTGGTCAAAATGAGACAGCTCATCCACCTATTTCATAGAGGGGTTACTGGACTCAAAGTTGACGTTAAGAATTTCTTGGCGGAACTATTACTTGTGTTGCAGACTACATAATTACAATAGGACCTACTTTTTATTTATTTGAATCTATATTAGGTATAAGTCATGGTGTGCAATTATATCGTAGTCTTACAGGATTTTCTCATGATTTCGGACGACCTTATCGACCATGCGCCAAGGTGGGCCAAACTTATGGATGTTTGGCGATGTTTCTTTCTCGTCTTTGGAGCGCAGCAGTGAAATTGCATAGTCATATGTACTATCTTAAGGGCACGAAGAGGGAATATCGTACCTAGCAAGAAAATACAAAAAACATTTTCTTGCCAGGTATTCGGTATAGCCAAAGGACTAACTATTTTTGGTGTAGACCAGAAATAGCATGACGGTATAAACAAAACACTTAGAAAACGAGTTGCAAAAGTTCGTATAGTATGACTTCCTCAGGGCATCCATTTTGTAAGGCTTGAACTTTGCATGAAATTGGAACAAGCTGCGACCTTGGAGTTATTCCTCAAGGGCATCGTTACCAGAATGAACGATTTTGAATAACTTTAAATACCCGTTTGCTGACGGATTTAAAACTTGGTTCGCCAATCGTAATCTTCTTTGAGGGGCTACCGAAGAAAACCCAAGGAGTTGTTAGAAGTAATATTGATGGAATGCACTGTGAAAGACTTTCTTGTACATTTTGAGTACTAATAAAATATATTATATGTTACCTCGATAGGTAATGATTTTCACAATGAACTTTCATTGCAATATTTTTATTCCCTTATATAGTCGTAGACCGCACAATTTTGTTGTCCATTCATTAATTCCCTACGTGTTTCCACCCTTTTGCTTTGGCATGACTAACATGCTGCAGTACTTACAATAATTATTACTTTTTCCTTCTCTCCACTTTGTAAGTTTGTTTTTTGTTTTTTTATTCTATTGCTTTTGGCTTCAGTAACTTCTTGTATTCGACGGCATTAGTCATCAAAGAAAAGCTCCATAAAAATAAAATGCAGCCTCGTCAGGGAGGGGTCTTTCCAAATGCAATTACACGATATACGACGAACTCAGTCGTAAAGAAGGAGTAAGACGACAATTTATCTTTAGCTCTATTGTCTATGGCAAGACTAGAATCGGATTATGATGGAGACTGTGTAGGTTTCGAATTTTCTTATTTTCTTTTTCCAAATGGAAAAAAAGAGACAAAAATAAATGAATATACGAGTATCGTCGAGGTCGTTGAGCTCATTGAAATCAATTAAAGAGTTTAACTGCTCCATGTTTTTTTTTCTGTTTGTAGTACCATCTGTTGTGGGCTGCAGAGAAAATCTGTGTTAGGGAATTTATGTGACATGAAGACCTTCTTTATTTCATTTTATTTTTGTTTCTTTTTTAATCGAAATTTACAAAGCACAAGTATGTACTCGTATTTTGAAATTAATAAAATTGCATTTTTGGCGGCCAGATTTTGTATTTGAAATCATAAATTCCGTAGAAGCGTAAGTTGCAGATTTAAATTGAAATTAATATTATTTGGGAATAATAATTTCGAGATACTGTTCAGTATTTGTATACAATTCAGATAATTCAACAGTTATATAATTTTCGAGAGCAATATTTTACTCTTACCAGAGCAAAAGCTGTTGCTAACTTATTTCTAGCTTAGTGCTTTCACTTTCAAAAGACGAGTTATTAAAAACCAGGTGGAAGGAATTTCAAGTTTTGCCTAATGCCTTATAAAATATGTTAGTTAAAGAGCGGAGTTTATCATATAACAAAAAAGGTCTTCCTAAGATTTTCTACGATCAGAAACTTCAGTATCAGTCCTCCCGTTGAGTGATAAATAATCACGATTCTTCTGGATGCAGACATCCAAAGTCTGTGGTCTTATTTATTCTTATTAGGTGAACTGGTAATTGCATTTTGAAAGTGGACTCCAGTTGTGTTAATTATTTTAATGTCTAACTGGCACAACTTTCTGCTATCCCGTACCGATATGGCATCTAATTGGGCACTAACATTACACCTTTTTACAAAAGAGGGATAAATGAAGTCTGCCCTAAAAAGGATTTTTAAATAATCTGTCGTGGCTCTCGTATTATATTTTTTTTATTTCGCGAGTTTTTAAAGTATTTTGTGTGGCATTTAAATGTCTGCGCCCAGCGCGTGCTTTGGGAAAAAGAAAAAACTATATACAGGTGGTTTTGAATTTTTCCAGGAAATAAAGATCTGGGCCGAGCATTTCATAAGCTAGTTGCGAGGGTTAGGGAAAGAATCACAATATTTCAAAGTAAAGGATGTTTGGTGGCAGATTTATGTTTTTAAACGTGAATAAAACATTAAATTTTTTGTTGGAAATATTTCGTGCCACGTACTGCATTATGCAGTATGATTCTAAGCGCCTTCAAAAGAAAACTACTTTGACCTCTGTATATGTGAATGAAGAAAATGAGTGAGAGGGTGTAGGTAAAGTAACGAAAGCAAAAATAGAGCGGTGCAATAATTAAGTTGGTTCTTAATAGCCGGCCACCACGAGAAGGCTCCAAATCGGGCTATCAAATTTCAAGGTTTGCTAGTCGGATATCCTACGTATTCTTTTATGTCTGCTTATATCTTCATGCTTAGGCAAATCTAGAAGACCAACGAATTTCAAGTAAAGATTATTCACCTTTTCATCACCTGATGCGTCTGTTTGCAATAATCAACTTGTGTTCAACAAGAGTAAGTTTAGCATCCCAAGAAAATATATCCCTCTACGACTGGTAGCGCTCTGTGAATTTCAATAATAGCTTTTCGAAGCTATGTAAGAACTACATGTACATATTTTGTAAAGTAAGTCATCTAGTTTGAGTAGACGAAGGGAGTTTTGATTGAAATCAGAAAGCATTTCTCCAGACCATCTTCTCGTGATTGTCAATACACTGGCTGCATATACTAGACAATTGATTCACTAGAAACTACAACTAAGTTAATTGAGCTACAACTAAAATGTTTCTATAGCTGCTCATTCAAGGGAAAATATTAACTTCAAATAAAATTAAACCAGTGTTAAATTAAACAACTGCAATTAAATTTAAAATTAAATTAAAATTTAAAGTTATGGTCGAGCGATAGTTTAGTGATTTAAAATTGTATGGTAGTATAGGGGAGGGGTATCATGACATTGGGTAAAACTACAAATTCAATCTCATTCAAGTCGGCTGAGGGGCCACCCACTTGTGCGCGCCACTTAAGGCGAGGTTTTACTCTACTGCGTTATTTTTCATTTCATTTTTAAAGCATTTTATTTTCTTAATCATTAACTCTTACTTACTAACAAAAAATGCTTAAATGCTAGCTTAAAATTACTTAACAATCTTATACTAACTTACTGGCCCCACACAGGCACTCTAAGCTACTCTAAATTCTTATAACTATGTCTTTCGACTTTATTTACATTTGCTTTACTATATTTATTTTCTGTAATTAAGGCTAAGAAAAAAAAAATTTGTTTACAAAAAACTTAGCATATGGAGTTTTTTTTTTATTTTTATATAAAAACTTAATATCTAACTTAAAATAAACCTTAGCCTACTTAACCTACATACACAATACTCACATACAAACACATAGACATTATACACAATTATATACATATATTAGTATATACCTTTATATATACTAACACATGTATATATTTCTTAAATGCTAACCTAAACCTATGTAAGCTGGCCATCGCTATGCGCAGAGAAAACAGATTGGTCAGCTCTGCCTCATTATTGAGGCTGGTCCGTAATTGACGGAAACGACGACGGAACATCTTCTCCATCATTCAACCACCAGAAATGCTGGTGCTGCCGAACGACATCCCTCTTATCGCGATTCCCCACCGCCCTACTGAACCTGAGACGATCCACACTGCCGTGTGCGACGTCTCTATTGTAGTTGAGTCGCCTGTCCCCAGCTGTCCGAGCGACATGGAAGATTAACGGGACCGCTGATCTATCCTGGATCAACCCTATCTGATCAAGGTAGAGGAATGCTTCCGGTGGAACGAAGCCGTCAGAGCGCACACTCTCGTGGTAAAGGTAATTGGGGTAGTAAGCCCCAGATATCAGGTTATTCGTCGAGGTCATTGCTCTTGCAATGTGCCTTCGAGTCAGCTTAACCACGAAATTGTCCACTCGTATTAGGTTCGCCCTGTTGTAAAGGACCTCATTAGGATAAAATTTTTTGTACTCCGACTCTGGTGTTCTGTACAAGCGAAGGCAAGCCCTAAGGCAAGCCCTCTCAAACACCCGAATCTTTTCCATTAAGCTTGCTCGTACATTGAACCACACGGGACAACCAAATACCAGCATGGGCCTAATAAGGGCCATGTAGCAGATTACCTTTACCCTCGCATCGAGTTGGCTGCTATAAAACAGTCTCTTTGTAAGGGCAAAAGCGCCTTTAGCTCTGGCCAGAGCAGCATCTACATTTTTGCCAAAATACAGAAACTGATCTAGCCAGATCCCAAGGTATCTGACTACATTTCGACAGGCAAGAGGCTGTCCGTGCTGTCCAATGATTGAGAACTTTCGCCAATTTTTTCTGGTATCGCTAGAGGCTCCAGACAACGGCGTCCTAAAGAGAATGGTTTCCGACTTCTGAAAGTTGATTTTCAACTTCCAGTCATCGCAAAATCGTCTTATCTTATCGAAGTCACTCTGCAAGAGAGTATTAATGACCTCGATTTTTGGACCTGTTCTGTACGCTATCAAATCGTCTGCGTACGCAATAGTATGGGGAAGTGAACCTATCAAGTCGCTTGTATAAACGTTAAATAGGATCGGCGAATTGACCGCGCCTTGCTGAAGACCATTTTTAATTTGAAATATTCCAACAGAAGTCACATCACCATTTTTCACGATGAACTGTCTGTTGTGTAGCATATTATAAAGAATGTACAAGAGTGGTTTACTGATCCCCAGCCTAGTCAGCTTATAGAAAAGACCCTCTAGCCATACGGTGTCGAAGGCCTTCTCCAAGTCAACAAGGCAGGCACCAGTGCATTGTTTTTTTCCTTTATTCCATTGGATATCGGACACCAGTTTAGACGCGGCATGTGAGATATCATGTCCCGCCTTAAAACCGAATTGGTTATCCGGAACTATATGTTTGTCCTCAACCCACCTAGACAGAGCTCTATTGATTACCTTTTCAAAAACCTTACTGATATTCGGAAGGAGACTTATCGACCGGAGATTTGCCGGATTGGATATATCCTTTCCCTTTTTGGGGATAGGTTGAACCACCGCCGTTTTCCAATGCGCTGGATAATGTGCATTATTCATTGCATTATTAAACAGGGTGGTGTAAATGTCCACCGCTTCTAGAGGAAGATGTCGAAGCACGATGTTCGGAATACCATCGGTCCCCACTGATTTCTTAGCCCTGATTGTGTCGAAGATCTCATGGAGTTCTTCCCTCGAAATGAATGGGGGTAGGTCACCCTCTCTGGCAATGACATTATTGGCCATATTTTCGTCGCTAAACCGGGTGAAACCAGAGCCCTCGGATCGCCAGTTCCCCATTTCATTTTGAATGCAGAAGTCGTGCACCAAGACGCGACCTTCCAGGTCATAATTAGGGCCAATGTTGTCAATGGCCTTGTATACTTCCTGGAAAGTCGCCCCTATGGCCTCAACCTTCTCCTGTGGATCCTCGATCACAAAAAAGTCGTCATCATCAGCGGCCTCACTTGGATCAATGCCTGCTATTGTCAGTAACCGTTCGTTGTCTGTTGTCCGGGCTATTTTAAGACACTGAAGGTCGTTTTGATTTTTTCTCCGAAATAGTTTATTTATTTGCGGAAACATATTCGGGTTGCTGGTGTTTACAGCCCGAACCTTATTGTTCCAATACAAACTTACAGAAATTCTGTAATTTTCTTTTATCAGCGTTTGAATATTTTTAATCGACGACTTCAGTGTCCTAATCTCCGGGTCTCGTCGGTCAGTTAACTGTCTGTACAAGTTTTTAAGTCTTGTCAGAAGTCTACTTTTCTGTCGGTGCAGTGCGTCAATAGTAGGATTGCGGAACAGGTCTTCGTTAGTCGTACGTCGATACCGCGGTATTGTAGTGTCCATAGTTTGTTTAATTGTCTCTTCCATTTGTTTTAGGTAATTGTCGATCTCCTCGTTTGACAAATTCCTATTGGACGGTGGGTGGAGCGTGTTCGAGGAGAGCGCTCTTGTCAAGGTTGCGGAGAAGCGTGTCCATCGAGTCTTACTGTAGTTGTAAGAATATCTTTGGACAAACTCCTCCAATTCCGCAATTTCGTTGGGAACCGTAATTTCGGTGCTAAAACCGCAATGGTCGCTGTCATACACGAATGTGCGCAGACAGTTTAATGTTTGTAAATTCGTACCTGTCAGTCGTATACGTTCGTCGTACAGCAGTAGATCCAAATAAGACCCGCCTCTGGGAAACGACGGGTTATCCGTCGCTTTAAGACCGAGTCTGTACATGACATCATGCTGACCCCACCAATCGAGTAGTAGGTTCCCTCTAGTATTTGGCAAATTATTTCCCCAATCTCTGTGTCTAGCGTTGAAATCCCCGCCGATTATAAAATAATTCTCCCCCGATTCCAGCCTCAGAAGTCGAAAAAGCGTGTCGAGCTCTGTAATGAATAGGGTGGATTGTGAAGTATCAGGTGCGTAAACAGAGGCCAAGTACAGCCGCTTTCCACTGCGGAGCGGGATGTACACGACGACTGCCTCCAACACCCGGAACCCGCGCAACACGCCCTTGTACACTCTGTGAAATTTTATACCCTCTTTAATGAAGATCGCGACACCGCCTCCACGTTTGGATCTGGGCCGATTTCTTCTTCTAACAATATAATTATTGTACTCCAGTTTGTGATTATCGGTTAGCTTGGTTTCGCTAGCGAAAAGCACATCAGGAGTTTGGTCTTGTAGCAATTTAAACATCGCGGCTCTTCGTTCGATCCTAATCAATGAATTCACATTCACCGCAAGGACCTTCAAAGTTTGCTCCACCATGTGCGTACCCATTACGACATGTGTTGCGTTAGGCCCGGCAGCAACGCGTAGATCTGGTCCACCCGCTTGGCCTGTTCTTGAACCTGCTTTTGCAGCTGAGCCATCTGCCCTTGGATTGCGAGCAAGATGGCTAGCATGTTGGGTGCAGCTTCCGTTGTTCTCGTCATCGGAGCCGGAGAAGCAACAGTCGCTTGCTGTACCGTAGCCCCCCTACCTGACGCCATTTGGGCGTAGGAAATTTGGGGCGTGACGGCTGGTGTTTGAAACCTCACAGGTGAACGTTTGACCTCCACCTTCTGCTGCCGAGCCAATTTTGCTTTTTTAATTTCGGTGAACTTAGGACAACCCCGATAGTTTGCGGTGTGTCCTACGTTCCCACATAATACGCACGAGAGCTGCGACCTATCGGATGCTCCGTCAACACCCAGAGCACACTCCTCGGAACTGTGGTTCTTTGCGCACTTCACGCATCGAGGCTGCATTTGGCAGTTCGACGCGGCGTGCCCGAACCTCTGGCAGCGAACGCATTGTATAACGCCTTCGCTCCTTTTTAGTTTTTCCCAGTGAACCACCTGGTAGTCTAGGACATTGATACTCCTTAGACTATCCAGACGGCTTTCGGGACTGAGCTGCACCAGGAAGAACGGCAGACTCCGTTTCTCCCGCCTGGCTCTAGCTGTGGTAAATGGCTTTACCCCTACAAACTTGAGTCCTGCGTTATTCCTCGGGGTTAAATTCGACGTTTCTGCGGGCCGGAGGATTGGAGTCCTACTTTTATCTTAGAAAATTAAAAAAAAAGAAATCGTCAACTACGAATAAGCTAGCTGTTTGTTACTTACTAATTCAACTATCTTGTCCAACAAATTGTATCGTTGACCTCCATTTTCAACTACGACTTTATTTAGTATTACCTACCTGATAAGTGACTAAATTTTAAAAATTAATTTAAACCAAATTAAGATTGAATTGTTTACTTGAAAATGTGGTTTATCATAAGTAGTTTGCAGTGTCTAACACTGGCTGCTTGGGTTAACATTCAAGAAGTTTGTCAATCATGAAGTTTTCTATTGTGTCGGTCTTGAGACTTCTTAATATCGCTGAAGTCTCCATAGATCTCGTGTTTAGCAGTATGTATAATATGGAATATCGATTTTGATATTAAGGTTGTGCTACTGACTCATCTTTCCGAAACCCAATGCTTGCCTGAAGTGTGTTTAAAAAGAAATGATCATGAACCTGAGTATATATTATTTCAACATTGCTTATTCAATTAAATCCTAGGTTGTTCCTCATTTTAAACGGTTATTCAATTGTTTATTGTCATTTTAATTCGATTGTCGTCTAACACAGAAAGTATATTTTCTAGCACCACTAATTTTTAGATATCAGTTTACTCTTTCCGATTGATACGCCGCATAACAGTACAATAGCCTTGGCTTGTAACATTGAAACCATCGATTCACAATTCGGATCGAAATCCTTATTATTGTGAGCTAGGCATTCGTGTGTTCCGATTTAGAAGTTCAATGTAATGTTTAACAGTGTATATGAAAGACTCCACACTGTATACAACCTTAATTGACGCTTCCTCTGAGTCTTAAGTTGTTGGAGGCGGCCACTATCTTCTTGGTGCTTTAGTTCTGATGATATGATGATGGGCATCTTTAATACACCCCTCACAGCTTAAGAGTAGAGGTGCCTTTTAATGTTTTACCCTTTTTCGCTGGCACCTTAAAACGCCGATTTTGATTCGCCTTTTTGGTTGAAGACATAAAAGTGTATTTTTTTGTTGGCAATCAATCAGAGTTGCTGATGGCTTTCAGAACAAGTTCTTTTTTTACTGATGGTAAGCCAGTTCTCTCGTCAGTTTCCTGGTTAGCCATCACACACTCCTTTTGTGATGGGTTATCTGCAGAAAGCCAGTAAAAAATGTCCTGTCAGGAGAAGAAAATATAAATCTTGACTGCGAGTATTTATTGTACAGTTGAATACAACAACTTTAAGTAAATATTATTCAAAAGATTTGAATCGTATCATATCTCCGGAATTGTACTGATCGAGAAATTCATAAAAATACCAACCAAAAGCAATTACTTATTTAGAGTGGCACTGCAAAAATATCCTTGACTACAAGTAATATCCTGCTCATTCGCAGTATCAAACTGCAAACACTTAAAGTTAAAGTTTAATTGACTAACTTCGTTGAGGGTTCATCGCAGTCTAGGCACCAATAGGGGCTCCTTTAAACCTTTCAAGCTAGTTCAAGAAGTTTCAATGCTCAACCCTTTCAGGTGCAGGCAGCGTACTGTAAGTACCCTTCCTGTTGAGGAGAGCCCTTTCGGTGCGGATATAACATATGAGTATGTAAATTTAAACGAATAACGAATGTTTTTTTGTTTGTGTTTGGGATTTGAATTCAATCCCTTTGCAATTCGATAATTATGGCGCGCCTTCGACTGGATTTCTTTTGTACGCCTTCTAGTCAAAATGCATTCGATTCGGTCTGTTGCAATGCGGATCCCATCATCACAATGGGATACTTGCTGATATGCACTAATGGCTATGAAGATGCATGAGGAATCGGATATAACAACAAGGAATTGCATATGACATTTCTTTGAGCTTCTTCTCTGCAGGATAATTGTTTCAAAAGCTTTTCCTTACAACATGAAAACAGAAGTTAAACCGATTTAAACATCGCCCATTACGTCAAAACGTAATTCTATCAGAATGACACAACTTGATCCCGCAAAGAGGATAACTCACACATCCATCCATAGCTGAGCAATTTGTACATAGTCGTAACCCATGCTTAAGGCAGCCCAGTATGACATCGTGAATTTCAACTTTGTGCATTTTCCAAGCCATAAATTTTGCCCATGCCACCACAGACCACCATCACATCGGTAATGATGAGGACGATGATGTTGATGTTCCCAGTTACCAAATGGTTATCCTTTAAGTTTTGTCAGATGCATTTGTCATTAAATATGAATGTAATATCCCTTCAACCAGGTGAAAGAAGGTGAAGACCAAAGTTTTACGGGTTTGCGTACACCAGGTATCCGTATTTGTGTACTTATGACGGACTAGAGAAAATGTAATTTGGACTATGATGAATTATTTGTGGAGGTCTACTCTCCCAGGGAGAGCAAAACAACCACAGAGGGAGTTTAACGAAATACAAAATTCTAGAAGCTCTTCGTAAGGTGTAGGTCCGAATTGGTTTGAGGAACAGGAATCGGAAGTTTTCTGTATCTGAAAAGACTCGTAATCACATTGAGAGTTGTGCTGCAAGTTCTTTGAAGAAATATTTTCATTTGCATTCTCTTAGATTGTCATCATGGACGCATGGATGGAGTTTCTTTTAATTAATTACGTGAACTCCGGTAGAATTTTGTTTAAATGTCTGAGCTATGAGAGTTTCAGAAACCGACATGAAAATAATATCCTTGAGATGTAATTTTGTATCCTTAATTAACAACCTGGTGGTGGATGAAATTTTAAAATGTAAAGAAGAAAATCAACGCGGTGCAGTGAACGGAACTTCAAATAGCAAACAAATGAAAGGAACAATTTGAAAGAGATGCAAAGTAAATTAAATTTGCATAGTAACCATTTGACGTGAAGAATTGTAATTGACTAGGCAATAATTTGGAGTGTTTGGTTCATGAAATGTTAACCAATTTGAAATGGCATTAGAGAGGCTTTCGTTACGAGAACTTAAAAGAACTTAACACTCAAGTGGGAATTAATACACTTAAAATGCCCGAGCACGTGTTAAGTTTTTAGGAAAACGGGACGGATAGAGAAAGGAAGATTTTTGGGCTCAGTGGTTATTTCGCTCCATTGGTGGCATCCAACATTTAATGGGGAGACAAAATTATTAGTGTAATTGGATTTTGTTGTTGTATTAGAGGCAACCATTCGTCTTACGTGAATTAAGTTGCCTGAAAAAAAGAATGTCTTTCGGACGAGGTTGGGATTCGAACCTTCCGATTTGGAAGCCAATATACTACCACTTGAGCCATGGCCACCCACATAAATAGCAAGGTAACATAGTATATTGAAACTGATTCTTGTTGTAACTAAGCACATATATAACTGATTATGTTCTTATCAACTATTTAGATGTCCAAAATCTGCAAGAAAAAAATACAAGGCCAAGCTTACTCATGTTATCAAATCAAAATCTATGGGTTGAGCCTATCACGTACATGAAAATGAGAAAAGTAATACAAAACCCCGTAGTAAATTTATTATCAGATATGCTTACGGATTTTGTCATAAAATATTCGCATTATTTCATGGTGTCTGATGGTTATACCGTGCTTTGCTACAAAAAGATGCAGATCAGCTGCTGTCAGAAGAACAAGCAAGCGCATAGCTTGTTTGCTAAGGGATGGTCGTAGCGTACTTGATTTTAGGCTAACTAATGAAATTTATTCCGAAGTATGTCGTTGGCTGTTCAGAAACCTTGGATCCGTCCGGCTGGAAGATCTTGTACTTCTTGGTTCTCTTTACTTCTGATGTTTGCCATGACTTGTCGAAAACAGATAATCTCCCTCTTGCTTTTGTTGATTCTCAGACACCACTTCAAGTAATGGTACCAGAGGTGTCTGATATGGTTCTTAATTCTTCTCGTTGATATCTCCGGAGAACCATTCAGAGTTCTTGCACTTTGTTCACTTCCCTCCCATATGTTGTTAATATATGCAATGCGAATAAACTGATTCTTGTGGTGAACTAGGAAATTAAGTTCCATTTTAGTCTTCTATCTATATCTAAAAGCTCTGGCATATGCAAATTCTAGAGCGTAAGCAACCCGACACATACGCTAGGATTGGGCTTCCGGTCAATCACCTTAAACCCTAGGTTGTTCTTTGCCTGAATCTTTTTTTTTTTAAGTGTAAGATTATTTTTTTACTTTTACTTTCGCAGCGGGAGTGGTTCTTATTCAACCAGCGAGCTTGCGGATGACCTCGTTGCTTTCCGGAATTATGTACACTCTAAAAGGATCGCTCACCTTCAGCGTACCCGAGCTGGCCATTATAGTTTTTTTTCGTTTCTAACTTGCCTTCTTTGTCTATATCTCAACTAAATACATTCTCCTAGTTCTCCACGCAATAAACCACCTCTTATATAGGGTCCGCCATCTAACGTTCTTTTTTTCAACTAGTGCTTATTTCGTGAATGGTAACACTTAGCTCATGTCTGATTTGACAGTTAATTAGTTTTATCATTCCGCTGAACGAATATGGTTGTGTATACGCTTGAACTACGCTTCGCTAAGTGGGCCTGCGATCGACTTAGAGAAGATGCCGATTTTGCCAAAAAAATCATCTTTTCAGATGAAGCTCATTTTGATCTTGGCGGGTATGTAAACAAGCAAACAACCCGCACGCATACATTGAAAAGCCGATACACCCAAAACGAGTCACTGTTTGGTGCGGATTTTGGTCCAGAGGCATAATTGGGCCATTTTTCTTCGAAAATGAGCAAGGAGTGGCCGTTACAGTCAATGGCAATCGTTATCGGAATTTTTGGTCACAAAAATTGAAGAGGAGGATATTGGCAACATTTGGTTTCAACAGGACGGCGCTACGTGCCACACAGCCGAAGCTACACTCGTTGTTTTGCGCCCTGTTTTTGAAAATCGCATTATCAGCCGCAAAGCTGATGTCGTTTGGCCACCTCGGAGCTGCGATTTGACACCGTTGGACTATTATTTGTGGGGTGCCGTAAAAGATAAGTGTTACGCCGACAAGCCAGAGACAATTGACGCTTTAAAGGACAATATTCTTGAAGCCATTGGTGAAATACAGCTGCACACAATCGATAATGTGCTTACAAATTGGACCGATCGTGTAGGCTACTGCATGGCCAGCCGAGGCAGCCATTTGAATGAAATTACTTTCCATTATTAACCGGAAGGATTGTACTTTCAAATAAAAAAAGAAATTTGAGAAAATATTGAGTAGTTTTTTTTTATAGCATTTTCAAAAAAAAACTTTTTTTGGCGGACCCTATAAAAGGTTTTCCAATAGGGACTTGACAACTTTGAATTTCAGTTTTGAACGCACTCTTTCACTAATCATCAAACTGTCACTGTCAATTTATTCAGTAAACTCAACATTTTCATCATGGTAAAGTACAAATTATAAAAATTATAAAAATTTTCTACCGAAATTCGGAATCGGTGACTGCAACTTTAAGAGCGTTAACTCCAATTTTCTGTCGTAATTCTCGCCCTAGTAGACAGGCAATAACTAGTTTAGTGCAAAAAATTTGAGTCTACATATTCGTTGTGTGATGTTGCCGTGTCAGTGAGACAACGGGTTGGTCGATGTGTCGAAAATATCGTTGCCGTTCAGGCGTCCGTAGCAAACGATCCAAATCAGTCAATTCCACGACGTTCTCAAGAATTGGGCATCGCTCATGATGCCCATTATGGCGTATTTTGCATAAGGATCTTGGTTTACATCCATACAAGATCAAGCTGACTCAAGAATTGAAGCCGATGGACCATTTGAAGCGACGTACGTTCTCTGATTGGGTTCTGGAGAAGATGCGCCAAGATGATGAATTTCAGCGCAAAATCATCTTCACTGACGAAGCTCATTTTTGGCTCAATGGGTTCGTCAATAAGCAAAATATGCGTTATTGGTCGGGTGAAAATCCACATGTGCTTCATGAATCACCATTTCATCCACAAAAAAATAACTGTTTGGAGCGTTCTGCATGCCAGCGGCGTTATTGAAATATCTCAAATGGTTTGCGTTTTATTTAAAAAAAAAAAGTTGCCAAGTCCGTATTGGAAAACCCTATATTTTACTACTAAAACGTGAGAGGTTTGCGCTCTAAAACTCGCGCTGTTTTGTCTACATCTCATGGCCTCTCTTTCGAAGGCTATGGTTTTACGGAAACCAATCTGATCCCCAGCATAAAGAGCCAGGAGCTATTTCCATCTTCTTATAATGTTTTCCGAGATTACGATCATTCTCTCTCTATGGTTGATGATCCTGACCTTCCTAAAGTTGATTCTCCATGCCGAGGCGTCCTACTAGTTATTCACAATAGCCTTAGCTCTTCTCTCATTGCTATATTTTCTTCTGCTAAACTTGACTTTGTTTCAGTTAAAATAACACTCCCCAATAGGTCCATATTATGTACGTTATGCTACATACTCCCATCCTTGCTATTAAAGCGGTTAACCAGCAAATCCAACTGAATTGGATTCCAATGGATGACCAATTCTTTTTTACCTCGTTAAACGCTAGTTCATCAAAGGAATGTCTATTCATTAATCGTATAACAGATGCAAGCATATGCCAAGTAAATGACAACTCTAACTCTATCGGTAGGCATCTAGATCTTATTTTCTGTCTATTAACTATCGATAATTTTCATGGTTTTTCCATAACTATACACTGCAGTCCACTTCTTCCCCTACCGTCTCAGCAAATTTTCTTTAATTTTACCAACCTATCTCTAAATGGTGCTCTCTCCAATTTTTACAGTGAAATATTTAATCCTATTTCTCTTTACGTTCCCTTTTCCCGGCATAAAACATCATCTACAATACTTCCCCACACTAGCATAAAAGAAGATCTCGTTCTTTACGAAACAAAAGTAATAAATTATTTCGGGTTTTTCTTCGCAATAATTCTTGTTCTGACTACTCTAACTACGAGTATCTTGGAACCTACCTCCAATTCTCCCAGCTCTATAAGAGGCACTGCTTGACACTGCTTTCTTGACACTTGACCAACATTATCAAGGATCCTAAATATTTTTAGAATATGGTATATGACGATTACCCCTCTCCCGATCGATGATACATATATCATCAACCGACCCACAACTATTTCCAACAATTTTGCAATCTTTTTTAAACAATCATTCGCAGATAACCGCATGGATGTATCCTTTGCACTTTCAGTCCTAGAAAATGGCAACGAAATCGATGTTATTGCTACAGATTTTGCTAAAGCCTTTAATGAAATATCTCATCAATTGATACCTTCAACACTAATCCTCGTAATTTTGCGATGCCCTCGTCTCTCCTATATTCCAACCCATCGCACCTCTTATGATTCCAATCGCCCGCATGCTCCGAAAGGTCAACTTAAACGTCTCCGATTTTGATTCCAACCTGAGCACTTTTCGTATTAAACTAGTTCTCCTTCTACATTCCCTTGTTTGCTAACCCTTACTCCATTTTTGTTTTTAGTTCCTAGTTTTTAAGCTAGATCAAGTTAGATCCAAATGTCCGGACGTCTAGAAAAATGGATGCGTGCGTCATCTACTCTATTACCCAGTTTATCCGACAGCTCAATGTCCGTTGAAGCAATCCGCATTGGTTCAATATGCTCGAATAAACACCGCTTCAAACCGCATTGAAATATTCAACACGCATACGTTCATCCCTACTTATAAAACGCATTGAAAATTTGTAACTGCTTTGAAATATCATATAAACATTTTCAAATCGCATTGAAACATTTTAATCTCTCCCGCCCTCATTATTCATTCATCATTCGGGCATTGGTTGTGTATTTAAAATGTGGGACTGCAAACGAAATATTTGGAAAGACAAAGAAATAAGAACAATGTGTCAGTGTTAGTGTCAAGTGTCAGTTCAATCAGCTGTTTGTTAAACTTCTCTCAATTTTCTCTCGCTCATTTTTTTATAATTTCAGATGAACACCAGCATTCCTACGGGTATTGAACCAATGCGGATTGAGCTGTCGGATAAACTGGGTATATGACTGGGATGATTAGGGTTTCCTTATTGTTTGTTGACAACGCCTTGTTACTCGATTGCCTTGTGTAACTCTGCGTTTGGTTTCTGTTGAGGTGTCATTATCTGAACTTAAAAAAATCTTGGAAATGAGTTGGAGTATGCTCTCAAACAAATTATCTGCCGCCGTAAATAACTCGACAGGAGACCGTCCGGTGCATTAGTCTTGTTATTTAGATATTGCTGTCCCTAATGTGATGCTCTTTCTGTTTTTTTTACAGAAAAGCCGATCTTGTATGCAGTCCTGCTATATGGTCAAGTTGTTTTGCTACAAGTCCTTGGTTGCACTCCTCATCAAACTAGGAGTTTCGTGGATGTAGTCGGGTGGTACCTAGAATATGAATTGCGCCATTTCTAATAGCTTCTTGTCATCGACTGGAGCTTAAAGCAGATTGTAAGGGCATATTGACCAGAGTTTGAGGGATAATCTATCGGCAAAGGATTTGTTGATTTGTTGCGATTGTAGACGTTCAAAGCCAAATTTCCTCATAGTAATTACCCGTTGTTGTGGGATCTAGCAAATCCTCTACCCTACCAAATCCAAGTCTACATTGGTCGCTCGTTATACTCGGAAATCAGTAATACTGAAGGACCGTCTTACTCCGATTGCAACATAATTAATTTGGGGTGATTGTTTTACTATCAGGGGACGCCCATGTTCCTTTGCGAATATTGAGGTGAGGAAAACGTGTGTTTACTGTATAGATATTCCGCCCCGCAACAAAGCCAATTAGACGAAGTCCGTTTCCAGACGTGGTGTCGTGTAGACTAGGGTTTCCTACTGTATTATCAAAGATTAACTCTAATCACCTGAAACGATTTAAACGTCATACTTTTTTTTCTTTTATAGATTCGTTTATTTCTTTTATAGAACAGTGAGCGTATATTAGCCTGGTGTCGGCGAAATTAGTCTTTATATGTATGTTCGCTCACATGCCGAAATCTCAAGACTTTTTGGCCTAATTCTAGCGTAACGTAGTCCTTGAAAGTGCAGATCCGAACGTCGTTGTCCTTTTTTTTCTTTGCAGGGTCGTTAACAGTAAATACTCGTATTTCTATATCTGAAATTAGTATATTGTATTGACAGGATAATTAGCCTCACGGATTATGCGCAAACTGAACGGGCAAGGCCTTTCCTGTGATCCCCTGGGCAAAACGAGGTTGTTATTCCGGATATGAAAGCTGTAGTTGGCCCATTAAGCGTTCATCCGCCACCATCTCTATTTCAGCTATCTAAATAGTTCTGAAAAATTCTTATTGATTTAGTCAAGAGAATTCATCCACCGTAGGTCCACTTCTCAGGTTAAGTCATTTCTGACAGTGTTCTATAGTGTTCCTGTTTTTGCCTCGTTACTTGTAAGTTTGCCAAATCAAACTACTACGAGTAAGTAAAATAGGCACAAATGTAGTAATAGTTACAGGTCATCGATATCCTTTTGGATATAAAAAACTTTGTTATGTGCCTGTGTTCACGCCTTACTGTTGTGCCTTCAACTTACTTATTTGTTTGTATCTGCTGAGCATCAGGATATGTTGGTTCTTGAATTGGATGATCTTAGGGATTATATCTAAGTCTATAGATAGATATATAGGGAATCTCTCCTTACAAATGAGCTTGGCAATTGATATCCCGAAAGTCATACAGTCAGAGCAGACAATAATTTTCACACAATTTTGTTGAAATGCTCCATTGTGATAAGTCGAAATTCGGCCAGAATGGTGCTGAAATTTTTGAGGAAGTTCGATCAAAGTTTTACAAATTAACGGATTGACGGTTAGTGACTTCTATCTAGCTTAAACCCTTATCTTGCCTTGAGGAAAGCCGTTCAATTAATTGAAGGCAATCTGTCGCGAGTTGAGAAAGTGGTTGATTTAATAATGATCCCATATTCAAATGGACAACACACTATGTAGTTTGAGATAGGTAGGTAAATTTGGTTTGCCAAAAGAATTTAGCTCTTACCCTTCCCCATACTATGTGATTTATTTTGCTTTTAAAAATAATTTTATATTGAGTAAACAACCAATCTCTATCAACGACAAGTAGAACGCCGTCTAATTTTACCCACTCAATCAGACTAATTTACCAAATTCATAAATTCTATGTTGTGATCCTTTTACTTATTTCCTCATTTTATCTGATTTTAACGTCGGTAAGTGTATTGCAAACAACCGCATTGGCACTCAGTAATGAGCCCTCAACAGTGGCGATAATTAATCCTCAATTGAATATTCATACAACTCCGATATAATCCATAAGCACTGGCACCATTACCAACACCGTTTCCAACGCCAAAACGAACACTGACACCATCACAATCACAATCACCATCAATCATTAAGACGCTTGACTGAAATTTAATTAAAATCGTTCAAGTTCCAAGTCCTCCTGGAATTGTTTAGTCTTTGAACAGAAGTGCAAGGGGATTTCCGAATCTTCTCTCCCCTTAGACACTTTGGAAAGATGAAAGTGAAAACAAAAACAATTCCCAGAACTGCTAATGAATTTATTTGCTTTAGCGAAAAAGAAAATCCAATAAAAATTATTCTCCTCCCACCCCCCATTTGGTAGGAAAGTTTTCAACTTGTCTTCACCGATATTTATCATAACTTTTTTCTATCCCCCCTTTGACGCCAACTCCGACGAAAACGACAACGACATATCGGACATACGGACGGAGGAATGGATTGCTTATCGGTGTAGGTACATACAAATGCTTTTTCGGGAGATTAAAAATATGCTTCGCGAAAATGGCAATTTACAGATAAATCTACGCTCACCCACCGCCACACGTAGTACAAGATAGAAGTAATAAATTAATGGGAAATGGAAACAGTATACGAATAAACATATACTTGGGAATATATACTTGTATTTATAGATGGAGCGAGGCAAGTACGAGTAGCTCATGGATAAATGGAATTATGTAACGCATTTGGCCAGAGCTTTTTTCTCTCTTTCTCACTCTCGAATCATACTAATTAAATTATAAAGAGCTAAAACAACACAATACATACTCGTACAGATAAAAATCCATGCGAACGCAATGCAACTTCGAAATATATAAATATTTGTATCCGTACGTAACAACTGAAATTGATTTATTACTGTCAAATTGGAGTGAGCAGGAATTGATGGAAATTCAGGAACTGCTCTACCAGGTAATCACGCGAAATGTTTTCCAGGGTGCGATAAAATGTGGACGTTTTTTCCTTACTTTCTCTTCTCCTATTCTGTATAGGCACGCATACTTGAAGAATTTTCTTTTAGTCGAAATCCAAACTTTGGAGACCTTAAAGAAATGAAATTTAAGAAGACAACTGGCGATGGACTTGAACCTCAATCAATAATGCTGTCCATTTAGCCCGATCGATTCAAAGACGCTCTGAGTCGATGCGTTGGTATACCATACTCATTACTCGTACATTCAAAGCTGATGTACGTTCCATTTATAGTGATGAATTATGGCCTTTAAGACCAGGTCAATGTGATGTTTTAGTCTCTACAGTTCGTTGTTGTATTTTTTTTCCAAACCTTCGCCCTTTAACTATGTAAATATTACTCGAACGAATTCTCATCGCTTTTCATTAAAGCCTTTATTCCGATTGATGCAACGAAGGTTTTAGATTTAGCATTCATTCCTGGATGCTTATGGAAGTGGCTTAGTATTTAATTGTCCGTAGAGACTCTTCCCTTGATTTCTTATTCGGCTTTGAGAAGCGTACTTTTTGCTAGTCGACCGCATGTATTCAATTTTGTCCACATTAACTATTAGATTTTAGCTTATATTTTCCTTCGTTTACTTATCAAAAACACTCTTCCACAGTACGGTAATGTCGATGTGTCAGAATATTCTAACTGAACGGATTTGCTCTCTCCTTCACATTTGAATAACCCCATGCATTAAGCGTCTGCTGAAATGCATCTACGATTAGCTATGTTATTAAGCAAATCAAGTATTGCTTTTATAATATCCCTTTTTCTTGAGATTATTCCTTAATCTTCTTCCGCATCGTTTTATTCTTCTCTTTCCTGCCGGCTTAGTATTCTTCGCTGTCTGATAGATTTAATTTTTTATTTTTTTTTCATTATATATATATATATATTAGGGTGTCCCAAAAAAATCAAGTTTAAATTTTTGTAACGCATACCCTCTTATTTTATTCGAATACTGTCAAAACAATAGTAAATAAAGTTTCATGTACTTTGAACCAGAGGAACCCGTGCCGACTTGCATCTAAACATGTCAGTACTTGCAAGGCATGGCACGCGAGTAATAACATATCGATAACTTGTTATTGCATGTTTATTTTATTAGTAAACACATTGTTCTCGTTCTCTTAACATGTCGGTGGAGTTACGCAGTTGTAGAAAGGAGATATTTTTAATAGGGAACGTTAAACATCAAATTACTGGTTCAAAACTTCCCTCTAATGGGCAAGTACTGGCAGTTTTGTTCTATAATATTCGTGAAGTGAATTTAAGTGTCAATGAGAGCGCAAATCTTACTATTCGTGAGTGCATTATTTATTGGGAAAAGGCCCGTATCCCGACAAGATCTCTACCTAATTGTGTTAAAAAATTAATTACATTGTATCAAGTTTGGAGAAATTTGCAAAAAAATGCAAACAAAACAAAAAACGTGTTTGAGCAGCGTCGACATGAGTTTGTTACAAACTTAAACAATTTGTTTGACATTGCACATGCGGATGCACTTCAATTAATAAAGATAGATGAAGATAGGATTTTTTTGCAGCGCCAAAGAGAACCAGGCCGACCTGGTCATTTAACCGGAGTTGACCAAAAACAAACACACAAAGAAGAAAGAGCGCACCTTAGAAACGTCGAGGAGCAAAAACGACGTGCTAAATATTTTTCATCCTTAGCTCCTTCAACATCATCTTATGACCCGCTACAAGAAAGTTTGTCGTCTGATTCAGAATTGATGGATTTACAGGAAATTTTGCCAAACCTAACCAAAACAGAATCCAGTATAAATAAAACTGTTATGAGGAAGAATTTTATCACTCCAAAATTAGTGGCAGCATTAGATCGGTGTCAATTGAGTGTGAGAGATGCTGTGTTTATTATTGAAGCAACTATTGAAGCTCTTGGACATAACACAGACGAATTTCCTATAAGCAAGTCCACTATTCAAAGGGTTCGTACGGAAAAGCGAAAAGAGCGAGCGGAAGCCATAAAGGTTAATTTTCAAAACCAGGTTCCGGATATTGTAACACTCCACTGGGATGGTAAACTTTTGCCGGCTTTAGATTCACGCAAATCTAAGGAAGAACGTCTGCCGATAGTTATAACGTTTGACGATAAAGAACAACTTATCGCTGTACCAAAGTTGGATAACTCTACAGGAAAGGAACAGGCCCAGGTACTTTGGAATGCTATAATTGATTGGAATCTTGAGGATAAAGTGCAGATTTTGTGTTGTGATACGACTGCTTCAAATACTGGTCGAATCAATGGTACTTGTGTACTTCTCGAACAGAAACTAGGCAGGGAAATGATTATTTTTGCTTGCCGCCATCACGTCTACGAATTAGTACTAAAAAGCGTGTTTGAAGCAAAAATCTGCCAAGTTACCACAAGCCCAGACATTCCAATGTTCAAGAAATTTCGAGAGAACTGGAAGAATGTCGATCCCGAGAAAATACAGAGCTGTACAGAAAAGCTATCATGTTTGAATGTTTCTGAGATCAACAGACTTATCGATTTTTACCAAATTGAATTAACTAAAGAAATTACTAGGGATGATTACAAAGAGTTAATCGAACTTTCAATAATATTTCTTGGCGGCGATGCAGAAAAAAAATTTAAGATCCGGCCTCCAGGTGCCATGCACCAAGCTCGATGGATGGCGAGAGCGATTTACTCATTAAAAATATCGTTACTTGGTAATCAATTAAGAATTTCTAACAAAGATAAAGAAGCTCTGTTAGACGTCTGCCTGTTCATCGTGACAATATACGTTAGGCCTTGGTTGCAATGCATTTTAGCAGTAAAAGCACCTTACCAGGATTTGTGTTTTCTGAAAGCTATAAAATCTTATGAAACAATAGATGAAAGCATCTCGAAAGCAGCATTACAGAAGTTTTGCTTGCATTTGTGGTATTTGACAGACGAAGTGTCTATCTTGTCTCTATTTGATGATGATGTAAGCCAAGAAACGAAAGTCAAAATGGTTGCTAACTTAGCCAAAGAATATCCATCTGCCTATGGTAAATGCTACATTCCATCGAAAGAAGAACTTTGTGGCAGACTTTATGGTAAGTTTGAAAATTAAGTTTGTTTTTTTAACTTTTTTATTTACATAACTAAAAAATTATATCAATAATCCTCCTTTTTTTGTTTTCAGAAAAAAACATCGATGACTTTGTTTCAGTCAAAAGCAAGTCCTTATTTAGTCGATTGAAAATTGATGGTGCTTTTCTCCACGAGTGCCCCTCTTTGTGGCTTAAAAATGCTTCGTACCAACATGCTAAAAGCAAGCTATTAAAACTGAAAGCAGTTAATGACTCTGCTGAAAGAGCAGTCAAGTTGATGCAAGATTTTCACGGCCTGCTAACTGTTCAAGAGGAGCAGAAGCAATTTTTATTTCGTTGCGTACAAGAACATCGACAAAAGTATCCTGACTGTAAAAAACAAACATTAAAAAGAAAATTAATAAATAATTAACCTACTTTCAACAATTAATATAATAATAAAGTCCAATACCGGATGCCTTATTTCAAAAATAAATGAGTTTTGCTTTTCCCTCCATTGCTCCATACTAATTTTTATGTTTAGATTTTGGCGTTAAGTCGGCACGGGTTATCGTCATCCGATCGCAATAATATTTGATATTTCACTTATCTGGGTCAAATAGAAAAAAAAAAAAAGGTATGCGTATCTCTATCTAAAAAAAAAAATGTAACCCTTATAGCCTGGGACACCCTAATATATATATATCATTATATATACAGGCTGTCCCACAATCACCGCCGCAGACGAAAACCACAGGTTTCTGAGGTCATTTTAACTCGAAAAACTTAAGAGTTAATTTTCTCGTTTTCGCTTCATTTTCGACTTTTAACGGTTTTTGTGATTTTTGGTCTCATTTCTTTGAACTGGCTCTTACTGCAAACTGCAACCGATCAGTTTTTACCGGCCCTACAACTTTTGTCCATGCGGATAACGGTTTTCCGGAAATTTATACTCAAACCCATTTTTTGGGTTTTAAATTACTAACAAAATTAAAAACAAAAAAAAAGGAAATTTAAGAAATAATACAAAATTAAAGTAAATTCTTTGTTTGTAGCGTGTAACCTACAAAAGGTGTTCGAAAATCCCATCCTGTTGCTCGATACACAACTGTGCTCGCCTGAAAATACTTTCGGTGGCCCTTTTTAATCATATCCGGAGTCACGGTTCGATACGCCAATTCAATACGGTGATTTAATTCCTCCAATGGCTCATCCCTTGGCGGCCAACTTATAGGTCCTCCTCGGATGATCCACTGTCCCGAGAAGTTCTCATTGAGAACATTGCGCGCAACGACAGCGTAATGTAATATTGGGAAGAAAATAACTTAATATTGACGACACTATATCAATAAACTTCGCAACCGATACTTAAACATTAACCAATTAATGTGCACAACTATTCTCGACACAAACGTTCAACATGTAATGCAGCTACATCGGTGCATACAGATTGAAAACTAAACCTTGGTCAATTTTACAAACATATCTGAAATGCATCCATTAATTCGTTTGCTGGGGGCAAAAAAGATCACACGCCAATATATTTGATTGCATTGTTTGCAAATTTGTCAACCTCACCTTGACACAAGCTAAACTTCTTTTTGACATTAAAACTGCGTGGTAAGGCCAAAATATAAAGGAGAAACAAAAAACCACTGAGCAACTATAGGCCAAAATATATCCTTCCAGTTGTTGAAAAATGTACGGAAGCTGTAACAAGGAAAAGACTCTAAAGTTTCATACTCAAGCACTATCTTATCAACAACAGTCACTCGGGTCCAAAAGAACAAAAGTACCGGAAAACTTCTAGCAGAATTCGCATTTTCTTTGCGATAGACACATCGACAAATTGCTTATGGACCTGAAAAGGGGTTGTACGCTTTGGCGCATCTGAAGTGCCGGTTCTGAAACACGTATACGAGTACTATGCCAACCGCTTATCCGACCAGTTAATCACGAAATTAACACCAGACGACGTGTCCAAGATATGTTGCAAGTGTCAAGAAATTTCAACTCGTATGGAAGAAGTACAGCGTTCAATCAACAATTAACGAACTACCTCGAGAACTTACTAATATTCGTATGAGTATAAATAATTTAAAAAAAAAAAAAAGTCCTTTAAACTTTTCTTCTTAAATTGCAATAATCAAAAATGATTTCAAAGGATTACAATAATATCTTAAGAAAAAAAAATGTATGTATAACATACGATTGGCGTTTAATATATTCTCGGTATCGATATGAAGGAAAATGCGAATTCAATTTAAATTGTTTTTATTTTTCAATATAATCTCCCCTAACATCAATGCATTTGTTACATCTTGAGATATGCTTTTTTAAACCCTCAAAAAAAGAAATTTCCTCTTTCTCTGCAAAATACCCATTTATTACCGACTTGAGTTCTTCATCATCCGAAAATCTTTTTCCACGAAGACATTTTTTCAAATCCGGAAACAGGAAATAATCACTAGGGGCAAGGTCTGGACTATAGGGTGGGTGTTGGATTTCTTCGAAACCACAATCTCGCGCAGCAGCCTTGGAAACTCGCGCCGTGTGAACAGGAGCGTTGTCATGAAGAAGCAACACACCCGCTGCGAGTTTACCCGTTTTTTCTTTTTAATTTCGTCCCTCAAATTATGCAAAGTGGAAGCGTAGGATGTGGCGTTGATGGTTTCACCTTTTTTTTGTACTCAATGAGCAAGATTAGCTTTGAGTCCCAAAAAACTGTGGCCATGAGCTTCCCGGCAGACGGAGTGACTTTGAACTTCTTCGGGGGGTCTGTTCCTTTTTTATGCCACTGCATGGACTCTTGTTTGCTTTCAGGGTCATAGTGGTGGACCCATGTTTCGTCCCCAGTAACAATTCGATCCATAACACCGTCCGCGTTCTCACTACACATCTCCAAAAGCTCTCTACAGCATGCGATTCTCACTTTTTTCTGAGGCGCTGTGAGCATACGTGGCACCAACCTTGCACTGACCTTTGAAAGGTTAAGATGGTCATGAAGAATGGTGTGAATGGTACCAATTGAAAGCTTGGTGATCTCTGCCATCATTTTCACCTTTATTCAGGCATCCTCAAGAACAAGTTTTTCGACTTCCTTGATGCTTTCTCCCGTACAAGCAGTAGCGGGGCGCCGGAGCGGGGGTCGTCTTCAATGCTCTCTCTGCCTTTCTTGAACTCACTTGACCACTTTTGCACAGTTGATAATGAAGGTGCGGAACCCTGGTAAACAGCCACCATCTCTTCATGAATAGTTTTTTGACTTTTTCCTTGCTTAGTGAGAAATTTAATTACAGCGCGATGCTCAATTTTCACCATCATCGTCTCAGTTGCCATTGTGATTCTGTTTAACTAGAGATAAAACGCGAATTAATAATCACATTTATATGAAATTTTACACGAATGCACTAAAACAATAGTATTACTTGATAAATAAGTCAATTTATATATACAACCACAGCTTCACCACGATACCGAGAATATGTTGAACACCCCTCGTATATATTCATATATCGTATATACCTAGTCCTGCTATAAGTTATGTTACACAATTTCCAGCGCTTATCGTTCAAAACTTCTTGCGGGAATAGAACCGTTAACATTTTGTTCAGAACACATGGTCAGTGAAGAATACTAGTGAGTTTGGTTTCAGTTAGCAAACTATTAACTTGGAGTGGGAAGTTAAAGGGAATCGAGTCGCGGTAATAGCGTTGCATAAGTGTGGAAAGAGTGCTGGCCAGATTTTCGAGTTGCTAAAACCATTCGGAATATCGAGAATATTCATTTATCGGGCTATTACTCGCTTCGGCCAAGAAGTGGTCGTTGGCGCTCAGTGGAGCAAAAGTAGTGGTTTTGTGCGATAAATTATATTGAAAACTCTAAAGTGACTTTTTGTGTTTTAAAGCTTTGTACGAGTATAAGAGTAAATATGAGTTGAAATTTAATTTCTATTGAGGGGCTTATTGCGAGAATCTTCTTCTTTTCCTTTTACTAGCCCTTTTCTCGCTACACGAACTTATGCATAACGAGTTTCCCATTTTTACTGCATCGCTACTGCTCCTCTTATGGGGTTGCCTAATGTCGCAGATAGCAGAACGCGTCTGCATACTGCTCGGTCCTGTATCGCTTCGGCGGTTAGCCCCAGGCGTTATTGTGCATTTGCCATCTGAGCAATCCAGGAATTCTTTTTCCTACCTACTTTTCTTTTAGTAGGAGCGACCGTAGTTGATATTGCCTTCTTAACGGGATTTTCCGGAGATCTTCTTTGAACGTGGCAATACCAGCTAATTCTATCCGACTCAAGTTGTTCGATTACCGAATTCTTTATGTGTAGACTTCCTCTAATGTGCGTAGATCTAATGCAGTCGCGTTTCGTAACTTCAGTCGACATCCTTAATATTTTCATTTCTGCTGCCGTTATTTTATTTTTAAACGCTTCGTATATTGTCCAGCACTTCGAACCATACGTAAGAGCTGGCCGAACCACCGTGGTGTAAAGTTTTCCCTTCAATTTAAGTGGAAATTTTCGGTCACAGAAGATTCCCGAATTTTCTCGCCATTTCATCCACCCCACGCTTACTCTGTGCCTTACGTCGTCGTCACATTTCGCTTCTACGTTAACGATTGATCCTAAGTACTTGAACCTAGTGGTTTTCGGAAGAACTATTCCGTCCAACATTATATCTGGAATAGGTCGCAGTGGATCCGAAAATGGGCAGGTCAAATGTTCCGTCTTTAAGCGACTTATTTTAAACCCGTTTTTCTCTAGCGCGTCTTTTCATTTACTTAGGACGTTTTGTAAATCTACGACATTATCGCTTAGAATAACTGCGTCGTCGGCGAAGAGAATCGATGTTACATTTGGTTCGTGCAAGCAATCTTTCAAAAGATAGTCTAGAACCACGTTAAAGAGGAAAGCGCTAAGAACGTTTCCTTGATGCACTCCGACATTTACCGGAAATTCAATCGTAAGTCCGGCGGTACATTTAACAGCAGTTTTGACGTTTCCATACATGTCTTGTATCATTCGTATATACGTTTCCGGTACCTTTTGATACCTCAACGCGGTCCATATGAGATCTTTTGACGAATCCCGATGTTTTTCCATTAATATTCGCAAGCTTTGGATTGCGTCCACCGTCGATCTTCCTTCCACGAATCCACACTGGCTATCGTCGAGCTTTATGATTTTGCGAATACGTTCGTTTAAAAAACTCTTTCAGCGATTTTCATCGTGTGTGACATCAGCTTGATTGAGCGGTAGTTGTTGCATTCTCGCGTGTCGCCTTTGCCTTTGTATAACGGAACCAAAAAGCTACTTCTCCATTGATTCGGCATAGTTTGTCCGCATTTTATTTTATTCAAGAGTTTCGACAGCCATTCACTGCCGATACATTCCATCTTCGACCAAAACTCTGATGCGATGTTGTCTGGTCCAGCCGCTTTCCTGCGTTTCATTTTTCCGATAGCTATACGTATTTCTTCTGTTGAAAAGTCAGCAACTTCTTCTTCGAATGGATCAGCTGCAGGGACGCGATCACGTGGAAACTGTTTGTTAAGTAGGTCCTTACAATATTCAAGCCACCTATCACAGATGTCCTTTTCGTTTGTTAGTAAGTGCCCGTAGGAGTCTTTAATGTATTTTGGCGACGTTATTTGCATCGCATTTTTTCGCCTTTGCGCAGCGAGTTTAAAAATATTTGGCACTTTACTATTGTACGACGTTTGAACTTCTTGAATAGCTTGTCTTCTATCTACCGATTGTGAGGATATTTGTTCCAAGTTCTGGTAAAGGTTTTCCGCTGCTGCTGCTCGGGTTTGGGCCAGGACTCTCTTTGTAACGTTTTTAAGTCGCTCATATTCAAGTGCAAGTCGAGAATTTTCGATATCGTTGCTCCGATCACATTTTGTCCACGCTTGAAATGCTTGCTTCTTGTCGGTCACAACTCGTTTGGTTTCGTCATTCCACCACCATGTTTCTTTCTCGATGTGATGATGTCCTGATATCGTTCCTAGAAGGGACTTTGCGTGTGTCATGCATGTCTCGTGCATGCTGTTCCACATTTCTTGAGGACTAAGTGAGTCTGCGATAACGTTTATATTAAGAAGTACTTCTTTAGCGCGTGGAATAAATCTTGTGCCTCGTTCTTTTGATAAGTTATATCACCGGATTTTAGGCTTTCTAACAGGCTCTCGTGTTTTTGGTGGTTCCGCTGTAAAGAATTCTGTAATGAGCAGCCGGTGTTGGGTAACTAGCGATTCTCCAAGGATTACCTTGCAGTCCTTGACACTGTTTCTTATCGATCTTTTGCAAAGGTGATAGTCTATTTGTGTTTCGTGGCCTCCGCTGCTATAGGTGATAAGATGTCGTTGATGTTTTATAAACGTCGTATTTAAAACAGTGAGACCGTGGGATTTACATGCTGCAAGAATGTCTTCACCAGCAGAATTTCTGGTTCCAAAGCCTTTACCGCCGTGGCAGTCCTCATAATCTACGTTTGATTCTCCAACGTGGCCGTTTAAATCTCCGCCTACGAAAAGCATCTCCTCGATGGGTATATTTCTGAGTAAATTACCGAAATCTGACCAAAATTTATCGTTTTCCGATTGATCGCAACCGTTTTGTGGGGCGTACGCGCTAACAATGTTCCACATTTCATTGTTTATAATGAGTTTTACACTCATCAAGCGGTCGCTTATTTTTGAAATACCAACGATATTATTAAGAAGACTTGCCGCGACAATAACACCGACACCGTTTCTTCTATTGACCGTTCCATGGTAGAACATCTTAAATGACTTAGTTTTTAAATCAAGAAAACGCGCTTTATTTCCGGTATTACACCACTTCGTTTCCTGAACGCACATGATATGTAGAGTTCTGCGACGCATTATTGCTTCCATCTCCAAGCTTTTTGAGGTCATCGATCCGACGTTCCAACTTGCAAACCGAAGTTTGGTAAAATTTAGAAACTTCATTTTGCCCGCCCCCGGAATCCATCGGGCTCTGACACAAGCATTTCTGCTTGCCCTGGGATCACCCGAATGCGTGGCAAGCGTGGTGCCCAGCGGGGTAGTGCTACAATTTGCAATCATTTCCATGAAGTTATTTTTTTTTTTGTACTTTCGTACGAGATTGATTTGACACACGTATGCTCAATAGAAGTTAGTTGACTTTGCTTTTATCCCACCGGTAGTCGCCAGACGTGGGAACCCACTGATTGCATATGAACTTGTGGGAAAGTTTTAAAGGTGTTAAAGTGTCACAGGCTCATTTTTGGTGTTATAGTTGCCTGTATATGACTGATTCCTCATTTTTAGTCGCCTTTTACGACAAGCAGGGAAGCACTGCAGCACTATTCTTTATCCGGTGCTGCACGGATAGCTTATTGCGAGAATCTATTCGAAAAAATTCTATTCGACTTTTTTCGATTCTATTGAACAGATTCGTGGTATCGCGTAACGCAATAAAATTGATTAAATAGAATCGAATTTCGAAATAGAAAATGAAATGCTATCCGTAAAGCTATTCGTGAGCTTTAAACTGAAATGTCAAACTCACTTTAATTTTGTTAATGTCTTCTATGGAATTTTTTGTAATATCCAAACCAAACTCACGCCCAGGAGGATTAACACTTTTATGCCAGCTTAGAAACTCCACAATTCGTTCCTCCAAAGGCGTTAAAACAAACTGTTGTGTCCACCGCTAGTAGTGTTAATTTCTTTTTTATTTAAAATTAATTTTTTTTTCAGCTTGGCCTTCAAATCTATCCAAACCTAAATTAGTATGACATGAAATACTTTTATTTATAATAAAATGTTTACTTTTGTATTCACATACTCGTACATTGCTCCATTTTTCATAAGTCTCTATGGGTGGGCCCATGCTATTGAGCTTTACACTATACTTCTTCCAGCAGATGTCTGCCTCCAGCTTTTTGCAAATGCCTTTAGTGGATTTTTTCCATTAGGCACACTAACTTCTCCATCTGTCTCTGGTTTGTAAATTGTCTCCTACTTTGTATAATAATTAATAAATTTGCATATGAAAGCCAATCTTTATGTCAAATTCAATATATCTATTATTTTACTTATTTTCATTGTTTTCCATTTCACAAAACAATGGAATTTCAAATGTCATTGTCAATGTCAAATAGTAAAATATCCATAGCAATTGAAACTCGCAATACTCCGGTAATAGATTTTATTTCTATTCGAAATTAACTCTATTACGAATCGAATTCCGCAATGCCGTCAATAGAGTTTATTTCTATTCGACTTTAATTCTATTGGGAATAGATTCTCGCAATAAGCCTCTAAGAAAAGACAAATTTGGAGGGTTGTTTAAAGATAGTTTCTTATAATGTTGTACAATTACCTTGTACCTTGAAAATTTTGCTTCAATCATCATAGACAAAGCTTCTAATGATGACACCCTTCTTGGTTCTTCAAAACTTTGTTGCCTTTGTAAGAAACTTTGAGACGACGTTGCTTCGTTTACCACATCTGTTGTTTGCTTTTGACCCGAGGCCCGTAAACTCATTTGAGCAGCATTTGTGGGAACCGTATTTCTTAATTCCGCAGTTCATTTGCGTTTTATTGATTCACTGCATGCTTCAAAAAAATCAATGGACGTCCAGCAGATGAAAAAAAACTTTTAAAAGAAATGAGTGCGTTGAGCCATTTTAACTCTAAAGCAAGAAACAGTTTTTTTGTTCGATTTAATCGTTTCCATTTGGTTTTTAGTTGATGTTTGAAATTGTTCAAGTCTTGTCGAAGCTCGCGTAAATCTTACGTTGAAGGAAAGTCTCAACTTCAAAAAAATTGGCATCAAAAATCTTCTTTTCACTGGCGGAAAATACTTCAACCATTTGTTTTCTTAAACACTCATAATTTTGTACTTCAGAACCTTAAAAAATCTTAAGTTAAATTACTAAATAAAGATGAAATTAATTCCTACAAAATGAAAAAAAAGTCCTTTATAAAACTATCATAAAATTTTTTTACTGAGTAAGGTATAAGTATTTTTACTCTTTACTTTGTTTCTTTTTTGCTTTGCTTTGCTGTGTAAGTTCTTTTTTTATTATTTTGGTAATGCCTTTAATATTATTACATTACTATAAAAAAAAAACAATCATATTCAACGAATATAAGAAAAATAACAAGAAGTTATCAATGCTGTTGATCAAAATTGTATCAACAAAATCCGTTATTAAGATACCCGCCAGTGCAAGAAGTTGAAAGAAATTATATTGTGAAATAAACTGGATGAGCTTACTCGTATCTTTCCATAAACAATGCAAACTTATAAAAATCGGTTCTCTTGAAAAATCGCTAAAATAAAAATAAATATTTCCAGCAAAAGTATAGCACTTCTGCGTTCATATTTATATTAAGGAAATATGCCTTAATTATGGACAATTAATAGACCTGCTAAACTTTTGCCAGAACAGAAGATATTATGCAAAAATTAAAACAGAGTCTAAAAAAAAACTCGCATTCAAACCTCTTAATTAATTATAAGAATATTTCTTTTCATTTTTGAAATAAACAAATAAATTCTACACATCTTTACCTTTCCCGGACATATTTTATATTTTTAATCGCACAATAAATAAAAACGATATTGCAAAAACAGTATGAACTACTTTGTTTACTTTTTTCCAATTGTAAAATTCACAATAAACTTGTCAATTTTGATCGCTTACTAGTGCAAAACATAAAAACAAAAAAAAAAAAATTTTTCTTATCAGAAATACCGTATACTTTGTGAAAAGTAACATTTTTTTCCTGTTTGCGCAAAATTTCAAAGTGACCTTTTGCGCACTGATTTCTATGGAGTTGCCGCCAGTGTGCGGCGCGTCGTCGGCGCCCTTAGGAAGCAGAAGATCATGTCCAAGGAATTGAAAATATCAATCCGATCCATGTCTAGGCTGATTCGGGATGATCTGCATATGAAAGCCTATCGTTGATCCACGGGTCTCATCTTCTAACTCCTCAACTAAAAAAATTAGCCTGGAAAGATGCAAGCGAGTTTTGCAGTAGTACGCTGACAATAGCTATGAAAACATTCTGTTTACGGATGAGAAAATTTTTACCGTGGAAGAAGTTTTCAACAAAAAAAATTACAAAATGTATGCCACATTATCTATCTAAGGAAGCGAAAACAGTTGTTCCAAGAGTTCGACGTGGACATCATCCCGCTTCCGTAATGGTTTGGTGGGGGTCTCTCACCATGGTGTCACATCCCTCCATTTCTGTGAAAAAGGCGTAAAAACTGGTGCAAAGGTCTACCAAGAAGATGTACTAGAGAGTGTTATGAAAGGTTTGACCAATACCCATTTCAATAGAAACTAAGCTTATTCTTTAAATATTCCATGTTATACAATCTTCTGTAGAAAAAGAAATGAAATAATCTGCATAATTTGCACCAGTAAGACGTGAGGGCATTTGCCAACAAGGTCCGATCTTAACAAAAAACAAAAGTTTTTAAAAAATTATATGTCTTCTACTCAACAAAAATTGTATTTTAAGAAATACCTACCAGGGAATCATTTAAAAGCCCAGACCACAAATTGAAATTGGTGATGAAATTGTGTAGCCCGTAACACCTTAGGATTTTCCTCAGCTCAGAAATGGTAGCTGTGACTGTTGAAAAAACCTCAACGAGTAAAACTTGCCTCGCCTGTGCGTATAATGTTAAGAATCATGGGTGGAGTTGTTGTACCTTGGTGAAATGGTATAGGTAAAAATGATTGCGGTTCAACGAACGCTATATCGTTCTCCTCGCTCCTCGGGAAAGAAGTGCAAAACTCTGTCTTCACTGCCACTATTACCTGGAAGCACGTTTTGTCCTCTATCTTGACGCTGTGGTTGAAGCAGATCTTCTGTGCGAGCGCGATTTATAAGTCGCTTAAAAACATGATCATCAGGGTGGCGTCGATTTGGAAAGCCCTGGGCGTATTCACGAACTGCCGAACTGTCCGAATTCGCAGAAAATTATTATCATTTCTAAATATTCTTCATTAGTGTAATCCATTTTTACAATCAAAAACAATTAAAAATTGCACACTCAAAATTAAATCACGAATGCAAGATGTCAAATGGAGTACAAAGAGAACATGCTGCAGGCTCCAGATTCTTAAAATCAATTTCAAAAATTTCAAAAGCCAGTTAGAAGAAACGAGACCAAAAATCATTCAAAAAAGCAGTTATAAGGCGAAAAGGAAGTTAAAACGAGAAAATTACCTCTTAAGTTTTTCGACTTAATATTACCTCAGGAACCCATGGTTGCGTCGGTGACTATGGGACACACTGTTTATATACTCGTATTATATGTGTGTACGTGTTATTCATGGAAATTGTTGGCATGCCTGAAAATTCCATGCCCAGTCTTGTATTCTAAAAGCGGTATGAGAGCGAACGTGAAACTTTTTATTCTGTCCAGTGTAAATCGGAGTCAACATTTGAATCTTTAAAAGTATAAGTTCGAAGTTATACTTATTGATGTGAATGCTACCAACGTTGACGGTATCACTACTAATAATGATTAAATAGGAAAAGCCTCTAGTTTGGATATCATAATCGTAACCGCTCCTTAATCATGTGAATAGAGTTATCTTCGTTAACTTGTTTTTCATTAAATGGTGCACGACAATCCAATGTGAGTGATCGACATCATTACTTTATGGAAAGTATCCTGCAGCGATTATACTCGTAGTCTACTATTGCATTTCTGATCGAATTTCTTAGGGCTCCTGTTTGGCTTTCGTACATGGGAGGTTCATTTTGGCTTCTGTATTTTTCGAATATAATTTATGTAATTGCACCTCTACATGACTTTAGTCGAGATTTTAAACCGATATTGCTCTCGTACCTATTGCTTTAAGGTATACGACAAGATCTCGTAATCTCTACCTGACCGTTACTTAAACAAAAAAACTTTTAAATCTATTCCGTAAATCTGCGATCACGAAGATCATATACAGATAATTTACCTGGCTCAAAGATATACTCATTGCTTCCTTAATTACTATATGCAGCCAAAATTCATTTTTCCGATAAATGGAGAAAGATCCTGAACGAAATCCCTTTTGTTCAACAAAAATAGTGGAATAAGAATGATTAACTTGTCGCTGATTCTCTTCTTCTAGAAACCCTCAATCGATTACTAATCTTTGCATTGGTAGGGGTTTGGTGTATGCATGGAAATGTATTGCTTCTTTTGCTCATTTAGACAAAAGATCGTCAGAGCGTTATCAATGTGATTAAGAACTGTTGGCGAATTCTCCCTGCTCTTACTGCGATGTTACTACCAAATCGTTCTCAATTTAAATGAGATGATGTTTTGAACTGCATTACCCATAAAGCTATTTTTTCTGTCTATGACAGCAAAGTACAACTGACGTTATAGCAATGATAGTGATTAAAGCTTGCTGTGCGATTTCCATCACCTTCTTACAGCTGTCGACAGCTATATGAGATGAGGATATTTTGTTAATCGACACCATATTTTTGTTAATCCTCATTGACAATTATATTTGGGGTTTTCCTTTTCGGTTTTTCTTCCTTTCTTTATCGCGCACGCTCTACAACAGTAGGTTGATATCCATGTTGTCTGAATATTCTAACGACCGAACTTGTTCTCTGTCAGAAGCACATCCCTACTGATAGTTGCTGTGAATAGAACTTGAGAGCTTGTATGTGAGAACTACTTCATTGTTTGCCGAATCTTGGCTTTTTGGTGGTATTGGTATTTTACACAAAACTTGCCACACGCTCGTTGTTAATTGAAAGGAAAATGGAATATTTGCTATTAATTGCCTCCCGTTCCGAAAATCCAAAAACAAATGTGAAATAGATTAACATAAATGGTGGTCTATGAAGCACTAGTATATAAGCTCATATGTTTCTAGTTTGTTGTTTCAGTGAGGTAGGCTCTTCAACAAAGTTTTCATAAATTTTAAGTGACCCAAGTAAAAAGTGATGAAATGATTTAGCTATCCGTCGGAAACCCTCCAGCCACGGAAAACATGTGGTCTGGCTTATGGTTGCTTTCAATATACTACCAGGCTTTCAGTCTCCCCACCCATAAGAGTGTTTCCGTCAAAAAATAGAGCTTCCTAGAACAACTTAGTACAACGACGCACCTGGAAATAGATGTATTGTATATCCTGGCAGGAGTTTTTTATAATTTTTTCTTTTATAAAAAATAAATACTCGTACTCGTATCTTTCAAAAATAATAGAATCCACACAAAAGAGGATGGAAATGAAGGTGGAATGTTCGACATGAGAAAACACTGTTGTCGATGTTCTAAAGTTAAAAAAAAAAGAATTTCAAAAACAATCTCGTCCTCTTTGAATTCATCACAGACTTCTACATATGTATATCTTCTGTTCAGTGGGGAGAAGGAACAAAAAAAAGGTCTGCTCTTTTCTTTACATTTAACAGCAGTAAAAAATGTTATCTGAAAAGAACTCTTCAAATGGTATCTAGGAGTTGAAACATCCATGAGTGAGGCAAACCACTCAGCATCATTAATGAAAAAAAGGTGTACATACTCGTACTCATATACATATATATATATCCTTCGAATCAAATTAAAGAAATGAAGAACAAAAAACCAAACCCTGGAAGAGGAAAACTTTGAAAAATCTTCTATGGAAAAGGATTGGTTAATTGCTATTAGGATTTATTTTTTTAGGATATATATTTTTCTGTAATGTATAACATAAGTTGATAGAAGCCTGGATGCGTGCCATTTAATGTTTGATAGAACCTTAAGTGGGTCGGCCCATTAGATAATTTAATAGATATGAGAGTAGATATCGATAGTATCCGCATATCTGTTTTGTTAACTGGATCAGTGTTAGAGTATGAGGTGCGTCTAATATTTATTCAATTAACAGTGATGATTCGGCAGGGACCATCTGACATTGTCTTTCTTTTGTAGCGAGACGATCTGTAATGATGATGACTAAATCACTGAAGCACTAGTTTTTGTGAACAATCACAAAAAATGTAAATAGGTTTAACTTAGTTATATGGTATCTCAGACAAAAATAATCTTTTATTGTAAAGCGACTTACATTGATAATCGATTCCGCACATAATCCTTGAATAAGCAAAAGCTAACGACTTTCGGTTAACGGATTTCGTGGCAAATCGTAAAACAGTAATGAGAAGCAGTTAGTTTCCACTCATTTAGTAAGATCCACATCGCTACCCAATAATCTTCAGTCGGTCAATCGGCCCACGAAATTAATCATGTGCTTATAATTCAGAGATGCATAGTTCGAGACCATTACATTAACAGCTAAGTTCGTAAATCGTCTGTCAAAGATTTGTAAATGCACGAGTATTCAAGGACTACTTCCACCAGTTACTGAATGAATATGTCAAGATAGTGATAGAGCAAAAAGAGAACTTTATAAATTATAAGTACTGAAGTGATGCTTTGTCAGAGTTCATGCACTAAGTCATCAATCATGTTTGTGTAGAAGAGTGTATGACCTATGATTATAATATCAACAAAAACCGATCCTGTAGGATGCAAAGATTACAGAGCCTGATCTTTGCTAAATGTGAGTTACCTCACGTTGTCCGGTGCATCAAGTGAGTAAAGCCTTATTACACGTGACATGTGCCAGGCTTGGGAAGTCGACAGTCGCCCTAATTTTCATGGTAAACCCAATGCTTTAAAAGACAACCGAATTTCAGATGAAAATACCTTCATTACCACAATTCTTCGATTTTAAAAGCGCATATAGAAGCTGAAAATAATTTTAGCTGGCAATGCCTTATAGCAAGATTCTATAATTTTTGCAAATGGCAGCAAATGTCAATTCCACTTTGACATTTGTGAAGTAAACAGATACAAAATACACGTCAACAAGACATGAATCGTTATACTCCTAAAGAACGCGGAATAATTGTTACGATTTATTTGCGGAATAATTCGTCGGTGGTGTTGGTGCAACGTGGATTTCGGCGCAAATTTCCCCGTCGTCCGACACCAACTGGGCAAACGAGCAACCTGCGCTCAAGCCAAACTGAATCTCGACCACGAGGTAGACATCTTTTCATAGAAGATCATCATGAGCGACGAGCCCCATATCCATCTCTGTGGATATGTGAATAAGCAAAATTATCGCTTCTGGGGCACCGAAAATCCGCGTATAACCCACGAAAAGCCACGAAACGCTGCGAATCAAATTACTACTGTGGACAGCGAGCTCTACAGAGCCATACTCAACGACTTTCTTCTTCCTCAATTGGATGAATTGGGGTAGGAGAACATGTGGTTCCAACAGGATGGAGCAACGGCGCATATTGCATGAGCCACAACCGAAATTCTGAGGGCTGCATTTCCGGGTCGCCTAATCTCACATTTTGGTGATTTGTACTGGTCGACAAAATCGCCTGATTTAACCGTTCCAGACTTTTTTTTGTGAGGTTTTTGAAGTCACGAGTCTATGTCAACAAGCCTCAGATTCTTGAAGCTCTCAAATAGAATATCCGTCGGGTCTGAACGGTCATCAATTCTGGCGGCGGCCACTTAATCGACATCATTTTCTCGACTTAATGGGAAAAAGTTTAAGACATCAAATAAACACAATCTAAAAGCAAAACCGGGTGACAGCTTTTGCTGTGATTTGAAAAGTGAAGTTTATCTAGCAAAAAATTAATATTAAATAAAACAAAAACTACAGCGTTATTCTCATATTTTATTTACAATATATAAAATGGAGTTTGGCAATGCGGATTTTATGTTTTAAAAACAATATCGTCTCTTACAATCGAATTCTTAAATTTGTGAACACGCGAGAGCAAAGCGTTGGTTCAATGGCACTGTTGTTACAATACTATACAAGCGTTTTTGATGGCATTCCCTAGGTTTGACGGGGCACCAGTATCTCATGTTCTGTTTATTAACACAGCTAACGTTCCAGCATTGTTCTCGTAAATAATAGTCCTTTTTGTTGAGAAACTGCATGATTTGTACACGTAGTATGGGTGAAACGTGCAATGTTAATTTTTTTATTCCAGTACAGGCCGCAATATTCCTTATGGATCTACGCGGATTGCGCATAATTGCGCGTCGAACTTGAGTCACATGTTCTGATGTCGCTGCTGACGTTGATGATCCCGAAGGATTTTGTGACTCTTTGCGACTGGCAAATCCGCACACGGCGCGCTTCGAACGTTACCCCTCTCACTTACCTCACCCTGTTAGTTTGCGAGCAATTACAATTTAAACTTGAAGATTTTCCGCTGGACACCCTGAGTATTTACCTACGTATAATCTTCTACGCCATCATCTTGAAAAGAGGATTACAGCGGTATCTAAATGAAAGCACTAGAAGATATATCTCTGTCGCTCAAATTAGTTGTTTTATTACGTCTACAATCTCGCCAATATTGGGAAAAAGTAATATTTTCCAAGCAAGCATTGAACCTAATCTCACACCCACACGCAGAATTTTTCTATCTGAGTTCCAATTACACAAATGAAAAACTTGAAAACTTGTCGTGGGTAGGATTCGAACCTTGACCCTCCGAGTGAGAAGCGATTGCTAGTACCAATACACCACGGCCACCTGTTATAATAAATTATTATAAATAAATATATAATTTTATTGCTAATCATAACTTGTATGTTCAGAGTGTCCTCCATACTGAATACAAGCTAATGCTCGTTTTTGAATGGTTCTTGCAATATTAATGGTAGGTAAAGTCTCTTTGATATCTTGTGACGGTGCTGCTATCCGTTCTTGCAATTCAGCCAATGTTCTTATTTCAGTTGGGTATACACTTTCCTTCATCGTTCCCCATACGTAGATATCCAAAACTGTCAAATCTGGTAAACTTGCAGGCCAATGTATTGACCATTCCTTCCAATCCATCGATTTTGGAATTGTTCTTCCAATTAGTCCTTACCTATTCTGCCATAGTGACTAGGAGCACCATCATGTTGGTAAAAGTTATGGAAGTGAAACACCTTCTTGCAGTCCTGGAAATTCATTTTGCAAAAATTGCAAATAAGTTTCAGTGTTTAGTGTTTATGGAAGTATGCGAGGCCCAATCAAATTATTACCAATTACACCTGCCCACACGTTTACGCAGAATCGATTTTGAAATGATGTTCTTCTTGTTGTATGCGGGTTTTCATTCATTATGTGTAGGTTATGAAAGTTGGTAATGCAATCTCTAGTGAATTGCGACTCATCTGTCCATAAAATATTTTGGATAGATAAATTATCATAGAAATGCCGTTCCAGCAACCAATTGCAAAATTCCGATCGGCGCGGCAGATCTGCTAGTAATATCTCTTGAACTGATGTTGGGTGATAAAGACGAAGATTCTCTCTATACAAAACTTTTCTTTTAAAAGTCGGCGGTACACATTTAGGCGTAAAGACATCGAACGTGTACTAATTGATGGCTCTGTTGTTAACATATTCAGGATTCGTTCCTCTAATTCTGCATCTCTCACAGCTACCGCATGTGGATCCGCTCGATTGTGAGTAATTGTTCCAGTCCCTCGGATTCTTCTGTAAATATTCGTAAACACCCTTTGACTAGGGACACATCGTTGATACTCTGCTCTTGCGGCCTCAGAACAGTCATTACAGAATCCAGGGACAAAATGGATGCCTGCATCTTCTTGACTTCCCTGAAAACTCTAAAGACAATGTAAAAACTTTGTATGGTGAAATTGTAGGTAACATTATAACGCACCAAATAATAAACAAGAAAAAAAAATTATAAGCACACTTTTCCGAGATAAATGCGATCTTCCCAAAAATTTATTAAAAAAATTAAAAAAGATTGTGTTTGAAGACATGGCAGACATGATAGCATGGATGGTAATAGTATTGTATTAAAATATGAATTAACCATTAATTACTGGGCTTTTAAATGAGCCCAAATGAGGAACGGTGGATGCGGACCCAACGAAATCGGTGCGGGAGATTGCACGAAGCATGGGAGTATCCTCAGTGACAATAAGTCGACACCTTTCTCTCATAGGAAAGGTAAAGAAAATATTGGCTTTTACATTTTTTACTATGAAATCGGACATTTCATATGGTACAACATAATAGAAGCTATTACTAAATAATTTTTGGTACCTACTTCTCTGAAGGAACACCCCTCCCATACGATTTTTCCATAATCAATTTCATGAATCAATGCATCAGATCCCGAAATATCTATCCCAAACCGGAATTTCTAATTTGTTTTATTGCAGAAAAAACTTAGATGCCAATCATTTTCTTCTCAATTTTGTGTAAAACTTAACGTACCTAAGCGACTTAGCTTAACTTGATTGTAATAAATGCTGTGAGCACTCATAGCCTCTTGCACCGGGTGGTAACCATCCCAATTGTGTTTTCGGCAGTCACCAGTACCATGAACACGCACCGCTGGGACTTTACCGAAGCACAATTACCTCCCGTTGGCACCCCTTCATGTGCCCTCTAACTATCCTTAATCTAACTTACAACTAAGAGGAGTATGTTACCTCAGTAACGTACCGACCTAGGAGAACGTGCCAACCTTCTGTCCTTCCCGAAACCACCAGAACTCAGTGTACTGTTTTTCGGCATCGATGCGATCTCTATCCGCAATCGCGGGACTAAAACGGAGGAGCTCCTGAGCATTGGCAACGTAACTGTCATAGATGAGCCGCTTATCCCGCTCACCGCTATGGCGGTGGTATATTACCGGTATCCCTACTTTGTACTAGCCCTTTAGTATCAACTTGGAGAAAAGCCTCCATCACGGTAAAGCTCGATAGAAGTGAGCTTGCGTGGTGCATTTCATTTTCGTTCATTAATGCCCTTTGCGACGTATCTTCGAATTACCCTAATCAGAAAATTGTTCATTTTATTCAGACCAACCCCATCCTAAATTTTTTACTCTGATTCTGGTATTGTGTATAAGATGAGACAGGTCCTAAGACAATGCCTTACAAACACCGGGATCATTTCCATCCGATACGGCGCTACTTTGAACCACGCGGGAAATCATAAGCGATGATTGGCCTGATTAGGGTGACGAGGCTATTACCTTCACCCTGGAGATAAGTTGACTGCTGTGAAACATCGTTCTCGGCTCTGACAATCGTATTCTCTACACTGGTCTTCTCATGTTTTGTACAGAAAGGTCTACGGTTTTTGCTGAAACCAAACGATAGCAGAGTGAGAGATTTTTTTTTATACAGAAATGTTCACCTTTTGAGGTTCGGTATTGCCTGTCGAGGGTATTACAGTAATTATTTTTTTCTGTTTTTCGATGTAAGACCTGAAACAAACTTAGAATTTCTGTTGTATCAGATATCTTATTTTAACTTGGAACAGACCACGATGTACGAGTATGCAATATCATTTAAACTTGAATACTCTATGGGACAGCCCATTATTATGAAACTCAATTCACGATATATGTAGATATCGTACATTCGTATGAGAGTCAAAGCTCGTCAAATTCGTAGAATGTATGAGTAATCATATGTACCATCCACTGCATTAAATCATTTAAAAAGCTCACATTAAAATTTTATGCGTCTCCAAATTGCTGCGCCATTACCCTAAATTGTTCGTTTTTGCGTGCGACTGTGTGTTACCTAAAAGCCACCCTTTCTAACCAGCCTCTTTGCTTTTCTGTTTACTTTCAGGCAAAACGTATCCAAAGCAACGAATTAGCTGCTATAAAAGTCATCAAACTGGAACCCACCGACGACATACAAATCATCCAGCAGGAGATAATAATGATGCGGGATTGTCGTCATCCAAACATCATTGCCTACTATGGCTCATATTTGCAACGTGACAAGCTCTGGATCTGCATGGAGTATTGTGGGGGTGGAAGCCTTCAGGATATCTACCAAGTGACTGGGCCACTAACTGAACAACAGATTGCCTACATGTGTAGGGAAACACTAAAAGGACTTGAGTACCTGCACCAAATGGGTAAAATGCATCGTGATATCAAGGGAGCCAACATCCTGCTTACAGAATGCGGTGACGTCAAATTGGCCGATTTCGGTGTGTCTGCACAAATAACAGCGACGATAAATAAAAGAAAAAGCTTTATAGGTGAGTATTGTTGTTACTTCTATTTTCTTCTTTATTTTGCCTCTTACAAGTGTTGGTGTTGTATTTACGAGTATAGTAAACAAAGATAAGATAACTTTCGAGGCACCCGGTGGTTGCCAATCCTAGTGGAGAAACAAAGGTGATGGTGAATGTGCAGGATGAACGAGACTGTATGTGTATAACTATATAGTGTGCCTAGTGAGTTGATTGAACCTTGAAAAAGGAGTTGAGAAAGTACGACGAGGAAGCAAACTTTACTCTTAGCGTACAGAGAAGGATTTTGTTGGCAAACATATTCACATGCAGTGTGTGTGATAAGTTCTTATTTCTTGGCAGTGTTGGCTGAACCTCTTTTCTGAAAACCTTACAGAGGTTTTTATTCTTGGAAGTATCAGTTGAAATTTTGTGACAGGTTGATTTTTGTCGACGTTTTTGTGGTTGGGATTGGCGTCCCCGTGAAGAGTCTTATTAAAATATTACACAACATAATTGCATTCATACAGCAAAATAATATTCCCATTGACAGGTAGGTTACAGAACTTTTCAACAAATATTTCTTGACCTCGATTTGTGGCGCTATTAACTGATAAGGCAATAAATAATAAACAATATACATTGTGATAATTGTTGAGTTATTTTCTAACCTATGATATTTACATTGAACAGTGATTATAGCTTGACGTGTCGGGCGTCGACAAATGACCGTGTCCAGTGAAATTACTTAAAGTGATTAAACTCAATTTCTTAGATTTTTTTTTTATTTTTTATTATAATGTAATACATATATGTAATCTTTTTTTTATTATTTTTATTATAAAGAAGTATAATTTTCCTAAACTGTCAAAGCAACGAAAGCAACGGATAAATCCGTGACTTTCTTTAATTATTATACTTTTCAATATATTATTCTTTGAACTTAATAAACTTCGCCAACGTTTCTGCAATTTCTTTATCAAATTAGGGTGATTTAATCATTAATCGTTAACATCACTTTGAGAAAATTGTGCAAAACTCACAAGTCAACAACAGAGGCACACATTCCAAAAGTTCTATGAAATTATTGGGTTGTACCACATGAAATGTCCGATTTTCGATCAGTCGGAAATAAGAAGTTCTCGAATGAACATCTGTACCAGAACGTTAAATCTTCTTCTTTTATAAAAAAAAGTGGTACGTGTGCTTGACGTATGAGAATTTTAGGGTTTGTTGCAAGTACCGTTATTTTTTTCTAGGAATTATTTACCATGCTATCGGCGGTTCAAATTCGAACCCTCTTCCCTTACGAATTTAAAATGGGACATAATGCGTCATTGGCAATGAAAAACATTAATGACGCATTTGAGGATGTAGCGGTAAACGAACGCACTATACGACGTTGGTATGGAAAGTTCCGTTCGGGAGAATTCAGCCTCGAAAACGTTAGTTGACGAGATGTTTTAAGAGCAACGGTGGATGCAGACCCAACGAAATCGGTGCGAGAGATTGCACAAAGCATGGGAGTATCCCCAATGACAATAAGTCGACACCTTTCTCTCATAGGAAAGGTAAAGAAACTCGATAAGTGGGTACCCCATGAACTGAACGAATCCCAAAAACAGCGCCTGAAAATCGCGCATCGCTTACATTAAGAAACCAAACTGAACAGTTTTTGCACCGGATAGTGACCTGTGATGAAAAGTGGATACTGTATGATCTAGGCAGTGGTTGGATGCAGATGAAAAACCAAAACACACCACAAACCCGAACTTCACCCCAAAAGGGTTGTGGTGACAATTTGGTGAACATCGAAAGGACCAATCCACTTTTCATTTCTTCAACTAGGGGAAACGATAAATGCAGCCAAATATTGTGAGGAAATCGACAAATTGCATGCCGAATTGGCTGAAAAGCAACCTGCGTTGGTCAATAGGCACGGTCCGATCCTTTTGCATGACAATGCTAGACCCCATACCTCACAAGTAACAGTGCAGAAACTGTTGCAGTTGGGATTTGAAATTCTTCCGCATCCACCGTACTCTTCTGATATTTCCCCAGCGGATTACCATCTTTTCCGCAATCTGGATTCATTTTGCAGCAGAAGGTCTTCCGGAACAGACCAGAGTTCAGAAAAGCCTTAGAAGATTTCATTGCCTCACAAAAGTCAGCACATCTACGAAAAAGAAATATTTGACCTTGTGTCATGTTGAAAGAATGTCATAGATACCAACGAATCCTATTTTAATTGAATAAAAGTTTACGGAAAAATAATATTGGCTTTTAAATTTTTACTATAAAATCGCACGCTGTTGAAATTGGTGCCATTGGCAAACCACTGTGCGCATTCGCTGGTGCCTCTGCAATTATTGAAACAAGAGTAAAGTCTTCTGTGAATGACGACATGCATTGTCAACAAGAACTGATCGACGAATCAGACATAATGCACATTATAACTTTGAGATAGTTACCGCAGAAGTATAAACGTAAGCAAAACCGGATTGAGATGTCCTTGGTCGTTTTAAACGCAAGATTCGTCGAACTATTTTTAATACCGTTTGGGTTGACCGGCTTTGGACAAGGAGATATAACGTAAATGAGGACATTTAGCTAAAGACCGCACAAATTGGGAAAATTGATTGGTTGAGGCCCAGATCTACCCCAGACTGTAGTCATATAAGTATCATAACTAAGATGCACTGTCGTTTGTTTTAATTCAAATGGTTTTAAACAATTTTTGCAAACTTTATGATTAACGTACCTTAACTTTGGGCACATTGATTGTAAGCTTATCACATTCGCCACGTGTGCCATTGGGATCTATTGGTAAGAGTATTCGTTTCTCAACAATAATCTCTGTTTTGTATGTCAACTCAACTGTCATTATGAATTTGCGTTGGAGTGCTGTTTGTATTTGCCACATGTTCTCAGCTTTGGTCCTTTGACTAACATCAAAGGATCGATCGTGGCCCAAAACTTCAAGTTGATACTTGGGTTTTATTCTTTAATTTGCAGTTCGTGTTCTTTATTTTTGCATTTATCTCCATGTGGGCTGCAACCAAAGATAATCTCTTTGAGATTAAGACAATTTAACAAGGTTGGTCTCGATCTAATTATTTTTGAAGTATCTAATTGCTAATATCTAATTGCTAATACCAAGACCAATGCTGTTTTTACGTTCCTGGTCAACTCTTACAAAATATTTTCAAAAATGTTTAACAATCCATCGAAACAAGCAAACATTAAATATATTAAGCAGAATTCATGACATGACAGACTCTTTCCGTCGAAGCTCTGTTTTCGATGCATTGTTTGACCTCGTAGCCTTTCCTATTCAGTTTCAGTTTTCATATTCCCTGGAAACCAGTAAAAGAAAAGGTTCGTTTTATACCACCCAGTACACCATTCTGCACAATGAAACCGAATAACTGAATTTCGCTAGAAATATTATCGGCCGCATGAACCAACTTCGATTCCGCTTTTCAAAAGGAAAGGATAATGAACTCAAATTAAAACAAATTACAAATTGATAATAGCTTTCAATAGCTGTTCCAGAAGCCAGCTGAAAACCCTTAAACATTTCTGCCCCATCTCGCGTTTGCAACTTTATTCCGTATTTTATTCCACGGGTTTCCTTTATCTAAATTTTATTCCATCAAACTGCCCAAACTCTTAAAGAGAAGGCAAATAAGGTGTCAAAGAAGGACCATACACAATGAATGGCGAGAAGTGTTTATTTTCACAATCATTGACCCAAAACTAAAGATGTCGTTGTTGGGATAGCTGATAAGTTAAAGGCTTTTTCACCCCCACTGGCAAAAACTTCGTATCCCAGTCTCATGGAAGAAATTCTACTCTTTCTTTTACTCTTTAAATGACATTCTGAAAGCATCTCATTTAAATGCAAAGAACATTTTATTGCTCATCCTTACATCTATATAGCATACCAACGGACAGGGCATGGACAAAACAAGGTGAACGAGTCTTCCTCTTCGATTTAATTTTGTTTTCGACTGAAATTAAATTTTTCAATTTCTCTGCATTAATTTTCATCTACTCCTTTTTGTGAGTGCGTTTAGTTTTTTTCCTTTCTATGCTATGCCTAGCTGTTGTTTTGCTTTGTTCGGAGTGCTTTTAGCCTCGTTTTTCGAGTGAAAAATTTGAAACAATGGCATAACTTGAAGACATTTCAAAATAATAGATCCGTGTCAAGGATACGATGTAGAGTACAATTTTCATAGGTTCATTGCAAACACGGATAAAATTGCAAATTTTTATATTTTTTTTTTCGAAATTGAAGAAGATACTAGTACTTGACAAAGTATAATAGGTACTGCAAAAACTCAAAAAATGGAAACATCGAGATTTGTCCTTTATCTTGTTTGGGAGTTAATAAAAAAAGGGCGATTGAAGGGGGAAATTGTTTCTCCTTCAGAGGAATTAACCAGATGATAAACTGGAGACAATTTCTATATTGAAAATAAAAAAATAGTCTTTCAATAAAGACGCTCTATTTTTTAACGTAAAAAAAACAATTTGTGTATGAGATATGCACTCTTTTTTTTTATTTGAGAGAATATTTTATGGCATTAAGTATAGAATACAACGTCGTCAAATATCCACCGCGGCTTTGCTTGGTGGCACCTATTCGGGAGGTTCAATTTTCGATGACTTTGCCGTATAAATCTGGCTGAATTTGCTGGATGGCGTTCGTTATGCTGACTTTGAGTGCATCAATTGTTTGCAATTTATTCGCATATCCTTGCGATTTAAGATAGCTCCAAAGGAAGAAGAGCATGCCCTCAAAATCGCTTGTGCGGAATGTTCATGGTGGCATGCACTGTCTGTCACCTAGCGCCATCCTGTTAGAACCACATGTCGTCGGTATCCATACATTCCAGTTAAGGCCACAAGAAATTACTTATTATCGATCTGTAGCGCTCGCCGTTAACGGTTATGAAAATGCCAGCTTCGTTTTGGGAGAATTACGAACCGATGATTCCGCCAGACCAAAATACGTGCCAAACAGTTACTTTCTCGGAATACATTTTGTGCTGGTGTATCTTATGTGAATTGGTACCGTCCCAAATCTAACAATTTTGCATGTCCACACATCCATTCACCAAAAGGTAATTTTTTTCTCGAATGAATCATTGATTTTGAAAAAAAATTTGATGATATGCAAACGTTGTTCAACGCTATAACCTTCAATACTGATTTGCCATACACTGCTGAATAATTCACAAAAAATTTCTTTCCGCCCAATCGTTCTGTATTTTTTTCTTTGTCCTATATATACTGGATCTGTTGAAAATATAAAAGCGTAAATGGCAAAACTTCTAAGTTATACTGTGAATGAGTTAATTATTCTCATAAAGCAGTTGCCAGTCAGTTCTCTCAACAATCGGATGTGAAAAATAACTTTGTACTTTCTATTATATATATTGTCTATGAATTAAACTCAAATTAAACTAAAATAAAACGTAGAGTGTTTTATCTTTTCGAGAGGATGTATTTGCCGAAATCTTGCAAATCATCCTGCAGCACACGTAGTTTCATTGATCGTTTTCCACATCATTAAAGAATTCATTTTTTTTCCCTTATGTAGCCCTGTTCCTGTTCGTGAAAAGATGAACTTTGTTTCGCCAGAAAGTTTCGATTTTAGAAAACCCTCCTATAAAGTGTGGAATTTTTTGTTCCTCTTTTTATGCTAAGATCGCACACTATCGATTCAGAAACTCTCACAATGTTTGCTCATTGCGCGGACGGGATGAGATAAAGAGAGATTCCAATGCACGTTGGTTTTGAATGTTTGTAATCTACAAATAATAACAAAAAAAAAATCCTGTTGTACAGCATTAGAAAGAATCAACGTATTCCACAGCACGTCTGAAGACAGGCTTCATGGTAATTTGATGAGTATTTAGAAATACGGGTGTTACGATTAAGATTTGAAGAAACAGAATTTTACTGACATTCGAGGCAGAGACATTAATGTTGATATTATATAGTATGACAATTAACTGGACATCTATATAGTAACTGCAAAGGGATTTTAGGAGCACGCGACTAGATGTGGGCATCACAATCCAATTTTACAGGGGCGTTGCTTCGACCAAGAGCCGACCCTGTGTCAAGATAACATAAAAGTCAGACTGCTAATTGTAATTTATTAGATAAGATTATGGGTGATCGTAGTTCAAGTGGTAGTGTATTGGCTTTCCAATCGGACGGTTCGGGGTTCAATACCAGCCGTGATCGAAAGACTTTTTTTCAGGCAACTAGAATCTCGTGAGAGGAATGGTTGCCTAAATACAACATCAAGTCAATTTACACTAATGAAGCCAAATAGCCACTGAGCCCAAACATCTTTCTTTCTCTTTCTGTCCCAATTTCCAAAAAACAACACATGCTTTGGCATCATAAGTATATCATATGCTCTTGTGATTTGTTATTTTTTATTAAAGAAGGTAAAATTGCATTGGAATGTGAGATTTAGTACACTTATCACCGCCCCCTAAGCTCAGTAATGGTTCCTAATATTAGTTAATTTAGCCAAATCTTCGGTGAGCGGGCGGGACGTCTCCTACCGTCTTCTACCTCCAGGTAAGGTTTACCTAAGAAATTAGTATGTTACAATGGTGAAATAGCCTTCGTTGCACATTCGTCATCTATTGTCATGAGCAATTCCATGGTTTTATGAGGTATTTCTTAATTTTATAGTGTCCCTTTTAAAATTCAGTTACTGAGCGCACTTGACTTTGATGATTTGGTTGTTACTCTGTAATGGCTCTGCTTGGAACCAGTTGTTGATGCAAGTCTGCATGGCGTTTACACCATAAACATAGAGAAAGATATTTTGCCTCTGAGTCCTGATACCCAGTTTTCATGCAACTGTGGCACTGGCTAGTGTTGTTATCAGTCTCAGACTATTTTTAATTCAATCCCAATATAAAATTGCAACTGTTCGTGCTTTTGAAGATAAAAGCTATATTAGGCTAGTATATTCTTGCCCATATGTATGTGTTCATGCTGTGTTTAATGTCTCACAATTGTGAATTTTTAACCAAGGTAAGCTTGTTCTTTTCCCAACTCAAGGTCGTTCTGGAATTGTAACCAATGTTTCGACAGAAATTATATTTTTCAGACAGTTCTCTCAAGGGTGATTCTTGGTAGTTCGTTGCTTCCGAGTTTCCGAACAAAGTACAGAAGAACTAATTTGGAGTTATTCTTCTTACTAACGTGTAGGCGTTACCTATAGCTTCTTTCTAAATGTAAAGTGGAAGGGAGAGAAGCTTTTGTACAGTATTTAGCAATGGACGTTATTCTTATTGCATCTGGTCGATGTCCCTGATTTGTAAAAATATGGGTTAATGTGACGGAGGTTCATCTCAGCAGCCCCATCCTTGATACACCTGTCAAAGACTTTTTTTTTCATAGTTTTTAGGAGATTAATGACTGCACCAGTGTGTTTTTAATGTAAAGGCACTAGCTATCAGAGAGATCAGTGTCACCTATATAACTAACTATCATTGTTGAGAGCCAGACTGCTATTCAATGCATCCACCTCATAAAAACTAGTAGGGTATTGTAACGAGAAGCTCACCAGAGCACGCTGTTGATTGATTCAACATTATGTTCCTCTAGGTTTCTGGCCATAGCAACATACAGCAAAATGAAAAGACCCACACGGTTCGGCACTCTTCAACTCTTTGGCGGGGAAGTCATCTCTCCGATTGGTATCTTCGGTGCCGTGCAATAAGGCCAAATTTTTGCATTGCAGAAAATATAGCATGTCTTGAAATTTATAATTATTTCACGACACTGTATCTTCCAAAACTGTCTTTGACAAGCTAATCGGAGATAAAAAAATACAAGAATATTGTAGTATATCGTAGCTAGGAAAATATGGTAGCCTACAACATGAAAGGCATATATGGTCTCATAAATAGAACTGCCAAAGCTGCATATGAAAACATAAGAAAAACACAGAGAGCTTTGTGGATGCGCGGCTCTATCCAGAAACAGGCAACAACACTTTTTTGAGATCGTTTTGATCTACCAGACATTTCATACAATAATATCTGAATGTATAAGCTCATCATTTTCCTCAACTGCACCGGGTGAAGTTGAACAATTCTTTACAGGTCGCTTGAGTCGTGACATTAGGGTTTTTTTTTGCGCCCAACATTGAGTTTCTTGTCCTACGCATATTCTAATTTAATAGTCAAACTCTGAGTACTAACAAGATAGTAGTTAGAGTCAATAACTAGCCCTCCGAAAGATCACAGTACGTCCTCACCATCTCCCGGATAGTAGTCCTATGTCCAAGTAGCTTTTATCATGCTGATAATAAACATTAACTTTAGTAGACCAAGAGCCCGCAGTATAGATTTGGCAGTGAAGGATAACCAAGAAATATGTACATTCATAGGTAGTATTTATTAGTGTGATATCAAATAAGGCAGTCTGGCATTCCTCACTGGCGGACGAGGAAAATAACAGTACAGTAAATAGAGCAGAAATTGCTTGCTTTAGATTCATTTATGCCAGATAGGGCTAAGGCCACGCCAGATACCATAAAAGTGTTTGAATTATGCCAAATTTTGCATAATTAAGGTAACCATGTCAATTTTACATAAGACAGAATTCTATTATTATGAATATACGGTTCGAAGACGTTTACGGTGCGTTGAACGCAGTGCCAGATACCGTTAAAATAATCAAATATTCCATTTTTGCATAACATAACCAATTTTTTTTCTCTCAAAAGATAGTTCAACTCTTCCAGATTAGAAAAATATGAAAGCCAGACGTTTTGCACGCGGCCAAGTTTTTGCCAGACGCGTCCAAAGTAAATAAGGTAACACCGATCGAAAGTAACTCATAAAATTACTATTTTTGTGCTTAAACACTAGAAATTGACAAATAACATAATGGAACACCCGCTCTTTATAAATATACCAACTCCAGATACTTTAACTATCGCCAAGTCCTTGCAAGGCGCATCCAAAGTATCCAAACCTAACAAAACCATCCAACCTTCACTTAAGCAACTAATCGTATATCTAATAATTCATGTTGCCACCTAAAATTTATAACAAGTAAAGAACAATTTCCACCGATTATTAACACATTACCTTGTAGTACTTCACCAGTTATCAAGACTTTACCAGATATTTTTGGGGGACAAAATATATGCAAAATACATGACTGCGAAAAATCCATAAAAATAAAGCAATTTTAGTGCAAACACCTTGCTAAAATCATAAAATAATACATAATAAATCTTAATTCCAAACAGCTCACCTGTCACCAAGTCCTTGCTAGGTTAGAAACAATAAATAATTGCTAATCGCACGCATTGTAAACATAAATAAATTTTCTAATCAGCCAATCTTTTTTTTCAATTACAGGATTTGTTTACCGTTTAATTAAAAAAGACAATCGTCTTAACATTCGTCTGATGAATTTTGGTAACACACGTTATCGTCACTTTCCAACTCTCTATCGCCCTCAAAATGTCTTCTAATTTATCTGGTGAGATTTTCCCTCAAACCATTTTATTTGAAGTTTGTTATGTTGAAGTACTCAGCCATTTTTCGATGGTACCAATTGTACTTTTCTATTATTCGCTGCATTTTTCCATATACTGCATATATAATTGGTTCGATATATTTGTTGCAGCACTGCAGACTTATTTGGGGATAGCAAACTTCCTTCAAAACCTAAAACAAAACAGGTTAAGTGACTGCCTACCATTCATAATTAAAAAATCAATTTATTTTTAATATTCTTGAAAATCTTTTCTGAGGTTGGTTTGCAGCTTTTATAAAATATTTCGTAGCGAGGTTCATGTATTTTTTAGGCATTTGTTTGGTACATTGCAGAAACAAACTTTTCAATTTTTTTAAGGTCTCTTTTTCGAAGTCCTTCAATGCTCCCAAATGTTGAAAAAGCCTCTTGTACATCGGGTTGATTTCGCAGAATGAGAAATGGTTTAATTTTTCCTTTATTAAAGAATGACGAAGTATAGTCACAGTCAGTAAAACTATGAAATCCGGGCAAGGCCGAACTTACCAGCGGTCCTAATTGTTCATTTATTACATTGGCATTGATGTATCTTAGAGAATTTTTGGAATGAGCACCAACTTCCAACCATACTTTGCTTCCTTTTTGCAATTTTGCAAGTTGGATACTGCAATAATATGAACATCCGTATCGGGAGATTTAATTACAACAGATGATACTATTGGCAAACTCGATACATGCAACATCATTCGGATATCTGTCTCTTCTTGACAACTAAAATGTTTTTCTACTTCTTTTCGAAATACGTTGCCATTTTCAGCTTTAAAAAATAAATTTTCACCATATGTCATAAGTACAGCGTTGTGCAAAACATACCGGATTTTTATCGAACATCTTTTCTTTGGTGAATTTTTGCAAACAGAAAGAACCTAAGTAAAGTCTGTTGTCAATTTAAGAAAATTTATTGTATAAGTATACAAATAAAAGAAAAAAAAAGGTTTTGCGATAATAGGTTTTATTATATATAAAAAAAAAATTAACTTAACTCGGTAACGGTTAACGCTTAAACATACCAGATTTTTGTTATACCTAATATTTTGTCTAGTAACCATTATTTTTTAAGACCTCCTCGCATCTTTTAGGCATTTTAGTCATGGACGACACTACATTCTCAAAAATTTTTTTGAAGTCCGCTACCACTTGATTTTTAACCACACCACTGTATTTATTTTTAGCCACTTTATTAGTAAGCAAATTGGAGACACCTGATCTTTTATGTTTAGTTAAGTCTACAACTCAATTCAAATGACAGCCAAAACCATTATCAGCGGGTTAAAGACCAAGAAAATACGGCATGGCATTGAGTTGAGCTACAATTTTTAATAAAACTTTAAAAATAATAATAGCAATGCCTTGTTTTTTTTTCTATTTGTAAAAATACTCAATCGGTTTTCTTAAATTTCCAAACAAGTGTACCTACTGTATTCCTGCCTTCTAGAATTCTTCAATGAAAAATGTTCAAGAAAAATCCGGTATGTTTTGCACAACACTGTATTTGTTTTGTATTATAGTAATAATTGAACTATACGAGTAGTCACTATTACATAATTCTTCTATTAAAAATTCATTTATCCCCTTTTGAAAGAATTGTTTCTAAGAAATCTAACGAAATCTGACAGTCGTGTTTGATTTCTTTGTATTGTGCTATATTCATAGTCCTCATGTGTAGTGTCTCTTCTGCTTCGTTCAAAATCTTTTATTGAAAGCGATAGTACCCGATAAAAAACAATATGTACTCGTATGGCTTGGGCATTCATGCGGCAGATCTTTTTCAAAATATGAAGAGCAATTTTATTTCAATTTATTGTAAGTCTCCTAATAAGTGTAATAAATACAAACCGTCTACGATTATAACATCTATTTGACTTGGAGGAAAATGGTTTGTATTTTTTTCCAGGTACCTGAGGAGTGCCGATTTATCAGTTTTGGCTATTGATCCATCTAAATGACCAAATGCTTGAAGTGTCGGTGTTAACTGGTATTTAAAAATTTCTTTTATATCTACTGAATTTTGCTTAGCTATAAATAAAATTGTTCCAATTAAGTTTCTTTCCATTCGTATTGCAGATATTCTTGCACCTCCAGTTTTCTTTATATTTTTATTTGAAAGGCAAAATTTCTTATTTCCGTTTTCGAAATTGAACTTTCAAATCTTTTTACATCCTTTTAGCATTCAATTATAAATCTATTCCTTAAACTCCACTCTCTCTTACACTTAATAAGAAATTTTCTATTTCTTTAGTAACCGTTTTGCCAGTGCATATATTAAAAAGATTATTCTGACAGGTATCTGTTGTAAATGGGTTATAAAATTTCTCAATTTATTCTTTAATGTTTTTAAATTGTCTGTAAGTCTCTTTATTTCATTTGGCTTTAAGTCGCAAGTCACATCATCTTTTTTGGTAATTCCCAGAAGGGTATATAAGGAGGAAATATTAGCAGTTCTCTCATTATGTGTTGTGGCCCATTTTTGTCTTGCAGAAATAGAATTGGTAAATGATGAAATTCCAGTCATCCTATTTGTAGCGTCGGCATTTATGGTTTGTTCTAAAGTCAAATCCACGGGTGATATTGAAAAATGTTTATATGTTCTTTAATGCCAAATCCTCATTTGTTTATGCTTTCCAAAAGATCAAGATGAGTATCTTTTATATTAGATAAATTATCTACTGATTTTACTGTCCACCTTGCATAATTATAGTAGTTTAGAGCGAAAAAATATCCAGCCAATTGGTTCAAGGTATGAAGGTAAAAGTAAAAATCACCAATTCTAATGCTTCTGGAAATACAGTGAGCGAAATTAGTTTATACGCACCCAGCACTGTATCAAATAATTACAGAATTGCTGTCATTTAAGGGTTTTAAAAAAAAATCTATATTTGCACGACCGTTCGTTTTTAAGCGGTATTGTAGATTTAAAAACCAGTTTTGATAACTTCATCTTTTTGTGATAAAGATAAGGCAAAGAAAATATTGGCAGCTGTTTAAAGCACGAAATTCATTTATACGCATTTAGTATGTCAGTGAAATTGATTGACTCCTGTGGAAAAATTTAAGTGAAAGTTAAAAAAGGTTAAAGATCACATTTTTTTAAATAAAAAATAATATCTTAGAACTGATTTTCAGAAAAATAAATATTTAAATCCATAATGGGAAAATGAAAATATTTAACAGCGGAAGAAAAGACTAAGATAACGGTCTTAAAAGAGCGCGGCAATTGCAATAGGGCAATTGAACGTGAAATCAATCGTTCTGAAGGGCTCATCAGAAATTTCCTTAAAAAAGCTAATTTGTATGGAAAGATTAGTGGTCGAGAAGACTGGAGTAAAATAACTCGAAGAGAACGGAACCGAATTGTAATCAAAGCTACCCAAAACAAGATGACTGCTGGCCAAATTGTTGCTCATCTCGATTTGCCAATAACAAAGCGTCAAGCGTTCAACAAATTTTATCGAGTACTCCGAACGTGGTTTGCAAGAAACAGCTTAAAAAGCCACTTCTGAAAATCCATCATAAAACAGCTCGATTATCATTTGCCAGAGAGCATATGACTTGCGGCGAAAAATGGAATACAGTTATTGTTTCTGACGAAAAGAAGTATAACCTTGATGGACCAGATGGTTTCAGTTCTTACTGGCATGACTTACGTCACAACAATCCACCAAGAATGAGCAGGAATTGCTATGGAGGCAGTGTAATGATTTGGGGAGTTTTTTCTTCTTTCGGAAAAGCGCAATTGTGTTTTTTCCAACTAAAATGAACTCGGAAACATGTTGTGAAATGTTGGACACAGCGCTTATTCCTTTTTCAGAAGACAATGTTGATGACCCTGCCTTTATTTTTCAACAGGACAACGCAACTGTTCACGCTTCCAAATTCTCCCAAGAATGGTTGAGACAGCGAAACATCCCAGTTATGCGTTGGCCGGCATGCCAACGGCACCCCATAGAAAATGGGGTGTAATGGCACGAGAGGTTTACTCGTATAAAAACGGTCATCAGTTTGAAAACATCCGGGCTCTTAAAGAAGAAATTAAGCGCACATGGGACCTTGTAGGTTTTGACACCATCTGCAAACTTATAAGTTCCATGCCGAATAGGATATTTGCCGTTATCCAACAAAATAGAGGACACACAAAATACTGACAAGTTTTTTTTTAATTAAAATGTGTTTTATTTATATTTTTTACTAGTTTCTTAAAATGCGTATAGATGAATTTCGTAGCGAAAAATGTGATTTTGTTTAAATAAATAGTGTTTAATAGATTTGATTGATTATGATGGTTTTTTATTTAAAATACAAAATTAGTATATGCACTTTTCTAAAAAAAAAAGTATTGCCAAAGCAATTTTATGTAAAGAATTAGAAAAAAAATCGCGTATAAATGAATTTCGCTTACTGTATCATTTCTTAGATTCACCATTTCAACATATTTCATCCAGTATTCTGCCGTTTTGCTATGATTACTCCTTAATATTTCCATAGTGTAAGCGGAATATTGAGAAATTATAACCACAAGACTTGACGGTAGTTTGCCTTCTAACTTAAATTTTTCAAACATTTCAATGTGAGAATCTAAGTTATCGTAGTATAAGTTTTTTTTTTATATAAAAGATTGGAAATGAAGGATGTGTATAGCTGCGCTTAGTAAAACATCTAAAATGTGTTCCTGAGAATATAAGGGGCTGAATGTGCTGAATGTTTTGCTATATTTTGTGACTGCTTACCCGAAATAAAGGCGTTTAAAGAACGTTGTGCCAGGACACCCCTATTCACAAGAATAACTTTTCGCCCCAGATCCATCAATAAATTTTCCAATAACCTGGTAAAAGCCAACTTTATATGAAATTTCCCCAGCAAAATGAAGGCACGATCGAAACTGGGTGACTCCTGATGCTGAATTTGTAATGCTATTTTGGCAATAGCTAAATCGTTGGTTACAAATATGGAATTTTGATGACATAGATTAGCGATTGCAATGGCCCTTTTAAGTTTTTCCAAAACTACAGAGTAATTGGTGGGTGATTCGTTGATTGGGGATAAATAAAAGACCTATTCAAAGTAGTAAAATAAAAGGAGCATGTGATTCGGAACATATACAATCACAAACAGATTTGCAGTGGAATAGTATAGTTGGGGAAGGTTTTCTTTGTGATGTAACGAATTCCACCCTGTCCACATCGGAGTGTTTTTATGACCACAGCTCAAAGCAAATAACCATATACGAGAGGAGTTCAATATATTCTCGGTATCGATATGAAGGAAAATGCGAATTCAATTTAAATTGTTTTTATTTTTCAATATAATCTCCCCTAACATCAATGCATTTGTTACATCTTGAGATAAGCTTTTTTAAACCCTCAAAAAAATAAATTTCCTCTTTCTCTGCAAAATACCCATTTATTGCCAACTTGAGTTCTTCATCATCCGAAAATCTTTTTCCACGAAGACATTTTTTCAAATCCGGAAACAGGAAATAATCACTAGGGGCAAGGTCTGGACTATAGGGTGGGTGTTGGATTTCTTCGAAACACAATCTCGCGCAGCAGCCTTGGAAACTCGCGCCGTGTGAACAGGAGCGTTGTCATGAAGAAGCAAAACACCCGCTGCGAGTTTACCCCGTCTTTTCTTTTTAATTTCCTCCCGCAAATTATGCAAAGTGGAAGCGTAGGATGTGGCGTTGATGGTTTCACCTTTTTTTTTGTACTCAATGAGCAAGATTCCCTTTGAGTCCCAAAAAACTGTGGCCATGAACTTCCCGGCAGACGGAGTGACTTTGAACTTCTTCGGGGGGTCTGTTCCTTTTTATGCCACTGCATGGACTCTTGTTTGCTTTCAGGGACATAGTGGTGGACCCATGTTTCGTCCCCAGTAACAATTCGATCCATAACACCGTCCGCGTTCTCACTACACATCTCCAAAAGCTCTCTACAGCATGCGATTCTCACTTTTTTCTGAGGCGCTGTGAGCATTCGTGGCACCCACCTTGCACTGACCTTTGAAAGGTTAAGATGGTCATGAAGAATGGTGTGAATGGTACCAATTGAAAGCTTGCTGGTCTCTGCCATCATTTTCACCTTTATTCGGGCATCCTCAAGAACAAGTTTTTCGACTTCTTTGATGCTTTCTCCCGTACAAGCAGTAGCCGGGTCGCCGGAGCGGGGGTCGTCTTCAATGCTCTCTCTGCCTCTCTTGAACTCACTTGACCACTTTTGCACAGTTGATAATGAAGGTGCGAAACCCTGGTAAACAGCGACCATCTCTTCATGAATAGTTTTTTGGCTTTTTCCTTGCTTAGTGAGAAATTTAATTACAGCGCGATGCTCAATTTTCACCATCATCGTCTCAGTTGCCATTATGATTCTGCTTAACTAGAGATAAAACACGAATTAATAATCACATTTATATGAAATTTTACATGAATGCACTAAAATAATAGTATTACTTGATACTCGTAAATAAGTCAATTTATATATACAACCACAGCTTCACCCCGATACTGAGAATATGTTGAACGCCCCTCGCATATTCAAGCAGCTTTCTAGCGTTTTCCACTGGCCTTATATAAAGGTCTGTAACAGTCGCAGCAGTATTAGAAAGCGTTGAAAGCATTTTTGAAGTATCAATTTCATTATTTGTGGGTTCATATTCTCGTCTTTTCCTTCCTTTCAAACGAGCGAAATATCTTTAGACAGGCATTTCAGCTTTAAGTTAAATTGAAATTAAAAATATAAACAGAGTTCAATCACAATCCCTGTTACCAGAATCCGAGGTTTTGATTTGATACGCTATTCCCATTGTGTTATGAAGGGTGTTTTTACCATTACTTGTCTCCACGAAACGATCGTAATTATCTAAAGCTACTCCTGTACAAACATTTTCTACATTTAACTCTTCTTGAGAAAGGACATTTGATTCCAAATTGTAACTAGAAAAAGCTAGCTCAGTTTCCATTTTTCCTCCAAATATTGGTATTTTACACAGTGCCCAAATTTGTTTAAAATTTCTATTACTATTCATGGCAAGACCTTAAAAAATATGAAGTATCACAAAGATAAACCATCACAGGCCATATAACCATACTTAATATGATAGGTAATAACCTATACTGTAATACATTGTACTGCAGTATAAGTCTACTTAAACAAAACTTTAAGTACCACAAGAAATGGACAACTACTTTATAATAAAAAGAATATATCGTTCACAAAGCTTACCTAATCGAATATGTGTTTTTGGTTTAATGCGACCTCTTGTACTATAAATAGTATCGTTGCAAAGAGACATTATCCTTCGAACTACGTCATCAGTTTTGCCGTAACGTCGGTCGGGGACCAGTAATAACACATTGAAAGAAAAGTTGTAGAATATCCAGAACTTTCATGTCAGCATTTTCCAGCGATTTGAATGTCAAAATATTTGGTGTAGTTGGGCTTTCAATACTTATTACTTCTTCTCTTATTTTATAACCAATTTCCCTATGATGCAATGACAGTAAATATTATTAGCAACTGACACATTGGAAAGTGCAAGAAGCACTTCTGAAGATTTTACAGAAGAACTAGCAATATTTTGAGTTAAATTCATATCATCGGGAGTATCGAAAGGTAAGCTGAGTCAGGAGTTTCAGGTACTGGTCGTAATATATTAATACAGATATTAGTAAATAATTATTACAAATTACACTGTGGCACTGTATATTTACGACTATCGGAATCAACATCTATCTGAGGAAGAGTTTTGTTTTTCGCCACGGCTGCAAACATCCGATAGCATTTACTATGATATCCATGGATGTTATCAATAGTTGTAGAGTTTCAATCACAGAAAAAACTCTCCGTCCTATTCGGACTCCCATCCCCTGGAGAGCGAATATCGAAACCAAACACACTGAGTTTCAAACCACTACAACACAACTTTCCTTTCTCCTCCTTCTACCTTCCGGCCGCGCCATGGCAACATTAGACGCGCGTAAATTATAAAAAAAAAAATAAAAAAAAAATAAATTGTGTTTGGCAATTGCACATTACAATATTTGTATTTATAAAATTTACGAATTTTCAAAATATTAGACACATTTGTTTAAACTTTGCTCTGTAAAGGGTATTATATTTCCATAATGTTTTAAACTTTCATTTTCATGAAAAACACACTAAACACTTGCCATGTCACTGATATTACCGCGACGAATAACAATATGCGACTATACAGCCCATAGTTTTGCAATCAACAAAGTCAAAAGAAATCAACGGGAATAAATGTTTACACTCATTGTAATTTTGTAATTGAAAAAAAGACGACACTTTTGGCTGATTAGAAAATGTATTTATGTTTACAGTGCGTGCGATTAGCAATTATTTATTGTTTCTAACCTAAGATACTTGAATGCGTCTGACAAGGACTTGGTGATAGGTGAGCTGTTTGGAATTAAAATGAGTATTATTTTATGATTTTGGGCAATTTCAGGTGTTTCACTAAAATTGTAGTATTTTCAAGCATTTTTCGCAGTCATGTACGTATTTTGCATATATTTTGTCCCCCAAAAATATTTTAGATGTATCTGGTAACGTCTTGACAACAGGTGGAGTACTTTAATGTATTATGTTAGTAATCGGTGGAAATTGTTCTTTACTTGTTAGCAATTTTATGAATTATTAGACGTAACATACGATTAGTTGTTTAAGTGAAGGTTGGATGGTTTTGTTAGGTTTGGATACTTTGGATGCGCCTTGCAAGGACTTGGCGATAGGTAAAGTATCTGGAGTTGGTATATTTATAAAGAACGGATGTTCCATTATGTTATTGGTCAATTTCTAGTGTTTACGCACAAAAATAGTAATTTTATGAGTTATTTTCGATCGGGTACATTTAATATTTTTTGTTACCTTATTTACTTTGGACGCGTCTGGCAAGAACGTGGCCGCGCGCAAAACGTCTGACATTCATATTTTGTAAGAGTTGAACTATCTTTTGAGAGAAAAAAAAATTATTATGTTAGTTATGCAAAAATGGAATATTTGCTTATTTTAACGGTATCTGGCACTGCCTTCAAACGTAAACGTCTTGGAACCGTATATTCATAATATGTAATATAATTCTGTTTTATGTAAAATTGACATGATTACCTGTACTATGCAAAATTGGGCATAATCACTTTGATAGCGTCTGTCGTGGCCTTAGCCGCATCCTAAACGTCTGCCATAAATGAATCTAAAGCAAGCAAATTCTGCTATATCGTTTTCAATGAAAATTAAATTGTTATTTCCCCTATTCCTTTTGGGCATAATTTCGCATTTTAGAAGTACTGTTATGTTCCTCGTCCGCCAGTGAGGAATGCCAGACTGCCTTATTTGATATCACATTAATAAATACTACCTTTGAATATACATATATTTTAGTTATCCTTCACTGCCAAAATCTATACTGCGGGCTCTTAGACTATAACTAGTCTCCTCAAAGGCTGAAACAAATCATTGCAAGTGCATTGCTGGAATAAATCTCAGCCTATATCTGATCTCATACACAAATCTGTAAGTTAGTGGGACTTTTTAATATTTAGCTTCTCAGGGTTTTTCCGACTCTGATCACTCTGCGAGTATGGATGCTCTTTAAGTCAATCAAACCCCTCAAATCTTCGTTAGACCATGCGGAAATTAAGAACGAGTTTATTTATTCTCATGAGGAGTTCAAAAGGTTGGCAGTCTTATCCAATACTAAGATTATGTCATGGATTAGAAGTCCAAATTTTTGAATCTTGCAATACTTGTGTCGCTATTCTATTAAAAATGTTGCACTACGTCCTTAAAAACATAAAGTATGGAGCGTTGGTTTCCCATGATTTACTTATCCCTGGGATCAGAATTTTACCTTCAGTTGCTCAATATTCGAAATAAAAAAAAATGGAGAGTGTCGTTAAGGATATAGAATAATGGATCCCTCTAAGATGAGGCGCCGTTCGTGTATTTCGGTTGTCGTAAAATGAGTTATCAATTGCACCATATATCCTCATTTCTAAAAAATACCATCCCCAAACTAAGACATGTTAACATCTAAAGTAACGACAAGCAACCTGTCGCCTTCAGCTCGTGTTAAGCAATCCGACTGCCAGATGATAGGAGTGCTATCTATTCCTTAATTCCGCTGATTAATTCAGCAATGTAGCTTCGCTCATGTAAATTGCTGACGGGTATGTCATGTAGATCCAACTCTAAATTATTACTTCCCAGGCGTAGGCGTAAGGCATAGATTCTGCCTCATTTTGTGCCTACTACAACCAACCTACTGTTAAAAGGATACGACTTTCCTTGAACATTTTTCGACGACAACGATGACGTTAGCTGTTGCCATTAAAATGTTCTTCTTCGCAAATGGCTCTTTTTTTCAAAAGGACTTTATTTAGCTGTTTACTCCTTAGGTACAACATACGGGTATGGGTATGTTGGCATAGTACTTGTATTCATACATGTTAGCAAATACATTTTCCGGGCTGCTTAAATCGATCCATAAGGTGGTTACAGACACCTAATAGCAGTTTCCTATGTGGCAAATAGCAATTGGTTGACGACATGAAGTAAGGTTTATATGTTTTATGTTCCACTTTCCGTACCCAGTACCCTTTCTTCAGTTGCTTTGAAACAAAAAATTAAGCAAACGCCAATTTCACTTTCAAACCGTCGGAGTTCTGTTTAGAAAAAAACAACCACCAACGTCAACGATGGTGTTGGAATAATAGATTAATAACAGGCGTAAATGTTAGGGGTTTGGTTTTTGGTAATTTACTGGTTTCAGAGGTTTTGCTGTTTGAATTTCAATTTGAGAGAACGTTCCATGGGGCTTTTAAATGTCAGTTTGACATTTAAAAAAAAACTAAAGAATCTCACACCAGCGTCAACGTTCCAATGGCATGGATAACTTTTTCGCAAAGTCAGCTCAAGTTTTTCTTATTCTTTTCTGGCGCACAACCTAAACCAACCCTCTGATATCTCTTCCCCAAAATATATCGGCATTAAGAAGCGGCCAAATTGCCTATGCACTGTATTTCATAATCCAAAAGAATCTCTTTTTTTTGACGAGTTTATCTTTTCTTAAGTAGATCCACTTTACAAACTGGGACATGGTACAATATAAGGCTTTGGCACAGTTTTCCCTATAAACGTTTTCGAACGAGGGTGTCTTTGTATCTTGTTGTATCTTCCTTTGGTCAATCGATTGACTTAAGTGGAGCACACAGGTCCACTTTAATTAACATGCTATAGAGATTTTTCATATTATTCAGATTATTCATATTCACACTTGGATCCTAGGAAAAATAACAATCATCAACGACTTGGTCCGTTTTGGGGTAATTTATTCTTTTGCCATTCTTATGGAGTGAAGGACTTTTTTTCTGTTCGCACTATCTCTAACAACATATGAATTTGATTATTGAAATTAATATTCCAAGCACCTCTTATGTCTTCTCGCGTGGCTTAATTTTGTCGGTAGGTACCAGTAGTCGAAACCGCACAACAGGACTTACGTATCAGATAGAATGAAAATTTGAAGATAATTCTCAATCTAATGCCTTTGTTAAATATAATTTTGAGGCAAGTGGACAACCATGAGAATTGTAAAATAAGGGGTGAAGAAAGAAAGAATTAACATCTTCCGCAATCCCTGAAATCGATCAGCATCTCAATACAATCAATCACCTAATGGCAGCATGAATTATTTTTACTTATGCAATGGAAGGAACTCTTAGTTGCTGATTGAGAAGTTGGAAGAACCAGCAAATGTGAATCCCAGCTGAACTGCCTACGAAATAATAGTTTTTTGTATTTGCATCTCAGTTCTCGGGAAATTTGAGATCACTACTGAGATTGAGGAGCTCATTACCAACAATTATTATGAATATTTTGATTGCACTGTATGTTGTGAGACCATTGTATTCGTATGTCCTTCCGCCGACATTGTTTCTGCAGTTAATGAACAAAGTACTTTGCGGCACTATATAAACTGAAACTAGAGATCTTGATTGGGCTCTAACAATTCAAACATTGGACTACGCGGCAGTATAGCGGCAGATAGCGTGCTACTTATCAGCTACGAGTACTACGCTTGAAAGTCTCGTTTCGAACTACAGGCAAAACATAACAACAAATATATTGTCCGTAAGTCCCTCGTACTGCGCACAAGGGCAACAGTATGAGTAGAAAAATTGGATTGTAGTCCACACTGGGCTGTTACGCTCTCACTGTGCAACTCCAGGAGACTGAGTTGAATGCGCTTTTAAGGGGGTGATTTTAAGGAAATACAAAATATACGTTGTACAGAACGTTTTCTTTTTTTTCTAATATTTTTCACCATAAAGTACAAAATGCGTTGAATTTTAAAATTCTCTCCACAGGGTAGTTTCCCAGTGATACTACTAACATAATTAGACAAAGATCATTGTAACATACGAGTATGTATGTAGTTTTGAAGATAATGGGCCAAATGTTCAAAAAAGCATATTTTTCAAGAGACGAAAAAAGCTAAAAGCGTATACTTTTTGTTACTGAAAAAAAATTAAAAACTTCTTACCAGTAAAACACGAGTTATCTTCTTTTAAGCCATAATTTCTTTAAAGTATTACAAAGGCAAACCGTTGTCGTCAATGCTGAACAATTCGCTGATGCAGCAAAGGATTCTTCAGTAAATATATTTATATGTTCACCCAAGGACATTGAAGACATGACCAAGGAAATGGTTTTGGACTCACTTTTTTCCGAAACACCACTGATAATTGGGATATCCAAATATCTTGGGTAAACAATACACTACAAACGGCTCAAACATCAGAAGAACTAAATATGGGCACACAAGAAAATTAAAGCTGTCGCAAACAAACATATGGTTCGGAAAGCGACAGTGAAGACGATATTCCTTTAGCTGTGTTAAAAAAAAGATTGATTCAACAATTGTTGTATTTAAACTTAAATAAAATAAAAAAAATATTTCACGAATTTAATAGTTTTTTTTTTTGCAACGGAAGTAACGCGAGTTACCAAATTAATTTCGCATTATTTTCAAAAAAAAATTTAGATATGTAAATTTTTTCATAAAGTCTAGTTTATTACATATTTTTTTGCAAATCCTGTCATTGAACTTTTAATGAACCATGCTCAATGACGCAGAAATTTTCAATGGAACAATCTGCTAAAAACATACCGTGCAAATTTGTAACGCGAGTTACCGATAATTTATAATGCCTTTTTGCAAACAAACCAAATTTTTTTTTAAAATCCTTATTTTATATTTTTGTAATGGAACACTATTTACTTTTATAACTTTTTTTCTTTAATTATTTGCGATCTTTAAAAGTATAGTTTCAATCAAACGGAAATAAATGCATCTGAATGTAAAGGTTCACAAAAGTCGATTCATAAAAGTATGAGTCCGTCGAATGAGCCTTTAATTATCAGGTTCGAAAATTGCCATATGAATTTATTTAGCTTTAAAAAAATATAGAAATTATTAACGCAAGAGTTTAGGGTGGATCAGGCTAGAGCCATTTTAGTCAATACTCATAACGGCGGGAAATTGAAAGACTAGGCAGAAAAAGCCACTTTCGATGATTTATAACTGCCCGCCAAAAAAATTAGTTCTGTTGTTCGATGTTGACCGAATTACCAGGTATCGCAAAGGTTTTTTTTTTGTATGGATGTATGTATCATCCTTTAATCTCTCATCCTTATGAACTACCTGCGGGTGTCTTTTTTTTGTACAAAAATTTCTCTAACCGAATAAGCTTGTAATGAGGCACAGGTAGAAAGACTAAAGTGTATATCAAGAATAGTGTGAAATTCTAAAAATACCGTCTGGGGAGTAAAAAAAAAATTATAATAAAAATATAAAAAGCCATACATAACTCAACTCAAACCCCCACTGTCAGACGCGCGGGAGTTGAGTGAATCCTTTAGAGGCTCTCTAAAATGAAGCACACTTTATCTTGCAGGAAAAAGAGGAGGATAATAAACTTTTTGCAACAAATCTTTTGAAACAAATCCACTAAAGCACTTTCTTTACGTTGTTGTTGTTTATTTACAGGAACACCTTATTGGATGGCGCCAGAGGTAGCAGCTGTCGAACGAAAGGGTGGTTACAACCAATTATGTGATATATGGGCGTGCGGAATTACAGCTATTGGTATGATTTATACTTAATATCCTTTTTCTTTTTGGTTTTAGACAAGTTTTTTTTTCTTTAAATTCTTTTGCTTTCAAGTTTCTTCTTTGTAAAAAAGTAGTGAACGAGGTATTTTGGCTTTGCTGGGCTTTAAGCGAAATGTGTTTATTCTAGAAGATGATCTATGAAACAAAGGACTTCGATAATCTTATTTTTGCAAATAATTTCTTTTATAGCATTGCTCAATTTCAGGGGATTTCAATCCACAACAATGCATCAGGCAACCTATCTTATTCGTATGGTCTTTAAGAACGCAATACCTTAATGAAAAAAGAAGAATACTACTTGAAGATAAATATCCATGTTCTACGAGCAAATGAAGCAAGTACATCGGTTTCTTGGAAAAAAAGAAGCTAGATTTCGAGCAAATTGAGAGGTACTTAAATGCATTAATAGAGGCACAGTCGGAGGATATGGAAAAACAAATTCCGCGAAACTTAACAGCGAAAACGACTAAAACTTCGCTGCTAACAGAACGAACCATTCAACTAGGGCGATGAAAGCCAAGATTACCTCCAATTTGATCATAACGTAGAAAAAATAGGGATTTATTTTAACTTAGGCATAAGAAAGCAATCCGCTTCGGAGGTCTTATCTTCCGAGCTTTTTGTAGCAGCGGGCAGCAACTCGTTTTGAAGATACAGCAAGAGAAAAGTGTGGCTTATGAATGGGAACTACATGGTTTTTTGTTTTGGTTTGTAAAGAACTTCACACTCAAGTGGTTATGACTGCACTTAAATGGGACAGAGAGAGAAAGAAAGATTTTTGGTCCCAGTGGTTATTTCGCTCCATAGGTGGCATCCAACATTTAATGGGGAGACTGAATTAATAGTGAAATTGGACTTGTTGTTGTATTCTAGGACCACTCATCTTACGTGATTTTAGTTGCCTGGAAAAAAGAATGTCTCGGGCGCAGCTGGTATAGAACCCCGAACCGTCCGATTTGGTAGCCAATACACTACCACTTGAGCCACGGCCACCCCATCGTTTGTCCGATTCACATGAAAGGAGACCATCCAAATTGCGCTAATAATCGCATCTGATTGTGCCGAACGTCGCTGCTCTGTAAAATTCGAAAGCAAATCTCACTCTATGTCAAAAATGAGTTTAGACAAATTGAAGTGCTGTCATGTGGCTTTTTTAGCATCATACTTAAAAAAATTGAGCGAAACTTGCAAGCCCTACACTGGAGACACACTTTTCCTAAAATATTGGCATATACTTTCAAATGCTGACGATCTTGGCGAAACGTGGCGAACTGTCACTGGTACCTTTGCTAGAAATAAAAGATATGCTGCAGCAATAATTTTAGGTATGAATACCTCTAGGCCATCAACAAGAAACAACGAACATCAAGTCAAATTATTTCCTATAATATATTTGAATCCTTACATATACGAGTACATACAGTCTTTTACGTCTGCTATAGTTGCTGCTGCTGTTACATGTTCAATGTTCTTCTCTTGAGCATCCCTGTACGTATCCACCGTATTTACGTCGGCCATGTATTACGATGATACTCGTATGAAATTTTCTTTCCCTGATCATGGTCTGCCAAAATAAATTTTTCGTAGATCTCTCATCGTTTTCCTACTGAGTTCTTTGTGAGACTGAAACTATTCTCGTTTTAACTGCTAGTTCTGTACTGATCTAGCCACTTAAGTCGAGCAGTTTTTTTTATCAACATCAGACATTGTTTAGTAACATATTGCCCTCACTGATTTGGAAAAGTATTCGATAGTATTCTCAAAATGTACCCGAGATCTATAAGGAAAAGGTACACGATATGTATATACGAAGACATTGAAATGAAAGTTAAATGCTTATCGCGAATAACTTCGGGCTCAAATCGGAACAGTGTTCAAAGACTGTACGATTCTGTACTCGTATATCATGCACAATTTTGCAGTGAGGAAAAACATCTTCTCTTTTGGACGATGATGGTGCTATCTTTGTGTTCATAGTTTGTATTCGTAATGAAGTTCCTACGGGTAAGAGCATAAATACAAGGAAAGCCGCTGATTTCCGGTTCCATAGGGCCCCTTCAGTGCAAATGCGAAAACTTTTCAACAAATCTAGAATATAAATTAAAGCGGAAAAGCTGCTTGTTTGTTCCTTTTGCACAGAAACCGATTTCATATTCACTAGCCTCCGGCATCCAATTCCAAAGAAACAATATCCTCATATGACAATATATTAAAAGATAGCCCTGGCACGTGTGTCATTCAAACTGTGTGTCATGAGTCAAAGTCAAATTAAACATTTTGCTGTTGTTGTCGTCGTCTTGGGTCGTTGGAAGTTTTAGTCAAATATTAAGCAAATAACAGATTTCTGTTGTCACTGTCAACAAAAGAAGCTGGAACAATTTGACTATTTACTCTAACGACACACAACGAAGTTACCTTTTTCTATCTTTATTTAATTTAGGTATCTTTCATTCTTGCTATATTCCCTTCTATCCAAGTAGATAGGGATTATCACTTTAAAACCAATAATCTGACACTATTTAATTTTTGTTTCTTTTGCAGAACTTGCTGAACTTCAACCGCCAATGTTTGATCTCCACCCGATGCGTGCACTGTTCCTAATGTCAAAAAGTGGTTTTAAGCCACCAGCACTTAAAGACAAAGACAAATGGAGTCCAACATTTCACAATTTCGTGAAGACAGCATTAACAAAGAATACAAAGAAGCGTCCAACGGCGGAACGTCTATTGCAGCATCCGTTCGTGCAAAGTGAAATGTCCGTTCGTGTTGCCAAGGAATTGCTGCAGAAGTATCTTAGCCCGAATCAGTTTTACTTCTATTTAGATGGGGACGATGAGGTGAGTCTTGACAACCCAGAGGGTTATGTTATCCCATTTATTTTTATTGCATTGTTCGTATTTAACTATGATTTTTTTACGAATATCCATAATGTGATATAATGGTGGAATGACGAATGCGAACTAGCAGATACATACGTAAAAGGAAATGACAATTTAGAATGCGAGTGTCAATGCAAAAGTTTCTCTTGTGCCGTACTTAAAACAATAATTCGTATTTATTCTTTTTGCATGCCTTCGTAATCTTCTCTTTGAATTTCTTTGGTCTTGTGGTAATATGGCGCCAATGACATTGCCATGCTATGCCAGAGGCAGCTGCTGTAATGAATGATGGTTTAGTTATGTTTGAGTGTGTGTCTACTTGGTTCAGGGATAAGTTTAAGTGGTATGAAGTAAATTGATGTTACATACTCGTACGTGAACTCCCCTCGCACTCTATTCCCTCCGGAAGAAGGAATTTAATGAAGGAATTCTGAGGAAATTAGGGATTCTAGGAAGAATTGAATAAAATTGCATAAACAATCGGAATCGGACTGCTGGACGTTTACTTTTATATTTAATTTTTGTATGTATGTAAATACATATTTGCACCGCAGAAGATAAAAATATTCGTAGGGTGACAAATTGACTCATTACTATTTAGCTACGTATAAAGTTTGTGAAAAGTTTGGGTTTTTGTTTGTTTATCTACAGTCGATTGGAACGCTACTTATGATTTATTGATGACTTGTTTAAATAATTAAAATTTGACTACTTAAAGGGTTGTGCTTTAATTATAAATTAATTTGTTTACATACAGTCGTCATGAGCCACAGGTCGCGAACGCAACTTGAGTTCTTACTCGAAAAATGTTCGTGCATGTCGCATTATGATCAAGCAACTGATTTAAACGTGGGTGCCAAGGGTCAGAAAAGAACGGCAACAGAACTTCAACGCCAGCAGCGCCGCCAGAATATCTGACTCAAGTCCAAGACGAAACTACGCAGAATCCCTGTAAATCTACTAGAATTAAAAAATTAACAATGCACGTTACATATTCTGAAAAAGAAATTTAAATTTCACCCATAAGAAATGCAAATCGTCCAGAATGTAACGAAAGTGACTATCTTTCGCCGAAAATGCACGGTGGAAAAACCTGGAAACGACAAACACCAAGAACGCTTAGAAACCGACTATTCAGTGACTGAGCACATTTTCATATCAATGTGAATAAACGTTATGTGTTTCAACAACACCAGAGAAATACGGCGTCTATAAAAATCTTTGGCGAATCATAGAGCCTCTGAAAGGCCGTCGAGAAATCTTTTTACAGAATACTTCATTCCACCCTCGTCAAATTTGATTGAATAGCCTCCTTTTATGGCAATCTACATTTTTTTGAGGTTTGTGAACAGAGTGAGTAGGATCCATGTTTCATTTATTGTCACATACCGCATGAAAACATTCTTTTTATTCCGCTTAAACATCTCCAAACAGCGCTGTGCATCATCAACACGTTGTTGTTTTTGGACTTTTCGAACCACCTGTTATTCAACAGGTTCAACATTTTCGACCGTAATGGATGTAGAGAGGCGCCTCTCTCTGAGATCGTCTTTCAACGACTGGCGACCATTTTTAAACCGTGAACACCATTCAAATACCTTGCTCCGACTTAAACCCTGATTACCATATGCAGTTTTTAACATATAACACGTGTTAAACGTAGCAAAGTTTAATCGTAGCTTTTCGTACCATATAAAAAAACGTGACACGACAGAACAAATACAAGTGCTTTAAACGAGTATTATTGGCTACTAAATCAAGTTATCGGATTGCTAAAAAAAAGAACGAGTCCTTATAATTCATTCGTCAAAACATGTTGACATGTACATTTTATATAAGATAAGGCCCCGAACCTTGTAAATAAACTGTGAAAATATTTTTATTACTTTAGTAAGACATATGACAATGGTCTTAATCCCGTTTCCTATGAATATTCTTACAGTTTTAATTTTCATAGGGCTAACTACGCCAAACTGAACAACCTCCTCAGTATGGTCAATTTTAACTTTCTCTACAATAACCCTAACCTTACGGTTAACGATGCTCTTGCATCCTTTTATACCGAAATTTTAAAATGTCTCTCCTAATCTGTGCCTTTTTTACCCAAAAGGAATCCCTCATTGTCACCACCGTGGTATAATAAAGTTCTGCGATCTCTTCGTAACAAGAGAAATAAGCTCTGGTATTCTTACTTAAAATCGCGTTCCGACACCGATTTCTTCTACTACCAGTGTGCCCAAATAAATTTTTCTGTACTTTGCCAACAACTATAACAACTATTTAAACCGAATGGACCACACACTCATTTCCGACCCCAAAAGATTCTTTCAGTTCATCAAAACTAAAAGCAAATCGGATAACTATCCATCATCCCTAAATTTTCTTGATAGGTCCTCGGGCGATCCCCAAATTATTGCAAATCTTTTTTGGCCAAGCGTTCGCCATCCATTCCCAAGAGCCAGACCATTCTTACTTTTCCTACTCAAACAGCTGCCCACAAACAACTTTGGAATCGGTGTCTATTACTTTAGAGCAAGTTAGAGATAAAATAGTAAAACTCAAAGATGAGTATTCTGCTGGCCCTGATGATCTTCCCCCTATATTTTTAAAGAAATGTCAAATGCATCTAGCCCAACCTCTTACAGCTCTCTTTCAGCTTTCTATCACCCAGGGATTATTTCCATCAACCTGGAAAAGGTCGTTTATTATTCCCCTACATAAAAAAGGTAGAAAAGACGATATTTCCAACTATCGACCAATTGCTAAGTTGTCCTGCTTTTGAGAGCATTATCTATGACATAATGCTTTTCCATTGTAAATCTATTGTTTCCCTAAACCAGCACGGATTTTTCAAAGGCAGATCTACGACCACCAACTTAACGGAATTCGTATCAAGCACTTTATGTGCACTGGAATCTGGAAATGAAGTTGATGTGATTGCCACCGATTTCAGCAAAGCCTTTGATAGAATTTCTCATGATATAATCCTTCTAATATTAAAGGCTCTTGGTTTCCAGATAAACTTTATAATTTAGGTTCAATCCTATTTAAATGAACGTCTTTACTATGTTCTATTTAGGTCCATGGTTTCTGACCCAATTAAAGCCTCCTCTGGTGTCCCCCAAGGCAGCCACCTTGGTCCCTTATTATTTATTCTGACCATTAATGATGTTGCTTGTATCATTAAAAATTCATACATATCTGTTTACGCAGATGATATGAAAATATTTAGATATACGAGGGGCGTTCAATATATTCTCGGTATCGATATGAAGGAAAATGCGAATTCAATTTAAATTGTTTTTATTTTTCAATATAATCTCCCCTAACATCAATGCATTTGTTACATCTTGAGATAAGCTTTTTTAAACCCTCAAAAAAATAAATTTCCTCTTTCTCTGCAAAATACCCATTTATTGCCGACTTGAGTTCTTCATCATCCGAAAATCTTTTTCCACGAAGACATTTTTTCAAATCCGGAAACAGGAAATAATCACTAGGGGCAAGGTCTGGACTATAGGGTGGGTGTTGGATTTCTTCGAAACCACAATCTCGCGCAGCAGCCTTGGAAACTCGCGCCGTGTGAACAGGAGCGTTGTCATGAAGAAGCAACACACCCACTGCGAGTTTACCCCGTCTTTTCTTTTTAATTTCCTCCCGCAAATTATGCAAAGTGGAAGCGTAGGATGTGGCGTTGATGGTTTCACCTTTTTTTTTGTACTCTATGAGCAAGATTCCCTTTGAGTCCCAAAAAACTGTGGCCATGAGCTTCCCGGCAGACGGAGTGACTTTGAACTTCTTCGGGGGGTCTGTTCCTTTTTTATGCCACTGCATGAACTCTTGTTTGCTTTCAGGGTCATAGTGGTGGACCCATGTTTCGTCCCCAGTAACAATTCGATCCATAACACCGTCCGCGTTCTCACTACACATCTCCAAAAGCTCTCTACAGCATGTGATTCTCACTTTTTTCTGAGGCGCTGTGAGCATTCGTGGCACCAACCTTGCACTGACCTTTGAAAGGTTAAGATGGTCATGAAGAATGGTGTGAATGGTACCAATTGAAAGCTTGGTGATCTCTGCCATCATTTTCACCGATACCGAGAATATGTTGAACGCCCCTCGTATATCATCTTCCTCAGACAGCCTACTTCTTCAGCAAGATCTAGACTGGTTTTGTACTTGGTGTCAGAAGAATTTTCTTGAGCTTAACGTCAATAAGTGTCAGGCTATAACTTATACCCGTAAACGCCTCCCTACTTCACCTCGTTGCTATCTAATCTTTAATCTGCCTATTCCCTTAGTGAATGAGTTGCGTGATTTAGGTGTTATCTGCGACAAGGAACTCAATTTCCGTTCTCACATTGATAGTATAATATCAAGTTTTATCAAGCGCTCGTCTAAGGAGTTTTCCAATCCTTATGTTACCAAATCTCTTTACATAACCTTTGTTAGGCCTCTTCTTGAATATGCCAGCCAAGTTTGGTCACCCTACTACAGAACTCACATCCTCCGGATAGAAGCTGTTCAACGCAGATTTTTACGGTTTGCTTTACGTGGTCTTCCCTGGGATAATAGCCAAAACTTATCACCTTACACTGACCGGCTGAAACTTATAAATTTACAACCCCTTTCTATACGCCGAAAAGTTGCCGACATTCTCTTTATTCATCAAATTTTAGTAGGTAATATCGATTGTCCTTCCTTACTTCAAATTATTTCTTTTAACACCAATCCCCGCAATCTTAGGTCTGTGCCACTTTTCCGGCTCAATCTTCACAGAACGAATTACGGACACCTGGAGCCAATGTCTAGGATACTTCGCAAAGTTAACGATGCTCTGCCTCTCTTTCATCTCAGCAAACTCTCCCACAAGAACATACTTATTTCCACCCATGCCTCACGTCCAAACTTTCTTTAACCGCTCCCACCCTTTAGTTTTTAAGTGAAAATGTTAGTTTTAAGTATATGTTTGCTTGCAATAAGCTTAATAAATCTATCCGGGATTGACCCGGGCCGCAAATCTAAGAAAATTATACATTCAATATTTTATTGTAACTCATTTAAACCAAAATATTAGTATTAGGAAAGGCCACTTTTTTAGTGTTTCGTTATATAGCAGTGCTTTAAAATGAAATACGAAACTGCTAGGTATTTCTATTTTTCAAGTTTCGAGTGCTACTAACTTCAACATTTTGTTCTATATTCGCACTTTTTTATAACAACCTTGCACTTTGCATGAAATTAATTAGAATAGCCCACTATCCTGTTTGTACCACTTCCAACAAATCCTTAATATTTTTCGGTTAAACTACTTTTATTATGTCCATGACATAATCACATTTTTATCTTCAAACCATTTCTTTGTTTCGTTTGCCGTATGCTTCGGATCGTTATCCTGCATAAATACTCACATAAGAGGCATTATCTCTTCGATATAGAGCAGCATAACATTTTGAAGATTGTCAGTATACACGAATTGGATAATTTTTTTTTAATTAAAAATAATAGACCAACTCCATTAAAAGAGAAACTGTCCGAAACCATTACTCGGAAGTAGCCCAGCCGTAAACTGTTAGTAGAATGTATTGAGATTAGTACTCCATGCTAGCCGGTCTTTGGCACTTTGGGACTGGTATTCGTTCCCAAGCTTCCTTGATCCCAACCCATAATGCGCCTTATTAGAAGTTTGGGTCTGACCATAAGCTCTCAATTGGATTTAGATCGGGCGACAGAGCTGGCCAATCGAAAAGTGACCTTTTACTTTTTCGCTTGAAACCAGATGTTTTCTTCTATTTCTACAATGCATATTTTTCCTGAATCATGATCTCTTTACTCCAAAATAATGGTCCTATACCATACTACAAAAAAAAAATCCCCATATCATTATATTTCATCCACCGTGCTTAATGGTTATTTTTGGTGCACTTGGTGTTGAATTCGTTACTAGGAGGTCGTCTTACATATGGCTATCCAAACCGAACAAATTGACTTTTCGTTTCGTCACGCAAGGAAATATTTTTGAAGCTCTTTATGCCTCTTTCGTAATTCATTTAGCGGGTCTTCTGCAAATGCTTTTCTTTTTTTCTTGACTCAAATGGCGTCTTCCCGGATCAGTTCTTATCGTCACAGTTAGATTTAGTATCTTCTTAATTTCTGAAGAAGTAACGAAAAGTAGAATTTATATGGTTTTTTCATTAGAGCGGAGCTTCTGGATAAATGTCTCTCTTCATCGGTACAGTGTCTGCCAAGGCCCATTATTTCGAATAAATCTTAACTATTTTCGTTCGTACAAACTTCACAATCATAAAAAAAATAATTACAAAAAACCACTTATTGTAAAAATTCGTTAGTTTTTAAGAAGTTATTCTTGATTAAATACACGCAAAACTAATACACTTTTTTTTTTTTTGTTCACCGCAAATCAATGGTGCGTGCAATTTTAACTCACTAATGAGAACTTTGAAGAATCAATAATTTACAGTTTGTATTTGAAATGCAGCTGCATAAAAAGCACCATCATATGTTAAGATCGCTTTAGATAGCTTTGGTGCAAACGACGTTTAATGCTGACGATTCACTCACTCCTATTATTTTTTCGACCACTGTAGAGAATGTTTTTCTGTTTTTTTTTTTTTTGTATTATATGATAAGTTTTATTATAACCTACGTTTAGTTAAATGAAAGCAAAATTTTCACGATTGAAATACGACGTTTGAATTTAACACTGCTATTTTAAAGAACAGCTGATGGAGGTGTGTTAAAGTTAGATTTTTTTCCGAAAGCTGATGCTAAGTTTTATTATTTTTTCGCGGATTTGTTGTTTTGGGCAAATACAACATTTTGTGAAATAAGGAAACGTATCTGTGTATTCTTTTTACTTGTTTCGCTAAAATGAAGGTCGTTTCAACGTACGTGGACGTCCCACCAGTCACCAGTATAGGCTAGTTTCACTGTATGTTCCACAGGAGGATCAGGTCTTTTTTATTTTCTTTTTTTTTATAACTTGTAAATGGTTCTGGTTGTACCAAAATAATATGATGAAATAATGAATCATGAAATCATGAAATATCTATCTCATGTGACCTTATCATTAACTAATTTGAAATTGAGGTGCCAGAAATATTCGTTTGGACGGTGATGTGTGATTCAATTGATAAACCCCCTTTACTCGTTTTTTATTTCTCATTATCAGTAAAATTCTTTAAAAAGAAATAGTTTCTACAATTTGATTCACTAATGTACACCGGCTCTGTATTATTAACTCTAATTTATTTGAACAAATTTCATGATGAATATCAGACAGAATACAAAACAGACTTTTTTTGACTAAAAAGGGAAGATTACTCATACGCCAGAGTAAACGAATTACTTTGGCATCCATTGCGGGGATGATAATGGACAAATTGCGCATACAAAATATCCGTCACAGATTATGATGATAAATTAAATTTAAATACTTTATCGATGGTGTTATTTATTTTTAAGGAAAAAAAAAGGAAATCTTCTTTGAACTGAATTAATATTTTAATTAATAATGTTTCCTTTTTTATTTTTATTTTTTTTTACAGGCCGTTGCCGGAGTACCACAACGAATAGCTAGTAAAATGACATCAAGGCCGAATGGTATCTCACCACAGAACCACACATTAAAGACAGGTAATTATATTTTTGTTTAAACCGGTGTAATAATGCTTGTATCCTAAGTGGTACGGGCAATCGAGCGCCACGTTTAAGGACCAAATATCGATTTGTGGAATTGAATCTGAATTAACTCTAGGGATGGGGACTTTTAAAAGTACATTAAAAGCTTAGCGAACTTGTTTAATTAATAAAAAGTCCATAGTGTTTTATTTTTATTCGTTCCAAGAGTGCCTCGGACATTTTAGATCCAAATGTAGTCCGGCTTAGTCTATCTGCATTATGAGAATTCGTGGCACACATGATTGTACTTAACTACTTAGTTGCCTCCGTGAGAAGGCTTCTACCTGCCTTCTCTTCGATAATGGGCACGCTGTTTCCAGTTGGGTTGACCTAAAATTTATTGGGTTTTTTTCTACTATGAAAATAGAAAACTTTGGAATAATAAAAGGCTTTATAATAAAATGTATTCATCGTCTTGTATGATTGCCACTTTTTAGGCAATTGCATGTTCATTAAACTTATGGTGTTTTTCGCCGAAGAAGTGAATCAGAAATAAATTAATATCCTCATCGGGAGTGAAAGTTTGCTCATTCAGAACTGTTTTGCAAGTACAGAAACAAATGGTAGTCGGAGGGTGCACGATTCGACGATTTGGGTTTTTGTAGCAAACCCCATATCTGGCATTGACATGATGAAATATTAATCCTTTTTCTATTTACGAATCCGACTGAACATTCGGCTTCGGCCACATTCGGCTTAAATTTCCACCTTCGGCAAAACATTCGGCTTCGGCAAGAAAAGGCCGAAGATTTTGAGGAAGCCGAACCATTTTTCCGCAAAAATTAAACTATCATACGCACCGTGTTTCGGAGTAAATTTCGAGCAACATTTCATGTTTGTTTCCTTTCTGTAGCAGGTAGCTACGAGGAATGCTGATATTTTTAATTATTGGGCCTCAAGTCCTTATACCTACTTGAAAGAAGTAGCTAACAAATGCTTATCAGCTCCTTCTACTAGTGTACCGAGTGAGCAATTATTCAGTGCTGCTGGAGAAATTTATGCTGATGGGAGGGCTAATTTGCAATTGTACAAAAACTTTTGTTTCTTGCATAGGTATAATATTAAGTTATTTAATTTTGATTATTAATTCTACTTCATCGTTTGTCTTCTCATATTAACTTTGTTCGTTGTATTTCCGTGTTATCGAATGTACCTGGGGTTTTGGATTTTTTTACTGGTTATTTTTTGTTCTTATTTCTTTGCTAAGCATTCATTTTGATTGTTCCGTTTATGTGTTATTTAAAAGAGTCTACTGCAATATTTTACTGGCTATTTTGCTGTTTGTGTCTTTGTAAAATAAATTAATAAAAAAGAAAATATCTACCGATCAATTTTATCAAACTGATGACTCACTGATTTAGGCTCTTTTTTTGCATTTTGAAATACAATCTTCATTAGATTCGGCTTCGGCTTCAGCCGAAGATTATGAAGAAACCGAAGTTCGGCTTCGGCCAAAAAATTCACCTTCGGTCGGACTCTAGTGAGAATACATCTCGGCATTAATCGTTTCCTTCCTTGGGAGCAATTCAAAAAAGCACAATGTCCTTGAAATCCCACCAAATTGACGACATATCAAACGCTTAAAAAATGTATTATATCATTTTGTTCACTTTTTGCAAGCGACCCGCAGTTATCAATGCATTTTATAGGACCGATTTCCTTCAGATCGCGCGTACCCAAATATCGACTTAACAGACAAATCCAAGCTTCTTTAAATGATTTTCCATACTGGATTTTGATATGTTGAGGTTTTCGGCAATCTCTTGTGTTGTCGTACGCCGACTGACTTAATCGATTTACTACAGAATTTCGCAAATTGCACTACTTTCTTTCCTCTATTGAAATAAAATAATAAATTATGAGGAAAATGCTCATCTTTGTATTCCATTTGGAAACCGTTGTAAAATAAAAACGGAAAATGTTTGGTTTTAAAGATGTCAGCTGTTGAATCATATAGCTTATTATTGCTAGCACTGAAATTGGCTGCAGTTTAAAGCCAGGATGCTAACTTAGTTATAATAAAATGCAATGAATTTTTGGCCAACCATCAAGCGCTCTGGCATCTGTGATCGCTTGGTCTTTAAAACAGAGGTTCGGCCTTCTTTGTCTGCTTGAATTTAAGAGCTGAGATTCGAAGATCCTCTTAGCTGGATCATTTTTGTTCATGCCCTCGATGTGACCAAGCAAATTTAGTCGACATACAGTGCTACGATCATTATGACCAAAAATATCTCATAGTTTTTGGTTCTCTTTGCTGTCAAAATACAAGCACGAAATGCAAGTCCTATCAGTTAAAAAAAAATACCCTTAATAAGCTGGTTTATTTTACTTGCAGGGATCCCAAATATTTATGTCATCGTGTTTCATTGTTGTACATGTCTCCTTAATGCGTATCTGAGTTAGACAAAATTTCTCATATTTTTGTCTGGTGGTTGCTATACAAGCTGCCAATTTGACACCTAATATCTCATGCCAGAAAAATACTCTTTAAGGTAACGTACAAAGTAAAGCTATTTCCATTATTATGAAACGTAGGTTTTGATCCCAAATTAGGAAGAACTATCATACTTGTAATGATGCAAATACCTCCAGACTGACATTTCGTCTACTGTTAATGATACATGAGCTTCATTCTATTGCCCACTTGTAGCTGGACAAGTCGCTTGCAATAATAACCGCAGTGTTAATTAGTAATGCGTGTTTTGTATTCTTCCTGGAAGTTATTTGGACGCGCATTCGCTGAGTATGTATTACAACGTCTGCCTTGATTTCTGGGGTATCTGCATGAAAAGATATGATGTTCAAGCATGATTATAATCTTTGTAGTCCCGATCTCTATATGAGTTAGAATGAAGGACAACTTGTTCGTTCACACTATGTTTAATATTATCTTTGATGTCCTTAGAGAATATGCAGTAAGCATCACAATTCTTTGTTTTGGGTCCCTTTACGCCGTATTTCAAGCAATACTCCAATTGTCGCATCATATGGAAATTCGCTTTTCTTTTGCTAATATTTTTTTATCGGTCTTAATCTTCTCCTTGCTTGCCGGTTTTTAATGCTTTGCTGGAATGAATGAGAACTTTTTCATTTCACATTTTCATTTTGGTTAAAAAAATGCCACAGGGGCTTGATTCAGAGATATTATAACAATAAGTTCGTGTGCTTCTACTTTAGGAGTTTTCTTGCTTTGGCTATTTCTGGAAACTTTATTTGATAATCTTGAATTCCATCACTTGCCCCCAACATGAATTTAGTTCTCCCATTTATTTAATAAAAATAATTCCTAAACTGTGATAGTTGACCAATTAAAACGATTTTTTTTTTCTATTTTTAGCAATGCAAACATGGAACGAACGATCATCTAGTCCAGAAACTCTACCGAGCGATATGTAAGTACTAAAGGTACACTGTGCCCACCATGACTTCGTTACAGAATCCCTCCAACATGAATATTTCGCATTTTTGACTGCGCGCGTTAGATTACTATTTGAATTTTCAAACTTTCATTCTATTTATTTTTATTATTCTTCACTATCTCCTTCTCTTTAATTTTTTTCGATCTTTTTCTACTATTTTCACATTAAAAATAAATTTACAAAATAATAAAAATCAAATAAATTCTAAGAAAGGAACTTGCAACGCTACAGCAACCATCAAATGCATTCATGTACTACAATTATTCGTATCCATTTTCGTATTATATTAATCCTTCTCATGGTGATCATTGCATTTTCATTAATTTTTATTTTGTTTTGCTCTATTGCTGTGCGTTTTTTTTATTTTTGTTTAATTTCGTTCTCATGCAAAGGACATGCATCCCTCCATATATAAGAATTTATTTTCTTCTTTTTTTTAATTTTTACTTTATTTTCTTTTAGCAGACAAGCTACGGTACGAGAGTCGAGAGTTAGTGGAACTCTGATTTACAATATGTCCTTAAGGTTAGAGCAGAATTTTGTCCAAAGAAAGAGCTCACTAAAATTTGCTCTAAAATTTGCTATAAGCCCTCTTAGCCAAGCCAATTAACCGAGAAAAATATTGTCTTTTTAACTGCGAAAAAAAAGTAAATTCCTATCGTACAAATACGAGTAACTATTCTTTTTGTTGTGTTGGTGTGTCAGAATTGTTGTTGGTATGGTGTTGTGTGAATGAAAATGTCAATCCACTAGACGATGTAACAGGCTAACGCGACGTTCATAGTATGATGGAAACTCCCAACAAAAAGCAACTTCGAAGCTCTGTATGTTTTAATAATGTCCTTCTATTGTGGTTGGAGTAGCACGCCTCCGCCAAATGGACTAGGAGTCCGACGACCCAGGGTTTCTCTGTCAATAATCCGTTGCATTTAAACGTACTCGCATTTAATAGAACGTTGTCTGGAACGTGATTTCCTTTTCCGCATCTGTTATTCCTTTGACCAAGTAAACACTAACACGATAGGCGATTGAGATTATGTTTAAATAAAAATTTCAACTACCCTCCTTTGCCAGAGGGTGACTTCCCTTCAATGTCCTGTCTTGGCACAAAACATTGACCGTCACTAGGAAAAGAAGAAGAAAGAAGTGGGAAATAGTTTTTAAAAAGGTAATATAGAAACGTGACGAATGCGTTGGGACTTATTAGCGAGGTCGTTAGCTCCATTCGGACGAGTATTAAATTGAAAGCAAATGCAAATGCAAATGCAAACGCAAATGTTATGAAATGCGGAGGGTAGATTTATGATGCAATCGACTTGATTACTATACAGCTGTGGCATGGAAGCCTTTTTAATTAGGTTGTTGACAATCCATAAGCCTTAGGCAAAAAGTTTCTAGCATTTTGTACTGAGCCACTGAGATGTAGGCTCGTATTATTTTTTAGATCAACCCGAGGGTCACGTTGTATTTTATTTATTTATTTTGTAGGATTCGGATGGCCGTGACCATAGTCCTAGATAAGAGCATGAATTAATCTGGTCAACGCCGCATTTTCTACTACCGATATTTTTGTGTATTCTTGTGATTCACTTAGAAAGATTTATAAAGCTAAAAGGGTGCTTGGTATTTATCATTGTATTATTATATAATATATTTATATATTATTATATTATCTTCAGTCTTAATTAATTTTTCTATTCTTAAAGGTTTCGCCAAAAGAGTTAACAGATTTTGAAGGTTTTTGATCGCATTTTTTTTTATATTTTACGCGCGCCTAAGGAGTTAGATACCTTTCTTACTGTTGCCAGGGCGCGGGCGGAAAGGTAGAAGGAGGAGAAAGGAAAATTGTTTTGTAGTGATTTGAAACTCAGGTGTATTTTGTTTCGATATTAGTTCTCAGTGGTGGGAGTCCGAATAGGACGGAGAGTTTTTTCTTTCCTCAAAGTGATTCGAAGGTTACAATTCACACTTTTTTTTTGTGCTTGAAACTCTACAACAGCCAAATCTACGTGTCGTGTCATACGCAGAATTTTTCTGACTGAGTTCCAACTACACAAATAAAACCTTGAAAAACTTGTCATGGCTAGGATTCGAACCTTGACCCTCCGAGAGAGAAGCGATTGCTAGGACCACTACACCATCTTGATCTCCGATCCTTACACGTGATAGTTAAACCTGTGTTTGTAGCATCGCATTAGTGAAGTATTAAATTTATCAGTTACTTTTCGCAGTGACAAAGTTTCTACGCGCTGGAAGAGCATATGTTCATATTTTATAATATCTAGTGTTGTTTGTAGATCGTAGGCTCTTCACTACGCTTACACATCATCTCCAGAGCAAATTCTTAGCTATCGTGGCTATTTTTATACTACTCTGCCGTCTGTCCCATATATATTTCAGTCAATTTGTTCTTCTTCCATCCTTGACAATATGGTATATCTTGTTCTGTTTTTTGCCACCTCGGTCTTTGAACTGTGATTCTTATGGGACTCAGATTTTCAGGCTGGTTGGTAATGCTACCACATCCAAAACAAATTTAATTTGGCCGAGCGAGGTGAATTGGCGATTCTATATCAATACATTTCTATTCATTATCCGAAAGGTATTACTTTTAGTATTTTTTGGGCAATTGCAGGTCGCAAGAAAATTCCTCTTCGGTTTTTGCATTCCATAACACTTTTTGTTGACAATTACTCCTATTTTTCAATCACTTTGCCAACAGAAATGCAGGAGGTCTGCAGAATTTACTGGCACTATTTTTGATTGCCGCAACCACGGCAGTAATCTCAACTTTTTTGAACATGAAAGTGTAAATAATTGCAATTGCTTCTTCGGATAACTGATTTTGATTTGCTCTTCACCCGAAAATGAGGCAGAGAAGTGGCTTAGACAATTCTGAAGACTATTCAGCACTGCGGATATTTGCTGCTGCTTATGCTGCTGCCATTACGACGGTATCTTTATTAGATAAAGTGACTTGAGCTATTCCTTCTCTCTTCTTCATTTGAGCCCTTAGCTCCTCAACCTAGTTTCTAAAAGTTTTTACAAAGTTACGCGCTCTTTCCTCATTCCCATCTTCAAATAACTTCCTTTGCCATAATGGGGAAAACCATTCTTCATGATATAATATTTTTGTGTGAAAAGAGGCAATTGCTTCCATTCCTTACTTACTCACCGCGTTAATTTAAAAATTTCTTCATTTCGTACTTTGAAAGACTTTCATGACTACTCATATTCTACTCATTTTACTAACGCGGAACGTCCGAATAATGTTTGAAAATTCAGCTTTTTATGAGGCTTTGCCGTAAGGTTTGGCCGAAACAGAGGGCTCTTCGCCAACAACAGAATAATTATAAGTGTTCCCAATAAATGCGCAAAAGATTTTATCTGTCATACTACTGATTAGGCTATATCAGATAAGCTCACAATCCATCAGATATATGAACATAGATATTCAGACTGCTGTAGATTTTGAAAACGACCAGCAAAATCCAAATCAACACTCAACGATTTCATTGGTACAAGTAACATATTGAGTTTTGAATTCCAGGGTCTGACCAGAATGAATACAATACAATTCTGCTGCTGCTCCCTTGATGTAAGTAATAAAACGAGTATCGAAAAATGGTACGAGTACTCGCTGGCATATGACCTGTTAGTTTTTGATGTATTAGCTTTGAGAGAAAACTTAATTAATTCGCGATTTGCATATACGTAGTTATGTTTCAAAAAAATTAGATTTTCAATAATTTATTTAGTGACAAGCAATATCAAGATGTGGCTTTCCATCTCCACTGTGCTCCTACCGATAACGAATAAGTGCAACAAATCTATTCACTGTTCGACGTATGGTTTGCTCGTATAGACTAAATTTATATAAATTGGAAGCATTATTCAGGCTTACTGCCTTACTTTACAGAAAATTTGTCTCTAACTTGGTATCAGCTCGTGTAAATCACTTTTTTGCAACTTTTTAATTTCATGCGGCGTCATATTTTGAACCCCACATGGATTTGGTTGCCACCATTTTGACTTTGTCAAAGTCATCTTAAGCCTAACAATACATAAAATATATCTGAGGATTTCACTTTTGCTTTATAATTTGATCAACCAGATTCTTGATATTTTGACTAGTATTGCGTACAATATTTGCGTGTTTTCGGCAATTTAATTTTAAAACATAATATACACAATACACATAGCCCAGCGATCTTCCAACTTTTTTTAAGCCATGCTTGTAATAGATTTGTCGAATTCAGCAAAATTTATTTTAATATTTTGATGGAAGATGTGAATCGGAGAAGGAAGTATTTTTGCTTTTTTTGGCGCACGTTCGATAAACCGAATTTATTGTTTTTACTGTTCTTTCATTTCTGATGTGTGGTGATGGATCTGAGTTACATCAGCTGTTACGAAATAACGCGGAAACTCGTTCGGATTGCGCCTGAACATGCCCAAACATTGCCTTGAAATGGTCATTCGGGTCTGTTTTTGGTTCAGAGTGTGCAATTATGGCACATATCGCAGTGACAGTATTTTTATATCTAAGCAACTTTTCAAAATTGTATGCATCCGATCATTTGCTTCGGTTTCGAGAGATGTTTTCTTCACTTTTCTTCTGTCAACAACTACAAAATAAATGTCATAGCTGTTTAACATTTTGAATACCATGGTCTTAAGAATAGAAACACATGATAGATTGCACGGAATAATCTTACGCCCTTCTTTCTGACCCTATTTTTGTTAACTGTATTTTATCAATCGTCCCAAATTCAAGAAAATGGTTCGGACTTGGCTCCCAATCACACAGTAATTTTCAAATCAGAGTCTAATTAATTTAACTCTTATAACAGCGCAGCGCACACACTTACATATAATTTAATTACATGGGTAGTTTTTTTGTGAATTAACTTAAGGGCTTGCTTTACTATTCTAACTTACTGTTTGTGAAAACCCTCTCCAGATTTTTTTTATAATTAGAAATAGTTGACTTTTTGTGTGAATCTGAATCCTAATTTTGGTACTAATTGAAAATGAATTCAGTTCGAGATGATATTTAACCAACTCGTTTGTTTTGAATTTGATAACATTTCACTCGAAAATGATGATAAGTGTATGTTACATATAATGAGTGATTATCTTACCAAATCTTGTGTTTTTTTTTTTCTTTTATTTATTCCTTCGTTTTTTATTTAATACATTTACTCCCCAGAACCTCCCCCCCCCCAACCCACATCTACATGCTTCGTATTTGTTATTCCTACACACACTTATTCTTATTTTTTTCACGATTAATTATTTAATTGTAGGAGCCTTTTACAATATATTGATGAGGAGCTCAAGCTCAGGTAATTATGGTTTGTTTAAAAAAAAAACTACTTATCACCCTTTCTCTCATTATTCTCACCCTCTACATTAAACGAAAAAAAAATCATTTTCATTATACATACACAAAAGTACAATCCATAAAATACTTGTGCCATTTATCCTTCCATTAAAAAAAAATCATCTTTAGGTAGTTTTCTTTAATAAAACATGTTTTCAAATTTGCTATAGAAAAGTTAGTGTTTTTAATTATAACAAAAATGTACAAAACAAACACTACAGACATAGACATACTATCACTTCATTTTTATTTGGTTTTTGTTTGGCTTTTATCATATTCTATCGCTAATTATGTAATTATGGGAGCTAAGATTTAATTTTTTTTGGGGATGGTTTCTATCATTAGATTTGGGTTTGATTTTAGTTCATATTTACTTTTTAATAGATAAAAATTGGGACTTCACGTAAATAAAGTATTTATTTAATTAAACAAAATTTATTATACTCATTCAAGTATTCAATTCGATTTTTATTGTACAGAACGAATGAAAAATGTAGAATGTAAGAAAATGATCTCCATAGCATCTTAATAAAACTAGGCACTGAGAAGTCTAAATTTGGGATTTAATATGACGGAACACCGTGAGGTTCATTTGCATGATTACATACCCATAGTTTTCCTGAAGCTTTTATTTGGAATTTCTTGATTACTTTCTACATCCAATATCAATCCGCTACATAGAGTCTGCCACGAAAAAATGCCGTATCAGAAGCAAATAGTGTATATGATACTTCTACACCAAACATGGCTGTCAAAACATCTCATTGTGTCTCGTGTACGGTATCGTTAGTAATACCTACTTGCTGATATCTTTCATCATCGTAAATAATGTCTATAGGGCACTAATATTTCTCCTTTATCCAAAGCACGCAGCTTACAGCTTCTCACACCAAACTTTCTGGCATTTGTGTCATGTAGTTTTCGTATACATGTTAGTGTTTTGGACTTAATTCACTCATAGTACATTTTTTCTTGATTCACCTTCCTCTCACACAAGTCCTAGTAAACGACGGACTATTTACCCAGAAAGACTCAGGTCTGTCTTTCTACTTATAGCCCAAAACTCAACGGTTTAGAGAAGATCTAGAAGACTTAAGGCTTTGTGAAAGATTAACTTAGTTTTTTGACTTACGAGTAGAAATGTTATTTAACATTTCGCCGCCAAAATATAGTATCAACCATTACATCAGATTTGGACTATGTTGTAGTCCAAATTTATTCCGAGATAAGTGAACACCTAAGCTATTTCAAAGTGACTACAGTGACTTTTTACCCCATACTATGAGCATCTGATTCTTCGCCTGCCGACAATATATAGTTCGTATTTCCAGAGCTTGTCCCCGTGTGAATATTTAGTCTACAGTCAATATGTCGGAATATGGGCTATGCTGGTATTTGCTAAATAATGTAGTGCAAAAGGCTGAAAGTTTTTCACAAGTGCTTTCGATTTTGTATGCAACATTCAGCAGGAATGCGTTTTGATGTCTCATGAAAGATGAAAGATCGCCTTTTTTTATAGCACGCTGTGGGCAAATATTTTAAGGGTACGCAAAATCCTTTAACTACAAAAAGAAACAATATATAGAGCCCAGTTGTCCAATCGTTGGATATCCTCTCATATTATCGAATTGATGCATGCTCGTAACTAAATAACCAACTCAGGCTTTGTATAATTCCGCATAGTATGTTAGAATTGGCAATCTTGTTGTTTTCGCTTAATGACGATGCCAACCTCTTTTCGGCTAGGAGAAAGAGCTACTGCATTATTGATGCAGATGGATTTTGTATGCCCTTACCTTACTTACTGGTATTCCTCGAATGATATTTTAATTTTTAGTTTTAAGCAGCATTTTTTCTCGGCTACTTACTTTTTTTCTTAATGAGGCTTTGGCTCCACTGATAATAGCATATGTGGGCGAGACTTTTATAATCAGCCCTTATTGTAGGTTCTAACTTTCACACCGGTGCTAAGGCATCCAACTTTTTCCTTTTTGTTTTAAAAAATTATCGGAGTCATCACTTGCGCCTTTAATCAGCATCGATTTGCTTGGCGATTTAACTTATGAAGTTTAGTTAGGCCGCCAAGTGAGTCTCTCTGTACTGAAACCTTCTGTTAGTTATCAACTTAAACTGTCATATCGTACAGAACTTCTTAACTTGTTTGTCACTGATGTTTTGCTAACCGATATTGCTATTTCGAGCATTTTTCAGTCACGTTAATTTGTGACTTTTCCACCAAACTTAAAGTTCATTTCATCATTCATTTATAGATTGTCTCACTTGTTGGAGTTCCATTTCTTTAAAATAGGCGTCTATTGTCAGCATATTTCAGACAATTTAAGGCCATGGCTTTCCTGAGATAATATGGAATCTGTAATCGGTGATTGCTTCTGTTACTAATACGTTTTAGTTTATTGTGCATTATGCAATACTAAAACTTAAACCCTGCTCTCTAAACTACTGAACTGATGCTTTGAGATTTGCACATTTTTTTATTAATTTTCAAGACAAACGTCATTCTACTGCGCCCTACAGTTTTTCCAATGCTTAGTTAAATTTAATGTTCCGGAAACTTGTGTAATCTCTTTTCTGTTCTGGAATCTAAATGTCAATAACACATAATAAATTACTTTTGAACTAGGACAAGTTCATATCATGGAAATAGTCCAAACGTCGATCGTAACTTATGTCCTAGTATCTGTAGGTGCCCGAGTTATTCTAGGCTTAATTGTAGGAATAACATATCTAGTTCTCCAAGTCACCATATTTCGCTTGCTATTTCTCAACACATCTCCAGATGGTACATTGCTGATGAAAAAGTGTTATTTATTAACAATTTTTTTTACATAAATCAACTTCTACCGACAAATGTGGCTTTTATGCTGATCTTGTTCGTAATACAGAATCAATTGTTATCGTAGCCTTCAAAATTCTGATCCCACACAGAATAACATACTATTTCTAAATGCGTACCATATGTCGTTGTATAGTGCGTCTAATGAGCAGATCATACGTTGGTAAAAGATTCTCAAATAAATTTTGTCTTGGAATATCCACAAGATCGAAATAACGCGTCTTCCTGGAATTAACCTAATTTTATTGCAGTCGAATGACCTCCTTTTTTACGAAACAAATGCCTTGTATTAAGAGTCGCTGAATTTATTTTTCTCCTCAGAAACAATGTTATCGTAAATTTGGACTACTCGTATATATATTGCACCACAGAATGTCCCGCCCTTGCATCGCATATTAGTCTGAAGTCGTCCTCTGCTCCGTCTTACCACCGACTAAATCTGTCTAATTAAATAAATTAAATTGCTGAATTGGATTTGTGTCAATAGCGAGTGCCTGTGACATTTGATGATAGTTGACATCAATGCAGTTTTCTGAACTCTTCTAAATAAACCGCAGATAATTTGCTGTTAGAGTAGCACAGATTTATCGCAAATAAATATTAAAGATGCTTTGTGATGGCGCTTCACCTACTCTCAATTTTTTTACATGCGACTACTGGTAAAGTCTACTGTCGAGCTTCTGTTTTCCATCCTCATATAGTAAATTGTAAAGTTATTTCTGATATATGTTTACTGTCTTGGCAAACCTAACATCAACAACGGTTTGTATAGTAACTCGACTTCTAACGAGTTTGATGCCCTGTCTCATTCTCGGCCTTGCTTAGCATTGTCGGTGTTTGTGTATGTTTGTGATTATGACTCGGGAATTATAAGCGGGCTAGAAATTAATTACTTCTGCTTGCGTCCAGGTCTGTCAGTTGTTTTAGCCCATAGTGACGCACAGATAGATCTCAGACCAAACCTCTCGGATCACTGAGACCTGAAACTACCTGGCTACGAACTAATTCCGTTATTCTTTCCTCACCACTGGCTTGCCCTTTACGTACGTAGTGATGTAGTTTACAAAACTCCATTACCAAACCGCACTTCAAGTGGTTAAAATTCCATGTCGGTATGCAAATTATCCACTACTGCTTTATTTACAGAAGCCTCAAACTGGACATCGATTCGACCTTTAACGAGTTCGATGCGCTGCCTGACTGTATACAAAGAATTGTATCCCTGTATCCTCATACTGAAATCGTCATTACGAGCAATTTCAATATACAAAATTCTGGGTGGCTTCAACATTCAGACAACACCAGAAGGATGCTGTGTTGACATCTTTGCTGCGGAAAATAATTTGACCCAGTTGTAGATGAGCCCACAATACCAGGCGTTGATAGTCATAACGCCAACACCTTGGACTTGTTTTTCAATCCTTAACCTGACAAATACAAAGTAAATCTGCTATCCCTTCTAGGCTTGTCGGACCACTGTGTCGAGCTGTAAAGAGGCTGTAAGAGTTAGAGAAATGGTTTGTCGGGCCTTCAAGACCAACCCGACAGAGGAAAACCGAAAAAAGTTTAAACAAGCCAAGAGTGACTAAAACGTCTTTCTTAAGCGTGTGAAATTTCAATACGACCAAAAGGTGGGGCAAAAATATTACAATGTCCCAAAGGTAGTAACAATTTTTGAACGTTCGTCAAAAAAAAAAATCATTCTCCATTTCAACGCTCATTTGTAATGGCATTCCAGCTGTCAGCTCTTTGGACAAGACCAATCTGCTTGCTGCACACTTTGCGGCAAGCTCAACATTTCCAGATTGTGTTTTGTCTCCACCTACACTTATGTGCATCGAATTCATCAAAACCACTGCGTAAGCTTTTTCATTACTCCTATTCTTCAGGACTCTTTCCGAGCAGATGGAGAACAGAAGAGGGCTTGACAAATCGTCCCTAAAAATGGCGAATCTTCTTCTCTCTCCTGCTACAGATGCATTGCACATACGTCCCTTCTTTCCAAGGTCGTGAAAACGCTGATAAATACTTTAAAAACTTCTCAATGATCGCCAATACCATTTTCGTAGCAACAGTCGAAAACAAGATAGTTGAACTTGATATTTCTAAGTCATTAGGCACCAGGGTCTTTTGTCGAGAATGCGTGCTTTTAGGATCGACTCTTCTTCTTCAATGGATTAGAAATTACCTTTCGGAACATTCAATTCAAGTTGTCTTGAATGGTTTCAAGTCTGATATTCACAAAATAAATGCTGGTGTGCCCCAGGGCTCCTTTCTGTCTCCGACACTCCTTTTAAATTTCATCAACGATCTCTTGTCTTCTACTTCTAATCCAATATATTCCTTTGCTAACGACAGTACTCTCTGCTTTTCATATTCGTTCGCCGACGCTTATGTTCAACTCATTAAATTCCAATATTAACATTATTACTAATTAGGAAACCATCAACAGAATGGAATTTAATGCTTCCAAAATACAATGCTGCCCGCTGTCATTAAAGCGAAATTTAAACACCCAGTCATTATCCATGAATGGCACATGCATCGTCGAAACCTAAAAATTGTTCTTGGTATGTGTGTCAATGACAACCTACTTTGGGGTGCCCCTTATTTGATGTCGCCAAAACTGCTGCGAAATGTCTAGCTTTCCTCAAGCGATGTAAAAAATACTTTTGCCAAAAATTGTAGTACAATGACCGCATCTGGTCAGGTACCTCCAAGACCTCTTGCACTTGTTAGATAAGATTTAAAACCATGCGAAAAAACTCATAGGTGAGGCGAATGTTGCACAGTCAATTGAAACGCTTGAACACCGACGTAATGTCAGTTGCCTCACCTTGTTCTATCACTATTTTCACCATCAGTGCTCATCAGTATACCCTCAAGCCCACTCTTGGACGTATTCCGAAATATCATGATTCATTTCTAAGTTGTACAAATCGCTTATGGAATGTCCTGTAGAGCTCTTAATTTAATAGTCATTATAACCTGAAAACAACAGAAAAACATCGGTTTCTCTCTTTCTTTCCTACCTAATTTCCCTTCCCTTAAACGCTTAATATAATAATCCCAATTTTCGACTGAGAACATACGAGAAAACACTGCCTAAAAAGTATTTCCATTGCTTCAGAAATGTTGAATAATACGTAGGGAAGCGTATTAAGCGATTTGGCTTCCATTGTGAGGTTTTTTTTGGCAACCAGGCGTCTCGGTATTGTAGTCCCTCATTTAGGAAGTCAGAATCGCTTTGTATAAAAAAAGCAAGCTCTTTAACCGGTGATGGCAATCATGAAGTAAAAAGTTAGCCGCATTTCTACGTCTGCATATATTTAAAATAAAAATGTCGATCTCCTCTCGTATCCCTCAACAAACTACTTTTAAATGTAATTGTAAATTTGTACAGTCAGCCCTTATTAACTCACACACAATCTACTCAATAATGCAGCTTTGTTACGCTTTCTATCATATATAAGTAAAAAAAAATAAAAGAAAAAAAAACCCACACTTTGCATGTAGTGTGTGTATATAGTATATAACAAAAGGCCAAAGCCCAAGGCTATTTATCCAATGGGATCAAAACTAAACAAAGAGTGAAAACGGTTTTCTATTACTACCCTCTGATTTATTTTTTAGCACTTGTTTTATTGTTCTTATTTTTTTTCTATTCTCGTTTATTTAAATTTTAGTTTTTTGTTTGTTTGTTAAATTAAATTAAGTAAGTAATCTTCTTTTTCGGAAAATATTTTTCTAAATTTTAATTAAATAAATTAATTAAGAAAATTGTTTTCTTTTGAAAAATCCTTTCAGAGCAACTTTACCACTCACCGATAATACCAAAGAAATACTCTCTCCGGATTGCATGTGCCCACATTCGGCCTTAAATGGAGTTGGACCTGGCGATGGTGGCAGCGGACTACCATCCACAAGTATGGTTAGTAATCTGCGAACCACAGCAGTGGATGCGATGATGCCATCGACAAATGTCATAATGGGCAGTAGCAGCAGTACCAGCCACAGTAGTAGTACCAACAGTAATAGCACGACAAATGGCCAAATGTTGCTGAGGGAAAATCGGAGCAGTAGTAGTGGAATTAGTCATGCAGCAAATTCAAGTGCTGTACAAGCGATTTATGCTAATTTGGAAAGTATGTATGCAACTGTATCGGCTGCTACATCATCATCGTCGTCTTCGTCGGGAGCAGCTGCATCAAGGTCGGCGATTAGTAATGTGTCGAATAGTAACACAAATAACTATATGAATAATAGTAACGAAGCAAACAGCAGCCATAACTGTGATTTTAGGAATGAAAGTAATCAGGTAAGTTTTGAAAGTTGCTGAAAACGTTTTTTTTTTTTTTTACACTATATGATGGTTACTTAAACTGACTTAAACTAAAATTTTGATGTTTTAGAAAAACTTTATTTTGTAACACAATAATTCCATTGAGTTTTTTTTAATCAAAATTCAAATATTTCTCCCTAATTTCGTTAGTAAATTTTGAAGGCAAACCTATCAGAAAATCAAAAATAATCCACATTTGGGAATGCTTTTTCAAAACATACGCTACATTAGCATCCTAGCTTGCCTTATTTGTCTTTCATAATTCAAGAGGCCTATGTAAGCCTCTTCTAACATGGATTTCCCACCAGCAAGATTCTTCCAAATAGCTAACCAACGCGAAGGTGATTTAGGCCATCTAATACATTTAGAACAACCCAATACCTTGAAGTCTATTCAAGAATTTGTCTAAAGTATTGTTCTCTATGCCAATATATTCTTTAGGAAATTCCGCGAACATTTTTGCCTACATGCAATGCGGTCCACGATATTACCATACATACGAGTATGGATGATGACGGGTGGTTCATCTTGATGGCCCATCCTAAGCAATAGCTCAGCAGCGATGTCTTTTGCACACTTTTGAATAGAACTTCCGCAAAGCTTAAAATCTTGGGTTTCGTGGCACAGTAGTCAAGGCGCTACAAGATAAAGGTCTGGGTTTAATTCCCAGGAATGATACCAAAAGATGGGAAAAATATTTTCTGATACAAGAAAATTCATTTATTCCATTTTCTGTATATAAAATGAGAATATAAACTACACAGTAGGTGTGGAGGCATAGACGAAAGAATATGGATGGAAAACTTTCGAGATTTCTGTCATTCCAAAAACGACTTTCCATTGATTGCCTTTAATCGTCCAGTTATGGTGGAATGTCAAGACCATGGATTTCGCTTTTGACGTTGTCTGTTTCTTATAGACCGATTGTTTGGAAATATTTATCTAAATACTAGTACCATATGAGTGGCAGCCACTATAACAGCTGTCGCTAGCGTAGATATAACTTATTGTAGTTGTTGAGATCTTTTTCGTTCAGTTTGTTGAAGAAGAATTGTCACATCTTTAACACCATTTGCATTTAAATCAGATTAGGAAAAATTCTATTTTCGTTTGTAGAACTTATTTGTTATTTTTCCCTGTTTAGAGTAAGAGTTTCGGCCCCTTGCTTGCGGAATGCCACATTGTAAGTGCTTTTAATTTTGTCACAATTTTTCTATGAAACGTCAGTTGTCTTGGGGAATCTAACTGCTTGCCGTGACATGCCTGACGGTTTGTTGTTTTGTTAAATTTCTGCATTTATTGAAGTTGTTATTGTTTGGACACGCAATAAGCAAATATTTGAAATCGAACGCGAGTCCCTCATTATGACAGTTGTTGCTTAAAATCACTGCTTACATCATGGAATTGCTTATGTTCTTTACATGAGTCTTGTCTTGCTTTGATTTCACTTTAATTTGTTTGATGGTTTCAACTTCGATTGGATCCGAACCGTTTCCAGTGGTGCGGTCTCTCCGGGTTAGATTCAAAGACTCTGTGGGCCGGAGCATTGGTGTACAATCGCTCTACATGTCATAGCTATCTCAGGCGACTCATACGCAGTTTTCTGACTGAGATCGAAGTACAGCTCGTATAGTTCGTCGTTGAATCTTCTCCTCAAAAGCACATCAACGCAAACAGGACCGAATATTTTTCGAAGGCTTTTTCTCTCGAAACAGCTGAGGATATCTTCATCCGCTTTCGATAGCGTCTATGTTTCTGCGCAATAAAGCAGGACTGGCATGCTGTAAACTGTTCATCAAACTAGGGATTTTTAGTGGTGGTTGGGTGAAACCCAGCCCATCAGTTCCGGCATCCTCGATAGCACGTTGGCATCGTTTCCACTGGTCTTCGGTACTTGAAGCTGGCGGTATAGGAGTAGTTGAGAGATTTTTTACGTTATATCTTATCGCAGTAGTTCTTCTTTGTTGTGGCGCTTGGGAAATCCACATTCGCACATTGGCTGCAACAAAGTGGTGATCCGAGTCAATGAACGTTCGGACGTCCAATATGTTGGAGGCATGTCTTACGTCTACCGCAAAATGATCAATTTGGTTTAGCTTTTGATGATCCGGAGACCGCCATGACCCCTTGTGTATATTGAGGTGAGTAAACCGTGTGTTTGCTACAGTAATATTTCGTCCCGTCGCAAACTCTATAAGCCTAAGTCCTTTGCCAGACGTGGAGTTGTGTAGACTATGCTTACCAACTGGCCCACCAAGGAACCTGGCGTTAAAATCGTACTAGGCGATTCGGACATTGCGCAAATATCTTATCAAAAAGTTAGAAACATTCTTTGGTGGCGTCATCCTTATCTTCCGTAGAGTGTATGAGTGTATATTAGGCTTATGATAGCGAATTTGGCATTGATGCGGATTGTCAAAAGACGCTTGCTCACGTGTCGGAAGATCAAGACTTATAGTCTAAGTTTGCCGCATATGATAAATCCGCATATGACAAATCCGCATCCGAATAAACGCTGTTTCTTATCCCTATAGCAATCACCATAGCATATGTCATATGTCTCCTTATGTGCGGCCCATCCCATCGCAATTCCTAGGTGGCGGTGATATCTGCGTGATAGCAATCAAGGGCCTCTGTTAATTGTTCGTCTGCAAGTGGCCTGTTAATCCGATCATTCCACGTGCAAATCGGAAAGACGTTGTCCTTCAAACGTTTGCAAGGGTCATAAACAGTGAGTCCATATTTAACCGAGGTCATAAGTTGGTGCGTCACATATTTTAATATCTTCCGTATTGTGTTGTGAGCCCTATGACGGCGTAGGCCAGTATATTGCTACTGGCCGGTAAGACCCTTGTCATTTTAGCTTGCATGAGTTTACTCATGTAAAGTAAAAGTAAAGTAAAAATTAATAAGAAAAATATCTTATTAACCCACACTAATTGGAACTTTTAAACGTGTACCTAGTATTTACAAACCAAAAAAATCAGGTAATTTCATTTCAATATCCTTGTAAATAAAAGTCCATTGCGGTCAAGTCATGAGACCTCGGAGGCCACACAATGGCTCCATCTCGCCCTATTCACGAATTTTCTACACGCGATCTAACCACTTCAACTGCAGAACCATAGTGTACGGGGGCGCCATTTGGTTGATTTTCTTTGTTGCAGTGGTATATTACCTAATAGTTCCGGTAATTTGTTTTTCAAAAATTCCAGGTAAAGATTCAACGTAAGTTTGGAGGACGCCGATAGGATCCGATCAATGTAATGTAATTGCAGAATTCCAAACGCTTCTCTGAGTCTCCTGTAATGGTTGGTATATAATGGAATGCATACATGCCACTTGAAAGTATGCTTTTATTAAAATACCTGCTTAGTTGGTATTTCTGGATGGTTTCTGGCGTAATGTAAAACTTCTTTGAAGCTGCGAACGCCTTCTGCCAAAGCAGGTTGTGAGTCTCCGAATTGTCCGAGACCGAATTGCTCCTGTCTTTCTCAACCTTGAAAATGTTCTGCCATTTGGGGCAGTCCTATCATAATATAATCTCAGATATGCCCATTTTACTCATTGACCGTTACCGTTACAGAAATAAACCATGTGTGCGTATTCTTGCGTTGAAAAGTCCATCATCGAGGATATTATGAATTTAACGTCAATAGCTAGGTTAAAAACTACAAATGGGGTTATGCAAATAATTCTTTTTATATTATTTCATAAGAGATCTGCTTAATTTTTTTCCAGAAAAGGGACTTTTAGTTTTTTTTCTGGGCGTTACTTACCCGAGGTAGTCCCTTTTCCCCTTTTACGAGTCATAAAATGAATCTTTCTTGTTTTTAATTTATTGGGCTTACGCTTATTTTACGGGAAAAAATTACAAAGCAGCTGTTAACTAGTTAATTTTACAGGGATGTTGTAAAATAACACCCCATTTTTTTATAGTTTTATAGTTGAAAACTACTGCCTGGAAAAGAAATGACTTGAAATAAGTTATTTTCAATATGCGTCAAAACAGAGCAATGAAAGGCTTTGTTTTAAACATCTGCTTTCCTTCCCCCCACCCATTTGCCATTTTTTTCTCAAAATACGACATTAAACCTCTCCTTGATGTCTTCAAGACATTATTTATCAGGAATACCCTGTATACGTATCATCGTTCAGGCGACCGACTAGACTCCCATGTCGTTTCGTCGTCGTTTCTGATCTAACTCCGAAACAGTTTACAGTGTATTCGTGCGATTTCGTTACCTGTAAATCTTATAATTTAAAATATTTTATTTTGGGCACTAGAGATAGCGAGTTCAAATTGAGTTCTATTGAAAATCTTCTGATAAAATTCAACGCGATGCATTATAATTGTGGATAAAGCCTTCAGCACCGCTGTCCGTTATTTAATAACGTTAATCGGTAATCGTTATTTCAGTCCTGCGTTCACAGTGGTCAATGGCATACACGAAGATGCTTGAGGGATTTAAAGTTTAAATATCTCACTTGATTAAGCATAGGCAATATTTTTAATGCCATTTGTGCCAGTTTCCCTGGCAACATCGATATTCAATTACTAAGAAGCAATATATTTTGTTCCAGTGGCACTCGGAAGTACATTTAAAATATTAATCGCTGCTTTTTGTGTTCTTTTTTATGATAACCTTCCCTAGTTTTCAGATAGTTATTCACAGCACAATTTCTTCTTCATTCGCTTCTGGTCGACAAATGGAATTCCAGACATGCTGATTAAAGACTAGACCTTCCACTTACTGAATTGTTTGCCTTGTCTTTTTGTGCAGAAGTGGAAGTAGAACCGAACTCAGACCGATTTCAAGTGTCGAAAATGTGAGGAAGCTTATAATAGTATCTTCTGACCTCCTGGCTCAGCATTAGCGGCGCAATGCCAATCATGGGAATACCGGGAAACCAGATTCTAGCCGTTTAAATCATGATTTTTTTATTTTTAGTTTTTAAGTGCTGCAACATAAGTTGACTAATGCACGTTTGCATTACGCATAATCTTAACTTTCCTTTTCTATTCGTATATTAGAATCGCCAAAGCAATAAAGTGTATCTCCTTGTGTCTTATTACAAACTAGCTTAAAAACATTAATCTTAAATTAATAAAATGTCCATTCTCTTTTTAGAATGGAGTCGAAGACTCTCCACGTAGACATAGTTCGATGGACCAATTGATGGGCTTACTCAACGATATGGGTAAATCATCAAGGACGAGAAGCCTTAGTGATAGTGGAACGCAAGAAGAAGGTAAATTCCTCGGATTTTCTATTAAATAAAATTCAAAATAATGACTTATCACTTCTTTTGGTTTACAGAAAAAGAAAGAGAAACCCAACCCGACCTACTAAACAATACACCTCCTGTGCCTCCGAAGAGATCCCATCGAAGACGACATACCCCGCCACGTCCCATTTCGAATGGTCTACCGCCAACCCCAAAGGTTCACATGGGTGCATGTTTTTCAAAGATATTCAATGGCTGTCCACTACGTGTACATTGCACAGCCTCATGGATTCATCCAGATACACGTGATCAGCATTTGTTAATTGGCGCCGAAGAGGGTATATTTAATCTAAATATGAATGAGTTGCATGACGCTGCCATTGATCAATTGTTCCCACGTAGAACAACGTGGCTGTATGTGATCAAAGATGTTTTAATGAGCCTGTCAGGTCAATATTATTATTATATTATTGCTAACTAGTGTCAATATTACTCGTATATATATACATATTTATTGTTTGTAGGAAAATCTTGTCAACTGTATCGACATGACTTAATCGCTCTACACTCCAAGCAAACGCATCGTTTCTCCCTGCACATGAATAAGATTCCCGAAAGACTGGTACCACGTAAATTTGCCCTTACAACGAAAGTTCCCGATACCAAAGGCTGCACTCAATGCTGTGTCACACGGAATCCCTACAATGGCTATAAGTATTTGTGTGGCGCGACCCCATCTGGTATCTTCCTAATGCAGTGGTATGACCCACTTAATAAGTTTATGTTGCTCAAACAATGCGAATGGCCATCAAATTCTGGAGTAATTGGCGGTCATATTGTCCAGAATGGTGGACAGACGCCTGTTTTTGAAATGATTATAACTCCAGAATTAGAATATCCTATTGTTTGTACGGGTGTACGTAAAGGAATAAATGGTTGTCTTAGGCTGGAACTGATCAACATGAACAGTGGTATTGACTTTGATTCATCAGAGGACAATCAAGCTAACGTTTTATTCCGTTTTCCTTTCAGGTGCGGGCTGGTTCCACTCAGACGATTTGGAATTTGATGGAACTGCAACAATGGTGCCTCGTCGGGAATTCATAAAAGTAATCAAAGTACATCAAGTTGAGAAGGATGCTATTTTGGTGTGTTACGGAAATGTCATACAAATTGTAACGCTCCAAGGTAATCCGAAGCAGCACAAGAAAATGGTCTCACAATTGAGTTTCGATTTTACTGTCGAGAGTATAGGTAAGGGGTGCTATTGGTATTCATTGAATGATGGGTCTTATGTGTTTTTTTTTTGTTTAGTCTGCCTACCGGATAGTATTCTGGCATTCCACAAGCATGGCATGCAGGGCAAGTCGCTTAGGAATGGCGAAATAACCCAAGAAATCAAAGATATGTGTCGAACATATCGATTATTGGGATGTGATAAGTGAGTAAACCATTTTTATTTGTATTCGTTTGACGAAAATGTGACTAAATATTTTGTTTTTAATTCACAAATGATTGTTCGTGAGCCAGTGCAATTTTCGCGTGGTAATTGATTGTGATTTGTCATTTTGAAGTGGTTGAAGTGGTTTTTGAATGCGAAGAACAAATAAATATATTTGGAAACAATGAAATCACTATCTATTACTAGGTAACAGTGAAACAGAAACCCCAATTAGAATTATTTCAATATAAATTGATGTTTGCTCATTTGTTTAGAAATGATTAGCATTAGCTAAACAACAAAAGTAAATACATGAAAGCCCTCCTCTCTTTTGCAGTGCGCCATTGAATCAAATTTACGAAAAAGAAAAGCATTGAACAGCAAATATGTGCATTCTACGTACTCATCAATTGTCACAATATAATGATGTTTAATTTAAATGATATTTACAGCACTGGGAAAAATTGCAGGCATTATTTCGATACATAAACCTAGGTAGTGGATATGTGTACCATAGGAACAATCCTTCTTTGGAGCGTGAGAGTTTTAATGATTTGTTTTTATTCTATCGAGCATTTTTTTTGGAATTAGTGTTCGAATATTGCGTACCACAATATTGCTTTCCAGCTCGAGTGGAATATTGGCAGGGTAATTTTGCGAAATGTTTTTTTAACCATTTGTGATTTTAATAACGCGTTAGTTCGATTCGGTGTAAAGCACAAAGTAACTAAACTAAGGTTTTCAACAAATTTGTATTCCTTAGAATAAATTAATATATGTACGTATGTAGGAAATAAGATAAGTAGGCTAAAATAGTTAAGTCACATACTGTAACATGCTACTCTCTACAGACTGCCGACGTGACATTTATTTGTTGATTCATTTGCGCGGTACGTTCAACGTCCTCGCTTTACTACATTCCAGAGGGATCAGGTAGCAGCATCGATCTTATCACAGATCTGAAAACAAATAAAAGCTATGAATACGACACGGAGCACATGCAATCAGGAGGAAATGGCAAACATTAAGAAGCGGGTAATACTCGTTGCTGGCGGCGTATGTCATCGGTTTCGCATTCACTTGGATTGCCGAATGAACGACGTGAGGATCGACGAACTGGGGGCTCAACTGCAACCCGCGTTGCGCTTATATGTCCTCTCTCGTATTATTTCTTGCTGCATTCAAATGCAACCAAATGCACAAATACCATGCCTAAGTTCGTAGTCTTCGTAGCTCCCCGTCACTGAAAGAGTTGAGATTATTATTTTACAAAACTCATTTTTTCCTTAGGCTGCTTTGAACCGGTGTATCATGCTGTCCTCAATTGTCAACACGGTAGGGTTTCGACGTAGTGCGTCCACGTGACGCATTGCGGTTCCTGTGTAATACTTCACAATCAAATTCCTGTAGTAGAATTGCCCATCGCGCGCCTTGCGGGCAAAGATCTCGTTTTTGCATAGTTGCCTGGAACGCCTTGCAATCTGTTAATACCTTGAATTTCAACCTGAGTAGATAAACCCTTAGTTTCTGCAAACATTTTACGAGTGCTCATAGGTTGTGTAGTTTTTCTCAGCTTCCGTCGCACTGAAGCTCAGGTAGAAAACAGGGTTAAAAACAACTTCTGATTTGCTCGGGCGTATTAATCCATCGCGCAACCAATCGTCAATCTGGCGATTTACCATCTACTTCTTCTTGGGTGCTAACCTGCGGGGTTTCTGATATACTGGCCTTTCATCTTCCAGAGGTATGTTCACACTAATGTAAGATTCCGTAACCTTCCTCGGTGAGTAATTGGAAATGAGCTTAGAGATGTCCCACCTAAAGTCTTCGTCACCAACCCGATCCTCGACCAGGTCTCTCTTCTTCTCGTCAGTTTCAACTTAAATTTTGAATACATCGTTTTCCTCCAGCTCGACGACGACCTGGCATTTCAATCTGTCATAATTTTTCACAATCGAAAACTTTCCATAACCCAAACGTAGCTCAACGTCCTTCAAGAAATTCCTTTCCAGCAAAATTCTGTCGGCGATCCAATCATCTGAATCGATTTTCAGGGATATCAGCTCGTCCCCCAAAGTCTTTATTGGACGGTTACCCAATCCTCTGAGCACTATTTTTCTCGGCTGCATTATAGATCCCAGCTCCCGGAATGATTCGTGTATGAGCGATACCTAGCTCCCGTTGTCGACAAAAGCGTAAAGTGTTCTTCCTTGCATGTTTATCTGGATGTGACTCTTCTCAGAGTTTATGCATCTTAATCGACTTACCCCTTTGATGCCGAAGTCGCCTCGCTCTTTATTGGACAATTGGACACTTGAAGCAGCGGATACCCATGCTCTTGTCCGGGCAATTTTGTGCCAAATGCGACATCGCACCGTAGTTATGACATGGTTTTACTCCTATAAAGGCCCTTGTTGGCGTAGGCTTCCCACCTTGACCTCTACTTGTATCCGTCATCTGCTTCGGCATTTAACGTTGCACTTTCTGATGTGTCTCCAGCCTTGTTTTTAGCCCTTCAAGCGTTGTGACTTGGAATAATACGACCTTGTTGCCTACTGTATGTGGTATTCCGCTTATGATGTGATGTTCCGCTCCAGTGATGTCTATATGTCTATGCTTCCTATCTGTGGCATAGCGTAAAGGTATTCTAAGTCACGGAAAACAAAATTATTGTGATTAGATATCGCTCTCTTTTCTTCAGTCTCCTCCCCTATCTCACTTTCTCTATCCGCTGCTAGCCAAAACAGTTCTTCGTTGTCCTGTTTTTCGAGTTCCTTCCCGTCGTCGTCGGTCACCTGTTCTCCGCGCCTTCAATACGTCCGCTGTCTTTACAACACCTTGTCCAAATTCGTCGTTAATTCGATCTACTAGATACGTATCTACCGATACGACAAATCGTTTTTCCTTGTATCCTGTTTTTCCGTATCTATCTTCGTTTCTTACCGACTTCTCTCATCCTTTCCACTCTGCTTATCGTTCGCACTTCTCTTTACCTCGTCTTGTTATCAAGAACCAAAAAAAAAAAAGACAGTTAAATCAATATCCCATAATTAATCCCGGTTGAGCCCCCAATTGTAGACTTATTTTTTGGTTGAAGTAGATTTGTACATATTTTTCACTGAAGAATTACAGGGAGATTACAAGATATACATATGATAAGTTCTAAATAATTGCCGCGCCATCTCTTCCGGACTGCAAACAAGCGACTCCGACGACTGCCATTTCCTGCCTTCATCGCTTTTATTTGTTTTCTTATCTGTGTAACTATATGGCTGGCAGTGCAGTGCTCCCTTAAGCGGCATATACACTGGTCAAAAACTTATCAAGCATGTGAGAGTGGATTAGTGAAAATGAGACACGTATACGAGTACTGTGTGTTGCTGCTTGGGGCAAAATCAAAATGTTTGGATTTTTGGTCAGTCACGTAGACAGGATTGATATACTGTATATTGGTGATTGCCTGCTTCAGCAAGCAGCCAATGGACAGCCATGAGGCAACATCGACAGCAGATTTTTTTTTTTTAAACGGTTTAATTTTTTCGAAGATGGAGGATAAAAATTGTATTTTGAAATTTCTAGAAGTTAGTTTTATATATAAATATATACTGACAGGTATAGCATCTCGCAATTGAGTATCTTTTTTATAATTTTGGGTGTCATCATTTGAAGAAGTTAACTTGATCATATGTCGCCTCGTCCATCGATGAACTTAATTTTTTAATTTTTAATCGTTTTGCTTTTCTTTCCGCATCACTCATATTTTTTTTTTTTTTTTTAATCGATTTAAATTGAAATCGCATAAGACACCGCACGTCCTTTCACCTTAAGATTTACCAAAAAATGGATGATTGAAGACTCGTGCTTGGTGTGTGTATATATGCAATGTCAAAAATAATTTACTGACAAACTCTCACTTGCTTCATGAGCTTTTGACCAGTGTATATGCCGCCTTAGTCGATGCTGCTATCTGATCCCCCTGGAATGTGGCGAAATGAGGACGGTGAACGAACCGCGCGAATAAATTAACAAATAAATGTTACGTCGGCAGTCTGGAAAGAGTAGCATGTTACAGTATGTGATTTAGCTATTTAACCTACATATCTTATTTCCTACATTCATATGTCTGTATGTTCATACACAGCTTAGGGAAGTCACGGCAACATCTTTTCTTTATTATCATTTTTTTCGAAAAAGGCCAAGGGTAGGCTTTCTACGATTAGGACTGCCCGTCATGAAAGGGCCTTTTTACAGACAGTGGATTGACGCTACCCTTTATACAGTTCAATTGATTGATATAAAATTCTTAGTTCTTCTGAGTTTTCGTGGCGTACGGATGTGCGAGAAGTGATACTGGCGAGTGTATTTTATATATTGCTCTTGCACCGCACATGTTCCTCGTCCGCGACACAAAAATTAATAAAGTACATATGTATCAATTAGGTCAGTCAACCCTTACACACATCAATCAGCATGATGCTCATCATGCAAAATCAAACATGCTTTGATGTTTGTCAATCAGACTTTATTAAATGGGTGTGACGCATACAGGTGCATTTTCCCTAATGCATGTAGGTGATTTACGTCAATCGTTTGATCGTTTAAAGGCCGCTTAAGACTCTTTTCTTTAAGACTACATCCAGTCTCTGTTATATGCCAGGCTTACTGGCAACTTTAGACGACGTCAAATTGCTGGGATATCGGCCAAATTGCGCGAATAATCATAGTCATAATCAAAATTGGGTAGAGCGCATCCATTCAAGCATGCAGTTCTGTGAAGGAAATGAAGGACATTTAAACGATGTCACGTTTCATAACTAATAATTTCAAATATATTTCAATCAAAAATAATAATTTCATTGACCTAATGGAAAACTCTGTATAATCTCACAGAATATATGTCTTCTTCTCTGTTATTGTTGTATTATTATGTTGTTCTAACGCTGTTTTTTATCAATTTACAGAGTCGTTGCCCTGGAAAGTCAGCTATATAGAACCGGTTCGCTTGGAAGTGATGAAGGACACGACCTCTATATATTAGCAGGGCACGAGGCCAGTTACTAATTAAAACAAAAAAAAATAAGTAAATAAACAATTTCTAGGCAAGGAAAAAAATAAAATAAAATTTATTGAAACTGAAAAAGGGGAAAAAAAACAACAATAAGTAATATTAAATCCGTTAGACTTATGCATGCCCTTTACGTTTTCATTACTTTTATACTCGTTTGCTTTATTTTAAATTGTTTGTTTTGTTTTTTGCAATATGCCATTTCCGCGGGCAACTATTCTGAACTAATAAAACACAAGAGAAAACAGAAAAAAAAATATTTATTTAACCACACTTTGTATAATTTATTTAACAATTAAGTAAATAAAAGTGAAAGAAATTAAAACTAGTTATTGATTCGCGTGAGAACTGTTTTCTTTTTTCTGTTTTTTTTTTTTTAATATAGAACCTAAGCTTACGTTAAAATTATTTAGTACGAGTAACACCTAAGTAATTGAATAACTTTCCAAAATAAAGAACAATTAAAGAAAATATAAATTAACAAATGAAAAAGCAAAAACACGAAAAACATTATAAAAAAATAATTGTTAAGAAAATGTAATTAATATTTAAAAATACTTTTACATACATATATATTGCAAAACTACATAAATATATATTTCAAAGAGTAAACAAAGAAATTAACAAAAACAAAACTAAAAGTAAAAAATATATTTTTTAATATTAGATCGAACAAAGTAAGATGATGCGCGTTATAATTCTTTTTTTTTAACAATAAGAAGTCTACTACATAACATTGTATACATAGTGTAAAATATTGAAAATTGAATTATATAACTATTTAAAAAAGAAATAATAATTTTAATAAATTATAAATTCAAACAAAATTTAAAGGCATGATGTTGGAATGAGTAGTATTTTGAGAAAAGAAAAAGAAAAATAAAACCCTACTACGAGAACAGTTATAATTACGATAACAATTAAATCGGTAGTTATTAAGGATGAATGTAAATTTAATTCGTTTGATTGATAGTTTAAGTATCTATTACTCGTAGTGAGTTGTACATGCATACAAGTAACACGTACATAATTTCCTTCTTCCAACATTAAGCAAATAAAAATACAGCAACAAACTCTAAACTCAATTAACAAAGTAAGCAATGATTTTCTTTTTAATTGTATTTATACATATGTTTTATTTTTGTTTACATCTTGTTATTCCTTTATTTCAGTTTCTCCTTTATTTTTTTGTTCTTATGCAACAATCAATGTAAACCGAACAAGAGAGTTACCTCACTTCTGCGGGGTCCTTTTGTGTATTGAAATTGAATGCTTTTTATCTTCAAATAAATATATGGGAATGCTCTCGAATCCATTTACCATATATTTTACTCTCTACCTCTAAAATTTGAATGGTTATGCGCGAAAAAAGTATTGATCGAAAACTAGGATATTTTTATGGACTCCTACGACGTGGCCTTGAATTCATTTATATCTTAACGAGGAAACTAATCTGAAATAGATTGTAGTCAATGGATTAAAAAGAAAGAAGTTGGCGTATTTATTTCGGACCGTGAACACTACGAAATGAACTTAATCACAATGCAAATAGTAACCAATTTCCATAAGATATGTAGAAGTGGTTTCCTGGTTAGCGCCTATGCGTTTTTTTTTTTTTTATAATTTACGCGCGCCTAAGGGGTTAGATACCCTTTTACTGTTGTAATGGTGCTGGCGAAAAGGTAGAAGGAGGAGAAAGGAAAAATTGTTTTTGTTGTGGTTTGAAACTCAGGTGTTTGGTTTCGATATTCGCTCTCCAGGGGGTGGGAGTCCGAATAGGACGGAGAGTTTTTTCTTCACTCAGAGTGATTCGAAGTTATAATTCGCACTAGGCTTTTTGTGGTTGAAATTCTACAACAGCCAAATCTACGTGTCAGTGTTATGCCTTCACGTTGAAACCATAACTTGAGTGACCTTTTTTCTTTTTGTAATTTCAATGCGCTGTATCAGCAAAACGTGTATTTGTGCAAAATGTGCAAGCACCTATGCCTATGCTTGCTCCTGCCTCCTTACGCCAGTGTCTGTCCCTTATTCCCAGTATTCCTTCATGTGGGCAGGTTTTAATAGTACTTGCTGTTTGGCTTCTATAATATGTATGTATCTGTAATATAAATGTTAGGGGACTTACGGCACTGTCAATCTCTCCGGGGCATTTTTGGTTGCGTTGCAGGAAGAATGGGTCACCTGTGATTTTATATTTAATGATGTTTTCCCGAGAGCTTCCACGTTCTGGTAGAATCTGTGTGAGGTAAAATTTTAACATCCAGGTGATCTGATTGTCCAATTATTGATTTTCGGCAGCAGTTAGTATTTCGACCATATATTTGTCGTAATGCCGGGAGGGAGAGAGTTTATCTGGCCTGTTTCTCTGATGGACACGCTGTGTTTCTGTTTATTCTTCTGATACGATACACGTCTATATACTTTTTGATGGTGCTCGTACGTTCATCACGATTGCAGATTTCTTATCGGCTGCCTAGGTGTTCCAAAGTTCACCATTAGCCTTGGTATTGCGTCAACTGCTCAATTGTCCTTCTCTTCGTAGAGGATTCTGTCTACGAAATAATCTTTAATTATTTGAAGTAGGTATATCTCGCATATTTTGAAACACTGGTTATGATGATCTTCAAGTGACATGGTTGTTGATGTGTATTTGTAAATGTTGTACTCAGATCCATCTTTTGATGCATCCATCGGCAATTTTTGGCAGGTCGTTGAATTGAATATTCCTTGCTTAGAAGCGTGTGTGTCGATGTTCCGTGGTAGAATTTGATATCACATTCAAGAAATTTTTGCAGATTCGTAAAATTATTGATCTGATTATCAAGATATCCCTATAGGTTAACTTCCAGAGTTAAGATCTGAGCCCCTATGCCGATGTCCATTAGTGTAGAAATCCAATTTTGGTGATTTGCCTATGTCTCCACTTATTCCACGAATTCTGATAGAGGATTTCATGTCAAAGAGTAGCCTTGGAATCATGTGATCAGTTTTATATAAGTTTGCTACAGTTTCCCAACGAGAGAGTATGAAAGCGTGTGATTATAGGTGTCCCTCTTGCAGCGTAAAAGCCGATTCACTGTAGTAGAGATCCAGCGGATTGAGGCTGTATATTTGCGCTTATTGTTCTGATTGGTACTTCTCTAAGGGCTTCTATCAAAATAGATAAACGTACATCGGGATGGGCCTCACAATCGTGTTGGTTTGAAACCCCATGTAATGCTACTGCATAGCTACTGCCGTTTTCGAAAACGTCATCTGCATCAAATTGCTTTTGCAAAATGTTCTTAAACGCAAGCTGCGAAAGTCATTTGTTCGAAAACAACATCATAAATCACACTACATTTGCAGCATGTTCGATAATGCAGTGTTTGCAGGGCAGATGTTCATAAACATCAACTGCGCTGCAAAAAAGCAGCCACAAATCTGCGCTGTGCATTAAAAAAATGTTGCTCTGTTCGAAAACATCAAATGCTCTTGCAAGAAAAAAATCATGTAGATGACACAGATCAACGATACTAAATGACGTTTACAGTTTGATGTTCGCAACCCTTAAATATTGCAATTAACGATCAAAATGACGATCAAATGACGTTTTCGAAAACGGCCTACTTTCCGTCGAATCGAGTCGAGTTGATTCTACACAATTAAAGCATCCTGGCAATCCCGTTTCAGAGCCCCAGGTTGTGCTGATAAAAGCTACTAGGATGAAGTCCCTCAGGTGAAGGATATTTTTGTCGTTCATATTGCCCTATGGAGTATCAGAATCAGAATCTGCATTAGTAATGGAATAGCAGTTTTCGCAGGTTTCTGAAACATCACTTTATGCGCTCAGTTATTTTATTTCCTCATGTCCATTTCAGTGTGTCTCGAAATAGTTGGGCTATCGACGGAGTGCAGCCTGGAGACAAGGATAAATAATAGTCGTCTTGTGTAATGTGTTTATCAAAATTTAAGTGCAAGTGGAGACTAAAATGGCAAGAAGGCGGAAAGGTTTAAAATTTAAAGAAATTCCCCAAAAATGTGAAGTTCAATTAGGCCATGTATGATATTAATGAACGTCTCTCTGACAATATGTTTCATTGGTGTTTGCAGAGTAAAACAATAAGAACATTGAAATTTAAATAACTTGTAACGAAATGACAGTTGCAAAACATTTCATCGCGGGGATCTTTATTATATGCATCTCGTGTCTGTAGTGTGACAGTTGTTTTTCTTGTATTTGCCCGTTTAATCCTAGATTTAATTTTAAACGATTGTAATTACAAGATATGATAATTTCATTTGGGTAGTACTTGTGTGATAGTATTCTGTTTTCCAAATTAATTTTATGATTGAATGGGAATAAGCTAGCTGTTTTTCGTGAAAATCTCCTGTACATCAATTTGCCGGACATTTGCACTTCGGAGTTTTAGCTTTCGGAAAACTGTGTGTATCCACGCATATCAGAGTAAGTATGTAGACATACATATATTCATATATGAGTAAGGTTGAACAGGTATGTTTAAACACTCTGCACTGCTAGGCTTCAGTGTACGATCTTCTATGATGAGAATGATTATGTTTCTTCTTTTATTAACCGTTGTAGCTTCTGGGCCATTGGTGGGTTGGGAAAAATGCACGGACCTTAGAACCATTATGCAGAGCCTCTATTTTGAATCACTTTGTTACTGAGACAAAGAGCCTACTGATGTTTGTAGTTTCATCTCTAAAAACTATTATTGAAAACTAAGTATACTCCTTTTTTTTGTGAAGAAATACTTGAGCCTCTATAGCTTGTTGGACTTTATTAAAGATTAATGACAGTGCCTAAGTATTCAAATTTTTCGGACTTTGGTATAATGACCCCTAAATAGATGTCAAGAGTTGAGTTTACTGGATTAGAAAACTGGCAATGAAGATATTTACGAGTAATCTTAGATTCGTAATCCTTCGTCTTTTGACAAATAATGGCACGTCGTTGCTATAATAGCACTATCATCGGCGAAAGGAAAAGAAGTCGTTTCGGACTCCTTAATGTGCTGTTTCCATAGAAAATGTTGCCCGTCAAAAGCAATAGACTTCATGCTCTGCCTTGTGCTCCAAGTCTTTGATTAGAAAATTCATTGTACATGACAAGTTTTATACAATAAGTTTCAAATTAAAAGGAAGGCAAGTCGTGATTTTTTTCTTATTTCAGTATTTCCAATCGATTTTTTAATTCTTGTCTCGCTTATTTTATTTCAACTGTTTTATTTAACAGGGAACATCAACACATTTATAACTCAACCACATGCATTCTCGCAACTGTATATAAGAACCATTTCACAGCCAGATAAATACGAGTACATTATATGTATTCACATTTTAACAAAATTTTGTAGTAATAATCTAGTTACGTACGTTTGTATGTGTAATTCATTATTAAATAAAAAAATAAAACATCTACAAAACTAAATCAGCAATCATATGGTATAATGAAATTTTACTATCATCTGAACTCCACCTTAACTAAAGAACCATTCATCCTTGCTGACCCACTTTCTTCCATAATTTAGAAACAAAATAAAAAAAAATCGCAATTCAATCATTTTAACTCGTAAGGGATACGCAAGAAATTTTATTCATACTTCGAAACAATATTCTCGATAAAAGTTGTACTTAAGAGCAAAATATGACTACTGTTAGATAAAAATACCAAAAAAAAATCAGAAAACCAAATATGCATGCAATAAAATAACTATAAGATGACTATTTTAAGACATAAAACCGATGAAACAATTTTCGAAATTATAATCAAAAAAAAATATTGAAATGGTTGTTTTCGTGTAAAACTAAATATTTTCCAGTATTTCTTAGAAAAAAATTCAAAATTACTGTAAATATTTGAAAAAAAAAGGAAAATCTTCAAAAATAAGCATCTAGCTTAAGTTTCGAAATTATAAGGGAAAAAAAGAGAAAGAAACAGTTTTAAAAAAATAAATAAATAAATTTTAGAATGTAGTGTAACGCACACTTGAGACACGCCGGCATGTAGAGGAGTTTTGAAACGTTATGCGCAGCTGTTTTGCTTTTTGAAACACAAGTTACAGTATAGAGGAATATATTACAAAAATAATAATGATAAGGACATGGAAATTGGATGTTGTTTCGTATAGGAATTCGGAATTAATAGGAATAAACAAATAAACAAAATTTATTTAAGATACAAATTTTAATGGTCTTTTATTTGTTAACTTGGTTTTTGATTGTTGTATTGCATTTATAGAATATTTTTTGTTATTTGCACAGTTCCGAGACTGATTTTGATTTCTTTTGATTTGTTTACATAAATGTTTGACTTTCTGAAAGATCATCAAAACGCTCTTCTTTCATGACTGTTTTCAGATTAGGGGATAAAAATAAACTGGGCCAGATCCGGCTGTGGTGGGTCATTGATCGATCTCATAAACTAATTTGTTTAGCTAAAAACTGGGATAACAATAACAACAAATGCGCAAGAGCATTATAGCCCATGTGGTGGAATTCCAGGCGCTCGTGTTTTATCCGTTTCACAAGTCGATCAAGTACATCTTTATAAATTACTGCTTAATATTAATTATTAAATTACTAAGGTACGAATTCGATGTGAACAGTACATCGACAAATAAATCAAAATCGTCTTCATTTTTGACTTTAAGTCTCGAATTTTAACTGGAGGGTGATCTGTACTGACATAAAAGCCATCATAAATCCGAGTCGAATTGTTATTTTGGGAAACGAAACTGCTCAAGTGATTTTCCCGTTTTTATTGTAACAACAAGGTGGACTACTCAAAGTTCATTACAAATGCAGTGGAATTAAAACCAAAACTGGGGCAGGCATATTCTCACCGATACAAAACTATTAATATGGATGATAAACTTCCTTTTACACGTCGCATGTTTTGAAAGATTCAAATGAGTGCAAAAGAGAGAGATAATGAAACGAAAAATACCCAATTAACCAAATTCCCACTGCATGTGGGTAGAATTTTCATTGCATCTTTTTGACATTTCTTTTTCTCCTTCTTTCTTTTTCGCATTTGCTTCATTACTTCTTTCGCTATTGTTACGACTACAACATTTCAGTATGGCGGATGAATTTAAATGGACCAAAGAATTAACAAGCGGGCTCATTTTCAATTATGAAATACTGAGCGCCAAAGATGAAATGAAAGAGAGCTGTCAAATAACATGAAAAACCAAAGAAGGGGAAAAGGCTTCGTGTAAAAATACGCGCATCACTGAATGACAGTTCAAATGAAAATAACCAAAACATGCGCATTACACTCAAGCGCTGTGTAAAAGCGTACTTAATTGGGTATTTTTTGTTTCATTATCCCTCTCTTTTGCACTCATTTGAATCTTTCAAAACATGCGACGTGTAAAAGCGGACAAAGTGCCTGTTTACATTGGCGACGGGATGAAGGTCCTCACCATGAACGTCGTGTTCACATTTTCATGGTGTTGAAAGTGCTTGTTCACTTTGTGCCTGTTTACATCGGCGACGGAATGAAAGTCCTCACCATGAACGTCTTGTTCACATTTTCATGGTGTTGAAAGACTTTTTGAACAGGCACATTGCCGCGGGCAGGAAGATAGTCCGAAAGAAAGGGAACGTTTTTTATTGAAGTGGGAAGAAGAAGTGTTACTTCCACCGAAAATCCATTTCTAAAGTGGATTTTCGGGTGAAGCACGTCGTTTTTTTCCATATCGTTCCATTTCGGACATATTTTTTCATTTTAGTTTTGATCGTTGATGAGGAAGGAAGTGTGAAGAATAGGAAAGAAGGTATATTTCAGGCGAACTGCTCAAATTTCAAAAATAAAAATGCTCCGATTCAAGTGCACTTGACAAGTTCCACTTGTCAAAAAGTCAGAAAGATTTTAGAAGTAACCCTTCTTCTTCCCACTTCAATAAAAAGCATTCCCTCTCTTTCGGACAATCTTCTTGCCCGCGCCAATGTCAACAGCAACCGTGGACAACTTTGTCCTTGAATATTTTCAGACGATGAAAATAATTTCGATGGACAAATGTAAAATATGAAAACTTAACTTGACAGACGGATACGTTTTCAAAATTCTACTATGGGCAACTTATCCTTTTAAAGTAACTTAAGGAAACATTTCTTCCTATTATGGTTGTGTCTTAAGCCTTTGCTTAAATCTTCTGTACCTCGAAGAGGATGCATATCCTACCCCTTCCCCCGCCACCGTATGATTTGTTTTCTCAAAATATGTAAATAGATCACGACTTAAAATCTTCGACACATTATCCGGAACACCCTGTACATCGAGGAAGTATTTTTTCGCAGCAATTTTGGCGACATCGAATAGATGGCTTATTTGGGTTACGCCGGAAGACGGTTAAGGGCTTTGGTACTGTGGACCTAAGGAGGAAATTTTTGTTACGCTTATGGTTTTTGATCTACGATTAAACAATTTGTTTTGTTTTTCTACATAAAGGACATTGATTTTCTCTGAAATTATATACAATCTTCTAACAGACGTCATATTTGTGTTTCAGATTGTCTACTATTTAATCATGAAAAAGTATAAGCTTCAACACGTTAAGAAATCATTGAAATTTTTTATCAAGGTTTGGGTTCAGTTATGACTGCGTTTCGTGCACTAATTCAAATTTTCGGCTTTTTTTGAATCGTCCTGATAAACGATAAATTGAGCGTTCAGTGAAAAAATTAGAATTGGCTTATTCACTCTCTAATGTTTCAGTGCCAGCGGGACAGCAAAACGCCAAAAGTAAGGAAAATATTGTGTTTGTTCGTAAGTCTATAAACCAAAACCCCAATCAATTGATTCTATGTCATTCTCAACAGTTCGAATGTCCCTGTGGGGTATTTTTCGAAAAGACTTGCCTGTACGTCCATATAAGATCATATTAACCCAACAGCTAAAGCCAAATGATCACTTTGCACATTGAACTTTTGCTGATTGGGCTCTATTGAAGATGGAAGATCCAGATCTTTACTGAAAAATCATCCTCAGTGACGAGGCACATTTTTGATTAAACGGATTTGTTAATAAGTAAAATTATCGCTTCGGCCTAGCGAACAACTGGAGGTGTCCCAAAAGCAAACATCGTATACGGAAAAATTGACTATTTGGTGTGGTTTTCATGCAGTACGTCTCATTGATCCGTACTTCTTTCGAGAAGATCCCGACGAGTCAGTTACAGTCAATGGAGCAATGCCAGCATTTTTTTTATAAATTGTAACTGGAAGGCTTGGAGTATATATGGTTTTCACATGACGGTGCTACTTGCCTCGCGCGTGTCACAATCGACTTATTAAAGGAGAAGTTCGCTGATAGTCTTATTTGCAGAAATGGCCCTGTCTCTGGTCTACGCCATTAAGCCAGAAACCTTAAATGACTTAGAGGTGAACATATGACGTGAAATTGCTTGAATTTGGCCGGATTATCTGAAAAAAAAAATAAATAAAAAAAAAACATGGAAAATTATATCCAGCGCAACCACTCATGCAGGAGGGTCTCGGGATGTTGTCAGATTTCATAACTAATGGTATAAATTATATTTCAATCCAAAAGAAAAAATTCATTGATACCTTAAACACACGTTGCTTAATCCGCTTTTACACGTCGCAAGTGTGTAATACGCATGTTCTGGTTATTTTCTTTTGAACTGTCGTTCAGTGTTGCGCGCAATTTTAAGCGCCCTGTAGACGCTAAAACCTGGTACTAGTAAACATGGTACCTGTAGACGCTAAAGAAAATCTACGAGTATAAAACTCTCTAGAACTTAAATGAAGGAGAATTTAGCGATGGGCCTATGGTTTGGGATTTCGTTTTTTTGACATTTTTTATGAACCGTACGGGTGAGTACATAAATATGAGCATTTCTAAATTAATACAATCGCTTTAATCTTAAATCTTTCCTCTTCAAAAAACACAAAACTATTCTGCAATAAAATCTTCTAACTTTCTCTGCAGCCACAATTGAAATTGCTAATTAATCTGCATAAGCATTACGATATTTTGACGTTTATCAACCCAAGGGTAATATAGTTTGATTAAGTCACTTTGCAGAAAATCTGCATTATCGAACGCAACCAAAGCATTTGTGAGTATTCATGCATGTTTTCCAGGAATAAGGAAAAATATCCTGTGAAATTGAGTGCTGACAGAGAGGTCTGAGAGTTGTTGAAAATAGATCAGGATCAGCAACAGCAATTTAATAATAATTCATATGCTCATTAGTAAGTGGGAAAGATAAAAAGATTGTCGGCTGTTTAGTAAAGGCACATTCACCAGCAAATCTGCAAATGCAAACACATATTTACGTACATAGATGGCCGTTTATTGCAAAATGCGGGTAAACAAGGAACTGAATGAAGCTGATTCAATGTTTCAAGACCCGGAAAAATTGCAGGTCGACTTCTATGACTTATGTATACACACGTCATTCAGATTTCATATTATATGATATAAATGGACAATGTTTTGCCGATGGATCTACAAGTATATTGTTTCGTTCTTTCTGTAGGCAAGGTGTAGGATAGCAAGGTATTTAAATAATATTCGCAGTTTAAAAATGGTTACCAGTCATTGGAAGACGTTTTAAGAGAGCTGCGCCCTCCACTTTCATTACGAACATAATTCATCAGAAATGTTGTCTGAACAACTGAATATTAGCGAAGGAAGTACTCATAGCATTTTACACGATCTTTGTGAAAGAAAGATTTGTGCGAAGTTTGTTTCACACACTCTAACAAAAGATCAGAGACGACGAATGTGGATGCCGAAATATGTAACGCATTCGATATTTTTCCCACCACTCTTCTTCGGGTTGGCTAAATTTACGGACCTCAGAACCGTTCTACAGGCTATTCTATTTTGGATCACTTCGTTAGTGGGGCTAATAGTTTGCTGATGTTTTCGTATTTGTATGCTGCAACTACGATATTTTTCTTTCGGCCTGTTCTTTAAGCCTCGGCTGGAACTTGGGCCTCTATTGCTTTTTAGGACGGATTTTCTGACGACCTTCGTTGAACATTTTAAAACAAGTTGATTTGATCAACCTGAAGTTTCTCTACTATAAGTTTCTTAATGTTGACATTCGTAAAATTTTTATTTCCGTCCCTGTCATTTTTCCTTGACATTTTTCGTAATTCGTCCAACATTGTTACGCGTAGGTGGATGAACGAACAAACCTTTTACTTTAAGCTACATTTTTCTGTCACAAAATACCGCGAAGCATCGAGCCATTTAAGCCACCCCACACTGACTCCTAAGTGCGACATCATCATTTCATTTTCTTGGTGGATAACGACATAACCTAAGTATTTAAATTTTCTGCACTTAGGCACGATGACTCTTTCTACATATATGTCAGTCTGATTGTAGCTCAACATTTGTCGTATTTATATTTATATATTTGCCTCCCACAAAGCTGATCTGACTGCCATGTGAATGTTTGTAAAAATTTCATTGAAATTTTTTTAAATACAATTATTACGGGAAACGAATTCTAGTGTTGCCAGTACGGCCGTTCCACAAAGCGTTAAACTACAGAGTGGCGCAGTCCCAACGAAGGGTGTCTGTTTGAATGTTGGTTTCATTTTTCGATGCCTGCTGTATTGTTCATAATTAATTCGCCTTCCTGGTCAAAAAGAGGTAAAGCAGTATTTTATAAATTGTAATTGGTCGACTTTTGAAACGGATACAGCTTCTTGCCTTATGTTGATGCTCCTGCGCATTCGTCATTATAAGTTATCTAATTTTTGGTTTAAAAATCAGTTTCTATGATCACACACTAAACTTGTCGTATCTGACGTCGGAAGTGTTTTGTTTTTTCCTATGTCCTTAGCTAAAGAGGAAGCTGCGGAAAAAGATTTCTCGATTGTTGAAAATTAAATAGGAAGTTTTGCCCTAACTCATGTCTTATTTAAAAAAAAATCAGTACCGGAACTTTCGAATAAAATGTGTATGAACATTTCTTTACAATTTAATGGAGTTTTTGGTTCATGCTTTATTTTCACGTTTCAGTGATACTTGCCCATTTTCAACGCCAGCATTTCAGCAAAGCGTTTCTCTCCGTCATAAAATGTCACTTTTCTTAGTTTCATATTCCACCCGATTCCGTTTCTGCTCAAAAAATACGCTCCCATCGCGGCGATGTGTTGAATCATTCCGTCATTTACGTTCATTACGTCTCATTTCTGAACACTCCAAGACGGCGAATTACCCACACGCGCTTCAGTCGACCGTCTCGAGCAGAACTCGCTGCGCTCTGCATTGTTCCGCGGCAAACAAATTCAGAAAAAAGACAAAATCACAATCAGAAACAAAAAAAAAAAACAAACGAAAGAGAACCACAAGCAAACAGAAACAGAACATAACAACTCTGCGAAGGCAAGCAAAGAACAAAAAATGAGTTCCTCTTCGTTCTGTCAAAGTGACGACAACCAAAAAAAAAAGTTCTTCGCCAATTTTTCGATAAATTTCTCGGAAATTTAAATTAATTAACAAAACCGAACGGTTTAGCGAATATAAATTAAAAGTGAACAAACAAAATTTCCCCACAAACACATTCAAATACACATCAAACTACTAGCAAAGTTTGACGACGAAAAATCGTATAAGAAAAGTGACGTCATTGTGTCAAAAGACAAGTGAAGCTAAACGAAAGAAATGTTTTCAATTAATTGTCGCCCGTTTTGAGTGCGAATTTCTGTGGAATGGGATACAAGTTGGAAAATTTGTGTTTCCCTCGAAGAGTTTGTTCAATAAAATTCAACAAATCGCTGGCGAATCTGAAAAAACAAAAGAAAATTATCACCGTCTTCGTTATATTGTAGACATTCTCAAGGTTAACGCAGAGAAGTCTCTTTGGCAAACGCCATAGCAGGTCGTACCCTCGTTACTCTACTCCTCCATCTTCCTTCTGATCCTAACCTACACACACACATAATAATTTTGTTGTGCAAAAAAATCGCACAAAAACAAGCAACAACAACAGAGGCTGGCAGACAACATAAGGAAAGAAATAAAGAAAATTCAATAGAGACGAGGAGCGAAAATAAAATCAAAAATAAAAATAGCTTCTCCGTAAATAAGTACGACAAATGCGAAATAAAAATCGAAATTCCCTTTTGTTTTGATTTGGCGAGAACTGTTTTCGATTTTGGGTTTTCTCCGTGCTCGGTGCTCCGTTATTGACTGACGGATTTCAGTTTTCGGAGTTGGATTTCGTATTCGGATTTTGTTTGGTGCAGAGTCTACCTGTCAGTGCGGTTTTCTGGTCTCTTAATTCGTTGCGGTAGTGAATTTGTGTTTTGAAATTTGAAAATTTGTATTTTTCAGTTTCCTTGTGCGTGCAAAAGAAAGCGAAACAGTTTCGACAACTAGCCATTCCAAAATTCTCAAGGCAAGTTTGTGAAAAGTGAAAGAAAGATTTCGCGTAGAGCGTTCGTAGTACAAAAAAAAGTATTTGGGGTGTAAATCGGTTTCACCATCTATCATCACCTAATTAGGTTAACAGCAAGTACCAGCTGCTTTAGCACCCATCTTTTATACCAGCATCCACCACCCTCACCATCCACCAGGACACGAAGGCCAGTTTAGAGAGACTTCCTTGTTCATTTGCAGAAGTATAAGCAAGCTCTACCTGCACAAACACCACCACCACCCACAATAGTTATGGGGAGTGTTTGGAAACGTCTACAACGTGTGAACAAACGTGCAGCAAAATTCCAGTTTACCTCGTCCTATCATGAGCTGCGAGTAGAAACCACCGCTAAGTGGTAAGTTGATTTAATCTTTCCCTTTTTTTATTTCTTTTATCATTTTGCACGTCGTGTACAGAGTAGGATCAGGTGGTATTGTGTAGCTCTTGTCCTGCTCTACAGGAATAGTCTCCTTTGGTTGTATTTACTTATTTTTAGCTCCCAAGATGGTCTGCATTGCATGCTGGAGATGCTAATTTATGGTTTTTCTTTTGTTTGCATTAGCTGCTGTGCCTCATTCCCTTTTCCATTGCCTCTGCCATTGACATTGGCTGCTGGGAAGGATGCAACATAATGGGGCACATTATTTCGGAGCAGGTTCTCCGATTACTTTCTTGTTTTTTCTTTTTTGTCGAGCTAGTTCCTTTATCGTACTTATTTTCTTTCGTCTTTGTTGTTGGTTGATTGATTGCCTTTGCCGTTGTTCCTGTGGAGATGTTGGGTTAGGAATTCTTATCTGACCACCTACTCATCTCGGTTATTGCCCTAAAAATCGTATCTCTGTTTTGTTGTTAAAAGTGACGTGTTAATCTGCCAAATCACAGAAAACTTCGCCTTATCATGCCAGCTAGTGTGTCCTATTCTATTTGATTTATCTCTTTGACATTGAGCTTTGGTTTAACAGTGTCAGGTGCAATCTGCTCAATTTGCAGGTGGTCAAAACCTTTTGCCGCAGGTGTTTTTGGCTTGTATTGTTCTTGACCACATGACCCTATAAATTACGGGCACGGAAAATTTGATTTGTATTCAAGCGTTTGCAGCTTGTGCCTGTCCATCTGTTTCGTTTTGTTTTGTATATTCAACAGGACATTTCCTTTTTTTTTGTTCAGTAAAGCTGGAGGTTTCTCTGTTGTCACCTTCGTTCTTGGTTCGTCGTTTTTGAATTTGTTTTTGTTTGTTCTCCAATGTTCTGTGCTTTCTTGTTGAATCTTTATAGGACAAGGAATTTCTCTTACACATATGTACATATGTTCTGCCAAGATCATACTACTGAATCACAGCGTCTCCTTTTAATGAACCATTTGAATTTATATTGAGTGCCTTAGGATGCAGAGGAATTGATAATTCGACTAACGTATATGGGGTTAAGTCAACTTCGACAAGCCACTATAAATAGGATTAATAGTCTTTTCCTATAGCTTTTTTCCACTCTTCGTGCCGTAAGCTTGATATCATTTAATGTACATGCTCAAGCCATTTCAGGCGACTTATGGTAAAGCTTTCGAATTTTGTTTCGTAAGTAGCACCCCTCATTTCTTTCCCCGGGGAAATTGCTCTAGAGTGCAGTTGCGGAATTTCTGACTGCTTATTGTCTTTAGCACTTCGTGTTGAGGAATACGCGATTGTCAAAAATTCCGACGGTTTGATATGATTGCACTCAACATCAAATCTCTTTGGTATTCAGTATTTTGCCATCGTTGTGAAGTCTGCGATATATGTACGTAGGCGAACATTGGAGTTGGTGATCGATTGGTTCATGATTATGTTGAATGTTTTCTGATCAGGTGGCAACTATGTTCCTTTTCCAAATTTAAGGTGAGGAAACAGCGATAATAGAGTACAGGTAAAATACTAATTTTAGTAATATCCCGCTTTAAAGCAAATCAGGTCCATTTCCAGATCAGCTGTCGTGTGATCTATTCTTTCCAATGTATCATACTACCAGACAAATTTTAAATTCCCGACGAATACTATAATTTTGCAATTTTATTCTGCTTGTCTGGTAAGGCAGGTCCAATTGTACGAGACTAGCACCATTTGGCTATTACGAGGATGTAAAATAAACACAAATGATGCATAGTCATAGTTATAGCATTGGGAATTTCACTCTAACCGTATAACACCACAGAGCTTTCAGATACCATATTCCAATAGATAATACAATAATAAAAATGAAATATACGTATGCCATGTGAATACCAATTTGGACCTAAACCTCTAAGGTATTATAGTTTAACAATATTAAGGGAACCATTTTAAAGTATACTTCGTCTGGGTGAGCTATATGAACGTGGTTCTGCAACTGGGCTTAGTCCGCTGCATAATTTGTAAAAGAAGAAAAACATTGTTACGCAGGGCAAGTAGATTTTAAAGTCAGACAGCGTAGCTCTAGGCAACTTCAAATGGCATGCTAGAAACAGATTCTGATCCGCGTTATTACGCCTGATACGTAACCTCCAAGGAAAAAAAGCACAGTACTTTTCAAGCCAAGCTGTTTTCTTGTAGATAGCCCAGCTATAATTGATGCTTTTTTGATTATTTTGGTGGTGCTTTCTAGCTTCGAACATTTTAAAGGGATATATAGCATATCAACCGCCTTGGATATCAACTTCTCGAGCTTTAAACCATTAAAAAGTTCTGACCATCAACAGGGGTAGGGACCGCAGAACGCATACTAGGTGAAGAGTTTTTCCCTTATATACCTAATGAGGTTTCCATGGGAAAATAGAAAGTTCAGTGTCATCCATTTATGATTTATATTTCGATCAGATGAGATTAACATAATTCAAATGTTTTTCACGGGAGTTCTTGGACTTGATTCTAACAAGGTAATTGTCGATGGCTTTTCGACACATTTCGGGCAATAACTCGCACACAAATTGACGGGTATTCGTTTTCAAAGCGTCCAGAGTTAGCGGATTTTGTACATAAACACGGTCTTTTGCATAGCCCTACAACAAAAAATCCAACGTCGACAAATCACAATATCTTGGTGGTGAATTTACATCTCCAAAGCGCGAAATATCTCGTCCAGGTAATTTTTCTTACAGTAAAGCCATTTCGCACCATCTTGTTAAAACCACATGTCTTCCACATCCATATCTTCGATTTGAGGCTAAAAAAATTCGGCTAACATTTAGTTATCGCGTAGTTGACGGTGACGGTTACACGTTCCTAATTTTCGAAGAGGTATGATCAAATTACACCACCAGACCAAATTGCACACCATACAGTGACTTTTTGTGGATGTAATCGTACATGTGGATTTCACTTCCCTATATGCGACAATTTTGCTTGTTAACTTATCCACCGAGTGAAAAATGAGTCTCATCGCTGAAGATCGTGTGAAAATTGGGCATCCAAAGCACTCAAAGCGTATGTTCTACGTATTCCGTGGTCAATTCTTCTATAAGGTTGTAGATGCAAATCCAAATGCAAAATATGCCATAATGTGTCGTAAGGCAAGCCCAAATACTGTGCTCGCCGTGAAATTAATTAATTTGGATTTTCTTCCACACTTTTACTGACAGCAGCCATATTTTCTGCAGACCGTGCATTTCGATGATGGATAGGCTTTAAGACATCTATAACAGAGCCAGTGTCTTCGAATTTTTTTTACAGTTTTGCTTATATTACGCTCAGATGGACGATTATGTCGACCATTATCTACTCATAATCACGAAACGTACCTACTACAGAATCACTATTGAATTTTAACACGTTCAGCGATTATTAAACGAAAAACTTAAACTAAATATATATTGTCTCGGATGACAGTTCGGTGTGACGTATGTAATTGAAACAGGGATGTCAAATCCGGGCCATGAATTCGGATGACCCTATACTTGACCACTTAATGCATTCAGTTTTAGTAGTTTCCATTGCCGTGGAATATACGTACTTCATATTCATATGGCTCTTATGTATATCTCTGAACCTTTTTAAGATCGTTTTCCAGATCTTCGCGGCAGATCTTCGCAGCGTCGGGATTTTTTTTTATTCGTTTTTAGTTCTATAAGGCCACTTAGGTTTTTCTGCCTTCCACACCACATTGTTTTCACCAAACTAAGTCTTGATGTGAAATTTGACTTCCAAATTCCCTTTTGTCTTCTTTCCAAGGCAGATAGCTGTGCTCAAACATTTTCTTTTGGAAATGAATACATTAACCATACTGTGTATTTTTCATAATTCTGATCTTAAATGACTGGTGCGAAAGCTCTTGCTATATAGCGAACGCTAGTCTAAAATAAGTTCTATTGTGCCACAACTAGTTTTTGTGTTTATCTTTATATCGCCTTGCATGCAACTTTTTTAAGAAAATGCCGTTCTTATTAATCCTAAGTATCGATCTTAGCCTACTTAAGTTTCGGTATTATATATAGTTTTGGCGTTCTTTAGATAGAAGTATACCTACAGAATCTTATCAATAAAAAGATAATACCTCGAATCGTTCAATAGACCTGGTCTTCATATCAACTGACTTTTTCAGCTGGCTCAGTCCCTAAGTATTTGACTTTCACGGGTTTACAAAGTGAAGCATCTAATGCTACACAAAGATTCAGTTACACAGAACTCGTTTTTAACGCCGCGTCAAGATTATTTTACGTCGCGTTATAACCGCCGCGATAGAAGACGTCAAACAGAGAGCGATCAATTTTGTTTCATTCAAATCGTTCCCAATAGTTTTTCATATTCCGGCCTTTAAAACAATTTTTTTGTAGTTTTTATCATTCTGGTCGGCTAAACGTGGGTATTTACGCACAAATTCAATTAACACCTTCATTGTTTCACAAAAAGAACCAATTGGACTGATGGTGATGACTGTCGTGGTGGTGATTTTACATATTCTTACTTGCCCCGTTCTGACAACCGGTTGAGTTTAATGTGGACCAAATTAAAGCTCTAAACCTACACAACCAAGCACATAGCCGCATGCGCAAACTGCAATATGTAAATTGGTAGGGTATTTGGCTACCGCACAATTTGAGTGAAAAAAATGTATTCGATCTTGTCTCCGTCAGCGATTCCCTGCAGAAACGAAATGAAAGTGAACCATTTTTAAGACTGGCGATGAAAAATGGATTTTTTACAACAACGTGGAAAAGAAAAGACCATGGAGCAAAAGATGTCAGCAATCCTTAGCCAAACCGAAAGCTGGTCTTCACTCTAAGGGGGTTATGCTCTATGTTTGGTGATATTGGTAGGGAATTGTGTATTATGAGGTTCTTCCGCATAACCAAATCATTGATTCCGATAAATACTGCTCTCAATTCGATAGATAAGTACATAAATAGTTAATCTTTAATTGCAACTAAAAAAAGTTATACGCCAACTAAATATATCAAAATAAAAACAGAAGTATTGCTCAAATGTATTTATTTGATATTTAAAAATGATTGGATAACGTGAAAACGCCTTATAGACTGTACTGTATTTGCATACCTGTTTGGTCGGAACCTTTTTTTAGACCTTATCATTACAATACTACTTTTAATCTCAACCGAAACACTTTTGTGTTATCCTTGTTGGATAACTGTCAGTTGCCTCAAGTTAATAGTTTGAACATTTTAAAACTTTCTGCATACATGGAATACGTTTAATATTGTCGGTATTCACCGATCTTTATTCGATTTTTGCATAGTGTAGTTAATACGTAACACATTTACATCCCTAACATGTGACGCTTATTGTTACAGTTTCTAGTGGACACGCACTAAAGATTGATTTATTAATCTGATGGGACTAGTTCCCTGCAATCGATAATTAATATCCATCGCATCCTTTGCAAGATCTGAGAACACATCCCGGCATGTACAAATGTGTTTAAGACAGGAAATGGTAATTACCACCGATATTTGCAGCATTATACTCGTAGGTTAAATGCTATACGAGTACAAATTCCTAGCTACGTATAAGTTGCGCCCCTTTAGAGTAAAAGATGTATCCCTTCTCTGCAATCGTTATGGAGCAAGCTTTCTGAAACGATCGCTATTAAAGTTAGAGTAAATTTCGATTGCAAGACTGATTGCTTTGAGTTGAAACCTTATGACAGTGGGGTTAGGTACGCTATTACACAAGTATTGTGCGTTTTTTCCTCTGGTTATTTTCCAATTGCCATAAAATGCACAAAACAAATTTAATGCTGAAACCATCTTTAAAAAGATTACATATGTATTTGGAATATATTGCTCATTTTTCTTGTTTTTTGTGGCTAATAATTTTGCATTTGGTGCAAATTTATAATTTTTCATCCTAGAAGGCGTTATTGGGGGAAAGATGACCACATAATTGTTGTTTGTGGTTATCACCGAACTTATTTTATTTGTCAGGGCATTCTGTTCAGTTTTTTTTTTTTTTTATAATTTACGCTCGCCTAAGGGGTTGATACCCTTTTACTGTTGCTAGGGCGCGGGCGGAAAGATAGAAGGAGGAGAAAGGAAAATTGTTTTTGTAGTGGTTTGAAACTCAGGTGTGTTTGGTTTCTATGTTTGCTCTCCAGGGGTGGGAGTCCGAATAGGACGGAGAGAGTTTTTTTCTTCACTCAAAGTGATTCGAGATATAATTCCCAGTATTTTTTTTTTTCATTGCTTGAAACTCTTATAACAGCCAAATCTACGTGTCAGTGTTATGCCTTCACAAGCAGAATTTTTTTGTCTGAGTTCCAATTATACAATGAAAAACTGATTTTGCCATGGGCAGGATTCGAACCTGGACCCTCCAAGTGAGAAGCGTTTGCTACTACCACTACACCACGGCCACGGCCAGTAAAGGAAAAAATAAGAACCGACTTTGCTTTGATTGATGATTTAATCTACAAAGTTTGTTCTGAGTAAAGATTAGACAAATTCTAGATAGGTAATAGTAATTTACCTATAGCCATCACTTCATTTTAGGTGCATTTTGTTCTTTCTGTCAAGTTCAGCTGTCATTCAGTTCATTTTTGAGCGCTAGCAAAGCAAATAGTGTGTTTCCTTTTTTTTTTTCATAAAAGACTCAAATTGATATCAATTGTTATTTAAAGACTCTCAACTTTGTAGTAGGTTAGTTTGCTGATTCTACGTATTCGATAAGAACCTGGGTACCCCCTACTATTAACTGCAACTACAATTCTCCAGCAACTCGAATGGAACTCCCAAATAAAACCATAATATCTTATCATGAAAAAAAAGAAAAAGAATTGCTTGCGGTTTAGAGTGTTATTATATCTTTAAAAACACAAAAAATGTTCATGAGTAAAAACGTTTTTCAATTTCGAGGTCTGGAAAGATAACAAACCGAAACAGCACATACTTAGTGGGCCTTCCCGACAAAAGCAAAGTACTAACAAACAAACGCAACACTGCGAACTATGCCTGCAAAGTCGTGATAAAAGTTCCAGCATAAGATTACGACTTCCTACACTATTACTCGTTAATGTGTGAACAAAAATGTACTTACACCCGTTGTTGTACTCATATTCATTCCCGGTACACCACACGCCATAGCATTTAGTAGCAATGATGACGCTTCGTTAAACAATTAACAAGACAACATTAGAATTCATTTCATCGTAACAAAAAGAACAAAATACAACTCAAATGCATCCATCTTTTAATGCAATAACCTCTATGATTTTGTGACTGTAATGGACTATGAATATCAGAATGCTCGAATAAAGGAATATGAAAAGCCCACCTCTATTCTACATGCGAGTAGATGGAAACAAGCCATAGAAATTCGCGGCATTAAATTGAAATTTCAATGAAGTGCAGCCTAAGCGCCTTTGGCGATTTAGAGAAATGCTAATCGACATGAATAGTAGTCTGAGTCGTCCCGCCACGTTAGTGTTGTCGGTCAGAAGGTGAAAAGTCGACATGTCTATTTAAAAAAAAAATAAAATAAAATAATAATAATAATAAAGACAAGAGGCGCTATGTAATTTTAATTCTACGCGCCACTCACATGTATGTTTAGATATTTTATACGAGTAGATTCATCATTATACGAGTAGAGTACGTTGCGATTTGTTTTTTTTTTTTCTATTTCTACGCACTGCGACTTATCCTTTAGCGCAGGGGATATTTTGGTAAAGAATTCTAATTTCATTTCGAGAACAGTAAATAAATAAACGAAATAATAAAAAAAGCTTTTGTTATTATCCATAAATAAAATGATGACGACTAAGAATTGCGCATTATCATGATGAATGTTGCGGGAAATTATTGCACAAACAACTGAGTGGATTTGTGTGGGAATTGAGCGATTTTTTGAGTGATTGATTGTTGGTGTTTGAAGTTTTGAAAAAAAATTAGTCTAGATGTAACTAATTGTGGGATTTGGTTCTGGGTTGCAAGTTGATTATTAACAAAATTGTTTTGGTCCCTGTCGGAGGTTTTTTTTTTCATTTGAAATCACTCAATTTTGATAGAATGTTGCTGGACTTAACGAAACAATTGATAAATGTAATCGGTATTGGCTCCCTCCAATTTAAAATATGAAGAGCAAGTATACCTTATTTCTTCAATATGTCTTTATTCTGGTCGTTTTAAGTACTTAGTCGGCCCTTGTAGTTTGGTGCTTAGTTGAAACTGAGAACATATTAAACTCTGATCAATTGCCTTCGACTATCGCCTCAATGTCTAGGGTTGCAGTCTATGGCTGAAAAAACGATTTTTGCAGTGCTTTTCCATTGATTGCGTTCATTTTTCGTGTCACTTCCACAGCCACTCATTCCAGAAGGTTTAGTTTGATTTATATGTTTGGAAAGATGGGGATTGCAGTGCCAATGTATCCAATGATCATCTATGTATCCAAGTTATACGATTTTTTTTAAAAAGATGTACGATTTGAAATTGAAATAAAACACACACAATCTGAACAAGGTTATTTTATTCGATAGATATTTTTATGGCATAATGAAAAACGAACTGCATTGAGAGTTCCAATTTTCGATCCCTTTTTATAGAATTTGAATTGTGCGCTCGACATTAGCTTCCAAGGCTGGAATCGTTGTTGGCTTGTCCGCACAGACCAATGAATTCAAATGCCTACCATGATAAACCGCACCAAACAGTGCATTTTTCAGGGTGCAGCGGTAACTGATAGATCACCTTTAGATTTTTGTCGTTTCAAATATGAAATAAGCCTCATCACTGAACAAATTCGATGGTAAAAAATTGGATCGACTTCGGCGATGATCGCTCGGCTTCAATTCATACACTTAGTGAATCTTATAGGCGCATAAAGCGGGGTCCTTGGGCAAAATCTTCCACAAAATCGATGATAACATGCAATTCTTGCACACAATGACAAATCAATGAATTAGGATCTTTCTCAATATTGGCCTCAATGGCGCCGATATTTTCAGCTGTGCGCACTCTGCTCATTTTTGTCAGTAGCTTGGACTTCAAAAGTGTAAATGTAGTGCGACATTTGTTGCTGTAAATAGTCGACTCACTTGGTCGATTATGCTGACCGTTAAATTGGTGTAGCGCTCTATAAACATTTTTTACTGAACACTGTTTCTGGAAAATTTGCACAATTTGTAAACTTTACTCGGTCGTAATGCTTGCATGATGATTTGCCACAAAATATCAAATAAAAAGATGGTGTCAACTGTAACTTTCAAAAAAACACATTTGTGTGCTTCATTTTGTAGACTTCCTGCTTGCAATAATCCCACAAAAAAAAGTTAGGTGCAATCTAGTCAGGAGACCTTGATGGCCAACGGAAAGTGGAGTTCCTGAAAATCAGTTTGCTTGGGAATTTTCGCTGTAATTCTGTCATAAACAGGCCTGGCTATAGTTGAAGTTGTTTTCTTCCAAAAAATATGGTCCGACAATGAAGCTTGATGAAACTGCACACCACGCTGTAACTCATCTCTTAGCAGTATCTCCGGGTTAGAGTCACTCCATATGCGCCAAAATTTACTTGTTTACATTGCCGTATAAATAAAAATGGGCCTCGTCAAACATAAAAATCAAGTTGAACATGTTGTTGTCCTTTTCCACCATTTGAATGACCCTATGACAAAATTCCACACGAATGGGAAAATCAGCTGGATTCAACTTGCTTGTAATTTAAACTTTGTGGGGAAATAAGTGCAAATCTTTGTGGAGAATTGTCTGGACTGATTGTTTGCTTATACTCATTTGATCAGAAAAGTTCCAGGTCGAATCTCTTGGATTTGCTTGCATGGTAGCAGCCACTGCAGCAATCGTATCCTGGGTCTGAACTGAACTATCCTGTCAACCGTGCGAGGCATTTGCTTAGATCTGGATCGTCTGGAATAATACCACTGAGAACCCGAGTTTCATACTTTAATTGTTGTACTATCGTCCAATGCTCAATCGTTTGGGTACCACTGCTGGACCCTGCACGTTGCGTGATAATAATAGCAATTTCTGGCATCATCCAAAGACGATGTCAATCAAAAACACCTACGACCTTGTAGACGATACAGCCTATTGATTTTTTATTTCGTTATTATTCGAAAATTATTTAGGTCAACGCAAGTGTTGTAAACTGTATAGGCTGGTTTTTCTTTTCTGGGTCTTCATGACAGTGCATTCCAGCGCCATTGTTGTGGATAATTTATTAATAACTTTGCGTTACAGATCTGGAGCTAGTCGAAGTTGTTTTGTGCGCGTTCTTCTACTGACTTAGTTGGCCTTGTTCTTATACTCGTATTTAATTGTTGTTTTGTTCTGATGTAGTCAGTTTACTATTAGTATTTTTAAAGGCGTATTTAACGCCTTTTGGCGTGGTTTTTGGTTTTAATAAGCTATTCGATGAATCTGCCACAATCTGTGGCTTGTTCTTTTTTCTTCCTACGCGAGGCTTTGCTCTGGACACCACTTCAAGCCATATATTCTACGGCAGTTGCTCGTTTTTCTATATGGTTTAGTTAAAACTGTTAGCCGTATAGAACCAGGATAAGCATTAACGTTGGTTGAGTATTTTTTATTTTTTTTAGTAGTGTTACATATGTATATAGATACATATGTGTGAAGAAGAAACAAATAATTGGTACCAGGTGCATAATTGCCACAATCGTTTGAAGCCTGGACTAAATAATATCGTGTTTTTCTGAGGCCTTCGTATATATTTATTTATGTATCCAGAGAAAGATGGCAAAGCAAAGACGGCCAAAGTCTGAACTGTACAGTCTCCAAGCATCGCATATAAGATTCTGCCTGCAACACTGTGAGAATCTGAAATCTTTGCATCGGTCACGCTCTCCCAACGACAAAATCTTCCTTCTATGGTAGATTTTAGAAAAAAAAGCCAAATGTTTCAAATAGAAATCCATCAGCGTAGAAACATGGATTCCTCCATAAAGGGATGAAAGTGTTATTAGTCTTGTCGTTTCCGAAAGAATATTTCTTCGTCTTCGTCTTCCCTCACAGAGGGACGATCAAATCAAGGAAGACAACCTAAAATGAAGTGCACAAATGAAAAGATACCTCAAATAACTCAGGATGCGAAACTTTGTGCATGTTGAAGATGTTGAAGAGCCCTTAGAATTTTCGATTTCCGCTCATTTTGGATGAAAATGGCAAGTCGAAAACGACTTTAATCAACTGCAACAACGCGTCCCAATTTACCTCCCCCATGATCAGATATTGTCTCTATATGCGGTGTCTCTCTACGTATATGGTAAACGAGATCATTCAAAGTGTTGAGCCCTATTGTTGTAAAGAAAAAAAAAAAAAACGTTCGAGCCTGCTTCATTAGCATCCTGATATGACCCACATGCTTGTATAAGTCCATTTTTTAATCTCCGGAACAAATCAGCACGTATTAGCAGCGGGTGGAGAAACAAGGAAATAGTTTGAGTGAAGTCTTGAATAAGAACCGAACTAAAAACCACTTTGAAGAAAGCATACAAGATACGTGTAACAGACAAGGCCATCGAGATTACTTACCAGCATTCTTCAATATAGATTGCTTCCGCGCTTCCATGCACCTTTCAAACACAAAGTTTTTGTATCGCGGAATAGTTGCTTCTACGCAAGCAAAAATCGGACAAACAACTTTTCTCAAAACTATGAAGATTCGCTTTGGTTATACTGGATCTGAAACTGTATCTATCTTCCTATTTAAGTGGACGTATAAACTTAGATAGGCAGTTTAATAAATTAAAGAAAGAGGCACATCAACTGTTTCAGCAGATCTAGGTTACACTTGTTTTTTAAAAAGCATTGAAATAGCTAAATGCATGGTTCACTTTGATGTACAATAGTGTGAGATATAGTGATTGACTGAAAATGGGAGGAGATTGTAAACATTCGACAATAAATTCTGTGCGGCAGTGAAATGTAGCATGCTTACACAGTTGCTCGAAATCCTTTGATATTATCTGATGTCTACTGAAGATTATGGAATATACGAGTAACAAAGACATCGTCATTTCAACATAGTAGTTGTAATAGCATCTGTCTTTCTGGGAAAAAGGACAACAAATAAATCTTCCACAAGGCCTGTAATTTTTAAGCAAAACCACTTAACCTGTTTTCTAGGCTTTCCCAGTTGAGCATGGTTGTATTCAAAACGACATCAAGTGCACTCTGTACACAGAACTACGGGCATAAACAATGAAAGGTGCACTCTCTGAAATATATCCGTAGCTAATGCATCCGAAGTGTTTCTCGTTTTCCATCACCCATCCAACCCAGCCTAGTCAAATGCAAATGGCATGACATACTCGTACATATGAGTAAAAGCTTTTTTTTGCATACTGGGCCCCTTTCTCCATCAGGGCATCTATTCAAAGGTAGTGGCCTGCAATTTATTGACCCCACGAATCGAATTTGTTGTTCGTTCTTCCAAACCATGGGGAACACACAAACACGTCGACACATTTCGCCAAGTCCAACATGGAGTTTTCCTCCCATGGACAGGGTCGAGCTGTCACGCATAAATACTGTAAATCAAACATTGACGACGTTCTCCAATACATTTGTTACTCGTACATATGAAAAAACAAACATAGAAAAAACACTATACTGGGAACACGAGTACGAGTATACGAGTATGTAATGTACGATACATAATACGAGACTATGTATCATCATTTTAAATTGAACGATGTCATATGTCTACCACATGCGCCCCGTCCGATGAAAAGAACAAAAATAAAAACAAACGCTCACTCCACCCCTGGATTTGGTTGCACAGAGACGGACTCGTACTCGTAATTCGCGTCCTATCTAATCATTACATTTTCCATTCCGAATTCGATTTCGATTTCGATTTCACTTAATTTCCATCCCTCCGTCCGTAGGAGGATAGAGAAGTTGAAAACGACCAAAAGCAATTTTAAGAGGAAGCTGATTAAACGAATGGAATGACGTGCTCTTTCATTATGGTCTCTGGATGTTAGAGCGTGCCGACCTCCCGCTTTTATTGTACGTGCGAGTATACATATTTACCTAAGACGATTCCGTTCAAGTGGGCAGCCCGAATGAATACCAGAGAATTAAATTTCAATGATTAGGGTAGTGATCCGAAGTGGCTGGATGCAGTTCCAAGTGATTCTTCTAATGGAGGGCAATCTGCATTCACTAATGGCAGTCGCCGGCGGGTGCAATTTTGCGAGGCATTGTTCCTGTAAAACGATTTTAAGAGGGACAAGGCATCCTTAAATATTGTAATTTGAGTTAGTTTTGGACGATGAAGTAGGAAGTTTTTGTTTACGAAAATTGTTGTAGTATATGTAGCAAGGTGGAATTCCCGGGAGTAAATCTAGGGTTCCTGGTGAGATGGAAGATATTGGTTGGATTGATATCGTCTTTCTGTTGACAGTGGAGTACATTATCCAATTCATTAGAAGTTTAATCGAGTCAAAGATATAGGGTTGGTATATCAAAATAAATCAAAGTACAATCGAAACGTCTCGCCGCCGGGCTGAAAACCCAACGAAAAGCAATTGTTATATTCGTTGACAGCCATACAACCGTTGAGGCTTCGGACTCTGCAGTGAAAAGATCAAAGCTGGTTAAAACCCACAAGGGACATGAAAAAAACAAAAAAAAAAATCTGGTACTCACAAGACCAGGTAATAAAAGAAAGGATGGGCTTTCATGGAATGAATTAGCGCTGCGTACGTCAGATGTTTTAAACTTTGTATATTTACTAAAATATCTCCTGGTTCTACTAGGTACATACGTAGATATGTACGAGTATGTACATACGTCCGTAACGGGTGGAGTTTAACAGTTCCGTTTTCTCGTATACTCGTAGTCCTGGTGACATTTGAATCGTCTTTGACATGAGCTTCGTAATATGGTATCTTGCAATGGCTACTAGGTAGGCTATTACATCAGCTGCAGGGCCAAGGAGAAAATTGAATGTTATCGTCATTTGCTGATGATTCTTATAAATGGACAGTTAACTAGGTTTATAACAAGTCACTTATCAACCTGACCTAACCCAACGTCAAGACTGCTGGCGCTCTTGATTACGTCAGGGACCTATGACACGCAACCGAATTTTAAAGGATTTATATTCTTCACGTTGAAATGCGAAATACTCCCGATACTAAAATTAGCCCAAATCATGTCCGGTAAATATGTACTTTATTTCTGTACTCTTCTCGAGATTTCAAGATTAGCCCGGACAAACAGACAGGCAGACGGACAATAATTAAAAAATGTATGTTTTTTTTTCCAATTAGCACGCGCTCAAGTAAAATTCTAGTAAAAGATTGCTATTTTGGACTCACAGACAGTTACTTAAATTTTATTTATTGTAGATACTAGCTTTAACTTATAACTTCGTGAATAATCGATAAAATATCTCTGATGGTTGAATATTACACAGAATATTACATAGGCTTTTAATGAATAATGGGTGGCCGTGGCCCATGTTGTATTGTATTGGCTACTTAATCGGATGGTCCGGCATTCAATCCTGACCGGGGCCTGAAACATAAACATTTTTGTAGGCAACTAAAATGGTGTGAGGTGTATAATTTTAGCTTAAAGAATTCTCATATCCTTTTGAGAGTTAAGTTCTTACAAAAAAAAAATTAAAACATAAAAACATAGTCATAGCGAAGCAGAGGGCGACGGGGAATTGGAATCGTTTGAATTGGAAAGGGAAGTTAGATGGAATCAAATGCAAATATCCTATCCGAGGCCAAATCCGTTTAAGATTGTCACTTTTTTGACGTTCCTCAGATGTTTTTTGACGCGGGAGACCCATTACATAACTTCGGGGGATTCATGTTGCGCATGAGCATTATAGATGCCCCAACTTTAACTTCAGCTCCCGCACAGCATTTAATCAAATTAAGAAATTATCCCGCTATTCCACACAGCGGTCAAACTATTAAATAGTTTTAAATTTTTTTTACATTTGCACGTCGATTATTCAAGAACGATGTATCCGATTTAATAAAAGTTTAAATCGTTGTAAAGTGTTAGACTTAACAATAATTTTGAGTTATGTTTTACCCCAAACGATTGATATTATTAGATTTATTTATTTTAACAAATCTAATTACAACCCATCAAAGATCATTGCACATACGACAGATGTAGTAGTAGTTAAAATTTTTGAAATATTCTGATTTTGAAATGTTTCTTAATTGCAACTCCGACTCTACCTAAGCGATCATAATAATAACATAAATAATGGGCTATCGAACTGTGAAAACCCCGTCAGAATCGTTTTTCAATAGATTGTTGATTTAAATATCTTTAATTCAAATTCAACAATTATTTAAATGCGATGTTTAAATAAATGTATGCGCGTGCAGCATATTCGAAAGAAAATCGCTGACAAGTTGGAACTTCCTGTGCTCTGTTTGAGATCACAAACTGCCACGTAAAAAAAGGCCACGTTGCCTTGCTGTCCCTTAAAAATTTAATGTTTAATGTTTACGTCCTCCATTCCTTTTATTAGTTAAGGAATTAGTTAGTTTGTTTGAAATGGTGTCATTGCATTAGGCAGCCGAGACGAAATATCTCTTGGAATCTGGGTAAAACTGCAGTGAAAGCTTTAGCTATCAATAGAAAAAGTTGCTTTCATCATAGACTTGTAGATCCAATGTGCTTTTCTTCATCAACAAGTTTGCATAGATCGTATGATACATACTTGGGTAAAATTAAAAAAAAAAGGAATTTTCGCTTCTAGCTCCAAAAGCTATGAATAGAAAATGATTTTGAGTGGTTTTAGATAATTTTTATTTTATGGGTGTACTGAAGAAGTTATAACAGGTGTTCAAAGTATCCTCTTTGGTTTTTTATGAATGCTAAAGCCGGGTTTTAGTTTTCACAGCATTATCGAACCGGTGCTTAACTTTGACGATTGTAATTTCTAAGGTAGATGTTGCGAACGCATTTTATAATCACTTTCCCTCATGATAGTATCGGCAAAAGAGAAGACAATCGTCTCGTTTGGTAGAAAACAGAATTAGTTGAATAATCTTCCAATCTGCTGTTCTTGACACTGCATATTTTGAAGTACACTATTTTACTACATATCAGTGATAAGACTTATTTGGTTTGTCTTGTTGGTATGGGTAAGATATTGTATCCCCAAAGAAGGTGTGCGATTGCTTCCACTACCCTGCTTGTGGTCCGAAATATAGGTAAATAATACCACCACTCTGCCAAATAAGCACCCTAACTCGTTACCTGTCAAACGTTCGAAATTATAATTGTTTGTATCCAGGAAAGAAAGTGAGAACACTTAATGTTGCCATGTCGCACTTGGACCCAACTATCATACGTGTAAATGGCATTTTCTCAAAAGTTAAGATAGGAAGCTAACTTAACAGAATTTTGTAAATAATCAGTAATTAAATTTGTCCGCAAATTTAAAAGCATAATAAGGACCTAGCAAGCGAAAGTAATGTACTGCCTATTTGAAATGGGCGTCAGACTTGTCTTATCTGTAAGTGTGGTATGGTGACCAACAATAAAGAAGGATTCCAGCATCAATGTAATTCAGAAAAATTAATGAATTGGTGGCCTTGGACTTACAAGTGTATTAATGAATGACTCTTTATTATAAAGCATACTTCGCGTGCTACTTTTTCGTACAATATCTATCACAATCGAATAGCTAAAATGTTGATGATAGGTATTCTAAATCGTTCTAGAAACACCGGCCTCCTCAATTTAATTTCCTTCCTTAACATACTCGTAGTGTTTACAATGAACGTGACGGCCATACATAGAGCCCATTTGAACATTCACCAGGAACTTTAAAGCGGTCGGGGGAGCCAGTGCCGGTTTCTTCAAACCGAAATCGAAGTTGATTTTTAAATGAATAGATTGATCTCATGAGGCATATCAAAATTTGAGATAGTGAAAGACTGTCGGATTCTTATTACATCTTACAGCTGCATTCTCTTATATATATATATATTTTTTTTTTTTATAATTTACGCGCGCCTAAGGGGTTAGATACCCTTTTACTGTTGCAGGGCGCGGGCGGAAAGGCAGAAGGAGGAGAAAGGAAAATTGTTTTGTAGTGGTTTGAAACTCAGGTGTGTTTGGTTTTGATATTCGCTCTCCAGGGGGTGGGAGTCCGAATAGGACGGAGTTTTTTTTTCATTCATAGTGATTCGAGGTATAATTCACAGTATTTTTTCTGTGTTTGAAACTCTACAACAGCCAAATCTACGTGTCAGTGTTATGCCTTCACACGCAGAATTTTTCTGTCTGAGTTCCAATTACACAAATGAAAAACTGACTTGCCATGGGCAGGATTCGAACCTGGACCCTCCGAGTGAGAAGCGTTTGCTAGTACCAATACACCACGGCCACCCCAATCAGTAAGACTAGCTGATATCTTAGCTAAATGCCAAAAAGCCCATGTTTGCGCTCAAATAAGTTATCTACAACAAACTGGAGGGGTTCACCAGTCATGCCTCAGTATCTGCCGTGTCCTCTCCTAAACAAAGAATACAAATTAAACAGTTGAGAAATATGTTTAGATTTATTAAATTTTTTGAAGGAACAAAGTTTGCCCAATCAGATATTTCATCCTCTAATCTATCACAGGTAAATGACTAGAAATATTAACAAATTACCACATCAATTCACAATCTATAAGTAGAAAACCCCATTTACCATCTCTTATAACATCAAAACAATGCTCCGTATACATAGACACATACGAGTACGAGTAGGAGTATAGTGCAAGTATATGCTGTACTCATGTCAAGCCTATATTAACAAAAACCTAATGTAAAGGGGAAATCTAGTTGTCGACGTCGAGAAAGCATCACTTACACGGAGTTTTCCTACCCATCCGCCCCACAATCCCACAATGTTTGCATTCAGTTTGCAGCTTATCACAGAGCGCGATTGAATAAACAAACACAGCAACGAGATGAAAATGAGTTTTGTGTAAAGAAAAAAAAAACGACTACTCGTACATCAGAAGGGTTTCGGTAAATTGAACCGCAAAAGTATCTAACAACTGGATACCCCCATCATTTTTTTTTCCTTTTTTTTCCAAATACTCTGCTTGATGTATGAGGACAAAGTCATTGAAATTGTTGTCGCTTATACTTTGCCTTTGCGGCCATCTGATATGTTAACAATTGTACCACTCCTAACCTGATATATTCGTTACTTATAATATTGATTTTCTTGTGCCCCCTTCTTCAATATATTCAATACTCTCTCCTTTTATATGGAATTAAATCCAAAGCAATTGTAACCATAGTGGGAATAAATTCAATCAGAGCAAATCTACAGAAAATTTAAAAACAAATCTGTGGTACCCTATCTTTTTTTTCAATAAGGTGACTTATGGGCGTTCCACTGAGCTGTCACTTTACTGAGTACAGGGATTATTTTTGAAAAGATGCATCGTCAGGATGGGGCGTGGCTGATTCAATGTTTGAAAGCTCCAGGGATGTTATATGAAAAATTGACATCTTGAAATTAGAGTCGGAGCAACTTCCAGAACACAATTTTGCTTTTATCATCTTGAAGAGGAGTATTTTTTCTCTCTTAATTCTTTGTATTGCAAAGAATCAACCAAACATCCCATACCCTATACAGTAGGGCATAAAAATCAACTCTTGTTCGTTATCACATGTAGTCGTCAACAACCCTTCCCCCCTTACTAATTATGTAAAAGTCGCTGGTGATAAGTGCTACCATTACCATCATCGTCATTCTCTTGGTTATTCGAATTTTAAAAATCGAATATCGTGTGATTGTTGTTTTTCTCTCTACCAATGTTGCACAACATAAAAGGCAAACACATAAAGGGGATATTGTTTTTCAAAAAGTTTTTCAATCAAGAAAGTGTCTTTAAAAAATGGAAAATAGAACTAACATTGACCACATTTCGATGGCACACTCAATTTTTATTAATTTTATTGCTTTGTCAAAATTTTAATTGCGAATTTATGTTTTTAACAACGAGACTGCGTATTTGTCTATTGCTTTGGGTATGGAGTATCTATGTATGTATGTATGCATGTATGTCTGTCTGTCGTTTGATTGCAACGGCACATGTTAACCTAAAGGCTAACGTAATTGGAAAGTTGAAGCAAGCCATATTTGTTGAAGGTTATCATGATTCGATGTACTATTTTGCAATTAAGTCGCATTTCAATTTAAGCGGCCGTTCTAAGAGGTTTCTATTTTGCGCTTGAGTATTGAGATGACATACGTAACCGATGACAGCTTGATAGACTCTATTAATTTGTTTTTAAAATTGATAGGCTCGTTGATTACTTTGAAAGCAAGTACATATGTCGACGAAATTGAGTTTCCAATTTAGTTGTAGCTATTGTTAACTTTAACCATCATCACCTCATGAATCGTGTAGTATCTATTTACTTGTAAATTCCCGTTTTGATATTCCTCTTATTAATCTTTGATTTGCCAGACCGCTTGTTCACATTGCGCTTTTTTTTTTTAATATGACTTGGCTGTAAAATACCAGAAGCTACAATTATGGCTATCGCCCAAAGACTTCTCAATCTTCATTTTGGATTTGAGAAAATCAGTAGCCACGGATTTAGCAATGTTCTCAGGGGTCATAATACTCTTGGCGAACATACGCCCCTTAAAGTGGCAAAGATCTACACTAATATCCTCGAAACATATCATTCCTGTTGCAATGGTTTCTTAGCCTCAGTAATTTATTGAAAATTACTCCAGCTGTTGCTTCCTTGAGTCCAACCCTTTGGGGGCTGCTTGACGTTCAGTGACTATTTCATTGGCTATTAATCGGGTATAGCTTCAGGAACACACATATTGACTGCCAATTTTCGTAATTCGTCGGCTTGTTTTTCTTTGGCACTTTAACGATTATCTCTTCATGCCAGCTTTCTTAGATACCCTAATACTCGTAACTATGGATAGCTTTAAAAGGTCTACCACTGGTCTTGCCACAGCTAGAAAAATTCCACAGGGAATCGTTGTCATTTCTATCCTCGGTCGGGGCTTCCGTTGGTACGCAGCACTTTATGATGAAATTTCTGAAATTCACTGTTCGGTTCCGACGGGGCCCCCGCCTAATTATCAATGACGTTACCTAATAAAAGGTGGAGGCAGAGCAAAGTACTGGTCTTATCGTAATGGTTCTGTAGTCTCTACCAGGAGTTAAATAACGGTACTATGGGAGCCCCCCGGATCTCAGTGCGGGGTGACTTGTTGAATTAGGCCCCCTTATGGCATCGTTATGGTGGCTGTGGTTTAAACCCAAAGTTGCGGGAAGGGTCTTCCGGTTGGTTAGACCCAATGTGGAGTTGCAAGAAAAACTGTGTGCTGAGACCCTAAGGTCAGCAAGAGGTTTTAGATAGAGCTCGACTTATACCAAAGGTGGAACTTGTGCCTCCAACACAAGTTCCATTTTAGTATCAAAGTGAATTGACGGAGAACGATGGCAAGGCGTATCCTTGCTCCTATGAATGTATGGACATTCAGTGGAATTAACATAAGCTTATATGTCGGGAGTGCACCTTAACACCAGAGACATCTTTTCCGACGATATTGGGCACTTCCTTGCAGTGGGTCTTGTCATTTGCCAACAAACTTTTACACGCTTCAGCTGACTTACCACCGACGTCACACAACTTGTCTCATACAGTAAAATGTCCATCTACAATAGTTTTTAAGTATAAAGATCCGATTGCTGCCTCTATTAGACAGCGAAGTGTCAGTACGTATCTGAAACGTTGCTTTACATTTTGAAACAGTTCGGGCTTACGAGGCCGCATTCATTTCCTTTACTTCGTAATGTTTGAGGAATTTACGTGATAATTCTGGAATTCAATCTGTGAAGGCGCACTGTGAGGCCAATCATCACATATTGCTCTGCCAACTGTTGCTTAGCTGTTTGTAAATTTTTATTGTATGAAACATTAGTTTCACAGTTTTCCAGGTCGATTTTGCCTTTATACATTGGATCAAGAAACTCTTCCTATATCTGGTTTATCATTCGTTTATCATAGGTTTAGCCGCCTCGTTCTGCTTCGCTTCGATTGCTTCTTATGTCTTGATCTTAAACGCACTTTGTTATGTTTCGACTTTCCACCGCCAAGTTTACGGATTTATGTGGAGCAAAGCTATTACAGTTGTACTGGTACTGCAAAATGTCAAGGATATTGAATTCTGATCCCTCAAAAACTTCTGCATGTAGTCTAGCTTCTTTTCGAATATGTACATATGTTAAAGGTGATCCGTGGATAAAAGAGTTGAAAAGAATATTAGGAATACCACTAGTTGATACTGCGTGACAAGTTTCAATTTTTTTGTTTGTGTAACATTAGTAAAATAAGGTATTCCTTTATCAATTGGGAATTCTATTTAAGGATATAGCAATGATTATCTTGTAACACGACCGTTTCCGTATTATGGATACGAGAATTAATATCAAAATACATACAAAATTTGAAGTCATAAAACGTTTAGGATTACACCCTGTAATCCTAGTAACAAGACTATTACTTTTAAGTCAGCACAAACTTTCCAACTTGTGCCTCTATATTTTATTAAGTTTAATATAAATTGCATAGTATCGTATGTTTCTTTTAAAGTGATTGAATATACTACATCTATGGAGGAATATTCGCTACCATTATTTAGAAGAACTGCTTCTGAACTGCTTGGGGGTGGCCGTGGCTCAAGTCATAGTGTATTGGCTTCCCAATCGGACGGTTCGGGGTTAATACCAGCCGTGACCAAAATACTTTTTCAGGCAACAAAAATCTCGTGAGATAAATGGTTGCCAAAATACAACATCAAGTCAATTTACATTAATAATTTAGTCTCCCCATTAAATGTTGGATGCCACCCATGGAGCAAAATAAGCACAGAGCCCAAACATCTTTACATCTTTCTTTCTTTTTCTGTCCCATTTTCCGAAACACTTAACACGTGCTCAGGCTCTTTAAGTGTAGTCATACCCACTTGAGTATTACGTTCTTAAAAAAAAAAAAAACACGTTTTAGATCCATCAATAAAGACACGCTATTCATTTGTTCGGTAAGTAATCCGTAATTCATTCATCAATCCGTTAATGTCGTTACAGGTAAATAAATGTTTGTTCCTTTTCCTTGGCAAAGATATCTTAGTTTCTAGTGATAACAGATTCCATTCTTGTAGCCTAGAACCGAGAATTTCAGACTGTCTGGTGGATACATTTAAGTAACGGAACAAATCTTTCAACTCATACTGCTGAGAATCATGTGTGGTTCTTTGAATGAACTTCTAGGAGGTACATATTCGGATATTTCCTTCTCTAGCGCATAATTTTCTTCGCGGTCATCCTCATCACTTGACTTTGCACATGGTTCTTGTCTTGGCGTTGGCACAGGAAATTCTTCACTATGAGGTATTAGCATGGACACAGAAACTACTTTAGGGTATTCTATTTTGTTTTTATTTTTTTTTTGAAAACCCTTTGACCATTTACTATACTTTTCAATATTTCTGTGTCTTAATCATAACCACCTCGTCATTATGAAGGGAATTGAGCTTCTTCGTACGGAAATCGCTTTAACTTTCATTTCCTCAGTTTTGAATTTGGCAAAACACTTGCAAACTACGAATGTCTAAAGGTCTCTATTCGAGAGTAAAACACAAATTTTGTAGGCTGGTCTCTAAGACCATGCCATGCCTTAAAATAAAATTGTCGCAACTCATTTTCATGATCAATTATACGAAATATTTGAGTATGTTGAGAGACATACTCTTAGTAATCCAATGCTTCTTGAATAAAACCTATGAGTACCACCGAATCATGTCATGATTTTACGATGCACTTTTCTTCGTCTTCTTGAAGAATTATTGTATTTGGTTAAAATATAAAAATATGTAATGCTAGTTAAGAATATTGAACCAATCTATATATTATGCATTCCTTTCTGATGGTCATCCCAAACTTCATTCTATGTTCAGCCCATTTTTGTTATATTTTTGTGCCAAAGCCAGTGTACTCGTATAAGTGCACTTAAGGAGTCGGAAACGAGATTTCAGCGCTTGTCGCCATATACTCGTATAAACCACAAATTCCTTAGACTCAAAAGATTGTTCACGATGCTTCCAGATATTTGTTCAATTTAATCATTTTTTAAATTAAGAGTAATTGCGCCTTCAGATAATTTCAACCAAATTAATTTGAAAGCAAATGGGTTGAAAGACAAATCAATAAAATAAGACATTTTTACGGACACGCACACATCTTTGTGTTTAATTATTGAATGGATATAAAAATTTTAGAAATAAAGACACATAGTTCGACCCGAATGAGTGTTTAATGTAATGTAATGTACTCTACTTTGGTTCAGGATAGTTAGATTTTAATTAAATGCATTTTATGAATGAATTTTATCGCACACAAACCGGTCAAATACGCATTAAGAAGGAATCAATAAGCGGGAATAACTTTGGTCCTCCTCCTTTGATACCCATATCCAACAAAGGGGAGCAAAGCTAGAGGTTATTTACAGTATGATGTCACTATGCGTTGGAAGGAAATCAAATTGAAGCATTAAGATGAATAGTTGTGTTTAGTAACTTTGAGAATAATTCGCAGTCTCAAATTCGACATTTAGCTTATATACTCGTAGTTCAAGCCAAAGTTTCTTGCTTTCAAGTTTGATTTTCCTCCATAAAAAGGCCCAGTATAATATTTTCAAAACTGAACTGACAGTTCATTAATTTTTTTCCCTTGCTACGATAAGGTCATTTGCTTCTCATTAGTGAGTGTGTTTTGGTGACACAAGGTTTTGCTTGCAGAAAATATAAGTACGTTACTGTGGGTGATACCCATAGCCTACTAATTTACAGACTTTGCTGACATATGTAGGTAAGAGTTAGCTTTTAAGCGATCTGATCGCTATGAAACCACTCAATTATCTTCAAGTCTTTTCCAATTTTTTAAAGAATGTTCCTTAAATAAACTATTGAGCAATTGTTTTCTTATTCTGGGGTGATTGCTTTTTGCTTTTTCTTTCTTTTACATATTTGGTGGAAGGAGTAAAATTTTCTCAGACTTTTGTCAGATATCCGTCGATCGATATCCTGAATAAATTTCAGCTGCGTGTTTTTTAGAAGTTTTATATATCCTCTTTGTGTATTCGATAACAGCTGCGGTCCACTCTATAAACTAGGTTCAGTTTTCACCCAGGTTTATTATATGGATTCTCCTTCAAATCAGATTTTAAATTTTTCTCATAATAAGATATAAGTTGCGCTTGCGCAATATATCATAGGCCATTTTCGAAAACGTCATCTGCATCAAATTGCTTTTGCAAAATGTTCTTAAACGCGAGCTGCGAAAGTCATTTGTTCGAAAACGACATAATAAATCAAACTGCCTTTGCAGCATGTTCGATAAAAACGTCATATGCGCTACAAAAGCAGCCAGAAATTTGCACTGCGTAATAATATGCATTCAATGATGATTGCTCTGTTCGAAAACGTCAAATGCTCTTGCAAGAAACAAATCATGTAGATGACACAGATCAACGATACCAAATGACGTTTGCAGTTTGATGTTCGCATCCCTTAAGTATTGCAAATGACGATCAATTTGACGATCAAAATGACGATCAAATGACGTTTTCGAAAACGGCCATATACTGCAAATATGTTCTGTTCGTCAATGATACTTGGAGAGTATCACCCTCCACCGGTAACGAAAATGATTACAGTACGGTTGTATCCCTCTCGTACCGATATTGAAGTGCCTTGGTTATCACGGTTGTGATATTCTCAGATATATAATCACGAATTACATTATTATATGCCTTTTCAAAATATATAAAGATCATTATATGTGATAATCATAGGTCTACGAATATGAGATAAGCCAGAACCCAATTGTTGAAATCGAGATGTGAAACAATGGGATGCTTGATGACATCCAGAACTATATAAGTTTTATTTTTACAAAAGCGAGTACCACGCAAACATGTTGTTTTAAATGTTTTCCATTAGATCGCCTTTCTAAGGCAGATACTATTATAATTGTCTGAGATTTTCGGGAGTTGGTACAGTAGAGTTTTTTTTCATCTCGATTTTAAACCGAAAAAACAGTAGATTTTTGAATTTTTTTTTACAAGGCCTCCATTTTGTTATTTTTCACTCAAATCTTTTAAATCTTCTACGGGACACAATGACAACCCTACTGAATAATAATCTTTTTGGAATTGTGATTTCAGATGATTACAAAAGGAGCAATCAAGGGGGCAAGCCACCTATTTTTTTTTTTTTTTTTTTTTTTGAGAGACCTACTTTACCTCACCAAACGTCATTTGTTTTTTATTAAACTAATTTTTTTTGTATTATTCAATAGCTATGTAATAACATATAATTATCATAAGAAGATTGTATCTCATTTTCTGCAAAAAAAAAAAATCCTTAAAAACCTTCAAAATTTAACCTCGGACATGAGACTACCCCCTTTAAATGTTCACTCGATTTGATAAGTTTGGCGAGCTTATTCTGGTATCCTGACTGAATGTTGTTTGAATCTTTGAGAAGCTGCAAACTCGGTGTTGATATTCTAGTAATAAACTGTCTTTTAGTCCAATGTACTTGAAGAATTTTAGATTTTTAAAACCAGTAAGTACTGTGAGGCGGTACGGTGATTGTACAATAGGACAAGTCTCCATACTAGTGAAGTAGTTAACATTCACTTTTGGATATAACTCCAGATTTCAACCAATAGTTTTGGTTTACTTACTTTATTTCAGTGCTCATCTCAATTGATTAATACTACACAAAAAAAAGGCAGGGTGAAACAATGCTTGTGATAGATAGATGCAGATCAATTAGGAGTAAGGACAACTTTTCTTCCTCAACATGCCAAAATATTGGCAAATTTCTACAGAAATGTAAAGAACTGCCGTTTGCATTGTGGTTCAAGTTTTCTCTTACCAGATCACTTTTACCAATTATGGTTGCTCAACGAATGACTTTTGCTCATGACACGAAAAAAATAATACAAAAATATTGTATTAATACAAATGTAACATATAGTAGATACCAACCTCCCTGCATTACAAGTTTAAGGTTAATTTCGAATTTCGTACAACTCATTAATGTTTTTCTGTTATTCCATCGATTATTCCTGATGTATATAGTTTGAGAAAATCCTTCTAATTATCTAAGTATAAAAGAGTCTTATGCTCGTGTCGCTTTGGTTGTATGTTACCAAAGCGAATAGTTTCACCACTCTTGAACTTTTCTCAATTCACCTTTTTTTTATTGATTAAAAAGACATGCCCTCTTGGTAACCAATGAATTGCAGATCAATCGAAACCGATGGAAACCAAGGGTTACAGCGTTGAATTGTGCAAGTCTTTCGGCTAAAAATGTTAAAAAAGGTTTTCGCCGATTGGGACACGCAATTGCCCAATACCCATTGCCATCGTCTTTCCCTTTTAACTCACTGATCGCGAACTCTGCAATATTATTCTTACGTGCTTGGTGCGTTTACACTGTCTCCAACTTCCGAAAATATAATTCAACTAAAGTTTTCAGCCCTCGTTCTAGTATTTCGAAAATACCTTTTATAGTTCTCATCAACTGGTCCATATCAATGAAACCAAGACAATCTGTGCGCAGCCCCCACTGTCCACCGGTTCATAGAGCATTTTATGAATTTCTAGAAAGCATGATGCACCAAATATAAACACGCATATAAATATTTCCGCATATCGCTCCGATTAAAATCTGATGCAATTCAAGGAGTTGTACCCTGTCTACATCACGCTGTTTGCCAGGGTTGTGGATTGTGTTGAAATTAAGAGCTTAACATACCCAAAGACTTCCTAGTATCTCGAAGTCTAAAAATAATCCTAAATAAAATGCACGGGAGAATATTGTACGTAACGTAATTGTGGCTCGCATGGACATACCGAGTCTTGGACTTGCAAAATGCTCGTAATTAAGGGAATTTTCGAAATACACGTATTTTCTGTTTTCTAAAATAGAAATCCGTGTCGTCATATTAAGATGATGGATTGTTTGTTATAATATAGAATCTTACAAATGTGATGGATTACAGGATCGACTACATGACGTCAATCCGTTTGTCTATCTTACATAAATATTTCAAATAAAATTTAGACTACGTATTTGTATGTTGAAAGTATTTTTTCGTTAGGTATACGGTTTTTTAGATGATTTTTGGGGTCTTTTTGCACCATCAACGTATTTAATAAAACCAAAAGTTAGTGATTTATTCCAGTCAAGATTGTGAAAGCGCAAAAGTTTCGTAATACATACTTCGTTTTACTGTCTTAGATAATTGTTGTCTATGTGACCGTGAAAATAAAGGTTACAAATTGAAATGATAGTTGTGGGTTATTATCTATTTGTTCTCAATCAACCTCTGTTCTGAAATGAGTCTTTCCCAAGAGATAAAGTTTTGTCGTTTTTGACAAAGTTGCCTACGTTTATTTAAATGGCGCTTCTTCCCAAATTCGCAGAGCAAGAAATAGTTTAGAAATTAATAATGCTTGCCAAAATTTTAAATATCTCTTACAGAAGGCCAAATAGGGACAGTCCTCTAGTTTTCGTATTTTTTTTGAGCAAATAATTTGTTCTGAGTCATGTCTGTATTTATTAGAGTATATTATTTGGATCGTTTTATTATGAAAGTTATGTAAGGGTTACCTATAGATAGTGCACATCAATTGAAAATCAAGTTGAAATAATCCTAGGATTAAGTGATGATACGCTTTGCTGCAGTTATAGCTCTATATGTCGGTGCAGGTCGTCTATACAGACTTCTACGTTTTGTTCGCCGTTATGACGCTATTATCTAATGAGATTTTTAATCAACCGGGGGACAGTACAAAACGGTAATATTTTCGACCAAAAAAGAAGCAATTCTCCTGACTTTGTTGCATAGTGCCGTATCATGCATAACAAATGTACTCTTAATCAACAGGTTGTCATTCTTCTTCTTGTTTGTATTAGTTCTACCTCACGGTCCTTTCCACGATTTGTATGCATCCCACATCCTTGGTTGAGACAACAGACAACACCATAACACCAATCAGATGTCTAAACCACTCCACAAGATATTGTAGAAATGCTCCGCAGGGCATCGGCTGTTGAATGAAGTTTTGTCGATCAAAATCTGAAATGCTTATTTGTGGAAGAAGGATCCTTGCAAATATTACAATAATTATAAAAAAATCGTTATTCACGAACACACAAGGCTTCGACACACCTGCTGTGTTTACCACTGGGAATGTGTGGAATTAAGTAATAACATCGACAGTTTCTTGTCGATGTGTCTCAACCCTTGCCCATACTAAAATCAAGCATTTGACCACTTTGAAATCTGAGCGCAAAGCCACACTACAGTTAGGTATTTCCAGAAACTAAGATTCTTCTTCAACTGCCCCGTGCCTATGTGTTTAGGGTGTTTCACTGCTTTGCCGGATGGGATAAGTAACATACGAGGGTTGTCTGAAAAGTTTCCGACCGAACAATGATGCAAGACATTTTTTCTCAAATTTTTTTTTATTTTTCTACATAGTTTTCTTGTAACTCTACACACTTCTCCCAGTGATGCTTCCATCTCTCAAACCCGTCCAAATAGTGATTGGCGTTTTTCTCTGCAAAATAATTGTTCACGAAGGTGATTGCCTCCTCATTTGACGAACATCTCTGTCCTCCGAGCGCAGTTTTTAGATGAGGGAACAAAAAGAAGTCGCTTGGGGCTAGATCTGGTGAATAAGGCGGATGGTCAAACAGTTCAAACCGTAATTCATGGATTTTCGCCATGGCAACCGCTGAGGTGTTAGACTGCGCGTTGTTTTGGTGAAACCTGATTTTCTTTTTCGGCCAATGTGGCCGTTTTTCCGCAATTTCTGCCTTCAGCTTGGCAAGTAATGATGCGCAGTTTGCTCCTGTAATAGTTTTTCCTTGTAATGGTTTGAAGATAATCGATTAAGATAACTTCTTTACTATCCCAAAAAATAGTCGTCATCACTTTCCCAGCCGAAAAAAATAGTTTTTGATTTTTTGGAGCTGGCTCGCCCTTTGCAGTCCACTGTTTTGACAGAATTTTTGTTTCGGGCGTATAATAGTGTATCCAAGTAATTAGTCGGCGCCAAATATCGGATTATCATTCGAACACGCTTTTGGTAAGCAAACGCTGCACCCAACGCGCGGACAGCTTTCTCATGCCTAAAACTTGATTTAATATATAACAAACACGTTCTTGGGATATTTTCATAACCTCTCCTATCTCTCTCACTTTAATTCGGCGGTCGTCTAACACCATTTGGTGAACTTAAGCAATGTTATCGACAGTGGTTGCAGTTTTTGGATGCCCCGAACGTTAATCATCTCCCAAGCTCTTACGGCCACGTTTAAATTCAGCTGTCCAAAATTTCACTGTGGTAAATGATGGTGCAGAGTCCCCATACACAGAGTCCAACTCATTTTTGATTTGCGTAGGCGTACTGCCTTTCAAAAACAAAAATTTAATAGATCGATATTCAATTTTTTCCATTTTCACAAAAAAACACTCACATCGATTCACTCAAACGACTGTCAACTAAAAACTGCGCGTCCAAAATGACTGAAACTTCGGTAAGTAACTGTCAAAAGATGGAAAACTAGGACTCATTAGTTTTTATTGACGAGTGCCGCTATCTTTGCGTTGCGGTCGGAAACATTTCGGACAACCCTCGTATCTTGGCAATTGAATTTTGTAAAACAGGTATGGTGGAGATGTAGTCTAAATTATAGAAATATAGAAATATGCAATTTCTGGCCTTAATATACTGTTAAAGAGTGCATCCCAATAAGTTCCTTGATATTTCAGAAACATGGTCATATCTGCGAATACTATAAATGTATCTTACTGCGTTATTGAAGGCAACTTGTAGTTTGTGCTCGGATAGGGAGTCCAGTTTACAATAAACGTTCTCAGAATACGATATGAGGGGTACCACAAGCACTCTAATAAGCCTTCGTCTAGTTTCTATCGGAGTGGAATTTGCGGTGAGCCAAAGATTTCGAAGACCTCCGTAGATTCCGCCAACTATTACGAGTACATTCTCATAGTTTTAGGCGGTCAAGTGGCGAATTATGGTAAAACCAAGGCTAGATACAGATTCAACGACTCTTAGTTTATTATTACAAAGCCAAAAATCAGGAATTCTGATTATATCGACGGTTTTTTTTTTAATAATGGGATCGCTTGAGATTTCGCAGGGTTGATGACTAAGCCATTCTTTAATGACCAGTGATGGATATTGGCCAGGTCTTTATTGATCATGTAGGCCAACTCGTCAATTTCGTGTAAAGGTCGAGAAAAATAGAGTTGGACGTCATCAGCGTATAGATGGACTGAATCACATTTCGTTGGCAAGGTATTTATGTACATGCAAAATAGAAGACACCTTGTTTTAAAGGCTTTAGCTGGGTAAATATTTCGCCATTAATGAAATTCTACCTGACAAGAAGCTTTTTATCAGCTGTACACTCCTATCACTAAAACCAAAAAGATATTTCAACTTCCAGCAGAGAATGTCATGGTTTAAGGCCAAGGCCCATAGAATCCGTTGCGTCCGTTGCGTGAATTGCGTCGACTGACAGCTCGATAGAATATACACGTTGTTATGGAAGCAGGCCCATAAACAGAGGATATGACGGAACTGACGGATAAAGTAGATTTAAATTCTACTTTTCAACCCGTTGGCAGTTCACACATTCACACATTGAGGACAATACTTTCACATATTGAGGTTCACGCATTCACAAATTGAGAGTAAGCACTTTCATTGGTGGAGACATTGAGAGAATGAAGAGAAATTGTCATAGCTTGAAAGAAAATATTGAGATTAAATGACATTTAAATTTTTTTGTTTCGTTTCGTTCGTTATTCTGCCAACGTATGCCACGGATTCTATGGGACTGTCATTTCCGTCAAATACATTAACGTCAACCTATCCGGCATCGTAACGGACGCAACGGATTCTATGGGCCGGAGCCTTTACTTTGTCTAAAGCTTTTGAGAAATCCAACAAGCAAAGAATTGTTAAAAAACCCTTATCGATACATACATATAATATGACACATAGATTCGTATCCCGGTCTGTTCGATAGTACTTATTTACAAAGTAATAGTAAAGTCATGCAGAAACAACTCCGTCCCTTATCTTTACGTTTTGAATGATTTCCAATGTTGCTACACAAGTGATTTCTTCCTTATATTTCCTTCTTTTTATATTTTATCGATGCTTTGTGAGTGTGTCTCCATTCGAGTACTGCTATGTATGACGCTATCGGGGCATGCCTTCTTAACGTTTGTTTGATAATGTTCACTAAGATGCTATTTGAAAGTAAAGAAGCGACCCGTTTAGTTGAAATGTTGTCCATTTCTTCAATGTATGTAATAAACCCAACGAGGTCTTGGTCTTCGTAGCTTATTTTTTGGCACAGATTCTTGTACAGTGTATTGAGTCTAATATATGCTTTCAACACATCAAGTAAAAGAGGCAAGATCATGGTTATGGTAAACCGTTTTGGTCTTTGCAGTTATGCATTTTGAAGCTAGTTGTTTCACCAAATCAAAGTTGGCTAGGAGCAATCTTCGTCGGTTCTCCACTAAGATGTTATTTTTGGGGTTGACATTTACTACAATGTAAATGTACTCTATAAGCATGTATTTCGACTTGTCCTGATTTATTTTTAGACCTTCAGTTTTTGACTAATGAAAATGATACAGAAGAGTTTGGAAGACTACTCTGAATATGACAAGGATATGCTCATACAAGGTATAGTAGGATTACCTTTGTGTAGATGAAAAAATAGAGAATTAATATTCATCGGGAATCCATTCATCCTCCCTTATAGCATATTTTGCCCGTCTTATTGTTTAAGTCTCTTAATTTTACTGCGAATCTCTTCTTGGTTGTGGCGTAGAACTATTGTACTTCATTGTTGACTGCGTTCGAAATTTATTCATACCTTACGATTGTCCCTATTTCATATTCATTCAGTAGGTGGTGGGAACGCAATGGATCGATGAAAATATTGTGGTAGGTAAGATTATAGTGATCCGCATTGAGGAAGGCTAAGGCAGCACCCACAGATCTGAAGCTCCTGCCGAAATCGTTCTAAGGAATACACAATCGTTATTTTTCGATGGCATCGTGCTCTGTTATTATATTAGTGAGTTGGGAGATATCTTTTCTCTTGAGATTTCCTATCTCCCCTGACCGTTTGGGATCGAGTATGGGTGATGTTAGTCATAGGTATCCCAATGAGTCCAACCATGATTCGCTTTAGAGAGCGCTTTAAAGTGTGTCATTTGTTTGACGTAGTAAGTACATTAATTACTTGACGTTGTCAAACTGCGTATTATTTTTTCCCAATTCATCAGCGATCTAGATGCCTGGAACGTCCGACTGTCCCGAAACCCAAAAACGCATGGAAGGCCGCAATGCATTGTTTGTAAACTGACATGCTCTACATTTGACTCACAGGTTGATTCTAATATTACTTTCTAGTACAGATCTCACGGCTGTGACTTTAAGCCTACAGCTTCTTGCATGATCAGACGGTAACTAGAGCGTTTTTGTTTCGCTCTGCAACAGGTAAAGGTAACATTTAGAATTGCCTATATCTATTTTAGTGTACAGTACAATTCGTGGGCGATTTGACAACCATTTTGTCATGTAGAGATGCCCCCCATGTTCGAAACACACATAACATCGTCATTTGTCAGCGGCCGCTACTTCGTTGACGAACGGAAAGCGACATCAACACACATCCCATAGATCCCATCGGTCTCGTAATTCAAAATGATTTACAATCGAAAACCACATGTCAGCAGCAATAATGTCCATAAGTCAGTTGTTCACTACAACAAGTGCCAGCCAGCTTCTATTCATTCGTACAACTCCGAGCGAAAGTTCATTCAAGTTCAACGAATTGAATAACGACTATCCACTCAATACGTACGACAAGCTAATTAAGTGGAATAAGCTTCCCCCACCCGTTGAGTCGGCATGTCATGTCCGATTTGACATGGAAATTTATATTCCATTACACCTGCGCAGTGCGTATACGAGTATGAATGTATCTACGTATACAGATATAGACCTGCACTTGCGTGCCTTTTTGTTTATTTGGAAAGCAAACACTCAATCACCTTTTCAATTTAGCTCAGAGCGCCTTGCATGGTGACTTGTAATTATGAACGAACAAAGTATCTGTAGCCTACCTAGATATCTAGATATCCAAAACAAAACTCGCACAGTACTGTTTGTGAGTTCCTCTCTAGGGAGTATTTATAGGTATAAATTGCCGGCTGCTTTCGATGGCATACTGCTCTCCAAAGACTCAACCAGGAAGTACCACTTGGATTCGATCAAAACCTAAAGACGAAGCGAGAGGAAAAAGAAATGATATTTACAAAAGGCCCGCTCACATAGACTATGGTACACGCACACTCTAACACGGCTATCTTTCATCGAGTCAAGTAGCCCCCCAAAACATAAACTAAATTAGGAAGTCAAGTCACATTATTATGCGCGCTGCTTGGCATGAGAATCAGACATGACGACTTACACGTCTGTAGGCACTATACACATATCACATTCGTCTGAATGGAGCCAATGATGCATCTTCTGGAACCAGAGCCAGTCCCGCAGAGGTGACCATACACTCCAACAAGTGGTCGCACGAGTTTAAAAAATCGCCAAGACAAAATTCGCAATAACATGGAGAATTATTCAAACTCGGATCGGGCAAATTCAGGTTTATTGATGCGTTAATCGTATCGCAGATGACGCAATAAGCTCGTTGAAGCAAAAAAGAGCGCGCGAACAAAAAGAATGTCAAAATCTAGGTCAAATGCCAGTATTTCCCTCCATAGATTATCGAATAGTACGTGTAACGTCATTCTACACATATTCCAACAATGTGTAGATAAATTCATTGCGGGGATGTAAATATTTATGTACGAGTAGACGGGAAAATTCAAATTGATAAAATCATAAATACTCTTAAACAAAAAAATGAAAATTCTCCGTATCACCGTTCATCCCCACGCACTCCATAAACGACTGAGTAACTTTGAAGAAATTATTTGACGAACTTACGCGCGTCAATAATGAAAAATGTGAGACAAGACATTGTGCCTTAAGGGAAACCCAGCCTGCATTCCACCCGAATGGAAATATTTCAAACATTTCGAATGATGACAAAATATTTTAGTTTTGTCTTACATTACAAGCACGATTGTAACTGTTGGATATACGAGTAAGACTAAATGGCTTGTAATAAACAGATGAGGAAATATTGTAATTAAAAATAGCTTTGATATAGACGCATAAACCGATACATGTAGCAAGTGGAAGTTACGAAAAACACTCCATAGCATGTTACGACCTTGATTTTCATTTAAAATTTTAAATTAATTTCAAGATGCAGTAAGAAGAGAGATATACTCGTACACATTTACAACAAAAATGATAAACAGGTGCGCATCGAAACAATGCCAACGAAGCTATGAGATTAAAGTTGAGATGCTTAAGTAAGATTCGAAAAGATAAGCAATTTGATGCAATGAAGATATACTCGTATTTATGTACTTATATGTATACCGAAATTAGGTCCTTCAAAATATCGCGAATAGGGTTGACAAGATGTCATTGGTTTATCGGTCTCTCCTAGCTTAGGCACTGTCGTTTTCTAGCCTCTTGGATACAGTTTAAGTTTGGTAAATAAAGTTGTTTGTATCTGCGGTATCTTAATCTTTTAACCGGAAATGCACTCTTCCTTCATATTTCGGAGTAAAGTGCTGGTGGGTGGGCTTTAGTTTATTTGCTTTATGTTAAAATATGTATCAAGTAGTGTGGCATTGGATATTTGCGGGGGTAGCGTGAAACTACGAGTATCTATAAAAAGCGATCTAGAAGAACATGAATTTATATTATTATTCCGAGATCACTGTCCAAACTTGGAAAATTCTGCAAACAAAATACATACTCGTATATCTGTGGAGGAAGTTGACTAATCTGTCAAAATTCTGCATACACTCAGAACAAAACTGGAAAGTCGAGCGAGTTGTTCGTAACCTGAACTATGACTCTACCAAACGCTTTCAAGCGACATGCACGACTGAGAAATCATCTGAAGGTCGTGTTTCCCATGGTAGGTTGCACATGTGCAGGAAATTAAAAAATAAGAGAACATATCACTCCAGCTAAAAACCTTATTTATATATTGAAGAGTGCCTCATATAAACACTTGCGACAGATTAAAGCGTTCATAAGAAGCAACTAAACACTCAGGAGAACTGTGGATACTCACATAAAATAGAAAGCAAAAATTGTCAGTCTCATGCTCGAAACTCACTGGATATGCAAGCAGGTCAAACTTCTAGCCTTTTGTTTTTATATAAAGGGTCCGCCATCTAACGTTTTTTTTTTCAACTAGTGCTTCTTTCGTGAATGGTAACACTTAGCTCATGTCTGATTTGACAGATAATTAGTTTTATCCTTCCGGTTAATAATGGAAAATAATTTCATTCAAATGGCTGCCTCGGCTGGCCATGCAGAAGCCTACACGATCGGTCCAATTTTTAAGCACATTATCGATTGTGTGCAGCTGTATTTCATCAATGGCTTCACGAATATTGTCCTTTAAAGCGTCAATTGTCTCTGGCTTGTCGGCGTAACACTTATCTTTTACGGCACCCCACAAATAATAGTCCAACGGTGTCAAATCGCAGCTCCGAGGTGGCCAAACGACATCAGCTCTGCGGCTGATAATGTGATCTTCAAAAACAGGGCGCAAAACATCAAGTGTAGCTTCGGCTATGTGGCACGTAGCGCCGTCCTGTTGAAACCAAATGTTGCCAATATCCTCCTCTTCAATTTTTGTGAACAAAAATTCGTTCAACATGGTCCGATAACGATCGCCATTGACTGTAACGGCCACTCCTTGCTCATTTTCGAAGAAAAATGACCCAATTATGCCTCTGGACCAAAATCCGCACCAAACAGTGACTCGTTTTGGGTGTATCGGCTTTTCAATGTATGCGTGCGGGTTTTCTGTGCCCCAAATGCGACAATTTTGCTTGTTTACATACCCGCCAAGATCAAAATGAGCTTCATCTGAAAAGATGATTTTTTTTGGCAAAATCGGCATCTTCTCTAAGTCGATCGCAGGCCCACTTAGCGAAGCGTAGTTCAAGCGTATACACAACCATATTCGTTCAGCGGAAGGATAAAACTAATTATCTGTCAAATCAGACATGGGCTAAGTGTTACCATTCACGAAATAAGCATTAGTTGAAAAAGAAACGTTAGATGGCGGACCCTTTATATATATAATTAGCGCGCGCTCAAGGGGATATTATACTCTTAAGATGCTTGCAACAGCACGGGCGAAGGAAACTTAGGGAAGAAGAAAAGGTAAGTACATATGTACATTGGTTTGTTTGCAAGTCATACCGACTAGGAAATAGAGAGGTAGGGAGGCATTCCATAAGCGAGTTGTACGGCTGACTTACGATATTTTAGAGTACGTCCAAAAGCGGGCTTGAGACTGTATTGATGAGCATTCATAGCAAAGCGGGTTGTACGGTTAAAAGTTTGAGTGGAATGCTACTGGCGAGAGACATTGTCTGACTGGTATTAGTATCCCCTATGAGTTTTATCGCACGGTTTTGAATCCTATCTAGCAGGTGCAGAAATGTTTTAGGCCCACCTGCCCAGATGTGGGCATTGTACACAAATTTTGGGCGGATAAATGCCTTATATATTTTGGGGAGGGGGGGGGGGGGGGGTAATTATTTCTTATATCGTTTGAGGAAACCTAGACATTTCGCAGCATTTTTGACGACATAAAATATGTGATCATTCCAACGTAGGTTGTCATACCGAGAATGGAAAGTTTTTCGGTTTCAATGATGTAAGTGCCATTCATGGATAATGGCTGTGTGTTTGGATTCCGCTTCAACGATAGCAGACGACAGCATTGTGTTTTGGACGCATTTAATTCCACTTGATAGTTCCCCAATTAGTTATGCAGCTAATATCGGAATTTAATGAGCATAGCATACGCTGCCGTTCCCATTCTACAGCCGAAGAGCAGATACGTGTGTTCGGGAACGAATATGAAAAGCAGAGAGTACTATCGCCAGCAAAGAAATATGTTGCATTAGAAGTAGCCGTCAAGAGATCATTGATGGAAGTTAAAAGGAGTGTCGGAGACAGAATGGAGCCCTGCGGCACACCAGCATTAATTGTGTGCATACCAGACTTGAAACCATCCTAGTCAACTTGAATGTTCTAATTTCTAATCCTGTAAATGAAGAACTCAATCATCGATAGTGTCATCAGTTCTGATGACGGGCGAGGTCGTCATACAGAACGCGTTGATACGAGGCGGTGATATTCTGAAATATAAATCGTTCATTTCAACGCTGCATTGGTATTTATTCCTGTTGTGAAACAACGGAAATATTAATTGAATTTGTCCGTAACTACCCCTGTTTATACGACCAGAGTGATAAAAACAACAAGAACATTGTTTTGAAGGCCGGAATATGAGAAACTATTGGGAAGATTTTAATGAAATGACATTTTGACAGGTGATACAAAGCTACTGAAACAAAATGTTGCACGGCGATGATCGCTTTTTGTTTGACGTTTTCTACATGTAATGCGGCGGTTATAACGCGACGTGAAATAATTTCACCGCAGCGTTAAATTATCTTACTGCGGCGTTAAAAACGCGTTCTATTTGAATTAGATTATGGCAACTGAGAAGAGAATCCTCACAGCTTTCCTATCCTACTTCCTCAGGGACCACAAACCTATCCGCCTAACTAACAGACTACCTTTGTGCTGAGGGGAGTGGAGAGGATTTTTGAGCTCCATATGTATGTATAAGCAGAACTGATTTGCGAAGGTATACTCGTACATACAACATTCAAAACTGTAAGATTTTGAAAATCCAGCAATCCAAAATCGAATGTACACGCATTGGAGAATTTATTTGAAACCAAGGATGCCTTGTCTTCGACAACGCAACTTTTACCGGCATGTCTAATTCGCAGGAACAACACGGCAATGGTAATAAATAAAACTTCGGTTGCAGACGAAGACTAAGGTCATATATAAGGACTACCCATTAGGTGGCGTCCCAACTTTATTGCTTTAGTGCATGTTGATTGGTTCCCTGCCTACAGCTTTGAACAGTTTTAAGGTCTACACACATATAACATATATACAGATGTATGTATCTATACTGTTTGTCGGATCATGCTCAGCGTGCATTTGAAATCGGCTTTCAACCAATTTTCGCAAGTATATGCTGCCAACAAGAAGGGACACGCAACGTCGACGAATTAGACAGCACATCATAGTCGACAGCTATAAGTTCGAGGAAGTAAGGGGAAGGTAGTTCGAGGTAGTTTGAAGAATAACTCTTGCCAATCGCCTTTTCTAAGAATAGAAGGCTAAGAAGGCAATAGAATAGTAAGGCCCTATCCCGAACAACTGACTAGATTCTATCGAGTGTTTTTTTTAGAGGTATACAATTTAATTAAAAACAGAACAGAAAAATGAATGAACTTACCAATATTTTTTTTATTAGCTCACAAGTTTTATGACATTTAGTGTTTGAAAACCATTTCGGGCGTCTTATGAAGGCCATCTTACCGGTCCAATTTTGAACCACTTCTTCCAGCATAGCCGGCTTATTTCGGTCAATTCACGGGTCCATTTCTTGAGATAATTCGCTCACCAAATGTTTGTCCCAATAAAGTGATGGTTTGACCCGCTCTATGGCCTGTTGCGTTGTCCTGCTGAAACCATTTGTCTCTTAAACGATTGTTATTGACATGAAAATATCGCGAGTCATTTGCCTGTAACCCTCGCCATTGAAGGCATCTTCAGATTTGAAAAAAATAGGCTAATTATCACCAAACAGTGATTTTTCGGGATTTATTGGGGTCTCGAGAGTTTTCTGAAAATTCAAAAATTTTGCTTGATGATTTGACGTTAAAAATTCGGTTCAACTTCAAATTGATTTTCAGCCCATTTACCGAAGGTACAATGCAAACGATGGTCCAATGTCCTCAGTTGTTGCACCAATTGGATTTTGTACGCTAAGATCTTTTCTCGAAGTCTTCCACGAGTCACTGGGAACGGCATCGAATCGATAAATTTGGATCCTCGGTCACACTCACTCTACAGAGGCGATGCATAGTATTGTGTATTGCTACTCATATGGGCGATTGCACCGTGAATTGAGCGTAGTGGTCTATAAGTTTGGCGCACAGAAAGCGAATTTTGGGAAAAATTTCCACGATTTCTAAACGTTGTTCGGATGTTAAGTTCTTGCACGGTAATTTGAGAAACTATACTGAACATAAATGTCAAAGACACGTGCCCAATCGGACAGTACGTTTGGCAGTTAACTCTCTCGGAAGTTCTATAGCTCTAACAAAAAGCACCATTTATAAAACACCTTGATCCCAGTAGTATTTTATGGCGCTGAAGTATGGACTCTATCGAAAGCGGATGAAAATATCCCCCGATTCTTCGTAAAATATTCGGTCCCGTTTAACATATTTTAACATATGTATTTATTGATTTAATTAGTAACTATTTACAAAGATTAGATTGAAGTATCTATAATGACGTAAATGTGATCAAAAGTAAATTATTGTATAAAGAAAAAGTTATTAAAGAAGGAGAGGAAATAAAAGGTCAAATTGACCAACAATATATAAAATTATTAAACAGCTCAAAACCTAATTTACGATGAAGAAGTTCAAACCCTTAATACCTACCTACATACGAGGGCGGGTCAATAAGTCCGTGACTTTTTGAATTTCTGACCTCTTTACTGAAACAGCAACACTGCTCCTGTCAACAGGCATCTGTCAGTTGACTCCTGTCAAAATTTAAACTTGCTGCGTCAGTTAGTTTGTGTTTGACAGCTATTTTTATCAGACTACTCACTAATTTGAGGAGAAAATGGAAAAAAGTGAATTTCGTGTGCTTATTAAGCATTATTTCTTGCGAAAAAAAACCATTACCGAGACCAAGGCTAAGCTTGATAAATACTATGGGGACTCTGCACCATCGATTTCAATGGTAAAAAAGTGGTTTACTGAATTTCGTTGTGGCCGTACAAGCACTGAAGATGCCGAACGTCCTGGACGCCCAGTTGAGGTCTCTACACCCGAAACAATCGAAAAAATTCACGATATGGTGTTGGCCGACCGAAGATTGAAAGTGCGAGAGATTGTGGAAGCCGTAGGGATCTCGCATGGCTCAGTGGTTTCAATTTTGAATGATCACTTGGGCATGAGAAAGCTTTCCGCAAGATGGGTGCCGCGTTTGCTCACAGTCGACCACAAACGCAATCGTGTAACAACTTCACAGGAAGGTTTGGCGTTGTTTAATCGCAATATGGAGGAGTTTTTGCGCCGTTTTGTAACCGTGGACGAAAAATGGATCCATCACAACACACCAGAGAACAAACAACAGTTAAAACAGTGGGTTTCTAAGGGTGAATCGGCGCCAAAGAAGGCCAAGGTGGGTTTGTCAGCCAATAAAGTTATGGCGACTGTTTTTTGGGATGCACGCGGGATAATCCACATTGACTACCTTCAAAAGGGAAGAACAATCAATGGGGAATATTATGCCAACTTATTGGACCGATTCAATGACGATTTGAAAAAAAACCGAACTCATTTGGCCAAGAAAAAAGTTCTTTTCCACCAAGACAATGCAAGGGTGCACACATGTGCAGTTGCCATGGCAAAAATCCATGAATTGGGCTATGAATTGCTCCCTCATCCACCCTATTCTCCAGATTTGGCTCCGCGCGACTACTTCTTGTTCCCAAACCTGAAGAAATGGCTTGGTGGAAAAAGATTTGACTCCAATGATGAAGTCATCTCGCAAACAAAGGCCTATTTTGAGGACCTCGACAAATCATTTTTTTTGGAAGGGATAAAAAAATTGGAGAAGCGTTGGACAAAGTGTATAGAGCTCAAGGGAGACTACGTTGAAAAATAAAATTATTTTTTTATCAAAAAATCTGTGTTTTATTCCAAAAGTCACGGACTTATTGACCCGCCCTCGTATTATTGCCAGCCAAGTCTGAAAACAGAGAAACATGTAAACGATCAACAAAACAGAGTGTGCGTATGCCTGCCAAGAGGAAGAGAATTCCATAAGCGAATAGCATGAACATAAAATTGTCTTTCGGTAGTAATGCAAGTAGCAAGTATTTTATGGCAATTTTGGCATTAACACTGGAAAAAAACTTCGATTTTTGTATGAGGATATATGACGCTTCAAACCATAGACATAGGGAGTGACATTAAAGGCAATATTAAGTTTTCTTTTTGATTCTGCATTAGATCAAAGACACTTCGCACCCAAAAGATAAAATTTGAACAATAAGAGACTTAATATTAATTTTGTTTTAAGAGGAGAAAAATTCTGAGGCATCCACCGTCGTGGATGCGTCAACTAACGTTTCCGACTTCCCACGTGGTTCATTTTCGAGGCTGAAATCTCCCCAACGGAACTTTCCAATCCAACTTCGTATAGTGCGCTCGTTTACCGCTACATCCTCAAATGCGTCATTAATGTTTTTCATTGCTAATGACGCATTATGTCCCATTTTAAATTCGTAAAGGAAGAGGGTTCGAATTTGAACTGCATGACCGCATGGTAAATAATTCATAGAAAAAAAAACGGTACTTGTAACGAACCCTAAAATTCTCATACGTCAAGCACACGTACCACTTTATTTTATAAAAAAGAAAACTTAACGTTCTGACATAAATGTTCACTTGAGAACTTCTTATTTCCGACTGAACGAAAATCGTACATTTCATGTGGTCCGATATTATTTCCTTCGGACTATTGAAAGAAGGTTTTTGGATCATAATTTAGTCTGCATCGAAGACGTCATTCGATCAGCCCCATTCATTCTGCAACTGATATATGTACATCTGAACATCATCATCGTACATGTGAACAGAGGAGTAGCTTATACTACTCGTATCTGGTAAGCCATTTATAAAAATAAGAGAGGGCCAAAAATAGATACTTGTGGAATACCCATATAAGTACGACTAAGATCCGACATAGCTTTATTTGTTACAACTATTTGTTTTCTATCAGAAAGATAAGCAATTGAGGTTGGGAATGGTTCACAGTGTCAAAAGCTTTAGAAAAATCCAATAACGCAAGCAGCGAAATATGATCTTTTTCCATTTATATGCTCAAATCTTGCGTTACTTTTAGCAACACAGAAGTACAACTGTGCTGCTTTCGAAAGCCGGACTGGTGTCTACAAAGGTCTAAAGGTTATTATGCACGAGATTGGATTATATTTGATTGTGAACAATTTTCTTGAAGCCTTTAGACAGAAAAGTCAGGATAGAAGTTGGTCGAAAATCAGTATTTTGAGAGACTGCATGATTTTTTGGTATCGGTATGATTTCTGCGGTTTTCCAAGCTCTAGGAAAGCAGAATGTCATAAGTAAAGTGTAAAATATATGGGTAAGTACTGGGAGGATATAGGGTAAAATAACTTGTATATACATACAATGGATGGATTTGATCTAAGCCTGAAGACCTCAATTTTAAATACATATGTACTCAATATTGATTTGACAACGTCACTTTGCTCAACACGATGAAATTCAAAGCCATTCATATTAGCAGATGTATAAAGAGCGTATGGGTTATAAGATGACGTATTGGGCTTTTGAATAAACATGTTTTTAAGATTATTCTCAACAATACTCGTAGATCGGTGCAAACGCTCTAATGTTCTTTGAAGCTGGGTTATATCTGTCTTGGATAGTTGATGACGCTCAAGTTCGTCGACTTCTGCCAATGCAGGTATGGTACTCGTAATTGTGACTTCTTCAATGCGATTATTATAATCGTCGAATTTGTCCTAAAGGTTTTTGTTCATATCCAAAATGAGCGACTTCATCTCTGATGTACAATCAATCCATGTAAATCTCAGCTTAGTTGCCGCACACATGTAGAAGGTGACCTTAAGTTACTTGGAGTGCGCAATTGAAATAAGTTGGCTAAGCTACCTGTAGAGGGATGTTAGTTGATGCCTAGGTTCACCTTTCATTCAATATCCTTTTTGCAATTGGATACTCAGCAAAGAATTACCACCAGTTTTGAATAACCGCGTAAAATCCATCAATATTCTCAGTTTAGTATTTCTCACACACTCTTCTTGTTTTTCGCTGGAATACTGTTTTATGTCTCTTTTTTTTTATCTATTACTTCTTATTGTGCATTTTCATTTGGTACGTATATATATACTCGATTAAAAAGTTCCCGGAATTTATTCAGAAAATTAAAAATACAAGTTTATTCATCTAAATCTATATTGCCCCTTCAAAGTAATCCCCATCGACTGCAACACACTTATACCAGAGCTTGATTCAATCCTCGAAACATTTTTTATATTCGGTTTTCGGTATGCCCATCAGTGCTTACTGCGATTTTCCCATTACTTCCTCTCGGCTGCTGAAACGTGTTCCCTGTAGTGGTTTTTTAACTCGATTGAACAGAAAGAAGTCACAGGGAGCTAAATCAGGTGAATTCGGTGGCTGTTGGGTGGTATTTGTTGCATTTTTTGTGAAAAATTACGAATAATGGTGGCATTGTGCGACGGTGCGTTATCATGGTGCAAAATCCACGAGTTTTCTGCCCACAATTCTGGTCTTTTTCGGCGAATTGCTTCACGCAAACGTCTCATAACGCCCAAATAATACTCTTTGTTTACTGTCTGGCCATGTAATCCATGAAAACCGTGAGCATTGCCTTCTTTTTTGACTGAAAACGACGTGGTTTTTTTGGTCTCGGCTCATTTGGTGAACGCCATTCACTTGCCTGATGTCTGGATTGCGTGTCGTACTCATAAACCCACGTCTCGTCTCCAGTAATGATCCTTTTGATGAATGTGGGATCGGATTCAGCCTCGCAAATCATCTCTTTTGCGACGTCAAGACGGTCTCTTTTTTGCATGAAATTGAGGTCTTTTCTTCCACCAACTTTGTGCTACACAACGGAAACCCAAATCATTAACCAAAATGTCTTGGACGGATCCATGGGTAATGTTCAAGTCCTCCGCTATCTCTCTGATGGTTAATTTGCGGTTATTGACCAACATTTATTTTACTCCATCAATGTTTTCGTCGGTTTTCGATGTCGATGGTCTGCCACTGCGTTCATCATCTTCGATTGACTCACGACCACCTTTGAACCGCTCGTGTCACTGGTAAACGACCGTTTTCTTTATAAAATTGCTGCCGAAACATTTTTCCAACGTTCCCGCACCATTAAATTCGTTTTTTACGCAAAATTTAATACAAGTTCGTTGTTGCAAATTTAAATCCATTTCTAAAATTGTAAAAAATCGCCAACACAAATGTAACTGTTGCAAATGTCAAGGGAATGTCAACAAATCTGTTGTTAAAAAAAAAAACAGAACTCAAATCGGAACAATGGGAGCGCCACACGGTGGTTAATCCGGGAACTTTTTGATCAAGGTGGTATAACCCCTTTTCTCAAGGGTGCTCTGCAGATTGTAGGTGTCTCAGTACTTTCTTAATGATTATTCGCCGTTGTGGTGTACCACTGTGGTGTACTAAGCGGTTGAAAAGGAAGTTAGCTATTACAGTTTACCATTTTGTTAGTGGTCAATTGACTAGAAATATCAGAACAATAACTTAATGCATTTATGTAATAGCGAAACATTCGTCTATAAATGTTCAAGCGTATTGTATTGCTTCAACGTACTTAAGATAAAAAGATTATTAACTCAGTTTTCATTTTTCGGCTTCCTAAAGCTGGAAATTCATCATACTTGTATATGGTCAGCCACATGTTATCATTAAAATCCACAATAGCTCATCCTTTCAAAGGAATCGCTCCTCCTTGCTCTCCTTTTAATCGTCGATTACAGTCGTTTTCAATAATTAATTCTTCTGTTGTCGTTAGGAAAAACTAAATATAATGGTGCAATCAACAGCAAAATCGATTACACAGACTGTTGGGTGTGTTTTGCACCCCTCAAACCCATACCATGTCACTAATATATTTTAAAAAGACAACAATACACCCATATGCACTATACTCGTCGACGAGCTTTTACTCGTATATGAGAAAACCAACACTTTCACACTCAAAAATGTATAAGGACAATCGTTTGTTACCCTAGTTACTAGCGAGTGTGCTGACGGAAAACATGTCCATATACAAAGTTTCAGTACGAGTATAAAAGTATAGGAGTATCTCATGGTCATAAACCTCACCTCCCATGGTAATGTTGTCTCCCGGCACTGTTTTGTTGTTGACAAGGACTTGTTGTTCGTCGTGTCTTTGCAGTTCGTTCGTTAAATCGATTAAGCCCGAAGTCCTTGATGGTAGCTAACCAACCGAACTATTGTATAGGTATACTTAGCGCCATTGACATGACCGGGCGCATTTAACCCACCAACTGGGTTCTGGCGAAATGGTTATATTTTTTTTTTTTAAGAATTTTACCCTTCTTTTGTGGTACTGTGTGGGGTTGATATAGTGGGTGACCAAGCTAGAGAAAGTTGTTCATTTGGTTAGCTGCGCTTTTGTTTATGATTTATTGTCATAACAGTTAAATGTATATAGTATAATGGCGTTGATAATGATGTTCTACGAGTATGGTGATTCTGTCAATATTAGGTTTATGCCTAAGAAAGGCACATAAGTTGTATTTAAATGCGGTCATTTCGATGAAACTTACAGGTTTATTAGAGTGTAAATGTTCTAATTTCATCAACCGACCATGGCCTTTAGTTTATTTTAAGACGCCAGGAAAATCTTTGTACTACAATATTGTCATCATGTATATATCTTGAGCGGGCATATCAATAGAGACCGCCCTTTATCAGCTGACGGCAGTAATTCAAATCTCGGTGAATGCTGCTTTTTAGCATGTTTCCAGTGCGACATTGCGGCGCAGAATATTTGATTGTTGATATAATAGACCATGTTTTGATCGACACAAGACACACATATTTCAATGTTCTAACTTTCCGACATGCAAGCAACCCGCATAAAACTTTGCCCGTCTTGTATCTCTCGAGAATTTATATGCTTCCATCATCAAATATGGAAGGCCACTGACGACAAATATCGACGAAACAATGCATCATAATAATATCCACACATAGGGAATATAGAATAGAGAAAAATTCAACTTGTCCATTAATTACAAATCGTACAGAGGATATAATACTCGTATACATATTATATATGTATGCCTACCGATATTTCCAATGAATGTGGTAATTAATTTTGAGAGTTTAACATAAATATTGTATTTCTGAAGACTGGTTTGTAATGAGGACGATCAACTTTTCGCTGCTAGTCAGAATGGTGCACACCATATGACGATGACATCCAAAAGTAGGTGAGCACTTGATACAGAGTCTGCATCAATTCACAAATGGTAAAATTTGACCGGACTGCATGAAGGGAATTTCGTTAGCGTTTTTTAATCCATAATAGAAAAGAGCCTTTAATCTGCACCAGCTAAACATGCTGAACATCGCATAAAATATTCTGTCTGCTTAATTATTATTATTATTATTATATATTTTTTTAAGAACTTAACACTCAAGAGGGTATTACTACTCCTAAAATGCCGGAGCACGTGTTAAGTTTTTTGGAAAATTGGATAGAGAGCGAGAGTAAGATGTTTGGGCTCAGTGTTTGGGTCCATGGGTGGCATCCAACATTTAATGGGGAGACTGACTACATTATTATTGTAAATTGACTTGTTGTATTTTAGGCAACAAAAAAAGAATGTCTTTCGGGCGCGGCTGGTACTGAATTCCGAGCCTTCCGATATGGAAGCCACTTGAGCCACGGTCACGCACTATGTGGGTGTGAACGATTGATTGCAAAACCATCATTGGAGTATTTCTTATCAGAATCGAACAAGTATGTTTCTTATCAACTCTTTTCATAATGCTTGGGATAGTACCCAGTCTAGTCATAAATACTGATATAAAAACAACTTGTGCCAAATGAAAACGCGCTGACATTTTTAAAAACAAATTTAAACTTCTTATTTGTCAAATCCCTAGCTACAAGTTGTGGAAGATTTCATTCCAAATGGCAGCCCTTTGCCTAAAATCACGATCTGAGACGTACTGGCCAATCATCAATCGCATCACGGACCTCATTCATCGGAAAGTTCGCTTCAAAGACTCAATATCTCGTGATGAGTAGAGCAGGCCATTCCCTCTAACACGGTCCACAACTGTATTGTAATCCAAAGGGCTGAGGTACGGACTATCAGATGGTCAATCATCCGGTGATATGGAGTCAGGTAAATTTTTTTAACCACTCTTGATTGGTTTTCGCCTTGTGGGCTGGAGCAGAATCTTGTTGGAATGTCCAGTGCCTTCAAAAACAGTGGTTTGGTAAACTTTCGCCGAAATCTTGATTCCTTTTTCACAAAAATGGAGGTTGGTGATGCCATCGTAGCTCACTCCCTACCATACCATTACATTTGTTGCGTGGTGGCCTCTTTCAACCCTTGGATTATGTTCTGAAGCTCTTTGGATGTCCGAGCATACACTCAATCATGTTACTTGTTAGTTTGTTCGACGATTAACATTTTTTCGTCAGGATTTGTCTGTGAGCATTTTTAGCGTACCTCCTTAAGGGAACTTTTGATTTTTGCTTACGTTTTTGCTTCAATGCGACTATTAGCAGGTGTCTTGTATAAGCCGATCACAACGATACAATTTTCGATGCCACCCCATTCCATCATTGTAAACGACTAAAAACAAAAATCTTTTCCGCGACAAAGAAGCAGAAAAGGAGTGTAAGTATTATAGGGTTTTCCAATAAGGACTTGACAAATTTTTTTTTAAAATAAAACGCAAACCATTTGAGATATTTCAAATATATATATCGGCTTGAAGTACAATCAAAACATTTATGAATGGAACTCGACTTCGGTCATATGGCCACCGCGGGCACGTTTGCAGCGGTCGAATCGTTGGACCCAATTTTCAACGACTCGGCCACACATTTCGGCCGAAACGACCGCTATTTCACGTTCAATGTTGGCTCTAAGCTCTTCTAACGTCGTCGGCGACTTGGCATAAACCAATGACTTAACGTGGCCCCACAGAAAATAGTCAAGCGGCGTTAAATCGCACGAACGAGGCGGTCAATCGACTGGCCCATGTCTTGAAATAACACGCTCACCATACTTACTGTTCAATAAATCGATTGTATCGTCTGCTGTATGGCTTGTGGCACCATCCTGTTGAAACCACATGCGGTCCAAGTCCATATCTTCCAATTCGTGCCAAAAATAATCGGTGATCATGGCGCGATAACGCTGACCATTCACAGTAACGTGACGATCGTTATCGTCAACGAAAAAATATGGCCCAATAATGCCGCCGGCATGCAAACCGCACCAAACAGTAATTTTTTGTGGATGAAGTGGTGATTCATGAAGCACATGTGGATTTTCACCCGACCAATAAATAACGCATATTTTGCTTATTGACGAACCCATTGAGTCCAAAATGAGCTCGTCACTGAAGATGATTTTGCGATGAAATTCATCATCTTGGCGCATCTTCTCCGGAACCCAATTGGAGAACGTAGGTCGCTTCAAATGGTCCATCGGCTTCAATTCTTGAGTCAGCTTGATCTTGTATGTGTGTAAACTAAGATCTTTACTCAAAATACACCATAATGTGGCCTGAGCGATGCCCAATTCTTGAGAACGCCGTGGATTTGACTGATTTGGATCGTTTGCTACGGACGCCTGAACGGCAGCGATATTTTCGACACTTCGATCAACCCGTTGTCTCACTGACACGGAAACATCACACAACGAATATATAGACTCAAATTTTTGCACTAAACTTTTTATTGCCCGTCTACTAGGGTGAGAATTACAACCGAAAATTGGAGTTAACGCTCTTAAAGTAGCAGTCACCGACTACGAATTTCGGTAGAAAATTTTTATAATTTGCAGACGTTACTCGTTCGTGTACTTTACCATGATAAAAATGTTGAGTTTACTGAATAAATTGACAGTGACAGTTTGATGATTAGTGAAAGAGTGCGTTCACAAATTAAGTTCAAAGTTGTCAAGTCCCTATTGCAAAACCCTTTATAATATAAGCAGATCTATGCGCTACCCTAGAAGTGCTATCCTGCTCCAACTGTCAGAACAATTTCGTGCCTAATCTAGTCATAAATATTGATAAAATATTTATTGCAACCATTTTAAATAAAGTATTAGTTACACTTCTTTTACGCTGCAAACGTGCCCGCGGTGGCCATATGAACGAAGTCGAGTTTCATTTATAATTTGATTGTACTTCAATCCGATAATAAAGTTTTTGAAATATCTCAAATGGTTTGCGTTTTATTTAAAAAAAAAGTTGTCAAGTCCTTATTGGAAAACCATTATGGTTCCGTTGTACGTCGTCTGTTTACAGTAGGACATCCCAGTAAAATCTGAAGCGGCTTCAAAATTTATTGGAAATATCGCATAAGCGATACACAAATAGTCCTCATTTTGGGGCTAAAAGAGAGAACATCGCTTCTCTATGCTTAAATGTTGACAGTAAATAATGTAGAAAAAAAAATGTAAAAGCAAATTAAGGGTAAATAAAAACAAGGACTGGTTTCTTGCGATTAGAAAATGTTTGTTTTAGAAAGCACTACACAAACATTGGCGATAAATTGATTGCAGCTGTTATAAACAGACCTGCACTTAATCATTGGTCAAACCGACCACAACGACGATCATGACAATATCAGAGATAATTGAAAGTAACTTTCATTATATTTTGATTTTTGGAATCATTTATCAATTATTGAAATGTTTCGATTACCACTTGAAATACTACCATGTATAAATGTATGACATCTTTGACAGACCAAGAGAACACCACACAAAATCGATTAAATTCCTGTATCCTTGCATATTACTGAGACATATGACATTAAGTACTTTGGAAGGACATTCCGCTCAATGCTCATTGAATATTGATGAGTTTGTGTCGCTTAGTGATTGTTGGTAATGGGAATACAAAAAGCGGGACACTTGTAGAAAACCGAAAAATAAATCCAAGGACGAATGTTGCTATATCAGCTCCGAATATCCATAATATTCTTGGGACACCAGACACCTAATGAGTAGGTGTAGATTTCGATTTAAGTTCTCCTTGACACGGCGTTCCTTAGTAAAGGCAAAACATGATTTCCATAGCTGTATTTCCATCAAACCATTGTATATACATACGTGCAAAAGCTCTTTCTAGGAAGGATACAACGAATGGTGTGTTTTTCCCGATCTTTGTGTTTGAGTTACTTTTCTGAGGACAGCGGTTACATTTGAATTGTTTCGCTGTTGTGTAGGTGAAAAAAGCAAAGAAATGCGAATATAGGAGGTAGACAGCTGGGTCCTTCTTTTTGGGATGGTACGGTACGTGTATCAAATGTTCATGAACTGATTTAATTTTTTTTTAGGTGTGACAATTATTATACTTGTAAGCGGCACCTAAGGTGAGGTCTCTCTCTATTACAACGGACGAGCTTGGCAGGATTCAAAACAAGACGTGGCCCTCTATATGTAGCTAATCTCTATAAATGCTTTCATATGCGGCCTTAAAATCGATAAAAAGATGGTAGGTATCGATTTGGACTTCTTGAGTTTTTTCCAGTATCTGGCGAAGTGTCAAGATTTGGTCGATTCTGGACTTTCCTTGAGATTCTGTTCATCAGGCATACACTCTAGTGATCAGATTTGAGAAATGAGTTGGTGTATGCTCTCCACAAGTTATTATCAGCAGCTTGTAATAGATCGGCCGGTAAGCCGTCAGGTTCATCTTCTTTGTTGGATTTTAGCTAGATATTGCTATCCTTACTTCGTTCTGGCTAGGTGGACGGAATTTTTGGCTATTATCGTCTAGTCTGAATGGTTTGCTCTGCCTGACAACGGGACGTTGGGCCGTTATACAATCTGCAGAAAAAGTTTTTCCATATTCTCATCACCGACTGTGACTTTACTGCAAGGTTTCCTTCTCCATCTCTACAGGCTTTTGTAGGGGTCTTCTTGACTTGACACGTTATTTTTACCTCTTGGGAAAACTTCTAGGGAAGCCGATGTTCTTCCCGTCACTTTTGGTTGTAGAGCTCAAGAGCACAAGAGCAAAGGGCTCTTGTCCTTTATTGGAGCGCCGCTTTGTACGCTTCTTTTTTAGTTGCATGCGAGCAGTCTTCATCAAACCACGGATTTCTTGGTGGTGGTCAAGTGAAACCCAGTATATCAGTGGTGTCGTCTCTGACGGCTTATTCGCAGCGTTGCCTTCGGTACTTGATGCTGGCGGCATAGGAGTTGTTGAAGATTCTGGCGGTCTCTTGCGATTGCACGGTTTTTACATTATATGTTCTCATAGTAGTTCTGGTTCTATACAATATCACAGTTTTTCATCCTCCTTATGTCCGGCTTTGCTTGCACGATACCGAACCAGAGCTAGATTAAGCGACTTTGGAAATTCTTATGTGATCAGCGAAAGTAGAAACATAAGAATTCGTTAAAACGTGATAAATCTGATTAATCCAAGATGACTATTCTGAGGAATACCAGATGTTGCCTTATTGGAGTCGGATATTGGGAGTCAGAAAATGATTGTATTATCTGTGTTCTAAATAGGATTTAATACATACAACAAATTGGGGATAAAAGCAAAGGGAGGACCAAGATAATTTACACATTCATTTAGTTTAATAACCGGAAGGTCTTCTGGGCCGGAAGAAAAATAATTTTTCAAAAAACCATCTGATACCAAAAATGTTGTTATTTTTAATGCGATGAATGACGTCTGTGGAGAGTTTCTCATATGGCTAATGTAAGAGGAGATCCCCTAAGATATTTAAGTGTTGAAGTGTAGCTGTCCGACTTTATTTTGGTGTTAACAAATTTGTAGAAATTTTTAGGGTCCGAGATTGAACTAAATTGCATGCGGTAGAGATACTCGAGGTAAAAACCCCACAGGGTTCTGGAAAACGATTGTATAAGAATCGATATCTTAAGAATTTGTGCCATAACTTGTTTCTACTGTTTGTTTGTTGTACTAAGGAGGATATGACGACCAGTCCTTTCGGAAGGTATATGGGACCGATTGGGCAAAACAGGAGAAAATTAATGAATAAAAAGTAGATAAGGCAAGCATAATTTTTGTTGTCTCAGCAATAAAGTCAAAGCTAATGCTGCTAATAAGATTTCTGTAGCACCCGATATTTCCCAACGGTTCTCGTTGCGGGCTTGTGAAATGGAGAAAACAATATAAAGTGGCCTTTTTAGTTCATTGCCAGCAGTTTTCAAGAACTAGGTGCAGTTTTTTTTTAAATAAGTGCCATTCACAAGTCATTCACATAGCATAGAATACACATAGAATATACATATATGCTAACTTCTTTAATAAGTTCTTTAGATTCAATAGCTAGAGTTGTGAAAACTTCTGTTAACCCAGTAAGCACTCATAATCATCTGTTTTTCAAAACTTTGAGTTTATAGCCTGATTTGACACCACCGCTTTTGCGCATCTTTCACGTTTTGATGGTCCAGAGTTGAACAATTTTGTTGACAAACAATAAACAATAACAACATATACTTCACAGAAGAAGTATCATATAATTCTCGAGACTTATACTAAAATTTGTTATTTATGTGAATTGTTTTCATTCTGATGCCATTTCTGTTATTGGCGGGAGGATCCTAAGGTCATGCGGTCTTAAGGGTTTGAGTTTACATGTTAAATTAATGTTCAGTAGGTTCTGCTCTTTGTATCATTAGTGACATAGTCATACGGACATTGGCATAACTCCTCCACATAAACTATTCTAAAATTCCTCTCTTTACTTTAACCACCAGTTAATCCATGACGAAGCAGTAGCTCCAACTGAATAAATATTTCCAATTTGGTTGTGCTTAAGTTGTTCATGATGTCATTTCCACTTGAAAAGCCCATAAAGTACAAGAGCATAGTCAGAGGGAATGGAAACTCCAAAATATTTTGTCCTTCAAGATGCTTTGTATTCTTCAAAGGAAGTAGTCGTTTACGAAGAAGGAAAGTCGAAGTAAATGCCGACAATATGATAGGAGTAGGTACTATGTGATACATAGTGGGACTAGCGAGCTCGAAATGCCAGTCGGGTTTTATTGGGTAATTTTGAGCATTCAGCATTCCGTTTCCTTTTTATGAAAATTTCCATTTGCAAGTGGAAGTGGAAATGATAAAGGGGAACGAGGCGAACAAGGATTGTGATAAGAATTTGAATCAACAGAGAAATGCTGTTTTAAAAGATTTACGTTGTTATATTGAGTTGAGATGGATTTTTCAAAAAGCTTTCGAAATTATTATTTTGGAAGCATTTCTTACGAGAAACTTAGAATGATTGTGTGAATCAAAATCCATGACTGGGATCTATCATATGTATCCCACGAATCTGTATCCCAGATTCTAGCAATGTGCTTAAGCTTTCTGCATATGTACGAGTATACGAGTATGTCTAGGTTGGTCTGCTCTTCTTTCACCCTACGTAGTTAAGTTTTATTGATTTGAATAAAAAAAAATATCCACAGAGTTCCATATTGAAAATCCAATTAGGTCAGACATATTTGCATGTTTCGTCTGATGGAAAATATGTTATATTCCAGGTGCTGTAGCAGGAATTCTGCCTGATCCAATTTTGCCATAGCCTGATGTTAATGTTTTTAACATTTATTCTTCTTATCTTGGACTGTTCTTCTACACTCCTTATGGGAGATTTTCTCTTAACTCTGTGCACAGAAAGGGGTTCCATGTATATATGCTGTCTGACGAAATGCTGTACGTTCTTTTGAAAGTAGCTACCATAAAATATCTTACACGTCATCTTCATATTTGTATTGGACGTCCATAAGAAACCTTTTAAACTATCGACATGGTTTTTCAATCGTACTATTGTAGATCGACAAATTGTTTACCATTCTCGTACCGCTGCCAAAGGCGGATGTTGTTGAAAACACACTTGACTTGTTTCCTCTTTGTGCTTCAGAAAGTTTGTCATTGGGCCACAAATGCTCAAGTTTCTAAAAGTGCAAGCCCTTATTACTACATATATTTAAGCAGCTTTGTGGCCGTAGTACCCAATTGGCGTCTGAATGTATTGCCACGAGTAAACCGGTTAGATGATCTTCTTACCTCAGGGGTAAAATATTTGTCATGCAAGGTTTTCCCAGCGCAGTTGAAAGAGAAGGAGCAATGGCCTTGGGAACAAAGGACACACAATGGTAGTTCCTTGCAGTAAGATGAGCGATGCAGAAGTAGAGGTATTTTGTTTTTGATCCTGACTGCAAAACAGTGTGTCCGAAATCGCATACCTAACTCCTGGGGTCACTGTCTGCGAATCGTTGTTGTGGAAATTAATCGAAATCTTTTGAAGCTATCATTCCTAATAGCATTGTGAATGGGTTGAGAAATATACTTGCGGTTGTTGGTTCTGTGCATGGTTCAATGCGTGTTCGCTTGCTTCTACTCCTCCGTAGCTAGAAACTCAGCAGAGTTTGGTATTACATATGTTGAGTTCTACACGACAACGATTCACAGACATTTTCTTGTGAAGTATTACCTCGTAATATTATTGGCTGTTAAGCCATCTCTATGCTACCAATGGAAATCACTACTGTGATCTAAAAGGCGAAGTAATTCGGGGAAGATATTACCGCCGGTCCTTACCTTTCATCCCTGATGATGGATGTCGAGTATTCATTGGGGAGTGGAGAAGTCGCAATATCATCCTTTCCTGAGGGGTGCCAATAGAGTTAGTAACTCTTCGTGCGGAGTTGGCCAGTTTTAGATTTGTAAGTACTTTGGTGATTTAAATATTTTTGGGGTTACGTACGGTTAAAGGTGACTTGCTGCGGGGCCGCTTCCGTACCTTTTCAAGTTAGAAAGATCACCTCCTCATTGTACTCCTTTACATTTTTCAGATAGTACAATAGTTCAAAAACATTTTCCAGACCCCGAAGAACATCTTAAGGAGTTATTATTCTGAGACGTACCAAGTAGGAATCAATGATATTTTACAGTAATCGCAATAACTTTTATTTACTTTATTTCTCTAACCATTGTGGTCACTGGCTATCACAAGAAAAGCCTACAGATTTGGTGAAATCATTTTCTTATGAATTTTTTTTATAAAGGCTTTCATTGCCTAGAACGTCAGTATAATAGGTGTATTCTGTACAGTTACAAACGATATCTTAATCGTACTACCTCTGAGAATTGAGCTCCGCATATAACTGCTTATACATGTAATGAAAACTTACAATTAATTTCCTAGGTACTATGTATGAATGCATAAATTACATGCACATATGTATGTATATGTTGCTTTCGACTGTTGACATTTTCAACTGACATCATACCAAATGTATCCAGTAGATGGTACCACACTTACCATCCTGTGGTTGGCACAGATAAGAGAATCAGGATGAACGCTGAAATGAAAAAAATTAAAAATGCGTATGCCATTAGTAAGTCAAACATATTCTGTTTCAACTAAAATCTGCTTAATACAATATATTCAGCGGGTAAACCGCAACGTGTCCATGACATTCCTACTTGAATATTTTTTCCTGACCAATCTTAACCTTGCTGACACAGACAAGCCCACATTTTGCCAAAAAATAAATAACCAAACAGGTGTCATCGACCTACTAAGTAATGATATTTCCCTTAATCTAATGAAAAATGTACTACCCCTCCCACACACTGTTCCGAATATAACATTGAGACGCTTGTGTCTGAGCACATCCACTTAAATGTAGTAGTGCTCCTGGTAGGAAAACTACCATAGGAGCCCTCTTAGATATTTGGCAAAAGTACGTTTTCGTTGGCCTTGTTCTTCCGGCATATTTTCGGGGGTTTAAATATTAATAATGGATATAGGCAAGATATGAATGAGGAGAGAAAGAGGAGAATAAAATGTTTAAGAAAGTGCTCACGTGCAAAGCATATTTGTATAAAATGCAAAGTCGCGACGCGAATTTTACGCGAAAATAATAAAATAAAATCTCACCTAATTGGCTGTGGAGTTTTATGGAAACGTTATGAATGACACCCGAAGTAGTGAGTACGAGTACATGTTTTACAGTTCGTTACTGGAGCATATGAGGCCAGCGTCTTTGCATTTTTTATCTTTATGCAAATACAATATTTGAACCAACTGACTAAAATTGTAATGAAAATACCTGCAGTGGCAATTCAATAAGAAAGTTCTATTAATAAATAAGAGATCAAGGATATCATTTGAGTAAACAACTAATCGTAGGATATTAAAATTATACTTAGAAATAGTTTTATTTGATTATAGTAATAGCAACTGCATATTCTCTCTTTTCTCAAAGTACCAATCCATCCTCCATGCGAGTAGATGTCTTGCTTTTTATGTGTATGCAACATGTTCCTTCATTTAAGCTCCTTGTTTTGGCTTATGACCAGAAATTTCCTACATTTTCCATTTATTTTAAAATTTAGTTAAGAAATGTGGATCGGGGTCTGGTTGTAAAATAAATAAATTATTGATGCAACACATTGGCTTAAACAAATATCTAGCCCCTTCTCCGCCCCTCCACCCACGAACCGAATGTGTTGTTCGTCTTGAAAACGGTGGTGACATCAGAATGGTGGTGACATTTGTTCCCTATTTTAGTGTTCAAACTGTGAATCAAACTCAGAATCGTTGGCATAGTAGCCGATATAGTTAACTACTAACATATAATAGTGAATTCAAGATGAATCTAACTGTATCTATTTGTCTAAAACTCCTTTTAAGATGAGTCCTTCTAAACGAGAATATGTATTTATTTGTTTATTCATTTATTTATTTATTTACTTGAGGGCTCGAATATATAATACAAGTTTTAGATGAAGGAAACAATGCAGTAAGGGTCTATATCCAATGCTGACATCACTTATCGAGGATTTAAGGAAAGGCTTACTTTGGTATACCCTGACGCATGTTAACGGAAATTGCTCAGTTAATACTAATGGCAGAAACATCGTTGATGACTTTGGTTTTAGAAGAAATACTACCCTTTGTAACTGCATTTAAATAAAATTGATATCTTGTTAGAGTCTTCAGATATTAAATTTCTAAGCTGTTCCATTTTCCTTGCCCATGCTAATTTTTGACTTTGAGGTCGCTTTTCTCCAGAAAATGCGTAATAAACATAACGTTTAACTATTTTTTTTCTTATGAACGTAACAATAATAACAAAAAAATCATCAGCAAGTTTGCAGGAAAACCCATAGATTTTATGATATTTGAGGAGACCTGTAACAGGTAAAAAAAGGAATTTATGGTTTTTTACCTACGTTTCTAACAACAGTTACAATAACAGTGGTTTTCCAAGAATTATTAATTTTCCAATAATTTTTTTTAAAATTCCATATCTATTAATACCTATTAAAAAGTTTTAAATCGTGCTCGTCTATTTGACTACCTGCCAAAGCCTTCATTTCCTTACTCTGTTCCTCAAAAGTTCTCAGAAAGAGTTAGGTTTCGGGTGTGAAGGCCTATTCGGAAAATTTACCAAACAAAAATGGTATAAAAGATTAGAAAAGAAAATTAATTCATCAGTTTAATTTTTTACGCCAAGATTAAAGTTGCTTAGAAACACTATTCTAAGTCTGCACTTACAAAACAAGAATACGCAGACTTTAATCACGTTTATGGGCTGAGCTCAGGAAGTTCAACTAGAACGCGACGAAGATACCATGAACTTTATCCTAACCGACGAGTTCCTAGTGAAGGAGTATTTGAAAATACGTATCGAAGGATTCGAGAAACGGGATCAGTTTCAAATATACGACCTAACGCGAGAGCTCTACAAGTAAGAAGAATTTCGGCTAATTAAAAAATACTGGAGGCTATTACAACTGATCCGTCAATTAGCATCAGACGCTCAGCTTTGCAGTTCAATGTTTCCAGACATAAAATTTCGAATGTACTGCATGGAGAAAGTATTTATCCATACCACCACACACCTGTACAAGAACTGCTTCCCAATGATTTGGAAAAGAGATTTGAGTTTGTTTTACTGGTTGCTGAAGCGGAGCTTGGATGACAACGAGTTTATTAGCAGGATTCTTTGGACGGAGGAATCTCAATTTACAAGAGATGGGATCCCAAATTTTCATAATCTTCATATATGGGCTGCGGACAATCCACATACAAGGAGACATAAATCATTTTAACACAAATTCAGCGTCAATATGTAGGCAGCTGTACTTGGAAAACAAGTTAATCGTCCACTTCAAACTACCACCTAGGTTGAATTCTACAAACTATCTGAAGTTTTTTGCTAAATGATTTACCAGAACTATTGGAGGACGTTCCTCTAATTCAACTAGATTAATAATATTTCCAAAAGGACGGGGCTCCATCCCACTATGGTCTTGATGTTAATAATTGGCTAGATGAAGAGTACGAAGAAATGGACCAGACCAGTTTACTGGCCTACAAGGTCGCAAGATCTCCTGATCTTACCGTATGAAGAATGAATGAACTTGTTTATTCTACCGAAAGAGCAACTTAAACTTGGTGAATTGGAAGAGCGTGTTCTCGAAGCGTTATCAAAAGTGAGGTAGCAGTTAGCATCAAACATTGGTAGTAAAATCCAAAAACGGGCTCTAGCATGCACACAAAACAATACAAGGAGGACACTTTGGGCATCTGTTATAACTGTTATAGCCAAACAAAATCATTTTTTATTCATAGCCTTTGGAGCTTAAAGCAAAAAAAAAACAACCTTTTTTATAAATTTTACCTGTAGGTTTTTCCAAGTATAATAAAATCTGTGGGTTTTCTGCAAACTTATTGATAGTTTGTGTGACTCGGGCTCTAGAAAGCGTACGCCGGGCACTCATAGAGATAGAGCTCCGCGTTATCGTAATCACTTTCACAGCAAGCGTTTTTGTGTCACTTTTGCCCAGCACACTTAAGTGCTTAACGAAAGCGTATTGCTTCGTCAAGACGCCAGTAAACCCTCTGTATTTCCCACTGAGGAACAACAGGAGAGTCGCAGACCTCTCAGAGACGTCAGGAAGCATTCGTTTGTCATATACAGTTATGCTACAGAAAACTCCTTTATACTGCCAGAAGCCCGACAGCGCCTTGGAGGCTTTCTACGTAATATGTTTGGATTAAAGAAGTTTGTTATTAAAGTGCTTTACTTCTTTGGCGAATCGGATGGTGATGCCTTTAAGCACTAGATGATTCAGACCAGTAATCTTCCTCCTTCTAATAAAGAGAAAAACCTTCAGTTTTGAGTGGACTGACTGAAAGTCCATTTCTAGTACACCAATCGTCGAACACGTCTTGGGTTGCCTGGGCTTTAGAGCATACAGTCCCTAAACCTGATCCAACAGACAATACAGCTACATCATCTGCTTATCTGCTTATCAATTACTTGGAGCCAAATTATTGTACGTTTCGAATGCCAATATGGACTACAAAGTACGAATGTACGTTTCCCGAAAAGAACCGATCTGTAGAGAGATCTAATGACTATTAAACAGCCAACATTCATAATCAATTAAGTAAACCTAGCAAACAACACTTCGAGCAATATAAAATATAGCAACAAGGCTGCCGGAACTATCGGTTTATAATGCATTAATAAATTAAAATTTTGGTTTAGGGTGCAAAAGTCTAGATCCTAACAAAGTGGGTGAGGGCGGACTTGGATGTTTCGAAAGAAAAGTAATTCGAACGGGAGTCTATCCTGCCTGCATTGACAAAAGACGGAAGATCTAATCCCAGTCAGAGAATTACGAATTGATTTTTATAGATATTTGCAGCTTTCGCCTGAAACTGCAGTAAGAAGTAGCAGGCGGCGGACTCAATTTAAATATTACCTTAAACCAAGTTTCTGTGTGAAATTGGGGACTGTCTACAATATAGCTATTGTAAACGTCATCTGCAAAAGTAAAGTGCTTTCTAAAGCTGTCCAAATTACAAAATCATTTTAATTTAATGGTTAAATGGAAGAGTTAGGAAATAAGAATTTAACTTAAAGCCGAAATGTTTACTGATACCAAATATGATACGATACCGTCAAACTTGCACTTCATCGTATTACAAAAACACAACAAAAAGCAAACTTTCAGTCCCTTAACTCGTTCAAGTTGGTAATGAATCGTTTAAGGATAACCAGTTTATCCTTTTATCCTTTTTTTTTCTTCCCGTTATTGTCTTCCACTTTTGTGAATACATTGCACAAAAGTTTTCAGTTCGTTGCTAAGCAACAAACAAATAAAAAAGAGTTCCTTGTAAGTGGTACATCAAGCAACTGCCACCGTCCTTAATGTATTCGTAGTGGCCAGTTGGTGTCACGGATTTTGAGCATACTTCCTGAATAAATAGGTGAGTGTCCAGTGTAAAAGAATTTCAAGGATTTCGTTCTATATATCAGGACTTATGGAACAGGTTAGGGAGTTTTTGAAGCATTCGTATAAGCATTTGTTTGATCTTATGCATCTTAGGGACTTAATTAGAGACATTTTGTTTGTGAACAAAGGTTGAAATCCCATCGGGTTAACTTGTAAATAGGTCACATAGGTTTTAATAGTTGTTTTACATTGGGATTTTATCAAGTTCTCGATGGTAATAATTTCTACTGTTTTCATTTTCTGAACTTCTGGTCATAATCATTATGTTTTAGAGTTTTAGAGCAGAGCATTTTGTGAACATGAATTTTATCTTCTTAAATCCCACAATCTCGTTAACGATGCCAATTGACAACTAACTACCGAGCACAACCGATTTAAACCTATGTACTTTTGTTATAAAGATGACCAGATAGCAATGATAATTTTTCCAATAGTTATGTTTCAGCAGCTGTCAAAGTTACAAATGACATCCAGCTGTCAAAATATTCAGTAAGGTTTGCGATTTCATCATACATCGTTTTACGCTTGCTGAACGTGCAGAAATCATTAAAAAATATTATCGAAATTCCGGCTCAGTTGTGAATACGCAACGTGAATTTCGTCGTGAGGTCGGTCATCATCATGGCTTCAGTGTGCAGGCAATTCATCGTACCGTGGAAAAGTTTGAGCGTGAGTACACTCTTTTGGATCTTGAGTCACTAACCAGACAGAGATTGGTGCGAAATGAAGAACCGTAGCGGCCAGTATCGAAGAAGACCCAGAAATATGGATTCGGCGCCGATCAGCTGAATTGGGCATCGCCGGAGAATCAACGTGGCTTATTTTGCGGTTGGATTTGGGCCTACATTCGTTTAGGATTGTGCTGACGCAAGAATTGAAGCTGGACGACCATAGAGAACGCCGTGAGTTCGCTAATTGGACGCATTTTTGGCTCAGCGGCTATATCAACAAGCAAAATTGCCATTACTGGAGCGAAACACAATCCGCAAGATTTGACACCATTCGATTATTTTCTCTGGGGTTACGTCAAGTCCTTAGTCTACGCTAAGATTCCAACCACTTCCAATGAGCTCGAGACAAACATTAGACACGCTATTGCGGGAATAACGCCGCACATTTTCGATCGAGTCATCAAAAATTGGTCCGACCGCTTGAAGCACATTTGTATGATGTGCTATTCCGCACATGATGGCGGAATAAATTTTATATCTTAACTGTTGTTGTTTTATTTAATTTTTTTCCTATCGTTCTTATCTGGTCACTCTATATTAGATAAATTAGTCATTTCGCTGACCACCGGTATATCGTGGTTATAGATCGATACAGAATTCCGATCAGTAGATTTCCAGCTGCATTTACTACCAGTTACGAGTCACTACGACTTAGCCTTAAATATCAATCAATATAAGCAATCGATCACTGACTTACGATCATTCACCGAGATTGTGGTTCACTGGCCATGGATAACTGGGAACCGATACTTGTCTATCGACTGTTGACTCTAGTCGCAGATTACTGATTAATGCTCTCTGACTATTGATCTCGTTTGGCTACGAGCCGATATGTACGTCATCTGCTACACTTTGCTACCCGTACTTATTATTGCCTACCATTGGTCACCAATCACCACCGACTGTAACCTTATACATTTTCTTCTATGAAAAAGTATGAACAACGATGGCGAATAGTTTCAGCTGACTTTTCGATTGACAAAGCTGTTCTGGGTCGCTTACGAAGATATGAAGGAGAGACAACAAGGTTTTTTGACAAACGGAAGGGAATATGAAAGCCCTATTGAAGATTTGTTTACTTAAAGAATGCGAATTGTCCGTTTTCTTATGAAGATGGTGGCTAAGAATTGTATTCTTGACAAAAATAATTGCTACGCCAGCTAATTTGATTTGCTATGAAGATGGTCTTTCTATTGCATCTGGACTGGCGTCAATTATACCATTTATATATATCATCTACTTTGGGCCAATAATAAGAATGGGTCATCTTAGAGGTGGCTTTTGGATCCCTCCGAAAGTTCATCGGTAATAATATTGCTTGACAAACCCAGAGTGAAAGGCACTTCCTATTGAAGTGCTGTATAATCAGGACCTTCATTGCAGTTGTGAATTGTAAACCTTCTAGACTTTAGTTATTGTCAAATCGATCAATTTTATTTTTCTCATAAAGAGAGCATTCTTAATTTTGATATACAGAATTTAAAGTTATTGTGAGTTTTAAATAATTTCTTCGTCTTGGAATAATCAGGTGTGCGCTGCTCTCATTTCCCATATCCTCTAAATTGGGCTTTTTACGCCAAGTAATCAGCTTGTTTAGCTAGAATCATATCCTGTAAATATAGATGATTTAAATCCAGGAAAAAGTCAGCATCGTCTTCTAGAAAGATCGGAAAATGCATTTATCCTTTAACCTCCTCCTCGATTGGTTGACGTTAGAAAACATATCGTAAAATGATACTGTTTTATACGAGTACATTATTGAAAATTATACAGTGAAAGAATTCGCCATGCCTTCCAACGAAACAGCAAAGGGTTTAGCATTATTTATTGCTGAAAACCAGGTTATTGCAATGTCCCAGAAAGTTGCCAGGCTGATGAATTGCGAAGACAAAACCCTTTCAGGACAAATATCATTAATGTACTCACCAAATGCCGCTTGCTAAGTTCCTTATTGAAGTCGATGCGCCAAACAAAGCAAATCTTAGATGGAGCAAGATTTTTTAATGCAACATCGTTAAGATAATATCGTCAAAGCTGAGATAAAATAGATGCAGAATGGAACTTGTTTTATGTTGACAAAACAATTTGCGGTAGGTAATTATGCTTCAACCTACAACGATCTAAACGTTCTCTACTACGCCTTTACCGTTTGCTTTAAATATTTCATTGGGAAAGCAGCTGAACCGTGTGACTCACTAGTTCCTATCCAGCGATAGCACAGTTAACGTTTTTTAGTTTAAATGTATCACTCAACCAATTAAGGTCATTCTATACCGTGGTTCGATATTAAGTGGATTTCTTGGATACATACGAGTTCGTTTGTCTTTTGGTTCCTTAGAATGATGCTGGCTTGCACTACAAGGATAGTTCTGGCTTAAAGACGAATAAAGAATCCGATCGAAGTGGTTTTAAATTTTGATTACCAGCTTATGTATATCTACAAATTATAAATTTAATTTCAATTGTTAAAGAATTGTTTAATTGTATTCTTTTTTTATGTTGCGGAATACATTTTATAGGTGATGATATATTATGTATTATGGAAAGACGTTTGTACTTGTATGCTACCACTAGATAGTCAACAACGTTGTATACGTGCTTGGTGTTTGAAATGTATCTAACATTCTGAATTATGCTTAGGCGGGGAATATTGACCATATTATTAACCATGTTTCGGTGGCCGAAGCCATGCCGAGATTTGCTACGCGATTGAGCTTCGAACAAAAATCATCCACAAAGATCTGGATTCCTCTTTAATTGTCTTCTCCATTCTCCATATCTGCGTGACTTAGTTTGCAATGGAACTATTTTAGCAACGAAAGGTTGCAGACACTATTTCCTTCATATTGTGACGTCTATTGGTTCTTCGTTATTACTAAATATATGCGGTTTGGTCAGAAAATCAGTAAGATGTTGCAAAGACATCTACTTATGATGGTTTGCATGCTCCTTATGATGATGTGGCTCATTTTTTACATCTGAAATGTCCGATTTTCGCTCGGTCGGAAATAAGATGTTCTCGAGTGAACATCTGCGCCAGAACGTTAAATTTTTTTTTTTATAAAATAAAGTGGTAGAATTTTAGGATTCGTTACAAGTACCGTTATTTTTTTCTAGGAATTATTTACCATGCTGTCGGCAGTTCAGATTCGAACCCTCTTCCTTTACGAATTTAAAATGGCACATAATGCATCATTGACAATGTTTTTCATTAATGACGCTTTTGAAGATGTAGCGGTACACGAACGCTCTATACGACGTAGTTTTGGAAAGTTCCGTTCGGGAGATTTCAGCCTCGAAAATGATCCACGTGGGAAGTCGGAAACGTTAGTTGACGACGATGTTTTAAAATGAACTGAATGAATCCCAAAAACTACGTCGCCTGGAAATCTGCGCAGCGCTTACTGAACCGTTTTTGCACCGCATAGTCACCTGTGATGAAAAGTGGATACTGTATGATAATTGTAACATCTTCACCCAAAAAAGGTTATGGTGGCAATTTGGTGGACATCGAAAGGACCAATCTACTTTTCACTTTTTCAACCAGGAGAAACTATAAACGCTATCAAATATTGTGAGGAAATCGACACATTGCATGCCAAATTGGCTGAAAAGCAACCTGCGGTGGTCAATAAGCACAGCCCGATCCTTTTGGATGATAATGCTAGACCCCATACCTCACAAGTAACGGTAAAAAAACTGTTTCAGTTGGAATTTGAAGTTCTTCCGCATCCATCGTACTCTTCTGATATTTCCCCAACGGATTACCATCTTTTCCGCAATCTGGATTCATTTTGCCGACAGAAGGTCTTCCGGAACCGATCAGAGTTCATAAAAGCCTTAGAAGATTTCATTGCCTCAAAAAGCCAGCACATCTACGAAAAAGAAATATTTGACCTTGTATCACGTTGAAAGAATGTCATAGATGCCATGGGATCCGATTTTGATAAATAGAAATATAAAAATAATATTGGCTTTTAAATGTTTACTATATAATCGGACCAAGGTAGCACCGTAGCACTCTTTACGCCTTCGATTGAATTCTGCATCCCTGTTTGGTTTTTGTGGTTTGATATAGCATATCATAAAGTTTCTCCAGGTTTGATATAGCATACCAAACGCAGCTTTGGCTTTGGGCATTTTGCTCCCTGTTGTCCACATCCATGTTCGTTCTTTTGAGACCGTACTTCCTACTACTAACTTTCTCGACTCGAGCAACGTTAAATTGAGCGCGTCGCTAGCCGTTTTGAGCTCAATAAGGCACTAACAATGGTGTTCGAGAAACTTGCCCGGGGCTAACAGCACACCTAAAAGGGCTCAACCAAAATGGTGGAATAGGGAGATAGGTTTAAAAAGGAAAGAGGTTAGGAAACTCTATAATAGGGCGAAGCTTTTCAGAGGCGACAGTGTATGGAATGATTACTACGTATGTAAGAAACAATTCGAATACCAAGTTAGAAAGTCAAAAAAGCTTCATGGCAGAAGTCTGCGAATCTATCGCGGTAACAGACGAAGTTTCGAGTTCACGCAAAATGGTTTCAAAGGAAGCGAGCGCTCCTAAGCTACCTCAGAAAAAATTACGGAACCTGGACTGAAAGTAACCGAAAGGTTCTGGTAACATTTTCCACATTATCAAATGACTCTGGCATGCTACGGCACACTGAGAACATTAAACTCTCTCTCTCCGAAGAGGAAATAGGTGTTCTTATTAATAGGAAAAAATTACGGTAGGCAATTCAGTCCTTTAAGCCGTACAAATCTCCCGGAACGGATGGTATTCTACCGATTATGCTATAGAAAACCCCGGAGATAGCAATCCAAAAAATTATGGAAATCCTTTGATACAGGCTAAATATATAGGGTAAATACCAATAGCTTAGAGGGAAGTTAAGGTGGTTGTTATACCTAAAGCTGGTAAACTGGGTCATATAACAGCAAACGATTTCAGATCAATAAGTCTGTCATCATTTATGCTTAGATCCTAGAGCGATTATTGGAGATTTATATTAGGAATAGATGCAGTAATGGCTTTTTGACTGAGTCAGAAACCGCCCTGCACGAGGAGGTGGAGATAATAGGTAAGAGTCGGTGAGTTTGCGATGGCGGCCTTCCCCCTCAGGGGGAGTCATATCACCACTCCTGTGGGTGCTGGTTATCAATGACACCCTCAGAAAGCTTAGTACAATGCGTATAAGTTCCACGGCATAGGCAGATGACGTGGTCATAATAGTGCAGGGAGCATACTTAAATATTTTAAGCATGAAGACATTATGGATGTTGCCCTGAAGAGGATCAGCACTCGGGCAAAAAGCTGTGTCTCAAGGCCAAAATTACCAAAACAGGACTGGTTCTTTTTACCAGAAAATACAAGATACCGTAATTCAGACCTCAAAACGCAACGGAGTGGAATTGTCCTTGTCTGACAGCGCCAAGTATCTGGTTGTGATTCTGGACAAAAAACTGAATCTTAACGTAGCGGAAAGAATCAAAAAGGCATACAATGTTATTTTTATCATACTTACATACGGCGCACTAGTATGGTGGAAAGCAACAAACAAGAAAACGATTTACGGAAAATTAGCGGCGGTTCAAAGAACGGCTTCCATAGCAATTACAGATGCGCTCCCTACCACCCCCACGGCAGCATTGGACACCTTTTTGCATCTAACACCGCTTGATTTACAGATCAAAAAAACTTGCTGGCAACAGTGCGATACGACTCACTAATCTGGGTTACTTCCAGAGCAGTCGTTTCGGACATGGCACGGTCCTAACGGAGCTACTGCCAGGCAATCCAATTCTAACGGATGAAATTCCTTAATTGGTCGACTTCGACTTCCCGTATGATATAATATATCCGGAGAAGGAGGACTGCGGAAAAAAAATGCAATAATCAGGTGAAATGAAATTGTAATTTTCACAGATGGCTTAAAAACAGAGGAAGGAACAGGTTCTGGTATCTTCTCAGAAGACCCAGAACTAAGAATGTCTATAAGACTACCGAACGCAAGCAGTGTCTTCCAATCAGGTTCTTGCACTTCTCAGGGCGGCTGAGCTACTGCAGATGAGATCGGTACCCGAAAGAGGTATCGTTATATACATCGATAGCCAGGCCGCACTCGAGACAATGAAATCAACTAACGTCAACTCTGGTACAGTAAGGTGCTGTCGCACAGTGCTCAAAATACTATACAGTCAGATTGTTCAGATTGCGTGAGATTGTTCTGGGTGCCGGGACACTGCGGTATTAAAGGAAATGAACAAGCGGACGAGCTTGCAAGAAAAGGAGGGTTACTTGACAATAGTTAGATTGTCAACATCAAACCCCACCCCTTTGCATAGTGAGGGGCACTATTGAGTAAAACCTAAGGTGGTCAAGTCTTGAAGGACACAGGGCATCCAAGACTCTGTGGCCGCTTTTTGGCAGCAAAAGATCTAGGAAGTTAATAAAATTAAACAGGGATAAGCTTAGCACAGTAATAGGAATCGTGACAGGACACTGTCTCCTGCGGCAACACGCAAGGAGACTCAAATTGTCAGATACGGATATTCGCATATTCTGCAGTGATCTGCAAGCTGTTGAGGACATAACACACATACTGTATGAATGCGAGGCAATATATCGTAGTCGAAGAAAATTTTTAAAAAAATACGGCACGAACTTCAAAGGCCTGCTTGGCTTTTGCAAAGAAATTTTTTGTTTCACTAGATATAATAGATTATTTAGGTTTCTGCCATTTGAAGATAAATTCAACTGGTCCCACAGGGATCGCGATGGGCCCGTTTTGGTGCCTAGTGTCTGTGTAATGGCATATCCATCATACCCTCTATAACCTAATTTAACCTTGTTCGTTTCTGAGTTCAATTTGTTGGCCACCAGGTGCAAGTCCTAGCGGGAGCAGGCAAAAATGTTTAAGATATGATATGTTTCCTCTAGAAAGAGCTTCCTTTATAATACCATTGATTACTACAGGAAATAAAAGTGGCGAAAGAATACAACCCTGTCGATGAACATCAAATGTGCTGTAGTTCTATAATCGACGCATTGGCCAATGATGATCCAATGATGAATATGGTGTTCCCACATTCTGTCATGTTTTTCTTCTTGCGTAGCTTAGATTCAAATCTTCGGGAAAAACTTCTGGTTTCCATGCTTTTCCTAATTAGTGGATGTATGCTTTCCGGTGAAGTGTTAGGGACGGCTTGAAAGAGTTCCGCTTGATAATGGGGTCTATGCCAACTGTCAAGTTTTTCTTCAGGGCCCTTATAAGGTTTACTTGAGCTTGAGCTCAACACATTCATCGAACCGTCTCCAGGCGGTTCCCTCACAAGTTTGAACGTGCTCTTTAGGGTGTTTACTCTCACCATTAATATTTTTTAGAAATGATCAGAATAATAATTTCTGTAGATTGTAATTGCAGGATTATATGATTCCATAATTCAAATAAATAAATGCGATAAATAAAATTTGGTTGGTTTACCGTAACGGAATATGAATCTGGCTATTTACACAAAAAAACAAAATAGCAATAGATGAAATTGTGCTTCGGAATTTTTAGACTAAAATGTTTAACTGCGATATAATAAAACTGATTGTAAAGTTTCCTTCCAAATTGATTGTATCTCTTTTATTTTATTAATATTCAATGTTATGGACATGTTTTATTCTCAAATTCAAATGCCATACCTATTAAAATAGTAATTTCTCATCTATATTAACTCAGATCGATTAAATAACTACTATATTTCCTTCAACAGTAACACAATTTGCAGTCATAATGCAGCACAACTCAATCGGAACGACAAAGTCGTTAACGCCTTTGATTCGTTCGACTCTAATATCGATTTCGTTTGATACAAGTCGTTTCAATGGTACTTCGTAATCGTACTCGTATCCGTATTCCGTATCGAAATCACCCTTCATCACGCGTTATGATTTGTTCCGACTACGTGTAGTTATTCCCTTGTGTTATCGATTATCGATTACTCTTCGTCAATGGATATAATTTACATATGTATGTATAGTCTAAGTTCAGTTACGACATCTTACACGGTTGAATTTTGAAACAATAAATACGAGTGCTTATTATCTGTAAAGAGTAAGGGTACCCTAAAGGCGACGATGACATCATCTAGGACGAAAGGATGTTTCACATTTTCGTTGATTGCTGGGTTTTAAGGCGCTCTTTGTTATCGAAATGTGTTTTAAGCTTTTACTTGTGCTCAATGGTGATAAGGGTATATTCCTAAGGCCCTTCGAACTAATTCACATTGACCTATGACTAAGCTCATTGGTTGCATAATACACCATATCTCTTATTGATCTTTACATTTATGTAAATCCGAATGTAAAATTTGTTAGGAGCGCTCAGCTAAATATACATACCACCTGAACTAGGTCAGGCTTTGCATTTTTTTTTGTTTCGCCAGATTTTCCGAGTTGGTGAATGCTGAATACATTCTCCCTGAGCTATTCAAATTGCGGTTATGTAAGATTCTACTCTTTATGCGTGCTTCTGTGGGAATAGAAATTCGTAATCATCTGATGCATAGAGCGTGGAACTGAGTTCCTTTATCCAGTGTGACGTATGTAAGTATGTAGTCCTCGTTTGGTTTATGTAAGGCCCGTAACACTTTATACTATTCTCCCGTACACTACCCACACCCCTTTCAAGGGGTGCCTTATTCAGAGCTTACTAAAAAATAAACTGCAAAAGTCTGAATGAGTGAAATGTCGAGAAGGAATTGGGTCATCGCACCACGCCGTCGTGTGGTTGCCGTGGATGGGAGTGCTGGGTGTTGGGCTCATGGGGATGGGAATGGTGATGTATTATATAGGAAGTTGGCAACTCTTGACAAGTGTCGGATGTTTGACAATGTTTTTTCGGCGATATTGGGTGTCTGTTTCTCTTTGTCATTTCAACTTTCCTTATGCGTGGAGCAGGAAAAGACAGTTCCAATAAACAGCAAAATCTCATTCTATAGTTGTCAGAACCGGAATCAGAGACAAAGGAAATGGAAGACGAAAAAAAAAAGAACACATAAAATAGAGAAAATAGTGAAAACACAAAGAGACGACGACTGTCGGAGTACTATAGAATAAGATCCCTGAAAGACTGCGTCAAATGGTTTTCCCCTTTGTTGTGCCTGAAGTTATTTCCAGAAACTACAAATACGAGTACGTACATCGTGCTCAAGGGGTATGAGTTGGTAGAAAGAACAAGTAAAACAAAAGCTGGATGTCTAGCTGCGGCAGAACAAGCCTCATGGGGGATGATGAGCTGATTATTTTATCCATCCAACAGGAACGGAAGAGGGTTGCTGGGACATATTGTACTTACATATTGTTATTAAGGAAGTGGGGTTGAAATAAGTTGGGTGGTATAGTCATGAGAATGAGTCATCGTGTGCACTCCCCTTAGAATAAGGATACTAATTTGAGAAAAACAAAAACATTTTAAAATCTACTTTTCCGTTGTATCCAACTGGGAACTGGTCAATATCTCGCAGACGATTGTTAGAGGTGAACTATAGCCGAGGAAAAAATCGATTTTATTTTTAGTCTCGAAATTTCGTATCGAAGTCTCGGCTGTATAATTGGATTTTTCCTTTATCTTTATTTCTTTAATTTTAATTACTTCCAATGATGTATCTGAATTTTATTTCCCTTTGAGGATTATAAAATGTTTTCTATATAAACTTGCGAGAGACACTCGTAAAAAGATACATACAACATCAAAGTATGCGAATGCTTTTATGAAAGAAGTAATGATGTATAAATATGAGTTTTTATTTGTTCAATGAAGTAGAACCGAAGCGTGCTGCAACAGGGAACGAAAACGACTTCCTTTTACAAAAATGTCATAGATACATATGCATACAGATAAAATGACAGAAACACTCTTAACAAATAAAAGATTGTGTTAACCCTTAGGGTTTTCAGCAGATATGAGTGTATGTACGTGGAATTCGAACACATTCAGGCAACAGTCCACAGCCAAACAAATAGCAAATTTTCCAGAGAAATGAGTCATTGTGATTCCCCGAAATTCAAAAAAGTTTGCGTAATGTGTTTGTGGGCATTTCCATAAATGCCCATAAATATTTGAAAATCTAGATACAGATAGTTTTTCGAACCTCTATATAATACACCCGTACAGCCTGCGGTTGAAGTAATTTTCTAGTCGTGCTCTTTGGGCCGTTGGGGATACTTATGTATGTACATTTGTGTTCAAATGTACTGATTCTTCGACGGGTGTAGCTGTTGATTTTCTCTTCTTAGATTTATGACGTTCTACCAAAGGGTATTTAGCATACTCCGGGACAGGCTTGTTTGTATCTAATTCTTCACACAAGAGACAGAAGTTGATTTTTTTTATAATGGTTATGTAGTCAAAGGAATACCTGCATATTTTCCAGTACATCTTTCGATAGTTCTAAAGACGGATTGGACTATAAAATAAAAAGAATGCATCCACGGTACGAATGGGGACAACAGAAAATTATTCTTTTTACTGACAGATGGCTCTAAAACAGATGAAGGTATTAGCGCGGGGTTTTTTTCTGGAAACATCTGCATATACTGGTCTTTCAGCTTATCTACAAACTACAGCGTCTTCCATGCCGTGTGCGTGGCTTAGCCTGAACCCAATATTCTTCACGAGATTGCATTATTTATACATAGACAGTCAAGCGGCGATCAGATCCATAACTTCGAATACAATAAAATCGATTATGATTGATATCTCTTAACGAGATAGCCAGACAGCATAGAAACATATTGAAAGTTTCCGGGACAATCAGACGTCTCAGGGAACTGCGCCGCAGATCAACTGACCAGACTTGAAAACCTAGGGACAAATTGTAGACAGCTTACAACCTCAAGCTCGATCCCAAATGATGAAGAGGTCTGAGCAATCTCAGGAGAAAAGATATCTTCTAACTCAAAAATTATTCATGTGACATTGTTCTATTGCAAGACACGCTCTACGATTGAGTATTATTCACAATGATTCTTGTAGGAACTACAGGGATGAAGAAGAACAGGAATCTATTATGGACTTTCTGTGCAACTGCCCAACTTGCCGATCGTGCCGAAATTATTAAAAATTCCGGCTCAATTGTAAATACGCAACGTGAATTTCGTTGTGAGGTCGGTCGTCATCATGGCTTTAGCAGACAATTCATCACACCGTGGTAAAATTTGAGAGTGTGTACACTCTTTTGGATCTTAAGCCACCAACCAGATAAAGATTGTTGCGAAATGAAGAAAACATAGCCGCCGTAGCATCCAGTATCGAGAAAGACCCAGAATGTTTATTCGGCGCTGATCAGCTGGATTGGGCATCGCTAGAGCGTCAGCCCGGCTTATTTTGCAGTTAGATTTGGGCCTATATCCGTATAGTATTACGCTGACACTAGAATTGAAGTCGGACGGCCATAGACAACACCGTGAGTTCGCTAATTGGGCGTTGGAAATGTTAGCCGGAGATCCGGATTTTCGTCAAAAAAATCTTTTTCTCGGACGAGGCCCATTTTTCGCTCTGCAGCTATGTCAACAAGCAAAATTGTCATTATTGGAGCGAACACAATCCACAAGTGTTCGGCCAAGCATCAATGCATCCACAAAGATTGACTGTTTGGTGCGGTTCATGGCATGGCGGTATTATCGGACTTTATTTCTTTCGAAATGAGGAAGGAGACACCGTTACCGTTACTGGTCTCAGATATAGAGCAATGTTAACCGACTTTCTGTGGTCAGAGCTCGACAACATCCATATATCCGAGCAGTGGTTCCAACAAGACGGCGCTACATGCCATACAAGCGACTCCACGCTCGGAGTTGTGAAATAGAAATTTGGCGACTGTGTCATCTCACGGCGGCGTTCATCAATTGGCCCCTGCGATCATGCGCTTTGACACCACTCGATTATTTTCTCTGGGGCTACGACAAGTCCTTATTCTACACTAACAAAGCGGCCATTGGAATGATGAGCTATTCCACACATAATGGCATGAACGTAGCTTCAAAATAAAGCCAGAATCAATTTTATATCTCACACCGTTGATCTATTTAAATTTTTTCTCATATCGTTCTTATCTGGTCACCCTATATGACATCAAGCATTCGTTAAGAAATGCCATGAGTACATGAACAATTTCAGTTCAGTACCAACTGTTCTTCACTTGTCCCAATGTTTTTTAAGAGTGAATCAAGCCAAAAAACATGAGCTATTACACCAATCGTGATCTTCAAAATCTTCGAAGAGCTCCAACGGTATTCCAAAACTTCCAATTGCAATTGAAGTACCGGAATGAAAATCAACTGGTAGATAAAATGGATTGGGGGTTTTTGGTAGTCATTGCTATGAGTAAACTTATAGAAAGCAATCGGCTGACTAGCCTTCATCCAATCTACTACTAACCAAACTAGAGTTAAACGATCATTGACTTGACGGAATCTGAATCTACTCCGTAGAAGAGAGAATTTGTTTCGTAACACTAGAAAACGTTCAATACCGAATGGATCAAGTAATTCGTGTTGAAGATACCAATTAGCTCCAATGAATCCAATTTAGATATTTAATTTTGTTACCAAGGGTTTCTCATAAAGAAAAGACATCGAAATACGAAAGTGTGAAATATCACGTGCTACATTCTTTGAAACCACACGAATATGTGCTTAAAAGATATTGATTTTGAAAACACGAGTATACTTACTTGTCCTTGATGTAATTTAAGTTTTTCACAATTTAACATCAGCTCACGTGCTATTCGACATCTTCACCCCGCATTCCTATTCTTAAAATAATTTCTAAATCACGGTTTTGATATCCGACGATGATCTTGTTTTCGTATTCACTTAAAAGACAAACAAAACAGAGACAAATGAAGATCGACTCGATCGGGATCATTGAGATCATTGAGAGCAATTTGGTGAAGAATTCCTCCACCTGTGAGTTTCAGACGGAAGCCAAGCCGGTTTGATACAATTTAACGTTGTAAACATGTTTTTATTTGCTACACATTTTTGGATGATTGCCATTGGTTTAAGATAATTTTAATCCATTTTTCGTCTAGTAACGAAGTGAAAGAAAACGAGACGAAGCGAAATACATTTCTTTTTTCCATTTCCGACTTTAATTGGATACACGATTTTGTACATAAGTAGACAAAAAAGAAAAAGGAAAGTGTGACAACCATTGATTTTTTAGCACCTTGAAGTGCATTTTTAATTCCTCACCAACAGTCGGGTATTTGTCTAGAGTATTATCATATTCATCAGAGGGAGCATTCAATAACTTAATGGTTTACGTATACACGTAGACAACGTCTATTTTCAAAGTATATTTCAATATTTGGTGTCGAGTAGAACAAGAAAGCTATACCTCTATCCCTCGATTCACCCGATTGTTACTGTCAGAAAACTTTTAAAATCCTCTTTCCACCCTCTACAAATTTCGTTATTTTTCCTACGTGAGCGTCCTTCCTCGCTTCAATAAAGACGCAATTTTGTAAATATAGGGTTTTCCAATAAGGACTTGACAACTTTTTTTTAAATAACACGCAATCCATTTGAGATATTTCAAAAACTTTATTATCGGCTTGAATCAAAACATTGATGGATGGAACTCGCCTTCGTTCATATGGCCACCGCGGGCACGTTTGCAGCGGTCGATTCGTTGGACCCAATTTTCAACGACTCGGCCGCACATTTCGGCCGAAACGGTCGCTATTTCGCGTTCAATGTTGGCTCTGAGCTCTTCCAACGTCGTCGGCGTGTTGGCATAAACCAATGACTTAACGTAGCCCCACAGAAAATAGTCAAGCGGCGTTAAATCGCTTGAGACTGGCCCATTTCTTGAGATAACATGCTCACCATACTTACTCTTCAATAAATCGATTGTAGCGTGTGCTGTGTGGCTTGTGGCATCATCCTGTTGAAACTACATATAGTCCAACTCCATATCTTCCAATTCGGGCCAAAAATAATCGGTAATCATGGCGCGATAACGCTGACCATTCACAGTAAAGTGACGATCGTTATCGTCGACGAAAAAATATGGCCCAATAACGCCGCCGGCGTGCAAACCGCACCAAACAGTAATTTTTTGTGGATGAAGTGGTGATTCATGAAGCACATGTGGATTTTCACCCGACCAATAAATAACGCATATTTTGCTTATTGACGAACCCATTGAGCCAAAAATGAGCTTCGTCACTGAAGATGATTTTGCGATGAAATTCATCATCTTGGCGCATCTTCTCCAGAACCCAATCGGAGAACGTACGTCGCTTCAAATGGTCCATCGGCTTCAATTCTTGAGTCAGCTTGATCTTGTATGAGTGTAAACCAAGATCCTTACACAAAATACGCCATAATGTGGTCTGAGCGATGCCCAATTCTTGAGAACGCCGTGGAATTGACTGATTTGAACGGCAGCGATATTTTCGACACTTCGGCACGGCAACATCACACAACGAATATGTAGACTCAAACTTTTGCACTAAACTTGTTATTGCCTGTCTACTAGGGCGAGAATTACGACCGAAAATTGGAGTTAACGCTCTTAAAGTTGCAGTCACCGACTCTGAATTTCGGTAGAAAATTTTTCTAATTTGCAGACGTTGCTCGTTAATGTACTTTACCATGATGAAAATGTTGAGTTTACTGAATAAATTGACATTTTGATGATTAGTGAAAGTGTGCGTTCACAAATTAAATTCAAAGTTGTCAAGTCCCTATTGGAAAACCCTGTGGTTAGCCTCTGCATCGATATTTAAATTTTTCTATTGCTTTCCGCCTCTTTATTGAATATTGAAAAATCCTGATACAAAGCCCGTACAATAGTTGCTCGCACTCCGGCTACCACTTCCATATGTATCTCCGTATTCATGTGATGTCGTTCCTTCGCACCTCTGAGCTTAGTTTTAGAACACTTTTGCATTTGTCTTCGAAATTATCCCACATACCTTGCTACCTTGATTCTTCGGCTTGGTTTATGGTTTTTTAGAGCCATTCTCGCAAATTTACCTCCCATAGCTGGACTCTTTTTTTATTTACTTTATCTCTATATAAGTCGAATTCTCTGGTTTCTTAAAAAAACTGAGACAGCAAAAGTCGGTGCTGACTCACGTTTAATATCACTTTACAGTGGTTAATTTCGCGCTTCGCATTATTCCAGCATAGATGGTAATCTATCTCGATGTGGTGGCCGGCGCTGGAATACGTAATTACGAGCCGCTCTTGCTTAATAAACAAGGTATTGAGGGTGGATAAACCATGTGATTTGCACTAGTATATATCTTCTCCCGTCAAATTCGTTGTTCCAAAATCGTTTCCTTTGTTGTCTTCATATTCGTAAGTCGTCTTTCCAAAACTTCTACATATCTAAATATTGGTTCAACGCTTTTCCAGCTTTCAGTGTGTCAAGCGGCCATACTCACTTCACGACCGAACTATAGTCCGTTTCAAATCACCGTGCAATTTCTTGCGCATGTGCGCTCTTTTCCAGCCTATTCCAGTAATCCTGGAAGTGATCCAGACGAAATTCGGGCGTACTGATCATCTGCTTGAATGGCATTGGATAATGTATTGTGGAAAAGATAAGAAGCCGGTATTGACAGATGCGAAATCAGAGTGTAGAGGGAATGCATGAACGTGGAAGGCGTATTTTTCAGTGGAGTTGGCAATGACTATTTTATGGAAAGCACTCTCTTCATAATTATTGTGTTCAAAAAAGAAATAATGTTTTGCTAATATGAATTTGACTTAAAATATGAATATAAAAGTTGAATAAATGGAAGTTAAGTGTTTATTTTTCTCTCCGTGAAGGTATCCCAACTTAGTTCATAGCTCAAATAACTTTCATATGTCCTTATGGCCTTATCACATGTTTTTTTCCATTCCTTAACAGTAATTTTTGCAAACTCTTCTTCTGCTATTTTCTTGATGTCATCCAGCTTAAATGTGGTGTTTCTACCCGGCACTCTTGATTTTACAAGACACCATGTATTTTCAATTGGATTCCAGTCCGGATGGTATGGTGGTAGCCTGAGTACCTCATGACCTGCTGATCTAATTAAGTCGTCTATTTGATGCTGCGGGGATATCTTGTTTTGTTGAACTAAATCATACAGTTCAGTCTTCAGCATTGAAGAGCTATGCGGAACATTATATTCTACTAGCCAAATAACTAACTCCAATTTCGTTGCTGATGAAGTTGGGGCTCGGTTTTTTAATTTATTGTGATAGGGGCATTGTCCATTACAATAACCGGCGGTTCCTCTAACTGGCCCAGTACCTCATTTCTTAACCATTTTGAGAAATTGTCAAAGTTCATCTTATCATGATAGTCACCCGACTTCGATCCAAATTTAAAGATTAGAAGACCGTTTTTGACAAATCCATTTGAACCACCAGCGTGTGCAATTTTTTAGTCCTTCCGTACTTCCATCAGTCCAAGACATTCCTCTTGTGTGGGAGCTATGTATATATGGTCCATCTACATAGATTATCTGATATCCACTTCCACGAAAGTTCCTTATTTCACGGATATAAGTTAAATTTTTATTTATTTATAAGTCATAAAAAAAACCTTTTTTATTTGACGGCTAAAAGCCTGACAAACTTGTTTATACTTTGTTACAATTAGCTTAAGACTACGTGAGGACTTAATTACAACTCAACTAGTTATTTATAAGTCCTCCTATTTATAGGGTGCGAAATGATGTTTGTTTAGGTCCAGATATAGCGTCAGTAATAATGCACCTTGGGAAATAATCTGTGCGATGATACTAGGTGTCTGAACTAGGTGTACAGTGCATCCGGCATTTGCGTGAATTTTTGTGGGAATGGAATTTTGCAAAATAAACTTGTAAGGTGATTACTTATATCTTAACCTTTGAATTTTCATTTCCGTCCTTTCACAAAGGATTTTCGTATTGTCTTTCGCCTTACGAAAAATGAACCCTTTGGCTTTCAGATACCTCCAAAGAAATGTCTTGCTTGTCCTAATTTTCAGTTCTTCACGGATTGTTCCCTAAAGGCGCTCAATGTTACGACTTTCTTGTCAAATTGGTGGAAGGAGTAGATCATCCTTTTGATGAATTCAAAGTCGAAGTCATCTAATCCAGTGATCCAGTGCCGATGAGAAATTTTCTTGTTGGGTGATTGTAATGTTCCAGTTTGTTCCTGTTCTTTTAATATTTTGTATATGTTCCTATGCGAAATTCAGCTGTTTTCCTTATAGCTGCTCTCGTAGGAGCTTCATTTGCATGGTTGTATTCATAATCCAAGTTTTTGTGGTAAATTTTCAGCGTAGGCACATTTGCTTGGCGTGTTAAAGGCTTTCTTGGATTAAAAGCTGTATATAAATTGTATATAAATTTACTTTTTTCTTACTTCTACTCCTTGCAAAGGGCTTTTAATACTAGATTAAAAATTTAATTTTGCGCTTTTATATTCACAAAAAATAGTCAAAATATATACTTTTTCCCTAAACCTTTTCATAAAAAATGTGTATTCGAATTGAATCCTTTTGTATTACATATACATTTATTGCAGGAAGTATTGAATTTTGTCACAAAAAGTAGTGGCCAGGCAAAATACGCACATAAATGGGTTAAATATGAAAATAAGTGGAGAAAGTTCAGTCGTTTCGTTAATATCATTTTCCAGTGAGCAGATGTGTAGCATGCGCTTCCAAGCTCTCTTTGCGCAGCTTTCCAATTGCACGGTGATTTGAAACGGACTATATCCCTAGTGTTCTTTATTCGCCTCGAACACCTCCATTCTGCGTTAATGGCTTCTTGGGCATAAGACGGTTAGTTAGGGAGCTGTTACCCTTTCGAAAAATGTGCTGGTTGGCTCCTGTTTCGTTCTCTGGTGAATTCTCAATTCGAGTCATAGTTGGGCGAAAGTTATTGCATTCCTGTCACTGTAATAACCTGCGCTCATATAACAGCACGGATTCGACATTGGAGTGGAACAGTTGGAGGCTAATTGCATTGGTCCGATACATATTCGAAACGTAAAGTTCTGTTTTGGTTGGCCATGTACATTTCGGTACACCATCATGGATGTATTCAATATACAGGAAGTTGTACAGTCTCTTTGATGTATATCTAGCAACTCAATTCATATTTGAGCTTATACATTTGTGCCGAGGCTGGCCTGCTAAGAGACTATGCCTAGTCAAGAAGTTCGATTTGAAATGCAAGAGTCCACCCAATTCCACCGTTTCCTTACTACAAATCAACACAAAAATCTTTGCTGATCACCAGCTATGTAAAAGCAATTATCGTATCCGCTTTGGATCTTAAACGGCTCAGACAGCTTTCCCATATGTTTAAAGTGACCTTTAGACCCAACGTAATAGATATCAACTTGTCGGGTTTGCTTTTCCTCAGACAAGGCGAATTTAGCAATTTAACTCTCTCTTAACACTGCTGAACATCACTTCAAGATCTATGAACTTTAAACGAAATGGAGAATCGCAAAGTGTTGGATACATAGCAAAAACCTGCTTGTTCGGCAGAGAGTTTTCTTTTCTAATACCTTTAGACTCGCGCCAGAATTGCGTTTTCTACGGCAAAAGAAAAGCAAATAACTTCTCAATTTTCGAGCTGCATAAGGGTTGATTTTTTAAAAAGCTTGATGATCAATTCGCTCGTCAGGTGCATCCCCAAAAAGTTACCTAGGACATTGATTTAATGTTTTTGTATACCTAGCGATGCCGAGATTCAAAACCCTGGCAAAGTGTACCTTCCATTTTTGGATCTCATTCCAAATTAGCTAAGAACGATCAAGGGCCTTCAAAGTGGGTTGACTGAGGCTGCGGCCACTTTCCAGGACTCTAGTTATTCTTTAAAGGGTTCTGCTGTCGCGCCTTTTTGCATTTACGACGACATATATCTCTTACCTATAATAGAGGCTTAAGCTCGCTGCTTGTTTCTACTATTGTTTCTGCTCATCGTTCCATCATAGTACTCGTATGATATGCCAACGCTCTTGGTTAGTGGCGACCATTGTCTGTTAAGTGTTTTCATATTTCTTTGAATATGTCTGCCTCTTGTCTGCTACTTTTAATGCAATATTTTCCTTTGCTGACGGCAGTAATCTTTGTTTTTCATATTCGTTCCCGGACTCACGTCCCTGCTCTTCGGCTGTAGAGCGGGAACGGCAGCTTATTTTAAGCTCATTAAATTCCGATATTAACAGCATTACTAAATGGGGAACCACCAATAGAGTGGTATTTAATGCTTCCAAAACACAATGATGTCTGCTATCGTTAAAACGAAATTTAAACACCCAACCATTATCCATGAATGGCACTTGCATCGTCGAAACCGAAATACGTTCCATTCTCGGTATGTGTGCCAATGACAACCTACGTTGGAATTATCACATATTAGATGTTGCCAAAAATGCTGCGAAGTATCTAGGTTTCCTAAAACGATGTAAGAAATATTTCATCCCCTTCTGATCTGGCCTCAGTATATGTATAAGGCATTTATACGCCTAAAATTGGAGTACAATGCTCACATCTAGTCGGATGCCCCTAAGACTTCCTTGCACTTGCTAGATATGATCCAAAACCGTGCGATAAAACTCACAGTATTACACAGTCAATTGATACCCTCGAACACCGACGCAATGTCTCCTGTCTCACTTTGTTCTATGGCTATTTTCACGACCAATGCTCCAACGAAATTGCCTGTAACAATCCGATCCTTCAAACTTTTAATCATAACACCCGTCGCGCTATGAATGCGCATCAGTATACCCTAAAGCCCACTTTCAAATGTACTCTAAAATATTGTAACTCCTTCCTAAGCTGTACAACTCGTTTATGGAATACCCTGCAGAGCTATTTCGTGGTCATTGTAACATTCAAACATTTAAAACCAACGTACATCGGTACCTCTCTTTTTTTCCTCCCTAATTGCGATTCGCCCGTGCAAAATGTCAATTTTGAGCCTAAGTATCTAAGTATCCTTGTTTTCATGTCGTAAGTTAAACAGTAGTATATATAATATGTCATCTCGTTGGGAATGATTCCCTTGAAACCTGGATCACTGATGGCCCATATGTTTAGCGAATCTGTGGCTGGATTCCATCTAGAAAATCTTTTCCATAGTATAACCTCTTCATCTTGCAACTAAGCGTCATCTGGTTTCGATGAAATCTAATGTCCAATTACTTGTTTGCCGTGGCAATATCGTCGAACCGTTTGGAAGGTACGAGTAGACTTCGATGTTCTTGCTTCTTGTTTTTAGGGTTGTGTTCCTTCTTCCGCTGAGTATTGTCATAGAACTGTGAAAACAGTCGAATTTCAATCTTGCTGTTATTTATCTCTATCTCGGTATAGAGAAAGGTTTGAACTTTTCTTATTTCTGTGACTTATTCAACGGTTATGCATATTTCTCTATCAGAAGGATTGTTCATGGGATAAACCCGACTGTATGCCTCAGTGCAATCACAATGGTTTGGAGACCTGAGTTAGCCAGGTGTACTAGACAGTGGTTCATGCAACTTCCTTCAAATAGTTCTCGAAAGATGTCGGGGATGATTCTAGTTTTTCAAAGAGCTGGCTTCAGGTTGATTTTGTCAAAGCATCCGTTCAAGACTTCTCCTCGAGTTCGGATTTGTTTCATCACCTGGTAGAAACTAAAGCCCTGATCGTTAGTTTCGCTTTACACAGTCGCCTTACAATAGACGTTGATTTTTGTCTTCGTCATATTTGCGATTTTTGTGGGCGTTATTGAAGAACTGAAGAACTTTTGTTTTTTTATCATTGGCTGGGTTCCAATTTTAGAAGTAGAACAAACGAATCATATGGGCAATATGTTTTCTGCGTGTTGACCTTGAGCGTGTTTCTGTTACCTAATATTTACAACTTAATCTTTTTCTCTATCTAAATCATTTCACAATTCTTACAGGTACCCAGCCCAAAAGACAATAACCTCACCACACCCTATTTGCCTATTTAAATTTATTTTTTGTCTTTCTGTTTATTTTTATCACTTTTGTTTTTTGGCAAAGGAAAAAAGTTCCTCATAGACCGTTTCGATAGAGTGTCAACGATGTAAGGGCTCTATGCTAAGCTACGAGTAACCCTCTATATGCGGGTATCTCTGCCAATTTTAATTGATGCTAAAGCAAATTTCTCAATTTTCTGTTTTCTTGGGGATGTCAATGTACCGATGACGACAAACAATCTGTGCTAAACGTGCTCAAGGACATACGGGTAGGTGTCTAAATATGTATATCTGCGAAAAAATCTGTTGACAACAATTTTTTTCTGAACAAAATCAGCTTTACAGTGGAGATTCTTAAAAGATATTAATTGAGATAGGAATACTATGAGGGAGAGAACATCGATGACGTTAGTTAAAGACTCCTTGAGTAAAAAACTGTATGAGTTTGTTGACACGTTTCTTTGTTGTTGAGATTGCTGAGCAAGAAGTTTAAAGAATTTTCCGAAATATGTTTTTCTCCGTTTTTTGGGCGTTTTTTTTTATTAGATAGAGGTGTACGAGTATATTCATTATTTGCATTTCGGTGTAATGTTCATAATTTACGTGGTTTTGAAGATGATTGTAAACGTGTGCACCCAATCCAACTAGCACTTTAGGTTTGTACCTAAGAGTATTTGTGTATCATATGGGTTTAGAATTGCTTAATATGGTATATTTGAGACACGTGTTATTCTGTCAACTATTTACGCTGAAATTTAAAAATCACAAAAACGGAAGACGACTTTGAAAAAACCCATCCAGCCTACTTGTTTACATGTTTTGAAATAGATTGCACTGCACTTGTGCTCATTAATCATCGAGTCTGGTCTTCGAGAAGAGTGTTAACTACTGCTCACATCTGACTTTGTTTGCGGCAATGTGGCACTCACATTTTGGTTTTTGGGTTTTTTGCCAAATACTATTGGAGCTATTTTGCGTACACAAAATTTCTGGTTGAAATATCTCTTGTTTATGCGATTTTCGTTGAATATTCTAAATTAAAAGAAAAAGATACTGTGGGGTTTTTGTTGTTTTCGTATTGAAAGTAAAAAAATAAAAATAAACACCAACGTCTAGATGGTTTGCAATGTTTTCCACTTGAAAATTGTATTATTTGCGGCAATTGTTTGGCATCGTTAGAGATACGAGTATGTTATTTTAATTTTTTTTTTCTTGTCTGAAATGTATTTGAATTTTTCTAATAAGAAAAAAATCGTTTCTTTATTTTTGAAGGAGACCCACAAATTTAGCTGTAGTATGGACGAGACGATCAAGACGAGTGGCATCAGCACCGCTGCCATGGGAGCCAGATATGATGAATCCACTTATAGGTCACATATCATGGCCGGTACCAGATAACCATACAATTTCTGTGACGCTGTTCAAGGATCCGAGAACGCATGAACTCGAGGACAAAGATTGGACGTTTATTATTGAAGATGTAAGTATCCACATAATGAGTTGAGTAGTTAATTCAGTAGTCGATATTGGGAAGGTCAAAAGAGGTCGAATTCAGAAAAGCATAATTTTTGTTTTTATTTTTTGGGTTCCAAAAGCATTGCTACCGGTAATGTATTCTATTTTGTATGTTTATCTATTTTCCTAGATGGTCAATAAGCCATAATTAATAAATCTTCGAAGTTGGTTTTAGTATAACCTGATTGTGCACTACAAAATACGAGTAATTAAAATCCCTTTACCTTTTTACATGTGGCCTTCTGCTGTTCCTTCGTCCCTCTAGTGCACATTTTAATTTAGCTTGAACTGTTCATTAACTCAACACGTTCCAGCTATATTATTCATTGGACTCGAGCTGTCGACTTGGTTCGCGTTGCTGTACAACTCTTACGATTCAGTGTTTTATCTATGATATTTCCTCTACTAATCGATAATTCAGACGGGACCGAAAATCACTCGAATAACTTTTTTCACAAAATAATCAATGATGCTTTCATTCGCATTTGTTATCGTCTAAACCCTTGCTAGACGGGCCAGATCTGGAATGATAGACAAAAGAAACAGTACGTTTCTACGTTTTATTTCTGCACTAACGTTGTAGAGCCAATGTCAACAGAATTCTTCTCTTCATTGAACTGATCAACGAGAACGTATCGGGGATAGGGTTTTGATTTTGCCATTACCATATGCTTCTACAAAACGCAACAGCTTTCTGTGTTCATTTGCATGCGACAGTAGTTGAACAGGCTGTTGAAAGACGTACCCATGTGTCTGTATCCGACTTTGTACAATTCTTATAAAATATGATTTTGATTAAATCACTTAACATCATACGGCCTTGTCTTGAATCTGTTTTGACATTGAAAATATTTCTGTAACTTGCACTGCACTCGAAAGACCACAAGACATTCGCTAACGTTTTCTTGTGTAGCCGTATGAGTATATACCTCAACCAACACGCCTCTACAGTCAGCTCAATCCATAGCTAGCTGGCTCCAGTTACGCACACCAAGTTGGTTGAGGTCGCCTTCCAAACCTCGTGGTCCCACTGGGGTGAAGTTAGAGATCTATCGAGCTGGAGACTAGTGTCAATGCGCTATATATCTTAATCGCTGCAAGCGAATCCTTCCCAAACCGTCAACCTACAGGGGTAAATTATCGAAGGAAAAATTTCTCGCTTAAAGAAACTAAGAGAGCTTTTATTCGCTCTTTAAAATGTGTATGTCTCGCGCTGTACAACAGGATAGGGATGATGAGAGTCTTGTAAAGTATCTTCTTCGTTACTTCGTTACTGCTTTGTACTCTTAGCCTATAGAAACAACGGTTGACAAGAACTGTTTCTCGTTTAATTTCCGCGCTTATGTCATTAGTGTAGTCCACGTACAGCCTAGGTAGATAAATTTCTATATTACCTTAAAATTATGCTTCTCGATTATCAAATTTTGCCTGAGAAGTCGGGGTTGATTATCCGTTTTTGAGAACAGTATATACTCGTATTTTGTTTTACTTACACTAACCGCCAGATCCGACTTGCTACTGCTGTCTCAATGCTCACAATTGTCCAATTGGAAACCCGCTGGTTTCTCTGATTATGTCAATGTCATCTGCACTTGCGAGATATTGATATTGATTTTTGAAATATCGTGTCTCTGGTGTTGGCTTGTGAGTTGTGCAGAACACTTTCAAAGAACATGAAGTTAAAGAAATCACCTGACAGCTCGTCGCCCTGGCTGAGACCTTTCTTAAAATCAAAAGATTCGGTGATGCTTCTTCCGATTTTGACAGAACATCGATAGTCCTCAATCAATATCCTGCATAGTCGAACGAGTTTGGCAGAACTCGTCTCAGACACTATCATATTCAACCCTAAAATCGATGAAGAGGTAGTGAGTACCGATTTGATATTCTCTGATATTTGTTGCGAAGCGCTTGCCTCCCAGTGGTGGTCCCAGTAGTTGCGTCAGTGAACTCTTACTCGTGCAGGCTAAAACAGTAAGGGCATACTCAGCCAGTAGCATAATACTCGCCTACACCATATAGGGCTTGAAACCATATATGGAAAAGATTAAAAAGGTGTGACGAACTAACTAATGACCTCGCATAAAAAACGATTCACTGTTGACGACTCTTGCAAACGTTTAAAAGATAATAACCTTCGGATTTGCACGTGGAATATTTGGACCCTTACGAGTCCACGTGTAGCCGAGCAACCGAGCACAGAGGCACTTGACTGTTATCACACTTGACTGTTATATACTATGGTGATTTCTATAGCGAAAAGAAACAGCGCTTATTCAGGTGCAAATTTGCCATATGCGGCAGACTTAGACGAGAAGTCCCTAACCTCCGATATGCGGGCGAGTGTGTTATGATAATCCGCATCAAGAATAAATTTGCTAACATAAGCCTAATTGTGCCCATGCCACCAAAGAATGTTTCTATGAGCTCCTCTACAAGACACAATCTTACACGCCTGTGAGAAGATATAAGGTAGAAAGGCTGCAATCACGATCAACAACTCGTATGCCACCATCATCAAGTACCGAAGACCAGTAGCAGCGCGGTCAACGTGCCATCAGAGACGCCGCAACTGATGTGCTGAGTTTCACCTGACCACCACCAAGAAATCCCTGGTTTGATGAAGAGTGCCGGCAAGTACATGTAGCTAAACAAGAAGTGTACAAAACGGCGCTCAAACGGAGGATGAGAGCCGCTTGTGAGCTCTACGAGCAGAAGAGACAGGAAGAACATCGACTTCTCCACAAGAAGAAAAAAGAGCAAGATATTTAGAGGTTGTATTACAGGAATAACGTACGTAAGTTTTACCAACAGGTAATAAGAACATGTCCAAGCAAGTAGACCCATACAGGAAGGAGTCTGTAGGAATGAAGAAGAAAACCTTGTAGTAGAGTCGCAGACGGTGCTGAGAATAAGGAAAAACTTTTTCTGCAGACTGTATAATGGCGAAGCAGGCCAAAATCCCGTCGACAAGCAGAATAGACCCTTCAACCTTGACGATGATAGCCAAAACTTCTGTCCACTTGACCAAAACGAAGTAAGGACGACAATAACTAAGTTGAAATTTAACAAAGCAGCTGGACCTGACGGGTATTCAAAGCTGCTGGAAATAACTTTGTGGAAAGCATACACCAACTTATTGCTCAGATCTGGTCAGAAGAGTGTATGCCTGATAAATGGAATTTTAGTTTGCTCGATTCACAAAAAAGGAGACCCTCCCAACTGTGCCAACTATAGAGGTATAGGTCCTTCAACATCGCATACAAGATCTTATTTGTCATATTTTGTGAATGTCTGAAACCTTTCATCAACAACCTGATTGGCTCCTATCAATACAATTTCAGACCAGGACAGTACACACTCGACCTAATCTTCACACTCCGGCAGATCCTGGAAAAATCTCAGGAATTTCAAGTCGATACCCACCATCTTTTCATCGATTTGAAGGCCGTATACGACATCATTTATAGAGGCGAGCTATGAATGTAGAGCCATGTCTAGTTTTGTTATCCCTGCCAAGCTCGTCCGTCTGTGCAGAATGACGATTGAGAACGCTCGATGCTCCGTCATGGTCGATAACGACTTAGCCGATAACTTTAATGTTAAAAAATGTTTTAGACAATGTGACGCGCTGTCATATGACTTCTTTAATATCATATGTACTTGAAAGAATTGTGCGGAACTCATAAGCGGACACCGGAGACACAATAATTCGAAAGCCTTTGCAACTGTTAGCGTACGCCAATGATATCGACATAATTAGCAGGACTTATTCGCTTGAATTGAAACGGAAGCTGCCAAAATGAGTTTAGCGGTAAATGAGGGCAAAACCAAGTATTATATATACCTTCTGATCAAAAAGTAAACGGAATTTCCCATTCAAACAAAAAGCGCTTGAGATATTGTCAAGCTTCTTTTTTAGGTTGTTACATCTGTCATCTGGTGCTAAAATATCTTTATAAACAAGTCAGTTTGTTTGTTGTGTTCTGCGAATTTCGCAATGCCAAATTTTGTTGACCAAAGGGTTTGCCTGAAATTTTGTGTTTCTAACAAAATATCATGTGCGGAAGCGTTGAAAATGTTAACGGTAGCCTACGCGGACTCGACAATGTCGAAAACATAAGCGAACGAGTAGTGCAAAGAGTTTAAAGCGGGCCATACTGTGGTTAATGATTTGCCTCATTCCGATCGTCCATCCACCAATATGACCGTCGTAAACATCGAAAAAGTTAAGAAAATTGTCCTCCCAGATCGTTGTGTGAATATCAGGGAGATAGCACCCGGGCTCGGTGTCTCGTTCGGATCGGTGCAGAGCGTTATGCACGATGTTTTTGACATGAGACATGTTGAAGCGCGGCATGTGCCGAGAGTGATGAATTTGTTGCAGAAACAGCATGGCATTGATTTTGACTATTTGATCAAAAACAACGTTCATACCGTTCCGCATTCACCTTACATGGCTTCTTGTGACTTTTTCCTATTTCCATGGCTTAAGTTAACGCTTCGTGGAAAGCGTTTTGAGACGATTGAGGCGATAAAGGAGAGTTCGCAGAAGGAGCTGAAGGCGATTCCAAAATCGGCCTATGAAAAGTGTTTTGAAGATTGGAGGAAGGGACATACAACATCGACGAATTAGACAGAACGTCACAGCCGACAGCTATAATTTCGAGGTTGTAAGCAGAAATAAAATGAAGAATCTCTTTTGTCAATCGCAGTTTTTTTTAGGACTAAGAAGGCAAGTAGTAAGGCCCTATTCCGGAAAACTAAGGAGGCTATACAGGATGTCTCCTAATTCGTCAAGGATAACTTGGGTCTATCTGCAATGTTGACATCATTTATCGAGGATTTAAGAAAAGGCTTACTTTGGTGTACCTGACCCATGTTAACGGAAATTGCTCTGTTGCACTAACAGTAGAAACTTCCTTTCGAACGTTATTTTTAGAAGAAATGCTAACCTTTGTAACTAAAAAAGTCCTAAACGAAGTTTCTACCATTAGGATTAATAGAGCAATTTCCGTTAACATGGCTCAAGGTACAGGTCCTGTTTGCGTTGACGGTCTTTGGAGGACAAGATTCAACGATGAACTGTACAAGGTTACAGTCAGAAAACTGTCTGAGTCTGAGACTGAGATTTCTAGGACAATGGACATTAATGCTTCAGCACGCAGGGTCTTCGAATCTAACCCGGAGGGACAACGCTATAGAAGGAGACCGCACCTTAAGTCGGACGCACTAGCAGAATGAGACCTCAACCGACTTGGAGTGCACGGCAGTTAGCTAAAGATGGGATTAACTGGAGAGTAATGTTAGCTGAGCCCCTGTTTCACCCCTGTAGCGCCACCTAAGTAAGTAAGTAAGTGTGATAAAATCGCAAATATCAGGTTATTGACGATCAACTTAAGACGTTTTCATAATGCGGCAGCAAGGATCTTGTGTGCGACGTTTAATAGACTTGAGGGTCTCCTTCCTTCAGAGCCGAACAGAGGATGGTCAGATCACATTTAGCGGCCATGTATTCCTCTGATTAAATTGTGCATATGAACTGGTGCATGTTCCTTATTTTTTGTTTTAGCGTTAAAGAGCTCGGCGGCTTATGAGGATTTGTTATAAAGGGTTTTCCAATAGAGCGTAATGGCATTCGCTCAGATTGAATGGTGTATTCGGTATTTTCATTTCTTCGTCGTTTAACAGAAGTGGTTCTTCCAATTTTTTTTGCACCGTCCCTTTTATCATTATTCACATTTTATGAGCTCCCTCTTTTTCCACAACACAAGTTTGTGTTCGATTTGTCTCTTCTGCTGATACGTGTCGATAGTAGCTATCAATTCGGCTCTGGTCCTGGCGTGCAGTATTGCGAGGTACGCCTTCTCTTTGGCTGAAAGTGCACGTCGGCATCCATCCGCGAACTAGGGGTTTTTTGTTTGTGGTCACATTGTGAAACCTCACACATCAGAGATGATGGAGCGGCCAAGATTGAACAAACAGGGTATTAACTATCATCTTTGAATAAGATTTTGCGAGATTCTGCTGTATTCGATTTTATTTCGAGCAGCGCATTTCTTACTTTAAACGAAAATATTTCCGCTCATAGTTTATGTTATTAAATGTTTCATCCTGTCTCGTCATCTTGAAGAGATTCAATACCCTTTGTCGTTTAGTACAAATTTCTTTTGGAATTGTAACTTGTTTACCCATTGGTGTTTCTTTCGAAATTAATTTCTGCTGTTGAACTGTTTTTTCGTCTTTTTTCAAAAGCTTGTATTCTTCCGCCCTTTTGTGTTCACTTGCTCATCAAGAAGTCCTTATTTTTCTATACAGCCGCGCACTGTATACTTCTTAAAGTAAATGTACGTCTGATATTCATAATCAGACCAGGTCATTTGGATGTTGTGGTGGTCTCCAGAAACCAAGAACGTTGAAAAGCCCCATTTTTTTAGCCTGCTGGATCACTGCCAGCCATTAATCTTTCTTATTTGTGTAAGTGAAATAGAACTTTGTAAGAAGTAAGCGAATACTTAATTGGCAAAAACTATTCCAGCCTCTCGTGTTTGTACCCGGCGATGATTGAATTACTGTTTAAGTATCTTGTTGATTTTTTTGTCAAGTTGTCACGAAATAATCAAACTGGCTGACAATAGCTTTACTTTAAGAGCTCGAAGCATAATTATGTAAAGAAGCCTCTACCTGCCCCAATGACGATTAGTCTATATTTGTTTGCTGGTGAAAGTCTCATATGCTGCTAGTTTGTTTATTTTATATTCAAGTCTCCGAGAACGATTTTAACGTCACACCAGCTATATATGAGTACATATATTTGGTGATATCATTATTCTCATTTGCTTTGTAATCGAATGGAAAGATCTTTGAGTTTATTGTTAACCACAAATCCACATTCATGTTACCATATCATTGAAATAATTTTTTGTTTTGTGCTGCTTGGGGTAGCTTAAAGGACATTTTATTCCTGTGGCTGATATGAACATTTTTATCGTTTGCACGTTTCCTACCTAAGTTTTTCAATTGTTTTATTAGCTTTAACCTTTAGAACCTAAGTTGTTTCAAGTCATCAAATGATGTATAGGATGTTTTCATTTCTTACAGAGTTGATTACTATTTTATTTGAGAAGGGACGAGTATCCAGAGGTACCCGTGATTCAAGCACACTTGGCATTGTTTAGCGGCAAACCATAAAATACTCGTAGTCAGTCTTACAAAACAAGAATCGTGCCAGTTTTGATAAACCGAATGTATATGATACCTGCCGTTCAAAGAGATTCACGATTTTTTATTAAAAGCCTTGAGACGTAAATTTTGTGGTGGGTTATCGTCCAGGTGGTACGAGTGGTGCAATACCAGAGGTATAGTATAATGTTCACTCTAAAATGCTTCGACAATTTGAGATTGTGCCTGGCTATAAATATATTTAGAAATCGCAGGCAATGTGCCGAGAATGTCTGTAGGGTAATGTTTTATCATATATGGGAATATTATTCTTTATTATAAACGCATTTACATTTTCGAATATACATGTAATTTATGGATATCACTCCAAACATCATAAGGAATACGACCCGTTTGAGTGAATACAGCAATGAGGAATGCATGCAGGGCAATGCCTTTTTGTATTCTTAACAAAATCATTTAATAAACAAAGCTGTAGTTCATTCCTCTCTAATTTTCTTTCTCCAGCACTGTGTGCAAACATTTTAAGGGCACCTTAATCACAAACCATGATCAGCACTTGCTTTATTTATTGGTGAAATCAGAGTTTGCCTTAGTGGGACATTTTGATTCTCTTTCTAATTTTTTCAAAGCCCCACATTTACCTACTCCTTGAAAGCTCCATTTGAAATTCACTATTGCAGCATCATTCGGGCTTCGACTTAGCAATTTCGTTGAATAATCTAATATTGCTACTGGGACTGGTACAAAAATATTTTTGAACAGTTTTCGGAAAATGTTTGCTTCCTAACCTTTCATTTTTTAATGTTTCTGTTAACTTGTTACTAACACATTACCGCGCTACTATAAAATAAAAAAAAAACATACCTTTGAATTATTCAGGTATCCCCACCCTCTTATCCCTTGTTACTCGTATACTAATATCGACACTGATACGATCTAAATAGTGCCACATACCTATATGAATAAATGTACCCTTTTCTATGCGCGCTAACTGAATATAACACTTGACATAATATGTGATACGCTCAGAGAAACACCGCTAATGACTTGCATCAGGGAACTTACTAAATAAAATCAAATTTTGTTAACTTAACGAGCCAACAATCAGCTTGCACAGCAACTCTTGGACAATTTGTGTTTCTAATGACTAACGAATTTCCGCATAATTACTGCCAATTCGGTGCCGCAAAAATATTGGTCCACTTGAACACATACTCTGCAGTCATTAATCTTCGCCCACATAGGCTTGCGCTTATTTACCCCAGGCATCGCATAGGTAAACGCATTACCACTCGTAGTATTCGTATTAAGTCCCCAAACTGCTGCAGTAAAATAATTACCACCGACAACCGCTCCGAGAAAGTGATTTCAGCGGAGAACTGTTTGAAACTTTGGCAATTGGCTCCGCAACTAATGGTTAAATTGCTGGTGTCTATGCTTTATACAATACCAGCGCACTCTCGCTGTGGAAGATCTGTATCTACTGAATGAACTACTACTTCGGTTGCCCTGTACCCAATAAATCTCCCTGTTTGAATTTGCCTTAATTTCTCCAGACAAGGAACGAACACACACTCCTAATGAAGGCAGTTCAAATTAAATGGAATTCATTTAATTATTGTCACTTGAGTTACAGCGAAAGAGGGCCAGGAGCCGACGAATAGTTCATATCAGGAGCCGGAGTAGGAATGAAGAAATGATATAGAACGGTTCTGATACAGGACTGATTGTTCATTCCGAACACTCACAAACCATTTAGACGCTTCGCTAGTTCTTCATTGAGTTCTCATTGCGCCAAAATTACTGTAAGAGGGTATCATCCGTATATTTGTGTGCCTCTGCTTCAGTTGGAGCTACAGAATCTCTAATTCAATTTTAAGGTGCACATAAGTATGAGTACCCACTGCTGCGAGTGCTGACTACATACTTGTATACAAGTGTATTGAGGGCGGAAAAGTATTCTTACTTTGTTTGAGTGAACACACGAGTTTGTTGGCATATTATTGTTGGGATGGCGGTGGTTGATATACAATACATATACATATGTAATGTTGTGTTGGAATATAGCCGTATTGCGACATTTGGCGTTATTGTTATTCCCTATGACTTAAATCCATCCCCCTACCAAGTCACCCTTAGCCACTGGGTTGTGGTTCATGGATTATTGAAGGTAATATCATGACAACCCGGCAATAGTGGCAGACCTTGGCAACGATGGTGACGGCTATCAGCATCATCATCGCTTACCCGTATCCATCTGCAAACCAGGGAATACTGAGTGGTTGCAGAAGTTTTCTGTGTTCTTTTTCTTTAAGTACCAGACAAAGATGCTGAAGATAATGGCAAATGACGGAAGTAAGTGTCAGTTCGTTATAAAAGAATATGTTGGATATTTGACAATAATAGGCGTCTGAGTTAGCCTCAAACAGAGGGCGTGAAATTGTCACGAAATGCGGGTCCAAGCGTAATTGCTCAAAATAAATTGAAATAAATAAATTTTCAAATTCACACTCTTGGCGTCAACAGCACAATCAATACCACAATTCGGCTGGTGCGACGGCAATTGTTGTGTGGCGGTTTAATAAACGACTCCGACTTTGAGGGTCAGCGAGGTAAATGGCGCAGTAAGGCAATATGTCAGATATATTAAAAAATGGGACTCAAATAGAAGGACAAATAAGAAAGAAATGACTACGTAGGGATTTAATTTTGAACAAAGCGGAAGAATGCAGCATCTCAAGATTTCGTTAAATCTGCTTGTCATCAGAGGGAATGTGAATTGTCTAACTAATCTTCGCCGTTGTTGAACAAGTCAAACGTGAAAGTGCTAAAGCATGCCACTCTTATAATACGTAGTGTGACACTTTCAAGGAATTTATTAGAAGAGAGTTAGTAATTAGTATATGTATATATGTTTGTATAGGAGTACTTCCTGCATCTCAATATTTATTCACATCTGATCGATCAACTGTCAACCAAATTAATCATATTCGGAATGATGCAATGCACTTCTTCAATATGATGGATACCCGAACGTTGCGAGAGGCAAAGATTGATTCTAAATTACTCTTGCAAGGTACGGAGACGGATATTCCGAACATCGCAAAGACAGAAAACACTCTGAGGAAGTCTGATGTTGGACGGGAACACTCCCAAGTGTTGGCTAGAGACTTTTCCGATCGGGTGTCCCTTAGTTCTTTCAAGACTTTCAAGATCTTGACTATTCTTAAGTCAAGTAAGGGTACTGTAGCTGGTGGTTTAGATTTACGAAATTGTGTCTGATGAGTGGAACCACAGTATTGTCACCCCCATCCCCAAGAAAGAAGATATCTTACACTGAGCCACCAAAAGAATTATAAATTCCTTCAAGATTATGAGTACCTCTTCCAAAAAAAACTTTCTGTTAGGAGTTTGGTGCACTTATGGATGATTTATGTGACTTAAGAAAAAACTGCGTGATTTTGGGTGATTTTAATATTGACTGGTTGAAAGAGCGGGATACATACAGGAAGAAAATATGTAGACTAATTATGGATAGTAGTTGTAAACAGACCATCAACAAGGATAACGGAAGATTCTAGAACATTAATCGACTACCTAATTACTAATGTTAAAGAAATTGAAGCTGAAGTTGATAATGGTTTGAAGATCAGTGACCATCAAACGATATCAGTAAAAATTAATATAAATTCAAAAAGAGACAAATTAGCTAAAGGCAAATGGGTTAAAAAAGTAACTACACAAAACAACGCATTCCGGAGTGCTTTAGAAAAAAGCAAAATAGAAAAAATTTCCATTGGCATGGATGCTAGTATGATGGGCGAACTGTTACGCGAAGGAATAAGGAATAAGAGAAGTTCACACGGAGAAGATTCCAAAAATATGAAGTATTTGAACGGTTTGATGAAAACCTAGAGCAATATAAGAAATCAAAAATTATTTGTTACAAGAAAGCAGTGTTTACAAATGCGGAGTACGATTGGTGGGCATATCAGGCGAGTAGGAATAGATACAAGGCAGAAATCAAGAAAAAAAAAAAGCGAATTTGTAAAGAAAAAAGTGGAAAATGCAAGAAATCAAAAGGACCTTAAACGAGCATTTGAAAAGATTGATAAATCAATACTCATACAAAAACTAAAAAAAGTACGGAATTAATGGTGGTGAATTGAATTGGTTTAATGCGTACTTGAATAATAGATCGCAGGTGGTTAAAGTGAATGACGAATTGTCAGAGGAAAAAGAAATGTCATTTGGCGTTCCCCAGGGATCAGTGCTAGGAACTTTATTATTTATTATGTATATTGTAGCGATATTCAAAAGGCATTAAAAAGTGGGAAAATTGCGCTATTTGCAGATGATGCCGTTATATATCAAACGGAAGAAAATTTTCAAGACTGTCACATTAAAATGGTAAATGATTTAAAAAGTGTTTCTTTGTGGCTTAGACAAAATAGACTTAAACTTAATGTAAAAAAGACACAAAGAATGATAATTAGTGAGAGATATGGAGAGGATTTAAGACTGAAGATTGACGGTGAAGAAATTGAAAAAGTTGAATATGTTAAATACTCGTATCTAGGAACTATTATTGACAATAAATTAAATTTTATAAAACACATTGACTATATATGTATGTAAAAAAATCTCTAAAAAATAGGTTTTTTAAAAAGAGTAAGAAACGATATATCAACATTAAGTGCAATAAATATTTACAATGCACTTGTAAAACCACATTTTGAGTATTGTTCAACAATTTTATTTTTATGTAACGATAATCTAATACAAAGACTGCAAGTTTTTGCAAAATAAGGCAATGCGATGTATTTTAAGGTGCAATAAATATGTGTCGATTAATGTCATGTTAAAATCATTAAAGTGGTTGTCCGTTAAACAAAGAATTGTAATGAATGTCCTATTATTTATATTTAAGATAAGAAACAATTTAATGCCAGAATATCTTTTAAATTATGTGCAATATGTAAGAGAAGTTCAACCCTAACGACTAAGAAATAGAAATGATCTCCTTAATTTATAAGGGTTTTGAATTATTAGACAACCTTCCCTACGAAACAAAAAAATTTTTTTTTTTTTTTTTAATTTTACCAGGTTTTAGGACGTTGGGACAACGCGTTGTCCATCAAGTGGCCCTTGTGAAGCAGCCGGTAATTTTAATACCGCAACTAAGTAGAACTTATCAAGCAGTTTTTATTTCATAAGTTAATCACGATTGGTAGGACACTTTCCAATGAAAGACCCTACATATTCCGCTTTCTTAATGCGGTTTCAATTTATCGCGCAAGGTCCAACGGTTTAGTTCGTTGAAGACGGCGTAGTATGTTTCGTTCGTCCAAGATTTCTAGGACTGTATTGTTGATATGGCCGCTTAACCGGACTTTATGTTTTCGTGCGCAGTTCCTGACTTCATCTTCCACGAAAGGAACTCCGAGGTCTCGATGCAGGTCATTATTTCTTATAAACCATGGGGCACGCACAAATTGTCGTAGCACTTTATTTTCAAAAGTTTGTATTATATTTATATTTGATTTCTTAGTACAACCCCAGAGTTGTATACCATAGGTCCACACCGGCTTTAGCACTTGCTTATAAAGAAGCAGCTTGTTTTCTAAGCTTAGCTTGGAATATTTACCAAGTAGCCAGTACATTTCTTTGTATTTGGCCTCTAGTTCTTTTCGTTTCTTTTTAACATGCGTTTTCCATTTAAGCTTCGCGTCAAGTGTCATTCCCAAATACTTAGCTTCGTTTGCAAAGGGGATACACACCGAGTTTATAGAAATGGGCAAGTGATTTATCTGTCTGTAGGTGAAGTCAACATGTACAGATTTTGTCTCATTAAGGGTAATTCGCCAGATCTTTGTCCACTCGTAGACTTTATTTAAAGCAGTCTGAAATTTCGCCGTTGAGTCTTCCATTGATTCTGCAACCGCTAAGATAGCGGTGTCGTCAGCAAAAGTAGCGAGAACAGTATCCTCGACGTGTGGTATATCTCTTGTATATAAAAGGTACAAAAGTGGGCCCAGTACGCTTCCCTGCGGTACTCCGGCTAGGATATCTTTAAATTTCGAAACATCATTTCCGTATCGAACGCGAAAAATTCTATTTTCAAAATAGCTTGTCAATATATATAAAGCTTTAATGGCAAAATTCGTCGCAGTTTGAACTTCAAACCTTCATGCCATACTTTGTCAAAAGCTTGTGAGACGTCAAGAAATACGCTCGAACAAATCTTTTTTTCTTCCAGGGATTTTTCAATTACATCAGTAATTCTATGCACCTGATCAATTGTTGAATGCTTAGTCCGAAATCCAAATTGATGGTCGGGAATAAGATTTTGGTTTTCGATAATTGGGAGAAGACGTTTTAGCAAAATCCTCTCAAAGATTTTCGACAGGATCGGTAGAAGAGAAATGGGTCTGTATGATTTTTTATCGTTTGGAGGTTTTCCTGGTTTTAGTACCATAATGACTTCAGCAACTTTCCACTGACTTGGCACGTATTCAAGCCTCAGAGCCGCGTTAATAATGTGTAAGAGCTTTATAAGTGCTTTTTGAGGTAGCATTTTCAGAACTTCTCCGGTAATAAGGTCATACCCCGGAGCTTTCTTAGGTTTTAATTTCCTTATTACAGTTTTAATTTCAGCAAGAGTTGCATTTGTCATTACAAAATTACTATATGCTATTTCTAAAGAACTGGTGTCGGGTACCAGTGTTGGACCGTCGGAGGGCTTGAAAATTTCTTCAAGATAGTCGGCAAAAACCTCCGCTTTTTCCTTATCCCCCTTAGCCCATTCGTTATTACCGACCTTGATTGGTGGCGCGGGGATTTTGGGCCTTTTTAAGCATTTTAAAGCTTTCCAAAGCGAGTAATTTGTTTCTTTTCCTGCCGTCAGGTTTTGAACATATGTATTTACATCGGAATTTCTGTAACTTTTAAGAGTCTCCTTGAGCAGATTACAGAGCCTGTTTAGGCGTGTTTTATCCTGCGGCGCTCGAGTTGTTTGCCATCTTTTGCGAGCTTTTCTTTTTTCTCTTATCATATCTTTTACCTCAGGCGGGTAGTTTAAGTTACGTTTAGCCGTGCTTTTTCGTTGACAAGGTGTATTGTTCCACGCAGCACATTGGACTATTTCAACGAAAGAATCTACTTCGATTTCGAGTTCAAGTGCTGCTTTAAGTGAAACGTCTAGTTCTAGGTTATTATTAATCCTTCCCAATTAGTATTTCGTCCAGTTAGTCTTAATGGTCCTTGTTTTTTAATAAACGTGTCGTTCATTGTCAGTATGACTGGAGAATGATCGGAGGAAAGATCGAAGCTTTCATCAACGTTTATATCCGAGTTACGAATTCCTTTAACAACGAAGAAATCGACAAGATCGGGTATTTTCGTTGTATCTGTTGGCCAATAAGTCGGCTTGCCCGTTGAATAGAAGTCACATACATGCTTTATAGAGTATTTTACCCTTTTGGGAGACACATCTTGATCCCCAAAAAGTGTGTTTGGCATTGAAATCACCGCCAATCATAAAAGCCGATCCAAGAGAATTGAATATATTTTTAAATATATGTTTTGAAGGCGTAAATCGTGGAGGACAGTAGATGGCTGAAATAGTAAAGGAGTTCCGTACCAATTTTACGCGCACCGCAATTTGTTGTACAGACTCGAACTCTACTTTTATATCTTCGTTGTGCTCAAGAGACTCTTTAATGTATACAGAGGATCCGCCTCTCGCGTTTCCCGAAGGGTGATACGCGTAGTAATCTTTAAAACCTCTAATTTTTGCAGATGACCCATTTTTCAAGTGGGTTTCGGAAATCAAACAAACGTCAATGTCGTTTTTCCTTAGGAATAACTCAAGTTCATAAAGTTTTTCTAAGATTCCGTTTGCATTCCAGGTGAGTACGTTTAATTTTTCCCTTTTCATTTTTTAGGCGAAGGACGTTTTTTATTGAACCTATTTTCAAACTTCTTTAGCTTATCTAAAATAAGTTCATTGATTTTGTTTTGCTGCTCAAGCTGCGCGAGAATAACGGAAAATACTTGGGAAGCAGGATCTCCGGAATCTTTTGCCTTTAGCTTGGTAGCTTCAGCGTATGTAAGTTTTTCCGATGCTTTCTTTTCAACACTGGAATCAATCACTTTCGCCTTGGCGTTTTTAACGATATTTTGAGCAGATCCCGATGTTTTTTCTTTAGTTTTGGGCTTCTCTTTTTGTGGCTTAAACAACTTGTCACGTCTATTTTGCAACTCCTTTGCTACTTCACAGCCACGGAAATTTGCTACGTGTTTACCCCTGCAGTTAACACAAGTCGGAGGGGTTTGTTTGCTTACGTTGCATTCTTTGGACAGGTGTTTACCTGCGCATTTTACGCACCGAGGCTCTTTTTGGCAGTAAGCTTGCGTATGGTTAAATTCCTGGCATCGCTTACACTGCGGGATCAGTTCCGAGTTTTTGCGTCGAGGCTAAATTTTAACAATAATGTTGAGGATTGACTTGATATCGTATATTTTTTGGGTATTTTCAGTGTTCTCAAAGGTTAGCATAAAGAGGGGAAGGCTACGTTTAACTGTCATATCCTTTCCTTCAATTTTTTGTTTCTCTCGCTTTTCGATGTTGACGACATCAATGATTTTAAAACCCTTGTTTTTTAAATCACTTACGATATCTTCTTTTGGGCAAGACGGATGCAGTCCTCTGGCGACGACACGAATAGGTCTTTCGCACTTGTTCTCGTATGTGAACCATTGGATTTTTTCGACGCTTAACTTGCGAGAAAGAATGCGATAGTTGTCAGCGTCCTTGACGTTGACTTTCCATACATTATTATTGCGCGATGTTACTATATAGTCCGATCTCGGCAGGGTCATCAATATGTTTTGGAGTTTCTTGTAATCTGAAACTCCAGTGACATTGATTGGCGGGGGTGTTCGTTGTTTTTCCGCTTTGATTTTTTCAGGACTCATGTTATTGTTGCCATTTTTCTTCGATTCAACTCCCTTTGCTTCACGTTGAGAGACGATTTTGGGAGAAGACGCAGCTTTACGCTTTTTTCCGGGACGTTTTTGCAAGATCCAGTCGGTTTCTCGACCTAGCTCTTCTTCATCTGTTTCGTAGATATTTTTAACAGATTCAATAGACATAACGTCGCTGTTTGACTTTTCCTTGGTTTTCAGTTTTTCCAGTTCTTTTTTAAGATCTTCGCATATCGCTTCCATTTTGGTTAGCCTAGTACGAAGTTCGGTATTTTCGTCTTTCAGGCTATTTATTTTCGCTGAAGTCCATTCTTCGCAAGACGACGTTTTTGGTGTCGTTGGACTTCTTTTGTTGTTTTCTTGTTTTGGGGATCTAGGTGGTGGAGATCTCGAAACCCGTGAACTTTTTCCGAACGGGTTGATAAGATGCAATAATTGGCTCGCCCCAGAATCCATCGAGCCGACCTCCGTAGAGGGTGGATTTTCCAGCATAGCTGGTCTGCCACCTGGGGTAATAATTCCATTTGTTTTACTCATTGCATAATTAGTATACACTTCGCGCTCGGTATACGGAGGGTGCATTTTAGTCGCCTCTTACGACAGGCATGCATACCTCGGGTATATTCTAACCCCTACCCGAAGGGGTAACGAAACAAAAAATGAAACAAACTTTGTACTTTAAAAAAAAAATGTATAGAATTCACTAGACTTAAGTTTAATATATTGTAAAAAGAAAAAAAAAATTAACTTAAATAGCTTCTATGAAAGTAGTAAATAAAACTAACTAACTACAAGATCGTATCCGCAATACTGTATGAGCGCCAAAAGCTTCTTGTCAAAACCATGATTGGTCCAAAATAGTGTGGCTGTAGATTCAGCATACACATCTCTGAAGGAATGTCACCTGAGACATTCCTAAGACCATTATCATGCCAGTTCTGGTGAATTGGCGTAGGTCCTTATTCAGAGGTAGTGTAATGCGGATTCAACTTTCTATGTGTGCATTCCGGGATATAATAAGTTTGATTCTGTTCATCAATGAAGAGCACTCAGATGAAGGCCCAGCCATAAAAGTCCAACAGCCCAACTTTGTTACTGTCGTGGGTGGCCTTGGCCCAAGTGGTAGTGTATTGGCTTCTAAATCGGAAGGTTCGGTGTTCGAATCCCAGCATCGTCCGAAAGACATTCTTTTTTTCAGGCAACTTAATTCACGTGAGACGTATGGTTGCCTCTAATACAACAACAAGTCCAATTACACTAATAATTTAGTCTCCCCATTAAATGTTGGGGGAGTTTAAAGTGTTAAGTTAAAAAAAAAAAAAAAAACTGCGTCGGCCATGATAGCTTAAAATAAAATTTATAGGAAACAAATTGCTCCGGTGACTAGCGTTCTCGCCAAAGTGGCCCTTCTGGCTAATTAATCATCCATGTAAATCCTTGGGATAATATGCGAGTAGTAATCAGGAACCCAGCAGAGCATCATGTTACATTGTCGAGTTATCTTGTTAAGATAAACTCGGGAATTTTATGCTGCCTTAGATCTTATCGCGTTGAATACTAGAGATTTTATCACGGCTTGTGGATGACAATATCAGTCTGCAGTAAATTAGTAGATGACAATATTAGTCTGTAGTATCGTACTCGTCGATAGCGATGTTAATACCAAAGATTAGATTATCAACAGTTAATAACAAAGATTTCGACTTGAAAGACAATCAACTGGCTTAGAACGCTGGACAATAGCCGAATGCTTAGGCATTCAGAGACGATTCTGGCACTTACGCATTCGCAGGGATGATTGTGGCTGACGCTAAATAATACCTCCGTTAAAAGAGGCTCATAAGTTTATGAAGTTGACATTCCAGAAGGGTGGTAGGCTGGCAAAACTTTCATTTTGATCCCTCCGTTGATGGATGCTCCTTAGCCTTAGCGCTGCGTTGAAAGCGAGGTTATAGTTCTATGGATTTAAATACTGTCGACCCAAGGACATTGTATAGCCTTTCTTTTAAGTAGGAAGTAATCTACATTATGAAATCAGAATGAACGAGTTAGAGAAATGTAAAAGGATTTCAAGTACTGCCATAAAGGAAGTCGTAAATGCACCCGAGATGAGTAGGCGAACAGCTCTGAATAGCGGTCTAAGAGCTGGAGGGCAACCTTTTTCAGCAGTAAACTTATTGACTATCTTATCTATAAACTTTGTCTGCTCTGGTCCTCAATGGCTTGTGGTGCAAAATACTAGTTCCGATCTTTAATGTAATCGACCAAGTTTGATCTATGTACGGGATCTTTGATATGCGTATCCATAATTCTGTTATGAGTTTTCGATAGAAATGTCAAGCTAACTGACCTAAAGTCTTTGTCCTCCATCTGGTTAGGAGCAAAGTCAAATAAATTCAAACATTAAGTGAATGTGCAAAGCAAAGACAAATAAATTCAAACATTAAGTGAATGTGCATGTTTGAATTTATTTGACTTTGCCTTTGCTTTTAAAATAAAAACAAGGCTGACTTCATCCTAACGAGATGGAGTTTTCCCTTACCTCTTTAGGCTTGGGCTTATTCTTAGGAGCGTCCAGAGTGTCTTATAATATTCTAAGACAACTCATATCGCTCAAACCAGGTGGTCCCCTTCGATTGGACTTGAATTTATGGCCGACAATCATGTCGATTTGTGAATCTGGTTTACCCAGTTCCACTACGGCCACTTATGCGCTATCTGCTCAAAATATCAACAACGGCAGGCATTCTACTACGTAAATTCATTTTCCTTGTCCAAACCGATTAAAATTTATTTAACCTTGACTAAGTGCTTCAGTCGTTGCCCTTCTATAATTGAATTTTCTTCTCCAATTCCATTTCACTCAACGGTGTCCTTCACATTTGATTAAGACTTGCAAAGTGCATGTCTATTTGTTTTGAACTCACCTCTTACCCCAGACAATGTACGTGACTGAAAAAGAAATGTCTGCGTTTTTGACTTCATAAAAACAAGTAAACAATGCGGCATTATGCAACTTAGAAGGCTTGCAAAAAAAGCATTCTCCCGGAAGCAATTTAGTCCTCGAAAATTTTTAATTTATCAACGAGCGTTAATCTTAATTTTCCCAATAATATTTTTTGCCAAACCAATTTACTCAATCTACAATACTTGAGGAGTTGAAAACATACCGAAAAAAGTATGACGTCCAAGTGAGTTGACTTTTTTTCTATATTCCATTGTTTGGCTCAATTCCAAACTAAGCCAAGAGCAAGAACAGATATCCACCTTCATAGCTGTCACGGTAATTATTTCTCCCTTGAATCTGCATTACACCACTTTGAAACACAATTCTTCTCGTTGGTATGAAATGCTGGTAGTTGCAGGAAATCTGATTAGTGTGCGATAAATTTCAAATTAATTTTCGCTTTCATGAAAATATACCATCTCCCCGACAGGGCTAAGGATCTGAATTTAGTCAAGTGCCAAGTAGTTGGCCTCGGGGTATAAGAGACAAAGCAATTAAAGATATTTTTCTTATTATTCAATTTTAGATTACACAATTGGGTAAGAAGCGTGTCCTAGCATCGGCGAATATCAACATGCGCAAGTACGCTAGCATAGAATCAACACAACAAAGTTTTACACTTAGCTTAAAGCCGGTTTCACGTAAAATCACCTCCGCCGAATTGGAATTGACAATAAGTTGTGTGTTTCTACGTGAAGGTAAAGCGACGTAAGTATCAGTCTCTTTGAGTTCTTGCATTGTTTCTTTAATCACAAAATTGTCATCCCTTTAGAGATGAAGACATGCAGAGCGTAGTTTCTCTTATGTCTGTGAATAATAATTGTGATGTTGCGCCACTAGACGATTTGGAAGACATTCCCGATTTAGAAAGTTCCGGGGATATATCCGAGCATCTGTTCGACTTTACCCAACAACTGGAGCAGTTGACGTCCAGTTTGAATGGCTGTATCGATTTGGCGACGCCCATGAGTGGTAAGTTCTATAAAAGGCCTAAAAATCAGATATTCTGACAATCACATTCTACTTGCAGTTCCTTCTTTATCGGAAGATCCAACTCCATTGGCCGAAGCGACCCGCCTCAATTTCGAACATGATGCAGACAAACAAAGTACAGACGATGATATGCAGCAAACGCCTAGTGCCGCAATGTCACCTCCTCGAGATTCTGCAATAGAAGTTCCTACAACTAAGGCACCTCCGCCTCCGATAACAACTAATTCCAGCCAGATTTCGCCACCATCAGCGGTAACAAAACCAACAGTATCACAGGAACAAAAGCCAAAAACTGTTGATCAGCCAAAGAGTAAATCAATTTTTGCTACTTCGTCGATAATGAGTTCATTCTCTAGAAATTCTCAACCACCTGCCGATGATGTGGATCGTAAGCCAATGACGTTCAAGGTGGAAAAAATTAAAAAAGTCGAAAACGAAAACATTTCATATCCATTGGCCACGGTGGTGACACCAGCTGTAAATGAATCGAAACCTGAAGAAGAGGCTAAGGAGCAGAATGATGAGATCAAGATCAATATAATTCCCAGTGAAAAGGAAGTCGAAGAGAAAACCAAGACAGAAACTGAACAGCAACCTGTAAGTGATGCAATGCAGGTCAACAATCGTTCTGAGGTGAAGCGGCCTGAATTGCAACCGCTAAACTTGAAGAAGAGCTACGAGAATGGCACTCCGACAACCAATAATAAAATTGTTGAGAAGATTATTCTCAAGGAGAACACACCTGGACAGGACTTACTTGAATGGTGTAAAGAAGTGACAAAGGACTATCCGAATGTCAAGGTGACAAACTTGACAACCAGCTGGCGTAATGGCATTGCTTTTTGTGCAATCATTCATCATTTCGAGCCGCAATTAGTGTAAGTACTTATCGTTTGCAATAAAAGTTCTTTTCCTCCCTATATCCTCCTTTTTCTTTTTAAGTGAGATGTCGAAGCTTTCGCCACACGATGTAGTCGGCAATTGTCGTATGGCCTTCGATGCAGCCGAATCATTAGGTATTCCACGTGTGATTGAGCCTCGAGACATGAGTATGTTAGCTGTGCCAGATAAATTGGCTGTTATGACGTACCTTCATCAATTGAGAGCTCATTTCACTGGCAAACAATTACACATCGAACAAATTGGTATGACCCCTAATGACTGATCAAGTCAGAGTTTGAATTGATTTTGAATAATTTTTTTTGTTGTAGGTCCTACATGTGATGAGTCTAGCTACGTCATTGGCAATTATAAATCAGATAATTTGTCGCAGAATTTACTAAACTTAAGTCACTTGAAGGCACATCTCTTGCATCAAGGTTCATTGGAGGACGACAATGAAAAGCCACCACAATCGCCCACATCGAAAAAGGATGTCAAGAATTTGATTTATTCCGGTTCAAAGAATTTGTTGGGAAAAGTTTTATCACCTGCCAAAGACAAAAATTCAATAAATGCACTGCAACAAAGTAACAACAATTCAACCGTTGGTGTTGTGAACAATAATAGTACGAGTACGCCTATTGCTGGTAAAGATAAACCGCCTTTGATGACACGCCGTGAACTAGTTGATCCATTTGGTAGCGATGAAGAGGAAGGCGAGGAGAAAGAGAAACTAACTTTAGAAACTAATCAAAAGAATAACGAAAGCCAAAATTCGAATACGACAACAACGAACACGACGGCTGTTGCACCGGCATTGGATCCGAATACTGCAAATGTAAGTACGAGCAAAGATTGGACAGAATTTCTACTTCAACTTCCATATTTGGTGTAGAAATTGCTTTCCATCTAAGTTTTCCACAAACAGTTTTGAGTAATATTTTACAATTTTTGGAAATGGTTTCGATGCTTTACTAATGAAAAGGCTAGGATTTTGCAATTATTCTTATATCATATGATTTCAGTTTCTATTATATTAGGACCATTCGATTTTAATGTGCCTATTCAAAGCGAAACTATGCCTTCTTGACCTACATATTTAGCGATTGCTTTGCTGGCAAAAAGAGCGACGATACCAGTAAACTTGTCTTCAATAAGCTGTTTATAAGCGATTTACTTGATCAGCTGAACATATCATTCGCGCATTTGTTCCAACTGTTACCAAACAATTCCTTTCCTCGACCCTTTTGTGGGTAAAGATTGTCAGCTCAGCTTATCTGTCCGAGATTACGACGTCCTCTTTAATGCATAATTATGAAGCATTCTATTAGTTCCGGAGTAAATAATTTATTTGCATTGAGTTTTTCATTAGTGTTTTAAGGCCTGCGGCTCGTTTCTAATTCGACTACGTTGGATACAATTCAACTATCAGAAAAGTGGTACTAGTATTATTCGGACAATTATAATCACATTTTCGATATACGCTAGCACTCCACGATGTACTCGTAGCATGGGGTTGTTCGGAAAGTAATTTTGTTTTTTTCCCAGCAGCGGACTTAATTGTATATTTTCGCAGTCAACTTCACACTTAAGGCTCCGGCCCATAGAATCCGTTGCGTCCGTTACGATGCCGGATAGGTTGACGTTAATGTATTTGACGGGTCCCATAGAATCCGTGACATACGTTGGCAGAATAACGAACGAAACGAAACAAAAAAATTGAAATGTCATTTAATCTCAATATTTTCTTTCAAGCTATGACAATTTCTCTTCATTCTCTCAATGTCTCCACCAATGAAAGTGCTTACTCTCAATTTGTGAATGCGTGAACCTCAATGTGTGAAAGTATGGTGCTCAATGTGCGAATGTGTGAACTGCCAACGGATTGAAAAGTAGAAATTAAATCTACTTTATCCGTCCGTTCCGTCATAGCCTTTGTTTATGGGCCTGCTTCCATAACAACGTGTATATTCTATCGAGCTGTCAGTCGACGCAATTCACGCAACGGATTCTATGGGCCTTGGCCTTTAAGCCTCATTATTATTTTGACTGCTGATATAAAAAGAGCTTGCTTGTGAAAAGTTCGATTGATTCTACGCGGCAGTTTTTCGTTGGTGGCCTATCAATAATTGGAAAGTGAAAAGCAGCATTTTCGGCATATTTTACTTTTTACTATCGAAATAGTAAAAATGCATTCAAGCAAGAAAAAAATGATACGATGTGTATGGAGAAGATGTATTGACAGACCGCTACTGCCAAAGCTGGTTTGCAAATGTGATGTTGAAGATGCACCGCATCCTGGAAGACCATGTGAAGCTGATGAAGACAGAATAAATGCACTAATTGATGCAAACTAGCGAATAACAACTCGTGAGATGGCTGAGAGATTAAATTTATCGAATTTGACCGTTCATGATCATTTGGAACGCTTAGGTTTAATCTCAAAGTTCGTCATATAGGTTCCTCATGTTCTTACAGAAAGAAATTTGTGTCGTCGCGTTGATGTCTGGGATTTGCTTCTCAAACGTCAAGAAAATGATTCATTTTTGAAGCGCATCATCACTGGGGACTAGAAATGGGTTGTCTACAACAATGTTAAGCGCAAGAGATCATGCCGTAAAAAAGATGAACCGGTTCAAAGCACTTCGAAAGCCGATAGTCATAAAAAAAAGCTGATGCATCTGTTTGGTAGGATTTCAAAGGAATCGTTTTTTTTAATTGAACGATTCACTTAAACAGAAAAGGCCAGAATTGATCAATAGAAAAGGTTTAGTGTTCCACCAAGATAATGCGGGACCGCATACAAGTTTGGTAACTCAACAAAAGCTTTTAGAGCTTGGATGGGATCTACTGTCACAGCCACCATATTCTCCCGATTTGGCACCTTCTAATTATTATTTGTTCCGGTCTCTACAAAATTTTTTAGACGGCAAAACCTTTATTTCAAATGAGGAGGTCAAAAATCAATTGGATCAGTTTTTTGCCAGCAAAGAACAATAATTTTATGAGCGTGGAATCATGCTACTGCCAGAAAGATGACAAACGGTATTGGACCAGAATGGACAATGTATAATTCGATAAAATATCTATTCATTATAAGGAAATTAACGAACGTTAACGAAATTATTTACCGAACAACCTGATATATTGTAGTTCTGCAACTCACACAATGCTCTTCATCAAGAGGTCAAAGTGGGAAGCGATAACGAATCACTTTGTCTGAAAGTTTGGTTTGAATTGAGCGGTAATTAAATTTCGTTCTATATCATAGCTGGACACCTTCTGTTGCTTTTCTTTTTAGGATTATCAGATTCAGAAATTGCACAGTGTTGTTTTAAGTTTCGTAATATACGAATCTACGATGGTAAATGTTAATTTGTTTTGCTTGAATTCTTCAGAATTTAGAGTAATGTGATTTCCTTGACACAGATAAGATGATTGACAGTTAGCTTAATTTGTTTTTGTAGGATCACAGCTCTTAGATTCTAGTCACTGTATACTTCTAGCCATATCTAGAACTTGACTTTGTTGGCATCATTCTGAAGGTTTCAAAATGCTTCTTCCATAGTGTCCATACTTACTTATGTACTTAATTAGTCCGGAGGATCAGGGTATTCAGCTATCATTCTTTTGCCAGCAGTCTCATAGGGCGGATACGTAGTTGAGATTCCCTTCGACTTATGTGCTCCGCTTAGATGAGGTCGTCGGCTACAGGAGGCGAAAATTTTCCGGGCTGGTACACAGGTGTCTATGCGTTCAAGGTGACCTAGTCATCTAAGACGGGTTAATCTAGCATTTCTGTCGAAGTTGCTGTATAGCTCGTACAGTTTACTGATAAAACGTCTGCTCCATTGTCCATTGATGCAAACGGGACCGAAAATTACCCGAAAAACTTTTCTCTCAAAGCGCCCGAGAGAATTTTCAACCGCTTTCGTTAGTATCCAGGCTTCTTTGCCCTAAATCAGGACTGAGATGACAGGGATCGTATATAAAACCTTTTGAGTTGCTCGAGAGAGGGCTTTACAACTCAAGTGGTCTAAATAAGCAGCGATTATCAAGAGTGATCCTTCGCATGATTTCTTCGTTGCCTATTTTGACGTTTTCTTCTTAGAGTCGATGTTGTGTGACCCTCTTCGTTGACATCATATATGTTACCTTAATTTTTCTTCGTTGACCTCATAACCTAGCTTTACCGCTCCTGCTTCAACATTCGCAAACATTTCTGTTTCACACTTTCAAATGGTTTTCAAATTTCATTTTTATCTTTGCAAATATTGAGTTTTCGCTTGTGTGACCGATAACTGTAACTGGATTCATATTCCGCTACTATCCATTGTTTTACCTTGTTTTATTTGTTGTCGTGGAATTTTTTTTTGTGCAGACTGTAGCCGCAATATGCATATCTAGACTGTGATCAGAATGGTTACTTAGACGTCCATATATTTTTAAAGGATCTCGAAGAATTGTTTGATGTTTTCATTACATTGACTTATGAATATATAGTATGAACGCTTTTATATTTGAAAATGTAAATTTTGATGTGACGAAGTCTATGTCTGCCGTTGGCGACAAGTATAGACGAACACGATTTTTCCTCGTTTAGTAACTGTGGAGTGTATTGTATGTAGGAGTGCTCTGCATGAAAATACGATAACGGCACGCCCCATTGCCTGAATTGCGGTGATGTTAGAGGGCTGATTTCAGCTGAATGAAGTAAAGAAATATGTATTCAAGGTTTTTCATGTTCCGAAGCGATTCAAAATTTTGCGAGAATCGTCATCGAAAATCTTGTTTGTGGTATTTATTTTCTTTCTTTTTTTTTACAAGTCAATCGTGTAACCGTTATAGTTACGGGTAATTTTCGGTGCGTATTCACCTATACATATGTATGTATTGCAAAGTTAATTAGGTGTATCAATAATAAATCCTTTTGCCAATCTGGTCTACTTTTGCTTCGACCGTGTTGATGGGTTAGTTAATCAGTTCAATTTTTAACATTGTCCGTGTCCTGTTTTCAACTTTTAGTTTAGTGAGCAATAATTTATACAAGAAACCATAAACTTTATTCATTTTCATCACAATTTTAATAAAATTTGATTTGTTTTACTTTACCTTAATTTAAATTTTAATTTAAAATTGCTTTTATTAATTTTCCTAATTTTGTTCTTGTTTTCATTTTGTTTTCGTTTGTTGTGTGGTTTTGTTTTGTTTTGTTTTTATTTTTATTTTGGTTTTCCTCGCTTTGGGAAAATTAAATTTTTCATAGAAACTTCTATCGCGACATAAGGAAATGAGTGAGAAAGCCAAAGTCATGATAGAAAAATTCCGAATGTCTACTGGGGAAATTGGCAAGAATGGTAACGACGTAAGTACCTAGGCACACAAGTTGCCCTCAATGTGAATTAAGTAGTAAAACTTTCTAGTTTATGATTTTTATAAATTATTTAATTTAATTTCGAGTTTAATTTTGCTTTAAATTTTAATTTAACGTCAGCATTATTGATTTGATTTATTTTATCACTCACAAATGATTGGTTTTATGTCATTGCATCACCACATGCACTCGTACATGGGCTTGCGTTTGTATCATATTTAGTCTTGGAGTGAATTTTGAAAATAACTTTTCTTTTTTGCTTTTATCATTACAGGATGAACGACAGCAACGGCTATTGGAGCATGCTCGTCGTTTAATTGCAGAGGCGCGTACAAAACCAGTTAACGGAGAAAGCCCAACAACGCCAACAAAACAGCGTATAACAATTTCTCCAACCTCATCACCGGTGCGCATTAAAGATGAATTTGTCTTCTTACAAAATGGTGGCAACGGTGCTGGATCCCCTAAGGCGCCACTATCACCAACAAAGAAAATCACACCTCCGCGAGACATACTCAAGTCATCATCGGAAGATAGTAGTAACAACAAGTTAAGTCCTAGTCATAGATTAAGTGAACGAAATGGCAACAGTCCGTTGCAATCGCTCAATGTGGTCCTGGAAAGGATCTCACCAAAAATTGAAAAGAGAGTACGTAAACTGGTTGAATGGTTTGTTTAAAATGAAATAACGAAATTTATCTATATCTGCAGGGTGATAAACTCTCTTATATCGAATCGGAATTGGAAGCGCTGGAACGTGAACAAGAAGCCATTGATCAAAAGGCAAGCAATCTGGAGAAGAAGCTGCGTGCGGTCATGGGGGGTAATCCAAGTAATGAAAATGCATTTCTTAGATTTTTACGTCGACCTAGTGGTGGTAGTATTAGAATAAGATTACAGGACTATGACATTAGTGACGATGATGTGTCTGATGATTGTAAAAGTGATAACGACGATGACGATGATGAGAAAGAGAATAAACACGAGCATAGTTTTGATTTCAATCGAAACTTATCGCGCCTATTCGCTCATAGTTGTGACAATCTTAAAGTTAGTGATGTAGGATTTGGTAGCAAAAAACGAAGACGTTCACGAAGTCGCAGCACATGTGGTCAGTAAGAAATGTGTTGGTTTTCATTCCAGTTTTTTCTTTTTCTTTTAATATTCCAATTTACATTTTTGTTTTTTTGAAAATAATGCATTTGCTGATTTTAATGCTGAGCAAGGCTGTTGTTAACATTCCTCTCACGCTGGTCAATCAAAAAAAAAAAATACAGTAAAAATTACTAGCTGGCTGCACTTGTATAATAATAATAATAAAAATTAATTATAAAACTATGATCCAACGCTTGAATATTTACATAATGCGCTTTAGTTTCAGTTTTGTTCATAACATAAACTAACCAAGTTACATTTTTGAATCATGTTTACTAATGTTTTTGTTTGTTCACATTTGATTAGGTTAAGTAATTCTAGTTTTCCAGATATTAAAATCCAATACTAACAAAACATCGAATAAAATTACACCATGTTTTCCGAGCGTAGTTGCAGTTTTTTAGACTATGTTCGTAGATTCTTACGCCATATTCCATGTTTTAGTCAAGTGGAGCTTGAGAACAAACATTTTTTGTCGGATTCGTATTTGAGACCTATAAAGTGCGAATTAATAGCTTCATCTGATTTTTACATTAAGGAACCATCCGAGCAAGTTTCGTTGTTTTGGATTACATATTTTTGGTAATATACAAATTTTGTGCACCTCATTATAGAACTTGGATATATATTTTTATTACATATATTTAATTTTTATTGCCATTTTCTTGCTGGAGATTAGAGAAATTACTTCATCCAGAGCCTTTACTTCTCTGTGCTCTTGTGTTAAGATTTTGGCGATTTTTGTCATTGTACCTGTATACACAAAATACTTTTGTTTCTTTGATTGTGAATGCGTCTGTTACCTAGTTTATATGACAGCTTAAAGCGCATACACTCAATGCGCATTGCTTTAATACGCTCATATAAACACCTCTTCAAACCGAAATGAAATGTTCAATGCGTAAAAAAAGAAAAAATAAAGAGCCATAAGGGGTGCGATGGGTTGGAATATAGAAGAAACGAGGACAGCGGAAATTACGAGGGTTGGTGTTGAAGGAAATAGAATTGTAAAGGGAACCGCAATCCACAGAACCAAAGAGCAGTCGATGAATGAAGAGAATGTGAGCTACGTCTCTGGGTTTTTGGAGAGGGTATTCAGGTGAAGAGGTTTGAGGCGGTCACGGTAGGGAGGTAAGATACAAAAGGGACAATCAGGGGGCAGCCACCAACTTTTTTTTTTTTTTTTTTTGAAGGGACCTACTTTACCTCACCAAAATGACGTTAAAATATTTTTTTTTATTTAACAATTTTTTTTGTATTCAATAGCTAAATAATAGCATAAGGATCATCTCATCAATATTCGAATGGAAGTTTAACTCTATCGTATAATATTCCAAGGTTGCGAAGGAATTGAAGCTGGGGTACAGGTTGGTAATGCGGAAAATAAAATCGAGGGGAAGATTGATTTGATTTACGGGACAAAGTCATAGATTGAGATTTGGAGACATTAAGCTCAAAGCAATTTTTTAGACACCAAGTGGAAAACCTATTGAGATCTTCTTGAAGCAGAATGAGTCTTGAGGTGAAGAAATATTGTAGTTTTGGAGAACTTAGTGTCGTCGGCGTAAATGGATAGGGAGCAGTGTTTAATAATCATCTCAAGATCGTTTATAGTTAAAATGAAAAAGAGGGGACTTAGATGGCTGCCTTGTGGGACATCAGAAGTAACTAAAAACGGGGTTGAGAAGGCAGACCTAAAACGAACGCTCTTCAGATAAGAAGATATCCATTTTAACAACATGGGTTCAAAATCGAAAGAAGACAATTTGAACAGGATCAATTGATGTGATATTTTATCGAAGGCCTTAAGGGGTTACATACGTTTCTCCGCTCAAAAAAATCGATTTTTTTTGCATGAAAAAATTCTATATTTTTTTGCAATTCAAACGTCGCAAGAATTTTTCAAATATTCCAATAATTAGGAAAGTTATGACCGTTAGACATCGGACCAGGCGGAGCGCTCATTAGGGACATGAGCAGCTGCGTGCCTGCTCTGCCTTCCTACCTTCTCTAATGACGGGTCAGTGCCCTCGCAAATATTTATACCTGCTTAGCAATAGATTTAAACCTTGTATAAGAATATTAGAATTAAGAATATTCCAGAAGGCACTATTCGAGCACATTCTCAGTTTTGCTTTCGAAGCCACGCAGGCAAGACACACTGCAGATTTTGCATTTCGTTTGCGTTTTTCTCGAAACAGTGTTTTCCGAGTCGGTACCAGAAATATCTCTTGAACCACTCGACCGATCTGCATGCCATTTCGCACGGATATTCTTAATACCATTATCTAGTCTCCTTATATCTTAATTTTTAGATTTTTTATAAATAAAAATGTGACTCGTTTTTTAATCAAAAATAGCCTCGTACGTTCAAAAAGCTGCCATTTTGTTAAAAATGAAGACTAGTTGTATCCATCTACTTTAACAGGGTTTTTTTTTCAAATGAAACCTATCAGAGATATTCCTGGTACCGCCCAGCACGTTTTTGAAGAGAGGTTTCCGGAGATGGGCGAAATGTATACTTTATAACTGTTTTTCTTCAATTGTCAATAAAGTTTTGTATTCGTCAAGGAATACTTTACACAATGTATACTTTCCTTTTTTTAGCGAAAAAAAATCTTGAAAAACGCTCCGTTTTTGAGCGGAGAAACATATGTAACCCCTTAACAAAATCTGTAGCAATAACATCGATTTCGTTGTCATTTTCTAGAACTGAAAGCGCAAAGCATATGAGTCCATGCTGACTGGGTGACTGGACCCAACAAAACGTTACTGTGGGGGTAATGTAATCACTAGTGAAAATCAGACCTAGTTGCCTACCGATGGAGTTACCAAAGATAAAGTCACCAAAGATAAGCATATTTTCGATGGAATCACTTAGGCCAATAAGTTAGTCAATCGCTTTAATAGCAGGAGTGTAGGATTTAAATGTAGCAACACGTAACGTACAGGGACCTTATGGAGAGTGACTGAGGCAAAGTCATGTTTGACAGAAGAAGAGATAGCGATGAGAGGAGAGTTATTGTGAATGGCAAGTAGGACACCTCTGCATGGAGAATCAACTTTAGGGATGGCAGGATCATTGACCATAGGGAAATACTTATCGTCATCTCAGAAAACATTATAAGAAGAAGGGAATGGCTCCTGGCTCTTTATGTCGGGGATCAGATTTTTTTTTGGGAGCATATACGTCTCATATAATCTCATAAGAGAGGCTATGAGATTTAGACAAAACAGCACGAGTTTTAGAGCGCAAGCCTCTTACGTTTTGGTAGTAAAATGTAAGAGGTAGTTTGTTGCGTTATGTGTAGATGAGATGCAGGCGAAGAAGGCAAGTTGGGAACGAATAAATTTATCATGGTCAGCTCGCCTACGCTAAAGGTGAGAAACTCTTTTAGAGTGTACATAGCTGCGGAAAGCAGTGAGGTCATCCACAACCTTTGGGGAGGTGTGTTGACAATTTCGTAAAGTTTCCTGGGACTAGTTATATCAGTAGGAAGGCCTTCCTGTTGGATGGAGACCAGGACACTTGTTTTGGTTTTTCCTTCAAAGCAAACAGAGTCGGATTTATCGTAAAGATATGCGAGAAAGAGACGTATATTTTCTATACCTTAGCCTAGAGAGTGCATAACGGCATTCCGTGGTGTCTATATTCTTTTGGGTCAATTTAACGTTAGGTGTCGATAGGGGCAGGTACCCATGAAACCGAGGAAAAAGGCGAGGAAAAGCGGGATTTAAGATATGCGAACTGATAAAGTTCGGATACTTGGTTGACGTTGCTGACTTCGTTTATTATTTGTCGTGGAACCGGTGTCGTGCAATTGTAATTGATGTGTGTTTATTTCATTGGTTTTGTGAATAGTATCATTCATACATTTTAACATTTTGAAATCACTTAACATTAACGTAAACATAACATTTTCACCGCTTTTGGTGATGAGGACTACACTTCAGGTAGAAACATGCGAAATCAACGCATATGTTAATACAAATGTGACTGCCGTCTGAAAGTTATTAGCCATAAAAAAGAAGCTGGCAGTGACATGTGTGCATAGATTTTATTTCCTTTTAGTGTTTGTATTATAGATCTTTAATCAAATTCTTCTCCGTTACCAACTTTACCAACAAGATTATAAACTCTTATCTTGAGCAGGCTTACAATGATGCCACATTATAACTTATGAGTTAAAATACCACTTTAACAAACATCAGATCAGATTAGTCAGATTAAAATTCGTCGAATTTTTAGAATTAAAAAAATATATATTATACATACATATCTATATAAATACATATATAGAAATTTAAGTTATCAAGTTACTATGTTTATAAATAGATATTAATTTTTTTATTAATCTAATTTAATATAATAACTTCTTAGCCTGCTGATAAATAGAATAAATTTAACATTTAAACCTTTTTTATACAAAATAAAACATTTAAAGTGAATTTTAGTTATGAATTTCGTAAAAATGCAATACTAACCGCAAGTAAATTAAATTAAAAATAATAAAAACTATAACTAGCTGCTCGTTTAAAACTGCAAAATCGTTGCTTTGCAGCTGCAAAAGTTCATCAGTTTAAAGTTGATTAATATTTTTAACAATTAATTAAATGTATTTTCATAAAAATATTTTTCTAATATGTGTACGTTTCCTTTACAGAAACAGAAGAAACGGAAGAAGTACTACTTTCGCAATGGTTCACATTAGTTAATAAGAAGAACGCTTTATTAAGGCGGCAAATGCAACTTAATATTCTGTAAGTATACATATTATTGAAGCCTAAGTTGGATATGTAGATCATCTGACATGCAATAGGGTGTTGATATTAAGAATCAGAAAGTTTTTCTCCATTTGTTATTATGTCTAATGTTCACTGTATTTTTCATCCACACTGCTTGCGTGCAGCAATGGTTTCTAAAATATTTCCTCAGTTCTGAGGCGAATTAACATCTAATGAAATTACCTCAAGCCTGTCCGCGTGATTGGGTTCCAACGTCTACCGTTGGGGCAAATGAAACGTCGGATGAGCTTTCATTCCTTTACGCATATCAGCTCCCATACTGATAAAAGTAGATTGGTACGACTTTATGTGTGAACGTTTACGAATATACTACTCCACCTGATTCTTCTACTGCACAACAGATCACGCTGTTCAATTATACTAAATACGCTATTTACTAAGCCGACAAAATAAACTGGCAAAAATTGAAAAAGAAAAGAGGTCAGCTTTGAGCACAAAGTTTGCGAAAATGACTTCAAAATGCCATAAACCATGTGACAGAATTAAGGGTGCAATGTGGAACAAATAGGGAAAGAAACGTAAGAGGTGTACGAAAACCCTACTCATTGTCTCAAAAAGCCATCTTCACATAAATAAAAAAATGTTGTAGTGAAACTATGATACGAATATGATGGTTAAGAACAAAAAGGAAACCTTTTAATCGTGAACTTAGTACAGTGGAAATAGTAAAACCGATAAAGTGCTTAGACTATGAATCTCATACTCTCCGAAGTATAAGAGAGAAAAGGAAATTTTGGGTTTAAACGGCCCGCGATAATGAAGGGTGATCGGGTCTAATACGAAATATGCACATTCGTGGAACTGTTCACATGAAAAAAATCAATAATGGAAAGGTTTTAGGCTGGGAAACGAAAGACGTCAGAAAAACTGGTCCAAAAGCTTAAGGTCCAGCCGATATTTGACGAAAGGGCTGAACGAAAAATCAATTGATCACTCAAATGGAATAACATCAGCAAAATTTTAGCCTAACCAAAGACGAGATCCAAAATAAAGTGGTATGTACATAGAATGGTGCTAGATGCGCGATTTTGGCCAACCCCACAACCAACACAATACCGATCCAAATATGTAGCAGAAATATGAAGCATTAGATGTAATTGTACGCTTTATTATTATACGTTTATCGACTTTTTCGACGATTTGAACGAAAAAGTGAGCAGGCTTGAGGACGAAGTTGAGAAAGCTATTGGAAAATTTGGCCTAAAAGGTAGAAATGAGCGAGGACAAAAGTTAATAGACTTTTTACACAAAAAATAACCTGCACAAAATTAAATTGACTGATCGTGTCGACCACCGACGAGTGCATATGCTAAGCAGTGCACTTGTGTACAATACCTCTCCGTTCTGCAAAAAAAAAACTCCTCGCTAGCGTGTGGGAAAAAAATTAAATAAATTAAGAAAAAAAAAAGTAGTGCAGTGGACAAAAAAAAAAAAAAAAATTACTCAGTGTGTGTATCTCACCCCTCAGTCGTAAGTACTGTTGCTTGGACTCACTCACTGTCGTTGCTATATTTGTCATACGGCACAGACAGTGGCCGTTTTCGAAAACGTCATTTGATCGTCAAATTGATCGTCAATACTTAAGGGTTGCGAACATCAAACTGCAAACGTCATTTGGTATCGTTGATCTGTGTCATCTACATGATTTTTTTCTTGCAAGAGCATTTGACATTTTCGAACAGAGCAAAATGGAACCCTTAACAAAATTTATTGAGACAATTGTGTTGGAAAATCTTAATGAGAGTACAAGTAATGACAATTATAATAATTTACGTGTAAGAAACAGACTATTAAACAAAAATAAAAAAATTATTGCTAAAACTGCTAAATGCTGAGAGATTGAATATTCGGATTCACTCATTTTTTTTTCCAATTTTTTTAATGCACAGCGCAGATTTGTGGCTGCTTTTTTGCAGCGCAGTTGACGTTTAAGAACATCTGCCCTGCAAACACTGCATTATCGAACTTGCTGCAAATGTATTGTGATTTATGATGTTGTTTTCGAACAAATGACTTTCGCAGCTTGCGTTTAAGAACATTTTGCAAAAGCAATTTGATGCAGATGACGTTTTCGAAAACGGCCAATAACTGGGTGTAGGCAATAACTGATGGATAGCGGGTTGTGAGTGAGAATTTTGTTGGTGCAATGTTTTCTATTGTTGTAAGGGCATAACACATACAACAATTTAATTCGGTAAACCAATTCTGAATTTTTACTTCACAGCTGCGTTTAGTATCGTCGGCGGTTGTGTTTTTTGTGTTTGACTTTTTATAATGTCAATACATACCATCCGTTTGGCACTTAGTGAAACACAGGTAGATCCCACCCACAGCTCTTAGATCACCTCTGATCTGAAGCTACCTTGCTACGAAGTAGTGCCATTATTCTTCTGTCACCACGGTTTTGGCTTCTATGTACGTAGTGATGTAGCTTACCAAACTCCACCACAATCGGGATTCAATTTCATGTGGATAAATTTCCATCTCCGTAAGCAAATTATCCACTACTGCTTTATTTACAGAAGCCCCAAACTAGACAGCAATTCGACTTTAAACGAGACTCCATTCAAAGAATTGTATCCCTGTATCCTCATACTGAAATCATTATTACGGGCGATTTCAATATACACAATTCCGGGTGGTTTCGACATCCTGGACAGACAACACCCGAAGGACGGTGTGTTGAGATCTTCGCTGCGGAAAACAACTTAACGCAGCTTGTGAATGAGCCCACGCGAATACCAGACGTTGATAGTCATACCGCCAATACCCTGGACTTGCTTTTAATTTCTCATCCTGATAAGTACACCGTTGATGCACTCTCGCCTCTAGGCTCGTCGGACCATTGTGTCATATGTGAAGAGTATCAAACCAAAAGAAAAGGCATGGTACGACTCAAGCTGTAAAAAGGCTGTCAGGGTTAGAGAAATGTTTTTTTCAGTCCTTCAAGACCAACTCGACAGAGGAAAACCGAAAAAAAGTTTAAACGAGCCAGGCATGAAGCGTGTGAAATTTCAATACGACCAAAAATTGAGGCAAAAAATACTACAATGTAACAAAGGTAGTAAAAGTTTTTGATCGTTTGTCAAAAACATCAGAAATTCCGCCTCATCCTCCATCCCAACGCTCATTCACAATGACATTCCAGCTGTCAGCTCTTTAGACAAGGCCAATCTGCTTGCTGCACACTTTGCGGCCAGTTCAACACTTCTAGATTGTGCTTAGTCTCCGCCTACACTTGAGTGCGTCGAATCTTCAACGGGACGAATCTACTTTCGCACTCGTTTAGTAGCAAGAGTACTCAAAATACATAAATCTCCCGTTCTTCTGAAGAGGTGTTCTTTAACGCTAGCAAAACCACTGAGTAAGCTTTTTCATCAATCCTACTCTTTAGGACTTCTCCCGAGCAGATGGAAAACAGCATTTGTGCAGCCCGTCCCTAAAAAAGGCGAATCATCTTCTCTCTCCTCCTACAGACCCATTGCACTCAGGTCCCTTCTTTCCAAGCACATGAAATATCTCGAAACACGAAAACTTCTCAATGACCGGCAATATGGTTTTCGTAGCAATAGGTCCACATGTGATTTGATGGCATGTCTCACCGAAAAGTGGAACCAAAGCGTACATCAATCAGGCGAAAGCAAGAAAGCTGCACTTGATATTTCCAAGGCATTTGACAGAGTTTGCCATCAGGGATCGACTACTCTCTTCTTCGATGGATTAGAAAGTACCTTTCGGAACGATCAATTTAAGTTGTCTAGGATGGTTTCAAATCTGATATTCACAAAATAAATGCTTGTGTGCCCCAGGGCTCCGTTCTGTCTCCAACACTCTTTTTAATTTTCATCAACGATCTCTTGTCTGTTACTTCTAATCCAATATATTCCTTTGCTGGCGACAGTACTTTCAGCTTTTCGTACTCGTTCCCGGACTCATGGCCCTGCTCTTTGGTTGTATGTTAGGCTCATTAAATTCCAATATTAACAGCATAACCAATTTGGGAACTATCAACAGAGAGGAATTTAATGCTTCCAAAATACAATGCTGTATGCTGTCGTTAAAGCGAAATTTAAACACCCATACATTATCCATGTATGGCACTTGCATCGTCGAAACTGAAAAATGTTCCATTCTCGGTATGTATGTCAGTAATGCCGACCACATATTCGAAGTCGCCAAAAATGCTGCGAAGTGTCTAGGTTTCCTCAAACGATGTAAGAAATACTTTTCCCCTTCTGAGCTGGCCTCAATATTCAAAACCGTGGAATAAAAACAGTCAAAGGACACTTTCGAACACCGACGAAATGTCTTGTGTCTCACTTTGTTTTATAGCCATTACCACCATCAGTGCTGCATTGAAATCGCCCCTTCAAACTTTTAACCGTAACACCCGTCTCGCTATGAATGCTCATCAGTATACGCTCAAGCCCACTTTCGGACGTACTCTGAAGTATCGTGATTCGTTTCTAAGCCGAACAATGCCCTGCCGAGCTCTCTATTTCCTAGTCATTATAATATTCAGACATTTAAAACCAACGTAGATCGGCACCTATCTTTCTTCCCTCCCTAATTTTCATTCGCCCGCGCTGTGTGCAAACATTTTAAGGGTACCGTAACCCTTTGAACGCGCGCTACTTAAAAAAAAAAAATTTCGATAGAAAGCAGCACAGGAGATGGACTTGGATAACACCCGACAGAAACACCAAAACAAAATCGACTTTATTATTACTGACAAAAAACAACTAATATGTGAACATACTTAACAAGTTCGGAACAGAGCAGTTAGTATAGCAAAATTTAAGCTGAATCTTAAAAGTGAAAGAAGGAAAATGATAAACAAGAAAACGCCAACGATATGGATAACACTATTTGATTCCAAAGGTTTTCTTGAAATGATTTACAACAAACTAGACCAGAACCAAGGTACGAACAAAGAAATCATTACTGAGACAATTACAAATGCAATTAAAGCAGCACAATATACTGTAAAATGTTCCTGTAGTCATAAATGGTAGATTATTCTTATTAATACAAATCGCTTTATTCAGTACAGTTACAATTCACAATTTAATCGTTTATCTCAATACAATCCAATTTATCAACCGCTTAAACTTTTCTTTCCACTTTTCTTTTACACTTCAAATTCAATTGATAAACTCACTTGCATACCTTGGGGATCCTGGTATTTATACTCGAATGCCATACTTCGAGAACAATCCTCGCCATCCAGCGTCACATACAATTTCCATTTTGCTAGAAAGTTGAAATGAAATAGTTGAAAATGAAATAGTAAAACTCAAGAACGAAAACGATGAAATTGTTACAAGCAAAAACGAAATACATACATACATACGTTTAACAGAAACATTTTACGGTAAACTATATACAAGCCAAACATCACAAGCAATCGACACAAAATTAACCAGACACCAACTTCTAAATTCTAGATCGGTGGAAATGGCGGACGTGACGGTGGAAGAATTACAAAACTCCCTAAAAGAAATGAAAAACAACAAGGCTCAAGGTGAAGACCAGATAGTAGTAGATGCGATTAAAGTAGGTGGAGAAAGACTAATGTAAGAAATTATGAAATTGTTTAATATGTGCGTTGAGCAAGGAAAAATTCCAGTGGAATGGAGAAATTCGTGAGTCTACCTTATCCACAAAAAGGGGATATTACGAATCTGGAAAACTACAGACCGATTAGACTTCTGCCGGATCTTTCTAAACTGTTGACAAAAATTATAACAAAAGGAATCGACCAAAAACTCAACCTCTTTCAGCCATAGCCGAGAACAAGTTGGGTTTAGAAGCGGTTTTAGCACGAATGACCATTTGCAAGCAATAAAATTAGTTATCGAGAAGTCAGTCGAATACAACCGGCTAATAGTACCAACCCTTGTTGATTTCCAAAAAACTTTTGATACAGTCGAAATATATAGTGTTATCGAAGCGCTTAAGCAGTGCTGAATAAACAGATGGTACTTGCAACTTTTGCAACACATATACGACAACGCTACAGCTTGTGTTACGCTACATGAAAAAACAAAGAAGTATCGAGTAGAGAGAAGAATTAGGCAAGGGGGCACAATTTCACCAAAACTTTTTACAGCCGTTCGGGAATATGCGTTCAGAGTGGGAGGACAGAGGCATAAATGTCGTACCTAAGCCACCTACGCTTCGTGGATGAGATAATCATTATAACTGATAGTCTCCTTGACGCGAAAGCAAAATTGGATGAACTGGAAGCAGATTTAAAAGCAGTAGGGCTAAACATAAACTGTCAGAAAACAAAATTGATGACAAACTTAGTAACCCTAGGAAACCTTACGACAGCAGATGAAAAGGAAGGAGATCGAACAGGTATCCAAATACAAATATCTGGGACACGAAGTTAGCATACTAAGCGATAACCAAACCCATGAAATCCAACGACGTATTGGACTAGGCTGGGCTGCCTTATGCAAGCTGAGCAATGTCCTGAAAAGCGAAATTCCTATGCGCCTAAAGAGAAAAATATTCGACCAATGTACTCGTATACTGCCCATTATAACCTATGGAGCTGAGACCTTAACTCTTACAAGATGGTCTATTAAAAAGCTCGAAATAGCCCAAAAAGCAATGGACGGAGCAATGCTGGGTATAATATTAAGGGAACGCATTCCAAATGAAGAAATTCGAAGAAGAACCGGAGCCATTGGTATAACCAGGCATATTACAGAGGCGAAGTAGAGGTGGCCAAGACAAATGGCGAGGATAGCAGATAACAGGTGGAAAAAAAGACTCATGGAATGGAGACCAAGAGAAGACGTCAGAAACAGGAAGGTCACCAACACGATGGACTGGTGATATCAAAAGAGCGGTTCCAGAAAATTGGATCCAAACAGCCCAGGATAGAGGAACGTAGAAAAATTTAGAAGGGGCCTATATCCGGCTTTGGACCAGACAGGCTATATGATAATGATTGATGATGATACGCATTACATATTTCATTTCTTAAATTTGGATAGATATTATATCAATTTCATAGCCAACGCTTCAAAACAACACGACTGCAACAGAAAGGAGTGATGGAGGTGAAAAGCAACCTCAGTGACTGATGCTCAAATTGTTATTACATATTTTGTAAGGTTTGCTTGTTAAAAGCTGTATTACAACTTAAAGTACATCTGGTTATTTCCATTTAAATGAACTTCTCCAATGGCACATTTGATATTTTTGTTTAATATATTTTGTAAAATAAAGTTTAAGGATTCAGGCTTGCGTGTGCTGGAAATTTATTTTCAAAATTTATATTCTGTTTGCTGTCTGAAAAGCTATTGGTCAAACCACTGAAAAATGTACGTCCTAAAGAGGTTGTTAAAACTCCATAACATCCAGAAAAGCGCTCAATTTGGTGAAGTCTATGCATTGATGTCATCATTGGCCCTTATTTTTTTTAATAAAAGGCCATAACTCGCGTTACTATCGTGAAGATCGTTACCTGACCTAACAAAAAATTGTTAAAATATGAACGGTATTGATCTTACTAAAATGTGGTTTCGACTGAATACGTTATGTGCCACAGATTTAATGAAATTATAATTTGAAGGGAAAGTGAGTTCGTGAAATGGAGCTGCCGAAATCATGGGATTTGATGCTTCTTGGCTATTTTCTTTGTGAGCAGTACTTTATGCGGATAAACCAGCAGCTATTGATGACTTGGAAACCAATATTCTTACAATTATTCGCGATATTCGGATAAGATTTGTAAAACCTTGTCAATGTGACCCAATACTCGAAATAAATGCCAACAATTTTTCAATAGAAAAAATTCGTTTTCATTAAATTTAGTTTTGTGTGTTTATTTTCATATTTTCAATGTTTCTAAATTGTTGCTCTGTCTAGACAATTTAAGGGTCAGTACTCTTGTTTCTATGTAGTTATCGTTATTCGACATTCAGTGCCATGTATATGAATTAATCTTTACTATCATTCAACAGAGAACAAGAAAGTGATCTGGAACTTAAGTACGCCCTACTCAATCAAGAGCTGCGTGCAGCTCAATCAGTCGAGGACTGGCGCAAATCCGAAGCACAACGTGAAAAAGAAAGACTATTACTTGAGGAATTGGTGGCTATTGTCGATAAACGTGATCAATTGGTGCAACGCTTACATAATGAAGAAATTGCGTAAGTGTTTTTTTTTTCTTTTTCTTGTAAACATATCTTATACAGTACTAATGATGTTTATTTTTTTCACCAGAATTGAAGATGATCACGAAATTGCCCGTGAACTAGCACAAGTTGATATTAGTGGCGGCAAGGATAAATGTGTGATTCAGTAAAAAAAAAAGAGAGAAAACAGTAAGATGCTACTAACAACTCATTTACGGTATAATCAGTTAAAAATTCACTTCCTTTGTATGCTTTCAAATGTTTTCTGTTTCTATTTCTATATCCATTTTTGTTTCTGTATTTTTACTTAATGTTTTATCAACACTAACACTGTGAGTGGTTGTCTAGAAGACACCTCAAAGCAAATAACAAAAAAAAAATAGTCGATTGAAGCACAATAGTCATTAATTTAAAGAAGAAATTCAAAAATCCAAAAAAGAACTGACAAAATTCGAATCAATTTTCTGAAAAGACAAATATTTCAGAAATGTTTCTTTAATTTTTTGTGTGTATAATTTTGTATTTTTTTTGTCTAAAAGTGAATGGCGTTTCCAGATTTATTAAGCGAATACGAAAGAGTTTTATTTTACTTTTACTTTTAATTTTATTTAACAAAATTATCTAATGTTTAAATGTGCAGAACTATTAATTGGATGTAATGTAAAAAAAACAAAAAGAAAAAAGAAACTATCAATAGAGAAAAACAAATTCGAATTTGAAATTCATCACGTCCGTTAGTTGTTTAAGTAATAAAAAAAAATAAAAAAATAAAAAGAAAACAGAATGATATATAATTGAAATTGTGAAAACAAAACAATAACAACTTTACATTGTTAAGCCCCTTCGTTTTGTAGTTTTGTTGAAGTCTTTTTTTTGTTATTTTGGTTGGCCTTAGTCACAATTCATTGGTACTCAAAATGTTGTACGAAATACGTGTTTACTTTGTGAATAGAATGTTTAAATCTTATCCGTCTACTTCAGCAACTATATAAAGAATTCAATAGCACTTTACCATGCTGTTTCAATGACCGAGTTCCATTATATCACTTGTAGTATACGTCATTTTCCCAGTTCATCTCCAGCATCATGTTGCTCTAGCCTGCACGCAGTATTGAGCGAAAAATATACTTGTTTTATAAGAAAATTGTCAAAATCAGATTTTCTCCTGATGCAGTTATAGCTGATGGGAAGAAGCCATCTATTCTGATGATTATACCGCCACGAAAAAGCTTCTAATGAATGACTGATTGTTGTTTTTGATGCTCTTTCTGATGCTTTGCCTTTGGACCTGTTAAAGTTAATTCCAAGAGACTCAAAAATGTTTTCGGGATTTCTTTATTTTGCCAATTACTTGAGATTTCTCTTTAATGTATTCTCATTTTAATATTTCGTTGTTAGTGCTCACGCTCGTTTCATATTTAGAATTGAGTTAATTTTTCCCAAGTAATCGATTAAGGAGATTTGTAATAAGTAATTGCTTGAATTTCTGTTGGATTGAAAGGGTACGTATATAATGTCAGAATTGTAAGTTATTTGTCTATTTCTGAATTCAAAAGTGTATGTGCAGATGATAAGTCAGAGGTATGACTGTATAACTCAGGTACATGTGTTCTCTGTTAAATGCCCAAACGATATTGATTTGAACCTTATGATTGAGGAATTCGTTTCTCTAATAAATTAACCAATGATTTCCTTGACTCACCAACGAGTGCTTAATCTAATTGCCCGGTTGTCCAAGTTAATATGGGACAAGTTTTCATCGCTTTGTATTATTGTAACTTAGAACGTTCGATTGTTGTTGCCTAATAAATTCAAAGGTCACTTTGTTCCCTTATTAATACTCATTTTTCTATTTTCTTTTGTGTTTTTTCTTTGATTTTGTGTTTTTAAGAATAACTAAGAGCTTATATGTAGTGAATTTTCCAAATAGAAAAGATAAAATCAATTCTCTCAAGTAATGAATACTAAACGTTTTCTTTTCTATCTGTAGAAATCGTTTCCTATGTTTTCATGTCTCAGAGATCAGAACCTATGCCGGGGTAGACTTTTTCCGTATGTGAATAAAGCTAATATTTTCGCTCTGGAAGGTCTGCAAATAATACTTTGCACTGTCAAGTTGAGACCGATTTTTATTAAAAGTCGAGATGGTCTTAATAATATTAAAACATTTGAGCAAATCAGTTTTGTGTTAAGAAATGATTGTTAGGTCAAGATTATCAATAATCCGAACAGCTTTGAGCTGGTGTTCTGGAACGTCTATGATCTGTCTCCGACATATCCGTAGGACCTTTGACAATTCCGTTACCGATTTTCTTTTCTGTGTGATGATGTCAACAGATTTTAGCCTGCAAACCCATTCCAAACATAACACGTTTGACTATAACGCCAGTAATATGGTTTTGGTTATGTATTTCAGACTTATAACAGCCGATTCTGTTTCCTTCATACAATTTGGTGAAACTGTTAGCAGAGACCTTATTTTTACTCCACTTTTACAACTTACCTTTTAATAGTATGATTGCTTTTTGTGGGATGCTTTCATTGTTCCATTCTATTGAAAATCACCCGTTTCCTCACGACTACTGGAATGCTGACTATATGTGTTGTTTGCATGTTGGTTGGGTATACGAAAACTTGCTGCTATAACTTGCTTGTCGCGACTCGAGCCTGCACAAGAATTTACTATCACGTCATTAGTGTTTGCTCCAGCTTACGAGTTGGTCCTGGCATATGACCAACATTGTTCACATGGTGTTTTCTCAAGTCTGGGTAACTTAAATTTCTCTTGTGAAACTGCACCCTGTCCTGTCCTTGTGCAGCTTCTACTGCTTTTTGGACTGGAAAGGACTCTACTTCTTCTAAGCTTCTTTGTCTGATTATGTGATTAAGTTAACAAATTGTTTCCTAACATGCACAGGGTAGTTTACTGATAACATTACTTGGGATAAGTTAGGCCAGAAAAAACCTATCTGCTATGTTACTGATAATACGTAGTTGGCAGTTGGCAGAGCTGTTCAAAGTGCAAATACTGGAGCGCAGTTTAGTTTATATTTTGGACTACGTCTTTAACGTAGTTTTAGTTTTCCTGAGATTAGCGTCAATATTTTCGTCATAACACAATCAACCGAAACCATACTACATAATTGATGAGATTTATGTAGGAAGTGTACTATCATAGTTCTATAATGAGAGTTGGATTTAAAATGTTTTCTTTCCATTCTCAAGTTTACGGAAAATAATACACATACTATATCTCTTCAGTTAGTCACTATACTCTGTTACCTGAATTACTTAAAGAAGCTTGATATATGTTATGTATGTGTTTACGACTCCATTTTACAATTAATCGGAAATTGCTCCGAAAGATGTTCATTGGAGTATTAAACTTATCAAATCAAAAAATTACAGAAAACTTACATCGAATGGTATAAGTGCGCGTTATTTTCGAATCATAACCGATACTCAGACCTTGCTTTATAATATTGGAAAGAAGTCTACGACTGAACTTTATTATGTAACTACAGCCATTAATATGGTCTCACCATGATTTGATATCAATGATGTATAGAGCAGAGTGGTGCTAATCAAACATTTAAATATGCAACGATAGGTTCTTGTTCCTCTTGCTTTTAGCCCGTGAGTTGAAAACAGTCTACCTTTTCGATACTCAAGAGTCAGTTCGTAACTGAGGTTCCCATTTCTAAATAATAGTTGTATTTGGTAATTTTAGGTGATAAGATACAATTTTCTTGCATCAGTGGTTACTTGTTCCTTAAATTATAAGATCATGCCTCCGAATCAGAGAGCTGATATTAAACATTTTTTTCTAGCTGGATCGTTATCTAACATTCATTGCGTTGGCAAAGCCAATGTTATGAATATATTCTTGGTTTCCGGTTTTAAGTCCCGATTCGTTTTTTTTTTTCAAACAACTTGGTTTTGATTTTTTACATTTTTGTATCGCCGTTTTCGTATTTAAAGTGTTGTAAGGTCTGTAACATTGAAGTCAGTCTCACTCTTGAGATATTGTAATATTTGCATTACAATTGATTATTTAAACAGCAAACCATGGTTGAGGCGGGTTGGTTCTTTTTCCATTTTGTTTTGTCATTGCAACTCCATCTGACTGTCCTTGGTTGAGCCTTTACTAGCAATGAATTAGACAAATTCTACCTCAATGTAATAGCTATTGCAGCCAGTATTTACATTGTGTCTAATGTAATTGATGTTTGAATGGCTTTTGGTCGTAAGGTAACTTTTATATATTTTAATTTGTTTTAATAATTTCTTACATCTAGTTGCGAAAGATATAATATCTCAAATGAGCGGTAGTATCCTCCTCACAGAGCAGGGCTCTTTCTAGAGTGTTCATCTGGGCGCAGCGCCTTAATTTCAGCAGGAGAATTTTCCTTTACGTGCGTTATATAAATCTTAAACAAAATTAAAATTAAAACCACCAAAATTAAAGTGAGTGCAATTGCCGCTGACAAATCAATCTTAGTTATTCTCTCTTCTAATTTTATAATTCATCAGCAGATGATGAATAAAAGAATTTTCTTATCTTGCCATTTATTGGAAATGATCTGCGTAAACTATGCGTTGTTGCGAATCTTCTGGTTTAAACTGTTGTTTAAATTAGATTTACTATAAAAATATCTGCAATTCGGTTCTTACAATTCATTACAAGCAAGTGTCGATGCTTCTCGACTTCGCACAAAACTTCCAAGAACTTGTAAAACATTCGTTTAGGTGCGAAGTCTTCCAGTTCGGAGAAGATAAGTTACAGCCCCCTGTTGATGAAATTGTGTCACCCTTGCCCGAATCATGTTCACAGACGGTGGATTTTCTCTAAAGTGCAATAGATGAACAACAATAAATCTCCTAAGTTAGTTTTACAAGAACCCTGAAAAAATGGAAAAAAAAGTTATACTTTTTCCAAAGTAGACAGTGAGTTTTGTGCTACCCTGCCTTTTGTTTTACTCTCTCTGATAACCGCACATGCTTCGTAGTTATCTCAACATCGTCACGAACGGTTCAGTCAGAGCAGCATGATATGTTCGAGACTACAACTTTTGTTGTATTTTATATTTCACTTTTTATCGTGACATGAGATTGCCAAGATCAGTAGAATATGTAGACTCTTCAGATTCCTAGGAAATCATAAAAGATAAGAAACAATATCAAGACCACTAGTAGTAACTACAGGCCAAATATATAGAGACTGACAATGTCGTTCGATAATGTTTATTGTCGCTGGCACCTTAGCATGATTTACAGCGAATACAGAAATACTGTTCATAAATGTGCTGATCAGTATGACAGTTCAACTTGTGGTCCCCTTCAGTAGCTGCTGAAAGAAAATATTCATGCTTGCAAGATATTTAATTAGTAACAAACCTGCTAAATTTTATAATAATTACCATTAGATCCAGGTACATATTAGGATCGTTTCTTTAAGCTCGGTTTATCGATTGCGTTAGGCTTTTCCATTTCTCTCTTCCTCCAGTCCAGTGGCTGTCCAATTTTGAGTATAGTTTCTGCAGATCAACTCTTACTAACCTCTATTGAAATTAATAGCTTCAAAAACTTGGTACCGTCTTCCTTCTTTTATTTTCTTGTCCCTCGTCAGTTTGAAATTAACTTATTCTATTCGCTTTGTTTTGTTAAATATGCTTTAGTCTAAAGGAGGAAATAGCTTTATTTTGTAAATTATGTTTTGTATAAAAATGGAACTAAAAATATATTTAAAATCTTTGAATGCGCCTCATGCTTTCGTTTTGGAATTTTCCGCATTGATTTGTATAGAAATTATCAATTTGTATTTTTTATTTATTTTATTCTATTTTGTATGTATTGTAAAATTTATATATTTTTATTGTTTTTAATTATGATGAGCATACTTAAGTTATATTTTAATTTAGTTTGATAGGTTTAATTTTAGTTTGCAATACGAAAGTAAGTAGAATTTAAGAGAATTTTGTTCGATGTAAACAAAAGAAACAAAAAAAAATATTTAAACAAAATCAACAACAACTGTGTAATTAAAATAAAAATTAAAAAAAATATGAGAACGATTAAAATCACACAAAATAATAATGATCAACTAAATTTTTTATTTAATTCAATAAATGATAATCTTTGTTCAATGGACATGAGGTTTGGTTGTTTTTTTCTACAAGCACGCGATACAAATCGAGTAAGGAAATGTCTTTTCGCAGATTATCCAAAAATTGTTTGCCTTAAATCCTAACCTTTTTCAGATATTGTAAAGGATTTTTCATTAGATACGCCACATTTATCTATTGACATTTAATCATGCAAAGGTATACACTTCAACTAAGTTTACAAGTCATTATAATTTTTTATCAAAATTTGCGGTCTGTTAAGACAATTGAGCGTTATGTACTCTGTATTGATGTCGTTCCTATGCGGCTGTACACGAATCTGTACGTTAAGGCCGCAATCAATAAACTCTGTAATTCTTGTGACGTATTTTGCAAATATTCTTGGATATACGTCCTTATAAGACCGTATTGATCCAAGAGATAAAGACAAATTAACGTCATGGACGTCAAACTTTCAGTAGTTAGGCTCTATGAAGATGTAACGAAATTCGGATTCACCGGAAGATCATAGTCAGTAACGAGGCACATGGTTGGTTAAATGGCTTTGTTAATAGACAAAATTACAGCATTTGGTCATCTGGGCCTGTTCCAATGGCACTCGAAAAAAGTGACTGTTTGTTGTGGTTATCATGCAGAAGGTGTCCTGAGCCGTACTTCTTCCGAAAACATGCCGGGGTGTAGGTTGCAGACACTGGAGACCACTATCGCTCCACGTTAACTAATTTATTTTGTGATAAATTGGAGCTGGGAAGCTCGAGGATATGTGTTTTCAACAAGATGGTACCACTTGTCACTTCATACATAGTGCGTCCCACAATCGAAGGCGCAGTTCAGTTATTGTCTTATCGCCAGAAATGGCTCTATCATTTGGCCGCCTTCTCGTGCGATTGAACACCTTTAGACTCTATTCTTTGGGGTTACATTAGGTCTCTGCCAGGAATTTTAGACTTGGATACGAACATTCGACGTAGGATTACTGGAATATCGAATACTGGAATACACAAGCAGATGCTTGAATGAAATTTCTTTTAACTTGGCATCGACATGAATATTCTACACGACCTTGATCACAGAAAACCACTTTTGCCTAATTATAAAGAATTACAAACGTGTAGTTCAGAGTCTAAAATATTCACCGTATCATATCACCATTTAAAATCCATTCAACTGCAATGAAATTAGAAACCTCACCTACTAGCAAAAATTCACAACATCGTTAAGTAAGATTAACTTGATGAATTATGTCCGACATAACGAATGGTCTTCCAAATATTTAAGCTCTTCTTCGCACTTATGATTTAAGTAATTTGCCTTCCTCTAAAAATATTCGCTCGACCATTCCATCAGATTGAGGGTGTAGTGGCGTTGTCCTTGTCCTTCTTATTCCCAAATATTGGCATATTTCCTGGAAGACTTTTGATTCAAAGTTTCGCCCTTGATCAGAGTGCAACTCCATTGGGACCCCAAATCTGCTCACCCAGTTGTTGACTATCTGTTCGGCTACGGTCTTAGCCTCTTGATTTGGGATGGCAAATACTTCCGGCCACTTACTGAAGTAATCCATGACTACGAGGGTATATCGGTTTCCATTAAAGGTTTCGGGAAACGGCTCAGCGATGTCGATGGCTATTCGTTCGAAAGGTGCTCCGACATTGTATTGTTGCATTTGTCCATGTGGCTTTACTTTTGGGCCCTTGGTAGCCGCACATCTTATGCACTTTTTGCACCAATTCTCGACATCTTGTTTAGCGCTTAGCCAATAGAAACGTTCCCTTACCTTTTCCAACGTCTTGTTTATTCCCAAATGGCCTCCTGAGATTCCGTCATGTATTTCATGGAGCACTTGGTTGACTCTGGACCGTGGCACAATTAGCTGCATACGAGATGTTGTCCCATCTGCACTTTCCCATTTTCTCTTCAGCAATCCATCTTGCACAAAAAGCGAGTCCCACTGTGCCCAGTATGCCTTCAGAATTTGGCTCCGATCTGATATCTGCTGCCAGCTTGGTCTTTCCTCATGTTCTTTCCAGGCCAATATTGGTTCGATGTCATTGTCTGCCTGTTGGGAGGAACGGATCTCGTCTATACTCCAACCCTCTATTGGCTCAGTCCTGATCATTTGGATAGTTGCCTGTTCTTTTACTTCTTTACGATTGCAGTGTTCGCATTTCACCCCGCACGGTCGACGAGAGAGAGCATCAGCATTTGAGTGGAGTGTTCCCTTGCGGTGTTGCACTTCAAAGTCGTAGCCCTGCAACTGCTCGATCCATCTTGCAACTTGGCCTTCAGGGTTCTTAAATTGGAGCAGCCATTTCAGAGCTGCGTGGTCTGTCCGGAGAATGAATTTTTGTCCGTAGAGGTACTTATGGAAATGCTTCGTAGCCAGAATTAAAGCCAGAAGCTCGCGCCGGCTTACACAGTAGTTCCGCTCAGGTCTGGAGAGTACTTTGCTGTAATATGCGACCACTTTCTCTTGACCGTCATGAACTTGGGAGATCACAGCTCCGACCCCAACATTGCTCGCGTCTGCGTCCACGATGAACATTTTTCCGGGCGTGGGGTAACCCAAGATGGGGGCATTGCACAGCTGTCGCTTCAGTTCTTGAAATGCTTTTTCGCATTCTCCAGACCACGGTCATTTTCCGTAAGTTTATGCAGGCTCATTGCAATGCTAGCAAAATCCTTTACTAACCTTCTGTAATACGTGGCGAGTCCCAAGAAGTTTCTCAGTTGGTGTTTATCTTTTTTCACGGCTTCGATTTTATCAGGATCCATTCTTACTCCTTCCGCTCATATAATGTGACCCAGATATTTTACTTCCGGACGAAACAAGGCGCACTTTTCTCGGTTGGGCTTTAAATGAGCACTTCGCAGCCTCTCAAACACTTCTTTTAGATTTTCGCGGTGCTCCTCGAACGTGTTACCTATGACGATAACGTCATCCAAATACACTAGGCAGGTTTTCCAGGTAAGGCCTTGCAATGTTCGTTCCATTAGTCGCTCGAAGGTGGAGCGTTGCACAGTCCAAACGGCATCACTGCAAACTGCCAAAGACCACTTGCTGTAGTGAAGGTAGTTTTCTCAGCTGTCGGTAACCGCTCTTCAAGTCAAGTGTTGAAAACCATTTCGCTCCAGAAAGCATATCCAAAGTGTCATCGATTCTCGGAAGTGGGTAGCTGTCCTCTTTAGTGACATCATTGAGACGTCGGTAGTCTACACAAAATCTCGTGCTGCCATCTTTCTTCTTCACGAGGACCACTGGAGATGCCCACGGACTTTGCGATTCTTCAATCACTCCCTCAGCTTTCATCTTCGACAGTATTTCGGCAACTTCTGTTTGCTTTGCCAATGGAAGACGCCTTGCAGGTTGACGGATTGGTCGAGCGTCTCCGGTGTCAATGTAGTGTTGAACAATATGCGTACGTCCATATTCTCCGTCTTGTGTAGCAAATATATCAGCGTACTCACCGATTAGTTTTTCTGCCAGGATTCGCTGATCTTCGTCCAGATTACAGAGGCTGAGAATTTTGTTCTTGATTTTTATGCTGAACTGTTGTGACCAGTGTTGCACCCTTTTTTTCCGTTGTGGTCGATATAGCCTCAAGAGGTACGCATTTTCCCACTATCTCCCCCTTTTTCACCTTTGCACTGAAAGTCTTTGGATTTAGAATCCTTACAGGGACCATGTTGTTCTTTGGCTCCACTAAGGTCTTTTCCACCATGAAGTCTCTTCTCTTTTCTGGCTCCATCAAATAGAATCGGTGGCTACCAGGACCACCTTCCACTTTTGCCCACAAAATTGCTTCTGACGAAGGCTCTAGACTCTGATTGCTGCAGATGACGACATTTGAGACTGAGGTATTGGCGTTTCCGTATATCATTGGTATCTCCATGTTTCCGTATTTCAGGGTTTGTGCCCCCAAGTCGACTACAAGTCCATGTTCTCTCATGAAGTCTGTACCAATGATGCACTCGTCACATATGTCAGCTACCAGAAACGCGTGAGTGAATGTTATTCCGGCCAATTGGATTTTTATGCGAACTTCACCATATACCTTAATCGTTACTCCTGTAGCTGTTCGCAAGCTGCAACTGCTAGTGTTATGCAGCCAAGACTTCTGCACAAGATCCCTCCTGATGATTGAGGCCGTGGCACCGGTGTCTACTGTTGCCATCCATTTTTCTTTTCCACTGACTACTTCTACTAGAAGGCTTTCGTTGCATCGTTTTGCCAGCGAGACTTGGATGATGGTCCTGGGGCCGTCGACTCCTGCTACCAACTTCTGCCCCGCGAAGTTGGTGCTTAAGCATTTCCCGCACTGATGGCTTCGGGGAGGTTGACCGGCTTCTTGATAGCTGTTTCTGCTGGTTTCTTCCTCTATTGGCTTGCCACCACAGTGAGGGCAGTCTTTTCGTTGCACCGGTTCTCTACACTGCCTTTGAAGGTGTCCTATTTTATTGCAATTCCAGCAGCGCATTATCCGTCTATCCCGTCGAGTATCTCGTTCCTCGGCACTAATTCTTGTGCAGGAGCATTCGATAGATGTTACTTCCCTGACGAAATGTGTTCCCCTGGAAGCCTGATTGGCTGCTTCCATCGCCAGAGCGAAGGCAAGTGCTTCAGCAAGGGTTCTTTTCCCGGCCATCCTTACTGCTGACTGTAGCTTCGAATCTGCAATTCCCCTGATAAATGCATCTTTTGCCATTTCGTCGATAATTTCCTGGCCTGCGGTGGGGTATGACAGATGCGCAAGTCTACTCACGTCTGCTTGGAGCTGCTGCAGTGTTTCTCCTCTTTGCTGCGTTCGGCTTTGCAATTGGACCTTGTAGACCTCCTGCATGTGGCTATCCCCAAACCGTTTCTCGATAGCCTGTACTAAAGTTACATAATCTTTATGCTTTTCGATGTCTACTGTTTGCAACAATTCTGCTGCAGGACCGTGCAAGGCCATTGTTAGGGCAAAGCACTTTTCCTCATTGTCCCAGTCGTTTGCACAGGCAGCCATTTCAAACTGCTTCTTATAAGTAGACCATGAGGTCTGGCCATCGAATGAGGGAGGCTTCAAATCTTTTCTCCTTGGACAGCTTAAAGAACATTCTCGCAGTTTCTGTTTTCGCACTGTGTCGAGCTCTTTTGCCAGTTGCTGAACTTTGCTGTCCATTTCTTCGAATTTTTAGCCAACATTCTTCTCTATTGTATCAAATTTGTCATCAACGTTCTTCTCTATTCTATCAAATTTGTCATCAACGTTCTTCTCTATTCTTTCAAATTTGTCATCGATTTCTTCGAATTTTTGCTGGAGAGTGTTATTTTGTTCCTCCAGTTTTTGTTCTAGACTATTCTTTTGTTCATCCAACTTTTGTTCGAGACTATTCTTTTGTTCATCCAGCTTTTGCTCGAGACTATTCTTTTGTTCTTCCAGATTATTCTTTTGTTCATCCATTTTCTGTTGAAGACCGTCCATTTTTTGTTCGAGGCTATTCTTTTGTTCGTCCATTTTTTTGTTTTGTTCGTCCATTTTTAACAAGAGGAGTTGCATCATCGCAGCCATGTCATTGCCGGTACTTGTCTGTTCATCCTCGTCAACATCAAAGGAATATGCATCAGGATCATGTCCCTCGTTGTTCAAAGCCTCCTGAAGTCGGAGCACCAGGTCACTTTTTCCTCCACTGGCGCTGAGGCTTCTCTTGTTCAACTCGGATTTGAGTTGGACGAGGGTCAACTGCAATAGTTTTCGACCCATTCTAGTTTTTTCAAATAGTCAGAAAACACATTTTTTTTTACACACAATAAGTCCTATCCCACTTCTGACACCAATGTAAAATGTTTGTGTGGGTACAAATGATAGAACTTATTCTTTTCAATACAAATCCCTTTATTCAGTACAGTTACAATTCACTATTTAATTCTTTCTCTCAGTACAATTCAATTTCTCAACCACTTATACTTTTCTTATCTTTTACTTAAACCACTTAATCACTTCTCCTAATTAACATTTCAAATTACACTTTAGAACTCATTTGCATACCTTTGGGATGCTGATATTTATACTCGAATGACATACTTCGAGAACAATCCTCTCCACCCAGCGTCCCATACAATTTCCAATTTGCTAGAAAATTCGATTCCACTCTCCAGTCGAGACTTTGCTAATCCAGTATCGAAATCTTCTAGTCTTCGAGTTTCGACATTTTCTGCTAGATGTCGCTGCTCACATTTAAATGGTTATCACAATATGTTACCACTTGATACATTCTTAATGTCTGTGTGCGATCTTGAACAGAGAACCTCAGAGGAAATTCAACTATAGACGTGTGAAATCATACGATTTTGGCAGACCGGCGGCAGGATGCGTACAAACCGTGTTGCAAAAACGGACGAGCTGTTCGTGAAGTTTCCGAGCTATGAAGATGGAAGAAACATCGATCTAACCGAAAAACAAAATGAGCCACAGAAGCGGCTATGAAGAGGTGCTACTGCAAAGTTGTTCGAAATTTTTACAAAATCTTTACAAAGTTACTCGAGCAGATAGACTGGGTAATTTAAAATAAAGGGAGTTGGCTTTGTAAGTAGCATGTGAGGTATATTTTACTGAAAAATATGGCAAATGAAAAGAATTTTTCATCATTTGCCCGATTCTTCAGAACTGCGTCCTAATGTACTGTATGAACGTGGGAGAACTTTTTTCAGCCTTCTATTTAACTTGATAACCGATCTTATTGGGTCGCAAGCTTTGTTACAACTAACTCGTTAAACATGGTGGTAAAAAAAACGAAAGGTGAAACATTTCCAATAAATGACTAATGAAAGAGATGAATAGTTATTTACAAAATGTTATGAAGGTTTAATTTTCAACATCCTCCGGGCGGCCCGACTGACGAAACTCGACTGGGTCCAACAACTATATAGCTCGTCTCATCACTTTGCCATCACGTCCGGGGTAGCTTCTTGATAAAAACTGCTTAGCCTCCTTTTTTGTCTGGTAACTAGTAGCTAAGTCGACGTAAAAACCCTGGCTCAATTTTTTTCATGTCTCTGGAAACTCGATGGCTGTTGTCCTATTGTGTAGCTCTAGGGTTGCCGATATAAGAAAGAGACTACATGTCACCCCAAAAGTGACGCGGATCATTCGATATTCCTGCAGCCTAGGAAAGCTATTTATTGACTTTGGTTGCTCTGAAGTCCATATGAATCGATGGCCATCGCGATCCTTTTCGGCTAAAACTATTTGAAGGAAAGTCTTCTCAATATCAGTAACCAAATTTCTTCCAATTGGAAGCGCAAGAGAACGATAAATATATCTGGAGGTAAATTGGAACCTGTCTATAAGCAGTCATTTAACGAAAGATTACCTTGACTTCTCGACGACGCACCAGAACCGATTCGGATTTTGGTCGTTGACTTCTCGGGGTGATAGACGGGCTGATGTGGTATATAATACTCGTTGACGATCTTTGTGTGGTGTGGAGGTTCAGCGACACCGGCAGCAATGAATACGTGCATAGTGGTATCATAGGCTTTGTTCAGTGAGGAAAAACTAGAACAGAACAGCACAGATTTGTGAAAAACGTCAAATTAAATGAGAACAGAAAAGTACAGCACAGCTGATTTTGACATTTTTAACAATTGTGTTCTAAATACATTCTCTTCTAATATGTTCTGTTGTTTTACAGAAGAAGTATTGCGCATTGATAGTAGGAGTGAACAGGCCAGTTACTGTTGATGGTTGAATGTTTATCGTGTTCGCTTTCGTTGCCTTTTCAACTGTTGCTCTTTCTATCGACTCGACCTCCTGTTTTAAGAACTGCAATATATTCCTAACTTGTTTATTACCGTCGAACGTTAGAGTTGAACCTGTATCAGATGAAGAACGATTGCCGTTTTCTTATTCCACCTGCGTTTCCTTATGTATACGATGATAATCAATGCGAAGATCATTTGGAATACATCTCAAAAGTACAGTTTTTAGCATTATATTTCGCCAAATTCCCCTTGTAGGAGAGAAAGAGCCCCATCGTTGCATGTATCAGTGGGGGTAAAACCAGATATAGCTTTGGCTGCGTTTCAGGTCAGTACCGACTGTAGGTAATTAAATTTTTCTGCGCCAGAAAGGAGTTCATTTTCATGAATGTTAGCGCGAAAATTTTCCCAAAACGGAATCCATTCCTGATGATCGTCAGAAAATGTTTTTAATTTTAATTTAGGCAAATTAACGTATCGAGAATTTGTTGGCACTACTGTACGTGATAAGTTGAACTCGTCTTGAAAAGGACTCTGGAAAGGACTCTTGAAAAGGCGACCCTGAAGCCTTAATAATCGTACTTTTAGTCGAGCTAAAAGATTATGTCTTTGTACTCAGCCTTCTTTTCTGGATTTTTATTTTATCCTCTATTTTCTTCGTCTGGATATCCTTATCCACAGTTGATTGACTTTCCTTGGCTGCAATGAGGCGTTGTAAAAGAGCGGCAAGTTCTTTTTCTATGGATTCGAGCTGGATTAAATCCTCAGTATATCTTATAGATATTTTGGTTGAGTTATGGTAGTGGCTTCGTTCACTATTTTTGTAATGTGGCTGCGGTAGCTAGCACGGGTTTGAAGCTCCATTGACAATTTTAGTTATCCTTTAGAGTTATAAAGCTTAGGTGCTTCAACACCTACTCCCGGGTTTCGGTACCAATATGAAATAAAACACGTGGGAGAACACTTTTCAGCCTTTTATTTAACTTGATAAAAAGATTGAACCAATCTTATCGGGTAGCAAGCTTTGTTACAACTAACTTGTTAAAAATGGTGGTAACAAAAGGCGAAAGGTAAAACATTTACAATAAATGACTAATGAAAAAGATAAAGAGTGAATAATTAATAAAAGAGATGAATGAAAATTAATGAAAGAGATGAATAGTTATTTGCAAAATATATGGTTTCAGACCTGGTAAGTCGAATCACCGATCAGGAGATAGATAGATATTGGAAAACGATCGATGCTGTAGCGGTTACCTGCTCGCAGATGGTAGTATTAAGCTCTTCTTGTTATAAGCCGTTTTTTCACGTGATCATGTGTATATTAACTAAAATAGCGTTACTGACTAACCTAACCACATAATTTCCCAACTACAAATATGTCATACCACTTTCGTCCCCACTCCCAACCAAATTTCTAAAGGTACTTACCGTTCTAATGCGACGACCACTCCTGAAACCCGTGCTCCGCTGGTTACAGCAAACTTCTTCGATGTATACGGGTTCCTCGTCTGCACTCACAGTTAAGCGATAACAACTTGTCCTCAGTTGGTCACAGCAGATCAGATGGCGACAACTCATTCTCCGCTAGTCACAGCATTTGAAATTTGGTGTTTCACCAAAAAAGGCGAATTAAACATTGTTGTCGAACTTTGCAGGCGGAGGAATAATTAAAACTCCAAATTTGATTTGTTGTGCGTTTAATTCCTGTTATTTTTTAAATTATTAGATATACATATTACATATATATTTAATGGTGAAATATTTACAACTTGTAGCGTAGTTAGCTACCAATATCTATAAAATTCTTGAGGACGTGTTTGCTATTAAAAGGAAACGCTTTAATTTAGTTATAATATTTTATTTCAAAGATACTTCCAGAACAATTAAAATATGACGTGCGCGCTTTTTCACCAAGAGAAGAAGAATGGCGCTGAGCTCTTTTTTTGAAATTACTATTCTCTAATCCAGGTAGATACGTTTTCTTGCGTCCTCTTGCCGCGGATGGTATCGACAGTTTGCCAGAATATTCGAAACAAAGAATGAAAGAAAGCAGACGAAACTCAATGCTAGATGTCTCTGACGGAGGCAAGAGGATGCAAATACATGTTTGGCTAAGAACACATGAATGCGATAAATTAAATTAAATAATGCAACACCCTCTCTCGCCGACCATTTGGAGTCAAATGTGAACAATGCAACCGTAAAGTAACGAACGAACAGGCCACTATCCCAATGATCAGGACTGAGTCAGTAGAGGGTTTGAGTACAGATGAAATCCGTTTTTTCAACAGGCAGACAATGCCATCGAACCAATATTGGCCTCGAAGGAATATGAGGAAAGACCAAGCTGGCAGTATGGTTTGCTCAAGAGAAAATAGGAAAGTGCAGATGGAACAACATCTCGTATGCAGCTAATCGTGCCACGGTCCAGAGTCAGTCAATTATTCCATGAAATACATGATGGATTATTATTAATTTATTAAATCTGTTGCTGCATTTTCTGCCGTTCTTGTTCAGCAGCTATATCAATATTATTTCAAGGGGAATATTTCAGTTGCTGAAAGTGAAAAGCTGGTGAAAATTTGCTTGGTTCTTAAGTTCTAATTGAAGCAGGATCAAGTGCAAGAGAGTATTTGCAATCAGCTCGCAACATTCTTTAACTTCCACTAAGCGAAATGGTCAATTTGATATATTCTTCTAGGAGTATATACATACGAGTATATATATATATGTGCAGGACTCCATCTATAAGAATTTCCAGTCGCATTTCACTATCTCTATTTATTTGTTTAACCTTATAATAAACAAAAAGACACTATATTACACAATATTCACTAAATATTTAATAGAAAAGTAAGAACAAAACAATTTCTTTCACAAGTACTTTGTTTACTTCTTTAAAGCACGTTTCCATTTAAACTAACCCATCTAAACACTTCACAAGCACTTATTTCGAAACTCGCGTATTCCTTAATTCTGGCGGATATTTTTTGTACTTAAATCCCTATTTTAATTTCTGATAGTTCGTTTGTGGGTGCAAATTCGTATGAAAAATTAAAGTTCGGTACGGAATAAGATTAATCATTTTTTTAAAAGAAATGTTGTTTTCAAGTACGGGTTTAGTTGAAATGTCGAGAAAAGGTACATAAATATCGAAATAAGTGTTTGTGAAGTGTTTGGATGGCTTAGTTTAAATAAAGGGTCCGCCATCTAACGTTTTTTTTTCAACTAGTGCTTATTTCGTGAATGGTAACACTTAGCTCATGTCTGATTTGACAGATAGTTCGTTTTATCCTTCCGCTGAACGAATATGGTTGTGTATACTAGGGTGTCCCAGGCTATAAGGGTTAAATTTTTTTTTTTAGATAGAGATACGCATACCTTTTTTTTTTTTTTTTTTTCTATTTGACCCAGATAAGTGAAATATCAAATATTATTGCGATCGGATGACGATAACCCGTGCCGACTTAACGCCAAAATCTAAACATAAAAATTAGTATGGAGCAATGGAGGGAAAAGCAAAACTCATTTATTTTTGAAATAAGGCATCCGGTATTGGACTTTATTATTATATTAATTGTTGAAAGTAGGTTAATTATTTATTAATTTTCTTTTTAATGTTTGTTTTTTACAGTCAGGATACTTTTGTCGATGTTCTTGTACGCAACGAAATAAAAATTGCTTTTGCTCCTCTTGAACAGGCCGTGAAAATCTTGCATCAACTTGACTGCTCTTTCAGCAGAGTCATTAACTGCTTTCAGTTTTAATAGCTTGCTTTTAGCATGTTGGTACGAAGCATTTTTAAGCCACAAAGAGGGGCACTCGTGGAGAAAAGCACCATCAATTTTCAATCGACTAAATAAGGACTTGCTTTTGACTGAAACAAAGTCATCGATGTTTTTTTCTGAAAACAAAAAAAGGAGGATTATTGATATAATTTTTTAGTTATGTAAATAAAAAAGTTAAAAAAACAAACTTAATTTTCAAACTTACCATAAAGTCTGCCACAAAGTTCTTCTTTCGATGGAATGTAGCATTTACCATAGGCAGATGGATATTCTTTGGCTAAGTTAGCAACCATTTTGACTTTCGTTTCTTGGCTTACATCATCATCAAATAGAGACAAGATAGACACTTCGTCTGTCAAATACCACAAATGCAAGCAAAACTTCTGTAATGCTGCTTTCGAGATGCTTTCATCTATTGTTTCATAAGATTTTATAGCTTTCAGAAAACACAAATCCTGGTAAGGTGCTTTTACTGCTAAAATGCATTGCAACCAAGGCCTAACGTATATTGTCACGATGAACAGGCAGACGTCTAACAGAGCTTCTTTATCTTTGTTAGAAATTCTTAATTGATCACCAAGTAACGATATTTTTAATGAGTAAATCGCTCTCGCCATCCATCGAGCTTGGTGCATGGCACCTGGAGGCCGGATCTTAAATTTTTTTTCTGCATCGCCGCCAAGAAATATTATTGAAAGTTCGATTAACTCTCTGTAATCATCCCCAGTAATTTCTTTAGTTAATTCAATTTGGTAAAAATCGATAAGTCTGTTGATCTCAGAAACATTCAAACATGATAGCTTTTCTGTACAGCTCTGTATTTTCTCGGGATCGACATTCTTCCAGTTCTCTCGAAATTTCTTGAACATTGGAATGTCTGGGCTTGTGGTAACTTGGCAGATTTTTGCTTCAAACACGCTTTTTAGTACTAATTCGTAGACGTGATGGCGGCAAGCAAAAATAATCATTTCCCTGCCTAGTTTCTGTTCGAGAAGTACACAAGTACCATTGATTCGACCAGTATTTGAAGCAGTCGTATCACAACACAAAATCTGCACTTTATCCTCAAGATTCCAATCAATTATAGCATTCCAAAGTACCTGGGCCTGTTCCTTTCCTGTAGAGTTATCCAACTTTGGTACAGCGATAAGTTGTTCTTTATCGTCAAACGTTATAACTATCGGCAGACGTTCTTCCTTAGATTTGCGTGAATCTAAAGCCGGCAAAAGTTTACCATCCCAGTGGAGTGTTACAATATCCGGAACCTGGTTTTGAAAATTAACCTTTATGGCTTCCGCTCGCTCTTTTCGCTTTTCCGTACGAACCCTTTGAATAGTGGACTTGCTTATAGGAAATTCGTCTGTGTTATGTCCAAGAGCTTCAATAGTTGCTTCAATAATAAACACAGCATCTCTCACACTCAATTGACACCGATCTAATGCTGCCACTAATTTTGGAGTGATAAAATTCTTCCTCATAACAGTTTTATTTATACTGGATTCTGTTTTGGTTAGGTTTGGCAAAATTTCCTGTAAATCCATCAATTCTGAATCAGACGACAAACTTTCTTGTAGCGGGTCATAAGATGATGTTGAAGGAGCTAAGGATGAAAAATATTTAGCACGTCGTTTTTGCTCCTCGACGTTTCTAAGGTGCCCTCTTTCTTCTTTGTGTGTTTGTTTTTGGTCAACTCCGGCTAAATGACCAGGTCGGCCTGGTTCTCTTTGGCGCTGCAAAAAAATCCTATCTTCATCTATCTTTATTAATTGAAGTGCATCCGCATGTGCAATGTCAAACAAATTGTTTAAGTTTGTAACAAACTCATGTCGACGCTGCTCAAACACGTTTTTTGTTTTGTTTGCATTTTTTTGCAAATTTCTCCAAACTTGATACAATGTAATTAATTTTTTAACACAATTAGGTAGAGATCTTGTCGGGATACGGGCCTTTTCCCAATAAATAATGCACTCACGAATAGTAAGATTTGCGCTCTCATTGACACTTAAATTCACTTCACGAATATTATAGAACAAAACTGCCAGTACTTGCCCATTAGAGGGAAGTTTTGAACCAGTAATTTGATGTTTAACGTTCCCTATTAAAAATATCTCCTTTCTACAACTGCGTAACTCCACCGACATGTTAACAGAACGAGAACAATGTGTTTACTAATAAAATAAACATGCAATAACAAGTTATCGATATGTTATTACTCGCGTGCCATGCCTTGCAAGTACTGACATGTTTAGATGCAAGTCGGCACGGGTTCCTCTGGTTCAAAGTACATGAAACTTTATTTACTATTGTTTTGACAGTATTCGAATAAAATAAGAGGGTATGCGTTACAAAAATTTAAACTTGATTTTTTTGGGACACCCTAGTGTATACCCTTGACCAACGCTTCGCTAAGTGGGCCTGCGATCGACTTAGATGGACACTGCGATGTCCAATTTGTTGCGATGTTTTTGGGTGTCGAGCCAGAAGATTTGATCGAAATAATCGAAAGATGGCAACGATTGACCAATCACATCTTATACATCAATACAATCAGCGAATGGGTGGAGTTGATTTGTTCGATAAAGCTATAAACAATTATCGAATTCAAATTCGTAGTAAGAAATGGTATTGGCCGTTATTCACTATTGCTATGGATGCTGCTATGGTGAATGCTTGGAAGCTACACTGCATCTGTAGAAACTTGAGGGGGAGCCACTCATGAGTCAACTTGATTGTCGTGTAAGCGTTGTTGAAGCGTTCTCCGCATTATAGTAAAGTTATCCCAAATGATCAAATAATGGCAGAGCGGATGGATAAATTTGATCACATCGTTAAAAAAATTGCTAAACGCGGCCGCTGTGGGCAATGTGGAGGTAAAACTGAGTATGGATGCACAAAATGCAATGCCAACTTACATCTTAAAAACATTGCTAAGATAAAAAAATCTAAATAAATAAATGTATTATATGACATGAGATGCTCAATTTAAATATATTAAATCTTGTTTTTTATGCTTTCCTGCAAAAAAAGCAACTAGAAAAACGAAGTTTTTACTGGAAAAATAAAATTGTTGTTTTAGTGTTTTATAGCCATTTAGTGCCGAAGTGGGTATTTAAATACCCATGCCCAAAAAGTCGTACCTGTAAGCCAAAAGAGTGGACCTATCGCAATCATTTTTTTCTCAAAGATAGAAGGCATCAAAAGCTACAAGACACCAAGACGGTTTCCAGAAATTTCACTCCCCAAAATTTTTAGAACAATTTATGTTAAAATTGTTGGTTTTTGTAAAATTGCTGACTTTTGACCCGCCAATTTTTCATCAAGACATGACCTTATATGACCAAAAAAACTTTATTCAACTATTTCCGTCCATCCATTATACGCCTATGAAAACCGATTTGGCATACTCCTCACTTAACTCTAGCTAGAATTTTTTTAAAACAGCTCTATTTTTGGGTATTTTTCTACCCATTCGTCGTTAATGGGTTAACTATTGTACGAACGTATTGGTTGAATCTGGTTTTCACTGTGACAACACGGATCCTTTGGTTCTTTCCTGAATGAGTTTTCACGATACGACCAAGTATCCATTTCGAAGGTGGTAAATTAGGCTCATCCAAAAGAACAATGTCACCTACCTTGATGTCGGGCAGCGCAACTTTCCACTTGGATCGCTCCTGTAGAGATGTCAGGTACTTGAAGTACGTCCAAAAACCTTGCATGAGGATCTGTAAAAGATGCCAATTAGGATGAGGTGTTACATTAGTTTCTGAAAATTCAGGTTGGGGAACTGCAGTATATGGTTCCCCAATCATGAAATGAAAAGGTGTCAATGCAGTTGGTTCACAGTCGGAGGTTGCCCACATGGGTCTCCAATTGAGCAGGCCTTCTATTTTCGTCAATAACGTATACATATCCTTAGTGATAGTGAGGACGCTATCCCCTATAATCCTCCTAAGGTGAGTCTTGACAGACTTCACACCTGCCTCTCAAATTCCGCCGAAATGAGGTGCAGATAAATTTCCTAGCAACATTATCGCTAGTAAGATGATCAATGACTATAGTTTGATGTTGTCGACTAAGAAGTAAGGCATATATTTCGTTAAGCAATCTTTAGCTCCGTGGAAGTTTGTACCGTTGTCGCTCCAAATGTCAGTTGGCATACCACGTCGCCCTACGAAACATTCCAAGGCTGACAAAAATGAATTGGTTGCAAGATAACCAACGATTTCAAGACGGAAGCCTTTTGTATTGAAGCACACTAATAAAGCGACATAACCCTTAACAAATTTTGGATTGAGTCCGCGAGATAACCGTAACTTAAATGGCCCGGCATAACCTTACTAAACGGTCTAGAAAATCGAACACGCTCGACTGGGGGATTCCCCATTTGCTGAATTGATGTGGTTTGTCTATGTCGTATACTTACAACGCATTTATGCACCAGGTTTCGAAGGAGATTTCTGCACTTGAGAATATAAATTTCTTGTTTTAATATAGCGAACAATTGAGAAATGCCTACATGCAGATATTTTTTATGATAATGTTCAGCAATCAACAGGGATATGGAATGTAATTTATCTAAAATAATGGGATGTTTAGCACTGTATGAGATATCCGATTCGTAAAAAAGGAGCTAATGGTGTTAATTTATGTCCCTTTTACAAGGTATTTTTTCTAAAAAGAACGCTGATCTCAGATTAAAATAAAGTTTCTTGCGCACATTTTATGAGACGAAATTTAGCGTATGAAATTTCTTCGATCGATAAAGTTTTAAGTCGACGATTGAAAGAACAACGAATATTATTGATAAATCGAAATATAAATGCAACAACGCGAAATGATTTCCACCAATTTGAAGAATTTGATAAAATGTCTTCCAAAATAGATTTAGTATTAATGTTTGTTAATAATACCTGAGCCTTCGTGTTACTTCTCTCTTCTAACTCTCGAACAGAGACATGGATCTGAAATTGGCCACTGACTCCTTCGTTCCCATAGCCACGGAGGACCCTTGCACCACATTTCATATTCTTGTAATAGAGATGGTTGAATTCCACGAGTTGCGATGTCGGTTGGATCACTAGCTGATAGAACATGGTTCCAACTGCAGCGAGAAAGAGATGTTAGGATCTCGGACGTTCGACTCGCTATAAATACTGACCACCTTTTGAGTGGTGCAGATTTCCACGCAAAAACTTAGGTCTCTTTATTCTGTAAAGACATTTTAAGTTTATTAATAAGTCGAGTTAAAAGCGTAGCTCCACATAGCTCAAGCCTTGGAAGAGACAATACTTTTATTGGGACAACCCTAGTTTTGGCCGCTACTAATGAAACGTTTACCGAACCATTAAACATTTCGCTTCTACAGTGTACAATGTAAATGCACAATGCAGTTCTTGACGAACTATATTCCACCGTTCGGCAAATTCCTTGAGAATTTCATCATCCTAGGTTAACCGTTCCCGCCATAAATCTTGGAAATGTATTTTAATGCCAATAATAACCGGCGCTAGAAATCCTAGGGGGTCGAAAATGCTCGAAGATTGAGATAGTATGTGACGTTTAGTGTAGACTACTGAACTACTTAAGTGCACCTTGAAAGAGAAGCTGTCTTTCGATGGACAGAGTCTTCGATTCTTCACAGGTAGTAAAAGTTTCCGGGTAAAAAATTTCCAACGGGTATAAAGAGTGAAAGTCGATTGCAAAATGTATGGCCTCATCCTAGTGATCGCCAGTGTATAACATAACGGTAAATGGTTGTATCTTGATACACTGGGCATTGCGGTCTATATCATGATTTCGATTGAATTTAGCTTATTTCTTCATTTGTTGTGTATTCAGAGTAGTTGTGTATCGTTACAAAGTGCAAGTTAGTTGGTTGTGTTCCTTAATTTTGTGATTTAGTTGCTTTAGTTGTGTATCAGTGCACGTAAACTTATTTGAAGGTATATATTGTTAGATTCACTAAAAGAATATTGAAAATATTGTTAGATAAATTAAAACGAATCGACTTTCAAAACAAGACAAATTTTATTTGAGCGGCAGTTCAATACGAGCACCCGATTCAACCAAACTCTCGACAAGAAGTGACAAGAAGTAGCTCATCCCCTGTTCATAATTTCTGTTCATAATTCTCCTTTCTCTTATCTTTCCTTGAAAAACAGTTGGGTTGTCTGTGATCGTTAGCGGCTCCATTCAAAAACATGTTCGTCCGTGTCTGTCCACATACAAAAGGGTTGTTAGTGGCAGCAGCTTTCAATCAAGTGTTGCTAATACGGCCCACCTGACTCTGGTGACGTATTTGGCACCTCAATCCCTGTCCGAACATCTGTAAATAAAATCAAATATTTTTTTCGTACATACAAATAAGCTTCTTGGTAGTCGTGTGGGACCACAGCCACCACCTGGCTCCAACTCTAACGGTTTAGAGACCAATAAACAAATACTGGAATACAGGAAATCTTGTGGGACCGCAGCCACCACTTGGCTCCAACTCTAATGGTTTAGAGACCAATAAACAAAACCTGGAATACATTAAATCTTGTGGGACCGCAGCCACCACCTGGCTCCAACTCTAACGGTTTAGAGACCAATAAACAAAACCGGGAATACATTAAATCTTGTGGAACCGCAGCCACCACCTCTACTACATTCCGCCACTATCGGGACAGAAGCCGTATTAATGAAACTCACCTGGACTGTTTCCAATAACTGTGTCATCAGCTTCCAAAAACTCCAAAATTTCTTTCATATCACAGGTCATTGTCCATTGCAAGGGCCATGACCTCAATTGCTCTTTGGACACTTTGGTTATGATATTAGTTCCAACCTTTTTAATTTCACAGCGTCCATTTTCAAGACATTTTAATATTTCGCAAGGTCCTAAGAACTCATAGTCGCTCTTACTAATATGCATGTTTGATTCACGATGCATCAAAACAAAATCTCCAGGTGAATATTGGATGTGATCTCTTCTTTTTCGATTTAAATCTCCCATGCATCATGGTTTGGGAAACAGCTTTTTCGCTACTCGTAATCTGACCAACTTTTGATTACGAAGAGGAGTTAGGTCTGGGGATATATTTCGCAACAATGCCTGGATCAATGGCGTCGAGCTTTGGATTCCCAGAAGAAGCTGTAGCGGGTTCATACCAGTTGACTTTTGAATCGTTGTATTTAATACCAGTTGAATTTTCCACAAACCATTCGGCCATTTTGCTTCGGTTTTAGTTTCAATTCTTAATAGGTTTCTGATGGTTCTCATGTACCTTTCAACCTGATCATTGCCTCTGTGTATATCCGGTGTAATGAAGTGATATTCAATCTGCCACTCATTTAAATATTTCGGGAATTGATAATTTTCCTAGGCGTACCAAACAGCGATAAAACATGTTGCAACTTTTCTCGAGTTTCAGCCGTGGTAACGGTCTTCATAGGCGTTAAAATGCAATACTTCGTTAATGCATCAATTATGACCAGAATGTGCTTGCATCCGTCAGCTGATATTGGGAATGGGCCCAGACAATCCATATGTAAAGTGTGGAATGGGTGTGCTGGCTTTTCTACCGGATTTATGTAACCCTGCAATGGGCCAGTCCTAGTTTTTTTCACCGCACAAATTACGCAATGCCTCAGATAGTTCTTGACGAAATTTCTCATCCGAGGAAACCAAAAGTGTTCGGCAATTGACGCATAAGTTTTATCAGCACCGACATGACACTACTCATCATGAAAAATTCGCAGCAGACCTAAACGACTTTGTTTTGGAACAAACCATCGCAAATTCACAGTACTATCTTGGTTAATTTGCCTGCGATATAGCATTTCGTCCTTTTCCACATATTGGTTAGCGTCAAGCTCGCCTGCTCTAAGTTTTTCCAACAAGCTTTGTACCTCTTCGTTTCCTTTTTGTTCCATATACGCCCAATCATTATGCCTAATTCGTCGAACAACGTCAATAGGATTCCGACATAGATAATCTACATCTGGCAGGCTACCCCTTTCGGTATACTATCTCAAAATTAAGATCTTGTAAGTAAATCCACCAACGTGTAATTCGGGGAATGAGATCCTTTTTGGTAGCTGATGCTTTTACGGCATTACCATCTGTAATAAGCGTAAATTTAATGCCAAGCAAATATACACGAAAATGCTTTACGGCTCTGACAATGGCTAACGTTTCGAGCTCATATGAGTGATATTTAGCTTCCGCTACGGTTGTTCTTTTGCTAAAATATGATACCACTTTTGACACAAAATTATGCTTTTGAATTAACACAGCTCCATACCCAATGCTACTTGCATCTGTGTGCAGTTCGGTTGAAAGTTCGGGATTGAAAATAACTAGAAGTGGCCGCAATTTTGGATGCTCGATCAAATATTGTCTTGCTTTTTCTTGTTCTTCATTCCACTCGAAAGTCACCTTTTGTTTTGTTAACCTTGTTATACACGCTGTTCGAGAGGCGAATTCAGGAATAAACTTTCTGAAGTATCCGGCCAATCCCATCAATTGTCGGACTTGTTTGACGTTTGTAGGAAACTCTTTGTATGAGACTCTATTAAAGCCTGAATTTTGTCTTTGCCTGGTCGTACGCCCTCACTAGATATTTCTCTACCAAAGTATTCTAAACAGGATTGGAGAAAACGACACTTCCTAATATTCAATGAAAATCCGACGGAATTCAATGCATTCAGCACCTGACGCAGATAATCGAGCCCTTCTTCATACGTAAAGCTGGGGATCAGAATGTCAACCAAATAGACTAGAGCGATCGTATCTTTCAACGGTCCTAACGCAAGATTGATGGACCTCTGGAAAACGGCAGGAGCATTAGAAAGCCCAAAAGGCATCCTTAGACACTCAAAATGGCCATGGGGTGTGATAAGGCAGTCTTATGGATGGATTATTCATGAATGGGGATTTGGTGAAATCCTGATGCCATGTCCAAGGATGTAAAGAATCGTCCTTTACCTAACCTATCAAGCTGATCCTCAATTAGCGGAAGTGGATACCGGTCTTTAACTGTATTGCGATTGAGCTCTCGAAAGTCAACGCACATCCTGTACGAGCCATCTTTCTTCTTAACAAGGATAATTGGACATGCGAACGGAGATTCACTAAGTCGAATAATCTTGTTGGTAATAAGGTCGGTTGTTATTTTGCGTACCGCTTCTCTTTCTTCAGCAGCTAATCTATAAGGGGAACGGTTGACGATGACATCCCTTTCCAGTCTAATCTTAAGGCTGATATTGTTTACTGCGCCTACTTGATTACCACTCGTTATCATATCACGAAAATCTCTCAAAAGATCTTGTAACGCACTACGAAATTCAGAAGGAACCAAAATCTCTGACATATCAGAATCAGCGTTGTCTGAAATTCTGTTAATTCTGGGAAGTTGTCTACGAACAATAAGCGAACCGTTATGATCTGTTATAGTGGCTAAACTGTGGTCTTCAAACAATTTACGTCCGATAAAAACGTCATAGTCAAGACAACCGTCTGGAACAACGACATATGTAACAGTAGTTTCGATGTTCGAGATCCTTGTACACCCTTCAAATTTTGTTGTTGCTTCAATGGTAACATTGGCTATTCCCCTCAGGAGATAGATCCACTCCTGTATCAATCAGGGCCCAAAATCGGTGCCCTTCGATGACAACCTCAGTAGCACCCGAAGTTTTACCCGAACTACAAAAATTTATACTGCGCCGTTTCTCTATAGCTGCCTTTGTGAAGCAATTAGAAATATCATGACCCAGCTTGGCACAAAAAGAGCAAACAATACCGTGACTTGGCTTCGATGCTATTGCTGGTTTAGTGAACGTGCTGTTATCCGCATTTGACCTAGTATGTTTAACGCGACAATTGGCCTTGATGTGTCCTAGTTTTCCGCGCTGAAAACATTTCTTTGTCGAAGTTCTTTCATCTTTTCCGCCTACCAACTTCCTTTTTAACATCGACCGATCAGTACTTAGCTCACTGACATCTTTGTTACACGACGGCTTTGGAAAGCAGGACAAGAGGACTAATAGTTCAGGAATGGTTTTGCAGTTAGCTTTCATTACTGTATTATGGACATCGAACTCAGCTATGCCATGTATAACTAACTCCAATAAATCTCCCTCACTCCAATTCGCCCGTAAATTTCTTAACATAGAGGTTTTCTCATGAACATAAGTTTCATAGGTGTTAACACTTGAGCTTCTGAATTTTGCCGCCTCTACCAGAAGACGACCTAGATTCCTCTTTGGTGGAAGTGCTTCCTCAAAATCTTTACGGAAACTACCCCAGTCTCTAATGTCGGAATTCCAACGTTCACACCAAATCTTTGCATCACCCAACAAAAACCTACCAACCCGGGCCAAAGTTTGCAGATCGGACCAACCTATTTCTTTTCTAATTTTTTTCTACTTGACTCACCCATTTAGAAGATTCACTAGTTTCAGGTCTGAAATGAGGAAGATCAATCAGTTCATCTGATCTCTGGGACTGCAATGCCTTGATCAACTCGCTTAATATTTGTGAAGATTCCCCGGTCACATCACCAACTACACTCTTACTTGCAACACCGCAGCGAGACATGTCGCCAAACTGATTTTTTTTGCTTTCTTTCTTTTCACAACACTTTCACAGTAAGCACGTAGGGGTTTTTTTTTCGATCCCACTTCTGATGTTAGATTCACTAAAAGAATATTGAAAATATTGTTAGATAAATTAAAATGCATCGACTTTCAAAACAAGACAAATTTTATTTGAGCGGCAGTTCAATACGAGCACCCGATTCAACCAAACTCTCATTAAGAAGTGACAAGAAGTAGCTCATCCCCTGTTCATAATTCTCCTTCCTCTTATCTTTCCTTGTTGTTTGCATGAAAAACAGTTGGGTTGTCTGTGATCGTTAGCGGCTTCATTCAAAAACATGTTCGTCCGTGTCTGTCCACATACAAAAGGGTTGATAGTGGCAGCACCTTTCAATCAAGTGTTGCTAATAATATTTATATAAGTTTACATAACAGTGCACTGTAATTTTGATGTATAAATTACAATTATTGTATTAAAAATTGCAGATTGCTCAAGAAAAAATTATAAGTTTTCGTATATGTGTTGCTTTATGCATTGTATTGTTCCTGAAAAAAGTAAAATTTGGATTGCGATTTAAACGGAAAATAATTCTACATACGGTAGGTGGTGTGCTTGTTCGCCTTTTTTTTCCTATTCGCATGTTTTGCTAATAGGTCTTAGATTAAGCATGGCTTTCACTAAAATTGACGGTGTGAAGATGACTGACGGAGAGGTGTGCATTGCTGCATGATTTTAATTTTGATAGTACTGATGATTTGGATGATGACGTTGATGAGTTTTGCGAACCAACATCAATAGCAGGCGTAAGCAATTTGCAGTGGTAAATGACAATATTAATGAAGGTAGTGTAGATGAGATGGCTGAAGAGCGTGGTTTGTCGGAAGATGATGATGCCGTTGATTTCGATCAATAAACGATAATTTCGATGTGATAAACAATGACAATGCAGATCCAGGTCGTTTCATACCGGATCCAGTTCCTTCTCTATCATCGATTGCATCCGTAAGCAGTTCTTGGAATCCATTTTCCCTCACAATTTTCTCAAACAAAAATTAACCCGAAGCATTCCGGAAATTGTACAGACTTTAGAAACGCCCTATCAAATTTGGTCATATTTGTTTCCAGAGACTTTGGAGCAAGGAATTATGGACGAAATCAAAATCTATTCCAGTTTGATATGTCCGGTTTACGAAAGTTTATTGATATATTATTTTCCATGACATACTTTAACCTTCCGAGCACTAGAGATTTTTGGACCGAAAAATTATACCGTTGCATACAAAATCAAATGACGAGAAACAAAAGAGAAAACATTGTCAATATATCCATTTCAACGACAAAAGTAGAGGCGGAAAACGAGATGAACCCGATCGCGACCGCCTTTACCTTATAAAACCTCTAATCGAATATCTTAACAGGACTTTTGGAAACATACCATGAGCAAATATGTTCATCAAAAATTAGACATTTTATGAAGCAATATTTACCAAACAAGCCTCACAAGTGGGGATTTAAGCTATTTCTTTTATGCGACACAAACGGATTCGCGTATAAGTTTGAAATTTACAGCCTATCCCCTGAAGGACCTTCTCAGTGCGAACCAGATTGTTCCGCGAAGTAAAACGGTATGAAAATTATATTATACAATGTACTGTGATAACTACTACACAACCCTGCCTTTGGTTACATATCTTCGGACTCAAGGCATACTTACAGTTGGTACTATACGTCGTAACAGAATAAAAAACTGTAAGCTACCGGAAGAAAAGACGACGATGAAGTGCGAACGTGGAACAAGCCAGCAATTCGTTGCTTCTATTCACGGCATGGATGTTACGCCCATATCTTGGAAGGACAACCGGGTTGTAAATCTCGTCGGAATAAAACCTCCTTCTTCTTCTAATTCAGATATTCAAACAAGACCCGTGCAAGGTGGTTCGATAGAAAAGAGAAGCCTGTAAAAATAATACCATGTCCACAAATTATTAAAGACTATAATCAGTACATGGGAGGAGTGGATTTGATGGACAGTTTCATGGGACGTAATAAAATAGGCATGAAAAGCCGAAAATGGACAAACCGGTTATTTTTTCATATGCTAGATATGACTGCAGTAAATGCACGGATATTGCATAAAAAGATCAATAAAGGTCGCCGTGAATCCAAATAAATGAGGCTCATCGATTTTAAGTTGGAAATTGCAGATGTTATATTTAGTTACGGCTCTGTGGAACCTAATAACAAACCTGGGCGGCCGACATCTTTGAAATTACTCATTCAAACCAAACGTTCCAAGCCAATCTAATCTAATAAACTAACAAAAATTCCTATGCATTCGTTATAATTTCCTTTCAGAATAGCTGTGGGGGGTTAATGCCCAGTGTATCTTTAAAGATACAACCACTTTTTTGTTAATAACTTCGTAAAAAAAAAGCAATTTTTTTTAACAGCGAATTTGTTGTTTTTGTTTCCGTTTACATACTATACATTTTTTTTTCATCAAAATCGGTTTCCTTGGGCATTTGACCCCTAATTGACCACGTTTTATCTTTAATGCGTTAATTTTATACCTACGAAACGAGATTATATATGCAGTTTTACCAATCTTTAAAGGAACTTAGTCTACAACCGAGTCGACTTATAATTTTGCGCACCTAAGATGTATTTATTGAAACAATGGGAAATTATGCACATCACATGTCTTGATGAATGAAGAAATCGTCGAAATGATAATTTAACCAAAATTCATACCATTCTAAGGAAAAACCAGCTCCATCGTACAACGAGTCCTAAGTATGCTACCCCGAGATTATCTAGAAAGGGTGCAATTTTGTCAAACGATGGCGCAGAGGTTAAGAGAAGATCTGAAATTCTTCGAAAAAATTCTATGGTCAGACGAATCAACTTTTAAAAGGGACGGTTATATGAACCTTCACAATTTGCAGGAGTGGCAAGTGGAAAATCCACATTTGATGCGGGAAGGTAGATCACAGTACCGTTTTAAAGTAAACATGTGGACGGGAATTTTGAATGGTAGAATAATTGGCCCATTCGAGCTGTCGCAGAATTTGAATGCGGAGGTTTATTTAGATTTTTTGGAGAACCACTTACCAAACTTATTGGAAGTGCCACTAAATATTTATGCATGCAAGTGGTATCAACAAGATGGCTGCCCTCAATCGGGAATACTCCAACAGGTGGATACGGCGGTCTGGTACAATTTCGCGGTCAGCCCGTTCACTTGATTTAAATCCACTCGATTTTTTTTACTGGGGAGAAGTAAAAGAAAAAGTTTATTCCAAGCCGAGAGAAAATTTAAACAAGCTGCGCCAAAAAGTTGCAGAAGCCGTGCCCGTCTTATTACCAGATCATTTCTAAGAAAATATAGAGCTTGCATTGCCGCTGGAGGCAAACAGTTTGAGCACTTGTTGTAAGATACAAGATCGGTAGATGGCGTTTAGTTGCAACAGTTGTGTAAAGCGATCCTGAGAGTATACACCAAGAGAACGTAGTGTTCTGTGTGCTCTGTGATGGGAAAAAAATTAAATGAAATGACAAGGGTGGCATCTCTATCTGTTTCACTTACACTAGTCGAAATGGCGTGTTTATCCGCCTCAATCACGGCGTCTCTGTCTGTCTCGCTAACACTGACTAAAAAGAATTAACTATGAATCGGGTTTCTTTAACAAAATATTTTTTTTTATCCTCAATTAAGCGTTAGTGTGGCAAGTGTCATACCATTTTGGAATCCAGACTAAATACGCCATCTTTTAAAGTTACTTGCCTAAATGGCATAGTACACTTTTTTGTCAGTACAGTCAGTTAAACTTGGAGGATTAACGCATTTCATATACATGGACGGACAAAAAAGCAATATTTTAGTTAAAAAAGATATAGTGATATTTCATACCGTGTTTCAATACCGTAATTTACAGAAGACTTACTCAGGGTTACGTGACAGAGAAAAAAAATCGAAGAAAAGTAAAGATTTACGGTCACAGCACTTGAAAGATCGTCACAGGGTGTCAGATTTCTCAATTTTTTTTTTGAGTGCCAATAATTTTTAAAGTACGAGGGGCGTTCAATATATTCTCGGTATCGATATGAAGGAAAATGCGAATTCAATTTAAATTGTTTTTATTTTTCAATATAATCTCCCCTAACATCAATGCATTTGTTACATCTTGAGATAAGCTTTTATAAACCCTCAAAAAAATAAATTTCCTCTTTCTCTGCAAAATACCCATTTATTGCCGACTTGAGTTCTTCATCATCCGAAAATCTTTTTCCACGAAGACATTTTTTCAAATCCGGAAACAGGAAATAATCACTAGGGGCAAGGTCTGGACTATAGGGTGGGTGTTGGATTTCTTCGAAACCACAATCTCGCGCAGCAGCCTTGGAAACTCGCGCCGTGTGAACAGGAGCGTTGTCATGAAGAAGCAACACACCCGCTGCGAGTTTACCCCGTCTTTTCTTTTTAATTTCCTCCCGCAAATTATGCAAAGTGGAAGCGTAGGATGTGGCGTTGATGGTTTCACCTTTTTTTTTGTACTCAATGAGCAAGATTCCCTTTGAGTCCCAAAAAACTGTGGCCATGAGCTTCCCGGCAGACGGAGTGACTTTGAACTTCTTCGGGGGGTCTGTTCCCTTTTTATGCCACTGCATGGACTCTTGTTTGCTTCCAGGGTCATAGTGATGGACCCATGTTTCATCCCCAGTAACAATTCGATCCATAACACCGTCCGTGTTCTCACTACACATCTCCAAAAGCTCTCTACAGCATGCGATTCTCACTTTTTTCTGAGGCGCTGTGAGCATTCGTGGCACCCACCTTGCACTGACCTTTGAAAGGTTAAGATGGTCATGAAGAATGGTGTGAATGGTACCAATTAAAAGCTTGGTGATCTCTGCCAACATTTTCACCTTCACTCGGGCATCCTCAAGAACAAGTTTTTCGACTACTTTGATGCTTTCTCCCGTACAAGCAGTAGCCGGGGCGCCGGAGCGGGGGTCGTCTTCAATGCTCTCTCTGCCTCTCTTGAACTCACTTGACCACTGTTGCACAGTTGATAATGAAGGTGCGGAACCCTGGTAAACAGCCACCATCTCTTCATGAATAGTTTTTTTGACTTTTTCCTTGCTTAGTGAGAAATTTAATTACAGCGCGATGCTCAATTTTCACCATCATCGTCTCAGTTGCCATTATGATTCTGTTTAACTAGAGATAAAACGCGAATTAATAATCACATTTATATGAAATTCTACATAAATGCACTAAAATAATAGTTTTACTTGATAAATAAGTCAATTTATATATACAACCACAGCTTCACCCCGATACCGAGAATATGTTGAACGCCCCTCGTATATGACATAGATTTTTTTTTTATAATTTTGTGTTAACCGACATCACTTGACCTATCACCCGTTTCCGGCTTGACGCTGATCTTTGGGGCACCCTGTATACTTAGTTGCATATGAAGAGAAATTTAGCTTTACATATTCAAGTAAATTTATGCTGAGAAAACTAGTTTATAATATGTATAGGGTAATATATTGCTATGTTTGATTCCCGGCACCAATACGGCGATGCCCCGAACCAAACGATAGCACTTTACTCTCTGGGATCCCGCTACCCCAGCTGTGGGTTCTACCAGGTAGCGCGTTAACGGCAGTTAAACTTGGGCGAAATAAAAGAAAAATGGGCGCCACGTGATTTTTCCCACGGAATCACGAAACCTTTCAAAAAAGGAAAAGAAGAAAAAAACTTCCCCGAAGAAAAAAAAACCGAACCGAAAAAAAATAAGAAAAAGAAATAAAAAAAAAACAAAAATTTCACCACGTTATAACGGCTCCCTTGGAGCTCGACGATTTATTATATTTTATTTTATTTTTTTGCGTAGCGGCACACTCGTCGACAGAGTGACCCGCTATTTAACCATCCCGAAACAACCAAACGTAACTAACGGGTCGCGTGTTCCGTCTTTTCTCGGGATTCTTACGCACGCGCGGGCCACCGGAGTCTCAATTTGCAAAATTTAACAAAACAAACGCGTTTCGAATGCTTATATGTATATCTTTTTTTTTTGTTTTTTTCCCACGACACTACGCTGCACTATACTTATCTTTACTTTCCTCCTAGCGGTTCTGCGCCCCTTCCTGGCACAGTTCTCACTCCTTCCGTCCCGCTATTCCCAATCCTCGTATCCTTTCCTTTCTCCTTTTTCTTGTTTTATTTATTTCCTTTTTTTTTTGTAAACGGGACTCTACTTTACTTTTTGCAAAAAAAAAAGAAAATCTACTCTATACAATTGCTTTTCGCAATTGGCAAACTGAAAATCAAGAAAAAAAATTCTACTTTTCGCAACTCAAAAAAATTCGCAAAACGAAATAAAAACTTAGGCTGACCCTCTCGGTAGGCTGGTCGTCACCAAAGTGTCTCCCAGATCTTTACGATCCACAGCTCCCGCCAGACACACACACACACATTCACACGCACATTCTCTCTCACATCCATTCAGCCGTAGTGGACCCAACGACGGGATTTCTAGCTACCACACTAGCAAGCTTTGCTAGTGTGCCCCGTGTCCGACCAGGCCTCTCAAACATACCATTTTCCACATTCATACTAAACTCCTCAATCTCGGAGTTCGCTCCCACTTCCAGTAATGACTGGGAACTCCACTGAGCGAGTTTGTGGAAGCTGTGGATCCTAGCTATTGCCTACTCTTAGGTTCTACAAAAAAGAAATTGCGAAAAGCAGAGTTTCTTTTCCTTCTGCTAGCCGGGTAATTTTCCCCCATCGAATTGAATTCTGTAAAAATTAAAACGCCCGCGGGGGAGAAAGGAAATTGCGATGTAACGGTAGCTGGAGTGTCGGAACGAAAGGAAAAAAGTGTAGATACAATCCAGAAGGGATTGTATCTCGATCCAACCATCCGTTGGATCGCCGCCCCTCACGAAAGCTAAGTACAGTTCCTGTGCAAATTTAAATTTTTATATTTTTTTTCCCGGGTCCCTACCTACTCCGGAGGGTCGACGTTCAGATTTGGGGGGAGGGACTGACCAATAGCGTGTCACTCCTTACAATTATTTATTTATAATTGGGCCCTTCTGCCCTCTGGCCTCTCTGCCAGTTTGTACTTTTTGTACCATCGTTGTTTTTGGTTGGTGATGGTTTGTTGCTGGTTGTTGTACGTTTGTGTCTTGTATTTATGTTTTCCTGTTCCCTCGGTGGAGGCAGTCTTATTACTTGGCCGTCCGCCTACACGCCTCTGCTGCTCCTTCGGTGCTCCATCGGTGGGGTGCTGGCTTAAAAAGGGGTCGTCATCCCTTCACCCATTGAACCTAACTTTTACAGCTGGTGCGTCGTTGGGGTGTGCCCGATTATACTGGCCGTCTGCCTGCACACCATTGTGGCTCCTTTGTTGCTCCCTCGTTGGGGTGTTGCTATAAAAGAGATCGTTGTCTCTTCACCCATCGATCAAGTGGCTTGGTTCGTACACCCCTCGGTAGCATAATGGGGTGTACTCTTCGCCTTCTGTTGTTTGGCTTTCGTTGGGGTGCAGGTTCCAGGGATCGTCTTCTCCCACCCGTCATCATCGTGTTGGGGTGTCTGGATTGAAAGGACCGTCCGTCCCCACCCGTCGGCGACTTTCAGACGTCCTGCCTGATGCTGCCCGTTGCGAGTCTCCCGTCTATTTATGGGCTCCGACTACGGTGTTCCTGGTGGACCTCCTGTCGCACCCTGGGGTTCCTCCCGTGAACCTATGTGGGTTGTTTTCCGAGGTCTGGGATTGGTGAGCCACCGCCAGAGCTCGGTGTTCCCACTCAAAGAAAAGAGGGACCGAAAGGACTTACAAGGGAAAAGAGAGCCAAACTTGTTGCGGGAAAATTTACCGCAACAATATTTTGGTTTGTCAACTAAAGCGCTGATTACTCAACAAAATCAATAAGGACAGTGAAACGCAACTTAAAATTTTCATAGATAGTATTCTATTAATAGTACATTATTTTAAGGGGAATATTTCAGTTGGTCAAAGTGAAAAGTTGGTGGCTCCCGGTAATCTTTCACTTCAACCAAGCTGGCGCTGAAAGCACTTTACCGAGTGTCAATAAACAAAAAAAGATTTTTTTGACATAAAAACGAACTCACCACGTCGTGGTAACTATTTTTGTGAGCTTTCTTTGGAGTGTGCACAGAATACCGAGCAGCTGATTGCTCACATGAACCCTCACAAGAGAGATAACACAACTTTCGCATCACAGACTTTTTCGAATTGTTAGCACCCCACAACGAGAATACGGGCATTAGACTATTTCTTGTCACGAATGAAATACAATATTGTCTTATCTGTCAAACTAATAAGTTTTTAATTTTTTTATTTTATTTCTTAAATAAATTTCTTTTCCTTTTTTTATATACAAAATTTCTTACAACAAATCAACATTATATTTATTTTTCTTTTGTTTAAATCGTTTTAAATCTTTGATTTTGATTTCGATTACAATATTTCTCTATTTCTTTTGTTTAAAAACAAGTATAAAAATGAATATATTTTTATAATTTCATATAAGAGTTTGCTTTTTATAGGGCATCTAAAAATTGTATCTACAATATTTTATATGGATTCTAGTTGTCCTAGAATGAATGATAATAATAATTTCATTGTACAAATATATCTAAGGAAGTTACAATTTATTTTTAGTACAAAGTAAGTTATTTACAAAGGGAAGCTTTTTCAATTACTATGTGGAAAACATCGGTCGTTTGATTCGTTTCGAATGTTTCCATTCATTTGGTTGATTTTTTTAAATTGTTTTTTGTCAAAGTTTTGTTTTTTTTTTAACTTTAATTTTGTCGTAAATCTGTTTACAAGTGTTTCCGTTCGTTGTCGCTTGAAATAATATAAAAGCAAAGACAAATATAATTTACTGAGGAAAACATGTTTTTTTTAAATTACTTTCTCAGGACGTATGACGGCGCTTATTTACAGAAATTGTTCGAATCTTTTGCGATTTGAATCTTATTTTTAAAGCACAATAATAGGGAAAAGTTGCCTTAGACAGAGTATCGAGTGCCTTACTTCGGCTAGTACAACATATAAATTGTATCAGTAGGAAATGAACCATTTAATCTGGACGAGGAGAGACTACATACTACATTTCCGACCAAGATGAAGTCAAGACAGCAATTTTCAAGGCTTAAAAAGTTGCTGGACCCGTTGACTTAACTGTTGGAAGCAGTAGGTGATAAATAGCCCCTGACTTTACTAGTAGAGATCGCCAAAGAATCTGAGTCTTTTCCCGTATAATAAAAAAGATGAATAAGAAAAAAGGTCTTATGGAGTTCGAAAACTTGAAACTTGATTGGTAGCTGCAGTTACCAAAATAATAGCAAGAATTGGTTTCAGTGAAGTAAAATACTTCTTTGAAGGAACTCTCAAATGACTCGAGTAAGGCGAAAATACCTTAGAAGAAGCCTTACTCAAACATAAAAATTATTGACAACGAACGTTTGAACCGACCTTTTGTCGATGCTCGATAAAGGAAGTAATTTATGTGATTTAGGAGAATTAGAGGATCTCGAAAAATGGTTAAATTCGAGTGACCTAAATATCAGAAAAATTGTTAATGAATTATTTCTTCAAAAGTTTCAATCCATTCAACTCTTCAGTACCAAATTGCAATTTTCCCGCCGAGATTCAAAAATTCGACGACGAAGCGCTACTATAGGGTCTTCCCAGGAGCTGAGGGTAAACGAAACGATCATAGACAACGACGTGTGTTCGCTGAATGGCCTCTGGAGCAGTTGAAAACTGACCCTAATTTTCATCGAAAAATCATCTTCAGCGATAAGACCCATTTCTGGATGAATGGGCACGTTAACAAACAAAATTGTTGAATTTGGGGCGATACCAATCCACATGAGATCCAAGAGCGTCCAATGCATCCAGAAAATGCCACTGTTTGGCGTGGATTTTGGGCTAGCGCAATAGGTCGATGATTACCAACTTCTTTTGGCCTTTCTGGAAACTCTGCACGAGCGATTCGAGGCATGGTCGTCTCACGTGGAGGTAATGTGAACTGGCTACCGAAATCGTGCGATTTGATCCCGTTAGACGTTTTCTGAAGTCACAGGTCCATGCGAATAAGCCACAAACCACAGCGGTCCTCAAAGCCAACATAACCCATGCAATCGCCAGAGTCATGGAAAATTTGACATTTCGGATGCGCGCCACCCAGAGAAGCCGCCGTGGACATTTGAACGATGTTATATTCCATACATACTCGTATAACATCGATAGACCTTTCAAACGAATAAAAGATGTCGATGATTTCTCACACACACTTTGTTTTATTTAAATTTAAAAATAAGAAGGGCTGAATGAAAGACCCTTTATGACTAGAAGTCAACATACTCGTATTTAAATTATGAACATTGCGTAATGCGTTCTTCACACCAAAAGCAGACTTAAGATTAGTTCATTATAATTTCTTTGGAAAATCCTGGTGATCAGCGTGATAGCGAACCATCTTCTTCGACTTGTCAACATCTGCAAGAAAGAATATGCAGAGAAACCGCACTGAAAGTTACCTAGCAGTGGAGTAGAGTTCACAACTAGTTAATCCTTTAATTTGAAGAACCAATGAGTCACAATCTCGGCTGCACCGTAGTCCTCAGTAACGACAGCAGCTTCTGGGTAACAATTCCGAGCAGCGTTGCGTATATTAGGCAGCAATTCGGCAATTAAAGAGGCCTTTTCTTTCTTAATCGGAACGTAATATCTGTAAGCGATATTCCAAGGAAGAGCATAGGCTTCTTAGAAAAGAAAAAGAAAGACCACGAGAAGCGCTGACTGAAGAGATGTCAGTGTAGGTATTAAGCTCGATAGAGAATAGAACAAACATGCCAGGACTACAAAGCCAGAATGGGAGCCTGCAAAGGTGAATATGGACAACTAGGAGGTAGTAGAGTCACTGCGGGGACTTCTTTTTTTTTAATTTTTAATTAGCGAGCGTTCAATGGGTTATTAGTACCCTTAAAATATTTACACACAGCGCGGGTGAACGAAAATTAGGAGGGAAAGAAAAAGAGGTACCGATATACATTCGTCTTAAATGTTTGCGACTAGGAAAGAGAGCGGAGGCATGTTGGGAGGCATTCCATAAGCGAGGTGTACGGCTTCGGAAAGAATCACGATATTTTAGAGTACGTCCGAAAGTGGGCTTGAGAGTGTACTGATGAACATTTATAGAGAGATGGGTGTTATGGTTGAAGGTTTGAAGGGATGGAATGCTACTGGCGATTTCAATGTAGCACTGGCGGTGAAAATAGCGATAAAACATAGTGAGACAGGAGACATTACGGCGGTGTTCGAAGGTGTCAATTGACTGACTGATATTAGTATCACCTATTAGTTTTATCGCATGGTTTTGAATCCTATCTAGCAAGTGAAAAGTTGTTTTAGAAGCATCTGACTAGATCTGGGCATTGCATTCCAATTTTGGGCCTTATACGAGTATATTGAGGCCTGATCAGAGGGGGTGAAATATTTCTTACATTGCTTGAGGAATCCTAGACATTTCGCAGCATTTTTGGCGACATTGGATATTAGGTTATTCCAACGTAAGTTGTCACTGATACATATATGGAGAATGGAAAGTTTTTCGGTTTCGACGATGCAAGTGCCATTCATGAATAATGGCTGGGTATTTAAATTTCGCTTTAACAACAGCAGCATTAAATTCCATTCTGTTGATAGTTCCCTAATTGGTTATGCTGTTAATATCGAGATTTAGTGAGTTTAACATACGCTGCCGTTTCCGTTCTACAGCCGAAGAGCAGAGATGTGAGTCCTGGAATGAATATGAAAAGTAGAGTACTGTCGTCAGCAAAGTAATATATTGCATTAGAAGTGGCAGATAAGAGATCATTGATGAAAATTAAAAAGAGTATCGGAGACAGCACGGAGCCCTGGGGGACACCAGCATTTATTTACTGAATATCAGACTTGGAAGCATCCAAGACAACTTGAATTGAAAGTTCCGAAAGGGGTAATTTCATTGAAGAAAAGAGTCATCGATCCAAAATGCAGGCATTTTCTATTTAGGTACCAGAATACACCAGGTGTCAGTTGGTTTAATTATTAGTATAGCCGCCTAAATATTATTTAATCGTAAGAAGGACAATGAAAACCAACACCGTGAACACACAACAAATCACAGAAAATAGAACTAAGTCGGTATGTCATAAGAGGTGGAAGAGGCAGCGATAATCAGATTTTATACTTTAAGATGCCATAACTTGCTGTTAAGTGTAGGTCTAGGTCAGTTAGGGTGTAAAAGTGATTGGTTGAAGGGAAATTATTATATGTTGCGGTAAATCTGATTTCGATCAGTTTAGGCCAAACAGATATTGTTTTTCAACGGCAACATAAAATCGAACATCGGGAATCGCGTATATCGGGAGACAGGTCATTGTCAGTAGGATATCCACAGGGAGGAGTACTATCACCTATTCCCTGGAACACGATAGTACTTTTCGAAAACATAAAGAGAATGGGCACTTACAACATCGAATAAACTTAAGATAAGGGTTACGCAGTGTTTAAGTCTACGAAAGCAACGACGGAACACTTCGAGTAGTTCGAAAGTGGAAACAAAACAAATTAAGTGCTGGTGATACAAAGTGGCGAATTGTATGATAGATTAGCCAATATGACAATCGAATTACCGCCCGTCCCTGGCAAAAGAGATGTCCTAGATATGGCGAGAAATTTTTAAATATACGAGCATTGTAGCATCTTCCAGGAAATTTAGGAATTTTCTGAAGGAGGATACGATGTCTCGGACAAGAGACCTGGAGAAAGTGATAGAAGGCATGCTTTTCTCAAATATAATACTAAATGAATGATTGTGTTTGAAGTCCGTCATAGAAAATAAGACCGATACTACTAAAGCGAATACCAGATATTCCGAGAATATAGCTTGGACAGCTGAGAACACAAGATTAGAACCTTATCACCAGACCCCTTACTAACTAATTAAGGTACTGCCTGTTTTTTCAAGTCATCAACTCTCAACGAATGTCTTCATATACGTACTGAGGCTACTATTCATATAATTACAATGTATGTTCTTATGTCTTTCCAGCTTCGACATCGGTCGTATGAAGTGTAGCTGCAGCTGCCATTTCAGCTTGACGTTTCTCCTCTTCTATTTCGAGTTTTTCGACTTTTCTTATCTTGTTTAGTTTTTCTGTAAAACAAAGCAGAAAACAAATAAAGATTCCGTAGAATTTTAGGAATTTCTTAATCCATCTTACTTGCAGTTTTCAGCATTATGGTGCCCCACCATATAGACCATCCCCAGCCGACAAAACAGAATAGAACGCAAAACAATTGTGCCACCGCCACAATGCAATTGATGATAAATGACCCAAAACGTGCCTTGGCACTGTCATATTGCGAGAACCGCGGAATTCCAACGCAAACACAGAAGAATCCAGATAGAAGAGTTCCTAGAATTACAAAGGATATTTAAAATTGAATTTTGAAAATTTTGAAAAATTCCATTACTCACCTAAGCCCGGGACAAGAGTATTACAGATCGCACAGAACCAAGCTAGATACAGAGGCATGACTGGAATTGCACCTTTCATCTTCGAGTTGTACTCAATTAGGTCCACGTGAAGTTTCCGTCGATTGTCCTAGAATAGAAGGAGACACATTTCATACACTTTCCGAAGTGAAAACAGCAACTCACCTCAGGAAGCGGAACATTCGCTTGCTTCATGCTTGCCCGTCTGCTCTCACTGATGGGTGGTTTTTTCTTACAGCAGTTTAATTTTTGGAAAAATCTCGAACAGCAGTTTCTGAAAATAAACAGATATTTCCTGAAGTTGTACATTTTTTGAGTTCTTTAATAACTCACGCTTTGGGTGCCCCAACAGTTGGTGCTGGTGATGCAGCAGTTTGAGCTGTACTCTCCGGGGTTATCTCTTGTGGCTGTTCTGGTTCTACCCAAGCCGGCTGAGGGGAAGTGGTTCTAGTTTCTGTTTTCTTCTTTCTACATGGTATGCAAAAACAACACTTTTTCACCTCTTCCATGTCACCACTGGCTGCTTCAACCTTATTTACCGAACGACAGCAGAACACCTTGCTCAAACAAAGTCCACATTTACTTTGCTTGGCCGATTTTGGGGCATTGCCGAATGATGGTTCAGATTCCTCACTGATTGTTTCCATTTTTCGTTGTCCTATTGGGTCTTCAGTTGTCGGCTTTGGAGGTTTGGGCTTGTGCTTACAACATTTTATCTTCTTCCAGCAACTGACTTTTTCATCAACCACTTCGACGGTGGCTAATGCAGCAGCCTCGGGATCCGGTTGTTTTTTACGACAGCACTTAGAGCATCTTGATCGTCGACATGGTATACAAAAACAAGAAGAACACTTGCAACATTTGCTACATTTACTACAACCTTTTGAATGCTCCTCTTCCTCGTCAAGAGGATCCTGGCTACCAGCTCTGAAATGAGATAGCAAAAGTTGAAAAGTATTAGATTTTTGATTATGTCTCTATATGGAACCTTCATTCCCTTTACAAACTAGACAATATATTTCAAAAGGAAATATAACATACAATGAATTTAGGATATATTCGTACATAGGTACTGCGCTCCGTTCGTGTGTCATTCAATTAAATCACTTATGTACTTATAAACTTACTTAGAGGATTCCATATATACCCATGTGAAGTCTCTAACTGAGTCACGTCAGCCTTCCATCCTCTTTGATCTTGGACACGATATCGAATTCACGAAAGCTTGTTGCTGAAAATTTCACCGATATATAAAAGTGAAAGCCAGCAATCGTGAAGCCCAGCAATCGGTAAATTGGTTCAGAAATTTGAGGTATTGGATAGGGTAAGTGATGTGAAGAACAGAAATTGTTCCCGACGTGCAAGAATAGCTAGGACTATTGCTTCTGCAGCTAGAAGCGTGGCCGAAAAACTAAGTTTGTCGATTCCGCGTCAATCTCAGCAACAAAACCTATCACTATCAACACTGCACCGAATTTTGTATAAAGCATTTAGTTATAACACCTGACGTAAGAACTTAAGACTATCTATCTACCATGTTTCGTGCTATTGGAACACCTATTTTTGCTTCATTTGCTCTAAATATTATTTATTATTTACTATTTGTTTTTCATATTAACTGTTATTTAGTTTTTATTCTTTACTATTTTATTTATATCATTTATTTATTATATTTCGTTCACAAGTTTTCTATATCTATTTATCTTATAAATTGTTAAAGGAATCAAGAGGGAATGCAGAAATTCGTTCATCTCCTGTCCTTCTCTCAAGTTTAGAATTATAGGTTTATTTTATATGGTAATGAAGGTTTTACCCAGTAGCTTTTCCTTAAAACATTATTTAAAATCAATAATGATATTTTTCTAACAAATTATAATTATTATTTTTCGGTAGTAAGGTAGCATCTGTAATTTGTGCAATGTGATTTTGAGAATAATGAAATATTTTATGTAAAAGCAAGCCTCAATGATGGCACACTAAAGGCGAATCGATGTCATTGGCATCTGCATTCCGCGGATTTGCGGAATGTAGTACTTAGTTTGCGTGTTAACGCCAGGTAGTACATCTGTTCCAACTGATGAAGTTTCAGATTTTAGTAGTCACATGAGAGCTCATCTTTTTGCCAAAGTTCGACATTATTAAGGACTAGTACGCACATTGCATCCGGTATTTTCCAGTGTTATGTGATAAAGATGATATAATTTTGGAGCAATTCTGAATCCGATGATCGGCCAGTTAGTTTCTCATTCCATTTTCCTGATATCGACAGAGTGTTTCAAACGAAAAAATAACGACGAAAATGGTAGGTCTTGGCTGGAGAAAAATGTGATATCCCCTGCAATGACATTGTCATTGACTCCAAAGTAGTCTTCGGCTACCTTTCATCTCTTAGGGAGATGGCGGAGCAGTTCAATATTGATCATTCCTGCTTACCAAGAATTTAGCAAAATTCATGGAACTATTGTACTATACATTATTGATTCTATAGAAAAAGGTATCTTAGGTATGTTGACTCATTTTAAAGCTATATGACTTCAAAAGAGCAAACCTTGGGTCGACAAGTGGTTCAGTATACCTAGCGAATAAAACGATTTGGCCAAAGCTGGATCCTAAGCTAAGAGCTCTAAGAGATTAAGCTCCCTCAAAGTATGCATATTAGGGTTGCAATCACTACCTCATAGACAACGATAAAAAAAGGGTACGGCTTATTCTCCATTTGCTTGCAGAAAGAATCGGCTGCTGTCAATTGGAGAGTTTTTGATGTGGAGATCAGGTTTGAAAACTTTGCTAATAACAAGGGCACAAAGCCCGGATAGTAGCCCTCAGATTCTGTAAATCTGGATCCCGCCTACCTGACTAAAAAGATGTTCAGATGGTGGTAAATTAAAGACCAATAAAGACCAATAAAGCTGCTGCTAGTAGTCTTCTTTACTGTTGAGCAGTTTTAAGCAGTGCAATTTGATTTCAGGGAGCATGCAACAATTTATGCTTGGTCTTAAAAGATAAAATACAAAATTGAATCGAATGTACCGTTTGCCTACTTCCCAAAAAGGGAGAGCCCCTTAATTGCGCTTACTCAGAAACATTGGTTTTCTCAGCAACGAGCACAAAATCCTTTCTACGTTCCGTTGATGTCATATCACGAAGTCAGGAGAATCGTAGTTCGTCGACTTACAACATATCACTAGGAGATGTTGGGAAAATGGACGAGATAATCCCGTATTTAATGCCTTCAAATCCATATCGGAGAAACAACGTAGCTGACCAAGTCGAAAAGGACCTCAGTCAACTTATTGTGTAGAACTGGAGACTTGCCATAATTATACTCGTAAACACGAGGGTTGAGCAGGGGTACAGTTATATTACAATACTTATAAGAAATGACTGAACGTCAGAAGGATTACGTACGGCATGGAGTTTGTAGGACTAGGGCTAGTCAGTGTGCTGAGGTTGGAAACCTTAACAGGTAAACGGCAGTTCTCATATCATGCCATTTCTCCCAAAAAGGTCATGGCCTTCCAGGATAGTGGTTGCGCAAATGGTTAACAACCCGTCCACGTGAAGACCATATTGTTGCGAAGCAACAAATAGCCTCACATTTGCTGTTAACGATGCTTGGACATGGACATGTGGACTGATTGGATCTTGAGCAGGCTACGTGTAACCAAACAACTGGCAATGTTATTTGGTCCAGGTCCAGGAAGTAAAGATCGATATGCCTTACAAAAGGAGGATGAAAAACTGAGACATATACTGTAACGGCGATTGTGACAAAAAACAAAAGAAGCACCTTTTTGAATTTATTGTAAGGCAAATTAAGACAAAAAGTTTTAGGCTTTCGGAGTGGAAGCAAGTGCATTGTTGCAAACCAAATCAAGGCTTAATTCGCCTAGAACATAGGTTGTACATAAGTCGTCAGAAATTCCTGTTTTATGCGACCACAACCACAAAACCCGTGGACTGGTCGAAGAGTGCAAGCAAGTACATATATTGTGGCAATACATTTCATTTATTAAGCGGAGCTACATAGAAGAACAAGTCAAACTTTGTGAAAATGAAATAAGGCCAAAAAAATTCACTAACCCAAAGTGAAATAAGGCCAAATCATCAAAATATTTATTTATCAAAAAAATTGCATCAGGGCTAGGTTTTTTTTTACCGTGTTTCATTCCTTCACTTAACTTCATATCAAAACCTTTCCAACGGTACGAGTGAGTGTTGTATTTTCTGCAACACTGTGGGAGCAAGTACTGACAGTTACATTTGTACAAATAAAAGTTTTTCCGTTACAATTACACCCGCCGAATACCCTTTGGTGTTTTGATTCATGAGTGTACTGCAGGTATAGGCGCCTGCTTGACAGTTGTTGACATACCCTTAGCGGAGCGTCGAAGTCGCTTGAGCGCCTAAATCCTGGGGAAAGAGACTTAAAATCTCTTTTGACATAAGCGCCTGCCTATCAGTTGCTGACATACCTTTAGTAGAGCGACGAAGTAGCGTGAGGGGCTATACCCTTATTGTTATACATTTAAAATAAAAGTATCAAAACCATTGAGTCAAATGTGTTCGCTTTTAAAACTTCTGAGGATGACAATTGATTTATATCAGGTCAGCAAAATTAAAAACGTTGGAAAGTGAAATAATTGTAACTTTTGGTAACCTTGGAGTTGCCAATACAAAAAGTTAACTTTGTTAAATTTGGCGTTATTTCACTTGCACAAAGCGAAATAAGTTCCAATTCAAAATGTTGGCCTTATTTCACGGCACCGATCAGTTCGTGCCATCTACGTGAAAGGGAATGAAAAGTAGGCGTTCGATTAGGTGCAGAAGTTCTGCTCTAAGAACTCGTTCGGAAATTATGCTTTATGGAATCCGATCCACAAAAAAGCAGACGATTTATGGGTGGCCGTGTACTGGCTTCCAAATCGGAAGATTCGGGGCTCAATACCAGCCGCGCCCGATAGACATTCGTTTTTTCATGCAACTAAAATCTCATTAGATGAATAGTTGTCTAAAATACAACAACAAGTCAATTTACACTAATAATTTAACCTCCCCATTAAATTTTGGATGCCACCCATGGAGCGAAATAACCACTAAATGCAAACATCTTTCTCTCTCTATATAATTTTCCGAAAAAACTTAACACGTGCTCAGGCATTTTAAAAGTAGTAATACCCTCTTGAGTGTTAAGTTTCTTAAAAAAAAATCTTAACTGCAACAGAGGCGAGTTATGCGAGTATAAAGCCATGTTTAGTTTTGGCGCTCCTGCCAAACGCGTCGGATTATGCAGAATGAGAACGCTCACTGACCCATATAGATCGGAAGCTATTTCACCGAGACCTTTGATGTCAAAATGTAATGAAATCTTTCTATCATCATACGTCGACAAATTATGCAAGACTCGCAAGCAAACACCAAAGGCAAAATGTCAAAGCTTGTGCAACTACATAGTTGCATACGTTGATGATATTGACAGTATCTTAGATGGCGAGCAGAATTGGAAAATGATTTAAACCATTTCAGAGTACAAATCTACAGGCAGTTAGCCAAAAATCCCACTAGTAGGAGTATTGTTTGAAGCCCAGGTCCACTCCGAACTGTAGTACCATCTAAGTAAGTTGCTTAAAATATGAGCGTCGCTTGGAGTTAGTTTAGAAATCAACTCCTCTTGTTTGGTCTCCGATAATAATTATTATTCTAGCAGAACTAAAGATTCAATTTAAATCGATTGGACAAAGTTCACATGCACGTTTCAACTGCTTTTTCTTTAGAAAGAAATTTTAAGTTGTTCCTTAATTCCCTCAACCAGTGAAGTGCGCACTTAGTGATTGGAATGTTATGTGTATGCCATTTGCGACGTACGTGCATTATATGTACAATACCTACTCGTACTCCTATACCTAGGACGTTTATAAGCAGGGTCAGCAGTAAAGTCCACACAGTCATGTATATTCATTTTACGAATCAATCCACTTATTGTCCTCGTTATCGTCCTTTTTATGATTCAATTCACCTTGAGGATTTTACACATGCTTGCCAAAACACAAACAAAAACAACAATGACAGCAACACAAACCATCGACTTCATACTCGTGTATGCGAAATTACTGACGGTAAACGGACATTGTGTCGATAATAATGCCATGCATTTCCATTTCGTTTATTGGCAAGGAGCCTCATGCCACTACTATTGCCCGAGCCGCAACCATCACAAATGTTTTGCTAATTGTAAGTCCTTTAGGTTTGCATTTTTGATTTGCTGGCAAAAGGCGAGGTGAAATAACAGTAAGGTTCACATATGAATGTGCAAATTAGCCTGTGCCAAGCGCCACCTTCACAATCGCCTTAAACCACCGCCTATAGCTGTCCCCGTATTGCCTTGACTTTCCCAATTTTCAATTGCAAAAAAAAGGCGGAATTTCCGAAACGAAACCGATTGAGAGGATATCCTTGCATGACGATCGACATGACATACTCGTATGTGGACGAAAGAAAATACTCACTATATCGTGACTTGAGTGGACATAAATTTTTCGACCAATAATTTGAAATTCTCAATGATACTTATACGAGTATAAGAAGAAAGATTCAAGCCGAACGCGAACATAAGGTCAAAACACACAAAATGGTTGTTGGTGAATTTTTTTCGAAATATATCTGAAAACAGACCCAAGGGGACTTTTTCAGGTGCAATATCGTCGACTTGGAGGGGAAGTAATCCATTCTAAGGCTGTCTAGATAATTATCGCTGAAACACGGAGGAGGTTTGATCCTGGCATATGCAAATAAACTAAAATTATTGCAGAAGTTTATGCTGGAGTAGATGCACCTACGACTACATTCCAGCTGACCTTTAGGCATGCAATTACCCACGACGATGTGGTGCAATTAATTTGATTGTTTTGATGGTGCGTCGGGTAATCACGGTCGATGCCGCAACAATTAGTATAAGGACTTGTGAGTACCAATTACTTCCAGGTTACATGAACTAGGCGTAGACATTGTTGCAATGTTATGGCTGGAGGAAAATTAAGTCGACGATTTCTGCGACACACCTTCGAGTGGTGAAATTTTAATATTCACTATCGCAGAACTCCAGTCTAAGAAGACTTATAAGAATTCATGTGGGATAATAATAAATAAATGAGAAAAACGTTTTCGGTTCTACAGCCATCTGCTATGGTAGATACAGAACTGAATTTACCACGCATCTACCGATGGATAGAATTAACTAAATACAGAGTTGTAAGAAGTTTGGAGAATAAATGGAACGGAATGGAAAAGATCTTTCGGTAACTTTTAGCACTTTTACCACCAAAAAATTGAATAGTTCAAACACTAAACAATATTTTAAAAAAATGTCTTCGTCGTTTGAAAATTATTAGGATGATGTGGGCAAATAATGTTGTTTTTTTTTGAATAATTAGATTATAACATTTAGCTGATAAATAGTAGAATGTAGGGAAAAACCGAAACCTAGGCGACAAATTATTCCTTTCATTTGACTCAGAAGAAGTTGACGCAGTCATTAAAACAAAAGAATGACAACGACGTAATCCTAAACGGCTTTTTGTAAGGAGAACCCTTCCACCCATTTCAGCTTGGTCTGGTATTTCTGTATGAATGGCAATCCTATATTTTGTAGCAATTGCCGAAACAAAACAACGATTAACCAAAGGAAACATCATAACATCAACATACGAGTAGATTCAAGTGTGTTCACTTTTTGGGAGACGTAAATGATATCAGAATCATCGCCTGGTCCCTGTTTGCGTCAGTGAAGCATTTACTGTGATTGAAAAGCAGATTAAGGAAATGGATCTTCATATCGATAAATAACCAAAAAGCTACCTCATCGCACGTCTCATTTGACATAAACATAAGTAGAAGGGTTTGTAAGCCTCAAGACTTGAAAAACAACTTTAAACCAAAAACTAAGTGAAAGAGTTGAACACGAAAAGTATTTGGAATAGCTTAGAGGAAACGCAGTGGAAAAATTCCGCCCTAATTTGCGTTTGCGTTTAAAGATAAAAAGACAATCCGTCAAATCGTGGACTACAGATTTCTCTTGAATTAGACTTGCGAGCAAATGAATTAGAATCAAAAGGATATTGAATAAAGGATATTATTTTTAAAAAATTCCTTCAGAGAAGCAGGTATCAACAATTATTTAGTTATAACATCTAGTGTATTAAGCCTAGAACAACAAACTAGGCTCTTTTGATAGTCAATTGATTAATGGTTAATTCAAATTTAAACACCATTACCACCCATGCGTTCATTTTCGAGATATTGGCCTTCAATTACAGCATTTTTTAATTTGTTTTAATAAATTTTTGAGAAAATCGAATTTATTTCGGACAATTGTGCTCAAAATTTTATTTTCATTTCTATTATTTTGGGGTACCAACGTTACCTAAAAATTCAAAATAGTGAGTTTTTAACTGGGTCTTACAGTTTTCTGGGTACAAGGTTAAATAAACTAATCCCCAATACGACTAACGTTTACTACGAGTATTTCTAAAAAAATACTCTAAAATAAATGAACTTTCGTTTACCGTTATAATAAGGTTTTATAAATAAATAATTGTATTGCTAATAGTAATTTATATAATCTTAAATCTACAACGATTGCTCAAAGTGTCCTCCATCAGACTAAATGCAAGCTAATGCTCGTTTTTGAGTGGTTCTTGTAATGTTCTTATTTTAGATGAATATACTCGTTCCTTCATTGTTACCTATACGTGAAAATCCAAAACTGTTAAATTTGGTGATCCTGCAATGTATTTTACTATTTCTATAACCATAACCTTAACCTTAACCATAGTGACTTGGAACACCATCATGATATCAAAAATGAGTTCTTCTTTGTGCAAGCGAAACATCTTCTAGCAGTCCTGGCAAATCATTTTGCAAAAATTGCAAATAAGTTTCACGGTTTAGAGTTTGTGGAAGTATGAAAGGCCCAATTAACCTAGTACCAATTACACCTGCCCACACGTTTACGCTGAATCGATGTTAATATAATGTTGTTCTTGTTGTATGCGGATTTTCATTCGCCCATATGTGTAGGTTATGGAAGTTGGTAATGCAATTTCTAGTGAATTGCGACTCATTTGTCTATAGAATATTTTGGATGAATGCCGTTCCAGCAACCAATTGCAAAATTCCGATCGTCGAGGCAGATCTGCTGGTAATAACTCAAGAACTGGTCTTGCATGTTAAGGATGGAGGTTCTCTCTATGCAAAACTTGCAAAATTCGTCGGCGGGACACATTCAGGCGTGGGTGGCCGTGGCTCAAGTGGTAGTGTGTTGGCTTCCAAATCGGAAGGTTCGGTGTTCGAATCCCAGCCTCGTCCGAAAGACATTCTTTTTTTCAGGCAACTTAATTCACGTAAGACGAATGGTTGCCTCTAATACAACAACAAGTCCAATTACACTAATAATTTAGTCTCCCCATTAAATGTTGGATGTCACCCATGGAGCGAAATAACCACCGAGCCCAAAAATCTTTCTTTCTCTCTCTGTCCCATTTTCCTAAAAACTTAACACGTGCTCAGGCATTTTAAGTGTATTAATACCCACTTGAGTGTTAAGTTCTTAAAAAAAAAAAAAAAAAAGGCGTAAAGACTAATTGATGGCTCTGTTGCTACCGTATTCAGGATTCGTTTCTCTAATTCTTCAGATCTCACAGCCACGGCATATTGTATTGTTACGCTCGATTTTAAGTAGTTGTTAAAGTTTCTCGAAATCTAATGTAAAGACCCTTAGCACTACCGCTGCCTTAGCACTGCCATTACAAAATCCATTGACAAAATGGATGTCTTCATATTCTACACTTGAAAACTCTGCCATTTAAAAAAAATACTTATAATACATCAACTTGCATTGTAAAAGACCGAATAAGATTGAGTGCAGCCATTTTTGGCATCCTATGCTCTATGAAGGGTCAAAGGAATCAAGTAGCCGAACTTCAAGTTTCAACCAAGAAAAATTATTAGATATATTAGACATATGAATGATGCAAAAAAAATATCAACACACACTCGAATGAATTGATGACGTAGTCCAAAATAGAGCGGCCTGCATAATGGAACTCAACAGAACAAATCGATGCTCTACAAACTCTTGGTTCTGCCAGTCCTTCGGCGCCGACTGTTTGATAAGCGAGATAATACGAGAAAGAAACTTATTATACCGTGTATAAGATAGTCAATTAGAGGAGAAAGCATGTTGCAAACTCTATGAGTTGTATAAAGATCTGGATGGAGCTGAAAAGCTACGAAGATTTCACTAAGTCAGGTATATCGAGGGAAAACGCTCCAGCTAAGAGGGTTGTTGGATCATAGCCCTCATGATCAAGACGTAAAGCAAGACCAGTGCGGACATCAAATCATCGCTGATGCAAGTAGCTGTCTTCCAAATTAAAAGCCCTAGATAAATAAGTCTGGAAGGTGATAGTGTCCCGACTAGAGAGAGCTTCAACGGGTCGGGAGACCGATAGGTAGGAATTTAAGTGCGCATTAACAGTGTAGATATTTGGAAGATATACCTACAAATATATTTAGTATATGATGTAAGTTAATGCACAAAAAATTAAACTTCTAACTTCAGAAGTTTCCCATCATCCTCAAATGACATTCCAGTGTGTGGACATCCGACTGCAGACACGAGTGTGCAAATAATCCGACACCTGTGCAAAAGTGCGCACTCCATCACGTACGGTGATGGTAACTTGATGACATCTCTTGGAATACTACGTCGGTGCGTGAACATGCAAGCAAGTGGATTAGTATTTAAGTTAGCGTAAGTGAATTTGTAATGTAGTCTTAAGTGAAGTGTAAGGGCAACCTATGCCCAAATAAATATTTTTTTTTTAATAAATAACATCATAGCTATTTAATTTGTACTTATACTCGTATGTATAATAAAGTTTCGCAACAGAAGAAGATGAAGTTCAGATTCCGACTTAGAGCGCTGACCATAAGCCAAATAAGTCATCAAGAATGTTTAAATAGTTAATTAGTTCCGGTCTTTTTTTTGCAATCTTTTAAACAACTGATGCCTTTGGCAGCTTTAATATTGATTCAGTTCTAAAGCGATTTCCAATTGGGGATCATTTCATAGAACACGTTACGAAGAACATCATTTCTGGTTATGTTGATGGTGATATTGCAATAGCGAGTGGAGCGTAAAACGAAGTGAGTGGAGACAAATTTGAGAACATAATTGGCTACAAGTTCTGGAGAGTCTCGCCTCAAAGCCAATCAAGAAATCTTACATGCCGTCGACAAATTGATAAGTATACTTTTTAGAATCTGCCTTTGATCATCCTAAACATATGTAGAGACAACATTCGAATGGAATTCGGATATATCAATATACCATGTGTATCAAAATATATACAGGGTGTCCCCTAATTCGTCAGCGATAATTTGGGAAATGATTCCTGGTATATTCTATGGAAAAAATCATTCTACAGTAAGGGTCTATCTCCAGTGTGGTATAAAAGATTAGAAAAAAAATAATTCATCAGCTTAATTTATTACGCTAAGGATAGAGTTGCTTAGAAACGCTATTTGAAATGTCTGCATTTACAAACCAAGAATCCGGAGACATTATTTACGTGCATGAGCTGTGCACTGGAAGTTCAAATAATGCGTGACAAAGTTACCATGAACTTTATCTTAACCGACGACTTCCTATTAAAGGAGTATTTGGAAATACGTATCAAAGGCTTCGAGAAGCGGGATCAGTTTCAAATACACGACCGAATGAGGGAGCTCCACAAGTAAGAAGGATTTTGGCTGATGAAAGAATACTGGAAGCTGTTACAACTGATCCATCAATCAGCATCAGACGCTTAGCTTTGCATTTCAATGTTTCCATTATAAGCAGATGTCCATCTGGTTAGGAATGAAACACTACATGTTGCATTAAAATACGTACTTTCCCTGAATATAATTCGTGACGTCCAAAAGAAGCAAAGAAACCCACTAAACAATCATTCATATAAAATCTGATTACTGACTACAATATAGGCCTGCATTTATATACTTGTATATGGATTTAAGAAATACATCTACACTAAATGTGGCACAACTTAGAAGGCGTGTCAAGAAGATTGAGGCTGAGGAAAAATGGAGCACAAAAAAAGCACTTAGGCTTTTTAACTCGCATAACTTTACATACCAGTAATTATACTGGCATGAAAGTTATAGTCTAAGTAATCCAGAAATACGTGGATTAAATATCACGGAGACTGCAAAATCGATAAAGCGCGTCTTTATAGTTGAAATCTAAAGTGGCTTTGTATACAGGCTTTGTATTGATACTTAGAACATATTCCCCCAAAAACGATATACAGGCACCAAACCCTAGAAATGCGACACAAGAATGCCACTGAAGCTTAAACGTTGGCTTTACACTACAGTCGTGCATCTGGCCTTAACATACGCCTTAAAAAGCGATAGTTGAAATACGTCTACCTTAGGGCATCAGCTGGTAAGTTCATAGAAGTTCTTCGGAAAATCCCGTACGAAAAGTAATAGAAGTTCAAGTTCAGGCGAGGTTCAAAGAAGAGGATGAAGGAAAAATAATTAGATCAATAATCAATTTAAAACAATGATTCAATGATGAGGTGACCTAAAAACAAGTGACATAATTTAAACATTTAAATTATTTTTTAAGTAATAGACACTATACGTCATTCAGTTCATCTTAGTAGTGGGTCAGTGAAAATATCCCCTCAGACAGGGAACATTTAATGCAAATAAAGTGATTAAGATAGGTTGGTAGATACAGACCTTGATAGCACCGAGTATTCTTCACTTATTAAAATTGAAGTTAATCACAAAATCACATTAACGACACATCAAAATTCGAATTACGAGGAGTTATAAAAGAAATACAATACATATAAAAACACATGCTCACTGACGGAAATCTCAACTTAAACTGCGTCCAATTAATTTCGAAAACAAACAAAAATCCAACATGCTCGCAGCGAACAAAAGACACAAAGAAATTATTTAAACTCAATATTTTCCACATTTCGCGCAAAATATTTCGAAAGCACCACGAAAACAGCCGTGTACGAGTTACCAAAACCTAGTCATGGTTAAAACTTTTCAACTGTTTTCCCCGCATCACATGAAATAGGAGTTATGCGAATAACATTTATTGCACAATAGAGGCTATAGAAAATGAAAATAAAAACAAAAATAAAAAAAAATCTTAATAATATATAAACACGCGACAGTGAAACTCTTAAATAGTGAAACTATGGCAAAGGATACTGAATACGAGTACCCTCATATCATCTGGATCTGACCCCAAAAACTGACCGCACTGGTCGCACATCGCAACCATTCGTATTGTATTGTACGAGTACATGGAACTAACTACGTGTCCTTGCTCCTTAAAAATGAAAACAGCAAAATTAAATCAAAAGGATTGCTCTTGTCGCGTCGTTGGTCGTTCATTTACCTAATGAAATATTTCTCGGTGTCGCCAAATTCATTTGGTAGATCGATGTTGAACACCACTGAGTTTTTGCGTTTACCGTTCTTTTGAATCATTTTCCTATTTACTTTTTTTTTTAATGCTTTTCGTGGGAAATTTTTTCTTGACTTTACACAAAGGATTTGGTTGGAAAATTTCCCATGAATCCTTTCAGTATGAATGTCCACTTTAAACTAAACTTTACGTTTAGCACGATACCATTTGACTGGCCACGAGAATGTTGCTATGATTTTGAATAGTTGATTTGCCTGCACCCCGACCCCTGTATTGACGCATTATTAATTTGCCAAGGAGTGTACGAGTACTTCCTCAAGAAGTAGGCCATTCACTAAGACATATGTACACGGAGTGGACCGTAGTCCGAAAGACTTTGAAAAGTCATTTGCATGTTACGAGTAGTTGGAGTCCTGCGACCGACCATCATTGCCTGGCACATGCTATCGAATATACTATAGTAAGGGTACTGGTGAATTACAGTAATTGAGGAAAGGCGTGTAAATGGGTTTAGTGATGGTGTACACGAACTCAACCTCCTGCAGGGGGTACGAGTAGTACGTTTTTTCGTCATTTAATCCGGTCTGCGATTTGGGTCGAACGTTTGTACATATATCTATGGGTATGGTTCGAAACGTCAAACACGAAAACGAATTCTTTCTGTGACCACAACACCACATTAGAAGACTCTTACGTTACAACAAGTTAGATGGGTCAGCGAACGTGTAACTGAGGCTTTGCATTTCCTCTGGTTTTAACTTTTTTAACAAGAACCTCATGGAGTCATAAGTCAGTTTCTTAAGTTTATCTCAAAATCAAACTGCGAGCAATAACTTCAAGATTTCATGTAAAGAACGGTCAAATATGTGCTAAGCATGAGAGGCGGAACTTTTAATAAAGTCGACACATGCAAACTGATAACTTGTTGAGAAGTAAATTTTGCCAAAATAAGTTGTTTAACCAGACCTAGTCGCTGTTAATTAAAATATGTGTTAATGTCGTCAAACATTGGCGAACATGGGGCATTAATTACTTTCGTCTGGGACGGATGTTTCGGCACGCTAACGAGGTGATTTTTGAGTTTCTATCCGTGTCGTTAAGTGTAGTCAGAGAAAGAAAATCAGTTTTATTATAAGAATTCCTACGGAAAAGGAATTTCTGAGGAACAAACCTGTTAAATTATAAATATGCACAATTATTGACGAAGAAAGAGCTTGTTGTATATTTGAAAATTTCCCTAGAATCAAGTTCAGAAAATTTTTTGGATTGTATATGAATGATCCAAATGGCATACATTATTGCTTGATTTTATATCCTTCTCGAAAGAGGAGTTGTTTACTTAAAGAGGTAAGGACCTGAGGCGCGTTTACATGTATTTCTTATGGAAGACATATGTCCCTTTATTTCAGAAACGGCTGGACCAATATTATCCAACCTTTGCATATACATTATTTAGCCCATTTTACAAATTTAAGGTTCAGGAATTTAAGGAAATACAAGATATTCGTTGTACAGAACGTTTTAAGTTTTGTTTTCTTTTTTTTTTAATTTTCCCCATAAAGTAAAAAGTGCGTTGAATTTTGAAATTCCCTCCATACTATCAACATAGTGATACAACCAACATAACAAGATGAAAGTAATGAGGCAAATATGCAAAAAGCATACTTTTCAGGAGACGCAAAAACTAAAAGTGTATGTTTTTGCTAGTGAAAAAAATTAAAAACTTCTTTTCAATTTAATTTTTTTATACAAGAAATAAATGAAAAAATTGAATGTAGTAAACAGAAATATCCATATCTTGGAAGGGACTTAAGGAGATTGGAGTCATTGGGATCCATGGTCTATGAGGGCTACGAGCGCTGCGCGTCGTTTGTGCTCTTTGAATTTGACTCAAATTTTAAACCACTTCTGGAGGTCGTAAAAAGGTGGCGCTTGTCGCATTCAATTCTATATATTAAGTCTATATTAAAAAAGTGAAATAAAAAATGTTGGGGTTAATTCTGAGTTCCTTACCCCTATCCTGACTATTTTAAAAGTCTGATCAAAATGTCCTGATAATCTTCTAGCTTTTAATTGGGAAACAATTGTTTTTCCATTGTATGTATTTCCCTGCGATACTGTTACCATAAGTAAAAACAAGATTTTTAGTGTCTAAATATAATACTAGGACTCATAAATAAAAATGAGCAAGAAGCCTTTTTAGTTAAAATGTTAACGTTCAATATGATCGATCAGACATGATTATTTGAGTTATAGATTTTGGACATTTCTCAGTAGAATAAGTTTTGTAAGTGCAAAAATAGAGTACCGCTTCTGGGTTACAAATATTCCTCTAATTTAATTTTTAATTTTGTAGGCTACAAATCAAAAAAGTGGAAAATTCTTTCGAAAAAAAGCCGACCTCACGACCGCGTTCGGCGAGGAATCTAGCGGCCTCTTGCGATTGTAGCTTTTCTACTCTGTTTCTTTTCCATATAAGAATCACCATAATTGAATTGAATCACCATAGTTGATTCGTCACATCTTTTTAAACTCTTCCTTATAGTGTTGTGATCTTTATGACGACGTAGGCCAGTATTATGCTACTGGCGCAGCATGCCTTTGCCATTTTACCCAGTTACCGGGAACCACCACTAGGAAAGGCAAGCATTACGCTTTGAGCTGGATTATTGCGAAACAGCAGTTTCTCGATCAATAGTCAAGCAGGTCCGTTATGGGCTTATTGGTGTAAACTTTGGACTTCGTAAAACTCCAGATACAGAAGTCAAAAGGTGTTAAATCACTCGATCTAGCTGGCCAATTTTGGTCGGTCAAAAGGAAGGATAAGGAGATCCATCCATTTGAAAAGAAAATATTGGGATATTATGCGCCGATACCATGCAGAATTAAACAATCTCCGCCGGTACAGTTTTCGAAAAAAATCGAAATTCTAATAATGTCCTCAGCCCAAAATCTGTACCAAACAGCAGCAGGAGTGCTCTGCCTTGTTAGTCATCCTTCAACCATTTAAAACCAACGTTCGTTGGTACCTCTATGTCTTTCCTCCCTGATTTTCCTTCGCTCGGACTGTGTGCATGGATTGTAAGGGTATTTAAATCCTTTGAGCGCTCGCAAATTATAATGCAAAAAAAAATTTCCTTCTCATAAGATACATGAGGGTTTCCAGATTTTCAAATGCGGCAATTTTACTTATTTACTTACTATCGATGGGTACGATATGAAAATCGGTTTCATCGCTGAAAAAGATTTAGTTGGAAAACCCTCCGTTTATTTGTTGTTGTTCAATGAACCCATTGAGTTGTTGAATCTTTTTTAGGACTGAAGACTCATGGTAATTCAGGAAATGTATAAGCTTCTCCTCAAGATCTGTCTCTTTTAAGGAGGGAATAATACGAAATAAGGAAAACTGAAAACTTGCCAGGAGCGGTTCCAATCTTCATGAATCTTCTGTGAAGGAAGTTTACTGACTTGAGTTGAATGTGCCATTTCTAAGATGATATCACCCACATACCATATAACAGTAACAGGACATAACGCCATAAAGATAACCGGTGAAGATGTTGACAGGCACTGGTACGGCAGGTGCAAAGAATAACTTAATGATTTTTTATTCTCTTACCGGGTATCAGGTGTTGCACAAAATTAGATTTTGACTACTAAGTACGGATTCTGCGTTGCTCTATGGCTTATGGAATACTGTCACAGTTTGTTTCCCTAAAAGACGGCTTCAAATCATATTCACGCACTTTTATACGTTAGATGAGCCGGGGCGCATTAACATCTAATGAGACTAACCACGTCTGAAGACTACCGGTGGGAAAAGTGAAAAAGGATATACACTCATATACACGCATATCGGAGTCAGTACGAAAGTACGGCACTCTGAAAGTGAATACAATATGATATATGTATATATACAATATATAATGAATACAATAATTATAGTATAATAAAGCGATACGTAAAAGTTACTGGATTAATACGGCAATATAAAATCAATATAATATGCGTTTAAGGAATCAGGCGGCGAAATCGTCACGATATTTGAATTTGCAAACAAAAGCGTATAAATTGTGTGATATTATTGACAGTTGAACTCCTAGATAAGATCGTAAAGGCATCAAAAATAAGCGACCGACTAATGGCAATAAAGCTGATAACTGATATCGAAACTTGAAATATTGTTAGCGCATAGTATAGATATTAAATGGAATATCAGGTGAAGGTTTAATTGGACGGGTTGTGAAATAAGCAAGAACGGCACATGATAACATACTGCAGCTTTGACCACAAATGCAGAAAGATTGCCATATGTGCTGGAACAACACGAAACGGCAAGTAAAAGATTCTAAAAGGATTTGCTTTTGTAGTGGCGTAAAGGTCTTATTTGAAGAAATCGGAATTCTATACGCTCATTCTGACTGGCGTTTTTTTTATAGACAGTTCCACAAAATTTTGAAAAGCTGTTCATCTCCACAATAGAAATAAATTTTCATCTATACCTTTGGCTCACTTTGTGATGCTCACATGGCCAGTGACAGCGGATTTTACCATAATTGACTTTCTGGTGTGAACGCAAGGTGGGTATACCAATCATCCTTACAACCAGCAGCACTTACGACCCAAGCAAACCCAGTTCGAGATAGGAACACATAATGGTAAATGTGATCTAATTGCTTTTTGATATGCTCTCCAGTAGACAGTTCATCGTGAAGAATGGCTATGTGACTTCTGCTGGAACATTTAACATTAAAAACGGTCTGCAACAAGGTGCGGTAAATTCGCCCATCCTGTTCAACATTTACACGAGTGATCCGATAGGTTCACTTCAGCATGCCATAGAGTACGCAGACGACATAATCGCGTACAGATCAGGTTCAAAGATTGAGGTCATTAATATACTTTTTAATATACTTTTGCATCGTGACTTCGACAAAATTAAGCGATATTGGATGACTGGAAGTTGAAAATCAACTTTCAGAAGTCGGAAACCATTCTGTTTAGGACGCTTTTGTCTGGGGCCTCTAGGGATACCAGAAAGAATTGGCGAAAGTTCTCGATCGTGGGGCAGCACGGGCAGGCACTTGCTTGTCGAAATGTAGTCAGATACCTTGGCTTACTACCCCAATTATATGTATCACGAGAGAGTTCACTTTGACGGCTTTATTCCTCTAGAAGCGTTCCTCTATCTAGATAGTAAAGGTCTGATCCAGGACAGATTGGCGGTGTCGTTAATCTTCCACGTCGCTCGAACAGTTGCAGACAGGCGACTTAACTACGATAGAGACGTCGCACATGGCAGTGCGGAGCGTCTCCGGTTCAGTAGGTCGGTAGGGAGTCGCGACATGAGGGATGTTGTTCAGCAGCACCAGCAATTTTGGTGGCTAGTTGAAAGGGAGGATGCTTCGTAGTCAAATGCCTCCAGCGATAGATAGCTTCATCTAAGGAAAAGTGGGTCAGCCAAATTTTTTTTAGCCATGACCGGCTACATAGTTTTAGGTAGGTTTAAGTTAGTTTTAGGAAAAAAAAAAAAATTAATTAAAATAAAAAATTAAAAAAAACAATATACTCGTATATATATATACATAAATTTATATATTAAGTATATATGTATTATGTATATATATATATATGTGTGTGTACGTATTAGATGTAAGTAGGTTAAGATTTATTTTTAGGTAGTCTGTAGGCTTTTAGTTTTAAGTTTTTATAAAAAATTAAAAAATATGTCCATCTACTAAGTTTTTGCTTAAAATTTATTTTCTTAGTTTTAGTATTAATAAATGTAAAAATATAATTAGACTGTAAGATACGTCGAAAGACATAGTTTAAGTGTTAGGTTTAACTTAGAGTGCCCGCATGGGGCCAGTAAGTTAGAATAAGATTATTTGTAAGTAATTTAAGCTAATTTTTAAGCGTGTTTTGTTTAGCATATAAGAGTAATTTAAGTTAAAAAAATAAAAATGCATGAAAACTGAACTGTGATCTAATTGTTGAGTCTAAAGAAATATGGATGCCTCTATTGTATATAAAATTAGGCCATATGAAGCAGTTCGTAAAAGCACTTCGCCAAGATTCTGAAACTTTTCAATATCCGAAGCCAAAGTAAAATCTAGTATTTTCGTCGGACCACAAATAAAGATATTAAGAAAAGCCAGCATATTTTTTTTGCAACTACTAAATACTCATGAACGTCGAGCATGGAACAGCCTTAAAGTAGTCGTCTACCGTTTTCTCGGAAACATAAGAATGATGGGACATTATATACTCATATGGGGGCTAATTTGCACGAGGCAGTCCATTCAAGCACAAGAGAAGTACATGTATTATAGTATTAGTTTTGAACTATTTTTTTGTTTTTATTTTTATATATTTTGTTGCTATAATTATTTGTTTTATGTTGCTTTTAAGTTTTAAGTACAAGGTGGGCCATAATATATGACCCTGCTTTAGAATATCGGCTGTGGCTTAGGCAGTATGTGACGTTGCTCTTTCCTGCTTTAACCACGTATCCTCCAGTCCCAATTCATATAATTGAGGGATGAAAAATTCATTGATCATTGCGCTCATCAAGCGTAAACAGCATACCATGCAGTGACTTTGAGTGGGTGTAATGATTATTCGTGCATTACTCGCGGATTTTACGTGCACCAGAACTGGCAATTTTGTCTATTCACGTATCCACATAGGTGGATGGGCCTAGTCACTCATGATTGTTTTTGACGCAAAATCGTTGACTTGGATTCAGAAGGGTGCGGCTTGAGCGTAGGTTAGGCGCGATTCACCGTCAACACCCATCAGCTGATGGACTGTCTGCACTTTGTAAGGAAACTTCTTCAAGTCTTTCACCAAAATGCGCCGCAGAGACTTGCGTGGAATTGCCAATTGCGCGGCACGTTGTCTGGTCGATGTCGACGTAGCCTTTACGACTTTTTCAACCAGAGCTGAACGAAAGGTACGAGTCCAGCCGGGCGTCCAACTGCAAGAAATGCACGTTGCGTCATATAACCAAAGCCACTCCCGAGGTCTACGAGCAGAAAAGATGGAAAGAACATCGGTTTCTATAAAAGAAGAAAAAAGAGCACGAGAAGCGTCAGAAGCGTGTCAAGAAAAGTAGACCCGTACAAAAGACTTTAGAGATGAAGAAGAAAACCTTGTAGTAGAGTCACAGACCGGACCAAGCAGAAAGGGTGATTCAACTTAAATCGTGATAGCCAAAACTTCCGTCTACCTGACCAAAATGAAGTAAGGATAGCAATATCTGAGCTGAAAACCAGTAAAGCAGCTGGACCTGACGGCTTACCGGCCGAAGTATTCAAAGCTGCTTGAAATGTCTTTGCGGAGTGCATACACCAAATCATTTGTCAGACCTGGGCAGAAGAGTGTATGTCTGATAAATGGAGTCTTAGCATCGTTTTCCTGATCCACAAAAAAGGATATTCCTTCAGCTGCGCCAACTATAGGGATATAAGTGTCCTAAACATCGCATACAACATTTTATCTGCCATAGTGCGTGAACGTTTGAAATGCTTCGATAGCAACCTGATTGACTCCTATCAGTTGAGTTTAAGACCACGAAAGTACACAATCGACCAAATCTTCACACTCCGGTAGATCTTGGAAAAAGGCCAAGAAGACAAAATCGGTACCCAAATATGACATCATTTACAGAGACGAGCTATGTGTACAGAACCATGTCTAATTTCGGCATCTCTGCCAAGGTCGTCCGTCTATGCAGAATGTAGATTGAAAACGCTCGCTGATTCGTCGAAGTCCGTGACGACTTAACCGAGACCTTGGATATCAAAAAAAGTTTTAGATAAGATAAGTTTTTAGATACTTGATAGAATTGCTTGAAATCACAAACGAACACTGGGGGCACAATCTTTCAAAAGTCTGTGCAACTACTAGCGTACGCTGATAATATTGATATAATTAGCAGAACTTAGCCGACTATCCCCGGTGCCTTCACTAGTATTGAAACGGCTGCCAACATATTTTTAGCGGTAAATAAGGACATATCTACGTGCATGCTGTCAACAAGAACGGACACACAACATCGACGAATTGGACAGAACCTCATATTCGACAGATATAATTTCGCTTAAGCATCAGCATCAGTCGTTTAAGATGGCTAGGACATGTAGAACGAATGGAAACCAATGCCCCGGCATGCAAAGTCTTCAAATCTAACCTGGACAGACAATACAGTAGAGTAAGACCTCGATTTGAAGTGCGCAACTGGATGTACTTAGCTACAGACCGGGCTAACTGATCCAGATTCACCCCGAACTGGGGCACCAGCTAAGAAAGCAATGTGCTAGTACTCGTGGCGAAGTTAAAAGAAAAGTCGTCCGATCGTTTCTACTGCCGATATCGTAGATGAACTAACCTCGATGACAAACTCTACTAATACTTCTCAGACCCTTAACTTTCGCATAGACGCACAGTAACTTTTACATCTCTATAACCTGCCAGAGAGCAATTCACAAGTAAAGTAGCTACAATAGAGCGATTTGCACGCATGTGAGTAATGTGGATGTTGTTTTTTGAGTAAAATGGGCGGGTTTTGTGTAAAATGGAAGGGAAATTGCCATTAATGACAATTCACACGTATTCACAGGCAGGGTCACACGGAAAAAGGCGATCAGTAGAAAACCGGCTTTGGTTTTCCAATATCTGGAAAGTTTGCCATCTAGGTTAGTTCATCTATGGTTTTTACGAGTACACTCATAACCTATAATACATACACGCAGATAGGGTGATTATATGTACGGATGTGTGATTATTTACAAGTATGATAAACTGAAAGTAAAAAGGGTGTGTGTGAATATTTACAAATATTGGAAACGTACATTTAAGAGAGTAACAGCATCTGCATATATACGACCAGGTTCATAAATATATGTAGAAGTGAAGAGCCGACGACCAATCGACCCAGATAAGTTCTAATCGTTTTGTTTCACATACTTTAAATTCCTAAGTGGCCTTGCTAAGGGTTCACTCACTCATATTTCAATTCTGTTTATTTGACCCCCGTTTTGTTTAGAGCTGAAATGGTTGACCCACTTAGCTTATTGACCGCCACCGCGGTCATCGTTCTGCGTATTAAAATTCATCGATACGATATGGGGTGAACGTCGAACATAAAAGGCGACAGAGAACGGCTCAAGTAAACATCTGAAGTGGGCCTATCGTCCCTAACGATGTCACTAGCGAAAAATTGTGTTGAAATCCCCTAAACATCTGCAACTGGCTATAGGATACCAAAGACACAAGCTGGGTTAACGAGTTAACAACAGAGGAGTTATGAAGAGAGTCTTGTTTTTGTCACGTAGAAAAGAGGTAGATTTCGTGGTCGCTAAGTTGTTTAAAACATTGTAAATTAGTCATCTTTCACTTATCCCAATTTTAAATAAAATTTTAAAGTAGATAAAAAGGAACAATGGTTTTTTCTTTTTTTGCATCCGTAAAAACGCGAAATATTAGTGATCTTTGATCTTTCCTACATATACTCGTAAGTACATAATACTACTTTGCGATGATGGCCGTACTTAAATGGACTTAACCATCTACACTTGCTACATACATACTTGCATCGCCTGATATCTACATAGAAGGAGCCATCTTCTAGAGTCATTTTCTAGATATTGTAAAACCAAAACCCGGCTTCCACTGATCGCCTCTACCCGTGTGACCCTATCTGTGAGTGCGTATGAATTGCTATGCCATCAATGGGAATTTCTCTCCCATTTCACACAAAACCCGCCCATTTCACTCAAAAAACGTCATCCACGTTACCCATACATAGTGATTTTTATACGAGTAATAACATATAATGCCCCGCTCGTACTTCAATGGTGAATAAAAGAAAAACGCGAAGTTTTAGATCTCCTGATTGTTGTAAAAATGCTGGGGCTAATACATGTAGCGTGATTTCTAATCAGTTTTTTGTCTGAATCTCGTTTTCCTTAATACTGGGAAGATAATTTCCTAAAATATTGGCCCGAATATCATAGACACAAATCAGATGATTTAGCGTGAACTTGTGTGTTACTTTATACCAATTGGATTGTTGGAATTCTAAACCGATTGAGTTTAGCTTAAACTTATTGAAACACAGCAAAGTATATGTATAATGCAGTGGGATATCACCTTATTTCTCTTCATTCACCTAACCTGTTTCGCTTGACTCATACATTCAGTGTATCCTCAAAATTGATCGTTTTTCTTCTTTTTGTTTCATAATAAATCAAGTCAACAAATTATTAATAAGAACCAAGTCGATTCCACAAATGGAATACAATCATAATTTATTTATAATATGTACGAGTATGTACACATATACTCGTAGATATTTAACCTTTTAAGCAATCTTTAGTGGCCTTAGCCGAGAAAATCTAGGATTGCACTAAGGTCCACTTTACGAAGAAAAGGGTTGTAAAATCCACCTTATAAATATCTCGCCATCTGAAAAATCAAAAGAAATGAATTCCTGGTTTTGCATATATCAACCTAAACTTACACATATCTCAACACTTAGCAAAGGAAGATGGAAACATGAAAATCTAAATGATGTATCAGTGAGGGTATCATTATTCATAGCTATCCTATTTTTTTTTACCTAAATCTATAATATAATAACCAAATGTCGTGAGAAACAAGTAAATGTTCATTAAACATTTAAAATATTGGCTCTTCCAATTTAACTACGACAGCGTAGAAACTCTTATTTCTGACATCTTGGCCTAAACTTAAATTCATCTTCTTTATTATAATTATAATGTAAATAAACTACACAATCATTTTGTTATATTTAGACTAGCTATCTGGCCTTTAGCTAGAAATGTAAACCTAATTTTTATTTCTTTAGATGTACGAGTATTACACTTTAAGCAATTATTCTTTATGTACACGAATCTTCTGAATTTGAATATATTCTATTGTACTAGTGTTAATGCTTTTCTTATAGGGTCACTCCATCAAAAATGCTGTAAACTTGAATTGATATAGTGGCATTCAATCATATATGTAGGTACTTTAGGTTGTGTGAAAATGTCTGATTTTGTGCCAAATAATCGTCATTTGCGGGAAGTGTAGATTTTCTCCTTTCATTCGAAGAAAACGGCGGCTGAAGCACATCAAGAGCCCCAAAAAGTTTACGGAGATGCTGTTCTAAGTGAAATATTGTGCCGTGATTCGTTTCGTCGCTTCAAAAATGGTGATTTCGATGTTGACGACCGTCCGCGTGAAGGACGGAGGCGCTGAATTGGAGGCATTGCTCGATGAGGATCCGTGCCAAATGCAAGAAGAGCTTGCTTCAGCAGTAGGAGTTACCGCCAAGCCATTTCCAAGCGATTGCATGCGCTGGGAAGGATCCAAAAACAAGCAACTTGGTTTCCTTATGATTTGAAGCCAATGGACGTTGAGCGTCGTTTTTCGCCTGTGAACAACTGCTCCAGCGGCAAAAAAGGAAGGGTTTGCTTCATCGCATCGTGACGGGTGATGAAAAATAGATTCTTCATTACAGCAACACAAAGAGAAAAAAGTCATGGAGACTGCCCGGTCATGTTTCTACGTCGTCGGCTCGGTCTAATATTCATGCTGCGAAACTTTTGCTGTGTATTTGGTGGGACCAGGTTGGTGTTATTTATTCTGAACTGGATAGCCTTAAGAGATGAACACTTTTACCGTAACGGTATTCGAGCTCTGTCAGAAGGATGGGAAAAAGTTGTAGCTAGCGATGGGCAATACTTTGAATGATTCATTTGTAACCATTTTTTCATAATAAAGTTGCATTTTCATAAAAAAAAAACAGCAAACTTAGTTGCGCACCTAAGAAGATGAAGTGTTAAGACTCTTCGCGATCGTTAAAACAATCGATTAAGAAAGTATTCGGTAGAATTAGTTAGGGACTATTACAACAGAAGTTCAGGAAGGAGTAGATGGCTGCACCAGTTGCAGTGGGCGGGTTCCATCTGGTGTTGTTACTCGTACATCTAAAACACCACGATAAGTCTTAGTATGCTCATACAACTCTTTTCCCATCCTTTCAATACTCTAGGACCTTTGGGCACAAGTTTTAAATACTTTTCTATACTAATTCTCTTAATTGACACGATAAATCAGTAAGAATCAGAGAAGAGCAGCAAAATCCATCCCCACCAATGAGTTAACGCCGTGCAACCGCAAGCGTGTCACTGCTGCTAATAAACAAGTGTAAAGTTCCCCAAACAAACACTCTGATTAACCTTACATACAGTTATTTTCATTCCTCTAAAGCTGTCAACTTACTAATGTGCCTTTATAAATAAGCGGAACTCACTAAGAATCAAAAATTAGAATACCACCTTCCTGAGATATAACTTCCATATATGTGGCCTTCAAGCTTCGAGTTCATTAGATAACCATATGTAATGGGTACCATACTGCGACATCGACATCAAAAGTTAGTGCGCTTGGAAGAAGATAATGCTGCGTTGTTGGTGGGACCGTAAGTGTCTGGTATACTATGAACTGCTTAAACGAAATGAAGCGGTAAATGCTGATCGCTTTGTACTCAGCTTGAAATTTTGATCACAGGAATTCGGCGCAAACATTCATCGTTGGCCTAGAAAGGGTGAAGTTTTTTAACAACCTAAAACAACATGTGACAGGGAAAGCTGGCTCAAAATATTGCTGAGATGGGTTGGGAAATTGTACACCAACCACAAATTTCTCCTAGTAATGCACCATCGGATTACACCCTATTCCGATTTCTTCAAAACTTTCTTGATGGAAGTGGGTATTAACATTTTGGGGTGTCTAACCAGTAGTGGCACAGTTTTTCGCACACACAACTCTTTCATCATAAATACCATCTTTTTAAAATAATAAAGCTAAATTAACCAGAGAAACCTCAAACTGGTATCGACCATATTGAGTTTCTTAACAAGTTAAAAAATGAACTTAGCTGTAAAGTCTTCAACGCTTTCATTAATGAATTAACTTTAAAACTTTCTTTGGCATTTCAATTCAAACAAAGCATTTGAAAATCTTAAACAATATACTGTGAGAACATAGAGGAGTCTTGAGATCTTGTAATAGCGGTTGAATAATGATTGAATCAGATAGCTCCTGCACAAATTTCAGTAGAGAAACGATTGACTTACAACTGTCTGTGTTTATCTATGTACCAGAACGAAAATGATTTGGGATATAGACACTTTCATTAGATTAACCTAAATCCTCAAATCCAGATGGTACATTTCTTGCCGTGATCCATATAACCTCCGAGATATGTTCGCTATTGCTAAAAGTTACCCTAACTGCCGGTCCAGACTTGGTATACATCCACATAGTTTTCATACCACAAGCAGGTAGAACCTCCCATGTGTATCCCTATGATCTAAGTTCTATTATCACTTTGGATTCGATCTCAATTGCTCAAATTGGTCCGCATCTCTATCAAAGCATAAAATGGAATCTTGCTCTCGACGTGACAACATGCGTACTGTAAGATTATATTACCTAGTAGATACAGCCCTGGACTCAACATATATTATGCCGAATATAGAAACTGGTTTATCTCAAGAAATATGCTATGGTGGTCTTCTTTCACATTCAAGTGCCTTCAATAAAGCCGGGGTTATAGTAATAGCGCTGTCAGATGTGGGAGTAGAGAGTCCTCTTAAAATGTTGATTAAGAGCTTCTTACAAGGACAATAATTAACAAAATTTTTCTCAGCTCACAGAAATTCCAACTGAAGCACGACGAAATGTAGTGTTTGTTTATCCTTCTATGAAATTAAGTAGTTAAAAGATAATATTGCTCATAGCATTACTGGAAAACACGTGGATACTTCTAAAGAGATTATGCAAAGAGCGTCGAATAGGTTATCTAACTGGATCCAAAATTGTGGTTTAGGTGTCAAGCCATGTAAAATCGCGTGGCCTCTCTTCGCCAGAAAATAATATAAAAACTATTATCTATAGCTCCATTTTGTCTTTTGGTACCCAACCAGTTTTTGCCAAACAGGCAAATTTTTCGGGAACAATTCTACAATATACAGTAAGTTGTTCATTCATATCATTTATATAAGTTACAATACATATATGAGGAAAATAAATAAATAAGAAACAATGAGGACTTCACTCCCAAATCACTTACTGGTTTTATTCTTTGGTAGTTAGGGTTATTTCTATGTACGGTGTTTCAGTTTGTTTGGCCAACCCTAAGCGTCTCTAGGAAATTATCATGCGCCAGTGATCCTCTGAGATACTCGTATACCCTATTGCTGCACTAGACATGCTGTTCGTATTTCATCTTTTACTTCAGGGCTTCTATGGTCCTATACTATACAATTATTCGTTCGAGATCTATGTCAGTCTTCAAACGGGCTACTTGTAATAATGTTGACTACTACATACTTTCCCTCAGTTTCGATAATAGCTACCATATAAGGTCACAATCTCAAAGGATGAATCTACTTGCATTTGCATTGATGACTCAGAAACTGATCAAGGAGTGAGGGTCGTGTATTACTCGAACAACTCGCACTAGGCATCCCTTTAAGCCATTGTATTGTAGTTCAGACGACAATTTTGCCAAATGAAGAACCTATCTCTTGACTGAAGTACAAGTTGTGCCAAAAGAAAGTTCTTATTTGACTGGCTCACTGGGTGAACACAACATTTGTGTGGGGCACGGGGCGCATGCCAACAGGAGCGTACCGTGCGTTGTGTGTGCGCGAGTGATTTAAATGTGCCTAGATAATCTTAACACCGCATTTTTGCACAATGATTTAAAACTGCACCTCTAAAAAATTCAGTTGGTGCAAGAATTAAAGGCCCTAGATGTCTATCAGTGACTTCAATTTATTAATCATATAACTAAACGTTTATCAATATTCAACAACATTTTGTTTCTGATGAGGCCCATTTTCGCTTTAACGCACATGTTACTAAACATTGATGTCGAAACACAAGTTGCAATGTCAGCGCGTACTTTTTTGTAAATCGGAGGGTACGCACAGGGCTATATGAGGAGATGGTGAGCAATTTTTTGCAGGCCCGACTTAACCTCTGTGGACTTTTTTTGCACTAATAAATCAAATTCTTTGGTTCAGTTAAAAGAAAATATTTGACACGAATGACCACAACTACAGAGAATACGTAGTTCTAAGAAATTTTGCTGTTCGTTTATAAGAGTTCCGTATGCGTGAATGATTACATTTGACTGACATTATATTTAAAAAAAATTCTATGTTTTATTAATTAAACAAGGTATTTTTTTAACAGATTCTCATATATTTATATCCCTACATTAAAAATAAACTTTTTATATCGACACCTAGTACAATGTGATTAGAAATGTTTGCGCTCAACACTGTTGGCAGAACAAAAATTGGTCTTGATAACGTCGAAGGTACGTAAAATTTGTCTCTCAACAATATCTAGAGTTCACATTCGGCAAAAACTATAAAGGTTATGTACTTCCTAAAAAGTGGAACGACCCTAGATATACATACATACATACAATCTCTTAGGATGTTACGCCCTACTTCTAAAATCAAAGTCAAATTGGCTACAATTTGACCTAAGCAGGATTGAAAAAGGGTTTCTAAACTGTGAATATATCACGCATACCACAGACATGCCAATATTCTTGCCTTCCCACATACCGATTTATAAAAATAAAACCAAATAGTTCGACCTGTAAGCAAATCAGCTTCAAGCCGACCATTATCCTAAGTGAGCCCTCTCAATGCAGGATGGCAGCCTCCACATAATTTATCATAAATCATCGACAATGAAAAGACTGACATTGGCAGGCTCCACCTAACCTAACATAAGTCATCGATAATCAGTAGAATGGCATTGGCTACTTAGAATTTGACTAGTCTGATTTTGAGGTAAAAATTAAAAAGCCAAGATTTTTTTTGGATCGTTTTCCAACGTTATTCAAGGCCCATTATTATTTTTTTTATAGAAGGCTTGCTTTTTGAACTGTATAAAGTGTTCAATGGCTTTTATGACCTCTGCTCAGTTTCGGAATAACTTCTGCCGACAAAATGATTCCATTGGAGAAACATCAGAAGAGTACGGTGGATGCGGAAGAATTTTAAATCCCGACTGTAGCAGTTTTTGCTCCGTTACGCGTGATGTATGGGTTCTAGCATTATCATGCAATAGGATCGAACCATGCGTATTTAGCCAATTTCGCATGCACTATCTTTTATCTTTTCCCCTGGCTGAAACAATGAAAAGTGAATTGGTCCTTTCGATATCCACCAGATTGTCACCATAACCTTTTCTGGGTGAAGATCTATTTTAGGTGTGTGTTTCGGTTTTTCTTCTTCATCCAACTACTGCCCAGATCTTTTACGGTTGTTATACGGTGCAAAAACGGTTCATTTTGGTGCCTTAAGCTCAGCGATGTATAGATTTCTAAGCGGTGTATTTTTTGTGGTAAAGAATTCATAGAAAAAAATACTGTAGTTGCAACGAACCCTAAAAGTTTCACACGTTAAAAACACGTACCACTTTATCTTATAAAAAAACTGTTTGCACTTTCTTCTACAGATCGGGTAACCGATTGCGAACTGAGTGAAAATCGGATATTTCATATGGGACAATCTAATAATTGGATTTATTTTATCGGCGTTTATGAAGTTAAATCCCTCTAAGTGCCTTAGCCTAAGATATGCGATCTAATCCGTTTAAGAATCTTTGAGTAGGATGTAAAGAACGAAAACTACCTTATGGGTGGTTGGTTACTTACTTCGGAGCTCTAAGGATGGTTTTAGCTTTGAATCAAAGAAAAACTAATATAAAAATTAAAAATAAATTAATTCTATTGCTTACTCCTTTGGTATGTCTCCTTCGTTACTGACATCTCCGGCATTATTTGTACCAACTGAATTCTGTTTCGTGCTGGTGGTCTTCGATTGTCCCTCTGCGCCGGTATGGCCTGTGGTGGTTTCCTCTTCTTCTCCTATCAATCTGGTTTCGTTACTCTGCAAATTTGCACTTTCACAGTCAACTTCAGGCAATACTGAAATAGTACGCTCACTAACCCTTTCGGTTGAATCTCCGGTTGCAGCTAAGCCGCCAGTAGTTCCACTATTAACAGCGGTTTCTGTGACAATACTCGAGCCATGACCTTTGGTAGTTGTTGGATGGACTATGTCTTTTGGATTGATAATTCTTACTGTCGCATCAATAGGATGAGTTGGAGGTATTGCTTCACCAAAGGCATCGTCTATGTTACTAACTGCCTTCCCGGCTGCTGCTGTTGTTGCTGGGGCTGCAATTTTTTCACCAGCACTCGCTTGTGATCGTTTTTCAATTATCGTCGTACGACTGTCCGAATTCTCAAAAGGCTGTGGAGAACCAGCACCGAGCTCCTCTGACAACTTCCCTATGTCACTCTCCAGAATCTTCAGATCAGTCAAGTTCTCATTGATAGTTTTTTGAATCTCATCAGTAGCCTCGGTGACAGTCTTTTGAATGTTCTCCAGGGTCTTTTGTGATTTCTCCAAAATTGCGGCTGGGATTGCCATATCTTCTTGTCCTGCCAACAATTGCCCAGAACTATTTGTCTTTGGCAATTGGTTTGTCAGGACAGTACTGATTTGCACTGGATGGGCTGTAATGGCAGCAGTAGTCATTGAAACAACATTTGCCTTTGTCAGGGCTACTAGCTTACCGTTTGTGGTGGCATCAGCGCCATCATCTGCAGCGGCACTTTCATCACCACCTTCGGCATTTTGCTTCGTCTCTTCCAACTTCTTGCTGAGGTTACTCTCGGATCTTTTTCTCAGCAGATTTAGCTTAGAGCCGACAGAGATGAGAGTCAATGTTGATGGTTGGCGTTTAAGAGGCTTAGACGCTCCACTTGTTCCTTTTTTGCCTTGAGAGTCCTCAACAGCTAGTGATTCTTGTTCGTTACTTGGAGCCGCCGCACTTTTGGTTTCAACTCTCCTGATACTGGCTGATGAAGCTTCACTTTTGAGTTTGGCAGCTGCAATAATGGCCTGACGCACGGAAGTTGAAGGTGGTTCACGTTTAACCGCCGCAGTAGTTTTTTGGCTGTTTGGTGTTTGAAGATTGCTTGCTTGTCGACTTTTTAAGCCTGTTGGGGTGGCACCAGGGGCAGGAGTATAACTTTTGCTAGTTGGTTTCTTAGCAGGAACAGGCGTTCGCCGGGAATCAGTTGTTTCGGATGGCTTCTTGACACCAGGTTTTATACTGCTTTTTGTACCTTCCTTTGGAATGCTGCTTGGAGCTGTGGGTTTTTTGGCACTTGTGGGTTGTTTTCGAACACTAGTCCTTTTAGGAGAGTCTCTTCTTGGTCTCGTTTTAATGGGAGCTTTAGTTGTTGGCGATGTTTTTGTGGTTGGGACCCGTGCTGGAATAAGTGATCTAGAGTTTCTTCGTTTAGGAACAGGTGTTCGAGTTTTCATTTTTACGGGACTCTTGGATGTTCTTCTTGGTTTTTTGAGGGCAGGGCTGTGTGATGATGACTTAACGCGACGATTTGTTTTTGGCGGGCTTTCCCGTAGACTTTTTATCGGGCTATCACTTCTTGAGCTTAGTCGGGAAGTCGAACGGGAGTTCGCAATCACCTTGGCTTGATTCATACGAGAATTTGGTCTCGTACTGGCACGCGAGTTTGCTCTAGAGACAGTTCTTGACGCTTGACGGGTTGATGCTCGTGATGTTGATCGAGAAGGTGATCTACTTGAAGCAGCTCTTGAAATTGGACGTGAACCTCCTCTGGATGTAAGCTTCGAATCAGGTCTGAGACTCTGTCTTGATGGCGAACGGCTGGAGGGAACTCTTGAACCAACTCCGAAATCTTTCAACGGAGAGCTTGATCTGGAACTTACGCGAGAATTGGCTCTTGAGCTTAGTCTTGAATTCGATCTGGAACCACCATTTGGACTATTTCGGATGGGAATTTTCGAAAGAGATTCTCTTCTTGAAAGTGAAAAACCGATTGGTTGACTTTCACTTGTTGAAGTTTGTGGAAGATCTTTATTTGGAGTGCCAATTATGGGCGACAGTGTGGTTGGCTTGGCAACTTTCCGAGGAGTTCTAGTTACTCGGTGTCGGTTGGAGGGCGATGCAGGTGTGGAATGTGATATTCTGGTTGGCTGAAATGTTGATTTCCTACGTACCGCTAGTGTTGATTTGATTGGCGACATAGATCCTCGTCGAAAGCTAAAGTCCGAGGTAGTTACTGAGCTTAGGTTAGAACTTCTTCTATCAGATGCAATAGAACTTCTGGGTTCCGTTTGTGTAGAACTTCTTCGTTCTGGCGATGTTGAGCTAGAGCGTCGACGAGCTTTAATTCGAATAGGTGATAAAACTGGTTTTCGCTGAACAGACAGGTCATCCATACTCGCCCAATTCGATCGCACTGGAATGCGTGAGTTTGAATCAGCACTGTTAATAACTCTCAGGAGTCCTCGTTGTTTTCTCGTTGGATTTGGGTTTGGTATAATGGGCCTTTTAGGTGCAATAGGGGCACTTAACCTTGGTATAGCCGTTCTGTATGGATCTGTTATAAGAGGCAGTGCTTCGCAGCTTCGTATTTTATTTCTTTGTGTCAGCAAGTCTATTTGGTTAGATAAAGGTGTTTCCTGTGATGAAGATGATGGATCCTTTCCCGTTTGAAGTATACTTTTTTGATGTGTCATCGGCATTGGCACTCGATTTCCGCTCATATTGAACTGGACTGATGGACGTGGTGAATCGTCGGCCGGTACTGAATTGCTAACAGGTCCTGATATACTCGGAAGTTTAAGATGCGTCGTTGAAAGTGATTTTTGCTGAAGCAAACGCGGCTTGGCAATTGGCTTTTGTTGTGGCATTTCAGACAATTCCAACTTCAGAGTTTTCTCCGGCTCTCTGAAGCCGTGACCCCGAAAAGGTGAAATTCGACCAGATTGTGGAAGTTTTTGTGGACTTGTCGCCCGGGAAGACTGTGGTGATTTCTCAGCAATGATCGTGAATGAGGTTTTCTTATGGGTTCGCGGAGCAGTTACCCTGAAATATACGAATATTAGAGGGAATGACTGTGGAAAATTTTTAGACTTACCTGTGCTCAGCGCCTGTAGTGATAGCATCAGTCAAAATGATCGGTGACATTTGGCGGACGATTGGTGGAGGCGGCGCTGGTTCTGGTGGAGGCAGCGTTAATGGTGCTGGCGGAGGCGGTGGTGGAGGTGGTGATAGAATACTTGGTAGAACCGAATCTATTGAAGTCGATTGACGCTGCAGAGATTTAAGTCGTGATGGTGGAGGATCAGGTGGTCTTGCTGGTACTACATCTAGTTTTCTTTGATCATCACCACTGCTTGACCCGTTGGAATCATGTATCATTGCCGCTACGGGGGAATCTTCTGGTGGCATTTCGAGATGCTTTATCGATAGAACATTCTTGGAGCTTGGTCGAAGTTTTGGCATTTTTGTGAATTCGGAATAATTGTTCATAGGCTTGAACCATTCTGTACTGGAATATGATTCATTTGATATTTGGCGGGTGTATCTTGAAGGCGGTTCTGGAATTTCCGGTGGGGACTCTCTGCCAAAAAAGAACTTAATTTAGTTATACGTTAACTTAAAACAGACTAAGCGTCTATATGTGGACAATAGAAATGTAAACGCAGTTTATTAATAATCGGTAATGCAGTTTTGTGATGGAATTAAAATGACAATGAACGCATGAACAGAATCAACGTTGAATAATCTCGATTCGGGAAATATTAGCTCGGTGAAAGGGGTACCAAGCTAGATGGGTATATTCAAGCAGGGGGCGAACAAATATATCGTGGATGGATCTGTTTACGTACAAGTCAGAAAATTCCTTGGACCACCTTTTAATGAAACCAAGTGATAATTTGGCTTTAAGGATCGTCTTATCGATATGCTAATTACCTAATAGTCGAATAATATGCCAAGGTCTTGACAAAATTAAGCAGTTTGGTCATAGAGAAAATATAGTCGGGGAGTAGATGGCTTGCATTTACTTCAGAAGGTTATATGTAGCTTGGCATTTGACGATATTAAGTTCTAAGCAGTTTTTGAGGCACCAGATTGAAAACCGATCGAGGTCTTCTTGAAGAAGAGTGGAGTCAAGGGAAGAAAAAATAATTTTAAGAAATGTTGTGCCGTCAGCGTAACGGGAGAGGAAGGAGTTTTTAATGACACCCTCAAGATAGATAATAGTAAGAATGTAGAGAAGGGGACTAAGATGGCTGCCTTGTGGAACCCCAAATGAGGCCAAGAAAGGAACTGAAAGGGCGGATCTAAACCGAACACTATGAAATGTATTTCAAGAAATCAGTCTCGCAATTCTACATTTAGCAGAGGAAATGTATTTACATAATATAATTCTGAAGTTTTGTTTTAGCGGAAAATACAATTTAGAATCTCAAAATTGCAATCTATTTTCAATATGATTAACCAACATTTTGGCAGTGCAATATGTCAATTTGAATAATTGATTAATTAAATATCCTGTTAACAAACATAAAAAAAGGATTTGGTTCACTTTATTTCTGAAGCACTTATACCATGAAATGATGGTAGTTAGTGAGGTGGATATATTTACATTGAAATATAATATTAAACAATAGTTAAATAACCGTAAGTGTGTTTTCAATCTGACAGTAGAAGCGAAACAAAGTAAATGTACTGCTGAAATGAACTTCAATCCATATTTGCGAAAATATATGAGGCTTCTACAATATAGCAAAGCCCGAATTATACTGTATGAAAAGTTTCTTCTGTATATTTGAAGCTTCTAAAAAAAGTATTGTAGCGTGGTAGCTTTTTGGTCGGATCCTGACAGCGGAATATTAGTAGCTTTGAATATGAATTATTCATTTATGAATTATAATTATGAACTGTAGAGAGTATGTCGGAGTGAACAGACGTGTTTTTGAGTTGTTTGGTTAGTTTATTCTGCGTATATTTAAAGTGCCCCACGGTCTTAGTTTAAATAAAGTGTGTATTTAACAAAAGTGCATCACAAACTATCAAAACACATCATAAATTATAATAGTGCTTACCTACAACCTTCGTTTAAAGCTAAATAATGGCTCTCAGGTCTGGCAAAAACTTGACAACCCACTCAGTATCGACGCCGCCCCACTCTTCTTCCCCTCAACCATCCATCACCCTTAAACAGCTTGATGAACGTCTCAACCGTCAAAACGAAGCATTAGCTGAGACAATACGGACAGAAATAGCGAAAATCAGTACCGATCTTCTTGAAACCATCGCTGAGCTGGAGAAGTCATGGGTAGCCCGCCTAGAAGGTATTCAATCCACTATAAGTGGAGTTATAGATCGAGTGGAAAAATTAGAAACAGGCACTGAAAACTTAGCACTAAAGGAAAAGCTGCATAACTTAAATAGTCAAGTCGATTCACTGGAGAGAAGAGAAATCGCCGCGGATGCTGTTCTGTTTGGCGTCCCCATTGTGAACGGCGAAAATCTGCTGTCTATGTTTCAAACACTCTGCAGTAAGGTTAACTGTCAGCCACCAATTATAAAAAGCATCTCTCGGGGTTTCGCTCGAAACAACAACAACCAACCACCGCCGATCATTCTGCAGTTCGCCACTATACGAGAGCGAAACTCCGTTCTTCATGCAGCAAAGGAATATCGCAAAAAGACGCGCAAAACTCTCTGCCTTCATGATATCGGTATTGACTCCAGTGCCAAATGCTACGAGGGCGGGTCAATAAGTCCGTGACTTTTGGAATAAAACACAGATTTTTTGATAAAAAAATAATTTTATTTTTCAACGTAGTCTCCCTTGAGCTCTATACACTTTGTCCAACGCTTCTCCAATTTTTTTATCCCTTCCAAAAAAAATGATTTGTCGAGGTCCTCAAAATAGGCCTTTGTTTGCGAGATGACTTCATCATTGGAGTCAAATCTTTTTCCACCAAGTCATTTCTTCAGGTTTGGGAACAAGAAGTAGTCGCTCGGAGCCAAATCTGGAGAATAGGGTGGATGAGGGAGCACTTCATAGCCCAATTCATGGATTTTTGCCATGGCAACTGCACATGTGTGCACCCTTGCATTGTCTTGGTGGAAAAGAACTTTTTTCTTGGCCAAATGAGGTCGGTTTTTTTTTCAAATCGTCATTGAATCGGTCCAATAAGTTGGCATAATATTCCTCATTGATTGTTCTTCCCTTTTGAAGGTAGTCAATGTGGATTATCCCGCGTGCATCCCAAAAAACAGTCGCCATAACTTTATTGGCTGACAAACCCACCTTGGCCTTCTTTGGCGCCGATTCACCCTTAGAAACCCACTGTTTTGACTGTTGTTTGTTCTCTGGTGTGTTGTGATGGATCCATGTTTCGTCCACGGTTACAAAGCGGCGCAAAAACTCCTCCATATTGCGATTAAACAACGCCAAACCTTCCTGTGAAGTGAAGCACACGAAATTCACTTTTTTCCATTTTCTCCTCAAATTAGTGAGTAGTCTGATAAAAATAGCTGTCAAACACAAACTAACTGACGCAGCAAGTTTAAATTTTGACAGGAGTCAACTGACAGATGCCTGTTGACAGGAGCAGTGTTGTTGTTTCAGTAAAGAGGTCAGAAATTCAAAAAGTCACGGACTTATTGACCCGCCCTCGTATCTCAATGAGAATCTAACTAGAGCTAACCGTGCTCTCCTTCAGAGTGCTGTACGTCTCAAGCGAAAAGCCCAACTCTTCTCAGCTTACACAAATCGTGGGTCAGTGTTTGTAAAGCTTTCACCAGAAGGCCAAAGCTTTCATATTCTAAGCTTCGACGACCTAAAAGCAATTGCCAGCAACAACAACAACAGTAATTAAACAAATGTATAGAGTTGCCGCCATCTTCAAAATTAAATATCTTTTTTTATCTTATTATTATTTTATTATTTTTCCTTGTATATTCTTTTTTTAACTACATAGTTTCCTTACATTTAATTTTATGAATTTCAATATGTTTTCTTACCAAAATCATGTTCATTTTTTCTTAACGAGCGCGGCGTGTCAATCCACACTACTATTTGTTTTATTGCATAGAAATATTCGTGTTCTTCATTCCCTTATTTATTATACTAATTATCTGTTTTTATATTATGAACCTGGATAACGATAATATGGTAAGACAGTTCCATCCCGACAACTTGCATGGATCTCTCCACAACATGATAAGGGTGGTTGGAGCTCAGAGCGAGAGCATTCACATCTGCCATCTTAACGCACAAAGCATCTTGCCCAAAATTGACGAATTCCGCTATACTTTTGGAAATGCTCGTCTCGACGCAGTGTGTGTATCAGGAACCTGGCTGCACAGCAACGTGCAAAAAGAAGTCTGTTCCCTTAATGGCTATGAAATGTTTCAAGCCAACGGAGATGGTCGCACTGGTGGGAGTGTTGCTATATACCTACGAAAACCACTCAGGGGTAAAGTCGTGCATGAATCACCTCCGGGGTGTCCTATTGACTATTTGTTTGTTGAAATTACATGTAGAGCTCGAAAGTTAATACTTGGTGTTGCCTATAGGCCAAACAAACAGTTATGCTTTACTCCATTGCTAGATGTTCTTGAGGCTATTTCATGTATTTCCTCAAATATAGTTATCTGCGGTGACCTGAATTGCAATCTACTGAATAAGTCTGAATCAGCCTCGTTTATCGGAAATATGAATTCGCTTCATTTAACAGCGGTTAACTCAAGTATTCCCACCCACTACTTGGAAGACTCATGTTCCCTTCTCGACGTTTTCTTTGTTGGTGACATTTCTAAAATGCTCTTTTATGACCAAATCGGTGCCCCTGGGTTTTCTAGGCATCACTTGATATACTTATCATTTAACATGGAGCTATCTAGCAGCACCCCGGTACGATTTTACTGTGATTATAATAATATAGATTATACTAATCTGCTTTCCGACGTTAACCGAATATTTTGGGATAGCATCTACTACATGCCCTCCGTCGATAACCAAGTTGTGTTCCTACAGCAACATGTGTCACAGCTATATGAGAAAAACATCCCTCTAAAAGCAATAGTACGCACGTCTAAGACCCCTCAATGGTTTAGCTCTTACATTAAAAAACTTATAGTCCAAAGTGACACTGCCTTTCGAAAGTGGAGGAGGTTTCGTCTTGATGAATTCCGAAATGAATATCGTTTATTGCGCAACAAAGTTGTCTTGAAAATCATATCTGCCAAAAAAGCTTTTTATAATCATAAGTTCAACCTATCTACCCCGGGAAACTCTACGAACATGTGGAAGAATCTTCGCGAACTAGGCATCGGTAGGAAAAATATGGTAGTCCCCACTGATGTTAACTGTGACCAGCTGAACCTGAACTTCATCTCCTCATGTGGTAATCCTTCTTGCAGCCCTGCTTCCCCAGAGTATAGCACTGAAAATGACACTGAAGGGGCTTTTTGCTTCAATAGAGTCACCGAAGTAGATGTTGTTGAAGCACTCCTCTCAGTAAAATCCAATGCTACTGGTCTAGACTGTCTTAGCCCAAAGTTTATAAAACTGCTTTTGCCTTATTTACTTCCTCACTTTACTCACCTCTTTAATACTATATTCACTACTTCTACCTTTCCCTCTGAATGGAAAAAAGAAAAGAATGAAAAAGAAGAATACCTTACTTGTCGAAGGCCTTCGAAAAGTTAGCACTAAAACAAATTCGTTGCTATTTAAGTAACGAAGATCTCCTAACTATACATCAGTCTGGTTTTCAGCCTAAAAGGAGCTGTAACACTGCCCTGATATTAACGGTAGAAGAGATTCGTAACGCATTGGATAAGAATCATCCAACGCTTTTATCATTGCTCGACTTTTCGAAGGCATTTGACACAGTCAACCACGCGGTCATTTGTAGTAAACTTAAAGACTTTTTCGCTTTTTCTTCTTTGTCCGTAGCCCTTATCAAGTCTTATTTAAGTGGAAGAAAACAGTGTGTTTGCATTGGTGAGAATAGTTCGAATTTCTTAAGTGTACATAGTGGAGTGCCACAAGGATCAATCCTGGGACCCACTCTTTTCTCCTTATACGTGAACGATCTACCAAACATTGTTAAACACTGCAAAATTCATATGTACGCTGACGATGTACAACTTATGATAAGCTGCCCCACTGATGAAACAAACTCTGCTATAGACCTCCTAAACGAAGATCTTGCCAGAATTTATGACTGGTCAATTAAACACGACCTTCGACTTAATGCTGATAAGTCTAAAGTAATTTTCATACACCGTAGAGCTCCTGATCTTCTCTCAGGCCTTCAGCTTGTTCACATCAATCAAGTGCCCATAGAGTGGGCTGTCTCCGCTAAAACCCTTGGTGTGATTTTTAATTCGAATCTCTCTTGGGATACTCACATTAATTCTATCATCGGCAAAGTTTATAGTGGGCTTCGTACTTTATGGGCTACTCAACATCTTCTACCAACGAAAACTAAATTTTAGCAAAAACTCTTCTATTACCTATTTTACTTTTCGGATGCGAGATCTTTTGCAAGTCTCAGAAAACTTAACATTGTCTTCAACAATATCGCAAGATATATTTTCAACATCCGGCAGCGCGATCATATCTCACTCTTTTCTAAACAAATAACTGGTTCCTCCTTCTCTAGCCTACTAAATTACAAATCGCTATGTTTTTTGCATAACCTTATAAAAACTCGAAAGCCAGATTACCTATTTAATAAACTTCAGTTCTTGCAATCGCATAGATCGTTCTCGCTAGTTCAACCAAGATACGTACCATTGTCTTACTTCTGAGCGTCAATTCTTTGTTCAAGTTGTCCGGCTCTGGAACTCTCTTCCTATTGACCTGAGAAGAATGACAAGCACGAATAAATTTAAGTCGTGCTTACTCGCACTACTGGCTACAACCTAATATGCACAAAATAATATGAACATGTTTTTCAACTCTCTAACTACTTTTTCTGTTTTATAATATTTAATTCTTACTTTTTTTTTTTTTTTTTTTAATATTAACTTTGCCATTTCTCTCTGTAATTTTTTTTCTTTTTTAATGTAAAGGCTTACAAATTATTGTATAAGATTATTCAGTCTTCCTTTGTAAGTAATATATAAGTTGAATAAATGAAATGAAATAAATTATTATAGCATTGGCAAATCAAATAAACGAAATAATTACAACGAACTTCGGAGCTGCAAGTAACTGCGTGCAGCAAAATAAGTGGAGGCCCAAGATTGCTACAAAACAAATATCCCAAAAATATGGGAAAATATGAACGACATTAGTGTATATGATTACTACGGCTTTTTAAATTTACAGGCACAATTGTAAATATAGCCTACAAAATAATAATAATAAAAGTCGATGAAGGCAGCTCTTTGAAAAAAAGAAGAGATGAATAAAAGAAAGGAAGAAAAGATTGAAAATCTGCAGACGCATCTTTATTGATTTCAAGAATGTACAGAAGTACAGAGCAATGTCGAGTTTTGGCATTGCAAACTTATTCGCTTATACGAATGCATATGTTCCATAAAGGTCATTAGCAACTTTTTTGATTCACAAGTTAACGCACGTAGTACAATGATTCTGGCCTTAATGCAACTGTCTTTTAGAAGAAATACAGAATGCTATTTTAGAAGTATTATAGAATTAAAGAAAATGCTCTTTGATGCACAATTCTGGACTCTGTCTTAAGTGAATGATGATGCAAGTATTTTTGTTAACGATTTTACAGCTAAAATGCCTGCATATATTATTTCTGACCGAGGACAATTTTAGCCTATTTCAAAAGAGGTAAAGAAAATGTGTACATTAGTTTATATGGACCACTTTTTTCTTATTTCAGCATCGGTTTAAGATGTTAGAAATTGTATTCTATATCTGTTAACACTTAATTCTAAGAATAAACCTAATCCTTACAAATTGACATTGTTCAGACAACCCAAATTCCTATCTTATCTTCGATGCCAAAATAAATATTGAGAAAAAGATTGTAACGGCTAATGGTAATCCTGAGCTTGGAACAATTGGTAAAATGTTTATGTTTTTATATATATAAAGCAAATACGCTTAAACCCTAGCATATATGTTTTAATTTTTCTGTAGATCATGTGGAGAATAAAAGCCAAAAAATCACCACTCCATATTGGAATATTGTAAAGTGAATATGGCAGAATTGTTACCATATCTATGTTAAACTGACTTTTCAAAAATATTGTATTTCAAGCATAGGTTTCAGTAATGATCCTTAAAGTGGTTCGAGGGTAAGATGAATCATGAGATTACCACTTTTAATATATGGGCTTTGAAGAGCAGGAAATTGTTGAGAAAATGCTCTTAAATCGGGCAACTCCAAGAATTGAGGAAGACCTCTGAACGGAACGAGGGGGAAACTATAAGAAGTGAATTAAGTCAGACATATAATAAACAAAATACAGGGTGATTTCAACACTTAATACAATCAGAAAGATTTAAACTAAGAATCGACCAAGCTTATTTCAAACTAGCTACCGGGCTGGTTTCTCTATGATCCACTACGTTTTCGCAATTACTAGTATTGCGAAGAAGCTCATCAACAAAAAAGAAAACATTGTATGCATACTTTGTGGATTTTATAACCGCTTTTGATTCCGTGAACAGGGACGCCTTAATTTATAAGTTGTCTACTATGGGCTTTTCTTACCAGTTTTTATCATCTTATGAATATCTCCTAGTCACAACTCGTGGTTCAGTAGATATGTGATAGTATGGAGTAGTTTGACATATCCTTAAGTATTTACACAAGGATGTATCTTAAGTCGATAATGTTTGTCCTATATATTGATGACATCTGTAATTATTTGTGGCGAGAAGTGCAGTTTGCAAGTATCAACATAAAAATGTTGACGATTGCACTTACGTCCCTTCTGACCAAGGTCATGGAAACGCTAATAAACCGCCATCTCATGAAATATCTCGAAACACGAAAACTTCTCAATGGCCGGCAGTACAGTTTTCGTAGTAATAGGTCCACTGGTGATTTGATGGCATTTCTCACCGAAAAGTGGAACTAAAGCGTACATCAATCAGGCGAAAGCAAGAAAGCTGCACTTGATATTTGTAAGGCATTTGACAGAGTTTGGCATCAGGCTCATCAGAAGTTAGCCAAGATCGAAAATAACTAAAATAAAAATAATAGGCCGAGAACATGAATATGGAACGCGTGCTCAAACTTATCTGGAATGCTAAAGGACTTTTACAAAAACTTGATCAGTTAGAATTAATCATAGGAGAGAAGAATATTAACGTTTGCTATCGTCCATCTAATAAGGTGAGAGGCGGATCCTCTTTGTACGAGTACATTAAAGAATCTATCGAATATACTGAAGACCTTAAAATAGAGCCTGAATCTGTGCACGATACGTGTAAAAATATATATAATTTTCTTATCATTTCAGCCATTTACATTTACCGCACTCGAAAGAGTGCCTTCAAAAATATATTTAAATTACTTGCATTTAATTTTATTACCAGCGGTTATTTTAATGCAAAACACACCTTCTGGGGCTCAATCTTTGAATTTCCTCTGATCATTCTCCAGTGATTTTGACAATGAATGAAACTATAATTAAAAAATAAGAACCAACAACACTAATTGGCAAAAATACTAATTGGGAAGGATTCAAGAAAGATTGGAAAAACTGAACGTATCACTTTAGATATCCTATGAACTAGAAGTTGAGGTTGCAACGCAACGGTTACCACTTAATAATCGGAGAAGTCTTAAAATGCTGTCTAGAAATGCAGTAACTAAGCTTCTTTATATTATTATTGCCACACTGATGTTAGAATACGTTCCGAGCCCATAGAAAGTTGCTGAAATCATAATGGTCCTAAAACCAGGAAAACCTCTGAATGACAAGAAGTCTTATAGACCTATTTAAATTCTCCCAAATTTATCGAAAATCTTTGAGAGGATAATTCTGAAACGAATACTGCCAATTACTCGTATTAGCGCAAACATCATATCCATAATCACCAGTTTGGGTTCAGGACTAAGCATTCTAAAACTATTTATTGATCAGGTGTATAGAATCACGGATGTAATTGAGTAAACTTTAGAAGAAGAAAAGATCTACTCAAGCGTATTCCTGAATATCTCGCAAGCCTTTGATAAGGTATGGCATGAAGGTTTAGAATTCAAATTACGGCAGATCTTGCCACTGAGCTTTTATAATATAATATAACTGACAAAGTATCTCGAGAATAGGATTTTCCGTGTCAGACTCGGAAAAAGATTTTAGCCGGCATACCACAGGCTAGTGTTCTTGGCCCACTTTTGTATGTCTATATACCCGAGACATATCTCAAGATGAGGAGACGGTTCTAGCTACACTCTCATACTAGCTGTAGGTAAAACGATTGAAGAAACAACGCTGAAACTGCAAAGCCTTCTCGATAAATGGACAAAGACCTGGCCGATAGCCCTCAATCTGTTCATGTAAATTTTAAATACAGAAAAATGAGTTGATTGGTTATCCTCATAAACTCGGTCTGGTTTCCATTCGCAAACGAGGCTTAACACCATAAAAAAATGCCAAGAACTCGAAGCCAAATACAGAGAAATGTATTGGTTACTTGCTAAACATTCCAAGTTTAGTATCGAAAACAAGCTGATCTTATATAAAAAAGGGCAAAAGTCGGTGTGGACTTATGGTATACAACTTTGGGGTTATACAAAGAAAACGAGAAAACACAAAGTTCGACTAAACGAACAAAACAGACCAAACCTTTGGATGTACAATAAAATTAAATCGTTTTGAAAAGCGGAACACGCAAATCGAGTCTATTGTATTTCATAATAAAAAAAACTGTTTGATAAGTCGAAACTTAGTTACGCCAACACTCTGGACTTGTTTTTAACTTCTCACCGTGATAAGTACACCATTGATGAGCTCCCCCCTTTAGGCTCGTCGGACCATCGTGTCATATCAGCTAATTTCTCGTACACCGACCATACAGTTAGAGAAAAAATTCCTAAAAGAACCGTATGGCTATACGAGAAAGCCAACTGGAGCGGTCTTAACAGCTTCTTTAGGAATTTTAACTGGTCGTTATGCTTCCTCGATAACGACGTGGATGCCGCTGATGATATGATTACAGACACCATTCTCTTTGGAATGAGATCCTTTATTCCTCATCGGATGAAGACTATCAAACCAAAAGAAAAGGCATGGTACGACTCGAGCTGTAAAGAGGCCGTCAGGGTTAGAGAAATGTTTTTTCGGTCCTACAAGACCAACCCGACAGAGGAAAACCGAAAAAAGTTCAAATGAGCCAGAAATGACTGCAACGCCTTTCTTAAGCATGTGAAATTCCTATACGACCAAAAACTGAGGCAAAAAATACTGCAATGTCCCAAAGGCAGTAAAAATGTTTGGTCGTTCGTCAAAAACATTAGAAATTCCGCCTCATCCTCCATCCCAACGCTCATTTACAATGACATTCCAGCTGTCAGCTCTTTGGATAAGGCCAATCTGCTTGCTGCACACTTTGCGGCCAGCTCAACACTCCCAGATTGTTCTTTGTCTCCGCCTATACTTGAGTGCGTCGAATCTTCAATGGGACGAATCTACTTTCGCACTCGTGTAGTAGCAAAAGTACTTAAAGATCTCAACATACATAAATCCGCTGGTCCAGATGGTATATCTCCCCTTCTTCTGAAGAGGTGTTCTTCCTCGCTGGCAAAACCACTGCGTAAGCTTTTTCATCAATCCTACACTTTAGGACTCTTCCCGAGCAGATAGAAAACAGCATTTGTCCAGCCCGTCCCTAAAAAAGGCGAATCATCTTCTCTCTCCTCCTACAGACCCATTGCACTTACGTCCCTTCTTTCCAAGGTCATGGAAACACTGATAAATCGTCAGCTCATGAAATATCTCGAAACACGAAAACTTCTCAATGACCGGCAGTACGGTTTTCGTAGCAACAGGTCCACTGGTGATTTGATGGCATGTCTCACCGAAAAGTGGAACCAAAACGTACATCAATCCAGCGAAAGCAAGATAGTTGCACTTGATATTTCTAAGGCATTTGACAGAGTTTGGCATCAGGCTCTTTTGTCGAAAATGCATGCATTTGGGATCGGCGACTCTCTTCTTCAATGGATTAGAAATTACCTTTCGGAACGTTAAATTCAAGTTGTCTTGGACGGTTTCAAGTCTGATGTTCACAAAATAAATGCTGGTGTGCCCCAGGGCTCTGTTCTGTCACCGACACTCTTTTTAATTTTCATTAACGATCTCTTGTCTGCTACTTCTAATCCAATATATTCCTTTGCTGATGACAGTACTCTCTGCTTTTCATATTCGTTCCCGGACTCACGGCCCTGCTCTTCGGCTGTAGTACGAGAATGGCAGCGTATGCTAAGCTCATTAAATTCCGATATCAACAGCATAACCAATTGGGGAACTATCAATAGAGTGGAATTTAATGCTTCCAAAACACAATGCTGTCTGCTGTCTTTAAAGCGAAATTTAAACACCCAGCCATTATCTATGAATGGCACTTGCATCGTCGAAACCGAAAAACTTTCCATTCTCGGTATGTGTGTCAATGACAACATACGTTGGAATGACCACATATTTGATGTCGCCAAAAATGCTGCGAAATGTCTAGGTTTCCTCCAGCGATGTAAGAAATATTTTACCCCCTCTGATCTGGCCTCAATATATAAGGCATTCATCCGCCCAAAATTGGAGTACAACTCCCACATCTGATCAGGTGCTCCTAAAACATCTCTGCACCTGGTAGATAGGATTCAAAACCGTGCGATAAAACTTATTGACGATACTAATATCAGTCAATCAATGGACACCCTCGAACACCGACGTGATGTCTCCTGTCTCACTTTGTTTTATCGCTATTTCCACCACCAGTTCTCCACTGAAGTCGCCAGCAGCATTCCACCCATTCAAACTTTCAACCGTAACACCCATCTCGCTATGAATGTTCATCAGTATACCCTCAAGCTCATTTTCGGACGTACTCTAAAATATCGTGATTCGTTCCTAAACCGTACAGCTCGCTCATGAAATGCCCTACCGATCTGTATTTCCTGGTCGTTATACCTTGCAAACATTTAAAAACAATGTACATCGGTACCTCTCTTTTCTTCCTCCCTAAATTTCCCTTGCCCGCGCTGTGTACAATCACCTTAAGGGTACTCAAACCCCTTGAGCGCGCGCTCATTATAAAAAAAAAAAACAAAAAAAACGGTACTATAAAAATTAATATCGTAGGGAACTATTTTTAGTAAGAGGCCAAATTTCTAAATGTTAAAAAATGGCGCATCATTACTCGCAGTAATGTTATACAGTAGTTATGCATTGGAACACTACATTTCCACTGCAATGCATCAATGATGCTTTGAAATTTGTGGCGTTTTGAAGCGCCATTTGCACACATTCTGAGCTAGGCATAGCCTCCATCCTGTATATTTTTCAAACAAAAATATTGCACCATATTTGTTTGTGATGCAAAGGTTGCTTTTGTTTGTGCGGTACATGCGTTTACAGTGCGGTTTGAAGCGTTATGTATTGTGTCCCTACAGTAATGCTGTATTTCGAAGCGCTTGGCGTTGCAGTACTGCATTGAGGAATTCAATCAGAATCTCACACTACTATGAGCACGCGGTTGCGATTCTCATAATGTTTAATGAAAGATTTTCATCTGCCCTCGCCGGAGATAAAAAAAATCTTCTCAATTTAACCACAAGGATTGTCATAAGATCAGCTGTCCGTTATCCGATGGGTCAATAGAAAACAAGATCGATCATTAAACGGTAAATCGCAGTTTTAGAAAAATTTTTTTTGGACAGGCGCAAAGTAACATAGACGTGGGGATGGCAATAGAATGTCAGATAATGGTAACCACAACCCATCAACTTACGAGGGGCGTTCAAAATATTCTCGTTATCGGGGTGAAGCTGTGGTTGTACGTACATATATATAAATTGACTTATTTATCAAGTAATACTATTATTTTAGTGCATTCATGTAAAATTTCATATAAATGTGATTATTAATTCGCGTTTTATCTCTAGTTAAACAGAATCATAATGGCAACTGAGACGATGATGGTGAAAATTGAGCATCGCGCTGTAATTAAATTTCTCACTAAGCAAGGAAAAAGTCAAAAAACTATTCATGAAGAGATGGTGGCTGTTTACCAGGGTTCCGCACCTTCATTATCAACTGTGCAAACGTGGTCAAGTGAGTTCAAGACAGGCAGAGAGAGCATTGAAGACGACCCCCGCTCCGGCGCACCGGCTACTGCTTGTACGGGAGAAAGCATCGAAGAAGTCGAAAAACTTGTTCTTGAGGATGCCCGAATAAAGGTGAAAATGATGGCAGAGATCACCAAGCTTTCAATTGGTACCATACACACCATTCTTCATGACCATCTTAACCTTTCAAAGGTCAGTGCAAGGTGGGTGCCACAAATGCTCACAGCGCCTCAGAAAAAAAGTGAGAATCGCATGCTGTAGAGAGCTTTTGGAGATATGTAGTGAGAACGCGGACGGTGTTATGGATCGAATTGTTACTGGAGACGAAACATGGGTCCACCACTATGACCCTGAAAGCAATCAAGAGTCCATGCAGTGGCATAAAAAAGGGGGGTCCCCCGAAGAAGTTCAAAGTCACTCCGTCTGCCGGGAAGCTCATGGCCACAGTTTTTTGGGACTCAAAGGGAATCTTGCTCATTGAGTACAAAAAAAAGGTGAAACCATCAACGCCACATCCTACGCTTCCACTTTGCATAATTTGCGGGAGGAAATTAAAAAGAAAAGACGGGGTAAACTCGCAGCGGGTGTGTTGCTCCTTCATGACAACGCTCCTGTTCACACGGCGCGAGTTTCCAAGGCTGCTGCGCGAGATTGTGGTTTCGAAGAAATCCAACACCCACCCTATAGTCCAGACCTTGCCCCTAGTGATTATTTGCTGTTTCCGGATTTGAAAAAATGTCTTCGTGAAAAAAGATTTTCGGATGATGAAGAACTCAAGTCGGCAATAAATGGGTATTTTGCAGAGAAAGAGGAAATTTATTTTTTTGAGAGTTTAAAAAAGCTTATCTCAAGATGTAACAAATGTATTGATGTTAGGGGAGATTATATTGAAAAATAAAAAAAATTTAAATTGAATTCGCATTTTCCTTCATATCGATACCGAGAATATATTGAATGCCCTTCGTATGATCCAGGAATGTATGCCGTTTAAAAAAAAAAAAAAAAATTATAGGTACAGATCATTATACTGCAAGAATTATTGCCATAGTTAATAAAAGAAAACATTTTCAACCCTTAGCAATAAAGGTTCTGATCTGATTCCTGGTTTTTGGAGTACATCAATAATCCGCGGATCTTCATTGACCAGTGTGATGAATAGTAACTTCTACATCACGGTCTGTTTGTCGATTTCGGAAATGCCTTTGACAGTGAATTTATTTGGCTTACCTTGCGAAACCCGAAACAATTGTCGCCTGTAGTGGAAGTGCTGTTATATGGGCGATGAGCCGGAAAAATATCTTCCACTGTTACCATGCTTACCATTATAAGAAACCTGTAATTGTTTCAAAAATTTTGTTTAAGCAGCGCTTTGCCTATACGTATTTTTAACAAGAAAATCTTAAGATCCTAAATTGAAACAGTACAAACAGTCCATAAGCAGTCAAGATTTTTGCCTAAAGTTGTAACATCTATAAGAAAACTGATATATTGCTATTCATGTACCGAAAACTGATCAAGAATTATTGATAATTAGCTATTACAAAATTAAATGTAATTAGCTACATAATCATAACAAGGAGCACTACCAAAGATTTTATATTAGATTTGAAAATTACCTCAAAGACCCCACATTTGATTTGAAGTCTTCCGAAAAATCCGATATCCTTCTAGTCACTTCCTTTGCAGCTCGTTCCTGCTCTACATAATCCTGCATGCCGCTACTAGCCACATCTTGCATCTGATCATATGTATCATCCACCAATGGTGGATTAGTTGCATCAGGTCTCAACAGTGCATAATTTGGCGAATCTCTAGCATCTGAACTGGAATTACCACCGCTCCCGCTGTCCGGTAAAATCTGTATATCTGGTGCCAGTCGCGGACTCAAGCCCATACTTGTACTTGTAATTGGAGTCTCAGAAAATAGGCGCGACAATCTTCTTCCATTACTACTTTCAGCAGCCAGTGTTATCGTACGATTAAAGTCATCTGCTATAGCTGACGCATACGAGTCTCGACGGAAGCTCCCATACAAACTACCATCCAAGTGCCCCAAATAGTCTTCTGACGGCGTTGGCGGTACAGGATCGCCAAATAAACTGTGATACTGATTGTCATAGAATGTGGTAGTGGCATCACTGCGCGTTCCTCGATTTGACGCTGATGATGGCGACATCTTTTGATAGTCGTAACTCAACGGAATAATGGATGGAGATGACTTTTTCATATTGTATCAAATTGGATGAACTTTGCTGCTGCAGCTGCTGTTCGTATCTGAAATACTCAAGTCTAATAAGAAAGTGTCAACACTGTTAATTTGAATATACGATACAACTCACCTGCTAACGTTTACCCGCCTTCCGTTGTTTTGTTTATCGCAATCTTTAAGTGGATATTCTACTGTGTTTGTATTTGTATTAACCGGCAACATCAAGCCACAATTGCTGTATGCATCGACTTATCGATTTGCAGCGGCTCGCCATGTGCAGAAATTTACATACGTACAAAAACAGTCCAAACATCGGTGAAACTTTATGTTATGACCGGGTATTCGTCCTTTTCCAAAAGTGTATCCTGTTTCTGTGTGTGTGTTTATTTGTGATGATGGGGTAAATGGTGGAAAAGGATGCCTTTAATAAGCTAGGGAGTGTTTTCCAAGTGGTTTCGTTCAGGCGGTCAGTTAGAGGTGTGCTCGACAACTATAACCGCAAGCAAAATGCAAAATAAAGAAATTATTTCGGTTTGTTGTTGCTGTTGGTGGTGTAGTGCGGCTGTTTTAGTTGCGCCCGGTGGCATTTTTCATCAGCCTATTGAAATCGGGAGGGCGGGGGTACTTATTTTATGTACAAGTCGTTGTCTGGTCGGAAGACAACAGCAGCCGGTTCAACGGCTTTTCCATTTAATTTGAATATCCTTCCACTTTGGTCTCTTGGATGTCTTCTAGTTCGAGGCTATCGTTTTCTTTGTGTTGTGTGAACGAAGGCGCGTTTTGCATGTGGCAAATGGGCGAATGCATGTAAAACAAATAACCTGCAAAGATCAATAAATTTCAGAATTTAAACAACTAAAAGGTCTTTAAGTTGGATAAGGATTTCTAGGTGTAGAAATTTTCAGGATGATATTATAAAGTCTTGCGTACAAATAGTAAAGAAGAACATTTTACAACAATATGGAACTTAACTGGCACAATGTAAAAAGTTATTTTTAAAAAAAATAAAGATGTGCTTTATAGAAAACCAGTGTCAGTCAAATTTAGACCCCACAATTTTGAAAATATTTGTTCAATAAATTCAAAAAGTGCTGCATAAATATTTTTTCAATATTTAATACAACAATAAAATGATGTGGCCCAGTTAAATAGTCGTGATGCCTTTCTGTTGGAAAAGAATATTCAAATAAAGAATTAGTCTATTGCACTTGTTCAGCTAGTAAGTTGCTTTCAATGAAATTTCTCATCCCTTTGTACAGATTTTTAAGATACGTCGGGAAGAATTCATTTGGTTGCCTGCTACCTGGAAAATTGTACCACCAAAGCCCTAACCGTAAAAGCAAGCAGTCCCAAAGCTAGTTCAGGACCTGAGAAGTCCTCCCCTGAGCTTTGTTTAATAAATTCATCTTATCGCGACCATGTGAATTCAGTTATCCGGTCGCTTTCTAAGAAACCGTGCATTCACAAACTTGTTTGGAGGTGGTAATGGAGTTCACCTCAATTGTGGGTGTCATAGAAGCACAACTTTTGGACCTTTAACCATTCTTCACATAGTTCAATGCTACTCGTACCAGAATTGCATCGCGCCGACTTGGAAGACAAGCAAGTTTACCTAACGTGGAGTTTTCTCAAATGTTGTCATACTTCACGAAGACGATAGCGATACATCCTAGGTCGCTTTTTTAGTCATCTGTGAACACCCAACTTCTACTATTACTTTTGTGGCTAAGATTTTAGTCGACGCCAGTCCTGAATACAAAAAAGTCGTCTTGGTGCTTCGTTTTTGACGTGATATGTTTTGTCTAAAGAACTTTGCCCTTCAAGATGGCACCCAAATAGTAAGTTCCGTTGTAGAAGCAGAAGTTAAGTGCTTCATTTTTTTTTTCTAAAGAGAACGACTCTAGGAATTGGCTGAGAGCCCATTTATTGTGCACGAATCGTTGATTACGTCCTACGTTTGCTTTTGAACAAACAGTCGCTAGGTATGATCTAACTGATAGTACAGCATTATCATCTACAATACATATTCTAGAGTAAGTGTTTGAACTGTTGAGAACCTTAAGCAGAGATTTGATTAATATTCATAATAGAAGTATCATCGCTTGTTAACTGTAGGTAGTATTGTCTGACCGAGTTACGTATACCGTCAAAAAATCTCAATATTGAAAATTACTCCTCATCGAGAAATCATTTACTACTGCCCACCAGATCTCGAAAGGCAGTATATGAATATTTTTGTTGCATTTTACGCAGAGGATACAGTCTCCTCAACCATTCTTCTTATTCTCATGCTCTTCGGAAAGAAGGAAATTAGACTAATAAATAGGACTCTCGGCGAGTCAGAAGTCATGTTTACCGATTTTCATTTTAAAAACTACTTTTAATGTTCTTCGCCAGAAGTTCGGTATGCAGACCAGGGCAAGCTAGCAATAAAGATTCTCTTTGGAATTGGTAGCAGCTAATTTATACCCTTTTCCAGTATAACTGGAAATACTTGTATATATAGCGTTGATGCCAGGCGATTTGGGATTTCTGAGTGGAAAGAGATTTCAGGAAGAGATTCCTCTGACGAAATTCATCCAAACCTAAGAAAGCCGAACGAAACCAACAACAATTTAATCACAAATTAAAATAGAATTGCTGAAATTATTTTTTTTTTGTTTTATTGCGTTTGTTTAATTTGAATTTGTCTTCAATGTTTTTTTTGCTTCGGCTGCCAACTCGTAACTTATTTTCCTTCCCAGTCTTCTGCAGTTTTTATATGCCTCGATTCTTTTCCGTTTGCCCACCTGATTTTCTTCTGTTAGAAGACCTTCAATATTCTTTAAATCCACGGCTCGTTCACAGACCAATTGTAGTTGGGGAAGCGCTGCGTCGCAGGTAACGGCAAATATTTTTTTCGTTGATTTTGTTTATTTTTCTTCTTCATTTTTATGCGGTAGGCCCCCTTCCCCTATTTATCCATATAGCTGACAACTTGATCGTTTGCTATCTTGAATGCAAAACAGTGTTCAATAACCAGAAACTTGGCCGTGGCTCCAATGGTAGTGTATTGGCTTCTAAATCGGAAGGTTCGGTGTTCGAATCCCAGCCTCGCACTTAATTCACGTAAGACGAATGGTTGCCTATAATACAACAACAAGTCCAATTACACTAATAATTTAGTCTCCCCACTAAATGTTGCGCCCAAAAATCTTTCTTTCTCCCTCTGTCCCATTTTTCTAAGAACTTAATAGTACGTTTACACCGACCCGAAATTTGACATTTCGAAATAAAATCTCGGAATTTCATTTCACCGTTTACATTGAACGCAAAACATTTATATGACAGCTACTGTAAGCTATAGATTCGTAATTTTTGTTTCAATTTCCTCCGGTGAAAACTCCACCACTTTATTTTTAAACAAGAGGGACATCTCTTTATGTATATGCCCTTTTTTTTGTTCTCCCGGAGCCCAACAATATTTTCTTCCCAGAGTTCAACAATAAACTCCTCGTCAGCGTCTTCCCTCTTCCTCCTTTTCTTATATTTTTTTTGGGCCATTTGGTTGAGGCACATAGTCGTTAATGATTGTAAATATTAAAACAGCTGACTTCTTTTAAATTAGTTTTTGTTAGCGCTGAATGCCGTGCGGAATAATTAAAAAGGTTTGTTCGATTTGACAACCTTCTAAATGCAGAGACGAAATGCAGCATTTCACTGAAATTCAACATTTCGAAATGTATGGAACATTTCGTCTGAAATGTTGAATTTGTCCGAGAGTCTAAATTTCTGGTCGGCGTAAACGTACTATAACACGTGCTGTGCTCAGGCATTTTAAGTGTAATAATACCAACTTGAGTGTGTACGTTTACACCGACCGGAAATTTAACATTTCGAAATGAAATTTCGGAATTTCATTTCACCGTTTACATTGAACGCAAGACATTTATATGACAGCTATTGTCAGCTATAGATTCGTAATTTTTGTTTTAATTTCCTCAGGTGAAAACTCCACCCCTTTATTTTTAAACAAAAGCGACATCTCTTTATGTATATGCCCTTTTTTTCCCCCGGAGCCCAACAATATTTTCTTCCCAGAGTTCAACAATAAACTTCTCGTCAGCGTCTTTCCACTTACTCCTTTTCTTATTTTTTTTTCGGTCCATTTTGTTGAGGCACATAGTCGTTAATGATTGTAAATATTGGAACAACTGACTTCTTTCAAATTTCTTTTTGTAAGCGCTGAATATTGTGCGGAATAATTAAAAAGGTTTGTTCGAGTTCATAACCTTCTAAATGCAGAGACGAAATACAGCATTTCACTGCAATTCAACATTTCGAAATGCTGGAAATTGTATGGAACATTTCGTCTGAAATGTTGAATTTGTCCGAAATGCTGAATTTCGGGTTGGTGTACACGTATTATTAACTTCTCTACAAAAAAAAAAAGCACTTCATCAAGCTGTCACAATCGAAATATGTTAACAAAATCGTGAATTAATCATAAGTAAGTAAGTTGATAGTTGTTTTCTTTTCTATTTTTTCGTTTTATGTTTTTCAGATTTTAAACCTGATTTCGCAACAGTACCACCTTCTTAAAACTCAAATGTCCAACTGAGTTGTTACTGAGTTGACGTACGGTGCGAGTTAGATCACGTATACCACTTTTTGTCTTTTTTAACCACGTACCTGGATTCCGTAGACCAGATCTTGTCTAGTTCCTTTATTACCTTGACTGGGCCATGCCAACCACTCTTTAGTTTGGGGAAAAAGCCTTTACGTCTCTTGGGCCTGTATTGTAAAAGCTGATAGCAACACTTTTCAGATCATACCTGCATACGTTTGCTTTTTTTAAACTATTTCGTTGGTGATCAGAACTGCACATCGCCGCTGGCGAGAATCCAGTCGATTCGTGTTCTGCTGCGCGATAAGCCAGTAAAGATGGTTGTAAAAATAGATCCCAGTGGATTAGTTGTTCGACTATTGCCTCAACTGTTTTTCTGGGCACATCAAAGCATTCTGGTAATTTGGTAATGTAATCCATAATGACGATTACATATCAGTGTCCTGCTCCTGTTAGTGGAAGTGGACACGGTTTACTTTGTTTAGCTGAGAACGGCTTATTCGAGCTTGACAAACTGTGCTGTTCTTGCACCATAGCTTGGTGTCTACAGTTGTATCCTAGATGGCCCCCGCTTGGACTGTTTGTTCTTGTCTTAACTTCCTCAGAATAATCGGCAGCATCTTCTGTTCATTGTCTTTTTCCCAAATACAATTGACTACACCAGCACATATCTTCAACTGCTGGAAAATAGTCCAAAAACTTTTCGTATTCGGATCTTTCCGTCTAGTGTCGTCTTTATTGGGTAACTTTCCTTCTTTCAGCCACTTGATGACTGGATCTTTTTGCTGTTCGCTGTTCGTCCGCAAGCGTAGATTTTTCGGCTTCAAGGTGTAGGATATCGCAGCGCTCTTTTTCTTTAATGTCCTTTTTGTGCAATGTTTGCATTCATTACAGGATCCCCTGTCCTTCTGCATTGCCATGGCAAGAAACAGAATAACGTCGAATCTCATAAAACAACTGTAATCGCTCGAAACACCTGGCCATCTGAACCTCAACGGGTCAAAGAATGTATACGGAGTTCGTCTGTAAGAGAAATCCTCGTCGAAGATGTAGAGGTATAAATGATGGGTTGCCAATACCACGGCAAACAACTCTCTCCTGGTGACGCAACAATTGCGTTCAGCTCCCCTCAACGTTCGACTGTAATACTCAATCACTACCTTTGAATCTCCTTGCTTTTGACCGAGCATAGCACCTTTGCTAATATTTTGATTTAATTTTTGTGGCGTGTAAGGAGTTTAGTACATCACGGAGGCATCCGTGATGCAGGAGTAAACGGCTGCGGCACGCTCGCGGTTGCTCGGCTCTAGCTCGTCAAAATAGGTCTGTTCTTGCCACTACAGATAAGAAAAAGGAGGAAGTGAAAAAGGAAGAACACATTTGAATACCATCACCACTATGCAAGAACGGGACATACGCTCTTAAAGCTAACTAATTCTACTCTAAGCTAATCCCTAAATACAGAAATTTAATTAACGAATTATAATTAAACCTAAGCTAATTTAACCATACATATGTATGTATGTATGTATCCTACACCGAATAAAGTGTCCAAAGCTCACACAGCGATGACGACTAGCTAAAACCTGACACAAGCCAGGTATTGTTGGCTGAGGATGGCCAACCCCCCTTATCGCACCTAAAGGCCAACATTTGCTACTATTCTGGCCAAAACTGTGAGTGGTAGCCCCTATAACAGCCGCCAACGGAGGCATCCGTGATGCAGGAGTAAACGGCTGCCGCACGCTCGCGGTTGCTCGGCTCTAGCTCGTCAAAATAGGTCTGTTCTTGCCACTACAGATAAGAAAAAGGAGGAAGTGAAAAAGGAAGAACACATTTGAATGCCATCACCACTATGCAAGAACGGGACATACGCTCTTAAAGCTAACTAATTCTACTCTAAGCTAATCCCTAAATACAGAAATTTAATTAACGAATTATAATTAAACCTAAGCTAATTTAACAATACATATGTATGTATGTATGTATCCTACACCGAATAAAGTGTCCAAAGCTCACACAGCAATGACGACTAGCTACGACCTGAAACAAGCCAGGTATTGTTGGCTGAGGATGGCCAACCCCCTTTATCGCACCTAAAGGCCAACATTTGCTACCATTCTGGCCAAAACTGTGAGTGGTAGCCCCTATAACAGGCGCCAACTGCAAAAAAAAAAATCAGATGAAGTCTGTCAGGTTGTGTCGTCATCGTTTGTACGTCGCGTCCGGTCGCTTATCCGCACACCATTCGCGACAACGGTTTTAAGCCACTATTATGAAACAAAAAGCTATTTCATATCACCACAAAATCCATTGTTATTTTGTAAAATAAGAGAAATTTACACAAAAGACTTACTAACTAATGAAGAGCCTTTTTATTTTAGAATTTTATTTCATTAAAACTACTGTATGGCTCATTTAATTTAAGCCACAAAAACTTATAACTATAACTCACCAGTTTTTTACAGATCCCTCGTCGTCCTGGCGCCAGCAGCGCTTTGAAGAATCCTTTCAATAAAATTGATGTAAAATTTTTTTCTCGTTTCCGCGCACAAAAAAATTAAAAATAAAATTAAAAAATAACTCACTTAATAATTATCCTACTGTAGTAGATTGTATGATAACTATTGTATACCAATTATTGTATAACACATAACAACTACTGTATACCAAATATTGTATAAAACTTATTATATATACGACTTTGAAGAGTACCTCTATAGAATCGACCAATTGTTCAAAATTAACGTAGTTGAGGAGGCAAATAAGGTTGAGCTGTTCTTGACCCTTGTGGGCCTAGACGAGTATAAAAGGATCAAGTCAATTCTACTACCGATATAGATTGTATGATAACTATTGTATACCAATTATTGTATAACACATAACAACTACTTATACCAAATATTGTATAAAACTTATTACTCGTATATACGACTTTGACGAGTACCTCTATAGAATCGACCAATTGTTCAAAATTAACGTAGTCGAGGAGGCAAATAAGGTTGAGCTGTTCTTGACCCTTGTGGGCCTAGACGAGTATAAAAGGATCAAGTCAATTCTACTGCCGAAGAAAGCAACGGACAGAGCGTTCAAGGATTTAGTGAAAACAATTCTTTCACATTTCAAACCGGTTCGTAACGTTATTGCAGAACGGTTGAAATTTTACAACTGTTCCTAGAAATCAAATGAATATGTGGGGGAGTATATTCTGAATCTGAAACTTTTGGCTGCATCTTGCGAATTTAAAATTTTTGTCCCTATGTGATCACTTAGTATGCGGACTAAGAAGTGGCCAGTTACAACCAAAACTTCCTCCATGGCGAATTTGACGTTTGAGTTGATAAATAAGGAACAAAGAAATAATCAACCACCAGCAACACATGAAATTAATAGGATCAGCAGCAGAAACCACTTTCAAAAATTTCCAAAGTGTACCAAGTGTACGACAAGCCATGCACCAAACTCTTGTCCAGCGAAAGTGTGGGATTGTTTTCATTGTGGTAAGAAGACCCACTCAGCAAAAGCATGCTACTTTCGCCAAAAAGGAAGTAAATCACAGCGAAAGCGATTCCATAGCAACAATAAAATTAAAGAGATGGTGTTCAAATTTGGTCCTTTACATTGGATGTCAAATAGTGGCCAACCACTACTGGTGGGGATTCAGGTGAACGAGAAAGAACTGACTATGGAAATGGATAGTGGAGCGTTAGTGTCTGTGATTTCTATGGCGTCTTTTAAATCAAATTTTGCAAATATTAAATTGAATTCTGTAAATTTTCACGCTCTTCAAATTTTGACAGGCGCCCAAGTATATTTACAAGGAGAAATTTCAGTAACTGTGGAAAATCGTCATCATTTAAAGTTGCTTGTAGTAGAGACCCAACGTGAATTTAGTCCCCTATTGGGTATAAATTGGATGGATATTCTTTTTTCGAAGTGGAGAGGTCAACTCAAGTCATCGTACGATAAGCCGAACACACTTTTTCCGTAAATAGTTTACCAACTACTTCCTGCCAAGCCATTATTGAGGATGATATAAAAATAAAAGACATGGATGTATATCCTCTACCTCTAAATGATAATATTCTCACTAGTATGAGAAGTAACACTTGTTTTTGCTCACTAGATTTAAGTGGAGCATATCTCAAATTGTCGGTAGGTGAATCGTCTCGAGAACTTTTAACCGTTAATATGCATATGGCCTTGTTCCAATTTAACCGATTACCATTTGGCGTGACTACAGCCCTACAGCCCCAATGATCTTCGAAAAATTATGGACCAAATTCTGCATGGGTTAAATGGCGTCGCGGTTTACTTTAGAAACTTTAGAAACTTTTCGCCGTACTCAAACGATTAGAAGAGTAAAACGTCAAAATCAAATGGGAAAAGTACAAACTTTTAGTAAACTTTACTTAGGTCACACAATTACTCCCGAAGGTATTAAGCCTTCCAAATCTAAGTTTGAAGCTATCTTCCAAATAGTTCCACCATGTTAGCACCTTTGTACAAGTTACTTCGCAAAAACGAAAAGTGGGACTGGGATCGAAGCTGTGCATAGGCGTTTTTATTGTCGAAAAATAATTTATTGGTGCATTTTGATCCCACGAAACCCATTATCCTAGCTTGCGATGCATCTCCTTATGGAGTAGGTGCGATCCTTAGTGTGGAAGAAGGATAAGAAAAACCTTGCTACATGGTATCTTCTACATTAAGTAGAACTTTTCAGAACTTTTCCCATATGTACAAGGAAGCGTTAGCCGTGGTTTTTGCCCTTAAAAAGTTCCATAAGTTTGTATGTTTTACGGTGTATACCGACCATCAGCCACTGGAACAGGTCCTAGGAGATCAAAAGGCGTTGTGGGTTTTGTTTTTGTCAAATTAAGTACCAACCGGAGTCTAAGCAAAAGAATATGAATGCGTTATCATGGTTACCACAAGATTGTACAACTGGTGTTGATAATTTTAACATACATTTTTTCAACTATGAAGAGAGTATCCCCCTCTCAATTCATCAAATCGCTGAGTTTACTAGCAAATAACAATTATTAAACCTAGTATCAGAGTTTGTATAAAACGACAAATGGTCAGTAAAAGCAAAAGCAGATAAGCTGCTAGCGCCTTACTTTAGCTGTAGGCTGTTATTAGAGTTTAAACAAGGCTGTTTATGGTACGGCAATCGGGTAATTTCGTGAAAAACGTTTATCACTTTTTCATGAGGAGTAGTAAGAATGAAGTTGTTGGTGCGGAGCATGACACGGTGGCCATTGATTGATAAGGAAATCGAAAGATATGTATCCTTATGTAAGTCGTGCCAAAAAATTCATAGAAATGTGAAAGACTGTCCCAATTTTACATGGCCTCCCACTAGCTACAGGTTTGAATGAATTCATGTAGATTTGTTTCAATTTCAAAGTTATGATTTCCTAATAGCTGTGGATGACTATTCGAAAGGGATTGATGTTCAGAATGTGACTAAAACTATAGCGGTCATTATAATTGAAAATATTATTTTACAATTTCGGGTTTTGCAACACTCTAGTTAGTGATAATGGGCCACAGTTCCGTTGTGAGAATTTTACAAAATTTCTAAAAGTAAATGACATAAATCATCTGTTTAGTCTAGCATATCATCCTATCAGTAATGGTTTGGCAGAGAGAGTAGTCCAAACTCTGGCTAAACATCCGGAGTAAAATTTTAATTTTTTTGTTTAAAAATCGCAACAGCTACCGGAGTGCATTAGTTCTAGCTTATACACCACGAACATTATTAACGTACTGTAAAGTACGAGATCATGAAGTTTTAAAAAACGCAGGAATTCAAACAAATTATAAGATTAAAAAAACTGAAAGAATATAACAATTTTAAGCAAAATTTTGATAAAATAAAATTTTATTTTAAAGTAGGAGAAAGAATATTGTATATGAATCCGAATGACAAAACATACGTAAAATGGATTAATGGTACAATATGTAAACAAATCAGTAGTTTATTGTACTTAGTTGAGGTAAATAGAAGAAGAAAAGTTGCTCATAGAAATCAGTTTAAGAGAGTTTCTAAACTTATTTATGTGCCTAGCGAGGAGTCTCGACAAAGAAATTCAAGTGAAGATGAAGAATTTTATGATGCCGCAGACAAGCCGTCAAGCTTAGAACTCCTAAATCAGCAGAAGAGTTTCCCGACGCCGACATCTATTAAAGAACGGCTTAGGAAAAGAAATCCAGTAAATTATGAACCAAAAAAATAAAAAAGTGAACATTTGGAAAAAGGAGGAAATGTTGTCGATGGTATGACAACTATTGTACATATATCACACAACAACTACTGTATACCAAATATTGTATAACACTTATTATGTGTATCGACGGAGTAATAAGTGGAACGTCACAGAGAGTACATCGCGTTTTAATTTGAAAGAAGACAAATCCTACTCTAAACAATTTAATTCAAAAAACCTAAATCTATATCTCAACCTGCAATTTAGCTAATTGTACTACATTCACAAATTCTATACTTATATCTTTATACATATTTATTGTAAAATGTTTGTGTGGGTACAAATAATAAAACTTATTCTTTTCAATACAAATTTCTTTATTCAACACAGTTGCAATTCACAATTTAATCGCTTATCTCAATACAATCCAATTTCTCAACCGCTAACCTTTCACTTCTCTTAATTCACACTTCTGATGAACTACTTGCATACCTTGGGGATGCTGGTATTTATACTTGAATGACATACTTCGAGAACAATCCTCGCCATCCAGCGTCACATACAATTTCCATTTTGCTAGAAAATGCGATTCCACTCTCCAGCCATCAATGGTTGAGACTTTGCTATTCAAGTATCGAAATCTTCTGCTCTTCGAATATCGACATCTTCTGCTGTTAGACCAAGAGCGTGCAGTAATTTTTGGTTGTGAAAGGTAACCAAACGAAATGCACATTAGTATTAAGCCTTGATGAAAGTGATTTTAAGTCTTACCGTCTGGCAGCATATCGTGGTAGATTAACAGAGTAACAGTATATCAAAAAGGCGTTATTTTCCAAAAACGGAATAACAAGGGTAACCACTTTATTCAAGTCATAAAAAATAGTACAGAACCGCTTAAATAGGTATATATACGAGTACGTCCAAGACGTTTTAAGTGTAGCCAAAGGCTTTCCAGACATACTCGAAATTTGTACGAAATCCCAATTTTGAATAATTTATGTAACCACTCAAATTTTTAGTATGTATAACTGAATAAACGTACAACACAAATCTGATGGTGCAAAACGTTTTCCTTGTCGCCAAGTCCTTGCCAGACGCATTTGAAATATCGAAGAATTCCAATTTTGAATAATTGTTGTAACTTATTTTTTTTTTAGAATTTAGAGAAAAACTCCCTGATAACAAATATATAAGTACAAGACGTTTTACTTAAACCATCCCAAAATATAGAAAACAACCTCATACATACAACCACATAGGTCCAAGACGTTTTACTTGTCGCCAAGTCCTTGCCAGACGCATCAAAAGAATTGAAGTCCTTCAATAGTTGCAGCATTCGGAAGAATGCAGTAAAAAATGAGGCAATGGTGTTAACACCAGAACAAAATGGTTGGGTTTTACTGCAAAATATAGTATGCTTCAAATGAAATGGTTTGAGGGAGATGTGGCCCCTGATAGCATACAAGATGTTCTTGAAATTGATGGAAATATATCTGACAGTGAAGATGGCAGTTGTCATCTCGATTCCTCCGATGAATACGAAAATGAATCGACTGAATTATCAATTTAAAATTATGTTTTTTTTTAGTAAAAAGTAAATAATATAAAATGTTATGGTTTAAGTGTTGTTTTTATTAAGCAACAGCTATTATGTTTTGTAGCGCAAGATAAATATATTCATTTTGAAGGATTTAAATTCTTATGATACGTCTGGCAACGACTTGTTAACAAGTAAAACGTCTTGGACTTATATATTTGTTATCAGGGAGTTTTTCTCTAAATTCTAAAAAAAAAATTAAGTTACAACAATTATTCAAAATTGGAATTCTTCGATATTTCAAATGCGTCTGGCAAGACATTTTCCTTGCCGCCATCAGATTTGTGTTGTATGTTTATTCAGTTATATCATACTAAAAATTTGATTGGTTAAATAAATTATTCAAAATTGGGATTTCGTACAAACTTCGAGCACGTCTGGGAAGCCTTTGGCTACACTTAAAACGTCTTGGACGTATACATATATCCGTATTTAAGTGGTTCTGTACTATTTTTTATGACTTGAATAAAGTGGTTACCCTTATTATTCCGTTTTTGGAAAATAACGCATTTTTGATATACTGTTACTCTGTTAATCTACCACGATATGCTGCCAGACGGTAAGATTTAAAATCACTTTCATCAAGGCTTAATACTAATGTGCATATCGTATGGTTACCTTTCACAAACAAAATATACTGCGAGCTCTTAGACTATATGTAAATATAGATGTAGCTGCTCACATTTAAATGGTTATCACAATATTATGTGTGCTTTAAGAGGAATTCACCCCTTTTTTTATTTTTTTTTATGAGAAGCTAAGTTTTCCTTTTTTTATAAGTATGTACACTTTTTGTTTATTTTTTCTTTTTTTTGTCGGTAATTTTTTTTTGTATGGCTTTATATCTGGTATATGTACATAGTCTTGAAGATAAGCCCCCTCCCATAGTTCATAACATGAACTAACGAAACAGATCCAAAAATATCTGTATCCCAAGCCGTTGATCCGTCCGTTTAGTGAGGGGATACAAATATGAACATCACAAATATACATATACATTTTTTATTGCTCAAAAGCAGGCGTTAAATCCTTTTGTAGTCGTTGATGAAGAACTGCTTTCCACTATAAAACCTCTCCTTCAATTGTTCCGCGCACTCAGTTCCTGGGCCAGACTAACAGCATCTACCAAGGTAGAAGGACGTGCAACCGTAATTAAGTCCTGAATGGATTTATCTCTCAGTCCCTCTGTAATCTGGCTGATCATGACCGCTAGCACGACTTTACTGGACATCCTGGGAGAGCAAAAGCTGCCAGTCGCTGAAGAGCAAAGCAAATTTAGACCTGCTATTTTCTCAGAATCCTTTCCGTAATAAGGTAAATAATGCTTCGTAGTAAGGGTTACAGCGCACAGGTAAGGCACTCAATGCCGACAGTGCTTTTCCTCTGAACTGCATGCTAAAATATATTTTAGTTTAGTTTATTTATTTAGTTTAGGAACGCTAGAACAGTAAGAATGAATCTTATAACTTTGTAATAGCTAGTTACAATCCACACTTAGTTACAATTTAGTTATTACAGAATGAGTAAACTATAAATGAATAATACAAAGAAAAATTTAAAATCAATTAAAGAAAAGTAGGATATGATTACGAAGCCTATGAAAAAAAAATAAAAATAAATACTATAGACCAAAATAAGTTGTTTTGACATGACAGAAGGTGCTGTAATTCTTTTTTAAATATGTGTATATCGCTTAGTGCTCTTATAGGGTTAGGTAGTGAATTCCAAAGACGGATCTCATTGATAAAGAACTGTCTTTCTTCTTAGGTGGATCTATTTGACGCTGGGAATTGTAAATTATTGTAGAGGTAGGAAGGCTGTCGTGTTCCAAGAATATTGAAGAGAAAGACCAGAGTGCGAAAGTTAAGATAGTTTTCAAAAGGCATACCTAAAATTTTTACTAAGAGATGTGACACATGATCATATTGTGATAACCACCTAAATGTGAGCAGCGACATCTAGATTTACAGCGCAGTAGATGTCGATATTCGAAGACAAGAAGATTTCGATACTTGAATAACAAAGTCGCGACCATTGATGACTGGAGAGTGGAATCGAATTTTCTAGCAAACTGGAAATCGTATGGGACGCTGGATGGCGAAGATTGTTCTCGAAGTATGACATTCGAGTATAAATACCAGCATCCCCAAGGTATGCAAATCAGTTCTAAAGTGTAATTTGAAGTGTTAATTAGGAGAAGTAATTAAGTGGTTTAAGTAAAAGATAAGAAAAGTATAAGTGGTTGAGAAATTAGATTGTACTGAGAGAAACAATTAAATAGTGAATTGTAACTATACTGAATAAAGGGATTTGTATTGAAAAGAATAAGTTCTATTATTTGTACCCACACAAACATTTTACATTGGTGCCAGAAGTGGGATATGACTTATTGTGTGTAAAAAAAAAGTGTTTTCTGACTATTTGAAAAAGCTAGAATGGGTCGAAAACTATTGCAGTTGACCCTCGTCCAACTCAAATCCGAGTTGAACAAGAGAAGCCTCAGCGCCAGTGGAGGAAAAAGTGACTTGGTGCTCCGTCTTCAGGAGGCTTTGAACAACGAGGGACATGATCCTCATGCATATTCCTTTGATGTTGACGAGGATGAACAGACAAGTACTGGCAATGACATGGCTGCGATGATGCAACTCCTCTTGTTAAAAATGGACGAACAGTCTGGAACAAAAAATGGACGAACAGAAGAGCAGTCTCGACGAACAAAAGAATAGTCTCGAACAAAAGCTGGATGAACAAAAGAAAAATCTAGACGAGCAGAAGAGCAGCATTGAACAAAAATTCAACGAACAAACCAACAATCTGCACGGTCTTCAACAGAAAATGGATGAACAAAAGAATAATCTGGAAGAACAAAAGAACATTCTCCAGCAAAAATTCGAAGAAATCGATGACAAATTTGAAAGAATAGAGAAGAACGTTGATGACAAAATTTGATAGAATAGAGAAGAATGTTGGCGAAAAATTCGAAGAAATGGACAGCAAAGTTCAGCAACTGACAAAAGAGCTCGACACAGTGCGACAACAGAAACTGCGACAACGTTCTTTAAGCGGTCCAAGGAGAAAAGATTTGAAGCCTCCCTCATTCGATGGCCAGACCTCATGGTCTACTTATATGAAGCAGTTTGAAATGGCTGTCTATGCAAACGACTGGGACAATGAGGAAAAGTGCTTTGCCCTAACAATGGCCTTGCACGGTCCTGCAGCAGAATTGTTGCAAACAGTAGACATCGAAAAGCATAAAGATTATGTGACTTTAGTACAGGCTATAGAGAAACGGTTTGGGGATAGCCACATACAGGAGGTCTACAAGGTCCAATTGCAAAGCCGAACGCAGCAAAGAGGAGAAACACTGCAGCAGCTCCAAGCAGACGTGAGTAGACTTGCACATCTGTCATACCCCACCGCAGGCCAGGAAATTATCGACGAAATGGCAAAAGATGCATTTATCAGGGGAAGCTACAGTCAGCAGTAAGGATGGCCGGGAAAAGAACCCTTGCTGCAGCACTTGCCTTCGCTCTGGCGATGGAAGCAGCCAATCAGGCTTCCAGGGGAACACATTTAGTCAGGGAAGTAACATCTATCGAATGCTCCTGCACAAGAATTAGTGCCGAGGAACGAGATACTCGACGGGATAGACGGATAATGCGCTGCTGGAATTGCAATAAAATAGGACACCTTCAAAGGCAGTGTAAAGAACCGGTGCGACGAAAAGACTGCCCTCACTGTGGTGGCAAGCAAATAGAGGAAGAAACCAGCAGAAACAGCTATCAAGAAGCCGGTCAACCTTCCCGAAGCCATCAGTCGGGAAATGCTTAAGCACCAACTTCGCGGGGCAGAAGTTGGTAGCAGGAGTCGACGGCCCCAGGACCATCATCCAAGTCTCGCTGGCAAAACGATGCAACGAAAGCCTTCTAGTAGAAGTAGTCAGTGGAAAAGAAAAATGGATGGCAACAATAGACACCGGTGCCACGGCCTCAATCATCAGGAGGAATCTTGTGCAGAAGTCTTGGCTGCATAACACTAGCAGTTGCAGCTTGCGAACAGCTACAGGAGCAACGATTAAGGTATATGGTGAAGTCCGCATACAAATCCAATTGGCCGGAATAACATTCACTCACGCGTTTCTGGTAGCTGACATATGTGACGAGTGCATCATTGGTACAGACTTCATGAGAGAACATGGACTTGTAGTCGACTTGGGGGCACAAACCCTGAAATACGGAAACATGGAGATACCAATGATATACGGAAAAGCCAATACCTCAGTCTCAAATGTCGTCATCTGCAGCAATCAGAGTCTAGAGCCTTCGTCAGAAGCAATTTTGTGGGCAAAAGTGGAAGGTGGTCCTGGTAGCCACCGATTCTATTTGATGGAGCCAGAAAAGAAAAGAGACTTCATGCTGGGAAAGACCTTAGTGGAGCCAAAGAACAACATGGTCCCTGTAAGGATTCTAAATCCAAAGACATTCAGTGTAAAGGTGAAAAGGGGGGAGATAGTGGGAAAATGCGTACCTGTTGAGGCTATATCGACCACAACGGAAAAAAAGGGTGCAACACTGGTCACAACAGTTCAGCATAAAAATCAAGAACAAAATTCTCAGCCTCTGTAATCTGGACGAAGATTAGCGAATCCTGGCAGAAAAACTAATCGGTGAGTACGCTGATATATTTGCTACACAAGACGGAGAATATGGACGTACGCATATTGTTCAACACCAGATTTACACCGCAGACGCTCGACCAATCCGTAAACCTGCAAGGCGTCTTCCATTGGCAAAGCAAACAGAAGTTGCCGAAATGATGTCGAAGATGAAAGCTGAGGGAGTGATTGAAGAATCGCAAAGTCCGTGGGCATCTCCAGTGGTCCTCGTGAAGAAGAAAGATGGCAGCACGAGATTTTGTGTAGACTACCGACGTCTCAATGATGTCACTAAAAAGGACAGCTACCCACTTCCGAGAATCGATGACACTTTGGATATGCTTTCTGGAGCGAAATGGTTTCCAACACTTGACTTGAAGAGCGAGCGGTTACTGACAGGTGAGAAAACTGCCTTCACTACAGCAAGTGGTCTTTGGCAGTTTGCAGTGATGCCGTTTGGACTGTGCAACGCTCCGGCCACCTTCGAGCGACTAATGGAACGAACATTGCAAGGACTCACCTGGAAAACCTGCCTAGTGTATTTGGACGACGTTATCGTCATAGGTAACACGTTCGAGGAGCACCGCGAAAATCTAAAAGAAATGTTTGAGAGGCTGCGAAGTGCTCATTTAAAGCCCAACCGAGAAAAGTGCGCCTTGTTTCGTCCGGAAGTAAAATATCTGGGTCACATTATATCAGCGGAAGGAGTAAGAACGGATCCTGACAAAATCGAAGCCGTGAAAAGTTGGCCTTCTCCAAAAGATAAACACCAACTGAGAAGCTTCTTGGGGCTCGCCACATATTACAGAAGGTTCGTAAAGGGTTTTGCTTGCATCAACTTACGGAAAAAGGCCGACAGTTCAGGTGGTCTGGAGAATGCGAAAAAGCATTTCAAGAACTGAAGCGACAGCTGTGCAATGCGCCCATCTTGGGTTACCCCACGCCCGGAAAAATGTTCATCGTTTACGCAGACGCTAGCAATGTTGGGGTCGGAGCTGTGATCTCCCAAGTTCATGATGGTCAAGAGAAAGTGGTCGCATATTACAGCAAAGTACTCTCCAGACCTGAAAGGAACTACTGTGTAACCCGGCGCGAGCTTCTGGCTTTAATTCTGGCTACGCAGCATTTCCATAAGTACCTCTATGGACAAAAATTCATTCTCCGGACAGACCACGCAGCTCTGAAATGGCAATTCCAATTTAAGAACCCTGAAGGCCAAGTTGCAAGATGGATCAAGCAGTTGCAGAACTACGACTTTGAAGTGCAACACCGCAAGGGAACACTCCACTCAAATTCTGATGCTCTCTCTCGTCGACCATGCGGAGTAAAATGCGAACACTGCAACCGCAAAGAAACGAAAGAACAGGCAACTATCCAAATTATCAGGACTGAGCCAATAGAGGGTTGGAGTATAGAGGAAATCCGTTCCTCCCAACAGGCAGACAATGACATCGAACCAATATTGGCCTGGAAGGAACACGAGGAAAGACTAAGCTGGCAGCAGATATCAGATCGGAGCCAAACTCTGAAGGCATACTGGGCACAGTGGGACTCGCTTTTTGTGTAAGATGATTGCTGAAGAGAAAATGGGAAAATGCAGATGGGACAACATCTCGTATGCAGCTAATAATGCCACGGTCCAGAGTCAGCCAAGTACTCCATGAAATACATGACGGAATCTCAGGAAGCCATTTGGGAATAAACAAGACGTTGGAAAAGGTAAAGGAACGTTTCTATTGGCTAAGCGCTAAACAAGATGTCGAGAATTGGTGCAAAAAGTGCATAAGGTGTGCGGCTACCAAGGGTCCAAAAGTAAAGCCACATGGACAAATGCAACAATACAATGTCGGAGCACCTTTCGAACGAATAGCCATCGACATCGCTGGGCCGTTTCCCTTTAATGGTAACCGATATACCCTCGTGGTCATGGATTATTTCAGTAAGTGGCCGGAAGTGTTTGCCATCCCAAATCAAGAGGTTAAGACCGTAGCCGAACAGATAGTCAACAACTGGGTGAGCAGATTTGGAGTCCCAATGGAGCTGCACTCTGATCAAGGGCGAAACTTTAAATCAAAAGTCTTAAAGGAAATATGTCAATATTTGGGAATAAGAAAGACAAGGACAACGCCACTACACCCTCAATCTGATTGAATGGTCGAGCGATTCAATCGGACCTTGAATGAGCATCTATCTAAGGTTGTCAGCAACTGCCAGCGGGATTGGGATCGACACATACCCATCTTCTTAATGGCATACCGAAACGCGGTCCATAGCTCAACAGGGCACACACCATCCGAGATCTTATTTGGTCAAACCATTCGGTTGCCAAGTGAAGCAAAATTCGGATCCCCACCGACGGAGCCCAAAGAGGTGAACGACTACGTGAATGACTTGCGCAGCAGGATTCGTAAATTGCATGAAGACACCAGAGAAAAGATGAAGCTAGCAAGCAGCCGCATGAAGACTAGGTACGATATCAAGGCGAAATCTTCCGGTTTCAACGAAGGAAATCTGGTCTGGCTGTGTAATCCTCAGCGTAAGAAAGGCAAATCACCAAAATTGCAACAGGACTGGGAAGGTCCATACAAGGTGATACCCCGCATTAATGACGTTGTCTACCGGATCCAGCGTGGGAATCGAGGAAAATTGAAAGTGGTCCATTTGGATAGAATGTGTCATTTCAACGGGATGCTGAATGACGAAGTTATTCGGGACGAAAAACTGTAGGGAGGGAGCAATGTGATAACCACTTAAATGTGAGCAGCGACATCTAGATTTACAGAGCAGAAGATGTCGATGCTCGAAGACCAGAAGATTTCGATACTTGAATAACAAAGTCTCGACCATTGATGACTGGAGAGTGGAATCGAATTTTCTAGCAAACTGGAAATCGTATGGGACGCTGGATGGCGAAGATTGTTCTCAAAGTATGGCATTCGAGTATAAATACCAGCATCCCCAAGGTATGCAAATCAGTTCAAAAGTGAAATTTGAAGTGTTAATTAGGAGAAGTGATTAAGTGGTTTAAGTAAAAGATAAGAAAAGTATAAGCGGTTGAGAAATTGGATTGTACTGAGAGAAATAATGAAATAGTGAATTGTAACTGTGCTGAATAAAGGGATTTGGATTGAAAAGAATAAGTTCTATCATTTGTACCCACACAGAAATTTTTCAATATTATATCCATTAGAATGCATTTGAACACAAGTGACATGTATACAGGGAAGTCAGCGTATAATAATACATACAATTTAATTTTTCATAGCATACGTTTAGGATACCTACATTCAAAATGAGCATTTTATTTTAATTTAAATGAAGGAAAGAATGTTGGCTGTGATGTGATGATAGTTCTTGATGGCTTTTGGCGTTGGTGTTAAGGCTCTCTTCGTTCTCTATCATTGTTCCCTTTTGCAGTTTCTTTCATGAAAAGAGAACCAGATCGTGTATAAACAGAAAACAGATGTTTGTGGCGCGTCATTTGAGTTGCTTTATGAAGAAGAGAGCGATTTTTGACAGTTATAAATGTTTTTGTTGGAGTCTAAACCATCATCATGCAGACACAGCTGTTTATTGTTTATTTTGCAGTGGGGAGCAATTGATTTGAGCAGAGCGAAACTTGAAGAGAATGATAAATATCATGTAATTCAGCGGACGCACATTTTATTGTTTGGCAGAGTCGACCAAAGAGGTTTTAAGATCTTCTTTTGGTAGTTGTGGGATACCAAAAAGAATAGCATCAGCTGCAAGTGTTTTCCTCTCATATGCATCACATCTTCTCTGCACCTCAGTAATTTCTCCTTCGAGCATATGGGATTCTCCTCTCTCATCAGCATCAAATCTACTCTGAATATGAGCACAGTTCTTTTCGTTAATTGAAACTATCGACTGCAATTCGTGTAGCGATCTATCGACTTGTTTCGTATATGTTGCGAAGTTTTGTTCGATTATCTAGATGAGTTCATTTCGCAAATTACTCACTTCGGATTTTATACTCCGAGTAATTTCATCAGTGAGCTTCCCCAAACGGCTCTCCAGTTCAGCGGATGTTACGGCTTGCGGGTTTCACTACCGTGGCAGAGGTGCCGGGGGATTTCTGTATCGGTGTTGAAACGAAAATAATAGTTTTGCTGGTTGGATATGCGACGAACAAGTACACTTCAAAAGACTTTTGTGACCGTACTCAAAGAAATATACTATTTACTAAGAAACGAAAAACTTAATACTTAAGCCAGAAGAGATTTTCGGCACGTCTTTCACTACGAGACATAGAATCCATTGCATGGATTTGCTTTTTTTTCAATTGTCCAACTGGATCATATTGCGGCATTGTCAAACTTCCGGTGGTAATCTGTCCACGAACCGTCATTCGTGTCACCTCCATCTCGATATGTTGAAAATCGTTAGTTTGTTCGTTTTGGGCACGTTTATTGTCGCCAAATATCATTCGAACTACATTCGAAAGAAAAACTGCTCACCGTATGTTCTAACTCCTCGATCTTCTTTTCGATCTACGAGTTCCGAGACACAAGCTCTTGTTTCCGTTCGGATAGCTTCAGGTCCCAAAGCTGATTTTTGCTTTCCATGTACTCTTGCATCATTGTCTGTAATGATGACGATTTACTTGAGCTTAAGAGATTTTTTCTTTTTCTGGCACGACTTTTTTCGGATCCACTCCACTTATTGTGGTTACCTATGTTCTGATAAGCGATTACCACCCCACACCTGACTAACGAAATTCACCAAACCTAAGAAAACCGAATGAAAACAATTTTCGTTCGTTCAATTTTAATTTGTCTTGAATGTTTCTGTTACTTCGGGTGTTAACTCGAAACTTATTTTCCTTCTCAATCTTCTGTCCTTTTTATATGCTCCGATTCTTTTCTGTTTGTCCCACTGTTTTTCTTCTGTTGGATTGGAAGACATCCCGTTTTCGTTCATTCGTTGTAACGTCTTTAAATATACCACTCGTTCACAGGCTACTTATTGTTGCGTCACAGGGAACGGCAACTATTTTTTTTCGTTGATTTTGTTTATTTTTCTTCTTCCTTTTTATGTTTGATCTTTTGCCATCTTGAATGCAAAACAGTGATGTCACAATCGATATATGCTAACAAAATGTGAATTAATCGTAAGTAGGTAAGTGTAAATGTAGTTGATCTCTCTTGATTTTTTTTTTATTTCTTCCTTATTTTGCATGTCGCATTTTGCATTCTGTGTTTGGTGAGGATATCTAGGCTTGGAAAGGCTTCAAAAAGCTCGTCACTATATATTCATATGATTTCTTAGAAGACTTAAAAAAAAAAAAAACGAGAAGTGCATATTGATCTTGTCACCAAACTGATAATGACCAAGGACCAATGACCTAAGGCTGTGATTGCACATTAATTGGCAGGGGGTGTAAATGAATAGTACCGAAGAAGAAAAAAAAGAAGGAAAGCGTATGACTTTTATTTCTTAAAGCAGACGAAACCGAACGAATGTGCGACATTAATACCGTAAGGGAAATGAGCTTGCTTATACGGCTACGTACGAGTCTCAAGATAATTTACAATGAAAAGTTTAGGCGGTAAAGTTTAGGACACTTTGTTTCAGTGTTAAACAACAATAGAAAACAAAGTGAATGAATCTTTGCAGAACTGTCCAAGCACCTCCAAATACCATATTACAACCCATTTCCTGAACCACTTGCGATAAAGGCATGGGTAACTGAAAGCTTTCGAACAGAGTGAAACAAATAAATGATTTCTAAGTTCCAGCACAGATAATAAATCTATACAGATGTCTCATCCCTGTAGAAAAAAATGGTTCACTTTTTGTCGGCTAGCCGACACGAGCTTTCGGCGTAATATAAAGCTTTTTTATTTTCGCTCTTTCTTGCTTTGTTTACTGAGAGATTTTTTTTTTCTCTCACCACAATTTGAGGGCAGTGGCCAAAGGAATATGAAAAACAAGTGCAAGGGGTTTGCGGGAAGGGGTATGAAGACTAGGCTGTTTGTTTTCATTCGACTGCATTAGGAAATTATGTAATTTTTCATGAATTGGTATTTTGTTTGAGTGCATGGGTGTGTATGTAAGAAAGAACAATTCAAAGGGTAAAGTCGAATATTTCTTTACATTTTGTAATTGAAGTTTGACGAGCAAAATATTATTCGTGTTATTAATATGCAGTGCAGATACACCTGTGTGCAAAATAATAGCAGTGTTAGATGCTTAACTTTTTATTTTACAATAAAACAAATTTTATAGCACCTGTATTTTAATTATTTATTTTTTCTTTCTCTAATGTTCTAAAGACTTCATATTGAATTTGAAATTAAGTAACTAACCATTCTTATAGAAAACCTAAAATACCACCTTGATGAAAAGGAATTTATTGAGAAAATTAAAATACAAGTTTATTCATCTAAATCTATATTGCCCCCTTCAAAGTAATCTCTTATCAACTGCAACACACTTATGCCAGCGCTTGATCCAAACCTCGAAACATTTTGTATATTCGGTTTTCGGTATGTGCTTCTTGCGATTTTTCCATTACTTCCTCTCGGCTGCTGAAACGCGTTACCCGGAGTGATTAAACAGAAAGAAGTCACAAGGAGTCAAATCAGGTGAATTCGGTGGCTGGTAGATGGTATTTGTCGCATTTTTCGTCAAAAAATCACGAATAATGATGGCACTGTGCGACGGTGTGTTATCATGGTGCAAAATCCACTAGTTTTCTGCCCACAATTCTGGTCTCTTTCGGCGAATTGCTTCACGCAAACGTCTCATAACGCCCAAATAATACTTTTTGTTTACTGGCTGGCCTTCTGGCAAAAGTTCGTGATGCACTACATCGTTGTAATCCATGAAAACCGTGAGCATTGCCTTCTTTTTTGACTGAAAACGACGTGGTCTTTTTGGTCTCGGCTCATTTGATGAACGCCATTCACTTGCCTGATGTCTGGATTGCGTGTCGTACTGATCGGATTCAGCTTCGCAAATCATCTCTTTTGCGACGTCAACACGGTCTCTTTTTTGCATGAAATTGAGGTCTTTTGGCACCAACTTTGCTGCTACACGACGGAAACCCAAATCATTAATCTCTCTGATGGTTAATTTGCGGGTATTGACCAACACTTCCTTTACTCCATAAATTTTTTCGTCGGTTTTTGATGTCGATGGTCTGCCACTGCATTCATCATCTTCGATTGACTCAAGACCACTTTTGAACCGCTCGAGCCACTGGTAAAGTACCGTTTTCTTTAGAGAATCGTTGCCGAAACACTTTTCCAAGATTTCCAACGTTCGCGCACCATTAAATCCGTTTTTTACGCAAAATTTAATACAAGCTCATTGTTGCAAAATTAATTTAAAGAAAAAACTGAAAATTGAATATGTTGCACTTGCTTAATACTTCGTTGAATGGCCTTTGTTTGCCAGAACTGCAGTACAACGAAGTGGCATAGAGTCGACTAAGCGCATGCACCTCTCTCTCGAAATACATGCCCATGAAGATTGCACTGTAGTCAATAATTCACCAAAGTTTTTTGGTGGTGTGCTTGGGGTTATTATTTTGGTGATACACCCAATTAAGCGGCAATTTTCTCTTATGGTAAGTTTTGAGTTTGGGGAATAAAAAAAAGTCGCACGGGGCCCGTCCGGACTCATTTGACAAAGCCACTGATAAAAACATGTTTCTTCTGGGATTGGTTTGATTGAAGCCATCGTAAACAACCTGATTGGACCCTATCAGTGCGGTACATAATCGATTAGATTTCCACAATCCGGCACATTTTGGAGAAAACCCAAGAAGTCCAGATCCACCAGGTGGTAGGTACCTGCTTATCGATTTTAAGGCTGCCTATGACAGCATTTATAGAGACGAGTGAGCTATATAGAGCAATGTCTAGTCTTGACATCCCTGCCAAACTCGTCCGTCTGTGCAGGATGACGATGGAGTATATTTTATCGAGCAAAGATAACCCCGTCATTTACCAAATCGTACAATTTGTCACTGTAAATGCTCATTACTTTAGAGGAGTTCCTCTTCCTCTGGGTTAATGCAAACTGAACAAATGACACCTTGTCGAAGATTACCACCAGAATAAGCCTATGCAACCGCCGCTACTTCAGTCCGGTTTAACAAATTGGATCCAAAGTCTCTGCTCTAAGGAACATTGATTTTGCTAGTTAAAATATGGCTCATTCATGGCTGTCGAAAAAATATTTCCAATATTTTCCTTACTTACTTAGGTGGCGTTACAGTCCGGGGTGGAACAGGATCTCAGCCAACAAGCCTTTCCACCTGGCGCGATCTTTCGCCAGCTGTTTCCAGCGGTGCTGCACTCTAAGTTGGTTGAGATCCCATTCCACTTGTTCGAACTCCCATATATTCGGCCGTACATTACTGCATTGTCCCCGAGTCCCAGAATTGAAGATTTTCGATCTTTACATACAAATATTTTGCGTACAGTTTTAAAAACTCCCTTTTACATAACTTGAAAGAAAAGGGAGCAAATATGTACTCGTAAATAACATATACATACATTTTCTGAATAAATTCGATGTTACTCAATGCTTGGAAATTTATCAAATTTTGTAGATACTTAATGTCCTGAGCATAAAATTAAAATCGGGAAATTGGTCTAGCGCTCATGTACATACGTATATCTTCAACCCCATAACATGTATTAGCCCTTAACACCTCGTGCTTCAAATATCAACCACATTTATAGTGTGGTGCAATGTCACACCCACCCCCTCCAGCACGACCACCTTCACGCACCGTCGATCTTATGATCTTCAAAATTATATTCCTACCCCCATTTAATTTACATTGCATAACAAGTTACAAACAAAATAACAAGCACACGTACATAAACCCAAGTAAACCGGTTATGCTGGGCAACGTCATCGTATGTTTTTTTTTATTTATTTCTTTCCTCACGTATTGCAAAAAGCGAAAAGAAATAAAATCATTTTTCTGCTCTTTGCAGCTTTTTAAAAAAGCTATTTTTTAAGTTCGATTTCATTTTCATAGGACAAAACTTCCCATATGAATGAGACATCTGTATAGATTTATTATCTGTGGTTCCAGGAAAATGTATTGTCATTTAGTGTAGAAATCTAAGTAGTAGCTCAAAAGCTTTGGGAAGGATCTGAAAATATCGAGAGGGAAAGGAGATGCAAAGAAATATGGTTCTGTAATAACACTGGACGTCAAACATGCGTTCAACTCTACAAACTGGGGACTTTTTCACTCCTTTAGAGCAATGATGATGCTAGGGTTTCTAAATAAAATAATACTAAGTTATTTTGAGAAACGGTTCTTACTTTTCGATACCGACGATGGAGTAAGGTAGTACCACATATCTGGCGGAGCACCACAAGGATCGGTACCATCCCGTGGAACGTTACGTATGACAGCGTTATAAGGCTTGAAATCCCAAAATAGACAAACATCGTAGGCTTTGCCGATGATACTGCAATCGTTGTAGCCGAGAAACACATGGAGGAAATAGATGACATGGGGAACGAGTATATCCGAAAAAGCTCGAGTTAAAGCTCACCGAACATAAAACGGAAGCAGTACTAGTAAGCAGATGAAAGAAAGGAGAGATAATCACCATCAGCGTAGGCGATCAAAATATAACGTCAAAATTGGTGACTTAGGTCTGATGACCGACTCTAGGCTCGCCTACAAGGAACACCTTGAAAGAACGTAATAGGGTGAGTGCTGCCTTACCCAGAATAATGAAGAATATTGGAGAACCCAGACAACAAAGGAGTCTAACTCTGTCAAGGGTGGTGCTATCCATAGTAATGTATGCGACACCAATAAGGGCCAAATCAGTGACAATTAAGTCTTATGCAAGAAGGATCAACTCCGTCAACCTTATATGTGCTCTGAGAGTGTGCAGTGCTTATCGGACGGTGCCAGACGATGCTACATGTGATACTGCCGGAATGCTACCAGCTGATATCTTGGCTAGCGAACTAAAAAGGACCTGTGATTCCAAACCAGGAACCCCTAACTTCAGACAGATATATCAAGATGGAAGACAGACAGATAGACTCATTGACTTATACCGGATATCCAAAAATAGTTAACCGGACCTCAGCCAGCTACTGAGTGGATATGGCTGCTGCCAAGCTTATCTGAACAGATTTGGGCTTGATGAATCTCTCATCTGTTTAAATTGCGGAGACGCCATAGAGGATGCACAACACGTATTTTTTCAGTGTCCACGCTTTCGTATAGAGCGTAAGAAATACCGACTTCCGAGAAGATTGTGAACTATATGTGAAACAGCGATAATCATGAAGGAACTTTGACGGCTGAAAAGAGTCAGGAAGAGCAACCAAACTCAAACGACATCTCCCTTGGAACAAAGGGAATAATTCAAGTCAGAGGAGATTAGGTGCTTCCTCCTCCAAACGAAAAAAAAGCAAAGTGTTAAATACAAGTTTTCCATTCATTTGTTCTATATTTTGACGGTAGCTTTCGGTTGGTTATTCCAGAAGAGACATTCTCATAGCTTTTTGTATCAGATTTGTATGTTTTAAGAATAATTATAAGCTCAAAGCGTATTGGGAAGCAATTTTTCATCACTGCGAATTTTAACCGCTTTTAGCAACGTGTTCCGCGCTATGAAAGAAGACAGCCGAAGTATCAAGGAACAAATCCAATTACTTCACAGATTCATGTCATTTTTATGATTCGAAAGATGCCAGGTACTTCCTATTACCTATGTCCGATAAGTCAAAGGCGCAGAATAGTCGCGTACTATTAAGGACAGCAATAAATACTTACAATATGAAAGGAGACACCCTCCTGAACATTTTTTATTATTAGACTTATCTAAAACCTAACTTTTGTTACTTCGGAAGAAAATTAGGTGTCCAATAGAAATTTTCAGTCGCATTGTTCCATGGCTTCAAGTCACTTGACATCGATAGAATATGTCCAACTATGCTGTACCAATGCATTCAACATGCCAGCGGCTTTAAAGCGAATCTTCACAATATTAAGTGTGCTGTGTCGAGAAGATAACTTTTGACAGCGTATTCAACTGATCCAGAAAACGCGTAATAGCTAATATATTGGCCTTTTGGAAAAGAGGATTGCTAATGAACGAAATTGTTATGACAGAGGTTAATAGGGCGAACAGAACACAAAATGGTGTTCTGAACTCTTTGAGTTTCTAGTATTTACGTACTCATCTGTGGATATTATCCTCTAATCTCTTTCTTATGGGCTTGCCTTCTCACAGTAGAGGTCTAGTCACCGGTTGGACACCAACTGTGGCGTAACTAGATAGAAAACAGAATTTATCCAGCCCGGCTCCGAAAAAAGGCAATCTTTTTTTCTCCCTACAGACCCATTGCACTAACGTCTTGTCTTTCCGAAATCATGGAAAATCTGATAAACCGTCAACTCATGAAATATTGTATCTTAAACTTCTCAGTGACCGACAGTATGGCTTTAATGCAAAACCACCAAGTTCACTATTATAAAAGTCTGCCCAAATCTGGCGAAAACAATAAAGGTACAATTGCAAGAGCTTGGCTCCTTTGTCAAATATGTTTGACTTTAAGATCGATGAATCTTTTCTTTAATGGATTAGAAATCACCTTTTGGTGATACCCATAAAATAAATCCTGGCGTCCGCCAGGGTTTTGCCTTATCTCCGACACCGTTTTTAATTTTCGATTCCGGCCTCAAGTCCCTGCTCTTCAGCTATAGAACAAAAACGGCAGCGTATTTTAAGTTATTTCCTTCCGATATTAACGGCATATCTAATTTGGAAACCACCAATCAAGAGAGATTTAATCATCCCAGAACTCAATGCTGTCACAGTCTGCTGTCACTCTTGACTGTTCGTCAGTTCATCTTGAAGTCAGATCCCTTATGGGAAGCCCTACATCCTAGTCAATACAGACTGCAAACATTCAAAACCAACGTGCAGTGGTATCGTGTGTGCACTTGTTTGAGGAGCGTTAATATTCCATTGAGCGCAGGCTAACTGAAATAAAAAAGGTTCTGGCTAGACTCCGCGGAGGGAAAGAAGTATTATCAAATTGAATGGCTCCGGATCCAAAGAGAAAACTGGAGGTGGCGTCTTCGTAGAGGATGATAACATCAGACTCCATTTCACATTAGACGAATTATAATACGTGCAAGGAAATGAGCTTGAGAGTTTGTATTGTAGTAATAGCCAAGCTGCACAAAGGCGTTGTTTAACTCAGTTACCACTTTCAAAATAGTGCAATATTATACTGAATTTGTTCGATAGTCTGAATTCATGATGATTGCCTAGCTCTCAGGTCATTTTAGAAGTCAGTAATGAAAAATTCCCTACGAATTATCTAGCTAAACTTAAAAAAAAACTTCTAAGGCCTAGAACCAGATTTAGGCTTGTGGAAAACTTATAATTTTCGTCAGGCTCATTCAAAAGCTCACTGGATTAATGTGGGATCTAAGCATATTGAAATATAGAATAGGGGTGCCCGAAATCTAATACAGTTTGACCAAACAGCTCACATTCAACTCAACAATATCATGGGATTGTGACTTTTATTTGCCATTAAATAATAAGCGCGAATATAATGGCGTGATGGCATTGAGCAACTTTGCAAATAGCAAACCGTGGACTGCCCATCCATGATCTCATTTCAATCTTTCTTACATATCAAAAGTGACGTAAGTCCCAGTACTCAACAGCAAAGCTTACATCAAATGCACAAGGTCAATTTCTTGTCTTTGACCTCCTATGAAACACCTTGATGATGCGCACAGAATGTGAACAAATCACGGAAAATGTGCATTGCCATATCGACACTACACTTCAGTTTTCAAAACTATATCTGCGGTAGACTGATATATCTTTCATTAGCTTTCAACTGATGTTAACAGTATGTGTAAAAAAAAAGGTCAGACCTGACAGAAATCAGGACGAATAGACATACAACGTCTATACCTATAGTTCAAAAATAGAGGGAATTCATAAAAGAAGAAAAAGAAAAAAATAATACAGTACCTTAATTGACGTTCTTTGAACTCACGATTGAGTCCGTATAAAGCAAATATCCCAAGCTCTTCATTTAAATCAATTACCGTCTAAGCATACGTTGCAGACGAAAGCACTATTTAATTTTTTTTTATTCTTTAAAAGTGAATTGCACAAGAATTAAATCTTTTTTGTTGTCTAATAACACCCCTCAAATAAGTAGTACCTGAGTAAACACTTTCAGTAAGAAAACTAATTTTTGATCGACTCCACTGCAAACTTTAAAACCACCTGTCAGAGGTTTAAGAAACTTTTGCAATAACCCACAGTCGATAAAGTCGACACGTTAGCTCTTCAGCACTTCATTCACTAAAATCGACGTTTTCGCGTAAAAGATACTTTTTTTCAGTTCTTTTCTTTTTTTCTATTTTGTTCGTTTTCTTGCCTGTAATGGTCTGTCGATGCCTTGGTTTAGGAAAAGACTTTTCTATAGGCAGTGGGGCATCTCAAAGTTTTGCTATTAATTTCTAACACAAAACACAACACATATGACTACAGAAGCACAGATCAAGGGGTGAAATGAGTTGAACATTTGCTAGAAGTAGGTAAAGTCATTGGGGTTTGAATTTGGGATGTTTTCAAGATTTGACATATCAAAACATGGCCTTAAATGCGTTCGCTTTATAGTTATTATAATAACAATTTTAACTGATGTAAGCATTGAGAAAGTGAGTTTTAATCCGAAAGATTGAAAGTGCAAAAGTTCGACACCAGCGCAGTGTACCATCTGTCTGTCAGATGATGTCTAGCAATTGGGGTGCAGTCACTGCTAATACTCGTATCATAGGATATTGCCGCAGTTTTTTTTTTGCGAAGAATAAGAAGGCGGGTAAACGTATTTAGGCGGCTAAACCAAAGTCTAGGGGACAATGCGAAGTCTAGGCTAGCAGTGGAATCACGGATGGGATAAAGATGGTACTGCATTGTAGAAGTTTCGTCAGGTACTTCTGTTGCACAGCCGAAGAATGTTCCCATGCCAAGTAGAAATATTCGCCCCAGTGCCTGCAGGTTTCCGGAAACCATTTAGAATACCAAGCTGGTTTTTGATATTTAAAAATGACGGCTTCAGATTGGAAACAGTACTTAGTGGCGAAATGTCAGTAACAAGGCCCGTTGCATGTATTTATAAAGAAGAAGATGTGTATCCAAACATCGTGCAAGATGTTGAATTCGTAAAATAGAAACGGAAATTTTTTTCACTAATCAGCTGAATTTTTTCATAACATTGCATGTTACCCAGAAATCAACGAACATTTCATGGCCGTTGAACTGAATTTTAAATTAAAGTAGATTACTGTTAGCGTCAAAAAGGAAGTCGGCACTGAGCAATTACTTACTGATTTAGATGGCGCTTGAATTCAGAGTGACCCTGGGCCTAAACTAATAAATCAAGCTAATAAACTGCCTTCAGCTGCGCACGCTAAGAAGTTTAAGGTCTCCTTCCACTTGTGTGCGCCGTCTAACTCGAGGCCTTCTTCCCTCTGTGTAGGAATCGAAGACTGGGCCGTAGTGTTAATATTCACTCATATCTCTTTACATATTCTAGCCATCTCAGACGACTGGTGGCCAATTTTGACCAAGTAAATGTCTCTATACTTATTGTTTATTGTGAGTCCCATCTAGTCGACAGCACATACCGAGTTTTAGCCTCATTCGCAGATTTTTTTGCTGCTTAGTTCCAATAGTTCCTCAGAGATAACTCGCCGCGTTCTGCTAATGATATGGCAAGTAGTTACATTGCATTCGAGTTGCGTCTAAGTTGTTGGGTTTGGAGTTTTGGATAAGTTATTTAAATATGATGTTAAAAAAGTCACATGACAGCACATCATCTTGTCGAAGGCCTTTTCTAACATTCAAGGTCTCGGTAAGAATGTTACAGCTCTTAACATAGCAGGAACATTCGCCATCGTCTTTCTGTAGAATCTGACGAGTTTGGTAGGAATGTATGACTCGTCTCTGAACATTTGAACATTTGGATAATTGTGAATTTGGGCTGAAATATTGGCTTCCATAACTCGTATTAGATGTTCCGTTCTATCTGACAGCTGTTTAACAGTATAACAGTGTTATTATTTTTTGGTTATGGACGTAACAAAAATAAAAAAAATCATCAACAAGTTTGCAGAAAAACCCATCGATTTTATGATACTTGGGAAAACCTGCGGCAGGTAAAAAAAGGAATTATGATTTTTTACCTATGTTTCTAACAACAGTTGAAAATAAGGGCGGTTTTCCAAGAATTAATAATTTTACAATAATTTTTTAAAATTGCATATCTATCAAAAAGTTTTGAAGCGTGCTCGTTTATTTGACTACCTGTCAAAACCCTCATTTCCTTACCTTGCTCCTTAAAAGTTCTCAGAAAGAGTTAGGTTTGGTGTATAAAGGCCCATTTGGAAAATTTACCAAACCAAAATAGTAAAAAAGATTAGAACAGAAAATTAATTTATTAGTTTAGTTTTTTACGTCAAGGTTACAGTTGCTTAGAAAAGCTATTTGAAATGTCTGCATTTACAAACCAAGAACACGCAGACATTATTTACGTTTATGGGTTGTGCAACGGAAGTTCAACCAGAGCGCGACAAAGATACCATGAACTTTATCCTAACCGACGACTTCCTAGTAAAGGAGTATTTGGAAATACGTATCGAAGGCTTCGAGAAACGGGATCAGTTTCAAATAAAGGTAAGAAGAATTTCGACTGATGAAAGAATACTGGAAGCTGTTACAACAGATACATCAATCAGCATCAGGCGCTTAGCTTTGCAGTTGAATGTATCCAGACATGAAATTTCTAATGTACTAATCCATATCTTTATCCATACCTGTACAACAGCTTCGCGATGATTTGGAAAAGAGACTTGAGTTTTCTATCTGGTTGCTGAACCGGAGTTGGGATGATAACGACATTCTTAGCAGAATTCTTTGGACGGACGAATCTCAATTTACAAGAGATGGGATCACAAATTTTCATAATCTTCATACGTGGGCTGCGGACAATCCATATACAAGGAGACATAAATCCTTTCAACACAAATTCCGCGTCAATATGTGGGCAGGTGTACTTGGAAACAAGTTAATCGGCCCCTTCAAACTACCACCTAGGCTGAATTTTACAAACTATCTGGAGTTTTTTCGAAATGATTTATCAGAACTCTTGGAGGACATTCCACTGATTCAACTAGCTTCATCATATTTTCAACAGGACGGTGATCCAACCCACTATGGTCGTGAGGTTAAAAATTGGCTAGATGAAGAGTACGGTAACCGTTGGATAGGAAGTATTGGACCAGTTCACTGGCTTGAGAGATATTCTGACCTTTCAGTATTGGATTTTTTTGTATGGGAAAGAATGATGGTGGATGCCACCCATGGAGCGGAATATCCACTGAGCCCAAACATCTTTCTTGTTCTCTGATCAGTTTTGCGAACAACTTAACACGTGTTCGGGCATTTTAAGAGTAGTCATACCCTCTTGAATGTTAAGTTCTTTGAAAAAATAAGAATAAAAAATAAAAATGAGAGAAAAGAAAGAAATTGTTTTACATACGATGGGAAAACATTGTCATGAATTTGTACATCGACTGGTCTGTCCTATACGTAACTAAATGTAAAAGGCGTAGACTTGCGTTTCTCAAAAGAATCGAAATATCTGGGCACCAATTTGGCTGTTGTTTTTATTTTTAAAGGCAGTCGAGTCGAAATCTGTCAAGTAACAGTCGACTTCTTTGCAAAAGCTCTCGGTCAGCGTCTGTCTAATGGGTATAACGTCTGAATTGGTGACAGTGCTACTCCATTATAAAATCGGCTTTTAATGTGTTCAGTTCTGGACTTAGCTAGAGTCTGGGCACAGACAGAAAGATAATCGAATCACCATGGGCTGTTCTAAAATCAATTAAGGCTTTTTGCTTTGTAGATGGCACAACTTAATGAGTCTGCTGTCTGAGTTAATCTATGCGCTCGGTCAGAGTTTTCAATTAACACAAACACCAACTTTTTTTTGTCGTGAACAGCAGTCAAAGGCTCGAGTTGAAAGCTTATATACGAGTAAAGCAGCACATATTTTTTTAGCACACATGTGTGATCGAAATTTACAGTGTTACGGTCACGGTTTCAATACCAATTCAATTGTATCTGCATGTATACCGCTGGTAACTAACTCTGCGTGGTTTCATATTATTTCGTTTCGTTTTTTTCTTTATTTTTCTTTTTGCATTACTTTCAAATCAAATTAATGGTTCTTTAGTGAATTGTTTGCAATTAAATTCAACAAGATAGTGTAGATACAAACAATATAAGGTGCCAACGGGAAAGCACCATCTTCAATGCCGTTTACTTTCCTTTGCAATTTATTGTATTTCCTCCACATCACCTCTGTCTGTTGGGTGATATTACACTGAATGGATGTGCAATGTAAAAGATACGATCCATTGAACTGTGTCAATGCTAAGTTGAATGCACTGTTTGTTAGATGCACACACTTCGAATACCAGACCCTCGAACAATGTATTCGTTTCGTATTTTGCACCGTGTTTACGGTAATTACATTTAAACAGTGCGTAATTCGAATATTTCACTTGCTGCGTTGTAATCATTCAGATATCAGATAAAGTATTCATATATACATACATGTATGTTTGATCGAGTAAGTAATGCGTTGGAAAGATCTCTCATCGCAAAAAAATGTGTCGATCAAGAAAGCCAATTTTAACTGACTACGAGTACCTGGCCATTGAATGTGTGATAATGGGAGATCAGCTTTGAGATTTGAACGAGAAATATGTGGTGAAGAAGAGTCGATGGGAAAATATCGATACTTCCAAATTGATTTGAAAAATTTGTAATTCCATAAAATTAGTAAAATTAATTGAAAAATGATGTGTAAACTCTATTGCTAATCTTTCCGTCTGAAGTTTCATTCAACATTTATTAAAAAAAATATTTTAGCGGAGCGAAGTGGTTTGGAAGCTTATGGTTCAGCTAAATTCAATTGGAAAGCTCATATCATAAAATCTGGTGCACTTTTATGCGAAAAGATGACAGAGCCATAGAGACATTCGCACAGGTACGCAATACGAGTACTTCGAACTTTTCTATTAACTATCAAATCGGACAGCTAGAAACAGTTGACAGAGGAAGAGAAGCATCTTACTCCTGACATTTTTGACAAACTATGATATTATAGATGCAGTTTGATATAGGCCTTGGCCACACGGAGCGGTCATGGAACTGTAGAACTTACTGTCAAATTTTTTCATTACAGTATTACAGTATCATTACAGTATTATATGATAATAGACTCGAAACTGAAGGATAGAATGACGCAGCGTAGGCGTTGTAGGTCCCATCATCCTGAAATGCAACAAGCATCTTGTTCTTGGGTATGTGTGATGTGCTTTGAAAGCACATCGAAAAACTGTTGGTTTGACGGATGGTAACATTGCCTTTTGGTATCGATCCAAAGGGTAACTTTACTGCATTGTCAACGACTATTTTGACGTTTTCGGATACCGCCAATTGTAACATGAATTGATTCGATATAAACGGGACTTTTTGAGAGCGAGTGAGATCAATGGGCTAAGTTCAAACTAATTCCCTTAAACTGTCCTAGTACTTCTCAAACAAGTCACTTAAGATTAGACTTTAATCTTTAAAGATCGAAACAAAAGGAAAATAAGAAGACGAGTGCCTCTTAAAAAGAATTTTGCGAAAAGATCGAAATAGCCGATGAAACCAGAGGCTGACCAAAGTCCTCAAAAGGAGTAATCAGAACCAGCTCCCATTCTATATAACAAATTTATTTGGACTAAACATGTTACGTCGAAAGCCTCCAAGGCACTCTGGCGGTGTAAAGTATCTTTCTACAATACATGAGACTTGTAACCGAAGAAGGCTCATTAGATCTATGTGGCTATGATAAAACCAATTGTATTCTATACTTCGGCTGCATGAGTCTTATGCTGTCCGTTGAGCTTCATATGAGCATAACTGCAGATGGGATGATTATTCAGGTTGCCGGTAGACGAATGCATCCTGGCATTTCTAATAGGTCAGCATCTTTGCTGCCTGTCCCTTCGTAGGAAAGTGTGCATGCTGCTTATTGGCATCGTGATGGAGCGATACGTTTTTGTTAAGCGAGAAGTTTCAGGAAAAGGAACATACAGGGAGTACCTATACAATGGAATAGTTCTTTGTCTGAGTGCTTTGTTTCTACAGAAAAAAAAAACTGTCCCAGGTGGGAAAGTATCTCGGAAGCAACCGCGAATACGCAGTAGTCTTAATGCTGTGAAAAATAAGTTTTCGGGATTTTACGGTTTCGTGATGAAATTAACCTATGACCTAGATTCGGAAACATGTAGATCAAAAAATGCCAAAGTAGTGCTGATAATACATCTGATACGAAAAGGACACCTTTTATTACCAGCTGATTGTCATTAACCACGCAATGTCAAACAGAAATATTGTAATAGTAATGGAATTTTGAATGCCTGAAAAAGCATCAGAAACTAAGTACCTCGACATGTGATGGGTAAATAAACTCACGAGCAACGGAACGACAATAACTACAATTTCTACGATATAATTGATACGGCCCTATGACATTAATTTTTAATTATAATTTATAATGTTTAAGTATACCATTAACTGTGTACCTCCTGACAAGCATGCATAAGCGATCATTTGACAATGGGTCCTTGCTTTAGAAGTTGTAGACTTTTCTTTAAACAATAACAACTGAAATTGAATTTTAGTCAGAAATTTACACTATGAAGAATGTTTCATGAGATTTTGTTTTCAACACGACTTCAGACATATGTATGTCGTCATCGGCTGTTCTTTCTATCGGTGCAATTTTGGGCCATTCTGTCAACCATAGATCTATATGATCAAAAACGCACTGAATATGGGCTTGTCAGGCGTACACCAAAGGTTTTATATACCGGTTCCCAACTTACTGGCTTATTTGTTATTTAGCGATGTAAAGATGTCTTTGATTCGAGTTCTTAGCAAATCAATGGATTTGAATGGATAGCACCATGTCGTACGGATTAATTCGCCTTTATTTTCGAAGAAATAATCGCTGATGATTGTCCCGTAACATCAAGCATTGACTGTAACGCGAACCCTGGCCTCATTCTTGAAAAAAAGGACCGATGATGTGTGAAGAACACACCAAACAGTGTACTTTTGTGGTTTTAATTGGAATTCAAGAGTATTTGCTTCACTCCAGCAACGCCAATTTAGCTGGTTCATAAACCCATTAGGGGGAAAGTGAGCCTCGTTATTAAACACAATTTTTGGACGATAAGGCCGATTTCAAGCTGCTCTAGAGCCAAATCCGCGAACTCTGCTCTCAAGCCATGGTCTCGCGGATTTAGTGGTTTATATATTTTCTCTCAATTTTCCACATAGTGCACACTTCTACACACAGCGGCTACAGTTTGACCCGTTCACATATTACGGTGAGGCGTTGCTTGCTTTGCGTCATGTAGAGAGTGAGAAATTTATCCATCGGTATTGAATACCGATTACCGAAATTAATTTTAATGATGAAGAAGTACAGGAGTCAAAAAAGCATAGAATTGCCAAAAATAACAAGATTTAAAAGTTTTCAATATTGGCAGATCAATCAGTAAAAAAGGAACGCTTTAGAAGGAGATAAGAAGACAGATTTCAGGAAGAAAAGAGAGGACAGGGTAAAAGAATCGGAGGCTTTTCTTGAATAGAGGAAAAATAGTGTAAGTGTTCAATCAGTGATGCTGTATTGTTGCTGCAGCTAGGAAATTTGATCCGTAGGAGCCTACATGTATTATCATAACTCGGCAGTGGACATACGCTTCAAAAGGACGACATCGTAATTGCTCATCCTACAATGCAATGGCACCCGGTCACTCAATATGGAAGAAGACCTGGTCGACTAGGACATAATAGTACAAAACAGTCGAAGATAATAGCAGTAAGCGGCAAACTGGCGAGAGTTAAAACACATTTCTGGAAACACGATGGCCTCTGGATATAGTGGTATTAGAACCCGCAATTAAATAAAGGCTAAACATAAGTAAAGTTAGTACAGATCGTGCTCAATGAGCTGTTGTACTCATCTGGTGGGTCCCCGCCCAATTATCAAGGCTTCGCCGATCAATGACGTTGTCTAACAAAAAGCGGGGGCAGAGCAAAGTACTGGTCTTGTTGTAAACATCTTCAGATGACGCTACCGTGGGTTGCTACGATTTGATCAGTCAGAAGTTGCCGGCCATAGGTCTTGTTGGCAGCTGGACCACCGGTAGTCCCTACCAGCACTTAAATCACGGTACCATGGGAGTCAGGATCCCCCCGGATTTCGGTCCGGGCCTGACTTGAAGAGGTAGACCCCCTTGTGAGAGCGTCATGGTGGCTGTGGTTTAAACCCAAAGTCGCGGGAAAGGTCTTCCTTTGGTTGACCCAATGTGGAGTTGCAATAAGTATTGGGTGCTGCGACCCTAAGAGCAGTAAGAGGTTTTAGGTCGACCTCGACTCATACCAAGGGTGGAACTTGTGCCGGCAATACAGTTCCGAATTGGTATCTTAGGAAGGCGGCAGAGCGATGGCAAGGCGTATCCTTGCCCCCATGGATGTATGGGCATCCCGTAAACATACGTCTCCATGACAGGTGGTTTACGTTAAAAATCAGACACTAGTGCACTCATTTGGTATCTGGTCCTGAAGCAAGCTGGCAGATTTTATTAAATAAAATTTCTTTTGAAATACTAAATATTCCCGAATGTCAAGAAGTTCCTGCAATTCAATTTAATACGACCTCACTAGTAAGAACATTTTCTTACCTCTATTGTTTTTCCTCATTCTGAAAGGGTTACACCCTGTTCAGTAGAAATACAAACATTAGTGCATATTTCTACTCGAGTGCAAAGTGTTAATTGAAATACCCATTTTGATTTGCTGCAGTTTCCCTTAACTTCCAGCACAGTCAAGTCATTCATGCAATTGTTTCAATTACTCAGTGAGCTATTCACATACTGGGGCAAATTAAGCTTGAATTTGCTGTAAAACTGCTTCTTAACCGAAATATGACAGGTAAATGAAGTTACCAACCCCCAAGCCATCTGATATGATGCATTTCTTCCCGTTGACACTGCAAAATATTAGAGCCACCCTTTGGGCTACCGAAATTTGTAGGAAAACAAAATCATAAGAGTTTGCATCTCTTCCTCACCCTCCTCCACTTTATTAAATTTCACTTAACTCGGAAAGAAAAACCAAAGTCTCCACTATTTTCCCTACTTCCGGTTGCAAGGCAAAGAAATGAAATGAAAAAAAGTTAAAACGAACAAGACCGCCTCGAGCAAATGTTTCTTACAACTTCCTCCACACACCGACCGACCGTTTTCAACTGTGTGTCCTGTGCACCTGTATACGAGCTTCGAAAACATGTGCCTCATAGCAATTTCAAAGTTGCAGGACGAAAATATAGTTTCAGTAATTTATTGGACGCCGTGCGATATAAACCTTAATACTAACACAAGTTACTAGCACTAGCACTTGTGTTCCAAGCTTTGGTTCTGGTTTGTATTCTTTCTATTCTCCCTGTGCACTGCTCTATGCTGTCTATTGATTTTTTTCGTTGATCCTTTTAGACAACACTAACAACAAATGACCAACAATTATAGGATAAAAGAAGTCGCACGTGCGATTTTGAATGCAGAGTCAAAAAGTGTCACCTAAGCAGTCATGAGATCCGAAAACTATTCAGTCGTAAGAGATTGATTGCTTACTGGAGCACTTTGAAATGTTATACTACCACATCATCGTTCGACACTTGTTTGCAGTGAATTTGAATATTTTTAGAATGCGGAACTAAATAAATAAAAATTAGTGTCACAAAGCTGTTAAGCTATGAGGATTTCCGGAAAGTGTTGGCCACTACGCTTATTGAAATTAACTCAAAATCGAAAAAATAATTTTAACTTAGGTACAATTTTAGTCATGTGTTCAAAATCAGATGGGGAATTTTTTGTTGATCGGATTGGGTATAGATTAGATAGATTGAGGTGTTATTTATCATACATATTTAGAAGGGAACAGTCAACCTTGATTAAGTCTCTGAAAACCCTTTAAGAATTCATACTGCCAGTAGGCCATCAGAAGCGCCTAATCCGAAATGCAAGACTTCACCTGACCATCACAATGAATCCCGTAATTTTGTGAAGTTTGCGATAAACTCGTGCAGCGAATTGTTTGCGAACTATATATTATATACATATAAAGGAACGATACAGACATTTTCCAAAGAAAGTGAAAGAACCAAAGAAGCGTTTAGTTTCTAGTTTCGTAGAAAGTTTCTATTACAGAAATGATTTTCAAAGCTTTTATCAGAAGAAAACAGAACACGCAAATAATCCCAAAAATAAGCTTGCGGGGGGAAAAAAGATGAGAACGGTGAAAATTATTTATGAGAACTGTTTAACCATGACTTAAGCCAAAACTCTGATATCAGTTAGAGTGCAACAACGTATGCCATCAATTCTGCCCTCCTGACAAATATGAGGTCTAGATAGCAAAATCCAAAGACCTATTGTGCTATCTACGAGTAATGAACTATTCGAATTTATGGACCTATACCTGATGAAGAAATTTCAATATCGTTTGTCTGATTGTTATGAGAGCAGAACATCTGAACTACACCAACTCTAGGATTGGTCTCTTAACCATCGCATTAAGAGTTCTGTCCACCGTACTACATATGAGAGCACTGCAAACCTTATATTAATCAGTATTAATTAATTTAAGTCATTAGGCCAATGTATAAAAAAAGGAACTGCTATTGAAAAGACTTTAGAAGGACACCAACATTGTTTAGAAAAATGGGTGTTCCGATATACGAGTATCTTCCTTGTGGAGCAGAGGTTCCATTTATTGCGTTTGATAGACTTCTAAAAGCAGCACTGTATTTCCTACATATCCATGATTTTTTAAGGTAAATTCCACTTTGTCTGGTAGAGTAGTCGTCCTTAAATTGATTGATTTTGCGTACTAATAAGCATATACGAGTATATAAAGGGTGTCTTTTTTAGAGGTTTGGTTTTTAAACTGGCAATACGGTTTTTACAGATTGTCAATTTAACAGTTGAAAGTTAATTGTGGATCAATAGATTAACGCAATTTGTTCGGTTCGCCAAACTTATAGTGCACTACGTCCATTTTAAAGTCGACATAATCGTCCATCTGAGCAAGTAATTCAGAACGCGATGAATCTTTTTCGCACCACGTACACTATAGTGGATAATACGCATCCCCAAAGACGACCAACAGTGCGAACAGAAGAATTTATTGCCGTTGTGGAGCGTAGTGTTGAGGAGAATCCGAATCCGATTCGCCATCGTGCACAGCAATTGTAGCTATTCCCATCTACTTTGTGGAAGATTTTACGGAAAGATCTTGGCTTAAAAGCATATAAGATCCAGCTTGTGCAAGAGTTGAAACCGCGTGACCATTATACGCGTCGTAGGTTTGGTCAATGTGCCGGAAACATGATTCATATTGATTCTCATTTTCAAAGCAAAATTTTGTTCTCCGATGAGGCCCGTTTTTGGTTAGGTGGATATGCTAATGGACAAGCAAAATTGCCGAATTTAACCAGAAGAATTATCGAGACACCTTTACAACCATTAAAACTCACTGTTTAGTGTGCTTTATGGGCTGGTGGAATCATCGGTCGAAATTTTTTTAAGGACGATGCCGGCTAGAATGTTACCGTCAATGGAGAGCGCTATAGAAACATGATATCTGACTTCTTCTTTACTCAGTTGAATGGCATTGACGTGACAGAGCTTTGGTTTCAATAAGATGGCGGAACATGTCACATAGCGTGCGGCACCGTACATTTCTTTGATGAAGTTCAATATGTAAGAATTGTTCTAAACAAGAAACCAGCCTGTAACTCTCATATCAAAAATTAAATGGACAGAGAAATGAATGTCCTGTGGGAATAGTATGCACATGCGGTTAAACCTGTGGTCTGCAGCCACAAATTATGTTTTGGTTATATAGATCTATCAATACCTATAGTATATATATGTAGTATAGTGGAAAATAGCTAATCAAAAATAACATGCGACTTGCTCCATGGCGGTCCAAAAGGGCTGCAATACATATTGTAGTATAACAATTCTCTCGAAACTTCTGTTTTCTTTATTCCTTTTGAAAGTATCACCACGATATACGACTGAATGCTTCACACAGCCTACTTTGGTTAGAAATATGCTGACTGGGATTATGAAGATCATCTGTTGAACACTTAAGGATTGAAAAATGGAGTCTAGTATTACGTTGGTATATTTGGTGAATATCACAAAGTCTCAAAGGGACAAGGGATGTCCTTAAATGACTTTCCTGGACAGGAATAAATGGTACCTCCATTAATATATGTTGCTCAAACACCCTCCAATACATAGCCATATCAAATAATGTTTAACGGCACCTTACGGTGCCTCTAACTTTAAGGTCAACAGCCTACTGTACAAGTGGGAAAAGGGCAATACCTAAATACCATGGGGCTAGAGAACTAATTTCTCTTGAAAGAAAAGCTTTACAACTATTTTCAGTTACAACAGGACTTATACCAGAAGGTTTTTAATCTCTCTATCTGAATATTCTACAATAAATCTGGAACCTCTCTCCCGAAATTAAGTGTTGACACTTTGTACACGAGAACGAAACTACAGAACACATATTGTGTGAGATCACTGCTATTTTCCTCAAAAGCTTAGTTTAAGAAAAGTGGAATTTTTGGGAATTATTCCAGACACATATTCAGCAGCGCAAAGTCTAGACGCCGAACCTATAGGAAAAGAGTTGAAACTATAACCTTAATTCACATCTTAGATCTACGAGTACAATTGTAAGTGCAGGGATTTAGTGGCAATTCCAAGACATACAAATCAACTGTATGATTTACAGCGATCGGTCTGATCGGTCTGATCGGTTTGATCGGTTTGATCGGTTTGATCGGTTTGATCGGTTTGATCGGTCTGATAGTGAAAATCTGTCGCGACGTCCAAACAATTCAAAATATATATTTGCTTGGTCACTGACACATTTAAGGAATCTTTAAAGCTAATGAATTTGCCAATTCAGTATCTATTCATTCTGTAGCACATAAGTATGTTGCTGATAAGCCCAATGGCTGGTGATCAGTTTGTACAACCTTAATTTTAACTAGACAAATCAGTAAAAATCTCGTACATTGGTATTCCAAAGGCCATCAACATGTCAGGTCCAAGTTGACCTTTTGTCGTATCAAAAGATAATGTTCAGCGACTCATTTTTGCCAAGTTTATTAACATAGCCAATTCAGAAAAAACCAAACTCCATTATATCTATATATACATATAACAATATACTTACATTTGATGGAATAATTTATTTGTTCAAAAATTGTCTCCGGCGCAATTTGTGTTACGTCTAACGTAGATCATGAATAGATTGTGAGCAAAGAGTTTTAATAAAAAAAATAAAAATGACATTTTTGTTTATAATTAGCACTTGTTAATACATTTTATTTCTACAATGTTTGCATCACAAAAATGCTCAAGGAATAGCTGATTTATTTAGTGTAGGTACCCTGAAGAAAGCTAGGCTAACAAAAATTATCATCCCAAATCTCAACTACAACTTTGTCAAAGGAGTTACAGGAAGAGTGTGATATACAAATTTCAACATACAATTTAAAGCTTGAAGCCAAGTCAGAGAGATAGGAGACTTAGCATTTATTCTTTATATCGTGGACGCCAATAATGAACCTGAACATTTGGCAAACCCATTTTCTTAGGAATGCCATTATTTTGGCTTTAATGATATTTAGGAGAGCAGAAAACTAAAATTTAAATTTTATCAACCTTAGGGTCAGAACGTGACTGCTCTACAACTCCAGCGATGTGTTAGGTGAACTAGCCTAGAGGCCAGAATTGGATTTTCATATTTTTCCTATAAGTATCCCCTGAACTCACACATACCATTTTTAAACAGATCAGATTGTTTAGCACTTAATTATGAAAATGTATACGGTTTAAAAACGTTTACAAATCAATGAAATTTTTTATCAAAACTCGCAGCTAGTTACGACAACGTTAGTGGCATTATCTTCAATTTGAGACCATTGTAATCCGCCCGGTAAGCGAATAATTGAGCTTTCCTTGAATCAACTTCGAGTATTCACTCAATAATGTTGAGGTGCCAGTAATACAGCGAAACGCCAGATTTGGAGAAAATATTGCGGTTGTACAGGGGCGTTACCCTGTATTTCGATTCTAATATCAAATCACTCGAATTTGAATAATTGGCACTTAGTAATCCGAAAGTAATATTGAGAATTTCGATATTCGGATTTCAAATTCTCTCATTTTCGATGAATTCGATTCGAAAGTGTTAGAGAGTGCCAATTTAAAATAGAATCGAATTGTACTTTCGAATAGTTTTGACTTTCGAATCTAAATACAGAGCAACCCCCCCGGGAGTCTGGATAAAAGTCAAGATCGCGATCAATCGATTTTACACCGTTCTAGAGAGCACGGCATTTCTCGAAAGTCCATGTGACATATTTTGCGAAAACACCCAAAAGCTTAAACCAAATAATGAAGATAGAGGAAGATCTGAATTTCTAACCATACACACAATCGCCACATCTAGTCAAGCGAATAGGAGGTTTTCCAACAACAGCCAATACTCGTATATGCAAACAAATTGACTGTTTTATGTGGTTTTTATGTCATAGGTGTCATTGGGCTGTACGTCTTCCGAGTCGGTTACAGTCAATTGAGATTGGGATCTCTCCGTGTAAATCAATTTTTTTTGGGATAAATTGGAAGACAATGCGCATGCTATAACCAACTTATTTAAGACAAAGTATGGTGATCGTCTCATCTGATTTAACACTTTTACTCTTTTCTTTGGGATACACTAAGCCTCTAGTATATGCCAATAAGCCAGAAACTTTAGACGACTTAAGGGCGAATAACCGACGTTCATGGTCAGTCAAGATAAACTGGGTCCGGCGCATCCATTCAGGCAAGCGGCTCCATGAAAAACTTTTGAATGATGTCATATCTGATAATTAATGGTATTAATTATATTTCTTTATTATTATTATCTTTCTTATAATTCTTCGTGGTATTCCCTGGAACGACCCTTTAATCTTACCTCCCTATCAGGACCGCCTTAAACTTCTCAATATGAATTCGTTAGAAGAACGTAGGGATATTGCTGACATTCTATCCATACATCGACTGCTCTCAGGTTCCATCGACTGCGCATCCCTTTTCAACTCTATTTCCTTCAATACCAACTCACGCAGTCTAGGTTGTCTTTTTCTCTTCTATCTACCGGTCCACCGCACCTCTTACTCCTCGTCACAAACAAGATCTCCTCCATCATTCTCTTGGTTTTTAGCTCTTAAGTCTTTCTGTAAGTTCTTAGTCCTAGTTTTTAAGTTAAACTAATCCTGCATTAAGCCAAATAAATGGGGCCTCAGCTCCCGCCAAAACTAAATTTAATCCAAAACACAAATAATATTAATACAGCGCATCTTATAAAATAGATAATTTTTAGCATCGATCACTTAGTCACTTGAATCAATACTTCAATATAATGTTACTGCGCGGATGACTTTGAAATAGAATCACTAAATCTTGTTTTTAATTTGTATTTGGCAGTGGTTGCATGCAGACAAACAACGCATCACCAAGCCTGGTCTCAGCTCAGATCATCAAAATTCCGCATTAACCAAATCTCGCTCTGAGAGATAGAAATCTACCAAATGCGCGAAATTTTCGCACCTTAGTAATTACGAGTATTTACTTTCGCGGTCCCCTGGTTTTTTGTTCATAAAAAATCGAAAAATCTGCTTATACTCGTACCATGTGTTTTTAAATTGTTTGTTTTGACGGCGGATCACAGAAATAATAAAAAATGGAAAAAAATGTATTACATTTTTTTTTGAATTTTATCAGGAGACTGCCTGACTTACCCTTAGCGGAGCGATGAAGTCGCCGGAGCGGTTAAACCCTACGGAAAGTTAGTTGAAATCTGTCGCGAATTTGTAAGTATTTTATTTAAACCCGAGATTCTTGTTTTCCAGATTTTGTAACTGTAAATTGTGCGAGAGGTTGCAGATCATATGTCGTTGTGCATCACACGATATTTGGGTTCCATATGACTTGAAAGGGATTCACTTAACACAACGAATCTTTATTATATATTTTAAATACATGAAATTGATGCTGTTTTCAAACAAATTATCGCTGGTGACGAAGAATGGATCACCTATAACAACATCAAGCGAAAACGATCTAAGCGTGCACCAGCGCAAACCACATCGAAAGTCGATTTGTATCAAAAAAAGGTTACGTTGTCAATTTGGTGGGATTATGAAGGCGTTGTTTATTTTGATCTACTTCCAAGGAACGGAACGATCAATTCAAATATTTACTCTCAACAATAATGAAACTGGAGGAAGGAATCATAAAATTGGCAAATCGTGTTCCACCATGACGACTCTAGACCACCACACTCATCTTTGGTTCCTCGTAAAAAATTATTGAACCTTGGTATGGAAGTGATGTCACATTCACCGTATAGTCCTGACTTGCGCTATCAGAAGCTATCAGAAGTTTGCAAAACTCTTTAAATGATAAAACATTCAGCAATAAGCACGGAAGTTGTCAGATAGATTGCAGAAAGCCTTTGATTAAAATTTATTCTTTCTATAAAAAAAAGAAGAGTTTTGTTCCTTAATAAAAAGCAGAAATCACTTTCTTTGTCAACCCAGTATATTGATATTTAAATTTTCAGTAGGGCATTTCGTGTGGTACCTTTCATTTATATTGCACTTTACTTTTATTAGTTGTGTTTAACAATTTTCGAGCATAAAATATATTCAAGTATGCTACAAGAAAAAATATGCTTATATCTTAAAACCAGAATTTTTTAATAAGTTGTAACATTTTTAAGGTGAATTAAATTGAGCGGTTATACGCTGTAAATGTTGGAATTTTTACTGAAGAAAATATTACTCTTGCTCACAAAATCTGCTTCTCAAGATAACTTTTATTCAAAAAATTATTTAAAAACCGCTAACAATTTGATAAGCAGGTGAATAAACTACATATAACATTTTATAAGAAATCACCAGTCAAATAAGTAAATTGTTAAACAAAAATTTTTTCTAAAAAAAAGACTTTATCGACACCCTGTTTTTTTTTTAATGTGCTACTGCTTTTACTTTATTTTCAATGCACACAGAGGAAAAAAGTTATTATCGCAATATCACTGTAGTCATATTTTTTTTATTCATAGTAAACGAAGAAAATTAGTCGTTTTTTCTTTCGTCGCACAATGACCCCAAAACTATTTAAAAATCTCAAGAGAGGAAGATGTTGATGCACCTAAGTCAACTGAACACTTTAGGAGGTAAAATAAAAGTTTAAAATACATTAAATACTTAAAATGAATCCTTGTAATCCAATTTGTTAATCCATTTATGCGATGGTGATACGGTGGACAGAATTATTAGAAACACATAATATCCTCATCATTATGAACAGCACATTTTCACAATAGATTCATTAAACACTTTGTTAGTTATAAAACGATTTTTATTTTTATTTTATTAAACTAATTTTCACTTGAGATGAATTTTCAAGAATTTAACTCTAAAAATAAGAAAAGAGCGCACTTCCTTTTTTGTAGAAATATCTTTCGTTTGCTTTTCTTCAATCACCTTAACACTGCAGTAGATCCAAAACACTCTAGAAATCAATTAGAAAAATCCTTTTTTTTAGAATTTTTATGCAACCCCGCCAACGTAACGCTTCAAACTGAAACTCAACTGAAGTGAAGGTTTTTACTATTCAAAGAACTTTACACATTGCCAACGAAAAGTGATTCTCTCTCTCTCCTAATGCAATTGAGAAGTTCTTAGTCTTAGTCTTGGCTACCCTAGTTCGGAAACAGGCCTCCAGCTCTAGCTCTGACTCCAACTCCAACTCCAAATTCAACTTAAACTATAACCCCTCAGTCCAAGACCAAGTCTGCAGAGTTGGGGCGACTATAGCAATATTCGCCAAATCACTGAATCACTGTGCTTTTTTTTAAAGTAGGTTAAGCAAACGGACCTAAAAGTGACGGCGAAGTGGAAATACCTGTTGTATGGTAGCCACAATCGCAAAAGGCATACGAGTACATTGAAGCTGATGTGGAGAGCTTGGAGTTGGAGTTAGATTTGTTCTCTCCTAGAAGGATTTTTTCAACGTGATTTCCCCCCATCAGAGCACGCAGAACTACTACAGTGTTAATATGTAAATTGGTTATGGGTGGAAGGAGCTGGTTTTGGAGGTGTACACAATAGAAGCAGAAATCCTTACACTTGATCCTTAAGTGAAATTTCTCCTTATATTCGTATGCAATAGTCTTCGTGGAGGTGGTAGCGGCGGTAGTAGTGGCAACATGTTTTGTGTCGCGTTAAAAGTGTTATGATTGTGAAACTTTTGCCGGTTCACTTGTACGAGTATGTTAGACAAGGCTATAGGACTTTAAACGATAGTGACGGCTGTGTATTGTTTTTTCCTTAGAATGGACTTTGTTGGTAGTGCTATCAACTGACCAAGGCTTTTATATTGTATGGAACAAACGGTTTTGTATAATACTTGTGGTTGTATTTGGGGTGATAGATATAAAGAATTTGGTAATATTGGTAAAGACCTGTGAGAAGGATATTCTCTTGGACTTGGATGGGGTCTGTTGGTTGCTTTGAGAGAGAACTCCAGGAACTTGCAACTGTTGGTACACTTAATTGTGAACAGTGCCTTGGGTCAGTTTTTCAAATGAGCGACAAATGATTGGATAATTTGCCTTCAGTCTGATTTACTTAGGATTTAGATTTTTAACAATGTTACTAGTGTCATTTGTCGAGACGTGGCAGTAGTTGGTGTTTTGGTCGGTGTCAGGTGAAAAAAATTCTAAAACAACGATTAGAAGACTTATTATGACATGAATAGTAAAGGATTAGAAATAGCAAGCCACTTTTGATATGTCTTATCTGCTTAAAAGGGGACGTATGCTATAGGTTTTGATTGAGAACTATAATATTTAATCTAACAAATAAATTCAAATTGGTTGGATGTTGCAAGCAATGACCGACGTCAACAGGCGATCACTACAGTGTAGCAAATACCACTAAACATAAATTGTGCTTATATTACCTCTTCATAATAGTCACTGTGTGTTTCTCTCGGGGTGAACCTGAGCCTCAACTGACAAACCTCTCGAGTTAGCTCTGTTCTTAGTCGACTGCTTAAAGGCCGCGTATTTCAAATTGGTTGAGGTCCCTTTCCACGTACGCGCTACTTAAGATCAGGTCTTTTTCTATTGCGTTGTCATTTCGGGTCAGATTCATAGACTCTGAGGGTCAAGGCAACGATGTCCATTCGCTCTACATCTCCTAGCAATCTTAGGTGACTGATGCGCAGTTTTCTGACTAAATCGATGTCGCCGTACAGCTCGTATAATTATCCCGTTGAATTTGCTCCTCTAAGGCCCGTCAACGCAAACGGTACCAAATATCATACGAAGAATTTTTCTCTCGAAACGACATGTCTTCATCTGCTTTCAACAGAGTCCAAGATTCAGCGCTATGAAGTAAGACTAAGATCAAAGTTTTATATACTTATACTATCCTTAGTTGTTTGGGATAGGGCCTTCCTACTCAATTACCGTCTTAGCCCAAAGAAACAGAAACAGCTACTGGAAACAGTGAATTTTTATTTTATTTCTACTGAGGTGTTGTTAATATAATTGATAGCATAGACAAATTCGCATACTGCCTCCGGTGTTTGCTTGTAAGTTCCGCGCAATTCTTTCAAATTTGATGATAAAGAGGTCGCATGACAGCGCGTCACTCTAAAACCTTTTTTGACAGGAAAGGTCGCGGTAAAGTCGCTACCGATCTTGACGGAGCAGCGAGCGTTCTTCATTATCATTCTGCACACCCGGACGAGTTTAACGAGGATGATAAAACTACAATAGACATGGCGCTATATTGGTATTTCTATAAATGCTGCTTATGAGGCTATGCACAATGGGTTACTTTGCTAAGAGCGTGCAAAGCCTAGTTTACTTGCTGTCCTCTGAAATTTGTGAAATTAGTGAATCTTTTCAAGTTCTATTTTCATGTTTCCTATCCCTGCTCCCCACTATTGATGTTTAATAAGCATACCACATGTTTTTATCACAAGAAATCACATTTTAATATAAAAAAAAACAACAGTCTACGTAGACACATCGAAAGTAACTGTAAATTATTTTACTTTCGATGTATTTTAATCATCAAAAATATTAGTTAATAACATCAAATATACAACCGGGATGGATGTCTATCCAATAACAGTTCGGAGATTGTTTCACCGCTCTAGATATTTTAGTAGGTCACCGCTAAATAAAACCATTTATCAGTGCGGCAAATGACGAAAAACATTTAGAGTTTGTCAGACTTCATGGAAATGATGATTCGACATTTTGGAACTGTGTTCTTTTCAGTGATGCGAGCAAATTTAATTTATTTGGACACGATGGGAAGCAAAGGATATGGATGAAATCCAATACAAGCCTTAAAAAAGAAAATCTAATACCGACAATTAAACATGGTGGAGGTAATATTTTATTGTAGTATTGACAACATGCCAGCATCTGACGTAGGTAATTTAAGGCAATCGGAAAGAAAACTAAACTTGGGATCTTCTTGGATGTTTCAGCAAGACAACGATCCGCAGCATTAGGCCTTAATTGTAAAAGGGTGGTTGATTTACCGAATATTAATATGAATATATGAAATAGTATAAAAATGGATTGTTAGAAGTGATTTGTATTTCTAATTTATTAACTTGAGGTTTTTAAGTGTTTCTTCATGGTTCTGTTGAAATTATAGACTTATGTTTATGTTTATGTTTATGTTTATGTTTATGTTCGAAACTTATGTTTATCACCAAATTTTTATTATTTATCTATTTTGCGCACACTGCACGATCATTTTTTCTTTTTATTTATAATATCTTACATTTTTTTAACGCACACAAGCCTTCCATACCGTAATGTTATAAATCTCTACAAGTTTTTAGGTTTCTGTTGTGATCCATTTCTTACACAGAAAAAGAAAAATAATAAGAGATTCACAATTTTTTGATTTATTTAACAGATACTCGTAGCTATGCAGGCAAAAGCATTACGATTATCAGTTTGAATTTACATAACATAGGGAAACATTTCGTACTGTTATGACATTAGCTTATGTTTCTCAATATTGATTATGGTTGAGCCTTTACCCTGATTTGTGCGAAGAGGAAAGTTTCGTTAAGTCTTCTTACTGCTTTGTTTATATCATTTGAACTTAGAAATTGGGATAATGGATCCCCTACACGTTTCGTAATTATCGCTGTGGATATACTCGTACATACCTGTATGTCATAAAATAACTTTCTGTTTCTTATTGCCGAGCCCAAATACCTCTTGAAGGACCTCTACATGTACAGATCAAGGTTTTAAACCGGCACATGAAGGCAGTATTTCAACATTCAGTTATCTTCTGATGCGGTGGTGAGTACTTACTTTTATCATCTTTGTTTTTATTCTCTTCTTTGCTGCATGTTAGTGTCAAGTTTGACTTGCATAACTGCTTTCTTTACTAGGGTCCCAAATAGAGTCCGGTATACTTACCAGACATTTATTAGCTTTGATTAGTCTTTTTCGACAGTCGCCCATGAGGTGGACCACAGATAACGTCCACTAGGTTTGACCCACTTGTTTAAAATAAATCCCCGATCAAATTGTAATCCAACCGCAGCGCTGTAGAGCAGACAGCTTATAGAGAGTAAGTATACCGCATTAGACTCAGCATAAACGTTGGAATTGCTCTTAACTCGTCAAACAGAGAATCGAGTATTAACATAAGAACAGCGTCATTCTGATGCCATTTCTCTGTGCAAAGTATGTAGTACTCCACGGAAAACTGAAACGGATACGCAATTTATCTACAAAGCGTTCAGCTACACACAAAATATAAAGTTCTACTCAGTGTCTTGTACGGCCTACTCCGACCTAATCTCCTGATGACGGACTATAAAAATAAAATGCAGAAATGCACATAATCACGAAGTTCCACCTGTATCCGTCCAATGAAGTTATTGCCACGGTGACTAACTCACTAAACACTTTTCAATGGGCAACTATGTGTAACTTACGTTACCCTGATTTACTGCTTCACTTATAAAAGTTAAACAATCTCTGAAACAGTCTTAGCCACACACATTCTTAAAATAAAAATCCTGAAAACTACTGGACATTTTCATTAGGCATTGTCGAGCAGATAAGTTCTTTATTCGCATATTTAAATGGTCACCCGCAATCTCGCCTCCACTGTCCATAACGCTGATGGGATACCGAAAAGTTAGAGAACTCCAGCTCCAACTCCAGTACAGCAACAATACTTGTACGAGTATGTTCACTCTGGCTTCATGAATGCAAGACTAACAGTACGACGGACATTCCGATTATTGTTGTATAAGAATTTCGCCCTTTTGTATCCACGAATCCAGTGTGGGGAAAAAAAACCACTCGTTCGCCACCTGGTAAGAGTATGAGTCTTTGGTATAGTCGTAGCTATATCCATTCGTTGAAGTAGGTAAAACTTCGCCATGGGTCAGTAAACCTACTTCCGGTTGACATAAATTCGTCTTGGACATGAAAAGTGTTTTCTTTTCGAGTACATAGTGCACCGAAATACTCGTACACAGTAGTAGCCGCTATCCTGGTTGGCTGCAGCAGGACTTTTCTTGGGATTTTTCGGGCTTTTCTCTACATCCGAGTATATGGAAAATTTTGTGCTTAGCTTTTGGTGCACTTACCCTAAGAATAAGTTCAAAAAGAAGAGAGAGCAAGAGCGAAAGGAAATTAATAAAATAGCATTTTTGAATAATGAAAAGGATAACAAATCTCTTGTGAATTTTAGCGTTTTGTGACTAGGACATTGTATATGCGATAGGATTAGTGGTGGTATTGGTGATGGTGGAATCGAGGTGGCGCATTTTTATTAAAGTTTCTTGGAATTAATTAAAATTTAGCGGGAATTTTGTGTTGCGCGATTGTAGAGGTAGATGGATATTCAAGTGTCATGCGAGGGTACGAGTGAAGCTTGTGGCATTCTATTGTTTGTTAAAAAATGTGTCCTGATTATAAAAGTGTGACTACGTGCTGTAATTAACAATGTTTTTTTTTTGGTTAAACCTATAAGTCTCGCATTATATGTCATCGCAACGGCTTCGAGACCTTTTTTGTTTGATATTCTTAGTAAATCACAGAAACAACAAGGAAGGAAAGTTTATGGCCTGATACTGGTTATTCTGAGCTTTGCCATCCAACAGCGGCAGTTGCTTGCACAGCGATAGTTTCCATGATCGAGTAAAATCATTAAAATATAATCATCATAAAGATGTACATAATTACTGATAACTTAAATCATAGGGTGAAGTTGCATATACAAATGACCACATGGTGCTACGATTAGTTGGGAAAACCATCTTAGTAAGTTTGCGCTTTAGCAAGGAAAATATTTCAATGAATGGGAAATAGATGTTGTAGGAAGCGAACCCAAAGACGTTTTCCATTTTGTTTTTTGTACTGGCACCCTTTTCGGTGTTGGCTAAATGTGCGGAACTCACAAGCGAACACCAGAGATGCAATCTTTCAAAGTCTGTGCAACTACTGGCGTACGCCGATGGTATTCGAATGATTGGCAGAATTGAAACGCAAGTTGCGTTTAGTGGTAAATGAGAGCAAACCCAAGTAGAAGGAGCATACAACATCGACGAATTGAACAGAACGTCACAGTCGACAGCTGTAATTTTGAGGTAGTAAGGGACTTTGTCTACCTTGGCTCTACTATCAATTTAGCCAACAACACCTCAGTGTAAATAAAACGAGGAATCCCTCTTGCAAATAGCTGTTTCTTTGGAATGAGAAGGCAACTGTGTAGTAAGGTCCTCTCCCGAACAACCAAGGGAACTCTATATAAGACTTGTAATCCCAGTCCTACTCTATGGTTCCTAAGCATGGAACCTTTGTAAAACGGCTGAAGATATCGTTGGTCGTTTTGAGAGAAAAATTCTTCGTAAGATATTTGGCTTCGTATGCGGTGACGAGTTCTGGAGGAGACGATTCAACGATGATATCTACGAGCTATACGGCGACATCAATCTAGTTAGAAAACTGCGCATCCGTCACCTAAGATGTCTAGAACATGTAACATAAAGCGAATGGACACTGTTGCTCTTGCTCGCAGAGTCTAACATGGAGGGATAACGCAGTAGAAGAATACCTCGCCTTAGGTGGCACGCACAAGTATAAATGGACCTCAACCGATTTGGATTGTGCAACTGTAGGAAGTTCGCTAATGATCGGTCTAGGTTAGGTTAGGTAAGAGTGACTGTTGAGAAGACTAACCCTCTCAGGCGTATTGGCCCATTGTGACGCCACATGGATCTTTGATCTTCCTACTCTTGAAACCAATTTGAGCTTATGATGAAACGTAAGAGACTGTTAACGCCTATATTCTTTAGATGTAGTTGAGTTTCCTTCTTTGGGGGAGAGCTGGGCATGTACAGAGTACGTGGATGATTGTCTCTCTGCTCGTCCATGCAGCTTATGCAGAAGTCATTTGTAAAGACGTCATGCCTTCTTGCATGCTTGCCTATAAGGTAATGTCCAGTGATGACATCAATGACAGCGATGAGATGTTACCTATATATAAAGATGAAACTATTTCATCATCTTTCATCAACCTATATTGGTATATCGATGCTACCCTTTTCCGGTAGAATGGATAGAGTGGTTCTAATTTTGGCGAGTTCGTCGGCTCTACAATCTCCTGGAATGCTTCTTTAATCGTCAAAATTTACGCTTGGAACACGCTATAGTGATTTGGAACACTAAAGGAGAGGCTTATTTAAGCTTATTTAAGAAAACACCTCCATAAACCCCGCTATCAGTCTTAGATCCACCTGTATAGAAGTGGATTAACTTGTTATCCATAAAATCATCTTCCTCCCAGAACGATGTAGAGGGGATGCTTACATGAAAGTCTTTGTCAAACCAATGTTGGGATATAGTGTAATCGATGTTCTCTGGGAGGATTCCTAATATATTAAAAATATTAGCGAGGCCAAATAAACTATTTGTCCACTGTGTTGTCGCTTTAAGACGAAAAGCTGTGGTCACAGCTAATTGCCTGCTGAAGACATCGAGGTTATCCTATGTAAGTCGGCCATAGGCAACAATTTTTTTGTAAAAAGATTATCGTTAGATAGACACGCGATCCACTGCAATTCAGTGGAGCGCTACTATAAAATAAAAAAATTACTGACGGATTCGACGACGGAGTTCTTCTCCTACACCCCGAAGGGGGACAAGCTGCAAACAATGCTGCTGAGGGGATTAGAGCCGTCGACTGATCCGGAGGAGCTCCTTGCACTGCTTAAAGAGAAGAAGTGTGAAGGGCTCGAATTCGTGGGGTCAAGCCTTTCACCACAGCCAGAGCCAAAAGGGAGAAGCGGCAACTGCCGATTTTCCTAGTCCAGCTAAGTCCCACCAGCAATCTGGATGGTCTAAGGAGTATTAAAATCCTAGACTACCAGGTTGTACATTGGGAGAAACTAAAGAGGAGCGAAAACATTTTACAATGTGTTCGCTGCCAAAGGTTCGGGCACGCCGCGTCGAACTGCGAAATGCAGCCTCGATGCGTGAAGTGCGGAAAGAACCACAAGTCCGAGGAATGCGCTCTGGGTAAGGACGGAGCGTCTGAAAAAACCCAACTCTCTTGTGCTTTATGTAGGAATACGGGGCACACCGCAAGTTATCGGGGTTGTCCCAAATTCCAGTATATCAAAAGAATAAATCTGGCCCGGCAGCAGAAAGTGGAAGTGAAACGTCCACCCGTGCATTTGCCAACTCCAGCCGTTACTCCCCATATTACCTACGCCCAAATGGCGTCAGGTAGGGGAAATACGGTACAGCAAGTGAAGGTTGCTTCTCAGGCCCCAGCGCCCAGAGCACCGGAACCAGTACCTGACATGCTTGCGATCTTGCTCTCTATCCAGGGGCAGATGGCTCAGCTACAACGTCATTTGACTGAACAGACCGCGCGGGTATATCAAGTATACGCGCTACTGCCTGGCCTAACGCACCTTTTGCCGTAATGGATACGTACATGGCGGAGCAGACTCTGAAGGTCCTTGCTGTGAATGTTAATTCACTGATTAGGCTCGAACGAAGAGCCGCATTATTTAAGTTGCTTAAAGACCAAGCCCCTGATGTGCTTTTGGTTAGCGAAACTAAGCTTACCAAAAGACACAAAATGAGGCACAGAAGATACAAAATAGTACGGAGAAACCGACCCAACTCCATTCAGGGAGGAGGCGTTGCGATTTTCGTACGAAAAGGTATACGTTTTAAAAGAGTATACAGTCGTGTAGTACGTAGGTTCCAGGTGCTGGAAGCATGCATCGTGTATATCCCTCTCCGTAGTGGAAAGCGGTTGTACATGGTGTCTGTCTATGCACCTAAGGCTACTCAATCCCCCTTATTTATCTCAGAGCTAGAGACGCTTTTTCGATTCCTGAGGCTGGAATTGGAAGACAACTATTTTATTATTGGCGGGGATTTCAACGCCAAACATAGTGATTGGGGAAATAATACACCAAATACTAGAGGGAACCAACTATTCAATTGGTGGGGTCAGCACAATGTAATGTATCGACTCGGGCTTAAGGCGACGGATAGTCCGTCGTTTCCCAGGCACGGGTCCTATTTGGATCTTCTGCTGTTCGACTCACGAATACAACTCACATCCACTAACCAACAAACTATAAACTGTCTACGCACTTTCGTGTATGACAGTGACCATTGCGGTCTCAGCACCGAAATAACTGTTCCCAACGAAATTGCGGAATTGGATGAGTTTGTTCAAAGGTATTCCTACAATTATAGTAGGGTGCGTTGGACACACTTCACCAGAACACTGACTAGAGCACTCTTCTCGAATTCGCTCTACCCACCGTCCAACAGAAATCTGTCAAACGAGGAGATTGACAGGTATCTAAGACTAATGGACGAGACAATCAAACGAACACACACTGACGACGAAGACTTTTTCCGCAACGCAAATAGTGACGCACTGCACTGGCATAAAAGTAGGCTGCTGTCAAGACTAAAAACCTTGTACAGACAGTTTACTGACAGACATAACCCGGAGATCATGACACTGAATTCGTCGATTAAAAACCTCCAAACATTAATAAAAGAAAAGTACAGAGCATCTGTAAGTTTGTATTGGAACAATAAAATTCAGGCTGTAAACACCAGCAACCCGAATATGTTCCCGCAAATAAATAAAATATTTCGGAGAAATAATCAGAACGACCTTCCATGTCTTAAAATCGCCCGAACGACGAACAACGAACAACGAACAAATACTGGTAGCAGCAAGCATTGATCCAAATGAGGCTGTTGATGATGACAACTTCTTTGTGATCGAGGATCAGCAGGAGCAGGTGGAGGTATAGGAGCGACTTTCCAGGAAGTGTACAAGACGAATGTTATCATCGGCCCGAACCACGATCTGGAAAATCGAGTCCTTGTGCACAATTTCTACCTTCGAAATGAAATTGTGAATTGGCGATTCGAGAGCTCGGGTTTCACCCAGTTGATGGCAAATTATGACTTGAATATGGCAAATAATGTCATCACCAACCATATATTACCCCCGTTCATTTCGCAGGAACAGCTCCAAACGATCTTCGAATCGCTTAGAAGTAAGAAATCAGTGGGAACCGATGAAATACCGAACATTGTGCTTCGACATCTCCCTCTAGAAGCGGTGAACATTTATACCACCCTGTTTAAAGGGATAAAGACACTTCCAGTCCGGCGAATCGCCGCTCGATCAGTCTTTTTCCAAACATCAGTAAGGTTTTCGAGAAGGTAATCAATAGAGTCCTGACTAAGTGGTTTGAGGACAAACATATAGTTCCGGATAATCAATTCGGTTTCAAGCCGGGGCATGATATCATTCATGCTGCGTCTAAACTGGTTTCTGATATCCAATGGAACAAAGGCAAGAACCAGTGCACTGGTGCCTGCCTGATTGACTTGGAGAAAGCCTTCGATACCGTATGGTTAGAAGGACTCTTTTTCAAGCTGGACAGGTTGGGCATTAGTAAACCACTGCTGTATATTCTTTTTGATATGCTCTCCAGTAGACAGTTCATCGTGAAGAATGGCGATGTGACTTCTGCTGGAACATTTAACATTAAACGCGGTCTGCAACAAGATGCGGTAAATTCGCCGATCCTATTCAACATTTACACGAGTTTTTCAGTCAGTTTAAATGCATTTTTATTTAACTAATTAATTAACTCTTACATGCTAGACAAAAAAATGCTTAAAAATTAGCTTAAATAACTTAAAATTATCTTATACTAACTTACTGGCCCCATGCGGGCGCTCTAAGTTAAACCTAACACTTAAACTATGTCTTTCGACGAATCTTACATTCTTATTTTATATTCAATTTAACATTACTTAATACTAGAACTAAGAAAATAAATTTTAACTAAAAACTTAGTAAATGGACTGTTTTTTTTTATATTATAAAAACTTAAAACTAAAAACTTATAGACTACCTAACCTACTTAACCTACTTACATCTAATACATACACACACATACATATACATATACATCCATAATACCTATATACTTAATATATAAGTATATGCATATATATATATTTTTTTTAATTTAATTTTTTTTTTTTTTTTTTTTTGTGTTTTTATATATTTTTTTTTCTTAAAAACTAACTTAATCCTACCTAAAACTATGTAAGCCGGCCATGGCTAATAAAATAGTCAGACGACCGACTTTGCTTCCTATGGAGCTACCTAGTACTGGAGGAATTGGACGACGAAACTTCCCCTCCCTCAACCAGCCACCAAAATTGTTGGTGCTGCCGAGCAACATCCCTCATGTCGCGACTCCCTACCGCCCTATTGAACCGGAGACGCTCCGCACTGCCGTGTGCGACGTCTCTGTCGTAGTTGAGTCGCCTGTCCGCAGCTGTTCGAGCGACGTGGAAGATTAGCGGAACCGCCAATCTGTCCTGGACCAGACCTTTACTATCTAGATAGAGGAACGCTTCTGGAGGAATAAAGCCGTCAAAGCGAACTCTCTCGTGATACATATAATTGGGGTAGAAAGCCCCGGAGATCAGGTTGTTCGATGAGGTCATTGCTCTTGCAATGTGCCTTCGAGTTAACTTAATGACGAAATTGTCCACTCTTATTAGGTTCGCCTTATTGTATAAGACCTCATTAGGATAGAATTTTATGTACTCAGACTCTGGTGTTCTGTATAAGCGAAGACAAGTCCTAAGACAAGCCCTCTCAAACACCCGAATCTTTTTCAATAAACTTGCTCTTACGTTAAACCACACGGGACATCCAAATACAAGCATAGGTCGGATAAGGGCCATGTAGCAGATCACCTTCACCCTCGCATTGAGTTGGCTGTTATAAAACAGTCTCTTTGTAAGAGCAAAAGCACCTTTGGCTCTGGCCAGAGCAACCTCTATATGTTTGTTAAAATACAGAAATTGATCTAGCCAGATCCCGAGGTATCTGACTACATTTCGACAAGCAAGTGGCTGTCCGTGTTGTCCGACGATAGAAAACTTTTGCCAATTCTTTCTGGTATCCCTAGAGGCCCCAGACAAAGGCGTCCTAAACAGAATAGTTTCCGACTTCTGAAAGTTGATTTTCAACTTCCAGTCATCGCAATATCGCTTAATTTGGTCGAAGTCACGCTGCAAAAGCATATTAATGACCTCAATCGTTGGACCCGATCTGTACGCGATTAAGTCGTCTGCGTATGCTATGGCATGGTGAAGTGAACCTATCAGATCACTTGTGTAAATGTTGAACAGGATCGGCGAATTTACCGCACCTTGTTGCAGACCGTTTTTAATGTTAAATGTTCCAGCAGAAGTCACATCGCCATTCTTCACGATGAACTGTCTACGGGAGAGCATATCAAAAAGAATATACAGCAGTGGTTTACTAATGCCCAACCTGTCCAGCTTGAAAAAGAGTCCCTCTAACCATACGGTATCGAAGGCTTTCTCCAAGTTAATCAGGCAGGCACCAGTGCACTGTTTCTTGCCTTTGTTCCATTGGATATCAGAAACCAGTTTAGACGCAGCATGAATGATATCATGTCCCGCCTTGAAACCGAACTGATTATCCGGAACTATATGTTTGTCCTCAACCCACTTAGTCAGGACTCTATTGATCACTTTCTCGAAAACCTTACTGATGTTTGGAAGAAGACTAATCGAGCGGAGATTCGCCGGATTGGAAGTATCTTTATCCCTTTTGGGGATGGGGTGTACCACCGCAGTTTTCCAATGCGATGGATAATGTGCATTATTCATTGCATTATTAAACAGGGTGGTATAAATGTTCACCGCTTCTAGAGGGAGATGTCGAAGCACAATGTTCGGTATTTCATCGGTTCCCGCTGATTTCTTATTTCTAAGTGAATCGAAGATCATTTGGAGCTCCTCCTTCGAAATGAACGGGGGTAGTACCCTATCGTTGGTGATGGCATTATTTGCCATATTTTCGTCACTGAACTGGGTGAAACCCGAGCTCTCTAATCGCCAATTCGCAATTTCATTTCGAAGGCAGAAATTGTGCACAAGGACTCGATTCTCCAGATCGTGGTTCGGGCCAATGATAACATTCGCCTTGTACACTTCCTGGAAAGTTGCTCCTATAGCCTCTACCTGCTCCTGCGGATCCTCGATCACAAAGAAGCTGTCATCATCAACAGCCTCATTTGGATCTATGCCCGCTGCTGCCAGTATTTGTTCGTTGTTCGTCGTTCGGTCGATTTTAAGACATGGAATGTCGTTCTGATTATTTCTCCGAACTATTTTATTTATTTGCGGGAACATATTCGGGTTGCTGGTGTTTACAGCTCGAATTTTATTGTTCCAATAAAAACTTACAGATGCTCTGTAATTTTCCTTTATTAATGTTTGGAGGTTTTTAATCGACGACTTCAGTGTCATGATCTCCGGGTTATGTCTGTCAGTAAACTGTCTGTACAAGGTTTTTAGTCTTGACAGCAGTCTACTTTTATGTCGGTGCAGTGCGTCAATAGTTGCGTTGCGGAATAGGTCTTCTTCGTCAGTGTGTCGGTACCGAGGTATCGTTATGTCCATTGTTCGTTTGATTGTCTCGTCCATTAGTCTTAGATACCTGTCAATCTCCTCGTTTGACAGATTTCTGTTGGACGGTGGGTAGAGCGAATTCGAGGAGAGTGCTCTAGTCAGTGTTCTGGTGAAGTGTGTCCAACGCACCCTACTATAATTGTAGGAATGCCTTTGGACAAACTCATCTAATTCCGCGATTTCATTGGGAACAGTTATTTCGGTGCTGAAACCGCAATGGTCACTGTCATACACGAAAGTGCGTCGACAGTTTGTAGTTTGTTGGTTAGTGCATGTCAGTTGTATCCGTGAGTCGAACAGTAGAAGATCCAAATAGGACCCGTGCCTGGGAAACGACGGACTATCCGTCGCCTTAAGCCCGAGTCGATACATTACACTGTGCTGACCCCACCAATTGAATAGTAGGTTCCCTCTAGTATTTGGTGTATTATTTCCCCAATCACTATGTTTGGCGTTGAAATCTCCGCCGATAATAAAATAGTTGTCTTCCAATTCCAGCCTCAGAAATCGAAAAAGAGTCTCGAGCTCTGAGATGAATAAGGTGGATTGAGTAGCCTTAGGTGCATAGACAGACACCATGTACAACCGCTTTCCACTACGGAGAGGGATATACACGATGCATGCTTCCAGCACCTGGAACCTACGTACTACACGACTGTATACTCTTTTAAAATGTATACCTTTTCGTACGAAAATTGCAACGCCACCTCCCTGAATGGAGTTGGGTCGGTTTCTCCGTACTATTTTGTATCTTCTGTGCCTCATTTTGTGTCTCTTGGTAAGCTTAGTTTCGCTAACCAGAAGCACATCGGGGGCTTGGTCTTTAAGCAACTTAAATAGTGCGGCTCTTCGTTCGAGCCTAATCAGTGAATTAACATTCACAGCAAGGACCTTCAGAGTTTGCTCCGCCATGTACGTACCCATTACGGCTGTAGGTGCGTTAGGCCTGGCAGCAGCGCGTATATTTGATCTACCCGCGTAGCTTGTTCTGTTATCTGACGTTGAAGCTGAGCCATCTGCCCCTGAATTGAGAGTAAGATTGCTAGCATGTCAGGTACCGGTTCAGCTGCTCTAGGCGCTGGGGCCTGAGAAGCTACCTTTGTTTTTTGTGCCGTATTACCCCTACCTGCCGCCATTTGGGCGTAGGTAATGTGGGGAGTAACGGCTGGAGTTTGCAAATGCACGGGTGGACGTTTCACTTCCACTTTCTGCTGCCGGGCCAGATTTATTCTTTTGATATACTGGAATTTGGGACAACCCCGATAATTTGCGGTGTGCCCCGTATTCCTACATAAAGCACAAGAGAGTTGGGTTTTTTCAGACGCTCCGTCCTTACCCAGAGCGATCTGATAGGTTCACTTCACCATGCCATTGCGTACGCAGACGACATAATCGCGTACAGATCAGGTCCAAAGATTGAGGTCTTTAATATACTTTTGCAGCGTGACTTCGACAAAATTAAGCGATATTGCGATGGCTGGAAGTTGAAAATCAACTTTCAGAAGTCGGAAACCATTCTGTTTAGGACGTCTTTGTCTGGGGCCTCTAGGGATACCAGAAAGAATTGGCGAAAGTTCTCGATCATGGGGCCCTTATCAGGCCCATGCTTGTATTTGGATGTCCCGAGTGGTTCATCGTGAGAGCAAGTTTATTGGAAAAGATTCGGGTGTTTGAGTGGGCTTGTCTTAGGACTTGTCTTCGCTTATACAGAACACCAGAGTTTGAGTATAGAAAATTCTATCCTAATGAGGTCTTGTACAATAGGGCGAACCTAATAAGAGTGGACAATTTCGTCATTAAGTTGATTCGAAGACACGTTGAAAGAGCAATGACCTCATCGAACAACCTGATCTCTGGGGCTTACTACGCCAATTATTGGTATCACGTGAGAGTTCGCTTTGACGGCTTTATTCCTCCAGAAGCGTTCCTTTATCTAGATAGTAAAGGTCTGATCCAGGACAGATTGGCGGTGCCGCTAATCTTCCACGTTGCTCGAACAGCTGCGGACAGGCGACTTAACTACGACAGAGACGTCGCACGGTCTACACGGTTCAGTAGGTTGGTAGGGAGTCGCGACATGAGGGATGTTGCTCGGCAGCACCAACACTTTTGGTGGCTAGGTGAAGAGGATGATGCTTCGTCGTCGAACTCCTCCAACAATACGTAGCTTCATGTGAAGCAAAGTCTAATTTTTTTTAGGCATGGCCGGCTTACATAGTTTTAGGTAGGTTTAAGTTAGATGTTAAGAAAAAAAATATATAAAAAAAAAAAAAAAATATATATATATATATGCATACATATATTTATATATTATGTATATATGTATTATGTATGTATATATTATATATGTATGTATGTATGCATTAGATGTAAGTAGGTTAAGTAGATTAAGATTTATTTTTAGGTAGTCTATAAGTTTTTAGTTTTAAGTTTTTATAATATAAGAAAAAAATCCAGATAAGTTTTTTTGATTAAAATTTATTTTCTTAGTTCTAGTATTAAGTAATGTTAAATTGAATATAAAATAAGAATGTAAGATTCGTCGAAAGACATAGTTTAAGTGTTAGGTTTAACTTAGAGTGCCCGCATGGGGCCAGTAAGTTAGAATAAGATTATTTGTAAGTTATTTAAGCTAATTTTTAAGCATTTTTTTGTCTAGAATTTAAGAGTAATTTAAGTTGAAAAAATAAAAATGCATTTAAACTGAACTGACTGACATCGAGGTTATCCAGTGCCGCGGAGGATGTATTTCGTGGGGCTCCGCTTATGCACAAACATGCTGTTCATTGGACCATGCTTGGTTTACTGCAGTTGACTGCATTGTCTAAGGCTCTCCACCAGAAAACCACTCTGTAGGTGAGTATCGGTCTTATAACCGAGACGTATAGGCAGTGGATTATGTGAGGTTGAAGGCCCCATTTGTTCCTAATGGTTTTTTTGCAAGAGAATAAAGCTACTGTAGCTTTCTTGACTCTTTCTTGAATTTCAGGTTTCCAGTTTAGTTTGCTGTCAAAACTGAGACCCAGACATTCTGCTGTATAGGAGAAGGCTAAAATGCTACCACCCGCTTCCAGGTATATTGTCGCCTCGGATAAATTGTAGTTGTCGCTATCCATTTAAGGAAAGGATGTCGATGCTCCAAGATCTGAGAATGAATCTGCTAATTTGGTTAAAGGAGGAGGAGAGTGCTTATCAGCATCCAGCTCATCCTTTTTACCAACTCATAGATGAATTGACTCAAAGCCGAGCCGAATCATGACTTTAGTTTGCGCCAGAGCTGAAGGTTAAGGGATTCCTTATTGATCACAACTAATGCGCATCTATAAGGGCTCCTTTCATATCCTCATAAGACACGACTACATCCCTCCTAATCTACCTATGGCTTTGGTGTAAAGATCGAGAGATCTTTGATCAGCTTAAGCGATAAGTTTGACGTGACTTTGGTGCCAGGCAGCGTCGCTTGTGATGGGAGGTGGTCTGAGATTTTTCCGCATAATGGCCAACAAGTTGCCCGAAGGCTTTAGTTTGACCAACTGCCACCGTTCAGGTGTTATCGATCCATTGGTGTTGTTTTTGTCGATTATCGCAATTGTTATTACATCTTTTAAGCCTTCGCTAAAAGACCTCAGAGATGTGCTGTTGGAAGGCCCAGGGGTTTTGGTGTTATTGGTTTTGGCTTTTTGGGAACCGACACGGTTTCCTCCAACGAACTCTGGTGCTTGAAGGAGTCCTTTAGCTTTTTGGGAGCAGTGGGTAATCCGTCTTTAAGATATTGTTAGCTTACTCAATCTTGATCTTTACGCCCGCAATTCTCTCAACCTCTGGAATGGATCTAAAGGTTTTGATAATGCTTAAAGCATTTCGGCGTCCGATATAGAGTGCCTTAGATGGAGCTTGGCGACGCAGTTGAGCCCCTGGTTCCTCTTTTGTGGCAGGAATTTTAGTAGCAGCAGAAAGGTCGTGACCTGCCTGTGATAGAACCATGGTTTGCCACAGTCTTACCTCTCGTTGCGTTTGCCTTTAGAGAATGGTGCACCATGGCCTGCCACAGTTTTACCTCCGCTCGATAAGGTAGGAGCCTTGCCGGTAGTCTGTGCAGTCACCGTTCTACCGCCCGGTATTAAAGGAGTACCGGTCTCGGGTTTTGGTTTTGTGAGATAGATTGTCCATCTGTACAGAGATCCACTGTATACAGATAAGGCTAGCTAATCCAGAGGTCGCCAGGTATCCGGGTACTCCGTTAGCGACTGAGCTATTTTTGGAAATGCTGGGCCCTCAAGTAGGCTGATCCTCGTCACGGGTCGTATGACACCTTGATCCACCCCAGGTGAAAAAGGATTGGAAGAACACAAGCGTTCTGACTTTAGCCTCACACCATCAACTCCTACTACTAACCTTCGCGTGGTGACTGCTGGGTGCCTAGTACCTCGACTGGAGATGGGGTAACCAACCCCTGTGGAAGGTCGTTGGCGGCAGCTGTCGAGAGGGGTGAGGTGGGGGAGTGCCATCTTACTAAGGCACTTTCTCCTGTTTCGATGAATTCTAAGGATGGAATCAAAGGTGCCGCCCACAGTTCCAGTTAGGTCGGACTTGTTTTGTTTCTATATGAGCTGCTTCAACGTACTTGAATACCAGGTCTATAGGGGTCTCCAATACTAAGTCAGAGTGTTGGAAAAGAGTTGGTGACGGGTGAGCCCTTAGTACAATGAGTCCGCAACAAGCCGCCATCACCTTTGCCGATCGCGTATCCCTCAACCTCTCAAGAAGTCCTTTGCAACCAGCAAGTGTTGAAGACCGGTGGCTTAGATACGGAGAAGCCATTAGAAATGCCGCAACGGACGTCCTGGGTTTCACCCGGCCACCACCACGAAATCCCTGGTTTCATGAAGAGTGCAGCGGCGCTGCACAAAAGAACGAGAGCGACTCGTAAGCTAATATTGACGATGCAAGTCAAGAATTCCGTCCACCCGACCAAAATGAAGTGAGGATAGCAATATCTAAACTGAAGCCAAACAACGCTTCCGGGCCTACTACAGCAGATCCTGGAGAAAACCGAAGAAGTTCAGATCGATGCTTATCTCTTTTTTATTGATTTTAAATCTATCTACAGAGACGAGCTATACAGAACCATGTCTAGTTTTAGTATTCCTGCTGATGATGACGCTGGAGAAAGCTCGCTGTTGCATCAAGGTCGGTAACGCCCTAACCGAGACCTTTGATGCTGAAAAAGGATTTAGGCAAGGCGACGTGCTGTCATGTGACTTCTTGAACATCATACTTGAAAGAATTGTGCAAAACTCACAAGCCGACAAACGAGGTACGATCTTTCAAAAGTCTGTTCAATTGCTTGTATACGCCGCCCATAATATTTGTCAGAACACAGCGAGCTGTCAGTAGTTCGTTTGTGAATATAGGAACAGAAGCAGCAAAAATGGGTCTAGCGGTATACGAGGGCAAATCAAAGTATATGCTGTCACAAGAAGGGACACTCAATATCGACGAATCGGCCAGAATGTCACAATCGACAGCTATAACTTTGAGGAAGGAAGGGACTTTGTCTACCTCGCTGTTTCTTTACTACATAGCCAACTATGTAGTAAGGCCCTCTCCCGAACAACCAAGGAAACTCTATATAAGACCATTGTAATCCCAGTAATGCTTTATGGTTCCGAAGTATGGACCTTTTGTAAAATGACCAGCCCGCAGAATCTTCGACTCTAATCCAGAGGAAAAACGCAGTAGAGGAAGTCCTCGCCTTAGGTGGCGCGCGCAAGTGGAAGGGGACTTCAACCAACTTGGAGTGCACAACTGGATGCAGTTGGAGAGGGTTATTGGTAGAGGCCCAAGTCAACCCCGGACTGTAGCGCCGCCTAAGCAAGTAAGTAAGTGGTTGGCTCAAGATCACTTTACAATCTGCTATTCGCTGTTTCGTGTTATTTTATCAACCTATAGTAATATATCTGGATTTGATATCCACCGCTACAGAACATAATTAAATTCCGCTCTTGCAAAATAAATACCGTATTGAGTATAGTTAGACAGTGTGATTTCCACGAGCTTAGTGTATCTTCCTCAGCTGAGCTCCTCGTTCCGAAATCGTTTCTTCCATGTCAGTCGAATCGCTGACGTGTCTGTTTAAATGTCCACTGATGAAAATCATTTTCTCCGTTGATATTCTATTTAAAACCACATCGAAGCCACACGAAGCGCTATACTTGCGGTGCGTTAGCAATACCCCAAGTTTCGTGTTCTGTTATCAGTTTTATTCTCATTAGTCAATCGCTAATCGATGATCTCATACTATCTTATCTCTGAATTCAGTTGTCAAGATATTGGCTTATTTTTTTAACGCTAGGCAATAATATACAGGCTGTTCCAGTTTAGGTTTTCGCCCGGATAGCTGAAGATTCCTGAAGTTATGGCAAACAAAAAATTGTATTGCAGGGGGGAGGGGGGGCTCTATTTTCATCCCCCTCCAAGTTATAGGCCGTTAAAGTGACGAACCTCTGATTTCGAGGTAAAACTTCTTAAAAGGCCGTAGCTTTCTAATGGATTCAGCTTAAGAAACCGTTTTGCACGTTTTTGAAAGAAAAAGTCAGTGTGCATAAAATACTAAAATTTCGTCGAGTTCGATGAACGCCAGCCAAAATTATGGCATTTTAAAGCTAACATTTTCATCAGAAAAATGTGTTTATCTCGAAATTTTCAACTTTTAGGTTAACTTTTTTTATCAAAACTTTTGTCTTCTCTTCATTATCTACGATTTTTATGTACGAACAACGGAAGTTATTGCAAATCACTATTTTATTTAGGCAAAAGTGTCACAAAATAAATATTGCCTTCAAATAAAAAAATAAAAAATTTTTGTTTTTTTGCGGCCCGGGTCAATCCCGGACAGATTTATTAAGCTTATTGCAAGCAAACATATACTTAAAACTAACATTTTCACTTAAAAACTAAAGGGTGGGAGCGGTTAAAGAAAATAAGGACGTGAGGCATAGGTGGAAATAAGTATGTTCTTGAGGGAGAGTTTGCTGAGATGGTAGTCGAAGAGAGGCAGTACATCGTTAACTTCGCGAAGCATCCTAGACATTGGCTCCAGGTGTCCGTAATTCGTTCTGTGAAGATTGAGCCGGAAAAGTGGCACAGACCTAAGATTGCGGGGATTGGTGTTAAAAGAAATAATTTGAAGTAAGGAAGGACAATCGATATTACCTACTAAAATTTGATGAATAAAGAGAATGTCGGCAACTATTCGGCGTATAGAAAGGGGTTGTAAATTTATAAGTTTCAGCCGGTCAGTGGTGGTAAGTTTTGGCTATCATCCCAGGGAAGACCACGTAAAGCAAAGCGTAAAAACCTACGTTGAACAGCTTCTATCCGGAGGATGTGAGTTCTGTAGTAGGGTGACCAAACTTGGCTGGCATGTTCCAGAAGAGGCCTAACAAAGGTTATGTAAAGAGATTTGGTAACATAAGGATTGGAAAACTCCTTAGACCAGCGCTTGATAAAACCAAGGGCAGAGTTGGCTTTTTTTTTATTATACTATCAATGTGAGAACGGAAATTGAGTTCCTTGTCGCAGATAACACCTAAATCACGCAACTCATTCACTAAGGGAACAGGCAGATTAAAGATTAGATAGCAACGAGGTGAAGTAGGGAGGCGTTTACGGGTATATGTTATAGCCTGACACTTATTGACGTCAAGCTCAAGAAAATTCTTCTGACACCAAGTACAAAACCTGTCTAGATCTTGCTGCAGAAGTAGGCTGTCTGAGGAAGATGATATATATCTAAATATTTTCATATCATCTGCGTAAACAGATATGTATGAATTTTTAATGATACAAGCAACATCATTAATGGTCAGAATAAATAATAAGGGACCAAGGTGGCTGCCTTGGGGTACACCAGAGGAGGCTTTATTTGGGTCAGAAACCATGGACCTAAATAGAACATAGTAAAGTCGTTCATTTAAATAGGATTGAACCCAAGTTATAAAGTTTATCTGGAAACCAAGAGCCTTTAATTTTAGAAGGATTATATCATGAGCAATTCTATCAAAGGCTTTGCTGAAATCGGTGGCAATCACATCAACTTCATTTCCAGATTCCAGTGCACATAAAGTGCTTGATACGAATTCCGTTAAGTTGGTGGTCGTAGATCTGCCTTTGAAAAATCCGTGCTGGTTTGGGAAACAATAGATTTACAATGGAAAAGCATTATGTCATAGATAATGCTCTCAAAAAGCTTAGGTATGCAGGACAACTTAGTAATTGGTCGATAGTTGGAAATATCGTCTTTTCTACCTTTTTTATGTAGGGGAATAATAAACGACCTTTTCCAGGTTGATGGAAATAATCCCTGGGTGATAGAAAGCTGAAAGAGAGCTGTAAGAGGTTGGGCTAGATGCATTTGACATTACTTTAAAAATATAGGGGGAAGGTCATCAGGGCCAGCAGAATAATCATCTTTGAGTTTTATTATTTTATCTCTAACTTGCTCTAAAGTTATAGACACCAATTCCAAAGTTGTTTGTGGGCAGCTGTTTAAGTAGGAAAAGTAAGAATGGTCTGGCTCTTGGGAATGGATGGCGAACGCTTGGCTAAAAAAATTTGCAATAATTTGGGGATCGCCCGAGGACCTATCAAGAAAATTTAGGGATGATGGATAGTTATCCGATTTGCTTTTAGTTTTGATGAACTGAAAGAATCTTTTGGAGTCGAATATGAGTGTGTGGTCCATTCGGTTTAAATAGTTGTTATAGAGAGTTTGGAAAAGTACAAAGAAGTTAATTTGGGCAGACTGGTAGTAGAAGAAATCGGTGTCGGAACGCGATTTTAAGTAAGAATACCAGAGCTTATTTCTCTTGTTACGAAGAGATCGCAGCTCTTTATTATACCAGGGTGGTGACGATGAGGGATTCCTTTTGGGTAAAAAAGGCACAGATTGGGCGAGACATCTTAAAATTTCGGTATAAAAGGATGCAAGAGCATCGTTAACCGTAAGGTTAGGGTTATTATAGAGAAAGTTAAAATTGACCATACTGAGAAGGTTGTTCAGTTTGGCGTAGTTAGCCCTATGAAAATTAAAACTGTAAGAATATTCATAGGAAACGGGATTAAGACCATTGTCATATGTCAGCGTAAGAGAAAGGGGAGGGTGGTAACTATCCAACTTAGAAAGCAGATGTTTACTTTCTAAAACGACGCAGTTATCTGTATCAGTGGCGAAGACTAGGTCGAGTTGTCTGCCGATGATATTGGTGACACCACTTAATTGATATAGACCAGAGTCAGTTAGGCAGTCAATGAAAAGATTCTCTTTATCAGAGGTAGGATTTGTTGCAGTATAGTAGCACTGATCAGTCTGAGTCCATAGAAGCTTAGGTAGATTAGAATCACCTAAAAAAATAACAACGTCATTGGGATCAGCAGCATTAAAAATGTAGTCGATTGCATCAACAGCTAGCTGGTAACCTTGAATTGGTTGAGAGGGGCGAATATAGCAGCAAGAAATATATAGGTTGCGTTTGCAAATAGGAATTCTAGCGCAAACGAATTCGAAGAATGCAGTGGCGATATAAATTTTCCTCTTTATCTAGACCATCGTCACGGTGTAAATCGAAGTCTTGGGAAAATAATTCATTATTCTTAATATCAGGGGTGAGATTGGTTTCTGTGAGGGCAAAGATGTCGTATGGCAGAACCTGCGAACTAAGATATATAGCAGAAATCTTAGTTCGTAATCCTCTTACGTTTTGATAATACAGGGATAGATATTTGGGAGGCTTCGGCAAAGAATTGAGTGGTGGGTTAGGAGCGATGGTAGTTTTTGAAACTAGACCGTATTCTATGGAGGTGTAGTATCCGTTTGGAGCTAACATGAGACGCGAAAGAAGAGAGATCATTAGCCACGTCATCAGGAGTCATATCTAACTGCTCATGAAAACGTATAAAAAGTTGCCGCAGATCATTATGATTAGTGGGGAGCCCTTCTTGCAGAATGGAAACCATTGCATTGGTTTTCGTTATACCATCGATACACACAGAGTCAGGCTTATCATGTAGGTAGGCGAGATATAAGCGAACATTATCATATAATCTGCGGTCTCTTAAACGAGAGAGAACATATCGCCCATCTTCCCCAGAATCGATAAGGTGCTTGGTTAACTTTGCCTTTGGAGGAAGAATGGGGTCTAAAAAAGAAGGTGGTGTGGTATTAGGGTGGGAGTCTAGCTTAGAACATGGGGAGGGATTTAAAATATGGGAGCGAATAAAGTTGGGGTATACCGTTTTTGTATGAGTGGAATGAGGAGATGTTGGGTTTTGTAAATGACTGGGAGGAGGATCTAGATTGAAAGATACGCGCTTAGGAATTGAGTTGGACGCGGTGGAAGAACGTTTAGTATATACGCGATTGGCAGTATGAATTGAAGGAGGAGTGAAGACAGGAAATGTCCCAACTTTAAAACTCCAATTTGCATCAGGAGTTTGTTTGTTAGGAGTTGGGTTTTTTTTGGAAGAGTTAGGCTTCGGTATAGGATTAGACTTAAAATTAACATTATTCTGTTTTTTAGATTTAGTGGATTTTGAGGTAAAGGTAGTATCCTTGCGATGTTTGTTGTTTCCTCTATTCGGTTTAATTCTTTCCATAGTTAATCCACCCAGATTGATGACGTCGGAAGCAGGGTTGATAAACATCCATTCAAATGGATAACATTCATAGTTAGTCTGTTTCGATCGAGGAGAGTACCTCATATTAAAAAGGCAACTGACTCAGCTTTGTTGAAATTGTTCAACTTTTTTATTCTCGTGTTCCACTCCGAAAGTGTCCATAAGATTCCGAATCTTGATATTGTGGGTTCAGGAGTTGGTGTAGTAGCATCGTTTACCGAAGAGGGTTGTGGTGGAGGAGAAGATGATCCAGGAGTTACTGGTGGTTCCATAATTGCAGATTCAAGCATCTCAGTGAGAAGCGAGGTGTTGTATGATGGAGTCGTTGGGGGCTGGGACCGGTATATCTTCGATTTTACTGGAAGTTATCCGGATGTGATCAGCAATTTCGATTAACAGCGTGCGTGATTCGGTTATCTCGTTGCTTAAATCGCTTATTTGGCACATGATGTTTATGAGCAACTGATCATTATTAGGCGGAGACGGAACTTAAAGAGTCTGTTATTGTGGGGATGTAAGATTTTATTATTGATTTAACACTATGGGATAGAAAATTTTTGGAATCTTCACTAAAGTCATGTTTGTCATTTTCGTTTTATTAAGTCACTGTTTTGAGCCAACTGCATGGATAAGTTTCTAAATTGGGTCTTGTTATAGATTGCAGATTGCTCGAGTGAAATTGACAAATCTTCAACTGATTTGAGAAGGTCATCATATTTTGTAAATTGGTTTTGCATTGATTTCAAGGCATGATTGTTTTCTGCCGCAAAGTTACTGACCGAATCACTGAGACACTGTTTTTAAAATCTTTTAGGTACGCGATGGATCTTTTACTCAAGCCAATGCAAAAGGCATAGAATGACTTGCTACAAAGACCACTGCAGATCACCATAACAGCATTTAGGTCACTTGTTAGGGAGCAATTCACACTTCCACATAATTCAGACATGATGACGATGATTGAGCTAGGGTAGGTCAGTTGAGAAATTTTAAAACACAAAAGGCGGTGAATGAGAATTGGGTTAGTTGTTAATTTCACTTTAATAAACAAATCGAGTCAGCAAAACACAACAAAAGGCGATGACCGAGAAATAGGTTGTGCGAATTATTGCAATTAGGCAGAAAAAAAAAATTAAATGGAAATAAATTAGCAGAGCGAAATTTAAACACGTCTGAACTTAATGAATGAACAATTGATTAATTCGGTGACAACTTTTCAAGTGTGCCGATGTTCCTTTATTTACTGATCAAGAGGGAACGAGTAAAGTGTTTAGCAAATGTTTAAGAAAAAATGTTTTCGATTCGCGAATACGCCGATATAATGTTCGTTTAGGGTTTTTTTATTTTTATAATGAGCGCGCGCTCAAGGGGTTTGTGTACCCTTAAAGGGATTGTACACAGCGCGGGCAAAAGCAATTTAGGGAGGAAGAAAAGAGAGGTACCGATGTACATTGTTTTTAAATGTTTGCAAGGTATAACGACCAGGAAATACAGAGATCGGTAGGGCATTCCATGAGCGAGCTGTACGGCTTAGGAACGAATCACGATATTTTAGAGTACGTCCGAAAATGAGCTTGAGGGTATACTGATGAACATTCATAGCGAGATGAGTATTACGGTTGAAAGTTTGAATGGGTGGAATGCTGCTGGCGACTTCAGTGGAGAACTGGTGGTGGAAATAGCGATAAAAAAAAGTGAGACAGGAGACATCACGTCGGTGTTCGAGGGTATCAATTGATTGACTGATATTAGTATCATCTATAAGTTTTATCGCACGGTTTTGAATCCTATCTAGCAGGTGCAGAGATGTTTTAAGAGCACCTGACCAGATGTGGGCATTGTTCTTCAATTTTGGGCGGATGAATGCCTTATATATTGAGGCCATATAAGAGGGGGAAAAATATTTCTTACATCGCTTGAGGAAACCTGGACATATGTATGTGGTCATTCCAACCTAAGTTGTCATTGACACACATACCGAGAATGGAAAATTTTCTGGTTTCGACGATGCAAGTGCTATTCATGGATAATGGCTGGCTGTTTAAATTTCACTTTAATGATAGCAGACAGCATTGTGTTATGGAAGCATTAAATTCAACTCTGTTGATAGTTCCCCAATTGTGTGTTCCCTCACGGTGTGGGATATAAAATTGATTCTGGCTTTATTTTGAAACTACGTTCATGCCATTATGTATGGAATAGCACAAGATTCAAATGGTTGCCTTGGCTTCGCTGGTGGTCCAATATGTGCGGCGTTGCTACGGCAATAGTCTGTCGAATGTTGGCCTCGAGCTCGTCCAAAGTGTTTGGCTTGTTAGCGTAGACTAAGGACGTAGCTCCAGAGAAAATAATAATTGAGTGGAGTTAAATCGCATGATCGCGGCGGCCAATTGATGAACGCTTGCAGTGAAATGACCCAGTCGCCAAATTTCTCTTTTACAACTTCGAGTGTTGCGTCGCTTGTATGGCATGTAGCGCCATCTTTTGGAACCACAGCTCGGCAATATCGATGTTGTCGAGCTCTGACTACAGAAAGTCGGTTAACATCGCTCTATACCAGACCAGAGACGGTAACGATGTTTCTTTTCTCATTTCGAAAGAAATAAGGTCCGATGATGCCGCCATGCCATAAACCACACCAAATAGTAAATCCTGGTCGATGCATTGATACTTCCCCGAATACTTGTGGCTTGTGTTCGCTCCAATGAAGGCAATTTTGCTAAAACTGGGCCCCGTCCGGAAAGATGATTTTTTGGCCAAAATCCGGATCTCCAGTCAACATTTCCAACGCCCAATTAGCAAACTCATGGCGTTGTTCATGGTCATCCGGCTTCAATTCTTGCGTCATGCAGGCCAAAACCCAACCGCAAAATAAGACGGGTTGACTCTCTGGCGATGCCCAATTCAGCTGATCGGCGCCGAAACGCCATTTCTGGGTCTTCTTTGATACTGGCCGCTATGGCGGCTATGTTTTCTTCATTTCGCACAGATTTCTGTCTGGTTGGTGGTTTAAGATCCAAAAGAGTGTACTCATGCTCAAACTTTGCCACAATGCGGCGAATTGCCTGCACACTGAAGCCATGATGACGAGCGACCTCACGACGGATTTCACATTGCGTATTTACAACTGAGCCGGAGTTTTAATAATATTTTTTATTAATTTCCCCACGTTCGGTAAGCGTAAAACGATGAATGATGAAATAAGTGGCAAACCTTACTGAATATGTTGACAGCTGGATGTCATTGGTAACTTTGCCAGCTGTTGAAACATAACAATTAGAAAAACTGTCATTGCTATCTAGTCACCCGTTGTTATCCGATGCACATAAAGGATTTATAGTGTCAACATTTGAACGCGCGTAGGTTAAGTTGTCCAAACTGGTTTATCTGGGTTATGTTTTTAATTGATCGAGTGTGGTTGTTATATATATAACGGAGACTTATGGAGACTACTGGATGCAGATTCTGCTTACGATGATAGGTAAAATATTCCTGGGTACAAACTGACGGACCATCCTAATATTTCAGACATAATTTGGGGAGCTGTCATATTCGAGTAGCTGGAAAGTCTCTTGTTGTTAATAGTATCGAATACACGATTGCAACATAAACTTACTTCTGGGTGTTGCATATAATCACTACGGTTATTGTTCATTCGACCCATTTTCTTGGCGCTTCAGAAGGTTACTGCGGTCTATGAGCACATCATTGTGTGCGATGATTTCAATATAGCCGTGCATAGGTCGGACAATCAAGCTTGCAAATTCTTGATTCAGTTCCTGGTTCTGTACTTTATGTAATCAACTCTTTTGAGACCCATTATGCACCTATATTATTGACTTCGTCATATCTGATCGCTCTAACGTTCTACTTCTAATTGTCCCTTGAATACATGCCTGATCATGATTTGCTGTCCTGTATATACAATATTCATTTATCTCGTTTGTCTACATCTTCAACCTTCCAATTAAATTTTGCTGCTGTAAATAATAGTTCCCTGCAACCAGATGCGAGCATGCTTCCTTTGCGAAATGGGTAGTTTTCTACTGATGTTAATGCAATAGTAATTATTTTTTAAAACTTTATTGCTGTAAAAACACAAAGACATAATGCACATACTTATGCTGGAAACGAAACCCAGCCACCTTTAATAGGAGTAATTTCTGTCATGCTCGCAATCATAACACAAAGTGCGAAGAAAAGGATGCGAAACTAGGAACAGACCAATCTACCAGAATACCTGATATTAATGGTCTCAACGAAACTTTTATTTCTAGTGTGTGCGACAACAGTGGTTTTATCCCCAACACTGAGCTCTTTTTTGAAAATGATTTTGACTTCGAAGTCCTAACGAAAATCGAATTCATTGGAAGTATTCGTTCTATCAAATCCGATGCAGTTGGGGATGACGGCGTACCTATTCGCTTCATTAAAATGATACTTCTCCACATATTGGGTGGACTTACGCAGTGTTTAATTTCTGCATTTTAAGTTCATCTTTTCCTGATAATTGGAAATTGGCTAAGGTCTTACCTGCACTGAAAGAATCTCAACCGACCTCTATTAATTTCCCCTTAATTAGTATTTTACCGTGTTTGTCAAAAGTTTTGAAGAAAATACTTGCAAAATAAATTTCAAGTCATCTTGATCGTCAGAATTTATTGTCATCGCTATTAACTATTAACATTCGTATAATTTGAAAGCACTGGAATTTTATTTGTTCAAAAAGGGAACATAGGTCTGGAAGCATTGCTGAAATAAGCGCTGATACCGATGCGCCAAAAAAAACACACCTAATATCACCTTACTTGTTGTAATGTTTACTCGACTTCTCTAAAGCTTTGGACAAAGTAAATCATGAAAAACTATGTAAAAAACTCAGATTTTACTTCAGATCTAGTGAATGATCAGTATGTCTAATATCCAGTTATTTGTGTGATCGTAGCCAGAGAGTGATAATTTGTGATACAGCTTCCAATTCTAGAACTTTCTTAAGTGGAATACCCCAGGGGTCAATTTTAGGTCCAATTTTATTTTGCAATTTCATCAACGACGTACCTAAAGCTTGAACCAGTACCAGTGTTTACGCCATAGTGGTGTACAGCAAACTTGATTCCCAATCCTATTATGAGTATATGTTACTTGTTGCTTTCAATGACATGATAAGGTATGTACATATATTGCCTTCGCGGACTCGAAGATATAAATTAAAATTGAAATTATACAACAAAATAATAAAAGAATAAAAAAATGACCTTGACATACTATTGTAGGGTGACATGTTTCATCAAAAATTATTATAGTTATTCTTTAATTCTGAGATCCCTTTTAACTTGTACCAGAAGAATACGTTGTCCTTCTGGTGTTTATTCGAAGATTGGTTGGGCCAACCGCTCTACATATACTAATGTTGAAACTGTTGTATTTGAATTCATTTAGCCAAGCCTACAATAGCTAGCCTACCCGACAACGCATTGCTGTTGCCAGATTTGACTATGCATAAGCTATTATGTGCATAAAGGTATGGCATATTATTTCGATGGAGACATATTATTTCAAATTCAAATTGGTTCGGTACCTGCAAAAAATATAAATCAAACTATTATAATAAGCAATCTGGCAGCAATTTCTTTCTTTTTTAATTTTACATTTTATTCATATTCATCTCATATTCAGGTACAGTTTGTTATAAATGAGTAATTTACAAAGTTCTTAATTGGTAATTGGTAAATGAGGTAGATATAATGGTAATACGTTTATGTAGGTTGAATAATAACAATTTATAATTTGAATTTAATTAAGCGCTAATCGGTGCACAATATTTTTGGCTAACTTGTTTTTTGCTAACACAAATAAATTCGATGGTTTTCCCACACCTGAGCATGCAACATATAGTTGCCCATGGGAGAAACATGGATTTTCCAAGTCCAATCCGCAAATTGACATTGTTTGACCTTAAGACTTGTTTATAGTCATCGCGAAAGCCAAACGAATAGGGAATTGAAGACTTTTGAATGGGATTGGAGATTCTGACGGTATCATTGGAATACGTGGCAACAGGACGATTTCTCCTTTAAACTTTCCGCCCAAAATGGTTGCTTCAATGACATTTCCGGTGATCCTTTTGATGACCAAACGTTGCATAATCTAGGTCATTCAAATTACCCAGAAGAATAATCGGTGAACCAATCATCAACCGAAGATTTTGTGGTGGCATTCCTGGTATATCCAGAGAATTTAAAAATTCTGTTGGATAATTCACGGCCTCGTTTTCATCAACAATGGCGTCGATTGATTTAAAAGACATCAGACCACCTGGCAGCAACTGTTGTATCTGGAAGTTGATTTCGTCAACATCGACACTTCTTTCTGCCAAAATTGCACAATTACCGAGACAATTATGATCCAAGTAATTATTGAGTATATCCGGGAAGACACTCTCAATTAGTTCATTTTTTTGTCTGAGCTACAGTGCAGAAATCGTCTGGCAATTTGATGCATTGCGTATTTGGATGCAGTTCTGTTTTACCGTTTCCAATAGCCAATAATTGTTCAGAAAATATTTGTGCCGATAAATCATTTTGCAATTGTGCTCGCATGTTTATGGTCAATCGAAGTGTTTCGACATTTCGCCATATAAAAGACTGTTTTAAGCATGCGTTAATATCATCGGCAAAAGTAGAGCGAGGAATGACTGGCAATGTCTGTCGGAAATCATCAGACAGTAGTAGGACACCACCACCAACAATTTTATCTTTCCCGTTCAAATCTTGCATAGTTCTATGTAATGCTTCGAGTAAATGTTTATGAGCCATAATGCACTCATCCCAAATTATGATGGAACTCCTTTGCAACACTGCAGCCATTCCGTTTTTTTTTAATGTTACATATTGCGTTTGGTTTGTTATGAATGTGTAATGGCAGCTTGAATGGTGAATAGGCCATTCGCCCACCATCTAACAAAGTGGCAGCAATGTCTGACGATGCAATTGCGAATGCAATTTTTTGTTGCAATCGTATCTTTGCAAGGATCAACGATATTAAAAAATGTCTTACCAGTTCCATCTGGTGCGTCCAAGAAAAAAAACCGCCTTGTTTAGCATTAACAGTCAGCATAATACGATTATAAATAGTGAGTGGTAAACTTGAAATTAAAATGCATAAATCCTCGATAAGCACTAAAGCTTCATTATACATCTCTGGCGTGTAATCTATGTTTGGATAGTGGTCAGTTTGTCTAACTCGGTGCAATATGTCTTCAGTCATATGATTCTTGTATTTTTCCCACAAAGTGGACGATTGTGTTGGATAACATGTCGTCAAAATAATCGCAAATAGTTGACGAATGTTATTCGGCTTGGATATCAACGCTGCATCAGCAAGTGTCAAGCCCCAATGATTGTCGTCTTCCAGCAATTTTAACTCGCGACATGCATCTTGATATGTATTGAACACTCGGCTATTAACTAATCGCAAAAATTCAAAAGATGTTGGTCCGGGAACAAACGCAAAAAGAAAGTATTCACGTTGTTTTGGATTTACTGCGTAAAGTCGTCTTGTCTTTGAATATACTTGCGATTGAAGGATGTGGTTCTCCTTGTTTGCGTGGCTGACATGTTTTACCTGATTTACCAGTGTGGTTTTTAGTGGCTCAGGTGCTCTTTGGAGAACATTTTCTTCAGTGAAATATACACGTTAACCGTTTTCAAGTTGTACTGCTAGATGTTGGACCGAAGGGTCTCTTTCGTATATGGAAAGGCTTAAAATATGCCAGATCGCTTCGTTTCTGCTTATATATCTAACCATTTGGTATCCTGCTATTTCGCCATTTTTATCGATAACATACCTCAAATACGGCCAAATCACTGCCTTTATTCACATATTTGCAAATGTATTTCATAGATTTTACGGAACTGCAAAGTTCGACATTAATATGAGCCTTATAGGTTTTTGAAAGCAATGGTGAGTAAGGTACCACCCACTGATTGTCAATTTCAATTAGATTTGTAGAATTTGCTATTCGCATTGTGAATGTTTGGCCACCATTCTCAGCGTTTCAGCGGCGATACAATAGATAACCGTCAATGTTCGTGATAGTATCATTAATACATTGCTTTGGGAAACTCTTCTCGCATTTTCCATTTTTCATGCATGACGATGTCATGTTTAAAGTACCGCATGGTCCATGGATCATGTGACTGGTAACAATATTAAACAATTCTTGATCAATTTATGGATCCGGAATTTCGGCTGAAATTATCTCATTAATTTCTTCTGGATGGATTTTAATTTGAAGCCAATTACGAGTAAAATGTGAGCGTGTGTTGCCGAAAACCGAATGTTTTACAATTAAATCAATCCATGATTTTAATTTTTGTTTAAACACACGTGCAGTGATATCATTGCGATGTATTGATTGTTGTCCTGGTAATAGCAAAGTTTGTATTTCTTCCCAATTTGGATTACATGTAAATGTAATAAAAAAATCAGGACGACCGTAATGATGCTTGTAAGTCATCGCAACTTGTATGTATTCTAACATGTTCCTTGGACTTCGATATAGGTTAGGTTAGGTAAGAGTGGCTGTTGGAGATACCAACCCACTTAGGCCTATTGGCCCATTGTGATGCCACGTGGATCTATGATCTTCTTACTACTGGAAGCAGTTTGAGCTTATAATAAAGCGTAGGAGACTGTTAACGTCTATTTTTTCTAGATCGTTTAGGTCGTTGTACAAGAAAGCTCCTAGGTGAAGCTTCCTTCTCTAAGAGAGAGCTGGGCATGTGCAGAGTAAGTGGGGGATTGTCTCCTCCTCTTCCTCGTCCATGCAGCTTCTACAGAAATCGTTAGTAAAAGCGTCAAGCCTTCTTGCGTGCTTGCCTATGAGGCAGTGTCCGGTAATGACACCTATGATGGCGCTGAGATGTTTCCTATTTAAAAGGATCAGACACTTAGATCGACTCAAGTCCAGCCTTGGCCAGATCTGTTTGGTCGCTAGACATGTTTGTCCAGCAGTCCACCTAAGGTCTGTTCTTTTATTGGCATCTAGCTTTAGTGTTAGTTTGCACGTAGCGATTGGTATACCTATACATACTATCTTTGTCCGGTAGGATAGGTAGAGTGGTTCCAATTTTGGCGAATTCATCGGCTCTGCAGTTCCCTGGAATGTCTCTGTGGCCCGGCACCCAACAAAGGTGAATGTTGAACTGCTCTGCCATCTCCATAAGAGATGATCGGCATTCAAGGGCAGTTTTAGAACACAATGAGACCGAGTCCAGGGACTTGATGGCGGCCTGACTATCCGAAAATATGCGGATATCCTTTGCAGATATCACGTTTTTCTTCAGCCAGGACAGAGCTTCTTTAATCGCCAAAATTTCCGCCTGGAACACGCTACAGTGATTTGGAAGACGGAAAGAGAGGCTTAGATTTAGCTTATCTGAGAAAACTCCGCTATCGGTTTTAGATCCATCTCTGTAGAGATGGATTGACTTGTCCTCCATGAAAGCATCCTCCTCCCAGAATGATCTAGAGGGGAAGCTTACATGGAAGTTTTTGTCAAACCAAAGTTCAGGTATGGTGTAATCGAAGTTCTCTGTGAGGATTCCTAATGTATTAAGAATATTGGCGTGGCCAAATGAATTATTTGTCCACTGCAGTCGCAGCTACTTGCTTGCTAAAAATGTCGAGGGGTGTCAAGTGAAGCAGAATATCTAATGCCGCAGAGGGAGTAGACCGCAAGGCTCCGCTTGTGCATAGACATGCTGTTCTTTGGACTCTGCTTAGTTTAATGCGGTTGACTGCATTCTCCAAAGCCGTCCACCAGACAACCACCCCGTAAGTAAGTATCGGTCTTATGACCGAGATGTATAGCCAGTGGGTTATGCGAGGTTGAAGGCCCCATTTGTTCCCAATGGCTTTTTTGCAAGAGAATAAGGCTATTGTAGCTTTATTGACTCTTTCTTGAATGTTAGGTTTCCAGTTTAGTTTCATATCAAAAATGAGACCCAGATATTTTGCTGTATCGGAGAAAACTAAACTGGTACCGTTTATTGAAGGAGGGTCTATGATTGGAATTTTATATTTCCTAGAAAAGAGGACAAGATCAGTTTTATGGGGGTTTATTCCCAATCCACAGCGATCTGCCCAGCGGGTTAATCTGTTGAGATTTACTTGGAGGAGTTCTTTAATGGTATTTAGATGCTTTCCTGAGACGGCTATGGCAACGTCATCCGCATATGCAATCACTCTGCTACCACCCGCTTCCAGGTATATCAGTAGTTCGTTAACTACTAAGTTCCACAGAAGGGGAGAGAGGACACCGCCTTGCGGCGTACCCCTACTGACATATCTTTTAGCAGAAGTCTCACCCAGTTTGGAGTTGATTATCCTGCTTATTAGCATTAGATTAATCAGCTCAAGTGAGCCGTCTACCTGCAGAGTTGACAGCGCAGTCGTGATTGCGGATGTGTTGACGTTGTTAAAGCGCCTTCTATGTCTCGGAAAGCAACCAATGTGTACTCCTTATATTGTAGGGATCGTTCGATGTGGCTAGTCAGAGAGTGCAAAGCCGTTTCCACCGACTTTCCTTTACAGTAGGCATGTTGAGCCGTAGACAGAAGTCTTGGATCAACTTTAGCTCGAATATGGATATCGATCAGTTGTTCTAAAGTTTTCAGAAGGAATGATGATAGACTTATAGGTCTGAGGTCCTTTGGGACTACATGAGAACATTTTCCATCTTTGGGAATGAATACTACATTGACTTCTCTCCATAACAGTGGAATGTGGATAAGTTCTACACCGCTCCTCATAATATTTTCTAACGCTGGTAGAATAATATCTGAGGACCTCTGTAGCTCGGCAGGTATAATACCGTCCGCACCAGCAGACTTGTATGGTTTGAAGCTATGCAGCGCCCAGAGCAGTTTGTCTCTCGTAATCAGACCATGAATTTTGGTCACGGTTGCAGTAGGCCGGTTTGGGCTGCTACTGGCCGCGAGTTGGGAGCTACCTGGAAAGTGGGTGTCCAGAAGCAAGTTGAGTGATTCATCACTTGAGGTTGTCCAAGAGCCATCGGTTTTTTTCAAACAGCTGGGCATCATAGGATTTGTGGAGAGGATTTTTCTTAGCCGCGATGCCTCAGAGGTTTCTGTAATTTTGTCGCAGAATGACCTCCAGGATTGTCGCTTTGCTTTCCTCAGTTCTTTTTTGTATAATTTGAGGGATTCTTTATATGAGTCCCAGTAGGTCACTTTTCTTGTGCTTTTTGCTGCGTTGAAAAGTTTTCTGCAGGCGTTTCTGAGCAGTCCCAGTGTCGATGTCCACCAATGTGGCTTTTTCTTGCCTCTTGGTTGAATAAGAGGGCAGGAAGCGGCCATAGCCTTATTGAGAGTCAGAGTAAATTCCCTGACTTTCATGTCGAGCTCATTGGTGTCACGCGGGGGACTTGATAGTTTAGAGGATATCGTTTCCGACAGTATTCCTCTGTATTTTGTCCAATCAGTTTTCCGGTAGTTCTGGAAAGCTGGTTGGCTGGGGGGTGCATCACTCAGACTGAATTGGATGTATCTATGGTCTGAAAAGGAGTGTTCAGACGATACCATCCAGTTTGTTAGCCTTTGGGTGATGCTGTCGGAGACAAGAGTAATATCTAATACTTCTTGTCGGTTTTTTGTTATGAAAGTGGGCTCATTGCCAATATTGCAAATTAAGAGGTTAGTACTTAAAATATAATCTAAAAGTGACTCACCTCTATCATTGATGTCGGTACTGCCCCATACCGTATGATGTGCATTAGCGTCGCATCCGATTATGAGGCCAGTTTTTTGCCTTCCCGCTTCCAGTACCACCCTTTCTAGGTTATCACCAGGGAGAGGGCCCACTTGGTCGTGGCCAAGGTAAGCCGATGCCAGCCAGTAAGAGCCTTTGGCAGTTTCTAATCTGGCAACGGTTAGGTCGGGGTCACTGAGGTTGGGAAGTAGAAATACATTTTGGCTACGTTTCACTAATATACAAGTTCTAATTTTACCTTTGTCTCTTGTATAGAGCGGAACGTATGAGAGTGTCCTAAGTCCACGAACCACGCCTTCTGCAATCCATGGTTCCTGGATTAGAATAATGTCTTCTGCGCTTTTGGAAAGACGCAGAATGAGTGCGGCCGAAGCCTTTTTTGAGTGGTGGAGATTAATCTGGAGAAACCGTATCATTGCTACAGTCTTCCAGAGTCGCCTCCACCACGGTGTTGTTGAGGTCCTCCGATTCTGAAGATGTGCCCAAGAGCTCATCTTCTATCTCTGATCGTGTAGAACCTCTAATTGCTTCGTCATCGGTTTCCATTTCCGACAGTGTGTCAGAAGAGGAGACCGACGGCTTGGTAGTCACCTCGGACAGATTGGAGTCGTCGCTATCCAATTCTGGAAAGGATATCGACGCTCTAAGATCCAAGGTTGTGATGTCAGGTGTTAAAGGAGGAGGAAGTTGCTTATCAGCATCTTCCAGAGTCGCCTCCACCACGGTGTTGTTGAGGTCCTCCGATTCTGAAGATGTGCCCAAGAGCTCATCTTCTATCTCTGATCGTGTAGAACCTATAATTACTTCGTCATCGGTTTCCATTTCCGACAGTGTGTCAGAAGAGGAGACCGACGGCTTGGTAGTCACCTCAGATAGATTGGAGTCGTCGCTATCCAATTCTGGAAAGGATATCGACGCTCTAAAATCCAAGGTTGTGATGTCAGGTGTTAAAGGAGGAGGAAGTTGCTTATCAGCATCCAGCTCATCCTTTTTGTACACCCTTAAATGAATGGACTCGAATCCGAACCGAATCATGCCTTTCGTCTGCGCCAGAGGATTAAGGGATTCCTTATTGATCGCAATTAACGCGCATCTCATAAGAACCCCTTAGTTCCTCCAGTTTCGCCACTTTCCAGTCATGAGTCGGAAGAGTCGGGTTGCTGAGCCGGATGATTTCCAGAATACTTTCTGGAGAGGAAGGTTCGGCTGGAATCCAGGTACGAGTTCGAGGTTTACTAGGAATGTCTTCCTTAGATACGACCTCGAGTTTTGCACCTGGCCAAATCTCTCCTAAAGCATCGATGGCCTTGGTGAAGAGATCGAGAGATCTCTGGTTGGAGCAAGCAATGATCTTGTCATGGCCTTGGTGCCAGCAAGCGTCGCTTGTGATAGGAGGTGGTCCTGGGTTTTCCCGCATGATGGCCAAGAAGTTGCTCGAGAGCTTCAGCTTGACCAATTGCCACCGTTCCGGTGTAATGGAACCATCGGTATCGCTTCTGTCGATCACCGCGATCACCAATGCGTCCTTTAGGACTTCGTTGTAAGACCTCAGAGATCTGCTGTTGGATGGCCCAGGGGTTGTAGAACTCTGTGTTTTGGGCCTCTTGGAAACCGGTAGGGTTTCCTCCAACGATCTCTGGCACTTAGAGGAGTCTTTTGACGTTTTGGGAGCAGTGGAAGCAGTGGGAAATCCGTCTTTTAGGATGTTGTTAGCCCACTCAACCTTGCTCTTTATTTCCGCACTTCTCTCAACCTCCGGAATGGATCCGAAGGTTTTGATGATGCGTGAAGCATTTCGGTGTCTTATGTAGAGCGCCTTAGATGGAGCTTGCCGATGCGGCTGAGCTCCAGATTCCTCCTTGGAGGGAGGAGTTTTGGTAGCAGCAACAAGTCCGTGGCCTGCCACAAACTTGCTGCTGCTGGGGGCGGGGGAAGTGATAGGACCATGGCTTGCCACAGTCCTAACACTCCCTGAAGGAGTTTTGGTAGCAGCGACAAGTCCGTGGCCTGCCGCAAACTTGCTGCTGCTAGGGGTAGAGGAAGTGATAGGACCATGGCTTGCCACAGTCTTAACACTCCCTGAAGGAGTTTTGGTAGTCGCCACAAGTCCGTGGCCTGCCACAAACTTGCTGCTGCTAGGGGTAGAGGAAGTGATAGGACCATGGCTTGCCACAGTCCTAACACTTCCTGAATTCTTATTTTTTGGCTCGTTCCTTTTGCCTTTAGAGGATGGCGCACCATGGCCTGCCACAGTTTTGCCTCCTCTCGGCAATGTAGGAGCCTTGCCGGTAGTGGGTGTAGTCACCGTTCCACCGCCCGGTATTGAAGGAGTACCGGCCTCGGTTTTTGTTTTCTGGTTATTTTCCATTAATGGTCCGACGAGTAGCGGAGAAAGGGGTGTCCATCTGTATACAGATAAGGCTAGCTAATCCGGAGGTCGCGCCTTGCCGGTAGTCGGTGTAGTCACCGTTCCACCGTCCGGTATTGAAGGAGTACCGGCCTCGGTTTTTGTTTTCTGGTTATTTTCCATTAATGGTCCCACGAGTAGCGGAGAAAGGGGTGTCCATCTGTACAGAGATCCGCTGTATACAGATAAGGCTAGCTAATCCGGAGGTCGCCAGGCATCCGGATACTCCGTTCGCGACTGAGCTATTTTTGGAGATACTGGGCCCTCAGCCAGGCTGATCTTCGGCACGGGTCGTATAACACCTTGATCCAGCCCAGGGGAATGATGGAGTGCTTTGTGAGTTGGGGAGTGGGGGGGGGAGCATCCTTTGGTTTCAGGACTCGTCTGGAGAATTTCTTCTCGAGATTCATTGACCCTACTCAGCCTCTACAACTCGACAAGTTCGATGTTCGCGGTAGAAGGGACTCCGATATAGCTGGAAGGTAAAATAAATGGATTACCGATATCATTGGCGTTTAAATTTCCATCGATGTTTCCGACAATAGAATCCCGTAAGTGGATGTACTCCTCCGACCGTAATTTAGCCAGGTTGTATCGAATAAATCGCAAACGTTCGCTTTCGATCTTAGCGTACATATCCACAACGACGTATTGATGGTACAGCTGACGATATCGAAGGATATAGTTGTCCTGATTATGTCTAATCGGTGTCTCAATCGGTGCGCGTAGTAGTTCATTGAACTAACTTTCTTGTTTGTTTCATTACCTGAAAAAAAATCTAAATCAAATTATAAAAAAAATAATGAAATTAATTAATAAATTAAGATATTAAATAGTTAATTAATTTGATATTGATGTTATATCCATCCTGTCCTTGCCAGAATATCAGTGGATATTGGAATGCGTCGTACGAACGGTGTAGGTCCGAAATCGTACTCACAGTGCTGTCTCGACGTGTAATTTTGATGGCTCTGTTGTCAACTGGATCACCCACCATAATACGAGTAATAGCAACTTCATCTACAGTGTGCGTGTTGAACCTGTCAGCATGTTCTCCTGATGGTACTTTTTCAGCTTTGATGACGACTTGATATTCGTCATTTCTTCATTGCGGCGACACCCTTTTGTAGAATTGAATAAGTTGATTAAGATTTTCAAAAAAAATTTCTAACAATATCACAATTGCCCTCTCCTCTCCGCTTGTTCGATGAAATTATGCTGGCACCGAGTTGACGCACGTTCTTTGCAACTGCCCATAAAATGGATTTGGAGAAACTTCAGATCATCATTAGGCATTGGCATCAACGACCCAATCCTATGATACACCTGGCCTTGTATTATAAATTACGTCCGTCGGATGTGAGATCGCAAATTTGGTTGCCGCAAATGACGTCATTTGGAAGCAATAATTGAATTTTCGTGTCTTGCGCAAAAATAATTTCGAATGGTCTGATTCGCCAGCAAGAAGTGATTGTAAAAGTTCTAGCAGAGTGGGAAGAGGTAACAGTGTAACTTTTCCTGATGCGCAACAAATGGCAGGTGCTTCATTGCGGAATTTTAACGCCTGACAACATTGGCAGGCAGAGTAATTAATGTCTGGTGCATATTCGAACGCAAGACGAACAAATGATGCACGTGTTAATTCGCGGCTGGTTTGCTGTCTCTCTCGTTCTCGTGCTCTAATTGTGGCTATGCGCTGTTCACGCGAGTTACATATGTGCAAACACCAGCACCATTGCCAGCACCAGGCGATGAATTTGACACGTTTATCCGGTCGATTACAAAAAATAATTAATTATTTCACAATTTCCTGGAAACACCTCAATTCGGTCGGTGTATTCCCAGAAAATATGTGCAATTGCAAAATCGCTGACATTGCGTCTGTCGATTAACAACCCAGAAAATTGAATGTAATAAATAGAGGCGAACTACACGAAATGTGTGTAGTATCCCGTGTTAAGTCTTACAATAAGTTTTTTTGATAATAAACGTTCCTAGTTACCAGTGATTTTGTTGTTTTTTTTTATAATCCGCTCAAACCCCGTTTATGTTATTGGCGCAGTCGGTAGGATTCTTATAAAATAAGAGTCCAGCGAAACGAATTTACGTCGTGTGAAATTAATTAAATATAAGTGTTCCTAAATGAAACATTTCAATTAATAAACACGTTACCCAGTGAAAATTCGAATTAAAATTTGCAATACTTACCATAAAATCGACAAAGATTAGTGTGTGTACCTAAAAGCAAAAGAAAAATCACAAGTGAAGTGCAAAAACAGAAGTCTATGAAAAGACATCAAATACACGATAACAACAGGAACATGGAAAATCAAAATCAACTTATTGCTGAATTAGAGCTAAGAACTCAGCAGCTAGAACAAGTAAGGTCAGCGTACGTACAACTCCAACAACGAGAAAACCGAGAGGAAAGGGAAAGGATTTTAAAAGATGTCCGTTACATGTCAATATTCACCGGACAAGGAGATGTTACGATCAACTCATTCTTCAGTTGCGTAGAATACTACCTCAATCAAGTAGAAGATCCAGAACTAAGGAAGATTGTAGTGAGAGCTGTTTTCCACGAGAAGATTCAAGGTGAAGCGAAGAACGCCGTGATCAACACACCAGAGACTGACAATTGGACTACCATCAAGGAAACATTGAAGCTTAGATACAAACCGGACACAGAGCCGCACGAAATATACAAAAGAATTACAAATTTAAAGGTCAATACGGTAAGCGAATTAGCAGTAGAATTGCAAAGTATTAAATATAAAACTGACGAACTTATTGTATATTATAAAGAAGAAAACTATATAGACTTAAGCAATATTGGTGTAATATTAATAAATACCGCTAAAGAAATAGCGCAAGGCACATTATTAGACAGGATATATGAAGAAAACGATTTAAGCAAAATAATCTCAGTAATGAGAAAGAGAAGATTCGAGAATTCCTGCATTAGGCCGGAATTTAGAAGAGTAGTTAGGCCAAAGACAATTGTTCCACCAGAAAAGCAAAGAAGACCAAATTATGCTGATGAGTATCATAATAGATCAGGACAGCATCGACAAAATAATCAGGGCCAACAAAGACATTTTTCAGGACAGTTCAGGCAGAATAACTATCAGGGACAGCAACGAAACCACTCGGGTCAGTATAGGCAAAATAATTATCAGGGACAACAAAGGAACTTGTCAGGGCAGCATAGGCAGCCTGATAGGCAAAATCCACCAGCAGAAAACATGGAGGTTGATAATATTCAGGGAAACAACGATAGGAGACAGATAAATAACTCCCAAGGTCAAAACCCAAATTCAGGACACTTCAGATCATCTCCGGGCCAAAATAGCCATCAACAGGAGAGATCTGGACAAAGAATGGTAATGCCTCAGGAAATAAGTAACGAAAATGTAAGAAATCAAAACGAACAATGTCCCGCGTTTTTTATGAACTAGCCTCGGACGAATTACCACAAATTAGGATAACTATTTGCTCAAAAAACTTTATAGCATTAGTAGATACGGGCTCAACCCTAAGTATAGCAGACGATAGGTTGAATGAATTTGAAAAATTCCGTATTGAGCCAATTCACTTTACTACAGTGACAGGTAGGGACACAATATCGTATGAAATACATACACCTGTACCAGAAGAATTCAAAGCGTCACCCAACACCCTTATTAGATGGAAAGTCAAAAGACTTTGCAATAGAGGATATCAGTTTATAATTGGTATGGATTTACTAAACAAATTAAACACTTTAATAAACTTCGAAGAAGGAAATATTTATCTAAACAATCAGTGCTTAAAGTTCACTAACCCCCCATATGTATTAAATCAAATATGTTCCCTAGAAACTACTGATACTAGCATCATCAATCATATAAAATTAGATCATCTTAACAAGGAAGAACGCCAAGAAGTAGATAACCTGTTAAACAGATTTGGTAATCTATTCTTCAAAGAAGGTGACAAATTATCAAGTACCCCAGAAATTGAGCATGAAATTGTTACAACCACTGATCAACAAGTGAACGCTAAATTATACAGATACCCCCCTATGCATGACGAAGAAGTAAAACGTCAAATTACAGAAATGGAATCTCAGGGAATTATTCGAAAGAGTAATTCTAAATACTCGAGTCCACTTATAGTTGTTCCAAAGAAAATGGACAACTCAGGGAAAAAGAAATTTCGTATCGTAATCGATTATCGAAAGTTGAACGAAATCACAGTTGACGACAAATTCCCTTTGCCAAATATTGATTCAATATTAGACAAACTTGGGAAATCACAATACTTCACCACAATAGATCTTGCCAAAGGATATCACCAGATATTAATCAAAGAAGAAGATCGCAAAAAGACAGCTTTTGTCACCCCCCACGGATTATATGAGTTTATAAGAATGCCATTCGGTTTGAAGAATGCACCTGCGACATTCCAAAGGCTGATGAATGATATTCTTAGAGACCATATAAATAAGACGTGCGTAGTTTATCAGGATGACATACTTATCTTTAGTACGTCATTGAAAGAACACGTCAGAGCTATAACAAACATTTTTAAAATATTAGAATCTAAACGACTTAAGATACAGGTAGATAAGTGTAATTTTATGAAGCGAGAGACCGAATTCTTAGGTCATATTCTCACTAAAGACGGTTTAAAACCTAATCCGGATAAGATAGCTTGTATTGAAAAATTAGAACTTCCAAAGTCCCAGAAACAAATAAAGAGCTTTTTAGGAATAACCGGATACTATAGGAAATTTATCCGAGATTATGCTAAAGTAGCACAACCTATTACCAAATACTTGAAGAAAAATGCCAAAATAAATGCAAACGATCCAAACTACATAGAAGCATTTGAAAAATTGAAAGGACTAATAAGTAGTCACCCAATATTAAGATACCCCAACTTTAAAAAACAATTTACACTGACAACTGACGCATCCAATTATGCGATTGGAGCGGTAATCTCTCAAGAAGGACACCCGATATGCTATGCATCACGTACTCTCAACAAGCACGAACTTAATTACTCCGCTACAGACAAAGAATTCCTAGCGATAATGTGGTCAATAAATTATTTTAGACCTTACCTTTACGGTAATAAGTTTAAGATCTTTACAGATCACCAGCCAATTAAGTATCTTCATGCAAAATATAGAGGAAAAGATCTTTCACCTAGACATCAACGATGGCTTCTTAAACTAGGAGAATATCAGTTTGAAATAGAGTACCTTAAAGGTAAAGAAAACAGGGTAGCAGATTTTCTTAGCAGAATAGAGGTTAACGAGGACGTTAAATCTAAGGAGGGAGAGAATCCCACACTAACAGAAAATTTTTCGCTTAAAGGTAATCAAAGTGATTCAGAACTTGTATTTAATGTAGAAGAAGACGAGGACAATGAAACTGTACATTCGGCAGAGGAAGAACTAATGGATCACATTCCAATTGTCGAAGACATCGTCAATAAGTTCAAAACTCAGCTAATACTAACAAATAACAAAATTAGGGAAATTGAGATCCTGCACAGTAAAAGAATTATCTACATAGCAGAGTATGACTTTGACAGGTTAGGAGACATACTAAGGAGATTTATAAAAAAAGGAAAAGTAGGCATATTCTCAGAACTAGCGGATAACGTATACAATATTCTCCAAGAAAAAATAAGAGAGATGTATTCGAATGACAACTCGGTAAGATTCGTCAAGTGTTCATTTAGGGCACAAGACATCGAAACAGAGGTAGAAGTTGTGAAGCAACTAGCTCTGTACCATATTAAGGAAAGCCAACATTCTGGTATACAGGAAACATATAACCAAATTAAGTATAAAATATACTATCCCAAGCTAATGGAATTTATCCATATTGTTATAAACCAATGCGACGTATGCCAAGCAGTCAAATATGACCGCAATCCCATAAAAGCTAAATTTAAGAAAACGGAAACACCTACAGATATCAATCAAATAATCCATATTGATACATACGTAATAAGAAAAATAAGTTTTCTAACCATAATAGATAAATTTTCTAAATTCGGTTCAGCGTACCATTTAACAGACAGAAACCACTCTACAATAATTGAGCAACTAGAAGAGCATTTTACAAAAATAGGAAAACCAAATAAAATAATAGCAGATAACGAATTCAAAGCTGTTCAGATAAAGGAATTCTTAGATGAAGAGGGAATTTCTCTACATTTAACAAAGCCAAATAGTCATACCGGCAATGCAGACATTGAACGTTTCCATAACACTATAGCAGAAAAATTTAGAATTATTTCATTCAATAAAAATAAACTTTCAGTAAAAAGAATTATACAAAAAGCTGTAAGAAATTATAATCATAGATTCCACTCTACCATTAAATGCAATCCTTTTGACGCACATACTCATAAGATTGATTTAGAAAGAATTCGCCAGAATATAGAGAAAGTAAAAGAAAGAAAATTAGGAAAATTAAATAAGACTAGAGAAGATTATGAAGAACAGAGGTCAACGGGTTTTATTAAAAATTACAAGGCAGTTAGACACAAGCATGAGCCAAAATATAAGAAAGCAAATTTGAAAAATATCCATTATACAAATATTAAGCGACCATTAAAATTTACAGGTAATAGCATGGATAGTACTTCTGACACTGACTACTCAGATTAATTGCCAACACCTCCTTGACGTACAGACGATAAACGAACAGAACGGATACGTTAAACTTCAATTGACTGACATAAGCATTACAAATGAGACAGACATTATACTACATATTATAAACCCAGCTGAAATAATAGCATTAGTAAAAAACATTTCTATTAATCTAGCCCCATTACAACTCGAACAAAGACAAATTAAACGAAGAAATTTCAAATATCATATACAAGATTAGGACTTTAGTACCCTTACAACATAGACAAAGACGAGGTCTAATTAACATTATAGGTACGACACAAAAATGGCTATTCGGAACCATGGACGACGACGACAGACAGACTATAGAAGAACACCTAGATACAGTAGCAAAGAACAGTCATAATGCAATCGTAGCATCCAATAATCAAATTAAAATTAACGAATATTTTAACAGTACTTTTAACATGCTTAGAGATACCATTAGTAACGATAGAGTAACAATTTTAAAACAGGTTAACACTATACAGAGAGTAGAAAGAGAATTAGTAATGAAGCAAATTTATTTTGATCAATTATTTAAACTTAAGTATATCGAGTCAAAAATAGAACATATTCAGGATAATATTGTATCAGCAAGAAGTAACATTTTACACCCCAATATCCTTACAAATGATGAAATCGAAGCATATAAAATAGATTTTTTCAAATTAAAACAAATAAGACTTGGAGTTGCAAAATACAAAGAAAACATGTTAATGTTCGCCATTAAAATTCCAAAAAATTATGTAACTATGCCCCTTAAACTTTTAACTCCAGTTCCTAATACAAATTTTCTAGAAATTGATGCCGAAAAAGAATTCATTATAGAGTATAGAAATAAAACGTACAAATATGAAGAAGACAAAAATCTAAACGAATTAATCGAAAGTAAACATTGTGTAATAAAACAAAATTGTAAACTAATCAAAAATGATCAAACCGAAATTGAATCTTTAGATGACGAAACACTATTCATTAAAAATGTAAACTTAAAGATAAACCAAACATGTGATGATAGAGATATAAAACTCACAGGAAATTATTTAATCAATTTCGTCAATTGCACCTTGTATTTCTTAGATCTAAAATATTCTAATGTAAAACATATACAAAAGCAACGATTTTATTATCCGAATTATAAAGAAAAATTTAATTTTACTGAAATAATAAAGTTTGACAAAATTATCTTAAAAAACTTTGAAAATATCAAAGCAATAGAAGAAATAGAATTTAAGAAAGATGTATCCTATAAAATAAATGTAACTTGCATTGTAACAATACTAATTATGTTTTTAATATTATCATGTTTATGTATACAACAAAAAAGGATACAAATGAACTTTAGTAATAAAATTCAGGAGAATTTCACTCTTAAGGAGGGAGAAGTTACATATGTGCAAACACCAGCACCATTGCCAGCACCAGGCGATGAATTTGACACGTTTATCCGGTCGATTACAAAAAATAATTAATTATTTCACAATTTCCTGGAAACACCTCAATTCGGTCGGTGTATTCCCAGAAAATATGTGCAATTGCAAAATCGCTGACATTGCGTCTGTCGATTAACAACCCAGAAAATTGAATGTAATAAATAGAGGCGAACTACACGAAATGTGTGTAGTATCCCGTGTTAAGTCTTACAATAAGTTTTTTTGATAATAAACGTTCCTAGTTACCAGTGATTTTGTTGTTTTTTTTTATAATCCGCTCAAACCCCGTTTATGTTATTCGCGCCGCTCTTCTCCTCGATATATCTTGTAGCAAGCCTTCGTCACGCTGTTCTCGAGATTCTTGTGCACGACTCCTTGCTTTCCTGATTCTATCAGTTGCATTTATTGCCGCGATTTTTTCTGCCAATTGATGACTTCTTTCAACACGTCTGCGTCTTGCCTCATTGCTACGCTCATTGTTGAGATTAAATTTTTTTGGTGGCATTTTACTGAAAATAATAATTAAAACTATTAAAATAAAATGATAAGCAGGCAGGTAATACTTTCACGTTTTTAAATTAATTGTCACGTCTTATTAAATGTAATAATCAAGGTACACCAACACTTAAAGAAAGGTGGACGAATAATGCACGAAAAATTAAAATAGCAAGGTCTCGGAAAAAAACCAACCTTATTTTTTTTGTTTTTAATTATAGCAGTTACCGTGGTAGTCGTTCACAATTGAATGGATGTTACAACTTATGACTGGTTGTGTTTGCACATGTAATCTGAAAGAACTTTATGTGGGGTTATGACATATATTCCGCGAAAGGATCAGACGGTTTTCAGCAGAGAGGAAAGTTCTGGTTATTTGCGTGTGCAATTACAGAAGTATAAAGCTATTAAATACAACATTCATATTACTGCTTGAAGTTTTATTAAGGTACTCATATTTATTGCCGGAAGTTATCCGGGCTTTTCCCCGATGTTGGGATTCTTTCATCTGTTGGTATTGTTTTATGATCGATCTGCGTTTTGGATGGACTGTAATCGAATGATGTTGTTGCTAGGAAGTGATATGCGGATGATTTGGTGAGATAGACGTCGTAACTTGCGTTTTGAATGAACTGTAATCGATTGTTGTTCTTGCTTGTAAGTGCTGTGCTGTGTTCGGCGAGACGGACGTCGTAACTCACGTATGACGTGAATAAATTGAAGCATCAAGGAAACCTTTGAAATTTTAATACACAGCCTTCTATTGGATACTTACCCAACCAAGATAACAAAAAATGTTGAGTATCGTGTCTGTTTTGTATACAACGTGTACGTATATGAAGTAGCATGCTTGGAAACATTTCTGGCAAAATCATGAGTATCACAAAGCCGAAAGTATGCCAGCAAAAGTGTTTGCATGGGATCTTCTCACCAATCTGTAACATTTTCAGGGTTGAAATATGTATATTCGCTCTCCAGCCTTAAGGTGAACATCAGATGAATTACAGGCGGTACTCTTTCGTAAGTAGGGAAGCTGAAAATGCGTCCTGGCTGAAACTCTGGCTCCGTAGAGTAATAGATTAATGCTATTAGGCATTTTAACTATTATGTATCAGTGAAAGAGGTACGAACCATCGATCATGACCAGTAAACTCAATAAATTTGTTTTACCTAGCCAAGAACTCAAATACAAATAAAATTTGTCGAACGAAAGAACCATAGCAATTTCGTTAAGTCGTCTTTAATTTCCAAATCATAAAGTAAAAACAGTCAATCTATATAACCTAGCCAAATCAATTCAATGTTAGTTTGTGCTCGTATGGGGTTTTTTTCCTTCAAAAAATATTTGAAGTTTACAACCGAATATTCAAACAAACCTAGTTAACAGAAGAGAACGCAGTGTTATTCTAAATAACTAATTTACACCACCATATAGTGGTAAGTAGTGGAACTTACCACATAATTAATTTAATTTGCAATAACAAATTATTAAGGTCATAAATCGAGATAAAAACTATCCTAACTGGTAAGTTTGACCAATTAGACACAGTGTTCAAAATATTATTAATATCGGTTAAGTAGTTTCGGAGTTCATTCCCAACGAACAGTGTAACACGGGATTTTTATATATATAGATTGTCAACGCAGGTGGAACCAACGATCACTCGGAACATCCGCTTAAAACGATCAAGGATTTATCGTCGTATTGTTAAAAATAGCGTAGAAGCACTGGGGTGGTTAGGGTTTTTAAGGGTTGTACGAGTGGGAGTGTTGTTTCACAATTGCCTTTTCAGCCCAAAGAAACGGCGCTTGGTAGTAGTTATTCTGATTAGGTGGCGAGTACCCATCTGGAGGCCGTAGGTTTTGTACAGGATCTGCAGTTGTGTGAATGTTTGGTCATTTGTGAACTTATCCGCCCTATAAACCAACTGACAAGGGCAAATTAGATCGTTGCCGAATGGTTTCAGGTGTTCACACATTGCGGCCGACCAGTATTTGTACACGACTAATGCCTCTCGTTGGTGCAGTTTAGAAGATCTCTGTTGTTATGGATTGGGGAAATGACACGGTTTTACTTACTTAGATGACGCTGTAATTCGGAGTGGAGCGAGCTTTCTCCATCGTTATCCAACGCAAGCGGACGCGTTTGGCAGGGATGCTGAAACTAGACATGGCTCTGTATAGCTCGTTTCTGCAGATGTTGTCATATGCGGCTTTAAATGAACTTATCACAATAAAAATGTGATAAGTATCGATCTGAACTTCTGGGGGTTTTCTCCAGGATCTGCTATAGTGTGAATATTTGGTAAGTTATGGACTTACCGGGCCTAAAACCGCATTGATAGGGTCCAATCAGATCGTTGACAAATGGTTTCAGACTCTCGCACAATACGGCAGACAAAATCTTATATACGATATTTAGGAGACTGATACCTCTATTGGTGGCGCAGTTTAGAGGGTCTCTTTCTTGTGAACCGGGCAAACGATGCTGAGGTTCCATTCATCAGGCATACATTGATAAGACCAAATCTTGGAAATAAATTCTTGTATGCTCTCTACCACAGATAAACTAACCTAGATGTCAAACCTTCCATATATTGAAAAATCAAAACCGGTTTTCTAGGGATCGCCCCTATCCGTGTGACTCTGTTTGTGAATACGTGTAAATTGTCACCAATGGCAATTTCCATCCCATTTTACACAAATCCCTCCCATTTTCATCAAAAAAACGTCATTCGCATTATACACACTCGTGCAAATCGCTCTCATTCTAGCAATTTTACTTGTAAATTGTTCTCATTCTAGCAAATTTTGACAAAGTTGTAGAGATGTAAAAGAGTTGGAATTCACATACAGTGTGTCTGTGCGAAAGTTAAAGATTTGCAAAAGCATTAGTAGAGTTTAACATCTAGATTAGTTTATCTATGCTCTTTGCCAAGTCATCTTCTGCTACCTTAAATAAGTCGGCGATTAGGCCGCCGGCACGGCAGCGTTGTTCGACTTCAGTTTAGATTGGATGTCGTTTTTTGGTTGGGTGTTTTTCCATATCCTCACCATCGATTATGACTGATACATTCTTTTTACCTTTTGGTAAATCTTTCGAATATTATTCCTGGAGAACCACCTCTCTATTTCCTCGATCGTGAGCTTTATTTTTTCTCGTAGAGCTCACGAGTCGCTCTCGTTGTTTCGTGCAGCACCGCTTTGTAGGCATTTTGTTTTATTCCACGTGTTTGCCGACACTCTTCATCAAGTTTTCAGTTTTTTTTTCAGTTTTAAATGTATTTTATTTACTTAATCATTAACTCTTACATACTAACAAAAAATGCTTAAATGCTAGCTTAAAATTACTTAACAATCTTATACTAACTTACTGGTCCCACACAGGCGCTCTAAGCTACTCTAAATTCTTATAACTATGTCTTTCGACTTTATTTACATTTTACTTAGAACTATTTATTTTGAATACTTAAGGCTAAGAAAAAATATTTGTTAAGAAAAACTTAGCATATGGGCCTATAATAATAATAATCACTTTATTATTAAGTAAAATAAATTACAATCAATAATAACAAAAGTTATAGCACTAGCTACCAGGGCTTTCGGCTAAATATTTAAAATTAACGTGAACAATTTTACTAGGGAGTTATAAACTTAACTAATATTATATGTCATTTTGAATGTTTAAAGTTGTTAATAGTGTGAATATTAGTTTAATATTGTATTCTGTAGGTGTTTTCAGTAGTTCTGTCAATGAGTCTTTGCAAGCAATGTTTTTTAATGTGTTCCTGATCTTTTCGCAGTCCATTAGGTGTTGTGTGGAGAGGGTTACATTTTTGGAGCATAGTTGGCAGCTAGGGGGTTCGGTTTTTGCTAGCAGGTGTTCGTGAGTCATGCGTGGATGACCCATTCTGAGCCGCAGAAAACATTTTAACATGTGTTTTGGGCAGCTTGTTGGGTATATTGCCATTTCTGCCGTCTGGTTGATAGTCGAGTAATGATGGCTGTACTGACCCCATTCGATTTGTATGTTATTTTTCCATAATGTTTTAATATGGTTCTTCAGGTCTTTTTTGTTCTTTATGTTAAACATGGCGAGCGGTTCAGTTGTTGCCAACCGTGCAGCTTTGTCAGCTTCTTCATTGCCTTTGATGCCCATGTGACCAGGTACCCATGCGATTTTAAGTCTGTTTGTGTATTTGATGAGCTTATCTCTGATGTTTTGAATGATGGGAGAGTTATGGTTGATGTTTTTGATAGCATTAATTGTAGACAGACTATCAGTGCATATTAATGTTCTCTTGTATTTTGTGATTTTGGTTGCTTGGAGTATTGCGGTTGCTTCGGCCGAAAAGACGGTTGCGAATTGGGGTAGTATACCCTTAGTAAGAACGGTGCCATTTTCGTCTACGACTGCGAAAGCCGTGCAATCTCCTGTTTTGGAACCGTCGGTAAAGATGATGGTCCAGTTTTCCGATTTGAGGTTATCGGAAATTCTGTAAAAACGGCCTTGTATATTTCGCTGGTGGTTGAGCTTTTTGGGTAATCTTTAAGGTCTAGCAAGATGGATGAGTCCGACAACAGCCATGGTGGGTATGTTATTGCGTTGTGAAATTGCATTATAAACGGGATGCCTAGGGTGCGTGCGCACTGTTGAGCGTTGTGGATAGTCGATGGTATTTTTGGTGTTTTCTTACGGGATATCGTTCTTCTGGTATCTTTTATGATTGGTGATTTTGATGATGATGTAAGTTTAGGTATGAGAAGTGACGTGAGATAGTCGAAACGTTGCTCAACTGATGGCAGACCTGCTTCTGTTAGCATGTTTTTCACCGGTGTCGTTTTGAATGCCCTAAGGCTGCACCTTACAGCTGCATGATATTGTGGTTTCAGTTTCAGGATTGTTGATTTGCTGCATTTACCGTAAATAACTAGCCCATAGTCTATTTTCGATAGTATTATTGCTTTGATGACTCTGTTGAGGGTGTTTGTGTGGGAAGCACCGTTTTTGCAGGAAAGATACTTAATTATGTTAACTCTAATAGCTAGGCTTTTTTTCATATATAAACAATGTTCAATAAAATTAAATTTACTATCAAAAATAACTCCTAGAATATTTAATTTGTTGACATTACAGATATTATTATTATTAACGTTAATTGACAATAATTTTGTGCAGCTGGTTTTTCTGCAAATGTGCATTACTTTTGTTTTGTTAAAAGAAATTTTAGAGCCAGAGGACTCGCACCAAACGTTAATGTCTGATATTATTTTACCAAATGTGGAGTTTACCTTATTAAGTTCCTTGCATTTTGAGAATATAATCAGGTCGTCCGCATACAGAATGTGTCGAATAGTTTTATTTTTATTTGTGATTTCACTCAGCTCATTGAAAGCGATTATGAAAATAATAACCGAGAGTGGGGATCCTTGAGGGATGCCATTTTCGGAGTTATATATGTTAGAATATATATTGTTTACTTTTATTCGAAACTTTCTGTTTTTGAGAAAAAAATTGATATAATTCAACATCTTAGGACCGATTTTCCATTGAATGAGCTTCTTGATTATAGTATGTATTCCAATTCTATCGAAAGCTTTTTCAAAGTCAATCGATAGGATTGAAATGTGATTTTTTGTGGATAAAGCGGAAGCTATGAATTCATCTATGTGAAGGAGTGCGTCTATGGTGCTCCGACCATGCTTGAAAGCGACCTGATTAATGTCGATAAGATTGTTTTGTTCTATGTACCAAAGTAGTCTTCTAGCTATGATTTTTTCCATTATTTTACCTATGCATGGCAGCAGGGATATTGGGCGGTACCCACTAATTTCGCAAGGTGATTTATTTGGTTTTGCAATTGGAACTACACTTGCGACTTTCCACATTTGTGGAATAACACCTGTATCAAAGATATGGTTATATAGTGATACTATGAGTGTTTTTAGTGCTATTGGGGAGTTTTTCAGCATGGGATATGAAATACGATCGAAACCTGGCGTTTTACCTCTCATTGAAGAAAGGCAATTCTCCAGTTCTATTAGTTTGATTGGTAATTCTATTAAGCCAGCTGAGGATGAAGTCTCATAACAAGGAAGGTTATTGTTAAGTAGGAAATGTTTTTGGTTCAAGAAGTTGGAGGAGAAGTTGGAGTCCTTGGCATAATTTGACCAGGCTTGCGCAAAATGGTCAGCAATTTCGGAAGGGCAGGTAAGCGTATTTGTTACAGTTTTAATGACCTTTATTGAGTTTTGCGTGTAGTTTCCCGTAAGTGACTTTATGTCAGCCCAGAGTTTTTTGGATGATGCTTTTGGGTTAATACTAGCTGTAAATCTTTCGAAACAGTCTTTTTTAGAAAGCTTTGCCGCCCGACGAAACATTGCATTGGATTTCCGGTAGGCGACCAGATTAGTATCATTTGGGTGTTTTTTGAAGTCGTACCAGGCTTTCTGTTTAATTTGTCTTAGATTTTTAATTTCCTTGTTCCACCATGGTACATACATTTTTTTGGAAGCGCTACTTGTTTGAGGGATCGATACGTTAGCTGCATGTCGGATTGATTTTGTTATTACAGCTGCTTCTCTGTTTATATTTTCTGATGGAATATACGATGTTAAGACGTCTAGGACCGTAGTTTCGAATAAGGGCCAATTTGCCCTGTCTGTTTGAAACTTTGGCAAACATTTCGTAATTTTGGGTTGCCTTCCAAACTCCAGCGTTGTAATTAACGGGAAATGATCGCTTCCGTGAAGGTCAGGGAGGACTGACCATTTAACGTATGGGAGTATCTGTGCAGAGATAAGGGATAAGTCGACTTGTGTAAATGTTTTATGGGTGGAGAAATGCGTGGGGCTACCATCGTTTAATATAATTAGGTTAGATCTAGCTAAGAAGTCTTCTAGAATTTTGCCTCTTGTATTAGTAGATTGAGAGCCCCATAGAGGGCTCCAAGAATTGAAGTCTCCCGTAACTAATACGGGGGTGTTTATGCCGTACAGTATATTTTCAATGTCAGCAACACAAAATGTTTGGTCTGGTGGGATGTATAATGATATCACTGTAAATGTATGTTGTAATGTGATTTCAACGGCGATTGCTGATATTGTAGAGTTTATATTAAAAAATCTGTGCGGAATGGATCTATGAACTAGTAGTCCAGTTCCGTGTTTGGCTGATGTGTTGGCTGGGAGATTGTGGAAAAAAGGGAAGTATTGCTTGGGTGAGTATGGATTAGAATCTTTGTAGCGTATGTGTGTTTCTTGTAAGGAAATTACGGAAGGTTTAAGGTCGTTTATCAATAATTGCAGCTCATGGTAGTTGTTACAATAACCATTCAGGTTCCATTGCAAAACCCTAATCATCATTATAAAGGCGGGGGTCTTAGTAGCAATATATTTTATTATATTGGGCAAAGAGCTGAACTGCAGGAGATAACAAATGACTTTGTACCCCCATCGCCAGTTAGACTGTCCGCGCCACATTTCACCAGCAAAGCAGTGTGAGATGGGAATGATCTCCCGAGTCTCCAACGCTCCGCAGAAACGGAACGCAGCGCGAGTTCGTCCGCTACCGATGGGGGCCCAAAGCCAAGCCAACCGATTATTATTGTTAGATGCTTTCGTCGTCCGTTACGGGCGGTTGCAGATAATATTGTTTTGGGTTAATAAGAGATTGGGTTAAGGTTGATAAGGATGAGAGGTTTGAAGTTGAGTGCGTGGTAATGCTTCTCATTGGTGAGTTTACCAACGAGTCTGTTATATTGTTACTGTGGGGAAGTGGTGAGAATATTGGAATGGGATGAGTGATAGATGAGTTTGAGTTGGTTTTAGTGAGTTGAGTGACAGATGAGTTTGAGTCGGTTTTAATGGGTTGAGTGCACAACGACTTATGGTTTACCGGTGTTTTAGAGGTTAAGGTATGGGGATTAGCTGGTGGCGAGGTTTTGGTGTTGTCGTTTGTTACGTGGGTGGAAATTTTATTCTGAATGGTTGGCGTTTTATGAGTTGGTGTATTGATTGAGTTTGTGCTGTGATTTGAATTGGGTTCTGAAGTATTGTCTGCGTTTATGTTTTTTTTTTTGCTAGGTTTAGGGAGATCTGGTACAGTTTTCTTTGTTATTTCTGCAGTAGTGGGAGTGGTGATAGTATCACCTTCAGCAAC